>CM077092.1:163373334-166126347 GCA_039513925.1 Platanthera zijinensis
TCTTGCTTTGCCACTACTAATATTTGACAGATCAGCTGACTCGATAAGCTCTTTTTATGGGCATCAATGAAAGAAACTGCCTTCATTCAAAGCTGTTGGACTTAGCCACATTTCTATCTTGCAATTGCATGGCTTTGACTGTCCACGAACCTTTCTCAGTGTTTTTGGAATCTGGCATTGAGTGAACTGGCTTCACTCAGCCATGGACTTAGATGAGTTTCAGTCTTTCCCAGCATCCTTCCTTGGCATCTGGCGTAAGTGAACTTGCTTCACTCAATGCTTGTGGGCTTAGACATTTTTTCTCTCCGCCTTTCTACATTATGATCACCTGTCACAACCAATTAGACCACCTGTCTAAACTTGTTCCAAGGAACATCTTCACATGAGGAGATTGAACAACATCAAATATAACTAGGTTCTTAGTGTTGATGGTTATGCCTCTTCAAATCAAATCTAGGAACATTGAGGGCAATATTCCAACACTTCCCAGAGAGCAAGTGGATAAACCAACCAGCACGTAATAACATAAGAGCCAACAGATAATCTAACATACATTAACAAATACTCTAGGCATCAACAGCCTCACATAAACCCACAAGATCATAGTATAAGTCTGAACAAGAAGAAAACAACCACTACCACACGAGTGAGGGGAAAATCATAAATACTAACAGCAACGCCTTAAATCACCAACTCTAACTGCTCGGCCGCAACTGCTCTGAGCCCGAGGCATTCAAAAGAAAGAACAACTTAGTAAGATTATACAAATGGCAATAAAAGACTGCAATCAAATAATCAAAGAGCTAAGTGGGTTACCAACCCAAACAGATTAGCTGCAAAAATCATAAAATCTAAATCATAATTACAGTAAGTAGGAAAGAATTTACATGAGTTTAAATATGTAAAGTTGCACTAAGTATGATAAAGATATATGCTTCATTAACATCTGTAAGAGTATGCGTGTATATATATAAAGAGACTGATCATCTCAAAAAAATATGAATCAATAATACTGGAAAAACGGTACTGAGATGGTGGCCACTTGTCCAACACAACCATCAGACAAAACATCTCAAAAGGGTACTGTGGCGGTTGGTATCTATCCAACACAAACAAAAGCCCATAAAAACCAACCTTGCGTAATGATTCACAAAATAAGCACAATGGTAGTGGCACATTCTACTAACACCCACAACCCAAAATAGTCCATAGTATAATATCCTAAACCTCATAAATAGTATAAATGACTAGACTAGCTGTAATGCTAATCTTATGAAAAAATCAAACAACAAACTAACCTCTCGACGAATTTCACTTAACTTCACGAAATCAGTCGACGAATTTCACTTAACTTCACGAGATCACTCATGAATTTCACTTAACTTCATAAGATCACTCAACGAATTTCACTTAACTTCACGAGATCACTCGACGAATTTAACTTAACTTCACGAGATCACTCGGCGAATTTCACACTTAACTTCACGAGATCACTATACAAATTTCACTTAACTTCACGATTTCACTTGATGATTTCACTTAACTTCACGAGATCACTCGATCGATTTTACTAAACTTCACGAGATCACTCGACGAATTTCACTTAACTTCATGAGATCCCTTGAAGAATTTCACTTAACTTCACAAGTTCACTCGATGAATTTCACTTACCTTTATGAGATCACTCGATGAATTTCACTTAACCTCACGAGATCACTTGACAATTTCACTTAACTTCACGAGATCACTCGACAAATTTCACTTAACTTCACGAGTTCACTCGACGAATTTCACTTAACTTAACGAGATCACTCGACAAATTTCACTTAACTTTATGAGTTCACTCGATGAATTTCACTTAACTTCATGAAATCACTCGACGAATTTCACTTAACCCACTAAACTAAAGTTGGACAACCAGAAAAAACTTTATTCAAAAGAAGATAAGAAACGGGTAAGGGAAGATAAATGCAAATCGCTACTTGCCTCGATTTCACCCAATTTCCGACCTCTCAACACTCCACACCAAGGATCCCCCAAACAAAGGCTTGAAAAGGCAAATATGGAGGAAAACACAAGAACAATGCTAGGGCCATTTACCCTAATGCTAAAAACATCTTAAAAACAAAAATTCTTACTATCGATTAAGAATCTCGGCGAGAGCTTTACAGATATATGCTCCCGCTGAAGATGTTGGCCATCAGAGCTCCTGTGGTGGTGATCAGAAGACTCACGATGAAAACTCTCCGCCTCTCACTTTTCTGGTTCAGCATTCTTGGGGGGAAGAAAAAGATAAGTTTTTTTTAAAAAAAATTCATACATATATATAGTACATATTATTATATTATAAAATATATAAACTAGGAAATCTTATTTGACGTAGATCACCACGGTTTTTGATGAAATTGACCCCAAAGATAAATGTCAGTGTTACGACCAACAGCGAAGTCAAAACTAAAATCCGGCGAACCAAACTCGAGATAAAAATTACCCGAAGTTACAACAACAATAATCCTCTTACAATTCATCGAAACTCCAATTAGCTCGGACTGCAACGAAACGTCACAAGCATGCCTAGAATTAATTATTTTAATTTTGTAAAGTCTAAAATTAAAATTCCGATGAGTTGAAATTTGGTCAACGCGACCCAACGAATGCAAACATGCACTAATGATGACGCACCATTAACAACAAGATAACGCAACGCCCTTACGCCATTATTACACCATTAAGGAGATTAAAATAATAATCGAAAATTCAAGGGCATTACAATAACTCCCCTAAAAAGAAGTTTCATCCCGAAACTTGATAAACAACTCAAATCCAAAAGATAGAAAGAAAAACTAAACGTTAGCGGATGGAAACACTCACCAAGGAGAATTAGGAGAAAAGATGGGGATGAAATTTCGTCATAGCAGATTGCAATTCCTAAGTCACGCTCTTGATGTCTTGGTTTTGGCAAAGAACTTTGACTATAGGAATCGTCTTCCTCCGCAAGACTCGATCTTGAGTCTCCAGAATACGAACAGGCTTTTCGACGTACACAATATTAGGTTGCAACTGGGGCACTGAGTCAAGGACAAGACGATTACTAAGCACACATTTTCGTAACTGGCTCACATGAGACACATGGTGGACACCAGGGAAAATAGCAGGCAACTCCAGCCTATAATCTGACACTTCGATGCGATCAACAATCTAGAAAGGTCCCACATGGGATCCTATTTGTGGTTCCTTCCAAATCTTTTAACACATGGCACCGGAGAGAAACCTTAAGAAAAACCATGTCCCCAACTGTGAACTCCAGATCAACCTTTTGCGGGTTTGCCAACTTTTCATAACACTCCTGAGCCACACATAGATTTTCATAAATATGCATTACAGAAATACTCATTTCTTCGAAGGCTTCCGAACCCAACAGTGGCCTCTCACCAACCTCAGCCCAAAACAAATGAGTTCGACAATGCCTCCCATACAAAGCCTCAAAGGGGGCCATTTGAAAACTCTTGATAACCATTATTAAAGGCAAATTCCATCAGTCTAAGACGCTGGTCCCATGCTACACCATGGTCCAAGATATAACATCTGATCATATCTTTCAAAATCTGATTAACTCTTTCCGTTTGACCATTGATCTGCGGAATACCATCATCATATTGACTCATTTGCATATTAGTATGAATGTATGAATGCTTAAATCTTTGTTTTAAATCCTGTGTGTACAAGTGTCCTCATATAGGTCTCAACTTAGCATGTGTACTATTGCTATGATATGCTATGTTATGTTATGCATGTTATGCTATGAATTCTAGTAAAAGCCTTAATGCATGTCATGAGCAGCATACACATGAAATATTATGCATCTCATACTACAAAATATCGCATGTAATGAAAAGTAAAATCTAATGAGCATCCATGTGATAATTGTTAAGTCGCACATTTTAACTTAACAGTAACATGTTGCTATGCCTTTGAGAATCCATATACAAACACATATTATGCATCACATACTACATAATATGCCCCATATACTTCTATCATGTTTTTGAGTGTAGTGTTCATGCTTCCGCCAAGACATACTGATGACTCATCAGTGTGTGTATATAATGAAAAAAATAACTAAAACTTTACCAGAAATAGCAATTCCACCCACTTGTCAAACAAACCTCCCTCTGATACCAAGCATCGCTACAAGGCTGCAGTCGCAAGTATAGTTTTTATGTAACAACCCGACCCTTTAGACCAACCATCGCTAAAGGGCTGCAGGAAAGACACCCTAGTGTCTCTCTGGCCTATTTATTAGCACAATGTGTTGTTAAGGCATCTTGTCAAGGAGGTCGTGGGATAGAAGCCCCGCCTCTACAATACACTTTGCTAATAAACATGCCAGAGAGGCATTTTGGGTGTTCTGGGCTGTAACCTGTAGTGATTATTGGTCTAAAGGGCCGGGTCATTACACCTTACCCTGTTACAATGAAGCATGGAGACCTATCCTCAACCTTACTAATAGCATGGCCTCAGGCCCATATGATAATTTGAAAGGGGTTTCCCCTTTGGTCATGTTCAGAGTGGTTTTTAGGGCATAAATGACTGTGGGAAGCTGCTCCACCCAGTTACCTTTCGGGTTTTCCACTTTGTTCTTCAGGAAAATAACAATTATCTTATTTGCAGCTTCCACCTACCTGTTGCTCCTAGGGTGGTGGGCCGACGTGAACTAGAGGTCGATGCCCAATTTGCCATAGAAGCCAACAAACTCATCGTTAGTGAACCACAACCCGTTGCCTGTGACTATGGCCAAGGGAAACCTATGTCGACAAATTATTTCTCCCTATATAAAGTTTCGGATTACTGTGAAGTTACCTTTGCTAGTGCCTTGACCTCTAACCACTTCAAGAAGTTGTCCACCATGAAAAAGAGGAATTTCCTTTTGCCACTAGCATAGGGAAAATGCCTCACCAGATCCGGTCCCCATATTACAAAGGGCCATGGTTCGGTGATTGTCCTAAGTCTCTACAACGAAAGGAGCTTCAGTGGTGCATAGAGATGGCACTTCTAACATTTCTTCATGTACTTTGCAGTGTATTTGCTAATGGTAGGCCATAAATACCCATGCTGCAACACCCTCTTTACAAAGGTTTGGCTCCCTAAGTGGCTGCCACACTCCCCGTATTGAATTTCTTCCAAGACCCTAAGCACCTTCTCCTCGACAATGCATTTTACTAGGAGCCCTAAGAAGGTCTTCTGATACATCACCGACTCTCACAGCAAGTAATAAGCTGACTTATATCTGAACTTCCTTTAATCCAGAAGCTTCTCTGCGAGCTCCCCTATTGTTAGAAAAATGATGAAGCGATCCATCCACTAGGGATGCTAGTCATTCTCCATCAGCTCTCCCTCTTTGATGGACGACTAGAATAACTTTGTCACGGCCGCCCTGTCATAACCCGAATTTTCTTGAGGTTTAAATTATCATCGGAGTATGTTGGTACCCTAGTTTGATTTGAGTATAGTCTTCTCCTTTTGTCCCTTGACCCAAGAAATATCCATGGTCAATGGTTAGTGGTCTAGCTGTAGAGTCCTCGCTTTTCCAGATGTAGAATTTGGTTAAGTAGTTTGTTCGTTCGACAATCGTTGAACGCCGCTCGACTATCATCGACTGACTGTTCGACGATCGTCTATCAGTTGTTCGACTTTCAGTCTGAGAGGATAGTTCGACTATCGGCTGATAGTTCGACTATCTGTGTGCTTTGATAGTTCGACTATCTGCTTGGATAGGTCGACTATCTGATAGGTCGACTATCTGATAGCTCGACTATCTGTTGATAGTTCGACTATCTGTTTTGCCTTGATAGTTCGACTATCTGTTGATAGGTCGACTATCTGATAGCTCGACTATCTTCTGATAGTTCGACTATCTGCTGTGATAGTTCGACTATCTTCTGTGATAGTTCGACTATCTGGATCGTTCGACTATCTGTCTGATAGTTCGACGATCTCCGTGCGTCGGTCGACGATCTCCGAGGGTCGTTCGACGTTTTCTGTCTGCCTTTATATTTTGTATTTATTTATTATATTTAATTAATTAATACATTATCTGGCATATCTTTTCAGTTGTTTTATGATAATATTTCCAGACAATATTTGCTCCATCCCGTTTGCCTGAGTCAAATCTTTTCAGATAAAGTTGTTTGTCTTATTAGCTGACATTGTATTTTACTTTATCTGCTGTCAGTCCTTTATAGCCGTTAGACTGAAAAGTCTTTCTTCTGCTATAAAGAGTTTGTTTCTGATGTGACTTTATTTAGTACTTTATTATCAGTTTGCTTCCTGCAGCTTCCTAGAAAGAGGTTTATCCCTTTTATAGAATGTTTCTGCTGCAGAGATTGTTTTGTCTTCTTGATATTTACAGCCCAGGTCTCAAGTTTCAGAAGAAGACAAGTAATTCAAATTGAAGAGAGTCGTTGCTTGTTGCTGAGATAAAAAGGATCCTTTGAAGAAGGATTCAAGCTAGCTAATAGCTAACCAGTTGTTCACTTAAGCATTCAAGCCTTCATCAAGAACAAAGCTCTTCTGCTCTCAGCAATACTCATCCAACTGAGAAGTGTTAAGATATTCTACTCTTCTTCAACCTGAGTTCTCCTGCTTTCAGGAAGTTCAAACTCAGAGTTCTTTTGAAGAAGAAGAAGAAGAAGATAGCTGCTTGAAGATCTCTAATTTTATTATTTATTATCTTCTTGTAGTTTTTCCTTCAGATCTTTCTGAAGAGTTTTCTGCACTGAAGCAAGACTTCACCTGGACATCTTTGAGCCAGGGGGAGCCTTGATTCTTTAGAGCTTTCTAGCTCAGTGCAAGTTCTTGTGCTTCTCTAATCTTTTGTAAAATAGAGAAGACATCTTAACCTTCTTCCCCCTCCTGTACAGGGTTATTACTCCCTTCAAAAGTATCCCTTGGTGGCAGGGTACCTGATCAAAAACCTGTGCTTGGTTTTTTGACACCTGATCAAAAGTCTAAAGGGTTTCTGGATCTACTTGAAGCAGATCCTGTTGGTGGCAGGGCACCTGATCAAAAACCTGAGTGGATTCCTACCTTGTTGGTAGAAGAGTGGACGTACCCAAGTTGTTTGGGGAACCACTATAAATTCCTTGTGTCATCTGGATTGCCTTGTTTATTTCCTGCATTGTGGTTGTGAATAGATTTAACTAGGTTGCTAGTTGCTGATTAGGATTTCCAAGCCTTAACTGTAATTACAGTTAGCTTGAGTTTATGCACAACACTTATGTTAGGCTATAGGGTTAATTCTATATCTATAATCTTTTAATTCCGCAATCCACTCCAAGGGAGTTGGGTAGACCATTAAGTTTTGTCTAGTGCAAAATTTGATAACTCTATTCACCCCCCCTCTAGAGTAGTATCTATCCCTTCACTTTCAATTGGTATCAGAGGGAGGTTGACTGACTGAATAGGCTAACACCTAAGTCACAAGATCCTGATAGATACCAAAGCTTATAGATATTCACTATCACTTTCATGGCCCAGTCCAAGGATTATTCTAGCACCAGACCTCCAGCATGCAACTTAGCTAAGTTTGGCATCTGGAAGGCAAGGATAAAATTATATATGAATTCTATTGATGAAAGCATCTTTGCTTCTATTTTGTCAGGTCCCCCAAGAGCACCTGCTGCTGCCACTGCCTCATCATCAACTGATATGAGTGCAGTGCCTCCTCCAGATTACAATGATGAGTACAAGAAGGCCAAGATAGCAGATGCCAAGGCAATGAATATACTGGCTCAGACAATGTCTGATGAGGTATTCCAGAAGGTAGCTGACTGCTCTTCAGCAAAAGCTATGTGGGATACACTGAACTAGATTGTAGCTGATTCAGCTGATGAAAGGAAGGACAGAAGGTCCAACCTTATCTCACAATATGAGAACTTCAAGAAAACTGATGCTGAATCAGTTGAAGCCATGTACACCAGGCTCAGCTCAATCATCAATGAGCTGAGGACCCTTGACAAGGACATATCATTGACAGAGGTCAATGATAAGATTCTTATGTGCTTCCCTAACACATGGGATCTAAGGATCTGGCCCATCAAGGAAGCCAGAATCACCACAGAGATCTCCACTGAAGCCCTTCTCGGCAAGCTCAAGTCTTTTGAGCAAGTGCTGAAGACAAGGGAAGCAGAAGCAGAAGCAAAGACCCCTACTCCAACAAGAAAAGAGCAATCTCTAGCTCTTAAGGCTGCTGAGGCTTCTGAAGGCAGCCAATCAAATGAGGAACTAATGGCATTGTTTGCCAAGAGGTTTCTCAAGATGGGGAGAAAGGAATTCAGAAAGAAGTCTTCACGATATGAAGACAAACCAAGGTATGATCGTTCACCGGCTAAAGAAATTATATGTTATGGTTGCAGGAAGCCTGGACACATCTTACCAGAGTGTCCAGAGGAGAAGAACAAAGACAAGAGGAAAGAAAAGGAACAGCATAGGAAGCACTCCAAGCCATCCTCCTACAAGAACAAGAAAAAGGAGAGAGGTTTCATTGCTGAAACCTGGAGTGATTCTGATGAAGAATCCTCCTCCTCAAGCTCCAGTGAGGATGAGGAAGAGAAGAAGGCAAAAGAAGTTTGCCTGATGGCAATAGATGCCTGCAGCAACCACTCAGCTGCAGAGAGTTCAGATTCAGATGAAGAGATGGCAACAGAAGATGAGGCACTATCTTCTTATGACTTCACTTCTGAAGAATTTAAATTAGATTTTAAATCTTTATGCTTAGATTTGATTAGCTCAGAAAAGGAGATAAAAGAACTTAGAAATAAGTTAGCTGACTCAGAATTAATTGCTACAGAAAATGTTAGGTTAAAGGAAGATCTCACTACTTGTAGTGAAGAAATTAAATTTCTTAAAATAGAGTTAGCTAAGTCTAAAAGGTTAGAGGAATCACTTAATGGTAGAAGCCTTAAGTTGTTAGAAATTACCAGCATGACTAACACTAGGTCAGCTAATAACAAACTAGGCTTAGGAGCTTCTCCAAGTGAACCCCCAGTTATTCTTAAAAATAATCTTTCAACTCCAGTGAACTTCATTTCAGCTAGTGGAATGAAGAACACCGAGCAACTAAACCTAATTAATAAAACTTTAAATAAGGCTAAGAGAGAGAAAAGAAAGAAATTTTTTAAAGAAATGCAAAGAGCGTCGAACGCCGCTCGACGATCGGAAGCTCAATGGTCGAACGAAGCTCGACGATCTGAGCGCCCATCGTCGAACGCCGATCGACGTTTTCAATATGATTTTCAAAATCATCATCAGTACCATAGAAACCTAAATGAGAATAGAAACCCTAGGTTTGTTGACCCATCATCTGCATGGAGAATCCCACCTAGGAGATCTCACCCATTAGGTTATCACCCTCAGCCTGCATTTTCATATATTTCCAGTTTTTCTTATGTGAAAAACAAGGGACCCAAGGTTACCTAGGTCCACTCTGTCTAAATAAATGTCTTGCAGGTGAAGGCCTATCCAATCACTCAAAATAAGTGGTATTTGATAGTGGATGTTCCAAGCATATGACAGGAAATAAAGATCATCTGTCAAAATTCAAAGCTAAGCTCGGCCCAAAGGTTATCTTTGGAGATTCCAGCTGTGGTCAGACAGAAGGCTATGGCAGGATTACTATTAGAGATGTTACTTTCAAGAGAGTTGCATATGTGACAGGACTGAAGCACAATTTGATTCTCAGTCAGCCAGCTATGTGATGCTGGCTACCAGGTTTCATTCTCTAACTCCTCTTGCAATATTACTTTAAATAATAATGTTGTTTTAGTAGGCATTAGAATAGTTAATATTTATTTAGTAGATTTCAATTCATCTCACTCTGAAATCTGTCTATTTAATGAAGTAACAATTAATAATAATTCTTTGTGGCATAAGAGGCTTAGTCATGTTAACCTTAAAAATATATCTAGGTTATCTAAACACAACCTTGTTAGAGGTTTACCTTCTTGCCCCTACAAGAAGGAGAGCCTATGCAAGGCTTGTCAGTTAGGCAAGCAAACCAAAAACTCTTTTAAATCAGTAAATAAGAGTGATTCTCCTAGAATCCTGTATCTATTACATTTGGACCTTTTTGGCCCAATAAATGTACAGAGTTTAGGAGGGAAGTATTACACCTTAGTAATTGTAGATGACTTCTCTAGGTTCAGTTGGGTTTTCTTTTTGAGAACTAAGGCTGATAACTTCAAAGCCCTTACAGACTTTCTACTATGTGTGCAGACTGAGTACTCTACTCATGTGGCCTTGATCAGAAGTGATCATGGTACTGAGTTTGACTCTCTTCTCATGCAAGAATTCTGTGAGAGAGAAGGTATCAAACATAGTTTCTCAGCTCCTAGAACTCCCCAACAAAATGGGGTAGTTGAAAGGAAGAACAGAACACTCATTGATGCTGCTAGTATATTGTTGGCAGATGCTAACATGCCTCTCTCCTATTGGGCAGAAGCTGTTAGTGCAGCCAATTATGTCTTGAATAGAAGTTTGATACACAAGCTTAAGTGTAAAACTCCTTATGAGTTGCTTAAAGGAAAGAAACCTAAAATTAATTATTTTATAGTATTTGGTTGTATTGTTTATATTCATAATAACAATAAAGAATATCTTAGAAAATTTGAAGCAAAAGCTTCAATGGGAATCATGCTTGGATATTCCCAAGTAAGCAAAGCTTATAGGGTTTATAACAAATCAACCTGTAAAATTGAAGAATCTGTGCATGTATCTTTTGATGAGTCTCAGATGTTTTACAAGGAGAAAGAAAATTCTCCTTCCTCTAGTTCATTGCAGGTACCTGATGCCCCTCAAGAGATTCTTCAACTATAAACTCTTCAGATCACTGAATCAGACAGTGATGAAGACATTGTAGAAGCTGTTGTTGTACCACCAACAGTAGATCAAATTCCTCCTGAGTAATTAATCCCAACTGTTGCTGAAGATCACATCCCACTGGTTGATATTGTCACACTTAGACATCACCCTACATCTCAAGTGATTGGAGATATATCAGCTGGTGTGCAAACAAGACACCAATTAAGACAGGATGTGATGCACGCTTGTTTCCTCTCACAGGTTGAGCCCCTCACCTTTAAAGATGAAGAGCTAGATCCCCACTTGATCATTTCCATGCAAGAGGAACTCAATCAGTTTGAGAGATGTAAAGTTTGGACTTTAGTTCCAAGACCTAAAGGCCAACTGATCATAGGCACCAAGTGGGTGTATAGAAACAAGTTGGATGCAAATGGAATTATTGTAAGGAATAAAGCAAGGCTTGTAGCTCAGGGCTACAGACAGGAGGAAGGTATAGATTATGACCAAACCTTTGCTCCTGTTGCAAGGCTAGAAGCAATAAGGATCTTCTTGGCCTATGCAGCCTACATGAAGTTTAAGGTGTTCCAGATGGATGTCAAAAGTGCATTCCTGAATGGTGAGCTTAAGGAAGAGGTGTTTGTTGAACAACCACCAGGGTTTGTTTCTTCAACTCAGCCCTCACATGTATTTAAGTTGCAGAAAAATCTTTATGGACTAAAGCAAGCTCCCAGAGCCTGGTATGAGACTCTAGCTAGTTTCCTTTTAGAGCACAACTTTACTAGGGGAGTAGTTGATAGAACCCTTTTCGTCAAGCATCACAAGGACACAATCCTGTTAGTTCAGGTGTATGTAGATGATATTATATTTGGCTCAACTGATCCCAAACTTTGCAAAAGGTTCTCTGACCTGATGCACTCTAAGTTTGAGATGAGTAGTATGGGTGTGCTGTCTTACTTTCTTGGTCTCCAAGTTAAGCAAGATGCTGATGGTATCTTCATCTCCCAATCCAAATATGCCAAGGAATTGGTAAAGAAATTTGGGATGGCTGATGCTTCAGTAATGCCTACACCTATGGCTACTAATGTAGTTATTGATTCTGATGATCACGGCAAGCCAGTTGATCAAAAGAATTATAGGGCCATTGTTGGTTCTCTATTATATCTAACTGCAAGTAGGCCTGATATAATGTTTGCTACATGCCTTTGTGCTAGATTCCAGGTCAATCCCAAGGAATCTCATCTGATTCTTCTAAAGAGAATCCTGAGATACCTGAAGGGATGTCCAAATCTAGGACTTTGGTACCCAGCTGAGTCTGAATTTGAATTAATTGGATATTCTGACTCTGATTATGCTGGTTGCAGAGTTGACAGAAAGAGCACCTCAGGAACTTGTCAGTTCCTGGGAGAGAGATTGGTCTCTTGGTTCTGTAAGAAGCAGGCATCTGTCTCAACTTCAACTGCAGAGGATGAATATATAGCAGCTGCTAGTTGTTGTTCACAGATTCTGTGGATTCAAAACCAGCTTGTGGATTATGGTTACTCACACAAGAATACCAAAATCATGTGTGACAGTACAAGTGCTATCTCAATTGCACAAAATCCAGTGCACCACTCTAGAACGAAGCACATTGAAATTCGGCACCATTTTCTGAGAGATTGTGTGGAAAAGAACAAGATTTGTCTTGAGTTCATATCCACTGAGTTTCAGAGAGGTGATATATTCACCAAGCCCTTAGATGAACAGAAGCATCTGTTCTTTTTAGTTCAACTTGGCATGATCAATGGACGAGACTAAGTGTGACTATATCTGCCTATGTTGAAACCTGCTTGAAGATCGTCGAACGATGATCGAAGATCGTCGAACGGATTAAGCTTATCATCGACCTCTGGTTAATGATAGCTTATCTGTTTGAAGATCGTCGACCGGCGTTCGAAGATCGTCGAACAGGTCGAGCTTATCGTCGATCTCTGGATGACGACAGCTTATTGTTTGAGAAGCCAGAAATAGTCGAACGATGGCTCGACTACTCTGCTTCTGGGCCGATCGTCGAACGGCCGTTCGACTATCGGGTCTAGTATCTTTTTAATAGATCGACTATCTCCGGTCTAATATAAAGCCGATAGTCGACCTAGGTTAAAAGATCTTTTGTTTTATAGTCGACGGAGCGTGACTTTTCGCATTCTGTCTTCCCGCTTGCGATTTTCTGCCGCTTCGTCCCCTTCGTCTTCGCCGTCCTTCTCGCGCATTCTCCAGCAATTCAATGGCGATTTCTCCCGCAGTGTTAGCCGTTGTAAAGTTCGATGCAGGCTTCAGCGTCGACTTTGACGCGTTCAGTTGCTATGAAGCAGGGATCGTGGAAGTTCTTCAGTTGTGCCGGGACCAAGGTCTAGAAAGACTAATGTCATCAAGGATAAAGTTAAATATTCCCGAGATCAAGGAATGGGCTTTCACTTCGTCATCCTCCGACGATTCGATGACTGGCACCATCGGCGGAGAAGAGGTAATTTTAACTCCGGCCGTTTTGACTGATGTTTTTGGTTTGATAAATGGTGAAGATGATTATGAGCAAGATGCTCAAGAATTTGGAAGGATGCTGACTGAGCTGGGACATGCGGAGGGCATTCCCACGAAGCTGCTCAAGGTCAATTTTCCCTTTAAGATTAAATTTCTCGCTGAGTTAGTTGGAAAAGTGCTCCTTGGAAAGCACTCTGCTCATGACAATATCACAAGGCAACAATTTGCACTGATGTGTGCAATTGTTAATCAGAAAAAGATTGATTGGGCAGGAGTAATGTTTGATTTGATAAGGAAAAAGAATAATAAGAAAGAGGTTACCCTTGGAAGGGTTATTGGAATTTTCCTGAAGGAAAAGTATCCTCAGCTGCTGGTCTCCGTTGCAACAACCATAAATGCAAGCAAGAAGATGGACCCAAATTTGTTCTCCAAGTGGAAGAGGACTTTTGTGAAACCCGCTCTCACAGGGGTTGCTCCAGCGACATCAGAGAGCACCAGGACTGATTCGGTCGCTCCTCACCCAGTAGAAGCTGGCTCAGCTCTTTCCCTTCCCTCATCTTCTTCTGCTATGCAGTCTGCTTCAGTTGAAGTTCCATCAACTTCAGCTGAAGTACGACTCTCCCCTTCTCCTGTTCGAGAAACAACCATGGTTGTTCTCCCTTCCCCTCCAGCATCTCCTCTTCCTTCTCATCTGGCTAGGATATCTGCTCCTAGTTTTGATCTGTTAGGATCTGAGAGGATTCCAACACCTCCTCAGTCTCCTATTCATTCTCCAGTTAACACTCCTGTTAACTCTCCAGCTCCATCTCCAATTCGATCTCCAGTTCACACCACTTCTCATCCTAACACTTCAACCATCTCTGCTGCATCTCCATCCACTGCAGTTCCATCATCTTTTGAGATCACCCCAGCTTTCATTTCTAGCATTTTGGAGTTGATTACCCCTTCAATCAAAATTATGATTGAAGAGGCAATTGCTCCACTTGCCTCCTCCATTGCCACCTTGACTGCTTCAATCCAATCACTTTCCAAATCTGCTGAGCCCTCTTCTTCAAGGGGTCTGGTTTCAGTTGCCACTGAAATCAGGCAGGGGGAGATGTTCTGTGAAGATGCCTCAGAGCCTCCAGCCTCCCTTCCAGCAGTTCTTCCAGCAATTCAAGAAAAGACTGAGGCAGTTCAAGCTCAAGATGAATCAGTTTCAGTGCTATCTGACAAAGAAATATCTGATGCTATTATGTTATTTGAATTTGCGGTGAAAGTTTGCTTAGAAGATCTCACCACTCCCGTGGTTGCCCATTTCCTAGAAGGAATTATTACATCCTACCTTGATGAGTCTTGGGAGTTGGTAAAATATGAAGGTAATTCACTCATCCGCTTTATTGACGAGTCAATTAATTTGCTAGCTTGTGAATACCTAGAAGGAATGATTTTAGCTTATTTAGCAGATTTGTGTTCATAAATCTACAGATTATATTAAAGAAGATTTAGCTGCTCAGGTTATAGCAGTTGTTTCTGAAGCTGATCCAGTTGTTCCTGATGCTCAAGTAGATCTAGAATTGGATTCATTTTTAGATGACATGGAAGATGTATCTGAAAATCAAGAAGAGAAAGCAAGAGTTGCTTGGAATCAAAGAGTTCAATCTTTGTTAGAGAAAAAAGAAAAAGATTTGCAAGTTGAAAAGTCAACTATTTGGGATGATTCCCCAGGATTAGATTTGGATTTCCTTCTGGCTCAGGATGCCATTGAAGAGGAAAAAGAGAAAGCTGCTGTAAAGGAAAAGGCTGTTTCTGAAGCCTATGATCCATATGACAATCCTCCTTCATCTCACTCTGAAGATGAAGAGGATTCTGATTTATCTGAAAATTCAAAGAAAAAGAAAGCTGCTCAGAAGAAAAGGAAAGCAATTGCTCTTCCTCCTCCCAGCCGTGATAATGATACCCCATACTATATTCTGAAAGGAATAGACCCCAAATCAAAAGAGTTTCAGCATTGGATGTGGTTCTCCAAGAACTAGCAGAAATAGAGAAAGAAAGCTAAGAAATATGATAGTCCTACCCCTAGATGGACACCCAGAGGTCCTCCTCCACCTCCTGGTGCAGGAGCCTCTGGGAATTTATCTGCCAATCCCTCTGCTTCATCAGGAAAATCTGCTCCGTCTCAGTCTTCTTCAAGAAAAAGCTCTCAAGGCTTTCATGGAAAATCATATTCTGGCCATCAAAGATCTGATTCAGTAAGAGAACAAGTGAAGGAGGTTGTGTTTCAAAGACCAACTTTTTCCCCTCCTCCTTCTCCAAAGATGCCAGTGCATTCTGAAAAAGATGTTTCAAAAGGTAAGTAGTTTATTTTTGTTTAAAATTTCTAGCAAGATCTTTGCTAAGTCTGCTCCCATGTCTTATCTAGTTATTCAAGATAAAGAACCAGATGATACCTCTTCTGAGACTGTGTATGAAAGTCCTGAGCTTGATCCTAACTTTAGGATGGCTCATTTTCACGAATTGGTTGGAGCAGCTCAAATCAGGAAAGCAAAAGCTGAAGGAAAAGATACTACTGGCTTAACCACTATGTCTACATTCAGAAAGAAGGAGTTCGAAAAGTTACAGGTTAATCCTGAGGTCTTTGACCCTTCAAAATATATGGAAAAGCACCCGGAAGCCGTTGTTCCAAGGGCTGCAGAAGTAAAGATTATTGGCGCGCAAGACTTGAAGATGTCTAAGAGAGAGGCAATTGATCCTTTACGGAAAGTTTCCTTTGTTCCTAGTTCGTCTAATCCTAAGCCAGACTCTGTAGATCCTAAATTTTGCTTGACTGTTGTTATATATATTTGACTGTTATTTATCTGTTTGATAACTGCTAGTTAATTATTAACTGCTTCCTGTATTAATTTTTACTGCTCTATAGTTAGTTCTGCGTTTTAGTTTTTGAGAGACTTAACTCAAATAAGGGGAGATTGTTGGTACCCTAGTTTGATTTGAGTTTAGTCTTCTCCTTTTGTCCCTTGACCCAAGAAATATCCATGGTCAATGGTTAGTGGTCTAGCTGTAGAGTCCTCGCTTTTCCAGATGAAGAATTTGGTTAAGTAGTTTGTTCGTTCGACTATCGTCGAACGCCGCTCGACTATCGTCGACTGACTGTTCGACTATCGTCTATCATTTGTTCTACTTTCAGTCTGAGAGGATAGTTCGACTATCGGCTGATAGTTCGACTATCTGTGTGCTTTGATAGTTCGACTATCTGCTTGGATAGGTCGACTATCTGATAGGTCGACTATCTGATAGGTCGACTATCTGTTGATAGTTCGACTATCTGTTTTGCCTTGATAGTTCGACTATCTGTTGATAGGTCGACTATCTGATAGCTCGACTATCTTCTGATAGTTCGACAATCTGCTGTGATAGTTTGACTATCTTCTGTGATAGTTCGACTATCTGGATCGTTCGACTATCTGTCCGATAGTTCGACGATCTCCGTGCGTCGGTCGACGATCTCCGAGGGTTCTTCGACGTTTTCTGTCTGCCTTTATATTTTGTATTTATTTATTATATTTAATTAATTAATACATTATCTGGCATATCTTTTCAGTTGTTTTATGGTAATATTTCCAGGCAATATTTGCTCCATCCTGTTTGCCTGAGTCAAATCTTTTCAGATAAAGTTGTTTGTCTTATTAGCTGACATTGTATTTTACTTTATCTGCTGTCAGTCCTTTATAGCCGTTAGACTGAAAAGTCTTTCTTCTGCTATAAAGAGTTTGTTTCTGATGTGACTTTATTTAGTACTTTATTATCAGTTTGCTTCCTGCAGCTTCCTAGAAAGAGGTTTATCCATTTTATAGAATGTTTCTGCTGCAGAGATTGTTTTGTCTTCTTGATATTTACAGCCCAGGTCTAAAGTTTCAGAAGAAGACAAGTAATTCAAATTGAAGAGATCCGTTGCTTGTTGCTGAGATAAAAAGGATCCTTTGAAGAAGGATTCAAGCTAGCTAATAGCTAACCAGTTGTTCACTTAAGCATTCAAGCCTTCATCAAGAACAAAGCTCTTCTGCTCTCAGCAATACTCATCCAACTGAGAAGTGTTAAGATCTTCTACTCTTCTTCAACCTGAGTTCTCCTGCTTTCAGGAAGTTCAAACTCAGAGTTCTTTTGAAGAAGAAGAAGAAGAAGTTAGCTGCTTGAAGATCTCTAATTTTATTATTTATTATCTTCTTGTAGTTTTTCCTTCAGATCTTTCTGAAGAGTTTTCTACACTGAAGCAAGACTTCACCTGGACATCTTTGAGCCAGGGGGAGCCTTGATTCTTTAGAGCTTTCTAGCTCAGTGCAAGTTCTTGTGCTTCTCTAATCTTTTGTAAAATAGAGAAGACATCTTAACCTTCTTCCCCCTCCTGTACAGGGTTATTACTCCCTTCAAAAGTATCCCTTGGTGGCAGGGCACCTGATCAAAAACCTGTGCTTGGTTTTTAGACACCTGATCAAAAGTCTAAAGGGTTTCTGGATCTACCTGAAGCAGATCCTGTTGGTGGCAGGGCACCTGATCAAAAACCTGAGTGGATTCCTACCTTGTTGGTAGAAGAGTGGACGTACCCAAGTTGTTTGGGGAACCACTATAAATTCCTTGTGTCGTCTGGATTGCCTTGTTTATTTCCTGCATTGTGGCTGTGAATAGATTTAACTAGGTTACTAGTTGTTGATTAGGATTTCCAAGCCTTAACTGTAATTACAGTTAGCTTGAGTTTGTGCACAACACTTGTGTTAGGCTATAGGGTTAATTCTATATCTATAATCTTTTAATTTTGCAATCCACTCCAAGGGAGTTGGGTAGACCATTAAGTTTTGTCTAGTGCAAAATTTGATAACTCTATTCACCCCCCCTCTAGAGTAGTATCTATCCCTTCACTTTCAGAGTAAGAAAAAACATACATCGTGATGACACACCGTGCAAGGGACAACTGCAGATGCTCAGGCAAAGACAAACTTCAGATCAAAATTATAAAAGACATGTATTTTTATGGTTGAAAATGCTATTTGAATTTAAAGTTCAAGACCATGTATTTCAGTTTAATGGATCAACTTGTCCACAGATGAGAAAAATATAATTTTCCTTAGAAAACCTCTATTTTACAACATTCATTTATCATATGTGAACGTGAAAACTCAACAAACATGATAATTTATGCAGTTTCTAAATTTAGTATAAGTAAAAGAAAAGGTTCTATATCCATTAAAGTAGGATGATATAAAGTTGAAAGAGATGTGATGAACGTAAGATAAATTGCAGATTTGTTTAGTTGAAAATATCTAACATACAACCTAACATAAAACATTCTCAAAGAGAGAAACACAAACACTATGGGTAGTAGTTAAAATGTAGTAATAGCAGATACAAAAATACAGCAGTCTGAAGCACAAGAAAATATACTATGGGTGCTAACAAACTAAAACGAACCTATAGTAATAACAACAAAAGTCTGAACTTCTGAAGTCAAGGAGAGAAACACCAACCACTCCTCAATTAGGAGAGAAAAGGAAACAGTTGTAGAAGACTGGTCATACAAGCTTGGTCGGCACTACCAGCTATTAACATGAACCTGAGGCATTCAAAAGAAAAGAATGTACGCCTCCATCCGTCACATGGAATATAACAGAGGGTCTTGCCGGGGCCCCACTCCATATTTCACAGACAAACGGTGGACTCACGTGTGAATATCACAATTACTTTCTACTCGAATCTTAACTCAGAGCATTCTAGCGGACGTTTATAACTTGCAATAACTCATCATTGAATGTCCACTAAATATATAAATAACACATTTATATATATCTCACCAGGAATGTATACAAGTACACAAACGCTCACGGCCTTACGGTCTTACATGTTTCTCTTTACAAGATGTGGTTTCATACATCGGCACGTAGGCCGGCTACACATGAATATATACTTCTTCGCACGACCTTCAAGGGCCTACAAGTAGCAGCAAGGGTTTTAGCCCGCTCAATCCAGTTCCGTCCATCCGCACCTGCATATGTACATCCACCATAAGGGTGATAAACAAAGTAGCGGTCAGCATTTAGTTGACCAATTATAATGACCCTACCCCTTACCCGGGGCAGTCATTCCTTCCCTGCATGTATTGCAATCACCACATTTTCTTCCTTCTTTTTTGTTCATTTTTAGAAAACCTCATCCAGTAAGGAGTATCTGGAGTCAGTGTAATTCCATGCAAAATGTAATAAGAAATGTCAGCATTTGATGAAGGTTTAGAAGCAATTTTTATTGGAGCCTTCTTCTTGGCTTTTCTTTTCTTAAGAACTGGAGTCTTTTGACTCCTCTGTATCATCATTATCATACGAATAATCTTAAGCTGGTTGATCATATAGATCATCAATCTTCTTAATCAACTCAGACTTATCATGAACTTGTACTTCTTGCTGTATATGCACAAAATATGTATCAGTTTGCATCTGTACACTAACATCTTGTTCCGGGTCTTCAAAAAGAATGTCATCTAAATTAGGCATTGGGGATTCATCCCAAGCATAAGTTGGAGGGGAACAAGATGGATCTATGATAATTATCATATTCTCAACTGTTATAGTCTCAGAGACAGAGGAGATATTAGAAGAAATATTACAGAAACTAGCTCTAATCTCTTCTAAAACTGAAGAATCTACTGGATTAGTATATCAAACTATTGCTTTGGAATAATTATCAAAAACTAGAGCAAACTGGTCTGAACTTCAAAAGCAGATAGTAAGGAAGATAAGTCAACTGTGGGATTAATAAAAACATCACCTATAGTGATTATTTCTGTGGCTGTTGCTTCTTCTTTAAAGCAATAATTTCTGAATCAACAATTTCAACTGCTGCTGCTGTTGCTGGGATTGCTGCTGCTGCTACTGGAGCTTTTTCATAGGAAAAATCCCCATGCTTGGATTCAGAAAGACCCGAACCCAGGCCCCCAGAAGAAGGGACAGTGGAGGAGGAAGCTAGTTTATAAGATAGGTAAGAAATGACAGCTACAAGAGGAGCAATTGCTTCTGCTATCAACTTCTTGAGGGTAGGAGTGATAAAAGCAAGAATATTAGAAGAGATGGATGAGAAATCCACATACATAAACTCAGATGTAGACTGAGTAGATGTAGAGGGTGGATTGTAAGAGGAGGGAATGGAGGTAGAACAGTTTTGACATAGATATAATGACTGAGGTACATCCTAAGGATTGAAGGTAGAGGGAGTGATATTAGGGATGATCTCTTCCTGGATAGGAGATTGAGGTGGTGTTGGAAGAGGGGTAGTGAATTGATGTTGAGGAGATGAATGAGGTGGAGATGGAGAAGAGAGAAGATTGAAAGTAGGAAAGGATGTAGAGGGAATGCCCTCAAAATGATGAGATGGTAGAGGTGATTGAGGAGGTGGAGATGGTGTATCCTCAAAAATGTGGATTGGTTAGTGTGGAGGAGATGGTGAGGTAGGAGGGATGGAAGCAGAGGGTGTGTCTGCAATAATAGTGGATGGTTTTTGAAGAGGAGGAGATGGTAAATGAGCAGGAGAGGGAGGAGGAGCAGGAGCTTCTTCAGGGGTTGGGAGAGTGGCTATTACAACCCTTGTGTCCTCTGAAGCTGTCCTGGAAGAGGAGGCCATGGAGGGCTATGGGATAACCCTCTCCCATCTACAAAAGAGGGCAGAGGTAAGCCTCTTAGAAGAATTAATGAAAATGGTCTTGGAGACCAACAAATCTGGGCATTTAGCCTGCAGGAAGATGCCCAAAATTCTGCCATAACCTACATCTTTCTTATGTATCTTTTTCTTAATAGATTAAAACAGAATTTCTCCCCAGTTAATCATTTTTTGATTCACCAAGGCACACATCAGATGAAATTGGTGCCTGGTTATGTGATCGTGAGTAGAGTGCTTGCCCAACATCACTTTTCCAACAATATCTGCCAAAAATCTATATTCTATCGAAAGATTTTTCTTAAGAAGGTGGTCAGGGTTTCCTTCTGAATGACCCAGCCTATCTAGAATTTCATTAAACTTAGAGCTAGATAACTCTATATCATCTTCCCAATGGATAAAACCAAAAATTTCAAAAAGAACAATAGGGGTAAGAGAAACCTGGTGTCAAGAAATCGATCCAGTAATGGTGGTTTGATCTGGAAAAGTTGCTGTGAATACCCATTCCTTGATTTCAGATACAGGAAGCTTGATCCTTGTAGTCATGAACTTTCTTAACTGATGAGCCTCAAAAAACTGTAAGATGATCTTGAAAACTTGATCAGAATAGATGAATGAATCAATATCTATGTCGAAGCCGGCATCAAATTTCATCTCGGAAAGAGTCATCGCTGAAATCACCATTGCCTGCAAAAAAAAGAGATCAAGTGCAAAAGAACTGGAAAGCGCGGGATGGAGTTCGATGAAAACCTAGTTATAATGTTTCAGAAGTTGAAAAGGCGAACTATGTCCAACGAAAAAGAAAAGCTTTGAACTCAGTTCGACGAAAAATCTCATAAAGAAATAAAAATCGTCGACCTATGTTTGAAGAGGTGGAAAACAATTCTTCGTTCTCCGTTCGACGAAAATTTTTTCTAAAACAAATTCGTCAATCTCCGTTCGACGAAAAGTTTAATAAAGAGATTTCGCCGATCTCCGTTCGACGAAAATCTCAAGAAGAGTTCGTAGATCGTCAATCTCCGTTCGACAAAAAGTGGACAATTCTTCGACCATAGACAAAAGTCAAATTAAGGCTTCTCTATTAATCATACCCAGCTGATTTATTAAAAACAGATGTTTTTTTTCATCTAATGGTTTGGTGAAAATGTCTGCTCTTTGTAAATCAGTAAAGATAAAGACAAGATTAATTTTATTTTTGTCCACACAATCTCTAATGAAATGATGTCTAATCTCTATATGCTTGGTCCTACTATGATGCACTGGATTTTGTGCAATGGAAATTGCACTGGTATTATCACAAAAATAGTTGAATTATTTAAGCTGAAACTATAATCCAGGAGCTGATTTTGAATTCACAAAATCCGTGAGCAGCAACTACCAGCTGTAATGTATTCAGCTTTAGTAGTTGATGTGGACACAGAAGTTTGCTTTTTGCAAAACCAGGACACAAGCCTATCACCAAGGAAACGAAAAGTTCCTGATGTGATTTTCCTGACAACTCTACATCCATTAAAGTCAGCATCTGAGAATCGAGATAATTCAAATCCTGACTCAGTTGGATACAACTGTTCTAGATTAGGTTGTAACACTCTATTTTTGATAACCTAAATTTGACTATGGATTGATTTCGGAGAATTTTACCTTTGGTCGACGATCATCCAATGGAGGTCGAAGAACAGTCAGTTCGACAGATTTTATTGAGCTCGACAAAATGTGAGCTGAGCTTGACAAAAGGTTAGTTCAACGATTTCCCGTGAGCTCGACGAAAAGTCAGCTCGACAAAATCAGACAAGTTCGATGAAAAATAATGAGATCGACGAAAAGGCGTTCGATTATTTCAGCTGAGCTCGACGAAATGTGGTAATCTTGATGATTTAGCTGAGCTCGACGATCCAGCTGATCTCAACAAAATTCGGCGATGTTGCCGAGGCATGAATGTCGTGTCTGATAGCTGGTAAGAGGCAAGTGAGCGGCGGTTTCTGGGCTGTTCCTTCGTGTTGATGAGGATCGTGTGGCTGGGGTATAACCTGTGACCACCTAACCAGAGAAGTGTGGAAGAAGGGAAGTATTATTTCCTTTTTACTCTCTCTCTTCATTTCATCTTGTCTGCGCCTGTGTGTGTTCTTGAGGAGAGAAATGGGGCTGAAGCTTTTGATAGCTTGCTGGAATATATAAACTTCTCATAGCTTGCTGGAATATATTTGGTGAAGAGAAAGTAAGAGCTGGAGCTAGGTTCGTGAAGAGGAAATCTTCCTATGCTTTTCCAGCCGGATAAAACTCAAACACCATGGCTCCAAAGAGAACTACAAAGGTAACGAGTTTCTCCCGGACAAGTGAAGTCCTTAATATGCATGTAACAACCCATGTTACTCCTAGACCCCTTAACTTAGATTGGGTTAGGCATGGTGTGGGTGATAGGGATTCTAGCTAGGTTTGACCCTAGAGAGTGGGTTGTAGCCTTGTGGGGCCCACTAAAAGGGCCAAAGTAAAACTAGGTCAAACTAGCCTAAATAGGAACCCTAGCCACACCATGACCCCACCACATTGCCCTAACCCTAAAATAATCTATGTGGACCCTAGGGCATGTCTTTAGGTCAACCCTTTGACCCTAGTTGACCAAAGTCAACCTTAGCCCTTGATTGGTCAAACCTATACCTGTAGGCCCAATAAGCCTAAGTAGGGCACTATATTGACCCAACCCAAGTTGGGTGGTGCCAATAGACCCATGACAACCAAGTGGTGTCAGCCCACTCAACATGGTTGACCAAGTCAACTCCAAAGTCAACAAGTCAACCTATTTGACCTAAAGGAGAAAATGAGGGCTAAGCCCACTCCCCTTGGACTAAGCCCACCAATTGTGGCCCATGGTCAGCCCAAGTGGTCAATGACCACCCCTACCCCTCTGGTTCTAGATAGAGGGTGCATGCATGAGGGCAAAATGGGAAAAGAGGAGAGAGAAGAGGAGAAAGAAGAGGAAAGAGAGGAATGGTGGCCATGTGGCCTTTGTTCTTTCTGCCCAAAGTTGCTGGCCGGCCACCCAGAAGAGTTCCAGAGGTTTTTGGCAGCATGGTGGCCACTTGGCACCATTAGTGACACCACCAAAGCATAACCCGAGCTCCCCTTGATATCATCTCTATATATAGACACCCTCAACCCAAATCGACCCCTCCATTAGCTTTAGTGAGTGGAAACGAGTGGAGAACGACTCCTGGAGCAAGGAATTCGGTGGATAATCAAGGTTTTGGGCAGGAGATCACCAGAGTAGCTCTACCATGCCCAACCGCCGCCATCCTCGCCGGCATGCTGCCATTCGGGTCCGTTTCACCGCCTCTCTTCCTATACTAGCTATCTAGATCATTTAGGGGAGACATCGGGCTCAATTGAGCCCAATACCATGAGATGAATGTGAGAAAATACTGAGCTTTTCTTCTTGCTCGGGATCGTCAGAGGAGCCAATACTTGCGGCCTCACCGCCGGGAAACTCTAGCCCCCACCTCAGTGAAGGTGGTGGCGACAATTGCCGACAGTGGCGGTGGCTCAGCTAGCCGGAAAACGGAAGATAAATCGGCGCAGCGGGAAGCAATCTGGGTCGTTGGCAGATCGGGGACGATTAGCCGATGTCGTCCATTTAATCAATAGTTTAATAAATGTTAATTTGGGAATCATTTAAATTATGTCACATTTATACAGTTGCATTGCATGGCTAATTTAGGCCTCTTAGAGGCAATAACAGAACTTATGATTAAGATTAAACTTGTAGCCCTTACTCTTAATTTTAAATTTCCACCTTAATCTTATCATTTGGTGCAGTGTACTGTTCTGTAGGGCAGTTTTTCTAGGACTGGTCCTAGGCTAGGGCAGAAAAAAAAATTAATGCCCAAGCCAAACCAGAGGTCCACATTACCCAACATTTTGGAAATGAGCTTAAATAGGGCATATCTAGTCCCTACCAAAATTTGGGAATTTTTGGAAAAACTTTTCCTTAAGTTTTTATCAAAAAACACAATACTAAATAAATGAAATATTTGGACTGTTTTGGCTCCAAATGGCCCCAAATTTTGGTGGCATGTCCTTGGGGACTAAAAATGTGCATGGTAAAACTTTCAGCACATTTGGACCACTACATGTTGAGTAAACTCACTTGCATGTGTTGGTTATATATAGGCTTGGGGTGCAATTAGCCAAATTTTAAATAATTTGTATTAAGTCTAAATGGTACATCCAAAAATCATGATATTGAATTAAGAGGCTCATTAGTGCGAATTATGCCCCTCACTGCAATAATGAGATTTTTGGAAGCAATAATCCTATTATTTGGAATTTTTTAAATAATTGAACATTGGGAAAATAAATTTGAAAATAAATTTATTGTTGAGATAAAATTCCCAAACTTTGTCAAGGTCATTATAGTGTCATAATCAATTCTTGAAAATTTTTAGGGCACTGTTTGATGAACTTTGATAGGTGTTATGTAGGAATTACATTTTTGCCCTTATTGCACATAATTAGGAAATTGCTGAAATATTCATTAGAAAAATTTGAAAAACATTTTGGTGATGTATCTGAGTATGATTAACCTTGTATAATTTTCTCAGTATTTTTGGATGACTCCGTAATTTTACAACTTCATAGTGGCATTTTGGAAATATAATTAAAAATGAGGTTTTGTAACCCTTGATCCATATATGTTCATAAAACTCTGTCTTTAGCATTATTTTATCAATAATTGTGTTCTGTAATTTTATTAGAATTTTTAATCATGAAATCCTTATACTTCCTTTAGAAAATGCCTAAATTTTGAAATTTGAATAAATTAAGAGATAAACAGAATTATGAAGGCAAAATTAAGACCCTTGGCAGACAGTAATGTTTTATCAAATTACAATTCAAGAAATTTTCTTAGGTCAGTGGTACTTTTAATTAGGGTACTTCATGTAGTAAGTGGCTTAGAGAATTAATTAAAAGATTTAATTTGGTGACCTAATCGACATGGAAAATTAATGAAACTTCATGTAGTCATCATATTAGTCCATACCATCCTAGATAAATAAAGAGAGGCAAGTGACCCAAGGAAATTGGAAGTCTTACTCCTGGATGGTATTAGATCATGGGCTGCGTATAGTACAAGTAGGATATACAGTAAGGACCACCGGGGGAATAGATCATCGGTCAGGTTAAGTTGTATTTGGAATATAACCCTGGTTGGCAGTTATGTCCTAGTGATGAGAGTAAAAGTGCAAGCTGTTGGATAGCAACTAGGTGGAAGCCGGCGGAAGACCGTCGCCCCTCCAATAACATCTTAAATCATTAGGATCGCCTAAGAGTAATAATGAGAGCAAAAGAGGAATCATGGGTAGACATCAACTAAAGTAAATATCCTTGAGAAAGGGAGCTTTGGGCTTCAACCCATCGTAGTTCCTAGTGCCCCCGAGAGCCCTTCACCGGGTATATCCTGGGCAGTCCTAGGATTAATCTTAAGTCACTAAGTATAATAACCCGTAGAGAAGAGTAGCCTAATAGGTTAGGCATCATATCATTATGCTCACCCGTACTGGGTTGGAGAAATTCAGGGTAAAATTCTCGCCCATATAGGTTTTGAGGGATTTGTATTATATGCTCACCCGTGTAGGGTTGGAGGGATTCAGGACAGGGTTGTCCTGCGAGCTAAAGGCTCGAGTTGTAATACTTGTATGTGCATAAACATATTAGTGGTGGATCATGCTGTACTGGGCCAATCGGCACACCGATGGCAGTATGGTGACTCAGGCAGGTGTGTTGGTTTGAGGGGCCAGTAGGTTGTTTGTACTGCGGTCTAGAGGACAATCTCCGAAAGCACACACCCGACCCAACAAGACTAACGGGTAGTCAGCAATTAGTACACAAGACTCTAGAGTGCACCTAGGACGTGTACAGAGGCGTACAGGAGTTCTAGGTTTAGTAGTGTACATACCTGCCTAGGAGTGGAGATGCCCGCTCTACTGCTACCGTAGCAACAACGGTGGTACCATAGAGTGATGCTAGCTCCGAAAAGTGGAAACTAAAGGTCTGTGATCATAGAGTCATTGTGTGTGAGTTGCACTTACATGTTGCATAATAAACTGCATGCATTCATACATAGTAAGTATACGCTTCATGGATCCTTATCATATAAATTAGTATGGGCTCTTTTATATGATTAGTTAATTTTTGAAACTCTAACTTATATGTTTGTATGGGCACTCATATAAGTTAGGGTACTTCTGTGATGATAAATTAGAAGTAGACGTTGTACTTACTTTACTATACTGCGTAGCACTGCTTTTACTCTACTTTACTTACTGCTATTACATTCTTTACTTATTGCTGTTTTATTCTTCACTTACTGTACTTGTACCTCTTACATAGAACTGTTAGAGTAGAACTACTATTACTCCTCATATACTTGTTAGTATAGTGCCACTATCATCTGCTTATACTTGTTACCCCTTGTTGTCCTCCGCTTCGTCCTTCCGCACAGTGCCGAGGAGTTGCGGGGCGAGGTGCGGAGGAAATGACTTAGTATTTTGACTAACGGTCGGTGACCAACTATTTTTAGGGGATCGAGGAGATGGAGTACCAACACGACCAGCAGGGCGAGGTGACAGGACCTGAGGAGCAAGTTCGACTACCACCTACTACTACTACTACTACTACTGTAGAGATGCCACAGGTGGGATGAGTTAGAGATGATAGTATCTTCCGCTGTTAGATGAGAGAGAAACATTTATATATGATGTACTGGGCATAAGCCCTTTTTGTTTATACACTCTTTTCCAGATTGATGTTTTTCATTTTCATATATATATAGACATGTTGTGACTGTGGACTATTGCGCTTTACTCTGATTATATGCTTCTGTTTCTCATATTGGCCTATTGGTTTGTGATCGTGTTAGCCGGCAGAATCGGCGTCATGTGGTGTCGAATAACCCGTGAGTTAGTGTAACCGTAAGGTGGCGGTTCTAGGTATAAGATCCAGGAGATCTCCCGAATTGGGGAGTCAGATCTTACAAACTAGTATCACTTGACCACATGATCATATGAGAACAAAGTCCACAAAAATTGTAACACCCCGCTCGAGCATTAGTTTGCGGACAAACTATACAGCGGAAGCAATGGTGTGCCCATATAAAAGTCACACGATCAGTCTAGTTAACACAATGAGTTAGGCCAATTCAGTTAAACCTTATCCGTTTTGCAATTTCCGCTGGTCGCTCCGCAGCAGAATATGGTTCCTCCCCCTCCAGCTGCCACTCCCTTTTTACAGACTTAGATGGGGAAAATTTGACGGCTATCCTAGAAGCCTTCAGAGCCCAGCAGTTCCCGGCCCCACAGCACAATCCGGGGTCGAATTGGTTGAGTGCCTTTAAGAGTCTGTCTCCGCCGGTGTACCATGGAACAGAGGATGCTGTGAAGACAGAAGAGTTGCTGGAGATTATTCAGGAGCTGTTGGATGGCATCAGCTGCCCAGTCAGCCGGGCAATCCCTTTTGCCACCTCGGCACAGGATGCTCATACAAAGAGGTGGTAGAAGTCCGTGCGATATTTTATATATGCTGATAGGGAGATGACGGACATTTCTTGGGAGGAGTTCAGCGATACGTTCTTAGAGCACTACGTATCTACCACGGACAGAGATGCTTTGGAAGCGAGGTTTCTGAACCTCCAGCAGGGGAGCAAATCCATGATCGAATACCAAAGAGAGTTCTCCCATCTGGCTAGATTTGCGGGATTCCATGACTGGGATGACCGGAAGTATGCTAAAAGGTTCTACCATGGGCTCCGAGACTCCTTGAGGCAGCCCTTATTGTTAATATCTCATGGCACCTCGACACAGATCATTGAGATGGCCAAAAAGCTGGAGGCAGACCAGATTATGGTGTCGAGCAGAGGGAAGAGACCACGTGATGGGTCATCATCCGGGGAAAGTAGTAGGGCACCCCAGAGAGGCAAGGTTATTGGATACAGGAGGGGGTGGGGGATGTCATCGTCCCAACATCAGGCAGGAGCAGGGGCCTCCTACAGTACTAGCTCTCCCACCTCTACATATGTAGGACCCGGTGAGGCAGGACGGCCGTGGCCACCGACCGGTCATTTGTTTCGGATGTCACCAGCCCGATCACATAATATCAGAATGTCCACATCAGTTTCGTCCATTACCTCCTCCTCCTCCACCCCCAGTGGCCCCTCTAGTACAGCAGGGCCGAGGCCAAGGCCGGGGATAAGGTCGAGGCTGAGGACGGGGATATCACGGTCAAGGACAAGAACAGGAGCAGGTGTATGCATTGGAACTCGCTGAACCAAGAAATCCCGAGGAGGTGATCACAGGTACATAACTATTGTGAATTTTAAAATTTCAATTTTCATTTATAATACCTAAGGTGATAGAATAGCATTTCATTTTAAATCAACCAACCTCAGTCATAGTCATGATCAGCGGCAAGCCCGCACACACATTGTTTGACACGGGTGCCACTCACTCGTTCGTCTCCGAGACCTTTATAGAAGGTCTGGAGGGCGTGGAAAGACTGCCAGGCATAGAGATGCGAGTACGCTTACCCGATGGGTCAGAGCTGCGGACCACAGCCCATTGCAATATGGAAGTCGAGTTTGGTGATAAAGCATTCGAGGCGCCGACGACGGTCTTTAGATTACCGAACTTTGACTTGATCTTGAGCATGAGATGGCTGCACTGGAATCATGCACAAATTGATTGCCCATCAAAGAGGATCACTCTGAGGCACGACGACTCCTATGTCATCATCGAAGATATTAGACCGATCCCTCTTATGTTGTTATCATATGTACAGGCAGTCAATGCCTACAAGCAGGGAGAGGAGGTCTACCTTATCTGCTTCGAGATGGTGGTAGCAGAGACTTCTATAGCTGATATCCCGGTGGTTCGGGATTTCTCCGATGTATTCCCGGAGAAATTGCCCGGACTACCGCCAGCTAGGGATATAGATTTCCGGATACAGCTAGTGTCGGGGGAAAGGCCAGTGTCTCGGGCACCGTACCGGATGGCTCCCAGAGAGTTGGCAGAATTCAGAACTCAGCTTCAGGAACTGGTGGAATCAAGATTTGTGCGTCCGAGCTCTTCGTCGTGGGGTCAACAAGTTCTGTTTGTAAAGAAGAAGGATGGATCGTTACGACTGTGCATAGATTACCCGGAGCTGAACCGGTTGACCGTCCGGAATACTTATCCATTGCCCCGGATAGACGAGTTATTTGATCAGCTTCAGGGGGCCTTCAGGTTCTCTAAACTAGATTTGAGATCCGACTACTATCAGTTGCGCATCCGGGAAGAAGACATTCCGAAGACATATTTCAACTCACGATATGGGTTATACGAATTCACGGTGATGCCATTTGGGCTCACAAATGCCCCCTCCGCATTCATGAGTCTAATGAACCATGTATCCGAGCCATACTTGGACCGCTTCGTTATAGTATTTATTGATGATATTCTGATCTACTCCCGGACCAAGGAAGAGCACACAGAGCATTTGGCTCAGGTGCTGGAGAAATTAAGGGAGCACCAGTTATATGCAAAACTTTCTAAGTGCCAGTTCTGGCTACAGGAGGTGGCATTTCTGGGGCACGTTGTCAGTGGAGCCGGGTTGGCCGTAGATCCAGCCAAGATAAAGGCAGTACGTGATTGGCCGCGGCCGAAATCAGCTTCCGACATACGCAGTTTTATGGGACTTGCCGAATATTACCGCAAGTTCGTGGAGGGATTCTTAAGGATAGCACTTCCCCTCACATCCTTGACGAAGAAAGAGGCAGAGTTCATTTGGTCAGACAAGTGTGAAGCAGTATTCCAGGAATTGAAGGAACGTCTTACCTCATCCCCCATCCTTGCACTCCCATCTGGGAGTGAAAGATTTCAGATTTACACGGATGCCTCATACGAGGGGATGGGTGCTGTACTGATGCAACACAGACATGTTATTGCTTATGCTTCGAGACAGTTGAAGAAGCACGAGCATAACTATCTGGTACACGATTTGGAGCTTGTGGCGGTCGTATTTGCACTCAAGATATGGCAACATTATCTATATGGGATTCATTGTGATATATTCTCAGATCATAAGAATCTCAAATATATCAATACGCAAATGGACCTGAACCTGCGATAGAGGAGATGGCTGGAATTCCTTTGTGACTATGATTATCAGATCCACTACCACCCGGGGAAGGCAAACATAGTAGCAGATGCATTGAGCAGGAGGGCCGACACTTCTGGACCAGAGCCTCGGGTGATGGCTATAGAGCTGATACAGATGATGGGAAACATGCATATTACTATGGTTTTTGAGGCCGAACCAGCAGTATACTAAGAGTATCTGAGCTCACTGATCAGAGATGATGACATTCAAGAGCGCATTATGGCACATCAGAGGCTGGATTCTACATTGGAGTCGATATTCAGTGCCATGGAAAGGGGCAAGGTTGAGGATTACACGATGCAGGATGACCTCCTTTGATTCTGTGGACGTGTTTATATACCAGTAGGAGGCGGTATCCGGGATGACATACTTAGAGAGGCACATTGCTCCAGATATTCAAGGCACCCCGACATCTCCAAGATGTGGGCAGATTTTCGGAGGACTATGTACTTTCCTGGGATGAAGAGGGAGATCACCGACTTTGTGACACATTGTGAGACGTGCCAGCGCATTAAGGCGGAATGCAAGAGCCTGGGAGGTTTATTACAGCCATTGTCGGTCCCAGAGTGGATGTTTGAGGACATTACTATGGATTTCGTGCATGGACTTCCTCGCTTCCACTATGGGCACGATTCCATCTGGGTCATAGTTGACAGACTTACCAAAGTAGCGCGTTTTATTCCAGTCAGGAAGGATGCTCCAGTTGCATTTTTAGTGAGATTGTTCATGGTGTAGTTCGTCAGATACCATGGCATCCCCAGGACGATCGTTTCGGACCATGATGGTCGGTTCACATCGAGAAAGTGGATGGTTGTGCATGCTTACTTGGGCTCTCGACTTACTCTTAGTACCGCCTTCAACCCGCAGACTGACAGACAGACTGAGCGGACCATCCGGACCATTGAGGATTTACTCCGTCTATGCATTCTGGATATGGGGAAGCCTTGGGAGAGGCTGCTGTCATTGATCGAGTTCTCCTACAATAACAGCCACCAAGCTAGCTTCAGGATGGCACCATATGAGGCACTTTGTAACATCCCATTTCCGGCTAGACCCCTAGGAGTCGGTTGGTCGAGTCAGAACCCCAGGGAGCACAAAAAGTGAAAATAAATCGACCGAGTTTTCGGGTCAAGGGTTGGTCACGCCCGTGACCGACCCGTCACGCCCGTGACTTGGGCGTGACTACTTCGACGATCGTCGATCTCCACGAGACGATCGTCGAACGTGCTGTCTGGGCATGTCACGCCCGTGACCAAGCTGTCACGCCCGTGACTATGGGCGTGACCCCATCGACGATCGTCGATCGCCGTGAGACGATCGTCGAGCTTGCGGCCCGGGCATGTCACGCCCGTGACATGAGTGTCACGCCCGTGACCTAGGGCGTGACCAGCCTTCGACGATCGTCGATCTCAATTCGACGATCGTCGATCTCGAAATTTGCCGTTCGGGCATGTCACGCCCGTGACCTAGGGCGTGACCAGCCTTCGACGATCGTCGATCTCAATTCGACGATCGTCGACCCACAATCTGCCATTTGGGCCTGTCACGCCCGTGACCCGAGGTGTCACGCCCGTGACCTTCCATCGACGATCGTCGATCTCAGTTCGACTATCGTCGAACCCAGAATTGGCTATTCGGGCCTGTCACGCCCGTGACCTATGTGTCACGCCCGTGACATTGGCCGAAACGACGGTTCAGGCCTGAAATTATTCCAACACGCGTGGTAATAAATGCTGGTGTGGGAAGTTACACCAGGAGTAACTTCCGGCCGTTTTCCTTCTATAATTATATAATAAATGAGGAAAAGGTGGTCCAATAGAAAACCGCCAGCTGGACACACCTGTTCAGTTTCCACCGTTTCTTATCCCTTCACTGTAACCGAAACGTCAAGGGGGGGGGGGGGGGGAACTTCATGGCCATAATGGTTTTACCCATTCACCTTCCCACTTCCTGATTTATAAAAGCCCACCTGGACAAGAGGAGAAGGTTACACGCTCAAGTAATCGGAACAGACCTTTGTTCTTGCTGTAGGAGAAGTTCAGCAAACGCCACCACCGCGCCATGGCACCCCGACGTTCTTCTCGCTTTCAAACCGCGAACAAGGTCCTCCTCTGCTCCTTCTCTTTCATGGGTAGATCTTAGGATTCTTAGAAAGGAGGTTCGCGCTCAACGGAGCCGGAACCGTCTCTCGTTTTCATGGAAAAACCGTGAAAAAGGGTATTTTGAGTTCGCCGGAAACCGCCACCTCCGGCGGCCAAACCACCGCCGACCGATAGCCATCGCCTCAATGGAGGTGGTGGTGGTGGTGGCTGGCCAGGTAAGTGACCGAACGGCCGGCGACGGACCACGGAATGCTTACAGGAAAAATGTTTTCCTGTGTCTGTTCGGGTTCATGAAGAAGATGAACAATGGATTTAATATATAATACATAGATTATTATATAGTGCATAATGGAAAAATAGGTTATTTGAATGTATTTTTGAGGCTGCAAAACGAAGCACTTAGAGGCCAATTTAGGAAAAATGACCAGTCACAAAAGTTGTAGCCCTCGGGGTCTACTTTAATTTAAAATTGATTTTATTCAATTTGGGTGAGTGGTTTGACCACAGCACTCATTTTGGTGGGATCAAGACCTAGGCTACCCAGAAATTGAAATGGTTGCCCACGGTTCATAACATGTCCAAATGATTTGAAATTTGGACTGGAGGTCTATAATATGTATATCGAGAGGCTGTCCAAAAATGAGAATTTTTGGAGAACTTTTGCCTAAAGTTTTTGTAAAAATTTAATAAACTATATAAAATTAATTAGGAGATGAAATTAAGTCCAAACTCCCCCAAATTTTGAGTGGTGGTCCCTGGCATCAATATTAAGATCTGTACAAAATTTCAACTCGATTGGTCGAGTTTTGAATAGGGAAGTATCAAGTCCTAGATAGGTCTTGCTGAGGGGTACTTTGGGGAAAAGTACGATTGGAGATGGAGTGTACAAATCTCCTCAAAAGAGGCTGAAGTTGTTGGCCACTGATTTGTTGAGTCTATGCCTACCCTCTTGGGTAACATGGTGTGGCTTAGGGTGGATTTTACCCTAAGAGATTGGCTCAAATCCAACGGGTGGGAGTTTGAGGTTTGTGAAGGACATAGGAGCAAAAGCTCTTGTATGCCCTTGAAATTTGGAGGAGAGGGGGATGATATAATGAAAACCCTCTGGTTGAAATAGTGAAGGAATTGGAGGTAGTTAGGTACCTCGAAAGTTGAGATGTCGGAATAGGATAGAAATGTAATTTAGTTATTTTAAGCACTAAATCTAATCCAAAAATTATGAAACTCGGGAGGAGGGGGGTTTAGGATGTTTAGACTTATAGTAAATCTTCTGGAATTTTATGATTATTAAATATTATACTTCATGTGTTAAAGGATTAATTGCCGGAATTATTATTTCAATTATTTGGAGGTTTAAAATTAATTATAATCAGTTGAAATTCTGGATTTAGATCTTTGTTAGTAGCACAATGACCCCTGGATTTTTATAGAATTTTATGTTGAGTAAATCTAGTACTTATTCACAGATGATAGAAAGGGCTTTTATGTTTAAAAATTAATTATGGATAAAATACTTGCTGGAAAATTATGAAACTTGGCCAGTGCAAATTTTAGGCCTTTATCTGCATGTCATGAATTATTTATAATTTTTGGAAGAATATTTTCTGTACTTGCTTCATAAACAATAGAAGTTAGAGATTATTTCTAAAATAGCTTTCATACCATTTTGATGATTGAAAAATTATGATACTTAGGATTTAACCTATTGAGATAACCTAGTATTTATCATAAAATTGCTGGACATCTTGCATGAGAACTTAGGGTAGTTCATGTTCAAACCGGTAGTCCTTGGATTTTCGAGGAATTTAATTAAATGCCAAATAAATTAGGAAAATTTCCACTTTCTAGATTTAGGTCATTTAGGTCATGGTAAGTCTCCAGTAAATAATTTAGGGCATTTGGATGAGTAATGGATCATTTCATAACCGGTTCGACATGTAGCCTAGGTCGGTCTACATTTAGTAAATTGTGAAATGCAATAGAACATGATCTGATGAAGATATAAAGAGTAGTGAGTAGTGGTGATAGTTAGAGTTAAGAGGTGCTCGGGTTTGGCGAAAGATCGCTTTTCCCGAAGAGTGGAAGGTTTAAAAATCACACTAGGATAGTCTATCGTAATATGAGAAAAGAATGGGTTAAGGGAAATAAACCAATAATATTAAGTGCCTTGCGAAAGGGAACTTCGGGCCGTAATGCCGCCGTCTTGGTTCCTAGTGCCCCTTGAGAGCCCTTCACGGGGTATACCGGGGGCAGTCCTGAGCTAACGTAAACTGTAATAATAAACTGGCAAGAGTAACTTAGTAACTAGGATTGCACTTTTCACAAACACTGTTGGCACAGGAAGATTGATGAGAGCTTCGGCTCGGTTGGTTTGGAGACGGACGGGATGGTCCGGGGAGCTTCGGCTCGGTTGGTTTGGAGACGGACGGGATGGTCCGGGGAGCTTCGGCTTGGTTGGTTGGGAGACGGACGTTTTGGTCCGGGGAGCTTCGGCTCGGTTTTTGTGTGCTTACGATTAAACTTGCATGTGCATAAAATAGGAAAAGTTAAGGTGGTGGGTCTTTCGATATAGGGGAGTTCGATTGCATCGACACCGATATCGTTGACTCGGCGAGGTGGTTAGCACTTCGCCAACAGAAGTCCGGTGCGCCAGCCGGCAAGAGTACGCAGGCGTCCGCTTAGTGCACCAAGCGTTAAGGCGTACGATAGGTCAGACCAGTGGTGCTTTTACTGGTTTTGGAGGTGGGTGAGGCCCAACCCACCGCTTCCGTCTGCCACTACGGAGGTATCCTGGGAGGTAACGGCTCCGAAAGGGGGAACTAAAGGTCTGTGTGCACAGAGTCGGGTGTGTGAGTTGCACTGCATGTTTCATCATACCCACTAGCATGTCATAGCATAATCGATTCATTTAACCCTGACACCTAAAGTATAAGTGGTATGGGACGCTTATACATTAGGACCTGCAAAACGACCCCTTGGTCTATAAGCTTGTGTGGGCAAGTTTATAAATCAAAGGTTAATTTCAATATATAACAACCATTGCTGTTTGATAACCGACACCCCAACGTATAAGTGGTATGGGACACTCTATACGATGGGAGCCTTGCAAAAGATCCCTTTTGCTTATGTGTTCTCGCATAAGTGAAGGTTTAAATTCATATAATTGCTTTTCTTACTGCTAGACCTATTATAACAATTTATTAACTGCTCACCTAACACAACTTGCTAGATTAGTTTCCGCTGCCATCTGATTCATGATTAATCTCTACCTTCATGTCCTTCCCTTTCTTCCTCTCCGCTCGGTACCTAGGAGCCATGGGGGAAGGGGTAGGGGATGATAGGGCTTAGTCTTTATGACTAACGGTTTTCGAACCTCATCATTTAGGGGATCGTGGAGCCCAGCATGGAGGAGCAGCCCCAGAGATCGGTGCGCCTAGAGATGGGGCAGTCTAGCTCCGGAGTTCACACAGCCGGCACCGTGAGTCTCGATCCTGAGTAGTTTCTAGTGTTTGCTTCCGCATGAGTGATATTGTAGTGAGGACTCTGATGTACAAGGCTTATGCCCTTATTTTTAGTTTTACATTATTTTTAGTACTCTGATGATTTCTGTGGACACTCACTTCGTGGAGCTTTATTATATATATGTGATTTTATTAATGTGGACTGCATTGCTCTTTACTGTTATATTGTGCTACCCTTCTGCGATCGAATTGGCCGGCAGAATCGGCGCCTTGTGGTGATGACCCTTCAGGACGTGAAGGTGTCACCGCAAAGCGGCGGTTCTGGGCCTAAGACCCCGGTGGTTGAAAAAGAAAAAAAAGGGGGTCTTACAAGTGGTATCAGAGGAAACATCGATCAGAAGGAAGTAGCAGTCCACAAACCCTAGGTCGCCCCCCGCTCGAGTTTAGTTTGGGGACAAACTAAGCAGCGGAAGCAGTGGTGTGCCCATATGGGGATCACATATAAATTGTCCACCTTTATGTAATATTTGAACGTTTTCTCAGCGTGTGTTTTTGTTACGCAGCCTCCAGCACGGACTACGCCGTAAGGTGGAGTTCAACAGGCTCAGGATGTGGCACCACCCCCACCGGCCCCCACTCCTTTCCTTCAGTCAGACATGGGACAGACCCTGACTGCCATTCTGGAGGCCTTCAGGGCCCAGCAGGTTCCGGCCCCGCAGCCAAATCCGGGGGCCAACTGGCTAAGCATCTTCCGAGGACTGGCTCCCCCGTCCTATTTGGGGACAGATTCGGCTGTTCGGACGGAAGAGTGGCTAGATATCATGTATGAGATGCTGACCGGGATTCGGTGTCCATGGGAGGAGAAGGTGGCTCTGGTTGTCTCCTGCCTGGAGTCCCATGCAAAGAGGTGGTGGAAGACGCTGTTGGACACGACCTTTGCTGATAGGGAGGTTGCGGAGATTACTTGGGAGGAGTTCAGGGCCGCACTGCTGGAGCATTTCGTTCCGCAGTCGGCTAGGGATGACTTGGAGGAGCGGTTCTTACAGCTGAAGCAGGGTACTCGGACCGTGGTGGAGTACCATCGAGAGTTTGACCATCTGGCTCGATACGCAGATTCCTACCAGCTGGATGAGGCAGGGTATATCAGGAGGTTCTATAAGGGCCTGCGGGAGGACTTGAGGGAGGCTCTGTTGTTCGTATCTGACGGGCCCATCTCCCGGATCTTGGAGATGGCCAAAAGGATTGAGGCAGATTGGCACGCCACCCGGGGCCGGAAGCGGCCAGCAGAGGATCAGGGACGGAGAGGTAGGAATGACCAGCGGCGGGGTGCTGTACCAGAGGGGAGGAGGACAGAGGACCAGCCTCGTCAGGACGTGAGGCTGGAGCCGAGGGAACAGGTGGTATTAGCCCCTCCCCCTCTTCGGATGCAGGAGATGCCGAGACCCGGGGGAATGGCGTATCCCTCACCAGAGTGTTTTCTTTGTCATCAGATTGGGCACATTCGGAGGAACTGCCCCATGAGGGGGGCACCACCTCCAGCACATCAGGGCGGCCCACCAGCTCAGCATTATGGAGGCCGAGGACGCGGCCGTGGTCGTGGATACCAGTGGGGAGATCGTAGACAGGAAAGAGAGCAGGTATATGCTTTGGACCTTGCGCAGCCTCGAAATCCGGAGCAGGTCATCGCAGGTACGCTGCAATGTTTCTTTATTTTCATAGAATCTCCCTTTAAGTTGTTAAAACTCAGAACCGCACTAGATAGATTAACAAGAAAAGAAAATTCTTTATAGAACCCTAAGATATTTAATCACCCCAGGTATAGTCATCATCAGCGGCAAGCCTGCCCGCACGCTTTTTGATACTGGAGCTACTCACTCCTTTGTGTCGGAGTCGTTCGTGGAAGGACTGGAAGGTGTGGAGCGGTTCACAGGCTCGAGGATGAGGGTGCGACTACCGGATGGATCTGAGCTCCTTACCACGGATCACTGCAATATGGAGGCGGAGATTGGTGGAAAAGCGTTCGAGGCTCCAGCGACGATTTTGAAGCTGACGGACTACGACCTGATCCTGGGCATGGTATGGCTGCACTGGAACTATACCCAGATTGACTGCCAGGCAAAGAGGATCACCGTGAGACACGGGGACTCTTTCATTACCATTGAAGGTATAAGACCTGTCTCTCGTATACTCTTATCTTCGGTACAGGCCGTTAAGGCCCATCTGCAGGGAGAGGAGGTCTATCAGATTCTTTTTGAGATGGCGGAAGTTAAGGAGTCGGTGACAGACATCCCGGTGGTGCGAGATTTCGCTGACGTCTTCCCAGAGAAACTACCAGGATTACCTCCACACCGAGAGCAGGATTTTCAGATACAGCTTGTGCCGGGGGCCAAGCCGGCGTCTAGGGCCCCTTATCGGATGGCCCCAAAGGAGTTGGCAGAGTTTCGGACTCAGTTGCAGGAATTAGTTGAGGCAGGTTTTGTTAGACCGAGTTCCTCGCCATGGGGAGCTCCGGTCCTGTTCGTGAAGAAGAAGGATGGGACACTCCGCCTGTGCATCGATTATCGAGCACTAAACAGGCTGACCGTCCGGAATACCTATCCGCTCCCACGGATAGACGAATTATTCGACCAGCTAGAGGGGGCCCATTATTTCTTGAAGCTGGACTTGAGATCCGGATACTACCAGCTGCGGATCCAGGAGGAGGATATCCCGAAGACGGCCTTTAGTAGCAGATATGGCCTGTATGAGTTCACCGTGATGCCCTTTGGGCTCACGAATGCTCCGTCGGCGTTCATGAGTCTCATGAACAGGGTTTTCGAGGCCTACTTGGATGTGTTCGTCATAGTATTCATAGACGACATCCTGATCTACTCTAGGACGGAGGAGGAGCACACTCGGCATCTGGCACTGACCTTGGAGAGGTTGCGGGAGCATCGCCTTTATGCAAAATTCAGCAAGTGTCAGTTCTGGTTGAAGGAGGTGGCCTTCCTAGGCCACATCATCAGCGGAGCCGGGTTATCAGTAGACCCAGCAAAGATTCGGGCAGTTCGCGATTGGCCGCAACTGAGGACAGCCACCGATGTACGCAGTTTCTTGGGACTTGCCGGTTACTACCGGAAGTTCGTGGAGGGGTTCTCTCGGATTGCCCTCCCCCTCACATCTTTGATAAAGAAGGAGGCACCTTTTGTTTGGACCCCGCAGTGCCAGGCGGCTTTCCAGGAGCTGAAGGACCGACTCATCTCGGCCCCTATCCTGGCCCTTCCATCCGGAAGGGAGGGATTCCAGGTGTATACCGACGCATCATACCAAGGGATGGGAGCGGTGCTGATGCAGAACGGACATGTCATAGCATATGCCTCCCGCCAGCTGAAGATCCATGAGAGGAACTACCCGGTGCACGACCTCGAGATGGGAGCGGTTGTTTTTGCTCTGAAGGTCTGGCGCCATTATCTTTATGGAGTCCACTGCGATATCTTCTCCGATCACAAGAACCTGAAATACGTGGACACGCAGAAGGAGCTGAATATCAGGCAGGGGCGTTGGGTGGAGTTCTTAGCAGATTATCAGTATGAGATGCACTACCATCCAGGGAAGGCAAACGTGGTGGCCGACGCGTTGAGCCGGAGAGCTGCCACATCCGAAGCTGGGCCCCAGGTTATGTCCATGGAGCTAGTCCAGTCATTCAGAGATATGCAGATATCCCTAGTGTCCGAGGATGACCCAGATCTGTATAGGGAGTATCTGGCATCGATAGTGGCCATTGACGATATTCGGGATCGCATTCGGGACGGACAGAGGACAGATGCGTGGGCGGAGCCGATGTTCCGAGCTTTGGAGGAAGGTTAGACAGGAGATTATTCCCTGAGAGATGGTTTGCTCCACTTCAGAGGCAGAGCATATATACCCGCAGGAGGCCAGATCCGAGAGGATATTATGATGGAGGCGCATTGCAGCCGGTACTCGGTACACCCAGGGATCACAAATATGACCGCTGATTTGAAGAGGATGATGTTTTGGCCGGGCATGAAGAAGGACATTACGTACTTCGTGACCCATTGCGAGGCGTGTCAGTTGGTGAAGGCGGAGTGCAGGAACCCCGCAGGATTATTACAGCCACTCCCGGTGCCGGAGTGGAAGTTTGACGATATAGCGATGGATTTTATACATGGTCTTCCCCGGTCTCGGACGGGGAACGACTCGATTTGGGTGATTGTCGATCGGTTGACGAAGGTGGCCCGCTTTGTACCGATCAGGAAGGATGACTCGGTGGGAGTGCTGGTACGGAAGTTTGTGGAGCAGTATGTCAGATATCATGGCGTGCCCCGGACGATAGTGTCGGACCGCGATGGACGGTTTACATCCAGGGAGTGGCGGTCAGTGCAGGCATATTTGGGCACCCGGTTGACTTTTAGCACGGCCTTCCACCCTCAGACGGACGGGCAGACAGAACGCACCAACAGGACCTTGGAGGATCTACTACGATTGTGTATACTGGACCGAGGGGAGCCGTGGGAGAAGATGTTACCGTTGGTCGAGTTCTCCTACAATAATAGCTACCAGTCCAGCATCAGGATGGCACCTTATGAAGCCCTGTATGGAAGAAAATGTAGGACCCCGCTTTCTTGGGTTCAAGACGAGGATCCGAAGCTGTTGGGATCGGATTTTGTGGAAGATACCGAGGCTCAGGTGAGACTGATCAGAGATAGGATGTTGGAGGCGCAGAGCAGACATGCCAAATACTATGACGCCCGGCATCGTCAGGTGGAGTTTCAGGTAGGGGATCGAGTGTTCTTGAAGATCCGACCCATGCACGGAGTCTCACGGGTGCGCGGTCGGAGGAAGAAACTCAGCCCTAGGTATATGGGCCCTTACCGGATCCTGGAGCGGATCGGACCCCTAGCCTACAGGCTAGAGTTGCCACCGGAGCTGGCAGCTCTACACGACGTCTTCCACATCTCTTCGCTGAGAAAGGCTCTACTACGCCCGGAGCAGCGGATTTTGACCACCGAAGGGCCTGTAGCTTCAGACCGATCTGTTCACTTGGAGCCGGTTCGGATCGACGACAAAGGAGTGCGGATCTTGCGGTGCAAGAAGATCCCCTTAGTCAAGGTTCTGTGGAGAAACCACGGTCAGGAGGAGCACACCTGGGAACCGCAGGATCTGATGAGGCAAAGATACCCGGAGTTGTTCAGTCAGGTACATCTCACCACCTCTCGGTATACTATAGATTGCCTTCTTGTTTTGGAATGTTAAGACTAGATAAGGAAAATCCAGGACCTAGGCATGCACACTTAATCAGAAAGGTAGGGGCTAATCTTTTGTTTATTGGGGAGATTGTCTTAGTTATTAAACGAACAGTCGCCTGAACCCAATAGAAAGATCGTATGGGATGTTACAAGTTTAATTTATTCCGATAGAAATCCCCATAGGCTCAACCTCAATTTCGGGGACGAAATTTTTGTTTTGTTTATTGGGATTTGTAACATCCCATTTCCGGCTAGACCCCTAGGAGTCGGTTGGTCGAGTCAGAACCCCAGGGAGCACAAAAAGTGAAAATAAATCGACCGAGTTTTCGGGTCAAGGGTTGGTCACGCCCGTGACCGACCCGTCACGCCCGTGACTTGGGCGTGACTACTTCGACGATCGTCGATCTCCACGAGACGATCGTCGAACGTGCTGTCTGGGCATGTCACGCCCGTGACCAAGCTGTCACGCCCGTGACTATGGGCGTGACCCCATCGACGATCGTCGATCGCCGTGAGACGATCGTCGAGCTTGCGGCCCGGGCATGTCACGCCCGTGACATGAGTGTCACACCCGTGACCTAGGGCGTGACCAGCCTTCGACGATCGTCGATCTCAATTCGACGATCGTCGATCTCGAAATTTGCCGTTCGGGCATGTCACGCCCGTGACCTAGAGGTCACTCCCGTGACCTAGGGCGTGACCAGCCTTCGACGATCGTCGATCTCAATTCGACGATCGTCGACCCACAATCTGCCGTTTGGGCCTGTCACGCCCGTGACCCGAGGTGTCACGCCCGTGACCTTCCATCGACGATCGTCGATCTTAGTTCGACTATCGTCGAACCCAGAATTGGCTATTCGGGCCTGTCACGCCCGTGACCTATGTGTCACGCCCGTGACATTGGCCGAAACGACGGTTCAGGCCTGAAATTATTCCAACACGCGTGGTAATAAATGCTGGTGTGGGAAGTTACACCAGGAGTAACTTCCGGCCGTTTTCCTTCTATAATTATATAATAAATGAGGAAAAGGTGGTCCAATAGAAAACCGCCAGCTGGACACACCTGTTCAGTTTCCACCGTTTCTTATCCCTTCACTGTAACCGAAACGTCAAGGGGGGGGGACTTCATGGCCATAATGGTTTTACCCATTCACCTTCCCACTTCCTGATTTATAAAAGCCCACCTGGACAAGAGGAGAAGGTTACACGCTCAAGTAATCGGAACAGACCTTTGTTCTTGCTGTAGGAGAAGTTCAGCAAACGCCACCACCGCGCCATGGCACCCCGACGTTCTTCTCGCTTTCAAACCGCGAACAAGGTCCTCCTCTGCTCCTTCTCTTTCATGGGTAGATCTTAGGATTCTTAGAAAGGAGGTTTGCGCTCAACGGAGCCGGAACTGTCTCTCGTTTTCATGGAAAAACCGTGAAAAAGGGTATTTTGAGTTCGCCGGAAACCGCCACCTCCGGCGGCCAAACCACCGCCGACCGATAGCCATCGCCTCAACGGAGGTGGTGGTGGTGGTGGCTGGCTAGGGAAGTGACCGAACGGCCGGCGACGGACCACGGAATGCTTACAGGAAAAATGTTTTCCTGTGTCTGTTCGGGTTCATGAAGAAGATGAACAGTGGATTTAATATATAATACATAGATTATTATATAGTGCATAATGGAAAAATAGGTTATTTGAATGTATTTTTGAGGCTGCAAAACGAAGCACTTAGAGGCCAATTTAGGAAAAATGACCAGTCACAAAAGTTGTAGCCCTCGAGGTCTACTTTAATTTAAAATTGATTTTATTCAATTTGGGTGAGTGGTTTGACCACAGCACTCATTTTGGTGGGATCAAGACCTAGGCTAACCAGAAATTGAAATGGTTGCCCACGGTTCATAACATGTCCAAATGATTTGAAATTTGGACTGGAGTTCTATAATATGTATATCGAGAGGATGTCCAAAAATGAGAATTTTTGGAGAACTTTTGCCTAGAGTTTTTGTAAAAATTTAATAAACTATATAAAATTAATTAGGAGATGAAATTAAGTCCAAACTCCCCCAAATTTTGGGTGGTGGTCCCTGGCATCAATATTAAGATCTGTACAAAATTTCAACTCGATTGGTCGAGTTTTGAATAGGGAAGTATCAAGTCCTAGATAGGTCTTGGTGAGGGGTACTTTGGGGAAAAGTACGATTGGAGATGGAGTGTACAAATCTCCTCAAAAGAGGCTGAAGTTGTTGGCCACTGATTTGTTGAGTCTATGTCTACCCTCTTGGGTAACATGGTGTGGCTTAGGGTGGATTTTACCCTAAGAGATTGGCTCAAATCCAACGGGTGGGAGTTTGAGGTTTGTGAAGGACATAGGAGCAAAAGCTCTTGTATGCCCTTGAAATTTGGAGGAGAGGGGGATGATATAATGAAAACCCTCTGGTTGAAATAGTGAAGGAATTGGAGGTAGTTAGGTACCTCGAAAGTTGAGATGTCGGAATAGGATAGAAATGTAATTTAGTTATTTTAAGCACTAAATCTAATCCAAAAATTATGAAACTCGGGAGGAGGGGGTTTTAGGATGTTTTAGACTTATAGTAAATCTTCTGGAATTTTATGATTATTAAATATTATACTTCATGTGTTAAAGGATTAATTGCCGAAATTATTATTTCAATTATTTGGAGGTTTAAAATTAATTATAATCAGTTGAAATTCTGGATTTAGATCTTTGTTAGTAGCACAATGACCCCTGGATTTTTATAGAATTTTATGTTGAGTAAATCTAGTACTTATTCACAGATGATAGAAAGGGCTTTTATGTTTAAAAATTAATTATGGATAAAATACTTGCTGGAAAATTATGAAACTTGGCCAGTGCAAATTTTAGGCTTTTATCTGCATGTCATGAATTATTTATAATTTTTGGAAGAATATTTTCTGTACTTGCTTCATAAACAATAGAAGTTAGAGATTATTTCTAAAATAGCTTTCATGCCATTTTGATGATTGAAAAATTATGATACTTAGGATTTAACCTATTGATATAACCTAGTATTTATCATAAAATTGCTGGACATCTTGCATGAGAACTTAAGGTAGTTCATGTTCAAACCGGTAGTCCTTGGATTTTCGAGGAATTTAATTAAATGCCAAATAAATTAGGAAAATTTCCACTTTCTGGATTTAGGTCATTTAGGTCATGGTAAGTCTCCAGTAAATAATTTAGGGCATTTGGATGAGTAATGGATCATTTCATAACCGGTTCGACATGTAGCCTAGGTCGGTCTGCATTTAGTAAATTGTGAAATGCAATAGAACATGATCTGATGAAGATATAAAGAGTAGTGAGTAGTGGTGATAGTTAGAGTTAAGAGGTGCTCGGGTTTGGCGAAAGATCGCTTTTCCCGAAGAGTGGAAGGTTTAAAAATCACCCTAGGATAGTCTATCGTAATATGAGAAAAGAATGGGTTAAGGGAAATAAACCAATAATATTAAGTGCCTTGCGAAAGGGAACTTCGGGCCGTAATGCCGCCATCTTGGTTCCTAGTGCCCCTTGAGAGCCCTTCACGGGGTATACCAGGGGCAGTCCTGGGCTAACGTAAACTGTAATAATAAACTGGCAAGAGTAACTTAGTAACTAGGATTGCACTTTTCACAAACACTGTTGGCACAGGAAGATTGATGAGAGCTTCGGCTCGGTTGGTTTGGAGACGGACGGGATGGTCCGGGGAGCTTCGGCTCGGTTGGTTTGGAGACGGACGGGATGGTCCGGGGAGCTTCGGCTCGGTTGGTTGGGAGACGGACGTTTTGGTCCGGGGAGCTTCGGCTCGGTTTTTGTGTGCTTACGATTAAACTTGCATGTGCATAAAATAGGAAAAGTTAAGGTGGTGGGTCTTTCGATATCGGGGAGTTCGATTGCACCGACACCGATATCGTTGACTCGGCGAGGTGGTTAGCACTTCGCCAATAGAAGTCCGGTGCGCCAGCCGGCAAGAGTACGCAGGCGTCCGCTTAATGCACCAAGCGTTGAGGCGTACGATAGGTCAGACTAGTGGTGCTTTTACTGGTTTTGGAGGTGGGCGAGGCCCAACCCACCGCTTCCGTCTGCCACTACGAAGGTATCCTGGGAGGTAACGGCTCCGAAAGGGGGAACTAAAGGTCTGTGTGCACAGAGTCGGGTGTGTGAGTTGCACTGCATGTTTCATCATACCCACTAGCATGTCATAGCATAATCGATTCATTTAACCCTGACACCTAAAGTATAAGTGATATGGGACGCTTATACATTAGGACCTGCAAAACGACCCCTTGGTCTATAAGCTTGTGTGGGCAAGTTTATAAATCAAAGGTTAATTTCAATATATAACAACCATTGCTGTTTGATAACCGACACCCCAACGTATAAGTGGTATGGGACACTCTATATGATGGGAGACTTGCAAAAGATCCCTTTTGCTTATGTGTTCTCGCATAAGTGAAGGTTTAAATTCATATAATTGCTTTTCTTACTGCTAGACCTATTATAACAATTTATTAACTACTCACCTAACACAACTTGCTAGATTAGTTTCCGCTGCCATCTGATTCATGTTTAATCTCTACCTTCATGTCCTTCCCATTCTTCCTCTCCGCTCGGTACCTAGGAGCCATGGGGGAAGGGGTAGGGGATGATAGGGCTTAGTCTTTATGACTAACGGTTTTCGAACCTCATCATTTAGGGGATCGTGGAGCCCAGCATGGAGGAGCAGCCCCAGAGATCGGTGCGCCTAGAGATGGGGCAGTCTAGCTCCGGAGTTCACACAGCCGGCACCGTGAGTCTCGATCCTGAGTAGTTTCTAGTGTTTGCTTCCGCATGAGTGATATTGTAGTGAGGACTCTGATGTACAGGGCTTATGCCCTTATTTTTAGTTTTACATTATTTTTAGTACTCTGATGATTTCTGTGGACACTCCCTTCGCGGAGCTTTATTATATATATGTGATTTTATTAATGTGGACTGCATTGCTCTTTACTGTTATATTGTGCTACCCTTCTGCGATCGAATTGGCCGGCAGAATCGGCGCCTTGTGGTGATGACCCTTCAGGACGTGAAGGTGTCACCGCAAAGCGGCGGTTCTGGGCCTAAGACCCCGGTGGTTGAAAAAGAAAAAAAAGGGGGTCTTACACACTTTACGGTAGGAAGTGCCGGACACCATTATCTTAGGTTCAGGATGTGGACACCAAGGCTCTTGGCTCTGATTATGTGGAGGATATAGAGGCTCAGGTTCGATTGATCAAGGATCAGTTGTTAGAGGCCTAGAGTAGGCAGGCCAAATATTATGATGCTCAGCACCGAAAGGTTGAATTCCAGGTTGGGGACCATGTATTTTTGAAGATACGTCCGGTGCATGGTGTCTCTCGGGTGCAGAGACATAAAAAGCTCAGTCCTCGATATATGGGGTCGTACGTGATCCTGGAGTGGGTCGGCCCCTTAGCTTATAGACTACAGCTGCCACCAGAGTTGAGTACCCTGCATGATGTCTTCCATGTCTCTTCCTTGCGAAGGGCTCTCCTTCAGCCGGAGCAGCACATTACTACTACAGCTGGTCCGAAAGCACCAGATAGATCTGTTAGATTGGAGCCTATCCGGATTGATGATACAGATGTCCTTGTATTGCGGAAGAAGAAGGTCCATCTTATGAAGGTGTTATGGTCCAACTATGGGCAGGAGGAGTACACCTGGGAGCCAAGGGATCTAATGATTGAGCGACACCCAGAGCTATTTACTTCAGGTATGCTATAATTTATGTTTTAAGTTTACTTAAATTGTTACAAGTAGAACCCCGTAGACCCGAACTTGAATTTCAGGGACGAAATTATTTTCTTGTTTATTGGGATTTGTAACATCCCATGTTACTCCTAGACCCCTTAACTTAGATTGGGCTATGCATAGGGTGGGTGATAGGGATTCTAGCTAGGTTTGACCCTAGAGAGTGGGTTGTAGCCTTGTGGGGCCCACTAAAAGGGCCCAAGTCAAACTAGGTCAAACTAACCTAAATAGGAACCCTAGCCACACCATGACCCCACCACATTGCTCTAACCCAAAAATAATCTAAGTGGACTCTAGGGCATGTCATTAGGTCAACCCTTTGACCCTAGTTGACCGAAGTCAACCTTAGCCCTTGATTGGTCAAACCTATACCTGTAGGCCTAATAAGCCTAAGTAGGGCACCATATTGACCCAACCCAAGTTGGGTGGTACCAATAGACCCATGACCACCAAGTGGGGTCAGCACACTCAACATGGTTGACCAAATCAACTCCAAAGTCAACAAGTCAACCTATTTGACCTAAAGGAGAAAATGAGGGCTAAGCCCACTCCCCTTGGACTAAGCCCACCAATTGTGGTCCATGGTCAGCCCAAGTGGTCAATGACCACCCCTACCCCTCTGGTTCTAGAGAGAGGGTTCATGCATGAGGGCAAAATGGGAAAAGAGGAGAGAGAAGAGGAGAAAGAAGAGGAAAGAGAGGAATGGTGGCCATGTGGCCTTTGTTCTTTCTGCCCAAAGCTGCTAGCCGGCCACCCAGAAGAATTCCAGAGGTTTTTGGCAGCATGGTGGCCACTTGGCACCATTGGTGACACCACCAAAGCATAACCTGAGCTCCCCTTGATATCATCTCTATATACAGCCACCCTCAGTCGAAATCGACCCCTCCATTAGCTTCAGTGAGTGGAAATGAGTGGAGAACGACTCTTGGAGCAAGGAATTCGGTGGAGAATCAAGGTTTTGGGCAGGAGATCGCCGGAGCAGCTCTACCATGCCCAACCGCCGCCAACCTCACTGGCATGCCGCCATTCGGGTCCGTTTCGCTGCCTCTCATCCCGTACTAGCTATCTAGATCATTTAGGGGAGACATCGGGCTCAATTGAGCCTGATAACATGAGAGGATTGTGAGAAAATACCGAGCTTTTCTTCTTGCTCGGGATCGCCGGAGGAGCCAATTCCGGCGGCCTCACCGCCGGGAAACGCTAGCCCCCACCTTAGTGAAGGTGGTGGCGACAATCGCCGGTGGTGGCAGTGGCTCAGCTGGCCGGAAAATGGCAGATAAGTCAGCCCAGCGGGAAGCAATCTGGGCCATTGGCGGATTGGGGACGATGACCCGATGCCGTCCATTTAATCAATAGTTTAATAAATGTTAATTTGGGAATCATTTAAATTCTATCACATTTATACAGTTGCATTGCATGGCTAATTTAGGCCTCTTAGAGGAATTACCAGAACTTATGATTAAGATGAAACTTGTAGACCATCTTCTTAACTTTAAATTTCCACCTTACTCTTATCATTTGGTGCAGTGTACTGTTCTGTAGGGTTGTTTTTCTAGGACTGGTCCTAGGCGAGGACTGAAACCAAAATGATGGCTTAGGCCAAACCAGAGCTCCACATGACCCAATATTTTGGGCATGAGCTTATCTAGGTAATATCTAGCCCCTGCCAAAAATTGGGAATTTTTGGGAAAACATTTCCTAAAGTTTTTATCAAAATACACAAAACTAAATAAATGGAATTTTTGGAGTGTTATGGCTCCAAATGGCCTTATATTTTGGTGGCATGTCCTTGGGGACTAAACATGTGCATGGTAAAAATTTCAGCACATTTGGACCACTGCATGTTGAGTAAACTCACTTGCATGTGTTGGTTATATATAGACTTGGGGTGCAATTAGCCAAATTTGAAATAATGTGTATTAAGCCTAAATGGTACATCCAAAAATCATGATATTGATTTCAGAGGCTCATTAGGGTGAATTATGCCCCTCAGTGCAATAATGGGATTTTTGGAAGTAATAATCCCATTATTTGGAGTTTTTGAAATAATTGAACTTTGGGAAAATAAATTTGAAAATAGATTTATTGTTGAGATAAAATTTCCAAACTTTGTCAAGGTCATTATAATGTCATAATCAATTCTTGAAAATTTTTAGGGCACTGTTTGATGAACTTTTATAGGTGTTATGTAAGAATTACATTTTTGCCCTTATTTCACATAATTAGGAAATTGATGAAAATATTCATTAGAAAAGATTGGAAACATTTTTGGTGATGTATATGAGTATGATTAACCTTGTATAATTTTCTCAGCAATTTTAGATGACTGAGTAATTTTAAAACTTCATAGTGACATTTTTGTAATATAATTAAAAATGAGGTTTTGTAACCCTTGATCCATATAAGTTCATGAAACTCTGTCTTTAGCTTTATTTTATAAATAATTGTGTTATGTAATTTTCTTAGAATTTTTAATCTTGAAATCCTTATACTTCCTTTGGAAAATGCCTAAATTGTGAAATTTGAATAAATTAAGAGATAAACAGAATTATGAAGGAAAAATTATGACCCTTGGCAGAAAGTAATGTTTTATCAAATTACAATTCAGGAAATTTTCTTAGCTCAGTGGGTCTTTTAATTAAGGTACTTCATGTAGTAAGTGGCTTAGAGAATTAATTAAAAGATTTAATTTGGTGACCTAATCAACATGGAAAATTTATGAAACTTCATGTAGTCATCATATTAGTCTGTACCATCCTAGGATAAATAGAGAGGGGCATTTGACCCAAGGAAATTGGAAGTCATACTCCGGGATGGTATTAGATCATGGGCTGCGAATAGTACAAGTAGGATATACAGTAAGGACCACCGGGGGAATAAATCATCGGTCAGGTTAAGTTGTATTTGGAATATAACCCTGGTTGGCAGTTATGTCCTAGTGACGAGAGTAAAAGTGCATGATGTTGGATAACAACTAGGTGGAGGCCGGCAGAAGACCGTCGCCCCTCCAATAACATCTTAAATCATTAGGATCGCCTAAGAGTAATAATGAGAGCAAAAGGGGAATCATGGGTAGACACCAACTAAAGTAAATATCCTTGAGAAAGGGAGCTTTGAGCTTCAGCCCATCGTAGTTCCTAGTGCCCCCGAGATCCCTTCACCGGGTATACCCTTGGTAGTCCTGGGATTAATCTTAAGTCACTAAGTATAATAACCCGTAGACAAGAGTAGCCTAATAGGTTAGGCATCGTATCATTATGCTCACCCGTACTGGATTAGAGGGATTCATGGTAACATTCTCGCCCGTGTAGGGTTTGATGGATTTTTATTATATGCTCACCCGTGTAGGGTTGGAGGGATTCAGGACAGGTTGGTCCTGCGAGCTGAAGGCTTGAGTTGTAATACTTGCATGTGCATAAACATATTAGTGGTGGGTCATGCGGTACTGGGCAAATCGGTACACCGATGTCAGTATGGTGACTCAGGAGGGTGTGTGGGTTTGAGGGGCCAGTAGGTTGTTTGTACTGCGGTCTGGAGGACAATCCCCGAAAGCGCACACCCGACCCAACAAGACAGAAAGGTAGTCAGCAATTAGTACACAAGACTCTAGAGTGCACCTAGAATATGTACAGAGGCATACGGGAGGTCTAGGCTTGGTAGTGTGCATACCTACCAAGGAGTGGAGATGCCCGCTCCACTGCTACTGTAGCCACAACGGTGGTACCAGAGAGTGATGCTAGCTTCGAAAAGCGGGAACTAAAGGTCTGTGATCACAGAGTCATTGTGTGTGTGTTGCACTTGCATGTTGCATAATAAACCACATGCATTCATACATAGTAGGCATACGCTTCATGGATCCTTATCATATAAATTAGTATGGGCTCTTTTATATGATAAGTTAAATTTTTAAACTCTAACTTATATGTTTGTATGGACACTCATATAAGTTAGGGTACTTCTGTGATGATGGATTAGAAGTAGCAGTTGTACTTTCTTTACCATACTGCGTAGCACTGCTTTTACTCTACATTACTTACCACTGTTACATTCTTTACTTACTGCTGTTCTATTCTTCACTTACTGTACTTGTACCTCTTACATAGAACTTCTAGAGTAGAACTACTATTACTCCTCATATACTTGTTAGTATAGTGCCACTGTCATCTGCTTATACTTATAACCCCTTGTTGTCCTCCGCTTCGTCCTTCCGCACGGTGCCTAGGTGTTGCGGGGCGAGGCGTGGAGAAAACGACTTAGTCTTTTACTAACGGTCGGTGACAAACTATTTTAGGGGCTCGAGGAGATGGAGTACCAGCACGACCAGCAGGACGAGGTGACAAGACCTGAGGAGCCAGTTCGACTACCACCTACTACTACTGCAGAGATGCCACAGGTGGGATGAGTTAGAGATGATAGTATCTTCCGCTGTTAGATGAGAGAGAGAGAGAGACATTTATATATGATGTACTGGGCATAAGCCCTTTTTATTTATGCACTCTTTTCTGGACTGATGTTTTTCATTTTCATATATATATATAGACATGCTGTGACTGTGGACTATTGCGCTTTACTCTGATTATATGCTTCTATTTCTCATATTGGCCTATTGGTTTGTGATCGTTTTAGCCGGCAGAATCGGCGCCTTGCGGAGTCGACTAACCTGTGAGTTAGTGTCACCGTAAGGCGGCGGTTCTGGGCATAAGATCCGGGACAGCTCCCGAATTGGGGAGTCGGATCTTACAATGCATACTTGCTTGAATCCCCTCACCAAAAGGTTAAGAAGGGTTGATTCAAAAGGGAAAATCCCCATATATTTCTGCATTTAGATCCGAAATTGTAGAGTACGGAATAGTCATACTATGTGAAGCCCATCCGGGAAGGTTGGTCTAGATTGGTTATGTTTTTTTCTTTGCGTGCCAGAGAAGACTCCGTAAATATGTGTAGATTTATATGTGGAAAATGTGAAAGTGGGTGTGCAGGTTATTGCATTTTAGTAGTGGAAGCAATTCCAGGAGATTACCCAAATGAATGAACAATTTTGAGAATTGTTGTTTGACCTGTCTCTTGAGACCTGGGGGTCAATGTTTGGCCTGTCTCTATGAGACCTAGGGGTGAATGTTTGAGAAATTGTGTATGTTGAGATGTGTATGACTTTACTATGCCATCATGTTAAGGACCTCTGAACAACATGGTCGTAAAGTTAAGTACCTCTGAATGGGCAGTCACTCGTCAAGTTAAGTACCTCTGAACGAGTAAGTCAGTCATTAAGTTAATTACCTCTAAACGACATAGTCGCCAAGTTAAGGACCTCTGAACAACAAAGTTAACTGTTAAGTCTTGGACCTCTGAACGATGGTGATATACGGGGAGTCGTGTATACCGAAAAGATGTCCTGAGTGCACGGGGCGTGTGGCCATTGGGCCTACGTCTGTGGTGAATGGTGCTTAAAGTGCACGTTATAAATTCTATGATATATGTATGATGCCTTGTTTGCAGGGATAGAGAAATGCTGCCCCGAGTAAGGGTGCTGCCCGTTGCTTTGTTTGCCATATTTTGGTGGGCCTTTTTTGAGCAGGTGCTGGAGAGCCAAGTGGAAAATAATAGGTTGAAGCCCATGTGCTGCAATTGGCTGGTCCTTGAAGCCCCAAAAGCAAACAATTACTGTTTCATGTGTGGCCGGCCTGCGTGCCGAAGTATGAGTCCACTTAATTTTAATTAAAACAGTTGTAATAAGACTACGACAAAAACATGTGTCACATATTATTATGTTTATATCATTCCTGTGGTATAGTGGACATTCCTGTTTTGTTTGGGTTGATAAATTTAATACTTCCGCTAGAATGCTCTGAGTTAGGATACATTCATAATGAACATGGGTATGGAATTCAACTAGTAACCTCCTTACCTGTCCGTAGTATATGGCATCGGGCCCCGGCCGGACCTTCTTGTCATATTCTTTATGACGAATGGGGGCATTACATAGGAAAACCCTTTATATATTCTAAAATCCTTTTTAGTAAAATAAGATATGATTCTTTAGGGTTGACTAGAAATCTAGCACAAATATAAGTAGCAAACATAATGTCTGGCCTACTAGCTGTAAGCTACAATAAGGACCCAACAATAGCCATATATGTTTTCAGATCAACTGGCTTGCCCTGTTAATTAGAATAAACTACAGCATTAGAGGGCATGGGTGTTTTCATGGCTGTGGCATTTGACATCCCAAATCTTTTGATAAGATCTTTAGCATATTTAGAATGGGATATAAAGATACCATCTGGGGTTTGCTTCACTTGAAGACCAAGGAAGTAAGATAGTTCACCCATGCTACTCATTTCAAACTTTTAATGCATCAGGTCAGAAAACTACTTACAAAGTTTGGAATCAGTAGAGCCAAAAATTATCTCATCTACATATATTTGGACTAGCAAAATTTTTTACTTATGATGTCTAATATATAAAGTCCTATCTGTTGAAACTGAAAACTCGGTCTCGATGGAGTTCACCCTTGGGGAAGGGGTGATAGCGCACCTACTTCGCTCCTGCAAGAAAAACAACATGGAAAAAGAACAAGGGACTGGACCAAGGGCCCGACGCTGAGGTCCCACCACACACCCGAAAGATCACTGAGAGCTTCCCCTCCTTAGCCAAATGCCGGGCTAAGGCACCTCAAGAAAACGCTAGAAGACTGGGAGACAGGGAAGCATGCCTTCTGAGGTACCCCTTGGGTCCTAATTCTTAAAACGGCCTACAAATGGCCAACCTACGCTATTCTAAACAGCTATGTGCAGCCCAACTGGGTCTGTCAACAACATAACTTCGCTGTTCTAACTAGCTATGGGCAGACCAGCCAGGGTAAAATGGTAAAAACACCTCGCCGATCACTGAGCAAGTTACCCTCAATGAACCCCACTCGGCAAGGGTGGCGAGTACTCGATGGAGCTGGCACTCACCACCTATCTTTGTCTTGGGTGAGTGTGGGCCCGACCTGCCCTACTCGCATGCCACGAACTTGTTGATTATTCCGAACTCGGCGAGCGGCTCAGAGCTCGACAAACTGGCAAGAGCTCGGCGAACAGTCCGGAGCTCGACGAATAGCCTGAAGCTCGACGAACAGCCCGGAGCTCAACGAACAGTCCTGAGCTCGGCGATCAGGGCTTGACGAGTTGGGCTTGCCGAGTGCGATCTCACCTCCCAAAGATGCCTCACCCCTCCAAGGCAAGCTGGAGAATGCCGAGCTCTCCCTCCTACCGAGCTCGCCCAGGGACTCAGACTGCATGATTTAGCTGATCTAGCTCCTACTGACCCACTCGCCGGATACGGGGTTGTACACAATCCCCTCTCTTTGCAAGGTTGGCAAAAGCTCGAAAAGAAATATCCAACCCTATGGGATTCAGCGAGTGTGGCAGGAGCCAGAGAATCTTTCGGCGGGGTCCACCAGCGGCTATAAATATGCACCTGCGTACATGGGTGACCCTTGTTACCCCCTCGCTCTGAATTTGCCGAGATGCCTTTCCCCAAGGAGATCCAAGAGAGGTTTGCGAAGGCTCGTGAGGTCTCCTCCGCCCGTATCGCCAGCCTAACCTACATTCCTTTTAATGTCCCGCAAAACGTCCCGACCGAGTCTAACTCGGCCAAGAGGGCGAAGCCAGACGCAGAGGCGTCCGAACACGCCTTCTAAGACTTAAAGATGACCTTAGAGCCTGAGACTTGCTCCTCTACCATTCCTGCCCTTGGAAAGGAAGGGAATTTCATATACCTCTGCACTGACCTAGACTGTCGGGATCGGGGCGGAAGATCACCTCTCCGCGAGCTGATGTCCTTCATGTCGACCCACGATTTAAGGCTCCAGAGGTTCGGTAACGGGAGCCATCCCCGCCCTTCGGGACTCTGGGGTTGAGCTCGCAAAGACCGGACTCGCCAACCCTCTTTTCCTCTTCTCAACTCACCGAGACTTCGAGGGAGGGTGCTGGAACAATCCCTGTGCCGGGCTTTAGCCTTCTTCCACTCAGAACACATCCCCCGGGTCATGGTAAAAACCTGAAGATGCCTCCACCTCGCCTCTCCTTCGAGGTGCCATGCTCTTCAGGCGAGTCATCCTTTATTGGTTCTCATCCGTAGTTCCCCTGGTGTTCTTATTATTATTCAAATCCTTCAGCCTTCTTCAGCCAGTTGGATGCCAACGAATCCTTAGAGCGAGCTCGCCACTCACCCCTTCCTTCCTCGATGACCTTAGAGTCCTTTCTGGATGCCGAACTGGAGGGCCCCGAGATGACGAAGCGAGGAATTGAGGTCCTCAAAAAGATGGCGTGCGAGATCTACCGGTTGTGGGAGGACAACGACGTGTTGCAGTGGGAGTGCGTGTGGCTGGTGGGCGAGGCGAGGGAGGACCCGGTGGGTGAGGCGACGTCCCTTTCACCATTGTTGGAGGAGCTGGACGAGAACCTTCTAGCAGCCCGGGTATTTTTGAGTCGGATCCGCGAGCTCCGCGACTCAAGTCGACCTGCGGGGAAGGAGACGCGAGACCGGGGGAGGTAAAGAATGACCCCCTTGTTGGGCCTACCGGGGCTCACCACCTGCCCCCTCAGCTAGCGCATGTGCCGAGATTACTGCTTTGTTTGCATTTGATTTCTCTGAACAATATCCCACTTGGGCTTGTAATAACTTAGAAAATTTTTAGATTTTATTGTTTGCTGTTTGAATATAATACCTACTTGGCTCGTGATGGGACGGGTTTTGGAAGTTGGCAAGCTGGGTTAGGCAAGCTAGGTTAGGCGAGCTGGACCGTTCGGTTAGCTCGACCCTTGGTCCTTTTTACTATAAATAGGCCCCCTCACCTACCCCGACTTACTGCTTTTACTGCTTCCGTACTTTATTCCTCTGCTCGCCTCCTTCCTGCCTATACTCGCTCCCTATACCTTCCGTTTGAATGGGGAAAGCCAATCCTGACTTTGATGGTCGCTCCAAGTGCGCTCAACACTTCATCGACTATTGTTTCTTTGAGGGGAACAAGACGGAGGAAGAGTTCTCCGTGTTCAATGCCGAGTTCAAGCCTACTTGCTTCGAGGCGCGCCGGCCCAAGGGAGGCAAGGCCATTTACACTTTCTACCCCAAGGAGTTCTCCTTCCCCATCTCGCATTTCGAGGTGGGGTTGTGCCTTCCGCTCTGGCCGGAGATAAGCTAGATCCTCAAGTATTTCGGCGCAGTGCCCACGCAGCTGAACCCGAACACTATCGCCATGATGGTTGCGTTCACGAGCTTCCTCCGCTGGGAACGAATCGAGTTCAACTTGATCGTGTTCAGAAAACTCTTCACCTATAAGGATACTCCCGATGTTATCGCCTTCTTCAGGGGCACCTTTATCAAGGTTCGCGAGGTCGCGAATAAACACCACAACTTGATGATCAAGATCGTCTTCCTCAAGGGCGATCTCGGCCACGTCCCCTACTCGCCGCAGCAGAAAAATAAGGATGTATACCGACCCCCCACCATCTCCGGTAACGACGCCGAGCTTCACAAGTTTTTCCTCCACAAGGACTTCAAGGTCGCCTTCCTCCAGAGGGGTCTCGACTCGATCCTCCCCGACCTTCCCAGTAAAGGTATATCTTTTAACTTCCCTCCTTGCCAGATCTCTCCAAGTCCATCAGATTTTGACAAGTTATTTATCCAGGGGAGAGACTGATTCCCGAGAACCTGTCTTTTGCTGATCCGGGACTACTCGACCCTCTTGCCCGCGAGAAGGCAGCTGCAGCCACCTGTCGAGACGAGCCGTCATCGTCCAAGCTCTCTGGCAAGAAGTGGGCTGACTCCGCGGGGTCCAGGTCGCCTTGCCGCAATCCGTCACAAAAGTAGTTGAAAGCGGTGGTGATTTCTCGAGTGATGCAACAACAACAATTGCCCAAATACTTGAGCTCGCCCGAGACCACCCCAGATGGGTCTCCTGGGAGCCCGCTGAAGGAGACAATGGGCAAAGAGCAGGAAGGAGGCGAGCCCTCTGCTCCTATAGTCAAGAATACCCCGGCCTGTGAACCAGGCCCACCGAAGAGTCACCCCCTATTCAGCCTTGTGGTGAGGTAAAAGGATTCGGCGGGCGAGCCCGTGGTTCAATGGGAAGAGTCCACCCACCAGATCTCCATCTCATCCCTCCAATCCTCCTAGGCAGACCGCGATCCTTCCTCAGGTCAAGCCTACGTGCTCGTCTTCGGCCTTTACAGGCATGAGGATGCCACGGCCTACAAGCGCATGACCCTGGGCCAACTCGGCCATGAGGGCTTGCAGGCCCATATGCGAGCACTCGAGCTGCACAACATGCTGGTTCGTCGTGGCTTCAACCTCAGCCACCTTCTACAGAAGGCTGATAAGAAGCGCGACCTGGCCCAGGACAAGTTCGTTGACCTAGAGAGGCGGCTCGGCATTGCCGAGGAATTGCTCGCCAAGGGCGCCGACGGTCTGGTGAGCACTGGCTATCTGTTGGTACCCTAGTTTGGATTTGAGTTTAGTCTTCTCAATTAGTTTCTTGACCCAAGATTTATCTATGGTCAAAGGTTAGTTGTTAGATTAGTTTTTCCTCAGTTGTAGAGTTGTCACTTTTCCAGATGAAGATTTGGTTAAGTTGTTTTTGGTTCGACTATGGTCGAACGTCGCTCGACTATCGTCTATCAACTATTCGACGATCGTCTATCAGTTGGTCGACTATCGTCAGTCAGTAGATCGTCTATCTCTGAGTTAGTTCAACTCTTGTTAGCTCGATGATCTGTGGTTTCTGCCTCGTCGATCATCGAACCTCGCTCGACTTCTTTTGACCAGACAGATTTTTTGATAGTTCGACTATCTGCCTTGATAGTTCAACTATCTGATAGCTCGACTATCTGTTTGATAGTTCGACTATCTGTTCTGTTTGATAGCTCGACTATCTGTTTGATAGTTCGACTATCTGTTCTGTTTGATAGTTCGACTATCTGCCTTGATAGTTCGACTATCTGTTCTGTTTGATAGCTCGACTATCTGTTTGATAGTTCGACTATCTATTTTGTTTGATAGTTCGACTATCTGCCTTGATAGTTCAACTATCTGATAGCTCGACTATATGTTTGATAGTTCGACTATCTGTTCTGTTTGATTGTTCGACTATCTGCCGTGATAGTTCAACTATTTGATAGCTCGACTATCTGTTCTGATAGTTCGACTATCTGCTGTGGTTGTTCGACTATCTACTTTGATAGTTCGACTATCTGTTTCGTTCGACTATCTGTTTGATAGTTCGACGATCTCTGTGGTTCGTTCGATGATCTCTGTGGATCGCTCGACGATCTTTTGTCTGCCTTTAGTAATTTTGTACTCCTTCTATTCTATGATTTATTTCCTATTTATTTGGCATATTTTATTAATGATTATTTCATTGATTTTATGCATACATCTCAAGGCAATCTTTGCCCCATCCTTTGTGCATAAGTCAAGCTTTTTCTGACAAAGTTTTTTTGTCTTATTAAAGATTATTTCATTGATTTTATGCATATATCTTTTTGCTTTATCTGCCATGCGGCCCTTTATAGCCGTTAGACACAAAAGTCTTCTCTAGCCGTAAAGAGTTTAGTCTGATGTGACTCTCTCTAGTATTCTTTTATCAGATTGGATATGCAGCTTCTTACAAAGCTTTATCTCTTTAAAGCATGTCTGTCTGCAGGATATATTTTTTTATTGTGCTATTTGCAGCCCAGATCGCAGATCTCAGAAGAAGACAAAATTCAAACAAAGATTAGAGCCGTTACAGAGGCTAATATATAAAGAGTTTCTTTTGAAAGAAGCAACAACATACACACACACAGATATACTAAGCAAGCAGAGTATACAAAGAGTGATTCAAAATAAGAAGAGATACAGCTCTCAGATATTATTACATTCAACTGAGAAGATCAACCTTCTTCAACTCTCTCTTCTTCAATCCTGAGTTCATCCTGCTGCCAGGAACATTCACTCAGAGCCTCTATAAGAAGAAGAAGAAGAAAGAAAAGCTGATTGAAGAAGAACATTCATTCTACATCAAGAGTCTTCTTCAAGCTGCTCCTTTAAGAACTTCAAGACAGCTCTCTATCAAGAGTTAAGAAGAGAACCTGCACCCTGATGTAAGACTTGTTCCTGGATATCACTAAGCCAGGGGGAGCCTTGATTCTTTAGAGCTTTCTAGCTCTGTGCAATCCACTTGCTTCTCTAATATTGTTTTAACAATAGAGAAGACATTCTAACTCTCTCTCAACCTCCTGTATAAAGGGTTATTACTCCCTTCAAAAGTGAACCTTGGTGGCAGGGAACCTGATCAAAAACCTGTGTTGGATTTTGAGCTCCTGATCAAAAGCTCAAAGGGTTTACTTGATCTACCTGAAGCAGATCAGTTGGTGGCAGGGCACCTGAACAAAAACCCTTAGTGGATTCCTACCAGGGTGGTAGAAGAGTGGACGTACCTATTTAGAGGGAACCACTATAAACCTCTTGTGTTGTCTGTGTTGCTTAATTTAATTATTGCACTGTGGCTGTGAGTAGAAATAACTAGGATTGCTAGTTGCTGTGATAGGACCAAAGCTCAACTGTAATTACAGTTAGCTTTCTCTTGTGCACTTCACTTTGTGTTAGGCTCTAGGGTTTCAAATATCTATAAACTCGTTCTGCAAATTAACTCTAAGGAAGTTGAGTAGGGTGACATAATTTTTGAATACTCTATTCCCCCCCCCCTCTAGAGTTGTATCTATCCTCAATTTCAATTGGTATTAAAGGGAGGTTGATTGACTGTACAGGCTAACACAAGAGTCACAAGATCCAAATAGATACCAAGCTTATAGATATTCACTTCATGGCCCAGTACAAGGATTATTCTAGCACCAGACCTCCAGTTTGCAACTTAGCTAAGTTCAGCGTCTAGAAGGCGAGAATCAAGTTATATATGAATTCTATTTATGAAAATATTTTTTCTTCTATTTTGATAGGACCTACAACACCACCTGCTGCAGCCACTGCTACAACATCTGCTATCTCAGTGCAGTGCCACCTCCAGACTACAATGATGCATACAAGAAAGCAAAAAAGCAAAAGTAGCTGATGCAAAAGCCATGAATATTCTGGCTCAGACTATGTCTGATGAAACCTTTCAGAAAGTGGCTGATTGCACTTCTGCAGAAGCCATGTTGGACTCACTGAACCAGATTGTAGCTGGTTCGGCTGATGAGAGGAAGGACAGAAGGTCCAACCTTATATCTCAATACGAAAACTTCAAGAAGACTGAAGCTGAATTAGTTGAAGGAATGTACACCAGGCTCAGCTCCATCATCAATGAGCTGAGAACCCTTGATAAGGAGATAACATTGACAGAGGTCAATGATAAGATACTGATGTGCTTCCCCAGCACATGGGATCTTAGGATCTGGCCCATCAAGGAGGCCAGAAGTACTACTGAGATCTCAACTGAAGCCCTCCTTGGAAAGCTCAAATCTTTTGAGCAAGTTCTAAAGTCCAGGGAAGTTGAGGCTGAAGCCAAGACTCCAACTCCAACAAGGAAAGAGCAAACCCTTGCTCTAAAAGCTGCTGATGCTTCTGAAGGAAGCCAATCTAATGAGGAGTTGATGACACTCTTTGCCAAAAGGTTTCTCAAGATGGGCAGAAAGGACTTCAGAAAGAAGTCTTCAAGATATGAAGATAAACCAAGGTAAGACAGATCTCTGCTAAAGAAATTATCTGTTATGGTTGCAGGAAACCTGGACATATTATACCAGAGTGTCCAGAGGAAAAGAACAAGGATAAGAGAAAAGAAAAAGAACATCAGAAGAAGCACTCCAAGTCCTCCTACAGAAATAAGAAGAAGGAGAAAGGATTTGTTGCTGAAACCTGGAGTGATTCAGACGAGGAATCTTCCTCCTCAAGCTCCAGTGAAGATGAGGAAGAGAAGAAGGCAAAGGAAATTTGCCTTATGACAATTGATGCCTGCAGCAATCACTCAACTACAGAGAGTTCTGATGATGATGAAGAAATGCCTACAGAAGATCAGGTATTATCTTCTTATGATTTTTCTTCTGCTGAATTTAAATCTGAATTTAAATCCCTTTGTTTAGATTTAATTAGTTCAGAAAAAGAAATTAAGGAGCTTAGAAATAGGATAGCAGAATCAGAAATCCTCTCCATTGAAAATGCTAGGTTAGAAGCAGAACTCACTAAGTCCAGTGAAGAAATAAAATTTCTTAAAAATGAACTAGCTAAGTCAAAAAGATTAGAAGAATCTATAAATGGTAGAAACCTTAAGCTGCTAGAGATCACTAGCATGACAAACACTAGGTCAGGCAATAATAATCTAGGCTTAGGAGCCTTATCAAGTGAACACCCATTGGTTCTTAAAAATCATCTTTCAACTCCAGTAAACTTTATTTCAGCTGATGGAATAAAGAATACTGAGCAAGTAAATCCAGTTAACAAAGCCTTAAATAAAGCTAAGAGAGAAAAGAGAAAGCAAAAATTTAAGGAACTACAAAAGTCATCCAACGCTGCTCGACGATCAAAGGCTCAATGGTCGAACGATGCTCGACGATCTGAGCATCGATCGTCGAACGATGATCGACTATCTCAATATGATTTTCAAAATAACAACCTGAACCCTAGAAATCCTAATGTAAATAGAAACCCTAGGTTTATTGACCCATCAATTGCATGGAGCATTCCACCTAGGAGATCCTATTCCTTAGGATATAAACCCCAACCTGCTTATTCTTTTATTTCAAGCTTTCATTATATGAAGAATAATGGACCCAAGGTTGTCTGGGTCCACAATGTCTAACTGTTTAATTTGTAGGTGAAGACCTATCCAATTACTAAAGATAAATGGTATTTAGATAGTAGCTGTTCCAAACACATGACAGGAATAAAAAAAAATTTGTCAAGATTCAAGGCCAAGCTTGGACCGAAGTTGATCTTTGGGGATTCCAGCTATGGTCAAATAGAAGGATATGGTAGGATTACCATTGGAGCAGTAATATTCAAAAGGGTTTCATATGTAACTGGACTGAAGCACAACCTAATCTCAGTAAGCCAGTTATGTGATGTAGGTTATCAGGTATCTTTCACTAACACTCTCTGTAATATTACTTTAAATAGTAATGTAGTGTTAGTAGGCATTAGATAGGGTAATATTTATTTAGTAGACTTTAAATCAACTTAATCTGAAATCTGTCTGTTTAATGAAGTAACAAATAATAACACCTTATGGCATAGGAGGCTTAGCCATGTTAACCTCAAGAACATATCTAGGTTATCTAAATACAATCTTGTTAGAGGTTTACCTTCTTGCCCCTACAAGAAGAAAAGCCTATGCAAAGCTTGTCAATTAGGCAAGCAAACCAAAAACTCCTTTAAATCTGTAAATAAAAGTGATTCACCTAGAATCCTGTATTTATTACATTTGGACCTTTTTGGCCCAATAAATGTATAGAGTCTTGGAGGGAAGTTTTACACTTTAGTGATTGTAGATGACTTTTCTAGGTTCACTTGGGTGTTCTTCTTGAGAACTAAGGCTGATAACTTCAAAGTTCTTAAAGACTTTCTGCTATGTGTGCAGACTGAGTATTCTACTCATGTGGCCTTGATCAGAAGTGATCATGGTACTGAGTTTGAGTATCTTCTCATGCAAGAATTTTGTAAGAAAGAAGGTATCAAACATAGCTTCTCTGCTCCTATAACTCCCCAACAAAATGGGGTAGTGGAAAGGAAGAATAGAACCCTGATTGAAGCTGCTGGAACATTATTGGCAGATGCTAACATGCCTCTCTCTTATGGGGCAGAAGCTGTTAGCACAGCTAATTATGTCTTGAACAGATTTCTTATACACAAGCTTAAGAGTAAAACTCCTTATGAGTTGCTTAAAGGAAAGAAACCTAAAATTAATTATTTTAGAGTCTTTGGTTGTGTAGTGTATATTCACAATAATAACAAAGAATATCTTAGAAAGTTTGAAGCAAAAGCTTCAATGGGAATTTTTCTTGGATATTCCCAAGTAAGCAAAGTTTATAGGGTGTTTAATAAATCATCTTCTAAAATAGAGGAGTCTGTGCATGTTTCTTTTGATGAGTCAAAGATGTTTTATAAGGAGAAGGAAACATCTCCTTCCTCAAGCTCATTGTAGGTACCTGAGTCATGCAAAGATGTCACTCAAGAGATTCTCCATCTATCAACTCTTCATATCACTGATTCAGACAGTGATGGAGACACGATGGAATCAGTTGCTGTACCACCAACAGTTGATCCAATTCCTCAAAAGGAATTAATCTCAACTGTTGCTGAATATCACATCCTACCTGCTGATCTTGTCAAACTTACAGATCATCCTACATCTCAAGTGATTTGTGACATATCAGCTGGTGTGCAAACAAGACATCAATTAAGACAGGATGTGATGCATACTTGTTTCCTTTCAGAAATTGAGCCCCTCACCATAAAAGATGCTGAGCAAGATCCCCACTGGATCATTGCTATGCAAGAGGAGCTCAATCAATTTGAAAGATGTAAAGTATGGACTTTGGATCCAAGACCAAAAGGCCAACTGATCATAAGTACCAAGTGGGTGTTTAAAAATAAGATTGCTGCAAATGGAATTATTGTAAGGAACAAAGCTAGGCTTGTAGCTCAGGGCTACAGACAGGAGGAAGGTATAGACTATGACCAAACCTTTGCTCCTGTTGCAAGGCTAGAGGCAATAAGGATCTTTCTAGCCTATACAGCCTATATGAAGTTTAAGGTTTTTCAGATGGATGTCAAGAGTGCATTCCTGAATGGTGAGCTAAAGGAAGAGGTGTTTGTTGAACAACCTCCTAGGTTTGTCTCTTCAACTCAACCCTCATTTGTTTACAAGTTTCAAAAAGCTCTTTATGGACTTAAACAAACACCCAGAGCCTGGCATGAGACTCTAGCTAGTTTCCTGTTAGAGAACAACTTTGTTAGGGGAGTAGTTGATAGAACCCTTTTCGTTAAGCACCACAAGGACACCATCATGTTAGTTCAAGTTTATGTGGATGATATTATTTTTGGCTCCACTGATCCCAAACTGTGAAAAAAGTTCTCAGACCTGATGCATTCTAAGTTTGAGATGAGTAGTATGGGTGAGCTGTCTTACTTTCTTGGTCTCTAAGTAAAGCAAGATGCTGATGGCATCTTCATCTCCCAATCCAAATATGCCAAGGAATTGGTAAAGAAGTTTGGGATGGCTGATGCTTCATCAATGCATACACCCATGGCTACTAATGCAGTTATAGATTCTGATAATCAGGGTAAGCCAGTTGATCAGAAAAACTATAGGGCCATTGTTGGTTCCCTATTGTATTTAACTGCAAGTAGACCAGATATAATGTTTGCCACATGCCTATGGCCTAGATTCCAGGTCAACCCCAAGGAATCTCATTTGATTCTTCTCAAGAGAATTTTGAGATACCTAATGGGATGTCCAAATTTAGGACTATGTTACCTAGCTGAATTAGAATTTGAGTTAATTGGATACTCTGATTCTAACTATATTGGTTGTAGAGTTGACAGGAAAAGTACCTCAGGAACATGTCAGTTCCTGGGAGAGAGATTAGTCGCTTGGTTCTGTAAGAAACAGGCTTCTATCTCAACTTCAACTACAGAGGCTGAATATATAGCAGCTGCTAGTTGTTGTTCACAAATCCTGTGGATTCAAAACCAGCTTTTGGATTATGGGTACACACACAAGAACACAAAAATCATGTGTGATAGTACCAGTGCTATCTCCATTGCACAAAATCCTGTGCACCACTCTAGAACCAAGCACATTGAGATTAGACACCATTTCCTGAGAGATTCTGTGGAAAAGAACAAGATCAGCCTTGAGTTCATATCCACTGACCTTCAAAGAGGTGATATTTTCACCAAGCCCTTAGATGAACAGAAGCATCTGTTCTTTTCGGTTCAACTAGGCATGATTAATGGAAAAGACTAAGTGTGACTTCTTCCTTGTTGAAATCTGTTTGAAGATCGTCGAACGACGTTCGACGATAGTCAAACAGGTCGAGCCTATCATCGACCTATGGGTGACGACAACTTGTTTGTTTGTGAAGACAGAAATAGTCGAACGATTGATCGACTACTCTGCTTCAGGAAATGATCGTCGAATGACCGTTCGACTATCGTCTCCAGTATCTGTTAAAACAGGTCAACGATTGTCGTTTTAATATAAAACCGATGGTCGACCTAGGTTAAGAGATCATCTTTTTAGTAGTTGAAAGAGCTCGTCTTTTCGTATTCCTCACTCCTGCTTGTGAGTTTTGAATTGAGCTCTACCTCGCGCCTTCTGCCGTTTCGTCTTCATCGTCCTCTCTTTCAATGGCGATTGCTCCAGCTCTCCTGACAGCGATGAAGTTTGACGCCGGTTTCAGCGTGGATTTCGACTCGTTCAGTGCCTGCGATGCGGAGATTATAGAGATGCTATAGCTCTGCAAGGATCAAAGATTGGAAAGGCTGATGTCAACAAGGATCAAGATCAACATTCCAGAGATCAAAGAATGGGTTTACTCTTCATCTTCCAGCGACAAATCCATGATCGGGACAATAGGCGGCGAAGAGGTAATCCTGACTCCTGCCGTACTGACTGAAATTTTCGAATTATTTAATGGTCAAGAAGAGAATTACCAAGATACTCAAGAGTATGGAAGAATGCTCGTCGAGCTAGGACATGCTGAGGGCACTCCTACAAAGTTGCTGAAAGTTAACTTTCTTTTGAGGATTAAGTTCTTAGCTGAACTTGTTGGAAAAGTGCTGTTAGGTAAGCACTCAGCTCATGACAATATAACCAGGCAGCAGTTTGCCTTGATGAGTGCAATTATCAATAAGAAAGAGTTAAATTGGGCAGGGATAATGTTTGATTTGATCAGAAAGAAGAACAATAAGAAGGAAGTAACCCTTGGAAGGGTAATAGGAATTTTCCTAAAAGAAATATATCCTCAACTGTTGGGTAGAGTTGCAACTTCCATCAATGCCAGTAAGAAAATGGATCCCACCTTATTTGTTAAGTGGAAAAGGAGCATTCAGAAGCCTTCACCAGCTGGGGTAGCTCCTGTTTTATCTGAAAACACTAGGACTGTACCAGTCACTCCCCACCTACATGAAGAAGGCTCCTCCATTCCCCCCATTATTTCTTCTTCTGCATTGCCATCCACTTCTACTGAAGTGCCATCTACTTCTGCATTACCATCTACATCCACTGTCTCTTTTCTACTTGATTCCTCCACTATTCTCCATGCATCACCACCAGAATCTCCACTCCTTTCACATCTTACTAGGATTTCTCATCCTTGTTTTGATCTGTTGGTTTCTGAGAATCTACCCACTCCACCTCAGTCACCAATTTCTCATTCAGATCATATTGATCTTCCTGCATCCACCCATCAATCACCAGTTCACAACATATCTCATCAGGAGAACATCATCCCTGATGATCTTCCATCTACTGAGCTTCCCCCATCAACATCATTTAAAATAAATCCAGCTTTCATTGCAAACATCCTGGAGCTAATTACTCCTTCAATCAAAACCATGATTGAAGAAGCAATTGCCCCTCTTGTTTCTACCATCTCTTCCCTGTCATCCTCCATCATAGCCCTATCCAAGTCTGCTGAGCCCTCTTCATTTAGGGGTCTGACTTCAATAACTACTGAAATCAAGCAGGGGGAGATGTTCGAGGAAGATGCCTCAGGACTGCCCCTTGTTACTCTTCCAGTAGATCCCCAAGCTGAAATTAAAAAAGAAACAGTAGTTCCAGTTGACATTACAACATCATCTGCAGAACCAGAACCAGTTCAGAGGCCATCTGATATCATAATGGAAGCATAATTTGCCTTCAAAGTGTGCCTTGAAGAAGCCTCCACTCCCATAGTTGCTCTATTCCTAGAAGGAGTCATTACCTCCTATCTAGATGACTTGTGGGAGTTAGAAAATTCTGAAGAAAATCCTTAAGGTAATTCATTTATTCAATTCCTTGACATGTTAACTGACATGCTAGCCTGTGAATACCTGGAAGGGATGTTTCGATACCATTTAGAACACCTTTGTGTCCCTTTTGTTTCAGATCTAGTTCAAGAAGTTCAAGCTGCTCAAGAACCTGCTCCAGAACCAGCTCAAGAACCTGCTGTTCAAGATCCTATATTTACTCTTCCAGCTCAGATAGCTGTGCAAGATGAACTGGTCCTCAAGACAGTTACAGTTGAGCAAGAACAAGTTTCAAATGATCAAGAAGAAAGATCTACAGTGTTAGATGACACCCCAGGACTAGACCTGGATACTCTTCTGACACAGGATTCCTTAGAAGAAGAAAGAGAGAAAGCTGCATTAAAAGCCAAAGAACAAGCTGAGCAATAGGTTTTTGATCCCTATGATCAACCTCAATCATCTCATTCTGATGATGAGGATGATTCTGATGAGTCAGAAGGTTCTAAGAAGAAGAAAATAGCAAAAAGGAAAAGGAAAGCTGCTGCTCCTCCTCCTCCAAACCCTGATCATGATGTTCCCTATTATATACTGAAAGGGATAGATCCCAAATCTAAAGAATATGAACATTGGATGGGACTATCCAAAAACAAACAAAAGCAGAAAAAGAAAAGAAAAAGATATGACAGTCCAGCTCCAAAGTGGAATCCCAGAGGCCCTCCTCCTCCTCCTCCAAGTGCAGGAGCCTCTGGAAATGTACTTGCCAATCCATCATCCCCTTCTGCTAGATTCACTCCGTATCAAGCACATCAAAGAAGAAGTAATCCAGGATATCAAGACAGATCTCAATCTGGACATCAAAGACAAGAGGCTGATACAAAAGAGCATGTGAAGGAGGTAGTATATCAGAAGCCAACCTTTTCTCCTCCTCCTTCACCCAAGAGAAAAGCATCACCTCCAAAAGAAAGCAAAAGCATACCATCCAAAAAGCCAGCTCAAACAAAGAAAACAGATTCAAAAGGTAAAAGAGTAGTTTATTCTGAAAAATCAAGTAAAAAATATGCAGAGTTTGCTCCTCCATCTTCTCTTATTATTCAAGAAAATAAAGTGCCAACTGCAAGTATGCTAAAACTCTCTACAAAATTCAAAACTGTAAAACCTCTAGATCCAACTGGTGATAATGAATATGAGAGCCAAGAGCTAAATCCTGATTTTAGGATGGTTAGATTTCTCGAACTAGTTGGATCAGCACAAATCAGACATGCCAGAGCTGATGGTAAAGATATTACAGGCTTAACTACTATATCTAAATTCAGAAAGAAGGAGCTAGATAAATTCCAGGTCAGACCTGAGGTTTTTGATCCTTCTAAATATTTGGAAAAGCACCCAGAAGCAGTAGTGCCAAGAGCAGGAGAATCTAAAATTATTGGAGAATAAGACTTGAAGATATCAAAGAAGGAAGCTCTAGATCCCTTCAGAAAAATTTCTTTCCTTCCTGGTTCTTTTGTATCTAAATCAGATTCTGATGCTGCTTAAGTTTTATGTATTGACAGTATGTTTATTTGACTGTTTGTTTAATGCAATTTGATGCTTAGATGTTTTTTTTTTCTGAGTTATATTTATTTCCAGTAGTTTTGTTTTGAGAGACTTAACCCAAATAGGGGGAGATTATTGGACCCTAGTTTGGATTTGAGTTTAGTCTTCTCAATTAATTTCTTGACCCAAGATTTATCTATGGTCAAAGGTTAGTTGTTAGATTAGTTTTTCCTCAGTTGTAGAGTTGTCACTTTTCCAGATGAAGATTTGGTTAAGTTGTTTTGGTTCGACTATGGTCGAACACCGCTCGACTATCGTCTATCAACTGTTCGACGATCGTCTATCAGTTGGTCGACTATCGTCAGTCAGCAGATCGTCTATCTCTGAGTTAGTTCAACTCTTGTTAGCTCGATGATCTGTGGTTTCTGCCTCGTCGATCGTCGAACCCCGCTCGACTTCTTTTGACCAGACAGATTTTTTGATAGTTCGACTATCTGCCTTGATAGCTCAACTATTTGATAGCTCGACTATCTGTTTGATAGTTCGACTATCTGTTTTGTTTGATAGCTCGACTATCTGTTTGATAGTTCGACTAACTGTTCTGTTTGATAGTTCGACTATCTGCCTTGATAGTTCGACTATCTGTTCTGTTTGATAGCTCGACTATCTATTTGATAGTTCGAGTATCTATTTAGTTTGATAGTTCGACTATCTGCCTTGATAGTTCAATTATCTGATAGCTCGACTATATGTTTGATAGTTTGACTATCTGTTCTGTTTGATTGTTCGACTATCTGCCGTGATAGTTCAACTATTTGATAGCTCGACTATCTGTTCTGATAGTTCGACTATCTGCTGTGGTTGTTCGACTATCTGCTTTGATAGTTCGACTATCTGTTTCGTTCGACTATCTGTTTGATAGTTCGACGATCTCTGTAGTTCATTCGACGATCTCTGTGGATCGCTCGACGATCTTTTGTCTGCCTTTAGTAATTTTGTATTCCTTCTATTCTATGATTTATTTCCTATTTATTTGGCATATTTTATTAAAGATTATTTCATTGATTTTATGCATACATCTCAAGGCAATCTTTGCCCCATCCTTTGTGCATAAGTCAAGCTTTTTCTGACAAAGTTTTTTTGTCTTATTAGGTTAAATATCTTTTTGCTTTATCTGTCATGCGGTCCTTTATAGCCGTTAGACCCAAAAGTCTTCTCTGGCCGTAAAGAGTTTAGTCTGATGTGACTTTCTCTAGTATTCTTTTATCAGATTGGATATGCAGCTTCTTAGAAAGCTTTATCACTTTATAGCATGTCTGTCTGCAGGATATATTTTTGCATTGTGCTATTTGCAGCCAAGATCGTAGATCTCAGAAGAAGACAAAATTCAAACAAAGATTAGAGCCATTACAGAGGCTAATATATAAAGAGTTTCTTTTGAAAGAAGAAACAACATACACACACACAGATATACTAAGCAAGCAGAGTATACAAAGAGTGATTCAAAATAAGAAGAGATACAGCTCTCAGATATTATTACATTCAACTGAGAAGATCAACCTTCTTCAACTCTCTCTTCTTCAATCCTGAGTTCATCCTGCTGCCAGGAACATTCACTCAGAGCCTCTAGAAGAAGAAGAAGAAGAAAGAAAAGCTGATTGAAGAAGAATATTCATTCTATATCAAGAGTCTTCTTCAAGCTGCTCCTTCAAGAACTTCAAAACAGCTCTCTGTCAAGAGTTCAGAAGAGAACCTGCACCTTAAAGCAAAACTTCTTCCTGGATATCACTAAGCCAGGGGGAGCCTTGATTCTTTAGAGCTTTCTAGCTCTGTGCAATCCGCTTGCTTCTCTAATATTGTTTTAACAATAGAGAAGACATTCTAACTCTCTCTCAACCTCCTGTATAAAGGGTTATTACTCCCTTCAAAAGTGAACCTTGGTGGCCGGCAGGGCACCATGTAACATCCCAATGTTACTTCTAGACCCCTAACTTAGATTTGGGTTATGCATGGGATGAGTGTTAGGGTAATTAGCTAGGCTTGACCCTGGATAGTGGGTTATAGCCATGTGGGGCCCACCATAGGACCAAAGTCAAACTAGGTCAAACTAACCTAAATAGGAACCCTAGCCACACCATGACCCCACCACACTGCCCTAACCCTAATTACAATCTAAGTGGACCCTAGGTCATGCCCCTAGGTCAACACTTTGACCATAGTTGACCCAGGTCAACCTTGGGTCTAAAGTGGCCAAGCCCCACACTCATTAGCCCAATTGGATCAAGTGGGACATCACCATGACCCAAACCATGTTGGGTGATGATTTAGGCCTCATGATCACTAAGTGGGGCCAACCCACTCATCCATTTGACCAAGTCAACCCTAAGGTCAAACTTGGTCAACCTTAAGCCTAAAATAAGGATAATTGAAGACCAAGCCCATTCCTAATGGGCTAAGACCTTCACCATGGACCAACCCATGTTGGGTGATGACATGAGGTCCATGACCATCATGTGGGGTCAGCCCACTCATCAAGTTGACCAAGTCAACCTTGTTGAAGTTAGAGACCGGGCGGTCTGTCGGTCTGGCTTGGCGGGTTATTGACCGGGCGGTCTGGCAGTTTGCCTTCAGCGGTTTGGTTGCTGTGTTGAGGTCTGAGGTCCAAGCGGTCTAGCGGCCTGTTACTGGCGACTAGGAGACCGGGCGGTCTAACGGTCTCACATGGAGGCTTGTCTCTCTCTGGCAGTGGCCGAGCGGTTAGCCCTTCTGTCTAACCGCGCGGCTTGTTCCGGTCTGTTGTTCTAGCCGCCCAGATTTTTTGTATAGTTTTAGTCCCACATCTCTTATTTGTATTCTCTCTTCTCTCCTCCATTCTATATAAGGGAAGACATACCTTTGTAATAGATACCTTTTTCTGATAATAAAATTTCAGTTATACCATTTCCAGCTTGTTTTAGTTCGCTTCTCACATGGTATCAGAGGAATCGATCCTTTCCTCCTGATTCTGTGCTCCTCTCTGTCCGCGCGACTTGCTTCTCCGGCTTGCGCCCTGTCCGCGCGGTCTCCTTGTCATTGCCCTCTGTGTGTGCGACCTGTTGCCTTGTTCACTGCGATCTGTCGCCTTGTTCGCCGCGACTTATCGCCGTGTGCCTTGCCTCCGCCTGTTTGCTCTTGCTCTGGTCGTCACGACCTGTTGCCTTGTTCGCTGCGATCTGTTGCCTAGTTCGCCGCGACCTATCGCCGTGTGCCTTGCCCTCTCTTGTGCTTCTGTTCGAGCGGACTGTCTGCTTGCCGCTCGACTTCTTCCCCTCTGCTTGATACTGCGGCTTGGTCATGGTCTTTCTGGCCGCTGGTGGTTGACATCCTGACCGCTGCAGCTCCTCTTCTGCCTATCCGCGCGGCTTGTTTCCTAACCGCGCGGCTTCCTGTTGTTTGCTCTTATGGCTCTTTCTGATGCTTCCACTACCACCACTCCTGCCGGCACCCCTGTAGCCAATCTGACTCCGCCTCTTCCTCCTACTCCTTCCGGGAACCTTGGCACCGTTTCCAAGCTTGTCGGCTCCACTTACCCGGATTGGAGCGTCTCTTTCACCTTTCTCCTTCGCTCGCAACGCAAATGCCACCATCTCGTTGATGACCCTCCTCCTACCACTTCACCTCTCTTTGATGACTGGGATGCGAGTGACGCTCTTGTGCGTACTTGGCTCGCTAACAGTCTATCCGATGAGTGCCTTCCCGTCATCCGTCATGATGAGATGGTGAAGGCCGCTTGGCTTCATCTTGCTGCTTTGTATTCCAATGGGGCTCAGACGTCCCGTATCTATACTTTGTATGTGGACCTCTTTGCCCGGCCTACCTTGTCTCTTGCTGCTGCCTACCAACAAGTTCAAGCTCTTGGGGCTGAGATTCTTCAGAATCGCCCCTTTTCTGCGGATCTGGCTCAACAACACAAGCACTTCCAGGAGCTTCTGGTTGTGTGTTATTTGCTCCGTCTTCCTGACACTTATGACATGATCCGCCAACAAATTCTGGGTGAGGCGGAATCTCCTACTTTAGATGCCACCGCTGCTTGCATCGCCGCTGTCACCTCTCTCCTTCAGCGCCCGCTTCTGCCCGCTCCTTCTCCTCCGGATAACTATGCTCATCAAACTCAGTGGAGTGGCTCTGGTAGCCGCAGTCATCAGTCTGGCGGACGTCCTTCTTCCCGCTACCTCTGCTCTCACTACGGCCGCACCGGACACACTCTTGACCGCTGCTGGACAAAGCATCCCCATCTTCGCCCCTCGGGTGACTCTTCTGCCTCTTCTTCCAAGCCGTCTGCTTCCGTGGTCACATCATCAGGTAGTGCCCATGTGGTCACTCAAGGTAAATGGCTTATCGACTCCGGTGCAACTAATCATATGACGGGCAATCCTCAGTGCTTCTCTCTCCTCGAACAGCATGATCGGTTGCCCCCGGTTCTCATTGCAGACGGTTCTCCCTCCCCGGTTCATGGGTCGGGAGTGGTTCATGTTACTCCGTCCCTTCGGCTAAAGGACACTCTCTATGTGCCCAAGTTTCCATGCAATCTGTTGTCGGTTACTTCTTTGTGCAAGTAGCTTCAATGTTCTGTAACGTTTACTCCATCTTCTTGTTCTTTTCAGGATCCGAGCTCCCAGCGGACTATTGCTACTGGGACTGAGAGCGGCGGCCTCTACTTCCTCGACAACGTTTCCGCTTTGTCCTCCTTCTCTTCTTCTTGTACGGATCTTCTCCAGTGGCATCTCCGTCTCGGTCATCCTCCACCACGGCTTCTACATCAGCTTCTGCCCCACCTCCCTCCCTCCAATACTCCTCTCCACTGCGAAGCATGTCAACTTGGCAAGCATCATCGTTCCTCCTTCTCGCCGAAGCAAGGTCGGGGCTCTACCCGTCCGTTTGATCTAGTCCACTCCGATATCTGGGGACCTTCTCCTACCCTTACTATTGGTCGGGGTAGTTCTTATTTTGTAACCTTTATTGATGATTTTTCTAGATGTACTTGGGTGTATCTCTTACGAGATCGCTCTGAACTTTTTAATGTATGGACCTCCTATTATCATTTAATCAAAAATCAGTTTGGTGTTGGTATTAAAACTTTTCGCTCTGATAATGCAAAAGAATACTTAAGTCATGCTTTTACCTCTTTCTGTGTGCAATATGGCGTTATTCATCAGACAAGTTGTGTCTATACATCCCAACAAAATGGGGTGGCAGAATGCAAAAACCGTCACCTCCTCGATGTTGCTCGCACATTGATGACTCAAATGCATGTCCCTCGCTCATATTGGGGCTATGCTGTTCTTCTTGCCTGCTATCTCATCAATCGCACTCCTTCCTCCGTTCTCAAGGGAAAACCCCCTTTTTCCATCCTTTATCCAGGCAAGGAGCCTTTTCCTCTCCCTCTCCGAATCTTTGGGTGCACTTCTTTTGTGCATGCCCCATCTGCCACCTGTGATAAGCTCTCCCCTCGCTCCACCAAATGTGTCTTTCTGGGGTACTCGGCCACTCAGAAAGGCTACTGCTGCTTTGATCCTGTTCTTCGTAAGCAGTTCGTCTCCGCTGACGTTACCTTCTTCGAGAATGCCTCCTACTTCTCGGATGACTCCTCTTCTCTTCCCCCACCTCTGATTCTCCTGTTATTCCGTTCGTTCCCTCGTCTCCTACTGCGATATCCGCTCCTCCTCCGTCTCCGCCCACTCCTCTCCCTCTGCCTCTCTCTCCGCCTCCATCTCCCTCATCTCCGTTGTCGTCGCTCTCTCCTCCCGGGCCAGCTCTCTCTGCCACGGATGCTCTGGATGCAGAGGAGCCCGCCGACCTGGATCTTCCTGTAGCTCTTCGTAAAGGGGTGCGGACGTGTACCCTACACCCCCTTGCTACTATTGTTTCATATGATCGTCTTACCCCTTCTCGCAGGGCCTTTGCACTGGCTATCTCTGCTACTACCACACCTCGTTCCTACCAGGAGGCCCTTGCCATTCCTCACTGGAAGCAGGCCATGGATGAGGAAATGGCGACCCTCACAAAGCGGGGTACCTGGACTCTTGTCCCTCCTCCCTTTGATACAGATGTTGTTGGCTGTCGCTGGGTCTTTGTAGTCAAATTTGTCCCAGATGGCACTGTGAACCGTTACAAAGCTCGCCTGGTGGCTAAGGGCTTTACTCAAACCTATGGGGTTGACTACTTTGACACCTTCTCTCCCGTGGCTCGTCTCAGCACTATACGGGTCCTTCTCTCTATGGCGGTCAACAAAGACTGGCCACTTTCCCAGCTGGATATCAAGAATGCCTTCCTTTATGGTGATCTTCAGGAGGCTGTCTACATGGAGCAACCTCCAGGGTATGTTGCTCAGGGGGAGACACGAGTATGCCGACTACAGAAGGCAATCTATGGCCTCAAGCAGAGCCCTCGAGCTTGGTTTGACAAGTTCAGCGGCATCATGGCGGCTGTTGGTTTTGCTCGCAGCGCCGCTGATCACTCTCTATATATTCGCAAAACCTCTTCGGGACTGGTGGTTCTTGCAGTATATGTTGATGATATTATTCTCACTGGTGATGACCAGGAAGGGGTAGCCTTGACAAAGCGGCATCTTCGCCAACATCTAGTCATGAAAGATATGGGTTCTCTGAAGTACTTTTGGGGGATCGAAATCTCTCGGAAGCCCAACTCTTTAGTCCTCTCTCAGCGTAAGTATGCTCTTGATATTTTAAAAGAAGCAGGATTGACTGGGGCCAAACCTGCCCGATGTCCCATGGCTGTTGGAGAAGACAAAACCTGGACAGATGGTTCGCCTCTTCTTTCAGATGCTTCGCGGTACAGGCATCTAGTTGGTAAGCTCATATACCTCACCGTGACTAGGCCCGACATTTCCTATACTGTGGGCAAGGTGAGTCAATTCATGCAAGCTCCCAGGGAGTGCCATCTACAATCCGCCTTGCAGATCTTGGAGTACGTCAAAGCCGCCCCTGGGAAAGGATTGCTCTTTCAGAAGAATGATCATCTGAGGGTTGAAGCTTACTCAGATGCGAGTTACGCTGATGACAAAGGGGACCGCAAGTCTACCTCCGGTTTCTGTACCTTTGTTGGGGGCAATCTGGTAAGCTGGAAGAGCAAGAAGCAATCTGTTGTCTCCAGGTCCAGTGCTGAAGCAGAGTATCGGAGTATGGCATCAACCACTTGCGAGCTAAAATGGCTACGGGCTCTCATGTTGGATTTAGGAGAGGTCTACAACCATCCTCTACCTATGTTCTGTGACAACAAGGCTGCTATATACATCTCCAAAAATCTAGTATTCCATGAGAGAACCAAGCACATTGAGGTTGACTGTCATTTCATTCGTGAAGAGATTCTGAAGGAACAAATTTGCACTCCCTTCGTCACGTCTGAAAAAGAGCTGGCTGACATCTTCACCAAGCCAGTATCCGCCTCGTTTCTTCATATATGTGACAAGCTGGGCATGATCGACATATATGCTCCAGCTTGAGGGGGAGGGTTGAAGTTAGAGACCGGGCGGTCTGGCGGTCTGGCTTGGCGGGTTATTGACCAGGCCGTCTGGCGATTTGCCTTCAGCGGTTTGGTTGCTTTGTTGAGGTCTGAGGTCCAAGCGGTCTAGCGGTCTGTTACTGGCGACTAGGAGACCGGGCGGTCTAACGGTCTCACATGGCGGCTTGTCTCTCTCTGGCAGTGGCCGAGCGGTTAGCTGTTGGTACCCTAGTTTGATTTGAGTTTAGTCTTGTCTTCTTAGTCTCTTGACCCATGAATTATCTATGGTCAAGGTTAGTTGTCTAGCTGTAGAGTTCCCTGCTTATCCAGATAAGAATTTGGTTAAGTAGTTTGTTCGTTCGACTATGGTCGAACGCTGCTCGACTATCGTCGACTAACTGTTCGACGATCGTCTATCAGTTGCTCGACGTTCTGTCTGCGTGGATAGTTCGACTATTTGTTGATAGTTCGACTATCTGTGTGCTGTGATAGTTCGATTATCTGTTGATAGTTCGACTATCTGTTTGTTTGATAGTTCGACTATCTGCTTGGATAGTTCAACTATCTGATAGCTCGACTATCTGTTTGATAGGTCGACTATCTGCGTTGTTTGATAGCTCGACTATCTGTTGATAAGTCGACTATCTGTTTTGAAAGTGAGGGGATAAGTTGTAAATTACTCTAGAGGGGGGGGGTGAATAGAGTATTCAAAATTTTATGAACACTTAGTCAGCTCCCTTGGAGTTTATTTGCGGAATAAAAAATCTGATACTTGAACCCTAAGAGCCTAACACAGTGAAGTGCACAAGTGAAGAAGTTGACTGAAATTTCAGTTAACTACAAGCCTATCACAGCAACTAGCAACCCTAGGTATTTCTATCACAGCCACAGAATAAAATGAATAGGCAAGATAACCAGATGGACACAGGATATATAGTGGTTCCCTTTAAATAAGTACATCCACTCTTCTACCACCCTGGTAGGAATCCACTACAGGTTTTTGCTAAGGTGCCCTGCCACCAATGATCTGATTCAGGTAGATCAAACAGACCCTTTGAGCTTTTGATAAGGATGCTCAACCACAGGTTGTTGATAAGGTGCCCTGTCACCAACGTTCACTTTTGAAGAGATGTGAACAAACTCTTTTTACAAAGGGGTTGAGAGGGTTAGATTATCTTCTCTATTTTAAATACAGATTAGAGAAGATTTGTGGATTCTCTAAAGAATCAAAGTCTCCCCCTGGCTCAGTGGAAGTCCAGGGAAAGCCTTTGCTTCAGGATGAAGGAGTTTCAGATAAACTGAAACTAAATCCTCAGAAATCTAAAGACTGATTTTTATCAGGTCTTAAGATTCTGGAGCACTTGAAGCAGATCTTGAGCCTTTTCTGAAGTCTTTGAAAAACTCTAAGCAAATTGCTCAGGAGACTTGAGAATGTAAGATGATTGCTCTGGGCTTTTGCTTCAGGAAAACTTTTCTTCTTCTTGTTGTGAGATTGTGAAGAGGTGCTCTGATGATGCTTGAGCGGATGAATAATCTTTCTCTATGTCTGTTACTGTCACTTTTCTTAGAGCAGAAATCTCTTTTAAATATGTCTTCACGTTTTCCTTTGGAACGGCTCTATTGATTTGAATTCTCGAGCCCTGCAACAGATTATCTCAAAAATAGAATATAGCAATAGGAATAGAATGGCCTATTAACTTTCTGTCAGTCCCAATAAGGAATAAAATAAGCGGGAAAAATATCTCAGCATAAAGACGTACCATTCTTGGAAATAGTACATAGTACCAACGGCTAGAAAACAGGCTGGAAAGATAAAGTCAACGCAATTTGTATAATAGGACAAAATGCTTTATCAAGAATACTGAAATCCCGTAATTTATGCATGACATATTTTGTAAATAATTCATTTTGAATTTAAGCCATAATTTTAGCAACAAATAACTTCAGAGAATCTTTCTAACCACAAGCTAACACACTTGGAAATAGACCAAGGAATAGCATAAATACAAATAGATAAAATCAGACAGAAATCGTCGAACAGGGGTTCGAAGATCGTCGACCTGTTAACAAATCGTCGACCAATAGCAGGAATCTGTCGGACCAGAAATCGTCGACCAGAAATCGTCGACCAGAAAATAGATCGTCGACCAGCAAACAGATATCGTCGACTAAAGCAGAAAGACTGATGACACAGAAATCGTCGAACATCTCATGATGTCGACGACTAAGGCAGAGATCTGTCGAGACAGATATCGTCGACCAACAATGATGTCGACGATTAAGGCAAAGATCTGTCGAGACAGAAATCGTGAAGCTAGAACACGATCGTCGATCTGTTGATGACAGATCGTCGACCAACCTTCAGAGCGTAGTAAGCTAGCTCTGAGATCGTCGACCAACGGTCGACGATAATTGTCTTGACTTCAACGATTCAATAGCCCTGCTATCGTCGATCAATGATCGACGATCGCGAGGCCTCGTTCGACGATAGTCGAACGGAAAAAGCCTCAACCAAAACACATTTAAAACTACTAGCCTAAACTCTAGGTCAGTTATATACTGCCCTAGGGAGACTAAGCAAAGTCTAAACATGATCATATATCTTTATATGGATCAAGAGGGGCTAGAAATGGATTACATAAGCCAAATCACATCTAGGGTACCAACAATCTCCCCCTATTTGGGTTATGTTATCCAATCCAATTTAAAGGCTAAAGCAGACAACAACAAATCTAAAGATTAACCAGAATGATAAAACACAGGCAATATAACAAGCATAAATCAGCAGAAATGAAATGTATCAAGCAGATTTATCAGCATGTTTTAGCATCAGATGAGTTTTTGGGCATTGCAGCTAGTTTAAAAATAATTTCTCTGTTAGGGTTTGCTGCTTGTCTTTTAGATAGCATTAGATCATGTTCTCCTATGATTTTCTTTTCAGCATAACTTGGTAGAACTGCAGCAGGATGTAGTCTCATGTATTCCTCAGTGTCAAAGGCTTCTGGATTGACTTGAATTTTGCTGAGTTCCTTTTCTCTGAATTCTGACATTGTTGAGTAAGCTGTAGGATCCAGTCCTTGAGATTTGGCTCTCTCCATCATGCTAAGTGCAATAGACTCTTTGAATCTTGCCATAGAGGCAATCCTTTCAGCTTCAGTTTTGTCTGATGGAGAGGGAGGTCTATCAGTATCTGTATGAGCTGCAATCTCCATATTCCTTTGAAGAGCTGTAGCAAGTTTGCTTGAATCGAGAGGAATCTGCACAGTCTTCTTAGGATCAGTTTGAGCACAGAGAGATCTAGGAGGTGCAAGCTCAATGAACTTTTTGTGGGAATTTTCTGAAAAGACTACTCTTTTTCCTTTAGAATCAGCTGCAGCAGGTTTCTTTAAAGAGGAGGAGGGACCTCTCCTGGGAGGAGAAGGTTTCCTTTCTGGGACTAACTTCTTAGGAGAAGGAGGAGGAGAGAATGTAGGTTGTTGATAAGTCATCTCCTTTATTTGTTCTACGAGAGCATTGTCATTTCTTTTGTTTCCTTGTCCTGAACCACTTTGGCTTCCCTGGCCTTGTCTACTTCTTCTCTGATAAGATTGAGAGGGGTTGGAACTGGCTGATCTACCAATTGGAGCGGAAGAGATACTTCCAGAGGCTCCAGCACCAGGAGGTGGAGGAGGACCTCTGGGGGGGAATTTCTGAACTGGAGAGTCATATCTTTTTCTTCTCTTATTCTCTTTAGTCTGATTCTTTGACAATCTCATCCAGGGTTGGAATTCCTTGCTCTTAGGATCTATTCCCTTTAGAATGTAATAGGGAACATCCTTGTTAGGATTTGCAGTAGAAGGAGCAGGGGCTTTTCTTTTCTTGGAAGCAGCTCTTTTTCTTTTCTTAGAGGAGTCAGAATCATCAGAGTCATCATCATCATCATCAGAATGAGATGAGTCTTTCCCAGCATAATCATCAAAGTTTTGTTCAGATTGATCTTTGGCAACAAGTTCAGCTTTGTCTTTCTTTTCTCTTTCTTCTTTCTCTCTAGCTTCTTCAATGGCATCTTGCCTAAGAAGGGCATCCAGATCAACATTTGGAGCACTTTTCCATAGCTCTGATTCTGGATACAACTCAGGAACTGTCTTGGGGACCAGTTCTGCAATAGAAGGAGTGGATATAGGATAGGTAAGGATAGGAGGAGAAAAGACGACAATATCTGCAGGGGCAGATGCTTTCTCTAGGGAGATGGCTAGGGAATTCAGATGATAATTAGCCATCCCTTCAATGTACTCAGAGGCAATGTTCTCAGCCACAAAGGCTATAAATTGTTCTAGGTTTAGAGTACCTGAGCTTGAGTCCATTTCAGTCATCTTAGGAGCATTGTCTGCCCTATCTTGCACTTCTTCAATTTCTTCAGCAGCAGCATCAGCAGGGATGTTGATGTTTTCAGCAGCAGCAGCAGCAGTTATGGTTGTGCCTGTATACAAAGAGAGATAGGTTAACAACCAAGTGGGAATAAAATATTCCCCCCAAGGTGAACAAACAACAGGTAATAGATAGGATTACCTGAAGATCTACACAGGATACCACTTTGCATCTAGGAAGGAGGTTATAATTCCTTCTAGATGTTCAGTGACATCAGGGATAGACACCTCTGCAAGGCACAAGAGGAGTGCCATGCAGGAAAAGAAAAGAGTATCCTTGACCAAGGGGTCATCAAGGTACTCAGGTCTATAGGGGACCATTTTCTCTTGAGGAGGAGGAACAAAAGGAGGGGATGTGAGTGAGAACTCACAGTCTGAGGAAAGAAATGATTCCAAGTCTTTATCAGACTCAATGGACTTGGCAGCATCAACTTGCAATACTGATGTAAGATCATCAGCAGCTGTGATGAAAAGGAAGGGATAAGAAATTAACTCAAAGATGGAGTTTGAATTAATTAGAATCTTAAATAAAACTATACCATCAGGTTGAGCAGCATCCTTCTCACAGGTGTCCATGGGGACTTCCTCATTTTCTTTTTCAGTAACTTCTTCCTCAGAAGCTAGATTCACTAGGGAGTGAATGTCTTTGTTAGATACAGATATCAAATTGAAGTCCTGATTATATCCTTTGGAGGAAGAGTTTTAAGGTTTACCTTCTGGTTCTTTCTCTGAAGTTTCTTGAGGGACTTCTACAAATTCTTGAAGGGGAAGAGAGGAATTGTCCTGAAGGGTCAGGGCATCACCTGAGACCACTTCAACAGACATCTCCCCCTGCATGACTTCAGTGGGGACTGGGGTCATGCATCTTACAGAAGGGGGCTCAGCAGAAGATGAGATGGATTTGATGGCATCAGTGAGAGAATTGATGGATGCAATGAGAGGGGCATTTGCAGCCTCAATCATTTTTTGGATGGAGGGAGTAATGAGCTGTACAAGGTGTGCAAGCATTTCAGGGGATATCTGAAATGCTGATGATGTAGAGGTGGATGGAATGGAAGCAGGATGATCTGCCACATGATCAAAGGAATCATGTGGAGATGGGTGAACATCAACATGAGTGTGGGATTCATGTTGAGAAAGGTTTGTGAGGATGGTAGCAGTCACCATGTCAACACTGGCTGAAGCTGCCAGATGTTGTGGTGTTGGTGACTGGTGTGGAGATGCAGGTGGAATGAAAAATGCATGTTGTGGTGGCACTGCGGGTGTTGTGGAGGAAAGTAATGCAGGAGAAGAGGATGCAGGGATAGAGAGGGAGGATGAAGGGATTGCTGAACCTTCCCCAGTAAGCGGGAGAGCGGCCGAATCAGCCCTTGTGTCTGAAGAAGGGTTAGGATCAACCCTGGCTGACTTCTTGATAATCCTCTGAGATTTCTTGAATAGCGAGGGGTCCAACCTCTTGCTGGCATTGACTGCGGACGGTGCAGAAACAAGCAGCAGGGGTGCTTTCACATACAGAAACACACCCAGTACCCTGGCAAGATTTACCTCTTTCTGATTGTTCTTTCTCCTTATAAGTTCAAACAGAACTTTTCCCCAGGCAATCTGTGCCTTATTCACCAAAACGGACATCAGGGCAAACTGTTGCCTGTTGATATTGTCATGAGCAGAATGTTTTCCCAAAACAACCTTGCCTACCAGGTCGGCCAGAAACTTGTACTCTGGAGACAGGTTTATCTTCAGCAGCTTAGCCGGAATCCCTTCGGCATGGCCCATCACAGTGAGCATGCGGCCATATTCCTCTGAGCTTTGCTCATAATCCTCAGTACCTGTTGGCAGTCCAAACAACTCAGTCAATACTTCAGGAGTCAGAGTGACCTCCTCGCCATTTATCTTTCCTGACATTGCTTCGTCGCTGGAGGACGAGGTGTATACCCATTCACGAATCTCGGGTATATTAATCTTAGGTGCGGATGACATGAATTTCTTGAGGCCTTGGTCTTCACATAGCTGCAGAATATCTTGGATTGGTTGATCGCACCGGCTGAAAGAATCGAAGTCGACACAGAAGCCAGTGTCGAACTTCATTCCGAAAAGAACAGCAGAAGGAATCGCCATAGAATTTGAGAGAAGATGGCGAATCGAGAAGCAAAACAGGGGAGAAGAGAATCGCGCGGGATTAGAGTTCGAGAGCGAATTCTAAGCCAGGAGAAGGAATATGAAAAGACGGAGCGGAAGGACGACGATCTTCAGACCTAAATCGACTATTAGAAACAAATCTGCGATCGTCGAACCCGGAATAAAATCGGTCGTCGAACACAGACCGACGATAGTCAATGTTTGACTAAATCGGTAAACATCGACCGACTACACGCAATTACCACGATCGTCGATCAAAATATGATGGTCGACGATTCTCCACACAGCACAGAAAATCTGTCGTCGACCATTGGTCGACGATAGATACCTAAGGAGAGATCGTTGACCAGTTGGTCGACGATTTCTGCCTTACTACAGAACGAGCTGTCGTCGACGGTTGGTCGACGATAGTTCTGACCTGGTCGAAGATCGTCGAGCAGTCGTTCGACGATTTTAGACAGAAAACAAAACTAACCAAATTTTCACTACTCTGAACCATTAATCATGCCAAGCTGGTTCAGGAAGAACAAATGCTTTTGTTCATCAAGGGGCTTAGTGAAAATATCTCCTCTCTGCAGGTCTGTGGATATAAATTCCATTACTATCTTGTTCTTTTCCACATTATCTCTCAGAAAATGATGTCTAATCTCAATGTGCTTGGTTCTGGAGTGGTGCACAGGATTTTGAGCAATTGATATTGCACTGGTACTGTCACACAGAATTTTTGTGTTTGAGTGTGTGTACCCATAATCCACTAGCTGATTTTGAATCCACAGGATCTGTGAACAACAACTAGCCGCTGCTATATATTCAGCCTCAGCAGTTGAAGTAGACACAGATGCCTGTTTCTTGCAAAACCAAGAGACAAGTCTCTCTCCCAGGAACTGACAGGTCCCTGAGGTGCTTTTCCTGTCAACTCTACAACCAGCATAATCAGCATCTGAATATCCAATTAATTCAAATCCTGACTCAGCTGGGTACCACAGTCCTAAGTTAGGGCATCCCTTAAGGTATCTCAAGATCCTCTTTAGGAGAGTTAAGTGAGATTCCTTTGGGTTGACCTGAAACCTAGCACATAGGCATGTAGAAAACATTATGTCAGGCCTACTTGCAGTCAAATACAGCAGGGAACCAACAATGGCTCTATAATTCTTTTGATCAACAGACTTGCCATTGACATCAGAATCAATAACTGCATTTGAGGCCATAGGTGTGCTCATTGATGAAGCATCAGACATTCCAAATCTTTTAACCAGCTCTCTGGCATATTTTGATTGTGAAATGAAAATGCCATCAACACTCTGTTTCACTTGGAGACCAAGGAAATAGGATAACTCACCCATGCTGCTCATCTCAAACTTAGAGTGCATTAGTTCAGAGAACCTCTTGCATAGTTTGGGATCAGTAGAGCCAAATATAATGTCATCTACATAGATTTGAACTAACAGTTGTGAGTCCTTATGATGTCTAATGAATAGGGTTCTATCTACTACACCTCTCACAAACTTGTGTTCTAGAAGGAAATTTGCTAAGGTCTCATACCAAGCTCTAGGAGCTTGCTTAAGTCCATATAGATCCTTTTGGAGTTTGAACACATGAGTGGGTAAGGTTGATGAAACAAACCCTGGTGGTTGTTCAACAAACACTTCTTCCTTTAAATCTCTATTGAGGAAGGCACTCTTCACATCCATTTGGAAGACCTTAAATCTTTTATAGGCAGCATAGGCTAGGAAAGTCCTAATGGCTTCTAGTCTGGCTACAGGGGCAAAAGTCTGATCATAATCTATGCCTTCCTCCTGTCTATAGCCTTGAGCTACTAGCCTAGCCTTATTTCTAACTACTATGCCTTGGGCATCAAGCTTGTTTCTAAACACCCACTTGGTGCCTATGATCCGTTGGCCTCTTGGTCTTGGAACCAAAGTCCACACTTTACATCTTTCAAACTGGTTAAGCTCCTCTTGCATTGCTATAATCCAGTGGGGATCAAGCTCAGCATCTTTAATGGTTAGGGGCTCAACCTGAGAAAGGAAACAAGCAAACATCACATTTTTGTTGAGTTGATGTCTTGTCTGGACTCCTGCTGAAATGTCTCCAATCACTTGAGATACAGGGTGATCTCTAAGTGTGACAAGATCAGTAGGTTCAACAATGATCTGATCTTCAACAGTTTCAAGATTTACTTCCTCATGTGGAATTTGATCAACTGTTGGAGCAGGTGCTTTAACTTGAAAAAGTTCTACATCAGATTCAGAATCTGAAGAAGCAGCCTGAGGAGTTTGTTGGGGATGATTCTCCTGTGTGAGTCTCAAACCTTCCAAATCCTTACTTACTCCTAGGACTTGCACTGTACTATTAGAAGAAGAATCCTTCTCCTTATAGTACATGACTGTCTCATCAAAAGAGACATGTGCAGACTCTTCTATCTTAAGAGAGGATTTATTAAGGACCCTATAGGCTTTGCTTACTTGAGAGTATCCTAGAAAAACTCCCATTGAAGCTTTTGCCTCAAATTTTCTATGGTATTCTTTGTTATTGTTATGAACAAAAGCAACACAGCCAAATACTCTAAAATAGTCTATTTTAGGTTTCACTTGCTTAAGTAATTCATAGGGAGTCTTACCCTTAAGTTTATGTATCAGACTTCTGTTCAATACATAGTTAGTTGTGCTAACTGCTTCAGCCCAAAAGGACATAGGCATGTTAGCATCTGCCAACAATGTACTTGCAGCTTCAATTAGGGTTCTGTTTTTCCTTTCAACTACCCCATTTTGTTGAGGAGTTCTAGGAGCAGAGAAGCTATGTTTGATACCTTCCTTCTCACAGAATTCTTGCATAAGAAGAGACTCAAACTCAGTACCATGATCACTTCTGATCAAGACAATCTGAGTAGAATACTCACTCTGTATACACTTTAGAAAGTCTGTAAGAACCTTGAAGTTATCAGCCTTAGTTCTCAAGAAGAATACCCAAGTGAACCTGGAGAAGTCATCTACAATTACTAAAGTGTAAGACTTTCCTCCAAGACTCTGCACAGCAATAGGACCAAATAAGTCCAAATGTAGCAAGTACAGAATCCTGGGAGAATCACTTTTATTAACTGATTTAAAGCTATTTCTTGTTTGCTTTCCTAGTTGACAAGCTTTGCAAAGGCCTTCCTTCTTGTAGGGGCAAGAAGGTAATCCTCTTACAAGATTGTATTTAGCCAACCTAGAAATGTTTTTCAAATTTACATGACTAAGTCTCTTATGCCAAAGGGTATTATTACTGGTTACTTCATTAAATAAGCATATTTCAGATTTGGAGGAATTAAAGTCTACAACATAAACATTTCCAATTCTAATACCTACTAACACCACAGTATTATTTAAAGAAATATTGCAAGCAGTGTCAGTAAACCATACCTTGTATCCAGCATCACACATTTGACTTACAGAGATTAGGTTGTGCTTTAGTCCTGAGACATAAGCTACCTTCTTGAAGGTTACAGCTCCTATGGTGAAGCTGCCATACCCTTCAGTCTGTCCACAGCTGGAATCCCCAAATACAACTTTTGGTCCCAGCTTGGCTTTGAAACCTGACAGGTTCTTCTTCTTTCCTGTCATATGCTTTGAGCATCCACTATCCAGATACCATTTGTCATGTATGACTGGATAGGTCTTCACCTGCAGAAAGAACAGTTACACATTGTGGACCCAGGTTACCTTGGGTCCAGTATTCTTCACAAAGGAAAAACTAGATATAAAAGATTTTGCAGGCTTTGATTTATATCCTAAAGGGTGTGATCTCCTAGGTGGGATAATCCATTCAGTTGAAGGATTAAACAACCTGGGGTGGTGATTAGGATTTGAAGTTCTGGAAGTTTGAAAATGATTTTCCAGCTTAAGTCCAGATCGTCGATCGATGGTCGACGATCGCAAGCCATATCGTCGATCATTTCCAGTAGAGCTATATTCTGGATTCAACGATCGTCGATCACTGGTCGACGACTCAAGATGAGATCGTCGACCTCCTGCACCAAAGCTATTATACTCAGTGTAGGTGTTCAGCGATCGTCGATAGTCGTTCAACGATTGGTTTGACGATCGTCGATTAATGTTCGACGATTTTTGTAAAGCTAGAAATTTTTTCTTCCTATTCTCTTTCTTAATCTTATTCTGAATTTTCTTGCATTTTTCAATTTCCTCAGTATTCTTTATTCCTGATTCAGAAATAAATTTTACTGGAGTGCTAAATCTCTCCTTTGTGAGGAGGATGGGTTCACTAGGGGTAGCACCTAAGCCTAGTTTATCATTACCAACCCTAGTGTTTGCTATACAGGTTATTTCAGATAGTTTAAGGCTTCTGCCATTTAATTGTTCTTCTAACCTCTTAGATTTAGCTAGTTCTAACTTTAGGAATGTTATTTCTTCTTTTGAGCTCTCTAATTCCTTTTCTAATCTGATTATTTCAACACCTTCCATGTCTAGTTCCATTATTTTTAATCTAAGTGACTTAATTTCTTTTTCAGATAATAGTAAATCTAAACATAGAGTTTTAAATTTTAGTTTGAACTCAGGAGATGAGAAGTCAAATGAGTCGATTACCTGGTCCTCCATAAAGGAATCTTCTTCATTGTCTCCTTCTTCTTCAGAATTCTCTGCAGCTGACAGAGAGCTGCAGGCATCAATGGCCATGAGGCAGACCTCTTTGGCTTTCTTCTCTTCTTCTTCTTCTGAATCACTGGAGCTAGAGGAGCAGGTATCCTCTTCTGTTTCACTCCAGGTAGCAGCCACAAATCCCTTGTCCTTCTTCTTGTATTTGTGTGATGAGGACTTGGAGTGGTGCTTCCTGTATTCTTTCTCATGTTTCTTCTCCTTATACTTCTTCTCTGGACAATCTGGGGCAATGTGTCCAGGCTTGCTGCATACATAACAAATGATTTCTTTAGATGGAGTCTTGTCATACCTTGGCTTGTCCTCATGCTTGGAGAACTTCTTTCTGAGGTCTCTTCTTCCCATGTTGAAGAATCTCTTGGCAATGAGTGCCAGTAACTCCTCATTTGATGGACTTCCTTCAGAAGTCTCAGCAGCCTTAAGAGCTAGAGAATGCTCTTTCTTTATTGGTGTTGGAGTTTTCGCTTCAGTTACAGCAGCTCTACTCTTTAAGGTTTGCTCATATGACCTGAGCTTTCCCAACAGAGCTTCTGTGGAGAGTTCCACAGTGTTTCTTCCATCCTTGATGGTCCATATCCTTGAGTCCCATGAGATGGGAAGGCACATCAGGATCTTGTCATTGACTTCTGACAAGGTTATCTCCTTGTCTAAAGACCTCAGTTCACTTATTATTGAACTGAGTCTTGTGTACATGGTGTCAATGTCTTCAGCATCATCCTTCTTGAAGTTTTCATACTGAGAGGTGAGATTGGATCTCCTGTCCTTCCTCTCATCAGCTGAGCCAGCAACTATGTGGTTGAGGGAATCCCACATAGCTTTGGCTGAGGTACATTCAGCCAGCTTCTGGAATATCTCATCAGACATTGTCTGAGCTAGGATATTCATTGCTTTAGCATCAGCTGCTTTTGCCTTCTTGTAAGTTTCATTGTAGTCAGGTGGTGGCACAGCACTGAGGTCAGCAGAAGTGGAAGCAGCAGCAGGCCTAGCAGGTGGTCCTGTCAAAATAGAGGAAAAAATATCTTCATCAATAGAATTCATGTATAGTCTTATCCTGGCCTTCCATATGCCAAACTTGGACAAGTTGCATACAGGAGGTCTGGTGCTTGAATAATCCTTAGACTGGGCCATGTGTGAAAGTGTTTGTGAATGGTATCAGGAAACAACTTATCACAGGATCTTTTAACTCAGGTGTTAGCCTGTATGAACAGCTAACCTCCCTCTGATACCAATTGAAAGTGAGGGGATAAGTTGTAAATTACTCTAGAGGGGGGGTGAATAGAGTATTCAAAATTTTATGAACACTTAGTCAGCTCCCTTGGATTTTATTTGCGGAATAAAAAATCTGATACTTGAACCCTAAGAGCCTAACACAGTGAAGTGCACAAGTGAAGAAGTTGACTGAAATTTCAGTTAACTACAAGCCTATCACAGCAACTAGCAACCCTAGGTATTTCTATCACAGCCACAGAATAAAATGAATAGGCAAGATAACCAGATGGACACAGGATATATAGTGGTTCCCTTTAAATAGGTACATCCACTCTTCTACCACCCTGGTAGGAATCCACTACAGGTTTTTGCTAAGGTGCCCTGCCACCAATGATCTGATTCAGGTAGATCAAACAGACCCTTTGAGCTTTTGATAAGGATGCTCAACCACAGGTTGTTGATAAGGTGCCCTGTCACCAACGTTCACTTTTGAAGAGATGTGAACAAACTCTTTTTACAAAGGGGTTGAGAGGGTTAGATTATCTTCTCTATTTTAAATACAGATTAGAGAAGATTTGTGGATTCTCTAAAGAATCAAAGTCTCCCCCTGGCTCAGTGGAAGTCCAGGGAAAGCCTTTGCTTCAGGATGAAGGAGTTTCAGATAAACTGAAACTAAATCCTCAGAAATCTAAAGACTGATTTTTATCAGGTCTTAAGATTCTGGAGCACTTGAAGCAGATCTTGAGCCTTTTCTGAAGTCTTTGAAAAACTCTAAGCAAATTGCTCAGGAGACTTGAGAATGTAAGATGATTGCTCTGGGCTTTTGCTTCAGGAAAACTTTTCTTCTTCTTGTTGTGAGATTGTGAAGAGGTGCTCTGATGATGCTTGAGCGGATGAATAATCTTTCTCTATGTCTGTTACTGTCACTTTTCTTAGAGCAGAAATCTCTTTTAAATATGTCTTCACGTTTTCCTTTGGAACGGCTCTATTGATTTGAATTCTCGAGCCCTGCAACAGATTATCTCAAAAATAGAATATAGCAATAGGAATAGAATGGCCTATTAACTTTCTGTCAGTCCCAATAAGGAATAAAATAAGCGGGAAAAATATCTCAGCATAAAGACGTACCATTCTTGGAAATAGTACATAGTACCAACGGCTAGAAAACAGGCTGGAAAGATAAAGTCAACGCAATTTGTATAATAGGACAAAATGCTTTATCAAGAATACTGAAATCCTGTAATTTATGCATGACATATTTTGTAAATAATTCATTTTGAATTTAAGCCATAATTTTAGCAACAAATAACTTCAGAGAATCTTTCTAACCACAAGCTAACACACTTGGAAATAGACCAAGGAATAGCATAAATACAAATAGATAAAATCAGACAGAAATCGTCGAACAGGGGTTCGAAGATCGTCGACCTGTTAACAAATCGTCGACCAATAGCAGGAATCTGTCGGACCAGAAATCGTCGACCAGAAATTGTCGACCAGAAAATAGATCGTCGACCAGCAAACAGATATCGTCGACTAAAGCAGAAAGACTGATGACACAGAAATCGTCGAACATCTCATGATGTCGACGACTAAGGCAGAGATCTGTCGAGACAGATATCGTCGACCAACAATGATGTCGACGATTAAGGCAAAGATCTGTCGAGACAGAAATCGTGAAGCTAGAACACGATCGTCGATCTGTTGATGACAGATCGTCGACCAACCTTCAGAGCGTAGTAAGCTAGCTCTGAGATCGTCGACCAACGGTCGACGATAATTGTCTTGACTTCAACGATTCAATAGCCCTGCTATCGTCGATCAATGATCGACGATCGCGAGGCCTCGTTCGACGATAGTCGAACGGAAAAAGCCTCAACCAAAACACATTTAAAACTACTAGCCTAAACTCTAGGTCAGTTATATACTGCCCTAGGGAGACTAAGCAAAGTCTAAACATGATCATATATCTTTATATGGATCAAGAGGGGCTAGAAATGGATTACATAAGCCAAATCACATCTAGGGTACCAACATGTTTTCCCTTGGTAGTTCGACTATCTGCTTTGATAGTTCAACTATCTGATAGCTCGACTATCTGTTGATAGTTCGACTATCTGTCGTTCTTTGATAGTTCGACTATCTGTTGATAGCTCGACTATCTGTTGATAAGTCGACTATCTGTTTTCCCTTGATAGTTCGACTATCTGCTTTGATAGTTCAACTATCTGATAGATCGACTATCTGTTGATAGTTTGACTATCTGTCGTTCTTTGATAGTTCGACTATCTGTTGATAGTTCGACTATCTGTTCTGCGTTGATAGTTCAACTATCTGTTGATAGGTCGACTATCGGTTTTGCTTTGATAGTTCGACTATCTGTTGATAGGTCGACTATCCGATAGCTCGACTATCTTCTGATAGTTCGACTATCTGTTGTGATAGTTCGACTATCTCCTTTGATAGTTCGACTATCTGGATCGTTCAACTATCTGTCCGATAGTTCGACGATCTCCGTTCTTCGGTCTACGATCTCCGAGGGTCGTTCGACGTTTTCTGTTTGCCTTTTTATTTTGTATTTATTTATTCTATTTAATTAATTAATATATTATCTGGCATTTTATTTCAGTTGTTTTATGATAATATTTCCAGGCAATATCTGCTCCATCCCTTTTGCCTGAGTAAAATCTTTTCAGATAAAGTTGTTTGTCTTATTAGCTGACATTGTATTTTACTTTATCTGCTGTCAGTCTTTTATAGGCGTTAGACTGAAAAGTCTTCCTTCTGCTATAAAGAGTTTGTCTCTGATGTGATTTTATTTAGTACCTTTATTATCAGATTGCTTCCTGCAGCTTCTTTGAAAAAGGTTTATCCCTTTTATAGAATATTTTGCTGCAGAGTTTGTTTGTCTTTGTGATATTTGCAGCCCATGTTTCAAGTTTCAGAAGAAGACAAACAGTTCAAATTGAAAAGAGTCGTTGCTTGTTGCTGCTATAAAAGGAATCCTTTGGAGAAGGATTTCAGCTAGTTAACCAGTTATTCTAAGAGTTATTCAATTAGCATTCAAGCTTTCATCAAGACCAAGTTCACTGCTCTCAGCAATCTTCATTCAACTGAGAAGTGTTAAGCTCTTCTGCTCTTCTTCAACCTGAGTTCTCCTGCTTTCAGGAAGTTCAGACTCAGAGTTCTTTTGAAGAAGAAGAAGAAGAAGATAGCTGCTAGAAGATTTCTATTTTATATTTTATATCTTCTTGTAGTTTTTCCTTCAGAACTTTCTGAAGTGTTTTCTGCACTGAAGCAAGACTTCACCTGGACATTCTTTGAGCCAGGGGGAGCCTTGATTCTTTTGAGCTTTCTAGCTCAGTGCAAGTCTTTGTGCTTCTCTAATCTATTGTAAAATAGAGAAGACTTTTTAACCTTCTTTCCCCCTCCTGTACAGGGTTATTACTCCCTTCAAAAGTATCCCTTGGTGGCAGGGCACCTGATCAAAAACCTGTTGTTGATTTTTAGACACCTGATCAAAAGTCTAAAGGGTTTCTAGATCTACCTGAAGCAGATCTTGTAGTGGCAGGGCACCTGATCAAAAACCTGTAGTGGATTCCTACCTTGTTGGTAGAAGAGTGGACGTACCCAAGTTGTTTGGGGAACCACTATAAATTCCTTGTGTCGTCTAGCGTGCTTACTTTAATTACTTGCATTGTGGCTGTGATTAGATATAACTAGGTTTGCTAGTTGCTGATTAGGATTTCCAAGCCTTAACTGTAATTACAGTTAGCTTGAGTTGGTGCACAACACTTGTGTTAGGCTTTAGGGTTATCTCCTTATCTATAATCTTTTCATTCCGCATTTCACTCCAAGGGAGTTGGGTAGACTATTAAGTTTTGTCTAGTGCAAAATTTGATAACTCTATTCACCCCCCTCTAGAGTAGTATCTATCCCTTCACTTTCAATTGGTATCAGAGGGAGGTTGACTGACTGAATAGGCTAAGACCTAAGTCATAAGATCCTGATAGATACCAAAGTTTATAGATATTCACTGTCACTATCATGGCCCAGTCCAAGGATTATTCTAGCACCAGACCTCCAGCATGCAACTTAGCTAAGTTTGGCATCTGGAAGGCAAGGATCAAATTATATATGAATTCTATTGATGAAAGTATTTTTGCTTCTATTTTGTCAGGACCCCCAAGAGCACCTGCTGCTGCTACTGCCTCATCATCTGATATGAGTGCAGTGCCTCCTGTAAGACCCCCCTCCCGGAACACAACACACGGCACGAGGGGAGTCTTATGCCCGAAATAGCCGCCTTGCGGTAGCACTAACACACGAGTTAGCCTTTACCACAAGACGCCTATTCTGCCGGCTACAATCCATATCACAACAATTATGCCAACCCAACCATAACAGAAAAGTAAAACTAAAAGCAGTTCAGTTCACAGCTAAGTTAAAGTCCAAAATAGCGGAAGATAACAAGCACAACATGCTTGTACAAATAAACAAGAGTTTAGAAATGTTTTGCCAAACGGCTACATGAAAACACTCACTACTGTCACTGACGGTGCTGATGGCACCACCACCTCAGGTCCTATCATCCGGGCCTGGCTGTCCTGCTGCATAGTCCGTTGCCGCTCTACCTGCGGGGTTTCCTCCTAAAAAGGAAGACGTAGCAACCGTTAGTCATAAGACTAAGTGGCTTCACATCCGCTCCCCCGGCGACTCCTCGGCACCGGGCGGAGAAAGGAACAAGGTACAATATATATATATATATGCAAGTAAACAAGCAGGTGACAATAAGTATGGTGAAGTATAAACTACGCTACACAACTAGCAGTTCTACGAATATCAATGATATATAAATGACAGCAGGTATAATTAATCAGAATAGTAACTTAACTTATAAGAGTGCCCATACAAACTTATAAGTTAAGGATCGGCTTAACAGTAAAGTAACTCATCGTATAAGAGTGCCCATACAAACTTATACGATGAGGATCTTGTGTATGCAATGAATGACATGTTATGAATGTTATGTTATGACCGACTCATGCGCACGCACATGCAAGTTGCTATGTCGACACAGACTAGAAGTTCCCACTTTTCGAGCAGGTAGCTAACCTCTCAGGCGTCGTCCGTCGTGGCCAGACGGCGACAGTGGAGCGGGCGTCTCCACTACTAGGTGGTATCACACTACCTATCCTAGGCCCCCGTACGCCTCAACGCTAAGGACACAACAGCGGAGCTCACATGCGTACTACGGCTCAGAAGGGGTCTTGGGTAGATGTGCACCAAGAACACAGCCCAACCTGGCCTTTAATTTCGAACCGGATGGAACCTCGGAAACGCACGAGGTGCAAGCCCAACCGTTCTCATGGCGCGGAGGAGATCTCGGGTTATGGACACCAAGTATCTAACCCTACCGCCCAAGGTCTACCCATTGGCTCCCATCGGTGTGACGACTGGCGAACCCGTAGACCTGCCACATTCATTATCTCAATATCGCGACACGATGAATCGTCGCACGTCACATGCCCCAAAACAACCCACTCGATGCTACCCGTAGGGAGACTACAACTCTAAGCATCGGTTGTCAATAAACCCCTTGGAACTGGATTACGATTACAAATACTCCTCACCTAGTGTTCATCATATTCACGCCCATCTATTCAACGATTTCACCTCAACACTTCGCATAATTAATATGTTTAACATCAAACTATATAAATAAATTCAATACCAATCTCAACTCTTAATTACTAGCCTTCCCATCCAATCCATTTCCCTAACATTGCATGGTTATTCCTTATTGCACAACCAAATGAGTAACCATACTAAATTATAGTAACAACAACATTATAGATGTATGGGAACAAGATAACAAATGAGTAAATCACAATCATTGCAATAGTGCTAGCATTATAATTTAACAAGTGCAATAACATAGGATAGTCCAATACTAAAACTGGGATTTCCGGAGCTACAGGAATCCGATCACAACGCACAACCCCTCGTTGGAAAGGTATTCGCGAGGGCTACGACTTTCGTGTTGAGTCGATCGCCCAGATCTGGTCGCAACATACCAGAAATTCAACTCGAATACGTACAGGAAACAGTTTCCTGTACAGGAATTTTCCCGAACGCAGCGGACTCGAACCAGCTTTCCCGTGGCTACAGGTATCGCATGGAAACGAGCAACCCCTCGTTGGAAAGGTAATTTCAAGGGCTACGACTTTCGTGTTGAGTCGATCACCCAGATTTGGCCAGAACACCTCCGAAATCGGCCACGAAGGTCGCCGCGTGCAGAAATCAGATTTCTGCACGCATCTTAAGGCGAGATGAACGGCATCCGTTCATCTTCTTCCTTGCAACGACCTCGCATAAACTTCTCCAGAAATCACACCCAACCTTATTTCTCCTTTCAAAGCCAAACCCCCAACGAAAACCCCTCTCATCTCCACTTTGAAGGATGAGAAGGTTGAGGGAGACTAAGCCTAAAACCTAGGCATGGCTTTAACCTAAGAACTCTCCTCCTCACATCAAGACTCTATGGAGTCGATGTCTCTCCTATCATAACTATAGATCTAGCACCAAGGGAGAGGGGAGGAAGCTCACCTCAAGTCCAGCGGTACCACCATGGCCGGCCATGAGCCTCGCACTCCTTCGCGGCGGCATTGTTTTTCCCTTGACGATGGCGGCGCTTTGATTCCTCCAAAGATGGCTCCGGCAAGCTTTTCCTCCTCCTCCAGCCAAGAACTCTCTCAGGAATTTCGGGGCAGAAGAAAGGAGAATGAATGCTAGGGTTTCCAACTTTTTCCTTTTTATACATCGCAGACACGGGTAGGCACACGGCCGTGTTCCTACCCGTGTTCAGGTGACACGGCCGTGTGGCATGCCGTGTCTAAGGCCGTGTTCCTCCTAGAACCACTTTCTGCCGGGTCAGGGTTGCGGCACACGGGTAGAGACACGGCCGTGTCCCGACCCGTGTCCTTGGCACACGGCTAGGGACACGCCCGTGTCCCAACCCGTGTCCTTGGCACACGGCTAGGGACACGCCCGTGTCCCAAGCCCGTGTACCTCTCTGACTGGTAAGCCTATTTTTATGAGGCACACGGGTATGGACACGGCCGTGTCCATACCCGTGTCAGCCAAAAAATGCTGTTTTGCCTTGTTTTCCTCATTTCCCGCACGTCCGCACCTGTTCACCCACATCCCCCTTTGGGCTCACCACAGCCCCCTTGACTCAAATACGCAAACAAGGGGCCTAGCGCGAATTGGGACGTTACACCTCCTCCAGACTACAACGATGAGTACAAAAAGGTAAAGATAGCAGATGCCAAGGCAATGAATATACTGGCTCAAACAATGTCTGATGAAGTATTCCAGAAGGTTGCTGACTGCTCTTCAGCAAAAGCAATGTGGGATACACTGAACCATATTGTAGCTGGTTCAGCTGATGAAAGGAAGGACAGAAGGTCCAACCTTATCTCACAATATGAGAACTTCAAGAAAACTGATGCTGAATCAGTTGAAGCCATGTATACAAGGCTCAGCTCAATCATCAATGAGCTGAGGACCCTTGACAAGGATATCTCATTGACAGAGGTCAATGATAAGATTCTTATGTGCTCCCCTAGCACATGGGATCTGAGGATCTGGCCCATCAAGGAAGCCAGAAGTACAACAGAGATCTCAATAGAAGCTCTTCTCGGCAAGCTCAAATCCTTTGAGCAAGTGCTGAAGACAAGGGAAGCAGAAGCTGAAACAAAGACCCCTACTCCAACAAGAAAAGAGCAATCTCTAGCTCTTAAGGCTGCTGATGCTTCTGAAGGCAGCCAATCTAATGAGGAACTAATGGCATTATTTGCCAAGAGGTTTCTCAAGATGGGGAGAAAGGAATTCAGAAAGAAGTCTTCACGCTATGAAGACAAACCAAGGTATGACCGTTCACCTGCTAAAGAAATTATCTGCTATGGTTGCAGGAAACCTGGAAATATCTTACCAGATTGTCCAGAGGAGAAGAACAAAGATAAGAGGAAAGAAAAGGAACAACACAGGAAGCACTCCAAGCCATCCTCCTACAAGGACAAGAAGAAGGAGAGAGGTTTCATTGCTGAAACCTGGAGTGATTCTGATGAAGAATCTTCCTCCTCTAGCTCCAGTGAGGATGAGGAAGAGAAGAAGGCAAAGGAAGTTTGCCTGATGGCAATAGATGCCTGCAGCAATCATTCAGCTGCAGAGAGTTCAGATTCAGAGGAAGAAATGCCAACAGAAGATGAGGTACTATCTTTATATGACTTTACTTCAGCAGAATTCAAATTAGATTTTAAATCTTTATGCTTAGATTTAATTAGTTCTGAAAAAGAAATTAAAGATCTTAGACATAGGCTAGCTGAATCAGAAATCATATCTACTGAAAATATTAAGTTAAAGGAAGATCTCACTATTTATAGTGAAGAAATTAAGTTTCTTAAAATTGAGTTAGTTAAATCTAAGAGGTTAGAAGAATCTCTAAATGGTAGAAGCCTTAAGTTATTAGAAATAACCAGCATGACTAACACTAGGTCAGGCAATAACAAACTAGGTTTAGGAGCTTCTCCCAGTGAACCCCCAGTTATTCTTAAAAATAATCTTTCAACTCCAGTGAACTTTATCTCAGCTGATGGGATAAAGAACACTGAGCAAGTAAACCAAGTTAATAAAACTTTAAATAAAGCTAAGAGAGAGAAAAGAAAACAATTTTTTAAGGAAATACAAAGAGCGTCGAACGCTGCTTGGCGATCGGAAGCTCAATGGTTGAACGAAGCTCGACGATCTGAGCGCCCATCGTCGAACGTCGATCGACGTTTTCAATATGATTTTCAAAATCATCATCAAACCCGTAGAAACCTAAATGAAAATAGAAACCCTAGGTTTGTTGACCCATCATCTGCATGGAGAATCCCACCTAGGAGATCTCACCCATTAGGCTATCACCCTCAGCCTGCATTTTCATTTATTTCTAGCTTTTCTTATGTGAAAAACCAGGGACCCAAGGTTACCTGGGTCCACAATGTCTAAATGAATTTCTTGCAGGTGAAAGCCTATCCTATCACTCAAAATAAGTGGTATTTGGATAGTGGATGCTCCAAGCATATGACAGGAAATAAAAATCATCTGTCAAAGTTCAAAGCCAAGCTCGGCCCAAAGGTTATCTTTGGAGATTCAAGCTGTGGTCAGACAGAAGGCTATGACAGGATCACAATTGGAGCTGTTACTTTCAAGAGAGTTGCATATGTGACTGGTCTGAAGCACAATTTGATCTCAGTCAGCCAGCTATATGATGCTGGCTACCAAGTTTCATTTTCTAACTCTTCTTGTAATATTACTTTAAATAATAATGTTGTTTTAGTAGGCATTAGATTAGGTAATATTTATTTAGTAGATTTCAATTCAACTCATTCTGAAATCTGTTTATTTAATGAAGTAACAATTAATAATAATTCTTTGTGGCATAAGAGGCTTAGTCATGTTAACCTTAAAAATATATCTAGGTTATCTAAACACAACCTTGTTAGAGGTTTACCTTCTTGCCCCTATAAGAAGGAGAGCCTATGCAAGGCTTGTCAGCTAGGCAAGCAAACCAAAAACTCTTTTAAATCTGTAAATAAAAGTGATTCTCCTAGAATCCTGTATTTATTACATCTGGACCTTTTTGGCCCAATAAATGTACAGAGTTTAGGAGGGAAGTATTACACCTTAGTCATTGTAGATGACTTCTCTAGGTTCAGTTGGGTTTTCTTTTTGAGAACAAAGGCTGATAACTTCAAAGCCCTTACAGACTTTCTATTATGTGTGCAGACTGAGTACTCTACTCATGTGGCCTTAATCAGAAGTGATCATAGTACTGAGTTTGAATCTCTTCTCATGCAAGAATTCTGTGAGAGAGAAGGTATCAAACATAGTTTCTCAGCTCCTAGAACTCCCCAACAAAATGGGGTAGTTGAAAGGAAAAATCGAACACTCATTGAAGCTGCTAGCACATTGTTGGCAGATGCTAATATGCCTCTTTCCTATTGGGCAGAAGCTGTTAGTACAGCCAATTATGTCTTGAATAGAAGTCTGATACACAAGCTTAAGTGTAAAACTCCTTATGAGTTGCTTAAAAGAAAGAAACCTAAAATTAATTATTTTAGAGTATTTGGTTGTGTAGTGTTCATTCATAATAACAATAAAGAATACCTTAGAAAGTTTGAAGCAAAAGCTTCAATGGGAATTATGCTTGGATATTCCCAAGTAATCAAAGCTTATAGGGTTTATAACAATCAACCTGTAAAATTGAAGAATCTGTGCATGTATCTTTTGATGAGTCTCAGATGTTTTACAAGGAGAAGGAAAATTCTCCTTCCTCCAGTTTATTGCAGGTACCTGATGCTACTCAAGAGATTCTTCAACTATCAACTCTTCAGATCCCTGAATAAGACAGTGATGAAGACATTGCAGAAGCTGTTGTTGTTCCACCAACAGTAGATCAAATTCCTCCTGAGGAATTAATCCCAACTGTTGCTGAAGATCACATCCCACCTGCTGATATTGTCACACTTAGAGATCACCCCACATCTCAAGTGATAGGAGACATATCAGCTGGTGTTCAAACAAGACATCAGTTAAGACAGGATGTGATGCATGCTTGTTTCCTCTCACAGGTTGAGCCCCTCACCTTTAAAGATGCTGAGCTAGATCCCCATTGGATCATTGCTATGCAAGAGGAACTCAATCAGTTTGAGAGATGTAAAGTTTGGACTTTGGTTCCAAGACCTAAAGGCCAACTGATCATAGGCACCAAGTGGGTGTATAGAAACAAGTTGGATGCAAATGGAATTATTGTAAGGAATAAAGTTAGGCTTGTAGCTCAGGGCTACAGACAGGAGGAAGGTATAGATTATGACCAAACCTTTGCTCCTGTTGCAAGGCTAGAAGCAATAAGGATCTTCTTGGCCTATGCAGCCTACATGAAGTTTAAGGTCTTTCAGATGGATGTCAAAAGTGCATTCCTAAATGGTGATCTTAAGGAAGAGGTGTTTGTTGAACAACCACCAGGGTTTGTTTCTTCAACTCAGCCCTCACATGTGTTCAAGTTGCAGAAAGCTCTTTATGGACTAAAGCAAGCTCCAAGAGCCTGGTATGAGACTCTAGCTAGTTTCCTGTTAGAGCACAACTTTACTAGGGGAGTAGTTGATAGAACCCTTTTCGTCAAGCACCACAAGGACACAATCCTGTTAGTTCAAGTGTATGTGGATGATATTATATTTGGTTCCACTGATCCCAAACTTTGCAAAAGGTTTTCTGACCTGATGCACTCTAAGTTTGAGATGAGTAGTATGGGTGTGCTGTCTTACTTTCTTGGTCTCCAAGTTAAGCAAGATGCTGATGACATCTTCATCTCCCAATCCAAATATGCCAAGGAATTGGTAAAGAAATTTGGGATGGCTGATGCTTCAGCAATGCCTACACCTATGGCTACTAATGTAGTTATTGATTCTGATGATCACGGCAAGCCAGTTGATCAAAAGAATTATAGGGCCATTGTTGGTTCTCTATTATATTTAACTGCAAGTAGGCCAGATATAATGTTTGCTACATGCCTTTGTGCCAGATTCTAGGTCAACCCCAAGGAATCTCATCTGATTCTTCTTAAGAGAATCCTGAGATACCTGAAGGGATGTCCAAATCTAGGACTTTGGTACCCAGCAGAATCAGAATTTGAGTTAATTAGATACTCTAACTCTGACTATGCTGGTTGCAGAGTTGACAGGAAGAGCACCTCAGGAACTTGTCAGTTACAGGGAGAGAGATTGGTCTCTTGGTTCTGTAAGAAGCAGGCCTCTGTATCAACTTCAACTGCAGAAGCTGAATATATAACAGCTGCCAGTTGTTGTTCACAGATCCTGTGGATACAAAACCAGCTTGTGGATTATGGTTACTCACACAAGAACACCAAAATCATGTGTGATAGTACCAGTGCTATCTCAATTGCACAAAATCCAGTGCACCACTCTAGAACGAAGCACATTGAGATTCGGCACCATTTCCTGAGAGATTGTGTGGAAAAGAACAAGATTAGTCTTGAGTCCATATCCACTGAGTTTCAGAGAGGTGATATATTCACCAAGCCCTTAGATGAACAGAAGCATCTGTTCTTTTTGGTTCAACTAGGCATGATCAATGGAAGAGACTAAGTGTGACTTCTGCCTTGTTAAAACTTGTTTGAAGATAGTCAAACGACATTCGAAGATAGTCGATCGGGTCAAGCCCATCGTCGACCTATGGTTGATGAAAGCTTGTTTGTTTGAAGATCGTCGACCGCCGTTCGACCATCGTCGAACAAGTCGAGCTCATCGTCGATCTCTGGATGACGACAGCTTGTTGTTTGAGAAGCCAGAAATAGTCGAACGATTACTCGACTACTCTGCTTCTGGACCGATCGTCGAACGACCGTTCGACCATCGTCTCCAGTATCTTTTGAATGGATCGACTATCTCCGGTCTAATATAAAACCGATAGTCGACCTAGATTAAAAGATCTTTGCTTTTATCGTCGACGGAGAGCGTCTTTTCGTATTCCGTCGTCGTGCTTGCTCTGTCTCTTTTCTCTGTCGATTCGTCTTCTCCGTTCCTCTCGCGCCTTCTCCAGCAAATCGATGGCGATTTCTCCAGTGCTCCTCGCCGTCGTCAAGTTTGACGCAGGTTTCAGCGTGGATTTTGATGCATTCAGCTGCTGTGAACCAGATATCATGGAAATTCTCCAGCTATGCAAAGATCAAGGATTGGAAAGGCTAATGTCTACAAGGATCAAGTTAAATATCCCAGAAATAAAGGAATGGGCATTTACTTCATCTTCTACTGAAGATTCAATGACAGGATCTATTGGCGGAGTAGAGGTAATTTTGTCCCCCGCCGTCTTGACGGATTTATTTGGATTGACTAATGGCGAAGAAGAATATGAGCAAGATGCTCCAAAATTTGGAAGAATGTTGATTGAGCTGGGACATGCAGAAGGCATTCCCTCGAAGCTGCTCAAGATAAATTTTCCTTTTAAGATTAAATTTCTTGCTGAGATTGTCGGAAAAGTGCTGCTAGGCAAACACTCTGCCCACGATGTAACGCCCCGTCTTTTCAGCGATTATTTTTATTCTTGTTTGGCGTTACGATGACGCGATTCCGTGGCTTGTGCCATGTGTGGAGTATGGTTTAGCTCCTTAGAACTGAGTGCCCTGTTTGGTAGCCTGTTGGCAAGATCTCCCTAGCAAACCGAGTCGTTTTGGTGACCCGGTGTGGCCTCTCGGGGGGATGTTTGTGTTTGGCTTTGTTTGGGCATAACTCGAGTTCTGTTCGTCGAAAGTTAATTTCGACTTCGCCGTTGTGTTCGTAGCGTGGGTATTTAGCTACGGTGCGAATTTCGTCGAATTCCGAGGTGAATCGGTTTTCGCGTCAATTTGGTGCTTTATGTAATTTTGTAATTAATTATATAATTATATAATTATATATATATAAACATAATAAGATGAAATGAAAAGCCCCATCATCTTCTTCACGTAAGAAACCGCCGCCCTTGTACGAGAGAATCGAGTAACCGCCGAGCCTTCCCTTCGGACGCCGATTCCCGGAGCGTTTGTGGACGGAATTCGATTCCGAGAGTGGATACGGATTGCTCTCGTCGAGACCTTCATTCCTGCGGTAAGAAATTCGATTTTCGTGGAGTTTTGGAAGGTTTGGAATTTTCAGTTTTGGAAGTTTTCCGCCATTAATGGCCGAGTTTTGTTCTAGGTGTTGCGGCCGTCTTGATCCGTGCGAAGAGGAGGAAAGCAGTCCAAAGCTTCGCTGAGATTTGAGGCAAGTGGTATTCTTGCCCTTGCCAAGTGTTTTCTTTTATTTTATTTGATGAAATTGAAATCCCGGTTAGCCCAGGTTAGAGGCCTTGTTGTTCTCGTTTTCTTGCTAACTATAGGGCTTAGTTCTTCCTACTGAAACCCCCCCTAGGTTGTGATGTTTGGAATCCAAATTGTCGGCGCGAAGCCGTTGTTTTCCTTTAATTTTGATTGATGCTCTGGTTCGGGCGTAGCCGAGAGGGAGAGTTAGGAGGGGGGTGTGGTTGCCAATTTCCTTCGTTATGGTATTATTCGAATGGTTAGGCATAGTTTATACGGTAGTAGCGTGCGACGTTGATAGTTGTCTACTGCTACTGCAGTGGCATGAGTCGTGTGCGCGTTCCGGTGTCATTCGGAAAATTCCAAACGGTACAGGTTTGCCGCGCACGGTCATTAACCTTTAGGGCGCACGACCACTGGTTGTGTGCCTCTGTTCGTGCGCGTATAAATTTCAGTTTCCAAAGTTCTGTCTCGGGCAATCGCACGAGCGCTGACATCAGTGCGCACGACCACTGATCGTGCGACACTGATCGTGCGCAGTTGCTAGGTTTTCTGTCAGGTTCCCAGGTTCGTTTCGCACGATCATCAGCCGATGAGTGCGCACGACCACTGATCGTGCGTCACTGATCGTGCGCTTTGTATAATTCCTTTTGCCAGGCGAATTTAGATGGTTTCGAGTGCGGGAGTTTAGATACTCAAGTGGCAGACAATTACTTGAGTTCTGGATCTTCTGCCTTGGTCGTTCGACTGTCGTCGAGCTCCGTTTTCTTTAGCGGGCTTGTGGGTAGTAACTTAATTTTGGCGGCGAGTGAGGCTAGCTCACTCAAGGCCAAAGTTTAGGTAGGCACTGAGTGGGTTTCACTCAACGCCTAGTCGTGTTGGTTTATTTGAACACTCTTCCTTTACCTTGTATTTCGTTTCCGAGTGGATTTTTTTTCCAGTTGTATTTCTGGGTTTTTCTTGTCGGCCGTTTTCTTTATTTTTCCTAAAGGCCGAATCGTGGGTCGTGGATAGTAGTGGTGGTTGTAGCTCTTTATGGGGGTGGAGTTGTGTGATATAGCCAAGGCCACCCATGGATTTCTTGCTCCAGGTACGGGCTGGGCATGTCGGGTGGAAGGTCCCTTGTGTTTTCACGTGTTGACCCTCGAGCTTTTGACTTGGACATGGTGGATTGGGGGACTGCGTTAGTCTTCAATCCGGTTCCTCGTTGTTGTTTTTGCTACTATCACTTCCCGCAGTTTAGGGTGTTAGAAGTTTCTTCTTTGGTAGTGTTGCAGCATTCTGGCTCTTGGTAGTCTAGTAGGCCCTACAGGATGTTGTTCCTGGGCTGGGTCGTTGCTGTTTCTTTGCACGTTGTGCAGTTCTTGTTGTCCTGTTTTGGACAGTTGTGACTCTTTCTACTGCATGTTTTCTGTTATTTTGTCCTTTTGGTTGACTCTTTCATGCAGTTTTACATTGATGTTTTTTTGCTTGCTGAGGTATTCTGTTTTCTTTTGGAATACCCCAGGTTCTGAGCTGTAGCTAGTTTGGTGGCTAGTTGGAGGTGTTGTTGTTGGTGGACTCCCGGACTTTGGAGTTTTGTTTACCTTGTTTGTGAGGTTGTTTTCAGTACCTTCTTACAGACATATATGTGTGCTGGTGGGTTTGTGTCAGGTTGTTGGCGCCCACTAGTAGTTTTTACCTTGTACTAGATATATACTATTGCTGCTACCATTTATTTTCTGGAGATAGTCTACTTGCTTTGAGAAGGTTTTATGCTAGGTTGCTAGTTATTTTTAAACTATAATTACTATTATAAATGAAGCTCATGATCAGCATGTTTTGTAAACTTAATCACTACTTTCCAAATCACGTACGAAAACCGTTTTCTTATATATATTATATAAACTAAGTGTAGTGTCTTGCATAGTATGAGTGGTTCTCTTGGAACCCTTATGCGCTCTTTAGGGTGTAAAACCTAATCAAAGTATTTTTCCGCAGCGTTTAAATATAGTTTTCTTTTGTGGACTAGATGATCCACTGAGCCGAGGGATACAGACTCTAAACATAACTGATTTTCTATTCATTAAGCACATGATTTTTCTTGCATAAAGATTGTAGTTGGATTTGCCTGAGCGTCAGCAGTTATCCCCTGCTTGACGTGGCATCATGACGCGTGTTTTCTCTTACTCTGATAATTCTTAATTCGGAGAAAATGCGGGTTGTGACAGTTGGTATCAGAGGGAGGTTGCTTGACAAGTTAGTTGGGCAACCTTCCTTAGATGCTGTTAGTAGTTCAGCATCATGTCATTCACACACCGATATGTCATCAGCACGTCTTGGCAAAGGCACGAACACTACACTCATAGCATAACATGAAGTATACGGGGCATATTATGTAGTATGGGATACATAATATGTGTTCGTATATGGATCCACCATAGGGGCTACATGTGAGGGTTATGTAGTATGGGATGCATAACCTCACCACATAACTGCGACTAGCACGTTTCTTTTTCGTTGCATGGAAATGTTATGTAGTATGGGATGCATAACATTTTCATGTGTACGCCGCTCATATCATGCATTAGGGCCTTCTTTTTAGAATGCATAGCACAATCATGCATATCATATCATTGCATAAGCACAACGCGCCGAGCTAAAGATTTGCAGGATGACATATGTACACACATAAGTTTTCAAACTAACATAAGTTCATGCATCCGATCTAGGCACAAGAGTTAGTGAGGTGGTGGTTAACCATCCTAGGATAGGGCATATCATCTAATTATTGTGAAGAAGATAAACTCTCAGAGCAAGTTTAGCAGCTTTAAGTCTATATCTACATATGTATTGTCTGTACTGGTAGTCGGTTCTAGTCGTGGGATTTGGTTCTGATTTGCGTTGTATTGATTTTTTTTTAGGATGGCTAGGCGTCCTGCGACCCGATCGACTCCCCTGTCTGAGGGTGAATCTTCTGGAGCTCAGAACGATGCGGTGATCGAGGGTCTGCGCCAGAGTAGCGTAGTTATGGGGAGGCAGTTGGAGGAAGTGCAAGCCCAGATTCAGACTTTGGTGGCAGTTGTGGCAGGGCAGGCTCAGGGTGCGCAAGTTCCTGCAGGGGGGTTAGCTGTTCCTCCTCCTCCTGCACCCTTGAGACCTCCAGTGGTGGTGCCAGCAGAGATGGCCTTCATCTCGCAGTTTCAGAGGCTGAGCCCTCCCACTTATGATGGGAAGGCAGATTTCGTGGTGATAGACGACTGGCTGATCTCCATGGAGGAGATGTTCTCGTACTCAGGGATTGCAGATGATCAGAGGGTGATGATAGCCGCCTATCAGCTTAAAGGATTGGCTAAGAGTTGGTGGCTGAGAGAGAAGGAGAGCTTAGTGGCTGGATGCTCTTGGGAAGTGTTCAAGGAGATGCTGTTGAGGAAGTTCTTACCCTCGGTCGAGCGTGACCGCCTCATGAATGATTTCCTCTATCTGAAGCAAAGGCAGCTCACGGTGGGTGAGTATGAGATAGAGTTTAGTAAGTTGAGCCGTTTTGCCCCTGGATTGGTCAGCGTGGAGGCTGATCGAGTTAAGCGATTCCTCGGTGGTTTGAGGAGTGAGGTGCAGCAGTTGGCCAGTGCTTATGGGTCAGTGACTTATGCTGGAGTTGTAGAGGCTGCTCTTAAGGTTGAGGCCATTGAGACGGCGAAGAGCAGAGGCCAGCAGCTGAGGAAGGATAAGAGGAAGTTGGTAGAGGAGAAGAAACCCCTGGTACCCGATGCTGTTCCGGGAAAGAGGAGCAGGGTGGTGTGCAGTTTTTGTGGCCGGTCAGGCCATCCTGTTGAGAGGTGTTTCAAGAAGGCGGCAGCTCAGAAGAAGGAGCAGGTTCATGCTATTCAGGGTGCTCCTGGGAGAGATGTCTCCTGTTCAGTTTGCAAGCGATCCGGGCATGATGCAGCCCAGTGTTGGTCCAGGGTTAGAGTCTGCTATCAGTGTGGGCAGAAGGGTCACGTTAAGTCGAGGTGTCCTCAGGTTCAGTCAGCTCTTCCTGCAGTTCCATTGCAGGCATTACCTCCACCTCAGCATGTGGACAAGGGAAAAGGGAAGCTGAACGTGATTTCTTCCGAGGAGGCTCAGACTTCGACCCAGGTGATCTCAGGTTAGTAGTTAGTTGTTTGTTGTTTTTTTTTCTAGCCTGGTAGTTTAGTTGCTAGATTAATTGCGGTACTGTTGTGCTAGTTCCTTAGCTTTGTGCGTTCCTATAGGGAAATTTAATGTGAAGAACCGCTGAGCGCGTGTCCTGTTTGACTCCGGCGCTACCCACTCGTTCGTGGCTAGAGCCTTTGTGGAGCGTCATCGGTTATCTCTAGATCGTGTTCGGGATTCCTTCCGTGTCAAGTTTCCCTCTGGTGAATCTGTGTTGTCAGATTTGGGTATTTTGGATTGCCCGGTTTTGTTGGGGGATTTTCTTGCGAAGGCGGATCTGAAGATGATCGATCTAGAGGACTTCGATGTCATTTTGGGCATGGACTGGCTCTCTCGGTATGATGCGGTCATTCAGTGCAAGGGAAAGCGCTTGGACTTCATCAGGGACGACGGTCAGCCCGGCAGCGTGTATGCTGATCCATGTCAGGATTCTCCTGTTCTCTCTGCGGTATGTGTTCAGAGATTGTTTCTTTCTGATTGTTGTGTTTGTTTAGTCTTGGTGGTTGGAACCGTTGTTAGCGTGCCACGCTTGGAGGAGATTCCTATTGTTCGTGGTTTCGCCGATGTTTTTCCTGATGATCTTCCTGGTATCCCTCCTGAGCGGGATGTGGAGTTTGTTATTGATTTGGAGCCGGGTACGCGTCCTATTGCTAAGGCGCCGTACCGGATGGCCCCTCGTGAGTTAGAGGAGTTACGAATTCAGTTAGATGAGTTGTTGGCTAAAGGTTTTATCAGGCAGAGTTCGTCGCCTTGGGGTGCTCCTGTTTTGTTCGTAAAGAAGAAAGATGGGTCGATGCGGCTTTGCATCGACTATAGAGAGTTGAACAAGGTCACTATCAAGAACAGGTACCCTCTGCCGAGGATCGATGATTTATTTGACCAGTTGCGTGGTAGCACGGTGTTCTCCAAGATCGATCTTCGTTCGGGCTATCATCAGCTCAGGATCCGTGAGGCAGATATTCCACGGACTGCGTTTAGGTCGAGGCATGGGCACTTTGAGTTTTTGGTGATGTCGTTTGGTTTGACCAACGCACCATCAGCCTTCATGGATATGATGAACAGGGTGTTCAAGGATTTCCTAGACAAGTTCGTTGTGGTCTTCATTGATGACGTGTTGGTTTATTCTCGCAGTGCTGAGGAGCACGAGCAGCATTTGCATTTGGTCCTATCAGAGTTGAGGAACCACAAGTTATTCGCCAAGTTGAGCAAGTGCGAATTTTGGTTGCCTCAGGTTTCTTTTCTAGGCCACGTGGTGAACAAGGATGGGATCTCGGTTGACCCAGAAAAGATTGCAGCAGTGACGGATTGGAGTAGGCCGAATACTCCTAAGGAGATCAGAAGTTTCTTAGGGTTGGCTGGCTATTACAGGAGATTCGTGGAGGGTTTCTCTTCTCTAGCCGCACCATTGACCAAGCTGACTCAGAAGAATGTGGCTTTTGTTTGGAGCGAGAAGTGCGAAGAAGCTTTTCAGGAGTTAAAGAGGAGATTGTGTACTGCTCCCGTTCTGACCCTACCTACTGAGGGCGTGGATTATGATGTATATGTGGATGCTTCGCATATAGGTCTGGGATGCGTATTAATGCAGGATGGAAAAGTAATTGCTTATGGGTCAAGGCAGCTGAAAACTCATGAGCGGAATTATCCTACGCATGACCTTGAGTTTGCAGCGGTTATCTATGCGTTGAAGTTGTGGAGGCACTTACTTTATGGGGCTCAGTGCAAGATTTTTACTGACCATAAGAGCCTGAAGTACGTGTTCACGCAGAAGGAGTTGAATCTGCGTCAGCGGCGGTGGCTTGAGTATGTGGCGGATTATGATGTGGAAATCCAGTATCATCCGGGCAAGGCCAATGTGGTGGCCGACGCCCTGAGCCGAAAGACGGGAAAGATCTTTAACCTCTCCGCCGATCGATTAGTCGAGGAGTTCCTCCTTATGGATATTTCAGTGGGATGCTATAGTTTACAGAGTAGCTTATCAGTGGAAGAGCCGTCCTGGATTTCTTTGACTAGATTGCATCAGAAGGACGATCCGGATCTGTTGCACCTTTTTACCAGGACAGAGAAGGGAGAGTTGCCAGATTTTTCTATTGATGATGCGGGTACTTTGAAGTACCGCGGCAGGTTTTGCGTTCCCGCTGTTGGGGACATTAAGAGTATGATTTGCAGTGAGGCTCATGGTTCCAGCGTTGCCTACCATCCAGGATCTACGAAGATGTACCGTGACTTAAAGCAAATTGCTTGGTGGTATGGTATGAAAGGAGATATAGCCCGATATGTTGCTGAGTGTCACACTTGCAAGCGTGTGAAGGCCGATCATGGAAGGCCTGGTGGTAAGTTGACTCCGCTAGATATCCCGACTTGGAAGTGGGAGAGTATATCTATGGACTTCATTACGGGTTTGCCAAAATCACCGAGAGGATTTGATTCTGTTTGGGTTATAGTGGATAGATTGACGAAGTGTGCTCACTTCGTGCCTTATAAGATTGATTACCCGATGAAGAAGATAGCGGAGTTGTACTTGTCTGAAGTCATCCGACTCCACGGTGTGCCGGTTAGCATCATTTCTGATCGAGACTCCCGGTTTACTTCTCGTTTTTGGCAGAGTCTGCAGGAGGGTTTGGGTACGGATCTGAGGTATTCTACTGCGTACCACCCTCAGACCAATGGGCAGACGGAGCGGGTCAATCAGATTGTTGAGGATATGATCCGGTGCTATATTTTAGACCACGGTGGAGCGTGGGATGAGCGTCTGCGACTCATGGAATTTGCTTACAATAACAGTTATCAGGAAAGCTTGCAGATGGCTCCGTTCGAAGCCTTGTATGGGAGGCGCTGTAGGACTCCGTTGTTTTGGGCTGAGGCTGGTGAGAAGCCTTTGTTGGGTCCTGATGCTCTAGAAGAGATGGAAGTCGCCGTGAAGCTTATTCGGGAGAAGCTTCGTTTAGCCCAGGAGAGGTATGAAAAGAACGCCAATCGGCGTAGGTCTGCTTTGGAATTTTCAGTAGGGGATCTTGTATACCTCAAGGTTTCTCCAATGGTTGGAGTGAAGAGATTTGGTAAAAATCGGAAATTGGACCCAAGGTATGTGGGCCCGTTTGAGGTCTTGGAGCGGATTGGCGTGTCTGCATATAGATTGGATTTGCCAGCAAACTTCCCTGGTGTTCATAATGTTTTTCATGTTAGCCAATTGCGGAAGTGTGTGCGCAGCAGTGGGCAACTCTTGGATGTTGTGCCCCAGTTAGAGCCCAACCTCTCTTTTGTTGAGGTGCCAGTTCGTATTTTGGATACTCAGGAGCGTGTGCTGCGAAAGAAGTCCATACCGATGGTGAAAATTCTATGGAAAAATCAGGATTTGGAGAGCGCGACTTGGGAGCTAGAGTCGGCCATGAGGAGGGCGTACCCTCACCTGTTTCGCTGATTTGATCGGTATGTTTCCCTTTGTATCTTCTGTTTGTTACTTTTTCCTTCTTTTGTAGGAGGGTTGTGCGTAAAGTTTCGGGACGAAACTTTCTTTTAGGGGGAGTGACTGTAACGCCCCGTCTTTTCAGCGATTATTTTTATTCTCGTTTGGCGTTACGATGACGCGATTCCGTGGCTTGTGCCATGTGTGGAGTATGGTTTAGCTCCTTAGAACTGAGTGCCCTGTTTGGTAGCCTGTTGGCAAGATCTCCCTAGCAAACCGAGTCGTTTTGGTGACCCGGTGTGGCCTCTCGGGGGGATGTTTGTGTTTGGCTTTGTTTGGGCATAACTCGAGTTCTGTTCGTCGAAAGTTAATTTCGACTTCGTCGTTGTGTTCGTAGCGTGGGTATTTAGCTACGGTGCGAATTTCGTCGAATTCCGAGGTGAATCGGTTTTCGCGTCAATTTGGTGCTTTATGTAATTTTGTAATTAATTATATAATTATATAATTATATATATATAAACATAATAAGATGAAATGAAAAGCCCCATCATCTTCTTCACGTAAGAAACCGCCGCCCTTGTACGAGAGAATCGAGTAACCGCCGAGCCTTCCCTTCGGACGCCGATTCCCGGAGCGTTTGTGGACGGAATTCGATTCCGAGAGTGGATACGGATTGCTCTCGTCGAGACCTTCATTCCTGCGGTAAGAAATTCGATTTTCGTGGAGTTTTGGAAGGTTTGGAATTTTCAGTTTTGCAAGTTTTCCGCCATTAATGGCCGAGTTTTGTTCTAGGTGTTGCGGCCGTCTTGATCCGTGCGAAGAGGAGGAAAGCAGTCCAAAGCTTCGCTGAGATTTGAGGCAAGTGGTATTCTTGCCCTTGCCAAGTGTTTTCTTTTATTTTATTTGATGAAATTGAAATCCCGGTTAGCCCAGGTTAGAGGCCTTGTTGTTCTCGTTTTCTTGCTAACTATAGGGCTTAGTTCTTCCTACTGAAACCCCCCTAGGTTGTGATGTTTGGAATCCAAATTGTCGGCGCGAAGCCGTTGTTTTCCTTTAATTTTGATTGATGCTCTGGTTCGGGCGTAGCCGAGAGGGAGAGTTAGGAGGGGGGTGTGGTTGCCAATTTCCTTCGTTATGGTATTATTCGAATGGTTAGGCATAGTTTATACGGTAGTAGCGTGCGATGTTGATAGTTGTCTACTGCTACTGCAGTGGCGTGAGTCGTGTGCGCGTTCCGGTGTCATTCGGAAAATTCCAAACGGTACAGGTTTGCCGCGCACGGTCATTAACCTTTAGGGCGCACGACCACTGGTCGTGTGCCTCTGTTCGTACGCGTATAAATTTCAGTTTCCAAAGTTCTGTCTCGGGCAATCGCACGAGCGCTGACATCAGTGCGCACGACCACTGATCGTGCGACACTGATCGTGCGCAGTTGCTAGGTTTTCTGTCAGGTTCCCAGGTTTGTTTCGCACGATCATCATCCGATGAGTGCGCACGACCACTGATCGTGCGTCACTGATCGTGCGCTTTGTATAATTCCTTTTGCAAGGCGAATTTAGATGGTTTCGAGTGCGGGAGTTTAGATACTCAAGTGGCAGGAAATTACTTGAGTTCTGGATCTTCTGCCTTGGTCGTTCGACTGTCGTCGAGCTCCGTTTTCTTTAGCGGGCTTGTGGGTAGTAACTTAATTTTGGCGGCGAGTGAGGCTAGCTCACTCAAGGCCAAAGTTTAGGTAGGCACTGAGTGGGTTTCACTCAACGCCTAGTCGTGTTGGTTTATTTCAACACTCTTCCTTTACCTTGTATTTCGTTTCCGAGTGGATTTTTTTTCCAGTTGTATTTCTGGGTTTTTCTTGTCGGCCGTTTTCTTTATTTTTCCTAAAGGCCGAATCGTGGGTCGTGGATAGTAGTGGTGGTTGTAGCTCTTTATGGGGGTGGAGTTGTGTGATATAGCCAAGGCCACCCATGGATTTCTTGCTCCAGGTACGGGCTGGGCATGTCGGGTGGAAGGTCCCTTGTGTTTTCACGTGTTGACCCTCGAGCTTTTGACTTGGACATGGTGGATTGGGGGACTGCGTTTGTCTTCGATCCGGTTCCTCGTTGTTGTTTTTGCTACTATCACTTCCCGCAGTTTAGGGTGTTAGAAGTTTCTTCTTTGGTAGTGTTGCAGCATTCTGGCTCTTGGTAGTCTAGTAGGCCCTGCAGGATGTTGTTCCTGGGCTGGGTCGTTGCTGTTTCTTTGCACGTTGTGCAGTTCTTGTTGTCCTGTTTTGGACAGTTGTGACTCTTTCTACTGCATGTTTTCTGTTATTTTGTCCTTTTGGTTGACTCTTTCATGCAGTTTTACATTGATGTTTTTTTGCTTGCTGAGGTATTCTGTTTTCTTTTGGAATACCCCAGGTTCTGAGCTGTAGCCAGTTTGGTGGCTAGTTGGAGGTGTTGTTGTTGGTGGACTCCCGGACTTTGGAGTTTTGTTTACCTTGTTTGTGAGGTTGTTTTCAGTACCTTCTTACAGACATATATGTGTGCTGGTGGGTTCGTGTCAGGTTGTTGGCGCCCACTAGTAGTTTTTACCTTGTACTAGATATATACTATTGCTGCTACCATTTATTTTCTGGAGATAGTCTACTTGCTTTGAGAAGGTTTTATGCTAGGTTGCTAGTTATTTTTAAACTATAATTACTATTATAAATGAAGCTCATGATCAGCATGTTTTGTAAACTTAATCACTACTTTCCAAATCACGTACGAAAACCGTTTTCTTATATATATTATATAAACTAAGTGTAGTGTCTTGCATAGTATGAGTGGTTCTCTTGGAACCCTTATGCGCTCTTTAGGGTGTAAAACCTAATCAAAGTATTTTTCCGCAGCGTTTAAATATAGTTTTCTTTTGTGGACTAGATGATCCACTGAGCCGAGGGATACGGACTCTAAACATAACTGATTTTCTATTCATTAAGCACATGATTTTTCTTGCATAAAGATTGTAGTTGGATTTGCCTGAGCGTCAGCAGTTATCCCCTGCTTGACGTGGCATCATGACGCGTGTTTTCTCTTACTCTGATAATTCTTAATTCGGAGAAAATGCGGGTTGTGACACACGATAATATCACCAGACAACAATTTGCACTAATGTATGCAATTGTTAATAAGAAGCAAATAAATTGGGCAGGTGTTATGTTTGATTTGATAAGGAAGAAGAATAGCAAGAAGGAAGTTACCCTAGGCAGGGTTATTGGGATTTTTCTGAAGGAGAAGTATTCTCATCTTCTAGTTTCAGCTGCTACCACCATTAATGCCAGCAAGAAGATGGATCCCAATCTGTTCTCCAAATGGAAAAGGACATTCGTGAAGCCCGCGCCTGCAGGGGCTGCTCCAGCTGCATCTGAGAGCACAAGGACTGACTCTGTCGCTCCCCACCCTCAAGAAGTTGGCTCAGCTCCTTCATCTATTCCTTCATCTTCTTCTGCTCTGCTGTCTACTTCAGTTGAAGTTCCATCAACTTCAGTTGAAGTACGACGTTCTGCCTCTCCTATTCATGATTTAACAATAGTTGAAATTCCATCTTCTCCTCCAGCATCTCCTATCCCTCATCATCTTGCTAGGATATCTCATCCTAGTGCCGATTTATTATCTTCTGTACCTTCTACTCAAATTCATTCTCCTCTTCAATCTTCAGATCATATTGATCTTCCTGCTTCCACCCATCTATCTCCAGTTAACTCTCCAGTTAACTCTCCAATTCAATCTCCATCTCCAGTTCATTCTCCAGTTCATCAGGAATATATTCCTTCTGCTGATCTTCCATCAACTGCAATTCCTCCACCATATTTTGAAATAACTCCAGCTTTTATTTCCAGCATTGTGGAGTTAATTACCCCTTCAATCAAAATCATGATTGAAGAGGCAATTGCTCCACTTGCTTCCTCCATTGCTTCTTTGACTGATGCCATCAAAATTCTTTCTAACTCTGCTGAGCCCTCTTCATCCAGGGGCCTGGTTTCAGTTCCCACTGAAATCAGGTAGGGGGAGATGTTCAATGAAGATGTCTCTGAGCAGCCTTTGGCCTCCCCTCCAGCAGCTCAACTTGCAGTAACAGAAAAAGCAGCAGAAGTTTCAACTCCTCCTCCATCTGAAAAAGAAAAAGAAATATCTGATGCAATAATGTTGACTGAATTTGTTGTAAAAGTTTACTTGGAAGAATCCTCAACTCCCCTGGTTGCCCTATACCTAGAAGGAATAATCACATCCTTTCTAGATGATTTATGGGAGTTAGGTCACCCTGAAGAAAATCCTGAAGGTATATCACTTTCCCAATTTGTAGATTACTTAATTGATATGTTAGTATGGGAATATCTGGAAGGGATGACTAGATGTCATTTAGCATGATTTTACTCCTAATCCTACAGATTTAATGGAAGAAGTAGATGTTGTCAAAGAGCCTGAATCTGTATCTGCTCCTGATGTCCAAGTGGTTGTAGAGCAAGCAGTGCTATCTGAGGCTGTAGAGCCTGTTCTAGTTTCTGAGGCTGCTGAACCTGCTCAGCAAGCAATGCTATCTGAACTGGTCCCTACGACAGTTCCTGAGCGTCAAGCAATGGATCCTGAAAGCCAAGTTGAAAATAAAGATGACACCCCAAAACTGAGTTTGGAAGAAGAGAAAGCAAAAGCTGCTTGGCAACAAAGAGTAAAGGCTGATTTGGAAGAGAAAGAAAAAGCTTGGCAAGCTGAAAAATCTACAGTATGGGATGATTCCCCTGGCTTAGACTTGGATACTCTCCTGGCACAGGATGCCATGGAAGAAGAGAAAGGGAAAGCTGCCCTGAAAGAAAAGGAAAAGGCTGTATCAGAAGCCTATGATCCATATGATCATCCTCCCTCATCTCATTCTGAGGATGAAGATGATTCAGATCTGTCTGAGGATTCTAAGAAAAAGAAAGCTGCAAAGAGGAAAAGAAAAGCTGTAGCTCCTCCTCCTCCCAATCCCGATCATGACACTCCTTACTACATTCTGAAAGGGATTGATCCTAAATCCAAAGAGTTCCAGCATTGGATGTGGTTCTCTAAGAACCAGCAAAAGGAGAGGAAGAAATCAAAGAGGTATGATAGTCCTGCTCCCAGATGGACTCCCAGAGGTCCTCCTCCTCCACCTCCCGGTGTAGGAGCCTCTGGCAATATTTCAGCAAATCCATCTGCCCCTTCTGACAAATCTGCACCTTCTCAGCCTCCTTCAAGGAGAAGTTCTCAAAGCCATCAAGGTAAATCATATTCTGGATATCAAAGACATGATGCTGAGGCAAAAGAGCAAGTAAAGGAGGTGGTATATCAAAAGCCAACCTTTTCACCTCCTCCCTCTCCCAAGAGAAAAGTTTCACCTGCTGCTAAAGACACTTCAAAGAGTAAAAGAACTATTTTCTCAGAAAAGTCCTGTAAGAAATTTGCTGAAATTGCTCCTCCTTCATCTCTTGTTATTCAAGAAGTTAAAGATCCAGCTGAAAGTTTATTAGATCTGTCTACCAAGTTTAAAACTGTGAAGCCAATAGATACTACATCTGAAAATAAGTATGAAAGTCAAGAGTTAGATCCTGATTTCCGGATGGCTCGTTTTCTAGAGCTTGTTGGCTCAGCCCAGATAAAGAAAGCTAAGGCTGAAGGAAAAGATTCTGCAGGATTTACTACAATATCAAAATTCAGAATGAAGGAACTTGATAAAATCCAGGTTAGCCCTGAAGTTTTTGACCCTTCTAAATATATGGAAAAGCATCCAGAAGCAGTCGTCCCAAGGGCATCAGAACTAAAAATTATTGGTGTACAAGATCTGAAGATGTCTAAGAAAGAAGCCATAGATCCCTTGAGGAAAGTATCTTTTGTTCCTAACTCTTCTGATCCCAAACCTGATTCTGTAGATCCTTAATTTTGATTGACTGTTATATTTCTGACTGATTGTTAATTGCTAGTTAGTTGTTTAACTATTTCCTGTATTGATTTTATTGTTCTATAGCTAGCTCTGTGTTTTAGTTTTTGAGAGACTTAACTCAAATAGGGGGAGATTGTTGGTACCCTAGTTTGATTTGAGTTTAGTCTTGTCTTCTTAGTCTCTTGACCCATGAATTATCTATGGTCAAGGTTAGTTGTCTAGCTGTAGAGTTCCCTGCTTATCCAAATAAGAATTTGGTTATGTAGTTTGTTCGTTCGACTATGGTCGAACGCCGCTCGACTATCGTCGACTAACTATTCGACGATCGTCTATCAGTTGCTCGACGTTCTGTCTGCGTGGATAGTTCGACTATTTATTGATAGTTTGACTATCTGTGTGCTGTGATACTTCGATTATCTGTTGATAGTTCGACTATCTGTTTGTTTGATAGTTCGACTATCTGCTTGGATAGTTCAACTATCTGATAGCTCGACTATCTGTTTGATAGGTCGACTATCTGCGTTGTTTGATAGCTCGACTATCTATTGATAAGTCGACTATCTGTTTTCCCTTGGTAGTTCGACTATCTGCTTTGATAGTTCAACTATCTGATAGCTCGACTATCTGTTGATAGTTCGACTATCTATCGTTCTTTGATAGTTCGACTATCTGTTGATAGCTCGACTATCTGTTGATAAGTCGACTATCTGTTTTCCCTTGGTAGTTCGACTATCTGCTTTGATAGTTCAACTATCTGATAGCTCGACTATCTGTTGATAGTTCGACTATCTGTCGTTCTTTGATAGTTCGACTATCTGTTCTGTGTTGATAGTTCGACTATCTGTTGATAGGTCGACTATCGGTTTTGCTTTGATAGTTCGACTATCTGTTGATAGGTCGACTATCTGATAGCTCGACTATCTTCTGATAGTTCGACTATCTGTTGTGATAGTTTGACTATCTCCTTTGATAGTTCGACTATCTGGATCGTTCGACTATCTGTCCGATAGTTCGACGATCTCCGTTCTTCGGTCGACGATCTCCGAGGGTCGTTCGACGTTTTCTGTTTGCCTTTTTATTTTGTATTTATTTATTCTATTTAATTAATTAATATATTATCTGGCATTTTATTTCAGTTGTTTTATGATAATATTTCCAGGCAATATCTGCTCCATCCCTTTTGCTTGAGTAAAATCTTTTCAGATAAAGTTGTTTGTCTTATTAGCTGACATTGTATTTTACTTTATCTGCTGTCAGTCCTTTATAGGCGTTAGACTGAAAAGTCTTCCTTCTGCTATAAAGAGTTTGTCTCTGATGTGATTTTATTTAGTACCTTTATTATCAGATTGCTTCCTGCAGCTTCTTTGAAAAAGGTTTATCCCTTTTATAGAATATTTTGCTGTAGAGTTTGTTTGTCTTTGTGATATTTGCAGACCAGGTTTCAAGTTTCAGAAGAAGACAAATAGTTCAAATTGAAAAGAGCCGTTGCTTGTTGCTGCTATAAAAGGAATCCTTTGGAGAAGGATTTCAGCTAGTTAACCAGTTATTCTAAGAGTTATTCAATTAGCATTCAAGCTTTCATCAAGACCAAGTTCACTGCTCTCAGCAATCTTCATTCAACTGAGAAGTGTTAAGCTCTTCTGCACTTCTTCAACCTGAGTTCTCCTGCTTTCAGGAAGTTCAGACTCAGAGTTCTTTTGAAGAAGAAGAAGAAGAAGATAGCTGCTAGAAGATTTCTATTTTATATTTTATATCTTCTTGTAGTTTTTCCTTCAGAACTTTCTAAAGTGTTTTCTGCACTGAAGCAAGACTTCACCTGGACATTCTTTGAGCCAGGGGGAGCCTTGATTCTTTTGAGCTTTCTAGCTCAGTGCAAGTCTTTGTGCTTCTCTAATCTATTGTAAAATAGAGAAGACTTTTTAACCTTCTTTTCCCCTCCTATACAGGGTTATTACTCCCTTCAAAAGTATCCCTTGGTGGCAGGGCACCTGATCAAAAACCTGTTGTTGGTTTTTAGACACCTGATCAAAAGTCTAAAGGGTTTCTAGATCTACCTGAAGCAGATCTTGTGGTGGCAGGGCACCTGATCAAAAACCTGTAGTGGATTTCTACCTTGTTGGTAGAAGAGTGGACGTACCCAAGTTGTTTGGGGAACCACTATAAATTCCTTGTGTCGTCTGGCGTGCTTAATTTAATTACTTGCATTGTGGCTGTGATTAGATATAACTAGGTTTGCTAGTTGCTGATTAGGATTTCCAAGCCTTAACTGTAATTACAGTTAGCTTGAGTTGGTGCACAACACTTGTGTTAGGCTTTAGGGTTATCTCCTTATCTATAATCTTTTCATTCCGCATTTCACTCCAAGGGAGTTTGGTAGACTATTAAGTTTTGTCTAGTGCAAAATTTGATAACTCTATTCACCCCCCCTCTAGAGTAGTATCTATCCCTTCACTTTCATTAGCCCTTCTATCTAACCGCGCGACTTGTTCCGGTCTGTTGTTCTAGCCGCCCAGATTTTTTGTATAGTTTTAGTCCCACATCTCTTATTTGTATTCTCTCTTCTCACCTCCATTCTATATAAGGGAGGCCATACCTTTGTAATAGATACCTTTTTCTGATAATAAAATTTCAGTTATATCATTTTCGGCTTGTTTTAGTTCGCTTCTCACAAACCTAAAAGTCAACAAGTCAACAAAATGGCCTAAAGAGGAGAAAGGTGAGCCCAAGTCATTTCCCATGGGCCAATCCCATCAAATTTGGCCCATGACCAGCCAAGTGGTCAAGGACAGCCCCTAACCCCCCAAAATGAGGAGAGAGAGTACATACAAAGGGGCATTTTGGGGAAACCACTCAAAAAGAGGAGAGAGAAGGAGGAAAATAGGGAATGGTGGCCACATGGCCCCTTCCCTCAGCCCCAAGACTTGCTGGCAGGCCTCCCAAAGAATATCCAGAGGACTTTTAGGGATGATGACCACATGACAGCAAAGGGATGAAGCTTCCTATGCTCCAACCAAACTCACCTCGGCCACATCTCCATATACAACCACTCCAGGCCAAATCCAAGCCCACCATCAGCTTCAGAATGTCGGGAGGAGTGGAGAACGTGTGCTGGAGCAGAGAAAACGGTGGAGAAATGAGAATTCAGGCAGGAGAACATTAGAGCAGCTCGGCCATGGCCAGCCACCGCCACCACCGCTGCCGGTCTCCAATTTAGGTCCGTTTCACCACCCCTCTACCCGTACTAGAATCCTAGATCAACTAGGAGAGATATCGGGCTCAATTGAGCCCGATGCCATGAGAGAAAAACTTGAATTTTCCTTGAAATTCATCCCTCTCGGGATCGCCGGCGCCGCCTCCTCCCGCCGCCTAGTCGCCGGCAAAAGCCGGCCACCACCACCGTGAAGGTGGTGGCACAGTTGGCCGGCCTTGGCGCCGCCGCCATTGGCAGGAAAAAGCCCCGCAAGGCGGCCCAGCTCGGGCAAATCCCCACCCTCCAAATTTGGAGAAGATGAAAGGATGCCATCCATTCTTGCTTTAAGATTCGTGCTAAAACTATATAAATGTTATAATATAAATGAAATGAATAGTATATTTCTGTCACACTTTTACAGTCATCTTCCATGTGACATGTAGGGCACTTAGAGACATTATCAGATCATGACCCTTGAATAGAAAATTTATCCCTTGGTCTTATCTTTAAAATGCCACCCTAATCATGGGTTTTGACCCAGTGGTCTGTCCTGTAGGGTAATTCTCCTATGACTGGTCCTAGGCTAGGGCAGATCTTAATTTGAGTGCCCATGCTAAACCAGTGATCCACATGGCCTGAAATTTTTGGCATGTGCATGTCTAGGGCATATCTAGCCTATGCCAAAAATTAGGAATTTTTGGGATACCTTTTTCTATAGTTTTTACAATAATATCAAAATATGAATTAATGAAATATTTGGAGTTATAGGAACCCAAATAGTCCCAAATTTTGGTGGCAGATCCTCTGGGACATGGTTAGGGTCTGATAAAAATTTCAGGCCATTTGAACCACTGCATGTTGGAATAACCCTCTTGCATGTGTTGGCTACTTATGGCCTTGGGGTGCATTTAGCCAGAAATGATATATTGTATATTCAGCCTAGTTGAGGCATGAAAAAATCATGGAATTTATTCCAGTGATTAATTAGGGTAAAACTCACCCATAGAATTAATTATGGGATTTTTGGGATCAAAAATCCCATTATTTGGAATTATCAAAATATAGCTCTTTTTGGAAAAGAAATTGGAAAAATAGACTTTTACCAAGGAAAACCCCCTAAAATCTGTCAAGTCAAAAATGAGGTGTTAATTGACTTAGGAAAATTTTTATATCTCTGTTTGAGAATTATTGGGTCAAAATACACTGAATTTACTCTTTTACCCTTTTTGCATTTATTCATGAATTATTGGAATTACATGTTGTAAAATTGTGCAATTATTTCTAAGAGTTGTATAATTGTGATATTAGCCTTGTAGGATTATTTCAGAATTTTTGGATGCACTATTAATTATGGAGTTAGCATAATGGCATTTTGGTAATTAATTAAGAATTGAATTTGATAGGCCACTACACTGTAGAATTTAATGAAACTCTGCCATTAGTCATAAAGTAGTGATATATATTCTCAGTAATTTTCCTGGAATTTTGAATGATATATTTCTTATACTTCATTTGGAAAATGATAAATATGTAGAATCTGTATTAATTATGGGATAAATAGAAATATAAAAAGGAAAATTATGAGATCTTGTAGACAGTAATATTTTAATCATATGCAACTCAAGAAAATTCCCTTAGGTCAGTAGATTTTAATTGATACCACTTCATGTGTAAAATGACCTAGGGAATAATTTAAAGGATTTAATTAAAGGCCTTAATGACCTAGGAAAGTTGTGAAAATCAATACATTCATTCCATTAGTCCATACCACCCTAGGATAAATTTTTGGGGTCTGTTGGCCAAAGATTTAGAAGTTTGATTTCGGGGTGGTATTAGGTCATGGGCTGCGCATAGTAAAAGTAGTTTGTACCATAAGGCCCACCAGTGGATAGATCGACAATTGAGCTAGGGAATATGATTGGAAATATAACCCTGGTGGTTAGTGTCATCTTAGTGACGAGAGTAAAAGTGCAAGTCTTTGGGTAACCACTTGAGCGGAGGCCGGCGGAAGACCGTCGCCCTTCTAATAATGTAATAATGATACCTTAAGTCATTAGGTTAGTCCTAAAGTAACAATGAGAGTTGGATGTGGATCTTGGGTAGACACCAACTAAAAGTAATTATCCTTGCGAAAGGGAACTTTGGATTTTAATTCCATCTTGGTTCCTAGTGCCCCCGAGACCCCTTCATTGGGCATACCCTGGGCAGTCCTGGGATTAACCTTAATTCATTAAGTATAATAACCAGTAGGCAAGAGTAGCCTAATAGGCTAGGTAAACTGTACTTATATACTCACTCGTGCCGGGTTGGAGGGACTTGGAGTCTATTGACTACTTGCTCACCCGTGCGGAGTTGGAGGGAATTGATGAGTTATAAACTAACTCGTCCCGGGTTTGAGGGACTTGGAGTCCATTGACTACTTGTTCACCCGTGCAGAGTTGGAAGGAAGTGTTTGGTTTACTTACTCCCCAGGCAGGGTTGGAGGAATCAGGACAGGTTGGTCCTATGAGCTGGAGGCTCGAGATGAAATACTTTAATGTGCATAAATGGTGGTGGGTCATGCGGTACTGGGCCAATCGTCACACCGATGGCAGTACGGTGACTCGGGTGAGGTGTACGGGTGGAAGGGCCAGTATATTGTTTAATACTGCGGTCAGGCGGACAATCCCTGAAGACGTATACCCGACCTAAAAGTCTAGCAGGTAGCTAGCAATAGTACGCAGAGACTCTAGAGTGCACTTGTCGGTGTACAGAGGCGTACAGGAGAGGTCTTGGCCTGGTAGTGTGTATACCCGTCTAGAAAGCGGATAAGCCTGATTCGCTGCTGCCGGAGCCACGATGGAAGTACCTGAGAGTGATGCTAGCTCTCGAAAAGTGGGAACTAAAGGTCTGTGATCACGGAGTCGTTGTGTGTGAGTTGCACTTGCCTGCTACATAAACTCCATCATAATCATTCATAGATATTAGGGCATACACAATCATAGATCCTTATCATATAAATTAGTATGGGCTCTTTTATATGATAAGTTACAATTCCTGGAAACCTTAACTTATAAATTTGTATGGGCATTTTTATAAGTTAAGGTACGACTGTGATGATAGATAGTTTACTTTTCAGTACTTTATTTCCTGCTCTTACTTTCAGTTCTTTCTTTTACAGTACTGTGTTACTTACTTGTACTACTTACTTAGAACTGCTAGAGTAGGATAACAATACTTATTACAACTGCTAGTTACTCTTGTCACCTGCTTCCACCTTTGCCACCCCTTGTTGTCCTCCGCTTCTTCCTCACGCTCGGTGCCTAAGAGCGACGGGGCGAGGTGTGAAGGAAACGACTTAGTCTTTTTGACTAATGGTCGGTGACCATACTATTTTAGGAGCTCGAGGAGATGGACCAGCACGTCGAGGAGGCAGGACTTGAGGAGCAGATGTCGGATACTACTACTACTACTACTACAACGCGTCCTCAGGAGGGACGAGATGTCTGTGATAGTTTAGACTTCCGCTCTTTGCTTTGTGAGGAGAGATTCATTGATATAATGTAATGGGCGTAAGCCCTATTTCTCTCTTTTGATTGTACTCATTGTGGACTATATTTATGTACTTATCGTTTCTTTATATGATATGTAATCTGTGGCTGTGGACTTATGTAGTTTTGTTTACTATGTACTTTACTTCTGTTTCTCATATTGGCCGAACAGGTTATGATCGTACTAATCGGCAGGATCGGCGTCTTGCGGTCTCGACTAACCCGTGAGTTAGTGTCACCGTAAGGTGGCGGTTCTGGGCATAAGATCTGGAGCCCCTTGGTAAGGGGGAGGATCTTACAAACTGGTATCACTTGAACAAACGATCATATGAGAAAGATGTCCACAACATTGGAACACCCCGCTCGAGCATTAGTTTGCGGACAAACTATGCAGCGGAAGCAATGGTGTGCCCATGTGCAAAAGTCACAAAACATTCCATTAAGCAATGGGTTAGGCCAATCTAACTAGGAAACCACCCTAGTTTGACTTACCAAGAAGATTTTGTGTCGTACCTTAGGCCAAAGATTGACTTCGGATGTAGATTAGTTACGGTACGAGGATAACCAAATCGATTAAAGAAAGATCTTAATTCCAGAGTCCCTACTTAAGGCTTAAACCTCGATGTCCCTACTTCGCATATCGAATGATATTACCAATTCTTACTCAAACTGATAAGGACCGCCTCGAGAAGAATTTGATGCATAAGTTTATAGTGGATTAGTAGGATATTCGTAAGCTTAATCCTTGTACCGAAGACTTGATTACGTCAAGACAACCACGATGATAATATCAAAGGTCGAATAAAAGTTCAGATTTTTGAAGAGACACTTCCTAGTTTGGTCACATATTGACCTTGAACATATTGTCATACGATAACCTTGAAGGCCTAAGGTAGATAACATACCAACTGAAGTGGAAATCCATGCCAAGGATTGTTAGCCCTAAGGATTATGGCGTGTACATGATGACTACATTGTGAATGTCAAAGGAAAATTAATCAAAATATATGGGGGCTTAACCTTTTGTTTATAGGGCTAAATTCATAGCGACTCGAATTTATCTAAGCTCTTCTCAAATAAAGCATGTGTCGCAAGCATAGTGAAATAAAAACTTGGCTTATTCAAAAATCGCTCAAGTAAAGATGAGGGTTTATATATATACATGACCGATATGATGATCAATTCTTCCTAGAAGGTTAGGACTCTCGAAGAATTTCACACTATTTATTTACCTTAAGTGGTATAGACTATTAACGACAAGTTGTGAACGCAACAAATTCACTAATGAAGTAGGAATGTTTCGAGAATTGCTTTCCACCTTCATAATTACTCCAAGACCATATGAGTAAGTGAACAAGGAGAACAGTAAGTTTAATTTCTTGAAAGATATATAAAGAGTGGCTTAGTGATGTGTATATATAACCTTGAAACTAAGGGGAGACCGTTTAAGACTTCAATAAGTTTCCCAATTTCGAGTTTAAAGAAGTAAGTAACTACTTGGTCCACATTCTAATGAGCACTCATGATCTCCCTTAATACCGACACGGTATAAGTCATTTACATATACACGTGAAACCGAAGAAATTGTGTTCAAAATTCAAATTTGGACCAATATGAGTTGTAGATGGATTTATATACAATTAAGGGTTGTTTGATTATCGACTCCACAAGCATGTTCCAAGATGCTCTAACACCTCGAACCGATCAATGTAACACATAATTAAGGAACTCAGCTATACCACGGGAAGAATCAATGCGAATTGAGGATGCATTTCAAGTAAGAAGAATAATTAAAAAGGTTTTTGCACAGTTAAGGCTCTTAGGAAAGTGACTTTGACAGTCACAGGTTGGAAGAAGTAAACACAACAAGCGATCGCTGCTACCCGTGCCTACTTGACACACACAAGTCATTAAGATGGAAACATGCATATTAGGACAAAGTAACTTCATGTTAATATGAAGGAATGATCGCAAATCTTAAATATTATAGGATGAGTGTTCATGAAGTGAAAATGCTAGAATATCGAAACGATTACGCCTATAACAATGAGAGTATCGTAGCCCCAACAAACGTTGAATCAAGTGTAGAACTTCACTAAATTGAAGGATGTATACTCTAAGAATAATCTTGTGGATGTGACTCTGATGATTACAAGAATCAAAACAAAAGTGTTCGATGATGATTTATAGATGGTGCGTTCTCTCAAAGAATCAATCCTTTTTAATTTGAATGGTCTACTTACCATTATACTTGAGAGATAGTTTAAGTTATAATCAGAAATCTTGATAAGATAACGTCTTGTGTTTAGGATATAATGATTAAATTTTATTATGATTATGCATGATTTAGTACTACCTTATTTGATCCAAAAAGGGGCTGAGATTTGGAAAATTAAACACAATGATGAAATATTAGTACTATCCACGCTTACATGATATAGTCGATTACTTAATCATAATGATGAACTATAACCCTGAATGACTCAATTAAGCAAAATTCATTGTATTGGAACTTAAGAATTGAAATAAGGTAATATTTTGGTAAATAAGATTAATTTCTTGGGGCATGATATTTGAAATGTAAGGACTCAACAAATTGAAAAGGGGTGGATGATGAGTTAAAATTATACACATATATATGACCCCTTAATTATGATAGCGTTAAGAACCGGGATACATACGATGATACCATTATAATCACTGTTAGGAGGATTCATGACAATGATATATAGTTCTTGACTATCAAAGGCGTATACGGCGAAATCACACGAGAAGTAATTAGTGATTAATAAGATTCTCTTTATGCCGGAATCGATTTGTGCTAGACCTCACCATTTCTGAAAAGATACACTTATAAAGTTATGAATTAGACTATATGTGAAAAGCGATTGGGAGTCATTTGTACGAACATCAATATCAATGAAGATCGCTTGATGTATGCTCGAAAGGTGAACACACTATGAATTATGTATTGCTGTTTAGATTGAGTCGTGATAAGTTTTGAATTTGGGAAAGAACAAAGTGAAAAATCTTTCATCGCATCATGATCTCAGAAGACTAATTAACTACTATACATAATAGCGTTGGTCAAGTGTGCCTGAATTCTCTTTTGTGACTATAAGTTCATGTTGGTGGATAAGTATAATCTAGTGGGACGTGAATAGAAGAGACTTCTACTTACTAGATCGTTGAATTATACATATCTTGAATGATCGTTGGTCGTAAGGGACTACAATCTAATGTGTAATTGAGAAATAATTTGATTGTAAATGTTGGAAGACTTGGAAATGAGTCCTCACAATTTGATATAAGGGTAGTCCAGAATATAATGAAAGTACACTTTGAAGAGGATTGATACATCCAATAGGTTTCTTATAATAATAGCCATGAGGCTCATCACAAGAGGAAGTGTCGGACACCTCTTTCTTGGGTTCAGGATATGGACCCCCGGGGCAATTGGATCAGAGTACATAGAGGATATAGAGGCTCAGAATTAACTGATCAGGGATCGGGTAATGGAGGCTCGGAGTAGACAGGCCAAGTATTACGATGCGCGGCATCAGAAGGTGGAGTTCTAGGTAGGGGACAAGGTATTTTGTTGATACGTCCGGTGCATAGTGTTTCTCGGGTAAGGAGACATATGAAGCTTAGTCCACGATATATGGGACCAGACTTGATCCTGGAGCGGATCGGTCCCTTAGCTTACAGACTGTAGCTGCCACCTGAGTTGGGGACCTTACACGACGTCTTTCATGTCTCTTCATTACGGAGAGCTCTCCTTCGGCTAGAACATCACATTACCACTATAGCATGCCCGGTAGCACCTAACCGGTCAGTTCGATTGGAGCCGAATCGGATTGACGATACAAAGGATCGGGTGTTGCGGAAGAAGAAGGTTCCCCTTATAAAGGTGTTGTGGTCCCACCATGGACGGGAAGAGCACACCTGGGAGCCGAGGGATCTGATGTTGGATCAACACCCGGTATTATTTACATCAGATACATTTTTATTTATGCCTTAAGGATTCTTATAAATCTTGCATGTAGAACCCCGTAGACCCGACCTTAAATTTCGGGGACGAAATTATTCTTTTTGTTTATAGGATTTGTAACATCCCAATGTTACTTCTAGACCCCTAACTTAGATTTGGGTTATGCATGTGATGGGTGTTAGGGTAATTAGCTAGGCTTGACCCTGGATAGTGGGTTATAGCCATGTGGGGCCCACCATAGGACCAAAGTCAAACTAGGTCAAACTAACCTAAATAGGAACCCTAGCCACACCATGACCCCACCACACTGCCCTAACCCTAATTACAATCTAAGTGGACCCTAGGTCATGCCCCTAGGTCAACACTTTGACCATAGTTGACCCAGGTCAACCTTAGGTCTAAAGTGGTCAAGCCCCACACTCATTAGCCCAATTGGATCAAGTGGGACATCACCATGACCCAAACCATGTTGGGTGATGATTTAGGCCTCATGATCACTAAGTGGGGCCAACCAACTCATCCATTTGACCAAGTGAACCCTAAGGTCAAACTTGGTCAACCTTAAGCCTAAAATAAGGATAATTGAAGACCAAGCCCATTCCTAATGGGCTAAGACCTTCACCATGGCCCAACCCATATTGGGTGATGACATGAGGTCCATGACCATCATGTGGGGTCAGCCCACTCATCAAGTTGACCAAGTCAACCTAAAAGTCAATAAGTCAACAAAATGGCCTAAAGAGGAGAAAGGTGAGCCCAAGTCATTTCCCATGGGCCAAGCCCACCAAATTTGGCCCATGACCAGCCAAGTGGTCAAGGACAGCCCCTAACCCCCAAAATGAGGAGAGAGAGTACATGCAAAGGGGCATTTTGGGGAAACCACTCAAAAAAAGGAGAGAGAAGGAGGAAAATAGGGAATGGTGGCCACATGGCCCCTTCCCTCAGCACCAAGACTTGCTGGCTGGCCTCCCAAAGAATATCCAGAGGACTTTTAGGGATGATGACCACATGGCAGCAAAGGGGTGAAGTTTCCTATGCTCCAACCAAACTCACCTCGACCACATCTCCATATACAACCACTCCAGGCCAAATCCAAGCCCACCATCAGCTTCAGAATGTCGAGAGGAGTGGAGAACGTGTGCTGGAGCAGAGAAAACGGTGGAGAAAAGAGAATTCAGGCAGGAGAACATTGTAGCAGCTCGGCCATGGCCAGCCACCGCCACCACCGCTGCCGGTCTCCAATTCAGGTCCGTTTCACCACCCCTCTACCCGTACTAGAATCCTAGATCAACTAGGAGAGATATCGGGCTCAATTGAGCCCGATGCCATGAGAGAAAAACTTGAATTTTCCGTGAAATTCATCCCTCTCCGGATCGCCGGCGCCGCCTCCTCCCGCCGCCTAGTCGCCGGCAAAAGCCGGCCACCACCACCGTGAAGGTGATGACAAAGTTGGCCGGCCTTGGCGTCGCCGCCATTGGCCAGAAAAAGCCCCGCAAGGCGGCCCAGCTCGGGCAAATACCCACCCTCCAAATTTGGAGAATATGAAAGGATGCCATCCATTCTTGCTTTAATATTCGTGCTAAAACTATATAAATGTTATAATATAAATGAAATGAATAGTATATTTCTGTCACACTTTTACAGTCATCTTCCATGTGACATGTAGGGCACTTAAAGACATTCTCAGATCATGACCCTTGAATAGAAAATTTAGCCCTAGGTCTTATCTTTAAAATTCCACCCTAATCAGTGGTTTTGACCCAGTGGTCTGTCCTGTAGGGTAATTCTCCTAGGACTGGTCCAAGGCTAGGACAGATCTTAATTTGAGTGCTCATGCTAAACCAGTGATCCACATGGCCTGAAATTTTGGGCATGTGCATGTCTAGGGCATATCGTGCCCATGCCAAAAATTAGGAATTTTTGGGATACCTTTTTCTATAGTTTTTACAATAATATCAAAATATGAATTAATGAAATATTTGGAGTTATAGGCACCCAAATAGTCCCAAATTTTGGTGGCAGATCCTCTAGGACATGGTTAGGGTCTGATAAAAATTTCAGGCCATTTGAACCACTGCATGTTGGGTTAACCCTCTTGCATGTGTTGGCTACTTATGGCCTTGGGGTGCATTTAGCCAGAAATGATATATTGTATATTCAGCCTAGTTGAGGCATGAAAAAATCATGGAATTTATTCCAGTGATTAATTAGGGTAAAACTCACCCCTAGAATTAATTATGGGATTTTTGGGATCAAAAATCCCATTATTTAGAATTATCAAAATATAACTCTTTTTGGAAAAGAAATTGGAGAAATAGACTTTTACCAAGGAAAACCCCCTAAAATCGGTCAAGTCAAAAATGAGGTGTTAATAGACTTAGGAAAATTTTTATATCTCTGTTTGAGAATTATTGGGGCAAAATACACTGAATTTACTCTTTTACCCTTTTTGCATTTATTCATGAATTATTGGAATTACATGTTGTACAATTGTGCAATTATTTCTAAGAGTTGTATAATTGTGATATTAGCCTTGTAGGATTATTTCAGAATTTTTGGATGCACTATTAATTATGGAGTTAGCATAATGGCATTTTGGTAATTAATTAAGAATTGAATTTGATAGGCCACTACACTGTAGAATTTAATGAAACTCTGCTATTAGTCATAAAGTAGTGATATATATTCTCAGTAATTTTCCTGGAATTTTGGTTGATATATTTCTTATACTTCATTTGGAAAATGATAAATATGTAGAATCTGTATTAATTATGGGATAAATAGAAATATAAAAAGGAAAATTATGAGATCTTGTAGACAGTAATATTTAAATCATATGCAACTCAGGAAAATTCCCTTAGGTCAGTAGATTTTAATTGATACCACTTCATGTGTAAAATGACCTAAGGAATAATTTAAAGGATTTAATTAAAGGCCTTAATGACCTAGGAAAGTTGTGAAAATCAATACATTCATTCCATTAGTCCATACCACCCTAGGATAAATATTTGGGGTCTATTGGCCAAGGATTTAGAAGTTTGATTTCGGGGTGGTATTAGGTCATGGGCTGCGCATAGTAAAAGTAGATTGTACCATAAGGCCCACCAGTGGATAGATCGACAATTGAGCTAGGGAATATGATTGGAAATATAACCCTGGTGGTTAGTGTCATCTTAGTGACGAGAGTAAAAGTGCAAGTCTTTGGGTAACCACTTGAGCGGAGGCCGGCGGAAGACCGTCGCCCTTCTAATAATGATACCTTAAGTCATTAGGTTAGTCCTAAAGTAATAATGTGAGTTGGATGTGGATCTTGGGTAGACACCAACTAAAAGTAATTATCCTTGCGAAAGGGAACTTTGGATTTTAATTCCATCTTGGTTCCTAGTGCCCCCGAGACCCCTTCATTGGGCATACCCTGGGCAGTCCTGGGATTAACCTTAATTCATTAAGTATAATAACCAGTAGGCAAGAGTAGCCTAATAGGCTAGGTAAACTGTACTTATATACTCACTCGTGCCAGGTTGGAGGGACTTGGAGTCTATTAACTACTTGCTCACCCGTGCGGAGTTGGAGGGAATTGATGAGTTATAAACTCACTCGTGCCGGGTTTGAGGGACTTAGAGTCCATTGACTACTTGCTCACTCGTGCAGAGTTGGAAGGAAGTGTTTGGTTTACTTACTCCCCAGGCAGGGTTGGAGGAATCAGGACAGGTTGGTCCTACGAGCTGGAGGCTCGAGATGAAATACTTGCATGTGCATAAATGGTGGTGGGTCATGCGGTACTGGGCCAATCGTCACACCGATGGCAGTACGGTGACTCGGGTGAGGTGTACGGGTGGAAGGGCCAGTATGTTATTTAATACTGCGGTCAGGCGGACAATCCCTGAAGACCTATACCCAACCTAAAAGTCTAGCAGGTAGCTAGCAATAGTACGCAGAGACTCTATAGTGCACTTGTCGGTGTACAGAGGCGTACAGGTGAGGTCTTGGCCTGGTAGTGTGTATACCCGCCTAGAAAGTAGATAAGCCTGATCCGCTGCTGCCGGAGCCACGATGGCGATACCTGAGAGTGATCCTAGCTCTCGAAAAGTGGGAACTAAAGGTTTGTGATCACGGAGTCGTTGTGTGTGAGTTGCACTTGCCTGCTACATAAACTCCATCATAATCATTCATACATATTAGGGCATACACAATCATAGATCCTTATCATATAAATTAGTATGGGCTCTTTTATATGATAAGTTACAATTCCTGGAAACCTTAACTTATAAATTTGTATGGGCATTTTTATAAGTTAAGGTATGACTGTGATGATAGATAGTTTACTTTTCAGTACTTTATTTCCTGCTCTTACTTTCAGTTCTTTCTTTTACAGTACTGTGTTACTTACTTATACTACTTACTTAGAACTGCTAGAGTAGGATAACAATACTTATTACAACTGCTAGTTACTCTTGTCACCTGCTTCCACCTTTGCCACCCCTTGTTGTCCTCCGCTTCTTCCTCACGCTCGGTGCCTAAGAGCGACGGGGCGAGGTGTGAAGGAAATGACTTAGTCTTTTTGACTAATGGTCGGTGACCATACTATTTTAGGAGCTCGAGGAGATGGACCAGCGCGTCGAGGAGGCAGGACTTGAGGAGCAGATGCCGGCTACTACTACTACTACTACTACTACTACAACGCATCCTCAGGAGGGACGAGATGTCCGTGATAGTTTAGACTTCCGCTCTTTGCTTTGTGAGGAGAGATTCATTGATATAATGTAATGGGCGTAAGCCCTTATTTCTCTCTTTTGATTGTACTCATTGTGGACTATATTTATGTACTCATCGTTTCTTTATATGATATGTAATATGTGGCTGTGGACTTGTGTAGTTTTGTTTACTATGTACTTTACTTCTGTTTCTCATATTGGCCGAACAGGTTATGATCGTACTAGCCGGCAGGATCGGCGTCTTGCGGTCTCGACTAACCCGTGAGTTAGTGTCACCGTAAGGCGGCGGTTCTGGGCATAAGATCCGGAGCCCCTTGGTAAGGGGGAGGATCTTACACACCTGATCAAAAACCTGTGTTGCATTTTGAGCTCCTGATCAAATGCTCAAAGGGTCTACTTGATCTACCTGAAGCAGATCAGTTGGTGGCAGGGCACCTGAACAAAAACCTGCAGTGGATTCCTACCAGGGTGGTAGAAGAGTGGACGTACCTATTTAGAGGGAACCACTATAAACCTCTTGTATTGTCTGTGTTGCTCAATTTAATTATTGCACTGTGGCAGTGAGTAGAAATAACTAGGCTTGCTAGTTGCTGTGATAGGACCAAAGCTCAACTGTAATTACAGTTAGCTTTCTCTTGTGCACTTCACTTTGTGTTAGGCTCTAGGGTTTCAAATATCTATAAACTCATTCCGCAAATTAACTCTAAGGGAGTTGAGTAGGGTGTCATAATTTTTGAATACTCTATTAACCCCCCCCCCCCCTCTAGAGTTGTATCTATCCTCACTTTCACTATCCCTTCCTCTTTTCACTTAGGGTTTTCAGCTTCAGATTTACTTACCTGTTCTTGCCCCAGGATGCCGAGGCTGCATGGGATCTGCAGACTCGTGATGTCGGACTAAAGGAAGAGAATAATCAGCTCAGTGCTCGCTCCGTCGAGCGGGAGGCTCGCGGCGTCGAGTTGGATGCTCGAGGCGTCGAGCTGGAGACTCGCACCGCTGAGCTTGAGGGGAGGAACGTGAAGCTGAGCAAGGAGAATAAGTGGCTTCTTGGAGAGATCTCCCGCCAGGCGGAAGCCTTGCTACCTCCAGGTAGCAGCGAGCCCCCCTTCCCATACAAGACTCAGAGGATCTTTGGCGAGGCGGAGGTCATTGAAAGTCTGCGGGTCAACTCAATCGAATCCACCGAATGCACCCTACAGATCATTAAAGATATGCAAGTGCTAGTGTAGGTCTACGAGGAGGTCACAGTCTGAGACTTCATGTCGAGTCTATTCCCGACCACGCCGCCCAACGAGAAGGAAGACAACCTCGACGTGCTTTTTGGGAAGGACTTCAAGGAAGATCCTTCTGGCGAAGCTGGCGGAGATCGCTAATCCGGAGGAGGAGCGAGAGCTGACCCCCCCCCCCCCCCTTTTTCTTTTTCTTTCTTGTAACTCTCTCCTCTCTCTTTGTAACCTCGCCTAGGCGAGCTCTCCTTTTGTAATCATTTTATACTGAATGAAAAGTGAATTTTTCTATCTTCTTTTTCTTTGAATTTTTCTTCTGTGATGAACTCGCCCACGAGCCTTCCTGTTTGCTGGATCCCGTTAGGACAAAATTTTCCGTTAGAGTTCATGTTTAGGACTCGTACCCACGAGCGGATTCCGGGAGCTCGCCCTCCATAGGTTAACCGTGAACGAACCACATGCCGAGCTTAGTTCACCGCCACCCAGCTCGCGTTCAAGCTCTCCTCTCTCGCCAATGTTGAGCCAACTTTGTCAAAATATTTCACAAGTAAAACCGAAGGGCGGTGGAATGCCTCATTGGAGCTCGCCCTCCTCAATAGGAGGCTTAGGATGACTCGTCTTCTCTTTGCCAAGTTGGGTCTGCGAGTACAGTCTCACCCATAAGGACCTTCTCCCCCTACACCTTTTGGAAAGCGATCTTCTCGAATAATTTTAGGAGAGAGTAGGATTCCCTCGAGTGACATCTAGCCCTGTCAGCTAGGCGAGAGCCTGACAGCGGGATCTGCTCGGGGTCTGGGGAAGAATCCCTCGAGTGATATCCAGCCCTGTCAGCTAGGTGAGAGCCTGAAAGCAGAATCTGCTCGGGGTCTGGGGCAGACTCCCTTAAGTGATATCCAGCCCTGCCAGCTAGGTGAGAGTTTAACAGCGGGATCTGCTCGGGATCTTGGGTAGACTCCCTCGAGTGACATCCATCCCTGCCAGCTAGGTCTGAGCCTTACAACGGGATCTGCTCGGGGTCTGGGAAGACTCCCTCGAGTGACATCAGCCCTGCAACCTAGGTAAGAGCCTGAAAGCGGGATCTGCTCGGCGTCCAAGTGTAACACCCCTATCTGTCGCATAGCATATAGCAGTAGGTCCGGCCGGGGCCCGACGCCATATACTATGGACAAACCGGTTGGTTACGCGTTGAAACCATTCAACCAATCATGACATCCTACACAACACCTAGCGGAAGCAAATTATTAAGTTGCACAAATTCAAGAACCCTGCCAAGCAGGAATGTCCACTACAGAAGTAACAATAGGAATGAAAATACAAGAGTACCGGCCTTAAGGCCTTACAAGGTTTGCTTAACAAAACATGTCTTACATACTTCGGCTCGCAGGCCGGCCATACATGAAATAAACGGAAAGCATAAAAACTGTTAGGCCTTCGAGGGCCAGCACCGCAACATGGGCTTTAGCCCGCTATTTTCCGCTCGGCTCCGCAGCACCTGCAAGCACAAACCACCGCCCGGTGGCAAACAAAAGCAACGGTCAGCTATGCTGACCAAATTATAACGATCCCGCCCCCAAAATCGGGGCGGCGATGCTCTTTCCCTGCACTTTATTAGTATAGGCAATATATATTAATGTGAACACACATCAACATAGGCATAGGCTCGCACGGCCACACACCCCGTGCACTCAGGGCACATTCTCGGCGAACCGGCCAACGTCACGTCAATTCAAGCCATAGACGTTCCCAATCCACCACCGCCTCTTGGACGGTCATCCATATGAGCATTTTGCCTTCCTGGCCTTGGTCACGGCAATTTAAGCCATAGACCGCCGAAGACCCTCATCCATGCCAACGGTCCTACCGAACGACATAGACCGGGTACGGTTCCGCCTGACCCGTGCTCATATCGCAACGACAATTTAAGCCATATGCGCAGGTCAAGACTCACCGAGTCCCGTTTCCGCCACAACAATCACATAACCCGGTTATGTTCACGTTGGCTCCCCGGCCACCGTGTTGGCAAAACCTGCTTTTGCCCAGTTTTTCGGGTGCACCTTGGAGTTAATCTCCAAGGCTCCCTGATGCAATCTACCACGTAGAAAACCCGAAAACACCCAAACATTCGGATTCTTGCCCGGTTCAAATGCAATGCAACATCACCGATCCGGACCAACATGTCCGAATAGGCAACACACACAATGCCTATGTCCGTTTACGCATACAGACTCTACACAAGGGGGACTTCACATATCTACCCCAAGGAACACTCCAACTCTTCGCTCACTCGCCAGAGCGGGCTTCCTATGCAAAGGAAAAGAGGGCTTCACATGCCCAAGGATGAGAAATCGTTACCCTTGCATTCTTCCACGGCGCCATCGAAAACTATACGGTTGGAAAGCACCGCAACGGCGTCGCATCCGCGGATCTGGACTCGGATCGCGATTCGGAGCTCCGAAGCTCTTCCGGCGGCCGGATCTTGGAATCCTCCTTCCTCCTTGCTCTCCCTTCTCTCTAACTTTTAGAGAGAGATGGGCCAAAGAAAAATGGGTCTCTAAACCCTATTTCCCGGCCATAACCCCCCAGGAGCAGCCCCCTACCATCGGATCCAAAGCCAAGGAAACGAACGGCCCGGATTAAATCCAAAATCATAAAATCTGGGCCGAACACCGGTTGGCACACGGCCGTGTGCCTGGCCGTGTAGCTCATTCGCCGTCTCGGCCCAAATTGAAAACCAGCACACGGCATGTGACACGGCCTCCGACACGCCCGTGTCGCCTGCGACACGCCCGTGTCGGGACCCGTGTCACGCCCCCCATGTGCAATAAATCAACACTTTGCAGTCAGAGGGGTACACGGCTTGGTGACACGGCATCGGACACGCCCGTGTCAAACTAGACACGCCCGTGTTCGTGCCCGTGTCACTACCCGTGCACCCAACCACACAGCACAGGTGTGACACGGCCTGGGACACGCCCGTGTCCTAGGCCGTGTTCCACCACACGACCATTGTCGACCTGAACTGGTCGACGACACAGCCCGAGCTCGACACGCCCGACACGGCCTCCGACACGCCCGTGTCGGGGCCCGTGTCACCAGTACCAAAAATCTGACTTGGCCCAAAAACGATCCCCGTCGCTCCTACAACAATTTGGGGTGTTACAATTCTACCCCCTTAAAGAATTTCGTCCACGAAATTAATAAAGGAAAAACAGGACTTAACGTAAAACAGTACCTGAGCGGAATAATTCCGGGTACTCCTCGAGCATAGTCTGCTCCCATTCCCAAGAGAGCTCCTCACACCCGCAGTTATCCCACCGGACCTTAACCATCCGGATCTCCTTGTTACGAAGCCTCTTGACCTCAACATCTTCAATACGAATGGGCTTGACCCTAGTCGTCAACCCTTCGTCCACCGGCACTTGGTCAACCGCGATCACCTGCGAAGGCTCTTGCACCGCCTTCCGCAACACAGAAATGTGGAACACATCATGTAATCCACTCAATTCCTCCGATAGCCTCAAACGGTATGCCGCTTCGCCGACTCGCTCCAGAACCTCAAAAGGCCCAAGGTATCTTGGGCTCAGCTTCTTCAAGCGTCTCACCCGCAAAACCCCCTTGAACGACTTCACTTTTAGGTATACCCAATCGCCTACCGCGAACTCCACGTTCCGGTGCTTGGCATTGTAATAATTCGCCTGCCGGTCCTGAGCGATCAACAAGCGCTCCCGAATGATCCGCACTAACGAGATAGCACTCTCCACCTCCTGTTTCTTGTACAACCTTGCCTCACCCGCTTCAAGCCACGATAACGGCGTGCGACACTTCCTACCATACAGGGCCTCGAAGGGCGCCATTTGTATACTCGCTTGGTAGCTGTTGTTGTACGCGAACTCCACCAAATAAAGGTGGTCTTCGCAATGCTTACCGAAATCCAGAACACACATGCGTAGCATGTCCTCCATCGTTCTATTGACCCTCTCGGTCTGCCCATCCGTCTGCGGATGGAAAGCTGTGCTGAACTTCAACTTTGTTCCCAGCATCTGCTGTACCAGCCTCCAATCACTTGACGTGAACCGCCCATCGCGATCACTCACAATGCTACGGGGCACACCATGCAGCCTAACAATATTGTCCACGTATAGCTTCGTCAACTTCTCCACCGAGTCATCCTTCTGATGCGGAATGAAATGCGACACCTTGGTTAGCCGATCTACGATCACCCAGATGGCGTCGTTCCCCTTCTGCGACCTTGGCAACCCGTGCACAAAGTCCATAGATATATCGTCGAATTTCCACTCCGGTATAGGCAAGGACTTCAGAAATCCTCCCGGCTTTTGGCACTCCGCCTTCACCAAGGCGCACGTTTGGCACTTAGCCACGTACAACGCCACATCTTTCTTGAGCCCCGACCACCAAAACAACTTTTTGAGATCACGATACATCTTCGTGCTCCCTGGGTGGATTGAGTACTTGGTATGATGAGCCTCGTACATCAACTCCGCCCGGAGGTTACCCCCACTCGGGACGCACAACCGATGATCCTTCCTTAACAAACCATCTTCCACCGAGAACTGAGAATTTGACCCATCCAGAGCGGCCTCCACAAGCTCCTTCATGGAGTCATCTAACTCCAATGCCTGCCGAACCCGGTCAGCCAGGTCATATTGCACCTCTGTCCAGTTTAACATTGCTTTGGTGCTCGTCTACCTGTCAACGCAATAGATCTCAAGCTCCTCCAACTCCCGTACTAGCCGCTCATCATGCACCGACAACCAGTTGGCTTGGGCGGGATCCCTGCGGCTCAGCGCATCCGCAACTGCGTTGCCCTTCCCGGGTACATAATGTATTTTGAAGGTGTAGTCCCCTAGGAACTCGATCCACCTCCTCTGCCTCATTTTAAGGTCCTTTTGATCCAACAAGTATTTTAGGCTCTTGTGATCGGTGTATATATCGACCCTTACGCCGTATAGGTAGTGCCTCCACAACTTGAGTGCAAATATTACGGCCGCACTCCAAGTCGTGCACCGGATAATTTCTTTCATGCACCTTCAGCTGACGCGATCCATACGCTATCACGCTCCCATGCTGCAACAACACGCAGCCCATGCCACTACCCGAAGCGTCGCTATACACCTCAAAGCCCTCGGTCCCACTCGGCGAACTAAGCACCGGCGCCGTGGTCAACCGTCTCTTCAGCTCCTCAAAAGCTTGCACGCACTCTTGCGTCCACAAGAATTTCTGATCCTTCCTTGTCAACTTCGTGAGAGGTAATGCTAACCGCGAGAAGTTCTCTACGAAGCGCCTGTAATATCCGGCAAGCCCGAGAAAACTACGGACTTCCGCGACAGAAGATAATGCAGGCCACTCCCGTATCGCAACAATCTTCGCCGGATCCACCACTATACCTTCCCCACTCACTATATGACCAAGGAACCCTATCGAGGGTAGCCAGAACTCGCACTTGGATAACTTTGCGTAAAGCTCATTCCTCCTCAAAGTCTCCAACACCAAATGCAAGTGCTTGAAGTGGTCTTCTTCGCACTGTGAGTACACCAAAATATCGTCAATAAATACGATCACAAAGCGATCCAGGAAATCTCTGAATGTCCTGTACATCAAGTCCATAAATACGGATGACGCATTCGTCAGTCCAAACGGCATGACCGTGAACTCGAAATGCCCATACCTCATACTGAACGCCGTCTTCGGGATATCACACTCCCTGATCCTCAGCTGATAGTACCCCGACTTCAAGTCCAACTTGGAGTATACCGACGATCCGACCAACTGATCAAAGAGATCATCAATCCTCGGGATCGGGTACTTATTCTTCTCCGTTAGCTTGTTCAACTCTCTGTAGTCGATACACAGTCGCATACTCCCGTCCTTCTTCTTAACGAAGAGGACCGGTGCGCTCCAAGGCGACGAGCTTGGACGCACATACCCTTGCTCCATCAGCTCCTCTAGCTGAACTTTCAACTCTGCCATCTCCTTAGGCGCCAACCTATACGGAGCACGTGACACTGGTTTGGCCCCCGGTACGAGCTCGATGGTGAAATCAATCTCCCGCTGCGGTTGATGATGCATAATTTGACCTAAATTATTAATATAAAAATATAATTAATCTAATATAAATATATTTATAATGTTAATTTTATTCGCTAAATCGTATCTTTTTATAATTTTATCCTAAACATGCCTATTTTACTATATTTTCTGCGTGCAGCAAACTTCAGGGCCACTTTTGGGCATGTTACTGCAAGAATCAGATCTTGGGATGAACACGAAAGTTGTAGCCCTCGGAAATACATTTCCAACGCATGGTTACACGCCTTCATCGGATTTATGTAGCTTCGGGAATCCTCCGTCGAAGTTGCTGTCCAGCAGATTTCCTGCATGAATGATTCTCGTCTTTGAGCAAGAACCGAGGATCCCGGGACAAATTGCATTATCAATTCTAAAAGAACATGCCTTCAGTTATAGTGTGCCAAAATAAATGTCGAGTGCACTCATGTAATGGTGTTGTTGAACTATATTCAAGAATGGAATGAAGCCACAATGGTCCGATGTGATTTTTTCTCATAAGTATGAAAGAGGCTATCCACCTTTGACTTTATATTCAACATGTGTCCTTAAAAGAAGCTTCATGGAAAGAGAGAAAGCTAGCCAACTTTTATCATGCTTTTCATGACAAGTGTGAAAGAGGCTAGCCACCTTTGAATTTTAAACCAACATGTGCTTTTTGATCAAGGGATGCTTCATGGAAACTTCATCCTCATGCCAAATTCCAACTCTACCCCTTTGGTTTTGGCCCTATAAATAGGCATGAAGAAAGGGGGGGAAGTATCATCCTTCCTACTTCATTTTGAGCATTGTAGAGAGCCTTTAGAGTTTGTTTGTAGAGTATTTTAGTTTAATATTTTCATGCTTTAATGTTCTTGTAATTTCTTTTATCGTACTTGTAATCTTCTTGCAAACTCTCTTTATAATGTATTTTTTTGAAATCTTTTAACTTCTTTTTAATAAGAAATAAATTAGTTTGTTATTCCCTTTCTCTCTTTATCTTTCTTTTTATGCATATTCTTAACATGATTTTCATTTCCTATATTATGAGTAACTAAACTTTGTTTAGTGCTTGATCGAAATGATCCGAGGAATGAAATGATCTCTTTTTCTTAATCCATATCTTCTCTTTCTCTTTGAACAAATGTTTAGGATTTACCCTTGATTAATTTATAGAGAGGTCATATCATCGATATATGATTTTCTCTTCTGTTTCCATACTCTAGTAGCCGAAAGGATCATGCGTATGGATTGATCACTCATGGGTAAAGGGAGTTGAATGCAATCCTTGAAAGAGGACAACATAAATTTCCCGGATTGGAGTCAAATCCAATACAGGGGTTCACTACATAAAGCGAGTTTTAGGGGTTTCAATTATAGAACGAAAGTTCGGTTGATCAACCTAAACTCAGTTGGGCGTAGCCTTGAAAGAGGTGCGTTCATATTTTGGGAACCTCCACGGTCCAAGCATCTTCGTTAAAAAGAATTAGAGATTTATCTATTTTTTTGGTCATTTTCATTTCAAGGTGATTCAAGATCAAGTACTAACCTTTTAAATTATTGCTTAATCATCCTCTTTTATTGTATAACCGTTCTCTTATTTGCACACCAAATCAAAGTATTTAATTGATAAAATAACAGAAATCTCTTTGAAGTAGAAGTAATCGATGCGCCTTGGTTCTAATACGACCTTGATATTATATCCTATGCTATAAGCGATAAGGTACACTTGCCTTTATCGAATATAGATTCGGAGAACATCATCTTCATCTTCATCTTCTCTTTTTCATAAAACACCTCCGGGATTTTCTCCATCAAGTTTTTGGCACCGTTGCCGGGGACTTGCGTCGATATTTCAAAAAAAAAAAGATAACTGTTAATTTTATCATTTTTCCTTTTTTCTAAAATATATATATCTTAATAATATACCTAAAACCGCCTAAAAAGAACAAAAAGAAAAAAAATCCATAATTAATTTTTAAACTCATCTTTAATCATTTGTCTTTTCTTTTTTTTCCTTCTAGTATATGACCCGAGCAAGTTCTTCGAATAATCCTGAATCCCATTTTGATCCAGAAATTGAGCGCACCTTTAGGCGACGCCTTCAATCTCGTGGACAGGATTTACCAATTATTTTTGAAGAATCTATCGGAGATACTAATATAGCAACTATGGGTGACCCCAATCCTAATGAAGCCCAGCAACGGACCATGTCCTACTATGCACGGCCGAACTTGGAAGGGACACAATCTAGTATTGTTCGCCCTACTATAGCTAATAATAATTTTGAGATCAAGTCTAGCATCATCCAAATGGTGCAACAATCTATTACTTTTGATGGTTTACCAGATGAAGATTCAAATCAACATCTTTCAAATTTTCTTGAAATCTATGATACCTTCAAAATAAATGGCGTTATTGATGACGCCATTCGATTACGACTATTTCCCTTTTCTTTGCGGTCAAAGGCCAAGCAGTGGTTAGGCTCTCTTCCTAGAGGATCTATCACTACATGGGCCGAAATGGCGGAAAAATTCATGACTAAATATTTTCCTCCTGCAAAGACCGCCAAATTACGTGCTGATATCTCTTCATTTATGCAAATTGACTCAGAGACTCTCTACGATACATGGGAGCGCTTCAAGGAGCTTTTGCGTAGATGTCCTCACCATGCACTTCCTACTTGGCAACAAGTACAAATTTTTTATAATGGCATAAATTTCCAAACAAGGAAGATGATTGATGCAGCCGCTGGGGGTACTCTCAATAATAAAACCCCAGAGGCCGCTCAAGAGCTTTTTGTGGAAATGGCCATGAATGCCTATCAGTGGAATGTGCCCCGAGCGCGCCCTAGCAAGCCGGTAGGACTTTATGAAGTTGATATAACAGCTAATTTAGCTTTACAACTTGAATGTTTAAGCAAGCAAGTGGCAGAGATGTCTGCTTCCTCTGCCACTCCTTCTTGGGCAAATAATACTAATAATACTTTTATTGAAGAACAAGTTGATTTCATGGGGAATCTTACTCGTCCTTCCTTTAACCCGAACAACGCTCCGTATAACAATGCTTATAATCCAGGTTATAGGAACCACCCGAATTTCTCATGGAGCAACCAAAGTAATGCCCAGCGCCCTCCTAATATGAACCCACCTGGTTTTCTTCCACCACCACCAAAGCCCTCTTCGATTGAAGTGGTATTTTCTAAATATGTTGCCTCGAACGAATCCAACATCCGGAATCTCACCGGATCTGTAAAGAACTTAGAGAATCAAATTGGCCAGCTTGCCAAAATGATTGCCGAGCGCCCGCATGGAGCTTTGCTGGGAAACACTGAGACGAATCCAAGGGAGAATGCAAATGCCATCAACCTTCGCAGTGGAAAGGAGGTAACCTCTCCAAGTAGGATTGAACTCGAGGTAACTGTTTCTATTTTACCCCCTCCAGTTTTATTCTCTAATTCTCCGAATGCTTCAAAATCTCCTCTTGTCTCTACTTCTGCACCCCCTTATCCATCTAAAATTAAAAATGAGCGAGTAGAGGAGCAATACAAAAAATTTTTAGAAATTTTAAAACAAATTCATATAAATGTTCCCTTCTGCGAGGCAATCTCTCAAATGCCTAAATACGCGAAATATCTCAAGGAGTTACTCTCCAATAAAAAGAAACTTCAAGATATCTCACGTGTTTCCCTCAATGCAGAATGCTCAGCAGCTTTATTAAATAAATTGCCTCAAAAATTGAATGATCCGGGACGGTTTTCTATCCCGTGCCTCTTTGGCAATTTATTAGTAAATCATGCCCTCGCCGACCTAGGTGCTAGCATAAATCTAATGCCTTACTCTTTGTTAAAGAAATTGGGGTTAGGAGATCCAATCCCAACAAAAATAAGTATACAACTAGCGGATCGTTCTGTTAAGTATCCAGTAGGGGTAGTGGAAGACGTGTTAGTCAAGGTTGACAAGTTCATCTTTCCAGTGGACTTTGTCATTCTTGACATCGAAGAGGATGTTGAAGTACCACTCATACTCGGCCGCCCCTTCCTTGCCACCTCCCGCGCAATAATAGATGTGAGTAACGGAAAACTCCTCCTTCGTGTTGGAGATGATGAAGTTACTTTTAGTATAAACCCCTCAATGCGCAATTCTCTTTCAAATGATGATTCTTGTTACCATCTAGATGCATCATTTGAAGAAGATTTTTCATCATTTTCTAATTTGTGTCCCACATCTTGTGATGATGCAGAACATGATGAATTATTTTGTTTTAAGGAATTATCTCGTTCTTCGCCTCCTGAGCCAATTGGCTTAGAGAGTATTAAAATCACGACCTCTTACGAAGTACCACCTACTCTTGAGCTTAAGCAACTTCCAGAGCACCTAAAAAATGTCTTTTTAGAAAAAGACTCTAAATTGCCGGTCATCATTTCTTCTACTTTGTGTGATTCGGAAATTTTCGAATTAATTCAAATCTTAAATAGGCATCGCCGAGCTATAGCTTGGCAATTATCTGATATTAAAGGGATAAGCCCCTCCTTCTGCACACACAAAATATTACTTGAAGATAATTCTCGCAATAGTGTACAGCCTCAGCGACGACTTAATCCCAACATGAAAGATGTCGTTAAGGATGAAGTAATTAAACTATTAGATGCAGGAATTATCTACCCGATTTCGGATAGCCCGTGGGTTAGCCCCGTGCAAGTAGTACCAAAGAAAGGCGGCATGACAGTAGTGGTTAATGAGAACAATGAACTAATTCCAACTCGTACTGTTATGGGTTGGCGGATGTGCATCGACTATAGAAAATTAAATGATGCCACCCGAAAAGACCACTTTCCCTTGCCATTCATTGATCAAATTTTAGAACGCCTTTCCGGTCACTCCTATTATTGCTTTCTTGATGGTTTATCGGGATATTTCCAAATACCAATCTCACCCGAGGACCAAGAGAAAATAACCTTTACTTGTCCCTTCGGCACCTTTGCTTATAGAAGGATGCCATTTGGCCTTTGCAATGTACCAGCTACATTCCAAAGATGTATGTTGGCCATCTTTGATGAGTTGGTTGAGGATGTGATGGAAGTCTTCATGGATGACTTTTCCATATTTGGAAATTCTTTTAAATCATGCTTAGCTAATCTTGAATGTGTTCTTCAATGTTGTGAAGATATGAATCTAGCCCTAAATTGGGAAAAATGTCATTTCATGGTTCGAGAGGGGTTGGTACTCGGTCATAAAATATCGGGTAAAGGAATCGAGGTTGATAAGGCCAAGATCGAGGTGATTGAGAAACTTCCCCCTCCCACAAATGTAAAATCTATTAGAAGTTTCCTTGGTCACGCAGGTTTTTATCGGCGGTTTGTACAAAATTTTTCCAAAATTACAAAACCGTTAACACACTTGCTAGAAAAAGAGTCTTCTTTCATTTTTGATAATGAATGTTTAGCAGCTTTTAATATTATCAAAGATAAGCTTATCAACTCGCCAATTCTAGTAGCACCAGATTGGTCCTTTCCTTTCGAGATAATGTGCGATGCAAGTGACATTGTTGTAGGCGCAGTGTTAGGCCAACGAGTGAACAAGTATTTTCACCCAATTTATTATGCAAGCAAGACACTCACATCCGCACAGGCCAATTACACAACTACAGAGAAAGAACTTCTGGCAATTGTTTTTGCGTTTGATAAGTTTAGGTCTTATATTACACTCTCTAAAGTCATTGTGTTTACTGATCATTCTGCCCTTAGGTACCTACTAAACAAGGCAGACGCCAAGCCCCGATTATTAAGATGGATCCTCCTACTGCAAGAATTTGACTTGGAGATCCGGGACAAGAAAGGAGCGGAGAACTTGGCGGCCGATCATCTCTCCCGCTTAGAAAACCCTGCTGCGGATACACTGGTGGAAGCAGATATTGATGATAAATTCCCTGAAGAGCGCCTCCTCGCCATCGAAAAATTAACGAATTCTTCTACCCCTTGGTTTGCAGACTTGGCCAACTATCTAGTGGCTCGGGTCCTACCAAAAGGTTTTTCAAGTCAACAAAAGAAGAAATTCTTTTCCGACGCGAAGAACTACTTTTGGGAGGACCCCTTCTTATTTTGTATCTGCGCAGATCAAGTGGTAAGAAGATGTGTATCGAGCGAGGAAGGCTTGCAAATATTGCGGCACTGCCATGAAGGACCAACCGGCGGACATTATCAAGCAAGCCGGACCACAAGGAAAGTGCTGGAGGTCGGTTTTTACTGGCCCTCGATCTTTAAGGATGCTCACTCTTTTGTAAGTGGATGCGACAGGTGCCAAAGGTCAGGTAACATATCTCGCCGAGACGAAATGCCCCAAAACTCCTTTATGGAGTGTGAAATTTTTGATCTATGGGGTATCGATTTCATTGGTCCTCTCCCTCCCTCATTTAATAATAAATATATTCTCGTCGCAGTCGACTACGTGTCGAGGTGGGCGGAAGCACAAGCTCTCCCATCCAACGATGCAAGAGTGGTCATTAAATTTTTGAAGAAATTATTCTCTCGTTTTGGCACGCCTCGTGCTATAGTTAGTGATAGGGGCACACACTTCTGCAATAGCCAGTTTGCTAAAATTTTAGCAAAATATGGTGTTACACACAAACTCTCCACTGCCTATCACCCACAAACTAGTGGCCAAGTGGAGGTAGTGAACCGCGAGCTCAAGAGGATTTTGGAGAAGACTGTCTCTTTTAATAGGAAGGACTGGTCTTTGAAGCTCGATGATGCTCTATGGGCTTATCGGACGGCATACAAGACCGCCATTGGTTGTACACCATACCGATTAGTCTACGGCAAAGCTTGCCACCTTCCAGTTGAGTTAGAGCACCGTGCCTATTGGGCGCTAAAATTCCTCAATCTTGATTATACTTTGTCCTCCGAGCAAAGAAAATTCCAACTGAACGAACTAGATGAATGACGTGCTAACGCATATGAAAATAATAAGTTTTATAAGGAGCGCTCAAAGTTCTACCATGATAAAAATATTAAAATTCCTAAAAGTTTTTCACCGGGGGATCTAGTCCTTCTTTACAACTCACGCCTTCGTCTTTTTCCAGGAAAGTTAAAATCTCGATGGTCCGGCCCCTTTGTCGTCAAAGAGGTTTGGCCATATGGGACCGTTCTTATTTCCCACTCGGAACTCGGCTCCTTTAAAGTGAATGGCCACCGATTAAAATTTTATTTCTCTAATGATACTTCGGCCACCAATATTGAGACCCTCACCATATAATATTCCATGCCAATTAGTCAAGCTACGTGACGGTAAACAAAGCGCTTTTGGGAGGCACCCCAAACTTTATTTTCTTATTATTTTTTTTTGTTTTAACATGTATTTGCAGGTTTCCTTCTAGCCTCCTCGATTTCACCATCAGGGATGTCCTCTTTCCTCACTTCTTCTTTTATAGCATTTTTATTACTTCATACTTAGTTTTAAACATTGGGGACAATGTTTAACTTTAAGTATGGGGGTATAAGTCCTTAAATAATAAAATTTTAAAAATATATAAATACCAAAAATTCAAAAAAAAATATATTCTTTCTTTTGTCTTTAATATATATACAAAAAAAGAGAGGATAAAACTTATATAAAATAATTAATAATTTGAGTTAATCTTTGCTAAATCTTTTAGTACCCCATGACTTTGCATTTTCTTGTTTTTAATCATTTATGTACTTGTTTAGTTGAAATAAATTAAATTAAATTTCATTTTGTCTATGTTTCATGAGTAATATGTTGACTCATGTAGTGTTCCTAATTAAGGTAGCATGCTATTTTTGAAAAACATTCTTAAATATTTGCACTTTTTCATAGCCATTTTTTTATGTTTTTCACTTTTATAAAATCTACCATCCCTTGTTTTCTCTTTTAAAAATATTTGAAATGATTGATTAGTGTTAAGTATAGTAGATGCGAACTAATCTAAGATGCTTATTATCTTCATTTTTCATGAAAAGTCAATTATCTCTATTTTCTATCTGAAATTTGCGTCTCTTGAATTTTTTAATACCTTGCTTTGAGTAGACTTAAGAGCATGAGGATGATCTAGGCAACTTTTTGATTAGTTTGAGCTTTTGCATCCCGAACCTTAAATTCCTAACCATTGCTAGCCACGTTGTGCCTTCTCCATTTTCTTTTTATAAGTCCCACTTATTTTACACCAAAGCCATATAGCTTACCCATGTCGCACACTTAAACTTTTTGAGCTTTAAGTCACTTGTGTGTACTATATTTTGTGAAAATGGTGGAGATTTGTATTATATCTCAATTGCTACAAAAGAAGAAAAAGAAAAAAAAGGGGAAAAACTCAATTGTTTCAAAAGAAGGAAGAAGATATGATATATATTTATATATATATGCAAAAAAAAAAAATTATGAATGACCTTTTAACCCCAACTTTATATTGCAAAATGACTTGGGGTGTCAAAATTTTATTTTCTAGCAACAAGTTATTTGCAAAGCTCTTCTTTTTGTTTTAAGTGTGCTTTACCCATCATGTTTATCTTTTGAACTCCACACCCTTAAAACCTAACCCAAAAATTTACACCTAATGAAAGTCCTTTTGATTCATGCTTCTGAGGTTTATTTTTAGTACGGTAGCGAGAAAGTAAATTGAGTAAATTCTTAGGTAGCAGTATTGATCTTTGATTTAGATTGGTATGAATATAAAATGTCTCTTAGATTTTAGTAGCAACTCAATATCCTTTTCATTTATCACATTACTCAATTTTTAGTTTTGCTTAAAAACATGGGATGATTTATTTTTTTATGCTAGTGAAAATTGTAAAATTCTATGCCAAGACTAAGTAAAAATATTTTGTTTTCTTTTCATAATTCCTCTACCTTAATTTCGCATCGTACTTGTGTTTGGCATAGCCAATTTGTTTGATTTGTTTTTTTTATTTTTTCTAGCTCGTATGTCTTTGCTTGAGGACAAGCAAAATAATAAGTCTGGGGGAATTTGATGATGCATAATTTGACCTAAATTATTAATATAAAAATCTAAATAATCTAATATAAATATATTTATAATGATAATTTTATTCGCTAAATCATATCTTTTTATAATTTTATCCTAACCATGCCTATTTTACTATATTTTCTGCGTGCAGCAAACTTCGGGGCCACTTTTAGGCATGTTACGGCAAGAATCAGATCTTGGGCTGAACACGAAAGTTGTAGCCCTCGGAAATACCTTTCCAACGCATGGTTACACGTCTTCATAGGATTTATGTAGCTTCGGGAATCCTCCGTCGAAGTTTCTGTCCAGCAGATTTCCTGCATGAATGATTCTCGTCTTTGAGCAAGAACCGAGGATCCCGGGACAAATTGCATTATCAATTCTAAAAGAACATGCCTTCAGTTATGGTGTGCCAAAATAAATGTCGAGTGCACTCATGTCATGGTGTTGTTGAACAATATTCAAGAATGGAATGAAGCCACAATGGTCCGATGTGATTTTTTCTCATAAGTATGAAAGAGGCTAGCCACCTTTGACTTTATATTCAACATGTGTCCTTAAAGGAAGCTTCATGGAAAGAGAGAAAGCTAGCCAACTTTTATCATGCTTTTCATGACAAGTGTGAAAGAGGCTAGCCACCTTTGAATTTTAAACCAACATGTGCTTTTTGATCATGGGATGCTTCATGGAAACTTCATCCTCATGCCAAATTCCAACTCCACCCCTTTGGTTTTGGCCCTATAAATAGGCATGAAGAAAGGGGGGAAAGTATCATCCTTCCTACTTCATTTTGAGCATTGTAGAGAGCCTTTAGAGTTTGTTTGTAGAGTATTTTAGTTTAATATTTTCATGCTTTAATGTTCTTGTAATTTCTTTTATCGTACTTGTAATCTTCTTGCAAACTCTCTTTATAATGTCTTTTTTTGAAATCTTTTAACTTCTTTTTAATAAGAAATAAATTAGTTTGTTATTCCCTTTCTCTCTTTATCTTTCTTTTTATGCATATTCTTAACATGATTTTCATTTCTTATATTATGAGTAACTAAACTTTGTTTAGTGCTTGATCGAAATGATCCGAGGAATGAAATGATCTCTTTTTCTTAATCCATATCTTCTCTTTCTCTTTGAACAAATGTTTAGGATTTACCCTTGATTAATTTATAGAGAGGTCATATCATCGATATATGATTTTCTCTTCTGTTTCCATACTCTAGTAGCCGAAAGGATCATGCGTATGGATTGATCACTCATGGGTAAAGGGAGTTGAATGCAATCCTTGAAAGAGGATGACATAAATTTCCCGGATTGGAGTCAAATCCAATAGAGGGGTTCACTACATAAAGCGAGTTTTAGGGGTTTCAATTATAGAATGAAAGTTCGGTTGATCAACCTAAACTCAGTTGGGCGTAGCCTTGAAAGAGGTGCGTTCAAATTTTGGGAACCTCCATGGTCCAAGCATCTTCGTTAAAAAGAATTAGAGATTTATCTATTTTTTTGGTGATTTTCATTTCAAGGTGATTCAAGATCAAGTACTAACCTTTTAAATTATTGCTTAATCATCCTCTTTTATTGTATAACCGTTCTCTTATTTGCAAACCAAATCAAAGTATTTAATATATAAAATAACAGAAATCTCTTTGAAGTAGAAGTAATCGATGCGCCTTGGTTCTAATACGACCTTGATATTATATCCTATGCTATAAGCGATAAGGTACACTTGCCTTTATCGAATATAGATTCGGAGAACATCATCTTCATCTTCTCTTTTTCATAAAACACCTCCGGGATTTTCTCCATCATTGGGGCTCCGGGAAGACTATCCGAGAACACATCAGGGTATTCACAAACCACGGGGATGCTATCCAATGGAGACTTTGGCTCCACAGCCCCCACTATTGCGAAGAACAGTTCTGCACCAGCACGAACTGCCTTCACCACCTGAAGAGCAGACATCAGTGTCCTGCTCGACCCCTTTAACCCCTCGAATGTAGTCTCCCGCCCTACACCCAGCTTGACCTCCTTCCGGTCACAGTCAATCCAAGCTTTCTGCTCTGATAGCCAATCCATTTCAAAGATCACGTCGAACTCTACTAGCGGCAGCAATGATGCTAGCAAGTCAAACTCTTGGATCCCAATGTGAACCTTTACGGCGCACACTCTGTCCGCACGCATCGAGCACCCATTCGGTAGCAGCACATCCAACTTGTCCTTCGCCATCGAAGAAGGGACTCCGATGCGCGATATAAAGCTTTCGGACAAGAAGGAGTGTGAAGCTCCCGTATCAAACAGTGCCCGTGCCGGACTATCACTAATCACAACAAAGCTTATACAAACAATATTAGGCTAACAAGTAATAGATAAAGGTATTAAAGCTAACTTGATATAATTTAACTCATACCTGTCACCACATCCGCTTGCTTGATGGCCTCTTGCTGGCCCAAGTTATAGACTCTAGGCTGAGTCGGAGCATAGTGGGACGCGGTCGACTCCACCGCTTTGCCCTTCTCCTCGTAGGTAGCTCCTTGTTTCCTTTCGGACTTTGAGCGTCCACTCCAGCAATCACGGGCAAAGTGCCCCGTCTTTCCACACGTGAAACAAGCGCCCGGGGTTCAATTGGTAGTTGCCCCCGAGGCACCTGAAGCAGCTGGACCCGACATCTTAGCTTTCTTATAGAATCTGCGGTAGCCCGACTTCAACGTAGTCGGTGCCTCGAACTCCGCTTTCTTGCTACCGGATTCCTTCTTCGCTTGGACATTCTTCATGTCCTTCTCCAAGGACCGGGCCGAATTGACCAGGGTCATGAAACCCTGCGCCTTGGGCTCCGATAGTAGCAATCTTAAATCGTCTCTTAGCCCTTCGTAGAAGCGACTCGTCTTGCGCTCCTCGTCTGCGAAGGTAGCGCCGGCATATCTCCCCAACCGAGTAAACTCGTGGAGGTACTCATCGACGGTGCAATCCCCTTGCACCAACTTCTGAAATTCGCTTTCTAGCGCAATTCTCTGCGCCGAGGGGAGGTATCGAGCCATGAATAGTCTCGCAAACTCCTCCATCGAAACTTCGGCCAACGGCCTTCCCCGCAACTGATGTAGCTCTAGGCCTTCGCACCATAACCTTGCGTCCCCATCCAACAGGAACGTCGCTATAGTGGTCTTCTGCCACTCTTCCGTTTCCGTCGCAGTCATCACCCTGTTGACCCTTGAGAGCCAATCCTCTGCTTGGGTCGGGGTTTCTGCCCCCGTGAATACAGGTGGGTGAAAGCCCATCACGTGCTTCAGTTGTCTTTCCGTTGCTCTCCGAGGCAACTCTGGCTCCAACACTACTTGCTCAACTCTCCTTTTCTCTGCCGTTTGAAGCGGTACTTGCTCCATAGCAGGAGCAGGCTGCTGCACCTGCCTTGCAGGCTGCGCATTGATCATTGCCATGACTGCTTCTGCCACCAACCTAATGGTCTCGGCATACGGAGGTGTTGCAGGCGCATCGCTTGGCGCACTGCTCGCCTCAGAACCTGGCCGTTTAGACGGTCCAGCACCACTTCTGGTCACCTATAATCGTGCAAAACACAGATAAGCGACCCAAAAATTACTGCAAATAGCAATTATAGGAACACGCAGGTTCCTCAAACATGTATATTTTCATTCCTAAGTGGACATTCATGGGTTCTTTTCATGTTATAACGATGACGCACACATGTGCTCACCACCCCTTAAAGTGAATTCATCCACGAATTCATTTAAGCTTGACCGAAACCAGAAGTCTGATACCAATTTGTAACACCCCTATCCGTCGCATAGCATATAGCAGTAGGTCCGGCCGGGGCCCGACGCCATATACTACGGACAGACCGGTTGGTTATGCGTTGAAACCATTCAACCAATCATGACGTCCTACACAACACCTAGCGGAAGAAAATTATTAAGTTGCACAAATTCAAGAACCCTACCAAGCAGGAATGTCCACTACAGAAGTAACAATAGGAATGAAAATACAAGAGTACCGCCTTAAGGACTTACAAGGTTTGCTTAACAAAACATGTCTTACATACTTCGGCTCGCAGGCCGGCCATACATGAAATAAACGGAAAGCATATAAAGGGTTAGTCCTTCGAGGGCCAGCACCGCAACATGGGCTTTGGCCCGCTATTTTCCGCTCGGCTCCGCAGCACCTGCAAGCACAAACCACCGCCCGGTGGCAAACAAAAGAAACAGTCAGCTATGCTGACCAAATTATTACGATCGCGCCCCCAAAATCGGGGCGGCAATGCTCTTTCCCTGCACTTTATTAGTATAGGCAATATATATTATTGTGAACACACATCAACACAGGCGTAGGCTCGCACGGCCACACACCCCGTGGACTCAGGGCACATTCTCGGCGAACCGGCAAACGTCACGTCAATTCAAGCCATAGACGTTCCCAATCCACCACCGCCTCTTGGACGGTCATCCATATGAGCATTTTGCCTTCCTGGCCTTGGTCACGGCAATTTAAGCCATAGACCGCCGAAGACCCTCATCCATGCCAACGGTCCTACCGAACGGCATAGACCGGGTACAGTTCTGCCTGACACGTGCTCATATCGCAACGGTAATTTAAGCCATATGCGCAGGTCAAGACTCACCGAGTCCCGTTTCCGCCACAACAATCACATAACCCGGTTATGTTCACGTTGGCTCCCCGGCCACCGTGTTGGCAAAACCTGCTTTTGCCCAGTTTTCCGGGTGCACCTTGGAGTTAATCTCCAAGGCTCCCTGATGCAATCTAACACGTAGAAAACCCGAAAACACCCAAACATCCGGATTCTTGCCCGGTTCAAATGCAATGCAACATCACCGATCCGGACCAACATGTCCGAATAGGCTTCACACACAATGCCTATATCCGTTTACGCATACGGACTCTACACAAGGGGGACTTCACATATCTACCCCAATGAACGCTCCAACTCTTCGCTCACTCGCGAGAGTGGGCTTCCTATGCAAAGGAAAAGAGGGCTTCACATGCCCAAGGATGAGAAATCGTTACCCTTGCATTCTTCCGCGGCGCCATCGAAAACTATACGGTTGGAAAGCACCGCAACGGCGTCGCCTCCGCGGATCTGGACTCGTATCGCGATTCGGAGCTCCGAAGCTCTTCCGGCGGCCGGATCTTGGACTCCTCCTACTTCCTTGCTCTCCCTTCTCTCTAACTTTTAGAGAGAGATGTGCCAAAGAAAAATGGGTTTCTAAACCCTATTTCCCGACCATAACCCCTAGGAGTAGCCCCCCACCGTCGGATCCAAAGCCAAGGAAATGAACGGCCCGGATTAAATCCAAAATCATAAAATCTGGGCCGAACACGGGTTTGCACACGGCCGTGTGCCTGGCCGTGTAGCTCATTCGCCGTCTCGACCCAAATTGAAAACCAGCACACGGCATGTGATACGGCCTCCGACACGCCCGTGTCGCCTGCGACACGCTCGTGTCGGGACCCATGCCACGCCCCCCGTGTGCAATAAATCAACACTTTGCAGTCAGAGGGGTACACGGCTTGGTGACACGGCATCGAACACGCCCGTGTCAAACTAGACACACTCGTGTTCGTGCCCGTATCACTACCCGTGCACCCAACCACATAGCACAGGTGTGACACGGCCTGGGACACGCCCGTGTCCTAGGCCGTGTTCCACCACATGACCATCGTCGACCTGAACTGGTCTACGACACGGCCCGAGCTCGACACGCCCGACACGGCCTCCGACACGCCCGTGTCGGGGCCCGTGTCACTAGTACCAAAAATCTGACTTGGCCCAAAAACGATCCCCATCGCTCCTACGACAATTTGGGGTGTTACACCAAGGTAGACTATCTCGAGTGACATCCAGCCCTGCCAGCTAGGTGAGAGCCTGGCAGTGGGATCTGCTCGGGGTCTGGGGCAGACTCCCTCGAGTGACATCCAGCCCTTCCAGCTAGGTGAGATCCTGACAATGGGTTCTACTCGGGGTCTGGGGCAGACTCCCTCGAGTGACATCCAGCCTTGTCTGCTAGGTGAGAGCCTGACAGAGGGATCTGCTCGGGGTCTGGGGAAGACTCCATCGAGTGACATCCAGCCTTGCCAGCTTGGTGAGAGCCTGACAGAGGGATCTGCTCATGGTCTGGGGCAGACTCCCTCGAGTGATATCGAGCCCTGCTAGCTAGGTAGGAGCCTAACATCGAGATCTGTTCGGGGTCTGCAGAAGACTCCCTCGAGTGACATCTAGCCCTGCCAACTAAGTGAGAGCCAGACAGCGTGATCTGCTCGGGGTCCGGGGCAGACTCCCTCGAGTGACATCAAGCCCTGCCAACTAGGTGAAAGCCTAACATCGGGATCTGCTCGGGGTCTGGAGCAGACTCCCTAGAGTGACATACAACCCTGCCAGCTAGGTGAGAGCCTGACAGCGGGGTCTTCTCGGGGTCTGGGGCAGACTCCCTCGAGTGACATCCAACCCTGCCAGCTAGGTGAGAGCCTGACAACGAGATCTGTTTGGGGTCTGGGGCAGACTTCCTCGAGTGACATCCAGCCCTGCCAGCAAGGTGGCAGCCTGAAAGCAGGATCTGCTCGGGGTCTGGGGCAGACACCCTGGAGTGACATCTGTTTGATCCCTAGTTGGATTTGGGCTAGGTTCACTAAGTTAGGCTGAGTTTCACCCACCTTGTAAAGCCAGGGTCTAGTCTAATAGTCTTACATATTAGGCTAAGTCCTTTTAGTTCAACCTTCTTGGACCAGCTAGCAGAGGACCTCAGAAGACTCAGTTTTAGAAGTTTTTAGGAAGACAGCTTGATCAGTTCGAAGTTCTTCGAACTCAGCTCGACGATCGTCGATCTCCGATCAACGAACTCAGAGTTAATTCTCTGAACTGAGCTCGACGATATTCGAGCTCAGCTCGATGATCAGTTTTTCTCCATACAGATTCTCAGGTCGACGTTCTTAGAGCACAGAATCAGTTGCTTGTATTCAGCGTGTGCTTCGTAGAGCTCAGGTCAACGAACAGGATTTCTCAAGTCGACATTCTTTGAGTGCAGGTTGACAAAATCTGTTTTCTAGTCGATGAATTCTGTAGGCTATCTGTTCTTTGTTCTTTCCTTATCTGTTCCTTCTCTATTACTATTTTGAGTCATAAATTCCCTGAGTAATCAATGCTTATATATATAGCCGTTCTTGGCAGCATTGATTATGGTATTCATCAGAGGATTTATTTGACTTATTTCTCGGGAGAGTTGAGGAAACGAATAATGATAGATTTGCTAGCCATTTTCCTTCCCCGTTTTCTAGCAAGACATTTATTGCAGTTATTAAAATTTCAAAGGAAGTTTGGTCATCGAGGATAATAGAGGTAAGAATTTTTCAAAGAGATAACCTTTTTCATGGACTGAGAATACAGATAGAATTTTTACAGAGCAAAAATTGCAGAGAGACATCCTTCAAAAGAGCAAAATATTTTCAAGAAGCTCTCAATCCTCATCTCTCACAGTGCTCTGAAGAAGATAGAAGAAGAACATCAAAAAAGATCAAGAGTCTTCTTCATTTTCTCATCCAGGAACTTGCTGAGACAATATAGCTCAATCTGTCTAGAGCTCCTGGATCTAGTTTTCTCAAGCTGATGGCCTACTCACCATGAACAAAGCTTCTCATCCTTAACACATCTATATCTTAGGGGGATCTTTGACAAGATATGAAATCCACACTAAGTCTTATCAAAGTGCTTTTGAGAAAAGAAGAAGACTAACATCACCTCCTTCCCACCCCACTGTATAGGGTTTTAACTCCCTTCAAAAGTTAGCCTGGTTCATAAGTCACCTTCCAAAAGACTTGAGTTTGGTTTTTGGGGACCTTATCAAAAGCTCAATGGGTTGCAATATTTCCCTGCAAATAGATATTGTGGTGGCAATCACCTGATCAAAATCTGTAGCTTATTCCTACCAGGGTGGTAGAAGAGTGGATGTACCCAGTTGGGGAACCACTATAAAGTTCTTGTGTTGTCTGTGTGCTTGTTGTTTTTCTTTTTGTCATGTGTTGTGGTAGTTTAGTATAGCTTCTCTTTACTCTTGATATCATCTCATAGCTATTACTATATCACTTATTTTTTATGTGAATAAAAATTGTAAAGGAATTTTAAATAACTCTATTCACCCCCTCCTCTAGAGTTATCCAGAGATTATTCTCCCTTTTTCTTTCAATTGGTATCAGAGGGAGGTTATTCATTTTCATTCAAACAGGCTAACACCTGGACTAACCAAGATCCCAAGATAATCTCTGATTAAATCTTGTTCTTTTCCTATTTGATACCATGACACAAAACAAAGATTATGCTAGCACTAGACCTCCAGTTTGCAACTTATCTAGGTTTGCCATCTGGAAGGCAAGAATAAAGTTATACATGAACTCTATTGATGAAGACATCTTTAATGGAATTTTGACAGGACCACCAACTCCAGTGGCCTCCACTCCTTCAACTTCAACAAATCTGAGTGAAGTCCCACCTCTAGATTGGACAGATGCACAGAGGAAAGCTAAGATTGCAGATGCCAAAGCCATGAACATCCTAGCTCAGACAATGTCTGATGATATTTTTCAAAAGGTGGCTGAGTGTACTTCTGCCAAAGCTGTTGGTACCCTAGTTTGATTTGAGTTCAGTCCTCTCCTTTGTGCCCCTTGACCCAAGAAATATCTATGGTCAATGGTTAGGAGTCTAGCTGTAGGGTCCTCGCTTTTCCAAATTGAGAATTTGGTTAAGTAGGTTTTTCGTTCGACTATAGTCGAACGCCGTTCGACTATCGTCTATCGGCTGATCGACGATCGTCTATCAGTTGGTCGACGCTTTGTCTGCGCTGATAGTTCGACTATCTGTTGATAGCTCGACTATCTGCTCTGCGCTGATAGTTCGACTATCTGTTGATAGGTCGACTATCTGTTCTGCGCTGGTAGTTCGACTATCTGTTGATAAATCGACTATCTAGTTTGTTTTGATAGTTCGACTATCTTTTGATAGATCGACTATCTGTTTTCTGAGGTAGGTCGACTATCTGCTTGATAGTTCGACTATCTCTGTGCGCTTGATAGCTCGACTATCTGTCCTAGATAGATCGACTATCTGATAGTTCGACTATCTGTCCTGATAGTTCGACTATCTGCTGCGGTAGCTCGACTATCTATTTGATAGCTCGACTATCTGGATCGTTCGACTATCTGCCCGATAGTTCGACGATCTCCTGGCGTCGTTCGACGATCTTCGAAGGTCGTTCGACGTTTTCTGTCTGCCTTTATATTTTGTATTTATTTATTATATTTAATTATTTAATACATTTTCTGGCACAGTATTTTAAGCTGTATGATAATATTTCCAGGCATTATTTGCTCTATTCTTATTGCCTGAGTTAAAATCTTTTAAGATAAAGTTGTTTGTCTTATTAGCTGTCATTTTAATTTACTTTATCTGCTGACAGCCCTTTATAGCCGTTAGACTGAAAAGTCTTCTTTTGCTATAAAGAGGTTGTTTCTGATGTGACTTTATTTAGTCTATCTGATTATTTGATTTAAGCCTGCAGCTTCTTAGAAAGAGGTTTATTCCTTTTTATAGAATGTTTTGCTGCAGAGATATTTCTGTCTTCTTGATATTTACAGCCCAGGTCTCAAGGCTTAGAAGAAGACAAATAATTCAAATGGAAGAGAGCCGTTGCTTGCTGATGATTATATAAAGAACCCTTTGCAGAAGGATTCAAGCGAGTTAACAGAAGTTAATAGAAGTGAGTGTTACACACATATTAAAAAGCTCTCAAGCCTTCATCAAGCTCAAGCTTCCTGCTCTCAGCAAACTCCATCTAACTGAGAAGTGTTAAGATCTTCATCTCTTCTTCACCTGAGTTCTCCTGCTTTCAGGAAGTTCAACTCAGAGTTTCTTTGAAGAAGAAGAAGAAGAAGAATAGCTGCTTGAAGAGATTTCTTTTTGTTATTTATTTTCTTCTTGTAGCTCCTTCCTTCAGAATTTTCTGAAGAGTTTCTGCACTGAAGCAAGACTTCACCTGGACATCTTTGAGCCAGGGGGAGCCTTGATTCTTTAGAGCATTCTAGCTCAGTGCAAGCTTTTTGTGCTTCTCTAATCTATTGTAAAATAGAGAAGACATCTTAACCTTCTTCCCCCTCCTGTACAGGGTTATTACTCCCTTCAAAAGTATCCCTTGGTGGCAGGGCACCTGATCAAAAACCTGTGCTTGGTTTTTAGACACCTGATCAAAAGTCTAAAGGGTCTCTGGATCTACCTGAAGAAGATCCTGTTGGTGGCAGGGCACCTGATCAAAAACCTGCAGTGGATTCCTACCGTTTGGGTAGAAGAGTGGACGTACCCAAGTTGTTTGGGGAACCACTATAAATTTCCTTGTGTCGTCTGGATTCAACTGTTTAATTCCTGTACTGTGGCTGTGAATAGATATAACTAGGCTGCTAGTTGCTGTTTAGGTTTTTCCAAGCTTAACTGTAATTACAGTTAGCTTGTGTTTGTACACATCACTTGTGTTAGGCTTTAAGGTTAAATCAATATCTATAATCTTTTCATTCCGCACTTCACTCCAAGGGAGTTGGGTAGAATATTAAGTTTTGTTTGTGCAAAATTTGATAACTCTATTCACCCCCCCTCTAGAGTAGTATCTATCCCTTCACTTTCAATTGGTATCAGAGGGAGGTTGACTGACTGTATAGGCTAACACCTAAGTCACAAGATCCTGATAGATACCAAGAGCTTATAGATATTCACTATCATGGCCCAGTCTAAGGATTATTCTAGCACCAGACCTCCAGCATGCAACTTAGCAAAGTTTGGCATCTGGAAGGCAAGGATCAAACTCTATATGAATTCTATTGATGAGAGTATTTTTGCTTCTATTTTGTCAGGTCCCCCAAGAGCACCTGCTGCAGCCACTGCCTCATCATCTGATATGAGTGCAGTGCCTCCTCCAGATTATAATGATGAATACAAGAAGGCTAAAATTGCTGATGCCAAGGCAATGAACATACTGGCTCAGACAATGTCTGATGAGGTGTTCCAGAAGGTGGCTGACTGCTCCTCAGCAAAGGCCATGTGGGACACACTGAACTAGATTGTAGCTGGTTCAGCTGATGAAAGGAAGGACAGAAGGTCCAACCTTATCTCACAGTATGAGAACTTCAAGAAGACTGATGCTGAATCAGTTGAAGCTATGTACACCAGGCTTAGCTCAATCATCAATGAGCTGAGGACCCTGGACAAGGACATATCATTGACAGAGGTCAATGATAAGATTCTTATGTGCTTCCCTAGCACATGGGATCTAAGAATCTGGCCCATCAAAGAAGCCAGAAGCACCAATGAGATCTCAACTGAAGCTCTCCTCGGCAAGCTCAAGTCTTTTGAGCAAGTGCTGAAGACCAGAGAAGCAGAAGCTGAAGCCAAGACCCCCACTCCAACAAGAAAAGAGCAATCTCTAGCTCTTAAGGCTGCAGATGTTTCTGAAGGCAGCCAATCCAATGAGGAACTTATGGCACTGTTTGCCAAGAGGTTTCTCAAGATGGGGAGAAAGGAGTTCAGAAAGAAGTCTTCACGCTATGAAGACAAACCAAGGTATGATCGATCTCCTGCTAAAGAAATTATTTGCTATGGTTGCAGGAAACCTGGACACATTTTGCCAGAGTGTCCAGAGGAGAAGAACAAGGAAAAGAGAAAAGACAAAGAGCAACACAGGAAGCACTCCAAGCCATCCTCCTACAAAAACAAGAAGAAGGAGAGAGGTTTCATTGCTGAAACCTGGAGTGATTCTGATGAAGAATCATCCTCATCAAGCTCCAGTGAAGATGAGGAAGAGAAGAAGGCCAAAGAAATTTGCCTAATGGCAATAGATGCCTGCAGCAACCACTCTGCTGCAGAGAGTTCTGATTCTGATGAAGAGATGCCTACTGAAGATGAGGTACTTTCATCTTATGATTTTACTTCAGAAGAGTTTAAGTTAGATTTTAAATCTTTATGTTTAGATTTAATTAGTTCAGAAAAAGAAATAAAAGAACTTAGAAATAGGCTAGCTGACTCTGAATCAATAGCCTCTGAAAACATTAGGTTAAAGGAAGATCTCACTACTTGTAGTGAAGAAATTAAATTTCTTAAAATAGAATTAGCTAAGTCTAAGAGATTAGAAGAATCCCTTAATGGTAGAAGCCTTAAGCTGTTAGAAATTACCAGCATGACTAACACTAGGTCAGGTAATGATAAATTAGACTTAGGAGCTTCTCCCAGTGAACCCCCAGTCTTGCTTAATAATAACCTTTCAACTCCAGTGAACTTCATTTCAGCTAGTGGAAAGAAGAACACTGAGCAAGTAAACCTTGTAAATAAAACCCTAAATAAAGCAAAGAGAGAAAAGAGAAAGAAGTTTTTCAAAGAAATGCAAAGAGCGTCGAACGCCGCTCGACGATCGGATGCTCCATGGTCGAACGAAGCTCGACGATCTGAGCGCCCATCGTCGAACGTCGATCGACGATTTCAACATGATTTTCAAAATCATAATCAGTATCATAGAAACCTAAATGAAAATAGAAACCCTAGGTTTGTTGACCCATCATCTGCATGGAGAATCCCACCTAGGAGATCTCACCCACTAGGTTATCACCCTCAGCCTGCATTCTCTTATATTTCCAGTTTTTCTTATGTGAAAAACAAGGGACCCAAGGTTACCTGGGTCCACTCTGTCTAAATAGTTGTTTTGCAGGTGAAGGCCTATCCAATCACTCAAAATAAGTGGTATTTGGATAGTGGATGCTCTAAGCATATGACAGGAAACAAAGAGCTTCTGTCAAAATACAAAGCTAAGCTCGGCCCAAAGGTTATCTTTGGAGACTCCAGCTGTGGTCAGACAGAAGGATATGGCAAGATCACCATTGGAGCTGTTACATTCAAGAGAGTTGCTTATGTCAATGGACTGAAGCATAACCTGATTTCAGTCAGCCAGCTATGTGATGCTGGCTACCAGGTTTCTTTTTCTAACTCCTCTTGCAATATTACTTTAAATAATAATGTTGTTTTAATAGGTAATAGAATAGGCAATATATATTTAGTAGATTTTAATTCATCTCATTCTGAAATCTGCCTGTTTAATGAATTAACCCTTAATAATAATTCTTTATGGCATAAAAGGCTTAGTCATGTAAACCTCAAGAACATATCTAGGTTATCTAAGCACAACCTTGTTAGAGGTTTACCTTCTTGCCCCTACAAGAAGGAGAGCCTATGCAAGGCTTGTCAGCTAGGCAAGCAAACCAAGAATTCATTTAAATCTGTTAATAAAAGTGATTCTCCTAGAATCCTGTATTTATTACACTTGGACCTTTTTGGCCCAATAAACGTACAGAGTCTAGGAGGGAAGTATTACACATTAGTAATTGTAGATGACTTCTCTAGGTTCAGTTGGGTTTTCTTTTTGAGAACTAAGTCTGATAACTTCAAAGCCCTTACAGACTTTCTACTTTGTGTGCAGACTGAGTACTCTACTCATGTGGCCTTGATCAGAAGTGATCATGGTACTGAGTTTGACTCTCTTCTCATGCAAGAATTCTGTGAGAGAGAAGGTATCAAACATAGCTTCTCAGCTCCTAGAACTCCCCAACAAAATGGGGTAGTTGAAAGGAAGAATAGAACACTAATTGAAGCTGCTAGCACATTGTTGGCAGATGCTAACATGCCTCTATCCTATTGGGCAGAAGCTGTTAGTACAGCCAACTATGTCTTGAATAGAAGTTTGATACACAAACTTAAGTGTAAAACTCCTTATGAGTTGCTTAAAGGAAAGAAACCAAAAATTAATTACTTTAGAATTTTTGGCTGTACTGTTTATATTCATAACAATAATAAAGAATATATTAGAAAATTTGAAGCAAAAGCTTCAATGGGAATTATGCTTGGATATTCCCAAGTAAGCAAAGCTTATAGGGTGTATAACAAATCAACCTGTAAGATAGAAGAATCTGTGCATGTGACTTTTGATGAGTCTCAGATGTTTTACAAGGAGAAGGAAAATTCTCCTTCATCTAGTTCTGTGCAGGTACATGATGCTCCTAAAGAAATCCTTCAACTATCAACTCTTCAGATCACTGAATCAGACAGTGATGAAGACACTGCTGAAGCTGTTGAAGCTGTTGCTGTACCACCAACAGTAGATCAAATTCCTCCTGAGGAATTAATCCCAACTGTTGCTGAAGATCACATCCCACCTGCTGATATTGTCACACTTAGAGATCACCCCACATCTCAAGTGATTGGAGACATATCAGCTGGTGTGCAAACAAGAGATCAATTAAGACAGGATGTGATGCATGCTTGTTTCCTCTCACAGGTTGAGCCCCTCACCTTTAAAGATGCAGAGCTAGATCCCCACTGGATCATTGCAATGCAAGAGGAACTCAATCAGTTTGAGAGATGTAAAGTTTGGACTTTGGTTCCAAGACCTAAAGGCCAACTGATCATAGGCACCAAGTGGGTGTATAGAAACAAGTTAGATGCAAATGGAATAATAGTAAGGAATAAAGCTAGGCTTGTAGCTCAGGGCTACAGACAGGAGGAAGGTATAGACTATGACCAAACCTTTGCTCCTGTTGCAAGGCTAGAAGCAATAAGGATCTTCTTGGCCTATGCAGCCTACATGAAGTTTAAGGTGTTCCAAATGGATGTCAAAAGTGCATTCCTAAATGGTGAGCTTAAGGAAGAGGTGTTTGTTGAACAACCACCAGGGTTTGTTTCTTCAACTCAGCCTTCTCATGTTTTTAAGTTGCAGAAAGCTCTTTATGGACTAAAGCAAGCTCCTAGGGCCTGGTATGAGACCTTAGCTAGTTTCCTGTTAGAGCACAACTTCACTAGGGGAGTAGTTGATAGAACCCTTTTCGTCAAGCATCACAAGGACACAATCCTGTTAGTTCAGGTGTATGTAGATGATATTATCTTTGGCTCCACTGATCCCAAACTGTGCAAAAAGTTTTCCAACTTGATGCATTCTAAGTTTGAGATGAGTAGCATGGGTGTGCTGTCTTACTTCCTTGGTCTCCAAGTTAAGCAAGATGATGATGGTATCTTCATCTCCCAATCCAAATATGCCAAGGAATTGGTAAAGAAATTTGGGATGGCTGATGCTTCAGCAATGCCTACACCCATGGCTACTAATGTAGTTATTGATTCTGATGATCACGGCAAGCCAGTTGATCAAAAGAATTATAGGGCCATTGTTGGTTCCCTATTATATCTAACTGCAAGTAGGCCAGATATAATGTTTGCTACATGCCTTTGTGCTAGATTCCAGGTCAACCCCAAGGAATCTCATCTGATTCTTCTAAAGAGAATCCTGAGATACCTGAAAGGATGTCCAAATCTAGGACTTTGGTACCCAGCTGAGTCAGAGTTTGAATTAATTGGATATTCTGATTCTGACTATGCTGGTTGCAGAGTTGACAGGAAGAGCACCTCAGGAACTTGCCAGTTCCTGGGAGAGAGATTGGTCTCTTGGTTTTGTAAGAAGCAGGCTTCTGTCTCAACTTCAACTGCAGAGGCTGAATATATAGCAGCTGCCAGTTGTTGTTCACAGATCCTGTGGATTCAAAACCAGCTTGTGGATTATGGTTACTCACACAAGAACACCAAGATCATGTGTGATAGTACCAGTGCTATTTCTATTGCACAAAATCCAGTGCACCACTCTAGAACCAAGCACATTGAGATTAGGCACCATTTCCTGAGAGATTGTGTGGAAAAGAACAAGATCTGTCTTGAGTTCATATCCACTGAGTTTCAGAGAGGTGATATATTCACCAAGCCTTTAGATGAACAGAAGCATCTGTTCTTTTTAGTCCAACTAGGCATGATCAATGGACGAGACTAAGTGTGACGATATCTGCCTATGTTGAGGTCTGCTTGAAGATCGTCGAACGATGATCGAAGATCGTCGAACGGATTGAGCCTATCGTCGACCTCTGGTTAATGATAGCTTATCTGTTTGAAGATCGTCGATCGACGTTCGACCATCGTCGAACAGGCTGAGCTTATCGTCGATCTCTACTCGACGACAGCTTGTTGCTTGTGAAGCCAGAATTAGCCGAACTATGGTTCGACTATTCTGCTTCTGAGCCGATCGTCGAACGGCCGTTCGACTATCGGTTCAAGATCTTTTTAATAGATCGACTATTTCCGGTCCAATATAAAGCCGATAGTCGACCTAGGTTAAAAGATCGTGTGCTTTATCGTCGACGGAGCGTGCCCTTTCGCATTCTGCTTTCCCGCTTGCGATTTTCTGGCGCTTCGTGTTTCTCGTTCTCTCTCCAGCTGTCTCGTGTTTTCTCCGGCGAATCCATGGCGATTTCTCCAGCTGTTCTAGCCGTAGTAAAGTTTGACGCCGGATTCAGTGTGGATTTCGAAGCTTTCAGCAGTTGCGATGCCGGAATCGTGGAAGTTCTCCAGCTCTGCAGGGATCAAGGTCTAGAGAAGCTGATGTCTGAAAGGGTCAAGATCAACATTCCAGAGATAAAAGAATGGGCTTTCACGTCGTCTTCCACAGACGAATCGATGATCGGTACCATCGGCGGAGTAGAAGTTATCCTGACTCCGGCCGTTCTTTCTGATGTTTTTGGTTTAGTTATTGGTGACGAAGATTATGAGCAAGATGCTCAGGAGTTCGGAAGGATGCTTGTTGAGCTGGGACATGCCGAGGGCATTCCCACCAAGCTGCTCAAGGTAAACTTCCCGTTCAAGATCAAGTTCCTCGCTGAGGTAGTCGGAAAAGTGCTCCTTGGGAAGCACTCTGCCCATGATAATATAACAAGACAGCAATTCGCACTTATGTGTGCAATTGTTAATCGAAAGAGAATCGATTGGGCAGCTGTTCTGTTTGATTTAATCAGGAAGAAGACAGGAAAGAAGGAAGTCACCCTGGGAAGGGTTATTGGAATTTTCCTTAAGGAGAAATTCCCCCAGCTGCTGAGTTCTGCCGCAACTACAATCAACGCCAGCAAGAAGATGGATCCCCACTTATTCTCTAAGTGGAAGAGGACATTTGTGAAATCTGCTCCAGCACAATCTGAGGACACAAGGACTGCATCAGTCGCTCCTCAACCTATTGAAGCTGGCTCAGCTATTCCTTCCTCCTCCTCTGTTTTGCCGTCTACCTCAGTTGAAGTACCATCAACTTCTGCTGAGGTACGACCCTCTTCTTCTGCTGCACCTGAAACAACCGTGGTTGTTCCTCTGTCTCCTCCAGCTTCTCCTCTACCTGCTCATCTGGCTAGGATATCTGCTCCTAGCTTCGATTTGTTAGGATCAGAGAGATTCCCTACTCCTCCTGTATCTCCAATTCATTCTCCAATTCATTCCCCAATAAATTCTTCTGCTCCATCACCTGCTCCATCTCCTGCTCGATCCCCTGTTCACACCATCCTCCATCCCAGCACATCTACCATACCTGCTGCAGCTCCATCAACCTCTCATCCATCATCTTTTGAAATCACTCCTGATTTCATCCTCCGCATTGTGAAGCTGATTACCCCGTCAATCAAAACCATGATTGACGAGGCAATCGCTCCCCTTGCTGCCTCCATTGATCTATTATCTGCTTCCATCAAATCCCTCTCCAAATCAGCTGAGCCATCTTCCTCTAGGAGCCTGGTTTCAGTACCCACTGAAATCAGGCAGGGGGAGATGTTCAATGAAGATGTCTCAGGCCTTCCTGCCTCTCCTTCAGTTGTGAAAGATTTAGTCTTATCTGCCCAGCCAGAATCTGCTCAAGTTGAGCCAGAAGAAGTTCCAGATGTTGTTATGTCTGTTCAGGAAGAGGCAGCTCCTGCTGAGGAAGAGATTGTTCCAGCTGAGGAAGAGATTGCTCCAGTTAAGCAAGTTGTAGCTCCAGTTTTGACTGAGAAAGAAATATCAGATGGAATCCTGCTATCAGAAATTGCAGTGAAAGTATGCTTAGAGGATCTAACCTCTCCTATGATTGCCAGATTCCTGGAAGGAATCATAACCTCTTATCTAAATGAATCATGGGAAATGGTTAAATATGAAGGTAACTCTTTCATCCGCTTTGTTGATGAGTCTATTAATTTGATAGTCTGTGAATACCTTGAAGGAATGATCTCTGTTTATTTAGCAGATCTATATTCATAATTTTACAGATATTATTAAAGAAGATTTAACTGCTCAAATCATAGCAGTAGTTTCTGAGGCTGACCCAAGTATTCCTGCTACTCAAGTAGACCCTGAGTTGGAATCCTTCTTAGATAATAAAGAAGATGAGTCTGAGAAAGAGGAAGTCAAAGTTGACTCTTCTGTTCTGAGCTTGGAAGAAGCTCAAGCAAGAGCAGCATGGGAATTAAGAGTTCAATCTCTAAAAGAGAAAGAGAAAGATTTGCAATGTGAAAAGTCATCCATCTGGGATGACTCTCCAGGATTAGATTTAGACTCCCTTCTGGCTATGGATGCCATGGAAGAAGAAAAAGAAAAGTCTGCCTCAAAGCTTAAAGAAAAGGCTGTCTCTGAAGCCTATGATCCCTATGAGAACCCTCCATCATCCCATTCTGATGATGATGATGATTCAGATGTTTCTGAAAAATCAAAGAAAAAGAAATCTGCTGCAAAGAAAAGAAAAGCTGCTCCTCCTCCACCTCCAAATAAGGATAATGACATTCCATATTATATTTTGAAGGGCATTGACCCCAAATCCAAAGATTTTCAGCATTGGATGAGGTTTTCGAAAAATCAGCAAAAAGAAAGGAAGAGAACTAAGAGGTATGACAGTCCAGTCTCCAGATGGACTCCCAAAGGTCCTCCTCCACCTCCAGGTGCAGGAGCCTCTGGGAATCTACCTGCTAATCAATCTGCCGCCTATGGAAAATCTGCGTCTGCTCAGCCCCAACCTAGACAAGGTCATCAAAGTTCTCAAGGCAGATCATCTTATGGTTCTCAAAGACAAGTGAAGGAGGTTGTGGCCCAAAGACCAACTTTTTCCCCACCTCCTTCTCCAGTTCAATCTGAGAAAAGTGTTTCGAAAGGTAAATAGTTTACAGTGTTTTAAAACCTTCTAGCAAGTCCCTTTTGCTAAGTTTTATCTAATGTCTTATCTAGATAAAATAGCTGATGCTGCTTCTCCAGAGCCCGTATATGAAAATCCTGAGCTCGATCCTAATTTTAGGATGGCTCGCTTTCAAGAGCTTGTAGGAGCAGCCCAAATAAGAAAAGCAAGAGCCGAAGGTAAAGATACAACTGGCTTTACTACCATGTCAGCGTATAGAAAGAAAGAATTTGAGAAATTCCAAGTCAATCCTGAGATATTTGATCCAGCAAAGTACATGGAAAAACATCCTGAAGCTGTTGTCCCCAGAGCTACAGAACTAAAGATCATTGGGGCTCAGGATCTGAAGATGTCAAAGAAGGAATCAGATGATCCTCTTAGAAAAATTTCTTTTGTCTCTAGTTCTTCTGATCCATTACCTGACCCTAAAGATTCTTAATAGTTTGATTAAACTGCTGTGATATATTTGATTACTTATTCATCTGATTGATAATCTGCCAGTTTATTGTTAACTATTTGCTGAATTTAATTTTTAGTATTCTTTTGCTAGCTGTTTTAGTTTTTGAGAGACTTAACTCAAATAGGGGGAGATTGTTGGTACCCTAGTTTGATTTGAGTTCAGTCCTCTCCTTTGTGCCCCTTGACCCAAGAAATATCTATGGTCAATGGTTAGGAGTCTAGCTGTAGGGTCCTCGCTTTTCCAAATTGAGAATTTGGTTAAGTAGGTTTTTCGTTCGACTATAGTCGAACGCCGTTCGACTATCGTCTATCGGCTGATCGACGATCGTCTATCAGTTGGTCGACGCTTTGTCTGCGCTGATAGTTCGACTATCTGTTGATAGCTCGACTATCTGCTCTGCGCTGATAGTTCGACTATCTGTTGATAGGTCGACTATCTGTTCTGCGCTGGTAGTTCGACTATCTGTTGATAGATCGACTATCTAGTTTGTTTTGATAGTTCGACTATCTTTTGATAGATCGACTATCTGTTTTCTGAGGTAGGTCGACTATCTGCTTGATAGTTCGACTATCTCTGTGCGCTTGATAGCTCGACTATCTGTCCTAGATAGATCGACTATCTGATAGTTCGACTATCTGTCCTGATAGTTCGACTATCTGCTGCGGTAGCTCGACTATCTATTTGATAGCTCGACTATCTGGATCGTTCGACTATCTGCCCGATAGTTCGACGATCTCCTGGCGTCGTTCGACGATCTTTGAAGGTCGTTCGACGTTTTCTGTCTGCCTTTATATTTTGTATTTATTTATTATATTTAATTATTTAATACATTTTCTGGCACAGTATTTTAAGCTGTATGATAATATTTCCAGGCATTATTTGCTCTATTCTTATTGCCTGAGTTAAAATCTTTTAAGATAAAGTTGTTTGTCTTATTAGCTGTCATTTTAATTTACTTTATCTGCTGACAGCCCTTTATAGCCGTTAGACTGAAAAGTCTTCTTTTGCTATAAAGAGGTTGTTTCTGATGTGACTTTATTTAGTCTATCTGATTATTTGATTTAAGCCTGCAGCTTCTTAGAAAGAGGTTTATTCCTTTTTATAGAATGTTTTGATGCAGAGATATTTCTGTCTTCTTGATATTTACAGCCCAGGTCTCAAGGCTTAGAAGAAGACAAATAATTCAAATGGAAGAGAGCCGTTGCTTGCTGATGATTATATAAAGAACCCTTTGCAGAAGGATTCAAGCGAGTTAACAGAAGTTAATAGAAGCGAGTGTTACACACATATTAAAAAGCTCTCAAGCCTTCATCAAGCTCAAGCTTCCTGCTCTCAGCAAACTCCATCTAACTGAGAAGTGTTAAGATCTTCATCTCTTCTTCACCTGAGTTCTCCTGCTTTCAGGAAGTTCAACTCAGAGTTTCTTTGAAGAAGAAGAAGAAGAAGAATAGCTGCTTGAAGAGATTTCTTTTTGTTATTTATTTTCTTCTTGTAGCTCCTTCCTTCAGAATTTTCTGAAGAGTTTCTGCACTGAAGCAAGACTTCACCTGGACATCTTTGAGCCAGGGGGAGCCTTGATTCTTTAGAGCATTCTAGCTCAGTGCAAGCTTTTTGTGCTTCTCTAATCTATTGTAAAATAGAGAAGACATCTTAACCTTCTTCCCCCTCCTGTACAGGGTTATTACTCCCTTCAAAAGTATCCCTTGGTGGCAGGGCACCTGATCAAAAACCTGTGCTTGGTTTTTAGACACCTGATCAAAAGTCGAAAGGGTCTCTGGATCTACCTGAAGAAGATCCTGTTGGTGGCAGGGCACCTGATCAAAAACCTGCAGTGGATTCCTACCGTTTGGGTAGAAGAGTGGACGTACCCAAGTTGTTTGGGGAACCACTATAAATTTCCTTGTGTCGTCTGGATTCAACTGTTTAATTCCTGTACTGTGGCTGTGAATAGATATAACTAGGCTGCTAGTTGCTGTTTAGGTTTTTCCAAGCTTAACTGTAATTACAGTTAGCTTGTGTTTGTACACATCACTTGTGTTAGGCTTTAAGGTTAAATCAATATCTATAATCTTTTCATTCCGCACTTCACTCCAAGGGAGTTGGGTAGAATATTAAGTTTTGTTTGTGCAAAATTTGATAACTCTATTCACCCCCCCTCTAGAGTAGTATCTATCCCTTCACTTTCAAAAGCCATCTGGGATTTTCTAAATCAGATGGTGGCTGGATCTGCTGATGAGAGAAAGGATAGGAGATCCAATCTCATCTCACAGTATGAGAATTTCAAAAAGGATGAAGCTGAGTCATTAAGTGATATGTAAAACAGGCTTAGCTCTATCATCAATAAGCTAAAGACCTTGGACATGGACATCACCCTGACAGAAGTAAATGATAAAATCCTCATGTGCTTCCCTAGCTCATGGTATTCAAGGATCTGGCCAATTAGAGAAGCTAAAAGCATGACAAAAATATCAACTGAGTCACTCCTTGGAAAGCTCAAATCCTATGAGTAACTAATGAAGACCAGAGAAGAAGCAGCTGAATTGAAGACTCCAACACCTACAAGGAAGGAGCGCATCATTGCATTCAAGGCTGCTTAAGAATCTGAAGGGACCCAAGTCAATGAAGAACTGATGAGTCTCTTTGCCAAAAGATTCTTCAAAATGGCAAAGAAGGACTTCAGAAGAAAGTCATCTACACAAGATGACAAGCCAAGGTATGAAAAGATCCCTTCTAAAGGAATTGTTTATTTTGGCTATAGGAAGCCTAGACATTTCATCCCAGAGTGTCCAGAAGATCAGAAGAAGGATAGGAGAAGAGAAAAAGATTCAAGAAGAACTCATCACAGCAAGCCCTCCTCTAGTAAACATAAGAGGAAGCAGAAAGGGTTTGTTGTAGAAACCTGGAGTGATACAGAGGAAGAGTCATCCTCTTCCAGCTTTAGTGATGATGAAGAAGAAGAGAAGGCAAAAGAAGTTTGTCTAATGGAAATTGATACTTTTAACAGTCAGTCAGATGCTGAAGCCATAGAAGATGAAGAATCACTGTCTACAGAAGACCAGGTAATTACATCTTATGATATTAATTCAGTAGAATTAAAAACTGAGCATAAAAATCTATACTTAGATCTTATAGGCTCTGATAAGGAAATCAAACTTCTTAGAGAAAGATTAATTGATCAAGACAAGCACATTGCTGAAAATACTAAACTAATAATGGAACTTAACTCAGCAAATGAACAAATTGTTTTCCTAAAATCTGAACTAAGTAAGTCCAAGAAATTAGAAGAATCTCTCAATGGAAGAAGGTTATAACTGTTAGACATAACTAGTACTATAAATGATAGGACTAATAACAATAAACTAGGACTAGGTGCATCATCTAGTGAACCACCGATAATCCAGAAGAATCAGTTATCTAAACCTGTAAATTTCATTTCAGATAAGGGTAAGAAGAATACTGAACAAGTAGATGAAGTAAATGAATTATTAAAGCAAATTGAACTAAAACAAAAATCCAAGAATAAGAAGAAAAACAACTACAATAATGTTCAACAGTTTTTGTCGAACTTAGATCGACGAAATGTGAACAGTTCGTCAACCTTAGAACGACGAACTCTGAACACAAACCATAACAACAATTATTCTTCGACCCACAATCGATGAAACCAGTATGGTTCGTCGACCAGAGATCGACGATATTGGTGCCCTGAGAATGAATACCATCATTCTTCGATCAGAGATCGAAGATCTTATCCCAATTCGTCGAGCTCAGGTCGATGAACTTACCAGAGTTCGTCGATCCTAGATCATAATTACAGACACTATAACTCTAACAGAAACTTTAATAAAGATCTTAACCAACCTAGGGAGAACATCAAACCATTTACCCAATGTATAATTCCTCCCAGAAGATTTCACCCCCCAGGTTATAAAAGCCAACATGAATATTCTTACATTTCTAGTTTTTCTTATGAAAAAATACAAGGACCCAAGGTGACCTGGATCAAGAACATCTAACTTGTTTCCTTACAGGTGAAGAACAATCCTATCACTCAGAATAAGTGGTATCTGGATAGTGGGTGCTCAAAGCACATGACTGGATGCAAGGATAGCCTCATCAATTTCAAGGCAAAGCTAGGTCTAAGAGTAATCTTTGGAGATTCCAGCTTTGGACAAACTGAAGGCTATGGAGAATTCAACAGTGGAGCTGCCACTTTCAAAAAGGTGGCATATGTAAATGGTCTCAAGCATAACCTAATATCCATAAGTAAGTTATGTGATGCAGGTTATCAGGTTTGCTTTACTAATTCCCAATGTATTATTTCTTTAAATAACCAAACTGTTTTAACAGGAATTAGACAAGGTAACATATACTTTGTAAACTTTAACTCTGCTAGTTCAGAAATATGTTTATTCAAGCAAGTTTGTAATAATAATATTCTTTGGCATAAAAGACTTCGTCATGTTAACCTTAAGAACATCTCTAAGCTATCTAGGGACAACCTTGTAAAAGGATTTCCTTCTGGTCCCTACAAGAAGGAAAGCCTATGCAAGGCTTGTCAAGTAGGCAAGCAAACTAAAAATAGCTTTAAATAAATTAATAAGAGTGACTCACCAAATATTCTGTACTTGCTATACATGGATCTTTTTGGACCCATTGTTGAACAAAGCTTAGGAGGGAAGTCTTACACTCTAGTTATTGTAGATGACTTCTATTGATTCTCTTGGGTGTTCTTCTTGAAAAACAAGTCAGATAACTTTAAAGTCCTTACAGACTTTCTTAAGAGCATAAGGATTGAGTATTCTACTCCAGTTTCATTTATCAGAAGTGATCATGGTACATAGTTTGAATCTCTTCTCATGCAAAGATTCTATGAGGAGGAAGGTATCAGGCATTATTTTTCTGCTCCTAGAACTCCTCAACAAAATGGGGTAGCAGAAAGGAAAAACAGAACCCTCATTGAATCTGTAGGAACATTGCTTGCAGATGAACACTGTAACATCCCATTTTCCAATTAGACCCCCCCTAGGAGTGACTTGAGCATAACTAGGTCATATGAGTTAACCTAGGTGAGCCCAGGAGACCAAGTGACCTAAAAACCTAGTTGAGACCCACTTGGTCTACAAATAGTAATTTTCAAAACTCTGATTTTGGGTGGCCTAGTAGGTTCATTGTGACTCTAAAAATTCCCTTAGACCTAATGTGGGCCCAATGAGTCACCAAGGACCCACTTGGGTCAACCATAGTGGTCAATTTGACCAAGTCAACCCCAAGCCCAAATCAAGTCAAACCTAGCCTATATGGGCTAACCCAACCTCAAACCACCCTCCCCCTTAGGCTAACTCTGCATGATTATTTTTGTATGATATTTGGCTGCCTATATCCTAGGGAATTGACTAAGTCAATATTGGTGACTAAGAGAGAGAAGGTGAGCTCCATTTTCATGTTAATGGAGGAGAGAGAAAAATTCAAGAGAGAGGGAAGGAGGAATTCGACCAAAGGGAGGCCAAAGGCCACCCTTAATGGCTGAATTCAACTCCCCTGGGGAAGGGGAGGAGTTTCCAGCCGTTTCCCGGCCACCTAGGCTTTGGTTCAGCCCCCCTCCTCCATGGTCGAACCCTCCTTTATTGGCCATTAATGGCTTCTTTCAAAACTGCCTTCCCCCTCCCCTCCTGGCCATATAGACCTCACCAGCAAGCTAGGGCGACGGATTTCGAAGCATTAGAAGGAGGGATAACCACTCCCGGAGCCACCAAAGGAGAAATCGCCGCCGCCGCCATGAATTCCCGTCGCTCTACCCGCATCCAAGCCCGAGTTCAGGTCCTCCTCCTCTCCTTCTCTCATGCTTAGATCCTAGGAATGCTTAGAAACCGATTCCATGCTCAATTGAACCCGAGTTAGGTTTTTTTATTTTTAGGAAAATTACCATTTTTCGGGAGGTTTTTGAGCTCTCAGCTAGGGCGGCGCTGCCACCTCCGGCCGCCCTAGCTCCGGCCAGGGATAGCCCCCACCACCGGGAATAACTAGGGGATGTTTCCCGGTGGTGGCGCCGCCTCAGGCCGCCGGAAATCGGCCCGCAAAAACCGCCTGCGCAAGCCTCTTTTCGGCTCCATCGGGGAAGATGAACAGGAGCCGCCTGATATGCTTCTAAATTCGTGCAGAGCAAATTCTATAATTTTAAATCCTATTTTCTAATTTTCTGTCTTTTAAATAAAACAGTTTTACTGTAATTGGATTTTAGTCCCCTTATGGGCACCTACTGGAAAAGTGTTTATTATGAAAGTTGTAGGCCCTTTTAATACCTACAATTTGATATGCTGTGCTGAAATTTTGGTAGTGTACCTAGACTTGTAGGGCCATTTGATTATGGGTATGTCCTAGGTTTAGGGCAGTTTTATTATAAAAATTATTTAGGCCCTTTGGAGGCTTGTTTATCAAAATTGATCAACATGAATGCTGTAGGCTTTTTAGTTTTCTACAGTTTGATATATTATGGAAAATTATAGGACAAGTCTTCTAACCTATAGGGCCATTATTCTAGGGTAGGTCCTATAAATTGGGCAGATCTTTGAAAAATTCCCCACACCCAATCCTTGGTCCAAATGCTTTGAATATTGGATAGGGGCTTAATATCACATAGACCTAGCTCCTGTAAAAATTGGAATCCATTTAAAGAAGTGTAACCTAGGGTTTTGCCCTAAACATAAAAAATCTAGGGTAAGGTAGTTGAAGGGTCAAATGACCTCCAACCCCTCCCAAATTTTGGTGAGGTGTCCCTGGTATAGGTATCTAGGTCTGGTTCAAATTTCAACTCATTTGGTTGATTTTTGGTTAGGAATCCTCTAAACCCTAATTTTGACCTAGTAGAAGGAAGCTTAGTGAGAAGGTTCTTTGCACTCTGGTATGATCATCTCACCTCAACAGAGGTTGAGATTTTGACCACTGGTTTATTTTGGTCCTAAGAATACCCTTAGGGAAGATGGGATGATTTAGGGTAAGTTTACCCTAGGGCCCAGGTTCAAACCCTAAATGTGGACTTTGGGGGTTTGTGAAGGACATAGGGGCAAATGCCCTTGTATGGCCTTGAGATTTGGTGTAGAGGTTGTTAATGAGTTCGTAACTCTCTGGTTGTAATGTTAGAGAATTTTGGTGTAGGTAGCTACCTCAAAACTTAAACCCTAGTTTTAGGGTAGAAGGGAGTTTAGGTCAAAACAGTATCTTAAACTCTTTTAAAAGCCTTGAAATTAGGGTAGTGTGTTTCTAGGGTAGTTAGGACCCTTGGATAATTTTACTAGAATTTTTGGATAGGTATTTCTAGTACTTCATTCATGAATGTGGGTATAGACCTTTTTGATGTTTTATTTATTAAAGATTTTTAATTCAAATAAGGCCCCCTTGAAACTCTGGAATTAAATTTTTTTGGCCAGTAGGAATGCCCATGAATTTTAGTTAAATTTTATGTTGATTAAATAGAATAGTTCCTTCACAAGTATTATTAAAGGGCTCTATGTTTTAAAAATATTTTATGCCATGAATAGTCTCCGGAAAATTATGAAAGTTGGTAAATAGTTTTTTTAAATCATTATGAATCAGTGTGATTTTTCTCTGGATTTTTGGAGTTATGGATTTAGTACTTGATTCACAAGCATGCTAGATTAGGATTTTAGAAAATGATTTATTATTAATTAATTTCCAGCAGGAAAATTATGAAACTTTTATAGTACTGTTTTCATGGTATTTTTAATATCCTGTAATTAATCCAATTTATTTGGAAGAGAATTCGATGTAGTTTATTTATTAGACATGAAGGAAATGGATTATTGCAAAAATAAGTTTAGGCCCCTTAGACCATAGGAAAAATTGCCAAACCTTGGATATGTCATTTTTAGATACATTAATGTTTGTCTTAAATTTATTATGATTTATACATGACTGAAAAATATAATCCTTGTACAAATTTGGAAGACCTTGGGTTTTAGTAAAATTAATTAATTATTAGATTAATTGGGAAAATCGTTATTATCGGAAATCGATTCAATAATATCATGATAGGCCCCCAGTAATTAACTTAGGCCGTTCGGAAGAAAACACAAAGGACATCCTATCATAGACATTACTTAGTATAAGGTGGTCTGTAGTTAGTAACTTTGGGAAATGAGTAACAAGATAAGGTTTTGGTTAGCGTAAGGACAGCTTGTGTTGGATTGGATTTAAAGAAAGAGGATGGATCACCATAGGAGGTTTCAAGTGTGGTGAGGAATGAGTTGATGCGCTCTAGAAGGTGCGCGGGACCAACGAAAGATCGCCGTCCCCATAGGAGTGAAGAGTCAAATCCACCCTAGGTTTAGTTCGATGCAATTTATAGAGAGAACGGGTAAGGGAAAAACAACCAATAACAATAAGTGCCTTGTGAAAGGGAACTTCGGGCCGTAATGCCGCCGTCTTGGTTCCTAGTGCCCTTTGAGAGCCCTTCACGGGGTATGCCGGGGGCAGTCCTGGGCTAACGTAAATCTTAAAATAAACGAAAGAGTAATTAGCCTAATAGGGGTTCACATTTCACACACTCAATAGTTAGGGTTGGTAATGGTTAAGTCGTCCCGAGGTGTTCAAGGGGGCGCTGTCCCGTGGTGTTCTAGGGGATGGAGTCTGGAGATGAGTCGGACGTTTTAGTCCAGGGAATTTGGTCTCGGATGTGGTTTATACGGACGGTTTAGTCAGGGAGTTTGACACTTTAAAATTGTTATATATTAAACTGCTGCATGTGCATAAAAATAGGAAGATTAAGGTGGTGGGTTTTCGATATCGGGGAGTTCGATTGCACTGACACCGATATCGTTGACTCGGCAAGGTGACTAGCACTTAGCCAAGATTAAGTCCGGCAGACCAGTCGGCAAGAGTACGCAGGAGTCCGCCTCGTGCACCAGGCATTGAGGGCGTACGATAGGTCAGACCAGTGGTGCTTTTACTGGTTTGAGGTGGGCGAGGCCCAACCCACCGCTTCCATTTACCACTACGGGAGTAAACTGAGAGTTATCTCCAGAAAGGGGGAACTAAAGGTTTGTGTACACAAAGTTGGGTGTGTGAGTTGCACTGCTTGAACATCATAACCCACCATATAGCTGCATGACATAATCATTCATAACAACCTTGACACCTAAAGTATAAGTAGAATGGGACGCTTATACTTTAGGACTTGCAAAACGACCCCTTGTTCTATAAGCTTGTGTGGGCAAGTTTATAAATTAAGGTCAATTTGATACATGTAAATCTGCTGCTTGATAACCGACACCCCAACGTATAAGCGGTATGGGACACGTTATACGATGAGAGCCTTGCAAAAGATCCCTTAGCTTATGTGTACTCACATAAGCGAAGGTTTAATTTCTTACTTACTTCCTTTCTGTTATACCTATTACAACATTTATACTGTTCACCTGTTATAACTTGCTAGTTAGGTCCACCGTCATCTGCTTTGGAATTTATCTCCACTTTCATGTCCTCCCCTTTCTTCCTCTCCGCCCGGTGCCTTAGAGCATGGGGGAAGGGGTGGGGGATGATAGGGCTTAGTCTTTTAGACTAATGGTTTTCGAACCATATCATATTAGGGGATTGCGGAGCCCAGCATGGAGGAGCAGCCCAGGAGGCCGGTACGCTTGGAGATGGGGCAGTCTAGCACTGGAGTCTAGACTGCAGGGACCGTGAGTCCTGACCTTTAGTAGAGTTTTAGTCTTGCTTCCGCATGGAGTGATTTTGTAGTGAGGACTTGATGTACCGGGCATGAGCCCTTATATTTCTAGTATCTTTGTACTCTGATGTTTTTTGTGGACACTCCCTTCGTGGAGTTTATATACATGTGATTTATTATTGTGGACTGCATTTCTCTTCCTTTACTTCGTGCTACTTGATTGTGATCGAAAAGGCCGGCAGAATCGGCGCGTTGTAGTGAAGACCTTCTTGGGTGCGAAGGTGTCACCGCAAATCGGCGGTTCTGGGCATAAGACCCCGGGATTTCAAAAAAAAGGGGTCTTACAAACACATGCCCCTATCCTTTTGGGCAGAGGCTGTGAGCACAACAAACTATGTGCTGAATAGGAGTTTGATACACAAACTTAAGGGTAAGACCCCCTATGAATTACTCAAAGGGAAGCAACCTAAAATTGATTACTTTAGTATCTTTGGGTGTAGATATTTCATTCATAACAATAATAAGAAACACATTAGAAAATTTGAAGCTAAGGCTACAGAGGGAATTTTTCTTGGATATTCCCAAAATAGCAAGGCTTATAGAGTACTCAATAAATCATCTTTAAAAATGGAAGAATCTGTACATATCTCTTTTGATGAAGCTAACATGTTTTATAAGGAGAAGGATTCTTCTACCTCAGATTTATTGCAGGTACCTAACTTGCGTGAGAAATTGGATGAGTTTAACCTTACATAAAAGGTCATATCACATCCTCCTCCAGAAGCTGATAAAGATAGTGAAGAAGAAACTTTGGAAGTGGTTGAACTTCCTCCAATAGCAGATATTATTCCACAAGAGGAATTAATTCCAAATGCTATTGCTGAACCAACTCCACCCACTGACCTTGTCATACTAAGGGATCACCCAAGATCTCAAGTGATTGGGGACATGTCAGCAGGTGTACAGACAAGGCATCAACTCAACCAAGATGTGATGTATGCTTATTTCCTCTCTCAAGTTGAGCCTCAATCCATAAATGATGCAGAGCAAGATCCCCACTTGATTATTGCAATGCAAGAGGAGCTCAATCAATTTGTGAGATGCAGAGTTTGGGACTTGGTTCCAAGGCCCAAAGGCTATCAAGTAATTGGAACCAAGTGGGTATTCAGAAAAAAACTTGATTCCCAAGGTGTAATTATGAGAAACAAGGAAAGGCTTGTTGCTCAAGGCTATAGGCAAGAGGAAGTGATGGTTAAAACGCGTAGGTTTCTTTTTATTTAATTATGAAAGTGGAGATGATTTTATTTTATAAAAAAGAAAGAAGACGTTTTATTTTGTTAGAAACCGAGTTTTAACGAAAGGGAGGCAAGTGCACCTATCGCGTGTAGTACAGGATATTCCCAGGGAGGAATATCGGGGTCGTATTGTTCTAGGGGTCGGCTTAGCTATTTCTACTCTTTCCCTGAAAGTCTATTATTTTACCGATAATATTTTAGGTTTATAAAAATGAAAATGGCATAAAAATTATATAATAAGTTCATAATAATAAAAACATGTTAATAAAAGAAGGAAAGCCGATGAATAACTCAGCACGACGCTATCAAAAAGAGAACTGAACTAAAATAACTTTTAATAAAAAAGATATCCTAAATTTCAAATTAATTAAGGCGGAGACTCGGCCGTGGAGGTTCCAAAGGAATGAGCTCACTTATCTCTAGGTTTATTGCTCACCTGAACGCTAAGACTATTCGACCGATCGTTAGACTAACGAAGGATTCCTCTTAACGCCCGCATTACGCTAAGAACCCCGCTATTGGGTGGGGAACCCAATCCGGAAGAGTCGCGCGCCTCCTCTCTCAAGGGTTAGCGCGGAGCTCTCTTTACCCAAGGGTGATCGATCCATACGCACAGACTCTCGGCGTTGCGTATGGATAACGGAAATAGGGCCCGCACATCGATATGCGGTCCTACGCGTCGTTAACCCGGGGCAAACCTTAAGAAATTTAATTAAACTAAAAAACAGGACCTTTAATTATTTAAAGTAATTTTATCTGTCCTAATGCTCTTTGATATTGAGGGCTAAGGGCAGTTAGCCACTCATCGGAATGGGGACACTTACGCTAGAAAGCAGAAAAGAAAGCTGTAAAGAAAGCAGTAAAGGAAAGCTAAAAATTGCAAGTCCTACTAAAACGAGTAGGACTGAAGAAAGCAGTAAATGCGGATCCCGGCTCAAATGAGTGGGCGGGGGTAAATTGATCTCATACACACACGCACTCTACTTGAAAGTAAATCACACACACGCACTCTACAGAAATGAAACACACACACGCACACAAAGTTTCCTACTCAAGTGAGTAGGAGAAAATGAAAGCAATAAAAAACAAGTCCCACTCAAACGAGTGGGCGGGAAATGAAAGCGGAGTGCCATTTAACTCTTAACGAGTAGGCGGAAATAAATGCCTACGCACACACGCACTCTACAGAAATGAAATAAAGCTATAAAAATAACTCATACACGCACACAAGCTTGCGAAAAATTAAGAAAAACAAAGTTGCAGGATAATTAAAACAACTGCATTTCTACCGCTAGAATGCTGTAGAAATGCATAAAAAGACAATAAAAATTAATGGAGCGAAATTTTTTTGCAAATAAACACAAAAGTGAGGTGCTCGAAAAATAAAAACAACTGCATTTCTACCGCTAGAATGTGGTAGAAATGCATAAAAAGAGAAAATAAAAATTAAACGGGTAAAAAGTTTTGAAAATAAAAAGCTAAAATGAAGTGAGCGAAAAATTATAACAACTACTTTTTCATTCTTATAACTTTATAGAAATGGATAAAAAGTGGAATAAAACTAAAAAGAACGAAAAGTTTTTACGATCCAAAACAGTTCTAAGTTAAAGAAAATAAAAACACACTTCTTAAACAATTTTTTATAAACCTATAAGAATGAAAACAAACCTAAAAAGAGAAATCTAAATCTAAAGAAGTGCGATGTAAGAAAATAAACGGGCGGCATAACGACTAGTAAATTACGAGAAAACCTAAACTAAGCGAGTTAAAAAGCTTATAAAGATGAAAACATAAAACATAAAAGAAAAGAAATAAGATTGTTAATGGGAGAGTTGCTTAGATCCATTCCAAACACTTATAAAGAGAATAAAAACACGTTTTATTAATTAAAAGAACAAGTTACAAGACACAAAAAATAATAAAAGCTAAGGAGAGGGAGAGAAATTTCCCTTACATAGCATTTGGAATATATTTGGGAAGCATAACACCTTAGCAAAATGGACCAAAAAGTGGATAGAAAAAGCTCTTTGAAAGCTTTTATTTATAGACAAATTTTTCGGGGGGCGTGTCACAACTGTACATGAGCTGATCGGGTGATTTGACTGGAAAGTTGACTTCGGCTGAAATCATGGCAGTCACGCCCCATGTCACGGGCGTGACATGCGTCAGTCACGGGCGTGACTGGGGCGTGACTTGGATAGTTGGCAGCTCGATGTCGGCAACGTTGACAATTGACGAAGCATTGAGTGTCGACATCGAACACGGGTGTGACTGGTCTTGGACACGGGCGTGACATGAAGGCATTTAGTGTTGAACAGTGAAGTAGTTGAGTGTCGACTGGCAGAAGGCGTTGAGTACCTGACATGCCCGTGTCGGGCATGGTCACGGGCGTGACAGGTCAGAAAAATAATTTTTCCTGTAAAAAATGTAGAAAATAAAAAAGATTACGTTAGAAATAAAAATTACTAAAAAGAAGTATTTTATTAAATTAAACAAACAAAAATAGACAAAAATAAACAAAAACAACTTAAATAAAATACAAAAATATAGGTATATTTACAACTCATCAAATACCCCCATACTTAAGCTTTTGCTATTCCAGAGCAAAAGTTGGAGATGAACCTATAAGGAATTAAAAAGAATCCTAAATTTAACTAACGCTTAACTTAATTGTAAGAAAGATCGAAATAAATTTCCGGGGTTTCGGAATTAAATCCTAAATTATGAAAGTGTTATAAATAGAGGAACTGTTTCAAAAAATACTTCTAAATGGAAAAAAATAATGCGAAAATTATTTTTTTGTTAGTTTAACAAAAATGGATTGAAATTATAGAAAAAACTTTAGCTAAAAAGAAATTAATAGGAAATAATTCAATTAAAAAGTATGCTCTCAAAAAGATTTAAATTAATTCTAGAATCGTGAAAATTATATAAGTGGTTTGGCGGTTATGAAGAGGGTTTTGATTTTTGAGGCGAGGCAATTTTTTTTCTCGAACCACCATAATTGTTTTTGGATAATTAGGAAAATAAAATCTTATTTTCCTAACATTTTTTTTCTTTCTTCATAAATATAAATAAACCCAATGAATTTGTATAATAGTAATGAATTTTATCCTCTTACTCTATAGCATATAATCTTTTAATTATTGGGTGCCTATGTTTACGGGATGAAATCTTATCCCCATTGACATAAGATCTTTTAAGGGTGAGTGGGGAATCATACTGATTAAGGATGAAAAAAGGTGGATGGTTTAGTTTCTAAAAGAAAGCTAGAGTTTAATAAAAAATTTTGAGAGCAACCTCTTTAATTTGAACGTTCCTACGTTTCTAAAAGCATAAGTAGAAATAATATGAAATCTATAAATGTTATTTTCTAACATAAAAATGTGCTTTTATTCAAAAAATCAGATGTGAAAATGAGAAAAACAAGTTCCCTATAATAAGAAAAAGACATAAAAAATTCTTTAAAATCTTAACCCCAGAAATCTTAGTCTATCGAGCTACAATTAATAAACGAATAGTTAATAAAGAATTAATTAAAATTCGCTTATAAATAAACTCGAAACGATTATTTTGGAGAGCAAAGAGGTTAAGAAATGAGGTATTCGAAATTTTTAACTCAAAATAACTTTTTGATTTTTTTGGAGTTTTTCTTATATTTTGTGGTTATTTTAATTTTTTTGCGATTTTTTGAAGGTTATACAATTTTTTTTTATGTTTTTTGAGTTATACAAATTTTTTGGAATTTTTGATTTACAGAAATATTTACAAGAGGAGAGAAAGAAAATTTACAAGATAGGAAAGAGAAGGGGAAATAAGCAAAAATATTTACAAAATATTTATAAAGTAGAAAAAGGATCGCCCGCGAAAAGACTCTTATTTGTGGTTGGTTCGAGGAGTCGAACGTCGCTGAGCGATGATTCATTTTTTTGAATTATTATTATTATTATTATTTAAAGCATGAAAATATTTTTTGAAATTTTTAATTTTTGCAATTTTTTTTGGAATTTTTTATTAACTGCGAGAAATAAAAGGACAGAAAATAGGAAACACCCCCATACTTAAGTCCAATATTGTCTCCAATGTTGCACTAAGTATGAGGAACGAGATATATATATATATATATAAAAGAAACTAAGTAGGTATGTACAAAAAATTAAAAACAGGGGTTTAGAAATCTTCCCTAAACCGCGTTCGGGGAAGCTCGTTAATATTGACCCTGCAAAAATTAAAGTAAAAGTAGAAAAAAAATAAAAAATGAAAAATGAAAAATATAAGTTCGGAGAAAAATGCGCGGGTAATTGGGGGGCGAGGGCAAGTGAGTGTGACAGATGTGTGACGGATACGCGATCCCCTAGCGCTCACAATTGTGAAGCGCGCCGAAACGACAAAATAGATATATAATTAAATTTTTTTGTGTGTTTTATATATATTTTTTCTTAGTTTTTTGAATTTTTTTTAGAATTTTAAGTTTATTATTATTTTTTTTTTTTGGGTTTTGATTTTTAAAAATAAAAATTAAAATTAAAATGAAAATAAGTTAAAGGAAAATAAAATAAAAATTAAAGATATGTTTTGTTTTTGAATTTTTAATTTTTGGTTGAAAAGAAAAAAAATTTCATCATCATTTTTTTAATTTTTTAAGTTTTTAAAATTTAAAGTTTTATAAGTTTTTAAGTTTTTAAGTTTTTTAAGTTTTTGATTTTTTAAGTTTTAAGTTATCTTATTTTTTAAAGTTTTAAGTTTTTTGATTTTTTTGTAAAGTTTTAAAGTTTTTAAATTTTTGATTTTTAGATTTTTTTAGGTATTTATTATTATTAATTAATATTGATATTATTATTATTATTAATGTAATTTTTTTGGTGGCCATTTTGTTGTTTTTTTTAAATATAGAAATAAAGGGTAAAATTAATAGGTTTCAGGAATTCAAAATAGTAAGTTGAAATTTTTCCCCGGCAACGACGCCAAAAACTTGATGGTTAAAACGCGTAGGTTTTTTTTATTTAATTATTAAAGTGGAGGTGATTATATTTTATAAAAAAAGAAAGAAGACGTTTTATTTTGTTAGAAACCGATTTTTAACGAAAGGGAGGCAAGTGCACCTATCGCGTGTAGTATAGGATATTCCCGGGGAGGAATATCGGGGTCGTATTATTGTCGGAGTCGGCTTAGCTATTTCTACTCTTTCCCTGAAAGTCTATTATTTTACCGATAATATTTTAGGTTTATAAAAATGAAAATGGCATAAAAATTATATAATAAGTTCATAATAATAAAAACATAATAATAAAAGCAGGAAAGCCGATGAATAACTCAGCGCGACGCTATCAAAAAGAGAACTGAACTAAAATAACTTTTAATAAAAAGATATCCTAAATTTCAAATTAATTAAGGCGGAGACTCGGCCGTGGAGGTTCCAAAGGAATGAGCTCACTTATCACTAGGACTATCTCTCACCTGAACGCTAAGACTATTCGACCGATCGTTAGACCGATGAAGGATTCCTCTTAATGCCTGCATTACGCTAAGAACCCCGCTATTGGGTGGGGAACCCAATCCGGTAGAGTCACGCGCCTCCTCTCTCGAGGGTTAGTGCGGAGCTCTCTTTACCCAAGGGTGATCGGTCCATACGCACGGCCTCTCGGCGTTGCGTATGGATAACGGAAATAGGGCCCGCACATCAATATGCGGTCTTACGCGTCGTTAACCCGGGGCAAACCTTAAGAAATTTTATTAAACTAAAAACAGGACCTTTAATTATTTAAAGCAATTTTATCTGTCCCAATGCTCTTCGATATTGAGGGCTAAGGGCGGTTAGCCACTCATCGGAATGGGGACACTTACGCTAGAAAGCAGAAAAGAAAGCTGTAAAGAAAGCAGTAACGGAAAGCTGAAAATTACAAATCCTACTCAAACGAGTAGGACTGAAGAAAGCAGTAAATGCGGATCCCGGCTCAAATGAGTGGGCGGGGGTAAATTGATCTCATACACACACACACACTCTACTTTAAAGTAAATCACACACACGCACTCTACAGAAATGAAACACACGCACGCACACAAAGTTTCCTACTTAAGTGAGTAGTAGAAAATGAAAGCAATAAAAAACAAGTCCCACTCAAACGAGTGGGCGGGAAATGAAAGCGGAGCGCCATTTAACTCTTAACGAGGAGGCGAAAATAAATGCATACGCACACACGCACTCTACAGAAATGAAATAAAGCTATAAAAATAACTCATCCACACACACACGCTTGCGAAAAATTAAGAAAAACAAAGTTGCAGGATAATTAAAACAACTGCATTTCTACCGCTAGAATGCGGTAGAAATGCATAAAAAGACAAAATAAAAATTAACGGAGCGAATTTCTTTTGCAAATAAACGCAAAAGTGAAGTGCTTGAAAAATAAAAACAACTGCATTTCTACCGCTAGAATGCGGTAGAAATGCATAAAAAGAGAAAATAAAAATTAAATGGGTAAAAAGTTTTGAAAATAAAAAGCGAAAATGAAGTGAGCGAAAAATTATAACAACGACTTTTTCATTCTTATAACTTTATAGAAATGGATAAAAAGTGGAATAAAACTAAAAAGAACAAAAAGTTTTTACGATCCGAAATAGTTCTAAGTTAAAGAAAATAAAAACACACTTCTTAAACCATTTTTTATAAACCTATAAGAATGAAAACGAACCTAAAAAGAGAAATCTAAATCTAAAGAAGTGCGGTGTAAGAAAATAAACGGGCGGCATAACGGCTACTAAATTACGAGAAAACCTAAACTAAGCGAGTTAAAGAGCTTATAAAGATGAAAACATAAAACATAAAAGAAAAGAAATAAGATTGTTAAAGGGAGAGTTGCTTAGATCCATTCCAAACACGTATAAAGAGAAGAAAAACACGTTTTATTAATTAAAAGAACAAGTTACAAGACACAAAAAATAATAAAAGCTAAGGAGTGGGGGAGAAATTTCCCTTACATAGCATTTGCAATATATTTGGGCAGCATAACACCTTAGCAAAATGGACCAAAAAGTGGACAGAAAAAGCTCTCTGAAAGCTTTTATTTATAGACAAATTTTTCGGGTTGGTCACGCCCGTGACTAGGGCGTGATAGGGGGCATATCACTACTGTACATGAGCAGATCGGGTGATTTGACTGGAAAGTTGACTTCGGCTGCAATCGTGGCGGTCACACCCCATGTCACGGGCGTGACATGCGTTAGTCACGGGCGTGACTGGGGCGTGACTTGGACAGTTGGCATCTCGATGTCGGCAGCGTTGACAGTCGACGAAGCGTTGAGTGTCGACATCGAACACGGGCGTGACTTGTCTTGGACACAGGCGTGACATGAAGGCATTGAGTGTTGAACAGTGAAGTTGTTGAGTGTCGACTAGCGGAAGGCATTGAGTACCTTACACGCCCGTGTCGGGCATGGTCACGGGCATGACAGGTCAGAAAAATAATTTTTCCTGCAAAAAATGTAGAAAATAAAAAAGATTTAGTTAGAAATAAAAATTACAAAAAAGAAGTATTTTATTAAATTAAACAAACAAAAATAGACAAAGATAAACAAAAACAACTTAAATAAAATACGAAAATATAGGTATATTTACAACTCATCAGGAAGGCATTGACTATGATCAAACCTTTGCTCCTATTGCAAGGCTAGAAGCAATCAGGATTTTTCTTGCTTATGCTGCTTTTAAGAAGTTCACAGTCTACCAGATGGATGTCAAGAGTATTTTGTTGAATGGAGAACTAAAGGAAGAAGTTTATGTTGAACAACACCTAGGTTTTTTTATCTCTTCTACTCATCCCTCATATGTTTTTAAATTGCATAAAGCTCTTTATGGTCTAAAGCAAGCTCTAAGAGCTTGGTATGAAACCTTAGCTAGCTTCCTTTTAGAACACAAGTTCTCTAGAGGCATGGTAGATAGGACCCTTTTTACTAAGTTGCATCATGATAAAATTTTAGTAGTACAAATATATGTAGATGACATCATTTTTGGTTCTACTGATCCCAAACTATGCAAAAGATTCTCTGATCTAATGCATTCAAAGTTGAGATGAGTAGCATGGGAGAACTATCATACTTCCTTGGTCTACAAGTGAAGCAATCCCCTGATGGCATATTTATTTCTCAATCTAAATATGCAAATGAGCTAATTAAGAAATTTAGGATGGCTGATGCCTCCTCTATGAAAACTCTCATGGCTGCCAATGCTATGATTGACTCTAATGAACATGGAAAACCAGTTGATCAGACCAAGTAAAGGGCTATTGTTGGATCCTTACTCTATCTCACAGCAAGTAGACTAGACATTATGTTTGCTACATGTCTTTATGCTAGGTTCCAAGTGAGCCATAAAGAATCTCATCTTATTTTCATTAAAAGGATTTTAAGATATATAAAGGGGTGTCCTAATCTAGAACTCTGGTATCCAACAGAGTCAGTATTTGAGCTTACCGGATTTTCTGATGTTGACTATGCTGGATGTAGAGTGGACAGAAAAAGCACATCAGGAACTTGTCAGTTCCTTGGTGATAGGCTTGTGTCCTGGTTTTGCAAGAAGCAAACATATGTTTCCACATCAACTGCTGAGGCTGAATACATGGCAGCTGGCAGCTGTTGTTCACAGATCTTATGGATACAAAACCAACTCCTGGATTATGGTTTCAATCTAAATAATTCAACCATATTTTATGATAGTACCAGTGTTATATCCATAGCACATAATCCAGTGCATCATAGTAGGACAAAGCATATTGATATAAGACATCATTTCATAAGAGACTGTGTGGACAAACAGAAAATTAACCTTGAATTTATCTTCACTGATTTGCAAAGGGAAGATATTTTCACCAAGCCCTTGGATGAATCTCAACATTTGTTCTTTCTGAATCAGTTAGGAATGATAAATGGAAAGGTTTAATTTTCAATCCGTCCTTACTGAAAACGATTTGAAAACATTTCGTCGACCTGAGATCGACGATTTGCAAACTTATCGTTGGGAGTTCTTTGACCGGAGATCGATGAAATTTTTATGTGAAGTCAGTTTCGTCGACCTGAGATCGATGATCCTGTTTTAGGAAATATTTCTGAGGACAACGAAATATCTCCATATCATTAGTCTGAGATCGACTAATTTATCTCTTCATGAAATTTTTCATCGACTTGAGGTCGAATAATTTTCTTTTTCGCAGGACGGAACTTGACGTTTCATATTCTAAAAAACCTTATAAGTAGGTTTTCTTCGAGCTCCATGCAACGCTTTCAGTTCCTTTGCACTTGATCTTCCTGTTTCCTTGTTGCAGGTGATCATGGTAATTCTAGCAGGCACTCTCACAATAATGAAATTTGATATGGGTTTTGACATCGACTTCGATTCCTTCAAATACTCAGATCAAATCTTCCTTGAAATTCTGCAATTATTTGAAGATTTACACTTGAAGAATCTAATGAAAACCAGGATAAAGATTGCAATGACCGAGATTAGAGAATGGGTTTACTCGTTATCGTCTTCAGATGCTTACTCTTTGGTAGGAACAATAGCAGGTAATGCCGTCCCTCTCACCCCTGAAATTCTTTCTGAAATTTTTGGTCTAGTAAATGGAGAAGAGGATTTAGAAATTGATTCTGCTGAGTTTGATGAAATGCTAAATCGAATGGGTAATTCTAGAGACCACCCAAACAAATTGCTGAAGAAACATCTATCTGCAGATTATAAGTTTCTGGCAAATGTTATAGGGAAGGTTCTGCTGGGTAAGCACACCGCTCACGATCACATAACTAGACATAAGTTCCTTGTTATGTGTGCAGTGGCAAATAAGAAGGTCGTGAACTGGGCAAAAATTCTATTTGAATTGATTAAGAATAAAAAAACTAAGAAGGAAGTGTGTTTTGGCCGGATTTTGGGAATTTTTCTTCAAGCCAAGGCTGCTTAATCACTGGTCACCCCGACCATATTCATTAATGCCTCTAAGAGGCTAACCTGTAACTTTTTTAGCAGATGGGAGGGGAGCATCTCAAAGCCTTCCAAGGCTTCCTCTTCCAGATCTTCTGAGAGTACAAGGGCTGTTCCAGCCACTTCCCACCCTGCTGACGATTTTTCTATTCCCCTTCCTCCTCTTCTTGATTAAACGACTTCAACATCCCTCCAGTTTATTTCTACAACTCCAACACATCCCCCTACACCTCCTGCTTCCCCCATCCATATTTCTTCACCAATTCAATATCCAGTACATATATCCCCTCAACATCATTCTCAAGAGCATGTTACTCCTCCTCAGTCCCCTCTTCCTTCTTATCTTGCTGAAATTCCTCCTCTTCAAAATCTATCATCCCTATCTTCATTCAATCTTATTTCATCCCCTAGTCATTCTCCATCCCCTCCCGATGAGCAAATGCTAGATTCACATCCCTCCTCTTTCACCTTTAATCCATCTGTATCTACTCAGACCCCACCTGAATTCATGGACATTTTTTCACCCTCCATTCCATCTATTCTGCAATCCATCACACCCCTCCTCCAACAGCTCATAGCAGAGGAAATTTCACCTCTTGCTTCTTCTATCTCATCTCTTGCTGCCAACCTATCTGCCTTCCCTGTCCCTCCTTCTTATGTTAGGGGCCTGGCTCAAGTGCTTACTGAAACTAGACAAGGGAAGATACTCCATTATGAAGTAGCTCCAGCAGCAGCATCATCGGTATCACAGATAGAGTTTGTTGATTCTGAGATACTTGATGCAGGAGCAGCAGCATCAGTAGCACAGATAGAGTTTGTTGATTCTGAGATACTTGATGCAGAACTCTCAGATTTTTTGGACATTGAATCTGAGATAGTTGATATAGATCATTCTTTGGATATTTATTCTGGAGACTGCTCCATCTCTCCAGCAGTTGACCTGTTTTCAGTTCTAGGTTCTTTTGACCTCCTGTATATAAATATTATTTCATTTGTTTCCAATTAGTTTTGGATAGATATTGTCTGTTATACTGCTCCAGTGAGCACAGAAATCTTACAGCTTATTCAGAGCAGCTTTACAGCTCCAGAGCCTGAGATTGTTCCAGCTCTAGAGGCTGAACCTGTTAAGGTTGCTGAGGATGAGTTCTCTGAGCCCAAGGCTTTCTCCTCTCCAACTTTTGTTTTCTCTACCTCTCCATTACCAGATATGGATGAGATTTTTGCTGCATATATGGGTCAGGAAGCTGAAATGGTTTCAGATGCAGTGGTTCCTCCTCAAGATGTTCTACCTCCAGTTCCTCCTCAAGTAGACAAACCGATATCAAAGGAAACATTAAAAGCAATAGATGCTCTTTATGACAATCCCCAAAGTTCCTCATAAGATTACTCAGACAATGACTCAGATGGTTCTGAAAATTCCAAATCTAAGAAGAAAGTTATCAAGAAGATAAAGGCTGCTCCTAAGCCCAACCCCAACAATGATACTCCCTACTATATTTTGCAGAATATAACTCCATACCCAGGGATGCCCCATTGGATGTGGATATATAAAAATGATCAGAAAGAAAGGAAGAAGAGGAGAATGTACAAGTCTCCTCCCAGGCAATTCAGGAAAGACCCTCCTCCTCCTCCTCCCTCTTCAGGTGCTTCTGGAAGTGTTACTCAGAGAGCTGCTCCAGTAACCAAGACTTATCATAGGCAGTAAAGGCTTGGCAGTCAACAATCTTCTTTAAGCCATCCTGCTCCAGCTTCTTCCAAGAGAGTTTCTGCAGATACTACTAATAAATCTCAACAGGACTCTAGTCCAATCAGGAAAGAGTCTCCTCCTATTCCATTTGTTGACCCAGAATAGGAGACCTCTGCCAGAATGGCTAGACTTCAAGAGTTAGTAGGACTTTCTCAGATTTCAAAAGCTAAAGCTAAAGGCAAGGATCCTTCTCAGTTTTCAACTATGTCATCTTACAGGAAAGAACAGCTAACTAGGTATGCAAAAGCTAACAAGTTCTTTAATGCTGATGAATATATGAAATTGCATCTATGGGCTGTAGTACCCAGAGCAACTTCTAAGAATATTATTGGTGCATCTGACATGATCATGTCAAAAAGAGAAGACGCTAATACTAACAGAGAAATATTATTCAAACAGTCTACTGAAAAGCCTGAGAAAGCTATTCCCAAGAAAAAATAGTAAATTTTAGTTATTGTAATTTTATTATTTAAACTCTACTTCTGTTTATATCATGAAGCATTTGTTGTAAATATCTGCTAAATGTATTATTTATGCTAGATATAAGTTTCTTGCTTTATGATTTCTTTTTGTTTGTATTCTTAGTGACCTCACCCAAATAGGGGGAGATTGTTGGATACCTAGTTGGATTTGGGCTAGGTTCACTAAGTTAGGCTGAGTCTGACCAACCTTGTATAGCCAGGGTCTAGTCTAGTAGTCCTAGATATTAGGCTAAGTCCTTTTAATCAACCTTCTTGGACTAGCCAGCAGAGGACCTCAAAAGACTCAGTTTTAGAAGTTTTTCAGAAGACTGCTTGATCAGTTCGAAGTTCTTCGAACTCAGCTCGACGATCGTCGATCTCCGATCGACGATCTCAGAGTAAATTCTCTGAACTGAGCTCGACGATTTTCGAGCTCAGGTCGACGATCAGATTTTCTCCAGATAGATTCTCAGGTCGACGTTCTTGGAGCACAGAATCAGTTGCTTGTATTCAGCGTGTGCTTCGTAGAGCTCAGGTCGACGAACAGGATTTCTCAGGTCGACGTTCTTTGAGTGCAGGTCGACGAAATCTGTTTTCTGGTTGTCGAATTCTGTAAGCTGTCTGTTCTTTGTTCTATCCTTATTTGTTCCCTCTCTATTGTTATTTTGAGTCATAAATTCCCTGAGTAATCAATGCTTATATTCCCTATGAATATAGTCATTCCTATCAGCATTAATTATGGTATTCATCAAAGAATTTATTTAACTTATTTCTCGGAACAGTTGAGAAAATGAATAATGACAGATTTGCTAGCCGTTTTCCTTCCCAGTTTTCCAGCAAGTCATTTATTGGAGTTATTCAAATTTCTTAAGGAAGTTTGACCGTCGAGGTTACTAGATACAAGACTTTTTCAAAGAAATAACCTTTTTCACATACTGAGAATAAAAATAGAATTTTTACAGAGCAAAAATTGCAGAGAGATATCCTTCACAAGAGCATAATATTTTCAAGCAGCTCTCAATCCTCATCTCTCACAGTGCTCTGAAGAAGATAGAAGAAGAACAACAAAAACAGATCAAGAGTCTTCTTCATTTTCTCATCCAAGAACTTGCTGAGACAATACAGCTCAATCTGTCTAGAGCTCCTGGATCTAGTTTTCTCAAGCTAAAGGCCTACTCACCCTGAACAAAGCTTCTCATCCTGAACACATCTACATCTCATGGGGAGCTTTAATAAGATCTGGAATCCACACTATGTCTTCTCAAAGTGCTTATGAGAAAAGAGAAGACTAACATCACCTTCGTTCCCACCCTACTATAAAGGGTTTTAACTCGCTTCAAAAGTTAGCCTGGTTCACAAGTCACCTTCCAAAAGACTTGAATTTGGTTTTTGGACACCTGATCAAAAGCTAAAAGGGTTGCAATATCTCCCTGCAAATAGATATTGTGGTGGCATTCTCCTGATCAAAACCTGTAGTGGATTCATACCAGAGTGGTAGAAGAGTGGATGTACCCAGTTAGAGAACCACTATAAAGTTCTTGTATTGTCTGTGTGTTTACTGTTTTTCTTTTTTTCTTGTGTTGTGGTAGTTTAGTATAACTTCTCTTTGCTCCTGATATCATCTCATAACTATTACTATATCACTTATTTTTTATGCAGATAAAAATTCTAAAGGAATTTTAAATAACTCTATTCACCCCCCCTCTAGAGTTAACCAGAGTGTTGGAACACCCTATTACTAATTTGGGTAAGGATCACTATGTGATTAGGATTCTGTTTTGACCTTGCTGTATAGTCTGATAGGTCAATTAGAATGAGTCTTAGGGTTAGTACTTAGGTTTGAAAGCTTCCCTCCAGACCTTCTACAGATCAGGATTCAAGTGCTGAGACAAAGACAATTCTCGTCAAGCTCAGGTCGACAAAACGTCGAACTCAGGTCGACGATCTCAAAGCTCAGTTCAATGAGGAGTCGAACTCTGTTCGACGATCTTCGAGCTCAGATCGACGCTCTGTCTCTAGCTGATTTCCAAGTCGCTGAGCTAAGGTCGACGATCGTAGAGCTCAGGTTGATGTTTTCTGTCTCTAGTATAAATCCAATCTCTGAGCTAAAGTCGACGATAGCTGAGCTCAGGTTGACGATTTTTCTGAGAGGTCGACGTTTTCAGGATTCAAATTCAGGACAGTTATGGAATTCTTTAAGATTTATTCTCAGCATTTATGACAAAGGATTATGTTGCCATTTCAAGCAATCTGGTGCAAGTTTCAAGGAAGAATAATTGGAATGTTACTTAGGACTTTCCCCAAAGACAGTTGTCAATTATGGAAGTCATTTATGACTGAATAACGGCCATCTAAAGTCAGAATCGGATATACTCCTTAGAGAATAATTATTCTGAATAGATCACAGACAAGATTTGAAAAAGATATAAAGAAGAGAGAACAAGAAATTCACTAATCAAGAATTCATCTTCTAAGAATAGATTCAGTAGACAAAAACTTACAGAATTACTGAGTCAGAATTCTTCAAGAACACAAGGAACATCATTGTGAAGGAGATCATCTGCTTTTCTACTCTGTCAAGCTTCAAGTGTTCAAAAGCTTCATTATCAAGGACTCCAGACATCACACATTTCAGCATCTGCTGAAATCATCTATTGCTGGAGATTTGAAGAACCTGAAGGCTATCAACCTATGCAAAGCTTATCTTCCTGAACCCTTATAGATCTCAGGGGGAGCTTTGACATTATCTTCCACTTGTCTTCTCTCAGATTGTTGACAGAGAAGAACAACTCAACTTATTTTTTTCCCTTTCTCTCCTGTAAAAGGGTTTTTAAAAACTCCCTTCAAAATTTTCGTGGCTGGTTTCTGAGATCTTGTCAAAACTCAGTGGTGGCAAGACACCTTATCACAAAATCTAGTTTTGGTTTTTGAGCACCTTATCAAAAGCTCATTGGTGCCCAGGACACCTGATCAACTATTCCTGCAGTGGATTCCTACCTAGGGTGGTAGAAGAGTGGATGTACTCAGGTTGTTGGGGAACCACTATAGCTCCTTGTGTCATCTGGCTTGCTGTGCTTTTTGCTTTGCTGTGTGCTGTGTGTTTCTGTTTTCTTACTTATTTAGTATTTACCTTTCTGCTAGCACATTACATATATAAGTAAATTAAGTCTTCCACTGCTTTACAGTTTTAATTATAAATTATTTTAAAATACTCTATTCACCCCCCCTCTAGAGTGAATATAGATCTTACCCTCACTTTCAATTGGTATCAGAGGGAGGTTTGTTACTCAACAACTGAATCTTCAACAGATTGGTTGAACAGGCTAACACCTTAACCAAAAGATCCTTGATAAGATAAATCTTCTATAGAGGGTTATTACTTTTTGTATTATATTTATTTTCATACAAAACCATTGCACAGAACAAAGATTATACTAGCATCAGACCTCCAGTGTGTAACCTTTCAAAGTTTGCACTTTGGAAGGCAAGGATTAGGCTTTACATGAATTCTATTGATGAGGACATCTACAATTCTATTTTGATAGTTTGTCCTAGACCCCCAGTAATTAACAAGTACAAGTGCTGTTCCACCTCATTCAGGAACAGATACAGAAATAAAGAAATGGAAAGTTGCAGATGCAAAGGCTATGAATATCCTTGCAAAGACTATGTCTGATGAGATATTCCAAAAGGTGTCTGAATGCAGTTTAGCAAAAGAGATATGGGACAAGGTATTTGAAATTGTCTCAAGATCTGTCGATGAAAGGAAGGACAGGAGATCCCATCTCATAAGCCAATATGAGAAATTCAAGAAAGGAGAAACTGAATCAGTGGCTGGCATGTACAACAGGCTCAGCCATAATAGTCAGTGAATTAAAAACACTGGACAAGGAGATCTCTCTAACTGAATTAAATGACAAGATCCTAATGTGCTTCCCTAGCACTTGGGACTCAAGGATCTGGCCAATCAAGGATGCCAGAAGCCTAACTGAGATTACAACTGAAGCTTTATTGGGCAAGCTCAAGTCTTATGAGCTGCTCATCAAGAATAGAGAGGAAGAACAAAAAGTTGCTTCTCCAGCTATCAGGAAGGAGAAGACAATAGCATTCAAAGCTACAGAAGATCTGCCTGAAGAAAAGGTCACAGGCAATGAAGAATTGATGAGCTTGCTGGCCAAAAGATTCTATAAGATGGCAAGGAAAGATTTTAGAAAGTGGTCATCCAGAGGGCATGAGAAGCCAAGGTATGACAAGTCAAATAATAAAGAAATAATCTGTTTTGGATACAGGAAATCAGGCCATATTGTGCTTGACTGTCCAGAAAATCAGAATAAGGACAAGAAGGACGGGAAAGATAGGAGAAAAGATAAGGACTCCAAGGGAAACAATTACAACAAATCCTCCTCTAGCAAAAATAAATATACAAGGAAGGGATTTGTAGCAGAAACCTAGAGTGAAACTGAAGAAAAATCAGAGGCTTCATCAAGCTCAAGTGATGATGAAGATGATGCTGAAGAAAAGGAATTTTGCATGATGGCTATCAATGCCTCCCAACAAAATTCTGATGTAGAACAAGAGTCAGAGTCTGAATCTGAAACTCAAACTGAAGAAGACCAGGTAATAGACTCCTTTTACTTTGATTCAGAGGACTTTAGATCTGAATTTAAGGCACTTTGTTTAGACCCGTTAAAGTCTGAGAAGGAGATTAGCTCTCTCAGAAATCAATTGTCTGAACATAGCACCTTAAAATAAGACAACCTCAAACTCTCTGAGGAGTTAGAATGCTGTAGGGAGGAGATAGCTTCACTGAAAAGTGAGCTATCCCAGGCAAAGAAGTTTGAAGAATCCCTTAATGGGAGAAGCATCAGACTGATGGACATCACAAGCACAGTGAACTCAAGATTCAACAGTACACTGGGCTTGGGTGCTTCATCCAGCCAACCTATAGTATTAAAAACTCCAATTAAATTTATTTCTGATAAAGGAAAGGGTGTTGTAGAGGTAGCTAGGAAGAATCCTGATTTTCTTAAGGAAAACAAAGTTCAACAGAAAACGTCGAACAGACGTCGACGATCGTCGAACAGAGCTCGACGATCTCAGGCTGAAATGTCGAACTCAGATCGACGACTTCTAAACTCTTAACTATGGTATAGTCGATCTACGAATGGAGCTCGACGATCTGACCCAAGATCGTCGAACTCAGCTCGACGATCGTCGAACGGAGCTCAGAGCTTTGAATATTCTTTCAGAGGTAAATCTAAAATCAATTCTAGAAGTCCCTCATCCCAAAGCTTAAACCCTTATACTGAATGGATAGTGCCTCCTAGGTGATACCATCCTGAAGGATATAAGAGTCAGCCAGGGATGTCTTTTATTTCTGAGTTTAAAGGTTATAAACCTAAACCCAAGGTAAACTGGGTCAAAAATATATAAATAGTTTATGTGCAGGTGAAGACCTATCCAGCAATGAACCAACAATGGTATCTTGATAGTGGGTGCTCAAAGCACATGACAGGGAGCAAGGAGAATCTCACATCCTTCAGAACAAAACTTTGACCCAAAGTGATATTTGGTGATTCAAACTTTGGTCAAACAAAAGGATAATGTGCTGTTCAGATTGGCTCAGTCACATTCAAGAAGTTGGCTTATGTGGAAGGACTGAAGCACAACCTAATCAGCATTAGTCAACTTTGTCATGAAGGCTATCAAGTGATGTTCAACAAATCCTTATGCAAGATCAAGTCAGAGGATAAGACAACAGTGTTAACAGGTAAAAGGAAAGGTAATATTTATCTAGTAGATTTCCTTTCAACCAATATAGATATCTGTTTATTTAATTCTATTTGCAAACCAAATGATCTTTGGCATATGAGACTATGGCATATAAACCTTAGAACCATTGCTAGGCTATCCAAGGACAACCTTGTTAGAGGACTACCTTCTGGCCCCTACAAGAAGGAAGGACTCTGCAGGGCTTGCCAATTAGGCAAGCAAACTAAAAATAGTTGTAAATCACTTAATAAGAGTGATTCACCTAGGATCTTGTATCTGTTACACATGGATCTTTTTGGACCCATTATAGTACAAAGCTTAGGAGGGAAATCTTACACTTTAGTGATTGTTGATGACTTCTCTAGATTCACATGAGTATTCTTTCTGAGGAAGAAGTCTGATAACTTTATGTGTTTTACAGATTTTGTCAAATGCATATAGATTGAGTTCAATACTCACATTGCCCTGATCAGAAGTAATCATGGGATAGAGTTTGATTCTCTTCTTATGCAAGAGTTCTGTCAGAGTGAATGGATCAGGCATACTTTCTCAGCTCCTAGAACTCCTCAACAAAATGGGGTAGCTGAAAGGAAAAATAGAACCATAATTGAATCTGCTACTACATTGTTGACAGATGCTCACCTTCCTCTATCATTTTGGGCAAAGGTAGTGAACACATCCAACCATGTGTTGAACAGATGTTTTATACATAAACTGAAGGGCAAGACTCCCTATGAATTGCTCAAAGGGAAGAAACCTAAAGTAGACTATTTCAAATTTTTTGGTTGTATTTGTTATATTCACAATAATGAAAAGAAGTATTTAGCAAAATTCCAAGCTAAAGCTGATGAAGGAGTGTTTCTGGGATACTCAATGATCAGTAAAGCTTATAAGGTTTATAACAAAACTTCTCTTAAAATTGAAGAATCTGTTCATGTATCTTTTGATGAGACTAACATGTTTTATAAGGAGAAGTCCACTTCTACCATAGAACCCTTGCAGGTAAACTCTCTTTCAGAAAATTTGGACAGATTGCATATTACAGAGAAGGATTCAGTATATCCACCTAACCAACATAAGGATGAAATCAGTGAAGATGAAGAAGATGTTCAACATCTTGGAGAGAACCATCTTGAAGAGCTAGTTGTTATTCCACTAGAGGAAACAACAACACAGGGTTGTGAACAATCAACACCCCCTGTTGATTTAGTAACAACAAGAGATCATCCAATCTCCCAAGTGATTGGAAACATCTCAGCTGGTGTGCAAACTAGAAATCAGGTCAACCAGAACCTGATGCACACTTGCTTTCTATCTCAAGTTGAGCCTCAATCCATTCAAGATGTAGAACAAGATCCACACTGGATCATTGCTATGCAAGAGGAACTACATAAATTTGAGAGGAATAAAGTTTGGGAACTAGTGCCAAGGCCTAAGGATCACTCTATTGTTGGAACAAAGTGGGTGTTCAGAAACAAGTTGGATGATCAAGGAGTTATTGTAAGAAACAAGGATAGTCTAGTTGCTCAAGGTTATTCTCAAGAAGAAGGAATAGACTATGACCAGACCATTGCACCAGTTGCAAGGTTAGAGGCCATAAGAATATTCCTAGCTTATACAGCTCACAAAGGATTCAAGGTCTACCAAATGGATGTGAAGAGTGCATTTCTCAATGGAGACATCAAAGAAGAAGTCTATGTTAGACAACCTCCAGGTTTTATCTCTTCAACTTATCCTGACCATGTTTTCAAATTGCATAAAGCATTATATGATCTCAAGCAAGCTCCTAGAGCATGGTATGAGACCTTAGCATGTTTTCTTCTGAAAAATGATTTTATAAGGGGTAGAGTAGACCAAACTCTTTTTATTAGAACCCATAAGTCCCATACCCTACTAGTACAAATATATATAGATGATATCATATTTGGTTCTACTGATTCAAATTTGTGCAGAAGGTTCTCTAACCTAATGTATTCTAAATTTGAAATGAGTAGCATGGGTGAGCTTTCCTTCTTTTTAGGATTGCAAGTCAAACAACATGCTGATGGCATATTTATTTCTCAAACCAAGTATGCAAAAGAACTGGTTACAAAATTTGGTATGTCTGAGGCGTCATGTATGAAAACACTAATGCCTACTAATGCTGTATTAGATGCTGATGAACATGGAAAACATGTTGATCAGACAATATATAGAGCAATAATTGGCTCTCTATTGTACCTTACAGCTAGTAGACCTGATATAATGTTTGCTACATGTATATGTACTAGGTTCCAAGTAAGCCCTAGAGAGTCACACCTAACATTAGTTAAGAGGATTCTTAGGTGTGTGAAAAGTTGTCCAAATCTAGGTCTTTGGTATCCAAAAGACTCAGGATTTGAATTAACTGGATTTTCAGATGCTGATTATGCTGGATGTAGAGTAGACAGGAAAAGCACCAATGAACTTGCCAGTTTCTTGGTGATAGACTTGTCTCCTGGTTCTGTAAGAAACAGACATCTGTGTCCACTTCAACTGCTGAAGCTGAATACATGACAGCAGGCAGTTGTTGCTCACAGATTTTGTGAATTCAAAACCAGCTCCTAGACTATGGCTACAACTTAGAAGGGTCAAAAATATTTTGTGATAACACCAGTGCAATTTCTATAGCACAAAATCCAGTCCTCCATAGTAGGACAAAACATATAGAGATTAGGCATCACTTCTTAAGAGATAATGTTGAGAAAAATAAAATTGAACTTCAGTATATCCCAACTGATTTGCAAAGGGGAGATATTTTCACCAAACCCTTGGATGAAAAGAAACATAACTTCTTCCTAAATCAGTTAGGAATGTTAGATGGAGGAAGTTTAAAATAAAACCCAAGATTTTAAAACTCTAAAACAGACCAAGACAAGGCTAAAAACTTGTATTTTCTAGTGTCTATAGGTTTTTTTTGTCTCTGAACTACGCTCGACGTTTTTCCCCAAGATTGTCGAATGGAGATCGACGCTTTCCAATAGCGTCGACCAGAGTTCAGCATTTTCCAGACAGCGCTAGGCTATCTTCTTCTAGTCACCAATCATCGATCGGAGATCGACGTTCTCCAGTATCGTCGAACGGAGATCAACGTTATTGAAGACTCTTCAGATTCCTTTAGAAGCCCAGATCGTCGAACGGAGTTCAACGATCTTTCCTTTCCAGAGTCAAACCCTAATATAAAATCATTCTTTTGGCCGTCGTTCTTCTTTTGAGTTTTCATACTCTTTGCAAACATTTCCTTTCCCTCCAAACATTTCTACACTTGGTCGTGGTTGTTCGGTACATAATGGCTGTGTCCGTTGCCACCCTTGCCAAGATGAAGTTCGACACAGGGTTTGATATCGACATGGATTCCTTTGATGGAAGCGATCAAATCTTCAAAGACATTCTGGACCTATTCAAAGAACAATAGCTAGTGCAAATAATGATAACCAGGATGAAGATTGCAGCCGATGAAATTAAAGAATGGGTATATACAGCGGACAATTTGGATCAGAATACATTGGTTGGTACTATAGCTGGGACGCAGGTATCCCTAACACCTGCTCTTCTTACTTAAGTGTTTTAATTGAGTTCTGGAAATGATTCCATTGAGTTATCTGGAGAAGAATCGTCAAATATGTTTGATAGAATGGGACATTCTGCCGCTAACCCTAGCAAGTTGTTGAAAAAGAACTTATCTATTTAGTATAGATTTCTCGCTGATGTTGTGGGGAAAGTGTTGTTGGCAAAGCAATCAGCACATGATACCATATCAAGGTATCAGTTCTGCTTGATGGGAGCACTTGTGGACAAGAAACATTTGAACTGGGGAGAGATCTTCTTTGACTTGATTAAGAAGAAAGTGAACAAAATTTTGGTAAACTTTCGGAGGATAATAGGGTTATTCCTGCACTCCAGGTGTCCTGAACTGATGGTATCAAGTGGAATGCACATCAATGCATCAAAGAGGCTGACCTGTGCCCTGTTTGGGAAATAGGACAGGCAGATAGTCAGGCCAACCAGGACTACTACTGCTTCAGGCACAAGGACTGTTGCAGTCTCTTCCCCTCAGGCCCCTGCCCTCATTGAAGCATTGCCTGCCTCCTCCTCTTCTCAACCTTCTCCAGTTCTTCCCTCAACCATTCCCTTATCTACTATAACCATCTCTACCTCCATCTCCACCTCAACCATCTCCACATCTATCTCCTCCCCCATTACAATTTCGACTTCTCTGTCCACTCTTTCACCTCCTCCAGCCACAATAGAACAATAATTCCATCCACTTCATTATTATCCACCTCTTTACATTCCATATTTCAACATCATGGATGATTCCTTCATGGATGATTCCCCCTCCTCACCTAGTGAGCTTCCCCCCACTTCCTCATACCAACAACTACTCCATGATATTCTAACCCAACCATCCTTCACTCCATCCATCTCCACACCCATAACCTCTATCTCCACCATCCCAATATCTCAACCCAACATCCTACCATCCCCACCCACTCATCCTGCGGCCCATCCATCACCAGCCACAGTCTTTTCTTCCTCCACCTCTACTCAAGTCCCACTTGAGCAAGTGGATCTCTCAGCACTTGCAGATAAGCTCTATGGGATACTGGCTCCCAAGCTAGTAGCGCTGCTGGAGACCTCCATGGATCCACTCCTGTAGTCCATCAAGGAGTTATCTGACAGGCTCTCCTCTCTTTCTACTCCTCAGGCAATCCCTTCAATGGGGTGCCTTGATCCAGTTCTCACTAAATCAAGGCAGGGGGAGATGCCCTATGAAGTTGTGGTAGTGCTTGCTGTTTCAGAGGAATTGCTGCCAGAAATGGCTGTTGATGCTTCAGTTCCAGCCCCAGTACCAGTACTAATAGTGGACCTCAGGTCACTGCTATCTAATTTTGACTTTCTTCACTTCAGCTGCTTACCAGCTCAGGGAGTTGAAGACTTTACTAAGGCCATTGTGCCTGTTGCTGTCTGGGATCCCAGCCTAATTACTTCTTATATCAGTTCTCTTAAGGCTGAGGAAGTTATTGTTTCTGTTGCTGCTGTTGTTGAAATTGTTGAATCTGCTGATATTGATATGTTGCCTGTTGTTTCTGTTGATGCTGCTGCTGATGATGAACTTGATGTTTACTTAGAAGAACCTGTTATTTCTGAAGCTCCTGTCTCTGCTCCTGCTGCTACTCCAATAGTTTCTGCTCCTATTGCTGCTTCTGAGAAGTCAAAACAAAGAGAAGAGTATATCAAAAGTATTGATGATCTATATGACAAACCCCAGAGTTCAGATAGTGATCAATTCAACACTGACTCTGATCATTCTTCTGGCACCATTGCCAAGAAAAGGAAAGCAAGAAGTAAGGCTATGATGAAAGTACCTCCTTCAAAAGTTAAAGACAACAATGATATACCCTATTACATTCTGCATGACTGCCAAATCACTGAACCATGGATGCAATACTCTAAGAACCAACTTAAGGCCATGAGGAAAAAGAGAAATCTTGACAAGTATGAAAAAGGATCATCTCAATTTCATCCTCCTCCTCCTCCTTCAGATTCAGGATCTGGTGGAGGCTCAGCTTTTCAGTCATCTGCTACAAAGCATAGCTCTTCTCAACCTTCACAGAGATATCAACCCAGAGGACAACATCAAAGAGGTTATCAATTTAGAAGAGGTCAGTCAAGAGGAAGGCAAAGAGATTACAGAACTTACTCCAGTCAACAAAGGGAAGGACAAGGCCCCACTGATTCTACATCAGGTCCTTTCCCATACAAGCTCAGAGATACAGTTGTCACCTGGGCTCCTCAAACTGATTCAGAGTCAATCAACAGATATGAACCCCCAATTCCTTTTGAGGACCCTGAGAACAATCCTTTATCTTGGACAGCTAGATTGAAAGAGCTTACTGCATTAGATCAGATTAAGAAGGCTAAAGAGCACGGCAGAGATACTTCCAACATCACAACCATGTCAGAACATAGAAAGAAAGAATTAGAGAGATATGCTTCAAGGAAATTCTTTGATCCAGAAGACTATATGAAGCTGGATCAAGAGGCTGTAATTCCAAGGCCAAGATCTCAAACCTCCTTAGGTGCAGAGGATGATAGAAGATCCAAGAAAGAAGCCCTAAATCCCGACAGAGAAATCTTATTCAAGAAGGGTAATGAGTAACTTGTGTAAGCTGATACTCATATTTATCTTCTAACTGATTCTGTGACTCTTGCTGTGTTTCTACAATGCTAAACTTATGTAATCTGCATTGTTGTTTCTGTTTTGTTTTCTTTAATCCTGATGTATGATTGTTATTTTACATTTTGTCATGTAAATAGTAATCCTAACCCAAATAGGGGGAGATTGTTGGAACACCCTATTACTAATTTGGGTAAGGATCACTATGTGATTAGGATTCTGTTTTGACCTTGCTGTATAGTCTGATAGGTCAATTAGAATGAGTCTAAGGGTTAGTACTTAGGTTTGAAAGCTGCCCTCCAGACCTTCTACAGATCTGGATTCAAGTGCTGAGAAAAAGACAATTCTCGTCGAGCTCAGCTCGACGAAACGTCGAACTCAGGTCGACGATCTCTTAGCTCAGTTTAATGAGGCGTCAAACTCCGTTCGACGATCTTCGAGCTCAGATCGACGCTCTGTCTCTAGATGATTTCCAAGTCGCTGATCTCAGGTCGACGATCGTAGAGCTCAGGTCGACGTTTTCTGTCTCTAGTATAAATCCAATCTATGAGCTCAGGTCGACGATAGCTGAGCTCAGGTCGACGATTTTTCTGAGAGGTCGACGTTTTCAGGATTCAAATTCAGGACAGTTATGGAATTCTTTCAGATTTATTCTCAGCATTTATGACAAAGGATTATGTAGCCATTTCAAGCAATCTTGTGCAAGTTTCAAGGAAGAATAATTGGAATGTTACTTAGGACTTTCCCCAGAGACAGTTGTCAATTATGGAAGTCGTTTTTGACTGAATAACGGCCATCTAAAGTCAGAATCAGATATACTCCTTAGAGAATAATTATTCTTAATAGATCACAGACAAGATTTGAAAAAGATATACAGAAGAGAGAACAAGAAATTCACTAATCAAGAATTCATCTTCTGAGAATAGATTCAGTAGACAAAAACTTACAGAATTACTGAGTCAGAATTCTTCAAGAACACAAGGAACATCATTGTGAAGGAGATGATCTGCCTTTTTACTCCTTCAAGCTTCAAGTGTTCAAAAGCTTCATTATCAAGGACTCCAAACATCACACATTTCAGCATCTGCTGAAATCATCTATTGCTGGAGATCTGAAGCAACTGAAGGCCTATCACCCTTGTCAAAGCTCATCTTCCTGAACCCTTACAGATCTCAGGGGGAGCTTTGACAACATCTTCCACTTATCTTCTCTCAGATTGTTGACAGAGAAGAACAACTCAACTTATTTTTTCCCTTTCTCTCCTGTAAAAGGGTTTCTCAAAACTCCCTTCAAAAGTTTTGTGGCTGTTTTCTGAGACCTTGTCAAAACTCAATGGTGGCAAGACACCTTATCAAAAAATCTAGTTTTGGTTTTTGAGCACCTTATCAAAAGTTCATTGGTGCCCAGGACACCTGATCAACTATTCCTGCAGTGGATTTCTACCTAGGGTGGTAGAAGAGTGGATGTACCCAGGTTGTTGGGGAACCACTATAGCTCCTTGTGTCATGTGGCTTGCTGTGCTTTTTTGCTTTGCTGTGTGCTGTGTGTTTATGTTTTCTTACTGCTTTAGTGTTTACCTTTCTGCTAGCACATTACACATATAAGTAAATTAAGTCTTCCACTGCTTTACAGTTTTAATTATAAATTATTTTAAAATACTCTATTGACCCCCCCTCTAGAGTGAAGATAGATCTTACCCTCACTTTCACAGAGATTATTATTCCTTTTTCTTTCAACATCTAGCTCTGCCAGCTAGGTTAGATCCTGACAACAGGATCTGCTCGGGGTCTGGGGCAGACTCCCTCGAGTGACATCAAGCTCTGCTAGCTAGGTGAGAGCCTGACAACGGGATCTGCTCGGAGTCCGGGGCATACTCCCTCGAGTGACATCCAGCCCTGCCAGCTTGGTGAGAGCCTGATAGCGGGAATTGCTCAGGGGTCTATCAAACGAACACCAAACATTCTCATAGATTGTAACGAGAGCATTGCCACTTCAAATTTTATTAGAAAAAGTAACGCTACTTACATGGTTCACGGGAAAAAACGCTTCAAGTCATCACGGCTCCAGGTGAGACTTACGGTCTCGCCCTCCACATTTCTGAGGCGATATCCTCCTGACCTCATTGTTTCTTTTACAATGTACGGTCCCTCCCAGTTGGGGTTGAGTTTTCCCACGACAGCTTACCTTCCCGCGACATCCACCTTCTTCAGGACCAGGTCCCCCTCTGCGAAAAGTTTGACCTTGATGTGCTTGTCGAAATAATTAGCCATCCTTATTTTCACTTCCTCCTGACGGATGGCAGAGAGGTCGCACACCTCCTCTACCATATCAAGGGAGAGTCGCAGCTCCCACTCATTCTCGGCTCTCCACTCCTCCCTATCTTCCCCTGCCTCGACCACCCGAGGCATTCGGACTTCGAACTCCACTGGGAGTACTGCCTCGCACACATGGGAGTGTTTGAAGGAAGTCTCTCATATGGTTGTGTTGGGTGTGGTCCTAAGAGCCTAGAGGACCGAAGGGAGTTGCTCCACCCAGTTCCCCCTCAAGCTCTCCACCTTCTTCTTGAGGAGGTTGACGATGAACTTGTTCGCCACCTCCACCTGCCCGTTTCTCCTAGGGTGATGAACCGAAGCAAATCTGAGATCTATCCCGAGTTGCCCACAAAGAGTGATGAACTCGGCGCTAACGAACTAGGGCCCGTTGTCCGTGACAATGGCCTGGGGCAACCCGTGCTGGCAGATTATTTCCCCCTACACAAAGTTCCTGATGAACTGCGAGGTCACCTTGGCCAACGCCTTGACATCTACCCACTTGGAAAAATAGTCGATCATGACCAACAAGAATCTCCTATGCCCGCTGGCCTGGGGGAAATGCCCTACCAGATCCATTCCCTAGATTGTAAAGGGCCAGGGCGCTGTGATGCTCCTGAGGAGTATAGCTGGCAGAAGTTTGATGGGGGCAAATAACTGGCACTTGCTACACTTCCTTGCGAACTCTGCAGTGTTATGGATCAAGGTCGGCTAGAAGTACCCCCATCTGATGATCCTTCCTTCCAGGGTCTGACTCCCAGAGTGGCTCCCACATTATCCGGAGCGAATTTCCTCAAAGATCCTCGGGACCTCTCTCTCTGCCATGCAACGTGCCAATATTCCCGAGAGGGTCTTCCGATATAGATGCCCATCCCGTATGAGATAATATACCGACTTGTACTTTACTTTCTTCTTGTCCATCCCTTCGGGATATTCCCCTGTGGAGAGGAAGGTCATGAACGGATCCATCCACAAAGGGTGCTGGTCCACCTCCATCAGCTCTCCCTCCTAGATGGAAGGGCGGAATAGGTCGGTGATGATACCTCCCACCCGGGGACCATGCTTCGCCAGTTGATCTACCTGCTCGTTCTCCTCCCTAGGCACGTGCCGGATAGAGAAAGTCTGGAATGTTCCGATGACCCCCTTCACCTTTGCCAAGTACAGCTGCAGGGTGGGCTCCCTTGCCTCTAACTCCCCATTGATCTAGGAAGCCATCACCATGGAGTCAGTGAGGACCTCCACATCATGCACCCCCAGCTCCCTGGCTAGGCGGAGCCCTGGGATTACTGCCTCATACTCGGCCTGATTATTGGTGATGGGAAAGTGCACCACCACAGTTTGCTCGATCCTCGTTCCCTGAGGGATTTCTATGATCACCCCCACCCCCAGGGAATGCCTCCCTGAAGCGCCATCCACCATCACCTTCCAAGGAATCGAACGAGTGAGTTTTGCCTCCACCACCTCGACCACATAGTCATCTAGGAAGTCGGCCATGGCTTGGGCCTTGATCGAGAGGCGAGGGATAAAGGATATATTGAACTCGCTCAACTCCACTAACCACTTTGCCAATCTGCCCGAATGCTCCACCCCCCCCCCCCCGAAGATGTTGCGGAGGGGGTGGTCAGTCACCACTCAGATCGAGTGTGCTTGGAAGTAAGGTTGGAGCCTCCGAGCCGAGATTACTAGAGCGAAGGCCAGCTTTTCCAAGATAGGATAGAGGAGCTCGACCTTCCTTAATACCCGACTTACATAATATATGTGGAGCTTCTTCTTCCCCTCTTCTCGAACCAGGATGGAGCTCAGGGCCCCTTCTCCGACCCCTAGATACAAAGAAAAGTCCTCCCCTTCCTTTGGCCCTTGGAGTAGGGGGGCTGAGTTAACTGCCTCTTCAGGGCCCGGAATGCCTCCTTGCACTCTGAAGTCCACTCGAACTTCTTGCCTCCCGTCAAAGTCTTGAAGAAGGGAGAGCACTTCTCTCTGCCCTGGGAGAGGAACCTGCTCAATCCTGCTAGCTTCCCTCTCAATCGCTATACCTCTTTGGAATTCCGGGGTGACCCCAGCTCCATGATTGCTCGGATCTTGTCAGGATTGGGCTCTACCCCCATGGGGGTGAGAAGGTGGCCTAGGAAATTTCCCCTGCTCTCCCCGAAGACATACTTCAGGGGGTTTAGCCTCGTCTTATACTTACGAAGGGTGGCGAAGGATTCCTCCAAGTCCTGGAGGTGAGAGTCAACATCTCGACTCTTGATTATGAGGTCATCAATATACACTTCTATGTTCCTCCCCCTTTACTCTCGAAATACCTTGTCCATCATCTTCTGATAGGTTTCACCTGCATTCTTCAGCCCAAAGGACATCATTTTATAGCAGTAGCACCCATCCCCAGTGATGAAGGAAACATCATTGATGTCGGGAGGGTGCATCCTGATCTAGTGGTAACCTGAAAATGCATCTAGAAAACTCATTATAGGGTGGCTGAATCAACCAGCGTGTCAATCCAAGGCAAGGGGTAAACATCCTTGGGGCATGATTTATTAAGAAGAGAAAAATCAACACACATACGCCACCAACCATCTCCATTTTTAACTATTACTATATTGGAGACCCAGCCGGGGTATTGTATTTCGGATACAAAGCCAGCCTTGAGAAGCTTGGCTACCTCCTCACTGATTGGTTCGGTCAGCCTGTCCACGGTGGAACTCTTCTTTTGTTGAACGGGGTGAGCTTCCGGGTCCAGGTTGAGGCGATGGAAGGCCACATCGGCATCGATCCCCGGCATCTCCGCGACGCTCCAAGCGAAGATGTCCATGTCCTTCTAGATGCACTCCAGCATCCTTCCTTGGGCCTCTAGGGTCAGCCCCCTGCTGATGTGAACCTTCTTCACCCGGCCTCCCAGGGTGAGAACCTCCATCTCAACCACCTCCTCTGTTGCTTCCAGGCGGGGCTACTCCCCCCATTCTTCAACGTTCTCCCCTCCCGGGGCAAGGAATTCCTCTCCATCCTCCTCCACAGAAATTACCTCAGCCGACTCCTGAAATTCTTCTTCCACCTCCACCTGGGTGCGACTCTCCTCTACTTCCATCTCCTCCCTGTCGGCCTCCTTCTCCGCTTCCTCCATCCTCCGCCCCATCTCCTCAGCCCCCTCTTGCCAAGAGATGGAGTTCACCGCCGTGACGTAGCACTCCCTCGGTACCTTGGGATCTCCCCAGACCCGAACCTGGACCCCCTCGGCGTTGAACTTAAGGCACTGGTGGAAGGAAGAGGGGACGTAGTGGAAGGAGCTGATGAGGGGCATCCCAAAGATGGCACTGTAGCTACTGGGGGCGTCCCCGATGATAAACCTGAATATGCGGGATTGCCCCACCCCCCCAGAGAGACATGAAGTCCCACACCTCCTTCAACTTCCTTCCTCTCCCTTGAGAAGCCATACAGGGGCCCGTCCGAGGCCAGCACCCTCCTGGCCTCCACCCTCTTTGCATCAAACTCCTTCTTGAAGATGACGTTGACCGAGCTCTAGTTGTCAATGAGGATCCGAGAGACGGTGAAATTTTCGATGGCTGTCTGGATGACCAGCACATCGCAAAAGGGATCCTCATGACCTAACATATCTTTGATTGTGAAGTTGATTCTCTCTTCCGGGGGTGGGGATTGGGATGTGGAGCCAATGCTCCTGCAGGACATGGTGTGGAGACTTGCCTTTCGGGAAGCCTTGACTCCCACCCCTCCGTGGATCATTCCGATCCCTCCCCAGGTTCCTACATTTGCCCGGTCTTCGCACCTGTCCACCTCCACCCGAGGCAGGACCTCCTCGATCCGCACTCCCTGGAGGTCTTATTACTATTGCTGCTTCTTATTTCCTCTCATCTCGAGGAACTCCGGGCACATGGCCGTGGCGTGCCCTTCCTCCCGATAGAAGTCATAGTAGGGCAGCTCCACCCTAACCTCCCTTCTTCTCCTCCGCGCCGCTCTCCTCCTCTCCCCCATAGCTATGGCCATAGCCTGCTCTTGGTTGGGGAGAGGTGGTCTCTAGCCCTGCCTCCCACCTGGAGGATAGAACTGGACCTGGCCTCGCTGGCAGTTATCCCCGCCATGATGACCTCCCTGCGGCCCTTGATCTTGATACTCTGGCCTCCAACCCATCCAATGGTTTAATTCCTGACGCCCCCACCTAGGCTGTTGTTGTTGCTGCGAATCCCTCTGCGGGGCTCAGCTCTCCTCTCCTCCTGACCTCTGCCCCCTCTGGGCTTCTCTTCCTCCATAGCCCACCTGGCTATCCTCTGGGCAAACTCCGGGTTTGATGCTTCCCCGTCGACTTCTCTCACTGCCCTCTCCATCAACTCCTCATAGGAGAGGGACGACACCCTCTTCAACTCCATTCGAAAGAAACCCTACTGCTGCCCCAGGGTGAAGGCCATCATCAGGTTGTGCCCCGACATCTCTTGGACTTGGGTGACCTCCTCCTAGAAGCGATCGACGTAACTCCCCAAGGTCTTGTTCACCCCCTGCTTGATGTGGAACAGGGACCCTGACTCCTTCTTCCTCCTCTTGGAAGTGGTGAACCTCAGCATGAACCCCCGACGCAGGTCCTCGAAGCAGTAGATGGAATTGGCCGGCAACTGGTGGAACCACTCTCTCGCCTTCTCCATGAGGATGATGGTGAAGAGCCTGCTCTTAAATCTGTCCGACATCTATCGGATCGATACCACATCCTCAAACCACTGGACGTGTTGGACCAGGTCTCCCTTCTCGGTGTAGTAGGACATCTCGGGCTCCCTGAACCCCTCTAGAACCAGAGCAGAAGAAACCAGCTCGCTGAAGGGGCTGTCTACCCCTACCGGGCGAGCTGGGGGGTCTCGTACCCCCATCTCACCAAACCTGTCGCCGCTTGCCGAGCCGGGGAAGAGCACCCGCCCGGGGAGCTCGCCGCCTCTCCCTTCCTCGGCGACCTCCTTCCATGCTTGCCTGCCGAAAGCATCCTCGCCAAGGGATAGAGCCGCGAGAACGGGGACCGCTGGAGTCGATCACTTGACATGTGCGCCGAGTGCAAATCTGACCAAGCCGAGCACTTCCTGCCTGAAGTTCTCGAACATCCCCATCGTGGCGAGAGGGGGAGGGGGTTGCGAGTCGAACCTTCCCGATCCTTGCCTTTCTCCTGCCATTAAGCTCGCTGAAGATTTTCTATAATGACCACGCTCCACGCTCACCGAACCAAAATGTTGAAACCGAAAACTCGGTCTCGATGGAGTTCACCCTTGGGTAAGGGGTAATCGTGCACCTACTTCGCTTCTGCAAGAAAAACAATAAGGAAAAAGAACAAGGGACTGGACCAAGGGCCCGACATAGAGGTCCCACCACACACCCGGAAGATCACTGAGCGCTTCCCCACCTTAGCCAAATGTCGGTCAAAGGTACCTCAGAAAGCGCTAGAAGACTAGGAGAAAGGTAAGAATGGCTTCTAAGGTACCCCTTGGGTCCTATTTATAGATTTCTGAAAATGACCTGCAAATTGCCAACCTCCGCTATTCTAAATAGCTATGTGCAGCCAAACTGGGTCTGCCAACAACGTAAATCCGCTGTTCTAACTTGACATGGGCAATCCAGCGGGGGCAAAATTATTAAAACACCTCGCCAATCACTAGGCGAGTAACTCTCAATGAACCCTACTCGGCAAGGGCGGCGAGTGCTCGATGGAGCTGGCACTCGCCGCCTATCTTCGGCCTTGGGCGAGTACGGGCCCGGCCTACCCTACTCTCCCGTCGTGGAATTGTTGATCAGTCTGGAATCGGCAAGCAGCTCAGAGCTCGATGAGTTTCTAAGAGCTCGGCGAACAGTCCGGAGCTCGACGAACAACCCGGAGCTTGACAAATAGCTTGGAGCTCGATGAACAGTCCTGAGCTCAACGATCACGGCTTGGCGAGTTGGGCTTGCCGGGTGCGATCTCGCCTATAAAAGATGCATCACCCCTCCCGGGTGAGCCGGAAACTGCCGAGCTCTCCCTCCTACTGAGCTCGCCCAGGGACTCAGACTGCACGATTTAGCCGATCTGGCTCCTGCTAACCCACTAGCCGAATACGGGGTTGTACACTATCTAAAATGCTTCTAATGAACTTATGCTCTAAAAGAAATCTATCTAATGTCTCATAACAAACTCTTGGAGGTTGCTTTTGACCATAGAGAGCTTTATGAAACTTAAAAACATAAGAGGGATGAGTTGAAGAGATAAAACCTGGTTGTTGTTCAACATATACTTCCTCTTTTAGTTCTCCATTTAGAAATGCACTTTTGACATCCATTTGATAGATTTTGAAATTCTGATAGGTAGCATAAGCAAGAAAAATTATGATGGCTTCAAGTCTTGCAATAGGAGCAAAGGTTTTATCATAATCAATGCCTTCTTCCTATGATTAACCTTGGGCTACCTGCCTAGCTTTGTTTCTCACAATTGCTCCTTATGCATCCAGCTTGTTCCTAAAGACCCATTTAGTTCCAATTACTGGGTAGTATTTGGGTCTTGGAACTAAATACCAAACTCTACACCTCTCAAATTGATTGAGTTCCTCATGCATTGCAATAATCCAGTGGGGATCTAACTCTGCATCTTTTATGGATTGAGGCTCAATTTGAGAAATGAAGCAAGCATGCATAAAATATTGTTTGAGTTGATGACTTGTTTGCACACCAACTGATATGTCTTCAATCACTTGAGATATGAGATGATATCTAAGTGTGACAAGATCAGTTGGTGGAGTTGGGTTCATCAACAGCTTGTGGAATTAATCCTCTTGTGGAATTATATTTGCTGTTGTGGGTTGACTGCTTCAACAATTTCTTCTTCACCATCTTCATCAATCTGTGGAGAAGGATGCAATATAACCTCTTGGGTAAGGTTTAAATCATCTAATTTCTCAAACAGATAGGGTACCTGCAAAGTGTCTCTGGTAGAAAAATCATTTTCCTTGTAAAATATGTTAGCTTCATCAAAGGTTACATGTACAGATTCTTCCATTTTTAATGTTGATTTGTTAAATACCCTATAAGCCGTGACTTGGGAATATCCAAGAAAAATTCCCTCTACAGCTTTGGATTCAAATTTTCGTAAGTGTTTTTTGTTATTATTATGAATATAACACTTTCAGCGAAATACTTTAAAATAATCTACTTTAGGTTGCTTCCGCTTAAGTAATTCATAGGGAGTCTTAACCTTAAGTTTATGTATTAAACTTCTGTTAAGAATATAATTTGCTGTGCTTACAGCCTCTGCCCAAAAGGATAGGGGCAAATAGGCATCTACAAGCAATTTCCCAGGAGATTAAATAAGGGTTCTATTTTTTCCTTTCAGTGACCCCATTTTGTTGAGGAGTTCTAGGAGTAGAAAAATAGTGTCTGATACCTTCCTTCTCACAGAATTCTTTCATTAGAAGAGATTCAAACTCAGTGTCATGATCACTTCTGATCAATGCAACCTGAGTAGAGTACTAAATCTTGATGTTCCTAAGAAAGTCTGTAAAAACTTTAAATTTATCTGACTTTTTTCTCAGAAAGAACACCCAAGTGAATCTAGAGAAGTCATCAATAATAACTAGAGTGTATGGCTTTCCTCCCAAACTTTGTACAGCTATATGGCCAAAAAGGTCCATATATAGTAAGTACAAAATCCTGGGTGAATCACTTTTATTAATGGATTTGAAACTATTTTTAGTTTGCTTGCTTAATTGACAAACCCTGCAGAGTCCTTCCTTCTTATAAGAACCAGAAGGCAGTCCTCTAACAAGGTTATCCCTAGATAATTTAGCAATATTCCTAAGGTTTACATGACATAGTCTCTTATGCCATAAATCAATAGTGTTACTTATTTGGTTAAATAAACAAATTTCTTAATTAGTAGTGTACAACCCCATATTCGGTGAATGGAACCCAGAGACACCAAGGGTAAGGTTTGGACTAGCTTTGGGCTAGCTTTGGGCTTCAGAGCAGAAGAGCTCCCTCCTAGGAGTGGGCGAGAACGCTCGTGCTCAAGCCCCGATCGAGACCTACTTCTGCCCTGAGGCGGGCGAGAAGGCTCACGCCTCGCATAAGGCCGGAACTGGCTCGGTCCGAGGCATTCTTTAGCACCTCTTTTGCTCCCGCCGGGCGAAGGAGGGAGGGTTATCGGCATAGGGTTCTTGCCGGGTGGGGCCCAGGGTGAAATTACCTAGTTTCCCTCGGGTAAATTACCTATATGACCCAAGGATCTGTATTTAGTATTTCATAACAGAAGGATTTGGCTGTTGGCAGACCAGCCAAGGGTAATTTTGTAATTTTAGGTCAGCGAAGACTATAAATAGACCTGTAGGGGCTCTTCAGAAGCCAAGCTCACATTTCTCTAAGACTCTCTAGTGCTTTCTGAGGAGCTCCAAGCCTAGCTTTTGGCTTTGGATGGGAAGCTCTCAGAGATCTTCCGGGCAAGAGATGGGACCTCCCTACTGAGGATTTGGGTCAATTCTAGGTCCTTTACAGCCAGTAAGGGGTCAGAGCTTGGGATAAGTAGGTGTTGGCTGTGCCCCTATTTTCAAACTCTCGTTGAGGTCAAGTTTTGGCTTCAACAGTTCTGGTGCAGTGAGCGTGAAAGGTAGTCGACACAAGAAAATCTTGAGTTTAGTCCCATTAAAGGAGGTGAAGGTGAAGGATCTGGTTCAGGAAGTTCCCCCTCCCAGGGAGAAGAGGTGACAAGGAAGATGCTGGAAGACTTCAGGAGAGAGGTCCTGCAGATGATCAGCCTGGCCTTCTCGACAAGGAGCGAGTGGGCAACCCCTAAGGTTCCAGTAGAGGCAGTCCCGCTCTTGGACAAGAATGCCCCTGTGCAGCACCCCGAGAAGGAGGTCCCGATGGAGGTTGGCGAGAGGGATGTTGCCGCGCGGGAGCTTTTCCCAGGCCAGCGTCCTGGGAAGGAGATTCCAACAGAGATTGGCAAAAGGGAGGCAGTTGTGCGAGAGCTCTTCCCTGGGCATGGTCTCGCGGATCGGGCCAGCCAGCCGAGGCCGCGAGATGTGCCCTCTCAGCAGGGAGGTGGCGAGAGCCCCTTCAGTGAGCTCATCATCTCGGCTCCGGTGCCAGAGGGGTTCCGGGAGCCCGACATGTCCTACTACTCGTGGAAAGATGACCCTGTACAGTGGTTCGAAGACGTTGTTTCGATAAGACAGATGAAGGATGCCTTCAAGTGCCGTCTATTTGACATCACATTGAAGGAGAAGGCCTGGGACTTGTTCTACCAATTGCCGGCAAGTTCGATCTGCAGCTTCGAGGATTTGCGCTGAGGGTTACTGTTGAGGTTCTCGACATCAAAGAAGCAGAAGAAGGAGGCGGAATGCCTATTTGCGGTGAGACAGAAGCAAGATGAGATGCTGGGTCATTACGTTGACCGGTTTCAGGAAGAGATACTCCTGGTCCAGGAGGTCCCAAGGTATGAGCTGATGCTCGCCTTCACCCTTGGGATGAGACCAGGATTCTTTAGCATGGAATTGAAGAGAGTACCCCCCCCCCTCTCTTTTGAGGTGCTCATGGAGAGGGCAGCGTAGGAGATAGACTTTGAAAGGGCCAATCCGGCTTTTGCTAGGAAGCTGGCCCGGTTGGCGGAGGATGATGTGAAGGAACCAGCAGCAGGAAGGCAGAGGGAGCCAATGGAGCAGAGGGAGCAGAGAGAAGAGAGAAGGAGGGAGGAACTCCGAGGGCAGGGGCGGCATCAAGGATGAGGGGCCCGGGAGCCGAACAACCGATTGGGTTGGAGGCCTCAGGTGGGTCGCCCCCAGGGACATGGATGAGGCTTTCAGGGAAGAGACAACTTCCGTGAGCCGAGGAGGTTTGATCAGCCAACGTGGAGGCAGGGGCCGAGGGGTCACTTCCCACCACAACAAGAGGTAATGGAGGTCAGCAAAGGTAGAGGAGCAAGGAGAGGAGTTTGAGGAGCCGGGAGAAGAGGAGGAGGAGAAGGAAGTGGTGGCAGGGCAACGTTGCTCTTCTGTGACTTACACCAGGAGGAGGGTCACGCAACAGCCACCTGCCCGGAATTCCTAGAGATAATAGAAGCTAGGGGGTTGGGGAGGCAGGATCCGCCGGTAAGGATCGTGGAGGTGCAACAGGGAGAAGGGGAAGACAGGTGCGAGGATAGGGCTGATGTGGGGACTCGGGGGGGGGGGGATCGGGGTGATCCATGGAGGAGTTGGGATTGAGGAAACTCGCAAGGGGAGCCTCTAGACCATGTTCCGAAGGGGGGGTTGCCTCGACCTCCCAGGCTCCCCCAAAAGAGAAAATTACCTTTTCGTCAGCGGATATGCCGGACTACGAGGATCCGTTCTGTGATGTCTTGGTGATCCAGATGGCAATAGAGAACTTAACGGTCTCTAAGATCTTAGTAGACAATGGGAGCTCCATGAATGTGATCTTCAAAAAAGCCTTCGATTAGATGAAGGTCGAGGCCAAGAAGGTCTTAGCTTCGGATGGGCCGTTGTTTAGATTTTTTGGAGAGAGGAAGGAGGTAGAAGGAGGGGTAGGATTGCATGTGAAGTTAAGGGGCATGTCGCAGAACTGTAGGTTCGTGATAGTGGATGCCCTAAGCAGTTACAATGCCATCTTTGGGTGCCCCCTCATCAGCGCCTTTACTGCGTCCCCTCCTCATTCCATCAGTACCTCAAGTTCAACAATGGAGGGGTGCAGGTTAGGATCAGGGGGGACCCGAAGGTGGCGAGACAATGCTACATGATGGCAGTTAACACCGTATCTTGGATGGCTAAGGCGAAAGAGCTGGAGAGAGAGATGACAGAGAAGGAAGAGGTTGTCGGAGAGGAGGTGAGCCTGTAGGAGGTAATTGGGGAGATGGCAGAGCAGCAAGAGGTTGTCAGAGAGGAGGTGAGCCTGGAGGTGGCGATCAAGGAGATGGCGGAGGATCAGAGAGGAGTTGTGCAGGAGGTCCCGAGGGATAATGGGTCGGAGCCGCAAGAGGTTCGGTATCAGGAAGAAGTAGAGGAAGGGCAAGGAGGAGAACGAGTTGAGAGAGAGGCCCCGAGGGGCGTGGAGGTTGAGCAGCAGCAGGAGATCCTAGGAGAGGCGATGGAAGTGGAGGAAGAAGGAGGAGAGGAGGAGTTCGGGTAGGAGGAAGAGGAGAGGACTGGCTGGGAGCTGTCACAGCTGGAGCTGGCTGAAGAAGTGGTGGAGATAGAATTCTTCACCAGCGCCAGCAAGGTGCAAAGGTTACGGATCACCGGGGGCTTAGGCCTCGAGGACCAGGAGCGAGTGCGGGCTTGCATCCAAAGCAACATTGACATATTTTCTTGGAGCGCGGCTGACATGCCGGGAATCGACGCAGATGTAGCCTGCCATCGCCTGAACCTGGACCCCCGGACGCGGCCCATCCACCAGAAGATGAGGACCGTTGCTACCAAGCTGGAGGAGCCCATCCGCGAGGAGGTCAAGAAGCTTCTTGAGGCCGGCTTCATCTCGGAGATCCAGTATACGGGCTGGATCTCAAACGTAGTAATGGTTAAAAAAGGGGGGAGGGAAATGGCGCAGGTGTATTGACTTTTCCTTATTGAATAAATCATGCCCCAAGGATTGCTACCCCCTGCCTCGGATCGACGTGCTGGTTGATTCAGCCATTGGTTTTTCTATTATGAGCTTTTTAGATGTTTTTTCAGGTTATCACCAGATCCGAATGCACCCTCCTAATGTCAAGAATGTCTCCTTCATCACGAGAGAGGGATTATTCAGCTATAAGATGATGCCCTTTGGGTTGAAGAATGCAGTGTCTACATACCAACGCATGATGGATCGAGTCTTCCAGGGTCAAAGGGGGAGGAACCTAGAGTTCTATGTTGATGACCTGATGGTCAAGAGCAAGAGTATGGACTCACACATATGAGACTTGGAGGAGACGTTCGCTACCCTACAGAAGTTCAAGATGAGGTTGAACCCCTTGAAGTGTGTCTTCGGGGCAAGCTGTGGGATGTTCCTTGGGCATCTTCTGACCCCGGCAGGGGTAGAGCCTAACCCGTATAAGGTGAAGGCCATCCTAGAGTTGGAGTCACCACGCAGTGCTAAAGAGGTCCAGCACTTAATAGGCAAGCTGGCCGGACTAAGCAGATTCCTCTCTAGGTCGGGGGAAAAATGCTCATCGTTCTTTAAGGTTGTGCGAGGTAACCAAAGGTTTGAATGGACCGCTGAATGTGAAGAGGCTTTTCAAGCGCTGAAGAGGCAGATCTCGCAGGCTCCGCTACTTCAAAGCCCAGAGGGAGAGGATCTAGCCTTATATCTTGGAGTAGGAGTGGAGGCCGTGAGATCCGTTCTGGTAAGGGAAGAGGGGAAGAAGCAATTGTCAATCTACTATGTTAGCAGGACCCTGAAGAAGTCGGAGCTCCGCTATCCCATCTTAGAGAAGCTAGCATAAGTTTTAATTATTTCAACCAGGAAGCTCCGGCCATACTTCCAAGCCTATTCGATCAAGTTGGTGACGGACCATACCCTACGCAAGATATTTGAAGGAGTGGAACACTCCTGAAGATTGGCCAAGTGGTCTATTGAGCTGAGCGAGTTTGACATCTCGTTTGTCCAAAGGTTCTCCATCCAGGCGCAAGTGGTGGCTGAATTCTTGGCCGAATATGTTGTTAAGGTCGGGGCCGAGGAGCTGTTGTCGTAGGGGGCGTGGAAGATGGTGGTTGACGGGGCCTCGAGAAAGCATTCCCTTGGAGGAGGAGTGGTGTTGATAAGCCCATAGGGGGTCACTATAGAACAAGCGATGGTCTTGCACTTCCCAGTGACTAACAACCAAGCTGAGTATGAGGCCGCGATAGTCGGCCTTCATTTGGCAAAGGAGCTTGAGATCCAGGATGTGGAGGCTTTTACGGACTCGCTGGTGGTAGCATCGCAGATCCGAGGAGAGTTTGAAGCTCGGGATCCGACCCTTGCAAAGTACTTGTCCAAGGTGAGGATGATCATCGGAGGGTTCCAGACGTTCTGGATCAAACATATCCCCAGGGAAGACAGTGTAGCGGCCGATCAGCTGGCTAAGTTTGGACCTCGGGGGGGGGGGGGGGGGAGGAACCCTGACCGAGTTGTTTTCACCAGCAATCGAGGAAGGAGAATTGATGGAGGTGGATCAGCGACCCTCATGGGTGGACCCCTTGGTAACCTTCCTGACCACGAGCGAGCTTCCGGAAGGGACTAAGGATGCGAAAAGGTTCAGGCACAAAGCAGACCATTACCTAATGATGGAAGGAGGGTTGCATCAAAAGATGTTGACAGGACTCCTTGCAAGGTCTGTGACCAAGGAAGAGATCCCATGGATCCTGGAGGAAGTACATTCAGGTGAGTGCGGCAGTCACTCGGGGGGAAGGATGTTGGAAGAAAGGGTGGTAAGGAAAGGGTATTTCTGGCAGACCCTAAGGAAGGATACGAATGAGTTTGCAAGGAGGTGCCGGAAGTGTCAGCTGTACGCCCCCTCCAGCTCTTGCCCTCTCAAAGGCTCCGAAGCATCACGACACCATGACCTTTTGCCATCTGGGGGATGGATCTAGTTAGGCCCTTTCCCCCGGCTAGCGGGCAGAGATGGTTCCTTCGTGTCATGATTGACTACATTTCGAAGTAATAGGAGGTCTAGGCGCTATCCAAGGTCACCTCATAAGTCATCAAAAACATTGTTTGGGGAGAGATCATATGCAGGAACGGGTTGCCCCAGGCGATAGTGACAGATAAAGGGCCCCAGTTTGCCAGTGAGGAGTTCATCAGCTTCTGCACCTAGCTAGGGATAGACCACAGTTTTGCCTCCATCCAGCACCCCAGGAGCAGCGGCCAGGTGGAGGGGGCAAACAAGATCATTGTGAACTTACTCAAGAAAAAGGTGGAGAACTTGTGGGGAATTTGGTGGAACAACTCCACTCAGTTCTATGGGCCTTGCAGACAACCCCAAACACGGCCACCGGTGAAACCCCCTTCAAACTCTCCCATGGGTGTGAGGAAGTATTGCTGGTGGAGTTCACGGTTCGATCCCCGCGGGTCACGGCCGTAGGAGAAGGAGACAAGGGTTGGAGGTTGGAGAACGAGGGGGAATTGCGCCTCTCATGGGATATGGTGGAAGAGCTGCGCGATGTCGCAACTATCAGGCAGGAAGAAATCAAGCGGCGAATGGAAAGATACTTTGACAAGCACATCAGAATCAAATAATTCATAGAAGGAGATCTAGTGCTAAAGAAAGTTGATGTTACGAGAAGATCAGCCCGCGTTGGCAAGCTCAACCCGAGTTGGGAAGGACCTTACATTGTTGAAAGGATTCTAAGAACGGGAGGTTACCACCTCCAGGACATGGAGGGGGGATCCATGAGCCACACCTAGAACGGTGAAGATTTGAAACGCTTCTACCCATGATGGGGGAAGGTGAAACTGTATATTCAAGTCAAGTTATTATGTTATATTCACTAACTTGTTATTACTTTGGTCTCACCTATTGTGGATTGCTGGTGATAGGAGGGTTGGATGTTTGCACTACCCCGAGCACGGCTCGGCACCAGGTAGACCCGCTGCACAGGCTCTCATCTAGCTAGCAGGTCCGAAGGCTCGCCTGTGGGGGTAAGGGACCCCGAGTGCTGCTCGGCTCCGGGTAGACTCGCTTCTCAGGCTCCTATTAGCTGGGCAGTTCCGTAGGCACACCTGGGGGAAAAGGACTTGATCTTGGACATGCTCTTTGGGATACTTTAGTTCGGATGTTTGCAATACCCAAAGCTTGGCTCGGCCCCAGGTAGACCAGCTGTGCAGGCTCTCATCTAGATGGCAGGTCCGAAGGCTCGCCTGTTGGGGTAAGGGACCCCGAGTGCTGCTCGGACCCTGGTAGACTCGCTGCTCAGGCTCACATTAGCTGGGCAGGGCTGTAGGCACACATCGGGGGAAAGGACTTGACATTGGACATGCTCTTCGGGATACTTCAACTCTGATGTTTACACTACCCCGAGCTCGGCTCGGCCCCAAGTAGACCCGCTGTGCAGGCTCTCATCTAGCTGGCAGGTCCGAAGGCTTGCCTGTAGGGGTAAGGGACCCTCAGTGCTACTCGGCCACGGGTAGACTCGTTGCTCAGGCTCTCGTTAGTTGGGAAAGGCTGTAGGAACACCTAGGGGAAGGACTCATTCTTGGATATGTTCTTGGAGATACTTCAGCTTGGATTTTTGCACTGCCCCGAGCTCACCTCAGCATCAGGTAGACCCGCTGCACAGACTCTCATCTAGCAGTCAGGTACGAAGGCTTGCCTGTGGTGGTAAGGGACCCCGAGTGCTACTCGGCCCCAGGTAGACTCGCTGCTCAGGCTCTTATTAGCTAGGCAGGGCTATAAGTACACCTGGGGGGAAAGGACTTGTTCTTGGATATGTTATTTGTGGCACTACGACTTGGAAACTTTTGCACTACCATGAGCGAGGCTCGGATCCGGGTAGACTCGCTGACCGGGCCTTCTAGGCAGGACAGGAGGCACACCTAGAAGGCAGAAGAAAGACTTTGAGAACCTCCTCAGATAGGAGGTCTCGGTCAGGAGGTCTCAGTCATGGTCTCGGCCAAGAGGTTCTCGGCAAAAGGAGTTCCCAGTAGGCAGGCTCTCGTCAAGGGGTCCTTGGCCTGACAGCAGGGAGTTCTCGACTCTGTTCACTCGCGTGACGTGAAGGGGGCGGTGCTCCCCTTTGGAACCTACAGACAACGCTTCTGGCAGAAGGTTCTCGGCGGAAGGCACTCTGAGATGGCATGCAGGGCCTCGAACTCTCGGTAGGTCTCCACCTATTGATCGCTAAGGGGAATGACTATCCTAGGGAGGCTGGGGGCCTCAGCGAGAATGCGCTTGATAAGCATTTGACACTACGACATTTATTAAGAGGAAAAAAATCAGTCACAATATACAAACATGCACAATGTATTCTTCAAAATGTAATTACACGCGAGAACACTTCACGCGTTACAAAGGCACAAAAGAAGGGGGGGGGAGAAACTCATCAGGGGGACGCGCTATACCCCTCGCTCGAGCTCTTGCTAGAGCTCCCCCTGGATCTCTCGCGAGAACACTCCCCAGATGTCTCGCCAGCGGCAGTGTGAGATTTCGGGACATCCGAGGGTGGGGAGTCAGGTGTGCCCGTGGGCTTAGGGATGGGATCGAAAAGACACGGGAGAAGATGACAGGAGACAATGGTTTCGATGCCCTTGTTCAAACACCCCACATCCCGCAATGTCTCTATGGTTAGCCTTGCTGTTTCTTGGGCGTTGGTATGCAACAGCTTATCGATGTCGTATTCCAAGAAGTGGAGGCTCCTCAGCCTCTCGTCCAGTGAAGGAGGAGGCGGGACCGCAGCTGCATCCGCTTCCATCTGCTTGAGCTGGTACTTCAACATGAGGTTCTCGCACTCAACGCCGGCCAACTACGCGCGAAGCACCATATGCTATTGGCAGAATCCTGCGCGAAGGAGAAACCCTTCAATAAAAGAGGAGAAACGGCTGTGAATTAGAGGTGCGAGAGCGAGTGACTTGGAAGATCTCACTTACCTCTTCCGCCAGGCGCAAGTACAGAAGTCGCTGGGCATCCGCCAGCTCGGCCTTTATTACAGCCGCGTGGGTCGCAGCCTCGTCCCTCGCCTTGAGCATCTATCCGAAGTTGCGGTCGATGGTGATACTCCGGTGCTCACATATACGTGCAAGCTCGAACCCATGCAGAAAGGCCCGGATGGAGTCAAGGTCCAGGAGCCGGGTGGAAAGTTGGTCAAAAATGCTGGCATCTTCTCGGCTGTAAAGGCCGTAGCCCAACGCAAAAGCGTCGTGTGTGATCTCTTTATGCTTCGCCCAGCTTGGGAGGAGGGTATAAAGGGAGACCCAGTTGGCCTCAGGATCCCATTAGAGAAGGGGATTCCCTTCCGCATCCAGGCATTTTATGCTATGGCCAAAGTTTCAGTGTCCCTTTGGAACCTACTGGGGTGGGGCCTGAGCAGAAGTATCAACGGCAACCCCCATGCCAATAGCCCCGCCTACGGCTGGCAGGTTCTCGGAAGGGGCCCCAACGGTGGTGCCGACGACAGTGGTCACTTCTCCGGCTGCCGATAGGATCTCGGCGAGGGATCGACCCTCTGCGATAGGTCGGGCGGGAGAGGCCGCCACAGACTTCCCCTTGTCTACGATAGTTGGCTTTGGTCTTTTGGGTGGATTGGATAAGAAGGTTTCGGGCTTTTTCTTCTCGGCACTAGACTGAGGGGGAGGAGCCAGCTCGTCCCTGCAGGCAAGAGCCGCAGACTTCGCGAGAGCTAGTAGATCCCTCACTGCCCTTGTCTCAGAAAACAACTGGCACAGAGGGATTTCCCGCTCTCCTGCAAGATCGACAATGTTCAGCACTACGTTTAGAATATGAAAAACCAAGCTAAAGGTGAGACAACACCTTTGCCATGAGGCACGAGCAGGAGAGAGTCGACGTCTTGCCTGAGGAATTGGACGTCGAAGTCGTTGGTCCCGAAGAACTCTAGGAGGGTGCTCTCGCGCGACCCCAGAGTGGGCGGCTTGTAGGCAGCGTCGTCGGACTGGACAGGCGCAAGGGGCACGCTATCGAAGTCGCCAAGTATCATGATCAGAAGCACATGTCAGTAGAGTTCAGTGTTGGAGACTACATTTATCTGAAGGTCAGACCAGTCAGAGGAGTCTCTAGAATTAAGCGGATGAAGAAACTGAGCCCCAGATTTGTTGGTCCTTTTGAGGTACTAGAAAGAGTTGGTTAAGTTGCATATAGGTTGGCCTTACCTGAGGAAATGAGTGGTGTACATGATGTATTCCACCTGTCCTATTTGAGGAGAGCAGTAAGAGATCCCAGTAAGATCATCAGTACCAAGAAAACACCAATTGAGACAGATCTTGGTATTGGGGTTAGACAAGTCAAGATAGTGGATTCAAGGATTCAGAAGCTCAGGAACAGAGAGATTCGCATGGTCAAAGTCCTTTGGATGAACTGTGGCCGTCCAGAGTATACTTCGGAGCGATAGGATGAGCTTAAGAGCAAGGCAGACAATTCTTTCCTTTTCGATTCAGGTATGGTTTCAATTTTCGAGGACGAAAATTTTTGTTAGGAGGGGAGATTTGTAACATCCTAATTTTTTTGATGCGAAAATTATTTAAATTGTAGGGCCAAGTCGAGATGATTTGTGATCGAGACAGCGTGACGTCGAGGTACGTTGGTAGTATGGTTAGCAATCACGTCCATTAATTGGTGACGTATATTAATTATAATAATAGTTCATAATGCAGGATATGCAAGAATCGACGCGCGCCGCATAGTAGGTGTATATTTTAAGGTTTTGAAATGGGGTGCCAATAACATTTTACCCCCCATTTCTCCTTCTGGTTAATAAATAACCGCATGCCTGATCTTTTAAAACCTTGCAAGCCTTTTTTTTATCGGATTAGAAAACCGCTAGCAGCCCGCACTTCGTCTCCCGCAAACGGCGAGCCCAACGCCCCTTCCGCGCGCCTCTGCCGCTCTAGCCGCCGCTCGATTCCTGTCCAAAGTCCAAATCTGACCTCTCCTCCCTCCTCTGCAGGCGCCTGGGAGTACTCCTCTTCTTTCCTTGGCCGTAGGAGAAGCGGGTCTAACCCTAACCGGAGAAGTTGAGATCCGATTTTTGTTTCGGTGAGTTCGATTTCTCCTTTTCTTTATTCCTTCATGGAAATTAGTTGTTTTGGAAATTAACCTAGACAAAGGTTTCGTTCCCTTGTACCCAAATTAGGTTTGGAGATTCTAAATCCTCCGCAAAATTCGTGTAGGGCGTTTGGAAAGCCTTGAATTACCCACGTAAAGGTAATATTTGGGTTTAACACGTTTATTTTGTAACCTGAGGTATTTGGAATTTTTCCACCGGAAAACCCTAAAGGGAAAATAACGAAATTAGGGTATGCCCTGAAATTATAGGTCGATGGTGGGTTCTAAGCAGCATTCTGAAATTTCCTAGCAGGCGAATTTCCTTCGGAAAAGCAAATATCGTAGTGTCGAGTGTACGAGCGCCGCACCACCACTGTAAGAAAATTCTAATTTCTTTTAGTTAGACATATCAAGTAATTATATTTTTATACGCATGAGTAGGTTTCGTAAAAGCATCATAACCATGCATAGAAAAGAGTGGCAGTAGGAAAATAATCGTGGAAATGCGTAGGATAACGTCCTATTCCATAACCACGTTAGTAAAGTCATGAACAGTTATTTAGGTACGAAACTTTACCCGTGTACGTAAGTTTGGAGATTGTCCAACCAAGGGAGAGAAGGTCCCTTCATGTCGACCATGAGAAAGTCAATGGTCACTGAGTAGTACACTAGAAAAGATATCCCATGCAGAGTAGTGTCAGACAAAAAAGGTCAGTGAGCACACAAATCTTTCCATGCTAGGTAGAGGCGCACTACCTTTCTCATAAGGCATATGGTATCTTATGAACAGTACAGTTTTGGGAGTTTACTTCCCTTTGAGACAGTTAGTAGATTCGATACTGTGTCTGCGCGACACTAGAATAATTGAGTTCGTCAGATGGTCTCGGGTCGTCCGTTTCAGTTGCACGTTAGGAGCTACTCTGCCTAGAGCCTTCCTAGTAGATGAGCAGGTTAGAAGCCACATAGAACTCAAGTATAGACCTGTCGTGAGTCAGTACACTAGTTAGTAAATGTCAGGATCTAGGTAAATGAACGGAAAGTCATGAATATATAACTAATAGTTGTGTTGACTAGGAAGTATAGGAAAAGCATGCATAACATATAACATAAAATGTTTTCAGTGCACGAGACTATTTTTTTAAAAGGCATGCATGCATTCATATATAAATCAGTTTTAGTGTCACTAAGGGAAATTGTTTTTCTTTACTCTGACTCCACGTGGGCAATGTTTTTCAAGTGACCCAGGTGGGAAACTATGCCTAGGATGAGCATTATGGTTGTGTCAGTCAGTAGGGTTTTACCCTTCAGTTTTCTTATTTCCAGTATACTCTTGTAAATGTGGTTAATGTAACTTATTAATGTTTTATCTAATTTGTATCAGACTATTAATGTTAAACAGATTTTCAGTTAATTCAATTCTATTCATGTTAGTGGCTCTGTGAATCCAGTATAAGGTATGTGTTTACCCTTAGCTTATTTTCCTAGCTTCCGCTTTAAGTTTTAAATTTCTTAGTAGATGTTTCTTTTACCTGCTGCATACTAGTTTTTAATAATGTTTCCTAGTTTTCTTTATATTGCTGACTCGACCGGATGGCTGATTTCTTAAATATTGGGAATGGGTGTTACAAATTGGTATTTCTGAAATACTTTGGATAGAACTTCATCAGGTCACGGGCGTGTAGAATTGGGTCACGGGCATGTCTGGCAGTCGGTTCATCAGGCGGAATGGGGCATGGCGACAGCATGACATCATGCTGGAAACTGGCTAACACTTGTGCGGGCACGGGCATGTCTGATTTGGTCACGGGCGTGGCGTGGACGTGTCCATCAGCTTTTCCGATTTTCCTAAATAACAAAAAGAGAAAATAAAAAGGAATTAAACAGGGTTGTCACGCCCTAGGTCACGGGCGTGACCTAGGGGCGTGACCTAAGTAAAAAAATACAAAATTCAAAAAACTTAAGAAAATAAATATAAAACATAAAAAAATAAAATATAACAAAAATAATTAGTTTTATATATAAAAACTAAGGTTTTATTTATAAATATTCAAAATTAATACTATACAAAATTGTATATTTTATACTCATCAAATACCGCCATACATAGATTTTGCTATTCAAGAGCAAATATAGAGTTGAGTATAATTAGAAGTTATGAAATTTTCTATTTACTATCAATTTAAATCCTCAAGATAAAATAGGTATAAAAATCTGGTGAATAAAGAGTTTAATGCTATCGTATATATATCGTTGATACCAGAGTTAGAATTTATAGACATAAAAAGTTTTGGAAAACAAATAGTAAGCACATATTAAAATCAGATATAATAAGGATAGATTGGCTTTATGATTACTATATCTTATACGAGATATATTGGAAAATATACATCCTATTATTTATGCTCTCTCAAAATTTTAAAAAAAATAGAATATCAACTTTGGAAGGGTGGAATTTACCTATACAATAGGCTTTTGTAGAAGTGATATATTTTTGTATTCTATCATCTTTTTATCTAAGTTATGCGTTGTTATAACTACTAAGGAATGTAATTCCAAAGTGGAAAAAAAAACAATGTATACTTGAGTTTTTAATTGAATCCAATGTATATTTAGAGGAGCACATACTCCTTTCTATATAATCTTTTCATATTTATTGGATGCCTATGTGTACGAAATGAAATCTTATTCTCATTGACATTAGATCTTTTCTTTTACTAGGAGCACATATTCCTAGATAATTGCTTGCGTAAGAAAACATGCCAAGTAGAAACAAATAAATATTCAAGAGTTGGATTAAAATTTTTGAGAGCAACTATAATATTTTTTATTTCTTATATTACATTAAGAATTGAGTAAGGATAATTACAGTCTAAAATTGTTTGGTGAACATAATATGTTTTGCTTCTATTGTATATATATGTATTTTTGATATATTAAAGCAGGCTTGCTAAAATAATAACTCTGATTGTAATGAATTGTACAAGGTAGGGTTTACAAGTTTATTCCAGATATTTATATCTATCTAGTTATGAGCAGGAGTAGTAAATTTGAGAATTGAAAATTTTGTAATTTTATAAACGCAGATTTTTGGAATATATATAAATAGTATGGTTTTGAAAGTTTTGACTTGTTTTGGATGAGTAATAAAATAAACATTGCTTTTATTTAAAAGGAAAAATATAACATAAAAGTGATAAAATTTGCAGCTAAAAGCACTCCCATACTTATGTTAGGCATAGATATGAAGTGACAAATAAAGACAAAAAACATATGTACAGAATATAAAAAGAATAAAAGATGGAAATATACAAGTGAATTTATATTTCGAGGTTATGGAGTTGTGTTAGGGTTTCAGGTTCTTTTTGAAAAGGGTCCCCAGTAAAATATAGTTTTAAACGGTGCCCGTTTACTTTGAAAGTTCCTAGTTCAAGGTTGGAAATAAGAACGGTCCCATATGGCTAGATTTGTTTAATAGTAAAGTGTCCGGTCCAACGAGATTTTAATTTTCCTAGAAATAATTTAAGGCGTGAGTTATATAGTAGGGCAAGATCACCTGGTGAAAAAGATTTTGGAAATTTAATTTTCCTATCATGTTCAAACTTAGATCGCTCTTTATAAAATTTATTATTTTAATAGGCGTTTGCACGCCATTCCTCAAGTTCATCGAGTTGAAATTTACGTTGTTCGGCGGCTAAGTTTGTATCTAAGTTAAGAAATTTTAGCGCCCAGTATGCGCAATGTTCTAATTTTATATGTAGGTGACATGCCTTTCCATATACTAAACGATAAGGTGTACAACCGTTCACAGTTTTGAATGTTGTACGGTAGGCCCAAAGTGCATCATCTAACTTGAGGGACCAATCTTTTCGATTGGTATCTACAGTCTTTTCTAATATGCACTTTAGTTATCTATTGACTACCTCCACTTGGCCTCTTGTTTGGGGGTAATAAGCGGTAGCAAGTTTATGAGTAACTCCATATTTGGCTAACACTTTAGCCATCTGGGTGTTACAAAAAATGAGTACCTTGATCACTAACTATAGCCCTAGGCGTGCCAAAACGTGAAAATTAGGATTTCAGAACTTTAACGACGAATCTCGTGTCAGCGGTGGGAAAAGCTTGCGCTTCAGCCCATCGTGAAACGTAATCGACCGCTACTAAGATATAATGATTTTAAAATGGAGGTAAAGGGCCTACAAAATCTATGCCCCACAGATCAAAAATTTCACATTCTAAGTTAAAATTTTTGGGAATTTCATCTCGATGGGAAATATTACCTGACCGTTGGCAACGGTTGCAAACACTTACCAATTGTTGAGTGTCCTTGAATAAAGTAGTCCAAAAGAATCCAACTTCAAGGGTTTTATGTGTAGTTCGGTTGGCTTGATAATGTCCGCCGGTTGGTCCTTCGTGGTAGTGCCGTAGTACTTTTAATCCTTCCTCATTCGAAATACATCTTCTAATTACTTGGTCAGCACAGACTCAGAATAAATATGGGTCTTCCCAAAAGTAGTTTTTCAAGTCTGAAAAGAATTTCCTCTTTTCTTGAATTGTAAAAGCTTTTGGAAGGACTCGGGCTACTAAATAGTTAGCCAAGTCTGCGAAGCAAGGAGTAAAAGAGTTTGTTACCTTTTCGAGGGCGAGGAGACTTTCTTCAGGGAATTTATCTTCGATGTCGGCTTCCACGAGAGTATCTGTTGCAGCATTCTCTAGTCGAGAAAGATCATCGGCTGCTAAATTCTCTGCGCCTTTCTTATCTCGGATCTCTAAATCAAATTCTTGTAATAACAGAATCCAACATAATAAACGGGGTTTTGCGTCTGCCTTAGTTAGTAAATATTTTAAAGTAGAATGATCCGTAAAAACTATAACTTTCGATAGCTTTATATAAGATCTAAACTTATCAAATGCGAATACAATCACCAGTAGTTCCTTTTCCGTGGTCGTGTAATTTGTTTGTGTGGATGTGAGAGTTTTACTTGCATAATAGATAGGATGAAAATATTTGTCTACTCGCTGTTCTAAGACAGCTCCTACCGCATAATCACTCGCGTGACACATGATCTCAAAAGGAAAGGACCAGTCTGGGGCTTCTAAAATAGGATAGTTGATAAGTTTGTCCTTAATAATGTTGAATGCTACTAAGCATTCACTATTGAATATAAACGGGGCTTATTTTTCTAATAAATGAGTTAACGATTTTGTTATGTTAGAGAAATTTTGAATGAACCGTCTATAGAAACCTGCATGGCCTAAGAAACTTCAAATAGATTTTACATTTGTTCGAGGACGAAGTTTTTCAATTATTTCTATTTTGGCCTTATCGACCTCGATTTCCTGGGAAGAAATTTTATGACCGAGAACAAAACCTTCGCAGACCATAAAGTGGCATTTCTCCCAGTTCAACACTAAATTCGTGTCTTCACAGCGTTGAAGAACACGAGCGAAGTTATCTAAACACGTATGGAATGAGTCTCCAAATACGGAGAAATCATCCATAAACACTTCCATAACATCCTCTACTAACTTGCCGAAAATAGCTAGCATACATTTTTGAAATGTAGCTGGCGCATTACAAATTCCAAACGGCATTCTCCTATAGGCAAAAGTACCAAAGGGGCAAGTGATCGTAGTTTTCTCTAGGTCTTCAGGAGCTATAGGGATTTGTAAATACCCTGAATAACCATCGAGAAAACAATAATATGAGTGACCCGAGAGTCGCTCTAATAATTGATCTATAAACAGTAGTGGAAAGTGATCTTTACGGGTGGCATCATTTAATTTTCGATAGTCGATGCACATCCTCCAACCCGTAACAGTACATGATGGAATTAGTTCATTATTAGCATTTGACACTATCGTTATACCGCCTTTCTTAGGGATGACTTGTGCGGGACTAACCCATGTGCTATCTGAGATTGGATAGATAATTCCTGCGTCTAATAATTTCATTACTTCAGCTTTTATGACATCCTTCATATTAGGATTTAAACGTCGTTGGGGCTGGATAGATCTACGAGGGTTATCTTTAAGAAATATTTTATGCGTACAAAAAGATGGGTTGAGTCCTTGTATATTAGAAATTTGCCATGCTAATGTATGACGATGTTGTTTTAACACTTATATTAATCCAGACATTTTCTTATCATTTAATTCTTCATAAATTATAACAGGGAGTTTAGATTTGGCTTCAAGGAAAATGTATTTTAAATGTGAGGGAAGTGTTTTCAGCTCAAGGGTTGGTGGTTTTTCATACGAAGTTGGGTTTTTAGAGTTGTAGAAGTTAAGGATATAAAAGGTTCTAAAGGGTCATCGGTAGGCATTTCTTGTGAAAGGGTAAGTCTGCCAAATCCGATTCTTCTACAGTTATTGAATGTAAATCAGAATAGGGAAAACTATTTTCCTCAAAAGAGGCTTCCGCAAGATAGCAGGAATTGTCGTTTATTAAAGAATTTTTCATAGAGGGATCTATATCGATAGTAACCTCGTCATCTCCTACTCGTAAGAGAAGTCTACCATTACTTACGTCTATTATCACACGAGAGGTTGCGAGAAAAGGACGAACGAGAATTATGGGAACATCGGCATCTTCCTCTATGTCAAGTATAACAAAGTCTACCGGGAAGTAAAACTTGTCTATTTTGACCAGAACATCCTCTACTATCCCTATTGGATATTTAAAAGAGCGATCTGCTAACTGGATGCTCATTTTAGTTGGGCTGGGGTTACCTATTCCTCGTTTCTGAAGAGCGAGTAGGGCATTAAATTTATGATAGCACCTAAGTCTGCTAACACATCTTTTATTAATAGATTACCGAAGAGACACGGGATGGAAAATCGTCCAGGATCGTTTAATTTTTGGGGTAATTTATGTAATAAAACGGCTGAACATTCGGCCTTAAGGAAAACTCTCGAAATATCTTCGAGTTTCTTTTTATTTGAAAGTAATGCTTTTAAATATTTTGCGTATTTAGGCTTTTGTGCAATTTCCTCGCAGAAAGCTATATTTATTTGAATTTGTTTTAGCATTTTTAGAAATATTTTATACTGTTCATCTTCTCTCTCATCTTTTAATTTTGAAGGATAGGGTACAACAACATGAGGTGGAACAATTCGCGGGGGTTTAGGAGGCAGAGACGTAACAGGACGTGGTGTAGGAGGGCTAACCATAGTTTCTTTTTCTACCCTAACGGGTTGTGGTAGCTCCCTGCCACTTCGTAGTTTGACGGCTTGTCAACTTGGTGGGTTACTAGAATGGACAGTTTCCCATGGATTTGGTTCCGTATTTCCTGGAAAATTACCCGGTTGGCGTTCAGATAGCATTTTTTAATAGTTTTCCAATTTGTGTTTCTAAGTTTTTAATTGATCTGGTCAGGTTCCGGATATTGGACTCATTGATACTGACATATTTCGTGAATATGTCATCTATCGGGGTTGTCCTAAATTGGTGTGGTTGTGGTGGTGGTGTTTGTGGTTGTGGGGGTTGCAGTGCAAATCCAATTAGATTTGCAATCGGAGGGCGTTGAGCATTATTGGGGTTGCTCCACGAAAAATTAGGATGATTCCTATATCCTAGATTGTAAGAATTATTATTATTATTATTATTCGGATTATAGGAGGGTCTATATGAGTTCCTCATATATTTGACTTCTTCATTATTATTATTAGTTGAATTAGGTAGATTCCAAGATGTAAAGGCGGAGAAAGCACTTATCCCCACCACTTGCCTAGTCAGATACTCTACTTGGAGAGCTAAGTTTGAAGAGGAGTCGAGCTCATAGATCCAAGATTGTTTAGGGCGTGACCTCGGCACGTTCCACTGGTATACATTCATGGCCATCTCCTCAAACAGGGTTTGAGCGGCCTCGGGGGTTTTGTTATTGAGCGTGCCCCCATCGGCAACATCAATGGATTATCAGGTCTGAGTGTTCAGATTGTTATAGAATGTCTGTACCTTGGAGCCAAGCTGGCAGCGCATGATGTGGACACCAACGTAGATATTCCTTTAAACATTCCCAAGTCTCATAGAGAGACTCAGACTCGCCTTGCGTAAAGGAAGAAATATCCGCACACAGGCGTGCAGTTTTTGCAAGTGGAAAGTACTTTGTGAGGAATTTCTCGGTCAAGTCAGCCCAAGTGGTGATAGATCCTCTAGGGAGAGAAGCTAGCCACTGTTTGGCTTTCGTTCGTAGCGAAAAAGGAAATAAGCGAAGACGGATGGCATCATCAGTGACGCCATTTATCTTAAATGTGTCGCATATTTCTAAAAAGTTGGACAAGTGCGTGTTTGGATCTTCGTCGGTCAATCCATCGAATTGAACGGAATTTTGGATCATTTGGATTATACTCGATTTAATCTCGAAGTTATTATTAGCAATTGTTGGCTGAACGATACTAGACCCGGTGTCATCTAAATTGGGTCGTGCAAAATAAGACATGGTCCTTTGAGGGGACACCACTGGCGTTTGTTGTGGCTCTGCTGCCATTTCTTGTACGTGTGTAGTGCCTACGGACTCTTCCAGATTTAATACTAGCTCTTGATTCAGTGATCGGAAGCGCCTGCGAAAGGTGCGATCGATTTCAAGATCAAATTCAAGATTTAAATCAGATGGAGTTCTGCGGGTCATACACTCAAAAAGACTTTTGATAAAAACAAAAAACAAAACAAATATATAAAAACTAAGTAAAACAAAAATAAGTTACAATAAAAAAAACAACTAAGTTAAAAACAAATATATATAAACACACAAATACAAACACACGAAAAGACTTAAAATAGGAAAATAACTAAAAATAAGGTTTTATATAAAACAGGTTTTCTAATAAAAAACAGCTTTATTATAAACTAGTTTTATAATAGGAAAAGTTTTATATAAAATACATTAAAATAGTATGTTAGGTTTTTGTTAGAATTCGTTAGTGGTTAATAAAATTGTTAATAAAAAGTTAGGTTTTATAAAAACAAAGTTTTAAATTCAGTGAATTTTATGTTTGTTTTATTTTTATAAAAACTAAGATTTTTAAATAACAAGAAAAAAAAGAAGATAAAATTTATAGCGTTCTTTTATTTTCAAATATTAACACATATAAACGAGTCCCCATCAACGGCGCCAAAAAGCTTGATAAGTAAATTTTGATTTAAAGAGGATAGATTTGGTGTTATATAATCTTTTACGTATATAAGTCAATCTCTTTTTTACTTACTGATATCCTGTGGATTAAGGCAAGAGTACCTATCTCATAGGAATATAATATTTTGTAGAAAATATCAAGGTCGTATTTTTCCTAGGATCGGTGTTAATTATTCTACTTTAAGAACGGACTATTATCTTATCGAAAGAACAGAGTGGAATTTATATTAAAAATAAAAGATAGAAATATAAATACGTGGTTTTATTAAGATTAGGACTCAGAAGGTTGTCCTTGATTTCAGAATTACTATGAGAGAATATTAATTCACCTATTAAAGAACAACTCTATTTCTTGATTACCTAACTTAACGAGAGGGTCCCTTTGGTAGCATCACTGACTCGAATGTTTGAACGGGGAGGCTTGCGTTTAAAACGAGTTAACGTAAACGTAGTGTCTCTTCACCTGGTATATGATCAATTAACAGTAAACCCTAGTTAGAATAACTAGAACGTAGAGTTGAAATAGTTGAAAATAATATCCAGCCCAGAGCTCATCTTGACCAAGCAAGTGCTAAGGGTTCTTAGCCTCTTATCAGGATGGGGGCGGTATAAAGTGTAGAAAATAATATCTACCTATCTATCTTAATTCAGGACTTAAGCTTTCGCTTCGCCTTTCATTCGGGATAGGGTAGTAAAATCTAAACTATTGAAAAGTTTTCACACTATATTAATCAAGATCATAGGCATTCGCCTCGCCTTTCATTCAGGATAGTATGAAATATTAAGGTTTTGAAAAATAGTTTTGAAAGCAGTTTCATGCTATCTTAATCCAGGACATAAGCAGAGCTTCGCCTTTCATTCGGGATAGTATGAGAAAATAAAGTAACGTGAAATAAAACTGTAAAGTACTCAGAATTAAAATTGAAACATTTTATATTATAAATTCAAAAAGTTATTATAACTTTCTACAAAGCTGAAAAGAAAGCTAAAAAAATTACAACTTACAAAACTTGGAATACTTGAAAGTTACTACCAGTTCTTTGTCAGAGAGCTGGGGAGTCCTAACAGGTCTTAAGGAAGCTGCTGGTGTTCCAATAATTTTACAAAGCTCTGCCCCTCTTTTTATAGAAAATAAATTTGAAACGACACGCCCCTGGACACGGGCGTGTCGGGTGGGCGTGACATGGTCACGGGCATGTCAGGCGGCGTATCAGGATACGTATCGAGCTGGGATTAACTTTGGATAGAACTTCATCAGGTAACGGGCATGTAGAATTGGGTCACGGGTGTGTCTGGCAGTCGGTTCATCAGGCGGCACGGGGCGTGGCGACAACTCGGCATCTTGCTGGAAACAGGCGAACACCGGTGTGGGCACGTGTGTGTCTGATTTGGTCACGGGTGTGGCGTGGACGTGTCCATCAGCTTTTCTGATTTTCCTAAATAACAAAAACAGAAAATAAAAAGGAAATAAACTAGGGTGTGACGCCCAAGGTCACGGGCATGACCTAAGGGCCTGACCTAAGTAAAAAAAATACAGAAATTCAGAAAAACTTAGAAAATAAATATAAAACATAAAAAAAATAAAATATAACAAAAATAATTAGTTATATATATAAAAACTAAGGTTTTATTTATAAATATTCAAAATTAATACTATACAAAATTGTATATTTTTATACTCATCAAGCGGCTTTCCTCGCCCCGGGCGAAAGGTCTTGCGTGTGGCGATCCTAGCCGGGCCGGGAGCAGGGTGGGAGTCTTCCTCCCTCTCGGGGTAGCTGACCTCCTTTTGAAATGCGGAGGGTTCAGTGGCCACCCCTCCCGCCGGTGGGGCGGGATTAGCCGCTTGGGCGACCAAGTTGGCGACTACTATTTTGTTTCCCCGGGTGGCGAGACCGAGGATGGCGGGATCTGGCACTGTGGGAATTCATTTCAACAGTTTGGAATGCAATGATTGGAATGATAAAAATGGGACATGATAGGAATGAAAGGTTACTTGGAGTTCTCGGAGGGTTAGCTGGAGGAGTGGCCTCCGGGACCCATGGTGGATCCCTGGGGAGGCGAGACGCCGAGTCTGGGGGAACCAGCGGGGACCCTACGCCGTCATCTTGAACCGCCTCCTGTGAGAAGTACTGCATATAAGTTGTCAATTCTTTTTCTTAATCAGTTCATTGTTTTGGTAGTCAGCAAGCCGGAGAGACATACCTTCTACAGAGGGGAAGGATTATTCGCATGGCTAGGGGACGGGGTAGGAGAGCCCCGGTTCTCGCGCGGAAGGTCTCGCTTGACTGATTTTGCCTTCTTCCTCTTCTTCTTATTCTTCGCTGTAAGGGCTCAGCGGATGGCACTTCTCGCCAGCCAGGGGGCTACCAAGGCACTGTTCGCGAGGGATCGTGTATGTGCCACATCGATGCGGTCTTAAAGGCTTTGCGAGAGCGGCTTGTCAACACATTTGGAAAGCATCTCGGGATCGTGCGAGAACTCAGACAGGGCAATGATTGGCAGGGATGGATTTATGGCCGTCTATCAACACACACATATATAGCCATGGGGTGACCCACCAAAAGATTCTCTTTTCAGGACGACATGTGCTCGAAAGCATCTCGGGACGTGTCTTTTTGAGCGCAGAGCTAGCTCGAAAGAGCGGGGATTGTGTACAACCCCATATTCGCAGAATGGAACCCAGAGACAACAAGGGTTAGGTTTGGACTAGCTTCGGGCTAGCTTTGGGCTTCAGAGCAGAAGAGTTCCCGCCTAGGAGTGGGCGAGAGTGCTCGCGCTCAAGCCCCAGCCGAGACCTACTTCTGTCCTGAGGCGGGCGAGAAGGCTCGCGCCTCACGGAAGACGGGAACTGGCTCGTTCCGATGCATTCTTCAGCACCTTTTTAGCTCCCGCTGGGTGAAGGCGGGAGGGTTCTCGGCATAGGGTTCTCGCCTGGTGGGTCCAAGGGTGAAATTACCTAGTTTCCCTCGGGTAAATTACCTATATGCCCCCAGGATCTGCATTTATTATTTCATAACAACGGGATTTGGTTGTTGGCAGACCAGCCAGGAATAATTTAGTAGTTTCAGGTCAGTAAAAACTATATATAGACCCGCAGGGGCTCTTTAGAAAGCAAGCTTTCACATTTCTCTAAGACTCTCTAGTGTACTTTCTGAGGAGCTACAAGCCTAGCTTTTGGCTTTGGAGGGGAAGCTCTCAAAGATCTTCCCGATAAGAGATGGAACCTCTATGCTGAGGCTTTGGGTAAGTTCTAGGTCCTTTAAAGCCAGTCAGGGGTCGGAGCTTGGGAGAAGTAGGTGTTGGCTGCGCCCCTATTTTTGAACTCTCGTTGAGGTTAAGTTTTGGCTTCAACAAGCAGATTTGAAATTAACTACATATATGTTTCCTTGTCTAATTCTAGTTAAAACAGTTTTGTTTTTATGAGAAGTAATAATACAAAAATACTGATTGAATGATACCCGATAACCTTCATCACATAATTTGCTTATGGATATTAGGTTATGCTTGAGACCACTTATATAGGCTACCTTCCTGAAGGTAACTACTCCAACTTTGATATTTCCATATTCTTCTGTCTGTCCATAGTTGGAGTCTCCAAATATCACTTTTGGTCCAATCTTTGCTTTGAAATCAGTTAGGTTGTCTTTACTTCTTGTCATGTGCTTTGACCAGCCACTATCCAGATACCACTATTCCTCTATGGTAGGATAGTTCTTCACCTGTATAAAAAAAGATTAGTTATTCTTGACCCAGGTAACCTTGGGTCCTTGATTTCTTTCAAATTTATAACTAGTGATATAAGAAAATTCAGGTTGGTCCTTATAACCTAGTGGATGATATCTCCTAGGAGGAATAATTCACTAAGTAAAAGGATTAATAAATGTTTTATTTTGGTTAAAGTTTTGAAAAGAATTAAAGTTTTTGTTATAAGAAACTGGGTTCGATTAATTGTAATAAGTTCGTCGATCTGCGTTTGACGAATATGGATGAGTTCGTCGAACTCCATTCACAAAATGAAAGTATTCATTCTCTGCGCCTCACGTTCGTCGATTGCGGTTCGACAAACCGTATTTAGTTCGTCAAGCACAGTTATAGGAATAATTATACTGAAAATCTGCGTTCATAGTTCATCGATCTGAGTTCGACGAACCATATTCATTTCGTCGAGCTTGGTTCGACGAAATATGTTGAACATAATTTTTATTAAAAATTTTCTTTTTCTTTTGTTTAGTCTTTATACAAAACTTCTGTTTCATTATTAGTGTCATCTACTTTTTCTTTTCCTTTTCAAGAAATTAATTAAATATTAGTAGATAGTATGTTTTTTTGTAAAAGAGGAGGCTGACTAGATGAAGCTCCCAAGCCCAGTTTGCCATTAAGCCTGACATTGACTGTAGTTATGATGTTCATCAATTTTATACTTCTCCCATTAAGGGATTATTAAAATTCCTTAGCCTCAGATAATTTAGTTTTCAAAGATATTATCTGTTCTGAAACAATATCTAGATCATCATTGAGTTTAATCTTTTCAAAAAATAGGTTATCAAATTCAATTAGCTTTTCTCTGAGGAATTTTATTTCCTTCTAAGATTTAATTAAATCATTGCATAACAATTTAAATTTAGTTTTAAATTGATCTGAAGTAAAATCAAAAGAAGAAATTACCTGATCTTCTTCTGATACGGATTCATCTTCCGAGTTGTCAGCTTCTGAATTAGCAGCTTCAGAGTTGCTGCAAGATGCATTGATTGCCAACAAGCAGACCTCTCTGGCCTTGGCTTCTTCTTCATCCTCACTAGAGCTTGATGAAGATTCACTACTAAAAAACAGACTTTTGGCCAGGGCAAATTTCCCTGGCAAAAAGTCCAAAACCATGGCTAAAAAGTTTTAGCCACGGTCTAGCCACGGGAAAAATCCGTGGCTAAAGTCGGCGTGGCTAAAACTTTTAAGCCACGAATTGATCGTAGCATATAGTATTAGCCATGGTAAAAAAATGTCGTGGCAAATAAGTTAACTATTATCCACGGTATGAAACCCTGGCTAAAAGTGAACTCATCATTTTATTAAAAAAAAACTTTTGCCACAGTTACAAGCCGTGGCAAATACTAATTTATGTTTTTTTTTAAAAAAAAACATTTTAGTGCTAAGCATATGCTCCCCTCATTGTAATATAGTACTAATCCCTAAAAAGGGAGGTTGCTAACTGCACATCAAATGCTACTATTTGCACACCAAATTCCAACCGACATATTATATAATATTTTGTAAAATAAGACTAATATCCTAAAATAGTGATCCTAGCCAAATGTCACCAACATCTTATAAATTGCATATAAGAAGTGCTTAGATTATCATCCAGATGTCTTCAGAAATAGCATTGAACCAAACATAAAGAATTTAAAAGATAACTGCAGCATCTAAGAACACTAAAATCTTAATAAAATTGAACCAAAGAGCCCCAAATTTCATTCGTCAGCAACATCTGACATAAAATGATGGAAAAAAATACAGATACTTTTAAATCCATCACACCACCAAACTAAAACTTTCAAAAACATAAACCAAAAAACAAATCGACCTGTGAAGCAAAACCCAATAAGCACATCGCAGCATAACAAGCTAATAAAAGTAAAAAATGATCCTAACCAAACAAGCAATAAATCCAATTGTCCAGCAAATCAAAAAAAAATCATTGGGATTCGAAGAATCGAACGAACTAAATCTAGAACACGAAGCAGAACAAATCAGACCTTCTTATCCAACCCGATCAGGGTGGCAGAATCATTGATCTGCTGGCCCGGCTGGAGGAGCCCCTCTTTTCTCTTTTTAAGAAGATTGTCCTCTCTCTTGTTCTTCCTGATCTCGACCAAATTGTCTTCCCTTCTCCTCTGCGCATCCTCCACGTCCACCCCAGTCTTGTATCCCTTCTTCCTTGCCTCAGTCCGCGTGGAAGGCCAGAGAGACATCTCCTATGGCTATGCTTCGGCGCCTCTACCGGCGGCAAAAATCGAATGAGATCAGAAATGGAAATTGGAGCCTTGGAGGTTACAACTGCGAGTAAGAATATCATGATTTGATCTTTCTTCAATCACAATGTCACTTACCGGTAGAAATTCACCCTCATTCTGCTCCCATTCAACATCCTATAGAACTTCATCAGACAGCAAAGACACCACATCGATCTCCCTCTTACCATCGTGGAGCTTTTCAGATTGGGAAGTTACACAGCATTCAACAGCAATCAAATTTTGCTCACAAAGAGAGCCATCTGATTCCATTGATGCATTCAGTAAGAGAGAAATGGCACCTTCTAGGACAGCCTCTCTTGGTTCCATGTAAGCTTAAAGTGGAATTTAGGAACCTGCAATAATTTTGTATTAGCTTATTAGATCAAGCTTACTAAGCAAAACAGATGATAAGAAAAAAAGGACAATTATTTTTACAACCTTTGTGTTTGCACCATGGGTCATGAATAAGAAAATTCAAACAAATCTGTTCAGGCAACTAAATGGGTACAATCCATGAAATAAATTGCAAATGTAAAAGCATACCTCATTGAGCATTCTGTGGAGCTCATCCCTTGCCTCAATAACACGGTCTCTGTCATTGATGTCCACAATAAAGATAAGACCCTAGGTATTTTGGAAATAGTGCCTCCACAGCGGTCAGATCTATTTTTAAAAAGAAATTGCATGACATGAATCATTCGATTATCATAAAATATTGATCACAGTGTATTGAGATAATATAAAATGTGAATTAAGATCTTAAAAAATTTAAAACATAATATAATGGGTGACATTGATGCAAAATGTTTTTAACACATGTTAAATTCCCAAACGCACAAAATTATATGAGTGATAAATGTCATATTTCAAGCCCAACTAATAACTCCTGTAGTTATAGTTTCACAAACACCTAACAACTTTAAGATATAACCAGTCATATTAAAGAGATAAAAAATAAACCTTGTCTTGACCCCCGACATCCCAGACAGTGAAGCTAATGTTCTTGTACTCTACCATCTCGACATTGAACCCTGCACAAGAATTTAAAAAAATGATAACCAAATTTATATTATAGTGTTTCATAAATTGAGATAGATTAGCTAAACAAATACTTTCATAATGAGATAAGATATCCAGTTAATTGTTTAATGTGATAAGATATGAAGCACTGGTACTTCCCTGGGGGTGAGTACCGGGCGCTTTTCCAGTATAGAGAGGTGCGTACCGGGGGCAATTGGGAAAACTTAGAGGGGAGGTAAATGTAGTTTTAAAAGATAGAGATCGAGGTGAAACTTGTAATTCTGCAAATTCCAAGGGGAGAAATTTTTTAATATCTTGTGTGTATGCACACACACACACACACATATACATATAATGAGATATTCACATTGAATTGTAGCTAGCTTGGGTTGACTTTCAGGCACAGGGAGAAAGGAGTTGCATATTTCCTGAAGACCCTGGTAAAAAAAAACTAAATAGCGGGATAAAATCTGACCCACTGCGCCAGTGCCAGAGGAGAACCTGGAAGGAAGAAAAAGATCAGGCCATGGTATTTATTTTTTTTGGTGAGTAAGAAAGATGCACAGCTCTAAAAAACCTGAGCCAAACGGAGCCTAGGATGGACGAATCAGCTAGAATCAAATACCTCTCTAACTGTGCAACTGGTAATATTCCATGGATATAAACATTCTGAAGTGCAAAAATTTTAAGTATACCTCTCTAACTGTGACCACCCTTAAACAACACAGAGATAAAGAGTGCTTGCATCTTTATGCTCCAATACTAATACATTTCTCCATTAAATAGAGGCACAATCGGTTAGGTGTAAGAGGGTTGAATATAGGTAGATGTTGAGTGTATGGTGGTGATAAATGATAGGAAATTCACAAGAAGAAATTGAAAGTCCCATGATAAAAAAAACATGATCAAAGCCTGAGCACTCTGATACCACTAAAGGAGAACACTTCAAATACAAACCATCAAAAATAATATTTGACTTGAGGAAGATGAAGAGAGAATAGAAAAACAGAGCAGGATTTCATTTCTTCAAACATAAATTCACGGTTACAGACAATCATATTTATAGACTAATACAATGATCGAGCTTGAGAACAATAAAAACTTATGGGCACCGATCTAGTTGGGGCCTAATGATTGTATTGGGTACTTCCTATTAGCAGCATGCGTTGTGGTATTCTCTATATAAGGGAGTAGTGTGGGTGTTACAGATATCTTTTGGCATTTGAGAATTGGAATTGAGCTTTTACCTGTAGGGAGAGATCATAGCCTCTCAATCTAATGCATGTTGGAGAGCACTCAAAATCTTTCCCCTGTAAGTTTGCAAAATTATAGGCTGCATCCCCTCTATCTTTTGAAATTACAAAAATCTCTCCTATATAAATTTGTATTTCATAACAAACATGCAAAAAAGTCCCTCTAAAGAAAAGCACTAGAAGAGGTATTTTTGTGCATGCATGTCATAAAATGTAATCTAACATGAGAGATTTTTGTAATTTCAAAAGATAGAGGGCACCTGCATTAAAGAAGCATCAAGTGTGACATCAGGTTCAGTAAAGTTGCAAATGGAACTCAGATCTTCCGGAAGAAAAGATTTATCCCAAAGGATTTAAGTAAGGATTCTGATCTAGGCAAAACTCGCAACTTAATTATGCTAACTCCTGGAGGAGTCTTGGGTAATTAGTAGTACAATTATAGAAGAAAGTTACAAAAGAAGTCTACAAAATGAGGACTTTTCTTTGAGCTTCTTTACTTTTAATGAATTCATTTGACTACACTTGCATTATGCACCACCGATTCTGGCTAATGCTGGTGAAGCGAGGAGACGATCCAGCGAGAACAGGATTCTAGTGGTGGCCCCAAACTATGTGGTTGATTGAAGGTTGAATCGATGAGCTCCCCATTCTAGTCTTTGCCTGATAACTTACTATCATCCGGCTCTCAGGCCAGCATATCTTCTGAGGGTGTTTTTTTTCTATCTCATTTGATATTAAGGTGATATTTATTGCTTTTTTTTTATAAAGATGTTCATGGAGGAAATAAAGGTGCTTTGGATTTGTAAAGTGTTAGAAGAGAAATGTGGTAACTATTAAATATTAAATTTTGGAATGAGAAACAACATTTGGTGCCCTTTTTAATTTGGAAGAGGAAGTGAGTGAATTTAAGTATATGTATATTTTCCCTTCTGCAAGGAGACCAACTCATAGCTGAACGAATTTAGCTAAACTAATAGGAGGTGAGTGATTGTATAAATATATATATATATATACATTTTCTTAATAAGAATTTTGATGTTCAAGAAATATATATTTATGATTTATATAAGAAAGACTATTTATTTCTTTGAAGAAAATGCTGCATATATATATATATATATTAATGACAGTAAATCAGTAAATATATATTTTATATTAATGACAGTAAATCAGTAAATATATATTTTATATTTTATCTCCTCCACATCCCGTCCTTCAAACAGTAAATCAGTAAATATATTAATGACAACTGATGGAATAGTATAAAACCATGACAAACACATGAAGCATGGGTATACTTAAGAATCATTAGGAGGTCGAACTATAAGAGCAACTAATTCTGAACCAAAAATGATTCACTAAGCATAAATTGAATATCCCATTTACAGGGCACTAGAATGTTAGAAGAATATAATAATTTAATATGTATAGTTTTGAGTATGCGCACAGCCATTAAAATGAGAGAAGCTAATATTTCAATCATAATTGATACAATAAATTTTTAATCAGTTATAATCAGAAAAAAGTAGCATCTCAAACAAACAGCACATCCACAAACACAGAGATTGCAACTGATTAAACAAACCAATAAAACCATACCTCGCCACCCGCTACAGTAATAATATGAGTTGTGAAATTTGCACCGGCAGAGTATGCCACCATTTCACCTGAAACCACCACAATAAACTCTTTCAAAAACAGATTGAATCACTCCAAATTGAAAAATAAAGGATTCAGAGAAGCAAACTGTTGGACATCTTACTGCCCACAATAAGACTAAAAACTAAAAAGATTGATCTTTAGATTCCCAAGGCTTACCGCGTACTCAAACACTACTTAACCAGCTCTTCCAAGCTTGGAAAAAGTCAACCAAGACTACTACGAGTCTCACTCCATTGATAGAGAGAAAATCTAGATCACCTTCTCTAGGCAAATTACAGGTTGACATTCGATTACCAGAGTTAAAAATCTGAGTTTTCATTTTCATGTATAGAAAAAAAGAGTATAAATTTTCACACAGGCCGAGGATTTTCATATGACCCGGGCACCAAGTAAAGAATATAAATTTTTGATAATATTTTTTTAAAGCAGCCATGCAAATATGGATAAATTGGCATATAGATAAATTTTTGACTCAAGATGTCTTGAAAGGAATCTCGATCTATTTTGGAGCACGGCTCTCTCAATCAATAATGTTCCACATCACACTCCAAAACCTAAAACTCGTCACAGTTCATGATGTCTAATTCGATTAAAATCCTTATCGATTACGGAAGCCAATCTGAAACCATGAATGAACTAGAAAATTCAAGCCAATTACAACACCCAAATGGTGTAGGCACATAATATTAACAACATTAGTTTTTCACTCAAAATAACCATTGCAGGGTGCTAGGTAAACTCCTCCTCATGCCATATTCAATGTAGCGATACGCAAAGTAGTCGGAAATGAAGGGCTCCCTTCATTAATCTATGAATTCCAAGCCCCAAACCAGTAGAAGGCTCACCACAACCCTCAATAATAAAGACAAATGAAATCAAGAACAGAGAAGAGAGTTCAACTCATCCCCCTTTGAATAACAAGATTCTATGAAAACCTCTTCCCATTGATTTCAAGTACGGGTAAAGCTGGAATTGATTTGGACATATAATGCATGGGGAGATTATCATTTGAGTGTATTCTTATTGAAATCTTATGCATGTAAATCAATATCATTAGTTGAAGCGGATCAACAAAAGAAAAAAAACACAGAATATATAACACATGAAATGAGTTAATTGAAAAAAAAAAGATTATTATATCTTTAGGGGCATTTCATCGAACAATTTGTGGGCAACAATAATACTGAAATTTTTTTGTGCAATGCACTTATGCACTATTGACTACATTGTTCCTGCAACATAATCAAAAGGAAAAAAAGTTGAGGAATACCTTCCTGGCTCCTCCTTTTAATAGAAGTTATGCAGGTCTGCTTTGCCTAAATGACTGAATGAAATATTGATGATGCAAAGATGATTTTCATGAATGAAATACCGAATTGGATTGAAGAAACACGAAATCATTTATAAATAAATGTCTGAAATATGAATGAAATAGAAATATGGAATAATTAGAGATTAGAGATGCAGATGCCGACGTCGCCTGCTTTCACGAAAGTCCCCCATCGACTTTTCTTGAACACAAGTTGAAGCCGCACTACCTGATGCAGGGCTGGTTGCCTTCGGTGATGTTGGAGGGGGAATAGCGCGCTGCCACGCTCACACGGTGCAGTGAAGTGGAGAACAATGATGAAAACTAGGGCACGAAGCCACGGGAACGCGCAAGGAAGTTTTCCCCGATTTTTCACAGTCGATCCGTCGCGGTAGAAGGGATGGAGCTGGAGCGTTGAAATATGGGAGTGGTATGGCAACAGGAAGAGAATAGAAAAGAAGAGGTAGGCATCGTAACTCACTGCGATCTTCTTCCCTGTGCCTTCTCTTCGGCACAACGCCCTCTCAGAAGACCCTTGCCGGCGGTGCGTTTACCCCTTTCCTCAACAAATACCATCAACATCGAAGCTGCAGAACCGTCCTTTCCCGGTCAATCAACGCCGCCACTGCCAGCACCGCGACATCCCTCCTTGATCTGGTGCCCGCAACTAAGAAAGAAAACCTCGACTTCGACTTACATCGCTACGACACCTCCAAGCGCTCCACCGTGGACCTCGCCGTTGTCGTCGGCGGTCCAAGCAGCCTCGTCATCGCACAGCTCTAGGAGAGGAAAACGCCGGGTGTTTGCCCTGATTTTTCGGAGGGAGGTGGAGTGAGGCCGGCGAGGAAGATGAGAAAGCAAGAGGTGAGGTTGCGGGTACGGGAAAATAAAAGCTGCCAGATTGGCTTTTTTATTCTAAAACAATTTTATAAAAGCTGCGAGATTGAATTACCGGGCCCGACCGGGGGGTTAAGATGATGGGTTGTGATTGGTTAGATGTCGATTATTAGCCATGCTTTTTGCTTTTCATGGCTAATACAAAGGTATTAGCCATGCTTTTAATAGCCGTGGATAAAACCAAAATATTAGCCACGGATTTGCGATCATGGCTAATACTAGTGTATTAGCCACGATTTTTGAACCCTGGCAAAAAAATGTGTAGCTAATACTCATTTTTCTAGTAGTGATTCATCCTCAGATTCACTCAATGTTTCAGCAACAAATCATCTCTCCTTCTTTTTATATTTGCTGGAGGAGGGCTTGCTGGAATGTTTCTCGTAGTCTTTCTCCTTTCTTTTGTCATTCTTCTGAGTTTCTGGATATTCTAGTAATATGTGTCAAGGTTTCCTGCATCCATAACAAACAATTTCTTTAGTTGGAGTCTTGTTATACCTTGTCTTATCTTCTTTTCGGGAAGATCTTATCCTGAAGTCCTTCCTTGCCATCTTGTAAAATCTCTTAGCCAAGAGACTCAATAGATCTTCATTGTCTGGAATGGCTTCTGCTTCTTTAGTTACTTTAAAAGCAATGCTTTGCTCTTTCCTTCCTTATGATGAAGTCCTTTGCTCAGTTTCTCTGGTCTTGATGAGCTTCTTATAAGATTTGAGCTGTCCCAACAAAGTTTTAATAGAGATTTCATTTAGGCTTCTAGCTTCGTTGATTGGCCAGATCCTAGACTCACATGTGCTAGGGAAGCACATAAGAATCTTGTCATTTATCTCTGTCAATGAGATGTTCTTGTCAAGAGATTTCAGCTCATTTATTATGAGACTTAGTCTGTTATACATATCTGCAACTAATTCTGACTCTTCCTTCTTGAAATTCTCATACTGAGAGATCAAGTGCAATCTCCTATCTTTCCTTTCATCAACAGATCCTGCTACCATCGCATTTAGGGAGTCTCAAATGGCCTTTGCTGAAGTACATTCAGCAACCTTCTAGAATATGTCATCAGACATAGTTTGTGCCAGAATTTTCATTTCTTTAGCATCAGCAATCTTGGCCTTCTTTTGAGCATCAGTCCACTCAGGTGGTGGAACTTAATTTATGCTTGTTGTTTCCTCTGGTAGTGGGAGACCTGTCAAAATGGAATTATATATATCTTTATCAATGGAATTCATGTAAAGCCTAATCCTTGCCTTCTAAAGTGCAAACTTCTTAAGATTGCACACTATATGTCTGGTGCTTGAATACTTCTTATTTTGTTCCATGATATAAAAGACAAACAAGAGTAAATGAGATCTATCAAAGATCTTTTGGTTCAGGTGTCAGCCTGTGAAACCAAAGAACAACCCTCTTATACCAATTGAAAGTGAGGGATAGATCTAACTTAACTCTAGAGGAGGGGTGAATACAGTATTTTAAAAACTTTAAGTTATTTTTATAGCGGATTAAAATAAGTGATATATATATATATATAAAGAGAAATATCACAATATGAAAAATAAACAAGTAAAGGCACAACCAGACGACACAAGGAATTTATAGTGGCTCCCCAATAAACTTAGGTACATCCACTCTTCTACCACCCTGGTAGGAATCCACTACATGTTTTTGCTCAGGTGCCCCGCCACCACAGGTTTTTGCTCAGGTGCCCTGTCACCACAAGATCTATTTTCTAAGGGAGATCTAGCAACCATTTGAGATTTAGATCAGGTGCCCAAAAACCAAACCCAAGTATTTTGATCGGGTGACTTGTGAACCAAAAAGGCTAACTTTTGAAGGGAGTTAAAACTCTTTATACAATGAAAGGAAAATGTAAAAAGATGTTGTTTTCTCTATCTCAAGGCTCTGAGAATACTAGTGGATTTGTTGATGTCAAAGCTCCCCCTGAGTTGTATGGATCTAATCAGGAGTGGAAGCTTTGCTTATGAGTGTAGGCCTTCAAAATGATGTTGCTCTTCAACAAGCTTTTAGATTGATTTTGATTTGGTGTAGTAAAAATATGCGAACAAGAGGTAAATAATCGCAAATTTCATTGCTCCAAAAAAGTAAGTAATACATAGGTGTGCCCCCTTATTTATAGAAAACGGGGGAGATGAGAGAGATCAATACACAATGTGGGACTAAATACAAGTCGAGCGGATTGAGCAGTTTGACATACCCAAACCGCTCACTATACAAGACATAGCCTTACAACCTCAGGACACAAGTGAAAGGCCGCCAGTCAAGCCGCTAAGCCGCACATGCGGATAGCCAACAATATATAGTGTGATAAACCATTACGCAAAAGATGCGTCTTGACACCAGACCTCGTACCGCGGGTTGCCACCGGACCGCTAAGAGGAAAATCCTTGGACCAGAGCTTCACGTCTAAACAAGAGCTCTGCGGCTTCTTCTAAAACAACATCCAAACAATCCGCTGAGGACATCCACTAGAAGATCGACAGAACAAGCAACGGTGGCTTGTTCGACTAACCGCCCAAACTGAGTTCTAACACAAATAGTCTGTTGAGGCTACCTACTAGAAGACTAGCTGGATAGACCGCGGCGGCTAGTTCGGCTAACCGCCCGAACTAAGTTCCAACACTCCCCCTCAAGCTGGAGCATATTTGTCAACCATGCCCAGCTTGCCACAAACCTCTGTGAACGGAGTATCCGGTTTCGTGAAGTAATCTGCCAGCTCTTTATCAGAAGTAACGAAAGGAGTGCATATCTGATTCTTCAGAATCTCTTCTTTAATATTGTGTAAATCAACCTCGAAATGATTCGTTCTCTCATGAAAAACCGGATTCTTCGAAATGTATATTGCTGCTTTATTGTCTCAGAACATCGGTAGAGGGTGATCATAAAACTCTCCCAAATCCAGTAAGAGAGTTCAGAGCCATTTCAACTCACAAGTAGTCAAAGACATGCTTCTATATTCGGCTTCTGCACTCGATCTGGCAACCACAACTTGCTTCTTGCTCTTCCAACTGACTAGATTTTGTCCAACAAAGGTGCAAAAACCTGACGTTGACTTCCTGTCGCCCTTGTCATCTGCGTAGCTCGCATCAGAATAAGCCTCTACTTTTAAATGCCTCTTTTCAGGAACAAGAGCCCTTTACCTGGTGCATCTTTCACGTATTCGAGAATCTTCAGAGATGACTGCATATGACACTCTCTAGGGGCTTGCATAAACTGACTTACTTTTCCAACTGCATAGCAGATGTCTGGTCTAGTAACTGTTAGATAGATGAGTTTACCAACAAGACGTCTGTACCTAGTGATATAATTGAGAAGAGGAGAAGACTCACTCCAGGATGTCATATCCAACAGCCATAGGAGATCGAGCAGGTTTTGTTCCAAGAAGACCTGTCTCTTGTAAAAGATCCAGAGCATACTTCCTCTGTGAGAGAACGATAGAACCAGGTTTCTGAGATATCTCAATCCCCAGGAAGTACTTAGGAGACCCCATATCCTTGGTAACAAAATGTCGGAGTAGATACTTCTTTGTCATATCAACACCTTTCCTATCATCCCTAGTAAGAAGTATATCATCCACATACACTACAAGAATAACAAGTCCAAATGAAGTTTTTTTGAATAAATAAAGAGTGATCTGCAACGCTCCGAACAAATCCAACAACAGAAATAACCTCATTAAACTTTTCAAACAAGGCTCTCGGACTCTGTTTCAGACCATAAATGGCATTCTTCAACTTATACACTTGAGACTCCCCCTGAGAAACATAACCAGGAGGTTTCTCCATATAGACTGTCTCGTTCAAATCTCCATAAAGAAAGGCATTCTTGACATCTAACTGAGACATTTCCCAATCTCTGTTCACAGCCACAGAGAAGAGAACGCGTATCGTAGTAATCCGGGCAATAGGAGAGAACGTATCAAAGAAATCCACACCATAAGTCTTCGTAAATCATTTGGCCACTAGACGGGCTTTGTAACGATCAATAATACCATCAGGAAGGTACTTGATGAAAAAGACCCAACAACAGCCAACCACATCAACACCAGGAGGAGTAGGCACAAGTGACCAAGTGGCCCATTCGGTCAGAGTTTTCATCTCCTCATCCATAACAACTTTCCAATATGGAATAACCAAAGCATCATGATAAGATGTTGGAAGAACAGTAGCCGAGAGGGCAGAAGCAAAACTCTATGCCAGAGGAGACAATCTGGTGTAAGACACCACACCAGCAAGAGGATGTTGAGTGCATGATCGAACACCTTTCCTGAGAGCTATTGGAAGATCAAGGTCAGCCACATCTACTTGCGTAGGTCCAGCCGAAGAAGAGGCAGGCAAACTAGGAACCATGTTCAGCGGCTCAACAGCAGAAGCAGGAAGAGCAGGAGAGTCATAAGAAGAAGAAAGAATAGCAGGCGCCGGATAAGGTGCAGAAATAAGGGGAGAAGGAACTGAAACATCAGAAGGAGGAAGAATAGAGGAGGAAGGAGAAAAGTATGGAATAGTCTCAAAGAAGGTGACATCAGCAGAGACATACTGCCGACGAAGAACAAGATCATAACACCGATATCCTTTCTAAGTCAGACACTAGCCCAGAAAGATACATTTAACGGAGCGAGGTGACAACTTGTCACGAGTAGAAGAAGGGGAATGAACAAAGACTGTACATCTAAAGACACGAGGTGGAAAAGGAAAAGGATTCACAGCAGGATGCAGGATAAAAAAGGGAGTCTTCCCCCCAACAACAGAGGAGGGAACACGATTAATATGAAAGCAAGAGAGAAGAACCGCATGTCCCCAATAAGACTTGGGAACATGCATCTGACTCAGAAGGCTCCGAGCCACATCAAAAAGATGACGATTCTTCCATTCAACAATACCATTTTGTTATGACGTATAAGGAGAAGTTGTTTGATGAACAATACCATGATCAATACAAAACGACGTAAACTAATTACTAAGGTACTCCTTAGCTTAATCAGACCGAAAGATTTTAATAAAAGTAGCAAAATGTGTAAGAATCTCATTATAAAGCAGTGAAAATAGAATAAAGTTCAGAATGTTCACGCAACAAATATAACCAAGTACAGCGGGAAAAATCATCAATAAATGTCACAAAATATAAGGTACCTCTACTAACAGTCTGAGTACGAGCAGGACCCCATATATCAGAATAGACAATATCAAATGGACGAGAATAACTGCGTCCTTTGCTGGCAGGAAAAGTAAAACGATGATGTTTCCCAAACTGGCAAGCATCACACTAAAGAGAAGAATCACCCCGAGGTAAATCAGGCAGTAGTTGATAGAGGATCCGAGGAGGAGGATGTCCAAGATGAAGATTCCACTGAAGGAGAGAAGAGGAGGCAGATAAAGCAAAATAAGTATCAAGATAGAACAATCCACCGCTTTAAGTCCCAGTAGCTATCATCTCCTTGGACTGAGGAACCTGAAAGGCACAAGTAGAAGCAGTAAAAATCGCTTCATAGCCAAACTGCTTACAAAGAGCAGTAACAGAGAGGAGATTGCAGGGAAAGTTGGGAACATAGAGAGTGTCCCGAAGCTGAAGAGAAGAAGTAACATGCACAGTTCCAGATCCGTGAACCGGGGACGGTGAACCATCAATAATAAGAACAGGAGGTAAGTGCATAATCGTCGTAAGAGAAGAAAAAAGCTGAGAATTCCTGGTCATATGAGTGGTAGCACCAGAGTCAATAAGCCACCTACCTGTGGTAGCTAACTGAGTAGCACCTGAAGTGGAAAGAGACGCAGTAGACTTCTTGGCAGAATGAGCAGAAGAAGGACGAAGATGAGGGTGTTTTACCCAACAACGATCAACCAAGTGACCAGTCTTGCCACAATGAGAACAGAGATATTTGGAAGAACCACGGCCGCCAGTGTGGCCACCTCGACCACTAGAATGATCATGACGGGCAGAATGAGCAACAAGATCAGGAGAGGGAGAAGGAAGAAAATGATGCTTAAGTACAGTATTAACAGTGGAAATCCGCGCAACAGTGGCATCAAGAGTCGGAGTGTCCGCTTCTCCGAGAATCTGTTGGCGAATCATATCATAGGAGTCAGGAAGACGAAGTAAGTAACAAACCACCAGGAACTCTTGAAAATGTTTTTGTTGTTCAACAAGATCAGCAGAAAAGGGGCGATGTTGAAGAAGTTCAACCCCAAGCCTCTGCACCTCCTGATACGCTACAGCAGGGGTCATAACAGGACGAGCAAAGAGGTCAGCATACAAAGTCTAGATACGTGAAGTCTGAGCCCCGTTATAATATAAAGCAGCCAGATGATTCCACGCGGCTTTGACCATTTGATCATGACGAATGATAGGAAGACACTCGTCAGACAAACTGATGGCTGACCAAGTACGAACCAAGGCATTAGAAGCGTCCCAATCATCATACACTCCAGTCAGGATAATTTGGGCCCGTAAGCTTGGATAAAGTACCCAAATTACCCGAAGAATAAACAGAGAAAGAAGAAGAATGAGAGAAAGAAGCATGGAAAGTCGCAAAAGACGGAGTATCCATGAAGAAAGAAAGCAAGCCGCATAGACAAAGCAGAAACTGTACGGACAAGAAACCAGAGAGGAGGCCGCGCAAATAAAAAGAACAAGCCACCCGGTCTCGGTGACCACACACCAGCAGCAGGGGAAAAGCTGTGACGAAGGGCAGAGAAGTCGCACAAAAGGAAGAAGAGCACGAGACTGCGCGACAAGAAAGAAAGAATGGGAGGGAGAAGCCGGACAAAACCGAAAGAAGGGAGGGGAAGAACAAGAACACGAGCGGTTTCAAGAAAAAAATCGTAAGAAGAGAGGAACAGCTAGGAGCAACAGGATCGGTTACCCTCTGATACCAAGTAAAAATATGCGAATAAGAGGTAAATAACCGCAAATTTTATTGCTCCAAAAAGTAAGTAATACATAGGTATGCCCCCTTATTTATAGAAAATGGGGGAGATGAGAGAGTACAATACACAATGTGTGACTAAATACAAGTCGGGCGGACTGAGCGGTTTGACATACCCAAACCGCTCAACTATACAAGCCATAACCTTACAACCTCAGGACACAAGTGAAAGGTTGCCAGTCAAGCCGCTAAGCCGTACCTGCAGATAGCCAACAATACGCAGTGCGGTAAACCATTATGCTGAAGCTGCGGCTTGACACCAGACCGCATACCGCGGGTTGCCACCGGACCGCTGAAAGGATAAGCCTTGGTCCAGAGCTTCACGACTAAACAAGACCTCTATGGCTTCTACTAAAACAGCATTCAAACAATCCGCTGAGGACATCCACTAGAAGTCCGGCAGAACAGGCCGCGGTGTCTAGTTTGGCTAACCGCCCGAACTGAGTTCTAACACAAACAGTCTGCTGAGGCTACCTGCTTGAAGACTGGCTGGAAAGACCGTGGCGGCTAGTTTGGCTAACCGCCCGAACTAAGTTCCAACAGGTGTCTCTTGAAAGCCTGAAGCAGATGAAGAAGAACTCTGTGTATATGAGAGCTGTGTTGTGTTCTTCACTTTTTAGTACACTATTTTTATTTTCTGATTACTCTTCTTAGTACTTGCAATCTTCCGAAAAATCACTTTATATATTGATTGTAGATTTAAAAAAAATTGAATTTTAAATTCTTTCCTTTAAATCCTCTACATAATTTCTGGGAGTTGGTGCGACTAATTTAGTCTTGAATGCATTTCCCTAACTTTCCCAGTAAATATGGTAAAGTAATAACTCTGTGAAATACAAAATTAATGCTTCCAAGTAATGACTATATTCTTGAGAATATTAAGCATAAATTATCAGAGTATTACTGTCTTAATATAATACAATTTTAAATCAAACTGCTATAGTCGAACTGAGAAACTGCAGAGAAGATTTGTCGAACAGAACCTGGAAGGAGTTAGTCGAACTCAGCAAAGATTTCGTCGGCACGAGCTCCAAGTTCATCGAGCTAAGAACTCTCCTTCGTCGAGCTGAGCTCCAAGATCATCGAACAGTGAATATCGTTGCCAATCTGAGCTCCAAGTTCGTCGAACTGAGATAGTCATTCATCGAGCTAAACTTCTGATATGATATTACAGATCGTCGATCTCAGATAGACTTTCGTCGATCTCAACTCAGAGAAGGAACTCTGAGTTCATCAATCTGAGATCAATGATAATCGTGCTGAGTTCAGCTATTGTCGAACGACTTTCCTGAATTCTTTTAACTGCTTTTCCTCTGAAGTCTTCTGTCACTAAAGTCTTCTGAAGGAGGGAACTGACAATCTAAGTATGTGTTGCCGACCTTGACCCTAGAAATAACCTGTGACCCAAGACTATACATATTGGGTCATCTAATCAATCCTAATTGTGAACCTAGCCCAAATCACAAGTAGGGTTCCAACAAAGGTGGTCTTATTTCTCGACACACCCAAAATCGTGAAATATCTGGCACCTACGGTGGGAGTTTTCCTCCTCCAACACACAAGTAGTAACAAACCAACACTGGGGGAAACCCGTAAGGTATAAAGATTCACAACACAGAGCACTATGGTGGTGGTATAGTCCACTAACACCCACATCCCCAAATATTCCATAGTATATTATCACTAACAGTGTAAAGATAAGACGGGATATTACATTAGTCTTACTACAGAATGTTATACAGGCTTACGTACCGAGGAAAAAGGCTTAACCCAACAATTAATAATGATTTGTTCTAACGAAATTTAACTAAACTCGACGATTAGGAGTCATACTTGGCGAACAATATCATAAAGGACTTGACGAGACGACAATATAATTAAGCATCTCGACGAGTTTAAGCTTAATCTCACGAATTTCATCCAGGGCTCGACAAATAATTACATAGAAGACTTGACGCATGCACATGAACATCTGACTCATTCACTGTGATACAACGAACTCACCATGCAAAAATGACTAACTTACCATTATCATGATTCGACAAAATTCAATGTATCCGATTAAATCCAACATGCTCTCCCGACGAGCTCACTGGTCATCCGACAAACTCAACTATCACCCGACGGCTGGACTAATTTGACGGACAGCGACAAGGCCTCCGACGAACTCAATAATCACTCGACGGCTTGACTCATTTCGACGGATGGCAACATGGCCTCCAACAAACAAAACTCCTTACCGAACTCATCATCATCCATTGAGTTCAACACAATCAACATTCGACGAACACTTCATCCCGATAACTCGACTCAACCAAGCACCACCAACATCCGATGGGTTTCACCTAACATCCGACAAACTTGACTGAGCTCGCATGGAATCCAACAAATTCTACTTATTCATCTCACAAATCAATATGGATCTGACGAACCTGAATATAATCCGACGAGTACCACTCCATCCGACGAATTGCACATTATCTGACGAATTCTTGATTTCTATTATCCACTAGATCCCAACGACTCCTTAGGGATGACGACTCGCCATGCCTAAGACTATGGAGGAGGCCTTACATGACTGCTAGACATGACATAGTAGAGAGCGAAAAGGTTAAGCAAGAGAAAAGGAAAGGAGGAAGCACCACATGCCTCAAATCTTTTGAAATTTGGTCTCTCAAGTGCTCCACTTCAAGAATCGGCTGTCACAACCCGCACTTTCTCTGAATTAAATGATATGTCAGAGCGAGAGAAAATACGCGCCGTGATGCCACGCCGTGCAGGAGACAACTGCATGCGTTCAGGAAAATCCTACTTCTGTAATTCTAAAAAAAATGATTTAAGGTTGTAAAACATAATATGAGTTAAGTAGATTAACCGTGTCCCTCAGTTCCATGAATTGACTAGTCCACGTGTATTAGTGTAAGTAGAAATACGCAGCGGGAAAATACTTAGTTTTATATATTCTGAATGTAATGTGAACATGACAATCATACGACGTAACATGAAGTGCAGACCCCTAAGTTTAACATTAGTAGGAAAATCACATTTTATAACTTTTATAATATAGTGTTGTTCATTTTAAAAAAAAATGTCATGATATGATGATATAAATCCTTATATTTTATACTTAAAATATCTAACATCCAGTCCTAGCATAAAACATCCCAGAGAGCAAGTAATCCAAACAATCCGAAAGAAAACAACTAGCAGCTAGCAAAGTGTCCAAAAAACAACAACCCTGTGGGCATCAACAACCTGACACGAACCCATAGAACCAAAAGTATGTCTGAACTAGGTAAAGCAAAACTAAAAATAACAAACTACCTCGCGACAGCGAGGTGAAAGCCACAGCCAACACTACTGCACTGAAACTCCAAAGCAAGCTCCACTACCTGCTACTTCTCAGAACCTCAGGCATTCTAAAGACAGAACATCTCAGCAAGAAGGTACAGGTGATGGCACAAAACTTAAACAAAAGCAAGAACAGGTCATAAGGGATACCAACCCAAGACCATAAGTACTGAAGTAAAATACAGAAGTAAAGTACTAAAATCGGAACGGAACATTTACGTGAATCTTCACGTACATAAAAATACACCAGATGCACAAGGCTATAAGCTGGAAAACATGATTAAATCATAAAGAAGAATTTGCATAACTTTATTAGCCGCATGTGGTCAACTCTACCTAAAAACACGGGCGAGGTGGCCACTAGACACACCCTCATGGATAAATATCCATCAAACTGCGATGGGAGAATCATTCACTCCACCATACACCAACAGACGCCCAAACAACACCCGGTAGAGTTCCACAAAGCGCTAATAAAGGAAACAAACATTGCTGAGATGGTTTCGTCCACTACTCCCGCAACTAAGAAAACCCGTGATATATCTCAAGACTTGACACATCGGATTCTACTAAATATCGCTAGATTATGGAAATGGTTGATCAACCTGTAGGAAAGATTCAAGATCTTAAATATACTCTAACACGTCCTACATGATGGTTAGGAACGATTAAAAGCCATGATTTAAACACATCATCAAAATCTTAACAACGCTACAAGGATGGATTATCATAACAAGAACTTAATAATACAAGTGGATCTCAAGTAAAAGATTAAAGCAGTACTATTAATCAGAAAGATAATCATTATAACATCACTAAATAAAGAAGATATTCCATCAAGACTTGAAGACGAGGGAAGAGGGAAAAACCACCACTTGCCTTGGTTTTGCTGGAAAAACTTTCCAAATCTCTCCTGGTCGTAGATCGGGGTTTAAGTAGGCAGGAGGAGTTGAAATCTAACAAAAATGGACGAAATAGAGGTTAGGGCCAAAAAACATAATGAGAAAACTCACGAAATGAGGAAAGTTTTATCATGATTGCGTAGCTCTCGGCGAGAGCTTTCCGGATCTATGTTCCGTTGAAGATTTCGAGTACCGGAGCACCGTCGGCGGCCACCGAAATATTCACTAATGGACGTTCTATCTCTCGCTCTCGCTTCTATGGTTCGATGAAAGAAGAGGAGTTGGGCTTAAAGAAGAAGAAGAAGAAGAAGTATATAAATAAAATTAAATTACACATGTCATTTTCTTAAGCGCAGGCGCGCAGGAACAAGGATAGAGACTTAAGATTGCTTCGAATTGAAAAGTGCTCAACATGAAAGTTGTAGATCTCGTCGAGACGAACAAATTTTATGTTAACAATGTTTTTCTTCGATGCTGTTTTGACCCTCAAAACGGTGCCCGAAAGAAGGCTGAAATAGATTTCTCGAGATGGACTACGGATTTCTCGAGGGCGACGTTGGATTTCTCGAGGGCGACGTTTGATTTCTCGAGAAGGGACTTGGATTTCTCGAGAATGGACTTGGGTTTCTCGAGAACAAAGGATGGATTTCTCGAGAAGAGCTTCTGATTTCTCGAGAGCAAAACTGGGGAAGAAATTGCTGATTTCTCGAGAACAACATATGATTTCCCAAGAACAAGGCAAGATTTCCCGAGTACAACACAGGACTTCTCTAAAACTGGCAAAACATCTCGGGATATGCTATGCATGCAGTGCTATACATTCTAAAAAAGGCCATAATGCATGTTCGAGCACCGGAGTTCCGGTGGAGGCAGTTGGAAGACTTCTGGAAGGACGCACCTCGCAATGGTTCGGCGGATGAAAAGAGGGGAGGGGTTCGGTTCTCTTCTCTTTTGAGGAGAAGATAAGGTATTATATATATAATAATAATATTATATATATATATATATATGTAATTTATGAGAATATATAATATACGGGCAAACTTTAAGTGCGGGCGTACGGGCGGCGGGTATTACCCAGCAGCGGCGAATCCAGGGCGGCCGGTGGCCGGCGAGCCTGCAGCCGCCGACCGCTGCTGGGAAATAGCCGCCGCCCGTATGCCCACACTTAAAGTTTGCCTGTATATTATATATTCTCATATATAAATTATGGGGTGATATCAGGTACGGGCAACAACGGATGCGGGCGGGCAATAGGAAAAGTATGATAAATCAGATGGCTCCTGTTGCTTACCCGCATGCCCGCATCCGCTGTTGCCTACACCTGATATCACACCTTTATATATATATATATTTCTTTATACAGCAAATTTGATTTCTTCGGGTGCAAGAAGAGCCATTCAACAAATTTGATTTCTTTATACATATATATATATATATATATATATAATAATATTATTTATAATATTAATAATAATAATATAATAATTCTATTTTTACGAAGGACTAAACACACACCGATTCCAACGAAAATCACCCCTAAGGTAAATGCTGGTGCTACGAACCCAACGGCATGTCAAAATAAAAATCTAATGAGCCAAACTCGAGATAAAAATTCTCGAGTTTACAGTGAACGAAAATTCTATGAATCTTTGAAAATTCATCGAGGCTCTAATATTGCTCGGATCGCAACGAAAATTGACAGGCATTTTAAAATTATTTAACTTAATTTCCAAACGTAAAACATTCCAATTCCGGTAAGATTCCAACATTTGATCGACCTGACTGAAAGTCCACCTAGTGTCAACTACCTTCACCTATGGGGGGAAATAAGTGACTTGCAGCGTATTTGCGGAATTAAAATTGTACCTGCAGAATCAAAACAAACCACACAGCACAGAAAATAACACAGGCAATTTATAGTGGTTCCCCGATTTGGGTACGTCCACTTTCCCCCTTCGACCTATCTCCCAATCCAGGGACGACTCGGTCACTTCACCAACAGGATTGAAATCCAATCCTTGCACTATCAGAAGGAACCCTTCCACACGTAGGAGTCAACACTCCCACAACACGGGTTGCACCCAACCCTACAACTAGGAACCAAATGTTCCTTTACAATGAAAAAGAAATTGGAGTGTATAAGAAATACAAACAACTTGAAGATCTAGGTGTCCCTTTTCGTTAGACTACTTGTTCTTGTAGGTAACGAAAAGTCCACAACCCTTGATTTTTCTTGGAGAGAATCTCCCCGAGACCGGCGGCGGCAAAGGGTGGCGGCAAGGCTCCCGGTGTTGGCGGTGGCAACTGAAAACAGCAGCTATGCAATGGAGATTCAATCTTCTTAGCGAAGTCGGCAAGGTCTTCCAACGGTCACACTAGGATCGATCATCTCGATCGATTCGGACGGTGATGGATTTCCCTATCTCAAATCAAGAGACAAAAGATCTCTGGTTAGACGCGTGAGACGCTGTGCAAGACTTGGCTTCTGTCACCGTGGATCTGGAGGAGATCGAGATTGGTTGTGGTGACTACTGCACGTGCGGCGGGGAAGACGATCGGCGGAGCGGCTCGCGATTTTAGGGTTAGTCGGCGGCTCGGCTTTCGTATTCTATTTATGTGAGAACACTGTACACAAATACCTGTGTATTTATACCATAGGTCATGGAGATGACCGTTGTGGGCCCCACCAAAGCAAAGACCAAAGTCCGGTTCAAATAGCTGCAGGTAACATGGACCGGTCCAGGATTTCGGAAAAATAGCCCAAGGCAAAATCGGCGAGAATCGTAGGTGATTCTCGACGAATCGGACGAGAATCACTTACGATTCTCGCCGAATTCTACTTGGCGAATTCTGGCAGCACAGGTTATAGAGGCCGGGGAGAATCGGTGGGAATCACATTTGATTCTCGCCGAATCGTCGAGAATGCAAAGTCATTCTCGACGAATCGGCGAGAATCACTTAGTGATTCTCGACGATTCTGCCTTAGAGAATTTTCTGACTGCGGCGAGACAGCCGGCCCAACCTGGCGAGAATCATCTAGTGATTCTCGACGTCTCGTCGAGAATCCCTAGTGATTCTCGACGAATCAGCGAGAATCACTTAGTGATTCTCGACTATTTACACTTAGATGATTCTCGTCTTTCAACCCGTGAGCTGGTCTTTGGCCCATCCTTGATCCTTGTCTGCTCTTGCTTTATCATAGCCATGTACTTGAAATTAAGTACACCCCAATAGAGAGAGTACATGTAGGCCAACACACTGATCTGCTCAACGAGGGATTACGTCGCGCAGACCCATGTATATTGACCCACTACACCCTGACATTGGTGTGTACTTAGCGTGGAATAACTACAAGCACAACTTAAAAGATTTCATCAAACACACTGTCTATTTACCTTAGCTTGTTCAGGGGCTTCTTCAAATCAGGTACATTGTGGATACAATACCCAACAATCTCCCCCTATTTGAAAAAGCCTAAACCCTACAAGCTAAGGTGAATAGAGCATATAGGAATGAAAATCATAAACTTAAAATTGAGTTGATAGAGATATTCATTACCAATTACTTGAGAGCAAACTTGGAGCCACCTTAGCCTTAGCCGAGAGGGTAATCTCCCCCTTTTCGGCTTCTGCAAATCTGGGTCTGATGCATTTGACACCATGCTCCCCCTCAGTTCTTGCACCTATGCTTACACTTGAGTTCCTGGCAGATGCTCCCCCTAGATGCACGAGACAGGAGCTTCTGGAGTATTCATTCCTCATAGTTGAGCATCCCCAATTCAGTTTTGAAGAGACTGAACTTGGCCTCGTCTAAGGGTTTTGTGAAAATATCTGTAATCTGCTTGTCCGTGGGGACATAGCAGAGAGAGATTTCCTTGTTCTCCACGTGCTCCCGAATGTAGTGGTAGCGCACTTCAATATGCTTCGTTCTGCTGTGCGATACCGGATTGTTGGCAATAGTAATTGCACTTGAGGAGTCTCAGTACATTGGTACTTCCTTGAACTGGAGGTCATAGTCGGCTAACTGGTTTCTTATCCATAGGAGTTGTGCGCAACAGCTGCCAGCCGAGATGTACTCAGACTCTGCAATGGAGGTTGCTACACAATTCTGCTTCTTGCTGTTCCATGAAATAAGCCTTCTTCCCAGGAATTGACACGTCCCGGAAGTGCTTTTCCTGTCATCCCTACTCCCTGCAAAATCAGCATCTGAAAAACCTATTAGCTCGACATCATTGTTTCTCGGGTACCACAAGCCAAGATTGTGGATACCTTTAAGGTATCTTAGAATTCGCTTTGCAGCGACATAGTGAGATTCCTTAGTGTTCACCTGATATCTGGCACAGACACATGTGGAGAACATGATATCCGGTCTACTGGCAGTAAGGTAGAGCAGGGATCCAATGATGCTTCTGTATTTGGTTTCATCGAAAGGTTTACCTTTCTCATCCTTATCCAGAGACATAGTGGATCCCATTGGAGTCGTCATAGAAGTTGCATTCTCCATTCCGAATTTCTTGAGGAGTTCATTTGTGAACTTCGTCTGAGAGATGAAGATTCCATCCTCAGACTGTTTCACTTGAAGTCCCAAGAAATACTTTAGCTCTCCCATACTGCTCATTTCAAACTTTCCTTGCATAAGTTTAGAGAACTTTTTGCAAAGATTGTTGTCCGTTGAGCCGAATATAATGTCATCGACATAGATTTGCAACAGCAAGATCTTGCCTTTGACTTCCCTAAGAAACAATATCTTATCTATTTTTCCTCTAGAGAACTTGTTCTCAAGAAGAAAACTAGACAAGGTCTCATACCAAGCTCGAGGAGCTTGCTTTAAACCATATAGAGCTTTATTAAGAAAATATACATGATTAAGATAAGTAGGATTGACAAAACCTGGGGGTTGAGTGACGTATACTTCCTCTTTCAGGTCTCCGTTCAAGAAGGCTGATTTCACGTCCATTTGATAGACAGTGAATCCTTTGTGCGAAGCATACGCTAGGAACAATCAGATGGCCTCGAGCCTTGCCACTGGTGCAAAGGTCTGGTCAAAGTCAATCCCCTCCTCCTGTCAGTAACCTTGAGCCACTAGCCTGGCCTTGTTCTTTATGATGACACCATGTTCATCCAGTTTGTTTCTGAAGATCCACTTGGTGCCAATCACATTATGCTTTTGTGGTCTGGGAACCAGCGTCCAAACGTTGCACCGTTCGAATTGATGCAATTCATCTTGCATGGCCAAAATCCATGCAGCATCTTTGTTTGCCTCGTCGAACTTCTTTGGCTCAACCTGTGACAGGAAGCTAAGATGCAAAATCTCGTTAATGGTACCTCTTCGAGTTCTGACCCCGTCACGAGGATCTCCTATGATCTGATCTCTAGGATGATCCCTCACGTGTCTGAGCTCAAGAAGTCTGGCGTCAGGAGCTTCGACTACTTCTTGGGCATCTCCTTCTTCTAAAGGATTTGCACTATTTTGATCTTAAACTTCTCCGATCGGCGTTGATGTGGAGACCTTGACGTATTTTGGAGTTGCATCTTTCTCGGGATCATCCAGTTGTAACTTTTCGAGTCTGGCACCTGCATCTTCAGGAAGACAACTAGAAGTCTTGCAATTAAGCAAACTTTCTTCATCAAATAGAACATTTATTGATTCCTCTACCACTAGGGTTTTCTTGTTGAAACTCTATAAGCCCGGCTATGGCTACTATACCCCATGAATATGCCTTCGAAGTATTTTTCACCAAACTTAGTACGAGGGTACTTCCCATTATTCAGTACATAGCATTTGCAGCCGAAGATCCTCAGATAGGACATGGTTGGTTTCTTGCCTTTCAGTAGCTCATAAGGAGTCTTACGATGGCTCTTGTTGATCAAAGCCCGGTTTTGTACATGACAAGCTGTATTGACAGCCTCGGCCCAGAAGTATTCTGGGAGAGAAGCGTCATTCAACATTGTAGTGCACGCCTCAATGAGTGTTCTATTCCTCCTCTCCGCCACTCCATTTTGTTGAGGAGTGCGAGGGGAGGAGAACTCATGAAAGATACCAAGTTCTTCACAGAACTCTGTCATAGCCCTAGACTCAAACTCTGTTCCGTGGTCACTTCTGATTTTGACCACTGAGCAGTTAAGTTCGTTCTGTATCTGCTTGACAAAACTGGTGAAGATGTCAAACGTATCAGACTTGCACTTTAAAAAGAACACCCACGTAAACCGAGAGTGATCATCTACAATCACTAGCGTATACGACTTCCCTCCTAAGCTATGAACTTGTATTGGACCAAACAGGTCCATATGCAGAAGATAAAGACATCTGGAGGAGTCTTTGTCTGGGATGCCCTTAAAGGTAGCCCGAGTCTGCTTGCCCATCTGACATGCAGGACATGGACTATCTTTAATGCACTTAATAATGGGAGCATCCCTTACTAAGTCTTTGGAAAACAGCATATTAATTGTCTTGTAACTAATGTGTGCCAATCTCTTGTGCCATTGTTCACAAAGAGATGCACTGCCTTTTGCAACGAGGCATACTGGGGTAGAAGAATCTAAACTAAGAAAATCTAAACAGAAAATATTTTTGCTCCTAATGCCAGTTAATACAGTCTCCGAAGAATCACATGATATTATCAGGCATTTATCCTTGCAGAACTTAACGTCATACCCTTTATCACATAACTGGCTTACGCTGATCAGGTTATGATTTAACCCTTCAACATAAGCTACGTTAGTGATAGAGAGTATACCGTTGGAAATCGTACCGTAACCTCTGGTGACTCCCCGATCAGATCCCCCAAATATGACTTTGGGTCCATTCTCGACTGGAGAGTACTCCCGCAGCAGGCTTCTTGTCCCGGTCATGTGACGGGAGCATCCACTGTCCAAATACCAAATAGGAGTTTTGTTGGCCTTTGGACATTCCTACAAAACAGAATTAATTTGCCTTAGGAACCCAATCGAACTTGGGTCCTAGATTCCTTGTTAGTATACTCCCCCTCGATTGGTTAGCCCTACGAGTGGTCGGCCTCGCATTGCTAACATAAGGAGTCTCGTTATACCTTGGATTAAACCAACAATCCACGGCAAAGTGACCAACTTTTCCACAACACCAACAGTCAAATCTGTTGTACCTCTTCCTAGGCTCCTGCTTCACCCTGGGAATGGTGGGCACAGCTGGGGCCTTGGAACTGGAGGTGGAGGCATCATAGTGATTGCAGTCACATGATTTCTTCACCTTTTGTTCCTTCTGTATAACAGGCTTGGCTTTTGGTGCCTGCTTTCTATTATGGCCGCTAGAGAATTGACCATAATTTCCCAAGTGGATTTCCTCATAAGGTGCCTTGAAGACACTCTCACTGAAGTTGCGGGGAAAGGTCCACCCATTATACCGGCACTTCAGCTTTGCAACCGAGGGCCTGAAGTGATGGCCGTATGTTGACTCAAAGTCATGTTGGTTACAGGGAAAGCTAGGCTTTCTAAACTCAACAGGGCTAAGTGGGGCCTTTCCTTTCTCAGCAGTAGAGGCTTTCTTGGCAGCCTTATTCTTCCTCTTTTTCCTGTTTCTCCTGGATGAGGAGCTAGGTGCCCCTATATGCCCCAAGCCAGCTCCTTTGGCCTGAGCAGAGAAGGTATCAACTAATGGAAGAACAGTTTTTGGCATAGAGAAGCTCTTGACAATCTTCCTTTCTGCCGCAAGTAGTTCTTCCAACTTGTCGACTTCCTCCTGCTTAAGATCAAGGAGCTTAAGAGACTCTGAATGCTTTGAAGTCAGGTCCAAGTGCTCCTGTCGGAGGGAGATCAAACTGGTGATCTCTTCCCTCAGGGATACACACTCACCTTTAAGGAATTTGACTTCCTTTTTCTCAGCCTTCAGTCACTTTCGACATTCCACGAAAGTATTGAGCAGAAGCTCATACTTCTCGAGGAGCTCAGCTTCACAGGGTAGAAGGGCTATCCTCAGGGTCATCATCCTGAGACTCAGGATCAGATTCAGAGTCGGAGAGAGGGGTGTGAGCTTTTACCTTCCCAATAAATGGGGGGCAATCTCCTTCCGAGTCACAGCGACCCATTAGCCCAAAGTAGGCTTCCTCGTCATCGCTGGTGTCTGATGTGTCAGATTCACTCAGCGTCTTTGGCTTCTTCGCGATGTAACTCCTCTCCTTCTTCTTGTCTCTTGAGGAACTGTGCTCCTCTCCCTTTCCCTTTTCCCTCTTGCCTTGATGGTAGTCGGCCACGACGTGTCCTGGCTTGTTGCAACCAAAGCAAATAATGTCAGATGAGCGGTGTTTGTTCGGTTTGGAAACATACCTGTCAGAAGAATAGTTCTTCTTCTGATCCCTTGAAGAGGAGCCGTTTCTCTTTCTCTGATTCCTCAGCTTGAGGAACTTCTTGAATTCCCTTGTGATAAGGGATAACTCTTCCTCAGACAATTCTGAGCCGGAGGAGCTTGGCTCAGAGTCTTCATCTTCATCCTTCTTCCACGCACGGGAAGAGGCAGCACCCTTGCCCTTTCTGGAATGAATGGTTTTCAGGGCCACCGTCTTTTCCTTGGCCGCGGCTTTCTCTGCTTCCTCTTCAGCCTTCCTTGTGTTCAACTGAAGCTCATAGGACATGAGCTTCCCGAACAGAATCTGAGGGTCGGTTTCCGCAAGTTTGCCAAACTCGCGGATGGCGCAGATCTTTGTGTCCCATTCCTTAGTGAGGGGCCTAAGGAACTTATCATTGAGTTCACCGTCAGTGAACACTCTTCCATATCCTTTGAGTGCATTGACGATCTTGAGGAAGTTTTCGAAGGTAACTCCGATCTCCTCCTTTGGCCCTTGCATGAAGGCCTCATATTTCTGATTAAGGAGGGATCTCCGATCGTCCCTCACTTCATCTGTGCCCTCCATTAGGACAATCAGACAGCTCCAGAGATCCTTGGCTGTCCTGCAGTTGCAGAAGTTCTGCATCATAGAGTCGTCAACTACACTTACCAGGATGTTCTGAGCTTTCTTGTCGAGTCCGAACAGCACCATTTCGTCCTTGTCCATTTCCGAAAGTTTCTTGGGCACTTTCTTGGTAGGATCAATGGTGGAGGCCTTAGTGGGAATGTAAGGTCCCTCCTCCACTATCATGAAGAGCCGGGGGTCGACTGCTTCCATGTAGAATCTGATTCTTTCCTTCCAGATAGGAAAGTTCAGTCTAGTGCATACTGGGATTTTGCCGGAGTGCTTGAGTCCGTCCATGGAAGATATCGGTCTTCTTCTTGACACTGGTGGCAGGATACTACTCAAGGTGTGAACCTTTTTGATGAGTAACCTCCCTCTGATACCACTTGAAAGTCCACCTAATGTCAACTACCTTCACCTATGGGGGGGATAGGTGACTTGCAGCGTATTTGCGGAATTAAAATTGTACCTGCAGAATCAAAACAAACCACACAGCACAGAAAATAACATAGGCAATTTATAGTGGTTCCCCGATTTGGGTACGTCCACTTTCCTCCTTCGACCTATCTCCCAATCCAGGGACGACTCGGTAACTTCACCAACAGGATTGAAATCCAATCCTTGCACTATCGGAAGGAACCCTTCCACACGTAGTAGTCAACACTCCTACAACACGGGTTGCACCCAACCCTACAACTAGGAACCAAATGTTCCTTTACAATGAAAAAGAAATTGGAGTGTATAAGAAATACAAACAACTTGAAGATCTAGGTGTCCCTTTTCGTTAGACTACTTGTTCTTGTAGGTAACGAAAAGTCCACAACCCTTGATCTTTCTTGGAGAGAATCTCCCCGAGACCGACGGCGGCAAAGGGCGGCGGCAAGGCTCCCGATGTTGGCGGAGGCAACTGAAAACAGCAGCTATGCAATGGAGATTCAATCTTCTTAGCAAAGTCGGCAAGGTCTTCCAACGGTCACACTAGGATCGATCGTCTCGATCGATTCGGATGGGGATGGATTTCCCTATCTCAAATCAAGAGACAAAAGATCTCTGGTTAGACGCGTGAGACGCTGTGCAAGACTTGGCTTCTGTCACCGTGGATTTGGAGGAGATCGAGATCGGCTGCTGTGACTACTGCACGAGCGGCGGGGAAGACGATCGGCTGAGCGGTTCGCGATTTTAGGGTTAGTCGGCAGCTCGGCTTTCGTATTCTATTTCCGTGAGAACATTGTACACAAATACTTGTGTATTTATACCATAGGTCATGGAGATGACCGTTGTGGGCCCCACCAAAGCAAATACCAAAGTCCGGTTCAAATAGCTGCAGGTAACATGGACCGGTCCAGGATTTCGGAAAAATAGCCCAAGGCAAAATCGACGAGAATCGTAGGTGATTCTCGACGAATCGGCGAGAATCACTTACGATTCTCGCCGAATTCTACTTGGCGAATTCTGGCAGTACAGGTTATAGAGGCTGGGGAGAATCGGCGGGAATCATATTTGATTCTCGCCGAATCGTTGAGAATGCAAAGTCATTCTCGACGAATCGGCGAGAATCACTTAGTGATTCTTGACGATTCTGCCTTAGAGAATTTTTCGACTGCGGCGAGACAGCCGGCCCAACCTGGCGAGAATCATCTAGTGATTCTCGACGACTCGTCGAGAATCCCTAGTGATTCTCGACGAATCAGCGAGAATCACTTAGTGATTCTCGACTATTTACACTTAGACGATTCTCGTCTTTCAACCCGTGAGCTGGTCTTTGGCCCATCCTTGCTCCTTGTCTGCTCTTGCTTTATCATAGCCCTGTACTTGAAATTAAGTACACCCCAATAGAGAGTACACGTAGGCCAACACACTGATCTGCTCAACGAGGGATTACGTCGCGCAGACCCGTGTATATTGACCCACTGCACCCTGACATTGGTGTGTACTTAGCGTGGAATAACTACAAGCACAACTTAAAAGATTTCATCAAACACACTGTCTATTTACCTTAGCTTGTTCAGGGGCTTCTTCAAATCAGGTACATTGTGGATACAATACCCAACACTGACCAAACGAACGCGCAAATGACGGCGTGCCAAACTCCGTAACACCCTTACGTCATTATGACAACATCAAGGAGATTAAAATAATTGCCGAAAAAATCAAGGGCATTACAGTCACCCCTCCAAAACAAAAGTTACGTCCTGAAACTTGATACATAAATCAAATCCGAAACAGAACAGAAATAACTGAAGGTTATCAAATGAAAATACTTTCCAATGAAACTAGGAGAAAAGGTAAGGATGAGTTTCTCTCATTACAGATTCTAATTCCCAAGTGGCGCTCTCGACGTCTTGGTTTTGTCAAAGAACTTTGACCATGAGAATCGTCTTTCTCCGTAACACCCGATCCTGAGCCTCCAGAATACGAACGGGCTCTTCAACATAGGAAAGATTAGATTGAAACCGGGGCACCGAGTCAAGTACATACGATCACTAAGCACACACTTTCATAACTGACTTAAATGAAACACATCATGGATTCTAGGGAAGGTATTAGACAAATCCAGCCTATAGGCTGACACTCGATGCACTCAATGATCTGGAAGGGTCCCACAAAAATCACATCTTTATTCAGCACATGACCCAAGAAGGATACTTGAGTAAGTTAGAACTCACACTTGCTCCCCAGCACTCGGGGAAATACCAAGACGTCGTCGATAAAGACGACTACAAAAAAATCCAGGAAATCCTAAAAAACTTTATTCAACATGTCCATGAATGCTGAGGGTGCATTTTATAGTCCAAAGGACATCACCAAGAACTCAAAATGTCCTTGCCAAGAACGAAAAGCCGCTCGTGTAAGATCCATCTCACGGATCCTTAACTGGTGGTATCCCGAATGAAGATCAATATTCGAAAATACCATACTACCACGCAATCGATCAAATAAATCATCTATTCGGACAACAGATACCTGTTCTTGATGATTAATTTATTCAACTCCCTATAATCAATGCACAATCTCATGGAACAATCCTTCTTTTTCACAAACAAGACGGGAGAACCCCAAGGCAACCTAATAAATCCACAATACAACAATATATTGAGCTAGGTGCGCATCTCTTCTAGCTAGCGTAGGGCCATCCGATATGGTGCCTTAGCAATATGGCGAGTACCAGGCTATGATCAATGAAAAACTCCAAACCCCTCTTAGGCGGAAGACCAGGAAGATTGACAAGGAACTCTCGCACGACAAATATATCCTCGATATGCGGTGTATCTCTAACAATTTCTAAATAAGAAACAAGGTAAGCAAAACAACCAGAATCTAAAATTTTCCGAGCACATACCACGAAAATAATTGGGAAATCCTAGCATAGAAAGCCATACACACTCATGGCATGGCTATTGTCCATCTAGAAGTCCAAGCGCATGACCTTGCGCTAGATCACAACATCATATTTAGACAACCAGTCCATGCTCAAAATCACATCAAAGTCTTCCAGGTGTAGCACCTTTAGATCAAAAACACTAGGAAATCACTTAAGAGGATATGACAACTCTAGATACCCTGGTTCGATACATCCGAGTCACTAGAGGGAAACTTAACGCGAAACAGATTGCCAACTAGATTGAGAGTCATATGATGACGTTCTACGAAAGTCCTGGCTAGGAACGAGTGGGTAGCACCAGAATTGAAAAGAACGCGCGCCTAACAGTTCTTTACCATAAACTCTCCCATAAAATCGGATACGTAACTAGCCGAACTGAAATCGAAATCTAAGATTTAGGTTAGAATCTAACCTGAAATCACTTGAGTGGAAGTCTGTGCTTCCTCCCTGTATACCACGTTTAGCTTGCCCTTCCCTTTATCCTGAGGCTGCGGTGGCGGCAAAGCCCGAAAAAGAACTGGTTGTAATAGAGGCTGGGATCGCGGGCATGTAGACTTCACATTGTTGGAACTGATGTTTCACGTTCCCTGTGTTTGAGAATATCAACTCCCAGAGTCCTACCGCCTACGCTAACTAAAGGAATTATCTTTGCCAGCTTCTCGGGGAACTACCGCAGGCGGTAGTGCTTAACGCACTGCGCTAGCCTCTCGATGAATATCGAGAAGGATTTCTCGAGAAATCGAACTACTGCAAGCGATAGCTGTTACTGTGACGAGCTAGCCTCTCGATGAATGATGAGAAGGATTTCTCGAGAAATCAAACTACCACAGGCGATAGCTGTTACTGCCCCTCGTTAGCCTCTCGACGAGTATCGACACGGCTGTTCAGAATCGTCGTGTCCTATATTACTGTGCCGCAGTAGCTGTAACAGCGTGGTGCTAGCAACGATAAAATAACAAATATTTGTTTTGAATATTATTCCAGATTGGACGACAACTGGCACAACAAGCGCGCGAACCTACCACAGGGCGCTAGCTTTACCGCCGGAGGTAGCCTATTTTCACGAAGACGTATAAAAGGCTGTCTTGATTTCTATGCCTTGTACAATGAAGAGAATCCAGATGAAAATAGACAGAAGTTCTTGCACTCTAGGGTTCGATCTCCTTCCTTACATCTGTTCCAATAATCTTCATCTAAGAAGAAGAGAATCGTCTCCCTCACGTTCGAGATCTAAAGAATCCGACAATCCAAGATCTACATCGACTACGAAGAGCCGACCGATTGCTTGCAAATGAAGATCTCAAGCATCGTCCAAAGATTGCTCAATAGATAATTCTTCAAGAGGGAGAACTTCATACATCTTTTATTCTTGTAATCTTTTCTTTTTCTAAATTTTGTGGTGAGGAAAATCGAACGGTAAGGGTTGTCAGAATCCGGGTAGGATTCCGCGGGAAATCATCATGGGGATAGGGACGTCTTGATCGGAGGATCTAGAGGGGCTCTAAAACCCTTCCTTGTGTTGAGGCGAAGAGACGACTTGAAGACTTTTCCTGTAGGAAAAAGGAGAGAGCCAACCGATCCGTGGAGCATATCAGTATAGAAACCAAAAGATCATTTCTACTCACCGCCTTCGATCTCCGGCATCACAGAGATCACCATTTTATAGTCATCTAGAACAATTGTTGTTTTGAATTCATGCAATGAAATCTTTTTTTGTGTGTTGATTACTTCTGGTATGTGTTGTGATTGTTTTGTGAGTGTGTGTGTTTGTGGGGTTTGAACTCAAATATGTACAGTAAAACGAGCTCTGTGACTTACCGCCGCGCGTTAGCTACCTAACGTCCTGCGGTAGCTTCCAGAACTCGATTTTTTCTGAAGCGAAATATTGTAAATCCAGATAATGCATCAAACCTTATTCACCCCCTCTCTAAGGTTGGCCACTAGATCCAACAAGTGGTATCAGAGCCAGGTTATTCCAAATCGGTTTCACCACCGGGAATAAAGACCAACCCTAATCTTGATCGACATGTGGGGATAAAAATTGTACACTGAAAACTCGTTAGCACCGCCTCTATTTACAGGAGTGAACTATAATGAATGATGAACACTAATGAAGAAATTTCTTATGTTATTAGATATAGAAGTTTGGAACATAACTTGTACCAAGCCCCCAAATAACTTAACTAAGCACGAGTGTCATATAAATGCCAAAGCTATGAATAGTTTGTTTTGTGGGCTTGATCAAGAAATTTTTAAACTCATCTATACGTTCACTACTGCCTATGATATATGAGAATTTCAAGAATATACTTATAGTTCTTCCTCTATAGATGTTGAATACGAGCAATTTCTCATGGATCCAAGTGAAGAATGAAAGGGATACTTGCTCTTAGAGAAAGACGGGACAAACATATCAAGCGAAAGGGAAGATGACGACATATCATTGGACGAGGAAATCTAAGAGGAAGATGACAAAGGAACCTTGTGTTCAAATCATGCATTCTCCAAGAGCGCTGTAAGAAAAACAAATTCCCGTCCTGTATGCAATTCTATTTATACATTGAATATGCTAGATGCAGCTAAATGTATAATTAAGGAATTTCACAGTATTAATTCAAAACTAAGTTTAGAAAATAACCTTTTAAAAGCAAATGTTAATGTAGAATCTACCGTTGATGTGACCTATCCTCCCAACTGCTCTTTAGATAACATTTCTACACCTTGTATAACTTATAATGAATTAAAAGGAAAATATAAGGTTCTTTAACAATAGCTTTGTTTTACAAAAGAACAAAATGATAAATTATGTCTAGAGAACTCATCATTAAAAAGTGACTGTGCGGATGCAAAAATTCTAAAGTTGAAATCGAAGAGATGAACGAGACATTCGATGAACTTAGAAGTAAGTATAAAGCTCATATCGAATCTATTGTCACCACTCTCAAAAATAACACAATCGCATAAAATGAAGCTAGAAATAACCTTAAACTGAAGAACAAAGAGCTAACTATGAAAATCAACATGCTTAAAGAAACACTATTTAAAAACTCGCAAAGCCCAACTCCTAAGCTACATGTAAAACCCAAAAGCATGTTGAAATATGAATCACCATCTACAGGTTGAGTTAATCAAAGGGAGTAGAAAATCGCAAGCTTGTGCAAGTGAAACTCTTAACTATAGAAATAACTCTCACTTTGAAAAACGAGTTACTTCCAACTCAAAAATAAATGAATGTAGATTTCTGGTTAGCAACTACCATACTATGAGCCCTAATGTTAAGCTAAATAATCTCGACTTAAGAACAACTTCAATATATCTAACCTTCCAATGCAATATTATTCAATTAAAGATCATCACATAAAGACTCATAGAAGTCTAGAAGGAAATCTGCAACATAAACATAACATTAAACCAAAGTACGAATGGAGGACCATCATTCAAAATAGTGCACCCATTCCTCTCAAAAGGCCCCATTCGCCATCACCTCCGCAAGGTGTACCACGTTATGTTTGGGTATCCAAAGGAACCACCACCCATGGTCCCTTTTGGATACCTAAATCTCTTATCCATTAGTATTCATAGATTGCATGATGTAGAAACTAAGCAAACCAAAATTACTCGATAATCTACATCACGATATGCTCAATGTTCTGTTGTGAGTTAGTAGGATGAGACGACGATGTCAAAACTAATTAAAGCATGGAATCAGAAAATCACAATGAGTATAGAGGTAACACAGAATATATCACATGATAAACCATTATTAACTCAGTCTGGTGCTTACCTGTTTATTACATAACAAACTACAACTGATAAAACATGAATAATGCATATAAGATTCTACTCCTCTGAAGAGGTGGGAAAAATATTGAGCTTGCCCATGATCATTTTGAGCATCTTTTTTATCCCCTTAACCTCCTTCACTGTATGTTTGATCTCCTGACCTTTCTACTCCACAAGACCGTAGATGTCCCGACTGGTTTCCCAGAGGGACCTTGTACGGTGTATCGGCGGCTACGGTGGAGGTGCCTATTGTAAGACCCCCCTCCCAGAACACAAAATACGGTACGAGGGGAGTCCTATGCCCAGAACAGCCGCCTTGCGGTAGCGTTAGCACACGGGTTAACCTGTACTACAAGACGCCTATCCTGCCGGCTATAATAAATATCATTCATTGCCAACCCAACCAAGAATATAAAATAGAATTCAAATCCACACTTAAGTAAAATAGTCAAAAAGAGGTACATCAAATAACAGAAGCATCAACATGCTTCTATAATATCAGAGTACAAGTACAAAATTTCCCAAAGGCTATAACTGAATTCTCTCAAAGACTCACATCGATAATGGATGGCAGCAATGGTACAGTCACATCAGGCCCTGTCGTCCTGGCCTGGCCGCCCTACTGCATAACCTGCTACTCTATCTATGGGGTTTCCTCCGAAAAAAAGAAGACGTAGCAACCGTTAGTCATAAAGACTAAGTGGCTATCACATCCACTCCCCAGGAGACTCCTCGACACTGGGCGGAGAAAGGAATAAGAGTACAAAATATATAAATGATCAGTAGTACAAAGCAGTTGGTATAAAGCTAGTCAATAATAGTGAATATTAAAGTAAATACAACAAATGAGTAAACAATCTACTATAGCAGTTCTACCATCAACAAAATTATATATGTACAAATCTATGACGGTGAGTAACTTAACTTATATGATGCCCATACAGATATATAAGTTAAGGATCAACTCAACAGTAAAGTAACTCATCGTATAAGAGTGCCCATAAAAACTTATACAACGAGGATCTTTGTATGTAATGCATGTGATGATATGAATGTAATGCAATGACTCACCCATGATTATGCACAAACAACTATCATGTCAACACAGACTTGTAGTTCCCACTTTTAGAGCAGGTAGCTAACCTCTCAGGCATCATCCGTCCTGGCCTGACGGTGACAGTAGAGCAGGATTCTCCACTACTAGGAAGGAATCCACACTACCAAGCCTAGGCCTCTGTACGCCTTAGCTCTTAGGTCACACAGCAAAGCATTTATGCTGATTTGCATACTACGGCTTAGAGGGATCTCGGGTAGATGCACACCAAGAACACGTCCCTATATTGGACTATCATCATGGCACGGAAGGTGAATCTTTTAACACATCACCAAAGGACCAAATGTAAGACCCCTTTTTTTTTTTTCCTTTTTCAACCACCGGGGTCTTATGCCCAGAACCGCCGCTTTGCGGTGACACCTTCGCACCCGGGAAGGTTGCCACTACAACGCGCCGATTCTGCCGGCCTTTTCGATCGCAATAAGTAACAAGCAAGAGAGAAGCAAGTCCACCAAAATAGGTTTAATGCAATATCCATGATAAATAATAATTAATGAAGCAAGCCTTAGAATTAAGCTTCTAAAAATCCCATAAAAATTCACAGAGTTTTAAAACCATAATAAAGGTTCTCTGCCTAAATTTCATCAATTTCCAGGAAGTTTGTACTCCATAATAAATTTTCTAAGCAAATCATACAACTACTAAATCGTTAAGGAAGTACCCAAAATAGTGATCATAAAATTCATAAAAAAATATCCAGAGCTTGTACTACCCCTATAATCAACTCTACCCATTTCTCATCACTTTTTAATGTGATTTGGTGTCATTTACTATCTCAACAAGTTTTGCGCCCTAAACTAGGGTTAGATTTTTAGATATTCCAACGATCTACAAATCTACTAAGATTCCGTCCAGAGAACAATATTAGCCCTATGGTTCTCATCACCCAATCTCGGGTCAATCCAAGGTCATTTGACCACATGACCTTCACAAACCCCCAAGTTCCATCCTTAGGGTTGGGTCTTGGGCCTTAGGGCAAACTTACCGCGATCCACCTCAAACTCCATGAGGGGGTGCTAGAGAATATTACTAGCCAGTGGTAAAAATCTCAGCCTCTGTTGAGGTGATCTCACCACTCAAACTTCAAAAGTGCATTTTTTAACCTAAGACCTCTATTAGGGCAAAACTTTGGTTGATCATTTCTGATCCAAACCATCTCCAAATGAGATGGAAAAATTATACAGAACCTTAAGGTGAACCAGGGACCACTCACCAAAATTTGGGAGGGTTTGGAAATTATTTAACAATCTAATTAAAATCGGTTAGGATTATTGAATTTTTCTAAAAACTATAGAAAAATATTCTCCAAAAATTCTCATTTTTGGATAACACCTAGATATATGTAAGATTAGACCACACCCCAAATTTCAAGTCATTTGGATGACTGGATTGGAGTGGGGAATTTTTCTAAGGTCAAGGCGCCCTCTGGATAGACCTCACCAAAAGGGTGCTGTGGTCTAACCAGGATCCCCAAATCGAGTGAAATTAATTTTGAATTAAAGTAGACCTCAAGGGCTACATTTCCTATGTTGATCATTTTTCCCATAGGAGCCTCTAGGTATTTTTCCCAAATTATTTAACATGACAGATATCTCACTCAGAAATTGATTTAAAAACTAGAATTTATTTCTCATGCCACTGTTCATCTTCTTCAATAGCCCGAAACAGAGGCCTAAGACCTAATATCCTGTAGCTTTTCCAAGCTATTTCCCGGCCACCCAGCCATCTCCTTGGCCGGCCACCACCGCCACCACCTCTGTTGAGGTGAGGGCTACCGTCGGGCGGCGGCACGTCCGCCGGAGAGGCGGTTTCCGGCGAGCCCGCCACCATGAAATTTTCGGAAAACCACCAATACGCTCACCCGATCTGGCTCTTTTGAGCCTGATATCTCTCCTAACGATTCCTAAGATCTATCCACAGAAGAAGAGGGAGGGGAGGACCTTGTTCGCGGGTTGAAGGCGTGCAGAGCGTCGGGAAGCCATTTGCGCGGTGGTGGCGTCGCCGGAAATTCTTCAACAGCAAGGAGGAAGTTAGAACAGTTGAGGGAGTGTAACCTTTTCCTCTTGTTCTCAGGAATCTTTTATAGATGAGCAAATGGGGAGGGGAAAGGGTGAAACGTTGGAGACGAAACGTTGGCGGCCATTAATAACACTCTTATGACGTTTCGGTTATAACGAAAGGCAGTTGAAAAGTTGGGAATGAAGAGGTGCTTGCCAGGTGGCAATTTCCTACTGGACCCACTTTTCCTTAATTATTAACATAATTGAAGTAGGGAACGACCCATAAATACTCTTGATTTTTCTTCCCCACAGCCAGAATTTATTAAGGCGTCGGTTACCGAAACTTCCAGTCTGGCTGACGTTTTGGCCTTGGTCACGGGCGTGCCACATAGGTCACGGGCGTGACAGGCCCGGTTAGCAGTTCTGGGTTCGGCGATCGTCGAACTAAGATCGACGATCGTCGAAGGGTGGTCACGGGCGTGTCACTTGGGTCACGGGCGTGACAGGTCTGGAGACCAATTCTGGTTCGACGATTGTCGAATTGGGATCGACGATCGTCGAGCGTGTCACGCCCTTTGTCACGGGCGTGACATGGCGGGTCACGGGCGTGACAGGCCTGGAGACCAATTCTGGTTCGACGATCGTCGAATTGGGATCGACGATCGTCGAGCGTGTCACGCCCTTTGTCAGGGGCGTGACATGGCGGGTCACGGGCGTGGCAGGCCCGTATGGCCAAATTTGGTTCGACGATCGTCGAATTGGGATCGACGATCGTCGAGCGTGTCACGCCCTTTGTCACGGGCGTGACGGGTCGGTCACGGGCGTGACCAACCCGTGTGACCCGATTTCTTAGCCGATTTATTTCAAGTTTTTGGGCTCCCTAGGGTTCTATCACAACCAACCGACTCTTAGGGGTCTAGCTGGAAATGGGATGTTACAAATCCCAATAAACAAAACAAAGATTTCGTCCCCGAAATCAAGGTTAAGCCTACGGGACTCAAATCGGGAAAATAAGCTTGTAACATCCCATTTCCGGCTAGACCCCTAGGAGTCGGTTGGTTGTGATAGAACCCTAGGGAGCCCAAAAACTTGAAATAAATCGGCTAAGAAATCGGGTCACGGGTTGGTCACGCCCGTGACCGACCCGTCCGCCCGTGACAAAGGGCGTGACACGCTCGACGATCGTCGATCCCAATTCGACGATCGTCGAACCAAATTTGGCCATACGGGCCTGCCACGCCCGTGACCCGCCATGTCACGCCCGTGACAAAGGGCGTGACACGCTCGACGATCGTCGATCCCAATTCAACGATCGTCGAACCAGAATTGGTCTCCAGGCCTGTCACGCCCGTGACCCGCCATGTCACGCCCGTGACAAAGGGCGTGACACGCTCGACGATCGTCGATCCCAATTCGACAATCATCGAACCAGAATTGGTCTCCAGACCTGTCACGCCCGTGACCCAAGTGACACGCCCGTGACCACCCTTCGACGATCGTCGATCTTAGTTCGACGATCGCCGAACCCAGAACTGCTAACCGGGCCTGTCACGCCCGTGACCTATGTGCCGCGCCCGTGACCAAGGCCGAAACGTCAGCCAGACTGGAAGTTTCGGTAACCGACGCCTTAATAAATTCTGGCTGTGGGGATGAAAAATCAAGAGTATTTATGGGTCGTTCCCTACTTCAATTATGTTAATAATTAAGGAAAAGTGGGTCCAATAGGAAATTGCCACCTGGCAAGCACCTCTTCATTCCCAACTTTTCAACTGCCTTTCGTTATAACCGAAATGTCATAAGAGTGTTATTAATGGCCGCCAACGTTTCGTCTCCAACGTTTCACCCTTTCCCCTCCCCATTTGCTCATCTATAAAAGATTCCTGAGAACAAGAGGAAAAGGTTACACTCCCTCAACTGTTCTGACTTCCTCCTTGCTGTTGAAGAATTTCCGGCGACGCCACCACCGCGCAAATGGTTTCCCGACGCTCTGCACGCCTTCAACCCGCGAACAAGGTCCTCCCCTCCCTCTTCTTCTGCGGATAGATCTTAGGAATCGTTAGGAGAGATATCGGGCTCAAAAGAGCCAGATCGGGTGAGCGTATTGGTGGTTTTCCGAAAATTTCATGGTGGCGGGCTCGCCGGAAACCGCCTCTCCGGCGGCCGTGCCGCCGCCCGACGGCAGCCCTCACCTCAACAGAGGTGGTGGTGGTGGTGGCCGGCCAGGGAGATGGCTGGGTGGCCGGGAAACAGCTTGGAAAAGCTATAGGATATTAGGTCTTAGGCCTCTGTTTCGGGCTATTGAAGAAGATGAACAGTGGCATGAGAAATAAATTCTAGTTTTTAAATCAATTTCTGAGTGAGATATCTGTCATGTTAAATAATTTGGGAAAAAATACCTAGAGGCTCCTACGGGAAAAATGATCAACATAGGAAATGTAGCCCTTGAGGTCTACTTTAATTCAAAATTAATTTCACTCGATTTGGGGATCCTGGTTAGACCACAGCACCCTTTTTGGTGAGGTCTATCCAGAGGGCTGCCTTGACCTTAGAAAAATTCCCCACTCCAATCCAGTCATCCAAATGACTTGAAATTTGGGGTGTGGTCTAATCTTACATATATCTAGGTGCTATCCAAAAATGAGAATTTTTGGAGAATATTTTTCTATAGTTTTTAGAAAAATTCAATAATCCTAACCGATTTTAATTAGATTGTTAAATAATTTCCAAACCCTCCCAAATTTTGGTGAGTGGTCCCTGGGTTCACCATAAGGTTCTGTATAATTTTTCATCTCATTTGGAGATGGTTTGGATCAGAAATGATCAACCCAAAGTTTTGCCCTAATAAGAGGTCTTAGGTTAAAAAATGCACTTTTGAAGTTTGAGTGGTGAGATCACCTCAACAGAGGCTGAGATTTTTACCACTGGCTAGTAATATTCTCTAGCACCCCCTCATGGAGTTTGAGGTGGATCGCGGTAAGTTTGCCCTAAGGCCCAAGGCCCAACCCTAAGGATGGAACTTGGGGGTTTGTGAAGGTCATGTGGTCAAATGACCATGGATTGACCCGAGATTGGGTGATGAGAACCATAGGGCTAATATTGTTCTCTGGACGGAATCTTAGTAGATTTGTAGATCGTTGGAATATCTAAAAATCTAACCCTAGTTTAGGGCGCAAAACTTGTTGAGATAGGAAATGACACCAAATCACATTAAAAAGTGATGAGAAATGGGTAGAGTTGATTATAGGGGTAGTACAAGCTCTGGATATTTTTTTATGAATTTTATGATCACTATTTTGGGTACTTCCTTAACGATTTAGTAGTTGTATGATTTGCTTAGAAAATTTATTATGGAGTACAAACTTCCTGGAAATTGATGAAATTTAGGCAGAGAACCTTTATTATGGTTTTAAAACTCTGTGAATTTTTATGGGATTTTTAGAAGCTTAATTCTAAGGCTTGCTTCATTAAGTATTATTTATCATGGATATTGGATTAAACCTATTTTGGTGGACTTGCTTCTCTCTTGCTTGTTACTTATTGCGATCGAAAAGGCCGGCAGAATCGGCGCGTTGTAGTGGCAACCTTCCCGGGTGCGAAGGTGTCACCGCAAAGCGGCGGTTCTGGGCATAAGACCCCGGTGGTTGAAAAAGGAAAAAAAAGGGCTCAGTTGGTGATGAGGAGTGGTTTGAAAACTCCTTATCAAGGAGGTCTCGGGTTCGATCCCCGGCCCCAACAACCCGCCTGTGAATGGAGAGGGGTTGGGGTGTACGGCCTGCAGGCTTGAATGTGATAGGCTGACTGCCAGTAGTGGGCCCGGGTCTAGACTTCTGGTAGGCCGGCGGTGCCAGGTGGGTCCCGCAGGGTTGGCGGGCCTGGACCGTTACACCAAAGCCAACCATCCACTAACACAGAGGGTGCCTCAGGAAGTATACACCGAGGACCAAGGCCCAACAGTGTAAGTCTATCTTCCAACTCCCGTCGGTGTGATGACTGGAGAGACCGTAGACCTGCCACACTATCCTTAACCCATGATTATGACATTGCTTGTCAACTCACACTACACGCAATTTCACATCTAAGGACTCCACACCGAGTCCCTTTTAATTACCTACATCCAATGCTCAACAACATGCAAGGGTTCCACACTGAGTCCCTAATGAACAAATCATTCTAGTGCGGTAAAAATACATGCACTTCCAACCCTTCCACATTTCCATACCACACAAGGGTTCATTACTTACGCAGGTGGCATGCCATCTCATACGACATACCAACCACACACTGCTACCCGTAGGGAAACACAACTCGAAGCAGTGGACTACTGAACGCATTCCGTTAAACAACATCTCACATGGACATAAATTATCTTCATATAATTTATTTCCAAATGATATCCAACACATTGTTATTATCAAGCACATCCTTTACTATTCACATAGTTAAATCATTCGTACCATCCAAACTCATCCACCCATTCGTTCACAAACCTCCACCAAATCATCTCGTTCAGGAACACTTTACTACACCATTTTTTCATTAAGGATTTATCCAACAAATGCCATTAACCATATTTTATCATAATTACTTATATACTAAATTACCCAAAACATTAACGTTATTGTAATACAATCTCTCTACCAAATCCAAAGCCGATTCAACACAAACCAGAGAACTATATATGCAGGAAAGATTACTGTACAATAACTTAAATCGGGGATTACCGAGGCTACAGGAACCAGGTGAGTGCGTGTAAACCCTCGTTGGAAAGGTCTTTCTGTGGGATACAACTTTCATGTTTAGCCCACAACCCAGATCCGGTCGCATCGTGTCCAACAACGGCCTCGAAGACTGTTGCGTGTAGAAAACAGATTTTTGCACACATCTTAAAGCAAGATGAACGACATCAGTTCATCTTCTTCATCTAGCCATATGTTCAAACCATGTCCAGAAATTCCTCCACCCTTATTCACCCTCATAAGACCATTTTCTCTTCACAAATCAAGTCCACCATCTACTCAAGGAGAGGGGAGAGGGTGAAGACATCACTATCCTTAGGGCAAAAGCCCTAGAATGGTCTCTTCCTAGGAAATCTTCATCTCGCAAGTCAAAACTCTTTTGAGTCGACATCTCTACTATAAATAACTACATATCTAGCACCAAGGGAGAGGGTAGGAAGCTCACCTTGGTTCCGACATTTCCAGCCATGGATCTCGTCACTCTCCTTGGCGGCATCTTTCTCCTTGCTAGTATTATTTGTTCTTTACGGGAAAAGAGAAGAGGAAAGACTTCCCCAGGAAATCTGACTCCAGCCACTCCTTCTCTTCCGTCGGGCTCGACAAAGAAATAGCTAGGGCTTGGCATGAATGAAGTGATGGCTAGGGTTTTCCACAAGTTCCTTTTTATAATGATAAATTAGGGTTAAGTGCACTTCCACGTGTCGGCCTGACACTGGACCACCTATTATTGCTTTAAATAAGTCGTGTTGAAAGAACCAGGTCTAATTTGGTCATATTGGTGCAAATCCCAAAACCCGTTTCAGACCATGTATTGGAATCAGATAAAAGTGTGCCGAAAATTCTCTAAGTATAAAAGTGTCGAGTCTATTCAACTCTCTCAACGCCTACAGACGCCAGAATAATTTAAGTTAAATGGCATTGAGTGCGTTGAGTGCACTCAACGCCGCATTGAGTTCACTCAACGCACTCAACGCCTAACCCTCCAAAACATATTCCAAGTAAAATGGCGTTGAGTGTGTTGACTGCACTCCACGCCGCGTTGATATCAATCCAACGCGCCAAAAAAATTTTCTAGTTAAATGGCGTGAGTGAGTGCACTCAACGCCGCGTGAGTGACTGCACAAGTTTTTCTAAGTTAAATGGCATTTAGTTCATTAGCTACACTCAACCGCGTGAGTGACTCTGTTGGGTCCGGCGTTCCTTCACTTGACCCGTGGCGCTCTGCTCTTATATAAAAAATTAAGTAATGCCTAACGCGCAATTGGTATCAGAGGGAGGTTACGGGTTCAAAAAAATTCCCTTCTACCTGTGTGGGTTCGGTGGGTAAACCGTGGCATGTGGAACCCCACCTTGAGCCGTGTGCATTGTAACCCCACCTCTGCACGGGTTGTTCTGGACGCCGGGGGGGGGGGGGGGGATTGTTGGGTCCGGCGTTCCTTCACGCCGTGGCGTTGCTACTTATATAAAAAATTTAAGTAGCGCCCTCTCCAACAGTCCGGGCTTTTGGTCAGTTGGGTATGCGCTTGATCCTTCAATTGGTATCAGAGGGAGGTTACGGGTTAACCGGGGGGCGCTATTAAATCCGATTTTTCCCCACCTGTGTGGGTTCGGTGGGTCACAAGTGGACATTGGCACCCCACCTCTAGCTGTGTGGGCCAGTGGTAACCCCACCTCTGGCACGGGTTGTTTGGACGCCGGGGGGGGGGGGATTGTTGGGTCCGGCGTTCCTTCATTACCCGTGGCGCTCTGCTACTTATATAAAAAATTAAGTCACCCTCTCAACGTCCGGCTTTTGGTGCGTTGATGCGTGAATCCTTCACACTCAACGCACTCAATGCCTAACCTGCCATAAAGTTTTCTAAGTTAAATGACATTGAGTGGTGTCGAGTCTACTCAACGCCTAACATTCAGAACGCTTTCTAAGCAAATTTCTGATCTAGTAGTCAAGTCTAGTCGACTCACTCGACGCTCCCCGAACCTGAGTTAATTTTCTTGACTCAAAACGCGTGTGAAGGGTCTGGCACAAAATGCGACGTTACAAATCCTATAAAGAAAATAAAAGATTTTGTCCCCGAAATCAGGCAAAGGCTGTGGGGAAGTAAAGAATGAAATTAAATTAAAATAGGCTTTTGAAGTTACCTTAGGGAAAAGACTCCGGGTAGCTCTTTTGCATCAAATCCACCGACTCCCTAGTATAATCCTCCTTCCCATGATTAGACTATTGTTCCTTTTCCAACATGACACTTTTCCGCCACTAACTCCATGTTTCAGTGTCCACAATCCGCACCGGCTCTAGTCGAACAGACCTATCATTTGCCACTACTCTATTTGTGGTGAGGACATGTTGCTCGGGTCACAACAGCGCCTTCCGAAGTGACGACACATGTAATACGTCATGAAGATTCTCCAGCTCTGGCAGTAACTCAGACCGATAGGCAAAAGGGTCAATCCTTTCCAATATAGCAGAAGGCCCAATGTACCTTGGGATGAGCTTCTTCACACCACGTAGCCATGACACTCCATGCATCGGCCGGATCTTTAGGAACACTTTTTCACCAACTTGAAATTCTACCATCCGGTGCTTTGCATTATAGTATTTAGCCTACCGATTGATGAGTCCGATATTTATAGTATTTTTCGGACTCATCTAGGCTAGTTTTAACGCACTTGCACTTCACTTTTAGTATGCTATCTGATGGCGGCGTCATCCCCCGGCTTGTTGATTTGGAGCGTCCCCCTCTGGACGATGATGGTGACCCGGTACATGTCATAGATCTGCGTCATGTTACTGCAAGAAGATCCCCTTTCGGATGACTATGGTGACCCGATTGATGTTTGTGCCGACTCACACTTGATGTTCCCTCGCCGTCTTGAGATGATGATTTACTTGTTGGTATCGTTGTTCGTCGCCATATGGAGCTTGAAGATCTTTATGACTGTGCCGCAAGTCGGAATGTTGAAACTTTGCCGCGACATCCACCGCCATCGCCACATCATTTTAATGTTGGAACTTTGCCGCGACATCCACCGCCATCGCCGCGTCATTTAAATTATTATTTCATATTTTATAATTATGTTTTTAATTGGCCTATGTTTAGCCAAAGTATTAATTATCTTTTATTTCATTTTGGCCTTTGTTTAGCCACTCTTGGGGTGCATTTAGCCCATGTCTTTGTAAAGCCTATAAAAGGCTAAGTTGTGTTGGATTTTGGTAGAAAAAAAATGAAAATTTAAAACCTAATTTCAGATTTGGAATTACTTTCCCCTCTTCCCTCTTCCTCTTGGCCGCCCCCTTCCCTTCTCCTTCCCTCTTTGGCCGCCGGCCTTCCTCCTCCCCTTCTAAGGCTTCGGCCACCTCCTCTCCTCCTCCCTTCCCTCTATCTCCCTTCTCTCTTCAAGAGTTACACCTAGCCTCCTCTCCACCTCCATCTCCAAACCCGATCAACCTCCTTCTCCACCCCCAATTCGGTCACTCTTCTCCTTCCCAAAAAAAATGACCCCCTCTTTCCATCATATCGACATCCATCATTTCCCTCACCCAAGAAATCAACCCCTTTGTGAGATACCCAAAACAGCCCCCATATCTATTGTGAAGAAGATTTTTCGGCCAAGGCATGAGGTGAAACTTGTGGATCTTCAACGACGACGTGAAACCAACGAAGAACTTGGTGTTTCCCTCCAATCAGCACACCTTCGGTGGATCCGGAATGGAACGATCCAAAGAGAGTTAAATAAGAATCATCCATTCCGGTTGGGGAAACGAACGTCTCCACTCTCGTGTTTCTCTCTTAGATATTTTCTTGGGGCATTTAACGTAACGCGTGATTTGGGATTGGTTAGAATTTCGTGGTTAATATCTATTTAGTTATTGTTATTGTTTCTAGTTTTATTTCCCGTTTGATTTCATGAGGCGTGGCGGCCCTCGTTTTATTTCGTTGGGAGAGAACCACCCGTTATCCGGATCTTTATTTTCGGTGGTGTCTCTTTTGGTACAACAAACGCTCGAACGAACTGTGTGGGTTCATTTCGCTTGAGAGGACCTTGGCCTATAGCCTCGGTATTATCTTGAAGGGTTTTGCGAACCCTCTATAATTTTAATTATGTGATTATCCGGTGATAAACGTCGCTGCGTTTTATGAATTATTGGGATAATTAGAAACTTAGAGAGCACCGTATTTAGGTACGTCCGTCACGGTGACGCGAATATCCCAAGCCTACATCAGTTTGGTATCAGAGGGAGGTTCACGTCAATTTCTTAATTGGCACCCCTCCCCCTTCTTGTAGCACGTTAACACGCTCTCACACGTCGCAATATCATTCATGAAAAATCAAATTTTTAACTATTGGTCTGCAAATAGCGACCTTAAGAAAATTTTAATTTTCTTAAAATTTAAAATTTAAAATTTCTGGAATTTATCCTTCTAATTATTATTAAGATAATCAAAAAATATATTTTATTTTTCATTAAGTATTTATTTTTATTAATAAATTTGAAATTTAGTATTTGGTGTGCCAATAGTAGCGTAGATTTTTATTTTCTCAGTAAAAAAAATCCAGCAAAATTTTTTAATGATCCTCATAATTTTCCAGTAAAAACACTATGTTATCATATTTAAGACCCTAGTGGTTAAGCGGGAACAATTCCATCTTCGTTAGAGTTATGTTGTCCTGGTACCCTTTTCCTTACACATGCACTATGTCCGGGTGAATTTTTCTCCCCGGTTCGCGCTAAGATGGCTTATGACGTACATGCTACTCATTCCCACACTTATCCTCCCACGTTTAGTAGGACCACCACGTATGACGGTTTAGGGTGTCCTAAAATTTTTAGGGATTGGCTTAAGGGTATATAACTTTATTTTAATTGTCACTTTTGGGATGACTGCGATAAGGTTAACTTTGCCCGAGAGCGATTAGTTGGTCGAGCCCGATTATTTTGGTTAAATGAAGAGCGTCGTGTTGGTAGCTATCGTTATGCTTGGCCGCACATGCGTAGCGTCCTCTCGGATAAATTTGATCCCGCCTACCTCCGCACTGCTGATCCCAAGCATGTGAGTGAGTATCGTTGTAGAGCAAGACCCGTAGCTATTCATAGGAGTTACCCTATTCCTCAGGTTAGATCTTTTCCCCACAACGATAGGATTACACCTAGTGTGCCTAATTCCACTCCTAGGGAAAATACGCAGTCTATACCCTATGTTATGGAATCAAAAAATGTTACTACTAGGGTTATGCCTACTTTAGCCTTGACGTCAAAGCCCCCAGATATAGTGACTGATACCCATGAGGATGCTGATGTAGATGTGGTATCTATTGATCCTGAAGATGCTGATGTTGATATACTAACTATAGATTCTGAAGATGACCAGCTAGGTGAGAGTATTCCTTCACATACGATAGTGCTCAATGAGGCTAAATATGCTGAAGATTTGAGTGACGATGAGGAGATTGGTTACCCTAGTGACCTGGATGAGGATTTATCCTCTGAGGAATCATCTCTGCTTCTCTTTGACGATGTTTCTGAGGCGTCTCCCTTGAATATCAGAAAATCTTCGGTTGGATCTGTGTTGGAAGACATTTCAACTGAATTGGTAGATATTTCGACGGTGCTGGAAGAGCCCTCTATGGATGACTGTTTATCGTGGGATGATCTATTTGATGAAGTTCTGGAAGATAGTTCGTTGATGTTATCGCCCTTGTTTGAGGCTCCAGCTAAGTTTGATTTGTCCCAGGATTCGATTCACTCTCCTGATTTTGATGACATGCCTACGTCATTGGAAGCTTTGGCTAACGAAGGAGTGATATTATTGGATGACTCTAGCATTAAGGAAATGAGAAATAATTCTTTGATGTTATTACCATTTACTGAAGTTCAAATTGAATTAGAAAATTTGTCGGGTTCAATTGAATCTATTTCTGAGACTGTTATTGATACTTAGTTGGATGTAGTATCTAGTGAGTGGGAAGAATTTTCTAGCGAAGGAGATACTCATGTGGATGACCTTAGTGGTATAGACCCGGGCGTGGTGCTTGCTAGACATACTTATATACCACACCAGGTTGCACGCATTTACCCCCCCCCCCCCCACCTTTTGTTGACCCTATTACGCACACATCCATGATGGAAGTTGGGTACTTTGAGTTGTGTCGCTTCGCACTTCCGATCATTTTTGAAAACGTCCAATCCTATATGTGGTGATGAGTGTTGTCCGTTAGCTTTTCTTCATGACGTTTTAAAATTTAAATTTAAGTCTAAATTTAAAACTCTGACGTTGAATTGCGTTGAATTCACCCCTTTTTTGTATAGCACCCGTGCCACCTGACTTGGTCCCGTTACTTTCCACTGTTGAAGCAAGTCACATTGTACATGGGTTCTCCCCACACAGCTCTAAGATTGTTTGTTTGTATCAGAGAGTATCCCACAATTATATAAGTGATTTGGTTTTGGCTTGTCTCACCCCTGAACGGATGCCTCCGGGCACCTTAGAAATATTTATGAATCGGCAAGTCTATTATTTGCGAATCTTATAAACATAGTAGCATGACATTTCTGGTAGAATTTTCCACTGATTGGGGCATCGCTCCTAGTTTCGACTTTTCATACTTTACGCGTCCTGTTTATATGCCCCTTGAAAAGTCTATCTCTCCGTTTACATTTTCCACTAAGCTTTCTCTTGGGGTGGGTGGTGTTAGTTCTTCTGGATCGTTTTCGTCCCCGGTCTCTATCGGAGGTATGTGGATTGATGTTGTGGAAATTCCTTGTTCTTATTTGGCTAATGCGTCTTTGAGGTCCCCCCAAGACAACTTTTTGCCTTGCAGGTTCCTCTTCCTCGACGATCATACACGGTACTACTCATCAGTGATGAGTATTTTTGAGATGGGGAGGATTGATGGCGCCGTAATCCCCCGGCTTGTTGATTTGGAGCATCCCCCTCTGGATGATGATGGTGACCCGGTACATTTCATAGATCCGCGTCATGTTGTTGCAGAGGATCCCCTTCCGGATGACTATGGTGACCCGGTTGATGTTTGTGCCAGCTCACACTTGATGTTCCCTTGCCGCCTTGAGATGATGATTTACTTGTTGGTGCCGTTGTTCGTCGCCATATGGAGCTTGAAGATCTTTATGACTGTGCCGCAAGTTGGAATGTTGAAACATTGCCGCGACATCCACCGCCATCGCCGCGTCATTTTAATGTTGGAACTTTGCCGCGACATCCACCGCCATCGCCGCGTCATTTAAATTATTATTTCAGATTTTATAATTATGTTTTTAATTGGCCTATGTTTAGTAAAAGTATTAATTATCTTTTATTTCATTTTGGCCTTTGTTTAACCACTCTTGGGGTGCATTTAGCCCATGTCTTTGTAAAGCCTATAAAAGGCTAAGTTGTGTTGGATTTTGGTAGAAAAAATGAAAATTTAAAACCTAATTTCAGATTTGGAATTACTTTCCTCTCTTCCCTCTTCCTCTTGGCCGCCCCCTTCCATTCTCCTTCCCTCTTTGGTCGTAGGCCTTCCTCCTCCCCTTCCAAGGCTTCGGCCACCTCCTCTCCTCCTCCCTTCCCTCTATCTCCCTTCTCTCTTCAAGAGTTACACCTAGCCGCCTCTCCACCTCAATCTCCAAACCCGATCAACCTCCTTCTCCACCCCCAATTCGGTCACTCTTCTCCATCCCAAAAAAAAATGACCCCCTCTTTCTATCAAATCGGCCTCCATCATTTCCCTCACCCAAGAAATCAACCCCTTTGTGAGATACCCAAAACAGCCCCCATATCTATTGTGAAGAAGATTTTTCGGCCAAGGCATGAGGTGAAACTTGTGGATCTTCAACGACGACGTGAAACCAACGAAGAACTTGGTGTTTCCCTCCAATCGACACGCCTTCGGTGGATCTGGAATGGAACGATCCAAAGAGAGTTAAATCGGAATCATCCATTCCGGTTGGGGTAACGAACGTCTCCACTCTCGTGTTTCTCTCTTAGATATTTTCTTGGGGCATTTAACGTAACGCGTGATTTGTGATTGGTTAGAATTTCATGGTTAATATCTATTTAGTTATTGTTATTGTTTCTAGTTTTATTCCCCGTTTGATTTCGTGAGGCGTGGCGGCCCTCGTTTTATTTCGTTGGGAGAGAACCACCCGTTATCCAGATCTTTATTTTCGGTGGTGTCTCTTTTGGTACAACGAACGCTCGCCCGAACCGTGTGGGTTCATTTCGCTTGAGAGGACCTTAGCCTATAGCCTCGATATTATCTTGAAGGGTTTTGCGAACCCTCTATAATTTTAATTAAGTGATTATCCAGTGATAAACGTCGCTGCGTTTTATGAATGATTGGGATAATTAGAAACTTAGAGAGCGTCGTATTTAGGTACGTTCGTCACGGTGACGCGAATATCCCAAGCCTACATCACTATCGCTGATATTTTATTTATTCTGCTTTTCACAATAAGTGCATTGTTTCGTCCCATGGGTGTGCAATTGCGCATTCTATTGTCGGGGGTATGCACATGGTGCTCCTCGTTATCTTTCTGTTTAGTTTTATTTGCATTTTTGGTGCTGGAAGCTTGTGCTCAAGCCTGGTTTTATTGTTGTGCAGGTAGTCAGGATGTCTCGAATTCCATTTCCAGTTTTTATGTAAAATGCACGGTCGTGCACATTTTCCGCGCACGGTTCCAGTCCAATCATGCGTTTCATACAGCTTTCCTGGGGCATCTGTTTCTACCCATGCGATTTGTTCCCGTACGGTTTCTGCTAAAACGTGCGAGAAGGAATTGCACGGCCTGCACCTTTGGCCAAGCTTTCATGTGATTTATGGTTAATCGTGCGTTTCCATCACGCAAGGGCAACAACGCCCGTGCGCGAGTAAAATGCACGGTTCCACTGTTTTCTCCTACATTCCCGCGCTCTGTGTTTACCCATGCGATTTCCTTCATGCACGGGCGTAATCGCCCATGTGCGAGTAAAATATACGGGTCAACGCTTCTTCTTCCTCAAGCATTATCTGCGCGCGAATATCGCACGGTTCACGCACGGTCGTGCGCCAGACCGTGCGTGACCAATTTTCTTATCTTTCTCTATTTAAGAGTAGATTTTCTGCCATTTGAGAATAGACGGGAGAAGCTTCTTCCCTGCCATTTCCTCTGCAATTTTAGGGCAAACTCCGCCATTCCACCAAGGAGAGGAGATCCAGGCAAGCATTCACGCAAAATACAAGCCGTAGCTTTCTCTCGGCCTCCTCCTTCATCCATTGAGCTTCAAGAAGATTTTTTACCTAGCTTTATCCATCAAGCTAGGAGAAGTTGTGCCATCCTCCACCTGCTCGTGACACGAAGAAGACAGGTTCATTGGGAGTGAGTGACAGCCTCCTCTACCCCAAACGCAGTTGAGGACCGAGCTAGGACGCGGATTGACAACCCGGCGAATCTTGCCGTGAATCCTCGGCAAGACTTCGGATCCGGTCGATTTCACACACTCATCTTCTCTTGTTATTGATAGTATAGTTGAACTCTTTGTATTTGATTAAGTATGGTTATTGTAATATACGTTTATGTATAAATATGTCTATGTGATTGTATGTTTTCGTTATTTGCTTGAGGTGCGCTTATTTTCCATCCGCCATCCATCCGTTCTTGCCGTTATAGTAATTGCTAGAAGCGTGCGCAGCGAAGAGGTGCTTACGACCCTCATATTCCGCTGTTCTTTTGGTTCTTACACTTGCCTACTTGTCTATCCACCCAGCGAATCGGTGCATAGCGGCCCGTGTAGTTTTCCATCTCGCCTGGCGAAATGATGCATAGCGGCATTTCATTGGAGTAGTTTGTAGTGTTTTATTTTACTTTTCCACAACCATCAAAACCCCCCATCGTTAAATCCGACCTAAGGACTTCAATCTTAAGTCCTCCTCGATATTAACTCCCCCTTTACTGTGTTCTTTGAAGAGATCGATACTTGGGAAAGCCACCAATTTTATATTACTTGTGTGAATGGTACACTTGCCGTTCAATGCATCAAGTTTTTGTTGTCGTTGTCCGGGAACACATTCGTGCGAGTTTTTTAGAGAGGAAGATATTAGATTCAAGTCCTTTTCCATTTGTGCATATCATTTTCTTATATACTTTAGTTGTTAGAATTTTAATTTTTGCATATTCCTGTTTTTACCCTTTTTTTGATTTTTTTTTATTTTGGTAGCAGATCCGTGCTATTTTCATTTTTTTGCTGTGTAGCACTTTTTGGTAAAAACTTTTGTTCGTGATGTATTTTATTGCTGAGTACAGTCTACTTGACGCTTTGTGCCGAAGCATCGATGTCATGGTTGCTTTGAATGCCGAGCATTGTATTAGATGTGTGTTATGTCAAGGTATATGCCACATGGTGAAGGATTGCCCTAGCTTGTGCGAGCCTTCTCCCTCTGTGGGCGTGCCTACAAAAACCTCCTGTTCACGGAAGACTGCTGTAGACAGGCCTACCATAGTGTTGCCTAGCCCATACACTGACATCGCGCACATTGTTCGCTCTTTGCTTGTTGTGATTACCGAAGAATCTCTCGCCGCAAACAGATCTTTCATGGGTCCCTCGGTTGCTTTTTACGAGCTTACCTTGAGTATGACGATCACTCTGAGGTTAGCTTGCAAGAATTGGATCTAGAACTCGTGGATGCTCTTGAATAGGACGATGAGATTGTTCCGGTCATCGACGCGATGGTGTCTGCGAATGATTTTGCGAAGGGGACTGCTCGTTCAATGCCTGATTTTGAGAGCAATTTTTCCCCTACGCAATTTTTGCCAGAGTTTGCTACTCCATTTTTGAGTGAGTCGGCTGATGATGTCGTATTTGTGGATGATTCGGTGCCCGAGGTTGCGCCGAAGTGGGATGATGATTCCTCTATCTCCGACGATGAATGTGGATCTTCGGAACACTTTTATGCACCCCGGTGGGATGAGGAATATTCCCTTTCTGATGCGGAGGTTTGCACCTCCTTATTGGACGAGGCCGTTCCTCTTACCACCATGGACCTCGAGTTGTAGGATTCCCCTCGATACGACTCGTATGATACCGACGATGATCTATGCTTAGATCTCGCTGAGAGTGAAGCCGGAGTCACTCTCCCATTTTTTGATTATTTTAGTTCTTCATCTCTTTTATTACTTGATCCCCCTTCTTTATCTGAGCCTATGTAGGATGACTCTCCATGGGTACGGTGGGAATATGATGAGTCTGGTGCCCATGTACCGTCGCCATCGCTTCCTGCATACCTGTGGTCGACGATATTTTCCTAGGCAAGGATATATTTTGTGGTGAGATGAGTGAGGACAAGTGCTCCTCCACTTCTTACTTCCTATTTCCTCTGCCTGCGAGGAGCTGGTATTATTTTTTTGGTGGAGGTGTAACTACTCTATCGCCGTATCGATACTTGCTACCGTAATGGATATTAGACCAGTTACCTGTGCACTTTTCTTTTCATAGTCCCACTAGTTAGGACCTTTCATATCTATATTAAGTCGTGCTGGTATGACAGTAACCCCAGTATTTATCTAGGAGTAGGATTAACTAGTTAGTATTTGCTGTTTTACAGTTAGCTTTGCGTGTGTTTGTTTTGAAAATTTTTCTGTTTCAATGCTTGCTTGCGAGAGTTTTGTCTTCTTGTGCCTAATTTGGGAAGTGGCTTAGTCGCTCGGGATATTCTTTGTTCTATTTGTTTTTATTTTTCTCGCTGTTGTCGCAGGATGAGGCTTCCTAGAGAAAATGATGCGAATTGGCCTTTTTTTTGCAAAATGCACGGTTGGGGAAAACCGTGCGCAACAAAAACGCACGAACGTGCATTTTCTTTTGTTAAAAATACAGGACGGGTGTTTTTGACGCACGTTGGCCCTAATCCCGTGTGTCTGCTCGAGCGACTGCTTTGCCTCTTTCTTCTCCGGCGAAATTTCTTCCTCCTCTTCCAAATCTTCCCCCATTTTTCCTCTCTTTCTCTTTCACTTTCTTTTCTCCTTATCGCCACGAGTCCTTTCAAGAAAGTGGTTAGCTTGTTGCACGACAAGGGTGGTGCTTCCTCCTCCTCTACCCGGAATATGGTTCCGGATGAGCCGGAAGGTGCTCCGGATGCTCAGGTGGATTCTGAAGAGTTAGAAAGGATGCTCCGTTTCGAGCGGCCGGAATTGATAACGAGGTTTGATCGCGTTGTTCAAAAGTTGTTTTTGGATTTTCGCTTTGTGTTAGACGATGAGCTCGCGACCGTCGGCCTAAAGCTTGAAGTGGATCGCTTACTTGATGTGGGTTCATGGGGTCATCTTTTCTCCATTTTGGAGATGGGGTTTCGTGAAATCACTCTTGAGTTCCTTTCCACCATTCGCATTTTAGAACGACGCGACGCAGTTAATAGGGAGTCCACTTCTGTGTCATTTAAGATGAACTCCTGTCTCTATACCTTCGGTGTGGGTATGCTTGTCGTACATGCTGGGATATACACCACTGAGGAGCTCATGGAGTCTTATGTTCGATATCGACCCCATGAATTCCCCACTGGTGTATCTCCTCACGCATTCTGGCAGGAGATCACCGGCCTGAAACTGCAGTATGAGGCACGCGCGGCCAAATCCTCCTGCATTATCTCGCATGCCCTCCGCTACGTTAAACATTTGATCAGGCATAGTATCAATGCCCGCGCAATGAGCCAGAATGTAGCGGGATGGTCAGATCTTCTCTATCTCTACAACTTGCAGCAAGTGTTCCTCTCCACCAAGGCTGTGTTCTGGAAGACTATTTCCTGTACCAGGCTACGTACTTCCGCTGAAGGCTATCGGTGGCTCGCATTTTATCACGCGAATTGCAAAGGGCTTGGGCGTGTTTGATGGCTTGCCGACCATGACTCCCGTCTCCCGTGGTTATTTTATCTTTGCGACCATGATGACTGCCTTTCGGATGGTTTGTCGTGTTTCTACCGGTGGTACGTGGCGTTACATTGTTTGCACTGTTGATCGAGCGCAGCCTGCTGAGGCTCCTTATGTTGCTGCAGGTTCTTCTTCGGAGTCTCATAGGCTTGACGATACCGCTCTCGGCCATACTGTGCCTTTGGCTCGTGCTTCTTCTTTTGCCCATGCCTCGCATCATAGGTGTTTTGCAGAGGATTATCCCGACTACTACAAGCGACATTTGCAGATGGAAGAGCTGATTTTGCCAACAACATGACATGACCGAGCGGATTGTTTATTTTTTTGGGGTGCCTCCTGCTGTCCCTGCTCGAGCTTCTACTTCGCATGCTCATACTCCGCCTCCTTCTCCGCATTTTTCTGATCTACCTGAGTGATTGCTGCTATTCTACCTAGATGGGGTGGTTGTTATGTTTGTATTTTGATATTTGTTTAACTGATTGTGTACATTACTTTATTCAGCTGGGGCTTCATCCCCAGGGTGGCTATTAGTTATTTTGTTTGCATTATCTGTCTTTCCGGTGCTATTGTGTTTAGTTTCATGTGATAGATGTGTGTGATATTATGTTTGGTACTAATTCGCAAGTGTTGCTTAGCTTATATTGGTTATACCTTGTTTTACCTTTTTGTTTGAGCTATTTTGTAGGTGTCCTTCCCTTGTTGCGGTGGGGTGAGCTAAAATTTTTTTCTGGTTTGGCTTCATGCTTTAACGCCGATCTTCTGGTATGCTCATTTGCTGAGCATTGGGTAACCTCTTCCACGACTTTACTTCATTGCTTTTATTGTAAATCTTGTGATAGTTTGTTCAGTTTAAGTCTTGTAGGGGAAAGTTATGTGGTTTACCTGTGCACATGCGCTACATGCACTTGCATACCACTAGTATATTTTCATTTTCAGTTTTTATCATGACTGCATGGTCCACCTACACCACATGAGCGCGCACTTAAACACGCGCTCGGCCCATGTTTAATTTATTTCTTTGGTGCTAACTCTAAGATAGTGGTGCTGGCTTAGGATTTTAGGATAGAGAAGTTCGAAACTCGTGCAGTACTCCTAATCGAGTACTCATGGTGTGTAGAATTAGTAAAGATTTAATTTTTCCTTATGCTCGTATTTTATACTTTTCTGCATTCGTAAATATTGTTTGCACTACTCAAAATTGCTAAATCGGGAGTAATCGAATGGTAAAGTAGGAATGTGCGTAGCCGTCACTAGCCTCGTATTGCTTGAGTCGGGAGGAAGGATCGTCTTTCTCAGTGGCTAAAAACTTGCCCCAAGCTACTCTTGAAGCATTGGTGCTCGGTTAGTTAAGTGTGAGTGTGATGTAGGCCGTCATTTGTTTGAGTTTTATCCTTGTACCAATCCCGACGTCTATCCTTTGCTATCCCCGTTGAGCCTATCCCTTCCTTTGACATCCCTACGCCTCGCAACCAAAGCCTTATAGCCTCTCCTACTCGCACATCCGGAGGTGATCGCTCAGTTAGTTTTCTTTGTTGTCATTTATTTCCGTCATGTTTGTCCAGTTTGTGGTGTTTGTGCAGCTTGTGGTGTTTCCGTGTTGTTGTATTAGGCTACGACTATTTGGTTTAAAAGGAAAAAAAGGGGGGAAAGAAAAAAAGTAAGTAAATGAAAAGAAATGTCCTGATTGGGAATAAAAAGAATATATATGTTGTTGTTTAGTTATGAAATGTTTTTAGTTTTGTGATCGTGGTAGGCGTGCACGCACCGTAGAACAATCCATGTCTGGTGGTGCGTTGCACGTGTTTGTCGTTTTTTATAGCTGTGAGTGTTTTCGGGCGGTCCCATTTTTGATGTGCGTATCCGTATTGTTTACCTTTGTTTATCCCGCCTTCGCCTAAGCCCCATTATTTTCCTAAAAGCCCTACTGATTCACGTTTGAGTCTTCCTAGCATCGTGGAGAGAGTGTGAACGGGCGAGCGTATGGTTCCCGACAATGGTGGATTCCTTTGGAGGTGATCCCGAGCCCCGGTCTTTGTCAATGCTCACCTCAGTGGCTTGCCTACTTTCTTCCTGCTTATGAATGGACGATTCTCCAGCATTCCTATTTTGTGTGGCTATAATATTCGTTTATTCCTGTCAAAATTTATATACTCTGTAGTATTATTAAAAACTTTATCTATTTTATTCTCTGCGCCCATGAGTATTTGATTTCTCGTTTTACTTTATTTTGAAATTTCTAAGCCAGCTAGCTATTTTTGAGTTCACGGAGAGATTATTTGCTCAGGACGAGCAAATATTTAAGTCTGGTGGTGTGATGAGTCCGATATTTATAGTGTTTTTCGGACTCATCTGGGCTAGTTTCAACGCACTTGCACTTCACTTTTAGTATGCTATCGCTGATATTTCATTTATTCTTCTTTTCACGATAAGTGCACTATTTCGGCTCATGGGTGTGCAATTGCGCATTCTATTGTCGGGGTATGCACATGGTGCTCCTCGTTATCTTTCTGTTTAGTTTTTTTTTGCATTTTTGGTGTTGGAAGCTTGTGCTCTAGCCTGGTTTTATTATTGTGCAGGTAGTCGGGATGTCTCGAATTCCATTTCCAGTTTTTGTGTAAAATGCACGGTTGTGCACATTTCTTCGCGCACAGTTCCAGTCCAATCGTGCGTTTCACACAGCTTTCTTGGGGCATCTGTTTCTACCCGTGCGATTAGTTCCCGCACGGTTTCAGCCAAACCATGCGAGAATGAATCACACGACCTGCACCTTTGGCCAAGCTTTCCAATGATCTGTGGTTAATCCCGCATTTCCTTCACGCACGTGCAAAAACGCCCATGCACGAGCAAAACGCACGGTTCCACTGTTTTCTCTGCATTCCTGCGCTCTGTGTTTACCCGTGCGATTTCCTTCACGCATGGGCGGAATCTTCCATGTGCGATTAAAACGCATGGGTCAACGCTTCTTCTTCTTCAAGCATTATCTGCGCGAATATCGCACGGTTCACGCACGGTCGTGTGCAAAACCGTGCGTGACCAATTTTCTGATCTTTTTCTATTTAAGAGCAGATTTACTGCCATTTGAGAACAGAGAGGTTAAGCTTCTTCCCGCCTTTTCCTCCGCATTTTTAGGGCAAACTCCGTCGTTCCACCAAGGATAGGAGATCCGGGCAAGCATTCACGCCATATCCAAGACGGAGCTTCCTCTCGGCCTCCTCCTTCATCCTTGAGCTTCAAGAAGAGTTTTTACCTAGCTTTCTCCATCAAGCTAGGAGAAGTTGTGTCATCCTCCACCGACTCATGATACGAAGAAGACGGGTTCATTGGGTGTGAGTGACAGCCTCCTCTACCCCGGACGCAATTTAGGACCGAGCTAGGACGCGGATTGACAACCCGGCAAATCCTACCGTGAATCCTCGGCAAGACTTCGGATCTGGTCGATTTCGCACACTTATCTTCTCTTGTTGTTGATAGTATAGTTGAACTCTTTGAATTTGATGAAGAATGCTTATTGTAATATACGTTTATCTGTAATCATGTCTACGTGATTGTATGTTTTCGTTATTTGCTTGAGGTGTGCTTATTTTACATCCACCATCCATCCGTTCTTGTAGCTCTAACAATTGCTATAAGCATGCGCAGCGAAGAGGTGCTTACGACCCTCATATTCCGCTGTTCTTTTGGTTCTTACGCTTTCCTAGTCGTCCATCCGCCTAGCGAATCGGTGCATAGCGGCCCGTGTAGTCTTCCATCCCGCCTGGCGAAGCGATGCATAGTGGCATTGCATAGGAGTAGTTTGTAGTGTTTTATTTTCCTTTTCCTCAACCGTTAAAACCCCCCATCGTTAACTCCGACCTAAGGACTTCAAACTCAAGTCCTCCTCGATATTAACTGCCCCCTTACTGTGTTCTTTGAAGAGATCGATACTTGGGAAAGCCACCCATTTTATATTACTTGTGCGACCGGTACACTTGTCATTCAACGCATCACCGACTTTGAGTCTCACGCATGCGGTCCCGTATTAGTCTAGCAACAACATTAGTATCATCAATGTACTCAATTCCCAAAACCTTCGGGTCTTCATCTTGCACCCATGACAAGGGGGTTCTACACCTTCTTCCATAAAGGGCTTCATGGGGTGCCATCCTGATACTTGCCTAGTGATTGTCTTTATATGAGAATTCTACTAGGGGTAAGAGCCTTTCCCACGGCTCTCCTCTATCTCGCACACACAATCTTAACAGATCTTCCAAGGTACTGATGGTCCTCTCGAACCGAACATCCGTCTGAGGATGAAAAGTTGTACTGAAGGCGAGGTGAGAGCTTAAATATGCTTGTACTGCCTTCCACTCCTTAGAGGTAAAATGATCATCATGGTCTGAAACAATTTTCTTAGGCACGCCATGGTACCACACATATTGTGCTACGAAGAGGCGTACTAAAACATCCACGTGTGCCTCTTTCTTCATAGGATTAAATCTGGCTACCTTCGTCAGACGATCCATGATTACCCAAATTGAATCATTCCCAACCAACATATGGTCTTCCGCAAGTCACTATACATTTTAGAAATCCCGGGATACACTTAATACTTAGAACAATGCACTTCTCTTAATATGTCTTCCCGAATTTCACCGCCCTCCGGGAATGTATAGCTGGCCACGGAAATGAATGAGGCCATCTTTTATATTATACTCTTTAGTGGATCCATCTTATATTGACTTAATCACAAGGGCCAGAGCAGCATCCTTCCCTTGCTCTGCCCGAATTCAGTCTCAAATATCACACACTATACTCATGGCCGCCAAGTACTCTTTATACTTTTCCAAATGACCATTATGCACTATAGTGATCTCCATTTCCTTGAGCATTCGAGCTAATTCCATACTCATCAATAAAGACTCCGAGCTCAACTTTAGTACTTTCCTGCACAACGCATTAGCCACAGAGTTTGCTTTCCTTTGGTGGTAGTTCAGGGTAAACTCATAATCACACAAAAATTCCAACAACCACCGCGGCCTCAAATTCAGTTCCTTCTGAGTATGAACGTACTTTAAATTCTTGTGGTCTGAAAAGATCTCGCAGTGGATGCCATATAGATAGTGTCTCCAAACCTTCAAGGCGAACACCACTGCTACCAATTCTAAATCATGTACTGGATAGTTGACTTCATGCTTCTTCAGCTGTCTTGAAGCATAAGCAATCACATGTCAGTGTTGCATCAGTACTACCCCATCCCTTGATATGACGCGTTAATATAGACTTGAAATCCTTCCTTACCATATTGAAGGGCAAGGATGGGCGCGGTAGTAAGTATGTCTTTCTGTTCTTGGAATGCAGCTTCACACTGGGGTGTCCACTCGTATGACACACCTTTATTTGTCAGAGTAGTAAGAGGAAGGGCTATCTTTGAGAATCCTTTCACAAACTTGCGATAATACCCGACAAGTCCAAGGAAACTCCGTACATTGGCTGACGACTTCAAAGGCATCAATTCCTTCATGACACACACTTTACTTGGGTCTACTGCTAATCCAGCACCACTGATCACATGGTCCAAGAAGGCGACTTCTCGGAGCCAAAACTCGAACTTGATGAACTTAGCAAACAGGGTATGTTCCTTCAACTTCTTCAACACCAACGTCAAGTGTTTAACATGTTCTTCCTCCGTGTTCGAGTAGATCAAAATGTCATCGATGAAAATGATGATGAATAAATCCAAGTATGGTTCAAACACTTTATTCATCAAACTCATGAATGCTGACGGGGCATTTGTGAGCCCAAACGACATCACTGTGAACTCATATAGGCCATATCTTGAGCTGAAAGATGTTTTCTAAATGTCCTCCTCTCGTATCCTCAGCTTATAATACCCCGAGCGTAGGTCCGATTTGGAAAACTAATGCGCTCCCACCATTTGATCAAATAGCTCATCGATTCGGGGTAATGGGTAGGTGTTCCGCACCGTCAATCGGTTGAGTTCTCGGTAGTCTATACAGAACCTTAGTGTTCCATCCTTCTTATTAATAAATAGGATAGGGGCTCCCCAAGGTGATGAACTGGGGCGAACAAACCCTGACTCTACCAATTCTTGCAATTGAATTCTAAACTCTACAAGTTCTTTTGGGGCCATTCTGTAAGGGATCCGAGAGATGGGCTTGACACCCAGTACTAACTTGATTTGAAAATCTAACTCTCTATGCGGGGGTAATCCCAGTAATTTATTAGGGAATACTTTGGGGAAATCCCACACTATTCACACATATTTCAAATCAACTGACTTCTCTTTTAGTTAAAAGCAGATCATATATACTTCATCCCCCTTCATGTGGGATTTTAAGGCCTGAATAAAAGATAATAACATACGGGGTATGAGCTTAATACCTTTGAAAACGACTTCTAAGTCCCCGTGCCTTGGAGAAATTAGTTTTGCAGCACATTCGATCGTGGTGTGGTGCCAATTCAACCATTCCATACCCAGAATGAGGTCAAACCCTGTTATTCTCAATATCATTGCAGGGGTTTCAAAGATCTTTCCTCAATTACATACTTCTAAGTCACACTTCACGGGTGTAGTAATCTTAGAGCCATCCGGGAGGCGTACTCTCCGAGTTATTCTGGAGACGTATTACACTCCTTTTATGTTTGTAACAAAGTCTGTCGACACAAACGAGTGTGTGGCTCCGGTATCAAATAAAGTGTGGGCTGGTTTCCAACTAAGCATCACAGTGTCTAAGTATTCTTTACGAAAACTCAAAACTAGACTCCTAGAATAGCTTAGGAAAATTAAGGACGAATGCTTATAATGTATTGATTAAAGCACCACATACCTGCAATCATGTCCTGAGGGTTCCTCTCCTGTACCATATCTAGAGCAATTGCATGACCCCGAGAAGGTATGAGATTTCTTCTTCGTGGTTCTCATCTTTGTGGAGCTTCCGGAGGAAAAACAGGAGGAGCATTTCTTCATAGTTGCGGGCAGTAACGCCGGATATGACCCGACTGATTAAACTTGTAGTATGCTTGCTCATACTATTCTATAAGTTGCTGATATATTTGTCAAGGTGGGGGTGGTGCTGGCTGCGGGGCAGGACGTTCCATCCTAAAATTCTGATGGAAGTGTCTGCCACCTATTTGGTCTCCTCTTCCTCCATTTTCTTGTCTCCTTCTATTATTGGGACCCGCTCCCATTTCTCCCTAAGGGGGTCTCGCGCCCACTATAAACAAAAGTGCTTGCCTTAGGGGGTCTCGCAAGTCCAGGGTTTGTTGCTGCACCGGAGCCCGTTTGGACCTAAGAGTGTCCAAAATAGTAGTGAGCATCTGTCCCAACTCTGAATGCTGAAATAGAGTGGATGCGGAAGGGGTAGGAGTGCCCCTAATCAGTTCTACACGTGTTGAGATCTACACATATGGTACAAACCTAAGGTCAGGTTGGCTAATCCTAAGGTAAAGATTGGACATACTTAGTGTGAATTACATATAGGCACACCACTGCTTTTGCTAAGTCAGTTTGTCCCCAAACTGACTAATCGAACGGGTGTGGTACCATTGTTCAATGAATTCTTTCATTCAGGATCATAACAAGCTGATACCATTTGTAAGACCCCCCTCCCGGAACACCAAATACGGCATGAGGGGATTCTTATGCCGAGGACAACCGTCTTGCGGTAGCGTTAGCACACGGGCTAACTTGTACTATAAGATGCCTATCCTGTCGGTTATAATAAATATCATTCATTGCCAACCCAACTAAGAATATAAAACAGAAGTCAAATGCACACATAAGTAAAATAGTCCAAAAGAAGTACATAAAATAACAGAAGCATCAACAAGCTTCTATAATATCAGAGTACAAGTACAAAATTGCCCAAAGGCTATAACTTAAATTTCTCAAAGACTCACATCAGTAACGGATGGTAGCGATGGTACTATCACATTAGGCCCTATCGTCCTAGCCTGCCTGCCCTGCTGCATAACCTGCTGCTTTATCTATGGGGTTTTCTCCTAAAAAAGAAAACGTAGCAACCGTTAGTCATAAAGACTAAGTGGCTATCACAACCGCACCCCTTACGACTCCTCGGCACCAGGCGGAGAAAGAAACAAGAGTACAATATATATAAATGATCAGTAGTACAAAGCAGGTGGTATAGAGCTAGTCAATAACAGTGAATATCAAAGTAAATACAACAAATGAGTAAACAATCTACTCTAGCAGTTCTATCAACAATAATAGTATATAGGTATAAATCTAAGACTGTAAGTAACTTAACTTACATGAATGCCCATACAGACATATAAGGTAAGGATCGGCTCAATAGTAAAGTAACTCATCGTATAAGAGTTCCCATACAAACTTATACAATGAGGATCTTGTATATATAATACATATGATGATATGAATGCAATGCAATGACTCACCCATGATCATGCACAAACACCTGCTATGTCGACATAGACTAATAGTTCCCACTTTTCGAGCAGGTAGCTAACCTCTCAGGCATCATCCGTCGTGGCAAGATGGTGGCAGTAGAGCGGGCTTCTCCACTACTAGGCAGACATCCACACTACCAAGCCTAGGCCTCCGTACGCCTCAGTTCTAAGATAACACAGCAAAGCATTTATGCTGATTTGTGTACTAAGGATAAGAGGGGTCTCGGGTAGATGTGCAACAAGAATGTGTCCCTATGCTAGCCTATCATAATGGCACGGAAGGGGCCTCTGTGAACACATCACCAAAGGAACAAAGCAAACTGTCCACTAGCACGGAGGGTACCTCGGGATGTATACACCGAGGACCAAGTCCCAACCGTGCAAGTCTATCTACCCACTCCCGTCGGTGAGACGACTGGCGAGCTCGTAGACCTGCCACACTAACCTTAACCCAGGATTATGACACCGCGTGCCAACTTACACCGCATGTAATTTCACATCTAAGGACTCCACATCGAGTGCCTTTTCATTACCCACATCCCGTGCTCAATAGCTTGCAAGGGCTCCACACCGAGTCCCTTATAAACACTTCATTCTAGTGTGGTAAAAATACACGCACTTCCAACCCTTCCACATTTCCATACCATACAAGGGTTCATTACTTACACAGGTGGAAATCCACCTCATATGAAATACCAACCCCACACTACTACCCGTAGGGAGACACAACTCTAAGCAGTGGACTTCTAAACGCATTCCATTAAACAACATCTCACATGGCCAGAAATTAGCTTCATATAATTTGTTTCCAAATGATATCCGACACATTGTTATTATCAAGCACATCCTTATCGGTTTACATAGTTAAATCATTCGTACCATCCAAACTTATCAACCCATTCGTTCACTAACTTCCACCAAATAATCTTATTCAAGAACACTTCACTACACCATTTGTTCAATAAGGATTTATCCAACAAATGCCATTAACCATATTTTATCATGATTACTTATATACTAAATTCACAAAAACATTAACATTATTGTATTACAATCTCTCTACCAAATTCAAAGCCGATTCAACGCAAACCAGAGAACTATATGTGAAGGAAAGATTACTGTGTAGAAACTTCGATCAGGAATTATTGAGGATACAAGAATTCGGTGAAGGAGTGTAACCCCTCGTTGGAAAGGTATTTCCGTGGGCTACAACTTTCATGCTAGGCCCACAACCCAGATCCGGATGCATCATGTCCGAAAACGGCCTCGAAGACTACTGCGTGCAGAAAACAGATTTATGCACTCATCTTAAAGCAAGATGTACGACATCAGTTCATCTTCTTCATCAAGACATATGTTCAAACCATGTCTTGAAATTCCTCCACCCTTATTCACCCTCATGAGACCATTTTCTTTTCATGAACCAAGTCCATCATCTACTCAAGGAGAGGGGAGAGGTTGAAGACATCACTATCCTTAGGGCACAAGCCCTAGAATGGTCTCTTCCTAGGAAATCTTCATCTTGCAAGTCAAAACTCTTTTGAGTCGACATCTCTCCTAGAAATAACAACAGATCTAGCACCAAGGGAGAGGGTAGGAAGCTCACCTTGGTTTCGGCATTTTCGTCCATAGATCTTGTCACTCTCCTTGGCGGCATCTTTCTCCTTGCTAGTATTATTTGTTCTTTACCGGAAAAGAGAGGAGGAAAGAATTCCTCAGGAAATATGAATTTAGCCACTCCTTCTCTTCCGTCGGGCTGGGCAAAGAAACAGCTAGGGCTTGGCAAGAACGAAGTGATAGCTAGGGTTTTTCGCAAGTCCCTTTTTATAAAGAGAAATTAGTTTTAAGTGCTCTGCCATGTGTCGACCGGACACTAGACAACCTATTATTGCTTTAAACCAGTGATGGTTAAAGAACCGGGTCTAATTTGGTCATGTTGGCGAAAATCCTAAAACCAAGTTTGGACGTGTATTGGAATCCGAAAACAGTGGGCCGAAAATTCACTAAGTCTAAAAGCGTTGAGTCTATTCAACTCTCTCAACGCCTATAAGAGCCAGAATAATTAAAGTTAAATGATGTTGAGTGCGTTGAGTGCACTCAATGCCGCATTGAGTGCACTCAAAGCCTAACCCACAAGAACATTTTCCATGTAAAATGGCATTAAATGCGTTGACTGCACTTAACACCATGTTGAGTGCACTCAACGCACTCAATGCCTAACCCGCCAACAAAATTTTTTAAGTTAAATGGATTTGAGTGCATTGACTATACTCAACGCCGCGTTGAGTGCACTCAACGCCTTACCCTCCAGGATTTTTTTAAAGTTAAATGGCGTTGAGTTCGTTGGCTGCACTCAACGCCGCGTTGAGTGCACTCAACGCACTCAACACCTAACCTGCCAACAAGTTTTCTAAGTTAAATGGCGTTGAGTGGTGTTGAGTCCACTCAACGCCTAAGATTCAGAATGCTTTCTAAGTAAATTCCTGATCTAGTTGTCGAGTCAAGTCGACTCACTTGACACTCCCCGAACTTGATTCAATTTTCTTCACTAAAAACGCGTGCGAGGGGTCTAACACGAAATGGGATGTTACACCCGTGCCCGTGGGGAAGAAGGAATCTCACCCACTCTGTAGACCTATGAGAAGCTGTCTATGGGGTAGGCTGACCAGTTGATTGCCGGGTACTTCTCTGTCAAGACGCTCTGGATCACACCACCCAGAGGCAGTTTGTTCACCCACTGGCGGTCAGGAGATTTCAGGCGAAAAGTGTAGTGCATCATGGATAGATTGACATCTGAGAAACTGAAGGACTTCTCGGCCAGGATATAGTATGCCACCATCGATAACTGGGTCGTAACCTTCCTTGTGTCCCCAGCCTTGAAAATAAGGGAGTGATGTAGGATATCCTGGATGATACGGGCATCGGGAGTGATAATATCTACCGAGGTGAAGAGATCTGAATGCCCCTCCAAACCGTGAAGTACCTTGTTCATCTCCCTCCAGTCCCTAGTAGTTCTAAAAGTCTCCATAATGTCGAGGACTGGACAGTTGGGGGTCCAGACATACTTACTATCGAGATATGCATTGGTTATTGTCACTATCTCCGTGCCAATGCTGGATTGGACACCCCCACCTAGGCGCATCTGAGTGGGATCCTAGAGGTTATTATAAAACTCTCGGGTGACGGAAGAGAGAATGGGGCACCATATGAGATCACTGCATGCACACCAGATCCCTCCAAGTACTCATAGATATAAGCATATCGATCATCAATATTTATGATCATTGGAATGCTCACAGTTGTTTTATCAATGGAAGGGTAGGTGGAGACCGGCCCCCGGGACCTCTTGGAAAAGTTGTGGCGTACGGACTGGGAACTTGACGAAGCCATATCCTTAAAAATAAACCATGAAACTGGTTAGAAAAATCTATTAGAAGGGGGTTAGCCAAAAACATAATAAAACAGAAATTGAAAAACCGGTCTCTAGCTCCCAGTGTTGGGCGGTAATTTGTTACCACCTGGTGGTAGTATGATAGACTGTCATTAACTTCTTCTGCCGGACAAGTTCCAAAACCCCATTTTTTGCTTAAAACCTCTCTCAAACGTGGCAGAAATCACAGATCCATGCTTATGAAGTGTAGATCGGAGATAGTAGCCAAGATCTGAAAAAAAAACTCATCCAACATGGAAAATCACGGAAAGCTACACAGATGAAATTCAAGCACCGGATCTTACCAAAAATTGAGATTTTTAGAGTGAATCGGCCATTAGAAAATACCAAAGACACGAAATCTGATCCTACACAAGTAAGATCCATGAAAAACGGCGATGATCCGTGGGAAAAATTTAAAAAAATGCACCTTCAGCCCACAAATCGTCGCAGATCACGCTCGAAATCAAGTGAAGTCAAAAGCAATAGATCTAAAATCTAAAATACTAGAAATGAGAGAGAGAGAGAGAGAGAGGGAGTAACTTAGGTAAATGAAGAAGATCTTCAGGGAAGTAAAATGTCCGCAGGAGAGAGTGGAAGTGAGAAGGTGTGCAGATCTAGATCTGAATCGAGGCCTATATACTCGAAAGCTATCACGGAGTGATAACCTTACCGCCGGCGCTAACACCTCTTTTCATACTGTTGCTTATCTGTCCAAGTAACATCATCAAGCTGCAAATACAAACATCAACACGACTCAGTCTAGTGTGTCACACATTAGCGGGGGCATAGGGTGTGTCCTTTAGAAACGCTAACCTGTAAACCACGTCTTGTCCTTAATCGGGGAGGGTTCTAGTAGGTCCTTGTATGGAGCTGGGGGAAAGAGTGTTAGGTCGAGCGGGTTATTTTTTGTGCACATGGGATTAACACCCCGCCCTATGGCATTCATGAAGCTCCTCATGCCCAACCGTCACTTAGGACGGGGCTGGTGTGTAGACATATATCTTAGGTACTAAATTATTGGGCATACTTAGGATTCACATATTCACTGCATGAACCTTACTCCACTTATCATGTTTGGTATGTTCATGCACAATATTCTAACATCGAGGTTTGTGTTTGCCTGTTAGATTTGTGGTTATTTTTCTTCGTCCATGTTCGCCTTTCTTCGTGTATTTGCTTATGAGTTATTTTTACTTGAGTTTCCTTGTCACTTTTTTTCTTTAACAAAAAAAACAAAAAATATATATTTATAAAAAAAATTATTGTTGATTTATAATGCTATAGGGCTCACATGACTGTGACTTAGGCCATAATGCGTACGTACAATGTTTGAGTTTAGACTCGTAATCTATGTAAACATTGTCCTTCGGTCATAGTGGGATGAATCTATAGGTGCTTAGCTATTGAGTGCGACAAGACGGGGTCGTGTCTGTTGACTATGCCTCTAGGTATGTGTGAGGACTTAGATAGGGGAATGACTTCACATGATACACACATCCATCCCGGTGCACTCAAGAAAAGAAAATTTGCTAAGTTTATATGTTATATATCGTCACACTATACTCTAACACACTAGAAATATGTTGAATAATTAATGTCACGATACACTTGTGATTATACTAGGTACGAAACTTTGGGCCAAATCTCTAGTATGAAAGTCATATGTGTCCAAGTTAAAGTGAATTTATCTAGGTGGATAGATTTCGATTGACTCGGGGCTCTGTGAATAAATAAAATGATAATCAAAGTGATAGCTCTATGCTAACAAAATAAAAAATATGCAAGTTATCACATCTCTTATCATGGTTCCCCCCCAAGCACTACTCATTCCTCCTGATAAGTCTTCATGAGCATTGTGAGGATGAGCACCTTGGTTAAAGAGTCCTTTCAATCTTGCGCATCGACTGTATCTTTAGCTTAGTGCCCCTCGTTTTCGCCTATGTGTGACATCGATTGACATGTGAGGTGCTTATTCACCCTATTTCTCTTATGTTAGGTTTCTAAACGATCCCGATAACCATTTACACTATGCTAGTTTTTTCTTGGAGTTATCTCTCTTTCAATGCTACACGAACATATGTCATTGCCTTGTCTAAGACTTCCACACATAAGAATTGGATTACAACTACACCATCTCATTTTAGCACAATACATACTAGCACATGATTTACACTCATGACATTTTCAATGTTTGTATCACTTGATTACTTCCTTACTCTTATAGCATTGTAGACATACTCGCTGTGTGCTTAGTTTAGTCTATGCTGTCCAATTAATATTAACTCTGAAAATTTATCTTCTCTGAATGTGTAATTTTCTCCATTATGTGACCCATGTGCTTAAAATTCTCTGATATGTACTTTTTTTGAGTCACCTCTATGCATGCCATGTTTATCTTTACCGTATGTGTACACTGTCTAATGTTTGTCTAACGCTCATCACATTTACTATTTTTCATCCCGCAAGTCTGATTGACCTTGACCGCCCCTATTTGATATTATCAAAGGGGGAGAATAGAATGTTCATGAGTATCATGAGTATAACTGCAATATAATAGAGTGTTCGTGAGTATAATTCACGGGGTAGGAGAGGTCACATGTAGGTGGAGCATTTGAAAGATATGTGCACATAGATAGGGGAGCAAGTCAAACATGTAGATAGGGGGAGCGTGCGTGTATGGGAGCCATAAAGAACCTACAACCTGATGTTAGCTTATAACTCTCATTCGTTATATGCAGTCTATCTCATTATTATTTTCTCATGAATGGGATTTGATATTATCAAAAGGGGAGTTTGTTGGAATCTATGTTTCACGTTCCCTTTGTTTGCGAATATCAATTCCCAGGTTGTATTTGATAACATCATGTGTTGATAGAGTGTGTAGGTTGACAGGTGCAAGTGAAGAAGAATACTCCTATGGAAACTGAAGCCGAGCGGTAGAATTTATTGCCGAGCGGTAGACTAGAATTAATTGAACAGAGGTCTCGGGAAACTACCGCATCGCACTAGTCCTACCGCCCACGCTAACTAAAGGAATTATCTTGGCCAGCTTCTCGAGGAACTACCACAGGCGGTAGTGCTTACCACACTGCGCTAGACTCTCGACGAATGTCGAGAAGGATTTCTCGAGAAATCTAACTACCATAAGCCACAGTAGTTACCGCGCCACGCTAACCTCTCGACGAATGATGAGAAGGATTTCTCGAGAAATCAAACTACCGTAGACGATAGCTGTTACCACGCCGCGCTAGCCTCTCGACGAGTATCGACACAACTGTTCAGAATCGTCGTGTCATATATTAACATGTGGATGTAGCTATAACCGCGCGGCGCTAGCAACGATAAGACGTAAAATATTTGTTTTGAATATTAGTCCAGATTTGGATGACAGCTGGCACAACAAGTGCGCGAACCTACCAACGAGCGCTAGTCTTACCGCCGGCGGTAGCCTATTTTAACGAATATGTATACAAGGCCGCCTTGGTTTCTGTGCCTTGTAACAAGAAGAGAATCAAGACGAAAATACACAGAAGTTCCTGTACTCTTGGGTTCGGCCGCCTTCCTTGTATCCGTTCCAATCAACTTCGTCTAAGAAGAAGAGAATCGTCTCCCTTACGTTCGAGATAGAAAGACTCCGACAATCCAGGATCAACATCGACTATGAAGAGCCGACCGGTTGCTAGCAAACGAAGATCTCAAGAACCGATCGCGGATTGCTCAACGGAGAATCCGTTAAGAGGGAGAACTTCATCTTTGAAATATTTACATCTTTTATTCTTGTAATCTTTTCTTTTTCTAAATTCTGTGGTGAGGAAAATCGAACAATAAGGGTCGTTGGAATCCAGGTAGGATTCCGCGGGAAATCGTCCTGGGGATAGGGACGTCAAGATTAGAGGATCTAGCGGGGCTCTAAGACCCTTCCTTGTGTGGAGGTGAAGAGCCGTCTCGAAGAATTTTCCTGGAGGGAAAAGGAGAGAGCCAACCGGTCCATAGAGAGGATTGGTATAGAATCCAAAAGATCATTTCTACTCACAGCCTTAGATCTCTGACGTCACAGAGATCACCTTTTTGTACTCATCTAGAACAATTGTTGTTTTGAATTCATGCAATGAAATCTCTTATTTCTGTGTTGATTACTTCTGGGTGTGTTCTGTGATTGTTTAGCGAGTATGCGTGTTTGTGGGGTTTGAACTCAGATTTGCATAAGAAAATGAGCTATGTGACTTACCGCCACGCGTTAGCTACATAACGCCCCGCGGTAGCTTACAGAACTCGATTTTTTCTGAGGCGAAATATTGTAAATCCAGATAACGCATCAAAGCTTATTCACCCCCTCTAAGGTTGGCCACTAGAACCAACACACATGCCCCTTCTACCCATACTGGAAGCAGAATCTCTCCTTCATGCAACATCGGATTCCATCATGCCCCTCCTTACCACATGTCGCACAAACCAATTCTTCTTTGGGTGCGCCCTGAATGGAGAGCACCCGTTGCTGTTTTTGAGCTCTTAGTCTCTTGAAACATTTCTCATAGGGATGGTCAGGGCGGCTACAAAAGCTACACGCTTCTCCACTTAACTCCTTTGAACTCCCAGAATCATAACCCTTTAACTTCTCTTTTCTCATCTTTACGCCTCGATTCTTGGAATTATTGATCACCTCGACTTTCAGGGCAGCTTCTACTGTAATGTTCCGATTCGTGCTAGACCCCTCGCATGCATTTTGAGTCAAGAGAGTTGACTTAGGATCGGAGTGTACTGGTAACAGACGTTGAGTGTTCACGATGCTTCTTGACAAACATCGAGTGCATCGATTTGTGGGCCTGCGTCGAGCGATACTCGACGCATAAGTCAAAGTTTGACTTAAAATAATTCTGGACTCAAAAGCGTCGAGTGCGTCGGCTGGACTCAAAAAGCATCTTGTGCGTCGAGTGGACTCAAAAAGCATCGAGTGATCACGATGCCTTTCTACGAAGCATCGAGAGATACTCGATGCATACGACGATTGGAAATAGAATATTTTCGGCCAGTGGGATTCGTCAAAATTCTTCGAGTGATCATTACGCCTTTCGATGTAGCGACAAGTGATACTTGATTTATACGACACTTGGACTTATAGTAGTTTCGGCTAGTGGAATTGTGAAGGATTTGTCGAAATTTGTCGAGTGATCAGGACGCCTTTCGATAAAGCGTCAAGTGATACTCGGTGCATAAGATGAATTTGACTTAGAAGATTTTCAGCCAGGCTGTGTTTGCGGGTTTAAACTTACGGGTTGAACCGATTCAGGACTTGTGCCGAATGATGCCTTATGAACGGTTTTTTACGGAATCTAATTTAATGTAATGATGGGCGGTCCAATGACAACGTGACATGTGGCAGAGTGACTTTATCCCTAATATTTCCTTATAAAAAGGAGTACCCAAAAAACCCAAGCCATCTTCGTAATTCTTAGCCGAGTCGATCCTGTGCCGAGCTCAACGGAAATGAGGAAGTTGCCAGAGTTGGATTTTTTGTAGGAATAACTCTCTCTCTCTCTCTCTCTCTCTCTCTCTCTTCGTGAAGAATGATATCGACGAGGAAACCAAACATGTTGTCAAGGAGAATAATGTGATCCATGACTGGAAATAAAGTGAGCATCCTACCATCTCCCTTTTTGCTAGATCTTTAGTTATGAAATAGTAGAGATGTCGGCTCAAAAGAGCTTGACTTTGGTGCGAAATGAAGATCTCCTAGGAAGAGAACACGCTAGGACTTTTGTCCTAGGGTTTTTATTGTCTTCAACCTCTTCTCTCTTCATTATGAAGACGATGGCTTTGTTTTCGTTAGGAATGGTTTTCTATTGAGGGTGAATTAGGGAGGAGGAAGACCTGAATGTAACTTTGTAGGAATGGCTAGAGGTAGAAGATGATCTGATGTCGTTTGTTTGACTTTAAGATGTGTGCAAAAATCTATTTTCTATACACAGCAGGCTTCGTGCTTGATTTAACCATGAACCAAATACTTCTAGGTCTTGGGCTGAATAAGAAAGTTGTCCCTCGAAAAGATCTTTCCAATGGATGGTTTCCCGTTGTTGGGGGAGTCCTGTAGCCCCGGGAATGTTCAGTCAAAGTGGCTTTCCTGTAATAAATTATGTACATGTTGTGATTTGTATAAATTAACATAAGGCCAGAATAAACTATCTTTCTAAGTAAGTTATATGTTAGCCGTGCATCCGGATTTTTGGGTTCAATAGGAAGATCAAAGCCAAATGATATTTTGTATTGGGTGAATTTATTATATGTAACAATGTTAAGCTAATAGTTTTGGGTGAACCTTGGTTGTACAAATAATCATGAAATCCGGTGAAGATGCACTTGATATCAAGGCGATGTATGTTATGAGTTTTGGAAGAATTTGTGATGCAAGTTGCATGAATGTGCAGTCTATGGCTATGTGGTGATTTACGATTACTGGGAGAACATGTAAAGTATTCCTTGCAAGGTTATGTTGATCATGTTGAATCTTAAGTGTTTAATGAAATATAACTTGTGGAAAGATGTATTATTTGATAGTGCAAGCTAAATTATAAAAGAAGGGCTAGATAAGAAAATGCCCATGGCCATGTGATGTGTTAGTCACTTATATCAGGTAATGAAGATATGATAGGATTGACAACTAAGAGGATTAGTCCCCCATGCTAAGTTAGGTTGTGCGTGCTTTGAGAACAAGACTGGTACGATGATAAGGGACTCAGTGTAGAGCACTTGGGTGCTTTTGAGCACTAGACTAGCATGATGATAAGGGCCTCAGTGTGGAGCCCTTTAGTGCTTTTGAGCACTATACTGGTAATGATGAGAAGGGACTCGGTTGAATCCCTTTGATGTTTGATAACATAACCATGTGAAATTGCATGTGGTGTGTGTTGACACGTGATGTCATAATCCTGGGTTAAGGATAGTATGACAGGTCTACGGGCTCGCCAGTCATTACACCAACCGGAGTTGATTGATAGACCTTGGGCGATTAGGCTTGGTTCTCGGTTCTCATTTTTGGGGTTCCTTCCGTACCAGTGGATGGTTGGGCTTGGTCCTTTGTTGATACGCTCCCATAGGCTCCTTCTATGCCACGACAATAGGCAAGTTTGGGTTGTGTTCTTGGTGCACATCTACCCGAGAACCCTCTGAGTCGTAGTATGTAGTGGCTCTGATGTTGTGTTCTTATCGTTGAGGCATATGGAGGCCTAGACCTGGTAGTGTGGATTGTAACTCCCCTATTCGTTGTATATCATATAGCAATAGGTCTGGTAAGAGCCCGACGCCATATACCACAGACAGACCGGTGGGTTACTAAATTAAACCATCCTTCCAATAACACACATCCTATACATAGCACATTCTAGCGGAAGCATTTTAAATGTTGCAAAGGTAAGAACCCAAGCCACAACATGAATATCCACTAAATTACCCAAAATAGGAATTAACGTACAAATACATAAAGCACTTGGCCTTATGGCCTTACAAGAGTTTACTTAAATAAATAGTGTCTTCCAAACATCGACATACAGGCCGGTCACACAAGAGTATAACAAGTAAACATTCGCATTAGCCTTTGAGGGATAGCTCAGCAACCAGGGCTTTAGCCCGCTACTTGCCACTAGGCTCCGCACCACCTGCAAGCAACAATCCACCGCAGCGGTGACAAATAAAGGCAACGGTTAGCTAAAGCTGACCAAATTATAATGACCCCACCACTTTCTTGGAGTGGCGGTGCTCCTTTCCTGCAATGCATTAGTATAACCAAACGGGATAGTGAAAGTACAATTTCAGCAAACTTCACCACAGGAATAGACACACACGACCACACGACCACACACCCCGTGCTCTCAGGGCACTTACACGGTGAACTCGGTCCACCACCGTCCCTAGGACGGCACACTCGTTAGCTAAAAGTCTTTTTCAGCAGCAACCTAAGACCCTCCCTACATGCCATCGACAGGCCTCTTAAACCGAACCACATAGAGCGGGTACGGTTCCACTAAACCCGTTGATCACATCGCCATAACATTTCAAGTTATCGACACGAGTTAAGTTTCCCCGAATCCTGAATATCGATCAAACAGAAGTACATAATCTGGTTATGTACAAGGATGGCACCCATGCCACCAAAGATTGCAGAATCACGCTTCTGCCCAGTTTTTCGTGTGCGCCTTGGAGTTACTCCCCAAGGATCCTTGCTGCAATCTACCATGTTGAAAATTCGAAAATAACCATCGGCATGGAGTCTTCTCCAGTTATTCATGCATAATGAAACAACACCGATCTAGACCAACTTGTTCGGGTAGGCTTCACACACCATGCCTATGTCCGTACTTCAATTCCGGACTCTACATGCAAAATAATGGGGACTATTCATGTCTACCTGAAGGAACACCTCGCACTCAAAGCTCACTCGCGGGAGGGGGTTTCCTATGCAAAAAGGAAGAGGACTTCACATGTCCAAGAAGAGAATCGTTACCCTTGTACGTGGTTATCTTTGGTGACATGAAGATCCATTCGGATGGAAAGCACCACAACGGCCTCGCCTTCACATATTTGTACTCGGATCTAGAATCGGGGCTCCGAAGCTTCTCCGGCGGCCGGATCTCTCCTTCACCTTCTTCCTTGCTGTCCCCTCTCTCTAAAGATTTAAAAAGAGAAAGCTTGAAGTGGAATGAGGGTTTCAAACCTTATTCCCGGTCTTAACTCCGCCATGATCGCTATGGACCATTAGATCCCATTTGAAAAAAATGAACGACCATGATTCGACCTGAAAATGATTTTCCTAGGCCGAACACGGCTTGCGACACGCCCGTGTTCAAGGCCGTGTTCCACACTCGCCATAAAACAGGGATTATAGAACTGGACACGACCTCTGACATGGCTTTGGACACGCCCGTGTCAAGCATAGACACGCTCGTGTCATGGGTCGTATGCCCCAATCGACGTTGAAACCATTGCATCCCGAACAGGACACGAGCTTAGACACGTCCGTGTCAATCTTAACATGCCCGTGTCAATCAGTACACGCCCGTCTTCCGGGTTGTGTTCCTCAATCGATACGGGACAAAAACATCCCGAAGAGGAGACGGCCATGTGACATGCCTGTGTCATAGGCCGTGTGCCAGACACGCACTGGGACACGCCCGTGTCCCAGACCATGTAACTCACTCGACACAGCCCGACAAAAAACCCGAGCAGGACACGGCCCTTGACACGCCCGTGTCCCAGGCCGTGTTCCCGACCTCAACGATCGTCTACTGCATCTCGTCGACCACACAAAAAATCATGCAAACTGAGCACGACATGTCCCTGGAAACCCCGTGTCCCAGGCCGTGTGACCCTTACCAGGGCCCAAACTTTGCTTCAAGCATTGCCCGTGCCTCTTTTTAGTTTCAGGGTGTTACAATTCTCTCCCTCTTAAAAAAATTTCGTCCTGAAATTATAGAAAGGAAAAGATACACAAAACAAAACGGTACTTGAGTAGAATACCTCGAGGTACTCCTCAAGCATGGTCTACTCTCGCTCCGACGAGAGCTCCTCCCGACCGCAGTTGTCCCAACGGACTTTAACCATCCTGATGTCCTTGTTACGAAGTTGCTGGACTTCAAAGTCCTCAATGCGAATGAGTTTGATCTTCGTCGTCAACCCATTATCGACCAGTACTTGATCGACCATAATCATTGCGAAGGTTCTTGCACCGCCTTCGGCAACATAGAAATATTGAATACGTCGTGTAGACCACTCAGTTCCATCGATAGCTTTAGTCGATAAGCTGCTTCACCAATTTGCTCCAGGATCTCGAACGGTCCAAGGTACTTTGGGCTCAGCTTCTTTAAGCTTCATACCCGTGAGACACTCTTGAACGGCTTAATATTCAAATGCACCAAGTCTCCAACAGCGAACTCAACGTTCCAATGTTTGGCATTATAGTATTTAGCCTGCTGATGAGTACAATTATGATAGATTCTGACTATCATAATTGTAATCATGTCCACTGTTTTCTACCTCTTTACTCAAGTAATTGCGCAAAATAGTTGAGAATTGGTATTGTCATGAATAGTAGAGCATAGGTTAGAGTCTTTACTATTTTATGTATTGAACTCCCCACTTACTACGTCATTTTTCTAATGCAGGTATGACTAATCAGTGGAACTAAAAGTTTTGGAGCAATCAGGGGAGTTGACGGGACCAGGAGGGCTGATCAAAGCAGAAGAATTGGTCGAACACGGGTAGGAACACGCCCGTGTGCCTACCCGTATTCTATCCTAGCTGGAACTATTTGTCCACACGGGTTTGCACACGCCCGTGTGTCCAGACCGTGCCCTTCTCGGGACAAATTGAAGAATAAAATTCGGCCTACCCGTGTCCGAAGAACATGAAGAACAACATGGCCGTGTTCTCCAACACGGCCGTGTCAGTACCCGTGTCTTCCAACACGGCCCATGACCAAACACGTCTGCTCGTGTGGAACTACCTTGGAACTGCCGACACGGCCTACAACACGGCCGTGTCGGAACCCGTGTTCGACCATGTTTGCTATGAGACTATAAAAACCTGGAGAAAAATTGTATTCTGGACTTTTGGATCACTTTTGTTTGGAGATTTTCTGTAGAACGAAAGTGGAGCACCCAAGAGAAGGAAGGCTTGAAGGAGATATTCGTATGCATTTATTCTTCAATTTACCTCATTTAATCTTGTATCTCTCTTGCTAATCCAACTTTATTTATCTTTTAATTTTCATGAACAATCTGTTTGAACAAATTAGTAATCATGTATCTTCTTGTTTTAATCAATTTCATGGTATTTTGTTCATATATGGGTTTGCAAACATTGAGGATTATCCTTGTTATGAATGATTATTTACTTTTACATGAATTCCAAATGTCTAGATTGAGAAATTGGATTCTTTGGATGATGGTTAAATCTTCATATTTTTGTGTTAATTCTCTTTGTAATCTAAAATTCATGATTGAGAGATATGTTTCTTGGAAAATTAGAATACGAAATGATGGAATTATGGTATTTTAGAGATAAAGTTCCATGAATCTATGTAGTAGATAGGGTATTTCATTCAATGCAAATTTGAGTATTGTAAATTGTTCGAGAGAAGATTTACTTAACTTAGATTTAAATTTCAAATTGCTTGAGAGAGAATTTGAAAATTAGTTTAACCCTTTACAATACAATGAATTTGATAGTTTTGTTATTTCATGATTACATAAAATGATGATGTTCATTGAACGCCTTTAACTTTCGGCTTGAAATTATTTTTGTAACTCTCCAATAAAATTTTTATCCAAGTAGTCATAGTTAGGATTAATCTATGTTAGAACGAAATTTTAAATGTAGGTATGATAACAGAGTGAGAGTGAGTACAAGTAGTTGAAAGGACCCTGTGGAATACGATACGAGATGTAAGCTTCTCTTATACTATGATTGATAGGTGTACTTGGCTGAAAGATAATTCAATCTAGCTTATGCCCATCTACATAGCTATTATAAAACGTAGAATGACTCCGCATCAAGGTTAGGCTTAGTGAAAATGTCCATCAAGTTTTTGGCACCGTTGCCGGGGACTCCATTTTAATATTTTGAAAGCTTTAACTCTATTAATCTACCATTTTTGTTTACTAATAAATATATATAACATAGTTTATAGTATAATTATATTATTTAATCTCTATTTTGTAGTCTGTTAGTCTATGACCAGGGCAAGAAATTCTGGGCTAGAACCATTTCAATCTGATCCAGAACGACTTATTCATAACACCAATCAAAGAGACGTGGGTATTAACACCACAGATATTGTAACCGAACTATTAGAAGAAGAAACAGTGAATCAAGGAGAACACCATCCTGAGGATTTAGATATCATGGCAAACCAAAATGAGCAAACCATGTCTGACTTTGCTAGACCCAACCTCCAAGGAACTGGGTCAAGCATTATTCGACCTCCCATTCCAACCAATAATTTTGAACTGAAGCCGAGCGTGATACAAATGGTGCAACAATATGTTCAATATGATGGCTTACAATACGAGGACCCCAATACACACTTAGCCGGATTCCTAGAGATATGTGATACTTTCAAGATTAATGGTGCCTCCAACGATGCCATCCGATTGAGATTGTTCCCATTCTCATTAAGGCATAAGGCAAAGCAGTGGCTCAATTCGTTACCTAGAGGTTCCATTACTACTTGGGACATGATGGTTGAGAAGTTTTTGATGAAGTATTTTCCACCGGCAAAGACCGCAAAGTTAAGAAACGACATCTCTACGTATGTTAAATTGGAGGCTGAATCATTGTACGATACTTGGGAACGATTCAAAGAATTATTAAGGAGATGCCCCCATCATGCCTTACCTTCTTGGCTTCAGATTCGGACCTTCTACAATTGTCTAAATCCAGCCACCAGACAGATGATTGATGCGGCTAGTGGAGGCACCTTGAACAATAAGACACCTGAGGCAGCCCAGCAGTTGATAGAAGAAATAGCAATGAATAGCTACCAATGGACTACCGTTCGGCCAAAGTCTACTAAGCCTGCCAAAATGTATGAAGTGGATGCCGTAACAGCCTTAGCAATTCAAGTGGAGAAGCTCCATCAAAAGATGGACAACCTTTCTTTAGCTACGCCCCCCATGGTACCTCAATAATGGGACCCTTCCCTTGTTGGAATACCTAGTGGTGAACCTCAAGTGCAAGAACATGTAGACTACATGAGTAATAATCCCAGACCACCTTTCAATCCTTCAAACAACCCATATAGTTTTACATACAATCAAGGATGGAGGAACCACCCCAATTTCTCTTGGGGAGGGCAAGGCAACCAAGGCAAACAACCCATGTTTGGGCAACAACAACAACAATTGGAGCCAAGGAAACCAACATTGGAAGATGTCATTGCAAAGTTCATGCAAACTACCGATGTTGCCTTCCGTAATCAAGAGGGTTCTATTCGAATTTGGAGAATCAGATTGGGCAGTTGGCAAGGATGGTATCAGAGAGACAACAAGGGACACTTCCAGGAAATACTGAGACAAATCCAAAGGAGCATGCAAGAGCAATTCAATTGAGGAGCGGGAAGGAATTACAAGACCCAAGGCTTGCACAGGATGCACCTCAAGAGGAGTCCAGTGGAGAAGCACCGAACGTGACACCAATGGAATATCAACCAGCCGTACCATATCCAACAAAGATGAACAAGGAGCGCATGGATGCGCAATATGGTAAAATTTTATCTATGATTAAACAATTGCATGTTAATTTACCTTTTTCTGATATTATTCAAATGCCCAAGTATGCAAAATTTTTGAAGGATTTAATTTCTAATAAAAGGAAAATAGAAGAATTGTCTTTAGTCACACTTAGTGAAGAATGCTCTGCTATTTTACAAAATAAATTACCACAAAAACTTAAGGATCCCGGTTCTTTTTCAATTCCATGTTTAATCGGTGATTTGCAAGTTAATAAAGCTTTAGCGGATTTAGGAGCTAGTATAAATTTGATGCCTTATAAGTTATATTTGAAACTAGGCCTAGGGGAACTTAGCCCGACTAGGATGAGCATCCAGTTGGCAGATAGGTCGGTTATGTACCCAAGAGGTATAGTGGAGGATGTATTAGTTAAGGTAGACAAATTTATATTTCCTGCCGATTTTGTTATTTTAGATATGGACGAAAATATAGAAGTACCACTTATACTTGGTCGTCCATTTCTAGCCACTTCTAGAGCTCTTATTGATGTTTTTGATGGTAAATTAGTTTTGAGAGTAGGGGAGGATGAAGTCACTTTTTAAATTGGCAATACTATGAAATAATCTTTGGATAGTGATGATTGTTGCTACTTTTCTCATGGTGTTGATGATTTAATGACTTCTATTGATTCTAATTTTTATTATAAAGACCCTTTAGAAATTTGCATTACTAATTGCTTTCTAGAAGATAAAACTAGTGAAGACATTGTTGATCATTTATTTTTTCTAGATAGCTCTATTTCGATGAATGGAAATACTGAATATAACTTACTTACAGAAGGAAAACATGAAGTTCTTAAGAATAATACTAAGAATCCACCTGTAGTTGAATTAAAAAATTTATCGGATCATCTTGAGTATGCATTCTTAGGAACTAATTCGTCTTACCCAGTTATCATTTCTTCTCATCTTTCTGAGATTGAAAAAACCAAATTATTAACTGTGTTGAAAAAATGTAAAGGTGCAATAGCCTGGCAAATATCTGATATAAAAGGTATTAATCCTAGTTTTTGCACTCATAAAATCCTTTTGGAAGAAAACTATAAGTCATCTATTCAATCGCAACGTAGGCTTAATCCTAATATGAAAGAGGTAGTTAAGGCTGAAATTATTAAATTGTTAGATGCTGGTATGATATACCCTATTTCCGATAGTTCATGGGTTAGTCCTGTCCAAGTCGTTCCTATGAAGGGTGGTTTAACTGTGGTAGCAAACGATAAAAATGAATTAATTCCAACGCAAACAATAATAGGTTGGCGTGTCTGTATAGACTATAGGAAGCTAAACGATGCCACTAGGAAGGACCACTTCCCTTTACCCTTTATTGACCAAATATTAGAACGCTTGTCAGGGCATGCGTATTATTGTTTTCTAGATGGACATTCTGGGTATTTCCAAATCCCAATAGCCCCAGAAGACCAAGAGAAAACAACATTCACGTGCCCATTCAGCACCTTTGCTTATAGGCGTATGCCTTTCGATCTATGTAATGCCCCTGCTACTTTCCAAAGATGCATGTTGGCCATCTTCAATGAGTATGTTGAAGATATCATGGAAGTGTTTTTGGATGACTTCTCCGTCTTTGGAGATTCCTTTGATTTATGTTTGAATAATTTAGGAAAAGTTTTGAGGAGGTGTGAGGAAACAAACATAGTACTTAGCTGGGAGAAGTGCCATTTTATGGTACAAGAAGGGTTAGTACTTGGTCATAAAATCTCCAATCATGGAATTCAAGTAGATAGAGCGAAGATAGAGACAATAGAAAAGTTACCACCACCCACATCCGTTAAGGCAGTGAGAAGTTTTTTAGGCCACGCCGGATTTTACCGTCGGTTTATTAAAGACTTTTCCAAAATTGCTAAACCACTTACGAGACTTTTAGAAAAGGACACACCTTTTCTCTTTAATCAAGAGTGTCTACATGCTTTTGAGTTCTTAAAAGAGAGATTAATTAATTCTCCTATTATGATAGCGCCTGATTTTACTCAGCCTTTTGAAATCATATGTGATGCTAGAAGTTTTGCGATAGGGGCTATTCTAGGACAACGCCGAAACAAACATTTTCATCATAAATTTTATGCTAGTAAAACACTTAATAATGCACAAGAGAATTATACTACTACTGAAAAAGATCTTCTAGCAGTAGTTTTTGCCTTTGATAAATTTAGATCCTATTTAACATTGTCCAAGGTAGTAGTTTACACAGATCACTCTGCACTTAAATATTTGCTAGCCAAGGCGGACGCAAAGCCTCGTTTAATCCGTTGGGTTCTTCTATTGCAAGAATTTGATTTGGAAATTAGGGATAAACGAGGAGCAAAAAACTTAGTGGCAGACCATCTTTCACGTTTAGAAAATCCATTACGAGCAATGTTAGAAGAATCTGAAATTTCTGATGCATTCCCTGAGGAATCGTTATTTGCCTTATCTTCGAAAGTAAACAATGATTATCCATGGTTTGCAGATTATGTAAACTATCTTGTGGCTAAGGTCCTCCCACAGGATTTTTCATATCAGTAGAAAAAGAAATTTTTCTCCGACCTGAAATATTACTTTTGGGAGGACCCTTTTCTTTTTCGGATATGTGCAGATTCCGTGATCCGAAGGTGTGTATCAGCCGAGGAAGGGTGGAAAATCCTGGAGCAGTGTCATTCAGGTCCTACTGGTGGTCACTATGGAGCAAATCACTCTGCGAAAAAGGTTCTTGATTCAGGTTTTTATTGGCCCCTTCTATTCAGGGATGCCCAAAGGTATGTGCTTTCATGTGATTCTTGTCAGAGAACAGGTAATATTTCTAAATTACATGAAATGCCGCAAAACTTTATTCTTGAATGTGAAGTATTTGATGCGTGGGGGATAGATTTTATGGGCCCATTTCCAGTTTCATTCGGGAATAAATTTATCTTGGTAGCCGTAGATTACGTATCAAAGTGGGTTGAGCCGCAAGCTTTACCTACTAATGATAGTAGAGTAGTAATTCAATTCCTGAAATCTCTATTTGCGCGATTTGGAACACCACGTACACTTATTAGCGATAGGGGTTCTCACTTTTGCAATCTACAGCTAGATAAGGTATTACAGAAGTATGGAGTCACACATAGGATAGCTACACCATATCATCCGCAAACTAGTGGTCAAGTTGAGGTATCCAATAGAGAACTTAAACGTATCCTAGAAAAATCTATAGAAGGGAATAGAAAACAATGGTCTAGGAAACTAAACGATTGTTTATGGGCTTATAGGACCGCATTTAAAACACCTATAGGGACCACCCCCTTTAGATTAGTCTATGGTAAATCTTGTCACTTACCTATAGAATTAGAGCACAAGTCATACTGGGCAATACGATCTCTAAATTTTGATGCTAATTCTATAGGGGAAAAACGCAAACTTCAACTTATTGAACTAGACGAATGGAGGACTATGGCATATGAAAACTCCAAAATTTATAAGGAGAAAACCAAACTATTTCTTGACCGTCACCTCCGAAAAACCAAAACATTCAACGAGGGTGACCAAGTTCTCCTTTTTAATTCTAGGCTGCGTCTATTCCTAGGGAAGCTTAGGTATAAGTGGTCCGGACCCTTCCAAGTAAAAAAGGTTTTCCCCTATGGCACCGTCGAACTAACTCACCCTGAAAAGGGAGATTTTAAAGTCAACGGGCACCGGTTAAAACTTTATTATAGTGCACTTCCCCAAGCCTTTGCTCGCCTTGAATCCTGCCTTCACCTAGACTAAGAGACTGTATAAAATTTAATTGTAACTTGCCTAAATAGTTTATAAAAAAAAAATTTAATGCAAACTTTATTTAAATTTCTACCCCGAAAAAATAACATAAAATAAAATAAAGTAATTAGGAGAAATCACTATTTAAGAAGAGTACACGGCCAAGCACACGGCCGTGTGCTTAGCCGTGTCTAGCACACGCACAGTCACCCAGACGTACACCCTATTTAAACTAGGAAAGGCAGAAATTTACAGAGCACCACACGGGCAAATACACGCCCGTGTGCGTTGCCGTGTCATTCATCGCCATTTCAATTTTACGCTAGCGCATAACACGGGTCTCCACACAACCGTGTTTGTGGCCGTTTTTTAATGTACACGGCTGTTCACCCAACCATGTGCACACCCGTGTCGATAAGGCCAATTAAAGCGATTTCATACAGAGAAGGACACGGGTCCATACACACCCGTGTTGTGGACCGTGTCCGATCCAACCACCTATCAGATTGACCACACGGGTTGTGGACACGGCCGTGTTGTTGACTGTGTCCAACTGACACGAGCAGTTCCCGCGAAATGACCACACGTCTCCTTGAAGACTGTGTTTCCCGCCCACGTCGATTCCCTAACACGGGTGCACACACGGCCGTGTGTACACCCGTGTTCGACTTCTTTTTATAGGGGAAAATTTTTTGGAGTTCATTCCATCAGTTCCACTTTCTCCCCTTTTCATTCCTGCAACCAGTACAGCCGGAGCTCTCCCAATTTCGTGCAATCTCCTCGTCTCTTCGCTATTTACATCATCGGTATAATTCCTGGGTTTCTATCCATAAAATCTCTTCTTATTTATTGGATTTTTTCCATCTTCATCGCTTTAGAATATTTTGTTCCTTTATTTTCAGATCATGTCATCTTCACGTAGCCAAGGCGGTCGCCGACGTAGACCGAAACTTCAAGCATTGTCTACTGAGAGACGCGACGTCATTCAACCCTTAGTTTTCACAGATGCAGTGCATACTAACCGCTATAACCGCCTGCAAGCCAAGAAATTTCAGGACATACGAATGATCGACTGGGACATCTTGGAAGCCATCGGTCTTACTGCCAATGTTAAGGAATTAATTTCTGTAATAGGGTGGCAAGGTTTTTTTGCAATAGAAGAGTTAGGTTTCCGCGAACTCACGCTTGAGTTTTTGTCCACCTTCTATTTAAACCTTCGACCCTCTATGACCGATAATGGAAGACCAACCGAGGGGAATATTTCCTTTCGAGTAGGAGGCACCTTCTATACGCTATCTCTCATCCAGTTTACACAACATTTAGGAGTGTACGAAGAGGCATTCCTCTTTAGTGACGCCTACTCTGATCTGAATTTTAGTCTCCCAAGTCGCGACCAGGCGGGCGATATTTGGCGCCGTCTCTCTTTTGACACCGAGCCCTACGAAGCCAAGAGGTCTAAGGCCTCAAAGCTGGTTTCCCCCGCCGTACATTAAGTTCATCATCTGCTTAGCCATACTCTAAGCGGCCGGGGTGAAAGCTCCGGCGTAGTTAGCCGACAGGACATCCTTTATCTGCAAAGCATGACAGCCCGTTACCCCATCCACTTAGGTTATATGCTTGCTATATTCATTCTTCATCAGGCGGAGAACTCCCGCATCGGGTCCATTTGTGTAGCCCCTTACATTACGCGCTTGGCAAGGAATATGGGCATATTCTTGCCTCTTCCCCCGATGACGGTGGTAGCAAAGACTATGCCCATCACCATGGCAAGTCTTCGATCCATCCGCCTCGTTTTAGCACGTCAAGGCTGGGGTGGGATTACATATACCATTGCGAGTCGTGGACGTCATGTCCATGACGAGGAGGAGGAGGTAGATCCAGACCTCGATGAGACTCTCATTCCCCCACCCCGCTCGACGTATACTCAGGGGGAGTCCTCTTCTGCCCAGCCTCCGCGGCAGTCTCGATATGCACAGGAGATCCATCGCTTCTATGACACTCAGATATCGCCGCACCTTCAGCGTATCGAGGAGACGCAGCAGCGGACTGAGGACGTCATATATCAGATCTGGCAACACTTAGGGATTACTAGTCCACCACGAGCAGCTCCTCATCGATCTCGCACTCAGGATGATCCGGCTGACCAGGATGATACGCCTATGTATTTTTGATTTTATATCCCTGTATATCTGGCTTTGTAGTGTTGTATCCTTTTTATTGTTATTATCATGATCTTGTATTAGCATGTACAGTATATCTAGAAGTATTTTTTTTTGCTCATTGTTTTGTTCTGTGCTCCTTTATATTCATGATCATCAGTTCTCTCTATCCTGGTGCAATAATAACCTCAATTTTTTTTAAATTTTTTTGCAATGAGGACATTGCAACACAAGTCTGGGGGTATTGGTGTTGACAATGGGGTGCATGATTACAGTTATTGATATTATCTCTATCATAGTACTCTCTTTCTCTATCACAACATTCTATTACTTCTCTTTAAGCTTTCAGTACTTCACTCATTGGGAATATAACTATCTAATTTACTTTCGCACGCTGATTAAACCGAATTAGTGTTCAAATTTGTTGATTAGTAACAACGTATAAAAATTCATTAGCCTACTTTTCTCCATAAAAGTTGGTTTAAAAATATTGTCCTTTATATTATTAACTAATAATCACTCCATTTTAGAAAATATATTTATCTATACTAAAGTGAGTCGATGAATGCAATATTTTGATAATTGTGTATTAGGAGATCAAAATAAAATAACAAAACTCTTCTCAATTGGTGTCTAGAACTAACCAACGATCCTCAAACCTTTTGCACATGTTAATTAGTAAAGGTGGAAATGACTTAGGCCTCCTTTTGGATAGCTTGAGCCGTTCACATCCCAAAACCTTAAACATTATACCATTGTTCACCCAATTTGGACCTTATCCCTATATTTTTGTGATATTCCAACTCTAAAATTCACCAAGGCAAATCCTCACCTAGTAGCACACCTATCATTGAGTTCGTCATGAAATGAATTTTCATAGTGATATGTGGCCTGAGTGCGTGTACACTTGCACCCATTCGGAATGATCCCTACTATGAAGTCCCTAAAAACAAAAATAAAATAAATAATAAAAAAAACATAGTGATATGTGGCCTGAGTGAGTGTGACTTTGCACCCATTCGGAATGATCCCTACTATGGACCTTTGGTTAAGAAACAAAGAAAAAAAAATATGGGAAGTATAATACGTGCAAAGTCTGGGGGTGCTCGTAGAATATCAATGTTTGTTAAGCTATTGACCATACCAAGGGCTCAATTGTGATCTAGGTGTGCAAAGAAGAAAAAAAACCATCGAGTTATTTTTTTTAGTTGCTTACCCCACCTATAATTACCTATCCTAAGACAAAAAGGTTACACCACCATACAAGTCCTAAGGATCCAACTTTACTAATTCTCATTAGTGTTGTGGAGAGGGTGTGTAAAGGAAAGTGTATGATTATCAATAGGGGTATGTTTAAGTTTTGAAAGACTAATGCATAAGTTATTAAGATTGTTCTTTTCTCCTTACAATAGTAAGGGATAACTATAATCCTAATTCTAAGAAAGAGCGAAAAATAGTTAAGATATGTATTGGAGGAATTTTTAAGAAAAAGTTATATTTAGAAAAGTCTGCTATACTATTTCCTATACAATTACAGCATCAAATTTCTATTTGAATTCAAAACAATCAGTGTGCGGAAGAAGAATTATGTATCGGTAACTCAATTGTTTGAATTAGTTTGCTTAGGGACAAGCAAACACTCAAGTCTGGGGGTATTTGATGAGTACAATTATGATAGATTCTGACTATCATAATTGTAATCATGTCCACTGTTTTCTACCTATTTCCTCAAGTAATTGCGCAAAATAGTTGAGAATTGGTATTGTCATGAATAGTAGAGCATAGGTTAGAGTCTTTACTATTTTAAGTATTGAACTCCCCACTTACTACGTCATTTTTTTAATGCAGGTATGACTAATCAGTGGAACTAAAAGTCTTGGAGCAAACAGGGGAGTTGACGGGACCAGGAGGGCTGATCAAAGCAGAAGAATTGGTCGAACACGGGTAGGAACACGCCCGTGTGCCTACCCATGTTCTATCCTAGCTGGAACTATTTGTCCACACGGGTTTGCACACGCCCGTGTGTCCAGACCGTGTCCTTCTCAGGACAAATTGAAGAATTAAATCCGGCCTACCCGTGTCCGAAGAACATGAAGAACAACACGGTCGTGTTCTCCAACACGGCCGTGTCAGTACCTGTGTCATCCAACACGGCCCATGACCAAACACGTCTGCTCGTGTGGAACTGCCTTAGAACTACCGACACAGCCTGCAACACGGCCGTGTCGGAACCCGTGTTCGACCATGTTTGCTAGAGACTATAAAAACCTGGAGAAAAATTGTATTCTGGACTTTTGGATCAATTTTGTTTGGAGATTTTCTGTAGAACGAAAGTGGAGCACCCAAGAGAAGGAAGGCTTGAAGGAGATATTCGTATGCATTTATTCTTCAATTTATCTCATTTAATCTTATATCTCTCTTGGTAATCCAAATTTATTTATCTTTTAATTTTCATGAACAATCTGTTTGAACAAATTAGTAATCATGTATCTTCTTGTTTTAATCAATTTCATGGTATTTTGTTCGTATATGGGTTTGCAAACATTGAGGATTATCCTTGTTATGAATGATTATTTACTTTTACATGAATTCCAAATGTCTAGATTGAGAAATTGGATTCTTTGGATGATGGTTAAATCTTCATATTTATGTGTTAATTCTCTTTGTAATCTAAAATTCATGATTGAGAGATATGTTTCTTGGAAAATTAGAATACGAAATGATGGAATTATGGTATTTTAGAGATAAAGTTCCATGAATCTATGTAGTAGATAGGGTATTTCATTCAATGCAAATTTGAGTATTGTAAATTGTTCGAGAGAAGATTTACTTAACTTAGATTTAAATTTCAAATTGCTCGAGAGAGAATTTGATAATTAGTTTAACCCTTTACAATACAATGAATTTGATAGTTTTGTTATTTCATGATTACATAAAATGATGATGTTCATTGAACGCCTTTAACTTTCAGCTTGAAATTATTTTTGTAACTCTCCAATACAATTTTTATCCAAGTAGTCAGAGTTAGGATTAATCTATGTTAGAACGAAATTTTAAATGTAGGTATGATAACAGAGTGAGAGTGAGTACAAGTAGTTGAAAGGACGCTGTGGAATACGATACGAGATGTAAGCTTCTCTTATACTATGATTGATAGGTGCACTTGCCTGAAAGATAATTCAATCTAGCTTATGCCCATCTACATAGCTATTATAAAACGTAGAATGACTCTGCATCAAGGTTAGGCTTAGTGAAAATGTCAATCACCTGCCTGTCCTGAGCGATCAACAATCATTCTCGAATAATTCATACCAACGAAGTTGCGTCTTCCACCTCTTGCCTTTTGTACAGCCTCGACTCACCAGTTTCCAACCACGACAACGATGTGCGAAATTTTTGACCATATAGGGCCTCAGAGGGCGCCATTTGAATGCCTGCTTGGTAGCTATTGTTATCAGCAAATTCCTCCAAGTACAGGTGATCTTCCCACTACTTCATAAAATCCATGACGCACATACGAAGCCTGTCCTTCATCGTCCTGTTAACTCTCTCGGTTTGACCATCCATCTGTGGATGAAAGGCCGTGCTGAAACTCAGCTTGGTTCCCAACATTTATTGCACTAACCACCATTCATTGTACGTGAACTGTCCATCTCGGTCGATCACGATGCTGCGGGGCACACCGTGTAGTCGAACAATGTTATCTACATAGAGTTTTGCCAGTTTATCCACCGAATTATCTTTCCTATTCGGAATGAAGTGCGACACCTTCGTCCATTGAAATATCGTCGAACTTCCACTCCGGGATAGGCAAGGACTTCAAGAAACCTACAGGCTTTTAGCACTCTGCCTTCACCAAGGCGCACGTTTGACACTTTGCCATGTAAAGTGCCACGTACTTCTTCAATCTTGGCCACCAGAACAACTTCTTCATATCATGAAACATTTTTGTGCTCCCCGGGTGAATCGAGTACTTAGTATGATTAGCCTCGTACATCAATTCCTCCTGCAGTTTACCCATATTTGGGACGCACAGATGACTGTCCTTCCATAATAGTCTATCAACAACATCAAATTGGGAATGTGACCCAACCAACGCCTCATCCATGATTTTCTTCATTTTGCTATCCAAAGCTAGAGCCTGCCGAATCCGATCAGCGAGGTCATACTGCACCTATATCCAGTTCAGATGTGCTTTGGCACTAGTCTACTTATCAACACAAGAGATCTCCAATGCCTCCAAATCATGAATCAATCGCTTGTCATGAACCGACAACCAGTTGGCCCGCGCAGGGGCCCTGCGACTCAACACATCCGTAAGTGCATTGCCTTTCCCAGGCACATAATATATCTTGAAGGTGTAGTCCCCCAAGAACTCCATCCACCTCCGCTGCTGCATGTTTAGATCTTTTTCATCCAACAAGTACTTTAGGCTATTGTGGTCGGTATAGATATCGACATTCACCCCGTAAAGGTAATGTCTCCACAGCTTTAGGGCAAATATCACGGCCGCTAACTCCAAGTCATGGACCGAATAATTTCTCTCATGCACTTTTAGCTGGAACGAACCATAATCTATCACTCTCCCATGCTGCAGTAGAACACAACCCAAACCACCGCCCGAAGCATCACTGTAGATCTCAAAACCTTCGGTCCTAAACGACGAACATAGAATAGGCGTCGTGGTCAACCGACTCTTCTGTTTTTTTAAAGCCTACGCGCACTCTGCCGAACACACAAACTTTTGATCTTTCCTCGTCAAAGTCGTGAGGGATAAGGCTATCCACGAGAAGTTCTCTACAAAGAGCCTGTAATAGCCGGCCATCCCCAGAAAACTCCGGACTTCCGCTACCGTAGACAGCACAGGCCACTCCCGTATAGCAACTATCTATGCCGGATCCACTGAAATTCACTCTCCACTAACTATATGACCGAGAAACGCTACCGAGGACAACCAAAACTCGCATTTGGAGAACTTGGCATATAGTTGGTTCCTCCTCAGCATCTCCAACACCAACTACAGATGCTTGAAATGATCCTCTTCGCACTGCGAGTACACTAATATTCCATCAATAAAGACTATCACGAAGTGGTCAAGGTACTCTCTGAATATTCTGTTCATCAGATCCATGAACACGGATGACACATTTGTTAGCCCAAACTGCATGACGGTAAACTCATAATGCTCATACCTCATGCTGAAAGCTGTCTTGGGGATATCATTTTCTCTTATCCTCAATTGATAATATCCGGACTTAAGATACAACTTTGAGTATACCGATGACCCAACTAACTGATCGAACTGATCATCAATCCTTGGGATCAGATACTTATTCTTTTTCGTTAACTTATTTATCTCTCTGTAAACGATATAGAGTTGCAAGCTTCCGTCCTTCTTCTTAACAAAGAGGTCCGGTGCGCTCCAAGGCGATGAACTTGGACGCACATAACCCTGTTCCAACAGCTCTTCAAGTTGAACCTTCAGTTCTGCCATCTCCTTAGGTGCTGACCGATATGGAGTGCATGACACAGGTTTGGCACCTGACACTAGATCAATTGTGAAGTCAATCTCTCGCTGTGGTGGGGCCCTAGGTAGATTGTCAGGTAACACATCAGGATACTCGGATACTACCGATATACTGTCCAAAGTAGGTTTAAGCTTCAAAGCCTCCACTAGTGTGAAGAACAGCTCTGCACTAGCATTAATTGCCTTAACTACCTGAAGAGCAGACATCAACGTCTTGCTCGACCCTTTCAAGCCCGCAAATGTCGTCTAACGACCAATTCTCAACTTGACTTCCTTGCAGTTACAATCAATGTATGCCTGCTACTCCGAGAGCCTGTCCATACCAAAAATTATTTCGAACTCCACTAGCGGTAATAACGACACTTGCATGTCGAACTCTTGACCCCCAATCTGTATCTTTACACTGCAGACTCTATCCGTGTGCATTGAACACCCATTCGACAACAACACATCCAATTTGTCCTTCGCCATTGAAGATGGTACTCTGATGCGTGATATAAATCCTTCGGACAAAAAGGAGTGTGAAGCTCCCGTATCGAAGAGTGCTCTCGCCGGATTATCAAAAATCAAAACAAAGCCTAGTACAAGCAGTAGTAAGCTAACATGTGCAAGGTAACAAGTATTTAAAGCTAAGCTGCTATAAATTTAAACCGTACCTATCACAACATCAGCTTACTTTATGGCCTCCTGCTGGCCAAGGTTATAGACTCTCGATTGGGTTGGAGTATAGTACGATGCGGTGGACTCCACCTCCTTGCCCTTCTCCTCATATATTGCTCTCGGCTTCTTCTAAGTCATTGAGTGTGTGCTACGACAATCTCGGGCATAGTGTCCCGGCTTTCCACAGTTATAGCATACGCCCGAGGTTCGGCCTGTAGTCGCCCCGAATGCGCCAAATGAAGGGGTTGGACCCGAAGTACAAGCCTTCTTATTCCACTTTCAGAACACAGATTTTGAGGAGTTCGGCACTTTGAACTCCGTCTTCTTTGCATTAGAGTCCCTCTTCGCTTGAAATCTCTTTATATCTTTCTCCAACGACCGGGCCGTATTGACCAAGGTTAGGAAACCCTGCGTCATAGGCCCCGAGAGCACTAGCCTTAGGTCATTTCGCAGACCTTCATAGAAATGGTTTGTCTTACTGAAAGACTTTGTTTTAAGATCCTAAACACCTAGAGAGGGGGGTGAATAGGTTCTAATCTTTTTGAGACTTTTTTATTTTAAGGCAAACAGATATTTATAACTTCTTTTAGCACAGAATAATTTTATCTACAGAAATTAAATACAACAAAACAAACACAAAATCTATAGTGGTTCCCCAAGATATGGGTACATCCACTTTCCGCCTTCGCCTATCTAGCAGATAACTAGATTCAGCCTAACTTCCTTCCACTGGCTCGGATCCGCAGATCTTTAGAACTCAGAACCCAAAATGGTTCCTACACCTCAAACTTTACACAAGTTCTACCTCAGATTCTTCCCCGAATCCTACCTCAGGCCTCAGGCCTACCTCAGCCTTTATAATTAGGCTTACAACTCAGACTTTCCAGAAGTCATATCTCAGGCACACTGCCCTACCTCAGCCTTTATAATTTTAGGCTTACAATCTCAGATCTAACAATAGATCCTACAAGAATTTGTGAGTAATAAGTATCAGAAAACTTCACCAACTAGATTTCTCTGTTGATGTTGTCTTCTTGATTAGTTCTTGTATAGACTGATCCTTCTGATACAACATAACTTAGCTTTTCAAAGCTTCTTGATTAGTACAAATAAGGTGGATCTTCTCTTGAAGTTGAAGTTGATCTTCAGTCAACTTCTTCCTTAGATTCAGATTGAACTCTGAATCTTTCTTGCAGACAGCCCTTTATTTGTCAGAATTCTTCTTATTGATGCCTCACGTTGTTGTATTGTTTTCCGTTTCCGATCTGTCTCTTATATAGAGCTTGCTTCATGGTTACCGGCTGATCCGATTCATAACAAACTTCTGACAGTTCTGATATTGCTGTCCGACCGGTTAGTTATGACAGTTATCAAGTCACAAGTCACGTCACCAGGTTCTTCAATGTATTTCCAACTCAGCACACAACACTCAGCAGATTGATTCACATGTGTCGACACATATAGGCTAAGTGTCGACACAAGTATTCAAGGTGTCGACACAAATACTGCAAGTGTCAATATAGTCATACTTCTGCTTCTTGACACTGCTTATGTTGTATGTGTCGACACAAGTCCTGTGTATCGACACAGCAGCTTCTTGTCTTGACATTTCTGTTGCAGATAGTTGGTGTTGAGTGTTTGTCAAATGGAGTTGAGTGTGTATCAACACAAGTCCTGTGTGTTGACATAATTACTTCTGAACTCGACACAGCCTCTTGAGAGTTGGTGTGTCGACACAAGTCCTGTGTGTCGACACAATTGCTTCAGGTGTCGACATAGCTCCTGAGTGTCGACTCATCTTCTGTTTTAAGTGTCGACACAATTCTGTTTTAAGTTGTCGACACAATTCTGGAAGTCAACACAACTCCTTCTTTAGGTGTCGACATAGCTTTGAGTGTCGACACAACTTCTTTATAAGTGTCGACACATTTTGCCAGTGTGTCGACACAGCTTCCCTGAGTGTCGACATAACAGCTGGGTGTCAACATAGCTTCTTCATAAGTGTCGACACATTTTGCCTATGTGTCGACACAGCTCGCCTGAGTGTCGACACAGTCTCCTTGAGTGTCGACACAGTCTCCTTGAGTGTCGACACAGTTTCTTCACAAGTGTCGACACTTGTACTTAGAAAATTTTCCTTCAAATTTTTAAACCAGCACAATGAAACTCAAACTTCTATCAAATATACATTGATGCATATCATTGACTAAGTTGTGGCTTCTCCAAATCTAGTACACATATTCCAATGCACCCAACAATCTCCCCCTATTTTGAGAAGTCATAACCCTTAGTCAAAGATATACATCTCTTAAGATAAAACAAAAATGTAATAGAAGAAAAAACATTTCAGAGCAGGTTATTACATAATCATTGTAAACAACAAACACTTAATACTGAAACAGATTTCATTAATCAGAAAAACTTTGGTTTACATGAATTTCTTAAAGAACAAAATAAACAAAATAGTACATTGTTCTATTACATAAACCTAGCAGTCCTATTATTGACTAGGCTTCTTAATAACTATTCCTTTGCCAGACTTGATTTTAGCCTGCACAGAAGGTTCAGCAACCCCAACTGGCTTTTTCCCTTTTTGAGCTTTCTTCTTTAATGCTTTAGCCTTGATCTTCTGTCTTTCAAAATAGTGGAAAGGTTTGGGGAAGTACTTGCTTGGCTCTTAAGCATTAGCAGGTAGCTTCCCAGCCTTAACACTTCTTCTATGCTGAAGAATTGCTTCTTGTCCAGCTTGATATTTATTCCACTCTTGCTCAGAATACCACTTACCCCTGTCATGGGTTTTATCCTTTACAGCTTTCCAGGAAGTAAGTATGATGTTTCTAGAAGTTGGGCTCCACTGCTCAAAATCTTGCTTCTGCTCAGCCTGCTCTCTGAATCTCTTCTTGGAAAGTTGAGCTTCCTTCTGAGCTTCTAATACAGCTTCTGACATTTCAACCTTTTCCAGAATTACATTTTGTACATTTGGTGGAGGACTATACATTTTCAGCACTTCTTCTTGAACCATCTCAAAATCAGCTGGGGGGTAGATCACCTTAGCAACTTCAGGCTGATCTCCTTCAAAATATTCAGGTTGTATCCCAGACTCAGCTACATTAGCATAATCACAAAGAGGAGGATATCCAAGAGTAGCTATGATGCTATTGGTAGTCTATTTATCATGGTCAGAGCTGGCTTTGACAAGTAATCTCTCCCCCTTTATGACTTCTCTTGCAACATGATCTCTTATATCTTCTTTCTGGAATCTGACTTGATCAGCTATATATTCAGTTCCTTCTTTAAAATAAGCTCTGAATTTTGTCAGGAAAGTTTTAATTTTCTCCTGAGATTCTTGAAATATGGCTTTGATAGCAGATATATCTTCCTGGATTAGCTTGGATATTTAAGCCTTCAGAGTAGTGCTAGAATCAGTGAGCTTTGTCAATATTGCATGATGTGAATCCTTGAGATTTTCATTCATCCTTAACTGATTCTCCAGTACATATCCCTGCTTTATTTCAATTTCATCCACTTTAGCTTGGATATCTTGCTATTGCTTGGCCAGGAACACCACAGCATTACCTCCTTTATGGAATCAATCTGTCATCTCCTTCTTATGTTGATTTACTTCAAATCTAATTGATTTGATGTCCTGGGTCAACTGAAACTATAACTCCTTATGAGTTTCATCCACATATTTTTCTATAGTCTGCCTTTGATTATCTAATTTTATCTACATCTGGACCAGTAAAGAACTGAAGTCCATAGTTGATGTAGATGGTGTTGTTCCCACTTGCAAAGCCTTCTTGTATCAGGAACTCTTCTTCTTTAACATAGACAACTTTATTTTCTTAGCCAATGTGGCTTCTTCATCTTCAAAAGATTCAGATGTACTTTTAATATCAACATTTTCCTTTTCAGCTGGGGTATCCTTGGATAACTCCCCCTCTGTTCTTGGAATTTCCTTTTCTTTTTCAATTCCCTCCCCCTCAGTCCTATCAGTAAGAGGATCAGGAAACAATTCTTCCATTGTAAATTCCTGCTGTATCTGTTTAGAAGGAATAATATTAGGTTTTTTAAAAAAAAACTTAAAAGACTAATATCACTTGAAAGACCACTTGAAAGACCTCTTTTGTTGTGTAAACAAAAGTGTTCCTTTGAACAATTTTTGAGGAGAATACTATAATACATCACTAGTCTGTGGAGTAGATACTTACTTGCTCTTTTTGAGCATCCTTCTTATCAGTTATTTCAGCTGTAGTGTTGATTTCAGATACAACATCCATTATTGTGTCTGCAGCTAAGTCACTATCCAGGACAACATCATCAATACCTCCCCTTTGGGCTGGCACCTCAGTTTCTTTTTCTAGGTTTTCTCCCCTGGAGTAGAGTCAATTTGTTGCTCTTGGGGCATACAGTCCTTTGTTTGAGCATGAACATCTTGTTGTTGCTGGTCTTCATCAGAACTGAAGACCACTTCCTCCTCATAATCATTGGAGGAGTAAGCCCATACAACCACCTTCTTTTTCTTCTTATCTTTGTTAGTTTGCTCCTTAGGAGTAGGGACTTCCATGGTTAAAACTCTATCCCACCTTGACAGTATCCTTACATCCATTTTTCTCATATGATTTATTTTAAAGCCATTTGCTTGTTTCAGAACATCTGGAATTACTGATATTAAGCATAGGATGAGGATCCTTCCCAGGTTAGGTTTCTTTATTCCTTCTTGTAGTTTATAAAACAATACTGCTTCCCAGTCAGTGTTTATCTTGAATATGATTCTCACCATCAGATTGAACATGTGGGCAGAAATCCGATCATGTCCACTTGTCTTGCAGATAATCACTTTGTCCACTACTTCTGAAAGAAATTTTCCTTGGGAATTCATTCATTTTCTATTGATAGATGAACCAATCTTAATACTGGGATTCAGTCCACACCAGCTTAATGCTTTAGTTATTTGGGATGGAGTAATTTCGTCTGTATCCTTAATCAATGGCAGATGTAGTGCTTTCCTAATTGATTTCAAAGTAAGCTTCACCAGGGTATCTTGAATAGACGCCTTGATTTTCTTTTCTTTAGTGTCCAATGAAGCGGTTGTGTAGAACTCCATGACTTCCCTCTTCCAAATTTTGGTCGGTTCTGAGACAAAAAATTCTAGTCCATTTTCAGAAATTAGGGCAATAACTCCCTGAATTTCGTTAGAAGCAGTAGTGAAACCTTCGCGAACCAGTTAGTAACCTATATTAACCTTGTCTTCTTAGTGTGGAGCCATTGATGTAAGTACTAGAGAAGAAGAGAAGAGAAGGTCTATGTCGGCAGAAGATGTAGAGTCAAAAATTCTGATAGCGTAGTCGACCAGATTTTGGATTCACCTTTTTATAGTACTTGAGTCAAGGGCAGATCAAAAGTTGGGCTTAAGTCGACAAATCAGTTTTTATGTCGACAAAAATGACCTAGGTTTTGACAGAACTTAAGTTAAGTGGACATGACTATGTGTCGACATACTAATGTCTAAGTCGACAAAACGTTTTTTTAAGTCGATATATCTACGTGTCGACATACTTGAGTCTGTGTCGACATAACTGCGTCTGTGTCGACACTGACAACTTAAGTCTCGACAGAGTTGTGTTGACACTAACTTTTTGTGTCAACACAAATATCCTCACGACTTATAATCTCGATAAGGTTGTGTCGACACCTATTCTCCTGTCGACACAGATACTGTTTCTGTGTCGACACATCTTTTTCCTGTGTCGACACAACATACTCAGTGTGTCTACACAACTTGCTTGTGTCGACACATACTTTGTACTTAGACAAATTTCTAGAGAAATTTGGTGCTTACTGATACTACTCATGGAAACTTATGTTAACCTATTCTAGGTTCAACATACCTAATTCAATTTTGAAATTATTGAATTTAGTTTCATCCAGTGGTTTTGTGAAAATATCAACTATTTGATTATCTGTTCTTACAAACTCTAAACTAATATTTTCCTTTTCAACATGTTCTCTAATAAAATGTGAAAGTGAAGGGATAGATACTACTCTAGAGGGGGGGTGAATAGAGTTATCAAATTTTGCACTAGACAAAACTTAATGGTCTACCCAACTCCCTTGGAGTGAAGTGCGGAATGAAAAGATTATAGATATTGATTTAACCTTAAAGCCTAAAACAAGTGATGTGTACAAACTCAAGCTAACTGTATTTACAGTTAAGGCTTGGAAAACCTAATCAGCAACTAGCAATCCTTGTTATATCTATTCACAGCCACAATGCAGGAATTAAACAAGTGAATCCAGACGATAGAAGGAAATTTATAGTGGTTCCCCAAACAACTTGGGTACGTCCACTCTTCTACCCACACGGTAGGAATCCACTCAGGTTTTTGATCAGGTGCCCTGTCACCAACAGGATCTGCTTCAGGTAGATCCAGAAACCTTTTAGACTTTTGATCAGGTGTCTAAAAACCAAGCACAGGTTTTTGATCAGGTGCCCTGCCACCAAGGGATACTTTTGAAGGGAGTAATAACCCTGTACAGGAGGGGGAAGAAGGTTAAGATGTCTTCTCTATTTTACAATAGATTAGAGAAGCACAAAAGCTTGCACTGAGCTAGAAAGCTCTAAAGAATCAAGGCTCCCCCTGGCTCAAAGATGTCCAGGTGAAGTCTTGCTTCAGTGCAGAAAACTCTTCAGAAAGCTCTGAAGGAAAAACTACAAGAAGATAAATAATAAAGTTAAAGATCTTCAAGCAGCTGTCTTCTTCTTCTTCTTCTTCAAAGGAACTCTGAGTTTGAACTTCCTGAAAGCAGGAGAACTCAGGTTGAAGAAGAGTAGAAGATCTTAACACTTCTCAGTTAGATGGAAATTGCTGAGAGCAGAAAGCTTGATCTTGATGAAGGCTTGAATGCTTGAAAATATGTGTGTAACACTAGCTTGAATCCTTCTTCAAAGGGTCCTTTATATAACATCAGCAAGCAACGGCTCTCTTCAGTTTGAATAATTTGTCTTCTTCTGAGACTTGAGACCTGAACTGTAAATATCAAGAAGACAGAACAAACTCTGTAGCAGAAACATTCTATAAAAGGAATAACCCTTTTTCTAGGAAACTGCAGGAAACAATTTGATAATAAAGTACTAAATAAAGTCATATCAGAAACAAACTCTTTATAGCAAAAAGGAGACTTTTCAGTCTAACGGCTATAAAGGGCTGACAGTAGATAAAGTAATTTATAATGTCAGCTAATAAGACAAACAACTTTATCTAAAAAGATTTGACTCAGGCAAAAAGAATAGAGCAGATATGCCTGGAAATATTATCATAAAACTCAAAACAACTTGCCAGAAAATGTATTAATTAATTAAATATAATAAATAAATACAAAATATAAAGGCAGACAGAAAACGTCGAACGACCTTCGGAGATCGTCGACCGACGCACGAAGATCGTCGAACTATCGGACAGATAGTCGAACGATCCAGATAGTCGAACTATCAAAGGAGATAGTCGAACTATCACAGCAGATAGTCGAACTACCAGAAGATAGTCGAACTATCAGATAGTCGACCTATCAACAGATAGTCGAACTATCAGGGCAAAACAGATAGTCGAGCTATCAACAGATAGTCGAGCTATAAGATAGTCGACCTATCAATCAGATAGTCGAACTATCAAGAACAAACAGATAGTCGAGCTATCAACAGATAGTCGAACTATCAGATAGTCGAACTATCAAAGCAGATAGTCGAACTATCAAGCGAGAACAGATAGTCGACCTATCAACAGATAGTCGAGCTATCAACGCAGAACAGATAGTCGAACTATCAACAGATAGTTGAGCTATCAGATAGTCGACCTATCAACAGATAGTCGAACTATCAAAACCAAACAGATAGTCGACCTATCAACAGATAGTCGAACTATCAAAGACAAACAGATAGTCGACCTATCAACAGATAGTCAAACTATCAGATAGTCGACCTATCCAAGCAGATAGTCGAACTATCAAAGCACACAGATAGTCGAACTATCAACCGATAGTCGAACTATCCTCGCAGACTGAAAGTCGAACAACTGATAGACGATCGTCGAACAGTTAGTCGACGATAGTCGAGCGGCGTTCGACGATAGTCGAACGAACAAACTACTTAACCAAATTCTCAATCTGGAAAAGTGAGGACTCTACAGCTAGACTACTAACCATTGACCATAGATAATTCTTGGGTCAAGGAGCACAAAGGAGAGGACTAAACTCAAATCAAACTAGGGTACCAACAAAATGAAACTTTATTTCTATATGTTTGGTCCTACTGTGTGATACAAGATTCTTAGCAATAGAAATAACACTTATAAAATCACAAAATAGTGGAATTCTACTTACCTGGATGTCATAATCTTCTAGTTGATGCTTCATCCACATCAATTGTGCACAGTAGCTACCTGCAGCTATAAATTCTGATTCAGCTATTGATATAGCTATACTAGTTTTCTTCTTGCTGCTCCATGACACCAGCCTCCCACCAAGGAATTGACAGGTTCCTGTGGTACTTTTTTTGTCTTCTTTGCATCCTGCAAAATCTGCATCTGAGAAACCTGTTAATAGAAAATCTCTATTCTTAGAGTACTAAAGGCCTAAATTAGGTGTGCCCTTAAGATATCTCAAAATTCTTTTAACTGCAGTATAATGAGATTCCTTAGGGCATGCTTGATACCTAGCACAGACACATGTTGCATATATGATGTCAGGTCTACTAGCAGTTAAGTATAGAAGGGAGCCACTTATCCCTCTATACAAAGACTCCTCAACCGGTTTCCCTGCTTTATCTTTGCATATTGACATACTTGTTCCCATTGGAGTTTTCATTATAGAAGCTGAGTCCAAACCATACTTCTTAATCAACTCCTTAGTGAACTTAGATTGAGAAATGGAAAACCCACTCTCAGTCTGTCAAACTTGAAGTCCCAAGAAGAACTTTAGCTCACCCATACTGCTCATCTCAAACTTCCCTTACATAAGTTTGGCAAACTTCCTACAAAGGCTGTTTTCAGTAGAACCAAAGATAATGTCATCCACATATATCTGGACTAGTATTATCTTGCCTTTTGATTCCCTATAGAATAGAGTTTTGTCTATCTTTCCTCTAGAGAATTTATTCTCAATGAGGAAGGCAGACAAGGTTTTATACCAAGTCCTTGGAGCTTGTTTCAAACCATATAGAGCATTCCTAAGCCTATATACATAATCAGGAATGTGAGAGTCTATAAAACCTGAGGGTTGTTCTACATAGACTTCTTCTTTTAAATCACCATTCAGAAATGCTGATTTCACATCCATTTGATATACTTTGAACCCTTGATAGGCAACATAGGCTAATAACAGCCTTATTGCCTCCAGCCTTGCCACTAGAGCAAAGGTTTGATCAAAATCAATACATTCCTCTTGCCTGTAGCCTTTTGCTACAAGTTTAGCCTTGTTCTTGACTATAGTGCCATTCTCATCAAGCTTGTTCCTGTAGATCCACTTAGTTCCTATTATGTTGTGATCCTTAGGTTTTGAAACCAGTTCCCAGACCTTACACCTTTTGAACTGACTGAGCTCTTCTTGCATTGCATCAATCTAGTTGGTATCTTGCATGGCCTCTTCAATCTTCCTGGGTTCTATCTGAGACAGGAAGTTAGAACACAAAATTGTGTTCATGCTCCTGCTCCTTGTTAGAACACCCTTACTTGCATCACCAATGATCTAGTGAGCAGGATGATCCTTCAGGTGTCTCCTTTCTGGAGGAATTCTGTCAGCATTATGGCTATCTCCAGTTTCCTCATCTTGTTGCTCCACATTTTCTTCTTCACCCAGAGGGACTTGATCTCCCCCTAGATAGCTGGCATCTTTATCCTCATCCAGTTTAGTAGGAACATCTTCATTGATGGTCAGCTTGTCCAGCTTATCTGTTAGACCTGTAGAACTAACTGAAGAACTAGACAATTCACTATTAATAAACATTGACTCATCAAATACAACATGCATATATTCTTCTATAACTTGAGTAGTCAAGTTATAGATCCTGTATGCTCTACTATGGTTGCTGTACCCAACAAATATCCCTTCTAGTGATTTGGCAGCAAACTTAGTTTTGTAGTGTTTACCATTGACTAGTACAAAACACTTACTACCAAAGATTCTGAAATAAGATATGTTTGGTTTTCTCTGCCTTTTAAAATCTGGTAGGGAGTCATCTTGTGTTTCTTGTTTATGGAGGCCCTATTGAGCACATGACATGCAATATTTATTGCCTCAGCCCATAAGTATTTAGGGATAGTAGTGTCATTCAGCAGAGTTCTACTGGCTTTAATTATAGTCCTATTCTTTCTTTCAGCAACACCATTTTGCTGAGGAGTTCTAGGTGAAGAGAATTTCTGATGAATCCCAAGTTCTTCACAGAATTTTGTCATACATTCAGACTGAAATTCAGTTCCATGGTCACTTCTGATTTTGACCACTGAGCTGTTGTATTCATTCTGTATTTGTATGACAAAAGTCTAGAAAATAGTTGGGGTTTCAGATTTCTGCCTCAAGAAGAAGACCCATGTAAATATAGAATAGTCATCAACAACAACAGGTGTGTATACTTTACTACCAAGACTATGGACTGGCATAGGACCAAACAAATCCATATGCATGAGATACAAACATCTCATTGAATCTTTGATGTCAAGTGACTGAAAAGAGGACTTAGTGTGCTTGCCTTTTTGGCAAGCCGAGCATACACCCTTTTTTATGCACTGAACTTGAGGACAATTCCTCACTAATCCCATGCTGAATAGCAGTCCAATTGACTTATAGTTTAGATGAGCTAGCCTCTTATGCCATTTGACACATAGAGAAGCTTTCTCTCCTATAAACAAACAAATAGGTAAGTTGTTAGACTCACACTCTAGGTTAAGGCAATACACATTTCCTTTCCTAGTGTCAGTCAAAATGATCTCTTGATCACTTGACCTTTTTACTAGGCACTCCCGTTTGAGGAAAGAAATATCATAACCTAGATCACTAAGTTAACTTATGCTAATCAAGTAATGTTTTAGACCCTTTACATAAGCTACTTTAGTGATTGTAATTGAATCACAAGATATATTACAAAATCCTTTGATGATTCCCTTTTCTGATCCACCAAAGATAACTTTGGTTCCATTCTTTATGGGCACATAGTCCCTCAACATTCTCCTTGTTCCAGTCATATGTCTAGAACAACCACTATCCAAGGACCATATAAGGGTATGGTCACTTGGATTTACCTGCAATAAATATTGAATCACTTACCCTAAGAACCCAACTTACTAGTGGGTCCTAGGTCCTTGTTAGTTTGAAACCCTATGATTGATCTAACATGAATCCTACTTTTGGTTTTAACACTTAAGTTAAACCAGCAATCCATGGCAAAGTGGCCCACCTTGCCACAACACCAACACTCAAACCTATTATACCTCTTCTTAGGTACATGCCTTCTTACTTTGTTATTAGTAGACTTATTAAGTGTTGGTGTTGGAACAACATTCTTCAAGAACTCCTCTTGAATATGATGTGCATGCCTATAGATTGGTCAATTGACATTTGCACCCTTGCACATGAGATTTTCATGCTCACAGTGACCATGTGTAATGTCATGATCATACCAGTTAGTAGGATTCACTACCTTCTTGAAAAAATAGGGGGATTAACAGCTTGAGGCTGAACTGGGACTTTACCTTTTCTATAAGAATTGGTAGCCCTAGTTCTTCCCTTGAAGCCTAGACCAGTCTTCCCTTTTTGTGAAACAAAATTATCTATCAAAGGTAAGACTGATTTTGGCTTGGAGAATTTAGCCACTAGCTCTCTCTCTTGCTGGAGTTTTACCTCCAGTTTCTTGATGTGATTCTCTTTGAATGAGATTGTACCCATCTGAATAACTATAATGTTTTTCAATTTGGCAACCTCATTCAGTTTTTGATCCAGCAGTTTTGCTGAATCTGCTGCAGCCAGCTTAAGAGACTCAATCTCTTTGGTCTGCTCTTTAACAAGAAACTTGCTCTTCTTTAGAGCATGCAACAACCCACCATACTCATTAATGAGTTGGTGAACATCCACCTCAGACTCAGATCCATCCACTTCTTTTGAAGAAGATGCTTCCTATTCTGATCAAGTAAAGTAATCTGAGACTAGGGGTGAATTATTTACCTTACTTGGTCCAAGCTGATCCTGGCACTTGTCTTCTTCAGATTGAGCCATCAGTCCTTTACAGTAATATTCTTCCACTCCATTTATGGAGTCCAGCATCTGTAGGAATTCTAGTTCCCTAGAATCCTCTTCTGTTGATAAGAGTCCAACATATGCTTCTGCCTTTTCTTCTTCAGTTTCTGAAGATGAAGAGTCTGTCCAAATCTTCTCTTTCTGAGCCACTAGAGACTTCTCCTTCTTGCCTTTGACCAGCTGCTTCTTCTTGTCCTTTGACTCCTTTCTTTTATCAAGACATTCAGCTATGATATGCTCAGACCTATTACAGCAATAACACACAATCTTAGAATTAGATTATTTACCAGGTTTAGAAGCATACCTGTCCTCCTTAGGTGTTTTCTTCTTCCTGTAGTATTCATCCTTGGGATAGGATGTAGATGAAGTCCTGGTTCTCCAATTCTTTTTCTTCATGAACCTTTGAAATTGTCCAGTGAAGGAAGTAAAGTCTTCATCAGATGTATGACTATCTAATGTACTTGTTTCACGAATACCTTCTTCTGCTTCAGTACTACTTTTAGGTGGAGAAGGAGATTTTCTCCTACCCTTCCTTGAGACCTCAGCCTTGAAGGCTACTGACTTTTCTTTATGTTCAGATCTGCTGCCCTTCTCTTCCTCTTTCCTAGCAGTAAGCTACATTTCATATGAAAGTAGTTTTCCAAAAAGTATAGGTGGTGGTGTGTCAGCCAGTTTGACCACTTCCCTGATGACACATATTTTAGTGTCCCAATCCTTTATTAGGGACCTAAGAAACTTGTCATTCAATTCACAAGTACTGAAGACTCTTCCATATGTCATCAGTTCATTCACTATTCTGAAAACTTTTTATAGCATTCAGCTATGCTATAAGTTTTATTCTTCCTAAAGCTCTCATATTCCTGATTTAGCATAGACTTTCTGTCCTCTCTGACTTCTTCTGTGCCTTCCATATAGACAATCAATGTATCCCACATTTCTTTGGAAGTTTTACAGTGCACAAGATTCTGGAATGTTGCATCATCTATGGAACTTACAATTATATTCTGAGCTCTTTTATCTAATGTAGCCAAGATGATTTCATCCTTAGTCATCTCTAAATAACTCTTTGGAGTTTGAATGTTTGCATCAAGAACTGAAACCTTCATTGGGATGAAGGAGCCTTCCTATACTGTGATATAAATTCTTGGATCAGATTCTTCCATAAATAGGCTGACCCTTTCTTTCCAAATGCCAAAAGATTCTTTCCTGTATATGGGCAATTTCATAGAACCAAACTCCTTTTGATTTTCACTTGAACCCATTTTTGTTGTCAATTATTTGCCTAGGAGAAATCTTCTGAATGTTAGGTCAAATTTTGAGGAACCTCCCTCTGATAAAACTTGAAAGACATTGTTTCAAGAGCCTAAACACCTAGAGAGGGGGGTGAATAGGTTCTAATCTTTTTGAGTCTTTTTAATTTTAAGGCAAACAGATATTTTTAACTTCTTTTAGCACATAATAATTCTATCAACAGAAATTAAATACAACACATCAAACACCAGATCTATAGTGGTTCCCCAAGATATGGGTACATCCACTTTCCCCCTTTGCCTATCCAACATATAACTTGATTCAGCCTATCTTCCTTCCACTGGCTCGGATCCGCAGATCTTACAAACTCAGAACCCAAAATGGTTCCTACACTTGAGACTTTACACAAGTCCTACCTCAAATTCTTCCCTGAATCCTACCTTAGGCCTCAGCCCTACCTCAGCCTTTATAATTAAGCTTACAACTCAGACTTTCCACAAGTCCTACCTCAGACACACTGCCCTACCTCAGCCTTTATAATTTTAGGCTTACAATCTCAGATCTAACAATAGATCCTACAATAATTTGTGTGTAATAAGTATCAGAAAACTTCACCAGCTAGATTTCTCTGTTGATGTTGTCTTCTTGATCAATTCTTGTATAGACTGATCCTTCTGATCAAACCTAACTTAGTTTTTCAAAGATTCTTGATTAGGAAAAATAAGGTGGATCTTATTTTAAAGTTGAAGTTGATCTTCAGTCAGCTTCTTCCTTAGATTCAGATTGAACTCTGAATCTTTCTTGTAGACAGCCCTTGATCTGTCAGAATTCTTCTTATTGATGCCTCATATTGTTGTATTGTTTTCTATTTCCGATCTTTCTCTTATATAGAGCTTGCTTTATGGTTACCGGCTGATCCGGTTCATAACAAACTTCTGACAGTTCTGACAGTGGTGTCAGACCAGTTTGTTATGACAGCTGTCATGTCACCAGTCACGTCACCAGGTTCTTCAATGTCTTTCCAAATAAGCACACAACACTCAGCATACTGCTTCACATGTGTCGACACATATAGGCTATGTGTCGACACAAGTCTTCAAGGTGTCGACACAAATACTCCAAGTGTCGACACAGCCATACTTCTGCTTCTCGACACTGCTTATGTTGTATGTGTCGACACAAGTCCTGTGTATCGACACAGCAGCTTCTTCTCTCGACATTTCTGTTGCAGACAGTTTGTGTTGAGTGTTTATCAAATGGCGTTGAGTGTGTGTCGACACAAGTCCTGTATGTCGACACAATTACTTCTGAACTCGACACAGCCTCTTGTGAGTTGGTGTGTCGACACAAGTCCTGTGTGTCGACACAATTGCTTCAGGTGTTGACATAGCTCCTAAGTGTCGACTCATCTTCTGTTTTAAATGTCGACACAATTCTGTTTTAAGTTGTCAACACAATTCTGGATGTCGACACAACAGCTTATTTATGTGTCGACATAGCTTTGAGTGTCGACACAACTTCTTTATAAGTGTCGACATATTTTTCCAGTGTGTCGACACAGCTTCCCTGAGTGTTGACATAGCAGCTGGGTGTTGACATAGCTTCTTCATAAGTGTCAACATATTTTGCATGTGTGTCGACACAACTCGCCTGAGTATCGACATAGTCTCCTTGAGTGTCGACAAAGTTTCTTCACAAGTGTCGACACTTGTACTTAGAAAATTTTCCTTCAAATTTTTAAACCTGCACAATGAAACTCAAACTTCTATCAAATACACATTGATGCATATCAATGACTAAGTTGTTGCTTCTCCAAATCTAGTACACATTTCCAATGTACCGAACACTTACGCTCCTCATCAGTGAATGTAGAGCAAGCGTATCGACCCAACCGTGAAATTTCGTGGAGGTACTCGCCCATGCTACTATCTCCTTGCGTCAACTTCAGGAACTCGTTCTCCAACGAATCCTTTGAGCAGAGGGAAGGTACCTTGCCAAGAATAGTCTCAAAACTCCTCCATCGAGACGTTCGTGAGTTGCCTTCCCCCCCCCAAGTGGTGTAGCTCTAAACCTTCCAACCACAACCTTACATCACCGTCCAACAAGAAAGTGGCTATAATGGTCTTTTTCCACTCCTTCATTTCAGTAGCTATCAAGACTCTCTTTACTCCGGAGAGCCAATCCTCAGCTTGAGATGGGGGTCCAATCCCCGAGAATACTAGAGGATTGAAGCCCATAACATGTTTGAGCTGATTTTCAGTCGCTCTTCTAGGTATCAACGGTTCCACTACCACTTGTTCAACTCTTCTCGGTTCTGCCGCTTCAAGCGGTACCTGCTCAACCGCAGGAGCTAGGTGCTGCATTTGCCTTACAGTCTGGGAATTTATCATAGCGAACACCACTTCAGCCACCAATCTTATGGTTTCTGCCGAAGGAGGTGTTATAGGCACATCATTCGATGTGCTACTTGCATCAAAATGCGTGTTTTCTGAAGGCCCTACACCATTCCTGACCACATATAGACATACACAACACAGTTAAGTGACTGAACAATATTGCAAAAAGCAATTATAGGAACACGCAGGTTCCTCAAACATGTGTATTTTCATTCCTAAGTGGACATTCATGGGTTCTTATTATGTTATAACGATGACGCACACGCATGTGCTCACTACCCCTTAAAAGAATTCGTCCACAAATTCTAATAAGCATGACCTAAACTGGTAGTCCGATACCAAATTGTAACACCGCTATCCATCGCATAGCATATAGCAGTAGGTCCGGCCGGGGCCCGACTCCATATTCCACAGACAGATCGGTGGGTTACTAAATGAAACAATCCTTCCAATAACACATATCCTACATAGAGCATATTCTAGCGGAAGTATTTTAAATATTGCAAAGTTAAGAACCCAAGCCACAGCATGAATGTCCACTAAATTACCCAAAATAGGAATGAACGTACAAATACACAAAGTAATTGGTCTTATGGCCTTACAAGAGTTTAAATAAATAAACAGTGTCTTCCAAACATCGACGCATAGGCAAGTCACACATGAGTATAATAAGTAAACATTCACATTGGCATTCGAGGGACAGCTAAGCAACCAGGGGTTCAACCCGCTACTTGCCACTAAGCTCCACAACACCTGTAAGCAACAATCCACCACAACGATGTCAAACAAAGGCAATGATCAGCTAAAGCTGACCAAATTATAACGACCCCACCCCATTCTTGGGGTGGCGGTGCTCCTTCCCTGCAATGCATTAGTATAACCAAACAGGATAGTGAAAGTAAGATTTAAGCACACTTCACCACAGGCGTAGGCATACACGACCACACACCCCGTGCTCTCAGGGCACTTATACAGTGAACTCGGTCCACCACCGCCCCAAGGACAGCAAACTCATTAGCTAAAAGTCTTTTTCAGCCACAGCCTAAGACCCTCCCTCCATGCCATCGGCAGGCCTCTTAAACCGAACCACAAAGAGTGGGTACGGTTCCACTTGATAGAATTAATTTCAAGATAACCCAAACACCTAGATGGGGGGGGGGTGAATAGGTTCTTTTCCGTTTTTACTTAAGGCAGAATATTTTTCAGATCTTAAAATAGAATCAAAGTATTCTACAGAAATCACAATCATACACACATCACAGATTGCACACAGGTTTATAGTGGTTCCCCAAGGTCTGGGTACATCCACTTTCCCCCTTCACCTATCTAGCAGTGTGGTAGATTCAGTCTAACTTCTTCCTTCTTCTCAGATCCACAGATCTTATAGCTCAAAACCCTGAAAGGTTCCTACAACTCAGAACCCTATAAGGTTCCTACAACTCAGGCTAACAACGCTACCTCAGCCTTGCTCCAAGGCCTACAACTCAGAGAACTAATTCTCCTACACTCAGGCTCAAACAGCCTTACCACTCAGAGATTCAAAATCTCCTACACTCAGCCTTTATAACACAGGCTTACAACTCAGATCTTTGAAAAGATCCTACAGAATTTGATAAGTATTTTTGATGGACTCTTGCCCTTGTTGAGAGAGAAAGGTTAAGAGGATTCTTTATCAGCTTCTTGATGAGACTGATGGCTGAAATCAACCTGTTATTAGCTTTCTTCAAAGCTTCTTGAATCTGAACTCAGTAGGGTTGATCTCCTTTGAAGTTGACTAACTGCCAGCTTCCTTCTTAGAATCAGAAAAAAATCTGAATCCTTCTTAGAAGATTGGTTCAAGATCTGCTTCTTAGGAGATTTTTAGATTTCTCCACCTTTACTTCAACATCTGAAGATCTCTTTCTCTCTCTTCAGAACTTATGAAGTTTCTTCAGAATTCTTGCCTGAATTGTCCTTAGATCTTCTCACGAAAATCTTCTTCAGTGTGACGTGCACTTTCTTGATCAATGATCAATACTTCAGTAGTTGTGCCTGTTGTTGTTGTTCATCATCTTTGATTTGACAGAATCCATCCATATATATAGACTTCATCCATGGTAACTGGCTGATCCAGTTTTTAACCAACTTCTGATAAGTCTGACACCCTCAGTAGACTTACTGGAAAGCACAACTGTCAAGTCTCCAGTCTGTTCTTGAACCTTTGTCTTTGTCAGCAAAGCGTCGAGACTGACTGTCATTATGTGTCGAGACAAACTATCAATATATGTCGACACAAGTGACTTAAGTGTCGACACAGACTTTGGTGGTGTTGACATAGCTGCTTTGGCACTACATCTGTAGAATGTGTCGACACTGCCACTTTGTGTCGACATAGACACTTATTCACTACACAACACTCAACATTATTGACACTCTGCTGAGTGTCAACACAAGTCCTGTGTGTCAACACAGTTGATGTAGACTAAGAAATCTGGGTGTCGATACTGCCTGGAGGTGTCAAAACAGTTGATGTCGACTCTACTTTTGTGTGTCGACACTGCCTCCTAGTGTCGACACAGTTGATGTCGACTAATACTTTTGTGTGTCGACACTGCCTCCCGGTGTCGACACATTTGATGTCAACTAAAATCTTCTGTGTGTCGACACAGTTTCTTCTGGTGTCGACACTGCTTCTCCAAGTGTCGACACAAACTTCCTTAAGTGTCGACACATGGACTTAGAAACTTTTCTCTGCATTTTAGCATATACTTAACCTGCACATTTAAACTCAAAATAACATCAAATACACCTTGATGTATATCATATAGCTAAGTGAGGCTTCTCCAAATCAGGTACACATTTTCCAATATACCCAACAATCTCCCCCTATTTAGAGAAGTAGTAACCCTTTAATCAATGATATACACCACTTATAATAAACAAACATTATGATGTAAATAAGCATTATATGACAGGGCAACTTATAAACAAAACATATATCAAAATCACATCGCAGAATGAGGATGAAAATTAAATGAACATGGAACATTGTTTTGTTTATCATATCAAAAAGTTTCTTAACACCTGATTACATAGATTTCTTTAAAAACCAAGAATTACATAGTTCTTGAAAAATTTAGTAAAACTAAACTAAGGCTGGACAGGCTCCTTGATGACTATTCCTTTCCCTGATCTAATCTGAGCCTGCACAGAAGGTTTTGTATCTTCAATGAGCTTCTTGTATTTCAACACAGCCTTCTTTTGTGCTTCAGCCTTAATCCTTTGCCTTTCAAAACAATGAAAAGGCTTAGGGAAATACTTGCTAGGCCCCTGAGCATCAGGAGGTAGCTTCCCACTCTTAGCCTTTCTTCTGTATTGAACTATGGCTTCCTGCCTTGCCTCATACTTCTGCCATTCCTGCTCATTATACCATTTTCCCCTTTCATGAACTTGGTCTTTTACAGCTTTCCAGGCAGTTAATATGATAATTCTAGAAGTGGGGCTCCATTGCTCAAAATCAGGTTTTAACTCTACCTGTTCTCTGAATCTCTTCTTTGATAATTGAGCATCTTGCTGAGCTTTCAAGGCAGCTTCTGGCATTTTAAATTTCTCTATAATGACATTGTCAACATACTGTGGAGGACTGTACATTGTCTGAACCTATTGTTGAATCATATAAAAATCTGCTGGAGGGTAGATGATCTGAGCAACTTCAGGTTTACCACCTCCAGCATAAGCAGGTTGCACACCAGATTCTGCAACATTATCATCAACACAAAGGGGTGGATATCCCAGAGTGGCTCTGATGCTATTAGATATCAATTTTACATGATCTGAGCCAGTATTGACTAACACTCTCTCCCCCTTTTTGGCTTCTCTTACAATGTGATCTCCTAAGTCATCTTTTTGAAATCTGATTTGGCCATCAAAAAAATTTACACTATCTTTGTAAAATGATTTTAACTTTAGAAGCTAATCAGAAATTATTTCTTGAGAAGTAGTGATGGCTGTCTTAAAGGAATCCAAGGCTTCCTGTAGCTTCTGATAAAATTCCTCTTTCTCCTTAGCCCTTGCTTAAGTAATTGCAATAACTGTGTTCTTTACTTCAGTGACTATCTCATTGTGAGATTCAGTCAGATTGTCATTCATTCTAATCTTATTTTCAAGGACATAGCCTTGTTTGACAGCAATATCATCCACTTGTTTCTTGACTTCTGCTTGTTGGTTAGCCAGAAATACTACAGCATTGCCCCCCTTGTGGAAACAATCTGTCATCTTTTTCTTATTCTGATTTACCTCTAATCTGATTGATTTTATATCTTGTGCTAGATCAAATTGGAGGGCCTTATGGCTTTCATCCACATATTTTTCCAAAATCAATCTCTGCTCATCTAATTTCACTTATAAATCTACCAAAAAATTGTTGTAATTAGTCTCAGGAGCTGGTTTTGAAGTAGTAGCTTGCAAAGCTTTCTTATAGCTCTGGCTTCTCCTCTTGAAAACCATCAGTTTTCTTTTCTTGACATTTGTAATCTCCTCATCCTCTGAAGCAGAAGTACTGGCTATCTCAACCCTTTCTGGTTGAGTAGAGGGTGTATCTTTTTCATTGCCATTCTGCTCCCCCTGAAGATTAGTCTGCTCCCCCTAAAACCTCTTCTGTTCCTCCTCAACCCTGATATGCTCCTCCTTATCTGTTGCTCCCTCAATCTTAGGAAACAACTCTTCCAGAGTGAATTCCTGTTGAGTGTGAACAGGTGATAGTTCTTTCTCAGCAGCATCAGCAACTCTAGAAGTATCAAGATCAGTATGTGAATCTATTTCTCCTGAAAAGTTGATTCTGTCTTTCTCTTGTGCCTGTGCAGAACGTGGCTCCCCCTGCAACTGTGTTGTAACTGTCTCCTCATGGACTTGGGCATTTGCACTCAGGTCCTGGACCTATTCCCTAACTTGCTCCCCCCTGCACTTGTGCACTTATTGTGTCCTCCTGCACATGGTCATGCTCAGTAATGTCATGTACTGGTGATTTTGCTGCAGTCTATTGGTTATCCAAATCAAGTATGTCCTTTGAGAGGACCTTATCCCATCTGGATATTATCCTTATATCCTTCCTTCTCATATGATTTATTTTAGATCCTGGAATCTGATGCATTACCTCTGGAATTACTCCAGCCAGGTATAAACTCATCAATCTAGACAAATTAGGCTTTTTGATTCCTTCCTTTATCTTCTCAAACAGAACTGCAGACCAATCTGTGTTAACCTTATAGATTATCCTTGTCATCAAACAGAACATATAGGCAGAGAGCCTATCATGTCCTCCTGGTCTACACAAAATCACCTTCCCTACCATTTCAGATAGAAATTTTCCTTGTTTATTCATCCCTTTTCTTTTAATGGCTGCTCCAATCTTCATGGATGGATCCAATCCACACCACTGTAGTGCCTCCCTTGTCTTTGAGGCTGGGACCTCTTCTTCATCCTGAATTCTAGGAAGGTGAAGAATCTTTCGTAAACTTTTCAGAGTAAGTTTCACTCTATTTCCATGAACTGATGATTTAATCTTGAGTCCAGTGGAGTCCATTGTTGCAGCAGCATAGAACTCAAACACTTCTTTCTTCTAGATCTTGGTAGGTTCAGATACAAGAAACTCTAATCCATTATCAGTAACAAGAGTAATAACCCCTTTAATCTTTGTCGCCCCATCATCAAAAGCATTGTGCACCAGCTCGTAGCCTTCATTAATGTTATCTTCAATCTTTGGCGCCATTGGAATGGAGAGAGATCTTGAATTGAGAGAACAGAGTTTGTCGACACAAGGGTTTACTCTCGAAAATCCTGAGAGCGTGCCGACAGTATATTTTCTCGACCTATTTATACCCTTTTAAACAAAGAAGGTCAAAAGGCGGGCTAAAACTGTCTAAATGTGGCGACACTGTTGAAAAGTGTCGACACATACTTCTATTGTCTCGACCACGGCGTTGACTACTATGTGTCGACACCGATTGATGATATGCCGACACTGGACATACTTAGTAGTTCATCAGAAATTCTGTGTCGACTCTTATTGCAAGTGTCGACACAATTTCTTGAAGTGTCGACACCATTACTCTGGTTGTGTCGACACCACTAACTAAAGTGTCGACACCACTTCTCTGGTTGTGTGGACACAGATTTACTGAAGTGTCGACATCACTTCTCTGAATGTGTCGACACAGATTTTCTTAGGCAAATTTTTTAGACTAATATATGTTTAACATTCCTAATTTAATTTTAAATTTATTGATTTTAGTTTCATCTAGAGGCTTTGTAAACATATCTGCAATCTGATAATCTGTTTTGACAAATACAAGTGAGATGTCCTCTTTCTCTACATGTTCTCTAAGAAAATGGTATCTAATTTCTATATGCTTAGTCCTACTATGTGAAAAAGGATTATTAGCAATAGAAATAACACTTGTAGAATTACAAAACAAAGGTGTTTTACTTACCTGAATACCATAGTCTTCTAGCTGGTGTTGAATCCACAACAGCTGTGCACAGTAACTTCCTGCTGCCACATATTCAGACTCAGCTATGGAAATTGCCACACTAGTCTGCTTCTTACTTCTCCAAGACACCAATCTTCCTCCTAGAAATTGACAGGTGCCTGTAGTACTTTTTCTATCTTCTTTGCAACCTGCAATATCTGCATCTGAATAGCCTGTTAGTAGAAATTCTCCATTCCTACGGTACCAAGGCCTAGATTAGGTGTGCCCTTTAGGTATCTCAAAATCCTTTTTACTACAGTGTAATGAGATTCTTTAGGGCATGATTGGTACCTAGCACAAACACATTTTGCATACATAATGTCTGGTCTACTAGTAGTGAGATATAGTAGAGAGCTAATTATTCCTCTATAAAAAGACTCATCTATAGGTTTACCTGCATCATCTTTGCATATAGGCATACTTGTTCCCATAGGAGTTCTCATGGTGGAGGATGATTACATACCATATTTCTTAATTAACTCCTTGGTGAACTTAGACTGGGATATGGACAAGCCATCATCAGTCTGTCTTACTTGAAGGCCCAAGAAGAACTTAAGTTCCCCCATGCTGCTCATCTTAAACTTCCCTTGCATAAGTTTAGCAAACTTCTTGCAAAGGTTGTTTTCTATAGACCCAAATAGTATGTCATCTACATAAATATGGACTAAGATTATCTTACCTTTGGATTCCCTTAGTAATAGAGTTTTGTCTATTTTCCCCCTTGAGAATTTGTTCTCAATAAGGAAAGTAGAGAGGGTTTCATACCAAGCCCTTGGGTCTTGCTTTAACCCATACAAAGCTTTCCTAAGTCTATAAACATAATCAGGTTTGAGAGAATCTACAAAACCTGAAGGCTGCTCTGCATAAACTTTTTCTTTTAGATTTCCATTTAGGAATGCTGATTTTATATCCATTTGCAATACCTTGAATCCTTGATATGATGCATAGGCAAGGAACATTCTAATGGCTTCCAATCTTGCTACTGGGGCAAAAGTTTGATCAAAGTCTATTCCCTCTTCCTTCCTGTACCCTTTTGCAACAAGTCTTGCTTTGTTCTTCACAATAATTCCAATCTCATCCAATTTGTTCCTAAAGATCCACTTTATTCCAATGATATTGTGGTCTTTTGGTTTAGGAACTATCTCTCAGACCTTGCACCTTCTGAACTTATTTAGCTCCTCTTGCATGGTATTAATCCAATGTGGGTCTAGGATAGATTCTTCAAATTTCTTTGGCTATAATTGAGATAGAAAGCTTGAGTACAGCACTGTGTTCAAGTTCCTGCTTCTAGTTTGCACTCCATGTCTTAGATCACCAATTATCTGATTTATTGGATGATCCTTTAAGTGTCTAACAGCTGGAGGTAGTCTTTCTTCAGGCTGACTACCTCCAGTTTCTTCAATGTGTTGCACCTCTTGGTTTTCTTTAGCTTCTAGAGAGTCCTGTACTCCCCCTGGACAGTAGCCACCATTTTCCATTTCTTGATCTGTAGTTGAATCTTCTACAATGGAAAGCTTGTCCATTCTGTCATTTATTTCATGTTGGACTGCATGAACTGCAAGACAACTCACTATTGATCAATCTAGTTTCATCAAAAACAACATATACAAATTCTTCTACAACCTGTGTAATCAAGTTATAGACCCTATGAGCCTTACTATTGTTGCTGTACCCAACAAATATCCCATCTTGGGATTTGGCAGCAAACTTAGTTAGATAAGACATGCCATTGTTAAGGATATAACACTTGCAACCAAAGATCCTAAAATAGGATAAATTTTGTTTTCTACCTTTCATGATCTCATAGGGAGTCTTTTTATGGTACTTGGTGATAGAAGACCTATTGATCACATGACATGCAGTGTTTACTGCCTCAGCCCAGAAATATTCTGGGAGAGAAGTGTCACTCAATAGAGTTCTACCAGCCTCAATCAATGTTCTATTCTTCCTTTCAGCAATACCATTTTTCTGTGGTGTTCTAGGTGAGGAGAACTCTTGAAAAATCCCAAATTCTTCACACAGTCTTGCCATACTTTAAAATTGAAATTCAGTGCCATGGTCACTTCTGATTTTGACCATTGTACTGTCCATGTCATTCTTAATTTGTTTGACAAAACTATGTAAAACACTTGGGGTTTCTGATTTTTATCTCAGAAAGAACACCCAGGAATATTTAGAATAGTCATCTACCGTCACAAAAGTGTAGACCTTCCTACCTAGACTATGAACTGGCATAGGACCAAAAAGATCCATATGTAAGAGGTATAGAAACCTCACTGAATCCTTGTTTTCAAGGCTATGAAAGGAGGATTTTGTCTTCTTGCCCTTTTGACAAGCTGAACATATCCCTTCCTTTATACACCTAACTTGAGGACCATTCCTCACTAACTCTTTGTTAAAGAGTTGGCCAATAGTTTTGTAGTAAAGATGGGCAAGCCTCTTGTGCAATTTGACACAATAAGAGGCTCTCTCATCACCTATAAGACAAATAGGAGAACCTTTGTTCTCACACTCAAAATTAAGACAGTACACATTCCTTTTTCTGTATCCTTTCAAAATGACCTTTTGATCATTTGACCTTTTGATAAGACATCCATTCTTAACAAATGAAATGTCATATCCTAAATCACTCAGCTGACTTATGCTTATAAGGTTGTGTTTCAAACCCTTCACATAGGCCACTTGAGTGATAGTAATCTGGTTACTAGAAATATTACCAAACCCTTTGATGATTCCTTTTTCAAAGCCACCAAAGATTACTTTAAGCCCATTTATGATAGGCAAGTACTCCTTCAGCAATCCCTTTGATCCAGTCATGTGCCTGGAACATCCACTGTCCAAGTACCATATAGGGGTATGGGGACTTTGACTCACCTGCAATAAAGAATTACCTCTTCTTAGAACCCAAGTAAGTCTTGGGTCCTTGGTTAAAGTTAGCTTCATACTTATCAAATCTACCTGCAGCTCTTCTAACAGGTAGACTGTTGTTCTTCCTCACACTAGTGTTGTGCCAACAATCAATGGCATAATGACCTGTCTTGCCACAGCACCAGCATTCATACTTATTGTTTCTATTTTTAGATACATTTTTGACAGTCTGGTTGACAGCAAATCTTTTGTATTGTGCTGGTACTGCTGCAGCCACACCCACTGTTTTCTTAAGAACATGGGGTTTATGAACATGGGTTGCCTTATTGACATAACCACCCTTGTCATTCAAGACTTCAGTCTTACTATGATCATGACTATTCTCAAGGTCATACTTGTTTGAAGGCACTTGTACCTTTCTAAAAACTACAGGGACTTTAAAATTCAGTGGCTGGACTGAGTCTTTGCCCTTTATCTTAAATTGGAAAGCCCTGGTGTTACCCTTAAAGCCTATTCCAGCCTTACCCTTTTGAGCAACAAACTCATCTATTAAGGGTAAAACTGATTTTGGCTTTGAATAACTAGCCACCAAATCTTTTTTCCTTTTGAAGTCTGCCTTCCAGACTTTTGATTAGATTATTTTTGTATGTGATTGTGCCCATCTGAATAACAGATATAGTTTTCAGTTTGACAATCTCATTAAATTTTTGATCTAACTCTTTCTCTAAGTCAGATGCAGCTATCTTAAGATCTGCAATTTCCTTAGCCTGAGTTTTGGCCAGGTTCTTGCTTTTCTTTAGTGCCTGCAAAAAGTCCCAATATTCATCTATCAGTTGATGAATATAACCTTCAGATTCAGACCCATCACATCACTTGTTGCAGATGTAGCTGACTCTGTACCAGTACTACAATCTGAATTTCTAGAAATACATTGTACCTTACTAGGACCAGGCTGATCCTTGCACTTGTCTTCTTCTGATACATCCATCAGTCCCATACACTGATGGTCTTCTTGTTCATAGATGAAGTTCAGCAATTGTATAAACTTATCTTCTTCATCAGCTGCATAAAGACCAATATATGCCTCAGCTTCAGATTCAGACTCTGAAGTTGATTGGTCTATCAAGCTTTTGTCCTTCTTAGCAACAAAGGATTTCTCCTTCTTACTCTTTTGTTGAGTCTTTCTTTTATCAGCAGACTTCTTTCTTTTGTTTGGACACTCAGCAACAACATGTCCAGGCCTATTACAGCAATTGCAAACTATCTTTGATGTTGTAGATTTGCTAGGCTTAGACCTGCTCCTATCCTTCCCAGATGACTTTCTCTTTTGATAATAGTCATCAACTGGCTGTGATGTGGATGGCCTAGATTTCCACTGCTTCTTCTTCAAGAATCTCTAAAACTGCCTTATAAAGGCAGCAAAATCTGTATCTGAATCACTGCTATCTAAATTTTGGTTGTTTGAATAATCTGAGGTAATTTCAGCAACTTTCCTAGGAGGAGATGGACACATCCTCCTATTCTTTCTAGTGGCTTCAACCTTGAAGGCCACAGACTTTTCTCTATGCTCCCCTTTTGCATTTCTTTCTTCCTCTTTTCTAGTCATTAGTTGCATTTCATAAGACAACAACTTTCCAAATAAAGTTGGAGGAGAAATATCTGCAAGTTTGGCCACTTCCCTAATGGCACAAATCTTTGTGTCCCAATCCATTGTCAAGGATCTTAGGAAATTATCATTCAGTTCATATGTACTGAAGATCCTTCCATAAGACATCAGCTCATTTACTATTCTATAGAACTTCTTATAGCACTCATATATGCTATATGACTTCCCTTGTCTGAAACTTTCATATTCCTGATTTAGCATATACTTTCTATCTTGTCTAACTTCTTCAGAACCCTCCATGTAGACTATCAAAGTGTCCCACATTTCCTTGGAGGTCTTGCAGTGAATCAAATTCCTAAAGGTTGAATCATCTATGACACTTACTATGATATTCTGGGCTCTTTTATCCATAGTTGCTAGGATGATTTCTTCCTTAGTCATCTCTGAAAAGTCCTTGGGAGTTCTCTGGTTTGCATCTAGAACAAACACCTTCATTGGAATATAATGACCTTCTTTTACTGTAATATAGATCCTTGGGTCAGAAGCCTCCATAAACAACATGACCCTTTCTTTCCATATTCCAAATATCTCCTTCCTACAGATGGGTAATTTCATAGAACCTAGTTCCTTGTGATTTTCTCCAGAACCCATTTTCTTAATTCTTGATTCTGCCTTAGGGATCTAACTCAGACTGTTAAGTCCTTCTTTGAGCAACCTCGCTCTGATACCACTTGATAGAATTAATTTCAAGATAACCCAAACACCTAGAGGGGGGGGGGGGTGAATAGGTTCTTTTTCTTTTTTTACTTAAGGCAGAATATTTTTCAGATCTTAAAATAGAATCTAAGTATTCTACAACAATCACAACACAGAAATCACAATCATACACACATCACATATTGCATACAGGTTTATAGTGGTTCCCCAAGGTCTGGGTGCATCCAGTTTTCCCCTTTACCTATCTAACAGTGTGCTAGATTCGGCCTAACTTCTTCCTTCTTCTCAGATCCACAGATCTTACAGCTCAGAACCCTGAAAGGTTCCTACAACTCAGAACCCTATAAGGTTCCTACAACTCAGGCTAACAGACCTACCTCAGCCTTGGCCCAAGGCCTACAACTCAGAGAACTAATTCTCCTACACTCAGGCTCAAACAGCCTTACCACTCAGAGTTTCAAAATCTCCTACACTCAGCCTTTATAACACAGGATTAGAACTCGGATCTTTGAAAAGATCCTATAGAATTTGACAAGTATTTTTGATGGACTCTTACCCTTGTTGAGAGAGAAAGGATAAGAGGATTCTTTATCAGCTTCTTGATGAGACTGATGGCTGAAATCAACATGTTCTTAGCTTTCTTCAAAGCTTCTTGAATCTGAACTCAGTAGGGTTGATCTCCTTTGAAGATGACTGACTGCCAACTTCCTTCTTAGAATCAGAAATAAATCTGAATCCTTCTTAGCAGATTGATTGAAGATTTGCTTCTTAGGAGACTTGTAGATGTCTCCACCTTTACTTCAATAGCTGTAGATCTCTCTCTCTTCAGAACTTATGAAGTTTCTTCAGAATTCTTGCTTGAATTTTCCTTATATCTTCTCACAAAAATCTTCTTCAGTGTGACGTGCACTTTTTTGATCAATGATCAATACTTCAGTAGTTGTGCCTGTTATTGTTGTTCATCATCTTTTATTTGACAGAATCCATCCATATATATAGACTTCATCCATGGTAACCGGCTGATCCGGTTTCTTACCAACTTCTGACAAGTCTGACAGCCTCAGTAAACTTGTTTGAAAGCACAGCTGTCAAGTCTCCAGTCAGTTCTTGAACCTTTGTCTTTGTCAGCAAAGCATCGAGACTGACTGTCATTATGTGTCGAGACAAACTATCAATATGTGTCGACACAAGTGACTTAAGTGTCGACACAGACTTTGGTGGTGTCGACATAGCTGCTTTGGCACTACATCTGCAGAATTTGTCGGCACTGCCTCTTTGTGTCGACATAGACACTTCTTCACTACACAACACTCAACATTGTTAAAACTCTGCTGAGTGTCGACACAAGTCCTGTGTGTCGACATAGTTGATGTAGACTAAGAATTCTGTGTGTCGACACTTCCTCCAGGTGTCGACCCATTTGATGTCGACTCTTCTTTTGTGTGTCGACACTGCATCCTGGTGTCGACAAAGTTGATGTCGACTAATACTTTTGTGTGTCGACACTTCCTCCCGGTGTCGACACATTTGATGTCGACTAAAATCTTTTGTGTGTCGACACAGTTTCTTCTGGTGTCGACACTGCTTCTCCAAGTGTCGACACAGACTTCCTTAAGTGTCGACACATGGACTTAGAAACTTTTCTCTGCATTTTAGCATATACTTAACCTGCACATTTAAACTCAAAATCACATCAAATACACCTTGATGTATATCCTTGAGCTAAGTGAGGCTTCTCTAAATCATGTACACATTTTCCAATGTACCCAACACCACTCAACCCATTGCTCACATCGCCATAACATTTCAAGTCATCGACACGAGTTAAGTTTCCCCGAATCCAAAATATCGATCAAACAGAAGTACATAACCCGGTTATGTACAAGGATGACACCCAAGCCACTAAAGATGGTAGAATCGTGCTTCTGCACAGTTTTTCGGGTACGCCTTGGAGTTAATCCCCAAGGATCCCTACTGCAATATGCCACGTAGAAAACCCGAAAAAAACCATCGGCATGGAGTCTTATCTGGTTATTCATGCATAATGAAACAACACTGATCTAGACCAACTTGTCCGGGTTGGCTTGACACACCATGCCTATGTCCGTACTTTGATTCCGTACTCTACATACAAAACAACGGGGAATATTCATGTCTACCCGAAGGAACACCTCACACTCACCACTCACTCGCGGTAGGGGGTTTCTTATGAAAAAAGGAAGAGGACTTCATATGTCCAAGAAGAGAATCATTACCCTTGTACGTGGTTCTCTTTGGTGCCATGAAGATCCAGTCAGATGGAAAGCACCACAACGGCCTCGCCTTCACAGATCTTGACTCGGATTGAGAATCGGGGCTCCGAAGCTTCTCCGGGGGTCGGATCTCTCCTTCACCTTCTTCCTTGCTCTCCCCTCTCTCTAATGCTTTAGAAAGAGAAATCTTGAAGTGGAATGAGGGTTTCAAACCCTATTACTGGTCTTAAGTCAGCCATAATCGCTCTGGACCTTTAGATCCCATTTGAAATAAATGAACGACAACGATTCGCCTTGAAAATGATTTTCCTGGGCCGAACATGGTCTGCGACACGCCCGTGTTCAAGGCCGTATTACACACTCGCTATAAACTAGGGATTACAGAATAGGACACGACCTCTGACACAACTTGGGACATGCCCATGTCAAGCATGGACATGCCCGTGTCATGGGACATGTGCCCCAATCGACGTTGAAACTGTCGAATCCCGAACAGGACACGGGCTTAGACACGCCCGTGTCAATCTTAATATGCCTGTGTCAATAAGTACACGCCCTTGTTCTGGGTCATGTTACTCAATTGACACAGGACAAAAACATCTCGAAGAGGACACGACCATGTGACACGCCCGTGTCACAGGCTGTATTCCAGACACGTTTTAGGACACGCCCGTGTCCAAGGCCGTGTAACTCACTCAACATAGCCCGACAAAGAGCCCGATAAGGACAGGGACCTAGACAGGCCCGTGTCCCAGGCCGTGTTCCCAACCTAAACGATCGTCGACTGCATCTCGTCGACCACACGAAAAATCATGCAACCTGAGCACGATACGGCCTTGGACACGCCCGTGTCCCAGGCCGCGTGACCCTTACTAGGGCCCAAAATTGGCTTCAAATGCTTCCAGTTCCTCTTTTGAGTTTCCGGGCATTATATGTATATGCTCCTAGTAGTGGAGACGCTCGTTCTACTGTCGCCATTTGGACATGATGGATGACTCCTGAGAGGTTAGCTACCTGCTCAAAAAGTGGCAACTAGAAGACTATGTCGATATAGCAAAATAGAGTGCGTGAGTTTCTTGGGTGCATCATAAGTAATCATTGCATTGCATCGCACCGCATAAGATCCTCATCATATAAATTTATATGAGAACTTTTAGATAATGAGTTACTCTCTATTGAGTCGATCCTTAACTTATAAATCTGTATGGGCATTTTTGTAAGTTAAGTTTTATTTCTGTTGTTAGATTATATGTTGTAGATGATTACTGTACCTTTATTGAATTGCTTGTGTAGAATGATGCTATCACTTACTATACACTATTTTCTTTACTCTTATGATATGTAGAGATATAACACCAGCTCGTACTTACTGTTATATATATATTATACCTCCTTCCTTTCTCCCACTCGGTGCCTAAGAACTGCTAGGGTGAGAGGATTAGATAGCCACTTAGTCTTTATGATTAACGATTGCTACGATGACCTTATTAGGAGGACACCCACTAGATAGAGCAGCAGTTGCACTAGGTTATGCAGGAGGGCAGCTGGGCCAGGGATACAGGGCTTGATATGATAATATTCTCGCTACCATTAGTTACTAGGGTTTGAGATTTTTGAGAGACTTTTGTTGTAGCCTTCGGGCAATTTTGTTGTACTCTGATATTAAAGGAACTGATGTAGTTCCTTATTATTCATGTACTATGCTTTGGACATTTACTTATTATGATGATTTGACTTCTGTTTATTGTCTTTATGTTGGGTTAGCATTGATGATATTGTGAGAGCCGACAAAATAGGCGTCTTGTAATACAAGTCAACCCATGTGTTGATTCTACCACAAGGCAGCTGTTCTGCGCATAAGACCTCTTTCGGCCGTGTGTTGTGTTCTGGGAGGGGGGTTTTACAAATGTCCTAAAGAAGTCATTGAAAAATGGTGCCAACACAGCTCGATTGGTCATTTTGAGGTAAAACTAACATAGCGGAAGAAGTGGTGTGCCCATATGTAATTCACAATAAGTATGTCTAGTTGTTACCCTATAATTAGCCAACCTGACCTTAGGTTTATACCTTTATATGTAGATTTCGACATGTATAGAGCCGGTAGTGGGCACTCCGGCCCCTTCCGTCCCTACTCAATTTTAGCAGCCGGAACTGGGACAAACCCTCACGAAAAATCTTAGACACGTTCAGATCCTAGCAGGCCCTGGTGCAGTAGTAAGCCCCAGGTTCTAACTGGTTGAGTTTTTTCCGAGCCCTCTCCTTGCCTGCTTACCATTGGATGGAGTCGACTGTTTGTACTGAGGAATGGCTATAAACTTTACAAGAGTTGATGGTCGGAATTAGATGCCAACCAAACATGGCAGTTACTCTAGAAGTGTCTGTCCTCGAAACACATGTAAAGAGATGGTGGAAGTCCCTTATGGGATCCACTTTTGGGGGACATATTTACACAGACATAAGTTAGGATGAATTCTCAAACGTCTTCCTAAAGCATTTTATTCCTTCCACGGCTCGTGACGAGCTTGAATAAAGGTACTTGCAATAGAAATAAGGATCCAAGTCAGTGGCTAAATATCAGCAGGAGTTTCAGCATCTCAAAAGGTTTGCGGACTCCTATGATTTTGATGATCCCGGATATGCCAAGTGGTTTTACAAAGGTTTGCGAGATCCCCTAAGGAAAGCACATTTTTTCTAGCGGACTCGAGCCTGGCAGAGATAATAGATATAATAAAAAGGTTGGAGGCGGACCATTTGGGAGTCCAAACAAGTGGTAAGTGACCTGTAGAAGGCATGATGGAAGGGGGCCCAGCTTTAGGAGGAGGCAAAATGCTCATGGCAGAGGAGGAAATCAAAGAGGGGGTAGTCTCTTATGTCAAGACTTTAGGATGGAGCACCCGACCCCACAGCCAGCACTGCCTCCACCTAAGAAAATTCAACGGTATCAACAACCTAGAGAGCAGTTCGGGCGAGTTTGTTTTAACTGTAATCAGTTGGGCCTCATTTGACTTTATTGTCTGCAGCTAGGAGGAGATGTCCTTATTATTCCTACAATGGCTCAGTGAGGATGAGGATGAGGGCGTGGCCGAGGACCACAAGGAAGTAATCCGGGACATCCATGGAAGCAAATGATCGTGCAAGATATAATACAGGAACAAGACCGATAAGACGTCATAGCAGGCATTTTATGCGTATGTATATTCCCTTACTCATGCCTGAAATGCGGTAAAATAACAATATTATGGTTAACATTTTGGCATGGTGACTATAAGTGGGAGTTCTACCTATGCCCTGTTTGATACGCGTGTGACATACACATTTGTTTGATCGGATTTTGTGAAGGACCTTGAAGGGGTACGACAATACACCAGAGATAACTAGAGAGTTCGAATTCCTGGCGGCTTCTTGATAAATGCATCCACCAAAAGCACCCTGGATGTATATAGGAGGAAGACTTTTTGAAACCCCCGCAATGGTGTTGCTGCTACTCGAGTTCGATCTTGTTTTAGGCATAACCTGGCTGGAGTGGACCCAGGCCCGGATCGACTGTCCATCAAAGGTGATAATGTTGATGCTTGGTGAAAGTCTTTAGTTTTAATGATAGTTAAACACCTAGAGGGGGTGGTGAATAGGTTTCCTAGTCTTTTATGACTATCTTTCTTTTTTGCGTGTTGTGATTTAGTTATATGTTGCTTTCAAGACAATCACACAAAACACACACAAGATTTATAGTGGTTCCCCGGATAATGGGTATGTCCACTTTCCCTCCCACCTTTCTAACAGCTTGTTAGACAAGGCACTTCTCCAATCTCGCCTCCTAAGAGCTTATAAAATAGATCCCTCATGATCTCTCTTTCTCCTCCAAGACCTACCTTATGCACAAAGCCCTACCTCAGATCAAGCTTGCTCTTATAACTTAGTGATCAGCAGATCACCTACCTCAGGAACACAAGATGCCCTATACCCAGGCTAGGAGGATAACCATACTTTAGAGAGATTGACTCTCCGACAGCTCAAGCACAAAGGCCATACCTCCGATCCAAAGTTGGATCCTACCTCAGACCCAAAGGTCCTACACTCAAAGAGAATGAATCTCCTACCTCAGGAAAGCTTCCCTATTTCAAGCACAAAGGCCCTACAACTCAGATCCATATAAGATCTTACTCAAGCCCAAAGGCCCTACAAATCAGATCCAAAAGAGGATCCTACCTCAGTCTTTATAAAATAGTCCTGCAACTCAGATCTTTTAAGATCCTATAGAAGAAAGAGTTTTGGGTGGTGTTGGTTTGACTCCAGAAAAGTTCTCTGAGTCTTCTGCTTCCTGGGCTGAGTTAACTCAGCCCTAACCTCTTCTTAGCAACCAGAAATTTTTTCTTTAGTAAACTACTGCTTGTGCTGGAAGTAACTCAGAAACTTAAGCTTCTGACCTTCCTATTGAAGACAGAAGAGTCGACGGTTCTTTTTATTCTTCAAACAACTAACTATTTGTAAATCACAAACTAACGGTAGAGTGAGTTTATCAAGCTCTGCAACTTCTTGGAGCTAGGAAACAAAGCTTTCTGATTTTTCTTGTTGGAACCCCTGATTTGGATTTGGGTTAGGTTAACTACTTAGGATGTTTTGACCCACCTTGTATAGCCAGGGTCATTGTTGTTCGTCCTAGGGTTTGGGCCAGACCGTTAGATTCAGATTTCATGGACTAGCCTGCAGTGGGCAACAAGAGAATTGTTCTTAGAAGAATTCCAGAGTTCAGAATATAAGTTCGACGTTCGTCAAACTCAGCTCAACGATAGTCGTGCTCTACTCGAAGAGCTTAGGTCAATGAACTCTTCTGAAGACAGATTGCCCAGTTCGACGAATATGCAACTCAGAGAATGTTAGCTATTCTTCGGGACTTGGATCGCTGAGCTCACGTCGACGAAGGGGATTTATCAGCTCGATGAACTTGGAGTTCAGATAGACGAAATCTGCCCTGAGGTCAACGAAATCTGTTCAGAGCTTAAATGTTAAGTTTTCCTTATCTATTCCTCTCTTCATTCCATCCTAAGTCAATAATTATCTGAGTAATTAATGCTTAAATTCTCTAAGAATATAGTCGTCCAAGGCAACATTAATTATGGTTTTCATCAGATTAATTACTTGACTTATTCTCGGGACAGTTGGGGAAATACAATTAAAGTCAGATATTCCAGCCGTTCTCTTTCCCAGATTTCCAACAGTAATTAATGGACTCATTTCAAATTCTGAAGGAAAAATGCAGGCAGCATATATAAAGCGAATTTCTTTTCTTCTCATACACATCATAGAGAATATAGGGAGCTTACTAACAGAGATACACTAAGATTCCGACCTTCACTCTGAAAAGAAATTCTGTTTGCCCTTGCACATTCAAGAAGACTGAAGAAGAACATCATCTACAAAATCAAGAGTCTTCTTCAACTTCTGATCCAGGAATCTTCGAAGATAATTATTCAACATATGTCTACAAGTTCCTGGACATCTTCAAGACAAGGATGCATACCTACACCCTGTTAAAAGCTCCAGTCTTCCTTAACTCTCTACATCTCAGGGGGAGCTTTGATAACAAAGATCCACTTTTGTCTTATCTGTTGTTTAGAGAAAAAGAGAAGACATCATCAACTTTTCTTACACTATAAAAAGGGTTTCGTAACTCCCTTCAAAAGTCTGACTGGTTCACAAGTCTCCCTCCAAAAGACTTGGGTTTGTTGTTTGGGTACCTGATCAAAAGCGTAATGGGTTGTGAGATCTCCCTGTAAATAGATCTTGTGGTGGCAGTCACCTGAGAAAAACTTGCTAGTGGATTCCTACTAGGGTGATAGAAGAGTGGATGTACACAGTTTCGGGAACCACTATAAAATCTCTTGTGTTGTCTGGCTACCCTTTTTCTTTTTGTACTGTGCTGTGATAGTCTAGCTTTATTCTCTTTACATAATATTTACTATCACCTATTTTAATGCTAAATCATATAAATCTGTAAAAAAGTTTTTAAAGCTCTATTTACCCCCCCTGTAGAGCTAATTAGATCTATCCCCTTGTCCTTCAATTGGTATCGGAGGGTAGTCTATTTGGTTGTACAAGGTAACACTTGAACCAACAGATCCTTCTAAGATCTAAATTTCTCTAGAACATTGCTTATACCATGACACAGAACAAGGACTATTCAAGCATCAGACCTCCAGTTTGCAACTTGAACACGTTTGCTATCTGTAAGGCAAGAATTAGATTATATATGAAATCCATTGATGAAGATATTTTTAATTCTATCTTGACAGGTCCATCAGCTCTAGTTGCTACATCTACTGCAACTTCCAACACTCATGCTGTTCCACCACCTGAGTGGACAGATGCACAGAAGAAGGCCAAGATAGCTGATGCTAAGGCCATGAACATTCTGGCTCAGACAATGTCAGATGACATTTTCTAGAAAGTGGTAGAGTGCACCTCAGCTAAATCCATCTGGGATTCCCTAAACCAGATGGTTGCTGGATTTGTAGATGAGAGAAAAGACAGGAGATCAAATCTCATCTCCCAATATGAGAATTTCAAGAAAGAAGTGTCAGAGTCAGTGAGTGATATGCATAATAGACTCAGCTCAATCATCAATGATCTGAAAACTCTGGATAAGGACATAACCCTCACTGAGTTCAATGATAAAATTCTCATGTGCTTCCACAAATCATGGGATTCCAGAATCTGGCCAATCAAAGAGGCCAGAAGTCTGAATGAGATTTCAACTGAATCTCTACTTGGAAAGCTCAAATCTTATGAGACGTTATTGAAGACTAGAGAAGCTACTAAGCAGAAGACTCCCTCATCAGCTAGAAAGGAGCAAAACATAACATTCAAAGCATCTGAATAAACAGAAGCTCCATCCGCTAGTGAAGAACTTCTGGGTCTCCTAGCCAAGAGATTCTATTAAATGGCTGAGAGGATTTCAGAAGGAAGTCATCTAGAGAAGATGACAAGCCAAGGTATGATAAAACTCCAACTAAATAAATTGTCTGCTTTGGTTGTAGGAAGCCAGGACACTTCATATAAGAGTGTCCAGAGAATCAAAGAAGGAGAGAAGAAGAGAAAAGTAGCCAAGGGAGCAGCACTACAGCAAGCCCTCCTCCAGCAAGCATAAGAGGAAGTAGAAAGGCTTTGTTGCTGAAACCTTGAGTGAAACTGAAGATGAATCTTCATCTTCCAGCTCCAGTAAAGATGAAGAAGAGACTAAAGCAAAGGAAGTTTGCTTAATGGCTATTGATGCATCAGGCAGCCTCTTAGAAGCTGAGCAGTCAGACAGTGAAGAACCTCAATCTGAAGAAGATCAGGTACTGTCCTCTTTTGATTTCAATTCAGATTGTTTTGGAACTGAATTTAATTCATTATGTATTGATTTAATAAACTCTGAGAAGAAAATCAAACACCTTAGAGAAAAACTAACTGAACAAGATAATTTCCTTTCTGAAAACATTAAACTAAAAGATGAATTAACTTTAGCTAATGAACTAATCATCTCTATAAAAACTTAATTAGCTGAGGCAAGGCAACTTGAAGAATCTCTTAATGGAAGAAGCATCAAGTTGATGAACATCATAAGCACAGTAAATGCCAGACTTAATGGCAAGCTTGGCTTAGGTGCTTTATCAAGCCAACACCCATTAATTCAGAAAAGCATACTGTTAACTCCAATCAAATTTGTTTCTGAAAAAGGCAAAGAAAAGGTAAATGATCATAGTACTAAGCAAATAGAATTAAAATAGAAAAATAAAAAAAAGAGAAAGAACAATAAAAATCCTAACTATAACAATGTTCAGCAGATTTCGTCGAACTCAGATTAACGAAATGTGTAAAGTTCGTCGAACTCAAGTCGACAAACTCCGAACGCAGATTTTTATTATAATTATTCTTTGAACTGCGATCGACGAAACCAGTATTGTTATTCGAGCCGAGATCGATGATATTGGGGCACAGATAATGAATATTTTCATTCTCTGAGCAGAGTTTGACGAACTCATCCCCATTTTTCGACCTCAGATCAACGAACTCACCAGAATTTGTCGAACCCACTTCAATATAACAAAATTTTTAATTCTTTCAGAACCTTTAATCAACCTAAGGAATATTTCAATCCTTTCACCCAGTGGATAATACCACCAAGAATATATCACCCCCTAGGGTATAAAAATCAACCTGAATGTTCCTTTATTTCCAGTATTAAGTTTGAAAAGCAACAAGGACACAAGGTAATCTTGGTCAAGAACATCTAATCTGTTTATATGCAGGTGAACTCCTATCCTACCACAGAGGAACAGTGGTACTTGGATAGTTGCTGCTCAAGGCGCATGACTGGCAGCAAGAAAAATCTAACCAACTATAAGTCCAAGCTAGGTCCAAAAGTGATCTTTGGTGACTCCAACTGTGGCCAGACTAAAGGCTATGGGAAAGTAAATATTGGAGCTGTCACCTTCAAAAAGGTGGCTTATATAAGTGGACTGAAGCACAACCTAATCTTCATAAGTCAATTATGTGATGAAGGGTTTCAGGTATTATTTAATAACTCTTCCTGCATTATCACTTCTATAGAAAATAAAGTAGTTTTAATTGGAACTAGAATATTTAATATTTACTAAATTTTAAGACTACTAGGTCTGAGATATGCCTATTCAACAAGGTTAGTAATAATAAGGAACTATGACATAAGAGATTTGGATATGTTAACTTAAAGAACATTGCAAAATTATCTAGGGACAACCTTGTAAGAGGATTGTCTTCCTACCCATACAAGAAGGAAAGCCTGTGCAAGGCTTGTCAATTAGGCAAGCAAACTAAAAACAGTTTTAAAGCCATTAATAAGAGTGATTCACCTAGGATTCTGTATTTACTCCACATGGATCTTTTTGGACCCATTGTTGTACAGAGCCTAGGAGGGAAATCTTATACCTTAGTGATCGTAGATGATTTCTCAAGATTCACTTGAGTGTTCTTCTTGAGGAACAAGTCTGATAACTTTAAAGTTCTTACAGACTTTCTTAAGAGCATAAGGATTGAGTATTCTACTCCAGTTGCATTGATCAGAAGTGATCATGGTACTGAGTTTGAGTCTCTTCCCATGCAATAATTCTGTGATATGGAAGGTATCAGTCATTATTTCTCTGCTCCTAGAACTCCTCAACAAAATGCAGTAGCAGAAAGGAAAAATAGGACCCTGATTGAAGCTGCATGCACATTACTTGCGGAAGCTTACTTGCTACTATCCTTTTGGGCAGAGGCTGTAAGAACAACAAATTATGTACTGAATAGGAGTCTGATACATAAGCTTAAGGGCAAGACTCCCTATGAATTACTTAAAGGGAAGCGACCTAAAGTAGATTATTTTAGAATTTTTTTGTTGTTTATGCTACATTCATAACAATGACAAGAAATATCTTAGAAAGTTTGAAGCCAATGCTACAATGGGAATTTTTCTAGGATACTCCCAAGTCAGTAAGGCATATAGGTTATATAATAAATCTACTTTGAAAATGGAAGAGACTGTAAATATATCATTTGATGAAACTAACATGTCTTACAAGGAGAAGAATCCTTCTAGCACTGAAACTTTGCAGGTACGACACTTATGTGAGAAGATGGATGAGTTGACCCTCACAAATGAGACTATTGCACATCCCTCTCCACATATAAATGAAGACAGTTAAGATGATTCCACTGAAGTGGATGTTGAACCAACAACAGCTCCCATAATTTCATAAGAGGAATTAATTCCCCAAGCTATTGCTGAACCAACTCCACATACTGAGTTTGTCACACTTAGAGATCATCATGTATCTCAGGTGATTGGAGATATGTCAGTAGGTGTGTAGAACAGGCATCAACTCAACTAAGACACTATGCATGCCTGCTTCATATCTCAAATTGAGCCCCAATCCATTAAAGATGTTGAGCAAGATCCTCACTGGATTATTGCAATGAAAAAGGAGCTCGACCAGTTTAAGAGATACAAAGTTTGGGATTTAGTTCCAAGTCCCAAATACTACCCAGTCATTGCAACTAAATGGGTATTCAGGAATAAATAAATTCCCAGGGAGTTATTGTCAGGAATAAGGCAAGGCTAGTTGCTCAAGGCTTTAGACAAAAGGAAGGCATTGACTATGAGCAGACATTTGCACCTGTTGTAAGGCTGGAAGAAATCATAATCTTTCTTGCTTATGCTGCCTACATGAAGTTCAAAGTATATCAAATGGATATTATAAGTGCATTCTTAAATGGTGAACTTAAAGAAGAGGTTTATGTGGAGCAACCACTAGGTTTTATTTCTCCAACCCATCCTTCTTATGTCTTTAAATTGCATAAGGCTCTCTATGTTCTAAAGCAAGCTCCAAGAGCTTGGTATGAAACCTTTAGCTAGCTTTCTTCTAGAGCATAAATTCTCTAGGGGCATAGTAGATAAGACATTGTTCACTAGACATCATAAGGATAAAATCTTATTAGTACAAATTTTTATAGATGACATTATTTTTGGCTCTATTGATTCCAAACTATGCTAGAGGTTCTCTGACCTATTACATTACAAGTTTTAAATGAGTAGCATGAGTGAGCTCTCTTACTTTCTTGGCCTCCAAGTGAAGCAACTTCCTGATGGCATCTTCATATCCCAGTCCAAGTATGCTAAGGAGCTAATCAAAAAGTTTGGGATATCATATGCCTCAACAAAGAAAACACATATGGCTTCTAATGCTGTGATTGACTCTAATGAACATAGAAAGCCTGTTGATCAGAAACTATATAGGGGCATTGTTGGGTCCCTATTATATCTCAGAGCAAGTAGGCTAGACATAATGTTTGTTACATGCCTTTGTGCTAGGTTCCAAGTGAACCCTAAAGAATCCTACCTTACTTTTCAAAACAGGATTTTTAAGATATATAAAGTGTTGTGCTAGTTTAGGACTCTAGTATCCAACTGAGTCAGAGTTTGAGTTGATTGGATACTCAGAGGCTGACTTTGCTGGATATAGAGTTGACAGAAAAAGCACCTCAGGGACATGCTAGTTCCTTAGTGCTAGACTAGTGTCCTGGTTTTGCAAAAAGAAGACATTTGTGTCTACTTTTACTGTAGAAGCTGAATACATAGCAGCTAGCAGTTATTGTTCCCAGATACTGTGGATTCAAAACCAACTCCTAGATTATGGTTCCAACTTAAATAATTCAACCCTACTATGTGATAATACAAGTGCAATTTCCATTGCAAAGAATCCAGTACATCATAGTAGAACTAAGCATATAAAAATAAGGGATCATTTCATTAGAGATTGTGTGGACAAAAAAAAATAAGCTTGTGAAAGATTGGGGTTAGACCTAATTTACTCTAGAGGGGGGGGGGGGGTGAATAGAGTAATTAAAATATTTGCTATTTTTAGTTTTATCAGAGTAGAAAATAGGTGATACCAATAATAATATAGAAGGAAATAAAAATCAGGTTAAACTAATCTATCTATCACAGCATAGCAAGAATAGAAAGAAAATGAACACACACAGACAAAATAAGAATTTTATAGTGGTTCCCCAACTTGGTACATTCAATCTTCTACCACCCTGGTAGGAATCCACTATTAGGTTTTTGATCAGGTGACTGCCACCCAAGATCTATTTCCAGGGAGATCTCACAACCCTTTAGGCTTTTGATTAGGTGCCCAAAAATAAGAAATAAACTTTTGAAGGGAGATAATAAACCCTTTTTACAGGAGGTGAAAGAGATGTGTTGAGGTCTTCTCTTTTCTAAAAAAAACAGTGAATACTTGTGGATTTGATGTTGTTAAGACTCCTTCTGAGATGTTGAGATGGTTCAGAAAGTTGGAGCCTTGCTCAGGGTATAGGTATTCAGCCTTGTCTGAGTTAATCTTAGAACTTTCTGACTAAATCAAGATGAGTTGTCCTTTAATGTTCCTGGAGGAGAAGGTTGAAGAAGACTCTTGATAGTGATGGATGTTCTTCTTCAGTCTTCAGAATTGACAAAGAAGAAAATAGAATGTTTTTTGCATTGGAAGAGAGTCCTGAATGTTCAGTATGTGTCTCTGTATATTCTTGTGTGCTGTATATTCTCTTCTGATTTCTATGTCTCTTGCGACTAAAGAAGTGAAAACTTTTTATCGTTCTCAGGTCGACAAAATTTTTTTTTAATACAGATCGTCAAACTCAGGTCGACGAAAATGACTCACACAGAGAGTTCGTCGATCTCAGGTCGACAAATTTTCTAGAGAACTTTTCTCAGTTCGTCGATCTCCAATCGGCGAAATGTGGCAAATTCTTCGACCTCAGACAAAATTTAAATTAATCCATCTCCATTCATCATGCCAAACTGATTCATAAAGAATAGATGTTTCTTCTCATCCAAGGGTTTGGTGAAGATATCTGCCCTTTGTTAATCAGAGGGATGAAGGTGAGATTAATTTTCTTTTTGTCAACACACTCCCTAATGAAATGATGCCTTACATCTATATGCTTGGTCCTACTATGATGCACTAGATTCGGTGATATGGATATACCACTGATACTGTCACAATATATTGTTGAATTATTTAAGTTGTATCCATAATCCAGGAGTTGATTTTGTATCCACAACATCTGTGAATAGCAACTGTCAGCTGCTATGTACTCACCTTCTTCTATTGATGTAGACACATATGTTTGCTTTTTGCAAAACCAGGAGATAAGGATAGCACCAAGGAACTGACATGTTCCTAATGTGCTGTTCCTGTCCACTCTACATCCAGCAAAGTCAGCATCTGAGTATCCAGTTAACTCAAATTCTGACTCAGTTGGATACTAGAGTCCTAAATTAGGGCAACTCTTTATATATCTTAAAATCCTTTTTAAGAAAATAAGGAGATTCTTTAGGGTTCACCTGGAACCTAGCACAAAGATAGGTAGCAAACATAATATCTAGCCTACTTGCTGTGAGATATAACAGGGACCCAACATGGCCCTATATAATTCATGATCAACAGGTTTCCCATGTTCATTAGAATCAACCATAGTATTTGTAGCCATATGTGTTTTCTTTGTTGAGGCATCAACCATCCCAAACCTTTTTATCAGCTCTTTAGCATACTTGGATTTGGATATAAAGATGCCATCAGGGATCTGCTTCACTTGGAGACCAAGGAAGTAGGAGAGCTCACCCATGCTACTCATCTTAAACTTGGAATGCATAAGGTTGGAGAACCTTTTGCATAGTTTGGGATCTGTAGAGGCAAATATAATGTCATCTACATATATTTGAACTAACAAAATTTTATCATGATGATGCTTGAAAAATAAAGTCCTATCTACTATGCCTCTAGAAAATTTATGCTCTAAAATAAAGCTAGTTAAGGTTTCATACCAAGCTCTTGGAGCTTGCTTTAGACCATAGAGATCCTTATGCAATTTGAAAACATAAGAGGGATTAGTTGAGGATATAAAACCTGGTGGTTGTTCGATAGAGACCTCTTTTGTAAGTTCACCATTTAGGAATGCACTCTTTACATCCATTTGATAAACTATGAACCTTTTGTAGGCAGCATAGGCTAAGAATATCCTGATTACTTCAAGCCTTACAATAGGTGCAAATGTTTGGTCATAGTCTATGCCTTTCTCTTGTCTATATCCTTGAGCAACTAGTCTAGCTTTGTTAATTATGATAGTACCTTGAGCATCTTGTTTATTTCTAAATACCAATTTAGTTCCAATGGCTGGGTAGTCTTTGGGTTTTGGAACTAAATCCCAAATTCTATATCTCTCAAACTAGTTGAGCTCCTCTTGCATTGTAGTGATCCAGTGTGGATCTTGCTCAACATCTTTAATGGATTGGGGCTTAGTTTGAGATATGAAGCAGGCATACATCATGTTCTTGTTGAGTTGATGACTTATCTGCACACCCACTGATAGGTCTCCAATCACTTGAGATACAGGGTGATCTTTAAGTGTGACTATCTCAGTAGGAGGAGCTGGTTGATCAAAATCTTGGGGGGCAAATTCCTCTTGTGGAATTAAGTTAGTTGTTGTTAGCTCTTCATTAAAATCATTGTCTTCATCTTCACTTTCTTCATCAATATATTGTGAAGGATTTGTAATAGCCTCATTTGTGAGGGTCAACTTATCCAACTTTTATAATAAGTTAGGTACTTGCAATATTTACTGGTAGAAGCTATCTTCTCCTTGTAAAATATATTAGTCTCATCAAATGAAATATTAATAAACTCTTCCATTTTCGTAGTTGATTTATTATATACCCTATAAGCCTTGCTTACTTGGGAATATCTAAGAAAAATTCCAATTTCAGCCTTGGCTTCAAACTTTCTAATGTATTTCTTGTTATTGTTTTGAATGTAACAAATGCAACCAAAGACACTAAAATAATCTACTTTAGGTTTCTTTCCTTTGAGTAGTTCAAAGGGTGTCTTGCTCTTGAGCTTGTGTATAAAACTTTTGTTTAGGACATAGTTTGCTGTGCTCACAGCCTATGCCGAAAAGGATAGGGGCAAGTGAGCATCTACAATTAATGTGCCCGCAGCTTCAATGAGTGTTCTGTTATTCCTTTCAGCTACCCCATTTTGTTGAGGAGTTTTAGGAGAAGAGAAGCAATGCCTGATACCTTCCTTCTCATAGAATTCTTGCATGGGAAGAGACTCAAACTCAGTACCATGATCACTTATAATCAATGAAACTAGAGTGGAGTACTCAATACTTATGCTCTTAAAAAAATATGTAAGTACCTTGAAGTTATCTGACTTGTTTCTCAAGATGAACACCCAAGTGAACCTTGAGAAGTCACAAATAATTACTAAGGTATAAGACTTCCCCCCTAGTCTATGTACAACAATGGGTCCAAAAAGATCCATATGGAGCAAGTATAATATCCTAGGTGAATCACTCTTATTAAGTAACTTAAAACTATTTTTAGTTTGCTTGCCTAACTTACAAGTGCTGCACAGGCTTTCCTTCTAGTAGGGGTAAGAAAGAAATCCTCTAACAAGGTTGTCTCTAGATAGTTTAGCAATGTTTTTCAGGTTTATATGTCCTAATCTCCTATGCCAAAGATCATTATTATTACTAGTTTGGTTAAAAAAGCATATTTCAGTTTTAGGTGACTTAAAAGTAACTATATAGATATTTCCTACTCTAGTGCCATTTAAAACTACTTGGTTATCAATTGAAGTAAAAATACAGGAAGTTTTGTTAAATGATACCTGAAACCTTTCATCACATAACTTACTTATGGATATAAGGTTGTTCTTCAGTCCATTTACATATGCAACCTTCCTAAATGTGTCTGCTCTAATTTTGACCTTTCCATATCCTTCAGTCTGGCCACAAATTGAATCACCAAATATTACTTTGGGTCCTAACTTTAACTTATAGTTGATTTGGTTGTCCTTGTTTCCAGTCATATGCTTTGAACTGGCACTATCCATATACCACTGTTGCTTTATGGTGGGATAGTCTTTCACCTGCAATAAATCAGATTAGCAATTCTTGACCAAGGTTACCTTGGGTCCTTGTTTATTGACATAATTAAAGCTAGAAATATATGAATATTCAGGTTGATTTTTGTAACCTAAGGGATGATATCTTCTGGGTGGACTTATCCATTGGTTAAAGGGATTAATATTTTGTCTTGGTTGATTAAAAATCCTGCTGGAATTAAAGTTTCTGTTATTATAAATTGGGGTCGACGAATTCTGGTACGTTTGTTGATCTGAGGTCGACAAACGGGGATGAGTTCGTCGAACTCAACTCAGAGAATGAAGGTATTCATTTTCTGGGCCCCAATTTCGTCGATATCTAGTCAACGAACCATACTGGTTTCGTCGATCGTAGTTCAGAGAATTGTTATAGTAAAAGTTTTTGTTCGGAGTTTGTCGACCTGAGTTCGACGAACTGCACACATTTCGTCGATCTGAGTTCTACGAAATCTGCTGAACATAGTTCTGGTTAAGATTTTTCTTACTCTTTTTCCTTTTCTTATTCTTGTGTTTAAGTTCTGTTTGATTAAGATTGTTATCTTCTATTTTCTCTTTACTCTTTTCAGAACCAAATTTTATAGGGGTTGTTAAGATATTCTTCTGAATCAGTAGGGGTTGGCTTGATGAAGGACCTAAGCCCATCTTTCCATTGAGTTTGGCATTCACTGTGCTTGTGATGTCCATCAGCTTATACTTCTCCCATTTAGGGATTCTTCAAGTTTCCTAGCCTCAGATAATTCAGTCTTTAATTTAATAATTTGTTCATTAGCTCGAGTGATTTCATCCTTTAATTTGTTATTTTCAGAAAGCAGGTTTTCTTGTTCATTTAATTTCTCTCTAAGTTGCTTAATCTCTTTTTTCGAATTTATTAAATCAATGCACAAGGATTTGAATTCTATTCTAAAATTTTCAGAATAAAAATTAAAAGAAGATAATACTCAATCCTCTTCAGATAGAGGTTCTTCGGTGTCTTATTGGTCATCTTCAGAATGGGTTCTTGATGCATCAATGGCCATCAGGAATATTTCCTTGGCCTTTGCTTCCTGTTCTTCTTCACTGGAGCTAGAAGATGAAGATTCATCTTCAGTCTCACTCCATGTCTCAGCTACAAAACCTTTCTCCTTCCTTTTGTGCTTGCTGAAGGAGGGCTTATTGTAGTGTTGTTTCCTTATTTCTTTTTCTCTTCTTCTTTCCTTCTTTTGGTTCTCTGGAAACTTTGAGATGAAGTGTCTAGGCTTCCCGCAGCCAAAACAAACAACTTCTTTAGTTTGTGTTTTGTCATACCTTGGCTTGTAATCTTGCCTTGATGACTTTCTTCTTAAGTCCCTCTTGCCCATCTTGTAAAATCTCTTGGCTAAGAGACTCAGGAATTCTTCATTGACTGTTGGGGCTTCTGATTCTTCATTTGATTTGAATGTAATACTTTGCTCCTTTCTGCCTGATGAAGGAGTCTTCTGCTCTACAGCCTCTCTAGACTTTAACAATTTCTCGTAAGACTTGAGCTTTCCAAGTATAGATTTTGTGGAGATCTCATTTAAACTTCTGGCTTCCAAGATAGGCAAGATTCTTGAATCCCATAAGCTAGGGAAGCACATGAGGATTTTATCATTTACTTCAGTCAGGGTGATGTCTTTGTCCAAAGTCTTCAGCTCATTGATTATTGAGCTCAGTCTACTGTACATGTCACCAACAGACTCTGATTCATCCTTCTTAAAGTTCTCATATTGTGAGATGAGATTGGATCTCCTATCCTTTCTCTCATCAGCTGAACCAACAACCCTCTGGTTAAGTGAGTCTCATATTTCCTTGGCGGATGTGCATTCAGCCACCTTCTGGAAAATATCATCAGACATTTACTGAGCCAGAATATTCATGGCCTTTGCATCAGCTATCTTGGCCTTTTTCTGAGCATCTGTCCACTAAGGTGGTGGAATAACATGCGTGCTGGAACTAGCAGTAATTGCTGCCACTAGAAATGGTGGTCCTGTACGTCAAAATAGAATTAAAGATATCTGCATCAATAGAATTCATATATATCTTGATTCTTGCCATCCAGATGGCAAACTTATTTAAGTTGCAAACTTTAGGTCTGGTGCTTGCATAGAATTTGTTCTGTGCCATTTTGTGATAACAGAAAAACTAGGAAAAGAAAATCAGATCTTGCATGGATCTTTTGGTTCAAGTGTTAACTTATACAACCAAAGGAACACCCCTCTGATACAATTTGAAAGATGGGGGTTAAACCTGATTTACTCTAGAGGGGGGGGGGAGTGAATAGAGTAATTAAAATTTTGTCTATTTTTAGTTTTATCAGAGTAGAAAATAGATTATACCAATAATAATATAGACGGGAATAAAAACTAGGTTAAACAAATTTATCTATCACAGCACAACAAGAATAGAAAGAAAATGAACACACGCAGACAGCACAAGAATTTTATAGTGGTTCCCCAACTGGGTACATCCACTCTTCTACCACCCTGGTAGGAATCCACTATTAGGTTTTTGATTAGGTGACTGCCACCACAAGATCTATTTCCAGGGAGATCTCACAACCCTTTAGGCTTTTGATCAGGTGACCAAAAATCAGGAATAAACTTTTGAAGGGAGTTAATAAACCCTTTTTAAAGAAGGTGAGAGAGATGTGATGAGGTCTTCTCTTTTATCTAAACAGGAGAGAAGACTTATGGATTTGCTGTTGTCAAGACTCCTTCTGAGATGTTGAGATGGTTCAGAAAATTGGAGCCTTGTTCAGGGTGTAGGTCTTCAGCCTTATCTGAGTTAATCCTAGAACTTTCTGACTGAATCAAGATGAGTTGTCCTTGAATGTTCCTGGAGGAGAAGGTTGAAGAAGACTCTTGATAGTGATGGATGTTCTTCTTCAGTCTTCAGAATTGACAAGGAAGAAAACAGAATGTTTTCTGCACTAGAAGAGTGTTTTTAATGCTCAGTATGTGTCTTTGTATATTCTTGTGTGTTGTATATTCTCTTCTGATTTCTATGTCTCTTGCGGCTGAAAAGAGAAAATCTCATGTATTTTCTCAGTCAATAATTTTCTGCTTTGAATTTTGAATTGCTGGCATTAATTGCTGAAAGATCTGGAGAATACAAATGGCTGGAATATTGACTTTAATGAGTTTCCCCAACTATCCCTAATAAAATAAGCAAGTAATTAACCTGATGAAGACCATAATTAATGCTGCCAATAACGGCTATATTCAGGGGAATATGAGCATTAATTACTCAGGAATATTACTGCTAAATAATATAGAAAGTAAGGGACAAAAGAAAGGAAAACATCTCATTCTGGCTCGGGACATAATTTATCGACCTCTGAACGGAATTCATCGACCGAAGTTCCTAGTTCGTCGACCTAAGAATTCCCGTTCGTCGACCCGAGCTCTGCAAACTACATACTGAGAATAACTTGCCAATTCTGCACTCTGAGTTCATCGAACTGAGAATTTGTCTGAAAGAATCGATCGTCGACCTGAGCTCGATTATCGTCGAGCTCAACTCAGAGAAATAAATATGAGTTTGTCGATCTGAGATCGATGATCGTCGAGCTGAGTTCGATGAACTTCAAACAAAACATTCTATTCTCTGAATTCTGCTAAGTCTTGAGTCTCCTGAGGTCCATAGCTGGCTGGTCAATGAAGGTTGAACCTAATGACTAACCTAAACTCTAGGACTCAAAGACTTCACCCTGGCTATACTATGTGGGTCAGACTTAACCTAATTTAGTTAACTTTGCCCAAATCCAACAAGGGATCCAACAATCTCCCTCCATTTGGGTGAGTTCACTAAAACAAGATAAAAGAAACAATCACAAAGCATAAAAACATATATCTGACAAAAATAAAACATTCAGCAGATATTTACAGGAGGTGCTTCATGATTAAACAAAATAGAGTTCAAAATAAGAACAAAAAAACAAAATCACTTGTTCTGCTTAGGCTTTTCTTTCTCAGGATTCTCAGAAGGCTGTCTGAAAATGATTTCTCTGGGATTGGCAGCTTGTCTCTTTGACATGGTCATGTCTGATGCACCAATTATATTGAGAGATGTTGCTCTTGGAACTACAGCTTCTGGGTGCAATTTCATATCGTCATCAACATTAAAGAATTTGTTTGCCTTGACATACCTTTTAAGTTCTTCCTTCCTGTATGAAGACATAGTTGAGAATTTAGAGGGATACTTTCCTTCAGCTTTTGCTTTGTTGATTTGAGAGAGTCCTATCAGTTCCTAAAATCTGGCCATTTTAGTTATTGTCTCTTGCTCTGGATCTACAAAGGGAATTAGAGGAGATGTTGGCCTTTTAGGACTTGAGTCCTTTTGTGATTCATCAATAAAGTCTGTAGGATTTCACTTATCTTTGGCTGGAGGAGGATTGCATTGAGATGACTTCTACTGACTGCCTGGTTTGGAATGTCTCTGATTAGTTTTGGTGACTGGTGTAGATCTTTGAGATACATTTCCAAAGGCCCCTGAAGATGGAAGATGAGGAGGAAGAGGGTCTTTCCTAATTTGCTTAGGAGGAGACCTGTACCTCCTTCTCTTCTTCCTTTCTTTCTGCTCATTTTTGGATAGCCACATCCACTGTGGAATCCCTTGGTATGGAGTAATATTGTTCAGGATATAGTAAGGTGTATCATGAGTGGGATTTGTCTTAGGAGCAGCCTTTGGAATAATTTTTCTCTTCTTTGCAACCTTCTTTCTGGCCTGGGGATCATTAGAATCATCAGAATCTTATTCATCAATATCATCATAAGAAGATCCTTGAGGATTATCATACAATGCATCTATCTCATTTAAAGTTTCCTTTGATATTTGTTTTTCAGCTTGAGCAAGTGCTTGAGGTTCAACAACTTCAGGTGGAGCAATATTCTCAGTGATTATCTGATATTCTTCTACATCTTTATCAACCAACAGGAATTCATTCAAATCAGGATCATTCTAAATAAGTGCAAGTTCTTGTGCCACATCTTGAGCAATTAAATCATCTAAAGTAGGGATTGGGATATCATCTATAACATATGTTTGGCCTGATGGTTCCACAATCATGTTCATAACAAAACTTACCTTTAGTTGATTAATAACTTCAGGACTTATTGGAGGAGTGTAACACACTATAACCAAAGATGGCTTTACTGCTGGAAAAGAAGAATTCAAATAAACTGTATTGAAAGAATCAAATAACCCAAAGATGTCAACTATGGGATTGATACAACAATCTCCAACAGTCAAAATATCTGCATTCAGCATATCTAAATCAATTATTTCAGCCTCTGTAACCATCTGTACATCTGATGACTCAACTATCAGCAAAATTTTTGTTTCTTCTTCTTCTGTTGGTGCTGTTGGAGACACTAGAGCTTCTTCATAGAATATCGCCCCCTGCCTCAATTCAGAGAGTCCTAAAGCCAGGCCCTAGAAGAAGGGACAGAAAGGGCAGTAGGCAGAAGAGCAGAGAGGGTGAAAATGGAGTCAGCAAGAGTTTTAATAGCTTCTATTATGAGTTGTTTCAGAAGTGGATTGATGGTGGATGATGATGAATGAAAGGGTGTTGAGTCTGGCATTTGCTCATCTTGAGGTGATGGAGTATGGATGGGGGATTACAGCAAATCAAATGATGGTATGGATGATATGTTGTGTAGGGGGATATCAGCAAGATGTGGAGGAAGAGGGGACTGAAGAGGAGTGATATGCTCTGGGATATCAGGTGGAGTAGTATGCACTGGAGATTGGGTTAGAGATGGTTGATGTTTAGGTGATTGAACTGGTGAAGGTATGTGTTCTGTAGATAGAAGTGGTGTGTGAGAGTTAGCTGGGAAAGGTTGTTGAAGATTTGTTGAAGGTGTTTGAGTGTAAGGAGGTGTTGGTTGTTGCGTTGGATATGGAGGGGATGGAATCCTGGAGGAGGGGGCATCTTTTGGGGGTGGAGGAGAAGCTATTACAACTCTGGTATCCTCAGAAGTCCTGGAGGTGGAAGAAGCTTTAGATAGATTGGGTATATTCCTCTCCCACCTACCAAATAAGGTGCAAGTGAGCCTTTTGGAGTCATTGATGAATATGGTCAGGGAGACAAGGGATTCAACAGCCTTTGATTGAAGGAAGATTCCAAGAATCCTTCCAAAGCACACCTCTTTCTTTGTATTCTTTTTCTTATTCATCTCAAAAATTATTCTAGCCCAGTTCACTGGCTTTTTGTTAACCGCTGCACACATCACTAGGAACTGCTGCCTGGTGATATAGTCATGGGCAGTGTGCTTTCCATGCAGTACCTTACCCACAACATTCACCAGAAACTTGTATTCAGAAGACAAGTTTTTCTTAAGAAGCTTATTGGGGTTTTCTCTAGTATGACCCATCTTAATCAGCATTTCATCATATTCAGTACTGTGTATTTCGAGCTCTTCTTCTCCATTAACTAATCTAAAAATCTTAGATAAAACTGTGGGGGGTGAGAGAAACTATATTACCCTATACTGCTCCTATCATAGTATCAACATCTGGTGAGGAGGAGATGAAACCCCATTCTCGAATTTCTATTGCAGCAATCTTTATCCTTGTGGTCATAAGATTCTTCAACTGCTAATCTTCAAACAATTTCAGAATGTCTAAGAAGATTTGATCTGAGTGCTGGAATGAATCAAAGTCTATATCAAATCCCATATCGAACTTCATCGCCGCAAGGGTGCTCGTCACAATCGCCATGATCACCTGTAAAAGGAAAACAGAGAGATCAAGTGCAAAGGGAACAAAAAGCGTGGGATGGGGCTCAAAGAAAACCTAGATATAAGGTTTTTCAGAATTTTAAACGACAAACTCCGTCCTACAAAATAAAAAAAATTTATTCGATCTGAGGACGACCAAATATTTTATTAACAAAAGAGTTCGTCGATCTCAGTTTGAAGAAGTGAAAACTTTTTATCGTTCTCAGGTCGACGAAATTTTTTTTAAGCCAGATCGTCGATATCATGTCGACGAAAATGACTCACACAAAGAGTTCGTCAATCTCAGGTCGACGAATTTGCTCAAGAACTTTTCTCAGTTCATCGATCTCCAGTCGACGAAATGTGGCAAATTCTTCGACCTCAAACAAAATTTAAATTAATCCTTCTCCATTCATCATGCCTAACTAATTCATAAAGAATAGATGTTTCTTCTCATCCAAGGGTTTGGTGAAGATATCTGCCCTTTGTCAATCAAAGGGATGAAGGTGAGATTAATTTTCTTTTTATCAACACACTCCCTAATGAAATGATGCCTTACATCTATATGCTTGGTTTTACTATAATGCACTAGATTCGGTGATATGGATATAACACTGATACTATCACAGTATATAGTTGAATTATTTAAGTTGTATCCATAATCCAGGAGTTGATTTTGTATCCACAGCATCTGTGAATAGCAATTGCCAGCTGCTATGTACTCAACTTTTGCCGTTAATGTAGACACAGATGTTTGCTTTTTGCAAAACCAGGAGATAAGTCTAGCACCAAGGAACTGACATGTTCCTAATGTGATCTTCCTGACCACTCTACATCCAGCAAATTCAGCATCTGAGTATCAAGTTAACTCAAATTCTGACTCAGTTGGATACTAGAGTCCTAAATTAGGGAAATTCTTTATATATCTTAAAATCCTTTTTAAGAAAATAAGGAGATTCTTTAGGGTTCACCTAGAACCTAGCACAAAGACAGGTAGCAAACATAATATCTAGCCTACTTGCTGTGAGATATAGCAGGGACCCAACAATGGCCTATATAATTTCTGATCAACAGGTTACCCATTTTCATTAGAATCAACCATAGTATTTGTAGCCATATGTGTTTTCTTAGCTGAGGCATCAGCCATACCAAACCTTTTCATCAGCTCTTTAGCATACTCATATTGAGATATAAAGATGCCATCAGGGGTCTGCTTCACTTGGAGACCAAGGAAGTAGGAGAGCTCAACCATGCTACTCATCTCAAACTTGGAATGCATAAGGTTGGAGAACCTTTTGCATAGTTTGGGATCTATAGAGCCAAATATAATGTCATCTACATATATTTGAACTAACAAAATTTTATCATGATGATGCTTGAAAAATAAAGTCCTATCAACTATGCCTCTAGAAAATTTATGCTCTAAAAGAAAGCTAGTTAAGGTTTCATACCAAGCTCTTGGAGCTTGCTTTAGACTAAAGAGAGCCTTATGCAATTTGAAAACATAAGAGGGATGAGTTGAGGATATAAAACCTGGTGGATGTTCCACATAGACCTCTTCTTTAAGTTCACCATTTAGGAATGCACTCTTTATATCCATTTGATAAACTGGGAACCTTTTGTAGGCAGCATAGGCTAAGAACATCCTGATTACTTCAAGCCTTGCAACAGGTGCAAATGTTTGGTCATAGTCTATGCCTTTCTTGTCACAACCCGCATTTTTCTCACCATTTAAATAAATCAGAGCAAGAGAAAACTACGAGCTGTGATGCCACGTCGAGCAGGGGATAACTGCCGACGCTCAGGCAACACTCTAAACCTCCAAATCATGAGTTAGAATGATTATAAAACTGGTTCAATTAATTAGCCGTATCCCTCGGCTCAGTGGATCAGATAGTCCACGGTTCGAAAACTATTTTTATACGTAGCGGAAAATACTTCATTTTTGTCAACATCCTAAATGAGCGCATAAGTGATCCCGAGGGACCCTTGCGCTGACCCAAAATTCTAGTTTTAATTTATACATATATAGGAAAATCATCTGTTATACGTAATTTAAGAAAGTACGCTAAGTGAGTTCCTTTTTTTTAAAATCATGCTGATCATGCTTTATACATAAATATAGTTGAGGTTTTATAGTTTTAAAATAGCTAGCATCCTAGCATAAAACTTCCCAGAGCAAGTAAACTAAGTCCCCAAAGACAGGGTAGCAGTAAAAGTAAACATATCTAGTGCAAAGGTAAAAACTACCAGGGGCGTCACATACGAACAATAACCCACTGGCAAGTACACATGTCCGTAAGAAAAACAGTAAAACTACCTCACAATGACTCAAGAGAGTCTCAACAGTCAACAGAAAGGAAACCTCCAACAGCACCACAGCAAAGCCACCTACTGGCTACTATCCTGAACCTGAGGCATTCAGAAAAGTAGAACACCTCAGAGCAAGGAAAAAGGAATGCAAGTGCTAAAAAGGAGTAAGGTAAAAGCAGGTAAAGTAAAGTAAAGAGAAAATAGTACAACTAGAGTAAAAACAACAATGCCCAAGGAAGGGCGAAAAGCAAACCTGCACCAATTGCGGGTAAACAACAACTACTCTGCCTAAAAACCTGCAGAGTCAACATGGCCATGATGCCAAAAAAAATGCTGCAACACCTACGGAAGAAACGCCTAACATCCTAAATTTGTGAGAGGCGGCAGTAGCAAAAACAAGAAACTTGGAATCAGGTTGAAAACGTTCCAAATCGCCCAACCACTAATTCCAAGTCAACAAATTGCTCAAGGGTTGACACGTGAAGCACAAAAGACCCATCACTCACTTGCCCAGAAAACTACTCGGGTCAAGGTAAAGAGTGCGGTCAAGGCTACCTCACACCACACAACCCATAAAAGATCCATCCACCACCACTACTGACCACGACCCACGATTCGGCCTTCGAAAGGTAACAGCCGACAAGTACTGGACTTTCGATTCACGAGCAAACACTCGGGGAGAAATCAACGCTAAGGGACTCATCATTGCGGTTACGCAACGCCGCTGCGAGTGAGTACACTCACTCGATCCTAAGCCTAGCGTACGAGCACCGACATCGGGTCGCACGACTTAAAAGACGCACGGCCATAGGCCGTGCGTGCACAATTACACCTAACACCTCAAATAGGCAAACTAGGAAAAATCCCAACCCTAGACCTACACCTAGGCCTAACATAAACTCAACTCTACGCTAATCCAAACCTACGCTAATCACCTACCGCGACGCCGTCCTAAAACGGGAATCCACTAGCGGAGGGTCACAAAATCTAATTATTAACGCGGTTACCGGTCGGGGATTAGGATTAGGGGTTTCGATATCATGACGGATAAGCATGAAATAAAAGTAATTACAAAGGAATTGAGAGCACAAGAGGCCAAACGGCAAAAAAAGGGAGAAACACTTGCCTCGCACGTATCACCGAAAAATTCGCCGGCACAAAACGGCGCTATGGGCGGACGCCCAAGAGCACGAAAAGCTCCAACAAACACCAAAGCCACCTAAGATTGCATCTAAACGTAAAAGGAGAACAAGAATTCCAAAAATCCCAAAATGAAATCGGAATCGAGCCATGAAAAAAAATCAACGGTGAAACATCAAATAGATTACCTAGGTTCGCAGGCCTCGACGAGGGGAACGCGGATCCGGGCTCGGATCGGAAGGAGGGGGCCGGAGCGGCGGGCGGCGGGCGGCGGAAGGGGGCCGGCTAGGTCGCCGTTTTTCACCTCCGCTTGGCTTCGGGAGTTGCACAGGCGTTTTCTCTTTTTTTTTATGATGGTTCACGGGAGAGGGATGTAATAGACCTAATATTTAAGCTTAAAATATAACTTATTTAACTTATGAAATCTAATAATTAAACCTAATACACTTATTACTAAACTTAAGTTATATAATAAACTAAATAACAAACTTAATACTAAACTATTACATAAGCTGGAGGGGGGTGTTCTGAATTCTCCTGTTTGGTTTACACGGAAAAGAGGAGAGGTTAAAAAGCTAAATTTAATCATAGCTAATACTAATCTTATAATATATAAGATTATATAATGTACAACCTAATTAATCCCTAATAACATACTAACCCAAATAACTATTAATACACATAATAGTATACACCCTCGCACGCATGCACACGCACACGTACGTACATAAATATAAAACCTAGCACGCAAGAGCACGTGGAATTACGCATCGGCACGCCTAATACACGCGCTATGCTACACACGCATCAATAATTTTATACGTTTTCATAAAATGACTACTCGCTAACTAACGTCCGCCAAAAAAAATGACTGCGAAACCTAACGTTCTCGATTTCGACCAAAATCGCACCGTAGCTAAATATACCCCGGGCTACGAGAACAACGGCGAAGTCGAAAACGACTTCCGACGAACAAAACCTCGAGCTAACCTCGCCCGAAGCCAAAACACGAGAATTCCCTGAAAGGCTCAACCGGGTCTCCAAAACAGACACCGGCTAGCTGGAGAAACCCGCAAACAGGCTAAACCTCTAAGAACACCTAACGAGGTAACTCTAACAACGGCTCGAGACGGAAAACGTCAACGTAACGCCGAAAAGGATTTAAATAAATCGTCGAAAATTCGGGGGCGTTACAGTCACTCCCCCTAACAAAAAGATTCGTCCCGAAACTTTGCGAACACTACTTCTACAATAGAAGGAAAGAAACAAACTACTAGAAAGGGAACGTACCCGACAACTCAGGGGAACAAATGAGGGTGAGCCTCCCTCATAGCCGACTCTAGCTCCCAAGTCGCGCTCTCCAAATCCTGATTCTTCCAAAGAACCTTCACCATAGGAATAGACTTCGTCCGCAACACTCGAGCTTGAGCATCCAAAATGCGGACCGCACCTCGACGTACGAGAGATTAGGCTCCAACTGGGGCACAGCATCCAAGACTTGCCCACTGCTCCGCACACACTTCCGCAACTGGCTCACATGAAAGACATTATGAACCCCCGGGAAGCTAGCTGGCAGATCCAGCCTATAAGCAGCCACACCAATACGCTCCAAAATCCTGAACGGGCCCACAAATCTCGGATCCAACTTCCGATTCCTGCCAAACCTCTTCACTCCTACCATCGGAGACACCTTCAAGAAGACCAAATCATCCACTGAAAACTCCAAATCGGACCTACGCCGATTGGCGTTCTTCTCATACCTCTCCTGAGCAACTCGAAGCTTCTCCGAATGAGCTTCACGGAAACCTCCATCTCTTCGAGTGCATCAGGACCCAAAACAGGCCTCTCACCGGCCTCGGCCCAAAACAAAGGGTTCTGCAGCGCCTCCCATACAACGCCTCGAAGGGAGCCATCTGTAGACTCTCTTGGTACTGTTGTTGTAGGCAAATTCCATGAGCCGTAAACGCTCGTCCCACGCACCTCCATGATCAAGAATATAGCACCGGATCATATCCTCCACAATCTGATTCACACGCTCGGTCTGCCCGTGTGGTCTGCGGATGGTAAGCTGTGGAATACCTCAAATCAGTGCCCAAACCCTCCTGCAAACTCCTCCAGAAACGAGATGTAAACCGAGAGTCTCGATCTGAAACGATGCTAACAGGAACGCCGTGCAATCTGACGACCTCATCCAAATACAACTCAGCAATCTTCTTCATCGAGTAATCGATCTTATAAGGTACGAAGTGCGCACACTTCGTCAATCGGTCCACGATCACCCAAACAGAATCAAACCCCCTCGGAGATCTCGGTAAGCCTGTAATGAAATCCATCGAGATGCTTTCCCACTTCCAAGTCGGGATCTCCAAAGGTGCCAGCTTGCCACCAGGCCTCCCATGGTCGGCCTTCACCCGCCTGCAAGTGTAACACTCCGAGACAAAACGAGCTATATCACCCTTCATCCCATACCACCAGGCGATCTGCTTCAGATCATGGTACATCTTCGTGGATCCCGGGTGGTAGGAAACACTGGATCCGTGAGCCTCTTTGCATACCATAACTCTGATGTCTCCAACAGCAAGGGGATGCAAAACCTGCCGCAGTACTTCAGAGTACCCTGCCTCGTCGATGGAGAAATCTGGCAACTCTCCCCTCTCAGCTCTGAGGTACAAGTGCAACAAATCCGGATCCTCTTTCTGGTGCAATCTGGTGAGAGAAATCCATGATGGCTCTGCCACTACCAAACTGCTCTGCAACTCACAGCGTCCTGCGGTGATATCCATCAATAGAAACTCCTCCACTAAACGATCCGCGGTGAGATTGAAGACTTTCCCCCGTCTTCCGGCTCAAGGCGTCGGCCACCACATTGGCCTTGCCCGGATGGTACTGAATCTCAACATCATAATCAGCAACATACTCAAGCCACCGCCGCTGACGCAGGTTCAGCTCCTTTTGTGTAAACACGTACTTCAGGCTCTTGTGATCTGTGAAAATCTTGCACTGAGCTCCATAGAGTAGGTGTTCTCCACAACTTCAAGGCAAAAATCACCGCTGCGAACTCGAGGTCGTGCGTAGGGTAATTTCGCTCGTGAGTCTTCAACTGCCGTGACCCATATGCGATCACCTTCCCCTCCTGCATCAACACGCCACCGAGTCCAACGTGCGAGGCATCCACAATAAACATCATAGTCCTGTCCCTCCGCCGGGTAAGGTCAACACAGGGGCAGAACATAACCGGCTCTTCAGCTCCAGAAAGGCCTCCTCGCACTTATCACTCCAAACGAACGCCGCATGCTTCTGCGTCAGCTTTGTCAAGGGCGCTGCCAAGGTAGAAAAGCCCTCGACGAATCTTCTATAATAGCCGGCCAACCCCAAGAAACTCCTGATCTCCTTGGGTGTGCTCGGCCTATGCCAATCCATCACTGCCGAGATCTTCTCTGGGTCCACTGAAATACCATCTTTGTTCACCACATGACCCAGGAAGGAAACCTGAGGCAACCAGAACTCGCATTTGCTCAGCTTGGCATACAACTGATGATCCCTCAAGGCGGATAACACCAACCGCAAATGCTGATCATGCTCCGCCGCATTTCGAGAATAAATCAGAACGTCGTCAATGAACACGACGACAAACTTGTCCAGAAAGTCCTTGAACACCCGGTTCATCATGTCCATAAATGCTGAAGGCGCATTGGTCAGCCCAAAAGACATGACTAGGAACTCGAAATGACCATGCCTCGATCGGAAAAGCCGTCCGTGGAACATCCGACTCTCGGATCCTAAGCTGATGTAACCCGAACGGAGGTCTATCTTCGAAAATACTGAACTGCCACGCAACTGATCGAATAAATCGTCGATTCTGGGCAGTGGATACCTGTTCTTGATGGTGACTTTGTTCAACTCTCTATAGTCGATACAAAGGCGCATCGAACCATCCTTCTTCTTCACAAAGAGAACCGGAGCACCCCAGGGCGACGAGCTTTGCCTTATGAAGCCCTTTTCCAATAACTCATCAAGCTGAGTACGAAGCTCCTCCAGCTCTCGCGGGGCCATCCGATACGGCGCCTTGGCAATCGGGCGCGTACCAGGCTCCAAATCAATCACGAACTCCACATCCCTGTCTGGAGGAAGACCGGGAAGATCGATAGGAAACACGTCAGGAAACTCTCGCGCAACCGGAATCTCATCCAAAAGCGGCACACTGCTAACAGTCCCCAACACTGAGACTAAACAAGCAAAACAGCTAGCAGGAAAAACCCTCTGAGCACATACACCGCAGAAATCGCCGGAGAGTCCCAACGCGAATCACCGAAGACACTCCCAGGCTGACCGCTGTCCTTCCTGAAATCCAAGCGCTTTCCCCTGCACTGAATCACTGCGTCATATCGGGACAGCCAGTCCATACCCAGGATGACATCGAAATCCTCCAGGTCTATAACCTTCAGATCAGCCTTGGCCAGATAGAAAATCCCCCAACCAAATAGGGCAGTCCAGAATGCCCTGATCTGATATCACGGATTCACCCCCAGGATCGAGGGAACTTGACGCTAAAGGCACCACCAACACGATCAAGAACCCACTGGCACCGCTCGACAAAGGCCCTAGCCACAAAGGAGTGGGTAGCACCTGAGTCAAACAGAACGCGGGGCCCAGCGGTTCCTTACCTTAAATTTCCCTATACACAAACAAAATATTAAACGCACAAGCAATTAACAAAACATAGCAACACTAAAACTGCTACAAAAGAGAAAGTCAAGCGAGGGGGGGGGGGGTTACCTGAAATGACCTGCGCCGAAGTCTCAGCCTCCGCCCTGAAGATACCACATTCAGCTTCCCTTTACCCTTGTCCACCCGCTGAGGCGGAGGTAAAGCCTGAAGCGGAACAGCATGAAGAGCGGACTGAACCTGAGGGCACCTCGACTTGATATGGCCCTTCTGGCCACACTGGTAGCAAACACGATCCTTGGACCCAGCACTGAGCAGCATCATGACCGGGTCGCTTGCAGACAGGACAAGGAACATCCCTCCTAGGAGCACCCTGGATAGCATGCACATGCTCCTTCTTCTGGACCCTTGCCCTCTTGAAGCACCTCTCAGCTGGGTGGCCCGGATGGCCACAGAAACTGCACACTACCTTGCTCTTCTTCTCAGAAGCAGCACCAAGAACCTGGGGACCCTTTTCCTCAACTGACCTCCTCTTCTCGCTTCTCGCCTGCTGTCCGCGCTGCTTCGCGTTCTCGATAGCCTCTACCTTCAAAGCGGCCTCAACTGCTCCCGCATAAGTAACTGCGCCGTGAGCAACCGCAAGCTGCTGGACATCGCTCCTGAGGCCACCCAGAAAACGCTTTGCTCTGTCCTCCTCAGTAGCCACCAATCTCGAGCAAATCGACTGAGTTTGCTAAACTCAATCTCGTACTCGTTGATGGTGAGCTGACGCTGTTTCAGATGGAGAAAGTCATTCATCAGCCTGTCTCGCTCTACTGACGGTAGAAACTTCCTCATCAGGATCTCTTTGAAGGATGCCCAAGTGCATCCTCCCCCATGCCTTCCTCCTCTCTCGCATCCACCAGCCCTTCGCTAGCCCCTTCAGCTGGTAGGCGGCTAACATCACCTTCTGGTCCTCAGTCACCCCAGAGTAGTGAAACATCTCCTCTATGGAGATCACCCAGTCATCCAGTACCATATAAAGTCGCCTTACCATCGTAGGTAGGAGGTCGCAGCCGCTGAAACTGGAGATGAAAGCCATCCCGGGGGGCACCACCACTGGAGGCGCGAGAGGAGCAGGAGGGGCAGGAGGGCTAGAACAGCAGTACCCACGGCGGGGTCCTGAACTCCCGGACCCCGAGTCTGACCCGCCGCTACGGATAAAAAGGACTGCATCTGGGCCTGCAACTCCACCACCTGCCTTGATAAGGCCTCGTTACTCTGCCTCAGGCTTTCCACCAACGCATCACTTTGAGCACCGGAGGACTCACCCTCAGACTGGGGAGTCGACCTCGTCACTCTACGCTTCGGCGGCATGCTATATATAAAAAAAAAATTAAAACCGATCAAACAATTAGAACTTAGCTAAACTCCTAGGATTAGACAAAAAGAGTACAGACAATACATACATAAATATGATCTTCTACTGCTATACTTGCTCTGAGATTTTATTTTATTTAATACAAAAGGAATGATATGCTTAGCCTAAGATGGTTCACCACCATCACACTAACTCTTGTGCCTAGATCGGAATGCATGAATTAATTATATTATTTTTGACTCAAAAATTATGTGTGTACACATGTCATCCTGCACGTCTTTAGCTTGGCGCGTTGTGCTTATGCAATGTTATGCTATGTGGATGAATATGTTATGCATTCTAAAAAGGCCCTAATGCATGTCATGGCGGCGTACACATGAAAATGTTATGCATCCCATAATACATAACATTCTCATGCAACGAAAAAGAAAACGTGCTAGTCGCATCCATGCGGTGAGGTTATGCACCCCATAATACATAACCCTTGCATGTGCCCCTATGGTGGATCCATATACAAACACATATTATGCATTTCACATTACATAATATGCCCCGTATACTTCATGTTATGCTATGAGTGTAGTGCAGTGTTCGTGCTTCAGCCAAGACGTGCTGAGAAGACATGTCGGTGTGTGTATGATATGACTCTAAACATCTAATACAAACAAGGAAAGGTTGCCCGACCAACCTGTCGAGCAACCTCCCTCTGATACCAACTGTCACAACCCGCATTTTTCTCACCATTTAAATAAATCAGAGCAAGAGAAAACTACGAGCTGTGATGCCACGTCGAGCAGGGGATAACTGCCGACGCTCAGGCAACACTCTAAACCTCCAAATCATGAGTTAGAATGATTATAAAACTGGTTCAATTAATTAGCCGTATCCCTCGGCTCAGTGGATCAGATAGTCCACGGTTCGAAAACTATTTTTATACGTAGCGGAAAATACTTCATTTTTGTCAACATCCTAAATGAGCGCATAAGTGATCCCGAGGGACCCTTGCGCTGACCCAAAATTCTAGTTTTAATTTATACATATATAGGAAAATCATCTGTTATACGTAATTTAAGAAAGTACGCTAAGTGAGTTCATTTTTTTTTAAAATCATGCTGATCATGCTTTATACATAATATAGTTGAGGTTTTATAGTTTTAAAATAGCTAGCATCCTAGCATAAAACTTCCCAGAGCAAGTAAACTAAGTCCCCAAAGACAGGGTAGCAGTAAAAGTAAACATATCTAGTGCAAAGGTAAAAACTACCAGGGGCGTCACATACGACAATAACCCACTGGCAAGTACACATGTCCGTAAGAAAAACAGTAAAACTACCTCACAATGACTCAAGAGAGTCTCAACAGTCAACAGAAAGGAAACCTCCAACAGCACCACAGCAAAGCCACCTACTGGCTACTGTCCTGAACCTGAGGCATTCAGAAAAGTAGAACACCCCTCAGCAACAAGGAAAAAGGAATGCAAGTGCTAAAAAGGAGTAAGGTAAAAGCAGGTAAAGTAAAGTAAAGAGAGTACAACTAGAGTAAAAACAACAATGCCCAAGGAAGGGCGAAAAGCAAACCTGCACCAAGTGCGGGTAAACAACAACTACTCTGCCTAAAAACCTGCAGAGTCAACATGGCCATGATGCCAAAAAAAATGCTGCAACACCTACGAAGAAACGCCTAACATCCTAAATTTGTGAGAGGCGGCAGTAGCAAAAACAAGAAGAAACTTGGAATCAGGTGGAAAACGTTCCAAATCGCCCAACCACTAATTCCAAGTCAACAAATTGCTCAAGGGTTTTGACACGTGAAGGCACAAAATACCCATCACTCACTTGCCCAGAAAACTACTCGGGTCAAGGTAAAGAGTGCGGTCAAGGCTACCTCACACCACACAACCCATAAAAGAGCCATCCACCACCACTACTGACCACGACCCACGATTCGCCTTCGAAAGGTAACAGCCGACAAGGGACTTTCGATTCACGAGCAAACACTCGGGGAGAAATCAACGCTAAGGGACTCATCATTGCGGTTACGCAACGCCGCTGCGAGTGAGTACACTCACTCGATCCTAAGCCTAGCGTACGAGCACCGACATCGGGTCGCACGACTTAAAAGACGCACGGCCATAGGCCGTGCGTGCACAATTTACACCTAACACCTCAAATAGGCAAACTAGGAAAAATCCCAAACCCTAGACCTACACCTAGGCCTAACATAAACTCAACTCTACGCTAATCCAAACCTACGCTAATCACCTACCGCGACGCCGTCCTAAAACGGGAATCCACTAGCGGGAGGGTCACAAAATCTATATTATTAACGCGGTTACGGGTCGGGGATTAGGATTAGGGTTTCGTTTCGATATCATGACGGATAAGCATGAAATAAAAGTAATTACAAAGGAATTGAGAGCACAAGAGGCCAAACGGCAAAACAAAAAAAGGAGAAACACTTGCCTCGCACGTCAATCACACCGAAAAATTCGCCGGCACAACGGCGCTATGGCGGACGCCCAAGAGCACGAAAAGCTCCAACAAACACCAAAGCCACCTAAGATTGCATCTAAACGTGAAAAGGAGAACAAGAATTCCAAAAATCCCAAAATGAAATCGGAATCGAGCCATGAAAAAAAATCAACGGTGTGAAACATCAAATAGATTACCTAGGGTCGCAGGCCTCGGCGAGGGGAACGCGGATCCGGGCTCGGATCGGAAGGAGGGGGCCGGAGCGCGGGCGTGCGGGCGGCGGAAGGGGCCGGCTAGGTCGCCGTTTTCACCTCCGCTTGCTTCGGGAGTTGCACAGGCGTTTCCTCTCTTTTTTTTTTTATGATGGTTCACGGGAGAGGGATGTAATAGACCTAATATTTAAGCTTAAAAATATAACTTATTTAACTTATGAAATCTAATAATTAAACCTAATACACTTATTACTAAACTTAAGTTTATATAATAAACTAAATAACAAACTTAATACTAAACTATTACATAAGCTGAGAGGGGGGTGTTCTGAATTCTCTGTTTGGTTTTACACGGAAAAGAGGAGAGGTTAAAAAGCTAAATTTAATCATAGCTAATACTAATCTTATAATATATAAGATTATATAATGTACAACCTAATTAATCCCTAATAACAATTTACTAACCCAAATAACTATTAATACACATAATAGTATACACCCTCGCACGCATGCACACGCACGCGTACGTACATAAATATAAAACCTAGCACGCAAGAGCACGTGGAATTACGCATCGGCACGCCTAATACACGCGCTATGCTACACACGCATCAATAATTTTATACGTTTTCATAAAATGACTACTCGCTAACTAACGTCCGCCAAAAAAATGACGCAAACCTAACGTTCTCGGATTTCGACCAAAATCGCACCGTAGCTAAATACCCGGGCTACGAGAACAACGGCGAAGTCGAAAACGACTTCCCGAACAAAACATCGAGCTAACCTCGCCCGAGAGCCAAAACACGAGAATTCCCTGAAAGGCTCAACCGGGTCTCCAAAACAGACACCGGCTAGCTGGAGAAAACCGCCAAACACTAAACCTCTAAGAACACCTAACGAGGTACTCTAACAACGGCTCGAGACGGAAAACGTCAACGTAACGCCGAAAAGGATTTAAATAAATCGTCGAAAATTCGGGGGCGTTACATTTCTCTTGTCTGTATCCTTGATCAACTAGTATGGCTTTGTTCCTTATGATAGTACCTTGAGCATCTAGTTTATTTCTAAATACCAATTTAGTTCCAATGACTGGGTAGTCTTTGGGTCTTGGAACTAAATCCCAAACTCTACATCTCTCAAACTGGTTGAGCTCCTCTTGCATTGCAGTGATCCAGTGTAGATCTTGCTCAGCATATTTAATGGATTGGGGCTTAGTTTTAGATATGAAAAAGGCATACATCATGTCCTTATGGAGTTGATGCCTTATCTGCACACCCACTGATAGGTCTCCAATCACTTGAGATACAGGGTGATCTCTAAGTGTGACTATCTCAGTAGGAGGGGCTAGTTGATCAACAGCTTGGGGGGCAAATTCCTCTTGTGGAATTAAGTTAGCTGTTGTTAGCTCTTCATTAAAATCAGTGTCTTCATCTTCACTTTCTTCAGCAATATATGGGGAAGGATATGCAATAGCCTCATTTGTGAGGGTCAACTCATCCAACTTTTAAAATAAGTTAGGTACTTGCAATATTTACTGGTAGAAGTTATCTTCTCCTTGTAAAACATATTAGTCTCATCAAATGAAATATCAATAGACTCTTCCATTTTTGTAGTTGATTAATTATATACCATATAAGCCTTGCTTACTTGGGAATATCCAAGAAAAATTCCAATTTCAGCCTTGGCTTCCAACTTTTCTTTATATTTCTTGTTATTGTTATGAATGTAACAATTGTAACCAAAGACACTAAAATAATCTACTTTAGGTTTCTTTCCTTTGAGTAGTTCATAGGGGGTCTTGCTCTTGAGCTTGTGTATCAAACTTCTATTTATGATATAGTTTGTTGTGCTCACAACCTATGCCAAAAAGGATAGGGGCAAGTGAGCATCTACAATTAATGTCCCCGCATCTTCAATGAGTGTTCTGTTTTCCTTTCAGCTACCCCATTTTGTTGAGGAGTTTTAGGAGCAGAGAAGCAATTCCTGATACCTTCCTTCTCATAGAATTCTTGCATGGGAAGAGACTCAAACTCAGTACCATGATCACTTCTGATGAATGCAACTAGAGTAGAGTACTCAATCCTTATGCTCTTAAGAAAATTTGTAAGTACCTTTAAGTTATCTGACTTGTTTCTCAAGAAGAACACCCAAGTGAACCTTGAGAATTCATCAACAATAACTAAGGTATAAGACTTCCCCTAGGCTCTGTACAGCAATGGGTCCAAAAATATCCATATGGAGCAAGTACAATATCCTAGGTGAATCACTCTTTTTAAGTAACTTAAAACTATTTTTAGTTCGCTTGCCTAACTTATAAGCCCTGCAAAGGCTTTCCTTCTAGTAGGGGTAAAAAAGCATTCCTCTAATAAGGTTGTCTCTAGATAGTTTAGCAATATTTTTAAGGTTTACATGTCCTAATCTCCTATGCCAAAGATCATTAAAGCATATTTCAGTTTTAGCTGACTTAAAATAAACTATATAGATATTTCCTACTCTAGTGCCATTTAAAACTACTTGGTTATCAATTGAAGTAAAAATACAGGAAGTTTTGTTGAATGATACCTGGAACCTTTCATCACATAACTCACTTATTGATATAAGGTTGTGCTTCAGTCCATTTACATATGCAACCTTCCTGAAGGTGACTGCTCTAATTTTGACCTTTCCATATCCTTCAGTCTGGCCACAATTTGAATCACCAAATATTACTTTGGGTCCTAACTTTGACTTATAGTTGATTAGGTTGTCCTTGTTTCCAGTCATATGCTTTGAACAGCAACTATCCATATACCACTGTTGCTCTATGGTGGGATAGTCTTTCACCTACAATAAATCAGATTAGCTATTCTTGACCCAGGTTACCTTGGGTCCTTGTTGATTTACATAATTAAAGCTAGAAATATATAAATATTCGGGTTGATTTTTGTAACCTAAGGGATGATATCTTCTGGGTGGAATTATCCATTGGTTAAAGGGATTAATGTTTTGTCTTGGTTGATTAAAAATCCTGTTGGAATTTAAGTTTCTGTTATTATAAACTGGGGTCGACGAATTCTGGTACGTTTGTTGATCTGAGGTCGATAAATAGGGATGAGTTCGTCGAACTCCACTCAGAGAATTAAGGTATTCATTTTCTGGGCCCAAATTTTGTCGATCTCTAGTCGACGAACCATACTGGTTTCGTCGATCGTAGTTTAGAGAATAGTTATAGTAAAAGTTTGTGTTCGGAGTTCGTCGACTTGAGTTCGACGAATTGCACACATTTCGTCGATTTGAGTTCGACGAAATCTGCTGAACATAGTTCTGGTTTCATTTTTCTTACCCTTTTTCCTTTTCTTATTCTTGTGCTTTAGTTCTGTTTGATTAAGATTATTATCTTCTATTTTCTCTTTACCCTTTTCAGAACCAAATTTTATAGGGGTTGTTAAGATATTCATCTGAATCAGTAGGGGTTTCCTTGATGAAGCACCTAAGCCCATCTTTCCATTGAGTCTGGCATTCACTGTGCTTGTGATGTCCATCAGCTTGATACTTCTCCTATTTAGGGATTCGTCAAGCTGTCCTAGCCTCAGATAATTCAGTCTTTAATTTAATAATTTGTTCCTTAGCTAGAGTGATTTCATCCTTTAACTTGTTATTTTCAGAAAGTAGGTTTTCTTGTTCATTTAATTTCTCTCTAAGTTGCTTAATCTCTTTTTCAGAATTTATTAAATCAATGCACAAGGATTTGAATTCTGTTCTAAAACTTTCAAAATTAAAATCAAAAGAAGATAATACCTGATCCACTTCAGATAGAGGTTCTTCAGTGTCTGATTGGTCAGCTTCAGAATGGGTTCTTGATGCATCAATGGCCATCAAGCATATTTCCTTGGCCTTTGCTTCCTCTTCTTCTTCACTGGAGCTAGAAGATGAAGATCCATCTTCATTCTCACTCCATGTCTTAGCTACAAAACCGTTCTCCTTCCTTTTGTGCTTGCTGGAGGAGGGCATGTTGTAGTGCTGTTTCCTTATTTCTTTTTCTCTTCTTCTTTCCTTCTTTTGGTTCTTTGGACACTCTTAGATGAAGTGTCCAGGCTTCCCGCAGCCAAAACAAACAACTTCTTTAGTTGGTGTTTTGTCATACCTGGGCTTGTCATCTTGCCTTGATGACTTTCTTCTGAAGTCCCTCTTGCCCATCTTGTAAAATCTCTTGTCTAAGAGACTCGGGAATTATTCATTGACTATTGGGGATTCTAATTCTTCATTTGCTTTGAATGCAATACTTTGCTCCTTTCTTCCTGATGAAGGAGTCTTCTGCTCTACAGCCTATCTAGACTTTATCAATTTCTCGTAAGACTTGAGCTTTCAAGTAGAGATTTTGTGGAGATCTCATTTAGACTTCTGGATTCCATGATATGCTAGATTCTTTAATCCCATGAGCTAGGGAAGCATATGAGTATTTTAACATTTACTTCAGTTTGGGTGATGTCTTTGTCATAAGTCTTCAGCTCATTGATTATTGAGCTCAGTCTACTGTACATGTCACCAACTGACTCTGATTCATCCTTCTTAAAGTTCTCATATTGTGAGATGAGATTGGATCTCCTATCCTTTCTCTCATCAGCTGAACCAGCAACCATCTGGTTAAGTGAGTCCCATATTGCCTTAGTTGATGTGCATTCAGCCACCTTCTGGAAATATCATCAGACATTGACTGAGCCAGAATATTCATGGCCTTTGCATCAGCTATCTTGGCCTTTTTCTGAGAATCTGTCCACTCAGGTGGTGGAATAGCATGTGTGCTGGAACTAGCAGTAATTGTTGCAACTAGAAATGGTGGTCCTGTACGTCAAAATAGAATTAAAGATATCCTCATCAATAGAATTCATATATAGCTTGATTCTTGCCTTCCAGATGGCAAACTTATTTAAGTTGAAAACTAGAGGTCTGGTGCTTGCATAGTCTTTGTTCTGTGCCATTTTGTGATAATAGAAAAACTAGGAAAAGAAAATCAGATCTAGCAAGGATCTTTTGGTTCAAGTATTAACTTATACAACCAAAGGAACACCCCTCTAATACATGAAAGGAGGGGTTAGATATGATTACTCTAGAGGGGGGGGGGGGTGAATAGAGTATTAAAAAGTTTGGTTTATTCTTAATTTATATCAGAGTGAAAATAGTGATACCATATAGTAGTTAAGTAAAATAAAATAGGCTAAATATTCTAACAATCACAAACACAACAAGAACAAAACAAACAGAAAATGTGCAACTAGACAACACAAGAAATTTATAGTGGTTCCCCTAAACATGGGTACATCCACTCTTCTACCACCCTGGTAGGAATCCACTAAAAGGTTTTGATCAGGTGACTGCCACCTATGAGCTTTTGATCAGGTGCTCAAAAACCAATCTCAAGTCTTTTGATCAGGAGACTTGTAACCAAGCTAACTTTTAAAGGGAGTTAAAACCCTATATAGTGGGGATGAAAGAGGTTGATGGAAGTCTTCTCTTTTCTCAAAAACAACTTGAGAAGACTATATGGATTCTGATGGTGTCAAAGCTCCCCCTGAGAAGATGAAGGTTCAGGAAGAATGAGCTTTGCTTCAGGGTGAGTAGGTCTTCAGCTTTGATCTGCCAATGTCCAGGAAATCCAGTTGATTGATGTTGAATCAAAGATTTCTATAGATTCCTGGAACTAAAGATGAAGAAGACTCTTGATTTCTTATGATTGTTCTTCTTCAGTCTTGAGTATTGGCAAAGAATGAAAAAGCGTTGAGAGAGAATGAAAGAGACGTCCAGTCGTCCAATGTTCTCTATGCTGTATGTATTTCTTTTCTTATTTTTGTATCCTTGAAAAGAGTGAATCTCTTTTTAATATTATGTTAATTAATTTTGCTTTGAATTTTGAATAACTTCCTTAAATGCTGGCTGGTTTGGAGAATTCAAGCGGCGAGAATAAAACATTTACGAGTTTCACCATCTGTCCTTGATAGAATAAGCAAATAATTATTCTGATGAATACCATATTTAATGCAGCCAATAAAGGCTATATCCAGATGCATGTGTGCATTAAATACTCAGAATAATACTGCTAATAAATGAGAAAATAAAGGAACAGGAGGAGGGAAAAACTCATTCTGGGACCAGACAAAAAACGTCGAACTCTGAACAGAATTTGTCGACCAGAGATCCAAGATCGTCGACCAGAGAATTTCAGTTCGTCGACCTGAGCTCTGCGATCTGCTAACTGAGAAATACTTTCCTAATATGCACTCTGAGTTCGACGAGCTGAGAATCTTTCTGAAGAGAACAAATCGTCGAACTGAGCTCGAATAACGTCGAGCTCAGCACGTAGAATTAACTCTGAGTTTCGTCGATCTGAGATCGACGATCGTCGAGCTGAGTTCGAAGAATTTCGAACTGATCAAACTGTCTTCTGATATCTTTTAAGTCTGAGTATTCTGAGGTCCTTTACTGGCTGGTGTAAGAAGGTACAACTAAAAGGACTTAGCCTAAACTCTAGAACTACTAGACATGACCCTGGCTATACAATGTTGGGTCAGACTCAGCCTAAATTAGTGAACCTAGCCCAAATCCAACTAGTGATCCAACAATCTCCCCTTATTTGGGTGAGGTCACTAATACAAAACAAAATAAGTAAACATAAAGCAAAAGAAAATATATTTGACAGAAATAAACATTCAGCAGATATTTATAGCACATGCTTCATGATATAAACAAAAATTGAGTTCAAATGTAAATGAGAACAACACAATAGATAAACTCATTTTCTCTATTTAGCTTTATCATTGTCTGATCCTTCAGCAGGATGTTTGAATATCATTTCCTTATTTGGATTGGCAGCTTCTTTCTTTGACATATACATGTCAGATGCTCCAATAACAGTTTAAGATGATGTTCTTGGAAGAACAGCCTCTGGGTGAAGTTTCATGTAATTATCAACATCAAAGAACTATTTGCCTCTGCAAACCTTTTCAGCTCTTCTTTTCTGTAGGCTGACATTGTAGAATATTGAGAGATGTCCTTGCCTTCAGCCTTTGCTTTGTTGATCAAAGAGAGTCCTACAAGCTCATGATATCTAGCCATCTTGGTAGAGGTCTCCTATTTTTTATCAATAAAAGGAATGGGAGGAGACTCTTGCCTTTTTGGACTATAGTCCTGCTTTTGTTCTTGAGTAGAAGCTTTCTTGGAAGAGTCTGTAGGAGGATTACTTGTAGAGGTTTGCTGACTTCTTTGCCTAGGATGTCTATGATATGTTTTGGCCACAGGAGGAGGTTTTTGAATGAAGTTACCTGAGGAGCCTGAAGAGGGAGGAGGAGGAGGAGGGTCTTTCCTAAATTGTCTTAAAGGAGACCTATACCTTCTCCTCTTCTTCCTTTCTTTTTGTTCATTCTTGGACAACCACATCCATTTAGGCATTCCATGATAAGGAGTTATCTTCTGCAAAATATAATATGGAGTGTCATTATTTGGGTTTAGCTTAGGAGCATCCTTAGGAACAACCTTTCTTTTCTTGAATAGTTTCTTCTTGCCATTATCAGAATCAAAATCATCTGCTGGATCATCTTTAGAAGAACTCTGTGGGTTGTCATATAATGCATCAATCTCTGCTATAACTTCCTGTGGAATTTGCTTTTCAGCTTGAGGTGTAACAACTGGAGGAAGAATCACTGCATCTGAAGCCATTTCAGCTTCCTAAGCAATGTCTGCAGCAAAAATCTCATCCATATATGGCAATGGAGAGGAGGAGAAGACAAAAGTGGGAGGACAAAGAACCTTGGGCTCATAAAATTTATCCTCAGCCACCTTGATTATCTTAGCCTTTGGAACTAAAAAAAGTTCAGGATCTGGAGCTTCAAAGCTTTTCTGAATTTGCTGTAGAATTTCTGAACTGATAGGAGCTGTATAACAAAATATATTTGTACACAACTAAAGAGAGACAAAAGGAAGACAGTCTCTATACAAAAGATCAAAAGAATTAAGAACTGAATTCAGTTCAAGATCTGAAGAAATGAAACAATTTCCATAAAGAATATCCACAGAAAGAGGTAACTCAGTTGACTCAAAAACTGAATCCAAAAATTCATCAAGTTCTACATCAGGAATCTCTGTATCAACAATGTCTTCATCTACTGTTGTTACTGCTGCTGTTGCTGAAGCTTCTACTGCTGTTGCTGAAGCTTCTACTGCTGTTACTGCTGGAGCTACTTCTTCACAAAGTATCTCCCCCTACCTAGTTTCAGTAGGAACTAGAGCCAGGCCCTTGATAGAAGAAGGAGGGATAGGGAGGGCAGAAAGCTGAGCAACAAGAAGAGAGATAGAAGAAGTAAGAGGTGAAATAGCCTCTGCTATAAGTTGTTGAAGTAGGGGTGTGATGGATTGCAATATGGAGGAAATGGAGGGTGAAGTTTATTCCATGAATTCTTGAGGGGTCTGAGTAGAGACATATGGATTTACAGAAGAGGATGAGGGATGACAGTCTATCATGAGTTCATCTGGAGGAGATAAAGAATGGCTTGGAGATGAAAGAAGGTTTAATGATGGTAGTGATGTTAAATTTTGAAGTGGAGGTATATCTGCAAGATGATAAGGAAGAGGGGACAGAGGAGTAATAGAATCTTGTGAGATATCTTGCTCTAGGTGTTGTTGTATAGGAGAAGAAGTTGGGGATTGTGGAGGTGTAGGTTGATTAACTGGTGAAGAAGGGTTGATGGGGGAAGCAGGAGGTGTAGGTGTAGGTGTGGGTTGATGAACTGGAGCTGTAGAGATTTGTTGGAAGGATGTGGAAGGAGTTTGAATGAGGGGAGGAGGAGGAGGAATAGAATTGTCCTCTACAGGGTGGGGAGTGGCTGGAATTGCCCTAGTACTCTAAGAAGTCTTGGAGGAGGAAGCCCTAGATGGCTTTGGGATGTTTCTTTCCCACTTGCAAAATAAGGTGCAGGTCAGCCTCTTCGAGGCATTGATGAATACGTTCGGGGCGACCAGTGATTCAGAAGCCTTTGCCTGAAGGAAGACGCCAAGTATCCTACAAAAACACACTTCTTTCTTAGTGTTTTTCTTCCTTATCAGATCAAACAAAATCCGAGCCTAGTTAACGGCTTTCTTGTTAACTACAACACACATAACTAAAAATTATTATCTAGTAATATAGTCATGGGCGGTATGCTTCCCCAGTAAAACCTTGCCAGCTACGTATGTAAGGAACTTGTACCCGTAAGTCAAATGTTTCTTCAGCAATTTATTGAGGTTATCTCCAGAATATCCCATTAAAGTCAACATCTCATCAAATTCAGAAGAATCAATTTCAAGTTCTTCTTCTCCATTTACTAAACCGAAAATTTCTATAAGAGTTTCTGGGGTTAGAGGGATGGCGTTACCCGCTATGGTTCCAACCATGGTATCAACATCTGGAGTCGATGAAGAGTAAACCCATTCTCTGATTTCAGCCGCTGCTATCTTCATTCTGGTTTTCATCAAGTTCTTCAAGTGTAATTCATCAAACAACCACAGAATATCGAGAAATATCTGATCTTAGTGTTGAAACGATTCAAAGTCAATGTCGAAACCCATGTCAAACTTCATTCCTGCGAGAGCACCTACCGGAATCGCCATAGTCGCCTGCAATAAGGAAACAGAAAGATCAAGTGCAAGGGAACTGAACGCACGTGATGGAGGTCGAAGAAAACCTAGTTATAAGGTTTTTCAGAGTATGAAACGACAAACTCTATCTTGCGAGACATATGAAATCTTCGATCTGGGATCGACGAAATATTTTATTGACAAAAGAGTTCGTCGATCTCAGTCAAAAGAAGGGAAAACTTTTCGTCATTCTCAGATCGATGAAAATTTTCTTAATCCAGATCTTCGATCTCAGGTCGACGAAAATTGACTTACTCAGAGAGTTCATCGATCTCAGGTCGACGAAAAATCTCAAGAACATTTCCAAGTTCGTCGATCATAGACAGAAATTAAATTAAGGCTTCTCCATTTATCATACCAAGCTGATTTATAAAGAACATATGGTTCCTCTCATCAAAAGGTTTGGTGAGGATATCTGCTCTTTGCAAATCAGTTTATATATAGACAAGGTTAATTTTATTTTTGTCTACACATTCTCTAATGAAGTGATACGTTATATCTGTATGCTTAGTTCTACTATGATGGACTAGATTTTGTGCAATGGAAATTACACTAGTGTTATCACATAATAGAGTTCAATTATTTAAGTTGAACCCATAGTCCAGAAGTTGGTTCTGGATCCACAGCATCTGGGAACAGCAACTGCCAATTGCTATATATTCTGCTTCAGCAGTCGATGTAGACACAAATGACTGTTCCTTGCAAAACCAGGAGACTAATCTAGTACCAAGGAATTGGCATGTTCCAGAGGTACTTTATCTGTCTACTCTGCATCCAGTAAAGTCTACATCTAAGTATCCAGTTAACTCAAACTCTGACTCAGTAGGATACCAAAGTCCTAGACTAGGACAACTCTTTATATATCTTAAAATCCTTTTTAAGAAAGTAAGGTGAGATTCTTTGGGGTTCACTTGGAACCTAGTACAAAGAAATGTACAGAATATTATGTCAAGTCTGCTTGCTGTAAGGTATAGTAGAGATCCAATAATGGCCCTATATAATTTCTGATCAACAGGTTTCCCATATTCATCAAAGTCAATTACAACATTTGTAGGCATAGGTGTTTTCTTGGTTGAGGCATCTGACATCCCAAACTTTTTGATCAGCTCTTTAGCAAATTTAGAATAGGATATAAAGATGCCATCAGGTAGCTGCTTCACTTGGAGGCCAAGGAAGTAAGAGAGCTCACTCATGCTACTCATCTTAAACTTTGAATGCGTGAGGTCAGAGAACTCCTTGCATAGTTTGGAATCTGTAGACCCAAATATAATATCATCTACATAAATTTGTAGTAATAAAATTTGATCCTTATGGTGCCTAGTGAATAATGTCCTATCTACAATGCCTCTAGAAAATTTATGTTCTAAAAGGAAGCTAGCTAAGGTCTCATACCAAGCTCTTGTAGCTTTCTTTAATCCATAAAGAGCTTTATGCAATCTAAAGACATAAGAGGGATGAGTTGGAGAGATGAAACCTGGAGGTTGTTCAACATAGACCTCTTCATTTAGTTCTCCATTCAGAAAGGCACTCTTGACATCCATTTGAAAAACTTTGAATTTCTTGTAGTCAGCATATGCAAGGAAGATCCATATTGCTTCCAGCTTTGCAATAGGTGCAAAAGTCTGGTCATAGTTATTGCCTTCCTCCTGCCTATAACCTTGAGCAAAAAGTCTTGCTTTATTTCTTATGATGACACCTTGGGCATCCAGCTTGTTTCTATATACCCACTTAGTTCCAATGATTAGGTAGTCTTTGGGTCTTGGAACTAAGTCCCAAACTTAGCATCTCTCAAATTTATTGAGCTCCTTTTGCATTGCAATGATCCAGTGTGGATCTTGCTCTGCATCTTTAATGGATTGGGGCTCAATTTGAGATATGAAGCAGGCATGCATCAAATCTTGATTGAGTTGATGCCTTGTATGCACACCAGCTGACATGTCTCCAATTACTTGAGATGTGTGGTGATCTCTAAGTATGATAAAGTCAGTGGATGGATTTGGTTGTTCAACAGCTTGGGGAATAAATTCCTCTGGTGGAATAGGATTAGCTGTTGTTGGTTCTATATTGACATCAGTTTCTTCATCATCACCTTTTTCAACAATATGTTGAGGAGGATGTGTAACACCCTCATTGGTGAGGGTCAACTCATTTAGACTCTCACACATGTTAGGTACCTGCAAAGTTTCACTGGTAGAAGTAGTCTTATCCTTATAAAACATGTTAGTCTCATCAAAAGAGACATGAATAGACTCTTCAATTTTTAAAGTAGATTTGTTATAAACCCTATAAGCCTTGCTTACTTGGGAATATCCAAGAAAAATTCCCATATAAAACTTGGCTTCTAATTTTCTAATGTGTTTCTTATTGTTGTTGTGAATATAACATAAGCATCCAAATATTCTAAAGTAGTCTATTTTAGGTTTCTTCACTTTCAGTAGCTCATAAGGGGTCTTATTCTTATGCTTGTGTATAAGACTTCTGTTCAGCACATAATTTGTTGTGCTTACAGCCTCTGCCAAAAAGGATAGGGGCAAATAAGCATCTGCAAGTAATGTGCCTGCAAATTCAATTAGTGTTCTATTCTCCCATTCAGTAACCCCATTCTATTGAGGTGTTCTAGGAGGTGAGAAGAATTGTCTGATACATTCCTTCCTACAGAACTCTTGCATAATAAGAGACTAAAACTCAGTACTATGATCACTTCTGATCAATGCAACTTGAGTAGAGTACTCAATCTGTATGTTCTTGAGAAAGTCTGTAAGAATCTTAAAGTTATCAAAAGTAGATCTCAAAAAGAACACCCAAGTTAATCTAGAGAAGTCATCTACAATCACTAAAGTATAAGATTTCCCTCCTAGACTTTGTACTGCTATAGGGCCAAAAAAGTCCATATGTAGTAAGTATAATATCCTAGGTGAGTCACTCTTGTTTAATGATTTAAAACTACTTTTAGTTTGCTTGCCTAATTGACAAGCCCTGCAAAGGCTTTCCTTCTTATAGGGGTAAGAAGGTAATCCTCAAACAAGGTTGTCCCTAGTTAATTTGGCAATGTTTTTCAAGTTAACATGACCTAATCTCCTATGCCAAAGGTCATTATTATTACTAGTTGAATTAAATAAGCAAATTTCAGATTTGGCTGACTGGAAGTTAATTAAGTAAATGTTTCCTACTCTAGTTCCAGTCAATACTACACTATTGTCCAAAGAAGTGATAATATATGAGGTTTTTGTAAATGATACCTGAAACCTTTCATCACATAATTGACTTATGGAGATGAGGTTGTGCTTCATTCCACTTACATATGCTACATTCCTGAAGTTAACAACTCCAACTTTAACTTTATCATAGCCTTCAGTCTGGCCATAGTTGGAGTCACCAAATATTACCTTTGGTCCTAGCTTTGCCTTATAGTGTATTAGGTTGGCCTTATTTCCAGTCATATGCTTAGAGCAGCCACTGTCCAAATACCACTGTTGCTTTGTGGTAGAATTGTCTTTTACCTGGAATGAAACAGATTAGTCATTTCTGACCCAGGTTACCTTGGGTCGTTCTTTCTTCACATAATTAAAACTAGAAATGTAAGAGTATTCAAGTTGGCTTTTATAACCTAAAGGATGATATTTCCTAGGTGGTATAATCCATTGATTAAATTTATTATTAAATGTTCTTGGTGGATTATAGATTTCAAAAGGATTGAGATATCTGTTATGCTGATCTGGGATCGACAAACTATGGTAAGTTCTTCGACCTGAGCTCGACGAATTGGGATAAGATCTTCGATCTCATCTCAAAGAATGAAGGTATTCACTCTCAGGAAACCAATATCGTCGATCTCCGATCAACGAACAATACTGGTTTCGTCGATCGTAGGTTGAAGAATAATTGTTTTTATGGTTTGCGTTCAGAGTTCGTCGTTCAGAGGTCGATGAACAATTCACATTTCGTCGATCTAAGTTCGACAAAAACTGTTGAACATTATTGTAGTTGTTTTTCTTCTTATTCTTGGATTTTTTTAGTTCCATTTTCTTTAATACTTCATTTACTTTATCTACTTGTTCAGTATTCTTTTTACCCTTATCTGAAATAAAATTTAATAGTTTAGATAACTGATTCTTCTGCATTATAAGTGGTTCACTAGATGATGCTCCTACTCCTAGTTTACTATTATTAGTCCTAGCATTTATAGTACTAGTTATGTCCAATAGTTGTAAGCTTCTAACATTAAGAGATTCTTCTAATTTCTTGGCCTTACTTAGTTCAGATTTTAGGAAAACAATTTGTTCATTTGCTGAGTCAAGTTCAATTGTTAGTTAAGTATTTTCAATAATGTGCTTGTCTAGATTAGTTAATCTTTCTCTAAGAAGTTTAATTAATTTTTTAGTGTTAATTAAATCTATACACATGGTTTTAAATTTATTTTTAAAACTATCAGAACTATAATCAAATGATGATAGTACCTGATCAACTTCTGATTCTGAAGCTTCTTCATTATCAGATTCTTCTTCAGCATTTGATGGGTTGCAAGAGGAATTAATAGCCATGAGGCAGACTTCCCTAGCCTTTGCCTTTTCTTCCTCTTCACTGGAGCTGGAGAATGTGGATTCATCTTCTGTATCACTCCAGGTTTCAGTAACAAAGCCCTTCTCCTTCTTTTTGTGCTTGCTGGAGGAAGGCCTGCTGTAGTGTTTACTCCTGGAGTCTTTTTCTCTTCTCTTCTCTTTCTTTTAATTCTCAGGGCATACAGAAAGGAAATGTCTAGGTTTTCTGCATCCAAAGCACAATATTTCTTTAGTGGGAGTTTTATCATACCTGGGCTTGTCATCATTCCTAGATGACTTTCTCCTGAAGTCCTTTCTTGCCATTTTATAGAATCTCTTAGCAAAGAGACTCATCTATTCTTCATTGACTATTGAAGCTTCAGTCTCTTCAACATCTTTGAATGTTATATTTTGCTCCTTTCTTGCTAGTGGATGTTGTCGCAAGAAATGCGCCTTCTAGTTAACGGGTGTTTGATCTCACAAGCTAAGGTGAAGGAGGAAGGGTTGTGGGGATAGAGAAGAGGTTTGTTGAGAGCATCTGGGAAGCTTGCTAATCAATGGAAGAGCTTGCTTGATCAGCGGAGGAGGTTGATCAGGAACTGTCGAGCGGACAGCTACTTTGGCGGTTGAGCTCTACAGGTTGATGCCGAGAGAGGAGAGAAGGGGGGGGGGGGCGCTAGCAGCAGCAAAAGCAGACTTTGCCTGCCGCAGCTTGAATGCCACTCTTGTGGCGGGCTTTTCCTTTAATCAAGAAGTAAGTTTACAACATGTTATTGCCTCATTACATGAAAATGCATTAAATGGTACAAAGGGGGAAGCTGACGGCTAAGGAAAGGATAATGTCAAAGGCTGCACAGTTTAACTAGGGGAGGTCGGTAGACCGTGCGGTCAGCTGATCAGACAGCTAGCTGGACTTAGCTGGGCGGACTACTTGATCGATCAGAGAGAATAAAAGGGGAGCAGGTCGCGCGGACTGGGAAACCGAGTCCGCAGTAACTGATGCCGGGATCTTAAAGCCTCTGTCGTGTCCTTAAATGAGAGGTACAGGGGCCTATTTATAGGCCTGAGGAGGTAATGGTCTTGGTAATGTCACCCCCGGTGAGTCGGTGAGTCGTGTGAGTACAATGCTGAGTCCGCGGAGTCCGTGCTAGGCCGCGTGGTTAGGGACTTTGAGCTGGTCTTGCTTTTGGCGGACTGGGACGAGTCCGCCCCTGCTGTTGAGCGAGCTCGCACCAGGCTGTGCGAGCTGAGGAGGAGTTCGCCCGCTACTGAGTATAAGCGGACACTAGGAAACTTGAGGGCTAGCTGGCGGACTGCAGAACGAGTCCGCCCAGCCCGCTATAGAGATGAGGCAGATCGCCAGCTGCCGAGCCCGGGTTCATCTGGCGGAATGCGCAATGAGCCCGCCTAACTCGCGATGGACGGATTGAGCAGGTTGCCTGATGGTGCCATCCTTTGCTTGGGGATGAGGGTTGGCGACCTGGCGGACTGACCAGTCCAGGTCGCGTACTGCTGATTGGAGGCTTGTCACTGCATGAGGTAAGCGACGTGTCGGTCTGAGATCTTGTACGCCTACAGATGGCGGACAGGAGTACTGGTTGCCATATGGATGTGCAGGCTGGAGAGCTGGTGGGAGGAGCGAGTCTGCCTCCCTTAGATAGACAGAAGACTGAGTCTGCCACCTTCTGCCAAATAGAAGGAGCAGGTCGTAGCCTCTGGCTGAGCATCTAGCGAGCGGTCTGGGCGGATCGGAATTTGAGTCTGCAACTCAGTTGAGTAGTTCTCACCTAAGAGTACGAATGAACAACCACACAGTTATCTTATCTAACCGCGCGGCCTGCAGGGGCGGACTGAGGAAGTAGTCCACAGTCCCTAGAGAACGAGCGGCTACTGCGTGACCTGGGAGATTAGACTAGGGAGACCTCCCTAGTCGCGCGGACTGAGCGGAATGAGAAGTCAGTCCACCCACCCTTAGAAGGAAAGGCTGACAGGCCGCAAACTCCTGGTGCAGACCGTGACTTGTGAGATGGCTACCTTGGGAGGGATTGCCGATTTCTAGGTTAACATAATCCCCGCACTTTTTCAAGTTCCGAAGAGAACTTCGAAAAAGTAGGAGACCCATGAAAATCGTGATCCTTCCCTCGAGAAAAGGAAGGGGTAGGAGAGATGGAACCTGATGTCTCTCCTGAGAAAAATTTTGTTAATACCTGACTTTTTCCTGCGAAGCAAAGAATTAACATAGGCAGAAATAGGTACATCTTATGCGTACCTGGGTTGCTTTTGCAAAAAGAAGAAGACATGAATGTATCCTAATTGGCTCTACAAAACAGCGATGAGAGGAAAGCATAGAAGAATAATAACTTGCAAGTACCTGAAGGAGGCTTGCAAGCACCTGTTAACTTCTACAAAAAGAAGAGTGAGTGGCGGATATGATATAAAACCGAGTTGCAAGTACCTGAAAGGAACTTGCTAATATTTGCTAATCTCTACAAGAGAAGAGTAAACAACGTATATGATAGAAATGTAAGCTGCAAGTACCTGAAGGGAACTTGCTAATATCTGCTAATCTCTGCAAAAGAAGAGTAAGCAATATATATGATAGAAAAGTAAGATGCAAGTACCTGAAGGGAACTTGCTAATATCTGCTAATCTTCTCAAAAGAAGAGTAAGCCGCTGATATTACAGAAAAGTAAGCTGCAAGTACCTTAAGGGAACTTGCTAATATCTGCTAATCTCTGCAAAAGAAGAGTAAGCCACAAATATGATAGAAATGTAAGGTGCAAGTACTTGAAGGGAACTTGTTAATATCTACTAATCTCTGCAAAAGAAGAGTGAGTAGCAGATATAGAAGAAAGAAAACTAAGTCGCAAGTACCTGGATGGACCCTGCGAATGTTGACTGTTGATATGATAAGATATAATTGGATAGCAGAAGAGATACCTACCAAACTCTGCTATTGACTGAATAAAGATCAAACCACGATAATGATTGTCTCGCGTGATCAAGTATAATGTTTTATACATGAAATCCAGATCAGCAAGATGAAACCAACTTAATTTAGACTTATAACAGCATGACTTGTCAATCAAGGAGAACCAGATACTTTGATTAAATGATTCGTGTCGCTAGCATCTGATAAGAGAGCTTGTGGATAACCATCTAATAGAACTTTATGCAGGCAGCGCATATAAGATGATCATAAGCCAAAAAGATATTTCCGATCCTTGGAATATGTTGAATTTATCCTGCCAACCTGCAAGAAGGCAGAAAGACAAAGGAGGGCTACACCTCGAAGATGATCGAAAAAGACTGGATGCTGCCACAGGTATTCCCAGTGGGCATTATGTATCATTTGCCAAAGTCATCCAGGGTGTAGTCGTACCTAAAGCGGGCTGGCCGTGCATCCTTTGAAGGTCATAGAAGATAAAAAAGCACAAGTAAGGAAATTCCTGTGGAGGAATCGACTGATAGACTGCTCTCTTGCCTCGGGTTACAAGCATCGCTGATCAATTAGACTAGTTGCGCCAAGTGGCCTATTGCTTGTCTGCGGATTGATCAGCGGAATTGTGGGTCCCTAGAAGGCACGGATCGAGAGTACCAACGAGTGTTCTGCCGTCACAGTTGTGAGATGATCGAAGAGACAAGGCTACAATTGATCGCCATTTCTTGTCACGCAAAGATCATCATAACTGTAATGTATCCCTCAATGTGGCACGATAGAACTATCACAGGCTGCCTCCCCTAGGCTCCCACAATGTGCTAGACACCGGCCAGGATCCGAAGTCTTAAGTTCACCATCACAAATTGAATGGCCCCCACTGCACATTTGAGAAACTCCTCATCATATGTGGTGATTGTGGTCTTATGCCGGAGGACAATTTACGGAGGGAACAACAAGACTTGGCGATATCTCAGTAGTTCCGCGATCTCTTCGTCAAAGAGAAAAATATAGAGGTGAAGCATTATAAAAAGGGAACTGTGTCAGTATGGGATCTCTAACGTAATCTTTATTGAATGAAAATGAAAGAACACTTAGAAGTGTTTTAGAAAAAAAAATGTTTGAAGAGTGTAAAGAAAAATATAACTGGCCTAGATTGTGAATAGCTTTGCGGACTTTGAGGCAAGAAAGTCGCGTGTCTCCTTTTGCTTTTTGAGATTTTATGGATGAGATGGACTATTATTCTGGAGAACATATTGGCATTTGCCCTGCTTCAGCATTTTCTCCATCAGTTGTTGAAGGGCTTTGCAATCTTCTGTCGCATGACCTTTTACTTTGTGAAATTCGCAGAATGAATCCGAATCTTTTGGCCTTTGATCTGGCGGTTGACAAGGCTTTTTAAAGTTATCCTTACCCTTCAGGACTTGGCCTACTTCCTGCATTGTCGCGTTCAGTTCCAACTCAAACAAGTCTTCATCTGCTGTTGATGGACCAAAGCTGTTTGCGGAGTTTGTGGTGGATGAACAGAAGGGACTGGCATTCGCCGTTTTTTACTTTGGAGGTAATCCTTTCTTTGGAAGAAATGTTGATGACGTTGGCACATTCTTTCCTTCCTTGCTTGAGGTTGAAAATCCTTTATAAGAAACTTTGGAGGCTGCTAGTAAGAAGAAGAAGAATCCTTCACTGCTATAAGCCTGGAGATGAAATTAGGATTCCCCTTTTCAATGCAAACATATTCATTGGCGAGGCTAATCATCTCTTGATACTTCCTTGGCTGACGGAGGTAGGCCTCAAACTTGAGTGGTCCTTCTTATAAACCAACTATCAAAGCGACTTTATTGAATTCGGGATCAATATTCTTAACTTCTAAGGCTTTCCTTTGGAAGCGCTCAGTGAAGTGGGCTAATGTCTCGCTCTCGTGTTGCTTGATATGGAACAAAGCTTCTGGGCCTCTTTTTCTCTTAGCGTAAAATTTAGGAAACTCTCTAAGGTGATTGGCAGAGTAAGTGATGGCTTGGCTGGCTCTGAAGAAACTCTTTCCTTGCACAGTAACTAGAGTCTGCAGAGAGACTGTTGTCTGCCTAGGCGGATAACTTGTCGGATATGCACAAGGATCAACTGGCAGAAAAGTTGGCGGATAATAATATGGATGGGTTGATGGACAGACTAGTTGGTCCATCACTAAAGATGCCTGATTGATTGGAGGAGACAGGTCTATTGTTGGCTGCGCCTCCAATTGTTGATCGATAACAACTAGAGTATCGTTGAGTACAAGAAACTATTGGGCAGTTTCATGATGTATCAGCCCGAGGGCTTCCCAGAGAGCATCTTCGCTGGTACAAGGGATATTTGGAAGGGGTTGGTTGTCTGATTGATGGTATGGCATGAGTAACCACTAATTTCAATGTCTGATCGAGATCTGAAGGTCGTGTGTTAACTATTGACGCAAGAAATACGCCTTCTAGTTAATGGGTGTTCGATCTCACAAGCTAAGTTGAAGGAGGAAGGGTTGCAGGGATAGAGGAGAGGTTTGCTGAGAGCAGCTGGGAAGCTTGCTGATCAATGGAAGAGCTTGCTTGATTAGTAGAGGAGGTTGATCAGGAACTATCGAGCGGACAGCTACTTTGGCAGTTGAGCTCTACAAGTTGATGCCGAGAGAGGAGAGAAGAGAGGGGGGGGGGAGCTTGCAGCGGCAACAACCGACTTTGCCCGTCGCGGCTTGAATGCCACTCTTGCGATGAGCTTTTCCTTTAATCAAAATGTAAGTTTACAGCTTGCTATTGCCTCATTACATGAAAAAGCATTAAAGGGTACAAAGGGGGAAGCTTGCGGCTAAGGAAATGAGAATATCAGAGGCTGCACGGTTTAACTAAGGGAGGTTAGCAGACCGCACGGTCAGCTAATCAGGCAGCTCGCTGGACTTTGCCGGGCGGACTACTTGATCGAGCAGAGAGAAGAAAAGGGAGCAGCTCGTGCGGACTGGGAAACCGAGTCCACGGGAACTGATGTCGGGATCTTGATGCCTCTGCCGTGTCCCTGAATGAGAGGTACGGGGGACCTATTTATAGGCCTGAGGAGGTAACGGTCTTGGTAACGTCACCCCCGGTGATTGGTGAGTCATGTGAGTATAATGTTGAGTCCGCGGAGTCTGCGCCAGGCCGCACTGTTAGGGACTTAGAGGTGGTCTTGCTGTTGGAAGACTTGGACGAGTCCGCCCCTGCTGCTGAGCGAGCTCACGGTGGGTTGTGCGAGCTAAGGAGGAGTTCGCCCGCTGCTGGGTAGAAGAAGACACCGGGAAACTAGAGGGATAGCTGGCGTACTGCAGAACGAGTCTGCTCAGCCTGCTGTAGAGAGGAGGTAAATCGTCGGCTGTCAAGCTGGGGTTCATCTGGCGGACTGCGGAACAAGCCCGCCTAACTTGTGGCGGATGGGTTGAGCAGGCTTCCTGCTAGTGGCATCCTTTGCTTGGGGACGAGGGTTGGCAACCTGGTAAACTGACCATTCCAGGTCGTATACTGCTGACTGGTGGCTTGTCGCTGCTTGAGGTAGGCGACCTATCGGACTGAGATCGAGTCCTCCTACAGCTGGCGAAAAGGAGTGCTAGTTGTCGTATGGATGTGCAGGCTGGAGAGCTGGTGGGAGGAGCGAGTCCGCCTCCCTTAGACAGCTGAAAACTGAGTCCTCCACCTTCTGCCGAATAGAAGGAGCAGGTCGCCGCCTCTGGCTGAGCATCTAGCGAGCAGTCTGGGAAGATAGAAATTTGAGTCTGCCACTCAGTTGAGTAGTTCGCACCTGAGAGGAAGAATGAATGACCACACTGTTATCCGATCTAACCGCGCGGCCTGCAGGGGTGGATTGACAAAGCAGTCTGCAGCCCCAATGGAACGAGCGGATGCTGCGTGACCTAGGCTGTCAGACTAGGGAGACCCCCCTAGCTACGTGGACTGAGCGGACTGAGAAGTCAGTCCACCCACACTTAGAAGGAAAGGCTGACAGGCTGCGACCTCCTGGTGCAGGCTGCGACTTGTGAGCTGGCTACCTTGGGAGGGATCGCCAATTTCTCGGTTAACAATGGAAGAGTCCTTTGTTCTACAACTTCCTTGGATTTGATCAGCTGCACATAGGATTTGAGCTTTCCCAGGAGAGATTATGTGGAAATCTCATTCAAGCTTCTGGCCTCTAAGATTGGCCAGATTTTGGATTCCCAAGAGCTTGGGAAGCACATTAGGATCTTGTCATTCACCTCGGTGAGAGAGATGTCTTTATCCAAGGTCTTCAACTCACTAATGATGGAGCTAAATCTGTTGTACATGTCACTGAAAGATTCAACTTCATCTTTCTTGAAATTTTAATACTGTGAGATGAGAGTTGATCTTCAATCCTTTCTCTCATCTGCTGAGCCAGCAACCATCTGGTTGAGAGAATCCCAGATTGCTTTTGTAGAGGTGCATTCAGCCACCTTTTGAAAGATGTCATCTAACATGGTTTGATCCAATATGTTCATTGCTTTGGCATATGCAATTTTGGATTTCTTCTGTGCATCTATCCACTTAGGTGGTGGAATAACATGCGTGCTTGAAGTAGAAGTTGAAGCAGATGCTGCAGTAGGAGGTCCTGTCAAAATGGAATTAAATATGTCCTCATCAATAGAGTTCATATACAGTTTAATTCTTGCCTTCCAGATGGAAAACTTATTTATATTGCAAACTGGAGGTCTGGTGTTTACATAATCCTTGTTCTATGCCATTGTGATATAAGAAAAGTTGAGAAGAAGAAACTATAATCTAACTGGATCTTGGTTCAAGTGTTAACTTATACAACCAAACAAACATGATAGTTTAACTTTCAAGGCAGCCTAAACACCTAGAGGGGGGGGGGGGTGAATAGGTTCTGCTTCTCTTTCTAAAACTTCTAGACAGAATTCAATTTAATAACTAATATAATAAACACAGCAATCACAGAAAACAACACATCACAGATTGCACTATGTTTTATAGTGGTTCCCCAAGGTCTGGGTACATCCACTTTCCCCCTTCACCTATCTAGCAGTATGCTAGATTCGGCCAAACTTCCACTTATCTCAGATCAATAGATCTTACAACTCAGAACCCAACTGGTTCCTACAACTCAGGCACAACTGCCCTACCTCAGCCTTGCCCCAAGGCCTACAGCTCAGAGAATACCCTTCTCCTACACTCAGGCAATCAGCCCTACCACTCAGAGTTCAACACTCCTACACTCAGCCTTTATAACATAGGCTTACAACTCAGATCTGTATAAACAGATCCTACAGAAATATAGAAAAGATTGTCTTAATTGTCTTGCCAAAGTTGAGAGAGAAAAGGCAATGACAATTCTTGATCAGCTGATGCAATCAACTGTTTCTTAGCCTTCTTCAAAGCTTCTTGAAAATGTACTTAGCTGAGTTGATTCCAAACAGCTTCTTGAGAATCCACTGGTGGATTCTTTCTTCTTCTTCAAATTCTGACTTGATCTCTCTCTATCCAGAACTTTGAATGATTCTTCTGAATTCTGATTAGAACTCTTCTTAGATCTATCCTTAGATAGTCTTCTTAGATCTCCCGGAGAAGATCTTCTTAAGTGCCTAGCACTTTCTTGAAATGAGTAGAATAGTAATCCTTCTCCACTTTCTGATCCAATGTATTTCAAAAGGTCAGTTCTATATGTTGTTAAATATTTTCTCCTTCTGAATCTGTCTATTTATAGACATTCTTCATGGTAACCGGCTGATCCGGTTTCTAACCGTTTTCTGACAAGTCTGACAACTTCAGTTAACCGGTGATAACCCACATCTGTCAAGTCTTCAAACAAGTCCTGTGCCTTAGTCTTGAATCACAAGTTGTTGAAACAGTCAGTCAGAAAGTGTCGAGACAATCTGTCTATTTGTGTCGACATAATTGACTTTGGTGTCGACACAGTCTTTAGTGATGTCGACTAAGTTGCCTTTGAGTCGACACAGCTTCTTCTGCAAATAACTTGATCTTGACTCTTCAGTGTGTCGACACAAGTCCTGTGTGTCGACACAATTGTTGTAGAATCATAACTTTAGTAAGTGTCGACTTAGCCTTCAGGTGTCGACACATTCATTTTTTTTAACTCTGCTATTATGTGTCGACTTAATCACAATGTGTCGACACATTCTGCTGGTGTCGACTAACTTGAGGTCGACTATTTTCTTCTGTGTCGACACATTCAGATGATGTCGACAATCTTGAGATCGACTATATTCTTCTGTGTCGACACATTCTCCCAATGTTTGAGGTCGACGCTTTTCTTCTGTGTCGACACAATTTCCCAGTATTGTGTCGACTCTTTTCTTCTGTGTCGACACAAATTCCCAGTGTTGTGTCGACTCTTTTTCTGTGTCGACACTTTTTCCCAGTGTAGTTGTAGACTAACTGCTATGTGTTGACACTGCTTCCCAGTGTTGTGTCGACTATTTTCTTCTGTGTGTCGACACTGCTTCCTTTGTGTCGACACTTGGACTTAGAATTTTTCTGCATACTTTATTAACTTTCCACCTGCACATGTCAACTTAAAATAACATCAAATACACCTTGATGTATGTCATTGAGCTAAGTTGGGCTTCTTCAAATCAGGTACACATTTTCCAATGTACCCAACAATCTCCCCCTATTTGGAGAAGTCATAACCCCTATAGCCAATGATATACACCATTTATAAACAGTACTAAATGATGATTAATGACATAGCAGGAATACTTTAAATATAAACAAAACATAACATAGAATAATTCAGAGTCAATCATCACAGAATGCACATTATAATATGCCAAACAACATTTTGTTTATAACAGGGTAATGTTTGATTACAAAGTTTTACATTTGATGATTACATCACAACATTACACAATATTTAAAACAAAATCAGGATTGATCAGGCTCTTTAATTGTAATCCCTTTGCCAGACTGAATTGTAGCTGTCACAGGAGCTTCTGATTCTTCAGCTATCTTCTTTCCTTTAAGATCAGCCTTCTTCTGAGCTTCTTCCTTGATCCTTTGCCTTTCAAAATAATGAAAAGGCTTTGGGAAGTATTTGCTTGGCTCCTTAGCATCTGATGGCAGTCTTCCCAGCTTGGCTTTCCTTCTGAATTGTACAATTGCCTCTTGCCTTGCCTCATACTTCTGCCATTCAATTTCATTGTACCACTTCCCTCTCTCATGAACTTTATCCTGTACAGCTTTCCATGCAGTGAGTATGATGTTCCTTGAAGTAGGACTCCACTGCTCATAATCTGGCTTCAGTACAGCCTGCTCTCTGAATTTCTTCTTTGCCAATAGAGCATCCTGCTGTTCTTTCAGAGTAGCCTCAGGCTTATCAACTTTTCCAAAGACAATATTAGTAACCCCCTTTGGAGGACTATACATTCCTTGAACTTTCTGATCAATCAAGTCAAAATCTGGAGGGGGGTATATGACTTGGGCAACCTCAGGTTGATTGCCTTCAAGTAGATTAAATTGTATTCCTGACTCAGCTACCATAGCATCATCACACAATGGGGGATATCCCAAAGTGGCTCGAATGCTATTGGTCACCCACTTGGTGTGCTCAGAGCCGGCATGAATTAGCATCCTCTCCCCCTTTATGGCTTCTCTTGAGACATGATCTCTAAGGTCCTCTTTTTGAAATCGAATTTGGCCATCCAAATAATTCACTCCCTCCTTGAAAAATGGTCTTAACTTTTGAAGCTTTTCAGATATTTCCTTTTGAGAGGTTGTGATGGCAGTCTTAACAGATGCAATAGCAGCCTGAAAATTCTTATCAAATTCTTCCATTTCTTTGGCTCTATCTGCAGGCATCCCTGGAACAATCTTCTTCACCTCTGTAATGATCTCATTATGAGATTCAGTTAAATTGTCATTCATTCTTATTTGATTTTCCAGAACATAACTTTGCTTCAAAGCAATATCATCCACTTTTGTAGAGATAGCCTCCTGTTGTTTAGCCAGATAAACTACAGCATTGCCACCCTTGTGGAAGCAATCTGTCATTTCAGTTTTATGCAAGTTTACTTGAAATTGGATGGACTTGATATCCTGAGCTAAGTCAAACTGGACTGACTTGCTATTTTCATCAACATACTTCTCCAGAGCCATCCTTTGGTCATCCAATTTTACTTGAAGATCTACCATAAATTTATTGTAATCAAAGGCTGGAGAAACTTGTGGAGTTGTTGTCTGCAATGCCTGCTTATAGTTCTTGCTTCTTCTCTTAAAGACAACAAGTTTTCTCTTCTTTGCCACTCTGGCTTCTTCAGTTTCTGTTTCAGAGGAAGTATCTACATGAATTCTTTCCTGTGGATGAGGAATTGTATCTGTTCCAGGGGAGTGTTGCTCAACTTCAACATCCACAGGCTCATCCTCAACCTGTGTTTCCACAGCAGCTTCTTGATCAATGTCCATTCCTAAGGACTTCTCAATATCTGGTACACCTCCTTCTTTATCAGCAGCAGTATCAACATCTGGGAATAACTCCTCCATAGTAAATTCCAGTTGAGTGGTCACTTCTGCAGCAGTTATATCTGGAGATATGTTTAACTGTGCTTCCTCTTGGACTTGCACCTCAATATTTGTAGTGGCAGGAGTAGGTGTGGACACTAGCTCCCCTGAACCTGTGCAGTAATAAGAATATGAGCAATGTCTTTTATAGTAAAATACATTAGCTCCCCCTATACCTAAGCAGGAGTAGATACCTTTGGAGCAGAAGTGGAAACTGGCTCCCCCTGCATCTGTGCAGGTGTGGATACTTCCTGGACCACAGTTGAGGCAAGCTGTGTCCCTTCTTGTACTTGGTCAGATTCTTGATTTGGTGTAGGGGATTGCACAGGGGTGTCTGGCCTGCTCTCTTCAGGCACATCTTTGGACAACACCCTATCCCACCTGGAGAATAGTCTCATATCCATTCTTCTCATATGGTTAATCTTACTCCCTTGCAGCTGCTGCATCACATCAGGAATCACGCCAGTGAAGTACAGGCTCATGATCCTAGCCATGTTAGGCTTCTTGATTCCCTCTTTGATCTTGTCAAAGAGCACTCCTGACCAATCAGTAGGAATAGTAAAAACTATCCTGGTCATCAGGCTGAACATATAGGCAGAAATCCTATCATGTCCACCTGTCTTGCAGAGGATTACCTTTCCAACTACTTCCGACAAGAACTTCCCTTGCTGATTCATTCCCTTTCTGTTGAATGCAGCTCCTATCTTCAATCCTGAATCCAGGCCACACCATTGAAGGGCTTCCCTTGTCTTAGATATAGGAACTTCCTCTTCATTCTCAACCACTTGCAGTTGGAAGATCTTTCGTAAACTTCTTTGATTAATCTTTACCTTTGTCCCTTGAACAGTGGACTTAATCTTGAGGCCAGTAGAATGGACTGATGCAGAGATAAAGAACTCGTGCACCTCCTTCTTCCAGATCTTAGTTGGTTCTGAAATGAGAAATTCTAACCCTGATGCAGAGAGAAGGGTGATAACTCCTTGAACATCAGGCGGCGCCTCTGCAAAGGCCTGGCGCACTAACTCATATCCTTCATTGATGTTATCTTCAATCCTTGGCGCCATCGTTGTGTCGAGAAAGCTTGAGAGAAGAGAGAAAGAAGGACTGTCGACACAGGGTTTGAGTCTCGAAAGCCTTGAAAGCGTGTCGACACAAAGAGCTTTTGACCTATTTATAGCTTCTGTTGAAAGAAGTTCAAAAGGCGCCAAAAACAGTCTAAATGTGTCGACACAGATGGAATGTGTCGACACAAGCTTCTATTAACTTGACATTTCTTCAGCCTACTATGTGTCGACACCAATTTGTGGTTATGTCGACACCTTGGATACATAGTAGAAAGACAGAAATTCTGTGTCGACACTAAGGACAAGTGTCGACACATATTCTATAAGTGTCGACACCATAATTCTGGTTAAGTCGACAATAAAACTCTTAAGTGTCGACACATATTCTCTGTGTCGACACAATATTTCTGACTTGTCGACATAATTTCTCTGAGTCGACACATTATTACTGAATGTGTCGACACATTCTTACTTAGCCAATTTCTGTAACTTCAATGTGTCCTTTTTAACACTTGATTATGTTGTTACTACTTTTACTTACTTATAAACCATTTCAATAGCATTGTTAATGATTTTGTTTAATACATTAATCAATGGTTAACATGCCTAATTCAATTTTGAATTTATTGAATTTGGTTTCATCTAAAGGCTTAGTAAATACATCTGCTATTTGATAATCTGTTTTTACAAATTCCAATGAGATGTCACCTTTTTCTACATGTTCTCTAAGAAAATGATATTTGATTTCTATATGCTTAGTTCTACTATGTGAAACTGGATTATTAGCAATAGAAATAGCACTCTTAGAATCACATAAAAGGGGTGTTCTACTTACCTGAATACCATAATCTTTAAGCTGATGCTGCATCCATAATAGCTGTGCACAGCAGCTTCCTGCAGCAATATACTCTGACTCAGCTGTGGAAATTGCCACACTAGTCTGTTTTTTACTACTCCAAGATATTAGTCTTCCTCCTAGGAATTGACAAGTACCTGTAGTACTCTTTCTATCCTCTCTACATCCTGCAAAATCTGCATCTGAATAGCCTGTTAGTTGAAAATCTCTATTCCTAGGGTACCAAAGACCTAGAGTAGGAGTGCCCTTTAGATATCTCAGAATCCTTTTGACTGCAGTATAATGAGATTCTTTAGGGCAGGCTTGGTACCTAGCACAGACACATGTTGCATACATAATGTCAGGTCTACTAGTAGTGAGATATAGTAGAGACCCAACTATTCCTCTATACAATGATTCATCAACAGGTTTACCTGCCTCATCTTTGCATATTGGCATACTTGTGCCCATAGGAGTTCTCATGGAGGAGGATGACTCCATACCATATTTTTTAATTAATTCCTTGGTGAACTTAGACTGGGATATGGACAATCCATCATCAGTCTGTCTTACTTGGAGTCCCAAGAAGAACTTAAGTTCTCCCATACTGCTCATCTCAAACTTCCCTTGCATAAGTTTGGCAAACTTTTTACAAAGGTTGTTTTCAGTAGATCCAAAGATTATGTCATCAACATAGATCTGGACTAAGATGATCTTTCCTTTGGATTCCCTAAGGAATAGAGTTTTGTCTATCTTTCCTCTTGAGAATTTATTCTCAATGAGGAAGGTAGACAGGGTTTCATACCAAGCCCTTGGAGCTTGTTTTAACCCATACAAAGCTTTCCTAAGCTTATACACAGAATCAGGTTTAAGAGGATCTACAAAACCTGATGGCTGCTCTACATATACTTCTTCTTTAAGATCACCATTCAGAAATGCTGACTTCACATCCATCTGGTATACTTTGAAGTCTTGGTAGGCTGCATAGGCAAGGAACATTCTGATTGCCTCCAGCCTTGCTACTGGAGCAAATGTTTGATCAAAGTCAATCCCTTCTTCCTGCCTGTATCCTTTTGCAACCAATCTTGCTTTATTCTTTACTATTATTCCACTTTCATCTAGCTTGTTCCTATAGATCCACTTAGTTCCAATTATGTTGTGGCCTCTTGGTTTAGGAACAAGCTCCCAGACTTTGCACCTTCTAAATTGATTCAGCTCCTCTTGCATAGCATCAATCCAGTGCTGGTCTAGGATAGCTTCTTCAAACTTTTTAGGTTCCATTTGGGACAAGAAACTAGAATGCAAAACTGTGCTTTGATTTCTGCTTCTAGTTTGCACTCCTTGTCTTGGATCACCAATTATCTGATCAGTAGAATGATCTCTTAGATATCTTATAGCTGGAGGTAGATTCCCTTCAGGTTGTGCATCTCCAGCTTCTTCATTCTGCTGTTCCTCTTGGTTTTCATCAGCTTCCATTATCTCTTGTACTCCCCCTGGACAGCAGCCTTCATTTTCCAATGCTCCCTCTTCCTTTGAAGCTTCAGCAATGGAGAGCTTGTCCATCTTCTTGCTTATACCTGTTGTGTCATTTGATCTACAAGACAACTCACAATTGATTAATCTTGTTTCATCAAATACAACATGCACAGATTCTTCAACAACTTGAGTAGTTAAGTTGAAGACTCTATAGGCCTTACTATTTGTGCTGTACCCAACAAATATTCCATCCTGGGATTTGGCAGCAAACTTAGTCAAATATGACTTGCCATTGTTAAGTATATAGCATTTGCAACCAAAGATCCTAAAATAGGATAGGTTTGGTTTTCTGCCTTTCATAATCTCATAGGGAGTCTTTCTGTGACCTTTGGTGATAGAAGCCCTATTGATGACATGACAAGCAGTGTTAACTGCCTCAGCCCAAAAATATTCTGGGAGAGAGGTGTCACTCAATAGAGTTCTACCAGCTTCAATTAATGTTCTATTCTTTCTTTCAGCAATACCATTTTGCTGAGGTGTTCTAGGTGAGGAGAACTCTTGGAAAATCCCAAAGTCTATACACAAGTTTGTTATGCTTTCAGATTGAAACTCAGTACCATGGTCACTTCTAATTTTGACCACTGTACTATTTAGTTCATTCTGAATTTGCTTTACAAAATTAAATAATACACTTGGGGTTTCAGATTTTTGTCTCAGAAAGAACACCCATGTAAATCTAGAATAGTCATCTACAACCACTAGAGTGTAGACCTTCCTACCTAGACTGTGAACTGGCATAGGACCAAAAAGATCCATATGCAAGAGGTATAAGCACCTCACAGAATCCTTGTTTTCAAGGCTTTGAAATGAGGTTTTTGTCTGCTTGCCCTTTTGACAAGCTGAGCATACCCCTTCCTTTATACACTTAACTTGAGGCCCATTCCTCACTAGTTCTTTACTAAAGAGTTGGCCAATTGTCTTGTAGTTTAGATGAGCCAATCTCTTGTGCCACTTAACACAATGAGAGCATTGTCATCAGCTACAAGACAAATGGGGGATGCCTTATTCTCACATTCAAAATTAAGGCAATACACATTTCTCTTCCTATACCCAGTCAATATGATCTCTTGATCACTTGACCTTTTGATATGACATCCATCCTTACCAAATGAAATGTCATATCCTAGATCACTCAGCTGGCTTATGCTTATTAGATTATGTTTCAAACCTTTTACATAGGCCACTTTGGTGATAGTAATTAGGTTTGAAGAGATGTTACCAAATCCTTTGATGACTCCTTTTTCAGATCCACCAAAGATCACTTTATGTCCATCTTTGACAGATGAATACTCCTTCAGCAGCCCCTTTGTTCCAGTCATGTGCCTGGAACAACCACTATCCAAGTACCATATAGGGGCATGGTAACTTGGATTCACCTGCAATACAGAATTACTTACCCTTAGAACCCAAGTAAGTCTTGGGTCCTTGGTTCAGGTTAGCCTTAATAAAGTTATCATAACCTCTTCTAACAGGTAGACTCTTATTCTTTATAACACTTGTGTTATACCAGCAGTCCAATGCAAAATGACCCCTCTTGCCACAGCACCAACATTCAAACTTATTGTATCTAGATCTAGATACATCCTTGTCAGAAGCATTTCTGTTCATTGCTGGTGCTGTTGCAACTTCACCTACTGATTTCTTAAAACCATAGGGTTTATGACCATAGGTAGGCCTGCTTGCCTTAACACCCTTGTTCTTCAGAACATTTGTCTTAATATGATCCTGAATGTCTTCATGATCATATATGTTAGAAGGCACTTTCTCCTTACCAAACCTTATGGGGACTGAAAGGTTTAGTGGCTGAATAGGGGCTTTGCCTTTCCTCTTGAATCTGCCAGCCCTGGAGTTACCCTTAAATCCTAATCCAGCCTTACCCTTCTGAGTGACAAATTCATCTATCAAGGGTAAGACAGATTTTGGCTTAGAGTAACTAGCCACTAAATCCCTTTCAATTCTAAGTCTGTCCTCCAGACTCTTTACTTGATCATTAGTATAATTAATTGTGCCCATCTGAATAATAGTTATATTCTTCAGCTTGGCAATTTCAGCTAACTTTTGATCAAGGACTTTTTCTAACTCAGTTGTTGCAACCCTTAGATCAGCAATTTCCTGAGCCTGTGATTTAACCAGGTTCTTGCTTTTCTTAAGGGCCTGCAACAGGTCCCCATACTTGTCTATCAATTGATAGACATCTCCTTCAGATCCAGATGCATCTTCATCACTTGATGCAGATGTAGCTGATTCTTCACTTGTATTACAAACAGATGTACAAGAAGGACAGTTTACCTCATTAGAACCAGACTGATTCTGGCATAGGTCCTCTTCTGATCTAGTCATCAAACCCATGCATTGATGTTCATTGATGGAGTCTAGCAACTGCATAAACTCCTCTTCCTCAGATGCAGCATATAATCCAATATATGCTTCAGCTTCAGATCCTGATTCTGAAGTTGACTGGTCTGACAGACTTTTATCTTTCTTTGCTACAAAGGATTTCTCCTTCTTGCCTTTCTGATAAGTCTTCTTCTTTTCTGAAGATTCCTTCCTTTTGTCAGGACAATCAGCCACTACATGTCCAGGCCTATTGCAACAATAGCAGACAATCTTTGAAGTAGTGGCTTTGCTGGGCTTTGACCTGCTTTTCTCTTTTCTTGATGACCTTCTCTTCTGATAATAGTCATCTACTTGCTGTGATGAGGAAGGCCTAGACTTCCATTGCTTCTTTTTCAAGAACCTTTGAAATTGCCTAGTGAATGCAGCAAAGTCTGCATCTGAATCACAGCTGACTGAACCCTTATCTGAATTTTCAGAACTACCTTCTTCAACTTCCTTAGGAGGAGATGGTGATTTCCTCCTATTCTTTCTAGTGGCTTCAGCATTAAATGCCACAGTCTTTTCTCTATGCTCTCCTCTTGAGTTTCTTTCCTCCTCCTTCCTTACCATAAGTTGCATTTCATAGGATAGCAACTTTCCAAACAGAGTTGGAGGAGATATCTCTGCCAATTTTGCCACTTCTCTTATGGCACAGATCTTTGTATCCCAATCCTTTGATAAGGATCTTAAGAATTTGTCATTCAGTTCATAGGTACTGAAGACTCTTCCATAGGATATTAGCTCATTCACAATTCTATAGAATTTCTTATAGCACTCAGTTATGCTATCAGATTTTCCTTGTCTAAAACTTTCATACTCCTGATTTAGCATAGATTTTCTGTCCAGCCTTACTTCTTCAGATCCCTCCATGTAGACAATCAATGTGTCCCACATCTCCTTGGAGGTCTTGCAGTGAATCAGATTCTGAAATGTTGAATCATCTATGGCACTGACAATGATGTTCTGTGCCCTTTTGTCCATGGTTGCCAAGATGATTTCATCCTTGGTCATTTCAGAATAAGTCTTTGGTTTTTGGATATTTGCATCAAGAACAGATATCTTCATTGGTATGAAGGGGCCTTCCTGTACTGTGATGTAAATCCTTGGGTCAGATGCTTCCATAAACAATCTGACTCTTTCTTTCCAGATCCCAAAGATTTCCTTCTTGCATATGGGTAATTTCATTGACCCTAGCTCCTTATGATTCTCTCCAGAACCCTATCTTCTTGATTCTTGAATCTGCCTATCAGATCTACCTCAGACTGTTAAGTCCTTTTTGAGGAACCTCCCTCTGATACCACTTGATAGTTTAACTTTCAAGGCAGCCTAAACACCTAGAGGGGGGGGGGTGAATAGGTTCTGCTTCTCTTTCTAAAACTTCTAGACAGAATTCAATTTAATAACTAATATAATAAACACAGCAATCACAGAAAACAACACATCACAGATTGCACTATGTTTTATAGTGGTTCCCCAAGGTCTGGGTACATCCACTTTCCCCCTTCACCTATCTAGCAGTATGCTAGATTCGGCCAAACTTCCACTTATCTCAGATCAATAGATCTTACAACTCAGAACCCAACTGGTTCCTACAACTCAGGCACAACTGCCCTACCTCAGCCTTGCCCCAAGGCCTACAACTCAGAGAATACCCTTCTCCTACACTCAGGCAATCAGCCCTACCACTCAGAGTTCAACACTCCTACACTCAGCCTTTATAACATAGGCTTACAACTCAGATCTGTATAAACAGATCCTACAGAAATATAGAAAAGATTGTCTTAATTGTCTTGCCAAAGTTGAGAGAGAAAAGGCAATGACAATTCTTGATCAGCTGATGCAATCAACTGTTTCTTAGCCTTCTTCAAAGCTTCTTGAAAATGTACTTAGCTGAGTTGATTCCAAACAGCTTCTTGAGAATCCACTGGTGGATTCTTTCTTCTTCTTCAAATTCTGACTTGATCTCTCTCTATCCAGAACTTTGAATGATTCTTCTGAATTCTGATTAGAACTCTTCTTAGATCTATCCTTAGATAGTCTTCTTAGATCTCCCGGAGAAGATCTTCTTAAGTGCCTAGCACTTTCTTGAAATGAGTAGAATAGTAATCCTTCTCCACTTTCTGATCCAATGTATTTCAAAAGGTCAGTTCTATATGTTGTTAAATATTTTCTCCTTCTGAATCTGTCTATTTATAGACATTCTTCATGGTAACCGGCTGATCCGGTTTCTAACCGTTTTCTGACAAGTCTGACAACTTCAGTTAACCGGTGATAACCCACAGCTGTCAAGTCTTCAAACAAGTCCTGTGCCTTAGTCTTGAATCACAAGTTGTTGAAACAGTCTGTCAGAAAGTGTCGAGACAATCTGTCTATTTGTGTCGACACAATTGACTTTGGTGTCGACACAGTCTTCAGTGATGTCGACTAAGTTGCCTTTGAGTCGACACAGCTTCTTCTGCAAATAACTTGATCTTGACTCTTCAGTGTGTCGACACAAGTCCTGTGTGTCGACACAATTGTTGTAGAATCATAACTTTAGTAAGTGTCGACTTAGCCTTCAGGTGTCGACACATTCATTTTTTTTAACTCTGCTATTATGTGTCGACTTAATCACAATGTGTCGACACATTCTGCTGGTGTCGACTAACTTGAGGTCGACTATTTTCTTCTGTGTCGACACATTCAGATGATGTCGACAATCTTGAGATCGACTATATTCTTCTGTGTCGACACATTCTCCCAATGTTTGAGGTCGACGCTTTTCTTCTGTGTCGACACAATTTCCCAGTATTGTGTCGACTCTTTTCTTCTGTGTCGACACAAATTCCCAGTGTTGTGTCGACTCTTTTTCTGTGTCGACACTTTTTCCCAGTGTAGTTGTAGACTAACTGCTATGTGTCGACACTGCTTCCCAGTGTTGTGTCGACTATTTTCTTCTGTGTGTCGACACTGCTTCCTTTGTGTCGACACTTGGACTTAGAATTTTTCTGCATACTTTATTAACTTTCCACCTGCACATGTCAACTTAAAATAACATCAAATACACCTTGATGTATGTCATTGAGCTAAGTTGGGCTTCTTCAAATCAGGTACACATTTTCCAATGTACCCAACAAAACACACCCTCTGATACCAATTAAAAGGAGGGGTTAGATCTGATTACTCTAGAGGGGGGGTGAATAGAGTATTAAAAAGTTTGGTTTATTCTTAATTTATATCAGAGTGAAAATAGTGATACCATATAGTTGTTAAGCAAAAGAAAATAGGCTAACTATTCCAACAATCACAAACACAGCAAGAACAAAACAAATAAAAAATGTGCAACCAGACAACACAAGAAATTTATAGTGGTTCACCTAAACTTGGGTACATCCACTCTTCTACCACCCTGGTAGGAATCAACTAATAGGTTTTGATCAGGTGACTGCAACCTATGAGATTTTGATCAGATGCTCAAAAACCAATCTCAAGTCTTTTGATCAGGAGACTTGTAACCAAGCTAACTTTTGAAGGGAGTTAAAACCCTGTACTGTGGGGGTGGAAAGAGGTTGATGGAAGTCTTCTCTTTTCTCAAAAACAACTTGAGAATAATATATGGATTCTGATGGTGTCAAATCTCCCCCTGAGAAGATGAAGGTTCAGGAAGAATGAGCTTTGCTTTAGGGTGAGTAGGTCTTCAACTTTGATCTGCCAATGTCCAGGAAATCTAGTTGACTGATGTTGAATCAAAGATTTCTGTAGATTCCCGGAACTGAAGATGAAGAAGACTCTTGATTTCTTATGATTGTTCTTCTTCAATCTTGAGTATTGGCAAAGAATGAAAAGAGCTTAGAGAGAATGAAAGAGACTTCTAGTCGTCCAATGTTCTCTGTACTGTATGTATTTCTTTTCTTGTCTCTATATCCTTGAAAAGAGAGAGTCTCTTTTTAATATTCTGTCAATTAATTCTGCTTTGAATTTTGAATAACTTCCTTAAATGTTTGCTGGTCTGGAGAATTTAAAGCAGCTGGAATAAAACATTTTTGAGTTTCCCCAACTGTCCTTGATAGAATAAGCAAATAATTATTCTGATGAATACCATATTTAATGCAGCCAATAACGGCTATATCAAGATGAATATGTGCATTAAATACTCAGAATATTACTGCTAATAAATGAGAAAATAAAGGAACAGGAGGAGGGAAAAACCCATTCTGGAACCAGACAAAAAACGTCAAACTCTGAACAGAATTCATCGACCTGAGATCCAAGATTGTCGACCAGAGAATTTCAGTTCGTCTCCCATAGCTCTGCGAACTGCTAACTGAGAAATACTTTCCAAATCTGCACTCTGAGTTCGTTGAACTGAGAATCTGTCTGAAGAGAATAAATCGTCGACCTGAGCTCGAATATCGTCGAGCTAAGCATAGAGAATTAACTCTGAGTTTCGTCGATCTGAGATCGACGATCGTCGAGCTGACTTCGAAGAATTTTGAACTGATCAAACTGTCTTCTGATATATTTTAAGTCTGAGTCTTCTGAGATCCTTTGCTGGCTGGTCTAAGAAGGTACAACTAAAAGGACTTAGCCTAAACTCTAGGACTACTAGACATGACCCTGGATATATAATGTTGGGTCAGAATAAGCCTAAATTAGTGAACCTAACCCAAATCCAACTAGGGATCCAACACTCCATCTGTATCTACTCAGATCCCACCTGAGTTTATACATTTGGATATTACCTCCATCTCCATCCATTTGTATCCACTCAGACTCCTCCTAAGTTTATGGATATGAATTCTCCTTCCATTACGACCCTCCTAGACCGCATCACTCCAGTCATCAAGCAACTTATTGCAGAGGCAATCACACCTCTTGCTGCCTTATCTATCCCTCCTTCTATCAGTGGCCTGGTTCCAGTTTCCACTAAAACCAGGCAGGGGGAGTTGCTCAATAAAGAAGCAGCTCTAACAGCAATAGTTTTAGCAATTAAATATAAAGCTCCAGTAGTAGCAACAGTGATTCCAGAAATTGTGCCAGAGTTCATAACTGCTGGTGATTGTGTGATCAATCCCACAGTTGATTTGTTTTGTTTATTGAATTCTTTCAATTCAGCATTCTTTAATTTTCTTCCAGACTTGATCCAAGATCAGTCTAAAGCCTTGGTTTGCTATACTCCTCCCATTAGCCCTGAGGTTGTAAAGCTACTGAAGGCCAATTTTGCAGTTATTGAGCCAGTCACAGAATCAGCTCCCTTGGCTATCTCTCTTCCAACTTACAAAATAGATGAAAGTCCTATACCAGACTTGGATGATATTATGCTTGAAGATATAGAAGAATAAGCAAAAGAAAATCAAACTATTACTGAAATTTTTGCCGAACAAGAATCTCAAGTACAGCCTAAGGCTGAGAAGCAGATCGCCAAAGAAACTCTCAAAGAGATTGATAATTTGTATGCCAATCTTCCTGGATCATCTGATGATGAAGATGGTGATGAAGATGATGATGATGATTAGCCCATTCTCTGATTTCTGTAGCCACAATCTTCATCCTAGTAGTAATCAGACTCTTCAACTGTAAATCTTCAAACAATTTTAGGATGTCAAGGAAGATCTGATCCGAGTGTTGGAATGACTCGAAATCTATGTCGAAACCTATGTCGAATTTCATAGCTGTATGAGCGCTTGCTGGAATCTCCATGATCACCTACAACAAAGAAACAGAGAGATCAAGTGCAAGGGAACTGAAAGCGCGGGATGGAGCTAGAAGAAAACCTAGATATAAGGTTTTTCGGAATATGAAACTATAAACTCCGTCCTGTGAAAAAGAAAAATTATTCGATCTGAGGTCGACAAAATATTTTATCGACAAAAGAGTTCATCGATCTCAGTCTGAAGAAGGGAAAACTTTTCATCTTCCTCAGGTCGACGAAAAATTTCTGAAGCCAGATCGTCGATCTACGATCGATGAAAATTACTCACACAGAGAGTTCATCGATCTCTGGTCGATGAATTTTCTCAAGAACTTTTCTCAGTTAGTGGATCTTAGGTCGACAAACTGTGGCAAATTCTTCGACCACAGACAGAAAGTTAAATTAAAGCTTCTCCATTAATCATACCAAGCTGATTTAGAAAGAACATATGGTTTCTTTCATCCAACGATTTGGTGAAGATGTTTGCTCTTTGCAAATCAGTGTAGATATAAACAAGATTAATTTTCTTTTTGTCCACACACTCTCTAATGAAATGATGCATTATCTCTATATGCTTAGTTTTACTATGATGAACTGGATTCTGAGCAATAGAAATTTCACTTGTATTATCACAGAGTAAGGATGAATTATTTAAGTTGTATCCATAGTCTAGAAGTTTGTTTTGAATGCACAGCATCTATGAACAGCAACTGCCAGCTGCTATGTACTCAGCTTCTGCTATTGATGTAGATACAGATGATTGCTTTTTGCAAAACCAGGAGACAAGTCTAGCACCAAGGAACTGGCATGTTCCTGATGTGCTCTTCCTGTCCACTCTACATCCAGCAAAATCAGCATCTGAGTATCCAGTCAACTCAAATTCTGACTCAGTTGGATACCAGAGTCCTATATATGGGCAACCCTTTATATATCTTAAAATTCTTTTAAGGAAAATAAGATGAGATTCTTTAGGGTTCACTTAGAACCTAGCAAAAAGGCATGTTGCAAACATTATGTCTGGCCTACTTACTGTGAGATACAATAGGGAACCAACAATGCCCCTATATAATTTCTGATCAACAGAATTTCCATGTTCATCAGAGTAAACCACATAATTGGTAGTCATGGGTCTTGATGCGTGCTGCGAGCGCCTTTATTAAAAAGATAAGAGAAGGGAAGGTTTTTATTTATAAGATATAAGAGGGCGGAGCTCGCGGGCGATATTTCATTTTAAATGAAAGGAGGCAAGTGCACATATCGTGTGTAGTACAGGATATTCCCGGGGAGGAATATCGGGGTCGAATTGTTCTCGGGGTCGGTTTGCCTATTTCTACTCTTTTCCTGAATGGACTATCTGATAATATTTTCATTATTGTGTTATATAAAAAAGGAAGATATATATAAAAAATATAGAAAATGAAAGCATAAAAATGATGGAAAACCGATGAAGAAAAGGCGTGACGATATCAAATTGATTTCGAACTAAAATAAACTTTTAATTAATAGAGATCCTAAATTTTAAATTAATTAAGGCGGAGAATTGGCCGTGGAGGCTCCAAAAGAATGAGCACACCTATCTCTAGGTTATATCATTCACCTGAACATTAAGACTATTCGACCGAATGTTAGTCTGATGAAGGATTCCTATTAATTCCCGCATTACGCTATGAACGCCGCTATTGGTTGGGGAACCCAATCCAGTAGAGTTACGCGCCTTCTCTCTCGAGGGTATGTGCGGAACTCTCTTTACCCAAGGGTGATCGGTCCATACGCACGGTCTCTCGGCAAGCTAGCGTATGGATAACGGAAATAGAGCCCACACATCGATATGTGGTCCTATGCGTCGTTAACCCGTGGCAAGCCTTAAGTCCTAAAATTAAAGTGAAAATAAAGAAATTTCATTATTTCAAATCATTTTATATGTCCAAATGCTCTTCGATATGGAGGGCTAAGAGCGATTAGCCAATCATCGGAATGGGGTCGGCTTGCGGAAAGAAAGCGATAAAATGAAAGCGGAAAATGAAAGCAGTAAATAAAGAAGTAAATGAATGCGCACACGCACACACTCTACATAAATAAAAGAAAACAAGAAAATCTAACTCATACACGCACGCACGCAAATGAAAAATAAGAAAAACAAAGTGACTGAAAAATTAAAACTACATTTCTACTGCTAGAATGCGGTAGAAATGCATAAAAAGAGAAAATAAAAATTAAAGGAGCAAAAGGTTTTGAAAATAAAAGCTAAAAACAAAGTTAGCAAAAAATTAAAACGATAACATTTTCATTCTTAGGTTTTTATAAAGGAGCAAAAAAGGTGTAAATAAAACTAAAGAAGACAAAAAGTTTTACATTCCTAAAAATCCTTAGTTAAAGAAAATGAAAATAACACTTTTAAAAACTTTTTTATAAATTCATAAGGATGAAAACAAAGATAAAACAGAAAATTAAACCTAAACATGTACGGTGCATGAAAATAAAAAGGACGGCACTACGGCTAGAAATGCGAAAAATTCCTAAACTAAACTAAGTTATCAAAGCTAAAATGAAACATAAAAAGCACGAAATAAGAATGAAAAATCACTTAAGGTAGGGCACTTTGGCAGATATCCATACAATGTAAGAAGAGAAAAATACCCATTTTTATTAAGTAAAAAAAGGTTACAAAAAAGGCTAAAACAAACACATAAAAGGGGTGGGGGAGAAATTTCCCTTACATTGCATAAATAGCCCCCAAGAGTAGCCATAAACCTAAGTGAAGTGGCCCAAAAAGTTGAACATTTGATCATATAGAAAATCTGTATTTATAGAAAAAAAAGTGCTGACACGCCCAAGGTCACGGGCGTGTCAGGGGGCGTGTTAGGGAGGGTTATTTGGGGAAGGCATCGTCGTTTTGCCGTCGGTGCTCTCTTGTCTGGGATAGGTGGAGGAGTCACGAGATGTCACTACACGGACATGGGCGTGTCTGTGGGGTCGACATTCTTCGAGCGCTGATCGACGATCTAGAAGCTTCTAGAATGGATAGGTGGCGGACACGGGCGTGTCTAATTTTTGTATGGGCATGTAGGGGGGCATGACTAGACAACTGGGTGGAGGAAGTAGATTTGATCTTTGCTGGCTAGAGGCGTTGACTGCCGACATCAACACAGGCATGTCGGGTCTGGGATAGGGGCGTGTCCTTCTCAGGTTGATGAAGGCTTAACGTCGAGTATTGAGCTGAGGTTAACGATCGTCGAGGGCATGACATGGGCATGTCTTTCATGGGACACGGGCGTGTCAGGTGATTTTTGACTTTTTCCTGAAAAATTGCAGAAAATAAAAATAAATTTAAGTTAAAAATTATTTACAGAAAAAAGCAAATTATTTAATAAAATAAACTAAAAAAGACAAAACTAAACTAAAATAACATAATAAAACACAGAAAAATGCGTATATTTACAACTTATCATATACCACCATACGTAAGCTTTTGTTATTCCAGAGCAAAAGTTGGAGATAAACTTATAAGGAATTAAAAAAATCCTAAGTTTTGCTATCGCTTGAATTAATTAAAAGAAAGATCAAAATAAACATCCGTGGTACTAGAGTTAAATCCTAAATTTTGAAAATATTATAAATAGAGAAAGAGTTTCAAAATACTTCATAGATGAAACAAATAGAAAGCAAAAATTATTTTTGTTAGTTTAACAAAGATAGATTGGAATTATATAAAAAAAACTTTAGTTTAATAGAAGTTAAAGGAAATAGTACAATTTAAAAATTATGCTCTCAAAAAATTTAAAATTAATTCAAGAATCATTGAAATAGGCTAAGTTGTTTGGTGGTTTATGAAGATGGCTTGGATTTAGAGGCGATGTAATTTGTTCTCGAACCTCTGCATATATTTTTTTGAATAATTAGGAAAATGAAATCTTATTTTCCAAACATAATATTTTCTTTTTCAACTTCATAATAATAAAATTAACCCAATATATAGGTGTAGGAGTAATGAATTTTATCCTCTTACTCCATAACATATAATCTTTTTAAATATTGGGTGCCTATGTTTATGGAATGAAATCCTATTCCTATTTACATAGGATCTCTTAAGGGATAAAATAGGGGTAATCATGCCAAGTAAGACATGAAAAAAATGGAGGTGGGTTTATATTTTTTTCAAAAAAGAAAACTAGATTTTTAATAAAAAAAGTTTTGAGAGCAACCTTTTTAAAATGAACATTCCTATGTTTCTAAAAGCATGAAGTAGAAATAATTGAAATCCATGGTTGTTATTTTCTAACATAAAAGACGAGCTTCAATTTAGAAAAATAAGAAGTGATGGTGAAAAACAGATTCTCTATTATAAGGAAAAGACAAACGATTCTTAAAAACTTAATCCCAGAAACTTAAATCTATCAAACTTTAATTAATAAACGAATAGTAAGAAAAGAATAAGTAAAATTTGCTTATAAATAAACTCGAAACTAGATTTTTGGAAAGCAAAAAGGGTTAAGACTGAGATATTCATTTTATTTGTTTCATAATAATCAAAATTTTGTGATATTTAGGGTTTTTATCCTTTTTTTGTGTTTTTGTTTATTATCTTTTTTTTGGATTTTTAGAGTTATTCTCTTTTTTGGATTTTTAGAGTTATTCACTTTTTTGGATTTTTTCAATTTTCAAATTTTTTTTATTTTTGATTTTGTAAGTTTTTTATAAGAAAGGGGGAAGAAAGAAGTGTTATTTGTAAAGAAAAGAGGGGGAAAGAGAAAGATTATTTTTACAAAAAGATTTATAAAGTAAAAAATTTTTGGGATTTTTGTTTTATAATTTTTTTTGAGTTTTTGATTATAAAAACAAGAAATTGTTTTTTGAAATTTGTAATTTTTTGCAATTTTTTTTGATTGGGTGCAGAAAATATAAGGGCAATATAATAAAACACCCTCATACTTAAATCCAACATTGTCCCCAATGTTGCAATATAGGTATGAGGAACGATATATAAAAAAGTGCAGGTATGTACAAATTAAAAAAATACAGGGGTGGGGGGAAACTTCCCTGAAATGCGTTCGGGGAGGCTCGCTAAGAAAATCCTGCATTATTAATAACGAAGAGCAAAAATATAAAAGAAAAATGAAAAACTTCAACTCGGCTAGAAGTTTGCGGGTGGTAGGGGGTGGCATGTGCGTGTGTGACTCTATTAGCTAACGTCATAGCTATACGAGTGTAATTGGAATGCGCACCCCTTTCGCTTACAATAGCGTGAAGCACGCCAAAATGAAATGAAAAAAATAAATAAAATAAGTTAAACAAAACATATATACATTTCTAATAACAAATTATTATATTTGTGTATTTTTAAGTAGTTTTTTTATTTTAGTTGGTTTTTTGGTAGGTTTTTTTTATTTTTTTGTTAGGTTTATGGTTTTTTTTATTTTTTAGGTTTTTTAGTTTATAGATTTTTGTTTTTGTTTTGTTTTAATGTTTTCAATTTTTTAGTTTTATAGTTTTTTTGGAAACAGTGTCATTTCATTTCTTTTGTATATAGGTAAATATATATGAAATAATAAGCATAAAATAAACTATCTCTTTTTTTTTAAAGTAGTTTTATTATTATTATGATTATTATTATTTTTGTTTGGCCATTTTTTTATATATAAATATAAATAAAAGGTAAAATTAATAGTTTTCAGGAATTCAAAATAGCAAAACGAAAAGTCCCCTGCAACGACGCCAAAAACTTGATTCATGCCACGAGCACCTTTATTAAAAAGATAAGAGAAGGGAAGGTTTTTATTTATAAGATATAAGAGGGCAGAGCTCGCGGGCGATATTTTACTTTAAATAAAAGGAGGCAAGTGGACTTATCGCATGTAGTACAGGATATTCCCGGGGAGGAATATCGGGGTCAGATTGTTCTCGGGGTCGGTTTGCCTATTTCTACTCTTTCCCTAAATGGACTACTATTTTACCATTAATATTTTTGTTGTTATGTTATTTAAAAAAAGGCGGATATATATAAAAAAATACACAAATTAAAAGCATAAAAATGAAGGAAAGACGATGAAGAAATAACGCGATGATATCAAATTGAATTCGAACTAAAATAAACTTTTAATAAATAGAGATCCTAAATTTCAAATTAAGTAAGGCGGAGACTTGGCCATGGAGGCTCCAAAAGAATGAGCACACCTATCTCTAGGTAATATCAATAAACTGAACATTAAGACTATTCGACCTAACGTTAGTCCGACGAAGGATTCCTCTTAATGCCTGCATTACGCTAAGAACCCCGCTATTGGGTAGGGAACCCAATCCGGTAGAGTTACGAGCCTCCTCTCTCGAGGGTTTGTGCAGAACTCTCTTTACGCAATGGTGATCGGTCCATACGCACGGCTTCTCGGCAAACTAGCGCATGGATAATGGAAATAGAGTCCACACATTGATATGTGGTCCTACGCATCGTTAATCTGAGGCAAACCTTAAGTCCTAAAATTAAAGTGAAAATAAAGAACTTTAATTATTTTAAATCATTTTATATATCCCAATGCTCTTCGATATTGAGGGCTAAGAGCAGTAAGCCAGTCATCGGAAAGGGGATGGCTTGCGGAAAGAAAGCGATGAAATGAAAGCGAAAAATGAAAGCAGTAAATAAAAAAATAAATAAAAGCGATAAATAAAGCAGAAAATTTAGAGTCCTACTCAAACGAGTAGGCGGGAAATGAAAGCTTAAAATGCTATCTCATACACGCACGCACTCTACAGAAATAAAACACACTCACACACTCTACAGAATTAAAACAATGTGTCATTTAACTCAAACGAGTATGCTAAAATAAATACACGCCATCTTAACGAGTAGGCGGAAATAAATGCGCACACGCACACCTCTACATAAATAAATGAAAACAAAGAAAATCTAACTCATACACGCACGCATGCAAATTTAAAATAAGAAACACAAATTGACTGAAAAATTAAAACAACTACATTTCTACCACTAGAATGCGGTAGAAATGCATAAAAAGAGAAAATAAAAATTAAAGGAGCAAAAAGTTTTGAAAATAAAAGCTAAAAACAAAGTGAACGAAAGATTAAAACGATAACATTTTCATTCTTAGGTTTTATAAAAGAGCAAAAAAGGTGAAAATTAAACTAAAAAAGACAAAAAGTTTTACATTCCTAAAAATCCTAAGTTAAAGAAAATGAAAATAACACTTTTAAAAACTCTTTTATAAATTCATAAGGATGAAAAAAAAGATAAAACAGAAAGTTAAACCTAAACATGTACGGTGAATTAAAAATGGACGACACTACGGCTAGAAATGCGGAAAATTCCTAAACTAAACTAAGTTATCAAAGCTAAAATGAAACATAAAAAGCACGAAATTAGAACAAAAAATCACTTAAGGTAGGGCACTTTGGCAGATTTCCATACAATGTAAGAAGAGAAAAAATATATATTTTTGTTATGTAAAAAGGGTTACAATAAAGCTAAAACAAACACATAAAAAGGGGGGGGGGCGATAAAGTTCTGTTACATTGCATAAACAGCCCCCAAGAACATCCCTAAACGTAAGTGAAGTGGCCCAAAAAGTGGAACATTGGATCATACAGAAAATCTATATTTATAGAAAAAAAGTGCTGACACGCCCTAGGTTACGGGTGTGTTAGGGGCGTGTCATGGAGGGTTATCTGGGGAAGGCGTCATCATTCTGTCGCTGATGTTGTCTTGTCTGGGACAGGTGGAGGAGTCACGGGAGTATCACTACAGGGACACAATCGTGTCGGTGGGGTCAACGTTCTTCGAGCGCTGATCAACGATCCGGAAGCTTCTGGAATAGACATGTGGCAGAAACGGGCATGTCTAATTTTGGCAAGGGCGTGTAGGGCAGGGGCGTGACTAGGCAACATGGTGGAGGAAGTTAATTTGATCTTTTCTAGCTGGAGGCGTTGACTGCCGACATCAACACGGGTGTGTCGGGTCTAGGACACGGGCGTGTCCCGCTCGTGTTGAAGAAGGCTGAACGTCGAGTGTCGAGCTGAGGTCAACGATCATTGAGGGCATGACACGGGCGTGTCTATCATGGGGCACATGTGTGTCAGGTGATTTTTGACTTTTTCTGAAAAATTTCAGAAATTCAAAATAAACTTAAGTTAAAAATTATTTACAGAAAGAAGCAAAATATTAAATAAAACAAACTAAAAAAGACAAAACTAAACTAAAATAACATAATAAAAATACAGAAAATGCATATATTTACAACTTATCAAATACCCCCATACTTAAGCTTTTGCTATTCTAGAGCAAAAGTTGGAGATGAACTTATGAGGAATGGAAAAAATCCTAAGTTTTGTTACCGCTTGTAATAATTAAAAGAAAAATCAAAATAAACATCCGGGGTACTAGTGTTAAATCCTAAATTATGAAAATGTTATAGATAGAGGAAGACTTTCAAAAATACTTCTAGATAAAACAAATAGAAAATGAAAATTATTTTTATTAGTTTAACAAAGATAGATTGAAATTATATATAAAAACTTTAGTTTAAAAGAAGTTAAAGGAAATAATACAATTTAAAAATTATGCTCTAAAAAATTTTTAAATTAATTCTAGAATCATTGAAATAGGCTAAGTGGTTTGGTGGTTTATGAAGAGGGCTTAGATTTAGAGGCGTGATAATTTTTTCTCGAACCTCTGCATATATTTTTTTGAATAATTAGGAAAATGAAATCTTATTTTCCTAACATAATATTTTCTTTTTCAACTTCATAATAATAAAATTAACTCAATGTATAGTTGTAGGAGTAGTGAATTTTATCCTCTTACTCCATAATATATAATCTTTTTAAATATTAGGTGCCTATGTTTACAGAATGAAATCTTATTCCCATTGACATAGGATCTTTTAAGGGATAAAATAGGGGTAATCATGCCAAGTTAGACATGAAAAAAAAGGAGGTGGGTTTATATTTTTTTCAAAAATGAAAACTAGATTTTTAATAAAAGAAGTATTGAGAGCAACTTTTTTAAAATGAACTTTCCTATGTTTCTAAAAGCATGAAGTAGAAATAATTGAAATCCATGTTTATTATTTTCTAATATAAAAGACGAGCTTCTATTTACAAAAATTAGAAGTTGTGGTGAAAAATAGGTTCCCTATTTTAAGGAAAAGACATAAAAAAATTCTTTAAAACTTAACCCCAGGCACTTAAATCTATCAAACTTTAATTAATAAACGAATAGTAAGCAAAGAATAAGTAAAATTCGCTTATAAATAAACTCGAAACTAGATTTTTGGAAAGCAAAAAGGGTTAAGACTGAGATATTCAATTTATTTGTTTCATAATAATCAAAATTTTGTAATTTTTAGGGTTTTTATCTTTTTTGTGTTTTTGATTATTATCTTTTTTTGGATTTTTAGAGTTTTTCTCTTTTTTGGATTTTTAGAGTTATTCACTTTTTTTGGATTTTTTAGATTTTCAAAAAAAATTTTATTTTTGATTTTTTAAGTTATTTACAAGAAAGGGGGAAGAAAGAAGTGTTATTTGCAAAGAAAAGAGGGGGAAAGAGAAAGATTATTTTTACAAAAAGATTTACAAAGTAAAAAATTTTTGGGATTTTTATTTTATAATTTTTTTTGAGTTTTTGATTATAAAAACATGAAATTGTTATTTTTTTAAAAGTTTTTGCAATTTTTTTTGGTTATTTTTTGATTGGGTGCAGAAAATATAAGGGCAATATAAGAAAACACCCCCATACTTAAATCCAACATTGTCCGCAATGTTGCAATATAAGTATGAGGAATGATATATATAAAAGTGCAGGTATGTACAAATAAAAAAAAGACAGGGGGGGGACTTCCCTGAAATTCATTCGGGGAGGCCTGTTAAGAAAATCCTGCATTATTAATAACGAAGAGCAAAAATATAAAAGAAAAATTAAAAAGATAAACTCATCTAGAAGTTTGCAGGTGGTAGGGGGTGGCAAGTGCGTGTGTGACTCGATTAGCTAACGTCTTAGCTATACGAGTATAATAGGAATGCGCTCCCCTATCACATACAATAGCATGAAGCGCACCGAAAAGAAATGAAAAAAAGTGAAGAAAAAATAATTTAAAATAAAATAAGTTAAACAAAACATATATATTTCTAATAACAAATTATTATTTTTGTGTATTTTTAAGTAGTTTTTTTTTATTTTTTAGTTGGTTTTTAGGTAGGTTTTTTTATTTTTTTGTTAGGTTTTTTGTTTTTTTAAAATTTTTAAGTTTTTTAGTTTGAAATTTTTTTGTTTTGTTTTAATGTTTTCAATTTTTTAGTTTTATAGTTTTTTTTTGGAAACAACGTCATTTCATTTCTTTTGTATATAGGTAAATATATATGAAATAATAAGCATAAAATAAACTATCTCTTTTTTTAAGTAGTTTTATTTTTATTATTATGATTATTATTTTTTCTATTTGGCCATTTTTTTATATATAAATATAAATAAAATGTAAAATTAATAGTTTTCAGGAATTCAAAATAGCAAAACGAAAAGTCCCCGACAACGGCGCCAAAAACTTGATGCGCGCCACGAGCGGCTTTATTAAAAAGATAAGAGAAGTGAAGGTTTTATATATAATATATAAGGGGGCGGAGCTCGCGGGCGATATTTCATTTTAAACGAAAGGAGGCAAGTGCACCTATTATGTGTAGTACAGGATATTCCCAGGGAGGAATATCGGGGTCGGATTATTCTCGGGGTCGGTTTGCCTATTTCTACTCTTTTCCTGAATGGACTATTATTTTACCGATAATATTTTCGTTGTTGTGTTATATAAAAAATGTGGATATATATAAAAAATACAGAAAATGAAAGCATAAAAATGAAGGAAAGCCGATGAAGAAATAGCGCGATGATATCAAATTAAATTCGAACTAAAATAAACTTTTAATAAATAGAGATCCTAAATTTCAAATTAATTAAGCCAGAGACATGACCTTGGAGGCTCCAAAATAATGAGACACCTATCTCTAGGTAATATTGCTCACCTGAACATTAAGACTATTCGACCGAACGTTATTCTAAAGAAGGATTTCTCTTAATGTCCGCATTACGCTTAGAACCCCGCTATTGGGTGGGGAACCGAATGCGGTAGAGTTACGCGCCTCCTCTCTCGAGGGTATGTGTGGAACTCTCTTTACCCAAGGGTGATCGGTCCATACACACGGCCTCTCGACAAGCTAGCGTATGGACAATGGAAATAGATCCCACAAATCAATATGTGGTCCTACGCGTCGTTAATCCGGGGCAAACCTTAAATCCTAAAATTAAAGTGAAAATAAAGAACTTTAATTATTTCAAATCATTTTATATGTCCCAATGCTCTTCGATATTGAGGGATAAGAGAGGTTAGCCAGTCATCGGAATGTGGACGACTTGCGGAAAGAAAGCGATAAAATGAAAGCGGAAAATGAAAGCAGTAAATAAAGCAGGAAATGAAAGCGATAAATAAAGCAGTAAATTGCGAGTCTTACTCAAACGAGTAGGTGGGAAATGAAAGCTGAAAATGCTCTCTCATACACGCACGCACTCTACAGAAATAAAACACACTCAAATACTCTAAAGAATTAAAATAATGCGCCATTTAACTCAAACAAGTAGGAAGAAATATATACACGCCATTTAACTCTTAACGAGCACTACACCATATCATGCATATGGTAGCGCTTAATTTATAGCGGTTATGTAAGCGCTGCCAAAATTTTTTTATGGTAGCGTTCATAACCGCAACTGTTGAAAAATAAACGCAACTATAACATATCATTGTTACAGTATCAGTTATTTTGTTGCGGTTACAAAAACGCTACCAACAGAAATTTATGATTGCGTTTACAACCGCTACTATATATTATAAATGCTACCACACCCTTATATTTCCCCAAAATTTTCCCCCACACTTTCCCCATTTAGATTTCCTGCTCTATATTATAAAGTGTATATCTTTTTTTCTAGTATGAAACATGTATGCAAGGGAAGGACCCACACGGAAACACACTCGGGAAAGACTTTTATTATTTTCGTGCTTGTAATTTCGAGAAAGTTACGTATTTTGATGAGTAAAATATAATATCTATAAACTATACTATAGATAATTGGACAAGCTAAAAAAAATATTGTGATAATTGTCTGATCAACGTGTTAACCATCACCCTCTGCTATTTAACCACGCCGCTAATTTCAACCCCATCAAAAATCTAACGCGATAAATCACTTCCCCGACAAATAGATTCCGCCGCCCCTCCTGCTAGATACTACAAGCCGCTGCCTGCCCCCGCTCGCCACTACATGTTGCCGCCCCTCCCGCTCGCGACTACACACCGGCACCCCTCCCGCTTGCGCCTCCACGCCTTCGATCTACAACACGCAACCGGTGTTGCCGACCTATTAAGGAGTGATCCTGCCTCCGACCATCTCTGCAGACTGGCGCCCCTCCCGCTTACAGGTTTTGATAAGTAATTTCTACTCTTCTTCATCTTCTCCCCGTTCCCCTGAGCTGAAACTAGTCGCGATGTCCGCTCCTTCACCATAGCCTCGCTTTAACAAGCTTCTCTTCAGCCAGGTTAACTTTTAATGGCCTTCGAATTAGTTTTTCTGTTCTTTCAAAGGGGATTTGGTATGCACGGAAGCGGATCAAGTTTCTTATTTAGAAATTTCATCCTTATTTATCTATTACTTGGGTATGGTTTCGTTTTCTATGGGATTCACCATTTTGTTTGATTGAAGCTAGCATTGAGCATCATTTCCAAACTCCATGATCATTTCATTCTATATATTTCCAGTATTATTCCTAACTTAATGACATTACTGAAAATATTCAATTCATGGTGCATATTTGACAGTGAAGCCTAATTTCTTGAGCAGAGTCTTCAATTTTATTTAAATATTGACATTGTTGGTTGACGATGTCATTCCCTTATAAAAAATTTCAAATATATTTGAATTTTTTTCCTTAAATCACCAAAGCCAGTAAAAGTGGCGTTGTTTGTTTATTTTTTCATGAAGGCTACGGGGCTGCTCTTACGTAGATTACGGTTAACATAGACATTCCTTTTGGACTGCGACAGATCTCCTTTTCTCTTTAAATTATACTTTTCTTAGTTATTTAATGTAATGTTTCTTATTTTTAGCTTCTTCTCCTCACCCTTCTTTGAATAATATCAATTATTACTTGGTCGTTGTTTTCCTAAAGCAATACATAAAGCATCATTGCCTGCCTTCTTTCTTCAACTCTGTTGTCAATACCATGGAGGTATGTATAATTATATATAATGAAATATATGTGATGATGATTTCAATGTTGAATTTGTCATTTTCTTTTGTTATGAATCTGTTGCAGGCTTTTAGGAACCATCTCGGCCTACTACCCAGCATGAATAGACCTCTCACAATCCTTGATGATGTTAGTGGAATTATCAAGCCACACAAGTACTTTCTTTGATTGTGGATTAATTTCTGATGTGTAGAGTAGTTTAATTATGAAACTAAACTTATTAATTGTACAGGTTGACTTTGCCTTTATACTTTATGCAAACAAAATATTGCAGGAAATATCTTTGCATTCATGTATGTTCTTCATCTCAAATAATTTTCAATTTCCAAGCAGTTTCTAGAACAAGCGCAAAAAAATTAAGGGAATGACTAATTGACCATATAGTCATTGATTGGCTTCAGATTCTATCTCCTAGTATGAAACCCTTGTGCTTAGTGATATTTTTTGTTGAATTTTTTTGGCGGTAAGGCGACATGTTTGTAATTGACAATCCTGATTATGGTGTAGGGAGTGTGCTGAGCTTATGGTGAGATTTCATTCTTCTGCGCGTGATGACAAGCTGACCGACCGTGATCTACCGGAAGTATTAAAAAGGAGAACTTGGAGGTGTCGCTTTGAGGTCTCCAGCCACAAACTTTGTGTAAAAATTGACGGATGAGCATCAAATTTCTTATTTTGTTGATTCTATTACCAATTTGAGTGTTTGAGATGTATGTGTTGAGGAGGAAAGTTTAAATTTTTATTTTGTCATCTAGTTGATGATAATATAACTAATTGAATTATTTTTCATTTGAAATTTTTACTCTTGGCTTGAGAATTACATTTGAGTGTTGGAGATGTAATTGAATTTTGGCTTGTGAATGACATTGATAATCACGTTTGTAATCATATTGGAAAGTTTAACTCTTGGTGGTGAAATCACATTTATAATTGAATTTTGGGTCCACTCTTGCCTCCAAATTGAATATTATTGAATTTTGGGCCCATTCTCAGAATGCTTGTATTGATCATCATAATCATTGTCATTAGGAATAAAAACCGTTGTTATATAAGAGAATAACTACTACCATAGAAAATCATAAATGTTGCCAAATACAAGCATAAACGCTACCATAGAGTATCGTAGATGTTGCTGTAAAATGGAATAATTGCTACCATTGAAAACCATAATTGATACAATAGATATACCTATAGTAGCGGTTGCAAGAATGCCACAATACATTGGGTAACCGCTACCATACCCTACGACCACGACAGCGGATGCAACACACACGCAACCGCTACCGTAGCCCTACAGTAGCGGTTTTTTCAAATAGTAGCGATTTTTGAGCATTACCATATGCATGATATGGTGTAGTGGAGTAGGCGAAAATAAATGCGCACACGCACACACTCTACATAAATACAAGAAAACAAGAAAATCTAACTTATACACACACACACACACACACACGCAAATGAAAAATAAGAAAAACAAAGTGACTGAAAAATTAAAACAACTACATTTCTACCGCTAGAATGCCGTAAAAATGCATAAAAAGAGAAAATAAAAATTAAAGGAGCAAAAAGTTTTGAAAATAAAAGCTAAAAACAAAGTGAGCGAAAAATTAAAACGATAACATTTTCATTCTTAGGTTTTTATAAAAGAACAAAAAAGGTGAAAATAAAACTAAAAAAGACAAAAAAAATTTACATTCCTCAAAATCCTAAGTTAAAGAAAAGGAAAATAACAGTTTTAAAAACTCTTTTATAAATTCATAAGGATGAAAACAAAGATAAAACAGAAAGTTAAACATAAACATTTACGGTGCATGAAAATAAAATGGACGGCAATACGGATCGAAATGCGGAAAATTCCTAAACTAAAATAAGTTACCAAAGCTAAAATGAAACATAAAAAAGCACGAAATAAGAATGAAAAATCACTTAAGGTAGGGCACTTTGGCAGATTTCCATACAATGTAAGAAGAAGAAAAATACACATTTTTATTAATTAAAAAGGGGTTACAATAAAGCTAAAACAAACACATAAAAGGGGGGGATGGAGAAATTTCCATTACATTGCATAAACAGCCCCCATGAGTAGCCCTAAACCAAAGTAAAGTTACCCAAAAAGTTGAACATTGGATCATACAGAAAATCTTTATTTATAGAAAAAACAAGTGCTTACATACCCTAGGTCACGGGCGTGTCAGGGGGCTTGTCAGGGAGGGTTTTTTGGGGAAGGCATTGTTGTTTCAATGCCAGCGCTGTCTTGTGTAGGACAGGTGGAGGAGTCACGTGCGTGTCACTACAGGGATACGGGTGTGTCGGTTGGGTCGACGTTCTTCGAGCGCTGATCGACGATCCGGAAGCTTCTGTAATGGACAGGCGGAGGACATGGGCATGTCTAATTTTAGTACGGGCATGTAGGGGGGAGTGACTAGACAGCTGGGTGGATGAAATCAATTGGATCTTTGCTAGCTAGAGGCATTGACTACCGACATCAACACAAGCGTGTCGGGTCTGGGACACGGGCGTGTCCTACTCGGGTTTGAGGAAGGCTGAACATCGAGTGTCGAGCTTAGATCAACGATCGTCGAGGGCATAACACGGGCGTGTTGGTCATGGGACACGGGCGTGTCAGGTGATTTTTGACTTTTTCCTGAAAAATTTCAGAAAATAAAAATAAACTTAAGTTAAAAATTATTTACAAAAATAAGCAAATTATTAAATAAAACAAACTAAAAAATACAAAACTAAACTAAAATAACATAATAAAAACACAGAAAAATGCGTATATTTACAACTTATCAGGTGTTTTCTTAGCTGAGGCATCTGACATCCCAAAGCTTTTCATTAGCTACTTAACATACTTGGATTGGGATATGAAGATGCCATCAGGCAATTTCTTCACTTGGAGACCAAGGAAGTGTAAGACCCCCATTTTTTTTATAAAACACCGGGGTCTTAGGTCCAGGATCGCTGCTTTGCGGTGACACCTTCACGTCCTGAAGGGTCGTCACCATAAGGCGCCGATTCTGCTGGCCAATTCGATCACAGAAAGATTGCACAATAATTGAAAGCAAGTACACAGAAATCACATGCATAGAAATAAAAGTCTCCACCAAGGGAGAGTCCACAGAAATTGTATAAAAGGTACTGAAAGTAAGGGCTTATGCCCGATACATCATAATCCTCACTACAGGTCACTCATGCGGAAGCAAACTAAAACATCTACTATAAGTTGGGACTCACAGTCCAAGCTATCTGAACTCCTTAGCTAGACTGCCCTATCTCCAAGCCGACCGACCTCCAAGGCTTCTCCTCCCTGTGGGGTTCCACGATCCCCTAAATGATGTGGTCTGAAAACCGTTAGTCATAAAGACTAAGCCCTATCATCCCCTACCCCTTCCCCCATAGCTCCTAGGTACCGAACGGAGAGGAAGAAAGGGGAGGACATGAAGGTGGAGAATGAAACAAAAGCAGGTGATAGCGGACCTATGCTAACAATTCTATAGTAAATATAACAGAAACATAAAGTAGGAAAAGTAACCTTAATTTATGTGCGAAAGCACCTAAGCCAAGGGATCTTTTGCAAGGCTCCTATCGTACAAAGTGTCCCATACAACTTATACGTTGGGGTGTCAGTTATCAAACAACATCATATATATATATATATATATATAGAATTTAACCTTAATTTATAAACTTGCCCATACAAGTTTATAGAACAAGGGGTCGTTTTGCAACTCCTAATATATACGCGTCCCATTCCACTTATACATTAGGTGTCGGGGGTTAAATGAATCGATTATGCCATGACATGCTAGTGGGTATGATGAATCATGCAAGTGCAACACACACCCGACTCGGTGTACACAGACCTTTAGTTCCCCTTTCAGAGCCGTTACCTCCCAGGATACCTCCGTAGTGGCAGACGGAAGGGGTGGGTTGGGCCTCGCCCACCTCTAAACTAGTAAAGCACTACCGGTAAGACCTATCGTACGCCTCAACACTTGGTGCACAAAGCGGACTCCTGCATACTCTTGACGGCTGGCGCACCGGACTTCTGTTGGTGAAGTGCTAACCACACTTGCCGAGTCTGCGTATTGGCGTCGGTGCATCAACCCACCAATACCGAAGACCTACCACCTTAATTTTATTTCCTGACTATGCACATGCAATATTTATCGTATCAAACCAATCGAGCCGAAGCTCCCCGGACCGATCCTGTCCGTCTCTTAACTAACCGAGCCGAAGCTCCCCGGACCATTCTGTCCGTCTCTTAACCAACCGAGCCGAAGCTCCCAACTATCATCTTGTGCTAACAGTGTTTGTGAAACGTGAAACCTTAATTACTAAGTTAATCTTATCAGTTTGTTAATACAGTTTACGTTAGCCCAAGACTGCCCCCGGTATTCCCTGTGAAGGGCTCTCAAAGGGCACTAGGAACTATGATGGTAGCTGAAGCCCATCGTTCCCTTTCGCAAGGCACTTATTGTTATTGGTTGATTCCCTTAACCCATTCCCTTCTCATATTACAGTGGGCTAATCCTAGGGTGATTTTGACTCTTCCTCTCCTCGGGAAAGACGATCTTTCGTCGAACCCGAACACCTCTAGACTCTAGCCAAACCACCTCTCACTACTCTTCCTATCCCTCTATAGTGAAATCATCCACATCACTCCACCCAGCTAAAATGACTAACTCCAACAACTATCCCAGATCATGTCCTATTGCAATTTAACATTTTGATATATGCAGACCAACCTAGGCTATATGTCGAACCGAACAGGAGATAATCTTCCAAATGCCCTAAAATATTTACTGGAGACTTATCATGACATAGATAGACTAAATCCAGAAAATTGTAATTTTCCTAATTTTTCTGGCATTTAATTAATTTTTTTAAAGCTTCTAAGGGCTACTAATTGAACATGAAGTGCACTTTTGAGGCATTTATAAAGCTTCATAAAATCATGATAAATCCTAAATAACAATTTAACAGTAATGCCAAGATTTAACTATTTTTCCAGTAATTTAAGGACTCTAAATTAATTTTGATAATAAATCCTATCTCCTTTCATTAATGAAGTAAGTGCAGTAGATAATCATCCAAATTTTTTTAATTAATCTTCTAGAACAGATAATATCCTAAAAACATTAGTGACCAAATTTCATAATTCTTAAATAAGAATTGAGTTCTAGAATAAATAATTACCAAAATCTCAAAGAGCTATATTTGTGAAGCAAGTATTGTAAATATTCTTCTAAAAATAATGAATAAAATTATACAACTAGATATTGATCTGAAAACATCATTGGCCTGGTTTCATAATTTTATAGTAGGTAATTTTCTCTAAATGATTTATTGACCTTAATTGCCCTTTTTGGAACTTGTGAAGGAAGTACTAGATATAATCAACTAAAATTTGTAACAAAATTCAGAGTTGCTTATTTAGACCTAAAGTATCTGCTGCCCAAGTTCCATCAGATTCAATTGAATAGAATAATCAAAATAATTGAAAGACCAGTTTGAGCAAATTGATACCTAACAAATAAAGTACTTGAAATATAATCCATAAAATCCTAATAAAATTACTAAGGGTTCTTCCTAGTCTAAAACGTACTCCACCTAAGTTTAAAAACTTTTAATTAAGGTTTAGTGGCTGTGCTTTCATAATTGAGCTTCTACCCTAAAACTAGGGTAAGGGTTTTGAGGTGTCTACCTACCTCCAAATCCTCTAAGATTTCTACCAGATAACTTAGGATTCATTACCTTCAACTCTACTGGGTTACAAGGTTACGCAAGGGCATATACCCCTATTCCCTTCACAACACTCAAAAAACCCTTCCTTAGGGTTTGAGTTTGAACCCTAGGGTAAATCAACCCTAAATCACACCATTTTCTTTAAGAGGTGACGTTTTCCATGCCAAGTCAGTGTCCAGAATTTCAGCCTCTGTTGAGGTGATTTAACCACTCAAACCACCAAGGGGGTGTTTGATCCTATATAATCCTTTAAGGGTCAACCTAGGGTTGGATAAAAACCTATTCAAAACCTCTCCAAATGAGTTGAAATTCTTACCAGAGCCTTAATATGCCCTCTAAGACTACCCACCCAAATTTGGTGGGATTTTGAGGTGTTTATGACACCTAAATAATTTATACATGGTTTATTAAATTTTTCCAAAAACTATAGAAACATATTCTCCAAAAATTCCCATTTTTGGATAGGCCATAGATATAGCTAAGGTAGACCCCCTGACCAAATTTAAGCTCATTTGGACAAGGGATGAAAGGTGGGTATTCATTTGAACCTCAGGATAGCCCTAGGTATAGGTCCCACCAAAATGGGTGTTGTGGTCAAACCATTTACCCACTCGAGTTGAAATAAATTTTAGAATAATATAGACTCTAAGGGCTACAACTTCTGTGACTGGCCATTTTTCCTAAAACAGCATTTAAGTGCCTCATTTAATAACATCAAAAAAAGCTTGATTAATCACTACATATTATATATAAATATAATAATTTTGTATTATAAGTTACTGTTCATCTTCTCAAAAAGCCCGAACCAGCAACCTAAAAATTCTTAAAACTTGTAGCTTGCATGTGGATTTCCCGTCCACCCAGCCATCTCCCTGGCCGGCCACCACCACCACCACCTCCGTTGAGGTGAGGGCTACCGTTAGGTGGCAGCACGGCCGCTGGAGAGGCGGTTTCCGGCAAACCCGACCACCATAAATTTCGGAAAAACCATGGAAACGCTCACCCGATCCAGCTCTTTCGAGCCCGATGCCTCTCCTAATAATTCTAAGATTAATCCATAGAAGAAAGAGTAGAGGAGGACCTTATTCGCGGTTTGGAGTCGAGCCGATCTTCGGGATGCCATTTGCTCGGTGGTGGCATCGTCGGAATTCTTCAATAGCAAGTTAATAAGCTCTAGCTTTATCGGGCAAGGGTGAAAACCTCCGCTCTAAGTCTAGGGAGTCTTTTAAAGGAGAAACAAGGTTGCGGGTGGGGGTATAAACTGTCCAGCCATTAATGCCTCCTTTCATGCATGCATCAGCCATGGTGGAGGGGAGCTGAAACAGCTCCATAACAGCTAAGAGAAGGCTGGAAACTCCTCCTCTCCCTGAGAGGAGTTGAATCCAGCCGTTTCAAGGGGGAGAGGATGGAGCCAAGCCTTAAAAGCCATTAATGGCCATGCAACCTGTCGCTCGGCCATGGCTGGAAGGAAGAGAAACGGCTGCCACGTGGCATTGACCGGTCAAAATCATATAATAAGACTTAACTAAATCTTAATGAGAGAAAATGGCCCGGTAACGCAATCTGGCCCAATTCCTGGACCGGCCCGGTTCAACTGAACCATCAGCCAAGCTTAAAATGTTTCTAAGTAAAATTGCGTTGAGTGAGCTCAGCTCACTCAACGCCATCCAGGCTATAGAGTTGAGTGAGTGTTGGGTACATTGAAAAATATGTACCTGATTTGGAGAAGCCTCACTTAGCTTAATGATATACATCAAGGTGTATTTGATGTTATTTTGAGTTTATATGTGCAGGTTAAGTATTGGCTAAAATGCAGAAAAAAGTTTCTAAGTCCATGTGTCGACACATAAGGAAGTGTGTGTCGACACTTGGAAAAGCTGTGTCGACACCTGAAGCAACTGTGTTGACACACAGAATTTATTAGTCGACATCGACTGTGTCGACACCAGGAAGCAGTGTTGACACACAGAAATATTAGTCGACATCAACTGTGTCGACACCGGGAGGCAGTGTCGACACACAGGGGTATTAGTCGACATCAACTGTGTCGACACCTGGAGGAAGTGTTAACACACAAATTCTGAGACATTATCAACTGTGTCGACACACAGGACTTTTGTCGACACTCAACAGAGTTTCAACAATGTTGATTGCTATGTAGTGAAGAAGTGTCTATGTCGACACAAAGAGGCAGTGTCGACACATTCTACAGATGCAGTGTCAAGACGCTGTGTCGACACCAAAGGAGTTATGTCGACATCACCAAAGCTTGTGTCGACACTTAATCTACTTGTGTCGACACATAATGACAATTAGTCTCGACGCTTTCCTGACAAAGACAAAGGTTCAAGAACTGACTGGAAACTTGACAGCTGTGCATTCCAACAACTTTAATAAAGCTATCAGACTTGTCAGTAGTTGGTTAGAAACCGGATCAGCCGGTTACCATGGATGAAGTCTATATATATAGATGGATTCTTTCAAATGAAAAGAGATGAATAATAACAACAGGCACAACTATTAAAGTATTGATCATTGATCAAGAAAGTGCATGTCACACTGAAGAAGATTTTTGTGAGAAGATCTAAGGAAAATTCAAGCAAGAATTCTGAAGAAACTTCATAAGTTCTGAAGAGTGAGAGAGATCTTCAACTGTTGAAGTAAAGGTGGAGACATTTACAAGTCTTCTAAGAAGAAGATCTTGAGCTATCTGCTAAGAAGGATTCAGACCTATTTTTGGATTCTAAGAAGGAAGCTGGTAGCCAGTCAACTTCAAAGGAGATCAACCCTACTGAGTTCAGATTCAAGAAGCTTTGAAGAAAGCTAAGAATAGGTTGATTTCAGCCATCAGTTTTATCAAGAAGCTGATCAAGAAACTTCTTATCCCTTCTCTCTCAACAAGTATAAGAGTCCATCTAAACACTTATCAAATTTTGTAGGATCTTTTCATAGATCTGAGTTGTAAGCCTATATTATAAAGGCTGAGTGTAGGAGATATAGATCTCTGAGTGGTAGGGCTTTTGAGCCTGAGTGTAGGATAAATTTTTATTTTAGTTGTAGGCCTTGTGGTAAGGCTGAGGTAGGGCTATTAGCCTGAGTTGTAGGAATCTTATAGGGTTCTGAGTTGTAGGAACCTTTCAGGGTTTTGAGCTGTAAGATTTATGGATCTGATAAGAAGGAAGAAGTTCGGCCGAATCTAGCACACTGCTAGATAGGTGAAGTGGGAAAGTGGATGTACCCAGACCTTGGGGAACCACTATAAACCTGTGTGCAATCTGTGATGTGTGTGTGATTGTGATTTATGTGCTGTGATTGCTGTAGAATAGTTATATTCTATTTTAAGATCTGGAAAAATATTCTGCCTTAAGTAAAAAAGGAAAAGAACCTATTCACCCCCCCCCCCTCTAGGTGTTTGGGTTATCTTGAAATTAATTCTATCAAGTGGTATCAGAGGGAGGTTGCTCAAAGAAGGACTTAACAGTCTGAGTAAGATCCTTAAGGCAGATTCAAGATCAAGAAAATGGGTTCAGGATAAAATCATAAGGAACTAGGTTCTATGAAATTACCCATATGCAGGAAAGAGATTATTTGAATATGGAAAGAAAGGGTCAGGCTTTTCGTGGACACATCTGATCCAAGGATTTACATTACTGTAATGGAAGGTCCTTATGTTCCAATGAAGGTGTCAGTTTTAGATGCAAATCAAAGAACTCCCAAAGATTTTTCTGAGATGACTAAGGATGAGATCATCCTGCCAACTATGGATAAAAGAGCCAAGAATATCATAGTAAGTGCCATAGATGATTCAACCATTCAAAATTTGATTCACTACAATACCTCCAAGGAAATGTTGGACACTTTGATAGTCTACATGGAGGGTTCTGAAGAAGTCAAACAAGATAGAAAATCTATGCTGAACCAGGAATATAAGAGTTTCAGATAAGGAAAGTCAGATGGTATAACTGAGTGTTATAAGAAGTTTTATAGAATAGTAAATGAGCTTATGTCCTATGGAAGGATCTTCAGTAAATATGAACTTAATGATAAATTTCTAAGATCCTTGACAAAGGATTGGGACACTAAGATTTGTGTCATTAGAGAAGTGGCCAAACTTGCAGATATCTCTCCTCCAACTTTGTTTGGAAAATTGCTGTCATATGAGATGCAGCTGATGGCTAGGAAAGAGGAAGAGAAAAGTGCTAAAGGGGAGCATAAAGAAAAGTCTGTGGCCTTCAAGGTGGAAGCCACTAGGAAGAATAGGAGGATGTCTCCATCACCTCCTGAGATTGTTGCTGAAATTACTTCAGATAATTCAGACAACCAAAGTTCAGACAGCAGTGACTCAGACAAAGATTTTGCTGCCTTCACAAGGCAGTTTCAGAGATTCCTGAAGAAGCAGTGGAAATCAAGGCCGTCCACATCTCAACCTGTGGATGACTATTATCAAAAGAGGAAGTCATCAAGGAAGGACAGGAGCAGGTCTAAGCCTATCAAATCTACAACATCAAAGATTGTTTGCTACTGCTGTAATAAGCCTGAACATGTTGTGGCTGAGTGTCCAGACAAAAGAAAGGAGTCTGCTGATAAAAGGAAGACTCAACAAAAGAGAAAGAAGGAGAAATCCTTTGTTGCTAAAAAGGAGAAGAGCTTGACAGACCAATCATCTACAGAGTCTGAATCTGAAGCTGAGGCATACATTGGCCTATATGCAGCAGATGACGAAGATGAGTTTATGCAATTGCTGAACTCTATCAATGCACAAGAAGACCATTAGTGCATGGGACTGATGGCTGTATCAGAAGAAGACAAGTGCCAGGATCAGCCTGGTCCTAGCAAGGTACAATGTTTTTCTAGTAATTCAGATTGTAGTACTGGCACAGAGTCAGCTACATCTGCATCAAGTGATGTGGATGGGTTTGAGTCTGAAGGTGATATTCATCAGCTGATAGATGAATATGGGGACTTGTTGCAGACACTAAAGAAAAGCAAGAACCTGGCCAAAACTCAGGCTAAGGAAATTGCATATCTTAAGATGGCTGTATCTGACTTAGAGAAAGAGTTGGATCAAAAATTGAATGAGATTGCCAAACTGAAAACTATAACTATTATTAAGATGGGCACAATCACATACAAAAATGATCTAATTAAAAGTCTGGAAGCCAGACTTCAAAAGGAAAAAAGATTTGGTGGCTAGTTATTCCAAGCCAAAATCAGTTTTACCCTTAATAGATGAGTTTGTGGCTCAAAAGGGTAAGGCTGGAATAGGCTTTAAAGGTAACACCAGGGCTGTCCAATTAAAGAGAAAGGGCAAAGCCTCAGTCCAGCCACTGAATTTTAAAGTCCCTGTAGTTTTTAGAAAGGTACAAGTGCCTTCTAACAAATATGACTTTGAGAATACTCATGGTCATAGTAAGACTGAAGTTCTGAATGACAAGGGTGTTTATGTCAATAAGGCAGCCCGTGTCCATAAATCCCATGTTCTTAAGAAAACAGTGGGTGTAGCTGCAGCAGTACCAACACAAAACAATAGATTTTCTATCAACCAGACTGCAAAGAATGGATCTAAAAATAGATACAACAAGTATTAATGCTGGTGTTGTGGCAAGACAGGTCATTATGCCATAGATTGCTTGCACAACACTTGTGTTAGGAAGAACAACAGTCTACCTGTTAGAAGAGCTCCCGGTAGATTTGGTAAGTATGAAGCAAACTTGAACCAAGGACCCAAGACTTAATTGGGTTCTAAGGAGAGGTAATTCTTTATTGCAGGTGAGTCCATGTCACCATACCCCTATATGGTACTTGGACAGTGGATGTTCCAAGCACATGACTGGAATAAAGGGATTGCTGAAAGAGTACTTGCCTATCAAAAATGGGCCTAAAGTAATCTTTGGTGGCTCTGAAAAAGGAATCATCAAAGGATTTGGTAACATTTCTAATAACCAGATTTCTATCACTCAAGTGGCCTATGTGAAGGGTTTGAAACACAACCTTATAAGCATAAGTCAGCTGAGTGATTTAGGATATGACATTTCATTTGTTAAGAATGGATGTCATATTAAAAGGTCAAGTGATCAAAATGTCATTTTGACAGGATATAGAAAAAGGAATGTGTACTGTCTTAATTTTGAGTGTGAGAACAAAGGTTCTCCTATTTGTCTTGTAGCTGATGAGAGAGCCTCTCATTGTGTCAAATGGCATAAGAGGCTGGCTCATCATAACTACAAAACTATTGTCCAACTCTTTAGCAAAGATTTAGTAAGGAATGGTCCAAAAGTTAAGTGCATAAAGGATGGGATATGCTCAGCTTGTCAAAAAGGCAAGCAAACAAAATCCTCCTTTCATAGCCTTGAAAACAAGGATTCAGTGAGGTGTCTATACCTCTTATATATGGATTTATTTGGTCCTATGCCAGTTCATAGTCTAGGTAGGAAGGTGTACACTTTTGTGGTGGTAGATGACTATTCTAGATATTCCTGGGTATTCTTTCTGAGACAAAAATTAAAAACCCCATGTATTTTATACAGCTTTGTCAAGCAAATTCAGAATGAACTTGACAGTTCAGTGGTCAAAATCAGAAGTGGCAATGGCACTGAATTTCAATCTGAGAGTATGACAAAACTGTGTGAAGAATTTAGGATTTTTCAAGAATTCTCCTCACCTACAACACCACAGCAAAATGGTATTGCTAAAATGAAGAATAGAACATTGATTGAGGCTATTAGAACTCTATTGAGTGACACTTCTCTCCCAGAGTATTTCTGGGCTGAGGCAGTAAACACTGCATGTCATGTGATCAATAGGGCATCTATCACCAAAAGCCACAAAAGACTCCCTATGAGATCATGAAAGGTAGAAAACCAAACTTATACTCTTTTAGGTTCTGTGGTTGCAAGTGCTATGTCCTTAACAATGGCAAGTCTTATTTAACTAAGTTTGCTGTAAAATCCCAAGACGGGATATTTGTTGGGTACAGCAACAATAGTAAGGATTATAGAGTCTACAACTTGATTACTCAAGTTGTAGAAGAGTCTGTACATATTGTCTTTGATGAAACAAGATTGATTAACAGTGAGTTGCCTTGTAGCTCATGCTGTTCTACAGGTATTAATGAGAAAATGGACAAGCTTGCCTTTACAGAAGAAACAACTGAAGAGCAGGAAGTGGAAAATGGTGGCTACTGTCTAGGGGGAGTACAGTACTCTCTAGATGCAGATGTACACCAAGAGGTGCAACATATTGAAGAGACTGGAGGTGTTCAACCAGAAGATAATCTACCTCCAGCTGTAAGACACTTAAAGGATCATCTAGCAAATCAGATAATTGGTGACCTAAGACATGGAGTGCAAACCAGAAGCAGGAACTTGAACACAGTGCTTTGCTCAAGCTTCCTATCTCAACAGGAGCCAAAGAAATTTGAAGAAGCTATTCTAGACCCACATTGGATTGATGCCACGCAAGAGGAGCTGAATCAGTTCAGAAGGTGCATGGTCTGGGAGTTAGTTCCTAAACCAAAAGACCACAACATCATTGGACCAAAATGGATCTTTAGGAACAAACTAGATGAGAATGGAATCATTGTGAAGAACAAAGCAAGACTTGTTGCAAAAGGATACAAGCAGGAAGAGGGTATTGACATTGATCAAACCTTTGCCCCAGTAGCAAGATAGGAAGCAATTAGGATGTTCCTTGCCTATGCAGCATATCAAGGCTTCAAGGTATTCCAAATGGATGTAAAATCAGTATTATTAAATGGAAATCTAAAAGAAGAAGTCTATGTAGAGCAGCCCTCAGGTTTTGTTGATTCTCTTAAACCTGATTATGTTTATAGACTTAGGAAAGCTTTATATGGGTTAAAGCAAACTCCAAGGGCTTGGTATGAAACCTTGTCTACTTTCTTTATTGAGAACAAATTCTCAAGGGGGGGGGGAATAGAAAAACTCTATTCCTAAGGGAATCCAAAGGTAAGATAATCTTAGTCCAGATTTATATAGATAACATAATATTTGGGTCTACAGAAAACAACCTTTGCAAGAAGTTTGCTAAACTTATGCAAGGGAAGTTTGAAATGAGCGGCATGGTGGAACTTAAGTTCTTCTTGGGCCTTCAAGTAAGACAGACTGATGATGGCTTGTCCATATCCCAGTCTTAGTTCACCAAGGAGTTAATTAAGAAGTATGATATAGAATCATCCTCCACCATGAGAACTCCTATGGGAACAAGTATGCCTATATGCAAAGATGATACAGGTAAACCTGTAGATGAGTCTTTTTATAGAGGAATAATTGGCTCTCTTCTATATCTAACTGCTAGTAGACATGACATTATGTGTGCAACATGTGTATGTGCTAGGTACCAATCATGCCCTAAAGAATCTCATTACACTGCAGTAAAAAGGATTTTGAGATACCTAAAGGGCACACCTAATCTAGGCCTTTGGTACCCTAGGAATGGAGATTTTATACTGACAGGCTATTCAGATGCATACTTTGCAGGTTACAAAGAAGATAGAAAAAGCACAACAGGCACCTGCCAATTTCTAGGAGGAAGATCGGTGTCTTGGAGCAGTAAGAAGCAGACTAGTGTGGCAATTTCCACAGCTGAGTCTGAATATGTGGCAGCAAAAAGTTGTTGTGCACAGCTGTTGTGGATTCATCACCAACTAGAATACTATGGTATTCAGGAAAGTAGAACACCTTTGTTTTGTGTTTCTACAAGTGCTATTTTTATTGCTAATAATCCTGTTTCACATAGTTGGACTAAGACTATAGAAATTAGATACCATTTTCTTAGAGAACATGTAGAGAAAGAGGACATCTCACTAGTATTTGTCTAAATAGATTATCAGATTGCAGATGTGTTTACTAAGCCCCTAGATGAAACTAAATTCAATAAATTTAAAATTGAATTAGGAATATTAAACATAGATTAGTCTAACAAATTTGGCGAAGTAAATATGTGTCGACACATTAAGATAATTTATGTCAACACTTCAGTAAATCTGTGTTGACACATCCAGGGAAGTGGTGTCGACACTTCAGTTAGTGGTGTCGACACAACCAGAGTAATGGTGTCGACACTTCCAGAAATTATGTCGACACTTGCAATAAGAGTCGACACAGAATTTCTGATGAACTACTAAGTATGTCTAGTGTTGACATATCATCAATTGGTGTTGACACATAGTAGTCAACGTCGTGGTCGAGACAATAGAAGTATGTGTCGACACTTTTCGACAGTGTCAACACTTTTAGACAATTTTTGCCCGCCTTTTGACATTCTTTGTTTAGAAGGGTATAAATAGGTCGAGAACATATTCTGTCGACACGCTCTCCAGATTTTCGAGACTAAACCCTTGTGTCGACAAACTCTCTTATCTCAATTCAGGTTTTCTCTCCATCCCAATGGCGCCAAAGATTAAAGATAATATTAATGAAGGGTATGAGGTGGTTCTCCATGCCTTTAATGATGTGGAGTCTGAGATTAAAGGAGTAATTACCCTAATTACTGAAAGTGGTTTTGAGTTTCTGATATCCGAACTTACCAAGATTTGTAAGAAGGAGATTTTTGAGTTCTATGCTGCAGCAACAATAGACTCAACAGGACTTAAGATTATATCTACAGTTCATGGAGCAAAAGTCAAAGTGACCTTGAAAAGTTTGAGAAAAATTCTTCATCTTCCAAGAACTCAGGATGAAGAAGAAGTCCCAGTATCAAAAATAAGGGAGGTACTACAATGGTGTGGATTGGATCCCACCTTGAAGATTGGAGATGCAATTAATAGGAAAGGGATGAATCAATAAAGTAAATTCCTTTCAGAAGTGGTTGGAAAGGTGGTTCTGTGTTAGCCAGGGGGACATGATAGGATTTCAGCCTATATGTTCAGCCTCATGACAAGGATAATCTTCACACTCAACACAGATTGGTCTGTAGTACTTCTTGAGAAGATTAAGGAAAGCATCAAGAAGCCTAATTTGGGTAGAATATTGAGTCTATACTTGGCTGGAGCCATTCCAGAAGTAATGAACCAGATTCCTGGTTCTAAAATCAATCATATGAGAAGAATGGACATTAGGATCATCTCCAGATTGGATAGGGTCCTAACCAAGGACACACCTGATATTGCAAGCCAAGAAGCTGCTGAGAAATCTCCTGTACAGGACCTTACTGAGACTGCACAAGGGCAGAAGGACACAGTTAGTGCACAAGTGCATGGGGAGCTAGATAGTGTACAAGTACAGGACAATGATCAGAATGCACAAGTGCAGGGGGAGACAGTTACTGAACAGGTATAAGGGGAAGAGAGAATTCACTTGGCAAGTGAAATGGATTCACAATCGATTCTTGAAACACCTCATGTCAACAGTCCAACACTAGATGCGATCATGGAGGATACATCTGTAGTTGTTGATGCTTCTGAGACAGCTGTATCACCAGTTCACATTCAACAAGAATTCACTCTGGAAGAATTGTTTTCTGACATAGAGGGAGCAGCAGATGAGGGGGAGCAAGTTAACATTGAGGGGTGCAACATAGGACTGAAAAGGAGCTGCCTCCTAGTCCTAAAGAAAGAGTTAATATTGCCAGTACCTCAGCTTCAGAGGATGAGGAGATTGCAAGTATTAAGAAAAGAAAACTTATTGTTTTCAAAAGGAGAAGACAGAGCTATAAGAAGGCTTTGCAAGCTACTACTTCACAACCAGCCCCAGAGACTGATTACAGCTCATTAATGGTGGCTTTGCAAGTTATATTGGATGAGCAGAGAATGGCTCTTGAGAAATATGTGGATGAAAGCCATAAATCACTTCAATTTGATTTGGCTCAAGATATTAAATCCATAAGGTTTGAAGTCAATCTCCATAAGAAAGAGATGACAGATTTCTTCCACAAGAGGGGCAATGCTGTAGTAATTCTAGCAAAGCAATAAGCAGAAGTCAAGAAACAAGTGGATGATATTGCTGTCAAACAAGGCTATGTCCTTGAAAATCAGATTAGAATGAATGACAATCTGACTGAATCTCACAATCAGATAGTGACTGAAGTAAAGAAAATAGTTATTGCAATGACTGAAGCAAGGGCTAAGGAGAAAGAGGAATTTGATCAGAAGCTACAGGAAGCCTTGGATTCCTTTAAGACAGCCATTACTACTTCTCAGAAAAATATTTCTGATCAGCTTCTAAAGTGAAAATTATTTTTTAAAGATGGTGTCAATTTTCTTGATGGCCAAATAAGATTTCAAAAGGATGACTTAAGAGATCACATTGTAATGAGAAGCCATAAAGGGGGAGTGTGTGCTAGTCAATGCTGGCTCAGATCATGCAAAATGGATATCTAATAGCATCAGAGCCACTCTAGGATATCCACCCCTTTGTAATGATGACAATGTTGCCGAATCTTGTGTGCAACCTGCTTATGCTGGAGGTGATCAACCTGAAGTTGCTCAAATCATCTACCCTCCAGCAGATTTTGATATGATTCAACAATAGGTTCATGCAATGTACAGTCCTCCATAGATGTTGAAAATATCATTATAGAGAAAGTTGATATGCCAGAAGCTGCCTTAAGAGCTCAGTAGGAAGCTCAACTCTCAAAGAAAAGATTCAGAGAACAGGCTGAGTTAAAGCCTGATTTTGAGCAGTGGAGCCCCACTTCAAGAAATATAATTTTTACTGCCTGGAAAGCTGTGAAAGATCAAGTTCATGAAATGGGCAAGTGGTATAATGAACAGGAATGACAGAATTATGAGGCAAGACAGGAAGCTATTGTGCAGCATAGAAGAAAGGCTAAGATTGGGAAGCTACCTCCTAATGCTCAGGAGCCTAGCAAGTACTTTCCTAAGCCTTTTCATTATTTTGAAAGGCAAAGGATTAAGGCTGAAGTTCAGAAAAAGGCAGAGTTGAAAGGAAAAAAGCCTATTGATGATGCAGAACTTCCTGTGCAAGCTCAGATTAAGCCAAGAAAAGGCATAGTCATTAGGGAGCTTGATCAGCCTTAGAATAGATTTGCTAAATTTTGCTGGAACAATGTAATTTTTAGTTTTTTTAAAAGAAATCCATGTAATCAGTTGTTAAGAAACTTTTTGTTAACATAAACAAAATAATGTTTCATGTTCATTCAAGTTGCATTCTTATTCTGTGATGTGATTTTGATATATGTTTTGTTTATAAGTTGCCCTGTCATATAATGTTTATATACATCATAATGTTTGTTTATTATAAGTGGTGTATATCATTGACTAAAGGGTTATGACTTCTCCAAATAGGGGAGATTGTTGGGTACATTGGAAAATGTGTAGCTAATTTGGAGAAGCCTCACTTAGCTCAATGATATACATCACGGTGTATTTGATGTTATTTTGAGTTTATATGTGCAGGTTAAGTATTGGCTAAAATGCATAAAAAAGTTTCTAAGTCCATGTGTCGACACTTAAGTAAGTCTGTGTCGACACTTGGAAAAGCTGTGTCGACACCTGAAGCAATTGTGTCGACACACAGAATTTATTAGTCGACATCGACTGTGTCGACACCGGGAGGCAGTGTCGATACACAGAAATATTAGTCGACATCAACTGTGTCGACACCAAGAGGCAGTGTCTATACACAGGAGTATTAGTCGACATCAACTGTGTCGACACCTGGAGGCAGTGTCGACACATAAATTCTTAGACAATATACTCTGTGTCGACACACAGGACTTGTGTCGACACTCAGCAGAGTTTCAACAATGTTGATTGCTGTGTAGTGAAGAAGTGTCTATGTCGACACAAAGAGGCAGTGTCGACACATTCTACAGATGCAGTGTCAAGAAGCTATGTCGACACTAAAGGAGTTATGTCGACATCACCAAAGCTTGTGTCGACACTTAATCTACTTGTATCGACACATAATGATAATCAGTCTCGACGATTGCTGACAAAGACAAAGTTTCAAGAACTGACTGGAGACTTGACAGCTGTGCATTCCAACAAATTTAATGAAGCTGTCAGACTTGTCAGTAGTTGGTTAGAAACAGGATCAGCCGGTTACCATGGATGAAGTCTATATATATAGATGGATTCTGTCAAATGAAAAGAGATGAATAATAACAACAGGCACAACTATTGAAGTATTGATCGTTGATCAAGAAAGTGCATGTCACACTGAAGAAGATTTTCGTGAGAAGATCTAAGGAGAATTCAAGCAAGAATTCTGAAGAAACTTCATAAGTTCTGAAGAGTGAGAGAGATCTTCAGCTGTTGAAGTAAAGGTGGAGACATTTACAAGTCTTCTAAGAAGCAGATCTTGAACAATCTGTTAAGAAGGATTCAGACCTATTTCTAGATTCTATGAAGGAAGCTGGCAGCCAGTCAACTTCAAAAGAGATCAACCCTACTGAGTTCAGATTCAAGAAGCTTTGAAGAAAGCTAAGAACAGGTTGATTTCAGCCATCAGTTTTATCAAGAAGCTGATCAAGAAACTTCTTATCCCTTCTCTCTCAATAAGGGTAAGAGTCCATCTAATCACCTATAGAATTTTGTATGATCTTTTCATAGATATGAGTTATAAGCCTATATTATAAAGGCTGAGTGTAGGAGATATAGATCTCTGAGTGGTAGGGCTTTTGAGCCTGAGTGTAGGAGAAATTTTTCTTTGAGTTGTAGGCCTTGTGGAAAGGCTGAGGTAGGGCTGTTAGCCTAAATTGTAGGAACCTTATAGGGTTCTGAGTTGTAGGAATCTTTCAGGGTTCTGAGCTGTAAGATATGTGGATCTTAAAAGAAGGAAGAAGTTAGGCCGAATCTAGCACACTGCTAGATAGGTGAAGTGGGAAAGTGGATGTACCCGGACCTTGGGGAACCACTATAAACCTGTGTGCAATCTATGATGTGTGTGTGATTTTGATTTTTGTGATGTGATTGCTGTAGAATAGTTAGATTCTATTTAAAGATCTGGAAAAATATTCTGCCTTAAGTAAAAAAGGAAAAGAACCTATTCACCCCCCCTAGGTGTTTGGGTTTTCTTGAAATTAATTCTATCAGTGAGCTCTGCTCACTCAACGCCATCCAGGATACGGCATTGAGTGAGCTCTGCTAACTCAACGCCATCAAGAAAATGGCCCTTCCAGACTATGGCGTTGAGTGAGCTCAGCTCACTCAACGCCATCAGATTATGTTGTTGAGTGAGCTCTGCTCACTCAACGCCGCCCAGACAATAGCATTAAGTGAGCTTAGCTCACACAATGCCACCCAGACTATGGCGTTGAGTGATCTTAGATCATTCAATGCCATCCAGATTATGGTGTTGAGTGAGCTCTGCTCACTCAGCGCCACCAAGACTATGGCGTTGAGTGAGCTCAGCTCACTCAACGCCATCCAGATTTTGGTGTTGAGTGAGCTGTGCTCACTCAACGCAACCCAGACTATGGCGTTGAGTGAGCTCAGCTCACTCAATGCCTTCCAAATTTTTGTGTTAGTGAGATGTGCTCACTCAACGCCACCCAGACTATGGCGTTGAGTGAGCTCAGCTCACTCAACGCCATCTAGATTTTGGTGTTGAGTGAGCTGTGCTCACTCAACGCCTCCCAGACTATGGCGTTGAGTGAGCTCAGCTCAGTCAATGCCATCTAGATTTTTGTGTTGAGTGAGCTGAGCTCACTCAATGCCACCAAGACTATGGCGTTGAGTGAGCTTAGCTCACTCAACGCCATCCAGTCAACACCAGATGGCATTGAGTGCAGTCACTACACTCAACGCCATTCAACTTATGACGTTGAGTGCACCCGACACACTCAATGCCAACCCACTTGCAAGATGGCATTGAGTGCAGTTAGTGCACTCAACGCCATTCTGCTTCTGGCGTTGAGTGCACTCGACACTCAACGCCCGAGTCCCAACCTTATTTTAAGCAAGTTTCTGACCTTCTATTTGCAGACCGAGGTTATTTTCACCTTCCTACCTAAGCTCTCTTAATCTTTTGGGTTTCCTAGGGTTTTGTCAAGAACTAGTCATGGCAAAACCACTCCCGGGGGTCTAGCCGGAAATGGGATGTTACAAATCCCAATAAAAAAACAAAGATTTTGTCCCTGAAATCAAGGTTAAGCCTACGGGGGCTCCTATCCGGGAGAAAGAAACTTGTAACATCCCATGAGAATTAAAAGATTTACCTCACGATGCCATGTTTGCTATGTGAGGTTTGAAGGCGATAGTCAAATCTAAGACCAATTCGCCCAATTGACAAAGTCTAGACCCCAATAAACAAAAGATTAGCCCCTATTCTTGAAATTTCAGTCCTACTAGTTTAAGATAGGAAAGTTAATTGAACATCCTGAGAGGTTGTGAGGTATACCTGACTGAATAGCTCCGGATACTTTTGTCGCATCAAGTCCTGCGGTTCCCAGGTATGCTCCTCCTGACCGTGGTTCCTCCACAAAACTTTGACTAATAGAACTTTCTTGCGACGCAAGGTCCGTACTCCTCTGTCATCGATTCGAACCGGCTCCAAGTAAACTGACCGGTCGGAAGCTACCAGCCCATCTGTGGTAAAAATCTGATGCTCTGGGAGCAGTAGAGCCCTCCTAAGTGAGGAAATATGGAACACGTCGTGTAAACCTGCCAGTTCTAGGGGAATCTCTAGCTTGTAAGCTAGGGTCCCGATCCGCTCCAGGATCCTGTAAGGGCCCATATACCTAGGGCTGAGCTTCTTCTTCCGACCACGCACCCGTGAAACTCCATGCATGGGCCGGATCTTCAAAAACGCTCGGTCCCCCACCTGAAATTCCACCTGATGGTGTCAGGCATCATAATACTTATCCTGTCTGCTCTGCGCTTCTAACATCATGTCCCTGATCAGCCTCACTTGAGTCTCGGTGTCTTCGACAAAATCTGATCCCAACACCTTCGGATCCTTATCCTGAATCCATGAAAGCGGAGTCCTACATCTCCTTCCATAAAAGGCTTCATAAGGATCCATCCTTATGCTTGACTAGTAGGTGTTGTTATAGGAGAACTCGACCAGTGGTAAGAGTTTCTCCCAAGGTTCCCCACGGTCCAATATGCATAGCCTCAGGAGGTCCTCCAACGTCTGATTTGTGCGTTTCGTCTGCCCATCCGTCTAGGGATGGAATGCGGTGCTGAAGGTCAATATCGTGCCTAAGTAAGCCTGTACGGATCTCCACTCCCTAGTAGTGAACCGGCCATCCCGATCTGACACGATCGTCCTGGGCACCCCGTGGTATCGAACAAACTGCTCCACAAATCTCCGCACTAGTACTCCCATAGAGTCATCCTTCCTGATCGGAATGAATCTAGCCAACTTCGTCAACCGATCGACGATGACCCAAATCGAGTCGTATCCCGTTTGTGATCGGGGGAGGCCATGAATAAAATCCATCGCGATGTCCTCAAATTTCCACTCCAGTACCGGGAGTGGTTGTAGCAATCCTGCGGGGTTCCTGCACTCCGCCTTCATCAGTTGGCATGCCTTCGCAATGAGTCACGAAGAATGTAATATCCTTCTTCATCCCTAACCAAAACATCGTCTTCTTCAAGTCTGTCATCATCTTGGTGATCCCCGGGTGTATAGAATATCTGCTACATCGTCTTCTTCAATTCTCCTTTCATTTATGAAGTAAGTGCAGTAGATAATCATCCAAAAATTCTTATTTAATCTTCTAGAGCAGATAATATCCTAAAAACATCAGTGGCCAAATTTCATAATTCTTCAATGAGGATTGAGCTTTAGAATAAATAATTACCAAAATCTCAAAGAGCTATATTTGTGAAGCAAGTATTGTAAATATTCTTCTAAAAATCATGAATAAAATTATACAACTAGATATTGATCTGAAAACATCATTGGCCAAGTTTCATAATTTTATAGTAGGTAATTTGCTTTAAATGATATATTGACCATAATTGCCCTTTTTGGAACTTGTGAAGGAAGTACTAGATATAATCAACTAAAATTTGTAACAAAATTTAGGGATGTTTATTTAGACCCAAAGCATCTGCTGCCCAAGTTCCATCAGATTCAAATGAATAGAGTAATCAAAATAATTGAAAGACCAGTTTGAGCAAATTGATACCTAACAAATAAAGTACTTAAAATATAATCCATAAAATCCTAATAAAATTACTAAGGGTTCTTCCTAGTCTAAAACTTACTCCACCCAAGTTTCAAAACTTTTAACTAAGGTTTAGTGGCTGTTCTTTCATAATTGAGCTTCTACCCTAAAACTAGGTTTAGGGTTTTGAGGTGTCTACCTACCTCCAAATCCTCTAAGATTTCTACCAGAGAACTTAGGATTCATCACCTTCAATTCTACTGGGTTACAAGGTCATGCAAGGGCTTCTACCCCTATGCCCTTCACAACACTCAAAAAACCCTTCCTTAGGGTTTGAGTTTGATCCCTAGGGTAAATCAACACTAAATCACACCATTTTTTTAAGAGGGTGACGTTTGCCATGCAAAGTCAGTGTCCAAAATTTCAGCCTCTGTTGAGGTGATTTAACCACTCAAAACCCCAAGGGGGTGTTTGATCCTATATAATCCTTTAAGGGTAAACCTAGGGTTGGATAAAAACCTATTCAAAACATCTCCAAAAGAGATGAAATTTTTATCAGAGCCTTAACATGCCCTCTAAGACTACCCACCTAAATTTGGGGGGATTTTGAGGTGTTTATGACACCTAAATAATTTTTACATGGTTTAATAAATTTTTCCAAAAACTATAGAAAAATATTCTCCTAAAATTCCCATTTTTGGATAGGCCGTAGATATAGCTAAGGTAGACCACCTGACCAAATTTAAGCTCATTTGGACAAGGGATGAAAGGTGGGTATCCATTTGAACCTCAGGATAGCTCTAGGTATAGTTCCCACCAAAATGGGTGATGTGGTCAAACCCTTTACCCAATCGAGTTGAAATAAATTTTAGAATAATCTAGACTCTAAGGGATAAGACATCTGTGACTGGCCATTTTTCCTAAAATGGCCTCTAAGTGCCTCATTTAATAGCATCAAAAAGAACTTGATAAATCACTACATATTATATATAAATATTATAATTTAGTATTATAAGTTACTGTTCATCTTCTCAAAAAGCCCGAACCAGCAACCTAAAAATGCTTAAAACCTGTAGCTTGCAAGTGGATTTCACGTCCACCCAGCCATCTCCCTGGCCGGCCACCGCCACCGCCACCTCCGTTGAGGTGAGGGATACCGTTAGGGGGCGGCACGGCCGCCAGAGAGGCAGTTTCCGGCGAACCCGACCACCATAAATTTCGGAAAAACAATGGAAACGCTCACCCGATCCAGCTCTTTTGAGCCCGATGTCTCTCCGAATAATTCCTAAGATCTATCCATAGAAGAAAGAGTAGAGGAGGACCTTATTCGCGGTTTAGAGTCGAGCCGATCGTCGGGATGCCATTTGCGTGGTGGTGGCATCGCCGGAATTTTTCAACAACAAGGTAATAAGCTCTAGCTTTATCGAGCAAGGGTGAAAACCTTCTCTCTAAGTCTAGGGAGTCTTTTAAAGGAGAAACAAGGCTGTGGGTGGGGGTATAAACTGTCCAGCCATTAATGCCTCCTTTCATGCATGCTTCGGCCATGGTGGAGGGGAGCTGAAATGGCTCCATAATAGCTAAGAGAAGGCTGGAAACTCCTCTTCCTGAGAGGAGTTGAATCCAGCCGTTTCAAGGGGGAAAGGATGGAGCCGAGCCTTAAAAGTCATTAATGTCCATGCAAACCGTCGCTCAGCCATGGCTGGAAGGAAGAGGAACGGCTGCCACGTGGCATTGACCAGTCAAAATCATATAATAAGACTTAACTAAATCTTAATGAGAGAAAACGGCCCAGTAACGCAATATGGCCAAATTCCTGGACCGGCCTGGTTCAACTGAAACATTAGCCAAGCTTAAAAAGTTTCCAAGTAAAATGGCGTTGAGTGAGCTCAGCTCACTCAACGCCATCCAGGCTACGACAATGAGTGAGGTCTGCTCACTCAACGCCATCCATGCTACGGCGTTGAGTGAGCTCTACTCACTCAACGCCATCCAGGATACGGCGTTGAGTGAGCTCTGCTCACTCAACGCCATCCAGAAAATGGCCCTTCCAAACTATGGCGTTGAGTGAGCTCAGCTCACTCAACGCCATCAGATTATGGTGTTGAGCTCAACGCTACCCAGACTATGGCGTTGAGTGAGCTTAGCTCACTCAACACCATCCAGATTATCGTGTTGAGTGAGCTCTGCTCACTAAACGCCACCCATACTATGACGTTGAGTGAGCTCAGCTCACTCAATGCCATCCAGATTTTGGTGTTGAGTGAGCTGTGCTCACTCAACGCCACCCAGACTATGGCGTTGAGTGAGCTCAGCTCACTCAACGCCATCCAGATTTTTGTGTTGAGTGACTGTGCTCACTGAATGCCACCCAGACTATGGCGTTGAGTGCTCAACTCACTCAATGCCATCCAGATTTTGGTGTTAAGTGAGCAGTGCTCACTCAATGCCACCCAGACTATGGCGTTCAGTAAGCTCAGCTCACTCAACGCCACCCAAACTATGGCGTTGAGTGAGCTTAGCTCACTCAACGCCATCTAGATTATGGTGTAGTGAGCTCTGCTCACTCAACGCCACCCAGACTATGGCGTTAAGTGAGCTCAGCTCACTCAACGCAATCCAGATTTTTGTGTTGAGTGAGCTGTGCTCACTCAACGCCACCCAGACTATGGCGTTGAGTGAGCTCAGCTCACTCAACGCCATCCAGATTTTTGTGTTGAGTTAGCTGTGCTCACTCAACGCCGCCCAGACTATGGCGTTGAGTGAGCTCAGCTCACTCAATGCCATCCAGATTTATGTGTTGAGTGATCTCACTTAACGCAACCCCGACTATGGCGTTGAGTGAGCTTAGCTCACTCAACGCCATCAATTCAACACCAGATGGCGTTGAGTGCAGTCACTGCACTCAATGCCATTTAAATTATGGCGTTGATTGCACCCGACGCACTCAACGCCAACCCACCTGTAAGATGGCGTTGAGTGCAGTCAGTGCACTCAATGCCATTCTGCTTCTGGCATTTAGTGCACTCGACACACTCAACGCCCGAGTCCCAACCTTATTTTAAGCAAGTTTCTGACCTTCTATTTGTAGACCAAGGTGATTTTCACCTTCCTACCTAAGCTCTCTTGGTCTTTTGGGTTTCCTAGGGTTTTTTCATGACCTAATCACGGCAAAACCACTCCCGGGGGTCTAGCCGAAAATGGAATGTTACAAATCCAAATAAACAAAACAATGATTTCGTCCCCGAAATCAAGGTTTAGCCTACCGGGGCTCCTATCCGGGAGAAAGAAACTTGTAACATCCCATGAGAATAAAAAGATTAACCTCATGATGCCATGTTTGCTATGTGAGGTTTGAAGGCGATAGTCAAATCTAAGACCAATTCGCCCAATTGACAAAGTCTAGACCCCAATAAACAAAAGATTAGCCCCTATTCTTGAAATTTCAGTCCTACTTGTTTAAGATAGGAAAGTAAATTGAACGTATTAAGAGGTTGTGATAGAATTAATTTCAAGATAACCCAAACACCTAGAGGGGGAGGGGTGAATAAGTTCTTTTCCTTTTTTACTTAAGGCAGAATATTTTTCCAGATCTTAAAATAGAATCTAACTATTCTACAGCAATCACAACATAGAAATCACAATCAGACACATATCACAGATTGCTCATAGGTTTATAGTGGTTCCTCAAGGTCTGGGTACATCTACTTTCCCCCTTAACCTATCTAGCAGTGTGCTAGATTCGGTCTTACTTCTTCCTTCTTCTCAGATCCACAGATCTTACAGCTCAGAACCCTGAAAGGTTCCTACAACTCAGAACCCTATAAGGTTCCTACAACTCAGGCTAACAGCCCTACCTCAGCCTTGCCACAAGGCCTACAACTCAGAGAAAAATTTCTCCTACACTCAGGCTCAAAATCCTTACCACTCAGAGATCTATATCTCCTACACTCAGCCTTTATAATATAGGCTTATAACTCAGATCTATGAAAAGATCCTACAAAATTTGATAAGTGTTTAGATGGACTCTTACCCTTATTGAGAGAAAAGGGATAAGAAGTTTCTTCATTAGCTTCTTAATAAAACTGATGGCTGAAATCAACCTGTTCTTAGCTTTCTTCAAAGGTTCTTGAATCTGAACTAAGTAGGCTTGATATCCTTTGAAGTAGATTGGCTGCCAGCTTCCTTCTTAGAATCAAGAAATAGGTCTGAATTCTTCTTAGCAGATAGTTAAAAGTCAGCTTCTTAGGAGACATGTTAATGTCTCCACCTTTACTTCAACAGGTTAAGATCTCTCTCACTCTTAGGAACTTATGAAGTTACTTCAGAATTCTTGCTTGAATTCTCCTTAGATCTTCTCACAAAAATCTTCTTCAGTGTGACGTGCACTTTCTTGATAAACGATCAATACTTCAATAGTTGTGCCTGTTATTATTATTCATCTCTTTTCATTTGACAGAATCCATCTATATATAGACTTCATCTATGGTAACCAGCTGATCCGGTTTCTAACCAACTTCTGACAAGTCTCACAGCTTCATTAAAGTTGTTGGAATGCACAGCTGTCAAGTCTCTAGTCAGTTCTTGAACCTTTGTCTTTGTCAGTAAAGAGTCGAGGCTGATTGTCATTATGTGTCGACACAAGTAGATTAAGTGTCGACACAAGCTTTGGTGATGTAGACATAACTCCTTTGGTGTCGATACAGCTTCTTGACACTGCATCTGTAGAATGTGTCAACACTGCCTCTTTGTGTTGACATAGACACTTCTTCACTACACAGAATCAACATTGTTGAAACTCTGCTGAGTGTCAACACAAGTCCTGTGTGTCGACACAGTTGATATTGTCTCAGAATTTGGGTGTCGACACTGCCTTCAGGTGTCGACACAGTTGATGTCGACTAATACTCCTGTATGTCGACACTGCCTCCCGGTGTCGACACAGTCGATGTCGACTAATAAATTCTGTGTGTCGACACAGTTGCTTCAGGTGTCGACACAACTTTTCCAAGTGTCGACACAGACTTCCTTAAGTGTCGACACATGGACTTATAAACTTTTTTCTGAATTTTAGCCAATACTTAACCTGCACATATAAACTCAAAATAACATCAAATACACCTTGATATACATCATTGAGCTAAGTGAGGCTTCTCCAAATCAGGTACACATTTTCCAATGTCCCTAACAATCTCCCCCTATTTGGAGAAGTCATAACCCTTTAGTCAATGATATACACCACTTATAATAAACAAACATTATGATGTATATAAACATTATATGACAGGGAAACTTTTAAACAAAACATATATCAAAATCACATCACAGAATAAGAATGCAACTTGAATGAACATGAAACATTATTTTGTTTATGTTAACAAAAAGTTTCTTAACAACTGATTAAATGGATTTCTTTTAAAAAAACTAAAAATTACATTGTTCCAGCAAAATTTAGCAAATCTATTCTAAGGCTGATCAGGCTCCCTAATGACTATGCCTTTTCTTGGCTTAATCTGAGCTTGCACAGGAGGTTCTGCATCATCAATTGGTTTTTTTCCTTTCAACTCTGCCTTTTTCTGAACATCAGCCTTAATCCTTCTCCTTTCAAAATAATGAAAAGGCTTAGGAAAGTACTTGTTAGGCTCCTGAGCATTAGGAGGTAGCTTCCCAATCTTAGTCTTTCTTCTATGCTGCACAATGGCTTCCCATCTTGCCTCATACTTCTGCCATTCCTGTTCATTATGCCACTTGCCCCTGTCATGAACTTGATCTTTCACAGCTTTCCAGGCAGTCAAAATTATATTTCTTGACGTGGGGATCCACTGCTCAAAATCAAGCTTTAACTCAGCCTGTTCTCTGAATCTTTTCTTTGAGAGTTGAGCTTCCTGCTCAGCTCTCAAGGCAGCTTCTGGCATATCTACTTTCTCTATAATGACATTTTAAACATCATGTGGAGGACTGTACATTGTCTGAACCTATTGTTGAATCATATCAAAATCTGCCTGATGGTAGATGATCTGAGCAACTTCAGGTTGATCACCTCCAGCATAAGCAGGTTGCACACCAAATTCTACAACATTCTCATCATAACAAAGGGGTGGATATCCCAGAGTGGCTCTGATGCTATTAGATATCCATTTTGCATGATCTGAGCCAGCATTGACTAACACTCTCTCCCCCTTTATGACTTCTCTTATAATGTGATCTCTTAAGTCATCCTTTTGAAATCTTATTTGGCCATAAGAAAATTGACACCATATTTAAAAAATGATTTTAACTTTAGAAGCTGATCAGAAATTGTTTTTTGAGAAATAGTAATGGATGACTTAAAGAAATCCAAGGCTTCCTGTAGCTTCTGATCAAATTCCTCTTTCTCCTTAGCCCTTGCTTCAATCATTGCAATAACTGTTTTCTTTACTTCAGTGACTATCTCATTGTGAGATTCAGTCAGATTGTCATTCATTCTAATCTGATTTTCAAGGACATAGCCTTGTTTGACAGCAATATCATCCACTTGTTTCTTGACTTCTGCTTGTTGCTTTGCTAGAAATACTACAGCATTGCCCCCCTTGTGGAAGCAATCTGTCATCTCTTTCTTATGGAGATTGACTTCAAACCTTATGGATTTAATATCTTGAGCCAAATCAAATTGAAGTGATTTATGGCTTTCATCCACATATTTCTCAAGAGCCATTCTCTGCTCATCCAATTTAACTTGCAAAGCCACCATTAATGAGTTGTAATCAGTCTCTAGGGCTGGTTGTGAAGTAGTAGCTTGCAAAGCCTTCTTATAGCTCTGGCTTCTCCTCTTGAAAACCATCAGTTTTCTTTTCTTTATACTTGCAATATCCTCATCCTCTGAAGTAGAGGTACTTGCAATATTAACTCTTTCTTTAGGACTAGGTGGCAGCTCCTTTTCAGTTCTATGCTGCACCCCCTCAATATTAACTTGCTCCCCCTCATCTGCTGCTCCCTCTATGTCAGGAAACAATTCTTCCAGAGTGAATTCTTGTTGAATGTGAAATGGTGATACAGCTGTCTAAGGAGAATCAACAACTACAGATGTATCCTCCCTGATCACATCTAGTGCTTGACTGTTGACATGAGGTGTTTCAAGAATAGATTGTGAATCCATTTCACTTGCCAAGTGAATTCTCTCTTCCCCTTGTACTTGTGCAGTAACTGTCTCCCCTTGCACTTGTGCATTCTCAGCATTATCCTGTACTTGTACACTATCTAGCTCCCCCTGCACTTGTGTACTAACTATGTCCTTCTGCACTTTTGCAGTCTCAGTAAGGTCCTGTACAGGAGATTTCTCAGCAACTTCTTGGCTTGCAATATCAGGTGTGTCCTTGGTGAGGACCCTATCCCATCTGGAGATGATCCTGATATCCATTCTTATCATGTGATTGATTTTAGAACCAGGAATCTGGTTCATTACTTCTGGAATGGCTCCAGCCAAGTATAAACTCATTATTATAGCCAAATTAGGCTTCTTGATGCTTTACTTAATCTTCTCAAGAAGTACTACAGACCAATATGTGTTGAGTGTGAAGATTATCCTTGTCATGAGGCTGAACATATAGGCTGAAATCCTATCATGTCCCCCTAGCTTACACAGAACCACCTTTCTAACTACTTCTGAAAGGAATTTACCTTGCTAATTCATCTCTTTCCTGTTAATTGCAGCTCCAATCTTCAAGGTGGGATCCAATCCACACCATTGTAGTGCCTCCCTTGTTTTTGATACTTTGACTTCTTAATCCTGAGTTCTTGAAAGATGAAGAATTTTTCACAAACTTTTCAGGGTCACTTTGACTTTTGCTCCATGAACTGTAGATCTAATCTTAAGTCCTATTGAGTCTATTATTGCTGCAGCATAGAACTCAAAAATCTCCTTCTTCCAAATCTTGGTAGGTTAAGATATCAGAAACTCCAAACCACTTTATGTAATTAGGGTCATTACTCCTTTAATCTCAGACTCCACATCATTAAAGGCATAGCGAACCACCTCATACCCTTCGTTAATATTATCTTCAATCTTTGGCGCCATTGGGATGGAGAGAAAACTTGAATTGAGAGAAGAGAGTTTGTCGACACAAGGGTTTAGTCTCGAAAATCTAGAGAGCGTGTCGACAGAATATGTTCTCGACCTATTTATACCCTTCTAAACAAAGAAGGTCAAAAGGCGGGCAAAAATTGTCTAAAAGTGTTGACACTGTTGAAAAGTGTCGACACACACTTCTATTGTCTCGACCACGGCGATGACTACTATGTGCCGACACTAATTGATGATATGTGGACACTAGACATACTTAGTAGTTCATCAGAAATTCTTTGTCGACTCTTATTGCAAGTGTCGACATAATTTCTTGAAGTGTCGACACCATTACTCTGGTTGTGTCGACACCACTAACTGAAGTGTCGACACCACTTCTCTGAATGAGTCAACACAGATTTACTTAGCCAAATTTGTTAGACTAATCTATGTTCAACATTCCTAATTCAATTTTAAATTTATTTAATTTAGTTTCATCTAGAGGCTTAGTAAACACATCTGCAATCTTATAATCTATTTTGACAAATACTAGTGAGATGTCCTCTTTCTCTACATGTTCTCTAAGAAAATGGTATCTAATTTCTATATGCTTAGTCCTACTTTGTCAAATAGGATTATTAGCAATAGAAATAGCACTTGTAGAATCACAAAACAAAGGTGTTCTACTTACCTGAATACCATAGTCTTCTAGCTGGTGCTGAATCCACAACAGCTATGCACAGCAACTTCCTGCTGCCATATATTCAGACTCTGCTGTGGAAATTGCCACACTAGTCTGCTTCTTACTGCTCCAAGACACCAATCTTCCTACTAGAAATTGACAGGTGGCTGTTGTGCTTTTTCTATCTTTTTTGCAACCTGCAAAGTCTGCATCTGAATTGCTTGTAATTAAAAATCTCCATTCCTAGGGTACCAAAGGACTAGATTAGGTGTGCCCTTTAGGTATCTCAAAATCCTTTTTACTGCAGTGTAATGAGATTCTTTAGGGCATGATTGGTACCTAGCACAGACACATGTTGCATACATAATGTTTGGTGTACAAGCAGTTAGATATAGAAGAGAGCCAATTATTCCTCTATAAAAAGACTCATCTATAGGTTTACCTGTATCATCTTTGCATATAGGCATACTTGTTCCCATAGGAGTTCTCATGGTGGAGGATGATTCCATACCATACTTCTTAATAAACTCCTTGGTGAACTTAGACTTGGATATGGACAAGCCATCATCAGTCGGTCTTACTTGAAAGCCCAAGAAGAACTTAAGTTCCCCCATGCTGCTCATTTCAAACTTCCCTTGCATAAGTTTAGCAAACTTCTTACAAAGGTTATTTTCTGTCGACCCAAATATTATGTCATCTACATAAATCTGGACTAAGATTATCTTACCTTTGGATTCCCTTAGGAATAGAGTTTTGTCTATTTTCCCCCTTAAGAATTTGTTCTCAATAAGGAAAGTAGACAGGGTTTCATACCAAGCCCTTGGGGCTTGCTTTAACCCATATAAAGCTTTCATAAGTCTATAAACATAATCAGGTTTAAGAGAATCAACAAAACCTTAGGGCTTCTCCACATAGACTTCTTCTTTTAGATTTCCATTTTAGAATGCCGATTTTACATCCATTTGGAATACCTTGAAGCCTTGATATGCTGCATAGGCAAGGAACATCCAAATTTCTTCCAGTCTTACTACTGTGGCAAAGGTTTGATCATAGTCAATACCCTCTTCCTGCCTGTATCCTTTTGCAACAAGTCTTGCTTTGTTCTTCACAATGATTCCATTCTCATCCAGTTTGTTCCTAAAGATTAACTTTGTTCCAATGATGTTGTGGTCTTTTGGTTTAGGAACCTACTCCTAGACCTTGCACCTTCTGAACTGATTCAGCTCCTCTTGCATGGCATCAATCCAATGTGGGTCTAGAATAGCTTCTTCAAATTTCTTTGGCTCCTGTTGAGATAGGAAGCTTGAGCAAAGCACTGTGTTCAAGTTCCTGATTCTAGTTTGCACTCCATGTCTTAGGTCACCAATTATCTGATTTGCTGGATGATCCTTTAAGTGTCTAACAGCTGGAGGTAAATTATCTTTTGGTTGAAAACCTCCAGTCTCTTCAATATGCTGCACCTCTTGGTGTACATCTGCATCTAGAGTGTCCTGTACTCCCCCTGGACAGTAGCCACCATTTTCCACTTCCTGCTCTTCATTTGTTTCTTCTGTAATGGTAAGCTTGTACATTTTCTCATTAATACCTGTAGAACTGACCGAGCTACAAGGCAACTCACTGTTAATCAGTCTTGTTTCATCAAAGACAACATGTACAGACTCTTCTACAACTTGAGTAATCAAGTTGTAGACTCTATAAGCCTTACTATTGTTGTTGTACCCAACAAATATCCCATCTTGAGATTTGGCAGCAAACATAGTTAAATAAGACTTGATATTGTTAAGGACATAGCACTTGCGACCAAAGATCCTAAAATATGATAAGTTTGGTTTTCTACCCTTCATGATCTCATAGGGAGTCTTTTTATGGCTTTTGGTGATAGATGCCCTATTGATCACATGACAGGCAGTGCTTATTGCCTCAGCCCAGAAATACTCTGGGAGAGAAGTGTCACTCAATAGAGTTCTACCAGCCTCAATCAATGTTCTATTCTTCCTTTCAACAATACCATTTTGCTGTGGTGTTCTAGGTGAGGAGAATTCTTGAAAAATCCCAAATTCTTCACACAGTTTTGTCATACTCTCAGATTGAAATTCAGTACCATAGTCACATCTTATTTTGACCACTAAACTGTCAAGTTCATTCTGAATTTGCTTGACAAAGCTGTATAAAGCACTTGGGGTTTCTGATTTTTGTCTCAGAAAGAACACCCAGGAATATCTAGAATAGTCATCTTCCACCACAAAAGTATAGACCTTCCTACCTATACTATGAACTGACATAGGACCAAATAAATCCATATGTAAGAGGTATAAACACCTCACTGAATCCTTGTTTTCAAGTCTATGAAAGGAGGATTTTGTCTGCTTGCCTTTTTGACAAGCTGAGCATATCCCATCCTTTATACACTTAACTTTTGGACCATTCCTTACTAACTCTTTGCTAAAGAGTTGGCCAATAGTTTTGCAGTTATGATGAGCCAGCCTCTTGTTTCATTTGACATAATGAGAGGCTCTCTCATCAGCTACAAGACAAATAGGAGAACCTTTGTTCTCACACTCAAAATTAAGACAGTACACATTCCTTTTTCTATATCCTGTCAAAATGACCTTTTGATCACTTGACCTTTTGATATGACATCCATTCTTAACAAATGAAATGTCATATCCTAAATCACTCAGCTGACTTATGCTTATAAGGTTGTGTTTCAAACCCTTCACATAGGCCACTTGAGTGATAAAAATCTGGTTACTAAAAATGTTACCAAATCCTTTGATGATTCCTTTTTCAGAGCCACCAAAGATTACTTTAGGACCATTTATGATAGGCAAGTACTTCTTTAGCAATCCCTTTATTCCAGTCATGTGCCTGGAACATCCACTGTCCAAGTACTATATAGGGGTATGGTGACTTGGACTCACCTACAATAAAGAATTACCTCTCCTTAGAACCCAAGTAAGTCTTGGGTCCTTAGTTCAAGTTAGCTTCATACTTACTAAATCTACCTACTGCTCTTCTAACAGGTAGACTGTTGTTCTTCCTTACACTAGTGTTGTGCCAGCAATCAATGACATAATGACCTGTCTTGACACAGCACCAACATTCATACTTATTGTATCTATTTGTAGATACATTCTTTGCAGTCTGGTTGACAGCAAATCTTTTGTTTTGTACTGGTACTGCTGCAGCTACACCCACTGTTTTTTTAGGAATATGGGGTTTATGGACATGGGCTTCCTTATTTACATAAACACCCTTGTCATTCAGAACTTCAGTATTACTATGACCATGAGTATTCTCAAAGTCATATTTGTTAGAAGGCACTTGTACCTTTCTAAAAACTATAGGGACTTTAAAATTCAGTGGCTGGACTGAGGCTTTGCCCTTTCTCTTGAATTAGACAGCCCTAGTGTTACCTTTAAAGCCTATTCCAGCCTTACCCTTTTGAGCCACAAACTCATTTATTAAGGGTAAAACTGAATTTGGCCCTGAAAAACTAGCCACCAAATCTTTTTCCTTTTGAAGTCTGGCTTCCAAACTTTTAATTCGATCATTTTTGTATGTGATTGTGCCAATCTGAATAACAGTTATAGTTTTCAGTTTGGCAATCTCATTCAATTTTTGATCCAACACTTTCTCTAAGTAAGATGCAGCCATCTTAAGATCTACAATTTCCTTAGCCTGAGTTTTGGTCAGGTTCTTGCTTTTCTTTAGTGCCTACAACAAGTCCCAATATTCATCTATCAGCTGATGAATATCACCTTCAGACTGAGACCCATTCACATCACTTGATGCAAATGTAGCTGACTCTGCTCCAGTACTACAATCAGAATAACTAGAAAACTATTGTACCTTGCAAGGATCAGGCTGATCCTGGCACTTGTCTTCTTCTGATACAACCATCAGTCCCATGAATTGATGGTCTTCTTGTGCATAGATAGAGTTCAGCAATTTCATAAACTCATCTTCTTCATCTGCTGCATAGAGGCCAATGTATACCTCAGCCTCAGATTCAGACTCTGTAGATGATTGGTCTGTAAAGCTCTTCTCCTTCTTAGCAACAAGGGATTTCTCCTTCTTGCTCTTTTATTGAGTCTTCCTTTTATTAGTAGACTCCTTTCTTTTTTCTGGACACTCAGCAACAACATGTCCAGTCTTATTACAGCAGTAGCGAACAATCTTTGATGTTTTAGATTTTCTAGGCTTAGACCTGCTCCTGTCCTTCCTGGATGACTTCCTCTTTTGATAATAGTCATCCATAGGCTGAGATGTGGAGGGCCTTGATTTCCACTGCTTATTCTTCAGGAATCTCTGAAACTGCCTTGTGAAGGCAGCAAAATCTTTGTCTGAGTCACAGCTGTCTGAACTTTGGTTGTCTGAATTATCTGAAGTAATTTCAGCAACAATCTCATGAGGTGATGGAGACATCCTCCTATTCTTCCTAGTGGCTTCCACCTTGAAGGACATAGAATTTTCTTTATCCTCCCCTTTAGCACTTTTCTCTTCCTCTTTTCTAGCCATCAGCTGTATCTCATATGACAGTAATTTTCCAAACAAAGTTGGAGGAGAGATATCTGCAAGTTTGGCCACTTCTCTAATGGCACAAATCTTAGTGTCCCAATCCTTTGTCAAGGATCTTAGAAATTTATCATTCAGTTCATATATACTGAAGATCATTCTATAGGACATAAGCTCATTAACTATTCTAAAAAACTTCTTATAACACTCAGTTATACCATCTGACTTTCCTTGTCTGAAACTCTCATATTCCTTGTTCAGCAAAGATTTTCTATCTTGTCTGACTTCTTCAAAACCCTCCATGTAGACTATCAAAGTGTCCCACATTTCCTTGGAGGTCTTGCAGTGAATTAAATTTTGAAAGGTTGAATCATCTATGACACTTACTATGATATTCTGGGCTCTTTTATCAATAGTTGCCAGAATGATCTCATCCTTAGTCATCTAGGAAAAATCTTTGGGAGTTCTTTGATTTGCATCTAGAACTGACACCTTCATTGGAACATAAGGACCTTCCATTACAGTAAAGTAAATCCATGGATCAGAAACCTCCATGAAAAGCCTGACCCTTTCTTTCCATATTCCAAAAATCTCTTTCCTGCATATGGGTAATTTCATAGAACCTAGTTCCTTATGATTTTCTCCTGAACCCATTTTCTTGATCTTGAATCTTCCTTAAGGATCTTACTCAGACTGTTAAGTCCTTCTTTGAGCAACCTCCCTATGATACAACTTGATAGAATTAATTTCAAGATAACCCAAACACCTAGAGGGGGGGGGGGTGAATAGGTTCTTTTCCTTTTTTACTTAAGGCAGAATATTTTTCCAGATCTTAAAATAGAATCTAATTATTCTACAGCAATCACAGCACAGAAATCACAATCATACACACATCACAGATTGCACATAGGTTTATAGTGGTTCCCCAAGGTCTGGGTACATCCACTTTCACCCTTCACCTATCTAGCAGTGTGCTAGATTCGGCCTGACTTCTTCCTTCTTTTAAGATCTACAGATCTTACAGCTTAGAACCCTAAAAGGTTCCTACAACTCAGAACCCTATAAGGTTCCTACAACTCAGGCTAATAGCCCTACCTCAGCCTTGTCACAAGGCCTATAACTCAGAGAAAAATTTCTCCTACACTCAGGCTCAAAAGCCCTACCACTCAGAGATCTATATCTCCTACACTCAACCTTTATAATATAGGCTTACAACTCAGATCTATGAAAAGATCCTAAAAAATTTGATAAGTGTTTAGATGGACTCTTACCCTTTTTGAGAGAGAAGGGATAAGAAGTTTCTTGATCAGCTTCTTGATAAAACTGAAGGCTAAAATCAACCTGTTCTTAGCTTTCTTCAAAGCTTCATGAATCTGAACTCAGTTGGGTTGATCTCCTTTGAAGTTGACTGGTTGCCAGCTTCCTTCTTAGAATCCAGAAATAGGTCTGAATCCTTCTTAGAAGATAGTTCAAGATCTGCTTCTTAGGATACTTGTAAATGTCTCCACCTTTCCTTCAACACTGAAGATCTCTCTCACTCTTCAGAACTTATGAAGTTACTTTAGAATTCTTGCTTGGATTCTCCTTAAAGCTTCTCACGAAAATCTTCTTCAGTGTGACGTGCACTTTCTTGATCAACGATCAATACTTCAATAGTTGTGCCTGTTCTTATTATTCATCTCTTTTCATTTGACAGAATCCATCTATATATATAGACTTCATCCATGGTAACCGACTGATCCGGTTTCTAACAAACTTCTGACAAGTCTGACAGTTTCATTAAAGTTGTTGGAATGCATAGCTGTTAAGTCTCCAGTAAGTTCTTGAACCTTTGTCCTTGTCAGCAAAGCGTCGAGAGTGTTAGTCATTATGTGTCGACACAAGTAGATTAAGTGTCGACACAAGCTTTGGTGATGTCGACATAACTCCTTTGGTGTCGATACAACTTCTTGACACTACATCTATAGAATGTGTCGACACTGCCTCTTTGTGTCAACATAGATACTTCTTCACTACACAGCAATCAACATTGTTGAAACTCTGCTGAGTGTCGACACAAGTCTTGTGTGTCGATACAGTTGATATTGTCTCAGAATTTGTGTATCGACACTGCCTCCAGGTGTCGGCACAGTTGATGTCGACTAATACTCATGTGTGTTGACACTGCCTCACAGTGTCGACACTGTCGATGTCGACTAATTAATTCTGTGTGTCGACACAGTTGCTTTAGGTGTCGAGACAGCTTTTCCAAGTGTTGACACAGACTTCCTTAAGTGTCGACACATGGACTTAGAAACTTTTTTCTGCATTTTAGCCAATACTTAACCTGCACATATAAAATCAAAATAACATCAAATACACCTTGATGTATATCATTGAGCTAAGTGAGGCTTCTCCAAATCAGGTACACATTTTCTAATGTACCTAACAGGTTGTGAGGTATACCTGACTGAATAGCTCCGGATACTTTTGTCACATCAGGTCTTGCGGTTCCCAGGTATGCTCCTCCTGACCGTGATTCCTCCACAGAACTTTGACTAACAAAACTTTCTTGCGACGCAAGGTCCGTACTCCTCTGTCATCGATCTGAACCGGCTCCAAGTGAACTGACCGGTCGAAAGCTACCGGCCCATCTGTGGTCAAAATCTGATGCTCCGGGCACAGTAGAGCCCTCCTATGTGAGGAAATATGGAACACGTCGTGTAAACCTGCCAATTCTGGGGGAATCTCCAGCCTGTAAGCTAGGGGCCCGATCCGCTCCAGGATCTTGTAAGGGCCCATATACCTAGGGCTGAGCTTCTTCTTCCGACCACGCACTCGTGAAACTCCATGCATGGGCCGGATATTCAAAAACACTCGGTCCCTCACCTGAAATTCCACCTGATGGTGTCGGGCGTAATAGTACTTAGCCTGTCTGCTCTGTGCTTCTAACATCCTGTCCCTGATCAGCCTCACCTGAGTCTCGGTGTCTTCGACAAAATCTGATCCCAACACCTTCGGATCCTCATCCTGAATCCATGAAAGCGGAGTCCTACATCTCCTTCCATACAAGGCTTCATAAGGAGCCATCCTTATGCTTAACTAGTAGCTGTTGTTATAGGAGAACTCGACCTGTGGTAAGAGCTTCTCCCAAGGTTCCCCACGGTCCAATATGCATAACCTCAGGAGGTCCTCCAACGTCCGATTGGTGCATTCCGTCTGCCCATCCATCTGGGATGGAATGCGGTGATGAAGGTCAATCGCGTGCCTAAGTAAGCCTGCACGGATCTCCACTCCCAGGAAGTGAACCATCCATCCCGATCCGACACGATTGTTCTGGGCACCCCGTGGTATCGAACAAATTGCTCCACAAATCTCCGCACTAGTACTCCTACAGAGTCTTCTTTCCTGATCGGAATGAATCTAGCCACCTTCGTCAACCGATCGACGATGACCCAAATCGAGTCGTTTCCCGTTCGTGATCGGGGGAGGCCATGAATGAATCCATCGCGATGTCCTCAAATTTCCACTCCGGTACCGGGATTGGTTGTAGCAATCCTGCGGGGTTCCTGCACTCCGCCTTCACTAGTTGGCATGCCTCGCAATGAGTCACGAAGTATGTAATATTCTTCTTCATCCCTGGCCAAAACATCGTCTTCTTCAAGTCTGCAATCATCTTGGTGATCCTCGGGTGTATAGAATATCTGCTACAATGCGCCTCTGCCTTGATGTCCTCCCGAATCTGGCCTCCTGCAGGTATATAGACCCTGCCTCTAAAATATAGCAATCCGTCTCTCAGGGAATAATCCCCTGTCAAACCCTCCTCTAAGGCTCGGAATATCGGATCTTCCCATACATCTGTCTTCTGTCTGTCCCGGATGCGGTCCCAAATGTCATTTATGGCAACCATCGATGCTAGATATTCCATATACAGCTCTGGATCATTCTCGGACACTAGGGATATCTGCATATCTCTTTAGGACCGGACTAGCTCCATGGACATCAGTTGTGGTCCCTTCCCTGAGGTATCTCCTCTCCGGCTCAAAGCATCTGCCACCACATTCGCCTTCCCAGGGTGGTAGTGCATGGTGTATTGGTAATCTGACAGGAACTCCACCCAACGCCTCTGTCTAATGTTGAGTTCCTTCTGTGTGTCCACGTATTTCAAGTTCCTGTGTTCTGAGAAGATGTCACAGTGAACCCCGTAGAGATAGTGTCGCCAAATATTCAGAGCAAAGATAACTGCACCCATCTCCAGATCAAGCACTGGATAGTTCTTCTCATGAATCTTCAGCTGTCGGGAGGCGTAGGCTATTATGTGCCCATTCTGCATCAGAACGACACCCATCCCCTTATAGGAGGCGTCCATGTATACCTGGAATCCCTCCCTTCCTAACGGAAGAGCGAGAATGGGAGCCGAGGTAAGCCGACCTTTCAACTCCACAAAGCCCGCCTCGCACTGTGGCGTCCAAATGAAAGGGGATTCCTTTTTCATCAGGGAAGTAAGAGGGAGCGCAATTCGGGAGAATCCTTCGACAAATTTCAGGTAATATCCGAAAAGTCCCAGGAAGCTCCGTACATCCGTGGTTGTCTTCAACGGTGGCCAGTCCCGCACTGCCTGAATCTTGGCCGGATCTACTGCCAACCCCGCTCCGCTGATAATATGACCTAAGAAGGCAACCTCCTTTAGCCAAAACTTGCATTTGCTGAACTTTGCAAACAGCTGGTGCTCCCGTAGCCTCTCTAAGGTCAATGTCAAGTGTCGCGCATGATCCTCCTTTGTCCTTGAGTAGATGAGGATGTCGTCAATAAATACTATGATGAAAACATCAAAATACTCTTGGAATACCCGTTTCATGAGGCTCGAAAATGCTGAAGGTGCATTTGTGAGCCCGAAGGGCATCACTGTAAACTCGTACAGTCCGTACCTACTGCTGAAGGAGGTCTTCGGAATGTCCTCCTCTCGAATCCGTAGCTGGTAGTACCCTGACCTTAAATCGAGTTTCGAGAAGAAATGTGCTCCTTCTAGTTGATCGAACAACTCGTCAATCCGTGGCATCGGGTATGTGTTACAGACCGTCAGTCTGTTCAACGCTCGATAATCAATACATAAGCGAAGACTTCCGTCCTTTTTCTTGACAAATAACACCGGGGCTCCCCAAGGTGAAGAGCTTTGCCGGACGAACCCTGCCTCTACTAAGCAAATTTTCGGTAATACCCCACAGGTCGGAGGATCGAAACCTCCCTATGATACCCTTGTAAGACCCCAATTTTTTTTTTAAAACAACGGGGTCTTAGGCCCAGGATCGCCGCTTTGCGGTGACACCTTCACGTCGTGAAGGGTCATCATAATAAGGCGCCGATTCTGCCAGCCAATTCGATAACAGAAATATTGCACAATAATTTAAAAGCAAGTCCACAGAAATCACATGCATAGAAATAAAAGTCTCCATGAAGGGAGAGTCCACAGAAATAGTATAAAAGGTACAGAAAGTAAGGGCTTAAGTTCGATACATCATAATCCTCACTACTGGTCACTCATGCGGAAGCAAACTAAAACATCTACTATAAGTCGGGACTCACAGTCCCATCTGTCTGAACTCCTGAGCTAGACTACCCTATCTCACACCAGGCCGACCTCCAGGGCTGCTCCTCCATGTTGGGCTCTACGATCCCCTAAATAATGTGGTCCGAAAACTTTTAGTCAAAAAGACTAAGCCCTATCATCCCCTACCCCTTCCCCCATGGCTCTTAGGTACCGAGTGGAGAGGAAGAAAGGGGAGGACATGAAGGTGGAGAATGAAACAATAGCAGGTGACAGCGGACCTATGCTAACAATTCTATAGTAAATATAACAGAAACATAAAGTAGGAAAAGTAACCTTAACTTGTGTGCGGAAGCACCTAAGACAAGGGATCTTCTTCAAGGCTCTCATAGTATAAAGTGTCTCATACCACTTATACGTTGGGGTGTCAGTTATCAAACAACAATGTTGGAACCCTAGGTTTTGATTTGAGTTTAGTCTTCTCTTTCTGTCTATTGACCCAAGATTTATCTATGGTCAAAGGTTAGTTGATAGGATAGATTCTCTAGTTGTGTAGAATTGCTTTTCCAGATGAATATTTGGTTAAGTAGTTTTTCGTTCGACTATGGTCGAATACCGCTCGACTATCGTCTATCGGCTGATCGACGATCGTCTATCAGTTGGTCGACGTTCTGTCTGCGTTGATAGCTCAACTATCTGTTGATAGGTCGACTATCTGTTGTCTTTGATAGTTCGACTATCTGCTTGGATAGTTCAACTATCTGATAGCTCGACTATCTGTTTATAGGTCGACTATCTATTGATAGGTCGACTATCTGTCCGCTTTGATAGTTCGACTATCTGTTGATAGGTCGACTATCTGTGTTGCTTTGATAGTTCGACTATCCATTGATAGGTCGACTATCTGCTTTCTGTGATAGCTCGACTATCTGTTGATAGGTCGACTATCTGCTCTTCTTTGATAGTTCGACTATCTGCTTGGATAGTTCAACTATCTGATAGTTCGACTATCTGTTGATAGGCCGACTATCTGTTTTGCTTTGATAGGTCGACTATCTGTTGATAGGTCGACTATCTATTTTCTGTGATAGGTCGACTATCTGCTTGATAGGTCGACTATCTATTTTGCTTTGGTAGTTCGACTATCTGTCCTGATAGATCGACTATCTGATAGCTCGACTATCTGTTCTGATAGGTCGACTATCTGCCGAGGTAGTTCGACTATCTTCTTTGATAGCTCGACTATCTGGATCGTTCGACTATCTGTCCGATAGGTCGACGATCTCCGTGCTTCGGTCGACGATCTCCGAGGGTCGTTCGACGTTTTGCTGTTTATTTTAAATAGTTTTGTCGTCTTCTATGATGTGATTAATTTCATAATTATTTTGGCACATTTTATAAAAGATTATTTGAATAAATTGTGATAACATTTCCATGCAATATCTATTCTATTCCTTATGCATGAGCTAATCTTTTCTGACAAAGTTGTTTGTCTTATAGCTGAGATATGTTTTTTGCTTTATCTGCCAGGCTGTCCTTTATAGCCGTTAGACTCAAAAAGTCTTTCTTTGTTGTAAAGAGTCTTTTCTGATGTGACTTTCTCTTATATTATTTCATCAGAATTATTTGCAGCTTCTTAGAAAGCTTTATCCTCTTATAGGATATCTGTCTGCAGTATTTTGTTTTGCTTTATGCTTTTTGCAGCCCAGCTTGCAGAGTTCGGTAGAAGACAAGATTCAAACTCAAGTTAGAGCCGTTGCTGCTGCTGCTATATAAAGACTTCTTTGAAGAAAGAAATCAGCTAGCTCTCACATACCAAAAAGCGATCAGCATCATTCAAGCTTAAGAACTTACAGTTTCCAACTACTCTCAGCACATTCACATCTAACTGAGAAGAAGTTCTAGTTCTTCACTCTTCTTCAACCTGAGTTCTCCTGCTTACAGGAAGATCTTCACTCAGAGCTTTTTGAAGAAGAAGAAGAAGATAGCTGCCTGAAGAAGAAATTTTATTTAATATTATTTATCTTCTTGTAGCTTTTTCCTTCAGTATTTTCTGAAGTGTTTCTGCACTGAAGCAAGACTTCACCTGGACTTTCTTTTAGCCAGGGGGAGCCTTGATTCTTTTAGAGCTTTCTAGCTCAGTGCAAGTTATTGTGCTTCTCTAATCTATTGTAAAATAGAGAAAACACCTTAACCTCCTTTCCCCCTCCTGTAAAGGGTTATTACTCCCTTCAAAAGTATTCCTTGGTGGCAGGGCACCTGATCAAAAACCTGTGTTGGTTTTTAGACACCTGATCAAAAGTCTAAAGGGTTTCTGGATCTACCTAAAGCAGATCTTGTTGGTGGCCGGGCACCTGATCAAAAACCTGAGTGGATTCCTACCTTGTTTGTAGAAGAGTGGGCGTACCCAAGTTGTTTGGGGAACCACTATAAATTCCTTGTGTCATCTGGATTGCTTTAATTTATTACTTGCATTGTGGCTGTGATTAGATTTTAACTAGGTCTGCTAGTTGCTGTTTAGGATTCCTAGCCTTAACTGTAATTACAGTTGGCTTCCTTTTGAGCACATCACTTGTGTTAGGCTTTAAGGTTTAATCTCCAATATCTATAACTTTCATTCCGCAATTAACTCCAAGGGAGTTGAGTAGACAGTCAACTTTGCTAGTGCAATTTTTGATTACTCTATTCACCCCCCTCTAGAGTAGTATTTATCCCCTTTTCTTTCAAACAACATATATATATATATATATATTAACCTTAATTTATAAACTTGCCCACACAAGCTTATAGACCAAGGGGTCGTTTTGCAAGTCCTAATGTATACGCGTCCCATTCCACTTATACATTAGGTGTCGGGGGTTAAATTAATCGATTATGCCATGATATGCTAGTGGGCATGATGAATCATGCAAGTGCAACACACACCCGACTCTGTGTATACAGACCTTTAGTTCCCCCTTTCGGAGCCGTTACCTCCAAGGATACCCCTGTAGTGGCAGACGGAAGCGGTGGGTTGGGCCTCGCCCACCTCTAAACAAGTAAAGCACTACCGGTCAGACCTATCGTACGCCTCAACGCTTGGTGCACAAAGCGGACTCCTGCGTACTCTTGCCGGCTGGCGCACTAGACTTCTATTGGCAAAGTGCTAACCACACTTGACAAGTCTACGTATTGGTGTCGGTGCATCGACCCTCCAATACCGAAGACCCACAACCTTAATTTTCATTCCTGACTATGCACATGAAATATTTATCGTATCAAACCAATCGAGCCGAAGCTCCCCGGACCCTCCTGTCCGTCTCTTAACCAACCGAGCTGAAGCTCCCCGGACCATTCTGTCCGTCTCTTAACCAACCGAGCCGAAGCTCCCAACTATAATCCTGTGCTAACAGTGTTTGTGAAACGTGCAACCCTAATTACTAAGTAACTCTTATCAGTTTGTTAATACAGTTTACGTTAGCCCAGGACTGCCCCCGGTATTCCCTATGAAGGGCTCTCAAAGGGCACTAGGAGCTATAATGGTAGCTGAAGCCCATCGTTCTCTTTCGGAAGGAACTTATTGTTATTGGTTGATTCCCTTAACCCTTTACCTTCTCATATTATAGTGGGCTAATCCTAGGGTTATTTTGACTCTTCCTCTCCTCGGGAAAGACGATCTTTCGTCAAACCCGAACACCTCTAGACTCTAGCCAAACCACTTCTCACTACTCTTCCTATCCCTCTATAGTGAAATCATCCACATCAGCCCACTTAGCTAAAATGACTAACTCCAACAACAATCCCAGATCATGTCTTATTGCAATTTAACATTTTGTTATATGCAGACCAACCTAGGTAATATGTCGAACCGAATAAAAGATAATCTAGATAATCATCCAAATGCCCTAAAATATTTACTGGAGACTTATCATGACACTGATAGACTAAATCGAGAAAATTGTAATTTTCCTAATTTATCTGGCATTTAATTAATTTTCTTTAAAGCTTCTAAGGGCTACCAATTGAACATGAAGTGCACGTTTCAAGCATTTATAAAGCTTCAGAAAATCATGATAAATCCTAAACAAAAATTTAACAGTAACGCCAAGATTTAACAATTTTTTCCAGTAATTTAACGATAATAATTTAATTTTGATAATAAATCCTGTTTCCTTTCATTAATGAAGTAAGTGCAGTAGATAATCATCCAAAAATTCTTAATTAATCTTATAGAGCAGATAATATCCTAAAAACATCAGTGGCCAAATTTCATAATTATTCAATGAGGATTGAGCTCTAGAATAAATAAATACCAAAATCTCAAAGAGCTATATTTGTTAAGCAAGTATTGTAAATATTCTTCTAAAAATCATGAATAAAATTATACAACTAGATATTGATCTGAAAACATCATTGGCCAAGTTTCATAATTTTACAGTAGGTAATTTGCTCTAAATAATTTATTAACCATAATTGCCCTTTGTGGAACTTGTGAAGGAAGTACTAGATATAGTCAACTAAAATTTGTAACAAAATTTAGGGATGTTTATTTAGACCTAAAGCATCTACTGCCTAAGTTCCATCAGATTCAAATGAACAAGTAATCAAAATAATTGAAAGACCAGTTTGAGCAAATTGATACCTAACAACTAAAGTACTTGAAATATAATCCATAAAATCCTAATAAAATTACTAAGGGTTCTTCCTAGTCTAAAACTTACTCCACCCAAGTTTAAAAACTTTTAACTAAGGTTTAGTGGCTGTGCTTTCATAATTGAGCTTCTACCCTTAAACTAGGGTTAGGGTTTGAGGTTTCTACCTACCTCCAAATCCTCTAAGATTTCTACCAGAGAACTTAGGATTCATTACCTTCAACTCTACTGGGTTACAAGGTCACGCAAGGGCATCTACCCCTATTCCCTTCACAACACTCAAAAAACCCTTCCTTAGGGTATCAGTATGAACCCTAGGGTAAATCAACCCTTAATCACACCATTTTATTTAAGAGGGTGACGTTTTCCATGCCAAGTCAGTGTCCAAAATTTCAGCCTCAATTGAGGTGATTTAACCACTAAAACCCCCAAGGGGGTGTTTGATCCTATATAATCCTTTAAGGTTCAACCTAGGGTTGGATAAAAACCTATTCAAAACATCTCCAAATGAGATGAAATTTTTACCAGAGCCTTAACATGCCCTCTAAGACTACCCACCCAAATTTGGGGGGATTTTGAGGTGTTTATGATACCTAAATAATTTATACATGGTTTATTAAATTTTTAAAAAAACTATAGAAAAATTTACTCCAAAAATTCCCATTTTTCGATAGGCCCTAGATAAAGCTAAGGTAGACCCCCTGACCAAATATAAGCTCATTTGGACAAGGGATGAAAGGTGGGTATCCATTTGTACCTCAGGATAGCTCTAGGTATAGGTCCCACCAAAATGGATGTTGTGGTCAAACCCTTTACCCAATCGAGTTGAAATAAATTTTAGAGTAATCTAGACTCTAAGGGCTACAACTTTTGTTACTGGCCATTTTTCCTAAAACGGCCTCTAAGTGCCTCATTTAATAGCATCATAAAGAACTTGATAAATCACTACATATTATATATAAATATAATAATTTAGTATTATAAGTTACTGTTCATCTTCTCAAAAAGCCCGAACCAGCAACCTAAAAATGCTTAGAACCTGTAGCTTGCAAGTGGATTTCCCGTCCACCCAGCCATCTCCCTGGCCAGCCACCACCACGACCACCTCCATGAGGTGAGGGCTACCGTTAGGGGCGGCACGGCCGCTGGAGTGGCGGTTTCCGGCGAACTCGACCACCATAAATTTCGGAAAAACCATGGAAAAGCTCACCCGATCCAGCTCTTTTGAGCCCGATGTCTCTCCTAATAATTCCTAAGATCTATCCATAGAAGAAAGAGTAGAGGAGAACCTTATTCGCGGTTTGGAGTCGAGACGATCGTTGGGATGCCATTTGCGCGGTGGTAGCGTCGCCGGAATTCTTCAACAACAAGGTAATAAGCTCTATCTTTATCGAGCAAGGGTGAAAATCTCCTTTCTAAGTCTAGGGAGTCTTTTAAAGGAGAAACAAGGCTGCGGGTGGGGGTATAAACTGTCCAACCATTAATTCCTCCTTTCATGCATACTTCGGCCATGGTGGAGGGGAGCTAAAACGGCTCCATAATAGCTAAGAGAAGGCTGGAAACTCCTCCTCTCCCTAAACAGCTAAAGGTTCAAAGAAAAAATCAAACTTCAGCTTTGGCTTCAAACTTTCTAATGTATTTCTTGTTATTGTTATGGATGTAACAGACATAACCAAATACTCTAAACTAGTCTAATTTAGGTTTCTTCCCTTTGAGTAGTTCATAAGGTGTCTTGCCCTTAAGTTTGTGTATCAAACTCCTGTTCAGGACATAGTTTGCTGAGCTCACATCCTCTGCCCAAAAGGATAGGGGCAGGTGAGCATTTGCAATTAATGTGACTGCAGCTTCAATGAGTGTTCTGTTTTTCTTTAAGCTACCAAATTTTATTGGGGAGTTCTAGGAGCAGAGAAATAATGCCTGATACCTTCCTTCTCAGAGAATTCTTGCATAAGAAGAGACTCAAACTCAGTACCATGATCACTTCTGATCAATGCAACTGGAGTAGAGTACTCAATCTGTATGCTCTTGAGAAAATCTGTAAGAACCTTAAAGTTATCTGACTTATTTCTCAAGAAGAACACCCAAGTGAACCTTGAGAAGTCATCAACAATCACTAAGGTATAAGGCTTCCCTCCTAGGCTTTATACATCAATGGGACCAAAAAGATCCATGTCGAGCAAATATAAAATCCTAGGTGAATCACTCTTGTTAAGTTACTTGAAACTATTTTTAGTTTGTTTGCCTAACTGACAAGCACTGCAAAGGCTTTCCTTCTTGTAGGGATATGAAGGCAATCCTCTAATAAGGTTGTCTTTAGATAACCTAGCAATGTTTTTTAAGTTAACATATCCTAATCTCCTATGCCAAAGTTCATTGTAGTTACTGGTTTGGTTAAAAAAACAAATTTTTGTTTTTGCTGATATGAAATTAACTATGTAGATATTTCCTACTCTAGAACCAGTTAAAACAGTTATAATATCAGCAGAGGAAATAATGCAAGAGGATTTATCAAATGATACCTGAAACCCTTCATCACAGAGTTGGTTGATGGAAATCAGGTTGTGCTTTAATCCACTTATATAAGCTACTTTCTTGAATGTGACCACTCCAATATTTACATCTCCATAACCTTTAGTCTTTCCACAGTTAGAGTCAACAAAAATAACTTTAGGACCTAGTTTGGACTTGTTGTTGAATAGATTATCCTTGCTGCCAGTCATATGTTTTGAACAACCACTATCAAGATAACATTATTCCTCTGTGGTAGGATAGTCTCTCACCTGCACAAAAATAGGTTAGATATTCTTGACATAGGTTACCTTGGGTCCTTATTGATTTACATAATTAAAGCTAGAGATGTATGAATACTCAGGTTGATTTTTATAGCCTAAGGGATGATATTTTCTTGGTGGAATTATCCATTAGTTAAAAGGATTAATGTTTTGTCTAAGTTGATTAAAAATCTTGTAGGAATTGAAATTTTTGTTATGATAAACTGGGGTCGATGAATTCTGGTTTGTTCTTCGATCTGAAGTAAACGAACATGGATGAGTTCATCGAACTCCACTCAGAGAATGAAAGTATTCATTTTCTGGGTCCCAATTTCATCGATCTCTTATCGACGAACCATACTAGTTTCGTCGATCACAGTTCAAAGAATAACAATAGTAGAAGTTTGCGTTCGGAGTTCGTCGACTTGAGTTCGACGAACTGGACACATTTCATCGATCTGAGCTCGACGAAATCTGTTGAACTTTGTTATTATGAAGAATTTTCTTATTCTTTCTTCTTCTCTTATTCTTTTGTTTTAATACAATTTGTTTATCATGATTCTCTTCTATTTTCTCTTTACCCTTTTCAGAAACAAATTTTATTGGGGTGGATAAAATGTTTTTCTAAATAAGTGGGGGTTGGCTTAATGAAACACCTAAGCCCAACTTTCCATTAAGTCTGGCATTCACTGTGCTTGTGATGTTCATCAACTTGATGCTTCTCCCATTCAGGGATTCTTCAAGTTGTCTAGCCTCAAATAATTCAGTCTATAATTTAATGATTTGTTCATTAGCTAAGGTTATTTCATCCTTTAATTTGTTGTTTTCTGATAGTAGTTTTTCTTATTCATTTACTTTCTCTCTAAGTTATTTAATTACTTTTTCAGAGTTAATTAAATCAAAATATAAAGATTTAAATTCAATTTTAAATTCTTCTGAGTCAAAATCAAAAGAAGATAATACATGATCCTCTTTTGATAGAGGTTCTTGAGTGTCTGATTGGTCAGCTTCAGAATGGGTGCTTGATCTTCAATAGACATCAAGCATATTTACTTGGCCTTTGATTCCTCTTCATCTTCACTAGAGCTGGAAGATTAAGATTCTTCTTCAGTATCACTCCTTGTTTCAGCAATGAAACCTTTCTCCTTTATTTTATGCTTGCTGGAGGAAGGCTTGTTGTAATACTATTTCCTGGTCTCCTTTTCTATTCTTTTATCTTTCTTTTGAGTCTCTAGCACTCTGAAATGAAGTGTCAAGCTTCCTGCAGCCAAAACATTTACTTCTTTAGTTGGTGTTTTGTCATACCTGGGTTTGTCATCTTGCCTTGATGACTTTCTTCTAAAGCCCCTTTTGCCCATTTTGTAAAATCTCTTAGCTAAGAGACTTAGGAATTCTTCAATGACTGTTGGGGCTTCTGAATCTTCAGTATCTTTGAATGTTATATTTTGCTCCTTTCTCCCAGATAAAGGAGTCTTCTGTTTTGCAGCTTCTCTTGACTTAATCAGTTGCTCATAAGATTTGAGTTTACCCAATAGATATTCAATGGAAATCTCATTAAGGCTTCTGGCTTCCTTGATAGGCAAGATTCTAGAATCCCATGAGCTAGGGAAGTACATGATGATTTTGTCATTCACTTCTATAAGATTGTTGTCCTTGTTCAATGTCTTCAGCTCATTGATTATTGAGCTTAATCTGTTATACATATCACCAATAGTCTCTGACTCATCCTTCTTGAAGTTCTCATACTGAGAGATGAGGTTGGATCTCCTATCCTTTCTCTCATTAGCAAAACAAACTACAATTTGGTTAAGAGAATCCCAAATAGCCTTGGCTGATGTGCATTCAGCCACCTTTTGGAAGTTGTCATCAGACATAGTCTGAGCCAGGATATTCATGGCCTTTGCATCAACAATCTTGTCCTTTTTCTGAGCATCTGTCAACTCAGGTGGTGGAACAACATGTGTGCTTGATGTTGAGGTGGATGCAGTCACTAGAGCAGGAGGTCCTGTCAAAATGGAATTTAAAATGTCCTCATCAATATAGTTCATATAAAGTTTGATTCTTGCCTTCCAGATGTCAAAATTATTTAAGTTGCACACTGGAGGTCTGGTGCTTGCATAATCCTTGTTTTGTGCCATGCTATAAGAAATAATATAGAGAGATTTAGATCTAAGAAGGATCTGTTGGTTCAAGTGTTTACTTGTTCAACCAAGAGAATAGCCTGTCTGATACCAATTGAAAGGAGGGGTTAGATCTGGCTTACTCTAGAGAGGGAGGGGGGGGGGGTGAATAGAGTATTAAAATAATTGTGGCTGTTTTAAAATTTTATATATCATAGTGAAAATAAATGATACCAAATATCATAATAGAAGAAAAAACAAGCTAAGCTATTCTAACTATCACAGCCACAACAAGAACAAAGACAAAAAATGAGCAACCATACAACAGAAGAAATTTTATAGTGGTACCCCTAAACTTGGGTACATCCACTCATCTACAACCCTGGTAGGAATCCACTAGCAGGTTTTGATCAGGTGCCTGCCACCACAATATCTATTTATAGGGAGATATTGCAAACCTTTAGGCTTTTGATCAGGTGCCCAAAAACCAACTCAAGTCTTTTGATCAGGAGACTTGACTACCAAGAGCTAACTTTTTATGGGAGTTAAAACCCTTTTATAAGAGGTGAGAAGATGTGATGGTGTCTTCTCTTTCTCTAATCAATAGAGAAGACTAGTGGATCTTTGATATTGACAAAGCTCCTCCTAAGATGTTGATGGTTCAGGAAGACTGGAACTTTGCTTCATGGAGTAGGTCTTTAGCCTTGTCTGAAGGCAGTCCTGAAACTTTTCTGAGTGAATAAATCTTTGTTGTCCTAAATGTTCATGGAAGTGAAGCTTGAAGAAGACTCTTGATTGTTATGATTGTTCTTCTTTTGTCTTCAGACTTGACAAGGTGAAACACAGAGAATTTTCTTCGCTGAGAGAGAGAGAGTTCTGTGAAGATTAGTCTATCTCAGTGCTGTATATTTTTTTATGTAAGTTCTGGTGGTTCCTTCTATATGTTTGTATAAAAGACAAAAATCTCTTTTTATTTCCTCAGTCAATAATTTCCTCTTTGAAATTTGAATTACTACCTTAATTGCTGGGTGATCTGGAGAATACAAACAGCTTGAATATATCATTAATGAGTTTCCCCAACTATCCCTTAATAAAATAAGCAAGTAAACATCCTGATGAATGCCATTATTAATGCTGCAAATAACGGCTATATTCAAAGGAATATGAGCATTAATTACTCGGGAATAATACTACTATTAATATAGAAATAAATGAACAGAAGGAAGAAAACTTCTCATTTTGGAATTGGACAGATATCTTCGATCACTGAACAGAATTCGTCGACCTGAGATCCAAGATCGTCGACCTAAGAATTCCAGTTCGTCGAACTGAGCTATGTGAACTGCATATTGAGATGACTTGCCAAATCTGTACTCTGAGTTCGTCGATCTGAGATTCTGTCTGAAGAAAACTGATCGTCGACCTGAGCTCGAATATCGCCGAGCTCAGCTCAGAGAAATAACTCTAAGTTCGTCTATCTGCGGTCGACGTTCATCTAGCTGAGTTCGAAGAACTTCGAACTGATCAAACTGTTCTCTAAAAACTTCTAAGTCTGAGTCTTTTGAGGTCCTTTGTTGGCTGGTCCAAGAAGGTTGAACTTAATGACTTAGCCTACACTCTAGGACTACTAGACTTAACCCTGGATATACAAGGTGGGTTAGACTCAGCCTAAATTAGTTAACCTAGCCCAAATCTAACTAGGTATCCAAGAATCTCCCTCGATTTCGGTCAGGTTACTAAGTACAATGCATAAGAAGGGAAGATACAAACATAGAACATGAAAGAAAATATCTGACAGAATGATAAACAATTCAACAGATAGAAAGAATATCCACAGAGAATAAAAATAGTTTTTAGAGGTTGTCTGGAGGAGGAGCGGAAGAAGATTTAGTGAACACTATTGTTCTGAAATGGTCTTCTTCTTCTTGCTTAGACATCTTCAGGTCTTGATCTCCCAGAAGAGTTACAGTAGAAGCTTTAGGCATAACAACTTCTGGGTGAACCTGTATATAAGCATTTGGATCAAATAGAACTTATACCCAACAGTCAAATGTTTCTTCAGCAATTTATTGAGGTTATCTACAGAATATCCCATTAAAGTCGACATCTCATCAAATTCAGAAGAATCAATTTCAAGTTCTTCTCCATTTACTAAACCGAAAATTTCTGTAAGAGTTTTTGGTGTTAGAGGGATGGCGTTACCCGCTATGGTTCCAACCATGGTATCATCGTATGGAGATGATGATGAGTAAACCCATTCTCTGATTTCAGTCGCTGCTATCTTCATTCTGGTTGTCATCAATTTCTTCAAGTGTAATTCTTCAAACAACCGCAGAATATCGAGAAATATCTGATCTGAGTGTTGAAATGATTCAAAGTCAATGTTTAAACCCATGTCAAACTTCATTCCTGCGAGAACACCTGCCGTAATCGCCATAGTCCCCTGCAACAAGGAAACAAAAAGATCAAGTGCAAGGGAACTGAAAGCATGGGATGGAGGTCAAATAAAACCTAGTTATAAGGTTTTTCAGAGTATGAAACGACAAACTCCGTCCTGCGAAACATAAGAAATCTTCGATCTGGAGTTGATGAAATACTTTATTGACAAAAGAGTTCATTGATCTCTGTCAGAAGAAGGGAAAACTTTTCGTCGTTCTCAGATCGACGAAAATTTTCTGAAGCCAGAGCGTCGATCTCAGGTCGACGAAAAATGACTTTCTCAGAGAGTTCGTCGATCTCAGGTCGATGAAAAATCTCAAGAACATTTCCTAGTTCATCGATCATAGACAGAAATTAAATTAAGGCTTCTCCATTTATCATACCAAGCTGATTTATAAAGAATAGATGGTTCCTCTCATCCAAAGGTTTGGTGAAGATATCTGCTCTTTGCAAATCAGTGTATATATAGACAAGGTTAATTTTATTTTTATCTACACACTCACTAATGAAGTGATGCCTTATATTTATATGCTTAGTTCTACTGTGATGGACTTGATTTTGTGCAAGGGAAATTTCACTTGTGTTATCACATAATAGAGTTGAATTAATTAAGTTGAACCCATAGTACAGAAGTTGGTTCTGGATCCACAGCATCTGGGAACAGCAACTGCCATATGTTATGTATTCTGCTTCAGCAGTTGATGTAAACACAGATGACTGTTTCTTCCCAAACCAGGAGACTAATATAGTACCAAGTAATTGGCATGTTCCAGAGGTACGTTTTCTGTCTACTCTGCATCCAGCAAAGTCAACATCTGAGTATACAGTTAACTCAAACTCTGACTCAGTAGGATTCAAAAGTCCTAGACATGGACAACTCTTTATATATCTTAAAATCCTTTTTAAGAAAGTAAGGTGAGATTCTTTGGGGTTCACTTGGAACCTAACACAATGACATGTAGAGAATATTATGTCTGGTCTACTTGCTGTAAGGTATAGTAGAGATCCAACAATGGCCCTATATAATTTCTGATTAACAGGTTTCCCATGTTCATCAAAGTCAATTACAACATTTGTAGCCATAGGTGTTTTCTTGGCTGAGGCATCAGACATCCCAAACTTTTTGATCAGCTCTTTAGCAAATTTTGATTGGGATATAAAGATGCCATCAGGTAGCTACTTCACTTGGATACCAAGGAAGTAGGAAAGCTCACCCATGCTACTCATCTCAAACTTTGAATGCATGAGGTCAGAGAACTCCTTGCATAGTTTGGAATCTGTAGACCCAAATATAATATCAACTACATAAATTTGTAGTAATAAAATTTGATCATTATGGTGCCTAGTGAATAATGACCTATCTACAATGCCTCTAGAAAATTTATGTTCTAAAAGGAAGCTATCTAAGGTCTCATACCAAGCTCTTGGAGCTTGCTTTAAACCATAGAGAGTTTTATGAAATCTAAAGACATAAGAGGGATTAGTAGGAGAGATGAAACCTGGCGGTTGTTAAACATAGACCTATTCTTTTAGTTCTCCATTTAGAATGGCACTCTTGACATCCATTTGAAAAACTTTGAATTTCTTGTAGGCGGCATATGCAAGGAAGATCCTGATTGCTTCCAGCCTTACAACAGGTGCAAAAGTTTGGTCAAAGTCAATCCCTTCCTCTTGCCTATAACCTTGAGCAAAAAGTCTTGCTTTATTCCTTATGATGACACCTTGGGCATCCAACTTATTTATATATACCCACTTAGTTCCAATGACTGGGTAGTCTTTGGGTCTTAGAACTAAGTCCCAAACACTGCATCTCTCAAATTGATTGAGCTCCTCTTATATTGCAATGATCCAGTGTGGATCTTGCTCTGCATCATTAATGGATTAGGGCTCAATTTGAGATATGAAGCAGGCATGCATCAAATCTTGGTTTAGTTGATGCCTTGTCTGCACACCAGCTGACATATCTCCAATTACTTGAGACGTGGGGTGATCTCTAAGTGTGAAAAAGTCAGTGGGTGGATTTGGTTGTTCAATAGCTTGGGGAATAAATTCCTCTGGTGGAATAGGATTAGCTGTTGTTGGTTCTATATTGACATCAGTTTCTTCATCATCACTTTCTTCAGCAACATGTTGAGGAGGATGTGTAACAGCCTCATTGGTGAGGGTTAACTTATTTAGTCTCTCACACATGTTAGGTACCTACAAAGTTTCACTGGTAGAAGCAGTCTTCTCCTTGTAAAACATATTAGTCTCATCAAAAGAGACATGAATAGACTCTTTAATTTTTAAAGTAGATTTGTTATAAACCCTATAAGCCTTGCTTACTTGGGAATATCCAAGAAAAATTCCCATATCATACTTGGCTTCTAATTTTCTAATGTATTTCTTATTATTGTTGTGAATAAAACATAAGCATCCAAATATTTTAAAGTAGTCTATTTTAGGTTTCTTCTCTTTCAGTAGCTCATAAGGGGTCTTATTCTTAAGCTTATGTATAAGACTTTTGTTCAACAAGTATTTTTCTGTGCTTACAGAATCTTCCCAAAAGGATAGGGGCAAATAAGCATCTTCAAGTAATGTTCCTGTAGATTCAATTAGTGTTCTATTCTTTCTTTCAACAAGCCCATTTTGTTGAGGTGTTCTAAGAGCTGAGAAGCATTCTCCTATATATTCCTTCCTACAAAACTCTTGCATAAGAAGAGACTCAAACTCAGTACCATGATCACTTCTAATCAATGCAACTGGAGTAGAGTACTCAATCTGTATGTTCTTGAGAAAGTCTGTAAGAATCTTAAAGTTATCAGACGTAGATCTCAGAAAGAAAACCCAAGTGAATCTAGAGAAGTCATCTATAATCACTAAAGTATAAGATTTCCCCCTACACTTTGTACTGCTATAGGGCCAAAATGATCCATATATAGTAAGTATAATATCCTAGGTGAGTCACTTTTGTTTAATGATTTAAAAGTACTTTTAGTTTTCCTGCCTAATTGACAAGCCCTGCAAAGGCTTTCCTTCTTATAGGGGTAAGAAGGCAATCCTCTAACAAGGTTTTCCCTAAGTAATTTGGCAATGTTTTTCAAGTTTACATGACCTAATCTCCTATGCCAAAGTTCATTATTATTACTAGTTGAATTAAATAAGCAAATTTAAGATTTGGCTGACTGGAAGTTAACTAAGTAAATGTTTCCTACTCTAGTGCCAGTCAATACTACACTATTGTCCAAAGAAGTGATAATATAGGAGGTTTTAGTAAATGATACCTGAAACCTTTCATCACATAAATGACTTATGGAGATGAGGTTGTGCTTAAGTCCACTTACATATGCTATATTCCTGAAGGTAACAGCTACAACTTTAACTTTACCAAAGCCTTCAGTCTAGCCACAGTTGGAGTCATCAAATATTACTTTTGGTCCTAGCTTTGCCTTATAGTGTGTTAGGTTGGCCTTATTTCCAGTCATATGCTTAGAGCAGCCACTGTCCAAATGCCACTATTTTTTGTGGTAGAATAGTCTTTTACCTGCAATGAAACAGATTAGTCATTTCTGATCCAGGTTACCTTGGGTCTCTCTTTCTTCACATAATTAAAAATAAAATTGTAAGAGTATTCAGGTTGGCTTTTATAACCTAAAGGATGATATTTCCTAGGTGGGATAATCCATTGATTAAATTTATTATTAAATGATATTTCCTAGTAAGTTCGTCGACCTGAGCTCGATGAATTAGGATAAGATCTTCAATCTCTGCTCAAAGAATGAAGGTATTCATTCTCAGGGCACCAATATCGTCGATCTCCGGTCGACAAACCATACTGGTTTTATCGATCATAGGTCGAATAATAATTGTTGTTATGGTTTGCGTTCAGAGTTCGTCGTTCTGAGGTCGATGAACTGTTCACATTTCATCGATCTGAGTTCGACGAAAACTGTTGAACATTGTTATAGTTGTTTTTCTTCTTATTCTTGGATTTTTGTTTTAGTTCCATTTTCTTTAATACATCATTTACTTTATCTACTTGTTCAATATTGTTTTTACCCTTATCTGAAATAAAATTTACTCGTTTAGATAACTGATTCTTCTGGATTATAGGTGGTTCACTAGATGATGCTCCTAGTCCTAGTTTACTGTTATTAGTCCTAGCATTTATAGTACTAGTTATGTATAATAGTTGTAAGCTTCTATCATTAAGAGATTCTTCTAATTTCTTTGCCTTACTTAGTTAAGATTTTAGGAAAACAATTTGTTAATTTGCTGAGTCAAGTTCGATTGTTAGTTAAGTATTTTCAGCAATGTGCTTGTCTTGATCAGTTAATCTTTCTCTAAGAAGTTTAATTACTTTTTCAGAGTTAATTAAATCTATAGACATGGTTTTAAATTCAATTTTAAAACTATCAGAACTATAATCAAATGATGATAGTACCTGATCAACTTCTGATTCTGAAGCTTCTTCATTATCAGATTCTTCTTCAGCATCTGATGGGCTGCAATAGGCATTAATAGCCATAAGGCAGACTTCCCTAGCCTTTGCCTCTTCTTCCTCTATACTAGAGCTGGAGTATGTGGATTCATCTTCTGTGTCACTCCAGGTTTCAGCAACAAAGCCCTTCTCCTTCTTTTTGTGCTTGCTGGAGAAAGGCCTGCTATAGTGCTTGCTCCTGGAGTCTTTTTCTCTTCTCTTTCTTCATATTCTCAGGGCATTCAGAAATGAAATGTCTAGGTTTCCTGCATCCGAAGCACACTATTTCTTTAGTGGGAGTTTTATCATACCTGGGTTTGTCATCATTCTTGGATGACTTTCTCCTGAAGTCTTTTCTTGCCATTTTGTAGAATCTCTTAGTAAAGAGACTCATACATTCTTCATTGACTGTTAAAGCTTCAGTCTCTTCAGCAGCTTGAATGCAATATTTTGCTCCTTTCTTGCTGGTGGATGTTGACGCAAGAAATGCACCTTCAAGTTAACGGGTGTTCGATCTCACAAGCTAAGGTGAAGGAGGAAGGGTTGCGGAGATAGAGGAGAGGTTTATTGAGAGTAGCTGGGAAGCTTGCTGATCAATGGAAGAACTTGCTTGATCAGTGGAGGAGGTTGATCAGGAACAGTCGACCGGACAGCTACTTTGGCGGTTGAGCTCTGCAGGTTTATGCTGAGAGAGGAGAGAAGAGAGGGGGGGGGGGCCGCTAGCAGCAGCAACAACAGACTTCGCCCACCGCGGCTTGAATTCCACTCTTACGGCGGGATTTTGCTTTAATCAAGAAGTAAGTTTACAACTTGTTATTGCCTCATTACATGAAAAAGCATTAAAGAGTACAAAGGGGGAAGCTGGCGACTAAGGAAAGGAGAATGTTAGAGGCTGCGCGGTTTAACCAGGGGAGGTCGGTAGACCGCGCGGTCAGCTAATCAGATAGCTAGCTTGACTTAGCTGGGCAGACTGCTTGATCGAGCAGAGAGAAGAAAAGGGGAGCAGGTCGCGCAGACTTGGAAACCGAGTCCGCAGGAACTGATGTCGGGATCTTGACGCCTCTGCCGTGTCCCTGAATGAGAGGTACAGGGGCCTATTTATAGGCCCGATGAGGTAATGGTCTTGGTAACGTCACCCCCGGTTAGTCGGTGAGTCGTGCGAGTACAATGCTGGGTCTGCATAGTCCGCGCCAGGCCGCGCGATTAGGGACTTGGAGTTAATCTTGCTGTTGGCGGACTGGGACGAGTCCTCCCCTGCTGCTGAGTGAGCTCGTGCCGGGATATGCGAGCTGAGGTGGAGTTCGACCGCTACTGGGTAGAGCAGACACCAGGAAACTAGAGGGCTAGCTGGAGGACTGCAGAACGAGTCCGTCCAGCCCACTGTAAAGAGGAGGAAGATCGCTGGCTGCCGTGCTAGGGTTCATCTTGCGGACTGCGCACTGAGCCCTCCTAACTTGCGGCGGACGGGTTGAGCAGGCTGCCTGCTGGTGGCATGCTTTGCTTGGGGACGAGGGTTGGCGACCTGGCGGACTGACCAGTCCATGTCGCGTACTGCTGACTGGAGGCTTGTCGCTGCATGAGGTAGTGTAACGCCCCCGATTTTTCTGCTATTATTTAATTCTCGTTTGGCGTTACGTCGACGCGTTCTCTTTGCTTGTGTCATCTGCGGAGTGTGGACTTAACTCCTTAGAACTGAGTGGCCTATTTTGTAGTCTATTGGCAAGATCTCCCTAGCAAGCCGGGTCGTTTTGGGTGACCCAGTATGGCCTCTCGGGGGATGCTTGTGTTTTGGCTTCGGGTAGGTATAACTCAAATTCTTGTTCGTTGAAAGTTAATTTCGACTTTGCCGTTGCGTTCGTAGCATGGGTATTTAGCTACGGTGCGAGTTTCGTCGAATTCCGAGGTAGTTCGGTTTTCACGTCATTTTCGGTGTGCTAAGAATAAATGCAAATATGTATTAATAAAGCTATTTACATGATTTCTGCGGTCAAGAGCTTTGGAAATGAACCGGCGGCTTAGGAGGCGGTTAAGGATGATTAGGCGTGATTAGATTTATTTATAAGCCTTAAGCCAAATTAGCGGGCCCATTCTTCTCCTTCCCGAAAACCGTCGCCTGCTCCTATTCGCGAAAAGAAGCGGAGAACCGCCGAACCTGCTCCCCTTCCACTGCCGATTCCCGGAGTTCTAGCAGTCTGATTTCGATTCCGAGAGTTGATCTGGATTGCTCTCGCTCAGATCTTCGTTTCTACGGTAAGAGATTTGATTTTCGTGGAGTTTTTAGGAGATTTGGATTTTCGGTTTTTGCTCTTTCCGCCATTAAAGCTTGGGATGTGCTGGCTAGGTGTTGCTGCTGCTGGTGCCGAGGGAGAGGAAGGGCTCGAGTGAAGCTTCGCTGAAAAACCGAGGCAAGTTGTTCTTGCACTTGCTGTTTTGATCTTTCCCCTTTTAACTATCTGTTTAGCCCTAGGATAGAAACCAAGTTTTTCTCTTTTGCTTTGCTAAAACTCTGTGCTTAAGTTTCCCTTTATGAGCCCCCCTTGTGCTGTTTTTTCTCAACCCGCTTGTTGTTTCCACCATTTAGACTCAAGATTTTTTACTTTTGGTTTGGTGTTATTGCGGGTGGAGCCGAAAGAGAGAGAGGGAGATTTCTGTGGCAGTGCTCTGGTTAGAACCAGTCTTGGTAGGCTCTCGGTATTTGGAGTTGTGTGTGGTGCACACACTCAAAGCCGAAAGCCGCCCAGGTTTGGCATTGAGTGTGGTGTACACACTCAAAGCCATAGTTTGGTCGGCTTCTTATTCGGCTAAGTACTAGGGCATTGAGTGAGGTTGACTCACTCAACGCCGCAGCCCCTTCTAGCGGCTAAGTACTTTGGCGTTGAGTGAGTCAACCTCACTCAATGCCATTTCCATTTTGGCATTGAGTGAGGTGAACTCACTCAATGCCGTTGTTTTCTGTGCGGCCAAGTCCTATGTCATTGAGTGAGGTGGGCTCACTCAACGCCGCAGCCTTTTCTGAGGCTAAGTACTTTGGCGTTGAGTGAGTCGACCTCACTCAACGCCATTTCAGTCTTGGCGTTGAGTGAGGTGAACTCACTCAACGCCGTAGACCTATTTGCGGCCAAGTCTTTTGGCGTTGAGTGAGTGAACCTCACTCAATGTCATTGCTACTTTGGCGTTGAGTAAGGTAGACTCACTCAAAGCCATAGCCCTTCTTTTGCAGCCAGGTCCTCTGGCGTTGAGTGAGTCGACCTCACTCAACGCCATTATTGTTTTTGCGTTGAGTGAGGTCAGCTCACTCAATGCCGCAGCTTGATTTGTTTGCGGCTAAGTGCCAGGGCGTTGAGTGAGTGAACCTCACTCAACGCCATTGCTGTTTTGGCGTTGAGTGAGGTGGACTCACTCAACGTCGCAGTCTCTATTTTCGGTTAAGTGTCAGGGCATTGAGTGAGTGAAACTCACTCAACGCCATAGCTATTTTGGCATTGAGTGAGGTTAGCTCACTCAATGCCAGAGTTTTCTTGCGGGAGGCATTGAGTGAGTGAACCTCACTCAAGGCCATATCTGTTTTGGCGTTGAGTGAGGTTAGCTCACTTAACGCCAGAGATGTTCTTGCGGAGGGCGTTGAGTGAGTGAACCTCACTCAACACCATGGTTGTTTATGGCGCTGAGTGAGGCAAACTCACTCAACGCCAAGGTCTGGTTAGGCGTTGAGTGAGTGGGGCTCACTCAACGCCAAGCCGTGTTGAGTCATCTCAATGCTTTCCATTACCTTGATTTTCGCTCCCGAGTGAATTACTTGATTTTGATGTTGCTTGTCAGCTATGTTTTCTTTCTTAAAGGCCGAATCGTGGGTCGTGGTTAGTAGTGGTGGTTTGAAGCTCTTATGGGGGGTGGTGTTGTGTAATTTATCCATGACCACCCTTTTCTTTTTTTCTTGCTCCAGGTACGGGCTGGGCAAGGGGGTGGGAGGTCCCTAGTGCTTTCACATGTAGACCCTTGAGCTTTGTTTGCTTGGAAATGGTGGATGGGGGACTGAGTTTTCCTCCAACCCGGATCCGCGTTGTTCATTTTGCTACTACTATCTCTCACAGCTTAGGGTGTTAGACGTTTCTTCCTTGGTAGATTGCAGCATTTGGGCTCATGGTAGCCTTGTTGACTCTACAACATTTGGGCAGAGTTACTGTTGTGTCCTCGCAATTAGTGCACTTCCTTTTTGCCTTGCCTTGGGCAGTTGTGACTGTTACTGCTTTGTTTTCCTCTTTTACTTATCTTCTGATTGACACTTTCGAACAGTTTTCTTGTTTTTCTTGCTGAGATATTCTTTCTTCTTTGAATGCCTCAGGTTCTGGATAGTAGCCGCTTTGACGGCTAGTGGTGCTGTGCAGTTGCTGGTGGTCTCTGGTGCTATAGAGATCAGTTCCTAGTTTTTGCGAGGTAGTTTTGGTGTTGTTTTTTTTTCTTATAAACATACATACTTGCCAGTGGGTTCGTGTCAGTTTGTTGGCGCCCACTAGTAGTTTTACCTTGATACTAGATATGTTATCTTTTTGCTGCTACCTTTTTTTGGAGATTATCTACTTGCTCTAGGGATAATTTATGATAGGTTGCTAGTTACTTTAAACCTAAAAACACTATTATAAGTATATCTCATGATCAGCATGTTTTATAAAACTCAAACACTATTTTTCAAACAACGTAAAAAGATCATTTTTTATATATAGTATAAATTAAATGTAGGGTCTTGCATAGTATAAGTTGTCCTCTAGAGGCACTTATGCACTCTTTTAGGATGTCAAACCTGAATGAAGTATTTTCCGCAGCGTATAAGTATAGTTTTTAAACTGTGGACTAGATGATCCACCGCGCCGAGGGATACAGCCTTAAAAATATAACTGATTTTCTAATCATATAACTTATGAATTTTCATAAAGTATTGTTAATAGTGGTTTGCCTGAGCGTTGGCAGTTATCCCCTGCTCGACGTGGCATCATGACGCCTGTTTTATCCTACTTTGATAATTCGTTTTCCTCGGGGAAAATGCGGGTTGTGACAGGTAGGCCACCTATCAGACTGAGATCGAGTCTACCTATAGCTGGCGGACAGGAGTGCTGGTTTCCATCTAGATGTGCGGGCTGGAGAGCTGGTGGGAGGAGCGAGTCCGCCTCCCTTAGACGGACTGAAGACTGAGTCTGCCACCTTCTGTCGAATAGAAGGAGGAGGTCGCTGCCTCTGCCTGAGCATCTAGCGAGCGGTCGGGGCGGATAGGAATTCGAGTGCGCCACTCAATTGAGTAGTTCGCACCTGAGAGGAAGAATGAACGACCAAACAGTTATCCGATCTAACCGCACGGCCTACAGGGGCGGACTGAGGAAGCAGTCCGCAGCCCCTCCAGAACGAGCGGCTGCTACGCTACCTGGGCGGTCAAACCAAGAAGACCGACCTAGCCGTGCGGATTGAGCGGACTGAGAAGTCAGTCCGCCCACCCTTAGAAGGAAAGACTGACAGGCCGCGACCTCCTAGTGCAGGCCGTGACTTGCGAGCTGGCTATCTTGGGAGGGATCGCCGATTTCTGGGTTAACGTAATCCCCACACTTTTTCAAGTTCCGAAGAGAACTTCGAAAAAGTAGGAGACCCACGAAAATCGTGATCCTTCCCTCGAGAAAAGGAATGGGTAAGGAGAGATGGAACTTGATGTCTCTCCTCAGAAAAAATTTGCTAATGCCTGTCTTTTTCCTACAAAGGAAAGAATTAACATAGGCGGAAATAGGTACATCTTATGCGTACCTGGGTTGCTTTTGCAAAATGAAGAAGACATGAATGTCTCCTAATGGGATCTGCAAAACAACGATAAGAGGAAAACATAGAAGAATGATAACTTGCAAGTACCTGAAGGAGTCATACAAGCGCCTGTAAACTTCTGTAAAAAGAAGAGTGAGTTGTAGATATGAAATAAAACTGAGTTGCAAGTTCCTGAAAGGAACTTGATAATATCTGTTAATCTCTGCAAGAGAAGAGTAAGCAACGAATATGATAGAAAAGTAAGCTGCAAGTACCCGAAGGGAACTTGCTAATATCTGCTAATCTCTGCAAAAGAAGAGTAAGCAACAGATATGACGATAGAAAAGTAAGCTGCAAGTACCTAAAGGGAACTTGCTAATATCTGCTAATCTCTGCAAAAGAAGAGTAAACCGCAAATATGATAGAAAAGTAATCTGCAAGTACCTGAAGGGAACTTGCAAATATCTGTTAAACTCTGCAAAAGAAGATTAAGTCGTAGATATTATAGAAAAGTAAGCTGCAAGTACCTGAAGGGAACTTGTTAATATCTGCTAATCTCTGCAAAAGAAGAGTAAGCCGCAGATATGATAGAAAAGTAAGGTGCAAGTACCTAAAGGAAACTTGCTAATATCTGCTAATCTCTGCAAAAGAAGAGTGAGTAGCAGATATAGAAGAAAGAAAACTAAGTCACAAGTACCTTGATGGAACCTACGAATGTTGACTATTGATATGATAAGATATAATTAGATAGAAGAAGAGATACCTGGCAAACTCTGTTATTGACTAAATAAAGATCAAACGGCGATAATGATTGTCTCGCGTGATCAAGTATGATGTTTTATACATGAAATCTAGATCAACAAAATGAAACCATCTTAATTTATACTTATAACAACATGACTTGTCAATCAAGTAGAACCAGATACTTTGATTAAATGATTCGTGTCGCTAGCATCTGATAAGAGAGCTTGTGGATAACCATCTGATAGAACTTTATGTAGGCAGCGCATATAAGATGATCATAAGCCAAAAAGATATTATCGATCCTTGGAATAGGTTGAATTTAACCTGCCAACTTGCAATAAGGTAGAAAGACAAAGGAGGGCTACACCTCGAAGATGATCGAAAAAGACTGGATGCTCCCAAAGGTATTCCCGGTGGGCATTATGCATCGCTTGCCAAAGTCATCCAGGGTGTAGTCCTACCTAAAGCGGGCAGGTCGCGCATCCTTTGAAGGGCATAGAAGATAAACAAGCACAACCAAGGAAATTCCTGTTGATGAATCGACTGATACACTGCTCTCTTACCTCTGGTTACAAGCATCGCTAATCAATTAGACTAGTTGTGCCAAGTGGCCTAATGCTTGTCTGCGGATTGCAGCGGAATTGTGGGTCTAGCGAAGGAACGGATCGAGAGTACCAACGAGTGTTTGGACATCAAAGTTGTGAGATGATCGAAGAGACAAGGTTACACTTGATTGACATTGCTTGTCACGCAAAGATCATCATAACTGTAATGTATCCCTCAACGAGGCATAATAGAACTATCACAGTCTGCCTCCCCTAGGCTCCCACACTGCGCTAGGCACCGGTCGGGATCCAAAGTCTGAAGTTCGTCATCATAGATTGAACGGACCCCACTGCATATATGAGAAACTCCTCATCATATATGGTCATTATGGTCTTACGCCGGAGGACAATCCACGGAGGGAACCACAGACTTGACGATATCTTAGTGGTTCCGCGATCTCTTCGGCAAAGAGAAAAATATATAGGAGAAGCATTACAAAAAGGGAACTGTATCAGTATAGGATCTCTTACGTAATCTTTATTGAATGAAAATGAAAGAACACTTAGAAGTGTTTTAGAGAAAAAATGTTTGAAGAGTGTAAAGGAAAATATAACCGGCCCATATTGCGAATAGCTTTGCGGACTTTGAGGCAAGAAAGTCGTGTGTCTCCGTTTCCTTTTTGAGATTTTAAGGATGAGATGGACTATTCTTCTGGAGCAAATGTTGGCATTTTCCCTGCTTCAACATTTTCTCCCTCAGTTGTTGAAGGGCTTTGCAATTTTCTATCGCATGACCTTTTACTTTGTGAAATTCGCAGAATGAATCCGAATCTTTTGGCCTTTGATCTGGCGGTTGGCAAGGATTTTTAAAGTTATCCTTACCCTTCATGACATGGCCTATTTCCTGAATAGCCGCATTCAGTTCCAACTCAAACAAGTCTTCATCCTGCTGTTGATGGACAAATGCTGCTTGCAGAGTTTGTGCTGGATGAACAAAAGGGACTGGCAATCGCCGTTTTTTACTTTGGAGGTAATGCTTGCGTGGGAAGAAATGTTGATGACGTTGATCAATTCTTTCCTTCCTTGCTTGAGGTTGAAAATCCATCTTAAGAAACTTTGGAGGCTGCTCGCAAGAAGAAAAAGAATCCTTCACTGCTACAAGCCTGGAGATGAAATTGGGATTCCCCTTTTCAATGCAAACATATTCATTGGCGAGGCTAATCATCTCCTGATACGTCCTTGGCTGACGGAGGTAGGCCTCGAACTTGAGTGGTCCTTCTTGTAAACAAACCATCAAAGCGACTTTATAGAATTCAAGATCAATATTCTAAACTTTTAAGGCTTTACTTTGGAAGCGCTCAATGAAGTGGGCTAAAGTCTCGCTCTCGTGTTGCTTGATATGAAACAAAGCTTTTGGGCCTCTTTTTCTCTTAGCGGAAAATTTAGGCAACTTTATTGGGTGATTGGCTGATTAAGTGATGGCTTGGCTGGGTCTGAAGAAACTCATTCCTTGCATAGTAACTAGAGTCTGCAGAGAGACTGTGGTCTGCCTAGGCGGATAACTTGTTGAATATGCATAAGGATCAACTGGCAGAAAAGTTTGCGGATAAGAATATGGATGGTTTGATGGACAGACTGGTTGGTCCATCACTGAAGATGCCTGATTGATCGGAGGAGACAGGTCTATTGTTGGCTGTGCCTCCAACTGTTGAGCGATAACGGCTAGAGTATCGTTGAGTACCTGAAAATGTTGGGAAGTTTCATGACGTATCAGCCATAGGGATTCCCAGAGAGCATTTTCGCTGGTACAAGGGATATCTTAAAGGGGTTGGTGGTCTGATTGATGGCCTGACATGAGTAACAACTGATTTCACTGTCTGATTGGGATTTGAAGGTCGCGTGTTAACTGTTGACGCAAGAAATGCGCCTTCTAGTTAACGGGTGTTCGATCTCACAAGCTAAGGTTTGAGGAAGGGCTGCGGGGATAGAGGAGAGTTTGCTGAGAGCAGCTGGGAAGCTTGTTGATCAATGGAAGATCTTGCTTGATCAGCGGAGGAGGTTGATCAGGAACTATTGATCGGACAGCTACTTTGGCGGTTGAGCTCTGCAGGTTGATGCCGAGAGAGGAGAGAAGAGAGGGGGGTTGGTGGGGGGGGGGGGGGGGTTCTATCAGCGGCAACAGCAAACTTCGCCCGCCGCAGCTCTAATGGCACTCTGGCGACGGGCTTTTCCTTTAATCAAGAAGTAAGTTTACAGCTTGTTATTGCCTCATTACATGAAAAAGCATTAAAGGGTACAAAGGGGGAAGCTGGCGGCTTAGGAAAGGAGAATGGCAAAGGCTGCACGGTTTAACTAGGGGAGGTCGGCAGACAGTATGGTCAGCTGATTAGGCAGCTCGCTGGACTTAGCCGGGCGGACTGCTTGATTGAGTAGAGAGAAAAAAAGGGGAGTAGGTCGCGCAGACTGGGAAACCGAGTCCGCAGGAACTGATGTCGGGATCTTGACGCCTCTATCGTGTCCATGAATGAGAGGTACAGGGGCCTATTTATAGGCTCGAGGAGGTTACGGTCTTTGAAACGTCACCCCCTGTGAGTCGGTGAGTTGTGCGAGTACAATGCTGAGTCAGCGGAGTCCGCGCCAGGCCGTGCGGTTAGGGACTTGGAGCTGGTCTTGCTGTTGGCGGACTGGGACGAGTCCGCCCCTACTGCTAAGCGAGCTCGCGCTGGGCTGTGCGAGCTGAGGAGGAGTCTTCCTGCTATTGGGTAGAAGCCGACACCGGGAAACTAGAGGGCTAGCTGGAGGATTGCAGAACGAGTCCACCCAGCTTGCTGTAGAGAGGAGGTAGATCGTTGGCTGCCAAGCTGGGGTTAATCTGGCAGACTGCGCAACAAGCCCGCCTAACTCGCGATTGACGGGTGAAGCAGGTTGCCTGCTGGTGGAATCCTTTGCTGGGGGACAAGGGTTGGTGACCTGGCGGACTGACCAGTCAAGGTCGCGTACTACTGACTAGAGGCTTGTCATTGCATGAGGTAGGAGACCTGTTGGACTGAGATCGAGACCGCCTACAGCTAGCAGACAGGAGTGCTGGTTGTCGTCTGGATGTGCGGGCTGGAGAGCTGGTGGGAGGAGCGTGTCCGCCTCCCTTAGACGGAATAAAGACTGAGTCTGCCACCTTTTGCCTAATAGAAGGAGCAGGTCGCCGCCTCTGGCTGAGCATCGAGCGAGCGGTCTGGGCGGATAGAAATTTTAGTCCGCCACTCAGTTGAGTAGTTCACACTTGAGAGGAAGAATGAATGACAACATGGTTATCCAATGTAACCACGCAGCCTGCAGGGGCAGACTAAGGATGTAGTCCACATCCCCTACAGAATGAGTGGATGCAGCGCGACCTGGGTGGTCAGACCAGGGAGACCGCCCTAGCCGTACGGACTGAACGGACTGAGAATTCAGTCCACCCACCCTTAGAAGGAAAGGCTGACAGGCCATGACCTCCTGGTGCAGGACGCGACTTGCGAGCTGCCAACCTTGGGTGGGATCGCCGATTTCTCGGTTAACAATGGAGGAGTCCTTTGTTCTACAGCTTCCCTGGATTTGATCAGCTGCTTATAGGATTTGAGCTTTCCCAGGAGAGATTCTGTAGAAATCTCATTCAAGATTTTGGCCTCTTTGATTGGCCAGATTCCGGAGTCCCATGAGCTTGGGAAGCACATTAGGATCTTGTCATTCACCTTTATGAGAGAGATGTCTTTATCCAAGGTCTTCAACTCACTGATGATGGAGATTAATCTGTTGTACATGTAACTGACAGATTCAACTTCATCTTTCTTGAAATTTCAATACTGTGAGATGAGAGTTGATCTTCTATCCTTTCTCTCATCTGCTGAGCCAGCAACCATCTGGTTGAGAGAATCCCATATTGCTTATATAGAGGTGCATTCAGCCACCTTTTGAAACATGTCATTTGACATGGTTTGATCCAATATGTTCATTTCTTTTGCATCTGCAATTTTGGCTTTCTTATGTGCATCTGTCCACTCAGGTGGTGGAATAGCATGAGTGCTTGAAGTAGAAGTTGAAGCAGTTGCTGCAGTAGGAGGTCCTGTCAAAATGGAATTAAATATGTCCTCATTAATAGAGTTTATATACTGTTTAATTCTTGCCTTCTAGATGGCAAACTTATTTAAATTGCAAACTGGAGGTCTGGTGCTTGCATAATCCTTGTTCTATGCCATTGTGATAGAATAAAAGTTGAGAAGAAGAAACTCTGATTAAACTGGATCTTGGTTCAAGTGTTAACTTGTAAAACCAAACAAACACACCCTTTGATACCAATTGAAAGGAGGGGTTAGATCTGATTACTTTAGAGGGGGGTGGGGGTTAATAGAGTATTAAAAAGTTTGGATTATTCTTAATTTATATCAGAGTGAAAATAGTGATACCATATAGTAGTTAAGCAAAAGAAAATAGGCTAACTATTCCAACAATCACAAACACATTAAGAACAAAACAAATAAAAAATGTGCAACCAAACAACACAAGAAATTTATAGTGGTTCCCATAAACTTGGGTACATCCACTCTTCTTCCAACCTGGTAGGAATCCACTAACAGATTTTGATCAGGTGACTGCCACATACGAGCTTTTGATCAGGTGCTCAAAAACCAATCTCAAGTCTTTTGATCAGGAGACTTTCAACCAAGCTAACTTTTAAAGTGAGTTAAAACCTTATACAATGGGGTGGAAAGAGGTTGATGGAAGTCTTCCCTTTTCTTAAAAACAACTTGAGAAGACTATATGGATTCTGATGGTGTCAAAGCTCCCCCTGAGAAGATGAAGGTTCAGGAAGAATGAGCTTTGCTTTAGGGTGAGTAGGTCTTCATCTTTGATCTGCCAATGTACAGGAAATCTAGTTGACTGGTGTTGAATCAAAGATTTCTGTAGATTCCTTGAACTAAAGGTGAAGAAGACTCTTGATTTCTTATGATTGTTCTTCTTCAATCTTGAGTATTGGCAAAGAATGAAAAAGCACTGAGAGAGAATGAAAGAGAAGTCCAATCGTCCAATGTTCTCTGTGCTGTATGTATTTCTTTTCTTGTCTCTATATCCTTGAAAAGAGAGAATCTCTTTTTAATATTCTGTCAATTAATTCTGCTTTGAATTTTGAATAACTTCCTTAAATGCTGGCTGGTCTGGAGAATTCAAAGCAGCTGGAATTAAACATTTATGAGTTTCCCCAACTGTCCTTGATAGAAAAAGCAAATAATTATTCTGATGAATACCATATTTAATATAACCAATAACGGCTATATCCGGATGAATATGTGCATTAAATACTCAGAATAATACTGCTAATAAATGAGAAAATAAAGGAACAGGAGGAGGGAAAAACTCATTATGGAACCAGACAGAAAACGTAAAAATCTGAAAAAAATTCGTCGACCTGAGATCCAAGATCGTTGACCAGAGAATTTCAGTTCCTCGACCTGAGCTCTGTGAATTGTTAACTGAGAAATACTTTCCAAATCTGCACTCTGAGTTCGTTGAGCTGAGAATCTGTCTGAAGAGAACAAATCGTCGACCTGAGCTCGAATATCGTCGAGCTAAGAACAGAGAATTAACTCTGAGTTTCATCGATCTGAGATCGACGATCGTCGAGCTAAGTTCGGAGAATTTCGAACTGATCAAACTATCTTTTTATATCTTTTAAGTCCAAGTCTTCTGAGATCCTTTGCTGGCTGGTCTAAGAAGGTACAACTAAAAGGACTTATCCTAAACTCTAGGACTACTAGACATGACCCTGACTATAGAATTTTGGGTCAGACTCAGCCTAAATTAGTGAACCTAGCCCAAATCCAACTCGGGATCCAACACTCCATCTGTATCTACTCAAATCCAACCTGAGTTTATACATTTGGATATTCCCTCCATCTCCATCCATCCATTTGTATCCACTAAGACTCCTCCTATATTTATGGATATGGATTCTCTTTCCCTTACACCCTCCTAGACCACATCATTCCAGTCATCTGGCAACTATTTGCAAGGGCAATCACACCTTTTGTTGCCTCCATCTCATCTCTTGCTTCCCTCTTTGCTGCCTTATCTATCCCTCCTTCTATCAAGGGCCTGGTTCCAGTTTCCACTTAAACCAGGCATGGAGAGATGCACAATGAAGAAGCAGCTCTAGCAGCAGTAGTTCCAGCAATTGAATATAAAGCTCTAACAGTAGCAACAACGATTCCAGAAATTGTGCCAGAGTTCATAACTGCTGGTGATTGTGTGATCAATCCCAAAGTTGATTTGTTTTGTTTATTGAATTCTTTCAATTCAACATTCTTTAATTTTTTTTCCAGACTTGATCCAAGATCAGTCTAAAACCTTGTTTGTTATTCTCCTCCCATTATCCCTGAGGTTGTAAAGCTACTGAAGGCCAATTTTGCAGTTATTGAGCTAGTCACAGAATCAGCTCCCTTGGCTATCTCTCCTCCGACTTACAAAATGGATGAAAGTCCTATACCAGACTTGGATGATATTGTGCTTGCAGATATAGAAGAATAAGCAAAATAAAATCAAACTATTACTGAAAGTTTTGCAGAACCAGAATCTCAAGTACAGCCTCAGGCTGAGAAGTAGATCTCCAAAGAAACTCTTAAAGAGATTGATGATTTGTATGCCAATCCTCCTTGATCATATTATGATGAAGATGGTGATAAATATGATGATGATGAGCCAATTCTCTGATTTCTGTAGATGCAATCTTCATCCTGGTAGTCATCAAACTCTTCAACTATAAATCTTCAAACAATTTTAGGATGTCAAGGAAGATTCGGTCTGAGTGTTGAATGACTCGAAATCTATGTCGAAACCTATGTCGAATTTCATAGCTGCAAGAGAACTTGCTGGAATCGCCATGATCACCTGCAGTAAAGAAATAGAGAGATCAAGTGCATGGGAATTGAAAGCGCGGGATGGAGCACGAAGAAAACCTAGATATAAGGTTCTTCGGAAAATGAAAAGACAAACTCCGTCCTGCGAAAAAGAAAAATTATTCGATCTGAGGTCAACGAAATATTTTATCGACAAAAGAGTTCGTCGATCTCAGTCTGAAGAAGGGAAAACTTTTCATCGTCCTCAGGTCGACGAAAAATTTCTGAAGCTAGATCGTCAATCTCCGATTGATGAAAATGACTCACACAGAGAGTTCATCGATCTCCAATCGACGAATTTTCTCAAGAACTTTTCTAAGTTCATCGATCTCAGGTCGACGAACTGTGGCAAATTCTTCGACCACAGACAGAAAGTTAAATTAAAGCTTCTCCATTAATCATACCAAGCTGATTTAGAAAGAACATATGGTTTCTTTCATCCAACGATTTAATGAAGATGTCTGCTCTTTACAAATCAGTGTAGATATAGACAAGAATAATTTTCTTTTGTACACACACTCTCTAATGAAGTAATGCATTATCTCTATATGCTTAGTTCTACTATGATGAAATGGATTCTGAGCAATAGAAATTGCACTTGTATTTTCACAGAGTAAGGTTGAATTATTTAAGTTGTATCCATAGTCTAGAAGTTGGTTTTGAATCCACAACATCTGTGAACAGTAACTACCAGCTGCTATGTACTAAGCTTCTACTGTTGATGTAGACACAGATGTTTGCTTTTTATAATACAAGGAGACAAGTCTAGCACCAAGGAACTGGCATGTTCCTTATGTGCTCATCCTGTCCACTATACATCCAACAAAGTCAGCATTTGAGTATCCAGTCAACTCAAATTCTGAATCAGTTGGATACCAGACTCCTAGATATGGTCAACCCTTTATATATCTTAAAATTCTTTTAAGGAAAATAAGATGAGATTCTTTAGGGTTCACTTGAAACCTAACACAAAGGCATGTTGCAAACATTATGTCTTGCCTACTTGCTGTGAGATTAAATAGGGAACCAATAATGCCCCTATATAATTTCTGATCAACATGCTTTCCATGTTCATCAGAGTCAACCACAGCATTGTTAGTCTGGGTGTTGATGCGCGCCGTGAGCGCCTTTATTAAAAAGAAAAGAGAAGGGAAGGTTTTTATTTATAAGATATAAGAGAGCTGAGCTCGCGGGCGATATTTCGTTTTAAACGAAAGGATGCAAGTGCACCTATCGCGTGTAGTACAGGATATTCCCGGGGAGGAATATCGGGGTCGAATTGTTCTCGGGGTCGGTTTGCCTATTTCTACTCTTTCCCTGAATGGACTATTATTTTACCGATAATATTTTCGTTGTTGTGTTATATAAAAAAAGGCGGATATATATAAAAAATACAGAAAATGAAAGCATAAAAATGAAGGAAAGCCGAAGAAGAAAAGGCGCGACTATATCAAATTGAATTCAAACTAAAATAAACTTTTAATAAATAGAGATCCTAAATTTCAAATTAATTAAGGCGGAGACTTGGCCGTGGAGGCTCCAAAAGAATGAGCACACCTATCTCTAGTTAATATCGTTCACCTGAACATTAAGACTATTCGACCGAACGTTAGTCCGATGAAGGATTCCTCTTAATGCCCGCATTACGCTATGAACCCCGCTATTGGGTGGGGAACCCAATCCGGTAGAGTTACGCTCCTCTTCTCTTGAGGGTATGTGCGGAACAATCTTTACCCAAGGGTGATCGGTCCATATGCATGGCCTCTCGGCAAGCTAACATATGGACAACGGAAATAGAGCCCACACATCGATATGTGGTCCTATGCGTCGTTAACCCGGGGCAAACCTTAAGTCCTAAAATTAAAGTGAAAATAAAGAACTTTAATTATTTCAAATAATTTTATATTACTCAATGCTCTTCGATATTGAGGGATAAGAGCGGTTAGCCAATCATCAGAATGGGGACGGCTTGCGGAAAGAAAGCGATAAAATGAAAGCGGAAAAAGAAAGTAGTAAATAAAGCTGTAAATGATTGCGCACGCACACACACTCAACATAAATAAAAGAAAACAAGAAATCTAACTCATACATGCACACACGCACGTAAATGAAAAATAAGAAAAACAAAGTGACTGAAAAATTAAAACAACTACATTTATACCGCTAGAATACGGTAGAAAAGCATAAAAAGAGAAAATAAAAATTAAAGGAGCAAAAATTTTTGAAAATAAAAGCTAAAAATAAAGTGAGCGAAAAATTAAAACGATAACATTTTCATTCTTAGATTTTTATAAAGGTGCAAAAAAGGTGTAAATAAAACTAAAAAAGACAAAAAGTTTTACATTCCTATAAATCCTAAGTTAAAGAAACTGAAAATAACACTTTTAAAAACTCTTTTTTAAATTCATAAGGATGAAAACAAAGATAAAATAGAAAGTTAAACCTAAACATGAACGGTGCATGAAAATAAAAAGGACGGCACTACGTCTAGAAATGCGGAAAATTCCTAAACTAAACTAAGTTTTCAAAGCTAAAATGAAACATAAAAAGCACGAAATAAGAACGAAAAATCACATAAGGTAGGGCACTTTTGCAGATATCCATACAATGTAAGAAGAGAAAAAATACACATTTTTATTAAGTAAAAAAGGGTTACAATAAAGCTAAAACAAACACATAAAAGGGGGGGGGGGTGAAGTAAGTTCCTTTACATTGCATAAATAGCCCCTAAGAGCAGCCATAAACCTAAGTGAAGTGGCCCAAAAAGTGGAACATTGGATCATATAGAAAATTTGTATTTTTAGGAAAAAAAAGTGCTGACATGCCTTAGGTCACGGACGTGTCAGGGGGCGTGTCAGGGAGGGTTATCTGGGGAAGGCATCGTCATTATGTCCTCGGCGCTATCTTGTTTGGGATAGGTGGAGGAGACACGGGATGTCACTACACGGACACGGGCGTGTCGGTGGGTCGATGTTCTTCGAGCGCTGATCGACGATCCGGAAGCTTCTGGAATGGACAGGTGGAGGACATGGGCGTGTCTAATTTTGGCACGGGGGTGTAGGGGGGGCATGACTAGACAGCTGGGTGGAGGAAGTCAATTTGATCTTTGCTGGCTGGAGGCTTTGACTGCCGACATCAACACATGCGTGTCGAGTCTAGGACACGGGCGTGTCCTGCTCGGGTTGATGAAGGCTGAACGTCGAGTGTCGAGTTGAGGTCAACGATCATCAAGGGCATGACACGGGCACGTCGGTCATGGGACACGGGACGTGTCAGGTGATTTTTGACATTTTCCTGAAATATTTCAGAAAATCAAAATAAACTTAAGTTAAAAATTATTTACAAAAAGAAGCAAATTATTTAAAAAAATAAACTAAAAAAGACAAAACTAAACTAAAATAACATAATAAAACACAGAAAAATGCATATATTAACAACTTATCAAATACCCTCATACGTAAGCTTTTGCTATTCCAGAGCAAAAGTTGGAGATGAACTTATAAGGAATTGAAAAAATCCTAAGTTTAGCTACCGCTTGAATTAATTAAAAGAAAGATCAAAATAAGAATCCGAGGTACTAGAGTTAGATCCTAAATTTTGAAAATATTATAAATAGAGGAAGAGTTTCAAAAATACTTCTAGATGAAACAAATAGAAAGCAAAAATTATTTTTGTTAGTTTAACAAAGATAGATTGAAATTATATAAAAAAACTTTAGTTTAAAAGAAGTTAAAGGAAATAATACAATTTAAAAATTATGTTCTCAAAAAATTTTAAATTAATTCTAGAATCATTAAAATAGGTTAAGTGGTTTGGTGGTTTATGAAGAGGGTTTGGATTTAGAGGAGAGGTAATTTTTTCTCGAACCTCTGCATATATTTTTTTGAATAATTAGGAAAATGAAAATTTATTTTCCTAACATAATATTTTATTTTTCAACTTCATAATAATAAAATTAACCCAATATATAGGTGTAGGAGTAATGAATTTTATCCTTTTACTCCATAACATATAATCTTTTTAAATATTGGGTGCCTATGTTTACAGAATGAAATCTTATTCTCATTGACATAGGATCTTTTAAGAGATAAAATAGGGGTAATCATGCCAAGTAAGACATGAAAAAATGGAGGTGAGTTTATATTTTTTTCAAAAAAGAAAACTAGATTTTTAATAAAAAAAGTTTTGAGAGCAACCTTTTTAAAATGAACGTTCCTATGTTTCTAAAAGCATGAAGTAGAAATAATTGAAATCCATGATTGTTATTTTCTAACATAAATGACGAGCTTCTATTTACAAAAATTAGAAGTGGTGGTGAAAAATAGATTCCCTATTATAACGAGAAGACATAAAAAAAATCTTTAAAACTTAACCCCAGACACTTAAATCTATCAAATTTTAATTAATAAACAAATATTAAGCAAAGAATAAGTAAAATTTGCTTATAAATAAACTCGAAACTAGATTTTTGGAAAGCAAAAATGGTTAAGACTGAGATATTCAATTTATTTGTTTCATAATAATCAAAATTTTGTGATTTTTAGGGTTTTTATCTTTTTTTGTGTTTTTGATTATTATATTTTTTTGGATTTTTAGAGTTATTCTCTTTTTTGGATTTTTAGAGTTATTAACTTTTTTGGATTTTTTACATTTTCAATTTTTTTTATTTTTGATTTTGTATGTAATTTACAAGAAAGGGGGGAAGAAAGAAGTGTTATTTGCAAAGTTAAAAGGGGGAAAGAGAAAGATTATTTTTACAAAAAGATTTACAAAGTAAAAATTTTTTGGGATTTTTATTTTATAATTTTTTTTTTGAGTTTTTGATTATAAAAACAAGAAATTTTTTTGGAAATTTTTAATTTTTTGCTTTTTTTTTTGTTTTTTTTATTGGGTGCAGAGAATATATGGGTAATATAAGAAAACACCCTCATACTTAAATCCAACATTGTCTCCAATGTTGTAATATAAGTATGAGGAACGATATATATAAAAGTGCAGGTATGTACTATTAAAAAAAGACAGGGGGGAACTTCCCTGAAATGCGTTCGGGGAGACTCGTTAAGAAAAGTCCTGCATTATTAATAACGAAGAGCAAAAATATAAAAGAAAAACGAAAAAGATCAACCCGGCTAGAAGTTTGCGGGTGGTAGGGGTGGCAAGTGCGTGTGTGACTCTATTAGCTAACGTCTTAGCTATACAAATGTAATGGGAATGCGCTCCCCTATCACTAACAATAACGTGAAGAGCGTCGAAAAGAAATGAAAAAAATAATAAAATAAGTTAAACAAAACATATATACATTTCTAATAACAAATTATTATATTTGTGCATTTTTAAGTAGTTTTTTTTATTTTTAGTTGGTTTTTAGGTAGTTTTTTTTATTTTTTTGTAAGGTTTTTGGTTTTTTTTATTTTTAGTTTTTTTAGTTTGTAGATTTTTTTTGTTTTGTTTTAATGTTTTCAATTTTTTTGTTTTATAGTTTTTTTGGAAATGACGTCATTTCATTTTTTTGTATATAGGTAAATATATATGAAATAATAAGCATAAAATAAACTATCTCTTTTTTTAAAGTATTATTATTATGACTATTATTTTTTTTTGTTTGACCATTTTTTATATATATAAATTTAAACAAAAGTTAAAATTAATAGTTTTCAGGAATTCAAAATAACAAAACGAAAAGTCCCCGACAACGACGGCAAAAACTTGATGCGTGCCGCGAGCGCCTTTATTAAAAAGATAAGAGAAGGGAAGGTTTTTATTTATAAGATATAAGAGGGCGGAGCTCGTGGGCGATATTTTGTTTTAAACAAAAGGAGGCAAGTGCACTTATCGCCTTTAGTACAGGATATTCCCGGGGAGGAATATCGGGGTCGGATTGTTCTCGGGGTCGGTTTGCCTATTTCTACTCTTTCCCTAAATGGACTACTATTTAACCAATAATATTTTCTTTGTTATGTTATATAAAAAAGGCGGATATATTTTAAAAATACAGAAAATAAAAGCATAAAAATGAAGGAAAGACGATGAAGAAATAGCGTGACGATATCAAATTGAATTCGAATTAAAATAAACTTTTAATAAATAGAGATCCTAAATTTAAAATTAATTAATGCGGAGACTTGGCAATGGAGGCTCCAAAAGAATGAGCACACCTATCTCTAGGTAATATCACTCAACTGAACATTAAGACTATTCGACCAAACGTTAGTCCGACGAAGGATTCCTCTTAATGCCCACATTACGCTAAGAACCCCGCTATTGGGTGGGGAACCCAATCCGGTAGAGTTACGCGCCTCCTCTCTCGAGTGTTTGTGAGGAACTCTCTTTACCCAATGGTGATCGGTCCATACACACGGCCTCTCAGCAAGCTAGCGTATGGACAACGGAAATAGATCCCACACATCGATATTTGGTCCTACGCATCGTTAATCTGGGGCAAACCTTAAGTCCTAAAATTAAAGTGAAAATAAAGAACTTTAATTATTTCAAATCATTTTATGTCCCAATGCTCTTCGATATTGAGGGATAAGAGCAGTTAACCAGTCATCAGAATGGGGATGGCTTGCGGAAAGAAAGCGTTAAAATGAAAGCGGAAAATGAAAGTAGTAAATAAAACAATAAATGAAAGCGATAAATAAAGCATAAAATTGTGAGTCCTACTCAAACGAGTAGGCGGGAAATGAAAGATGAAAATACTCTCTCATACACCCACGCACTCTACAGAAATAAAACACACTCACACACTTTATAGAATTAAAACAATGCACCATTTAACTCAAATGAGTAGACAGAAATAAATACACGCCATCTTAACGAGTAGGCGGAAATAAATGCGCACACGCACACCTCTACATAAGTAAAAGAAAACAAGAAAAATCTAACTCATACACGCACGCACGCAAATGAAAAATAAGAAACACAAAGTGACTTAAAAATTAAAACAACTACATTTCTACCGCTAGAATGCGGTAGAATGCATAAAAAGAGAAAATAAAAATTAGAGGAGCAAAAAGTTTTGAAAATAAAAGCTAAAAACAAAGTGAGCGAAAAATTAAAACGATAATATTTTCATTCTTAGGTTTAATAAAAGAGCAAAAAAGGTGAAAATAAAACTAAAAAAGACAAAAAGTTTTACATTCCTAAAAATCCTAAGTTAAAGAAAATGAAAATAACACTTTTAAAAACTCTTTTATAAATTCATAAAGATGAAAATATAGATAAAACAAAAAGTTAATCATAAACATGTACGGTACATGAAAATAAAATGGATGGCACTACGACTAGAAATGCGGAAAATTCCTAAACTAAACTAAGTTATCAAAGCTAAAATGAAACATAAAAGGCACGAAATCAGAACAAAAAATCACTTAAAGTAGGGTACTTTGGCAGATTTCCATACAATGTAAGAAGAGAAAAAATACACATTTTTATTAAGTAAAAAGGGTTACAATAAAGCTAAAGCAAACACATAAAAGGGGGGGAGAAAGTTCCCCTACATTGCTTAAACAGCCCGCAAGAGTAGCCTTAAACCTAAGTGAAGTGCCCCAAAAAGTGGAACATTGGATCATACAGTAAATCTGTATTTTTAGAAAAAAAAAGTGCTGACACGCCCTTGGTCACGGGCGTGTCAAGGGGCATGTAAGGGAGGGTTATCTGGGGAAGGCGTCGTCATTTCATCACCGACGCAGTCTTGTCTGGGACAGGTGGAGGAGTCACGGGGTGTCACTACAGGGACACGGGCGTGTCGATGGGGTCGACATTCTTCGAGAGCTGATCGACGATCCGGAAGCTTTTGGAATGGAAAGTGCCGTACACGGGCATGTCTAATTTTGGCACGGGCGTGTAGGGGGGGGAGGGCGTGTAGGGGGGGAGGGCATGACTAGACAACTGGGTGGAGGAAGTTAATTTGATATTTACTGGCTGGAGGCGCTGACTGCCAACATCAACACGGGTTTGTCGGGTCTGGGACACAGGCTTGTCCTGCTCGGGTTGAAGAAGGATGAACATCAAGTGTCAAGCAAAGGTCAACGATCATTGAGGGCATAAAATAGGCGTGTCGGTCATGGGACATGGGCATGTCAGGTGATTTTTGACCTTTTCCTGAAAAATTTCAGAAAATCAAAAAAAAACATAAGTTAAAAATTATTTACAAAAAGAAGCAAATTATTAAATAAAACAAACTAAAAAAGACAAAACTTAACTAAAATAACATAATAAAAACACAGAAAAATTCATATATTTACAACTTATCAGGTGTTTTCTCTGCTGAGGCATATGACATCCCAAAGCTTTTGATTAGCTCCTTAACATACTTGGATTGGGATATGAAGATGCCATCAGGCAATTGCTTCACTTGGAGACCAAGGAATTATGAAAGTTTACTCATACTACTCATCTCAAACTTTGAATGCATAAGGTTAGAAAACCTTTTGCATAGTTTGAGATCATTTAAGCCAAATATAATATCATCTACATAAATTTGTACTAACAAGATTTTTTCTTTATGATGCTTAATAAAAGAGTCCTATCTACCATGACTCTAGAAAATTTATGCTCTAATAAGAAGCTAGCTAAGGTATCATACCAAGCTCTTGGAGCTTACTTTAGACCATAAAGAGCTTTGTGTAATTTAAATACGTGAGAGGGATTAGTTGGAGAGATAAAACCTGGTGGTTCCTCCACATACACTTCCTCTTTGAGTTCTCCATTCAGAAATGCACTCTTGATATCCATTTGATGGACTTTGAACTTTTTGAAGACAACATATGCAAGGAAGATTCATATAGCCTCAAGCCTTGCAACAGGGGTAAATGTCTGATTATAGTCAATGCCTTCTTCTTGCCTATAGACTTGAGCTACTAGCCTTGACTTGTTTCTTATGATAGTGCCCTGTGAATCAAGTTTATTTCTGAATACCCACTTAGTTCCAATGACAGGGTAGTCTTTGGGTCTTGGAACTAAGTCTCAAACTCTAAATCTCAGAATCTAGTTGAGCTCCCCTTGCATAACAATGATGCAGTATGGATCTTGCGCATCATATTTGATGGATTGGGACTCAATTTGAGATATGAAGCATGCATGCATCACATCCTGGTGGAGTTGATGCCTTGTCTACACACCTACTGATATGTCTCCTATTACTTGAGATATAGGATGATCAAGAAGTATGACAGAATAAGTTGGTGGAGTTGGTTCAGCAATAGCTTGGGGAGTTAATTCCTCTGGTGGAATTAAGTTAGCTATTGTTGGCTCTCCATTAAAGTTAGTATCTTCATCATCACTTTCTTCAGCAATATGTGGAGAAGGATGTGTAACAACCTCATTGGTGAGGGTCAACTCATCCAGCTTCTCACACATGTTAGGTACCTGCAAGGTTTCACTGGTAGAAGCTATCTTCTCCGTGTAAAACATATTACTCTCTTTAAAAGAGATGTGAACAGACTCTTCCATTTTCATGGTTGATTTATTATATACCCTATAAGCCTTGCTTACTTGGGAATCTCCAAGAAAAATTCCAACTTCAGCTTTGGCTTCAAACTTTCTAATGTATTTCTTGTTATAGGTATGGTATGTAACAACCAAAACCAAAGACTCTAAAATAGTCTACTTTAGGTTTCTTACCTTTGAGTAGTTAATAAAGTGTCTTACCCTTAAGTTTGTGTATCAAACTCCTATTCAGGATATATTTTGCTGAGCTCAAAGCCTCTACCCAAAAGGATAGGGGCAGGTGGTCATCTGCAATTAATTTGCCTGCAGCTTCAATGAGTGTTCTGTTTTTCTTTCAGCTACCCCATTTTGTTGAGGAGTTCTAGAAGCAAAGAGATAATGCCTGATACCTTCCTTCTCATAGAACTCTTGCATAAGAAGAGACACAAACTCAGTACCATGATCACTTCTGATCAATGCAACTAGAGTGGAGTACTCATACTGTATGTTTTTGAGAAAATCTGTAAGAACCTTGAAGTTATCTGACTTGTTTCTCAAGAAGAACACTCAAGTGAACCTTGAGAAGTCATCAACAATCACTAAGGTATAAGACTTCCCTCCTAGGCTTTGTATATCAATGAGACCAAAAAGATCCATGTAGAGCAAATATAAAATCCTAGGTGAATCACTCTTGTTAAGTGACTTGAAACTTTTTTTTGTTTGTTTACCTAACTGACAAGCCCTGCAAAGGCTTTCCTTCTTGTAGGGATAAGTAGGCAATCCTCTAATAAGGTTGTCTTTAGATAACCTAGCAATGTTTTTTAAGTTAACATATCCTAATCTCCTATGCCAAAGTTCATTGTAGTCACTGGTTTGGTTAAACATACAAATTTTTGTTTTTGCTGATTTGAAATTAACTATGTAGATATTTCCTACTCTAAAGCAAGTTAAAACTGTTATATTATCAACAGAGGAAATAATGCAAGAGGATTTATTAAATGATACCTGAAACCCTTCATCACAGAGTTGACTGATGGAAATCAGGTTGTGCTTTAATCCACTTACATATGCTACTTTCTTGAATGTGACCACTCCAATCTTTACATCTCCATAGCCTTTAGTCTGGCCACAGTTTGAGTCACCAAAAATAACTTTAGGACCTAGATTGGAATTGTAGTTGAATAGATTGTCCTTGCTGCCAGTCATATGTTTTGAACAACCACTATCTAGATACCATTGTTTCTCTGTGGTAGGATAGTCTCTCACCTGCACAAAAATAGGTTAGATATTCTTGACACAGGTTATCTTGGGTCCTTGTTGATTTACATAATTAAAGCTAGAGATCTATGAATACTCTGATTGATTTTTATAGCCTAAGGGATGATATTTTCTTGGTGGAATTATCCATTAGTTAAAAGCATTAATATTTTGTCTAGGTTGATTAAAAATCTTGTAGGAATTGAAATTTCAGTTAAGATAAACTGGGGTCGATGAATTCTGGTACGTTCATCGATCTGAGGTCAATGAATGGGGATGATTTCATCGAACTCCACTCAGAGAATGAAATTATTCATTTTCTGGGCCCCAATTTCGTCGATCTCTGGTCGACGAACCATACTGGTTTCGTCGATCGCAGTTTAAAGAATAATTATAGTAGAAGTTTGCGTTCAGAGTTCATTGACTTGAGTTCGACAAACTGGACATATTTCGTCGATCTGAGCTCGACGAAATCTGCTGAACTTTGTTATTGTTAAGAATTTTCTTATTCTTTCTTCTTCTCTTATTCTTTTGTTTTAATACAATTTATTTATCATGATTCTCTTCTATTTTCTCTTTACCCTTTTCAGAAACAAATTTTATGGGGGTGGATAAAATGTTTTTCCGAATAAGTGGGGGTTGGCTTGATGTAGCACCTAAGCCCAGCTTACCATTAAGTCTGGCATTCACTGTGCTTGTGATGTTCATCAACTTGATGCTTCTCCCATTCAGGGATTCTTCAAGGTGTCTAGCCTCAAATAATTCAGTCTTTAATTTAATGATTTGTTCATTAGCTAAGGTGATTTCATCATTTAATTTGTTATTTTCTGACATTAGGTTTTCTTGTTCATTTACTTTCTCTCTAAGTTGTTTAATTACTTTTTCAGAGTTAATTAAATCAAGATATAAAGATTTAAATTCAATTTTAAATTCATCTGAGTTAAAATCAAAAGAAGATAATACCTGATCCTCTTTAGATAGAGGTTCTTGAGTGTCTGGTTGGTAAGCTTCAGAATGGGTGCTTAATCATCAATAGCCATCATGCATATTTCCTTGGCCTTTGATTCCTCTTCATCTTCACTGGAGCTGGAAGATGAATATTCTTCTTTAGTGTCACTCCAGGTTTCAACAATGAAAACTTTCTCATTCCTTTTATGCTTGTTGGAGGAAGGCTTGTTGTATTGCTGTTTCCTGGTCTCCTTTTCTCTTCTTTTATCTTTTTTTTGAGTCTCTGGGCACTCTGAAATGAAGTGTCCAGGCTTCCTACAGCCAAAACAAACTACTTCTTTAGTTGGTGTTTTGTCATACCTGGGTTTGTCATCTTGCCTTGATGACTTTCTTCTAAAGCCCCTCTTGCCCATTTTGTAAAATCTCTTTGCTAAGAGACTTAGGAATTCTTCATTGATAGTTGGGGCTTCTGAATCTTCAGTATCTTTGAATGCTATATTTTGCTCCTTTCTCCCAAATGAAGGAGTCTTCTGTTCTACAGCTTCTCTTGACTTAATCAGTTGCTCATAAGATTTGAGTTTACCCAATAGATATTTAGTGGAAATCTCATAAAGGCTTTTGGCTTCCTTGATAGTCTAGATTCTAGAATCCCATGAGCTAGGGAAGCACATGAGGATTTTGTCATTCACTTCTATAAGATTGATGTCCTTGTCCAATGTCTTCAGCTCATTGATTATTTAGCTTAATATGTTATACAGATCACCAATAGTCTCTGACTCATCCTTCTTGAAGTTCTCATACTGAGAGATGAGGTTGGATCTCCTATCCTTTCTCTCATAAGCAGAACCAGCTACCATCTGGTTAAGAGAATCCCAAATATCCTTGGCTGATATGCATTCTGCCACCTTTTGGAAGATGTCATCAGACAATGTCTGAGCCAGAATATTCATGGCCTTTGCATAAGCAATCTTGGCCTTTTTTTGAGCATCTGTCCACTCAGGTGGTGGAACAGCACGTATGCTTGATGTTAAGGTGGATGCAGTCACTGGAGCAGGAGGTCTTGTCAAAATGGAATTGAAAAATGTCCTCATCAATAGAGTTCATATAAAGTTTGATTCTTGCCTTCCAGATGTCAAACTTATTTAAGTTTCATACTGGAGGTCTGGTTCTTGTATAATCCTTATTTTGTGCCATGCTATAAGAAATAAGCTAAAGAGATTTAGATCTAAGAAGGATCTGTTGGTTCATGTGTTACCTTATTCAACCAAAAGAATAGCCCTCTAATACCAATTGAAAGAAGGGTTTAGATCTGGCTTACTCTAGAGGGGGGGGGGGGGGGTGAATAGAGTATTAAAATAATTTTGGCTGTTTTAAACTTATATATATAAGAGTGAAAATAAGTGATACCAAATATTATAATAGAAGGAAAAATAAGCTATGCTATTCGAACTATCACAGCCACAATAAGAACAAAGACAAAAAATGAGCAACCAGAAAACACAAGAAATTTTATAGTGGTTCCCCTTAACATGGGTACATCCACTCTTCTACCACCCTAGTAGGAATCCACTAGCAGGTTTTGATCAGGTTTCTGCCTCCAAAATATCTATTTACAGGGAGATATATCAACCCATTAGGCTTTTGATCAGGTGCCCAAAAACCAACTCAAGTCTTTTGATCAAGAGACTTAACTACCTAGAGCTAACTTTTGAAGGGAGTTAAAACCCTTTTACAAGAAGTGAGAGGAGGTGATGGTGTCTTCTCTTTCTCTAATCAACAGAGAAGACTAGTGGATCTTTGATATTGACAAAGCTCCCCCTGAGATGTTGATGGTTTAGGAAGACTTGAGCTTTGCTTTATAGTGTAGGTCTTCAGCCTTGTCTGAAGGAAGTCCTAGAACTTTTCTTATTGAATTAATCTTTGTTGTCCTAAATGTTCCTGGAAGTGAAGATTTTAGAAGAATCTTGATTGTTATGATTGTTCTTCTTCTGTCTTCAGACTTGACAAGGTAAAACACAAAGAATTTTCTTCGCTGTGACAGAGAGAGTTCTGTGATGATTAGTCTATCTCAGTGTTGTATATTTTTTTCTGTAAGTTCTGGTGGTTCCTTCTATATGTTTGTCTAAAAGACAAAAATATATTTTTATTTCCTCAGTCAATAATTTCCTCTTTGAAATTTGAATTACTGCCTTAATTGCTGGCTGATCTGGAGAATACAAATAGCTGGAATATATCATTAATGAGTTTCCCCAACTGACCCTTAATAAAATAAGCAAGTAAACATCCTGATGAATGCCATAATTAATACTGCCAATAACGGCTATATTCAGAGGAATATGAGCATTAATTTCTCAGGAATAATACTGCTATTAAAATAGAAATAAAGGAACAAAAGGAAGAAAACTTCTCATTTTGGAACCTGATAGATATCGTCGATCACTAAACAGAATTCGTCGACCTGAGATCCAAGATCGTCGACCTAAGAATTCCAGTTTGTCAACCTGAGATCTGCGAACTGCGTACTAAGAATGACTTACCAAATCTATACTCTGAGTTCATCGATCTGAGATTCTGTCTGAAGAAAACTGATCATTGACCTGAGCTCGAATATTGCCGTGCTCAGCTCAGAGAAATAACTCTGAGTTAGTCTATCTGAGGTCGACGTTCATCGAGCTGAGTTCGAAGAACTTCGAACTGATCAAACTATTCTCTAAAAACTTCTAAGTCTGAGTCTTTTGAAGTCCTTTGCTGGCTGGTCCAAGAAGGTCTAACTTAATGACTTAGCCTATACTCTAGTACTATTAGACTTGACCCTGACTATACAAGGTGGGTCAGACTCAGCCTAAATTAGTGAACCTAGCCCAAATCCAACTAGGGATCCAACAATCTCCCCTTATTTGGGTGAGGTTACTAAGTACAATGCAGAAGAAGAGAAAATACAAACATACAACATGAAAGAAAATATCTGACAGAATGAGAAACAATTCAGCAGAGAGAAAGAATATCCAAAGAGAATAAAAATAGTTTTTAGTGGTTGTCTGGAGGAGGAGCAAGAGAAGATTTAGTGAACACTATTTTTCTGAAAAGGTCTTCTGCTTCTTGCTTAGACATCTTCAGGTCTTGAGCTCCCAGAAGAGTTATAGTAGAAGCTCTAGGCACAACAGCTTCTGGGTGAACTTGCATATAAGCATTTGGATCAAATTGTTCTTTATCTACCTCTAACTTTTCAAGCTCTTTCTGTCTGAAGGAAGACATAGTTATAAATTGTGATGGATCTGTTCCTTCTGTCTTTGCCTTGTTTATCTGAGATAAGCCTATCAGTTCATGGAATCTAGCCATCCTGAAATTTGGATCAAGCTCTGGTTCATATCTTGGATCAACTGAATCATCCTGAGACGTCCTTTGAGGCTTTTAGAAAATAACAGACAATTGATGATAATTTTTTGAAGGATAATTCTTTACAGATTTTTTAGAAAAATATGAATTTAGTGGTCTGCATTCACTGTATTTTCCAGCAAGAATGGAAAATTATCTTTGAGATAGTTTGGAAGATTGTCTTGAGTAAGAAGGAGCTAGTTTAGAATATTGTCTTGAATACTGATAATGAGCTTGCTTGGGAGGTTGAGAAGCACTAGAGGTAGACCTTGCAAGATTGCCTGAAGCTCCTGCAGTAGGAGGAGGAGGAGAAGGAGGTGGATCTTTCGTGAATTTCTTCACTGGAGAATATCCAGACCTCTTCTTCTTCTGTGCTTTAGCCTGGTTCCTAGACAGTCTCATCCAATGAGGAGTTATTGGAGTAAGAGGAATGTTGTGCACAATATAATATGGAATATCATTATCTCGATTGAGCTTGGGAATAGCCTTTCATCGAGCTTTCCTCTTCTTTGATTTGGATCTATTAGAATTATCAGAATCAGAATCATCTTCTGAATCCTCATCATCATTAGATAATCTAGGAGGATTATCATATAAATCATCTATTTCTTCTAATGTTTGCTTTGAGATCTGTTTATCTGCTTGAGGAGAAGCTGCAGGTAGAAAAACTGTAGGAGGAACAACAATCTCTGTAATCAACTAAGAATCTTCTAGATCTTTATCAGTCAGAAGAAAAATATTCAACTCAGGATCATTTTGCATCTGTTCAATCTCTAGTGCAACATCCTGTGAAATTAGATCATCTAGACTTGGTATTGGACTATCATCCATTACATAGGTTGGGCCAGCAGGTTTCACAACCATGTTAGTAGCAAACCATGCCTGAATGGCCTGAAGAGTTTCTGTACTAATTGGAGCTGTATAACAAATAATATCTGTGCAGTACTTGGGAGAAACAAATAAAAGAATATTTCTATATAAGAGGTCAAAAGAATCTAGAACTGACTTCAGTTCACCTGCTGGAGAAATGGAATAGTCTTCAGAAAGAATAACCAAGGATTCCACTACATCTGCATCTAGTATATCATTATCAACAAACTCTACTGCTACTGTTGCTGTTGTTTCTGCATCTGGTATATCAATATCAACAATATCAGTATCAACAATATTTACTATTACTATTGCTGCTGGAGCTGCTTCTTTATTGAGCATCTCCCCCTGCCTGATTTCAGTAGGTACTGGAGCCAGACCCACAACTGAAGAAGGAGGGATAGAGGGGGCAGAAAGTTGGGCAGTTAAAGAAGAAATGGAAGCAGCAAGAGGTGAAATAGCCTCTGTTATGATTTGTTTTAGAAGAGGTGTAATGGAATACATAAGAGATGAAATTGCGAAGGAATCTATGTCCATGAATTCAAGAGGGGTTTGAGTGGATACATATGGGTTGAAGGAGGATGATGATGGATGAGAGGGTAAGGAATCTGGCATGGGCTCTTCGTGCGGTGATGGAGTATTGAAGAGGGATGACATCAGTTCAAAAGATATTAAGGAGATATGTTGTGAAGGGGAATATCAGAAAGATATGGGAGAAGGGGAGACAGAGGAGGAGTAACATGCTCTGGTGTAGTAGCATGCAGTGGATATTGAATAGGTGATTGTTGATGTTCAGGGGATTGATGTGGTGAAGGAGAATGAACTATAGTATGAACTCGTAAAGAAATATGGATTGGGGAAGCAAGAGGTGTTGGTTGATGTTCTTGAGATGTGGAAGGATGCTTGAGGGTTGTTGAGGGAGTTTGAATAAGAGGAGGTGGAGGGGGAATGGAAACATCCTCAGTAGGGTGGGGAGTGGCTGGAGCAGCCCTTGTACCCTCAGAAGGTCTAGAAGAGGAAGCCTTGGATGGCTTAGAGATATTCCTCTCCCATCTACCAAATAAGGCGCAGGTAAGCCTCTTGGAGGCATTAATGAATATCGTCGGGGAGACCAGTGATTCAGCAACCTTGGCCTGAAAGAAGATTCCCAGTATCCTTACAAAACACACTTCTTTATTGGTGTTTTTCTTCTTAATCAACTCAAACATGATTTTGGCCCTGTTCACGGCCTTCTTGTTCACCACTGTGCACATCACTAGAAACTATTGTCTAGTAATGTAATCATGGGTAGTGTGCTTGCTAAGCAGTACTTTTCCTACAGCGTCTTCCAGAAACTTATAGTTTGCAGATAGATGTTTCTTTAGCAGTTTGTTAGGGGTGTCTCCAGAATAACCCATTCAAATCAACATCTCATCGAATTTAGTAGTATCGATTTATAATTCCTCTTATCCATTCAGTAAACAAAAAATTTAAGGAAGAACATCAGGGGTAAGTGGAACGGCGTTACTCGATATTATCCTGATCATATGGTTTCATTCATCCAAGGGTTTGGTGAAGATGTCTTCTCTTTGCAAATCAGTGTAGATATAGACAAGATTAATTATCTTTTTGTCCACACACTCTCTAATGAAATGATGCCTTATCTCTATATGCTTAGTTCTACTATGATGAACTGGATTCATAGTAATAGAAATTGCACTTATATTATCACAGAGTAAGGTTGAATTATTTAAGTTGTATCCATAGTCTAGAAGTTGGTTTTTAATCCACAACATCTGTGAACAATAACTGCTAGCTGCATGTACTCAGCTTCTGCTATTGATGTAGACACAAATGTTTGGTTTTTGCAAAATAAGGAGACAAGTCTAGCACCAAGGAGCTGGCATATTCCTGATGTGCTCTTCCTATCCACTCTACATCTAGTAAAGTCAGCATCTGAGTATCAAGTCAACTCAAATTCTGACTCAGTTGGATACTAGAGTCCTAGATTTGGGAAACCCTTTTTATATCTTAAAATTCTTTTAAGGAAAATAAGATGAGATTCTTTAGGGTTCACTTGGAACCTAGCACAAAGGCATGTTGCAAACATTATGTCTAGCCTACTTGCTGTGAGATACAATATGGAACCAATAATGCCCGTATATAATATCTGATCAATAGGCTTTCCATGTTCATCAGAGTCAACCATAGCATTGGTATCCATGGGTGTTTTCTTTGCTGAGGAATTTGACATCCCAAACCTTTTGATTTTCTCCTTAGCATACTTAGTTTGGGATATGAAGATGCCATCATGCAATTGCTTCACTTGGAGACTAAGGAAGTATGAAAGTTCACCCATAGTACTAATCTAAAACTTTAAATGCATAAGGTCAGAAAACTTTTTACATAGTTTGGGGTCAGTTGAGCCAAATATAATATCATCTACATAAATTTGTACAAATAAGATTTAATCTTTATGATGCTTAATAAAAATAGCCATCTCTACCATGCTTCTAGAAAATTTATGCTCTAACAAGAAGCTAGCTAAGGTCTCTTACCAAGCTCTTGGAGTTTGCTTTAGACCGTAGAGAGCTTTATGCAATATAAAGACATGAGAGGGATTAGTTGGAGAGATAAAACATGGTGGTTGCTCCACATATACTTCCTCTTTGAGTTCTCCATTCAGAAATGCACTCTTGACATCCATTTGATAGACTTTGAACTTTTTGAAGGCAGCATATGCAAGTAAGATTCTTATAGCCTCAAGCCTTACAATAGGGGCAAATGTCTGATCATAGTCAATGCCTTCCTCTTTCCTAATGCCTTGAGCCACTAGCCTTGCCTTATTCTTTATGATAGTGCCCTGGGCATCAAGTTTCTTTCTGAATACCAACTTAGTTCCAATGACTGGGTAGTCTTTGGGTCTTGGAACTAAGTCCCAAACTCTACATCTCACAAACTGGTTGAGCTTCTCTTGCATAACAATGATCCAGTGTGGATCTTGCTTAGCATCTTTGATGGATTGAGACTCAATTTGAGATATGAAGCCGACATGCATCACATCCTTGTGGTGTTGATGCCTTGTCTACACACCTATTAATATTTCTCCTATTACTTGATATATAGGATGATCTCTAAGTATGCCAGAATCGATTGGTGGAGTTTGTTCAGCAACAGCTTGGGGAGTTAATTCCTCTAGTGGAATTATGTTAGCTGTTGTTGGCTCTCCATTAAAGTCAGTATCTTCATCATCACTTTCTTCAGTAATATATGGAGAAGGATGTGTAACAGCCTCATTGGTGAGGGTTAACTCATCCAGCTTCTCACACATGTTAGGTACCTGCAAGGTTTCACTAGTAGAAGCTATCTTCTCCTTGTAAAACATGTTAGTCTAATCAAAAGAGATTTGAACAGACTGTTCCATTTTCATGATTGATTTATTATATACCCTATAATCCTTGCTTACTTGGGAATATCCAAGAAAAATTCCAACTTCAGCTTTAGCTTCAAACTTTCTAATGTATTTTTATTTTTGTTATGGATGTAACAGACACAACCAAATACTCTAAAATAGTTTACTTTAGGTTTCTTCCATTTGAGTAGTTCATAGGGGGTCTTGTCCTTAAGTTTGTGTATCAAACTCGTGTCTAGGACATAGTTTTTTGTGCTCACAGCCTCTGCCCAAAAGGATAGGGGCGGGTGAGTATCTGTAATTAATGTGCATACAGCTTCAATGAGTATTTTGTTTTTCCTTTCAGCTACCCCATTTTGTTGAGGAGTTCTAGGAGCAGAAAAATAATGCCTAATACCTACCTTCTCACAGAACTCTTGCATAAGAGGAGACTCAAACTCAGTACCATAATCACTTGTGATCAATACAAATGGAGTAGAGTACTCAATCTGTATGCTCTTGAGAAAAATTGTAAGAACCTTGAAGTTATCTAACTTGTTTCTCAAGAAGAACAACCAAGTGAACCTTGAGAAGTCATTAACAATCACTAAGGTATAAGACTTCCCTCCGAGGCTTTGTACAATAATGGGTCCAAAAAGATCCATGTGGAGCAAATACAAAATCCTAGGTGAATCACTCTTGTTAAGTGACTTGAAACTATTTTTAGTTTGCTTGCCTAAATGACAAGCCCTGCAAAGGCTTTCCTTCTTGTAGGGATAAGAAGGCAATCCTCTAACAAGGTTTTCTTTAGATAACCTAGCAATGTTTTTTAATTTAACATGTCCTAATCTCCTATACAAAAGTTCATTGTAGTTACTTATTTGGTTAAACAAACAAATTTCTATTTTGCTGATTTGAAATTAACTATATAGATATTTCCTACTCTAGAGCCAGTTAAAACAGTTATATTGTTAGTAGAGGAAATAATGCAATAGGATTTATCAAATGATACCTGAAACCCTTCATCATAGAGATGACTAATGGAAATCAGGTCGTCCTTTAATCCACTTACATAAGCAACTTTCTTGAATGTTACCACTCCAATCTTTACATCTCCATAGCCTTTAGTCTGTCCATAGTTGGAGTCACCAAAAATAACTTTAGGACCTAGCTTGAACTTGTAGTTGAATAGATTACCCTTGTTGCCAGTCATATGTTTTGAACAACTCCTATCTTGATACCACTGTTCCTCTGTGGTAGGATAGTCTCTCACCTGTACAAAAATAGGTTAGATATTCTTGACCCTGGTTACCTTGGGTCCTTGTTGATTTACATAATTCAAGCTAGAGATGTATGAATACTCAGGTTGATTTTTATAGTCTAAGAGATTATATTTTTTGGTGGAATTATCCATTGGTTAAAAGGATTAATGTTTTGTCTAGGTTGATTAAAAATCTTGTAGACATTGAAATTTCTGTTATGATAAACTGGGGGTCGATGAATTCTGGTACGTTCGTCGATCTGAGGTCGATGAACGGGGATGAGTTCGTCAAACTCCACTCAGAGAATGAAATTTTTCATTTTATGGGCCCCAATTTCGTCGATCTCTGGTCGACGAACCATACTGGTTTCGTCGATTGCAGTTCAAAGAATGGTTATAGTAGAAGTTTGCATTCAGAGTTCGTCGACTTGATTTCGATGAACTAGACACATTTCGTCGATCTGAGCTCGACGAAATCTGCTGAACTTTGTTATTGTTAAGAATTTTCTTATTCTTTCTTCTTCTCTTATTCTTTTGTTTTAATACAATTTGTTTTTCATGATTCTCTTCTATTTTCTCTTTACCCTTTTCAGAAACAAATTTTATGGGGGTGGATAAAATGTTTTTCTAAATAAGTAGGGATTGGCTTGATGAAGCACCTAAGCCCAGCTTGCCATTAAGGCTAGCATTTACAATGCTTGTGATGTTCATCAACTTAATGCTTCTCCCATTCAGGGATTCTTCAAGTTGCCTAGCCTCAAGTAATTCAGTCTTTAATTTAATGATTTGTCCATTAGCTAAGGTGATTTCATCCTTTAATTTGATGTTTTCTGACAGTAGGTTTTCTTGTTCATTTACTTTCTCTCTAAGTTGTTTAATTACTTTTTCAGAGTTAATTAAATCAAGACATAAAGATTTAAATTCAATTTTAAATTCTTCTGAGTCAAAATCAAAAGAAAATAATACTTGATCCTCTTCAAATAGAGGTTCTACAGTGTTTGATTGGTCAGCTTGAGAATGGGTTCCTTTGCTTCCTCTTCATCTTCACTGGAGCAGAAGATGAAGATTCTTCTTTAGTATCACACCAGGTTTCAGCAATGAAACCTTTCTCCTTCCTTTTATGCTTGCTGGAGGAAGGCTTGTTGTAATGATGTTTCCTGGTCTCCTTTTCTCTTCTTTTATCTTTATTTTGAGTCTTTGGGCACTCTGAAATGAAGTGTCCAGGCTTCCTGCAGCCAAAATAGACTACTTCTTTAGTTGGTGTTTTGTCATACCTGGGTTTGTCATCTTTCCTTGATGACTTTCTTCTAAAGCCCCTCTTGCCAATTTATAAAATCTCTTGGCTAAGAGACTTAGGAATTATTTATTGATAGTTAGGGCTTCTGAATCTTCAGTAGCTTTGAATGCTATATTTTGCTCCTTTCTCCCAGATGAAGGAGTCTTCTGTTCTGCAGCTTCTCTTGACTTAATCAGTTGCTCATAAGATTTGAGTTTACCCAATAGAGATTCAGTGGAAATCTCATTAAGGCTTCTGGCTTCCTTGATAGGCTAGATTCTAGAATCCCATGAGCTAGGGAAGCACATGAGGATTTTTTTCATTCACTTTTGTAAGAGTAATGTCCTTGTACAATGTCTTCAGCTCATTAATTATTGAGCTTAATCTGTTATACAAATCACTAATAGTCTCTGACTCATCCTTCTTGAAGTTCTCATATTGAGAGATGAGGTTGGATCTCCTATCTTTTCTCTCATCAGCAGAACCGGCTACCATCTAGTAAAGAGAATCCCAAATAGCCTTGGATGATGTGCATTAAGCCACCTTCTAGAAGATGTTATCAGACATAGTCTGAGCCAGAATATTCATGGCCTTTGCATCAGCAATCATGACCTTTTTCTGAGCATCTGTCCACTCAGGTGGTGGAAAAGGATGTGTGCTTGATGTTGAGGTAGATGCAGTCACAGGAGAAGGAGGTCCTGTTAAAATGGAATTGAAAATGTCCTCATCAAAAGAGTTCATATAAAGTTTGATTCTTGCCTTCCAGATAGCAAAATTATTTAAGTTGCACACTGGAGGTCCGGTGCTTGCATAATCCTTGATCTATGCCATGTTATAAGAAATAATCTAGAGAGATTTAGATCTAAGAAGGATCTATTGGTTCAAGTGTTACCTTGTTCAACCAAGAGAACAACCCTCTAATACCAATTGACAGGAGGGGTTGGATCTGGCTTACTCTAGAGGGGGGGGGGGGTGAATAGAGTATTAAAATAATTTTGGCAGTTTTAAACTTTTATATATCAGAGTGAAAATAAGTGATACCAAATATAATAATAGAAGGAAAAAAAAGCTAAGCAATTCTAACTATCACAGCCCCAGCAAGAACAAAGACAAGAAAATGAGCAACCGGTCAACACAAGAAATTTTATAGTGGTTCCCCTAAACTTGGGTACATTCACTATTCTACTACCCTGATAGGAATCCACTAGCAGGTTTTGATCAGGTGTATTCCAGCACAATATCTTTTTATAGGGAGATATTGCAACCCTTTAGGCTTTTGATCAGGTGCCCAAAAACCAACTCAAGTCTTTTGATCAAGAGACTTGACAACTAAGAGCTAACTTTTGAAGGGAGTTAAAACCCTTTTACAAGAGGTGAGAGGAGGTGATGGTGTCTTCTCTTTCTCTAATCAACAGAAAAGACTAGTGGATCTTTGATGTGGAAAAAGCTCCCCCTGAGATGTTGATTGTTCAGGAAGACTGGAGCTTTGCTTCAGGGTGTAGGTCTTCAGCCTTGTCTGAAGGCAGTCCTGGAACTTTTCTCACTGAATAAATCTTTGTTGTCCTAAATGTTCCTGGAAGTGAAGCTTGAAGAAGACTCTTGATTGTGATGATTGTTCTTCTTTTGTCTTCAGACTTGACAAGGTGAAACACAGAGAATTTTCTTCACTGTGAGAGGGAGAGAGTCTTATGAAGATTAGTCTATCTCAGTGCTGTATATTTTTTTCTGTAAGCTATGGTGGTTTCTTCTATATGTTTGTCTAAAAGACAAAAATCTCTTTTTATATCCTCAGTCTATAATTTCTTCTTTCAAATTTGAATTACTGGTTTAATTTATGGCTGATCTGGAGAATACAAACGGCTAGAATATATCATAAATGAGTTTCCCCAACTGTCCATTAATAAAATAAGCAAGTAAACGTCCAGATGAATGCCTTAATTAATGCTGCCAATAATTGTTATATTAAGAGGAATATGAGAATTAATTACTCAGAATAATACTACTTTTAATATAGAAATAAAAGAACAGAAGGAAGAAAACTTCTCATTTTGGAACTGGACAGATATCGTCGATCACTGAACATAATTCATTTACCTGAGATCCAAGATCGTCGACCTAGGAATTCCAGTTCGTCGACCCAAGCTCTGCGAGCTGCGTACTGAGAATGACTTGCCAAATCTGTACTCTGAGTTCATCGAGCTAAGATTCTATCTGAAGAAAACTGATTGTCGACCTGAGCTTGAATATCATCGAGCTCAGCTCAGAGAAATAACTCTGAGTTCATCGATCTTAGGTTGACGTTCATCGAGCTGAGTTCGAAGAACTTCGAACTGATCAAACTGTTCTCTAAAAACTTCTAAGTCTGAGTCTTCTGAGGTCCTTTGCTGGCTGGTCCAAGAAGGTTGAACTTAATGACTTAGCCTACACTCTATCACTACTAGACTTGACCCTGCCTATACAAGTTGGGTAAGACTAAGCCTAAATTAGTGAACCTTGCCCAAATCCAACTAGGGATCCAACTCTCTATATATATATATCTCCGAGTGATTTTCAAGTTCTGTTAGATATTTTATTGCTGCGATTTTATGTTTTTCTTTATTTTGTTGTAGTGACCTCACCCAAATAGGGGGAGATTGTTGGAACCCCTGATTTAGATTTGGGCTAGGTTAACTATTTAGGATGTTTTGACCTACCTTATATAGCCAGGGTCATTGTTGTTCGTCCTAGGGTTTATGCCAGTTCTTCTGATTTAGATTTCATGGACGAGCCTGCAGTGGACTTCATGAGAATCTGTCTTAGGAGAATTTGAGAGTTCAGAATATAAGTTTGACGTTCGTCGAACTCAGCTCAACGATAGTCGTGCTCTACTCAAAAAACTCAGAGTTCCTTCTCTGAGTTTGACATCGACGAAATTCGAGCTCAGGTCGACAAACTTTGCTCAAGAGAGATTTCCAAGTTCGATGAACTTGCAGCTCAGAGAATGTCAGCTATTCTTGGGGACTTGGATCGCTGAGCTCAGGTCGACGAAGGGGATTTCTTAGCTCGACGAACTTCAAGTTTTGGTCGATGAAATCTGCCCTGAGGTCGACGAAATCTTTTCAGAGCCTAAATGTTAAGTTTTCCTTATCTGTCCCTCTCTTCATTCCATCGTAAGTCAATAATTCTCTAAGTAATTAATGCTTAACTTCCTTAAGAATATAGTCGTTCAAGACAACATTAATTATGGTTTTCATCAGAGTAATTTCTTGACTTATTCTCGGGACAGTTGGGGAGATATAATTAAAGTCAGATATTCCATCCGTTCTCTTTCCCAGATTTCCAGCAGTAATTAATGGACTCATTTCAAATTCTGAAGGAAAATTGCAGGCAGTATATATAAAGTGAATTTCTTTTCTTCTCATACACAACACAGAGAATAGAGGGAGCTGACTAATAGAGATACACTATGATTCTGACCTTCACTCTGAAAAGAAATTCTGTTTGCCCTTGCACATTCAAGAAGACTGAAGAAGAACATCATCAACAAAATTAAGAGTCTTCTTCAACTTCTGATCCAGGAATCTTCAGAGATAATTATTCAACATCTTTCTACAAGTTCCTGGACATCTTCAAGACAAGGCTACAGACCTACACCCTATGCAAAGCTCTAGTCTTCCTGATCTTCTCTACATCTCAAGAGGAGCTTTGACAACAAAGATCAACTTTTGTCTTCTCTTTTATTTAGAGAAAAAGAGAAGACATCATAACTATTCTTACACTATAAAAAGGGTTTCATAACTCCCTTCAAAAGTCTGACTGGTTAACAAGACTCCCTCCAAAAGACTTGGGTTGGTTGTTTGGGCACCTGATCAAAAGCCTAAAAGGTTGTAAGATCTCCCTATAAATAGATCTTGTGGTGGAAGTCACCTGAGCAAAACCTGCTAGTGGATTCCTACCAGGGTGGTAGAAGAGTGGATGTACCCAGTTTGGGGAACCACTATAAAATCTCTTGTGTTGTTTGGTTGTCCTTTTTCTTTTTGTACTGTGTTGTGATAGTCTAGCTTTATTCTCTTTACATAATATTTGCTATCACCTATTTTACTGCTAAATAATATAAATCTGCCTCTAGAGCTAATTAGATCTATCCCCTTGTCCTTCATTGCTTTTCTAGGTGAGAAATGGCAATAGCTATCATGTATCAACAAATTTGCTGTAGCTAGGGTATGACTTGGCTACTTCTTCTTTATTAGAGAAATATCTCTGAACTTGCTGTTGACATTGTTGATCACAACAGTTAGCTTGATGAACTTTCAGATTAGATGATTTGAACTTATTTCTTCAAAGCTCTGCAACAATGGCAACAAAGAAGACAAAGTTCTTTTTTTGCAATAATCCCCAAAAGTTGATTTTCTCAAACTAATCTTAATTCTTTTATTAGCTTCCGCCATCCAACGACTCCTTTATTCAGTGGGAACCACCTGTAGTTGTTGGCTACAACTTGCTTTAATAGTAAAAGACGTAAAGTAGGTCTGCGCCGCCATTTGTCGCGTATTGTAGCTTTCCCGCAACTAATTTGAATTTTGTTGAATTTTGTTGACGTCAGTATCTGTGGACTTAGCCATTTTCTCAGTTTCATCCCATACGTTGAGTGTGTTGATTGAACAGCCTTCACTCAACAAAAAAATACTTAGCCATATAAACTACACTGCCAGGCGTTGAGTGTGTTGAGTGAACTGGTTTCACTCAACAAATCTGGACTTAGCCAACTTCTTCTACACTGTCAGGTGTTGAGTGCATTGAGTGAATTGCCTTCACTCAATGCTTTTGTCCTAGGAAAATATTTCTGTTATTTAAGCGTTGAGTGTGTTGAGTGAGCTTTCATCACTCAACGCTTCTGGACTTAGCCGTTTCACTGCCTACCTGCCTTTATGCTGAGACATTGAGTGAACTGGCTTTACTCAACGCTTCTGTACTTAGCCACAACTTTCTTTATGAATGCATTGAGTGAGCCTTCATCACTCAACACTTCATCCTTTGCCTGGCTTCTTATTGATGAGGCGTTGAGTGAACTGCCTTCACTCAACGCTTCTGTACTTAGCTAATTTTTTTGATGAGCATGCGTTGAGTGAACTGTCCTCACTCAATGCCTATGAACTTAGACATATTTTTCTGTCTATCTCTCTTTAGGATTTGACTGATCATTACTCTATCGATGCCTTCTTCTTTGGCGTTGAGTGAGCTGTCCTCACTCAATGATTTTTGAGTTTGTCAATTTTTCTTCTTGCCAATGTTAAGGCTTTGACATACTCAACTTTACTCGACGCCTCTTGTTATATGGCCTTGAGTGAATTGTCTTCACTCTACTCCTATGGACTTAACTGCATTTCTGTCTTGCAAACTGCTGGGCTTTGACTATCTACACCTTACTCAGTGCTTTTTGGAATCAAGCATTGAGTGAACTGGCTTCACTCAACGCTTGTGGACTTAAATGATTTTCAGTCTTTCCAGCATTCTTCCTTGGCATCTGGTGTTGAGTGAACTGACTTCACTCAATGCTTGTGGACTTAGACAGATTTCTATCTCTCCACATTTCTACCTTATGACCACCTGTCATAAACACTTAGAAAACCTGTCTAAACTTGTTCCAAGGAATATCTTGCACAAATAGAGCTTGTGAAACTTGTGAGCTCATCCCTAGGATATGGATTCGGGGAGGAGATTTGTTTCCGCTTAGCTCTGTGATGAATGGTTATTTTAATAATCATTCACAGGAGATGGAGCACCGTAGTGACCAATTGCTATAGGACGAGATGCAACCTGATAGGATTACTCGAGTAGAGGCACTCCCATTGTCTCCCGAGCTTCTAGACATGAGTACTAGCGAGCATAGTTGAGAGAGAGAGAGAGAGAGGAATTACTAGTTGTATTACTATTATAGTATACGGGCTTTATGTACAAACAATGGCTATGGTATTTTACGCTTCCTGTTTAAATATATATTGTAATATATATTTGTTGTGTTCCCTGTTAATGCTTCTGCAATACTCTGTGATTTGATGTGAATGTTATGATTCAAGCAGATTAAGGCAGCCAACTTGTGCTCAGTAGTGTGGGGTGTTACCCCTTAAGGAGCACTGGGTGGATGCCTTGGGCAAGTAAGATCCCCTGCGGCCCCACCCAAGGCAAAGGTTGGGGGCTTACAAATGGATCAAAGTGATTATGGTCCATCCTTGTGGAGCTGATGGGTTTTTAGGGGATGGCACAATGACCAGGGACTCTTTAAGAAAGAAGCTTCTAGGATCAAAGGTTCTAACATCAAGTCACTACTTGACCTATGAAAGCAAACATTCTAAGGGCATTTTTTTAGTTAACTATTCTATCATAATAGAAATAATAACATAATAAAAGAACTTGCCAAAATATAAAAATGAAATGTATACTGTACTTTTATTCATCAAATGAAATATCTAACAACCAACAAACATGCAACCCATAAGACTCAAACTAGAGTTGATCATTCAGGTATCGTATACCCATAGATCTAACATGACCATCAAGCTTTCTCTGTGCAAGAGGCTTTGTTAATGGATCGACAATGGTTTCTTAAGTCGTCACTATGAATATGCTCACATCACCTCGATCGACAATCTCTTTAATTAGATGGAACCTCCGATGTATGTTCTTGGAGCGCTGATGAGATCTAGGTTCTGAAGCAAGTGCAATTGCACCATTGTTGTCACAGTAGAGAACTACGGGATGAACAATGCTAGGAACTACATCTAACTCGCCGATGAATTTCCTGATCCATACAACCTCCTTCGTTGTATTTGCAGAGTTAATATACTCGGCCTCAGTAGTAGAATCGGTAACTGTATCCTGCTTGGAACTCTTCCAGCTAACAACACCTCCATTTTGGCAAAACACAAACCCTGACTGAGACTTTGAATCATCCCTATCAGTTTGGAAGCAAGCATCCATGTAACAACTTATAATAAGCTCTTCCTCTCCGCCGAATACCAAGAATGTATCCTTAGTCCTTTTCAAGTACTTAAGGATATTCTTGATGGCTATCCAGTGACCTTCACTAGGATCATACAAATACCTGCTAGTAATGCTCAAAGCATAAGAGACATCGGGTATAGTACATATCATTGCATACATGATTGACCCAATTTCCGAAGCATATGGAATCAACTTAATGCGGTCCTTATATTCACAAGACTTAGGAAAATGGTCCTTAGAGAGACTCACACCTTGATATATGGGCAAGAATCCTTTCTTGGATTCAAGCATGCTGAACTGTTTCAACACCCTTTCAATGTACGTACTTTGGGTAAAACCCAACAACTTCTTCGATCTATCTCTATAGATCTTAATATCGAGTATATAAGTCGCTTCCCCTAAGTCCTTCATAGAAAAGAAGTCCCCTAGGTTGTTCTTAACAACTTACAGGGTCGATTTGTCATTCTTGATCAATAGTATGTCATTTATATACAATATCATAAAGACAACTATGCTTCCACTAATCCATTTGTGAACACACAATTCATCCTCATTCTTTATAAAACCAAACTCTTTGATCTTTTCATCAAAACGAAGATTCCAACTTCGAGAAGCTTGTTTTAACACATAAATGGACTCTACAGCTTGCATATTTTAGTGGCTTCACTTGGAGATACAAAACCATCGGGTTGTGTCATATAAACTTCCTAAATGAGGTTTCCATTAAAGAAAGCCATTTTGACATCCATTTGCTAGATCTCGTAGTCATAATACGCAGCAATAACAAGAAAAATTCTGATGGACTTAACTATGACAACATGGGAAAAAGTCTCATCATAGTCAATACCATGAATTTTCTTGAAACCCTTAGCCACTAGTCGCCCTTTGAATGTCTGTACATTCCCATCCATGTCGGTCTTCTTCATGAAGACCAGCTTGCACCCGATGGGTCTTACCCCTTCAGGTGGATCCACCAAAGTCCAAACTTGATTTTCATACATGGAGTCCATTATAGATTTCTTGGCCTCAAGCCACTTCTCGGGGTCCTGTCCACTCATAGCCTCTTGGTAGGTTGCTGGCTCATCATCATGATCTATAAGCAATACATTACCTATCTGAGACACGAGAAATCCATATCTCTCAGGCTCAAACCTTGGTCTACCAAGTCTACGTGGAACTTGTGTTTCCTGAGTAGGTTCTTCAGCTACAAAACCTTATAGTCCTGAATCAGGTTCCAATTCTAGTTCATTCACAATTTGTGGTTCTTGAACTTCTTCAAGTTCTACCCTGGCTGTCTTTCAACTTAAGAACTCTTTCTCAAGAAAGACACCAGTCCTCGTTACTAACACTTTGCCATCAGACGGTAGGTAAAAGTAATACCCTTTGGTTTCCTTAGGATACCCCACAAGATAACACTTATCTGATTTGGTTTCCAGCTTATCAGGCATTTGACAACTTACGTATGCCTCACAACCCCAAACCTTATTGAACAACATACTGGGATGCTTCCTAGTCCATATCTCATATGGTTTATTTAGAATCGCTTTCATTGGAGCACGATTGAATGTGAAAGCAGTAGTTTCTAGAGCAAAGCCCCAAAAGGAAACATGCAGATCTGCACGACTCATCATTGATCGCACCATGTCTAACAAAGTACAATTCCTCCTCTCAGACACACCATTATGATGTGGTGTTCTAGATGGAGTGAGGTGTGATATAATACCATACTCAATCAGATGATCATGGAACTCACGACATAGGTATTCGCCACCTCGATCAGATCGGAGTGCTTTAACCTTCTTACCCAGCTTGTTTTCTACTTCAGAAGATACACATATCCGTATATATTGAAATCATCAGTAAATTTAACAAAGTAGAAGTACCCACCTCTAGCCATAGAACTCATGGGTCCACATACATCACTATGTACTATACCCAAGAGATCATCAGCCCTCTTATTGAAGCCAGTGAAAGGGACTTTAGTCATCTTGCCTAATAAACAAGATTCGCATCTCTCAAATAATTCATAATCAAATGAGTCCAAGAGTTTATCTTTATGGAGCTTGGATATGCGTTTCTCTTTTATATGGCCCAAACGACAATGCCAAAGATACGTAGGGTTCGAGTCATTCATTTTTAGTCTTTTAGAATTTTCAATATTATAGATCGGATGGTCTAAGTTCAAAACATACAGACCATTAAACATTTGGGCTACAACATAACAAACATCATTCTTAAATATAGAACAATAATTGTTCTTAATAAGAAAAGAAAATCCAATCATGTCAGAACATGAAATAGAAATAATGTTTCTAGTTATTACAGGAATATAATAACTATTATCAAGTTCCAAAACAAGCCCACTGGGCAATGAAAGACGATATAACCCAACGGTAATAGCAACAAATCTTTCTCTATTGCCAACGCGCAAGTCCACCTCTTCTTTACTCAGTTATCTTCTCCTTCCCAGTTCCTGCACATTTATACAAATGTGAGAACCACATCCGGTATCTAATACCCAGGATGAAGGAGAAGAAATGTTTATCTCTATAACATAAATACCTGAAGCAGAAGTCATACATCCCCTCATCTTTTGTAGACCCTCAATATTGGAAGGACAGTTCCTCCTCCAATGACCAACCTTGCCATAGTGGTGGCACTTTCCTTCTTTCCATGAGCCTTTCTTTTTTAGTGCAGAAGACATGGGCTCCAGTCCAGACTTAGGTCCTACCTTTGTCTTCTTGAAGCCCTTGGCCTTGGCCTTGCCTTTATGCACCATCAATATGGGGCTAGAAGGCTTGGCATTCTTCATGTTTATCTCGGTAGTTCACAACATACCTAGGAGCTCGGGCAGTGTCTTGTCAATTTCATTCATGTTATAGTTCAAGACGAACTGCTCATAACTTTCCGAGAACGATTGCAGGATAAGGTCTGTGGCAAACTCAAAGCCCAGAGGGAACCCTAGTCTTTCAAGGTTCTCGATATACCCAATCATCTTTAGTACATGACTCCCTTCTAGGTCCCGAGATCCCATCTTGCACTGGAATAATGCCTTAGTGACATTGAATCTCTCTTGACGAGCTTGCCCTTAAAACATTTTCTTGAGATGCTCGTCAATTTCCTTGAACCCCATGCTCTCGTGTTTCTTTTGGAGCTCAGAGTTCATGGTCACAAGCATGAGACATTTAATGTCTAAGGAGTCATCAAGATACTTCTTAAAAGCATCTTTATTAAAGCGGGACACATTCCTGACAGGCTCATCAGGGGATACCTCTTCGAAAACATAAAGCTTACGCTCTTGCCTGAGAACTATTCATAGGTTCTTCTACCAGTCCAAATAATTAGTCCCTCTTAGCTTTTCTTTCTCAAGGATCGCTCAAAGGGACAGGGTGGAGTGTGAACCACTTGTCATGGAAATTCTACAAGGATACAAGCAGAGCAAATTAGTACTATATTTCAAAATACAATTTATCTTTCAATTAGGACTTTAATTAAAATAAATCCCACTATTTTTATCAAACTGATAACCCTCGATAACAATTCGAAGAGTTTAGCGAGTAACCCTCTTAGTGGACAAGATCCATATTTCTCTAACACTATGAGTCAACTTTGGCTTTTCTCTTACAATGCACCTATTTAGGTAGGCAACGCTTGCCAATTGAATCACTAAGCAACTCCTGTATGGTTGGTGAATAACTCTTTATTCACATCCATCATATGGTGCATACAAACCCTATGCCTTTGGGCACACAACCTTTGAGGTCATTCAATTAAGCTTTCCCCGATGCTGATAGTGGGATATCACAATTATCCGCACGCACCCTTACCAAGATAAGATTATTCACCTTGCTTTGGTAAGCCCACACTTCATCGATCGAGGCAGGAAAAGTGCCATCCATCGGAAGGCATCTAAACACTTAATATTGCTTAAGGGATTTTAATTATTGATTAACTCTTTAATTATGGTTAACATTTAACCACTGCGCACATCAAGCAAAAAAAAAATTCAACAAGCATAATCCAAATGTATCCCAGATGTGGACAAGAATCATCAACACTTGATGAAATGGGCTAAGTTTGAACATCTAGAACATTTCTAAGTCTTCAGACCTACATACACTAGACATGAGCAACACCAATTCCACTTATATAGTAGACAAGCTCGTCACTTCATGTGAGTTTCAAAATCTAACACATGCTTTGTTTCACAAAACAAAAAAGTGACGGTTACTATTAAGGAGTGAACTTCAAAGAAATCACATGCGTTCTTTGGAAGAGCCAAGACTATATTTGGGCATTTAGAACACTTCTAAATCTCCAAATCTACACGCTATGGATTTAGCAATTTCTAAAACAATGAATATTGCCGGCAACCTCCCTCGGATACCACTATTGGGTTTTTAGGGGATGACACAACACTTGTGCACGCAGCGGAAATAAGAACAAGAAAAACCCAAACAAGTTCGGATATAACAATATTCATGATTCAAGAAGTAAAGCATGATGTAATAAAATTACCTTTGAGGGATTGAGTCTACACTCAACCTAGATGCTCCAGAAAATCGACCGACCACTCAGCGTCTTGATTCTTGAGCGTAGAAAGGATATTCGCGCCTCTACAGGAAATCCACACAATCGGGAGAACCCATAGCAACTTATCGAACAAGCACTAGGTTGGGATAGGACACTCAGCGTCTCCACAGACTTGCCGGGATAGGGATCGGAATCGGCGGCGGTGAAGGCGGAACGGCTTCCGTCGACTTTTTAGGGTTATCAGTCTTATCGCACAGTACGGCTCGTGTGCTCAGACAAAAATTAATTGACACTCCAGTCAAACCCCAAAACTTCCTATTTATACCCCAAGAGGTAAATAGAACAACTTCTGCCGCTATCCGCAGACCCAGCACTTAGAATCCAGAATTCAACTAGACAACCCTGGTCTCGATGAATCATCGAGTATCTACAACATTCACAATGAATCGACAAGTATCATTCCATACTCAATGAATCGTCGAGTATACATAGGATACATGATGAACTCAATGCCAACCTTCAGCCGGATCAACACTTGACTCGACGAAGGCATTGAATGGACTCAACTATGTCAATGCCTTCTACGCGAAAGGCCAGATTCGTCGAACGACGTACGAATTCTGCGCGAAAGGCAAAATTCATCAAACAGTGTACGACTTCTGCGCCAAAGGCTAGATTCATCGAACGGCGTACGACTTTTACGCCAAAGTCCATATTCGTCGAACGACATTCGACGAATCTGCGCCAAAGGCCAGATTCGTCGAACGACGTTCGACGACTGTGCCATGGCATTGAGTGAACTCAACACTGCCAATGCTTTTGCCTTGGAATATTTTAAGCCTTTTCCTTTTTCTTTCAACTCATCACATGAGCTATACTATACCGATCCAATCTCCCAATTTCTCCACAATCTTATGTGCGACCCTGATAGGCTCATACTGAGTTGGTAGTGAGGCTACTTGCCTGATCACTTCCAGATCACTATGGTAGCACCAATTGGAGCAGTCTTAGGATCCCTTCATCCCTCGCTTTGTTCCTTGGTTTGGGACAAACCATGCCGTGTAAACCTGATAGACCCTAGTGTAGAGGCTTAGGGATTCTGTACTGATAGCACACCCACGCACCTTTGTTTCACTTTGTTAGTCTTTTGCAAATTTCCCATATTTTTGCAAAATACTAACACTTGTTTCTTGATACTTCTCCATATACCGGAGTCCAGTAATGGGAGATCCTCCTCCAGAGGATATGTCCTTGCCACCCCACCTCCAGACTCTATTTCTCCTACAATGTACCGTTTATCGTGACAGACTTGGGGAAAACATTGATAGCTATTTTAGTGACGTTTAGAATAGCTTTTGCATAGCCGCCACATTCTTTGGTTGTACCCAAAAACTTATTGACGATCTTCCGGGGGCTAAGGCCTCCAACATTTAGAGGCACAGTAATTATTATACAGGCAGAGGAGTGGGTCGAGCGTGTGGAGGAGATGCTTGTAGGAATGATGTGACCGATAGTAGCTGCAGTGTCACTAGTTATGACTTTGTTAGAAGGATATACTAGAGACTGGAGGAGAAAGGCAAGCCGCTCGACGTTCATGGGACGACCGTTGAGCATGATCCTGTGGGGGGAGTTTTCAGAGGCTTTTCTAGAGCCCTTCATCTCAGATGTCGACCGAGTTGCGCTACAGGAGAGGTTCTTGCATATCCAATATGTGACCGGATGGCGCCAGATTATGAGAGAGAGAGTTCATCCACCTGATACGTTTTGTTGGGATCTTAGCAGCCACAAATTGAGATAGAGTTGCTCGCTTTTACCGTGGCTTACGAGATGAACTAAGGCAGATCTTGATTATGATCTCTCAGTCCCCCTTCCACAGCATAGCATCTCACGCCATGACGTTAGAGTTAGATCATAGGAAGGTAGCCCAGCAATGCCGAGGACATATTTAGGTCCCCAGAGGTCAGGGACGAGATAGAGGAGCTGCTCCCTACCGTTAGGAGAGAGACCACAGACAGAGACATTGCAGGCAGCCATATAAGTTCCCAGCAGCGCCACCAGTACCCCCAACACCGTAGTAGGAGCCCATTCCAGTTCCAGTACCACAGCCAATGTCAATAGCCTAACGAGATGTTACCTTTGCTGGGAACTTCTTTCTGTACCAGCACCCGGGACATATGAGGGCCTTCTACCCGCAGGCGGCAGGAAGAACAGGATTAGGAGCAGTTCAGGGAGAACAGGCAACACGAGGGCAGGGCCAAAGAGGCTATAGAGCTAGAGCTGGTTGGATAGGTCAGTAGGGTCGTGAAACACCCTTGGAGGCTTACGCCTTAGGCCTATAGCATGGACCAGCACCCGATGTAGTGATAGGTATTTATCCAAGACGATAGAGATACATCAAATATTACTACTTATGTATTAGCCTTTGCATACGTATATATTCATATTAGGTATATGTTTTCTATATGTTGACTTCTTTAGGACTACTTCTGGTAGAACGATACCCCGCAAAAACTCTCTTTGATACTAGAGAAACACACTCCTTTGTATCTCAGGACTTTATTATATCTAAGTAAAATGTCATCCGCTCGTCTGGACTGTCTATATAGATTCATCTACCAGATGGATCAGACATGACATCTACGGAAAAAGCTCATTCCATGCCCTTATACGAGACATGGAATTCAAAATTTACACGACGATCCTAATAATAACCGAATTCGACCTCATACTGGGAATTGACTGGCTGGCCGAGCATAAGGCCCAAATAAACTGTTCAACAGGAGAGGTCAAGCTTCATAACCCATACGGAAAGGTCATTACACTGACAGGTATACCCTCTGTCTCTCATATTACTTTGACTCCCGCTCAGATTGTGAGTTCAGTCCGGTAGAAAGACGAAGTATTTCTTATCTACTTCGAAATGGAGAATAAGAATCAAGTACTCGCCGAGGTACCGGTTGTACGAGATTTTCCCGATGTGTTTCCAAAATCCCTCCTAGTTTTTCCCCTATAGCGAGAAGTTGTTTTCTAGATCGAGCTTTTTTCCACAGCTGGACAAGTGCCCCGGGCACTTTACCGGATGGCCACTAAGGAATTGGCTGAGTTGAAGGTCCAGCTTCAAGAATTGATAGATGCTGGATTAGTCCGCCCAAGTTCCTTTCCCTGGGGAGCCCCTGTGCTATTTGTAAAGAAGAAGGATGGGACACTGCACTTATGCATAGACTACAAGGAGCTAAACAAGCTTAATATACAAAATATGTACCTGCTCCCAAGGATCAAAAAATTGTTCGATCAGCTCCAAGGAGCATCTGTATTCTCTAAGATGGACCTAAGATCTGGCTATTATCAGCTTCGGGTCCGGGAGGAAGACATCCCCAAAACATCCTTTAGTTCTCGCTACGGGCTATACGAGTTTATAGTAATGCCGTTTATTCTCACCAAGGCCCCTTCCGCCTTTTTGGCTCTAATAAATAAGGTGTTCGAGCCCTTTCTAGATCTCTTCGTAATTATCTTTATCGACGACATCTTGATCTACTCAAAAATCAAGGTCGATCATTCTAGACATCTACAGATGGTGTTACTTAAACTTCGGGAGCACTCTCTCTTCGCCAAGTTCGGTAAGTGCAAATTATCGTTAGAAGAAGTTGGATTTTTGGGACATACTGTCAACAAAAATGGTGTGACGGTGGACCAAGCAAAAATCCAAGCAGTTCAGAACTGGCCGCCGCCTAAGTCGGCATCCGGTATTCGAAGTTTTCTCGGTCTTATTGGTTACTACCGAAAATTTGTTAAAGGATTCTCTAAGATTGCTCTACCCCTCACCGCCCTCACCAAAAAGGATGTTACGTTCTGGTGGATGCTTGAATAAGAGGCTGTGTTTGTTGAGTTAAAAAGGCAGCTGACCTCTACCTTGATCCTTATGATCCCTTCAGGAAAAAAAGGATTTAAGAAAAAAACGGATGCATCCCTAAAAGGATTAGGAGTTGATTTAATGTAGCATAGTAAGGTAGTGGCTTATGATTCTCTCCAGCTAAAGCCATATGAGCTGAACTACGCAACTTATGAATTGGAGTTAAGCGTTGTCGTCTTCGCCCTCAAGATTTGTAGGCACTACCTGTACGGAGTAAGGTGCGAAATCTTCTCCGACCATAAGAGCCTCAAATACATCTTTACCCATAAAGATTTGAACCTCTGACAGCTTTGGTGGTTGGAATTTTTATGTGATTATGATTTCGCTCTCCAGTACCATCATAGAAAGAATAATATAGTGGCTGACGCACCGAGCCTCCTGCCCTCAACAGCAAGAAACTAGATGGAGCAGATTCCAAGAGATTAGTTTCAGACCCTGATGGATTTGGATAATTCTCTTGTTACTCGTAAAGATCCAAAAGAATACATAGCACAGCTTTATTGGATGGAAATCAAGTGCGATATCCGGATCGAATACGAGAAGCCCAGAGGATCATCCTAAAAGTGGCTCCAATCATCCAGTCCCTACAAGGCGGAGAACAAGAGGAGTTTTTTCTACATGATGGGATCTTGTAATTCAAGCACCATGTATTTATTCCCTCTACTGGGGGAATCCGAGATGAAATTCTTCGAGAGGCGCACCAGTCAAGGAACTCTATCCATCCTGGTGTAGTTTAAATGTATGTTGATCTACGCAGGACAATTTACTGGCCCGGAATGAAGAGAGGCGTCACCAACTTTGTGGCTCAATGTCAGACCTGCCAGAGTGTTAAAGATGAGTATCAGTGTAACACCTCCGTCCGTCACCTGAAATATAATAGTGGGTCCGGTCGGGGCCCGAGAACATATTCCACAAACAGACGGTCTAATTAGAGGTTAATATCAAAGAACTACTCGAATCCTAACTCCAAGCATTCTAGCGGAAGCTTTATGGTTGCATGAAATCATACAAAATGAATGTCCACTATATATAAATCACAACATTTATATATATATATCATGAATGTCAATTACAAATGCACAAAAGTTATGTCCTTAAGGCCTTACAGTTATACTTCACAAATGTGGTTTACAAACATCGGAGCGCAGACCGGCCACACAAAAAAATAGTAAAACTTTTCTGCTCGTCCTTCGAGGGCCAGCATAGCAGCAAGGAATTCAGCTCGATATTTCCCGCTCGGTTCTCCATCACCTGCACAGGGACAATCCACCATAAGAGTGGAAAATAAGGCAACGGTCAGCATTCAGCTGACAAATTTATAACGACCCTACCCCTTTCCCGGGGCAGTGGTATTCCTTCCCTACATGCATAGCAATTTCACAAGCAGATTTATATCACAAGCATGTGCACCCACGCACAGTTCAACATATCACAAATGAATGCCCCAATGACAAAACGTTCTGTGCACTCATGATACATTTTTCGGTGTACCTATTACCAGGGTTCAACCACTGTTCAATGGTCCCAGACATAACGGTTAACTTTGAGCATTTTTATAGTATTTACGGCCACCGGCCTGAGAATTTAGCCTTGATGGCATATGGCCTAAGACTCTCATTATGCGAACCTAATGAACGCCAATAACATAGGCGCTCGAGTTAGACAACCATAATGCAAATGCGGTTCAGCCTTTGCCTGTTGCTCAAATCATCAATTCAGTGTCTAGAGTGACGCGGGTCGGCTTCCTCTTGTTTGATCGGCTAGATGGCCTTAAGAGCTCAAAGCTCACACAAGCCACACTGTCTCCCATAGACTGGCTTTTCAATCAAAAAGGTATCTTGGAACTATCGCCAACGATACTCACTGTCTCCATGCATTAACAACAGAACTCACATTCTGTACCAGACCAATCCAAAACCCTACAGTAACCTGCAGTTTAAGAAACACTACTCTTTTCATTGCACATATCACAAATAGCTCACCAAGAGCTATCACCATTGGCGATACTCACTGTTGCACGGAGATATCCAACAGGTCTTGAAACCGTGGAATTTAGTGGGCATTTTCCTATAGTGCAACTCGAGTACTTCCCGCCATTCGCAAGTCACTGGTACAATACTGCAGACCCCGTAAATTACTCGTTTATACTCGGACTCTTCTCCGGCACGCAAAATAAACTTCACCAATCCAGAACAACCTATCCAGATGGGCTTCACATAACATGCATATTCAGTACTACACATTTCCGGATCTATATGTAAGACTAAAAGGGGATTTCATGAATCGACCCAAAAGAATTCCCTTCGATTTTCCACCTTTTGGTGGGTGATTCCATGCATAAGCCAAAAGGACTTTACTTGTCCAAGAAGGAAGATCGTTACCCTTGTAGTTTTCTTCGGAGCTATGAACTTGTTCTTTGATCCGGATGGAATTGATTGTTACAGCTTACTCTCCGCAGAACTAGCATTGAATTGCGATTCCGATCATAAGCACACCTTGGATCGATCTCCTCTTGAGCTCATGGACTTTTCCTCCTCTTCCCTCTCCAGAACTAAGCAAAAGAGTGAGCGAGAGAAAATGAGAATTAAATCTCAAGTCCAGCCTTTATTTGAAATCTACCATCGTGCGCTAACTCCTACCGCCGCGCGGTATCACAAGCAGTGATCTCTTTGACCAGCCAGCACCGCTATCCAGAGCTATCGCCCGGCGATAACTTTCTAGCATCACGTGCTAGAGCAAACGTTGAGTGGTTTTTCCGAAGGCATTGAGTGCTACCGCGGAGCGCTAGCTTCCTATCGCCAGACGGTAACAACCCAAGCCCTAGGTCTTTTAATTTGGCGAGCTATCGCCGATGATAAGAATATCGCCGAGCGATAACCTCCAATGGACACTTCTCATTTTTGTGGTGTTACATCCGCAACCCTTGAGGCCTGCTACATCCCCTGGCAATACCAGAATAAAAATTTGAGGACAATTCTATGGACTTCGTCCATGGCTTACCCCGATCCCGTGCTGGAAATGACTCGATATGGGTCGTCGTAGATCAGCTTACCAAGATCGCACTGTTTATTCCAAACTTGCAGGGTGACAGAGTTGACATCCTAGACAGGTAATTCATAGAACAAGTAGTCCGGTTCCACGGAGTACCGAAGTCCATTGTGTCGGATCGTTATTGATGTTTAACGTCCAAGGAGTGGAGGCACTATAGGTATACTTGGGAACCATGTTGGCCTTTAGTACCGCCTTCCACCTGTAGACAAATGGACATACATAAAGGACAAATCAAACAATGGAGGATTTACTCCGACTTTCCATAGTAGAGCACAACGAGCCATGGGAGCAGTTGCTGCCTTTAGTCCAGTTTTCATATAATAACAGCTATCAGTTCAACATTAAAATAGCCCCATATGAGGCATTGTATGGGAGACGTTGCTGAACTTCGCTAACATGGGCTAAATATGAGGACCCAGGATCCCTTAGGAGAGTCTTATAGTGATCATACTACGGCAGCAATATGGCTAATCTAGCAGCGGATGCGGGAAACACAGATTCGACAAGCCAAATATTATGATGCATGACAACGACCAGTGGAGTTTAACGTGGGAGAGGTGGTATTTTTGAAAATCAAACCCATGCATGGTGTCTCCAGCTTGAGGAAGCAAAAGAAACTAGATCCCCGCTATTTGGGCCCCTAACAGGTGTTAGAATGCATTGGCCCTATTGCCTATCGATTAGCCCTGCCCTCAAGATTGGGAAACCTTCATGGCGTGTTCCATGTCTTATCCTTGAGGCAAGTTCTTCGGCAACTAGAGCAATATCTACCAACCCCACCAGTGCAACTACAATCTGATAGATCCGTCCAACTTAAACCAATCAGGGTAGGGGATCGTAAAATAAATAATTTGCACAATAAGGTCATTCCAATGGTCAAGATATTGTGGTCAAATCATGGACGAGATGAGTACACATGGGAACAAGAGGCGCTTGTCTGAGAAAAAAATACCCAAAACTATTTTCCCAGGTATGTTCTTTCTTTTTCCCCCTACTTTGAGCAAATTTTTGGGGACAAATATCTTTTTATTTTTATTGGATTGTAATATCCCGACTGTTATTGGGCCACCGAAACCATAATGTGTAAGACCCCATTTTTTTGCTACGCTACAAGATCTTATACCCAGAATCGCCGTTTTGCAGTGACACCAACACTCGGGGTGGTCATCACTATAAAATGCTGATCCTGCCAGAATGATCATCAAAGAAGTAGAAGTACAATAGTGAAGACAATAAATTCAAGTCCACATAGATCACCACATATATATAAAAATGAGCAATAGTCCACAATGAGTACAAATATGAAAGAGAGTAGAAAAGTGGGCTTAAGCCCGGTACTTGTCCAATATAAATAATCTCTCTCTCATAACTCATAATATATATACGGAAGCAAACTGAAACTGTCCTCGACCTATCGCCGTGTAGTAGCGGTAGTGCGCATCAACTTGAAAGTGAGGGATTGATCTACTTTACACTAGAGGGAGGGTGAATAGTGTATATTAAAACCTTTACTTTATTTTTATAGCGGATTTAAAGTATGTGATATATATATATAGAAATCAAAGGATCACAACATACAAATAAGAAGAATAACAATCACAGATGACACAAGGAAATTTATAGTGGTTCCGCAATAAATATGGGTATGTCCACTCTTCTACCACCCTGGTAGGAATGTACTACAGGTTTTTGGTCAAGTGCTCTGCCACCAAAAGATCTATTTTCTAAGGTAGATCTAGCAACCCTTTGAGCTTTTGATAAGGTGCCCAAAAACCAAGGTTAAGTCTTTTGATCAGGAGACTTAGAAACCAAAAGATAACTTTTGAAGGGAGTTAAAAACCATGTACACAGTTTATGAAATAAACTAAAAAGGTGATGATGTCTTCTCTGTCAAGATTATCTGAGAATACTAGTGGATGTTGTAAGCAAAAAAGCTCCCCTTGATTTGTGTAGAGATTATGATCAGGAGAGGGAGACTTTTCTTCAGGGTGTAGGCCTTCTTAAAAAACTTCACTATCCAGAATATGTTTCTGAGAGATATGAAGTTGAATCTCAGATTGAGGATTTGTTCTTCTGGAAGAAGCTTGAAGCAGAATATCTAATTCTTCGTAAAAATAAATCTGTACTATCTAAAAAACCTAGGTGAAAAACTTATGTCAAAATATATATAATGCCTGAGAGGTATTCAAACATTTGAATTCATTAATTCTTAAATGGCTGAAGCATTCCTTGAGAATTTTAATTGCTATATTCAAATATTTGGAATTAAAACCATTCCTAAACTGCCCTGGTAATAAATTAGAATAATAATACTGTGATACTTTCATATTTAATGCTGCCAGAAAAGGCTATATTCATTAAGAATATTTAGCATTAAATACCAGAGTGTAACTAACTGAAATCACGCGATTCAAAATCAATCTGCCTTTGAATTTAAAACTGCTTGGATAATGTAAAGATTTAGTCGAACTGAATCCTGTAAATCGTCGAATAGATCCTGGAATTCGTCGAACTGAGAATGGAGTTCATCGAGCTGAGCCTCTAGTTCGTCGAGCTGAGCTGCAGAGTTGAGGTCATAGTTTGTCTACCAGAGCTCAACATTTATCGAGCTAAACTCAGAGGTAGAACTCTAAGTTCATCGATATGAGCTCAGTTATCGTCGAACTGCGCTCAGCTTTCGTCGAATTGAATTTCTGCTGGAATTCCTTCTGAGGCAATAACCCTGGATATTACCTATGACCCTAGACTATACAAAATGGGTCAAACTAATCAACCTAAACAAATGATAGTTATTCTAGCCCAAATAAGTAATAGGGTTCCAACAATCTCCCCCTATTTGGGTGAGGATACTATTTACAACGGAAAAACACAAAGCATAAAATATCTAGCAAAAAAACTTTCAACAGATATAAAATTAAGTGCTTTGATAGTTCAAAAGCATAAACATAGTTTAAGGACATAAAATTAGAAATCAATTGACTTTCTTAGAAGCATTAGAGAGAGAGAATCTGAAGATGATTTAGTAAAGATCAACATCCTATTAGGATCTGCAACTTCTCTTTGACTCAACTTCAAATCCTGAGATCCCATGATCTTCAAAGAGGTAGTCCTTGACACAACTGCCTCTTGATGCAAGCTCATGTACTTGTCCACAATGAATAATTTCTTTACCTGATATTTGTCAAGCTCCTTCTAAATATAAGAGGACATAGTGGAGAACTGAGAGGTGTCCTTTCCTTCTGCTTTAGCTTTCTTTATTTGTGATAGAGCAACAAGCTCATTAAATCTAGCCATTCTGAAATTTGTATCCATCTCTGGATCATAAACTGGTGAAGGAGGCCTCGCTTGATCTGATTGTTGTGAACTACTTTGACTTGACAATTGGCTTCTTTGCTTTGTTTACTCCTGCTAAATGCTTTTAGAACCTGACCTTGAAGGTCTAGAATGATGATGAGATGTAGGCCTATGAGAAACATTTTCTACTGCTCCTACTACTGGAGGAGGAGGAGGAGGAGGAGGTCCTCTCCAAGTTTTTGGAGGTGAAGAGTATCTCCTTAACTTCTTCCTATTCTTTAGCTCATTCTTAGAGAACCTCATCCAGTGGGGAAGATCTGCAGTAAGGGGAATTCCACACAAAATGTAATATGGGATATCTGCTGTAGAGGAAGATTTAGGAGCAACCTTTGCAGGAGCTTTCTTCTTTAATTTCATTTTATAAGATCCAAAATCTTCTGAGTCATTTGACTCTGATACATCATTGGACTCTTTTACAGGGAGATAATATAAATAATCTAGATGCTTAAGCAAATGAGACTGATTATGAACTTGAACTTCTGGCCGTGTATGAACAATATCTGTATCAACTTGTATATGTATACTATCATCTTCCATGTCTTGAAAAAGAGTGTCATCAAGATTAGGCATAGGAGTTTCATCCTATGCATAAGTAAAAGGGGAAGAAAATTACTCTATAATATCTATTATATTATCAGCTACTACAGTCTCAAGGACTTGATTATTACTGGTAGAAAAATCTTTAAGGCTGTTCCTTAGCTGTTCTAAATTTGAATAATTAACAGGAGCAGAATAGCATACTATAGCATTAGAAAGATCATTCTCAAAAACTAGAAAATCATTCTGCAGAGTTTCAAAATAAGATAATAAAGAATGCAAGTTGACTATGGGATTAATAGAGGCATCACCAACATAACAACTTCTGGAATTATTGTTATCAACTCTTCTGTCAACTGATCTTCAGCTGAAACAGTTGCAGGAATTTCTGAATCTTGATCAAAAACTGCTGATGCTACTGCTGCTACTAGAACTGCTAGAGCTTCTTCATAAAATATCTCTCCCTGCCTAGATCTAGGGAGACCTGAATCTAGGCCCCCAAAAGAAGGGATAGATTTGGAGGAGGCAAGTTGAGAAGAGAAAGCAGAGATAGTTTCAACTAGAAGAGCCACTGGTTCATCTATTAGTTTCTTGAGAGTGGGGGTGATAAATTCACTGTGATTTGAAGCTGTAACACCTCTATCTGTCATATGGCATATAACAGTAGCTCCAGCCGAGGCCCGACGCCATATATTACAGAAAGACCCAAGGGTTACTAAATGAAACCATCCATCTAAGATAACACGTCCTACATAGAGTACATTCTAGCGGAAGTATGTTAAAGGTTGAAGAGTAAAGAACCCAAACCATAGCATGAATGTCCACTAAAATCCAAAGTAGGAATGACAGTACAAATACACTAAATAGTTGGCCTTATGGCCCTACAAGAGTTTACTTAAACAATTAGTGTCTTCCATACATCGGCACGCAAGCCGGTCACACATGAGCATAAAGAGTAAACACTCACTTTGGAATTCAAGGGCCGGCTCAGCGATAAGGGCTTCAGCCCACTACTTTCCACTAGGCTCCGCACCACCTGCAAACAACATTCCACCGTTTCGTTGGCAAACCAAAGAAACGGTCAGCTAAAGCTGACCAAAATATAACGACCCACCCCTTACTTGGGGTGGCGGTGCTCCTTCCCTGCATATTAATAGCATAACACAATATTATAGTGAAAGTACAACATCAACACATTATACCATAGGTATAGGCCCGCACGGCCACACACCCCGTGCTCTTAGGGCACTTACTTGGTGAAGTCGGTCCAAACTCGGTCCGTCCCGCAGCCCCACCACCGCCCCCAGGACGGCAAACATCGTGAGCATTAAAGTCCTTTCAGCTAAAGCCTAGACTCGCTCTCTAAGCCACCAGTAAGTCCCAAGTACCTTAGGTCGCTTTAACCAAACCACTTGGAGTGGGTAAGGTTCCACCAGCCCGTTGCTCACCTTGCCACGACAATTTAGCCATCGACACTGGTCAAGCTTCACCAAATCCCAATGTATCGATCATACAATAGTACATAGCTCAGCTATGTATAAGGCAAGCTCCTAGGCAACCAAAACGGCAGAACTTCGCTTCTGCCCAGATTTCTGGGTGCACCTTTTAGTTAATCCCCAAGGCTCCCTAATACAATCTACCATGTAGAAACCCGAAAAAATACGGCACAGAGTCTTCTTCCGTAATCCATGCATAATGAAAACATCACCGATCCAGACCAACTTTTCCAGATAGGCTTCACACACCATGCCTATGTTCTTACTTTGATTCCGGACTCTATATGCAAAACTACGGGGACTATTCAAGTACACCCAAAGGAATACCTCACACTCACCGTATACTCACGAGAGCGGGTTTCCCATGCAACAAGCAAGAGGACTTCACATGTCAAAGAATAGAATCGTTACCCTAGCGGTTCACTTTGGTGCCATGAAGAAGAGAAGAAACTTGACGGATGAAAAGCACCGCAACGGCCTTGCCTCCACGGATCTAGACTCGGCTCACTATTTGGTGCTCCGAAGCTCCACCGGCGGTCGGATTCCTCCTTCTTCTTTGATCTCCCCTCTCTCTAACTCTTTATAAAGAGAATGGCCAAAGGAAAATGAGGAATAAACCCTACAATCCCGAACTTAACATGCCAGGGAGGATTCTGGGCCGTCGGATCATTTCCAAATAGAATGAACGGCCTCGATAAGCCCTTAAAAGAATTTCCCGCGGCCGAACACGGCCTGTGACATGCCCGTGTCATAGGACATGTATAACCATCTTAACACGATCGTCAAACCCAGAGCATGACACGACCTCTGACACGGCTTGGGATACGCCCGTGTCAACCATGGACATGCCCGTATCATAGGTTGTGTGCCTCAATCGACGCTGAAACCGTCGCCTCCCGAATAGGACATGGCCATGTGATACGCCCGTATCACAGGCCGTGTGCCAGACACATCTTGGTACACGCCCGTGTCCTAGGCCGTGTAACTCACTTGAGATAGCCCGATAGAAATCAAAGAAGGATATGGCCCTTGACACGGCCGTGTCACAGGTCGTGTGCCTGACATGGCTTGTCTTTGAGGATTGTCGAATGCATTTCGTCGACCTCATGGAAACACGTCGAACTCATAGAAGGACATGGCCCTGGACAAGCCGGTGTTCCCAACCACGTTGCTAACACATAGTAGGACACGGGCTCAGACACGCCCGTGTCACTGGCAGTGTGAACCTATTCAGGCACCACTTTGGCCTTAAAATGCTATTCGTTCCTTTTTGAGTTTTGGGGCGTTACAATTCTCCCCCCTTAAATGAATTTTGTCCAGAAGTTATAGAATCGAAATATACATAAATTAAATGGTACCTGAGCAGAATAGCTGGGGATACTCCTCAAGCATGGTCTGCCCTCGTTCCCATGAAAGCTCCTCCCGACCGTAGTTGTCCCAACGGACTTTGACCATCCTAATGTTTTTGTTACGAAGTTGCTTAACTTCAAAGTCCTCAATGCGAACGGTCTTGACCTTTATCGTCAACCCATTATCAAAAGTTACCCGATCGACCGCAATCACTTGCGAAGGCACTTGCACCGCCTTCCGCAACAACCGATATATGGAATACGTCGTGTAGATAACTCAATTCCACTGATAGCTTCTATCGATAAGCCGCTTCACCAATTCATTCTAGTATCTCAAACGGTCAAAGGTACCTCAGACTCGGCTTCTTCAAGCGTCGTACCCGTGAGACACTCTTTAATGGCTTAATTTTAAAAAATAGTCAGTCGCCAACAGTGAACTCAACGTTCCTATGCTTGGCATTATTGTATTTTGCCTGCCTGTCCTGAGCGATCAATAATCGTTCTCATAATATTTGTACCAACGAAGTGGCATCTTCCACTTCTTGTCGTTTGTACAGCTTCGACTTACCCGTCTCCAACCATGAAACCAACGTGCTACATTTTCTACCGTATAGGGCCTCGAAGGGTGCCATTTGAATACTCGCTTGGAAGCTGTTGTTATAAGCAAACTCCACCATGTACAGGTAATCTTCCTACTACTTTCCGAAAACTAGGACGCACATGCGAAACATGTCCTCCATCGTCCTACTGACCCTCTCGGTCTGACCATCCATCTACGGATGAAAGGTTGTTCTGAAACTTAGCTTGGTTCCCAACAATTGATGCACTAACTTCCAGTCATTGGATGTGAAGCGCCCATCCCGGTAACACACGATGCTGCTGGGCACACTGTGCAGTCGAACAATGTTATCTACATAAAGTTTTGCCAGTTTATCCACCGAATCATCCTTCCTATTCGGAATGAAGTATGACTTCTTCGTTAATCTCTCTACAATCACTCGGATGTCGTTGTTTCCCTTCTGCAACCTTGGAAACCCATTCACAAAATCCATTAAAATATCATCAAACTTCCACTCCGCGATAGGTAAGGACTTCAAGAAACCTCCAGGCTTCTGGCACTCCTCCTTCACCAAGGCGCACGTTTGACACTTCGCCACATACATTACCACGCCCTTTTTATGTCCTGGCCACCAGAACAAATTTTTCATACCTTTAAACATCTGTGTGCTCCCCTGGTGAATCGAGTACTTAGTATGATGAGCCTCATACATCAATTCCTCACGTAGTTTACTCACACTTGGGACGCACAGACGACTGTCCCTCCATAACAGTCCATCCTTAACAATAAATTATGAATTTGACCCATCCAAAGCCTCATCCATGATCTGCTTCATGATGTTGTCCCCATCCATAGCTTGTCGAATCCAATCAGCAAGGTCATACTACACCTCTGTCAAGTTCAATTGCGCTTCGGCACTAGTCTGCTTGTCAACACAAGAGATATCTAATTCCTCTAAATCACAAACTAAATGCTCATCATGTATCGACAACTAGTTGGCCCGCGCGAGAGCCCTGCGACTCAACGCATCCGCAATCACATTGCCTTTCCTAGGCATATAATGTATCTTTAAGGTGTAGTCACCCGGGAAGTCCATCCACCTCCGTTGCCGCATGTTTAGGTCCTTTTAATCCAACAAGTATTTTAGGCTCTTGTGATCGGTATAGATATCGACCTTCACACCATACAAGTAATGCCTCCACAGTTTCAGGGTAAATATTACGGTCGCTAACTCCAAGTCATGGACCAAATATTTCCTCTCGTGTACCTTCAGCTGACGCGAGCCATATGCTATTACTCTCCTATGCTGCTGTAGAACACAACCTAAGCCACTGACCGAAGCATCACTGTAAATCTCAAATCCTTCGGTCCCACTCGGAGAACATAGAATAGGTGTCGTGGTCAACCGACTTTTCAGTTCTTCGAAAGCTTGCACGCACTCCAGCGACCACACAAACTTTTGATCTTTCCTCTTCAAAGTCATGAGGGGTAACTCTATCCGCGAGAACTTCTCTATGAAACGCCTGTAGTAGCTGGCAAGTCCCAGGAAACTCCAGACTTCTGCCACTGTAGATAAAATAGGCCACTCCCGTATCGCAATTATCTTTGCCGGATCTACCGCAATCCCTTCTCCACTAGCTATATGACCAAGGAATGCTACCGAGGATAACCAGAATTTGCATTTGAAGAATTTAGCATATAGTTGATTCCTCCTCAATGTCTCCAACACCATATGCAGATGCTTTAAATGATCATCCTCGCACTGCGAGTACACCAATATATCGTCGATAAAGACTATAACAAAGTGGTCTAGGTATTCTATGAACATTTTGTTCATCAAATCCATAAACACGGATGACCCATTAGTCAGCCCAAATGGCATGACGGTAAACGCATAATGCCCATACCGCGTGCTGAAAGCTGTCTTGGGGATGTTACTTCCTCTTATCTTTAACTGATAGTATCCAGATTTAAGATCCAATTTCGAGTACACCGTTGACCCAACTAACAGATCAAATATATCATCAATCATTGGGATCAGATACTTATTCTTTTATGTTACCTTATTCATCTCTCGGTAATTAATGCAGAGTCGTAAGCTTCCATCCTTCTTCTTAACAAAGAGGACCGGTGCACTCCACGACGATGAACTTGGACGCACATAACCCTGTTCCAACAGCTCTTGAAGTTGAACTTTCAGCTCCGCCATCTCCTTAGGTTCTAACTGATACGGAGAGCGTGACACAGGTTTGGCACCTGGCACCAGCTCAATAGTGAAGTCGATCTCTCGCTGAGGTGGGGCTCCAGGGAGATCGTCAGGGAACATGTCAGGATACTCAAATACAACATAGATACTGTCCATACTAGGCTTAGGCTTCGAAGCCTCTAATAGTGTGAAAAACAGCTTTGCACCAGCACGAACTGCCTTAACCACCTGAAGAGCAGACATCAAAGTCTTTCTCGACCCTTTTCATGCCTTCAAATGTCATATCACGATTGGTTCCCAATTTTACCTCCTTGCGGTTGCAATCAATGTATGCCTGCTGCTCCGAGAGCTAGTCTATTCCAAAGATCACGTCGAACTCCACTATCAGCAGTAGCGATGCTTGTAAGTCAAACTCTTGACTCCCAATCCATATCTTTACGCAACAAACTCTATCCGCACACATTGAACACCCATTAGGAAATAACACATACAATTTTTCCATTGCCATCGAAGAAGGTACTCTGATGCGCGATACAAATCCTTCGGGAAAAAGGAATGCGAAGCTCCCGTATCAAACAGTGATCTCACCAGATTATCGAAAATCAAAACAAAGCCTAGCATAACCAGTAATAAGCTAACATGTTCAAGGCAACAAGTATTTAAAGCTAAACTGCTATAAATAAAACCATACCTGTCATAACGTCAGCCTGCTTAATGGCCTCCTGCTGGCCCAGGCTGTACACTCTAGGTTGGGCTGTGGCATAATGTGATGTGGTTGAGTCCACCGCCTTGCCCTTCTCCTCATAAGTTTCTCCAGGCTTCTTCTTGGACTTTGGACGTACGCTCAAACAATCTCGGGCAAAGTTTCCCGGCTTCCCATAGTTATAGCATGTGCCCGTGGTTAGTCCTGTTGTTGCCCAAGAAGCACCAAAAAGAGGGGGCTGGACCCGAAGTCCTAGCCTTCTTATACCCCTTACGAAAACCATACCTTGAGGAAGTCGACACCTTGAACTCCGTCTTCTTTGCACTAGAGTCCTTCTTCGCTTGAACTCTCTTCAGTTCTTTCTCCAATGATCGCGCCATGTTGACTAGGGTTAGGAAGCCCTGCGTAATAGGCCCCGAGAGTAATAGTCTTAGGTCATCACGCAGACCCTCGTAGAACCAGTTGGTCTTACGCTCCTCATCAGCGAAAGTAGAGCTAGCATAACGACCCAACTGTGTGAACTCGTGGAGGTAATCATCCACGCTACTATCTCCCTGTACCAGTCTTTGGAACTCATTCTCCATAGCGATCCTCTAAGCTGAGGGGAGGTAACATGCCAAGAAAAACCTCGAGAACTCCTCCATTAAGACATCCGAGAGTTGCCTTCCACCCAAGTGATGCAGCTCCAACCCTTCCCACCATAACCTGGACTCACCATCCAACAGGAAGGTGGCTATGGTGGTCTTCTGCCATTCCTCCGTCTCAGTGGTCGTCTAGACTCTCTTCACCCAAGAGAGCCGATCTTTGACCTGGGATGGGGTTCCAGTACCCGAAAATACTGGAGGGTTAAAGACCATTACATGTTTGAGTTTCTTCTCAATCGCTCTTCTAGATATCAACGGCTCTACCACCACCTGTTTAACCCTTCTAGATTCATCCACTTGAAGCAGTATCAATGTCGTGCAGTAGATAAGTCATTGAGTCACCTCGCCCCACTCAATGCACTCAATGTACTCGGTGCCTGAAGTTGACTCTGCTAGAGCTACCGTCGGCATTAGCCCTACCGCCTTGCTGTAACTTCCAGAAAACTCTTTTTTTTGCTTCGATAATCTCAGGGCATTACATAAAGAACAACTCAAAATAAGTAAACACTTTAGATAATTGATATAGAATATTTCAAATAGCATAGATAATAAAAGATGAGTAATGTCTATAATAAACATCCCCATTCTATAGCCCTTAGGAAGTTTAAATTTATAATATTGCTAAGGATTAGGTTCCCTAATTACAATGCCCCAAGATTTCCTTGTACTCTTTTCCTCAGCCTCTTTCTTTTTTGACTTTGTCTTTCAAAATAGTTGTGGGGCTTTGGACTGTATCTGCATAGTTCTTGGGCATCCACTGGTAAATTTCTAGCTAGCTTGTCCTTTCTGAACTGCCTCCGTACCTCTTCTTTCTTTTCATACTTTGCCCATTTTATAGAACTATATAGTTTTACTCTATCTTTCTTATTCTCTTTGATCTTATTCCAGGCAGTCTGAATGATTATCTTGGAGGTTGTGCTCCACTATACATAATTAGGCCTTGATTCCAGTTCTTCTCTATGTCTCTTTTTCTTAGCCTTACTTCCTCTTCCTCATCAATAATTTATTTGCCCTTGCCCTTTGATATATGTTAAGTGGTGGGGTGGAAAGCAAGTTCATAAGTATGAGCTGCAGCTACAACATCAGTTTCGGCATCAGCTCCAACTACATCAGCTGCAACTGCATCTTCAGGAAAAGTAGGCTCATTATGTTGAATTGGATCCAGGCCCATAGCTTCTCTGACAACATTGGAGGTTGAGATCGCATGGTTTCCACTTGCTCTTAACATTGAACTCTCACCCTTTATGACTTCTTTAGTAACTAGATTGGTTAGGGAGTGCTTGGAGGAGGATATCTTGTTAGCCAAGTGATTGACACCAATTATTACTTGATTCTTAACCTCTAGTATGTGATCATCAAGGATTTGAGTGCAGGCATCCATTCTTCTTTGAACAATCTTTTTGTTCTCTTCGATGTGGGCTTTTGTTATATTATGAACCATTTGCATGTTTTCATAAGTAGCATACTTATTTTGGATGATATCACTTTGGATCTACTGAATGTGTTGAAGTTAAAGAGTAGTATAATCATCAGCTAGAGCGACTCTCAAGAAGAATTTGACTGTGTTTTCTCTCAGTTGGTTGACCTCAAATCCGATGGAAGTGATTTCAGTTGAGAGATCTTTCTTCAGTCCTTTGACTGAATCATCCACATACATCCTAATCTTTCTTCTTTGCTCATCTAGGAGTCCTATGAGTTATGATAGAAAGGAAGTGGGAATCTGCTCATTCAGCTGAGTAGATACTGGATAGTCAACCCCTTCATCATTCTCCCTTATGTCTCCCCTTATCTTTGAATCAGCAATTTCATACTCAGATGAGTGATTTGGAATATTAACTGTAGAGATAGACTCCTCTATCTCATGCTCCTTAGCAAGGGATAATACTACATCTCCTTTGTTTTCTCTTGCAGAATCTTCCACCTCAGCCTCATCTTCTTGAGCAGGGTGCTTAGTGCAAGTCTCCCCTTCAATTACAACACTAACTGTGTTGATCTCCCCCTCAACAGCAACACATACTATGATATTCTCCCCTTCCACATGATCATGCATTATTGGGATCTCTCCCTCAGTATCAGCATAGATCTTTTCCACAACAAATGTTACTATGACTTCATCATTCTCCATAATTGTGTCTCCTTACAACATCAGTAGATGACACTCTGCTTGGAACATCCTTGGCAGCAAGCTCATGGGAAATTGAGACTTATGCACTCATATCCCTCCTATCAGAATCACATGAACTGGACACAACAGGATTTTGGGGTTTAGAACTCCTGCTTTCTAAAGAGCTACTATTAGAGCTATCTTCAACAATTATTTTAGCTATCTTTTTCTTCTTCTTTTTAGTCCACTAAGGGTGATTGGCTGGCACCCTGCCCCATCTATAAAATATCTTGATTGTTGAATCCCTTATTGGATTTGGGCTAGGTTCACTAATTTAGGCTGAGTCTGACCCACCTTGTATAGCCAGGGTCAAGTCTGGTAGTCCTAGAAACCGAGAGGAGAAGTGTCGTTACCTTACGAACCCTATTCTTAGCCATGGAAAACTTAGCCGGATGAAAATCAAAGCAACGGTCTCGCCTCCGCGGATTTGGACTCGGCTCGAGAATCGGGGCTCTAAAGCTCCACCAGCGGTCAGATTTCTCCTTCTCCTTCTTCGTTGCTCTCCCCTCTCTCTAACAGTTTTAGAAAGAGAAAAACCTAAGAGAAATCAGGGTTTCACCCTCTACTCCCGTCCATAAACTGCAAGGAAGATTTCTGGACCCTTTGATCCTATTTGAAGGAAATGAACGACCATGATTCGCACTTAAAAATAGATTCCTGGGCTGAACATGGCTTATGAAATGCCTGTGTCATGGGCCATGTGCCCCAATCGACGCTGAAACCATCGCATCCCGAACAGGACACGGGATTAAACACGCCCGTGTCACTTTTGACACGCCCGTGTCACTTTTGACATGCCCGTGTCAGAGAGTACATGCCCGTGTTGAGGGGCCTGTTCCTCAATCGATACAGGACCAAGACATCCCGAAAAGGACACAGGCCGTAGACACACACGTGTTACACTTGATACGCTCGTTTCAACAAGAACACGCCTGTGATCCAGGCCGTGTTCTTCCCCTAACACAACCCAGCTAATAGCCTGAGCAAGACACAGCCCTGGACACGCCCGTGTCCCAAGCCGTGTGCCCGACCCCAGCCAAACGTCGACTGCAATTTCGTCGACCTCCCAAAAATTCATCTACCTCAAGCATGACACGGCTTGTGGCATGCTTGTGTTACAGGCTGTGTCAACCTACTTAGACTTCAACTTGGCCTGAAAATGCTATCCGTTCCTCTTTTGAGTTTCAGGGCATTATAGAGTAAACATTCATCACGCAATGCTTTTGTACTTAGCAGAATCCTTCTGGTTGAAGGCATCGAGTTAACCTTCTTTACTAAACTCTTCTGGACTTGTCTATTATCCTAATTGAATACATTGAGTGAATCTTCTACACTCAACGCTTATGGACTTGTACAAAATTTCTGACTAAAGGCTTTGATTGAACCTTCTACACTCAATGCTTATGGAGTTAGCTGCTTTCTTTGATAAGGCATTGAGTGAGCCTTCTTCACACAATGACTCTGTATATGGACAAATTTTCTTTGAGAATCCATTGAGTGAATGGCCTTCACTCAACGCTTCTGGACTTAGTTGATTTCTTTGATAGGGTGTTGAGTGAGTCTTCTTCACTCAATACTTCTATACATGGACAGATTTTCTTTGAGAATGCATTAAGTGAATGACCTTCACTCAACACTTTTGGACTTAGCCAGATTTGAGTCTAGCTCCACTGTAACTTTAAATGACTAAGCTTTTGTCAATGCTTTTAGGCCTCAGGCATTGAGTGATGAGTACTCACTCAATGCTTCTGAACTTATGCACATTTTTTCCTTTCTATAGTATTCATTCTTGAGTCCAACTAAAGTTCTGACCCTATCAACCTGTCTAATTATTGAACAACAGACAACTTGTATATATTGAACTTGAACATATATCAAATACAAACATATGTATACTATTGACATGTGTGCTTCCTATAAATATGGGATATTGTGATCAATGGACCCCAACAATCTCCCCTTATTTGAAGAAGTCGGAACCCTAGTCAATGATATACATTAAATCACAGAAAAGATAAATTTACAGAATTGAAGAATAATAAATATCACACAACCAAATTTTGATTAACAAAAAATTTGATAGTTATAAATAAAAGTGTGTGCCCACAATAATGTTTCATTATCCCTAAGGCCCTAAGGAACCTATTACAAATGTCAGTTTTAGGTATTCGATTCCTTGATCACTATGCCCCTTATAGATATTTTTGCAGTCATTTCGTCTGTTTCTTTCTTCTTCAGCCTTTGCCTTTCAAAGTAGTTGTATGGTTTTGGTAAGTATCTGCTAGGCTCAGGAGCATCTAACAGAACCATACCATCTCTCTTATCTCTTATGAATTTCCTCCTCAGCTCTTCCTGTCTTTCATACTTGGCCCACTCCATAAAGCTGTATATCTTTCCTCTTTCAGTCTTATTTTCTTTTATCTTTTCCCAGGTTGAAAGAATGATAGTTCTTGATTGGGGACTCCATATCTCAAAGTCAGGCCTGGACTCCATCTTTTGTCTGTGTATTTTCTTACTCAGCCTGATCTCAGCATCTTCTTCAGCAGCAGAATTACCTTTGCTCTTTGATTATTATTGACGGGTAGGGCTGAAGGCAGGAATAGTAATTTCAACCCCATCACCATCAGTTTGACCTTCATGAGCAGGAACATCATCATATATAAAAGGATCTAGGCCCAGTGATCCTCTGATGACATTTGAAGTCCAAATAACATTTTTCGTATTGGCCTTAATTATTGATTTCTCCACGTTTATGACTTCTTTAGTTATGATTATAGTCAGGGAGTCCATTGAAGATGCAATCTTACCAGCAAAATAATTGAAACCTTTGCTAACTTGATTTTTCACCTCTAACATGTGGTCATCTAAGAACTGAGTGCAAGCATCCATTCTTCTCTATATACTGATCTTGATTTCTTCAAGGATTTGCTTTTGTAAGACCCTATTTTTTGGGTCTTATGCCCAGAATTACCGCTTTGTGGTGACACCAACTCCCTAGAAGGTTGTCGCCACAAATCACAAATTCTGCAGGCAAGTACTCAACCACGCTCCATAGAAGAAAATAAGTATTCGTAAAGCTAAAACCAGTCCTCAATCACAGTGTAATATATGAAGTCCACATAAAATAAAAGCTGAGCAACATGAAATAGTCAATCTTTAAAGGAAAGATAAGAGGGCTCCAGCCCAGTACATATGATCCTCACTACATAACGCTCGTAGAAGATAAGATACTAATCCCTTACGGAACATGTGGATGCTGCTGTTGTTGCTCCTTGATTAGACTAGTTTACCTCCTCCTGCATTGTTCCCTGGATGTGATGGGTCCCATGGTGCTGTACCCTATCTCCCAACTAGAATCCCTGGTGTTATTCCCATCAGGCTATTAGTTAAAACAAAGTCTTGGTCCCCCTCCCCCTACGATACCTAGGAATCGTGCAGGGGAGGATGAATAGGAAGGTATTGAAAGTGGAGAGTAAACAAGAGCATGTGATAGTGACCCTAACTACCATATACTAAAAACGTCTATTACATTATTATCAGGTATATAAATGAAGCTGGAAGTAAAGGAACATCACAATGAAAACAATAATGAGAAGTAGAGGTAAACAACTAACAATCATCATAGAAAAGGTAACTTCAACTTATTAGCATGCCCATACAAACTTATAAATTACGGGGTCATTTTTCAAGGCCTAACGTATAAAAGAACCCATAATAATTTATACGTTAGGGGTAGAAGTTTTATGTAATGTTACGTATGACATGAAGTGCTTTGCATATTAGATGATATGTCTCACACAAGTGCAACACACCCACTCGACTCTATGCATACAAAACTTTAGTTCCCCCATTTGGAGTTAGCTGAACTCTCAAGTACATCTCATTGTGGAAAACTGAGGCAGTGGGTTGGGCATCCCTACTCCTAGGTAAGTATTCACACTACCCAGCCTATTCCTTGCGTACTACTCGGTACACCCACATTTAGGTGCTACGGAGTCTCCTATACTAATGCTGGCAAAAGCAACTAGTCTTTTAGTGGCTAAGTGAATACTTACACTTGCCGAATCAATGTATCAACGTCATTATGAACAACCGTCCAATAACGAAGACCCACCACTTTAATGCATAAGCACACATGTTATAAAAGAGTTCTCGAGCCATCGGCTCACCCCACTAACCCATCAAATCTATCAAACACCAAGTTCACCATTCGTGGGTCTAAACCATTTATCCTCCCGAAGTGACGGGATGTGTGAATGAGTGATGATAATTTATTAACAGTTAATCCTTTAGTCTTCTTATTCCTACAGTTTAGGGTTAACCTTGCACTTCCCAAGGCATACCCGATAAAGTGCTCTCGAGGGTACTAGGAACTACGATGGGTTGAAGCCCAAAATTCCCTTTCTCAAGGAACTTACACTTATGAGTATCTATTTATTAACAAACCCCTACCCACATTACACTTTAGCTAACCATAAGTGAATTACTATTGTAAGGGAGAAGACTATACTTCGTCGGCCCCGTGCACAACTCCGTCTCCCTGGGTACTCTGACTTCCTAGCATTTGGTCCTAAGGGTGACCTCATCTTGACTCCACCAAAACTAGGTGCAGACCCAATGAACTAGCATAGGTGTATGAAAGTAAATACTCCAATTTACTTCATCAAAAACCATAGGATTATTTTTAGGAGTCTACCATGACATGTTGTGCTTAAATACGGTGTTTTGTATAATTCCTATTTAAATCAGCCTTTTTAATAATTTTCCTAAAATCATGCCTCCTATGACTTTGAACATGAAGTATAAGTTTCTGATGTGCAAAGTTCTCACCAAAAGTTTCACAGCTTCTTATTGGCTAAATAACAGCAAGGTATGAATTTCTTGATTTTCCCAAAATTATTTCTATCATAAATCACAATATAAATCTTTTGATCAAAACGATAATTCACAAAGAGAGTACCAGATTTTATCATCCAAAAATTATAATAAAATTACCAAAGGCCTCTAATGATTATAAAATGTTATAGTCCAAATTTTATGATCTTCCAATTTCATTTTGTCACATAATTAAATTAATGAAGAAAATTACACCTAGGGCAATTTGTGAAGGAACCTCTGCATAATTACTTCCAAAAATTGTAATAAATTAACAAGGCATCATAGTGATATACAAAGTTTACTGGCCATGTTTTATAATTTTTCAGTGCACAATTTGTCCAAAAATAATTTATTTCTCTAGATAATAATTTCTAGGATTACAAAGGAGGTACTATAATTCTTCAACCAAAAATTACCATAAAAATTTCAGAGATATATAACATCAGTATAGGTCCACTACCAAAGTTTCATGATCTTCCAATACTGTATGGTCATGTGTTTTAAACTTGAAAGGAAAGTTTCTAAACGATGTAATAAGTGTTTTGTAAGGAAGAATGGTCATAAAATTTTACGTAAATTATTCAAAGTGTATTTCCATCCAATAAGACTATCTACAAAGTCTTGCGCCAAACCTTGGAGATGTGACCCTATCCTTCAATAATCTTAATAGGCAGCCCTAAAGTTTGAACAAGGGTTTCATGGCATTTCAACACTAAATGCTCCTAAAATTATTCATGAGGGTGTTTAGTGGGATAATATGTGAAAGTATCTAGTGTCGACCTAAATCACCTAGAGGGGGATGAATAGGTGATGTTTGTGTCTTTTTACTAAATAAAAATTATTTAAAAATCAATCACACAAACACAGAGATTTATAGTGGTTCCTCGAGTTAGGTACGTCCACTTTCCCGCCTCTCCTATCTACCACAAAGGGCTAGATTCGGCTACTTCACCAAACTCAGATTTCTTCAAATCATAGACCTCGGAGCCGCAACTGCTATAACTCGGAGATGATGCCCCTACAACTCGGAGAAAAACCTTTCCTACAACTCGATCCACAAACCAAATCTACTACTCGATCCACAAACGAATCTACTCGCTCGATCAACAAACGGATCTACAAACTCGGAGAAAAATTCTCCTACAAGAGTAAATTAATATTACAACATAACAACGATTACAAGTCTTCACTCCGACGTTCTTCGTAAAATTAGATCTTGAAGCTTGGAGAACTAAGAAGGTTGAAATCTTGAAGAACTTGAATCTTTATTCTTGACACGTCTAGATCTGGAGGAATAAAAGTCTTTAGAAGGTAGCAATCCATATGTAGAGGTCGAGGAAGACGAGATCTTGCTGTGCTTGCAGGTTTTGGCCTATCGGAAAGTTGCGTGCGGAAGGAGGCAGATGGGTTTGCCAATTTGAAATCTTTTGTCGTTTTGAATAGGGGATCAAATTAGCACAATGCAAGATTAGCAATTAATAAGAATATCCCTAGGTATTTATAGAGATAAACCCTCCAACGATATAAAGGAAATTTCCAAAAATGAAATCGAAAATTACTGTGCATGGCCGACAGAAATCCGTGACTGGTTTTGAGAAATTTTCGGAAAAATGACCTAAATAAAATTCGTCGAGTATCGTAGAGTATGCCTTTGATACTCATCAAATACATCTTGATATACGACAAAAATGACTTAGCCAAAACATCCCAGGCTGGTTGTACACTCAACACTATGGCGATAAGTCATACTCGATGAATTCGTCGAGTATCACCAGGTATACTTGACGAATTCGTCAAGTATTGATCAACAAACTCGACACAGCCAATGCCTTATATTCAATGAATTAGACTTGTAAAAATCTAGAGGAGTAGTGTTGACTGGACTCGACGAATTCATCGTGTATCACTTAGCATATTCGACAATTTCGGTGAGTATCATTAAATACATTCGACGAATTCGATGAGTATGCACAACGATACTCGGCGAATTTTACTTAATAGATTTTTCACTACTCCAATGAATTTACCCTAAGTATATATGATGAATTAGAAGGGTATTGGTAAGTATACCCGACGAATTCGGCGTGTATTAATGATGATACTTGACAAATTCGGCGTATATGCTTAACCATACTGGCTAAATTTTACTTAGGTAAAATTCCTATTTTTCCTGGGTCTAACCCTTGACCATCCTTGAGCCTTCTCTTGTACTTGGGATAGAAGTACACCCCAATAGAGAGATTACACGCGAGTCAACACTTTGGCCAACACAATGAGGAATTACATTGTGTAGTCCTGTGTTTACTGACCCACTGTAACCTGACATTGGTGTGTACTTAACAATGAAAACCTGCAAGTACACAGCTAAAAAGTTGCATCAAATACAGTCATAATTCATCTTAGCTTAACTGGGCTCTTCTTCAAACCTGGGTTATTGTGGATACAATACCCAACAATCTCCCCCTATTTGAAGATGCCAAAATTCTACAAGCTATGGTGAATTGCACATAATGAATAATAAAATTTTAAGAGAAAAAAATAAAATTAAAAATACCACACATTCCAGATAATCAAGAAAATCATATAAATAAATAAATATATATATATATATATATCAAATTGTTCAGTTTTTTTGAGGACAACCCACAGCATTCAACAATATACATATGATTCATTGATTTTGTCTGTTTTTCTTCATCGCACGCTGTCTTGCAAAATATTCTCTGGATTTCGGATAGTATTTTGGAGGGGATGGAAGCATCAGAATGACATTTGAGTTCTTCCTAAAATGAATCCTCCTTTTTTGCATGAAAGCTTGTACTTGACTTATTCGTCTGGATTGTAATGCAGCTCCTTCTCACCACCCAGATCAACTAGTGAAAAGGTGTCCAAAATAATCTCTCTGGAGATCGGGCTCTAGACTTCTTCCATTTCTCTAAACGGTTCCACTCTTGCTGAGCCTGACTTCAGACATGCCTTCCCCATATCTTCTTCTCTTGTGAACTAGGGGAGCATGGTCTTCAGTCCTCTAAACCTATGGGAATAAAGCAATAGCAGCAGCAACATCCTGATCAAAATTCTGTAAATTCTGTGATTCTGACCAGTACTGAGAGTAATCCTGGGGAGGATAAACCTCGTCAGGTGCTGGTACAGACACAATAGGTACCTGATTTCCGGTCAACTGATTATATAGTCACTCATTATTATCATACATGTAGTCATTTGTTGCCTTTAAGTTGTCTACTAGAGAGGTTCATACAGCATCCACCTTAGTTGCAAGGGCCACCTCCCCCTTTTTCGCTTATGTGGAGATGACATTAGCATAGTTGGCCATAGTGGAATCAAAGTGTGTCATAGATCTATTGTGCGCATCAATCATCGTTAGAACATTAGAATCAACATTATTTATAACCATCATATTATTCTTCAATCCTAACATTGTATGAACGATGGCTTGGCCACCCTGAACAAACCATGAATCAAGCATCTTAACCAGCTTGCTTATCTCAACTTTGACCTCTGCTAGGCCATTCATCATATATTTTTTAGATTCTTTAACTCTTTTCACAACCTTTTGTAATGAAGCCTCAAATTGAGCTTGTTGCTTGGCCAACATTAGCTCGACTACTTTCAAAATAGAGTCATTAGAAGATGAAAGATAAGCAATCTGTGCCATTAGAACATCAACTGGGATCTCAGAATCACTTGAGGACTCTTTGATTGGAGAAAGATGAGCTTTCGAAGTCCGTACATGCTCCTCAGCATCTAGGAAATGAGCATGCTCTTCTGCATCTCCTTCCTCATCAAAAATCGTGACCACCTCCTCTTGAGCACCTGGAGGGCCACCTGGTATCTTGCTAATCCGTTTCTCAAGGTTACCGATGTACTCCTCAACCTGAGCAGACACAGTAATAAGGTACTGAGTCACCTCCCCCTCTTGGAGAGGAACTACTAGGTTGTCCACTAACATGGTCTCAGCAGCAGTAACAATAACATCAACAGTCTTGTCTGTATCAACTATATCCTCTTCAATAGCAATCTCAGATTCATCAGCAGGAACACCAATCACGTAAACATCAAACCTGAGGTCATCATCATCAGCAGTCTCAACATCTAATTCATCAGCCTCCTCTTGGTCTACCAGAGCTGGAACCTCTTTGTTAGCAGCCTCTTCTAAAGCATCAGAAGGCACTGACTCTGAGGCTCGAAGCATTGTATCTGGCATCTCTTTCACTTTCTCAGTGGATACACTTAAGGGCACTATGATAGTCATCACTTGTGTTTTAACAAACTCACCCTCAATTCCTGCACTAAATCCTTCCGGAATTTCACTAGGGTGTGGAGTATGAATCCTGTCCTCAGGAGCCTGCTCTTCCTCCTCTACTAACAAGTTAGGAGCTCCCCCTTGCTTGACTATCCGCCTATACCATCGAGAGAATATAGTTGAGTCGATCTTCTTTAAGTTATGGATAGGTACTCCTTTGGTCATATCAAACTTGTCACCGTCCATTTGATTCAGGTACAAGCTAAGAATCTTACCAAAGTTTGGTGTGCGGAGACTGTCCTTTATTTTCTAAAACAGTATTGCACCCCAGTTCAAACTCTTCCTACAGATAATTTCAACTAACACTTTGAACATTTTTGTCTATAGGTAGTCGTGTGAAACAATCTTGCATAGCAATACATTGCCAAAGATTTATGACAGCAGTTTCCCTTCCTCGTTCATTCCTTTCCTCTTAACGGCCTTGTTTCCTATGGGCAGTCCACAAAACAACAGGGCTATAAAGAAATCATCTTCGTCTATGTAATCGTACTCTTCACAGACTGGAAGCCGCAAATAACTGGGCAGAAGAGAGGCATTCACCTTTATCTTATACTTCTAAATCTTGCTCTTAATAACTTTGTCTTCATGTCTGAGCTTGGCATGCTGGAAGAACTCAAGAACTTCCTTGTCAAGAAATTTTCAAGGGTGTTCTAGGACAAAGGACAACCCCGCAGTCTCCATCATGAGAATGACATTCCCGAACTTGTCTGAAGCAGAAGAAAACACTGTCCGGACCAATTCACTTCCCCTAGCAAACCACTAGTGCATCTAGGTGCCATAAAAATGAAATCTGGACTAGGAAAACTAGAATCTGATATCACTGGAAAACTGGAATCTGATTCTACTGTAAAACTTAAATCGGTTACCATTGGAGAACTAGAATCTATTATCACTAAGGAACTGGACTCTGTTGTCACTGAAGAACTGGAGTTGTTGGAATTGGCGGCTTTCAGCTTCCGGGAACCCACCACAGTGCAAAATCGGCGGGAGAATCTGGATTTGACGGTCGACTAGGGCTTGGAAGAACTGCACAACCCAAATCATGGGAGAGGAATTGTTGGAGTATGAGACCGGGAGGTCTGGCGGCCTGGTGGTTTGAGCCTGGCGGGTTGTAGACCGCGCGGTCTGGCGGTTACTCTCCAGTGGTTTGATATCCAGGCTGTTATTGTTTGTAGTCCGGCGGTTTATCTCCGGCGGCTTGGAAACCGGGCGGTCTATCAGTCTCCTACCGCATCTCTCTCTCTCTCTTGCTTCTGGTATTGCCGAGCGGTTAGAACATTGTCTAACCGCGCGGCCTGTTCTGGTCTGTTGTTCTAGCCGCCCAGATTTGTGTATAGCTTTATTCTTACATTGTTAGTTTGTACTCTCTTTTCTCTCCTCCATTCTATAAAAGGGAGGTCATACCTTTGTAAATGATATCTTTTTGGATAATAAAAACTTTAAATTATTCAAAGTTCCGGCTTGTTTTCTAGTCGTTTGTTCGCTACATTCACTTTTTTTGTCGTTTGTTCGCTACTTCTCATATGGTATCAAAGGAATCGATCTTCTCCTCTTGATTCTGTGCGACCTGTCCGCGCAGCTTGCCTCTTCCTCTCGCGACTTGTTCTCGCAGCTTGTCTCTTCCGCCTGCTTGCGCCCTGTCCGCGCGGCCTCCTTTTACCTGCCTTTTAGTCGCCACAACCTATTGCTTTGTTCGTCGCGACCTGCTGCCTTATTCGCCTTGTTTGTTCCTCACTTCTGTTCGTGCGGGCTATCTTTTAGCCGTTCGACTTCTTTCCCTGCTTGGATATGCGGCTTGGTCGTTGCTTCTCTGGCCGCTGGTGTCTGATATTGTGACCGCTGCAGCTCTTCTTCTTCCTATTCGCGCGGCTTGTATTCTAACCGCGCGGCTTCTCGTTGATTTATCCTATGGCCCTTTCTGGAACCTCAACTACCACCACTCCTATCTCCACTCCGGCTCTGCCTCCTACTCCCTCTGGAAACCTTGGCACGATTTCTAAACTTGTTTGCTCCAACTATCCGGATTGGAGCGTTTCTTTCACCTTTCTCCTTCGCTCTCAGCGCAAACGTCATCACCTCACCGATGACCCTCCTCGTCCAGATTCTGATCAATTTGATGACTGGGATGGCAGTGATGCGCTTGTCCGCACTTGGTTGGCTAACAACCTCTCCGATGAATGCCTTCCTGTCATACGCCATGATGAAACGGTCAAGACCGCATGGCTTCACCTTGCTGCTCTTTACTCGAAGGGGGCCTAGACATCCCGCATTTATACTCTCTATGCGGATCTCTTCGCTCGCCCTTCCATGTCTCCTGCTGCAGCTTATCTAAAAGTTCAGGCTCTTGGAGCCGAAATCCTATAGAATCGCCCCTTCTCCGCGGACTTGGCTGAGCAGCACAAACACTTCCAGGAACTCCTAGTTGTTTGTTATCTTCTACGGCTCCCTGAGTCATTTGATATGATCCGCCAGCAGATCTTGGGAGAAGCAGAGTCTCCCACATTGGATGCCACCGCGGCTCGCATCGCCGTTGTTACTTCGCTACTCCAGCATCCTCTGTTGTCCTCCCCTCCTCAACAGGACTCCTATGCTCACCATGTTCAGCGGGGTGGCATTAGTGGCCACGGCCAATCTGGCACATGCAGTCCGTCAAGGTTTCTCTGCTCTCACAGTGGTCGTACCAGCCACTCTGTTGACCGTTGTTGGCAGAAACATCCTCATCTTCGCCCCTTCGGTGATACTTCTTCCTCAACCTCCGCCTCCTCTCGGCCATCTGCTTCTGTGGCCACGACCTCAGGTAGTGCACACGTCGTTACCCAAGGTAAATGGATGATTGACTCTTGTGCTATAAATCACATGACCGGAAACCCTCAATGCTTCTCTCTCCTAGAAACACATGATCGGTTACCCTCGGTTCTTGTTGCGGATTGTTTGCCTTCCTCGGTTTACGGGACGGGCATGGTTTAAGTCACCCCGTCGCTTCGCTTAGCGGACACTCTCTATATCCCGAAGTTCCCTTGCAATTTGCTCTCAATTACTACTTTATGCAAGCAACTTCAGTGCTCTGTATTATTTACTCCTACTTCTTGTTATTTTCAGGACCCGAGGACCCAATGGATGATTGCTACTAGGACTGAGAGCGGCGGCCTATACTTCCTCGACAATGTTTCTGCTCTGTCCGCCTTCTCTTCCTCGTCTACCGATTTGCTTCAATGGCATCTTTGTCTTGTACATCCTCCTCCTCCGATTCTTCGTCAGCTTCTTCCCCACTAACCTCAGACAAGTCCTCCGCTCAACTGTGATGCGTGTCAGCTTGGCAAACATCACCGCTCCTCCTTCCTGCCGAAGTAAGGTCGTGGTTCCTCCCGCCCTTTTGATCTCATTCATTCTGATGTCTTCGGTCCTGCTCCTACTCTCACCGTTGGTCGGGGTAGTTCTTACTTTGTAACTTTTATTGATGATTTTTCTAGATGTACCTGGGTGTACTTTTTAAAAGATTGCTCTAAACTCTTATCTATATGGAAATCCTTTTATAATATGATTAAAAATAAGTTTGCTATTTCTATTAAAGTACTACGCTCTAATAATGCTAAAGAATATCTCAGTCATGAGTTTTCGTCTTTTTGTATGCACATTGGTCTTATTCATCAAACCAGCTGTGTTTACACCTCCCAGCAAAATGGGGTGGCGGAGCGTAAAAACCGTCATCTCCTCGATATTGCTCGCACTCTAATGACGCAGATGCAGGTGCCTCGCTCCTACTGGGGCTATGCTATTCTTCTTGCCTGCTATCTCATCAATCACATTCCCTCTTCGGTTCTCCACGGCAAAACCGCCTTCTCCATTCTCTACCCGGGCAAGGAACCCTTTCCTCTTCCTCTCCGTATCTTTGGGTGTACGGCTTTTGTGCATGCTCCGCCTGCTACCCGTGACAAGCTTTCCCACCTTTCCACAAAATGTGTCTTTTTAGGATACTCGACCACTCAAAAAGGCTATTTTTGCTTTGACCCCATTCTGCGCAAACATTTTGTTTCCGCGGACATCACCTTCTTTGAAAATAAATCCTACTTTTCTTATCAATCCCCGCTTCCTCCTGCTGTATCTGACTCTCCACCATCTCTCTGTGTTCCTTCCACTCATATCGACGTCTCCCCTCCTATATCATCTCCACCTCCGTCTCCTCCTCTCTCTATTATACCCCCTCCTTATTCTCCGCAGCCGTCTCTCTCTAGTCCCGGGCCAGCTTTCTCCGCCACGGACGCTCCGATCACTGAGGCATGAGATGACCTGGATATTCCCATTTCTCTTTGCAAAGGGGTGCGGGCGTGTACCCAACACCCGCTTGCGGCTATTGTTTCCTATGATCGGCTTACTCCTTCTCGCAGGTGCTTTGCTTTGGCTCTCTCGCCTATTACCACTCCCCGCACTTACTAGGAGGCTCTTGTTATTCCTCATTTGAAATCTGCCATGGATGAGGAAATAGCCACTCTTACTAAAAAGGGTACCTGGACCCTTGTTCCTCCATCGGTAGGTACGGATGTGGTTGGCTGTCACTGGGTGTTCGTTGTGAAGTTTCGCCCAGACGGCACTGTGGATCATTACAAAGCCCGGCTGGTGGCCAAAGGCTTTACTCAGACTTATGGAGTTTACTATTTTGATACTTTCTCCCCGATTGCTCGCTTCAGCACCATCCGGGTTCTTCTTTCTGTGGTCGTCAATAGGGAGTGGGCTATTTCCCAGCTTGATGTCAAGTATGCCTTTTTCTATGTTGCCGTTAAAGAATGCCATCTACGGCCTAAAACAGAGCCCTCGGGCATGGTTTGACAAGTTTAGTGGCATTATGGCTGCCATTTGCTTTACAAGAAGTTCGGCCGATAACTCATTGTTTATTCACAAAAACGCATCGGGCCTTGTGGTTTTGGAAGTGTATGTGGATGATATTCTTCTTACCGGCGATGACCAGGCTGGGGTGGACTTGATAAAGAAACACCTCCGTCAACACCTAGTCACGAAGGATATGGGCTCCCCGAAATATTTTTTGGGGATAAAAATCTCTCGGAAGCCTAACTCATTGGTTCTCTCCCAACGGAAGTATGCTCTTGATCTTCTACAAGAGGCAGGATTGACTGGTTCCAAACCGGCCCGGTATCCCATGGCCACTTGAGAGGACAAAACATGGACAGATGACTCACCTCTTATATCTGTTGCCACGAGGTATAGACGTCTGGTGGGCAAACTCATTTATCTCACGGTGACCAGACCCGACATCACCTATGATGTAGGCAAGGTCAGTCAGTTCATGCAAGCTCCCAGGGAATGTCATCTTCAGTCTTCCTTGAAGATATTAGAGTATGTCAAAGCAGCACCGGGAATAGGGCTACTCTTTCAAAAGCATGGTCATATGAGAGTTGAAGCCTACTCAGACTCAAGCTATGCGGATGATAAAGGTGACTGTAAATCTACATCAGGTTTTTGCACATTATTTGGTGGTAATCTTGGGAGCTGGAAGAGTAAGAAGCAGTCTGTTGTCTCAAGGTCCAGTGCAGAAGCCTAATATCAGAGTATGGCATCAACCACGTGTGAGTTAAAATGGTTGCGAGCTCTCACGCTTGACCTAGGATAGGTCTACGACTATCCTCTGCCTATGTTCTGTGACAACAAGGCCGCTATATACATATCCTAAAATCCAGTCTTCCATGAGAGAATGAAACATATATAAGTCGACTGCAATTTCATCCGAGAAGAGGTCTTGAAGAGACAGATTTGCACTCCGTTCGTCACCTCCGACAAAGAGTTGGCAGATATCTTCACCAAGACGGTTTCTACTTCCTTCTTCCACATTTGTTACAACCTGGGGATGATTGATATCTATGCTCCAGCTTGAGGGGGAGTGTTGGAGTATGAGACTGGGTGGTCTGGCGGTCTGGCGGTTTGAGCCTAGCGGGTTGTAGACCGCGCGGTCTAGCGGTTACTCTCCAGCGGTTTGATATCCAAGCTGTTGCTGTTTGTAGTCCGGCGGTCTGGCTGTTTATCTCCGGCGGCTTGGAAACCGGGCGGTCTTGCGGTCTCCTACCGCATCTCTCTCTCTTGCTTCTGGTATTGCCGAGCGGTTAGAACATTGTCTAACCGCGCAGCCTGTTCCGGTCTGTTGTTTTAGCCGCCCAGATTTGTGTATATCTTTAGTCCCACATTGTTAGTTTGTACTCTCTCTTCTCTCCTCCATTCTATAAAAGGGAGGTCATACCTTTGTAAATGATATCTTTTTGGATAGTAAAAACTTTCAATTATTCAAAGTTCCGGCTTGTTTTCTAGTCGTTTGTTCGCTACTTTCACTTTTTTTAGTCGTTTGTTCGCTACTTCTCACAGGAATCACGCGCTCTGCAAGAATTTCTCAACGGGAATGACGAAGAGAAGGCGCATGAGCCGAAAGGTCAAATTCTAGATTTTGACGAATTGGCCGTATTATCATCGAATAGACTGTGCGGCTGACATTTTATATATGGGTATATAATTTTCAAATCGACGTAAAAGGCGCGTACCTTATTTGTCGTCGGTTCTTCGAATCCAATATAGTAAGAAAGAATTTTCCTTGCAAGCTAAATTCGGCGAGATTCACCCGATGTAGAGGCTGATTCGGTGAGTATCCATGATAAATGACGAATCAGCGAGATTCCCGTCCCATATTCGTCGAGTTTTCCTTAGAAAATTATTTTACCAACCTTAATTAATTCCCGAGTGAATTCCAACTTGCATAGCCTTCTTCATGAGTACATCTTTAGCATGCCTAGTTCCATTTTGAAGAATGAAAACTCTGCCTCGTCCAGCGGCTTTGTAAAAATATCTGCAACCTGTTTGTACGTCAGGACATAGCTGAGGGCTATGCCCTTATTCTCCACATATTCCCGGATGAAGTGATAGAGCACCTCAAAGTTCTTTGTCCGGCTGTGGCAGACTGGATTATTTGTGATTGTTATTGTGCTGGATGAGTCGCAATAAATTAAAATTTCTCTGAACTTTAAATTATAGTATTCTAGTTGATTCTGGATCCACAGAAGCTATGCGTAACAACTACCCACAAAGATATACTCTGACACGGTATTAGGATTTGCCACACAATTATGCTTCTTATTGCTCTAAGAGATAAGCCGTCTTCCGAGGAATTGACACGTCTCAGAAGTTCTTTTCCAATCATCCCTGCCTCCTAGAAAGTTTGCCTCTGAAAAACCAATTAGCTCGACATCATTATTTCTCGATACCATAAGCCAGATTGGGTGTACCATTAAGGTATCTTAAAATCCGCTTTGTTGCGACGTAATGATATTCCTTAGAGTTCACCTGATATCTAGCGTAGACACATGTTGAAAACATTATATCTGGTCTACTAGCAGTGAGGTTGAGCAAGGATCAAATTATGCTTATGTACTTGGTTTCATCAAAAGGTTTCCCTTTCTCATCCTTGTCCAGAGAAACAGTTGAACCCATTAGAGTCCTCCTAGAGGTTGTGTTCTCCATTCTGAATTTCTTAAGAAGCTCCTAGGTGAACTTTGTCTAAGAGATGAAAATCCCATCTTCAGATTGCTTCACCTGAAGTCCTAAAAAATACTTCAGCTCTCCCATACTGCTCATTTCAAACTTCCTTTGCATAAGTATAGAAAACGTTTTGCAAAGGTTGTCTTCCAAAGAGCCAAATATGATGTCGTCGACATAGATTTGCACTAACATAATCTTGCCTTTGACTTCCCTAAGAAATAATATCTTATCTGTCTTTCCCCTTGTGAACTTTTTTTTCTAGAAGAAAGCTAGACAACATCTCATACCAAGCTCGGGGAGCTTGCTTTAAACCATATAAATCTTTATTTAAAAAGTAAACATGTTCAGGGAATTGAGATTTTACAAAACCTGGGGTTGCGCTACGTATACTCCTCTTTCAGATTCCCGTTGAGGAATGCTGACTTCACGTACATTTGGTAGACGGTGAAGCCTTTGAGGGAGCATACGCAAGAAACAACCTAATCGCCTCGAGCCGAGCAAGTGGAGCAAAGGTCTGGTCGAAGGTTATCCCCTCTTCTTATATGTATCCTTGTGGTATAAGTCTGGCCTTATTCTTGATGATTACTCTGTGTTTGTCCAGCTTATTTCTGAATATCTACTTTGTGTCGATCACGTTCTTTCCTTTAGGCCTGGGTACCAGCTCCCAGACTGTGCAATGTTCAAATTGATTAAGCTCCTCTTGCATTGCCAATATCCAAGAAGCGTCTTTATTTTCCTCTTCAAATTTCTTCAGCTCAACCTGAGACTTAAAACTAAGATGCATAATTTCATTAGATGTACCTTTTCTTGTTCTCACACTGTCGCCTGGATCTCCTATTATCTGATTACTTGGATGATCTCTTAGTTGTCTGAACCCTAGATTCCTTGCACTCCCTCCATCAGGCTCTGAAACATCTGGTGCATCCTTTGTAAGTTGTAGCAATTCTTCCTCTAGTATTTCTTCATCCACAAAGCCTGGATCGACGATCTTGACTGAGCTTTGAGCTTATTCCTTGACAACTTCTTCTGAGCTTAGCTCTTTTAACCATGTTCCTGCATCTGCACCAATAACACTAGACGAGCTGCTTTGGAGTATGCTTGTCTCATCAAATACAACAGTTATTGACTCTTCTACCACAAGAGTTTTCTTATTAAAATCTTATATTCCTTACTATGGCTACTATAACCTACAAAAATACCTTCAAAACATTTTTCACTAAACTTAGTGCGGTAATACTTCCCATTATTAAGTACGAAGCATTTACTTCCAAAGATTCTAAAATAGGACATAGTCGTTTTTCTGCCCTTCAATAGCTCATAGGGGTTCTTACGATAGCTTTTGTTGATAAGTTATCTGTTTTGCACATGACACGCTGTGTTGACTACTTCAGCCAGAAGTACTCTGGAAGTGAAGCGTCATTCAACATCATTGTACATGCTTCAATTAGGGTTCTATTCCTTCTCTCAACAACTCCATTTTGTTGTGGAGTCTGCGGGGAGGAAAACTAATGAAAGATACCTTGACTTTCACAAAATTCTGTTATGGCACAAGACTCAAACTCTGTTCCGTGGTCACTTTTGATTTTGACCACTATGCAGTTTAGTTCGTTCTGAATTTGTCGGACAAAATTTGTAAAAGACTTGAAGGTGTCTGACTTGTGTTTCAGAAAGAATACCCAAGTAAAATGTGAGTAGTCATCACCAATTACTAATGTGTAGAACTTACCTCCTAGGCTGTGAATTGGCATAGGACTGAATAAGTTCATATGAAGTAAGTATAAGCTTTTTGAAGATTTTTTTCAGCAATACCCTTGAAGGTAACCCGTGTCTGCTTACCCATTTGATAAGAGTGACATGGACTCTCTTTAAGGAACTTAATATTGGGGGAATCACACACTAAGTTGTGAGAAAATAACATATTTATTGTTTTGAAAATAATATGTGATAATCTCTTGTGTCATTGGTCACAAAGAGACACACTACTTTTAGCCATAAAACACACTGGGTAGAATTGTCTAAACAAAGAAAATTTAAATAGAAAATATTTTTGCTCCGAGTGCTTGTTAAGACCGACTCCAAATTTGCAGATGACTTTATCAACAGTTGTCCTTGCAGAACTCAACGATGTAGCCTTTGTCACATAGCTGACTTATGCTTATAAGATTATGGTATAATCCTTCAACATAAGCTACCTCTGTGAAAGAGACTACACCATTGGAAATCATACCATAACCTTTTGTTGTTCCCCTGTCTGACCCTCCAAAGATCACTTTTGGTCCTTCTTCGACTGGGGTATACTAAAGTAAAAGGCTTATTGTCCCAGTCATGTGCCGAGAGCATCCACTATCTAAATACCATATCATATTTTTGGTGGCCTTTGGACATACCTGAAAAAAATCATTTTACCTTAGGAACCCAAACGTATTTGGGTCCTTGATTCTTGGTCAGCTGAACACAACTAGAAATATTAACCTTGCGAGTGGTCGGTCTCACATTGCTAACACATGGGGTTACATAATTGGTAGGATTATACCAACAATCTGTGCCAAAATGACCAATCTTTCTGCAACACAAACAGTCAAACCAATTGTACCTTCTCCTGTACTCCTGTTTAACTTTTTGGAGCTGAGTTCTAGTAAGGGCAGCATTCTTTGAGGTGGAGGCCTCCTGGTTGTAGCATACACAGGAGCTCCCCATCTCTTTAGCCTTAGACACAACAGTTTTGGCTTTTGGTGCCTTCTAATTGTTATGGACATGTATATACGTACCATAACTCGTCATCTGAATTTCTTCATAAGGTGCTTTGAACAAGCTAGCACCAAAGCCATACGGACGGGTCCATCCGTGGTATCTTTTCTTGGGCTCTACGTAAGTAGGCCTAGTATAATGACCATGGGATGACTCCAGGTCACACTTATTTGTCGGGAAGATTACCTTCCTAAATGAGGGTTGACCCATGGGTGTCTTCCCCTTTTCCTTGGCGCTAGCCTTCCTGACAGACTTATCCTTTCCACCTACATGGCCAAGACCACTACCCTTCTTCTGAGCTGAAAACTCATCAATGAGATGGAGAATAGTCTTCGGCTTGGAGTAACTCTCAACGAGTTTTCTCTCCACAACGAGCTTTTCTTCCAGCTCATCAAGATATTTCTCTTTTAGACTCAATGTCTTATCGGAGCCCTTGAGTTCCTCTTTCAAGGAGTGGACTTCATCTCTGAGAGGAAGTAATTTTGCAATTTCTTCCTTCAGATTAGTTTCCACTACCTTGAGGGAGGCAATCTCCTTTAACTCCTTTTGGACTATCTTACGGCATTTGTCGAATGCCTTTAAAATATGCTCGTGCTGAGCCATCAATTCTGATTCGTCCTCATAAGAAGAATAGACTTCATGACCATTAGTGGACGTTTCAGACTCAGAGAGTATTGTGTACGAATTTACCTTCCCATAGTACTCGGAGTCACCCACTTCCTCGTCTTATTGTGTCATAAGCCTTAAGTAGGCTTCCTAATTTTCTGAGCTCGACTCACTCGAGTCACTGTCACTGAGAGTCTTCGACTTCTTGATGACGAAGATCTTTTCATCCTTCTTGGAACCATCCTTCTTAATATAAGGACACTCTGCAATCACATGCCCTGACTCATTACAACAGTAGCAAATAATGTCAGAGGAAAAATGTTTATTCGGTTTTATTTATACCTATCCTCTTTATTGTAGCTTTTCTTTGAGCGATCTCCATTATGATGAGATTTTTTATAGTTAGAGGAGGACGACTGATTCTTTATCTGTCTCCTCTTGCTGAGCAGTTTCTTGAACTGCTTGGAGATAAGAGACAATTCTCGATCCGATTGCTCAGAGCTTTACGTGCTTGGCTCAGAGTCTTCTAGAGTATCAGGTGCACGTGTCCTTACGGGTGACACAACTTTAGATTTCCTCAAACCTTCATCCTTCATAGCCACTGGCTTGTCTCTGCTTAAAGTTTTGTTGCTTTGCTCCTCCTTCTTCCTAGTATTCATCTGGATTTCGTAGGAGAGCAACATGTTAAATAGGTTCTGAGGGTCGATTTCCGGCAACTTCCCAAATTCCCTAATGGCAACAACTTTGGTATCCCCGTCCTCAATCAGGGATCTTATAAATTTATCATTGAGCTCTCCATGAGTGAATGTACGACCATAGTTCCTGACGCCATTGACGATCTTGAAAAACTTCTCGAAGTTGTTATCAATAGTATCACTTGATCCTTGCTTAAAAGCTTTGTACACATGATTCAGTAAAGATCTTCGATTGTCTCGAACTTCCCCTGTCCCTTCCATCAGAACTACTAAACAATCCCACATTTACTTGGCAGACTTGCAGTGGAATAAATTTTGGAGCATTGAATAATCCACTACACTTTCTATGATATTCTTCGCTTTCTTGTCCAAGGAGACCAAGGTAATTTCATCCTTCATTAAATCCATCATTTTCTTAGGGATCATAATTCTCGGATTCAGAGCTGAGGCTTGAGTAGGTATATATGGTCCTTCTTCCACTATCTGAATATTTTTTGGATCAGCAGCTTCCATGACGAACCTGACTCTTTCTTTCTACATGAGAAAATTCTCTTTATTGCATACAGGCAGCTTCATAGATGACATGTCCTTGCTTCTATCCAGGTTACTAAGCGGAATATCTAAACGCTAGATCAGGGATCTTTTTCAAGGTGTTAACGTTATATCGAACAAAACGCCCCTCTGATACCAATTGAAAGTATCAAGTGTCTACCTAAATCACCTAGAGGGGGGTGAATAGGTGATGTTTGGGTCTTTTTACGTAATTAAAATTATCTAAAAATCAAGCACACAAACACAGAGATTTATAGTGGTTCCCCGAGTTGGGTACATCCAATTTCCCACCTCGCCTATCTACCACAATGGGCTAGATTCAGCTACTTCACCAAACTTAGATTTCTTCAAATCTTATACCTTGGAGCCGCAACTCCTACAACTCGAAGATGACGCTCCTACTAATCGGAGAACAACCTCTCCTACAACTCGATCAACAAACTGAATCTACTACTCAATCCATAAACGGATCTACTCACTCGATCCACAAATGGTTCTATAAATTAGGAGAAAAAAATCTCCTACAAGAGTAAATTAATATTACCACACAACAACGATTATAAGTCTTCGATCCGACGTTCTTCGTAAAATTAGATCTTGAAGCTTGGAGAACTCGAAAGGTTTAAATCTTGAAGAACTTGAATCTTGAGTCTTCACACGTCTAGATCTGGAGGAATAGAAGTCTTTGGAACGCAGCAATCCAGATGTAGAGGCCGAGGAAGATGAGATCTTGTTGTGCTTGCAGGTTTTTGCCGATTAGAAAGTTGTGTGTGGAAGGAGGCCGGTGGGTTTGCCTATTTTGAATCATTTGTCATTTTGAATCGGGGATCAAATTAGCCCAAAATAAGATTTGCAATTAATAATAATATCCCTAGGTATTTATAGAGATAAACCCTCCAACGGTATAAAGGAAATTTCCAAAAACGAAATCGGAAATTACTGTGCATGGCCGACAGAAACCCGTGAAAGGTTTTGAGATTTTTTTTGGAAAAATGACCTAAGTTAAATTCATCGAGTATTGTTGAGTATCATGTTGCTGTATGGAGAATGGGCAGTCTGGCATTGGCAGATTAGAGACTGGGCGGTCTGGCAGTTTGTCTCCAGTGGCTTGGTAGTCAGACTGTTGTTGTTTGGTGTCCGGGCGATCTGACGGTTTGTCTCAGGCGACTTGGAGACCGGGCGGTCTGGCAGTCTCCTATGGCGGCTTGTTCTCTCCTTTTGGTGTTTGCTGGGTGGTTAGCCTATTCATCTAACCACACGTCCTGTTTAGCTTGTTTCTATTAAACCTGTAATTATTTAGTTCCACATTGCTTATTTATAATCTCTCGCATCTCCTCCATTCTATAAAAAGGAGGTCATACCTTTGTAATACTTATCTTTTTGGATAATAAAAATTTCTATTATTCTAATTTTTGGTATCTACTTGTCTGTTCGCACATGGTATCAGAGGACTCGATCTTTTCCACCTGATTCGATGCCGTCTTCTGACCGCGTGGTTTGCCCTTCTTCGTGGAGTCTGTTCGCGAGGCTTGTCTTCTCTTTTTCACTGCCCTTTGTGTGTGCGGCCTCTCTTTTCTTCTATCCGCGACCTGTTTTCGCGGTTGCTCTGCTTCTTTTGTCCCCGCGATCTCCCTTGATTTGTGCGGCCCATTTGTGTTCGTGCGGTCTCTGCTCTGTTCACATGACCTGCTTGCCTTTCTCGCGAACTCCTTCCAGTTCGCATGATCCTCTTTATCTCTTGTTCGCACGGCCTTCTCTCTAGGCATGCAACTTCTTTCCCTCTGCCTTTCTCTGCTTCTTGGTTGTGGCCTTCCTTGCCGTCTGTTTTTTGACACCATGACCGTTGTAGAATCCTTTCTTTATCCGATGCGGCATTCCTAGCCGCACATCCTGCTTGCTATTCGCGCGACTTGTTGTTTCTTCTCGCGTGGCTTCTTGTCTGTTCTTTGTCTGATACAGCCTTTCTAGCCGCACTTCCTGCTCGCTATTCGCGCGGCTTGTTGCTTCTTCTCGTACGGCTTCTTATCTTCCCTCAATGGATCTTTCCAGTACCTCAACAACCACCGCTACATTCGTGGCCAATCCGCCTCCTCCTACTCCTTCCGGGAATCTTGGCACCGTCTCCAAACTCATCGGTCCCAACTATCCGGATTGGAGTGTCTCCTTCACCTTCCTTCTCCGCTCATAATGCAAATTCCACCATCTCTCTAATGAACCACCCCCCTCTCAATTCCGCTAAGTTTGACGACTGGGATGCTAGCAACGCGCTTGTGCGCACTTGGCTAGCTAACAGCCTTTCAAATGAATGTCTTCCCATAATCCATCATGATGAGATGGTCAAGACGGTTTGGCTTCATCTTGTTGCTCTGTATTCAAAGGGGGCTCAAACATCCCACATCTATACTTTATATGCGGACCTCTTTGCCCTTCCTTCCATGTCTCCTACTGCCGCTTATCAACAGGTTCAGTCTCTCGGGGCAGAGATTCTTCAGAATTGCCCCTTCTCTATGGATTTAGCCGAGCAACACAAGCACTTCAAGGAACTTCTTGTTGTTTGTTATCTTCTGCGACTTCCTGAGTCCTATGACATGATCCACCGACAAATTTTGGGCGATGCAAACTCTCCAACCTTGGATGCCACTTCTGCACATATTGCCATAGTTACTTCTCTACTTCAGCATCCCCTTCTATCCTCTCCTTCACCACGGGACAACTATGATCACCAAACTCAACGGTGTGGCTCTGGTAGCCGCAATCACCAGTCCGGCGGGCGTGGCCCTTCCTGCTTCCTCTCCTCTCACTATGGCCGAATTGGGCATACCGTGGAATGCTGTTAGATGAAACATCCGCATCTTCGCCCCAGTGGTGACTCTTCAACCTCCTCCTCGAAGCCGTCCGCCACGGCGGTCACTTCATCAGGTAGTTCCCACGTTGTTACTTAAGGTAAATGGCTGATAGACTCTGGTGCGACCAATCACATGATGGGAAATCCTCAGTGGTTTTCTCCCCTAGAAAAACCTGATCGGTTGCCCCCGATTCTCATTTATGAAGGCTCTCCCTCCCCAGTCCATGGAACGGGAGTGGTTCATATCACTCCATCTCTTCGCTTGGCGGACACTCTCTATGTGCCAAAGGTTTCGTGCAATTTATTATCATTTACCTCTTTATGCAAGAAACTCCAGTGCTCCGTCATATTCACTCCAACTTCTTATTCTTTTTAGGATCTGAGCTCCCAACGGATGATTGCTACTGGGACTGAGAGCGGCGGCCTCTACTTCATCGACAATGTTTCTGCTCTGTCTGCCTTCTTCTCCTCCTCTACAGATCTTCAACAGTGGCACCTCCGCCTTGGTCATCCTCCTCCACAGCTTCTTCGTCAGCTTTTGCCCCACCTCCCTCCACACAGTTCTCCTCTCAACTGCGATGCCTGTCAGCTTATCAAGAATCACCATTCCTCCTTCCCTCCGAAGCATGGTCGTGGCTCTACCCGTCCATTTGATCTCATTCACTCCGATGTCTGGGGTCCTGCTCTTACCCTCACCGTTGGTCGGGGTAGTTCTTATTTTGTAACCTTTATTGATGACTTTTCTAGATGTACTTGGGTGTATCTCGATCGCTCTGAATTATTAAATGTATGGACATCCTTTTATCATTTAATTCAAAATCTGTTTGGCATTTTAATTAAAGTCTTTCGCTATGATAATGCTAAAGATTATATTAGTCAAGCTTTTTCATCTTTCAGTATGCAACATGGGATTCTCCATCAAACAAGTTGTGTTTATATCTCACAATAAAATAGAGTGGAGGAACGCTAAAACCGTCACCTCCTTGATGTCGCTCGCACTCTGATGACGCAGATGTAGGTCCCTCGCTCCTTTTGGGGCTACGCGGTTCTCATTTCCTGCTATCTCATCAATCACATTCCCTCTACGGTTCTCCACCGTCAAACCCTATTCTCAATTATCTATCCAGACAAGGAACCTTTTCCTCTCTCTCTTCGTATCTTTGGATGCACAACCTTTGTGCACGCTCCCTCCACCACCCATGACAAACTCTCCTCTCGCTCCACAAAATGTGTCTTTCTGGGGTACTCTACCACCAATAAATGATATTATTTTTTTGACCCCATTCTCTACAAGCAGTACGTCTCCGCCGACGTTACCTTCTTCAAGAATGCTCCCTATTTTTATGACGACTCCTCTCCTCTTTCTGAGGCTTTTGATTCTCCTATTGTTCCTCCAACCCATTAACCCCGATCGAGATTTTTCCACCTCCATCGCCTCCGTCATCTCCTCCTCTCTCCTCTCCTTCGCTATGTCCCTCTTCTCCGCCGTCATCGCTCTCTACTCCTGGGGCAGCTCTCTCCGCCACGGACGCTCCGGATATTGAGGAACCCGCTGACCTGGATCTTCCCATTGCTCTTTGCAAATGGGTTCGAGCATGTACTCAGCACTCACTTGCTGTTGTTGTTTCCTATGATCATCTTACCCCTTCTCGTAGGTCTTTTGCACTGTCTATCTCTACCAATGCCACCTATCGTTCCTACCAGGAGGCCCTTACTGTTTCTCATTGGAATGATAACATGGATGAGGAAATTGATACTCTCACTTAAAGGGGTACATGGACCCTTGTTCCTCCTCCATTCAGCACAGATGTTGTTGGTTATCGCTGGGTCTTTGTGGTGAAGTTAAGTCAAGACGGTAGTGTGGATCGTTACAAGGCCCGCCTTATTGCCAAAGGCTTTACCTAGACTTTTGGTGTTTACTATTTTGACACCTTCTCTCCAGTTGCTCGTCTCAGCACTATCATGGTCCTCCTCTCTATCGCTGTCAACAGGGATTGACACATTTCCAAACTGGATATCAAGAAGGCTTTCTTTATGGGGATCTTCAGGAGGATGTCTACATTGAGCAACCTCCATGGTATGTTGCTCAGGGGGAGACACAGGTATGCACGCTAAAGAAGGCAATCTATGACCTAAAGCAAAGCCCTCGGGCTTGGTTTGAAAAGTTTAGCGGGATTATGGCAGCAGTGGGCTTTAAAGAAGTTCTGTGGATCACTCTTTGTTCGTTCGCAAAACCTCCCTAGGTTTTGTAGTTCTTGCGGTTTATGTGGATGATATTCTTCTCACTGGAGATGACCAGGCTGGGATAACCTTGACAAAGAAGCATCTTCATTAACACCCGGTCACAAAGGATATGGGCTCTCCAAAATACTTTCTGGGGATAGAGATCTCTCGGAAGACCAATTCCTTAGTCCTCTCCCAACGCAAGTATGCTCTTGATTTCCTAAAAGAGGCAGAGTTGACTGGGGATAAACTTTCCCGATGCCCCAAGGTGACTAGAGAAGATAAAACCTGGATGGATGACTCTCCTCCTCTTTCAGATGTTACGAGGTACAAATGTCTGGTTGGTAAACTCATATATCTCACGGTGACAATACTCAACATCTCCTAGGATGAAGGCAAGGTTAACCAGTTCATGCAAACTCTAAGGGAGTGCAATCTATAGTCATCCCTGAGGATATTGGAGTATATTAAATCAGCGCCTGGGAAAGGACTACTATTTAAGAAGAATGGTCATTTGAGGGTTGAAGCATACTAAGATTCAAGCTATGCTGATGACAAAGGAGACCACAAGTTAACATCAAACTTTTGCACCTTTGTGGGGGGAAATCTTGTGAGCTGGAAGAGCAAGAAATAGTGCATTAACTGAATATCGAAGTATGGCATCGACCATGTGTGAGTTAAAGTGGTTACGGGCTCTCATGCTTGACCTAGGAGAGATCTACAATCTCCCCCTACCTATGTTTTGTGATAACAAGGATGCTATATACATCTCCAAAAATACGGTCTTCCATGAGAGAACAAAGCACATTGAAGTCAACTGCCATTTTATTCGGGAAGAGATTTTGAAGGAACAAATTTGTAGTCCATTCGTCACCTCTGATAAAGAGTTGGCTGATATTTTCACCAAGCCGGTGTCTGCCTCCTTTCTTCACATTTGCGACAAGCTGAGCATGATCGATATATATGCTCCAACTTAAGGGGGAGTGTTGTTGTATGGAGACTGGGCGGTCTGGCAGTCTAGCACTGACGTATTAGAGACCGGGTAGTCTGGAGATTTATCTCCAGCGGCTTGATAGTCGGACTGTTACTGTTTGGTGTCCGGGAGATCTAACGGTTTGTCTCAGGCGACTTGGAGACCGGGCGCTCTAGAGGTCTCCTATGGCGGCTTGTTCTCTCCTTTTGGTGGTTGTCGGGCGGTTAGCCTATTCTTCTAACTGCGAAGCCTGTTCGGCTTGTTTCTATTAAACCTGTAATTATTTAGTCCCACATTGCTTATTTGTAATCGCTCCCATCTCCTCCATTCTATAAAAGGGAGGCCATAACTTTGTAATACTCATCTTTTTGGATAATAAAAATTTTTGTTATTCCAATTTTCGGTTTCTACTTGTCTGTTCGCACATATCATATTGATACTCGTTTAATACATCTTGATATACGATGAAAATGACTTAGCCAAAACATCCTAGGATGGCTTTACACTCAACATTATGGCGACAAGTCATACTCGACAAATTAGTCGAGTATCACCAGGCATACTCGATGAATTTATCGAGTATTAGTCAACAGACTCGACACACTCAACAGCTTATATTCGATGAATTAGACTTGGAAAAATCTAGAGAAGTAGTGTCGACTTAACTCGACGAATTCGTCATGTATCACTTAGAATATTCTACGAATTAGGCGAGTATCGTTAGATACATTTGACGAATTCGACAATTATGTACAACGATACTCGACAAATTTTACTTAACAGATTTTTCAATACTCCAATGAAAATACCCTAAGTATATACGACAAATTTCACTGGTATTGGTAAGTATACTCGACAAATTCGTCGTGTATCAATGATGATACTTGACGAATTCGACGTATGCTTAACCATACTCGTCGAATTTTACTTAGGTAAAATTCCTATTTTTCCTTAGTCTAACCCTTGACCATCCTTGAGCCTTCTCTTGTACTTGGGATAGAAGTACACCCCAATAGATAGATTACACGTGATTCAACACTTTAGCATATATAATGAGGAATTACATTATATAGTTCTGTGTTTAATAACCCACTATAACCTGACATTGGTGTGTACTTAGCAATGAAAACCTGCAAGTACATAGCTAAAAAGTGGCATCAAATACATGCACATTCATCTTAGCTTAACTAGTCCCTTATTCAAATCCGGGTTATTGTGGATACAATACCCAATAATATGGCAGTAGCTAAGGTTTCACCTTGAATAGTTGAAGGGTTGATCACCCAACCTCTCTTTTTGCACTTTTGAAGAGCTAGGCATACTACCCCCAGGTGAGCCACCAAGTTACCCCATCAAATAACCTCCAAATAGGCTGATTTTTATTTCATGGGCATATAATGACCCCTCTGGTCATCCACCAGAGATTGGGGGAAATTTGAGGTCCATAGACCCTATTTTCAACATATGAAAGAATTATTAAATTATTACCAATATTATAGGAAAATCATCTCCAAAAATTCTGATTTTGGATAGGTTGAGGGTCATGGAAAGACCAGCCTAGGGTCAAATTTTCAGGCCATTTAACTTAGTGGGCCAAAGGGGGCACAAATTTTATTTTCTGATTAACCTTTGGACACCTCGCACCAAAAAGTGTGCTGAGGAAAATCTAGTGGTCCAAATTGGTTGATTCGAATTTTGTTTTAAACTAGACACCAAGGGCTATGTTTTCAATGTTGGTCAAATTTACAGAAAAATATTCTAGATATTTTTAATAATAAAAACCATATGACTAAAATAATGTGACAAAATGAAATTTATTTATATTTAATGTAGACATAAGGTCTGCGCCTAACCATTGCGCCAGATCCAACGACTCCTGGTCGTCATCCTCGATGAGTCAAGGGCCATGATCAATTATACCTAGAGCACTTCTAGCTCCTATTCCCAGTCATTCGACCACCTCCCTGGCCGACTACCTCCTTGGCCGACCACCGCAACTACCTTCGTTAAGGTGGTGGCTACTACCTGACAGCAGTATGGCCGCCGGAGAGGCCGTTTCCGCCGAACCCAAGCGGTTGAATTTTCATGGAAAATTTCTCATTTTTTCTCACTGATTGGGCTCGATTGAGCCAGATTTCTCCACCTATTGATCTACTGATCTAGCACAAAGGAAGAGTAAGAGGACTAGAACTGCAGGCGGGCTTGGTGGCGAGTGTGGTGGTGGTGTGTTATGGACGACGACCTCCAAGCTCTTCCTTGCATATTTCTCAATCCTTTACTAAAACTAGTGATGTAAATGTTCATTTTGATTGCTTGGGAGCTTTTAAAACTGATGGAGGGGTCAACTTGGGGAGTAGGAGGGACAAACCATAAATGGCCATTAATGGCCTCAAATTAAGTTTTTGTCCATCACCAAACTCTTCTCTTTCCTCCACTAGGAGGCCGAAAAAACCCTTCCATCTCCTTCTAGTTGATCAAGCGGGTGAATGAACCATGAAAGGGGGGAGTTGAGTGCCCCATCGCCTTCCAAAGCCATTAATACCCCTCTTTCTCTCTCCTCCCTTGAATAAAATCTCCACCTTCTCTCTCATAGTCATCCCATCCAGAATTTTAGTGACATTTCAGATAATTTCCACTTGTTGTAGCTAGTGGGCCATCATAATTGGGCCTAGCCTAATTGGATTGAAGTTGGGCTTAACTTTCCTCCCCATTTTGGGCTTGGTTTGACCAGAGTTGACTTGGGGGAGTTGACTTAGTCAATTGAGTGGGTTGATTGGTCAAATATGTGTCTTGAGTCCCTTGCCACCACCCAAGTCCATTTGTGTCTTGGTGCAATCAATTTGGGTCAAGTTTGGACATTTTGACCAAACTAGGGTTTGGGTTGACTCTAGTTAACTTGACCTCTTTGGTTGATCCCAAATGGGTCGTTAGGACACTTTAAAGGGGCCTTATTGGATTGAAAGTATTATGGTGGGGTCAAATAGTCAAGTTGGGGTCCAGAAACCAAACCCTAGGCTAGGTGACAAGAAATTGCTATTTGTAGACAAAAGTGATTTCACCTATTTAACTAGGCACTCTTGGTACTCTTGGTCTTCTTAGAGCTTTGTCATGACCTAGTCATGATAAAAACTCCCTAGGGGTCAAGTTATTTATGGGATTTTATAGCTTTTGTACTGCATGTACAATTTCCATGTTTCATGAGGTGATGTTTGGATTCTCTATGATGTCATTCTGCTTTTGCCTAATCTCATCAAGATTTTCCTTGTATATAAAACAGTTTGAGCAGCTCTTTTAAATAATGCAACTATGCTGGCCTTGAGCAGATTCACCTCAAATTTTATAGACTTGATTTCACTGGATAGGTCTTATCTCAGTTCTTTGATCATATCATCCACATAGTGTTCTATTTGCCTCTTCTGGCCATCTAGTAGTCCTTTCAATTGAGCCAAGAAGGAGGAAGACATTGCATCAGTCTATTAAGATGTTCCTTGGAAATAGACATCTTCATCATCCCTCCTTATATCTCCCCTAGCTTATGAGTCAGCCACCTTAAACTCAGAGGAGTGATCAGGAATATCAGTAGCAGGCTCATTTGACTCAGATAACTCAATGACATTTTCAGTTTCTTAACCAGGGAGCTCTGTATGAATTTCCCCCTCAACCTCCAGAATGCCTATATCAACTCTTTGAACATCAGCACTGTGGGGACATCTTATTTTACTAGCTCTATAACCTGCTCCCCCTCAACTAGAGCACTGGAGGGCAGCAACTGAGATTCAACTAGAATTTGTCCAATTCATTCCTGTAGGTTATCCAAGAAAGAGTCAATCTGGTCTTGTAGACCAATAGAAGATTGACCTTGCTCCCCCTTAGTAAGAGCATCTTCTCTAAGAGCCTCTTCCTCAATCTCTGCACAAATCTTTTCCACAACAACACTAACTAACCTCTCAGCAGGTTCCATTGGAGTGTCTTCAGATTGAGAAAGACTGCTTGGTAGAATTTTGGCAGTAGGATCTGATGACATGACACCTGATCACTTACATCTCTTCTAGTTTCAGCTTTTGATTCAAATAGCTGAGGGTCTTGTGTTTCTTCACCTCTGCTCTCAGATAAGCTTCTTCTAGAGCTCTCTTCAGATATTGTAACTACTTTCTTATTCTTTTTGTCAACTGGCAGTTGGTGTGGGAGAAATACTCTATCCCATCTGTCAAACATCATTGAGTCCATCTTACTCATGTGGTATATCTTAGCTCCTAGCCTCGCATTGAGGAACCCTAAAGCTGAACTCAAAAAAAATAAGGAGAGTATTCTACCCATGTTGGGTTTTGAAATACATTCCATTATCCTTTCAATAAGAATCTTTCCCCAGTTTGTCTTCTTTGATGTAATTACTCTTATCATCATCTCAAACATCTTCCTAGAAATCTTGTCGTGAGAACCTATCTTGCAGATTAAGGACTTCCCTATGATATCTATAAAGAACTTCCCTTTTAGGTTCATCTCTTTTCTCATGATAGAACCTGTGGTGTGCTTTGACAGGCCACAACATTTGAGTGTTGACTTAGAATCCTCAACAAACAGTTCATCCTTTTCATCTGATGGCCCAAGCTTAGTAAGTTTCCGAGCCTTGCTCAAACTCATTGAGGAAATCTTGATTCTATTTTCACTGATATAAGCCTTAATCTTATTGGAAGAGGAATCTACTTTGGCATTGGTTTACAGTTCCAACACTTTTCTTTTCCAGATAGAACTTGGTTCTGACAGAAAAATTCTAGGTCGGCGACATTCAGCAGATGAAGAACCAGATGTACTTCTTCAGGAGCATCCGTGAATCCATTCCTAACGAGCGTAATTCCCTCGAAGAGGAAATCTACTCATATGGGTGCCATTGAATCTTTGAATTTCACGGCTGAGATTAATCATTGGAATTAGTCGTAATTCAATCCGCCAGTTTGAATGCATTGAGTGCACTCGACGCACTTAATGCTCTCGATGCTTTTAGTTATCTCAATACCCTCGTTGTCTTGACAGTTAGTCCTTTTTTTCTTGATTACTATAAAAGGTTAATCCACCAAATGCATATACGCATGTAAAAATAATGATGCAACTCAAAGTTCAACATACCCAACTCAAATTTGAATATGTTGAACTTTGCTTCAACAAGAGGCTTAGTGAAGATATCAGCCACTTGTTTATCTGTGAGGACAAACTCAAAATAGATGTCTTCCTTTTCAACATGCTCTCTAATGAAATGATATCTAATTTCAATGTGCTTGGTCCGGCTATGAGAGACAGGATTTTTAGCAATTAAGATAGCACTAGATGAATCACAATACATAGGATTTTTCATTATGGAGGCACTTTCCATTCCAATCTTTTTGATTAACTCCTTGGTGAACTTAGACTGAGAGATGAATAGTCCATCCTCTGACTGTCTAACCTTAAGGCCTAGGAAATACTTTAGTTCACCCATACTGCTCATCTTAAATGGCCCTTGCATAAGTTTGGAAAACTTCTTGCAAAAGCCATCATCAGTATAACCACAAATTAAGTCATCTACATAAATTTGGACTAGGATTATCTTGCCCTTGACTTCCCTAAGAAATAATGTTTTGTCTATCTTCCTGCTTGTGAATTTATTCTCAATGAGGAAGCTAGATAAGGTTTCATACCAAGCCCAAAGGGCATGTTTTAACCCATACAAAGCATTTCTTAACTTAAATACATAGTCTGGAAAGTTACATCCATTTGGTAGACCTTAAATCCTTTGTATGCAACATATATAAGGAATAGTATTATAGCCTCTAGTCTTGTAACTAGTGCAAAGGTTTGATCAAAATCAATACCTTCCTCTTGCATTGGTAACCATTCTAGCTTTATTTTTGATTATAACACCATTTTCATCAAGCTTGTTTCTATAAATCCATTTAGTTCTAATGATGTTATGTCCATGAAGTATAGGAACCAGCTTCCAGACATTACATCTCTTGAATTGGTTAAGTTCTTCTTGCATATACACAATCAAAAATGGATCAATGTTGGCATCTTCAAACTTCTTTAGTTCAAATTGTGATAGAAAGCTTGAATATATTACTATGTTGAAGCTTCTGCTCCTTGTTTTAACACCTTGGTTTGTATCTCCAATAATTAGATATCTAGGATGATATCTCAAGTGTCTAAGAGCAGCCGGTAATCTGTCTTTAGCACCTTGAGCTTCGGTTTTTGGAGCATGATAATCTTCATCCATGTCCAATCCACCTAGACCATCCTAAGGAATGACAACACCCTCATCTTCTGCTTGTTCAATAGGAGGTATATCATGGATGCTCAGCTTTTCCAACTTAAATTCTTCACCAACAGATCTAAAGGAGCTTGGTAGCTCACTGTGAATCATAGTAGACTCATCAAATAGTACATTGATATACTATTCTATAACTTCAAGTTGTAGAATCTATAGGCTTTGCTGTGGTTATTGTACCCAACAAAAATTCCCTCAAAGGACTTGGCAGTAAACTTTGGCAATTAAGACTTCCCATTGTCAAGCACAACGCATTTGCTTCCAAAGATTATGAAATAGGCAAGATTTAGTTTTCTGCCTTTCATAATCTCATAGGGAGTCTTCCTATGGTACTTGTTGATAGTGGCTCTATTCAGTACATGACAAGCAGTTTTTACTGCATCAATACATAAATATTCTAGGACAGAAGTATCACTGAGCAATGTCCTTCCAGCCTCTATGAGAGTCTTGTTTTTCTTCTCAGCTATCCCATTTTGCTGGGATGTTCTTGGAGAAGTAAATTCCTAAAATATTCCTTGTTCTTCACAGAACTTTGTCATGCCTTCAGATGAAATTCTGTGTCATGGTCCCTTTTTATTTTGACCACAAAATAGTCCTTTTCATTCTGAATTTGTCTAACAAAGGTCATAAAGTTGTTAAGGTTTTCAGACTTTTTCTTAAGAAAGAATACCCAGGTAATTATGGAAAAGTCATCAACTATCATAAGAGTGAAGACTTTCCTACCTAAACTATAAACTAGTACCTAGACTATGAACTGGTGTAGGGCCAAATAAGTCCATATGCAAGAGGTAAAAAAACCTCTCAGAATCCTTGGACCCATTGCTCTTAAAGGAGGCCTTTGTCTGTTTGCCCTTTTGGCATGCAAATCAAATTCCCTCTTTGGTGCATTTCATATTGAGTCCATTTCTAACTAGCTCTTCACTAAAGAGCTTGCTGATTGATTTGTAATTCAAGTGAGGAAGTCCCTTGTGCCATTGCACACAATAAGATTTTTTCTCATTTGCAATAAGACATGCTGGAGAGTCTGAATCTATACATAGGAAATTTTTCTCATACCTCTATCTTAACCTCTAAAGATTACTTTAGGTCCATTCCTCACTGGAGTATAATCCTTTAGATGACTCCTTGTTCAAGTTATATGTCTGGAACAACCACTTTCCATGTACCATATTTCCATCTGATGGGTACTTAGACTTACCTACAATCACAAGGTTAATTTTCCTTAAGAACCCAAAAGGGTTTGAATCCTTTGTTCATGTTAGCTTGAAAATGGTTATATATACTACCAGTAGTCCTAACAAGAAGACTTATCATAGCCATTGACACACTTGGGCTGTGCCAATAGTCTTTGGCAAAGTAACCCACCTTGCCATGACACAAACACTCATGGATATTATATCTCCTCTTCTGAACATCCTTTGATGTGTGTAAGCAATCAGTATTTATCTGTTCGGAGGGGAAAGGAACAATATTCTTCATGTTTCTTTCAGCAATAATTTGACTGAAAGTAAGTCTGCAGGTAGGTACACTTGGTTTATCCTAATTCACACCAACAGATTTGTTTTTTTCAGCTTAGATGGTGTTGATGAAATCAAAAATGGCCAAGTGAGGCTTACTGACTGTCTTTCTTATAGTCTTACTCTGTGTAGAAGGAACTTGGGGGTTGACCACTACCTTACCCTTGAGAGTGTGAGTTAGAGCACCAAAAACAAATTGTCCATGCTGGGTCATTTGGATTTCCTCAAGGGGAGACTTAAGTGCACTCAAAATCATACCCCTTCTTCCATTAGAAGTAGCATAAAAGCTCTTACAGGAAGAATTTCTATTTTTCTAGTGACCATACATATTATCATGGTCATACCTATTAGAAGGCAGAATGACCTTCTGAAAGGTGGTCTGAGGCACAACTGGAGCCTTACCTTTCCCTTTGTAATGGGAAGCTCTAGAGTTTCACTTGAACCCCAATCCCCTCTTATTATTTTGAGAGGTTAAGGATTCAATTTGTGGCAGCAATGTCTTGGGCTTATAAAACTCAGCTACTAGCATCCTCTCTTTAAAGAGCTTCTCTTCAAGATCCTTGATGATCTTATTCTTCTAGCAGATGATGCCTATTTGGTTAATAGAGATTTCTTCAACTGACAGAATTCCCTTCCTCATATGGGCTAGCATATGAACTGGCTGAAACTACAAGGAAGTAGCTTTCTATAGAGAGAAAATCTCTTCAGCTTATCTCTTGACAAGCTTCTTGCTCTTCTTTAGTGCTTCCAGGATAGCACCGTACTTGTCATTCAATTGATTGACATTCTCATTAGATTATGATTCATCATCCTTACTGGATGAAGTGGTTCTATCAGAATCTAAGCTACTGTCATAATAGAAGGAGAGTTGGGAAAAGTGTGTACCTCATCAGGAACATACTTGTCCTCATTGTCTTCAGTTAAGGTCATGAGGTTGAATTCATCATCATCTTGAAAATCACTGATAATAAAGGACAGTAGTGCTCTTATGCCCATTATGGTAGTAGGATGATCAGCCTCCTCTTCAATAAAAACAAGACCAATATAGGTCTCTTCTTCTTCTGAATCTAAAGATTAAGAATCACTATCTGACAAGTAGGGTTTCTTCTTGGCCAAGAAGCTCTTTTTTGCTTTCTTATTCTTGTGATGCTTCTTGTCATCTGATTTCTTGTATTCCTTCCTCTTGACTGGACAGTCAGCAATGACATGTCCAAATCTGTTGTAACAATAATTGACAACATTAGTCTTAGAGTATTTGTTCTATTTGGAGCAATACCTTTCCCCAAATGGTTCTTTTCTGGAATTCTCTAGGTTGGAATAAGGCTTCCTAGAGCTAGAGATGGATGAGATTTTGTTCTTCCACTACCTCCTCTTGCTCAACATTTTCTTGAACTGTTTGGATAACAAGGTAAGTTCTCCATCTGATAGTTCATTGCCTGAAGGGCTGGGATCATAGTACTCTAACTCAGCAGCTCTCCTTGGTGGAGAAGGGGTCTTCCCCCTGCACCTCCTTGTGGCATCAGCTTTGAAGGCAACAGTCTTCTCTCTATTGAGAGTTTTGATAGCATCTTCTTCTGCTCTTCTGGAGTTCAGTTACAGCTCATGAGACAATTACTTATCTAATAGGTTTTGGGGCAGAGTATTGGCTAGGTTTCCAACCTCCCTGATGGCACAGATCTTGATATCTCATTCCTTATTGAGGGATCTCAAGAACTTGTCATTCAGCTCATAATTTGTGAACTTTCTGCCGTAGGTGATCAGACTGTTCACTATCTTGAAGAACTTTTCATAGCACTCAGCTATGAAATCTTTCTTTCCTTGCTTGAAGGCCTCATATTCCTTGTTTAGGAGGGATTTCCTATCATCCATCACCTGCTATGTTCCTTTCATATACATAATAAGAAATTCCCATATCTCCTTGACAGTTCTGCAGCAGACTAAGTTCTAGAATGTAGAATCATCTATGGCACTTATAATGATATTTTGGGCCCTCTTGTCCATTATGGCCAGAATCACTTCATCCTTTGTCATCTCAGTATATTTCTTGGGAGTTTGGATGTTGGCATCTCTAACAGAGACCTTCATGGGAATAAAAGGTCCCTCTTGAATAGTTATGTATATCTTAGGGTTTGAGGCTTCCATGAACAACCTTACCCTCTCCTTCCAGATCCCAAAGTTATCCTTCCTATAAATAGGAAGTTTCATTGAACCCAACTCCTTATGGTTCTCACCTGAAGCATGGTGATAATCTTCTACTACCCTTGGAGATCTTGTTCAGACTGTTAAGTCCTTTTTGAACAACCTCCCTCTGATACCACTTGAAAGTCTTTGTTTAAGGGTAGCTAAACACCTCGAGGGGAGGGGTGAATAAGTTTGATTTAACTCTTTTTAATCTTTTAAAGTTTTGAGCATAATTTGTGTTATGGTTAGTGGTTAGATTTCAAGATTACACAACAACACACAAGATTTATAATGGTTCCCCTATCTATGGTACATCCGCTTTCCCCCTCCACCTATCTGGCAGTGTGCTAGATTTGGTTAACTTCTCCTGTAACCTTAGCTCCTTGAGCTTACACCTCAGATCCCTCAGGATCTTATAACTCAGACTGAAGACATTCCTACCTCAGACACAACAACCCAATACTTAGAGATACACAAGATCTCCTACTTTAGATCCCTCAGGATCCCACCTCAGATCCACTCTTAGATCCTACCCACTCAGAGAAAACAACTCCTACCCCTCAGCCTTTATAATACAGGCTTACATCTTAGATCACACAATGATCCTACAATTTGAGTAAGGACTTTGTGGTGATTTACTCCAAAGAATTAATCCTCTGAGTAAGCTACCTGGACTGTGTAGAAACAACACTAACTCTTTACAACAACAAGAAAGTGAATCTTCAAAGTTGTTCTTCTTATGTTGAGAAGATCTATTGCAAAACTCTACACCTTCAAGCTTGAATAAATCTAAAGTAGAATGAAACAGCCTTGAAGATGAACAAGGATAATGATGAGTGCTCTGATAGCTAACCCTTGCAGGAAAAAATAGAGTTTAAGTTCTTGCTGAATTCTTTTTCCCAATTTCAATTTCAACTATTTTATCCAACAAACAAAATGAATAATGCAGAACTCTGTTTTAATTTCTCTGTTTTTACTTTTATATTCCCTTGTACAATGACTCTTTGACCTGTATGGGTAAGAAGTATGGGTAGCTGTAAAGTAGTTTTTCCATTAACTGTATTGTAGAAGGCATGCGATGTCATTTGTCCTTTAGCGTGCAAAACAAGCTACGTTTGAATTTAGTATGACGTCAGCATGACTCAGCACTTGTGGACTTAGCAATTCTCATCATACAATCTGCATAGGCATTGAGTAAAGTTTTGTGACTCAACGCATAAAGGTGTAAAATGTTGCCTTGAGACTCAACACATCTGAACTTTAAGTGTTTTGAGTGGTAAGTCTTCACTCAATGCAATAACACTTATCTAAATAACAGTCTAACTTTTGAGGCATGAGTGACCCTTCATCACTCAACGTTGTTGCCTTTGAAAACTTAACTGATAAGGCATTGAGTGAACCTTCATCACTTAATGATTTTGTACTTAGCATAATACTGCTAGTTGAAGGCATCGAGTGAACCTTCTTCACTCAACGCTTCTAGGCTTGGAAGTTATCATGGCTGAAGGCGATGAGTATTTCTTCTATACTCAATGCTTCTAGACTTGTATAGAATTTCTGACTAAAGGCATTAAGTGACCCTTCTACACTCAATTGTTCTGGATGTTGAGTGAGTCATAATTTATAAATATTCGTATTTTTACATAGTTTATTTATGTAGTTTTAGTTAAATTTTCTATTTTTTTAGTTATTTTTGTTCAATAATTTTTTTTCTTTTTTGTATATATATTCTAACTTAGCTTTTTTTATTTTCTGGAATTTATTCAGAAAAAGCCAAATTTCTCAAAGTACATGCCCGTGTCCCATTCGACACGCCCGTGTCAATCCCGTCTCGACACTCAATGACTCCAGTCGATGTTCAACGTTCGTTGATTCAAGCTCGACGCTTCCAACAACCATTAGACGCTTAGCTGAACACGCCAGTGTCCCTATTGACACGCCCGTTCAATTCCGATCGACGAATCGTCGAGCAGCGCTCGACAAAATTCTGCCAAATTGCGCTCAATGAAATGATACCAACAACCACTCAACGCTTGATGCATCAACACTCGACGATTTGCATGTCACGCCAGTAATAAATTTGACACGCCCTCTTCAATCCCGATATACATTTATCGATCCCAGTTCGATGTTCGTCGAACCCAGCTCAACACCTCCACCAGGCATACCTTATTGACACGCCCGTGACATCCCTGTCACGCCCGTGACCAACACGTGTCCCGTTCCAGAAGCTTCCAGAGATCGACCAGTTACCAAAATATTTCCGTCTTCCGCACGCCCGCATGACACGCCCCTTGTCACGCCCGTGACGAGGGCGTATCACCTCCTTTTTTTGTCTATAAATAGAACTTCTCTGTAATGTCCAAGGGTTCACCTTTTTGGACCATTTTGCTGTTAGATACTGCTTAGATGATTTCCAAGCTATGTAAGGGGAACTTTCTCCCTCCCTCTCTTAGTTTGTTTTAGATTTTTGTTACTCATTTTCATCTTAATAAAATTTGTAGATTTTCTCTCTTTGTTTAGATTGGAATTTCATTTGACTGCCCTCCTTCAGCAATCTTATTTATCTCTTATTCTTCTTTATTTTTCTATGTGTGTGTGAGTGTATGAGAGTAAATTTGCTAGTTTTATGTTTTCTTTTTTTTACTTATTTTTTGTTCTAGGTTTTCTTATAGATTATTAGTTGTTATGCTACCTTCTCTATTTTCTTCCTTAGCTTTTTTAGTAATTTTTATTTAATTCTTATGGGTTTATAAAAACGTTTTTAAAGTGGTTTTTGTTTTATTTTCTTTAACTTGGTTTTTTTATTTTGTAAAATTGTTTGTTCTTTTTAACTTTTCTTCCACTTTTTAAGCATTTTTATAAACATATTAGAATGAAAGTATAATTGTTTTAATTTTTCGAGCACTATGATTTTTTGCTTTTATTTTGAAAAAATTTTGCTTCTTTAATTTTTATTTCTTCTTTTTATTCATTTCTAGAATATTCTAACGGTAAAAATATAGTTCTTTTAATTTTTCGATCACTTCATTTTCTCCTTTTTTGCTTGTGTGCGTGAGTGTATGAGTTAGATTTTCATTGTTTTTCCTTCAAGTAGAGTGCGTGCATGTATGAGATAACATTTTCAGTTTTCATTTCCCACCTACTCGTTTGAGTAGGACTTGTAATTTCCCTCTTACTCCTTTGAGTAGGACTTGTCATTTTACTGCTTTCATTTCCCGTCTACTCATTTGAGTAGGACTCACACTTTACTATTTTCTTTACTACTTTAATTTCCCGCCTACTGATTTGAGTAGGACTCGCACTTTACTGCTTTCTTTACTGCTATAATTTCCCGCTTACTCATTTGAGTACGACTCGTAGTTTTCAGCTTTCATTACTGCTTTAATTTACCGCCTACTCGTTTTAGTAGGACTTGCATTTCAATTATGCATTTTCTTTTCATAAGTCGTCCCCATTCTGATGAGTGGAAAATCGCTCTTAGCCCTCAGTATCGAAGAGCATTGGGAAAGATAAAATCATTTTAAATAATTAAAGGTCCTCTTTTTCTATTTAATTAAAGCACTTAAGGTTTGCCCCGAGTATATGACACATATGACCACAAATCGATGTGTGAGATCTATTTCCGTGGTGCATACGCTAGCTTGCCGAGAGGCCATGCGTATGGATCGATCACCCATGGGTAAAGAGAATGGTGCATAACCTCGAGAGAGGAGAAGCGTAATTCTCTCGGATTGGGTTCCCCACCAAATTACGGGGTTCTTAGCGTAGTGCGGGCATTAAGAGAAATCCTTCGTCGAACGAGAATTCGGTCGAATAGTTTTAATGTTTAGGTGAGCGATAGCCATAAAGATAGGTGAGCACATTCTTTTGGAGCCTCCACGGCCAAGTCGCCCTTTAATTAATTTGAAATTTTGGATCTCTAATTATTAAAAGTTATTTTAGTTCAAATAAATTTGGTTCTGATGCTTTATTTCTTCATCAGCTATTTCAGTTCATTTTTCCGCTTTTATTTTCTTCATTTATTTATATATCTGCCTTAGATAATTAAATCACCCGATAAAATATTATCGGAAAAATAGTAGTCCCTCCAGGAAAAGAGTAGAAATAGTTAACCCGTCCCCGAGAATAATACAAGCCTGATATTCTCCAAAGGAATTTCTTGTACTACACACGATAGGTGCACTTGACTCCTTTCGTTAAAACTCGATTTTAAACTTTCTTTTATATCAAAATAAAATCCACGCGCCCCGCCTTTGAAGCTAAATAAACCACAACCATTAAAATAAATGCACCCGTTGGGCGCCACGAGTTGTAACCATCAATTTTTTTGCTCCATTGTCGGGAGTTTTCGAGTTGTTATTTTGAATTTCTAGATCCTATTACTTTTACCTTTCTCTTTTTTATTATTTCATATATAGATTTATCTATAAAAAAAATGAAATGACGTCGTCTCATAAATTTTTTTAAAAAAACAAAAAATAAGAAAAAAAACAAAAAAATTTTAAAACTAAAAAACTTAAAATTTTAAAAAACTAAAACTAAAAAATAAAAAATAAAAATATATCTAAAAAAACTTAGAATCAAAAAAATTCTTGCCCTTTTGTCTTAATTTTTTTATTTCGAAAATTAAAAAAAAATTTTTTTATTATGTAATATAGTTTTAAAAATAAAAGGCCGGCCGCCTGCTTTTTTTCTTTTTTTTTCTCTCTCTTACAAAAATCCAAAATCCAAAAACAATTTATTTCGAAAAACCTAATTTAAAAAAAACTAAAAAAAAACAATCCCCCAATATCTTAATTTGTTTTTTTCTTGCAACAAAAAAATGTAAATAGTAAAAAAAAAAAATCTCGCCTCGACTTCATCTCGCGCTATTGTGAGCAATAGGGGAACATGCTTCTGTGCCGCCCAAATGACTAAGACGTTAGTTCAATACGAAGTTACACACATAGTTGTAACATCCCATTTCCGGCTAGACCCCTAGGAGTCAGTTGGATTGTGATAGAACCCTAGGAAGCCCAAAAATTGAAATAAATCGACCAAGATTTCGGGTCACGGGTTGGTCACGCCCGTGACCGACCCGTCACGCCCGTGACCTAGGGCGTGACTCCTTCGACGATCGTCGATTTCAGGGAGACGATCGTCGGGCGCAGAATTTTCAGCCCGGCCCTGTCACGCCCGTGACCCAGGTGTCACGCCCGTGACCAAGGGCATGACCCCCTTCGGCGATCGTCGATCTCAGTGCGACGATTGCCGAGCGCGGAATTTGCCTCATGACCCTGTCATGCCCGTGACCCATGTGTCACGCCCGTGACCTAGGGCGTGACCACCCTTCGACGATCGTCGACCTCAGTTCGACGGTCGTCGAACCCAGAATTTGGTCACCCGGGCCTGTCACGCCCGTGACCCATATGTCACGCCCGTGACCTAGGGCATGACCACCCTTCGACGATCGTCGATCTCAGTTCAACGATCGTCGAACCCAAAACTGGCCACCCGGGCCTGTCACGCCCGTGACCTATGTGTCACGCCCGTGACCAAGGCCGAAACGTCAGCCAGACTTTAAATCTCGGTAACTAACGTCTTAATCAATTCTGATTATGGAATAAACAACAGGAATATTTATGGGCCATTTCCGTCCCTAATTAGTTAATAGAATGAGAGAGTGATGTCCAATAGGAAATCGCCACCTGGATCAGCCAATTCATCTTCCACCTTTTCCTCTTCACAACATCATAACTGAAACATTATTAAGCGAAACATTAATGGCCACAAGCGTTAGACCTTTCCCCTCCCTCCTTTTTGCTGCTTTAAAAAGGCCCCTTAGGCTCAAGGATGAAGTTTCCCAGCCCTTACCTGAAGTTTCGAGCCTCCTACCTTGCTGTAGAAGAATTCCGATGACGCCACCGCCGCGCATATAGCATCCCGACGATCGGCTCGACTCCGAACCGCAAATAAGGTCCTCCCCTCCCTCTTCTTCTGCAGATAGATCTTAGAAATCGTTAGGAGGGATATCGGTCTCAAAAGAGCCAGATCGGGTGAGCATTTCCATGGTTTTCCAAAAATTTCATGGTGGCGGGTTCGCCGGAAACCGCCTCTCTGGGGGCCGTGCCGCCGCCCGACGGTAGCCCTCGCCTCAACTGAGGTGGTGGTGGTGGTGGCCGGCCAGGGAGATGGTTGGGTGGCCGGGAAATAGCTTTAGAAAAGCTACAGAATAGTTGTTTTTCTGGTTCTGTTCGGGTTCGGGTAAAGAAGAAGATGAACAGTGCTATTTTATTATATTATATATTGTATAATTAGGAATTAATTCCATTTACTGTGCACTAGATGTAAATTGAAAATTATAGCCCGTAGGGGCTGAAAGATAAAAAGTGGTCAACATAGAAAATGTAGCCCTTGAAGCTAGTTTAATTCAAAATTAATTTCAATCGATTTGGAGTCCTGGTTAGACCACAACACCCTTTTAGGTGAGGTCTATCCATAGGGCTGTCTTGACCTTCGAAAAATTCCCCACTCCAATCCAGTCATCAAAATGACTTGAAATTTGGGGTGTTGCCTAATCTTACCTATATCTAGGTGCTATCCAAAAATTAGGATTTTTGGAAAATATTTGTCTATAGTTTTTAGAAAAATTAAATAATCCTAGCATAAATTAATTAGATGGCTAAATGACTTCCAAACCCTCCCAAATTTTGGTGAGTGGTCCCTGGGTTTATCATAAGGTTCTAGTAAAAATTTAATCTCATTTGGAGAGGTTTTGAATAGGGTTGTGTCCAACCCTAGGATGATCCTTATAGGATAATTTAGGATCAAACACCCCCTTGGTATTTGAGTGGCCATATCACCTCAATAGAGGCTGATACTTTGTTCAAAGACTGTTTAGGGCATGACACTCCCTCCAAGGGAGTTTTGGGGTGGTTTGGTGTAGGGTAGCCCTAGAACCCTAGGGTAGGTACCTTAATGGGGATTTGTAGGGTTGTGAAGGTCATGGGGTCAAATGACCTTGGACTGACTTGAAATTTTGTGGAGAGGACCATAGAGCCATTAAAGTCCTCTGGTGAAAATATTATGGTATTTGGAGACCTTTAGCCCATCTCAAATCCTAACCCTAGTTTAGGTCACAAACTTTAATTTGAATTATTTAGCTATCTAATGAACTTCAAATCAAGTAAAATTTGGGCAAAGAGATTTTCTGCTCAAAATAGCCATGATATAATTTTGTTGAGATTTTTAGATTAATTTATACAGTACTTCATTTACAACTCTAATTGTGCCCAAGATAATTATTTTGATGATTATGGAATTTCTGTTTACTGGAATATTATGAAACCTTGGATTAGGGCATCTTATAGCGTGTTATACCTTTAGAATTTTTCTTGGAAATTTTAACTGATTATTTCTGGTACATACTTCTTTAACGTACTAATTGTGATATGTAGTCAAAAATACAAATAATGTCCAATTACTATTTGGAAAATTATGAAATTAGGTCAGTGGGTGTTTCAAATTATGATAGTTACCCTACAATTTTATCTGGAATTTTAGATGACTAAAAATTGTACCTCCTTCTTTAAGCTGGGAAAATTAGTGTATACATTAAAATAAATTCAGAGCCCAAATATTGGATAAAAATTACGAGACTTGGTTTATGATGGTTCTAGGTCATTATAAAGCTTCTATAATTTTCGTGTGATTTTTGCATATATATTGACAATACTTGCTTCACAATATGGTAAAAGTGGCCTAAAATGGTAAATTAGGAAATGTAGGCCTAAACACCTCTGAAATTTCTAAGAATTTGGAATTACTGCTTATATGACTCAAAGGATTTTTACTGATTTTATGGTGATTTATTGTTGGTTCATTAGTGCACTTCATGTTCATACTAGGGCATTTGGAATCTTAGAATAAATAAATTAAATGCCCGATAAATAGAAAAAAATCATTATTTTCTAGATTTTAGACTTATTAGGTCATGGTAGACCTCCAGTAATTATTATATGAGATTCAGAAGACAGTTTGGAGTACCACCCCTTGCATACCTCATAAAGCTTAGGATGGTCTGCGTTTAGTAAAAACTACAGAAGCTGAACTAGAGTGGGTAATGAACTTGGGAGATGGGATTTTGGTAGTTTTCTGGTTTGGATAGTGTGAGTTAAATCAAGTTCATTATTGGAAGTCAGGATGGGTAGGGTGTGAGATTGACTAGCGATAATCAGTGTTCGGGTTCGATGGAAGATCGTCCTCCCCGAGAAGAGGAAGAGTCAAAGTCACCCTAGGATTAGCCCACTGTAATATAAAAAGGGAATGGGTTAAGGGAACCAATCAATTATAATAAGTGCCTTGGAAAGGGAGTTTTGGGATTCACCCCATCATAGCTCCTAATACCGCTGCGAGCCCTTCACCGGGTAAACCTCGGGAAGTCCAAGGTTAACCTTAACTCTTAGGAATAAAATGATCAAGAGTAACCCTAATAATAGTTCTACCTCACACCTACACTTGTACACTTAGGAAGAAGAATTGGCATGGAATGGGTAGAGTAGGTCCGTGGTCTAAGGGCTTACTAGTATTGATGGTGGTTGGTTTGTAATTGGGAAGTCCAGGGAGCGGGATGCTCGGGGACTTGGTATATGCTTGGAAGCCTAGAGAGCTGGAGGCTCGGTAACATGAGAACTTGTTCAAATATAATTGTCATGATTACATGTGCATAAAAGTGGTGGGTCATCGGTACTAGGCGATCGATCACACCGACATCGATACGTTGACTCGGCGGTGTGGGACACTTAGCCAAGGAAAGCCTGGTGGGTACAGCCAGCACAAGTACACGGATACTCTAGGTTGTGTTCTTCTAGGGGCGTACGGAAGGGCTAGGCCTGGTAGTGTGGTTACCCGCCTAGGAGTGGGGGCCCGACTCACTGTCTCTGTTTGCCACAACGGAGGTTCCTGGGGGTGAAGCTAGCCGCCCGAACAGGTTGAACTAAAGGTCTGTGCGCATAGAGTCGGTGGGTGTGTTGCACTTGCTTGTGCATTTCATAGCATATTTGCATGTCATAGCATAAACATTGCCACCTATCGTATAAGATGGTATGTGACGTTTTATACGATAGGCCCTGCAAAACGACCCTTTGGTCTATAGGGGTAATCCCTATAAATCAATGGTTATATTTTTTGTACTTTCACTTACTTTCTACTCTTAGCTGTATGATAACCGACACCCCAACGTATAAGTGGTATGAGACACTTTATACAATGGGAGCCCTGCAAAAGATCCCTTGGCTTATGCGCTTCCGCGCATAAGTCAAGGTTTTATTTCCTACTTTCTACTTCTGTCATATTTACTATGCACTTGCTAGCTTACATCCGCTGTCACCTGTTTTGACTTATTCTCCACCTTCATGTCCTTCCCTTTCTTCCTCTCCGCTCGGTACCTAGGAGCCATGGGGGAAGGGGTAGGGGATGATAGGGCTTAGTCTTTATGATTAAGGGTTTTTGAACCACAATATTTTAGGTGTACCATATGGAAGGGTCACAGGTGTTGCAGTTTCTGTCAGAGTTGACCCCGCGACTGTGTTACCATTGTCACCAGTCGGGACATACACAGGTCAAATGCCCCTTTGTTGGAACACCCTAGTTTGAATTTGGGTTAGGATCACTTTGTCTTTAAGTTTATTAGATTGACCCATCAATGTAAAGCTAAGGGTCATAGGTTGTGCTAAGTCAGAGGCTCTCAGAGATTGAAGAAATCAGCTTAGAGAAATCAGTCAGAGAAATCAGTCAGAGAAATCAGAATTCTACATTATGCTCTGGTCGACGATCGTCGAGCTCCGATCGAAGATCGTCGAGCTCAACTCTGCAGAAACGTTGAGCTCAGGTCGACGTTTTATCTCTAGATCTAGTCGACGCTTTAGCTCTGAGCTCAGGTCGACGTTTTATCTCTAGATCTGGTCGACGCTTTAGCTCTGAGCTCAGGTCGACGTTTTATCTCTAGATCTGGTCGACGCTTTAGCTCCAAGCTCAAGTCGACGCTTTTTCCCTGAGTTCAGATCGACATTTTCTGTTGAAGTTCAGGTCGACGCTTTCTGTCCAGCTGTGGTCGACGATTCCTGTCCAGCTCTGGTCGACGCTAGTCGAGCTCCGATCGACTATTTCTGCTACCAATTCAAGATCAGTTATAGAATTATTTCGAATTCTTTCAGAGTTAATTGCTATATTAATTGCCAAAGATTTTATAGCCGTTTCAAGCATCTGATGCAAATGTCAAGGAAGGACAAAATGGAATGTTTCTTACGACTTTCCTCTAGAGGCAGCAGTAATAATTGCAAGAATTCAAAATGTCTGTTGCTCATTTCTCAGAATAAATATACAGAGAAACAGTGGATCAATACACAAGAAAAACCAAGAATAGAGATAACCTACACAGCAAGTGCTCTTCTCAGATCTACTGTTCTAGGAAGCCTGAAGAGACAACTACTCTACATCAGTCTGAAGGCTTACTAAAAGATCAATATCATCAAGGCTTCATCATTCTCTCCAAGACAACTCACATTTCAGCCTTGCTGAAATCATCATTTGCTGGAGCAGTCATTCATTGAAGGCCTATCACCTTGTGCAAAACTTCCACTCCTGAACCTTCTGCTAATCTCAGGGGGAGCTTTGACATCTTCATCATATCCACTAGTGCTTCTCTCATTTGATTTGAGAATAGAGAAGACAACATCAACCTCTTTACTTTTTACTTTCCTGCTGTAAAAAGGTTATCAAGACTCCCTTCAAAAGTTTTGAGTGTGGTTCTGAGAGCCTTGTCAAAACTCAGTGGTGGCAAGACACCTGATCAAAAAATCTAGTTTTGGTTTTTGAGCACCTTGTCAAAAGCTCATTGGTGTCAGGACACCTGATCAACTCTTCCTGAGTGGATTCCTACCAAGGGTGGTAGAAGAGTGGATGTACCCAAGTTTAGGGGAACCACTATAAAATTCTTGTGTCGTTTGGATTGCTCTTTTCTTTTATTTTTTTATTTTTTATTCTTGTTGTGTGATTGCTCTAATCTCTAGGATAGATCTCACTTTCAATTGGTATTAGAGGGAGGTTGGTTATACAACAACTAAACCATCACTAGGTTGGTTGCTTGTACAGGCTAACACCTGAACCAAAAGATCTCTGTTTTGATCCATTCTAGTTAGATTAATTATTTTTCACATAGCAAGAATATGGAATATTCTAGCACCAGACCTCCTAAGTGCAACATAAACAAATTTGCACTTTGGAAGACAAGAATTAAGTCATTTATGGACAATATTGATGAAGAAATATTTTATGCCATTATGACAGGTCTCCCAACCTCAGCAACAACAACTAAAAGGGCCAAGCTAGCTGATGCTAGAGCCATGAATATCCTAGCACAGTCATTATCTGATGACTTGTTTCAGGAAGTTGTTAAATGCTCAACAGCTAAGGAGATATGGGATTCTCTTCATCAAATGGCTTCTGAACCAGTGGATGGAACTAGAGAAAGAAGCCACAACATCCTATTTGAAGAAGGAGAATCAATATCCCTAGATGTTATTTGGGATGTTTCAGATGATGAATCAACATTTGAAGATGAAGAGGAGGAAGCAAGGGCCAAAACATTCTGCTTAATGGCCATCAGTACCTCTTGCAGCAGTTTAGAGGCTGAACAAACAGAAGGCAAATCAAAACCTGAAGAGGATCAGGTATTATCTAACTCTGTTTTTTGTTCAGTTAACTTAGAACTTCAATTTTGCTGCCAAAGTTCAATAAAACCTAAGGAGGAAACAAAACTTCTCAGAGGAATGTTTTCAGAATATATTCAAAGGAAGAAGAAATATTTTAATCAACAAAATGAGTTCAGACCATCAAACTCAGTCTGCCCTTTCATAAATCTGATTCATAAATATAAGGATAAACTAATTAAAATATTTTCAAATCCTTTTCCTATTTGGAACAAATTTATTAGGAAACATCTCTTCTTATGGCTGTTTCTATCTTTTTGATATTTTGTTCAAAATTATTTTAGGACTTCTGTATGTGAATTCTCTGTCAGATACTTTATATTTCTTATAGATCTTTTTCTAAATTCATCTAGATTGAGTCTTCTACTCTAGCTGCATTGGTCAACAGTGATCATGGCACTGAGTTTGAATCTCTTCTGATGAAAAGAAATTCTATAAGAAGGAAGATATCAGACTTTGTTTTTCAGATCCAGAATCCTAATAAAATTTGCTGGACAAATATCATTTTTCTGCTAACATATTCTCTTTAAGGAGAGAGCAATCTCTACCATAGCTTTTTGCAGGTACCATCTATAAGAGTTAGCTGGATGACTCAATCAAAATCCAATTTTCAAAGTCATCTCAGCCTCCTCCAATCACAGTTACTGCATCAACATAGGGGGACATTGTAATGCCAGCAGAAATCAGTTTTTAACGGCAACAAGAGCCAGCATTGAAAATTTTTTCTTTTTATATCTTATGCTTTGTAATATTTATTGTAATATTTTCATTTTCATGTAAATAGTAATCCTAACCCAAATAGGGGGAGATTGTTGGAATACCCTAGTTTGAATTTGGGTCAGGATCACTATGTCTTTAATTTTATTAGATTGACCCATCAATGTATAGCTAAGAGTCATAGGTTGTGCTAAGTCAGAGCCTCTCAGAGATTGAAGAAATCAGCTTAGAGAAATCAGTCAGAGAAATCAGTCAGAGAAATCGGAATTCTACATTATGCTCTGGTCGACGATCGTCGAGCTCCGATCGAAGATCGTTGAGCTCAACTCTGCAGAAATGTTGAGCTCAGTTCGACGTTTTATCTCTAGATCTGGTCGACGCTTTAGCTCTGAGCTCAGGTCGACGTTTTATCTCTAGATCTGGTCGACGCTTTAGCTCTGAGCTCATGTCGACGTTTTATCTCTAGATCTGGTCGACGCTTTAGCTCTGAGCTCAGGTCGACGTTTTATCTCTAGATCTGGTCGACGCAATAGCTCCAAGCTCAGTTCGACGCTTTTTCACTGAGTTTAGACCGACACTTTGTCGTCAAGCTCAGGTCAACGCTTTTTCCCTGAGTTCAGATCGACGTTTTCTGTTGAAGTTCAGGTCGACGCTTTCTGTCCAGCTGTGGTCGACGATTCCTGTCCAGCTCTGGTCGACGCTAGTCGAGCTCCGATTGACTATTTCTGCTACCAATTCAATATCATTTATAGAATTATTTCGAATTCTTTCAGAGTTAATTGCTGCATTAATTACCAAAGATTTTATAGCCGTTTCAAGCATCTGATGCAAATGTCAAGGAAGGACAAAATGGAATGTTTCTTACGACTTTCCTCCAGAGGCAGCAGTAATAATTGCAAGAATTCAAAATGTCTGTTGCTCATTTATCAGAATAAATATACAGAGATACAGTGGATCAATACACAAGAAAAACCAAGAATAGAGATAACCTACATAGCATGTGCACTTCTCAGATCTACTGTTCCAGGAAGCCTGAAGAGACAACTACTCTACATCAGTCTGAAGGCTTACTGAAAGATCAATATCATCAAGGCTTCATCATTCTCTTCAAGACAACTCACATTTCAGCCTTGCTGAAATCATCATTTGCTGGAGCAGTCATTCATTGAAGGCCTATCACCCTGTACAAAGCTTCCACTCCTGAACCTTCTGCTAATCTCAGGGAGATCTTTAACATCTTCATCATATCCACTAGTGCTTCTCTCATTTTATTTGAGAACAGAGAAGACAACATCAACCTCTTTACTTTTTACTTTCCTGCTGTAAAAGGGTTATCAAGACTCCCTTCAAAAGTTTTGAGTGTGGTTCTGAGAGCCTTGTCAAAACTCAGTGGTGGCAAGACACCTGATCAAAAAATCTAGTTTTGGTTTTTAGGCACCTTGTCAAAAGCTCATTGGTGTCAGGACACCTGATCAACTCTTCTTGAGTGGATTCCTACCAAGGGTGGTAGAAGAGTGGATGTACCCAAGTTTAGGGGAACCACAATAAAATTCTTGTGTCGTCTGGATTGCTCTTTTCTTTTATTTTCTTTATTTTTTATTCTTGTTGTGTGATTGCTCTAATCTCTAGGATAGATCTCACTTTCACCCTTGATGGTTAGGATCCCACCAGCTCAGCAGCCAGGAGGCCGAAGACGTAGACGCAGACGTGGATTGCGAGGCGGCGATGGCTGGCCAAAAAGGAAGAAGCACCCAGAGATGCAGCACCAGCAGAGCACGGAGTCGGTGGAGATGGGCCAGTCTAGCTTGGGTGCTCTCAGTTCAGTGACAGTTACGGTGATGCTTAGTTTTAGTTTTGCTTCCGCAAGTGACTTGTAGTGAGGATATGATGTACCGGGCATAAGCCCTCCATTTGTACTCTGATATATTATTATTGTGGACACTCCCTTCGTGGAGATTTATTTATATACATGTGGTTATGTGGACTTGCTTTTACTTCATTATGCTACTATTTTGCGATCGAAAAGGGCCGGCAGAATTGGCGTTTTGTAGTGGCGGCCTTCCCGGGAGTCGGTGCCACCGCAAAGCGGCAGTTCTGGGCTAAGACTCCGGTGTTTAAAAAAAAGGGGGGGGGGGTCTTATAAGTGGTATCAGAGCAAACCTCGATCGGAAAAGTAGCAGTCCACTAACCCTGGGTCACCCCCGCTCGAGTTTAGTTTGGGGACAAACTAAGCAGTGAAAGCAGTGGTGTGCCCATAAGGGAAATCACATGTAAAAGTCCACTTCATCATTAATTGGAATCCTTCTTTGTAGCCTGTGACCTACCCTAGCCCCAGCAGGGAACACCTCCGGCTGCAAAGAACATTTCACATAATTCTCTAGTCTACGAGTTAGACCCAGCCCACTAGGACTCACTACTAACCATGATGACTTTTAGTATGTCCTAGTCCAAAATAGACCTTGGGTATGAATTTAGTTAAGGTAAGGAGATACCCAAAGAGAATAAAGGAGGAGTTTAGCACGAGAATGACTACCTAAGACGTAAACTCAGGTGTCCCAACTATCCCAATCAAGGATTATTCAAAGCGGTAGAATACTTTAAAGAGAATTGAGACCAATAATACATTAGCAGAATGGTAAAAGACAAGTAGTCTTAACCCTCAATATCGGTAATAAAATTACCTGGAGGCAACCACCGAGACAAACACTGAGGGTCGGATAGGAATTCGAGTTCGGAAGATACCCATTTGGGATTGGGAACATTTTGGCCCAAATAAAGTTGTCGTAAATGTGACTCAGAGAGTATAAAGTATGGAGTATATTAACGAGTTTTAAGGTGGAACCCCAAGTCGAAGATTGATGCCCTAGGGGTTGTGCACCCAGCTAGGACAGATGTAACAGGGTAATGTCAAGATACTTAGCCCAAGATAGGTAGGGGCCGATCTTTTGTTTATTGGGGGCTAAACTCTTGTTTATTAGGCAAACTAGTATTGGCTTGGGTTCCCTTGGACCTAGTTTAGGGAAAGTGGCGTAACAAACATGGTTGGAATGATGACCCGTAGCGTTACCAAGATAATGACATTGTAATAAGACGGAATAATTACGAGAATTAACTATTATCACATAAAATTGGGTGACGGGTAATAAGATTCGGGATATCTGAGAAGGTAAAGATTTAATCGCTAGGTTGTATCATCAGAAGGATGATGTATCTCAGAACATGTACCCCCGGAATGGAAATTTGAGGACATCGCGATGGATTTTATTCATGGACTTCCCCGATCACGGACGGGAAATGACTCGACTTGGGTCATCGTCGATCGGTTGACGAAGGTGGTCAGTTTCATTCCGATCAAGAAGGATGACTCTGTGGGGGGCACTAGTGCGGAGATTTGTGGAGCAGATTGTTCGATACCACGGGGTGCGTGGTCGGAGCAAGAAGCTCAGTCCTAGGTATATGGGCCCTTATAGGATCCTGGAGCGAATCGGGGCCCTAGCTTACAGGCTGGAGATTTCCACCAGAGCACTCCACTTTTCGGTCAAGTATACCTCCCAACCCCTCTGGACAATCAATTTGCGTTCCTATTTTTAAACCAATAAGTCTGAAATTTCAAGAATAGAGGCTAATCCTTTGTTTATTGGGATATACACCATATCAATTGGACGAACTGGTTTTGGAATCAAAACTGCACCCAGCAAACCTAACGTAGAGATGTAATCTTTCAATTCTCATGGGATGTTACAAGCTTCTATTCCCGATTAGAGTCCCATAGGCTTAACCTTGATTTAGGGGACAAAATCTTTGTTTTGTTTATTGGGATTTGTAACATCCCATTTCCAGCTAGACCCCTAGGAGTCGGTTGGATTATGACAGAACCCTAGGAAGCCCAAAAATTGAAATAAATCGACCAAGATTTCGGGTCACGGGTTGGTCACGCCCGTGACCGACCCGTCACGCCCGTGACCTAGGGCATTACTCCTTCGACGATCGTCGATCTCAGGGAGACGATCGTCGGGCGTAGAATTTTCAACCCGGCCCTGTCACGCTCGTAACCCAGGTATCATGCCCGTGACCAAGGGCGTGACCCCCTTCGGCGATCGTCGATCTCAGTGCGACGATCGCCGAGCGCGGAATTTGCCTCATGACCCTGTCACGCCCGTGACCCATGTGTCACGCCCGTGACCTAGGGCGTGACCACCCTTCGACGATTGTCGACCTCAGTTCGACGGTCGTCGAACCCCGAATTTGGTCACCCGGGCCTGTCACGCCCGTGACCCATGTGTCACGCCCGTGACCTAGGGCGTGACCACCCTTCGACGATCGTTGATCTCAGTTCGACGATCGTCGAACCCAGAACTGGCCACCCGGGCCTGTCACGCCTGTGACCTATGTGTCACGCCTATGACCTATGTGTCACGCCCGTGACCAAGGCCGAAACGTCAGCCAGACTTTAAATCTCGGTAACCGACGTCTTAATCAATTCTGATTATGGAATGAACAACATGAATATTTATGGGCCGTTTCCGTCCCTAATTTGTTAATAGAATGAGAGAGTGAGGTCCAATAGGAAATCTCCACCTGGATCAGCCAATTCATCTTCCACCTTTTCCTCTTCCCAACATCATAACCGAAACGTTATTAAGCAAAACATTAATGGCCACAAGCATTAGACCTTTCCCCTCCCTCCTTTTTGCTGCTTTAAAAAGGCCCCTTAGGCTCAAGGATGAAGTTTCCCAGCCCTTACCTGAAGTTTCGAGCCTCCTACCTTGTTGTAGAAGAATTCTGACGACGCCACCGCCGCGCATATAGCATCCCGACGATCGGCTCGACTCCGAACCGCGAATAAGGTCCTCCCCTCCCTCTTCTTCCGCGGATAGATCGTAGAAATCGTTAGGAGGGATATCGGGCTCAAAAGAGCCAGATCGGGTGAGCGTTTCCATGGTTTTCCAAAAATTTCATGGTGGCGGGTTCGCTGGAAACCGCCTCTCCGGCGGCCGTGCCGCCGCCCGACGGTAGCCCTTGCCTCAACTAAGGTGGTGGTGGTGGTGGCCGGCCAGGGAGATGGTTGGGTGGCCGGGAAATAGCTTTAGAAAAGCTACAGAATAGTTGTTTTTCTGGTTCTGTTGGGGTTCGAGTAAAGAAGAAGATGAACTGTGTTATTTTATTATATTATATATTGTATAATTAGGAATTAATTCCATTTACTGTGCCCTAGATGTAAACTGAAAAATATAGCCTGTAGGTGCTGAAACATAAAAAGTAGTCAACATAGAAAATGTAGCCCTTGAAGTCTAGTTTAATTCAAAATTAATTTCACTCGATTTGGATTCCTGGTTAGACCACAGCACCCTTTTTGGTGAGGTCTATCCATAGGGCTGTCTTGACCTTAGAAAAATTCCCCACTCCAATCCAGTCATCAAAATGAGTTGAAATTTGGGGTGTGGCCAAATCTTATTTATATCTAGGTGCTATCCAAAAATTAGGATTTTTGGAAAATATTTGTCTATAGTTTTTAGAAAAATTCAATAATCCTAGCATAAATTAATAAGATGGCTAAATGACTTCCAAACCCTCCCAAATTTTGGTGAGTGGTCCTTGGGTTTATCATAAGGTTCTGGTAAAAATTTAATCTAACTTGGAGATGTTTTGAATAGGGTTGTGTCCAACCCTAGGATGATCCTTATAGGATAATTTAGGATCAAACACCCCCTTGGTATTTGAGTGGCCATATCACCTCAACAGAGGCTGATACTTTGTCCAAAGACTGTTTAGGGCATGACACTCCCTCCAAGGGAGTTTGGGGGGGGTTTGGTGTAGGGTAGCTCTAGAACCCTAGGTACCTTAATGGGGATTTGAAGGGTTGTGAAGGTCATGGGGTCAAATGACCTTGGACTGACTTGAAATTTGGTGGAGAGGACCGTAGAGCCATTAAAGTCCTCTGGTGAAAATATTATGGTATTTGGAGACCTTTAGCCCATCTCAAATCCTAACCCTAGTTTAGGTCACAAACTTTAATTTGAATTATTAACCTATCTACTGAACTTCAAATCAAGTAAAATTTGGGCAAAGGGATTTTCTGGTCACAGTAGCCATGATATAATTTTGTTGAGATTTTTAGATTAATTTATACAGTACTTCATTTACAACTCTAATTATGCCCTATATATTTATTTTGATGATAATGGAATTTATGTTCACTGGAATATTATGAAACGTAGGATTAGGGCAACTTATAGCGTGTTATACCTTCAGTATTTTTCTTGGAAATTTTAACGGATTATTTCTGGTACATACTTCGTTAACGTACTAATTATGATATGTAGTCAAAAATACAAATATTGTCCAATTACTATTTGGAAAATTATGAAATTGGGTCAGCGGGTGTTTCAAATTATGGTAGTCACCCTGTAATTTTATTTGGAATTTTAGATGACTTAAAATAATACCTCCTTCTTTAAGCTGGGAAAATTAGTGTTTTACATTAAAATAAATTCAGAGCCCAAATATTAGATAAAAATTATGAGACTTGGTTTAAGATGGTTTTAGGTCATTATAAAGCTTCTATAATTTTATTGTGATTTTTGGATATATATTTACAGTACTTGCTTCACAATATGGTAAAAGTGGCCTAAAATGTTAAATTTTGAAATGTAGGCCTAAACACCTCTGAAATTTCTAAGAATTTGGAATTACTGCTTATATGACTCAAAGAATTTTTACTGATTTTATGGTGATTTATTGTTGGCTCATTAGTGCACTTCATGTTCATACTCTGGCATTTGGAATCTTAGAATAAATAAAATAAATGCCCGATAAATAGAAAAAATCATTATTTTCTGGATTTTAGACTTATTAGGTCATGGTAGAACTCTAGTAAATATTATATGAGATTCGGAAGACAGTTTGGAGTACCACCCCTTGCATACCTCATAAAGCTTAGGATGGTCTGCGTTTAGTAAAAAACTGCAGAAGCTGAACTAGAGTGGGTAATGAACTTGGGAATTGGGTTTTGGTAGTTTGATGGTTTGGATAGTGTGAGTTAAATCAAGTTCATTATTGGAAGTCAGGATGGGTAGGGTGTGAGATTGACTAGCGATAAGCAGTGTTCGGGTTCGACGGAGGATCGTCCTCCCCGAGAAGAGGAAGAGTCAAAGTCACCCTAGGATTTGTCCACTGTAATATAAAAAGTGAATGGGTTAAGGGAACCAATCAATTATAATAAGTGCCTTGGAAAGGGAGTTTTGGGATTCACCCCATCATAGATCCTAGTACCGCTGCGAGCCCTTCACCAGGTAAACCTCTGGAAGTCCAAGGTTAACCTTAACTCTTAGGAATAAAATGATCAAGAGTAACCCTAATAATAGTTCTACCTCACACCTACACTTGTACACTTAGGAAGAAGAATTGGCATGGAATGGGTAGAGTAGGTCCGTGGTCTAAGGGCCTACTAGTATTGATGGTGGTTGGTTTGTAATTGGGAAGTCCAGGGAGCGGAATGCTCGGGGACTTGGTATATGCTTGGTAGCCTAGAGAGCTGGAGGCTCGGTAACATGAGAACTTATTCAAATATAATTGTCATGATTGCATGTGCATAAAGTGGTGGGTCATCGGTACTAGGCGATCGATCACACCGATAGTGGTACGTTGACTCGGCGGTGTGGGACACTTAGCCAAGGAAAGCCTGGTGGGTACAGCCAGCACAAGTACGCGGATACTCTAGGTTGTGTTCTTCAAGGGGCGAACGGAAGGGCTAGGCCTGGTAGTGTGGTTACCCGCCTAGGAGTGGGTGGCCCGACTCACTGTCTCCGTTTGCCACAACGGAGGTTCCTGGGGGTGAAGCTAGCCGCCCGAATAGGGGGAACTAAAGGTCTGTGCGCATAGAGTCGGTGGGTGTGTTGCACTTACTTGTGCATTTCATAGCATATTTGCATGTCATAGAATAAACATTGCTACCTATCGTATAAGATGGTATGGGACGTTTTATACGATAGGCCCTGCAAAACGACCCCTTGGTCTATAGGGGTAATCCCTATAAATCAATGGTTATATTTCTTGTGCTTTCACTTACTTGCTACTCTTAGTTGTTTGATAACCGACACCCCAACGTATAAGTGGTATGGGACACTTTATACGATGGGAGCCCTGCAAAAGATCCCTTGGCTTATGCGCTTCCGCGCATAAGTTAAGGTTATATTTCCTACTTTCTACTTCTGTCATATTTACTATGCACTTGCTAGCTTAGGTCCGCTGTCACCTATTTTGACTTATTCTCCACCTTCATGTCCTTCCCTTTCTTCCTCTACGCTCGGTACCTAGGAGCCATGGGGGAAGGGGTAGGGGATGATAGGGCTTAGTCTTTATGACTAACGGTTTTTGAACCACAACATTTTAGGTGTACCATATGGAAGGGTAACAGGTGTTGCAGTTTCTGTCAGAGTTGACCCTGCGACCGTGTTACCATTGTCACCAGTCGGGACATACACGGGTCAAATGCCCCTTGATGGGTAGGATCCCACCAGCTCAGCAGCCAGGAGGCCGAAGACGTAGACGCAGACGTGGATTGCGAGGCGGCGACGGCAGGCCAAAAAGGAAGAAGCACCCAGAGATGCAGCACCAGCAGAGCACGGAGTCGGTGGAGATGGGCCAGTCTAGATTGGGTGCTCTCGGTTCAGTGACAGTTACGTTGACGCATTGTTTTAGTTTTGCTTCCGCGAGTGACTTGTAGTGAGGATATGATGTACCGGGCATAGGCCCTCCTTTTGTACTCTGATATATTATTATTGTGGACACTCCCTTCGTGGAGATTTATTTATATACATGTGGTTATGTGGACTTGCTTTTACTTCATTATGCTACTATTCTGCGATCAAAAAGGGCCGGCAGAATTGGCGTTTTGTTGTGGCGGCCTTCCCGGGAGTCGGTGCCACCACAAAGCGGCAGTTCTGGGCTAAGACCCTGGTGTTTAAAAAAAAGGGGGGGGGGTCTTACACATACTTGCCCCCCAACCACCCGCAAACTTTTGACCGAGTTTATCTTTTTTGTTTTTCTGTTATATTTTTGCTCTTTATTATTAATAATGCAGGGTTTTTAAACGGGCCTCCCCGAACGCATTTCAGGGAAGTTTTCTCCCTCCTGTCCTCTTTTTTGTACATACCTGCATTTTATTTCATATCGTTCCGCATACTTATATTGCAACATTTGGGACAATGTTGGAATTTAGTATAGGGGTGTTTTTCTATTTTTTGCACTTTCTTTTTTCCGCACTTTTATATTCTGCAATCATTAAAAATTACAAAAAAAGATACAAAAATTAAATATCCAAAAAAAATTTATTTTACCATAAAAAATATTAATAAACAAAAAAAATTATAAAACAAAAATACCAAAAACAATTTTTTTACTTTGTAAATATTCTTTGTAAATATTCTCTTTCCCCTCTTCCTTTTTCTCTCTCATCTTTGTAAATAAAGTTCTCTTCTTCTTGTAAATATTTTCATAAATGAAAAAAATGAAAAAAAAAATAAAATAAAAATGATCATAACTCTAAAAAATTACAAAAAAAAGAGAATAACTCTAAAAATAGAAAAAAAAGATAATAACCCTAAAAACAAAAAAAAATTATTTATTATGTAACAAATAAATCAATATCTCATTCTTAACCCATTTCGCTCTCCAAAAATCTTGTTTTGAGTTTATTTATAAGCGAATTTTATTAATTCTTTGTTTACTATTCGTTTATTAATTGAAGATTGATTGATTTGAATATCTGAAGTTAAGTTTTAAATAATTTCTTATGCTTTTATTTTTTTTAGATAAGGGTCTTGTTTTTCAGCACTTCTACTTTATCTAAATAATTGCACGTGTATTTTGTTAAAACATAACAACCTTAGACTTCAATAATGTTTACTCCAAGTTTTTTTTTTAAATATTGGAACGTTCAATTTATAAAGGTTGCTCTCAAATTTTTTTATTAAAATCTAGTTTTCTTCTTAAAGAAAGAAAAATAACCCATCTCCCATTTTTTTCATGTCTTACTTGGCATGATTTAATCCCCTTTTATCCTTAAATGAATCTATGTAAATGAGAATAAGATTTCGTTCTGTAACATATACATCCAATATTTTAAAAGATTATAAGTTACGGAGTAAGAGGATAAAATTCATTACTCATATATATATACATTGAGTTAATATGAAGTTGTTCAAAAACATTATATGTTAGAAAAATAAGATTTCATTTTCCTAAAACATCCAAAAGCAAAAAAAAATTAAAAATTTATTAGAGGTTTGAGAAAAAATTACCTCACCTCTAAAACCAAAGCCCTCTTCATAAAACCACATCCTCCCCCTTAGCCAATTTCAATGATTCTAGACTTAATTTAAAATCTTTTTGAGAGCATAATTTTTCAATTTCATTATTTTCTTTAATTTTTACAAGCTAAAGTTCATATGATTCAAGCCTATTTTTGTTAACCTTACAAATACAATTTTTGCTTTCTATTTGATTATATCGAGAAGTTTTAAGCCGAAACACTTCCTCATTTAAAATTTTTGTCATAATTTAGGACTTAACTCTTATACCCCAGTTGTTTATTTAGATCTCTCTTTTAATTAATTTTAGCGGTAGCTAAATTTAGGATTTCTTCTAATTCCTTATAAGTTCATCTCCAACTTTTGCTCTAGAATATCAAAAACTTAAGTATGGGGGTATTTGATAAGTTGTAAATATTTGTATTTTTACATAGTTTATTTATGTAGTTTTAGTTTATTTTTATTTTTTTTAGTTATTTTTGTTCAAAAAATTGTTTCTTTTTGTATATATATCTAACTTAGCTTCATTTTATTTTCTGCAATTTTTTCAGAAAAAGCCAAATTTCTCAAAGTACACGCCCGTGTCCCATTCGACACGCCCGTGTCAATCCCGTCTCAACACTCAATGCCTCCAGTTCGACATTCAACGTTCGTTGATCCAAGCTCGACGCTCCAAGCAACCATTCAACGCTTAGCTGAACACAATCGTGTCCCGATTGACATGCCTGTGTCCCGATTGACACGCCCGTATTAATTCCGATCAATGATTCATCAAGCAGTGCTCAATGAAATTCTGCCAAATTGCGCTCGACGAAATGAAACCAACAACCACTCGACGCTCGATGCCTCAACACTCGACGATTTGCATGTCACGCCCGTAATAAATCTGATATGCCCGTGTCAATCCCGATCGATGTTCGTCGATCCCAGCTCGAAGTTCGTCTATCCTAGTTTGACATTCGTCGAACCCAGCTCAACACCTCCACCAGGCACACCTTTTTGATGCGCCCGTGACATCCCTGTCATGCCCGTGACCAAAACATGTCCCGTTCCGGAAGCTTCCAGAAATCGACCAGTCACCAAAATTTTTCCGTCTTCAGCATGTCAGCATGACACGCCCCCTTATCACGCCCGTGACCAGGGCGTATCACCTCATTTATTTGTTTATAAATAGAACTTCTCTATAATGTCCAAGGGTTCACCATTTAGGACCATTTTGCTGTTAGGTGCTGCTTAGATGATTTCCAAGCAATGTAAGGAGAACTTTCTCCCTCCCTCTCTTAGTTTGTTTTAGCTTTTTGTAACTCATTTTTATGTTAATAAAATTTGTAGATTTTCTTTCTTTGTTTAGATTGGATTTCATTTGAGCGCCCTCTTTCAGCAATCTTATTTATCTCTTATTTTTCATATTTTTCTATGTGTGTGTGAGTGTATGAGAGTAAATTTGCTAGTTTTATGTTTTCTTTTTTTTTACTTAGTTTCTGTTCTAGGTTTTCTTATAGATTATTAGTTGTTATGCTAGCTTCTCTCATTTTCTTCCTTAGCTTTTTTAGTAATTTTTATTTCATTCTTATGGGTTTATAAAAATGTTTTTAAAGTTGTTTTTGTTTTAATTTCTTTAACTTAGTTTTTTTTATTTTGTAAATTTTTTTTTCTTTTGAACTTTTCTTCCACTTTTTAAGCATTTTTATGAACATATAAGAATGAAAGTATAATCGTTTTAATTTTTTGAGCACTTTGATTTTTTGCATTTATTTTAAAAAAAATTTACTTCTTTAATTTTTATTTTTTTCTTTTTATGCATTTCTAGCATATTCTAACGGTAAAAATATAGTTATTTAATTTTTCGATCACTTTGCTTTTCTCCTTTTTTTGCTTGTGTGCGTGAGTATATTAGTTAGATATTCATTGTTTTTTTATTCAAGTAGAGTGCATGCGTGTATGAGATAGCATTTTCAGTTTTCATTTCACGCCTACTGGTTTAAGTAGGACTTGTAATTTCCAGCTTACCCGTTTGAGTAGGACTTATAATTTCCCGCCTACTCATTTGAGTAGGACTTGTCATTTTACTGCTTTCATTTCCTGCCTACTCATTTGAGTAGGACTCGCACTTTACTACTTTCTTTTTTGATTTAATTTCTCGCCTACTCGTTTGAGTATGACTCACACTTTACTGCTTTAATTTCCCGCCTACTCGTTTGAGTAGGACTCGCAATTTCTAGCTTTCTTTACTGCTTTAATTTCCCGCCTACTCGTTTGAGTAGGACTTGCATTTCAATTATGCATTTTCTTTTCATAAGCCGTCCCCTTTCCAATGAGTGGCAAATCTCTCTTAACCCTCAGTATCGAAGATCATTGGGACAAATAAAATCATTTTAAATAATTAAAGGTCCCCTTTTTCACTTTAATTAAAGAACTTAAGGTTTGCCCCGTGTATTCGACACGTAGGACCACATATCGATGTGTTGGCTCTATTGCCGTTGTCAATATGCTAGCTTGCTGAGAGGCCGTGCGTATGGACCTATCACCCTTGGGTAAATAGAATTGTGTGCATAACCTCGAGAGAGGAGAAGCGTAATTCTCCCGGATTGGATTCCCCACCCAATAGCGAGGTTCTTAGCATAATGCAGACATTAAGAGGAATCCTTCGTCGAACGAGAGTTCGGTCGAATAGTCTTCATATTCAGGTGAGCGATAGCCCTAGAGATATGTGAGCTCATTCTCTTGGAGCCTCCACGGCCAAGTCGACCTTTAATTAATTTGAAATTTAGGATCTCTAATTATTAAAATTTATTTTAGTTCAAATCTATTCGGTTCCGATGCGCTATTTCTTCATCGACTTTTTCAGTTCATTTTTCTTCTTTTATTTTCTGCATTTTTTTATATATCTACCTTAAATAATTAAATCCCCCGACAAAATATTATCGGTAAAATAATAGTCCTGCCAGGGAAAGAGTAGAAATAGTCAACCCGTCCCCGAGAACAATACGACCCCGATATTCCCGACCGGAATATCCTGTACTACACGCGATAGGTTCACTTGCCTCCTTTCATTAAAACTCGGTTTCAACCCTTTTTTATATCAAATAAAATCTGCGCGCCCTGCCCTTCCAGCTAAATAAACCATTAACGATTAAAATAAATCCACCCGCGGGGTGTCGCGAGTTTTAACCATCAGTGTACCTTCTTCACTCAACGCTTCTATACATGGATAGATTTTCTTTGAGAAGGCGTTGAGTGAATGACCTTCACTCAATGCTTCTGGACTTAACTGCTTTCTTTTATAGGGCATTGAGTGAGCCTTTTCACTCAACACTTTTGTACATGGATATATTTTATTTGAGAAGGAATTGCGGGAATGTCCTTCACTCAATACTTCTGGACTTAGCAAAATTAGAGTCCAACTCCACTGAGGCTTTGAATGACTGAGCTTCTGTGAATGCTTTTAAGCCTCAGTCATTGGTTGATGAGTACTCACTCAACGCTTCTGTAGTTAGGCAAAATTCTGCCTCTCAATAGTTTCCTATCTTGAGTCCAACTAAAGTTCTGACCCTATCAACCTGTATAACCATTGAATAGTAGACAAGCTGCATATATTTAACTTGAACATATATCAAATACAAACATATGTATACTATTGACTTGTGGGCCTTCTTCAAATCTGGAAAATTTTGATCAATGGACCCAACACACATATACGGTCTCAGCCACAAAGCGCTTCATGCTTTCATTAAGCTTCAACGCCGGTCGTATTCTATCTGCAAGGTCGCATTGCACCTTCGTCTAGTTCAAGCATGAATTTGTCGTTGTTCCTCTTTCGATGCAAGAGATTCTCAAGACTTCTAAGTCACTAATTAGATGCTCAATATGCATCAAAATCAAATTGGCTTATGTATAAGCTCTTCTACTCAATGCATCCACAACAACATTTCCCTTACCGTGAATACAATGAATCTTGAAGGTGTAGTCCCCAAGGAACTCTATCCACCTCTATTGTCGCATGATCAAATCTTTATGATCTATCTGGTACTTTAGGATCTTATGGTCCATAAAGATATAGATCTCCATTCCATATAAGTAGTGTCGCCAAAGATTAAGAATGAATATTACAGCCTCTAACTACAATTCATGGATCAGATAATTCCTTTCATGCTCTTTCAGTTGGTGAGAGTCATACGCTCCTACTTTTCCATACTGAAGAAGAACGCATCCCAAGCCACTCCTTGAGGCATTACTATAGATCTCATAGCCATCTGCACCACATGGTGAGCACAAAATAGGCGTTGTGGTTAAACAACTCTTCAACTAGTCAAAAGATTTGCACAATCCTCTTATGACTAAGGGTAAACTAATGTATCATCTATAAAGACGATCACAAATCGGTCCAAATACTCCTGAAAGGTCCTACACATCAGATCCAATAATAGCGATGGCGTATTTGTTAACCCAAACGACATCATAGTAAACTCATTGCGACCATAGTGTATACTACACGCTGTCTTGGGAATATCACTTTCCCTAATCCTTAACTAATAATTGCTAGACTTCAAATCCAGCTTTGAATAGATAGTTGATCCAACAAGCTGACCAAATAAGTCATCTATTCTCGCGATCAGATACTTGTTCTTTTCCATCAGCTTGTTCAGTTCACGGTAGTCAATGTATAGACGCAAGCTTCAAACCTTCTTCTTAGGAAAGAGGGATGGTGCGCTCCAAGATGATATACTCATACGTATATAGCCTTACTCTAGCACTCCCGTAACTGAACCTTCAGTTCTATCATCTCGTTTGGTGCTATACGGTACGGTGAGCATGACACAGGTTTTGCTCATGACACTAACTCAATAGTAAAGTCAATTTCTTGCTAAGGTTGAGTCCTGGGTAGATCTTTAGGAAACACATATGCAAACTTCAACACAATAGAAATATCACTTAAACTGGACTTCAGCTCTATAGCCTCCAATAGTGTGAAGAATAACTTCGCGCCCATCCAAACTGCCTTGACCACTTGGAGAGCAGACATTGGTATCTTGCTCAATCCTCGCATACCGGCGAATTTAGTCTCGTGTTCGGTGTTTTGTCAAAGTATGACTTCCTTTGAGTTGCAATCTATATAGGCATGCTACTCCGAGTGCCATTTCATGCCAAAGATCACATTGGACTAAGATATCGGTAGTATAGATGCTTCCAATCCAAAGTCATGACTTTCTATCTGTACCTGAACACGATAAACTCTATCCGCATGCATCGAGCAGCCATTAGGCAATAATACATCTAATCTGTTTATCAATATAAAATAAGGCACTCTGATACGTAATACGAAGTCCTCGGACAAAAAGGAATGAGAAGTATATGTGTCGAACAGTGCTCTCGTCGGATAGTCCATGATTGGGATAAAGCCTAATTTAAGAAATAAAGCAATGTACACATGGTAACAAGTATATAATTCAATAAAAGTTGTTCACTAAACCGTACCTATAACCACATCGCTTTGCGTTATGGCCTCCTACTGCCAAAGATGTACACTCAGGTTGAGCTAGAGTATAATGGGATGCAGTTGATTCCTTTGCCTTTCCTTTCTCTGCATAAGTTGCACCCGATTTTTCTCCACCTTTGAAGGGCCATTCCCACAATCTCGGGCAAGTGTCCTAGCTTACCATAAGTATTGCAAGTGGGTGGACCTCGACCAATAATCGCCACAGAAATATCAGAAGACACTGGTCCCGAAAACCTAGGCTTCTTTTTCCACATACTGCGGTACTCAGATTTTACATTGCGTGGTACTTTAAACTCTTGTTTTTCTACAACCAAGTCATTCTTATGTTGTACGTGCTTTTTATCCTGCTCTAGGGATCGAGTAGTACTAACTAATGATAAAAAGCCATGCATCATCGGACCTGATAGGAGCTACCTCAGATCATCACACATTCCTTCATAAAACCTATTTGTTTTGCGCTCCTCGTCAACAAATGTACAGCCTACATACTGCCCTAATCTTGTAAACTCATGTAAATAGTCATCAATAGAACTCTCACCCTGAAGTAACCTCTTGAACTGATTCTCCATTGCAATCCTTTGTGTATATGGGAGATACCTCTCCAGAAAAAGCCTCGAGAACTCCTCCATTGAGATCTTCATTAACAACCGACCAACAAACTGGTGCAACTCCAATTCATCCCACCATAGCCTCGCCTCTCCATCTAATAAGAAAGTAATTATGGTGACTTTCTTTCACTCCTCCGTCTTCGTTGTCGTCATGGTTTTCTTAATGCGAGAGAGTCAATCTTCGGCTTGTGTTGTGGTTCCAGTAACCGTAAACACAGAAGGGTTAAAACTCATCACATACTTCAATTACTTTTTCATTGCTCGCCTTGCGGCTATTGTCTACACGACCACTAGTCTCCCTACCATAGGTTTAATTATGCAAACTAGCTCCTGGGCCACCCCAGGGGTAGGAGGTTGTACTTTCCATCCTGGTTGTGCATTGATTAGCATGAATACGGCTATAGCAACCAATCGTATTATTTTAGTATAAGGAGGAGGTGCAGACACCTTCGTTGGTACACTACTCTCCACAGAATGCTGGTGTTCAGAATGCCCCGCACCACTTCAAGTCACCTATAATCATGAAACACACAATTAAGTAACTCAAAATATTTCAAAATGCAATTATAGGAACACATAGGTTCCTCAAACATGTGTATTTTCATTCCTAAGTGGACATTCATGAGTTCTTTTATGTATTAACGGTAACACACATGCACGTGCTCACCACCCCGTAAAAAGAATTTGTCCATAAATTCAAATAAGGAAGACCGACCCCACGCTTTGATACCAAATTGTAACACCCCCATCCATCACGTTGAATATAACAGAAGGTTCGGTCGGGGCCCATGCCATATTGATACCAAATTGACACCAACACCTCGCTTTGATACCAAATTTATACCGACACCTCGCTTTAATACCAAATTGTAACACCCCCATCTGTCACATAGAATATAACATAAGGTTCGGTCGGGGCCCACGCCATATTCTACGGACAGCTAGTGGAGTTACGCATTGAACCCAAAACATTCACGTATCCAAACTCAGAGTTGCATTCTAATGAAAGCTTTTATAGAATTAAGAACCCATACACAGGAATGTCCATTAACTAACAAGTACGAATGATAACGAAAATATACAAAGAGTTTTGGCCTTAAGGCCTTATAATATTTCCTTCACAAAAGTGTTTTACGTACACCGGCACACATGTCGACCACACATGTCAAGAAGTAAACATTTCGCTTGGACTTGAAGGGTCGGGATAACATAAAAGGGCTTCAGCCCGCTACTTTTTGGTTGGCTCTCCAGCACCTGCATAGGGACAGTCCACCAAGATGTGGCAAATATGGCAACGATCAGCTTTAGCTGACCAAATTATTACGAGCCCACCCCTCACTCGGGGCGGTGGTGCTCCTTCCCTACAGACAACAGAATGGCAATATATATTAAGATCTCAACCATCATAGATGTTGGCACACAAGGCCACACATCCCGTGCACACATGGCAAATTATCGTTTTACCAAATTTCTAGGGTCCCACCACCATCCTCAATCCTAGATCGATGTTAACATTGAGCATTTATAGTCTTTTTGGCCCGTAGCCAAAGACTCACTATGCCATCGATGAAAGTCATTTCCTTAGGCAATCTAGTATAATAATGACATAGCATGGGTACAAATCAGCTATTTCCTATTTCTCAAATCTCCATGTCAACGCTGAAATACAAAGCAATCAAAGTGGGAGACAAGAAGAGGATCATCCTCCACTTTCCTGTATCAAACACACATAACCCCGTTATATTTCAAGGTTGGCACTGATGGCTACAGCTGCTGGGAACTCTAGGCTCAATAGCTCAACATACTACCCACCTTATCTCATGATCGCAGGCTTCACAGCCACAAAATAGCCCACTGTACACTACCGCCAGTAGTAGCACTACCGTCAGGAGGTGGCTGACAGAACTTTTACTCTGTCCATTTTTCTGGGTATTTCCTGGAGTTAGCCTCCAAGACTCCCTTTAGCACTCTACAACACTCAGAACCCGAAAATAGAATAACTCAGAGTCTTCTTTAGCATGCAAAGAGCATTAAATCTATCACCAATTCAGACCAGCTTGTCTAAATGGGCTTCACATAACATGTCTATGTTCGTAATTCGATTCTGAACTTTATATGCAAGTTTTTACTAGGGATATATTGTATCAACCCAAAGGAAACCTCACGCTCTCCACTCGTTGGTAGGGGTTTCCATTATAACATGCAAAAATAAGGACTTCACTTGTCCAAGAGGAGAATCATACCCTTGAAGTTCTCATGGGCATCATGAATCAAAAATCATGCGGAATAGAAAGAACCACACCGGGCTGCTCTCCGTAGATCTGGAATCGGCTCGCGATTTGGAGCTTCGAAGCTCTGGTAATGGCAGGATCCCTCATTCTTCTTCCTTTGCTTTCCCCTCTCTACCTCTTAGAAAGAGAAATGACTTAAAGAAATGAGGTATAAACTCTAAGTCATCGGACTTATAATAGTAGGAAAGTACTCCAGCCATCGGATCTCACTTAAAATTGATGAACAACCATGATTTAATCCAGGCTTCCTATTCCGACAGCTACCGTCGTGAGGTATCAACTATCTCCACACGGTACCTCCATTGGTGGCTTCTTTAGCAAGCCCACCATTTAAACCCTCAACATAATCGTCGACACGTGGCTTCCAGTACCTAGTACACTGCCGCCGAGTGGTAGTAAATTCAACGTGTCATTACACTTGCTCCATCGAATGGTTCACTACCGCTACGCAGTATCTTACTACCACTGGGCGTTAGCTAACAGAGAGCTGTGACAAATAAATCCACAATGCTACTACCAGTGCTTGCACTACCGACAGGTGGTAGAACTCGTGGTCGAAGATACGTGTGAAATGGCGGCAGCCGACTGCGGGCTTTGCTGTTACGGACACACAACAACGAGATTTGGTCAAGATTGGTCTGGAGGCCGACCGAGGGCTTCGCGGTCGTGGGGGTACAGCCATTCGGGGGGGACGATTTAGGGCCTTGCACCTACACTTGCGCGGCTATGACGAATGACGGTAGCCTCTCGCGAGGCCTCATCATCACATTCACACCCCCACGAGGAGCGGTAGCAGCTGACCGGTGGACTTCGCTAGAGTTTGGTGTGATGGCAGTTGAGTGTATGAATCGCTCGTGGATCGTGTGTACGGATCGTGCGCATGGTAGTTTTGGCGATTTATTCCATAACACCCACTAAGTTTGTGGGGATTGTGGAAATTTTGGATATTTACAGCCAGGAATGGGAGACCCCATCTTTTACCCCCCCCCCCAAAAGTCCCCAGAGTTTGGAGCCGGAGCGAGCGGGGAGAAGGGACTTCCTATTCATGAGCAGTTTGTGGTGGTCATTGTTGGATCCCTAGTTTGGATTTGGGCTAGGTTCACTAATTAGGATGTGTTTGACCCACATTGTATAGCTAGGGTCAAGTCTGTTAGTCCTAGAGTTTAGGATAGTCTTTAGGATCAATCTTCATGGACAAGCCTGCAGAGGACTTCAGTAGACTCAAGACTTAGAAGAATTCATAGTTCAGTCTTTTAGTTTGAAGTTCTTTAAACTCAGCTCGACGATCGTCGATCGCAGATCGACGAACTCTGTATTCATTCTCTGAGTTGAGCTCGACGATCTTCGAGCTCAGGTCGACGATCTCTTCCTCAAGAAAGATTCTCTACTCGATGAACTTGGAGCGCAGAATTGGCAAGATATTTCCAGAATTAAGTTTGCTTAGCTCAGGTCGACGAACAGGATTTGTCAGCTCGACGAACTTGGAACTCTAGTCGACGAAATCTGCCCAGAGGTCGACAATTTCTGTCCCGAGCCAGATTGAAAAGTTTTCCTTATTTTTGTCACCACTTTATTATATTATTTAGCAATAATTCTCTGAGTAATTAATGCTCATATTCTCCAGAATATAGTCATTCTTGGCAGCATTAATTATGAATTTCATCAGAGTTAATTACTTTCTTATTTTAATGGGATAGTTGGGGAAACTCATTAAAGAAGATATTCTAGCCGTTTCATTCTCCAGAATCAGTAAGAAATTAATGCTTGAAATTCAAAATTCAAAAGAGAATTTGAAAGCAGAATATAAAAGAGATTTCTTTCTTTCAGACGGCTCCTCCCAGACATACAACACTTAGAACACACACACCCAGTAGTGATAACACAGAACATACAGAAGAATATCTGCTTCTTCTCTATGCAAAAAACAATCTATCTTCCCCTTGTTCTTACAGAAGACAGAAGAAGAACAACAATCATATATCAAGATTCTTCTTCAACTTCTACTCCAGGAATCTTCAAGGATAACAACTCTTGATCAGTCTGCAAGTTCCTGGATCTCATCAAGGAAAGGCTAAAGACCTATACCCTGAGCAAAGCTCCTAGCTTTCTGAACATCTCAACATTTCAGAAGGAGCTGTGACAATAACAATCCACTTGTCTTCTCTGTTGCTCAGAGAAAAGAAAAGAGAAGTCAATATCAATTCTCTCAACCTCACTGTAAAAGGATTTATTAACTCTCTTCAAAAGTTTATTGTTGGTTTTTGGGCAACTAATCAAAAGCCTAAAGGGTTGTGAGATCTCCCTGTAAATAGATCTTGTGGTGGCAGACACCTGATCAAAAACTGCTAGTTGATTCCTACCAGGGTTGTAGAAGAGTTGATTTACCCAGTTTGGGGAACTACTATAAAATTTTTGTGTTGTCTGGTTGATCATTTTCTCTTTTTTTGCTGTGTTGTGATAGTATAGTTAGCCTATTTCTATTTCATTCTTTATAACTACTAGTATCACCTATTTATTTTGATAAAGTCAAAAATAGCCAAAAGTTTTAAATTACTCTATTCACCCCCCCCCTCTAGAGTAAATCAGGTATATCCCCTAAATTTCAATTGGTATAAGGGGATTATCAATTGCCTAATTTATCTTTCAATTGGTATCAGAGGGGTGTTCCTTTTGTTTTACAAGCTTGCACTTGAACCAAAAGATCCCATATAGATCTGATTTTCTGTTCCTAATTTTTCTGTTTATTTTATATCATGGCACAAAACAAATATTATGAAAGCACCAAACCTCATGTTTGCAATCTGAACAAGTTTGCTATCTGGAAGGCTAGAATTAAATTATATATGAACTCCATTGATGAAGATATTTTTGTTGGGTATTGCATCCAAAATAGACCTGATTTGAAGAAGAGCTTGAACAAGCTAAGTTGAATTGACAATGTATTTGACAATTCTATCAAGTTGTGCTTGCAGTTATTCTATGCTAAGTACACACCAATGTCAGAGTGTAGTTGGTCAATATACACGGGTCTACGCAACGTAATCCCTCGTTGTGTAGATTAGTGTGTTGATCCACGTGTGCTCTCTCTATTGGAGTGTACTTACTTTTAAGTACACGGTCAAGGTAGATCAAGAGCAAGAGAAGGAGAAAGGATGGATCAAAGACCAAGCTATCAAAAGAAGGAAGGAGGAAAATTCTCCCAAGTAAGAATCGACGGGATTCGTTAGTGATTCTCGCCGACTTCGACGGGAATCTCTAAGTGACTTCCGCCGACTAATTCCGGCCGACAAAGTCAGAAATTCTGCCAAGGCAAAATCGACGGGAGTCAGGAGTGATTCCCGCCGACATCGACGTGAATCACCAACGACTCCCGCCGATTTTGCCTTAGGCAAATTTCGCCGCTCGCTGGACAGGTCCAGGCCGCCTTGCTCATTTCGGCCAAAACTTGGATTTTCCGAGGTGGGCCCCACAACAGTCTTTTAGGGTTTGCCTTTGGGTATAAATACGATATTATTACTGTTGTCTACTGTACACACCGAAATACAAAACGATAAGCCGACGCCGTGACCTAGCGTATCGCGAGCTCCGCCCGCACGCACGTCGCCGATCGGAAGTTATCGCCGCCGCTGATCTCAGCTTGTCTCTGATCGCTCGACGACAGCACCGAGGCAAGCAGCCAGTCTCACGTGTCTCTCTCGAGATCTCTTGTCTTCCGATTCGTTGAACGAGACTTGTTCTCCCTTCCGAATCGGTTGAGACGTTTGATCCAACAGAGATCGTTTGAAGACCTAGCTTGCTTCGTCAAGAAGTTTGGATTTACAAAGCATCGCCGCCACACTTGCTTGCCGCCGCCGATCTTGACAAGATCCTTTCCAAGTCAGAAATCCGGTTGTGGACTCTTCGTACTTTTCGTGCAAGCTTCAACGAACAAAGAAGGACATCGGAATCTCCATAAAGCATTGTTTGTATTTTTATTTACATTCAATTTTTTGTAAAGGAATTTTCATTCCTATTTGTAAGGGTTGGGTGCAACCCGTTGTGGTGGAGTTATGACTCCGTTGTTGGAAGGGTTCCTATCATGGTTAGGGGAGCAGTGCTCCTAGTGTGAGGATTGGATTTCAATCTGTTTGGTGAATTGACCGAGTTGTCCCTTGGTGGGAGATAGGTCGAAGGGGGAAAAAGGACGTACCAAAATCGGGGAACCACTATAATTCTTTATGTGTTTTTTGTGTTTTGTTTGCTTACTTGTCCAGGTTAGTTTAATTCCGCAAAAGACTGCACGACACCTATTCCCCCCCCATAGGTGGATTAGGTTGACATTAGATACTTTCAAGTGGTATCAGAGGGAGGTTACTCATCAATAAGGTTAACACCTTGAGTAAGATCTTGTGTCTAGTGTCAAGAAGAAAGAAGATCTCAGGAATGGATAGACTCAAGTATACAGGAAAGATTCCAGTATGCACCAAGCTGAATTATCCCATCTAGAAGGAAAGGATTAGGTTCTACATGGAAGCAGTCGATCCCCGACTCTTCATGATAGTGGAGGAGGGCCCTCATATCCCCACTAAGGCCTCCACCATTTATCCGACCAAGATGGTGACCAAGAGGCTCGCCAAAATTGATAAGGATGAGATGGTGCTTGTCGGCCTAGGCAAGAAAGCTCAAAACATTTTAGTGAGCGCCGCTGATGATTCAATGATGCATAATTTCAACAACTGCAGGACAGCCAAGGACATTTGGCACTGCCTGATCATTCTGATGGAGGGCACATATGAAGTAAGGGATGATCGAAGATCCCTTTTGAACCAGAAGTATGAGGCCTTCAGGAAAGGTCCCAAGGAAGAAATCGTAGTGACATTCGAGAACTTCCTAAAGATCGTTAATTCCCTGAAGGGTTATGGCAGAGTGTTCACCAATGGTGAACTAAATGACAAATTCCTTAGATCCCTGACTAAGGAATGGGACACCAAGATCTGCGCCATCAGAGAGTTTGGCAAGCTTGCAGAAACTGATCCCCAGATTCTGTTTGGGAAGCTAATGTCCTACGAGCTTTAGCTGAACACCAGAAAAGCTGAAGAGGAGGCCGATAAGGCTGCAGCCAAAGAAAAGACTGTGGCCCTGAAAGCTAATAGCTCAAGGAAAGGCAAGGGTGCAGCCTCGTCCCGCTCTCAGAGAAAGGCTGAGTAAGAAGACTCTGAGCCATGCTCATCCGGCTCAGAGCTATCTGAAGAAGAATTCTCTTTCATCACTCGAGAGTTCAAGAAGTTCCTCAAGATGAGGAATCAGAGAAAAGGAGATGGCTCCTCCTCCAGACATCAAAAGAAGAATTACTCTTCTGATAGGTATGATTCTAAACAGAACAAATATCGTACTGCTGACATTATCTGCTTTGGGTACAATAAGTCTGGCTACGTCATTGTTGACTGCCACCAAAGCAAGTGAGATAAGGGGAAAGGAGAGGAGCACAAGTCCTCTCGAGACAAGAAGAAGGAGAGGAGCTACATTGCCAATAAGCCAAAGACACTAAGTGAATCTGAGTCATCAGACTCCAGTGATGATGAGGAAGCCTACTTCGGGCTAATGGGTCGCTCCGACTCAGATGGAGATTGTCCCCCATTTACTGGGAAGGTAAAGATCGCACCCCCCTCTCTAACTCTGACTCTTACTCTGAGTCTCCTGAAGATGATCATGAGGACAACCCATCTACCCGTGAAGCTAAACTCCTCGAAAATTATGAGCTCCTGATCAATACATTTGAAGAATGCCGAAAGAGGTTGAGCGCTCAGAAAAAGGAAGTCAAATTCCCTATGGCTGAGGGAGTGTCTCTAAGAGAAGAGATCACTGGATTGATATCTCTCCGACAGGAACACCGAGACCTGACTTCTGAGCACTCAGATTCACTAAGGCTCCTTGACCAAAAGTAGGAAGAAATTAACAAGCTGGAAGAACAGCTTGAAGCCGATCTCATGTGTCTCTCTTGAGATCTCTTGTCTTCTGATTCATTGAACAAGACTTGTTCTCCCTTCCGAATCGGTTGAGATGTTTGATCCGACTAAGATCGTTCGAAAACCTAGATTGCTTCGTCAAGAAGTTTGGATTTACAAATCATCGCTTCCGTACTTGCTTATCGCCGCCGATCTTGACAAGATCCATTCCAAGTGAGAAATCCGGTTGTGGACTCTTCGTACTTTTCGTACAAGCTTCAACGAACGAAGAAGGACATCGGAATCTCCATAAAGCATTGTTTGTATTTTTTATTTACATTCAATTTTGTTGTAAAGCAATTTTCATTCCTATTTGTAAGGGTTGGGTGCAACCCGTTGTGGTGGAGTTGTGACTCCGTTGTTGGAAGGGTTCCTTCGGTGGTTAGGGGAGCGTTGCTCCTAGTGTGAGGATTTGATTTCAATCCGTTTGGAGAAGTGACTGAGTCATCCCTTGGTGGGAGATAGGTCGAAGGGGGAAAGTGGACGTACCCAAATCGGGGAACCACTATAATTCTTTGTGTGTTTTCTGTGTTTTGTTTGCTTACTTATGCATGTTAGTTTAATTCCGCAAAAAACTGCATGACACCTATTCCTCCCCCCCGATAGGTGGATTAGGTTGATACTAGATACTTTCAATTTTCAATTCTATTTTGAGAGGACCACCAACTCCAGTGGCTACATCTACTTCAAGTTCCAGCACACATGTTTTTCCACCACCTGAGTAGACAGATGTACAAAAGCAAGCAAAGACAGCAGATGCCAAGTCCATGAACATCTTAGCACAGACTATGTCTCATGATATATTCCAGAAGGCGGTTGAATGCACCTCAACTAAGGCTCTCTGGGATTCCTTAAACCAGATGGTTGTAGGTTCTGCAGATGAGAGAAAAGATAGGAGATCAAATCTTATCTACCAATATAAGATCTTTAATAAAGAAGAGTCAGAGTCAATGAGTGACATGTACAACAGACTAAGCTCAATCATCAATGAGCTGAAGACTCTGGATAAAGACATAATTCTCACTGAGGTCAATGATAAAATCCTCATGTGCTTCCCCAGCTCATGGGATTCTAGAATTTGGCCAATCAAGGAATCCAGAAGTCTGAATGAGATTTCCACTAAATCTCTACTTAGAAAGCTCAAGTCCTATGAACAGTTAAGGAAGACAAGAGAAGTTGAAGAGCAAAATACTCCCTCATCAGCTAGAAAGGAGCAAAGCATTGCATTCAATGCATCTAAAGAAACAGAAGCTCCATCAGCTTGTGAAGAACTTCTAAGTCTCTTAGCAAAGAGATTTTACAAGATGGCCAAGAAGGATTTCAGGAGGAAGTCATATAGACAAGATGGCAAGCCAAGGTATGATAAAACCCCAACTAAAGAAATTGTCTGCATTGATTGTAGGAAGCTAGGACACTTCATATCAGAGTGTCTAGAGAACCAAAAGAAGGAGAGAAGAAGAGAAAAGGATCCCAGGAAGCAGTACTATAATAATCCCTCATCCAGCGAACATAAGATGAAGGAGAAAGGTTTTGTTGCTGAGACATGGAGTGAAACTGAAGATGAATCCTCATCTTCCAGCTTCAGTGAAGATAAAGAGAAAGCAAGAGCAAAGGAGATTTGCTTGATGGCTATTGATGCATCAGGAAGTCTATCAGAAGCTGAGGAGTCAGAAAGTGAAGAACCTCAATCTGAAGAGGATCGGGTACTGTCATCTTTTGATTTCAATTCAGATAATTTTAGAACTGAATTTAAATAATTATTTATTAACTTAATAAATTCCGAAGAAGAATTTAAAATACTTAGAGAGAAACTTACTGAACAAGATAATTTCCTATCAGAAAACATCAAATTAAAAGATGAATTAACTTTAGCTAATGAACAAATCATCTCATTAAAATCTAAATTAACTGAGGCAAGGAAACTTGAAGGATCCCTAAATGGGAGAAGCATCAAGTTGATGGACATCACAAGCACAGTGAATGCCAGACTTAATGGCAAGCTAGGCTTAGGTGCTTCATCAAGCCAACCCCCATTAATTTAGAAAAACATACTAATAACTCCAATTAAATTTGTTTCTAAAAAAGGCAAAGAAAAGGAAGAAGATCATAACATTAAGCAAGTAGAATTAAAACAAAAAAATAAGAAAAAGAGAAAGAACAAGAAAAATTTTAACTATAACAATGTTCAGCAGATTTCGTTGAACTCAGATCGACGAAATGTGTACGGTTCGTCGATCTCAATTCGACGAACTCCAAACGCAAATTTTTATTATAATTATTCTCTGAACATCGATCGACGAAACCAGTATGGTTCTTCGAGTCGAGATCGACAAAATTGGGGCACAGAAAATGAATATTTTCATTCTCTGAGCGGAGTTCAACGAACTCATCCCCATTGGTCAACCTCAGATCAGTGAACTTAACAGAATTCATCGACCCAAGTTCAGAATAACAAAAACTTTAACTCTTACAGGTCAGTTAATCAACCAAGAGAATATGTAAATTCATTCACCTAGTGGATAATTCCACCAAGAATATGTCATCCCCTAGGTTATAAAAATCAACCAAAATACTCTTACATTTCATGTTTTAATTATGAAAAGAAATAAGGACCCAAGGAAACCTGGGTCAAGAATAGCTAATCTGTTTAATTGCAGGTGAAAGTCTATCCCACCACAGAGCAACAGTGGTATCATGATAGTGGCTTTTCAAAGCATATGAATGGCAGCAAGGACAATCTAATAAACTACAATTCTAAGTTAGAACCCAAAGTAATATTTGGTGACTCAAACTGTAGCCAGATTGAAGGCTATGGAAAGGTAAAAATTAGAGCTGTCACCTTCAGGAAGGTAGCATATGTAAGTGGACTGAAGCACAACCTTATATCCATAAGTCAATTATGTGATGAAAGGTTTCAGGTATCATTTAATAAAACCTCATTTATTATTACTTATGTAGATAACTAAATTGTGTTAACAGGAACTAGAATAGGAAACATCTATGTAGTTAATTTTGAATCTGCTAAATCTGAAATATGTCTATTTAATCAAACTAGCAATAATAATGAACTTTAGCATAAGAGATTATGACATGTTAATCTGAAAAACATTATTAAACTCTCAAGGGATAACCTTATAAGAGGATTGCCTTCTTGCCCCAACAAGAAGGAAAGCCTTTGCAGGTCTTGTCAATTAAGTAAGCAAACCAAAAATAGCTTTAAGTCACTTAATAAGAGAGATTCACCTAGGATTCTGTATTTGCTCCATATGGATCTTTTTGGACCCATTACTGTACAGATCCTAGGAGGGAAGTCTTATACTTTAGTGATTGTTGATGACTTCTCAAGGTTCACTTGGGTGTTCTTCTTGAGAAACAAGTCTGATAACTTCAAGGTTCTTACAGGCTTTCTTAAGAGCATAAGGATTGTGTATTCTACTCTAGTTACATTGATCAGAAGTGATCATGGTACTGAGTTTGAGTCTCTTCCCATGCAAGAATTCTGTGAGAAGGAAGGTATCAAGCATTGCTTCTCTGCTCCTAGAACTCCTCAACAAAATGGGGTAGCTGAAAGGAAAAACAGGACCATAATTGAAGTTGCATGCACATTACTTGCAGATACTTACTTGCCCCTATCCTTTTGGGCAGAGGCTGTGAGCACAGCAAACTACGTACTGAATAGAAGTTTGATTCACAAGCTTAAGGGCAAGACCCCCTATGAACTACTCAAAGGGAAGCAACCTAAAGTAGATTATTTTAGAATTTTTGGTTGTATTTGCTACATTCACAATAACAATAAGAAACACCTTAAAAAGTTTGAAACCAAAGCTGAAATAGGATTTTTTTCTTGGATATTCCCAAATCATCAAGGCATATAGAGTTTATAATAAATAATCTATGAAAATGGAAGAGTATATACATATTTCTTTTGACGAGACTAACATGTTTTAAGAGGAGAAGAATCCTTCTACCAGTGAGACTTTGCATGTACCAAATCTGTGTGAGAAGTTGGATGAGTTAACGCTCACCAATGAGGCTGTTGCACATCCTTCTCCACATGTTGTTGAAGAAAGTGAAGATGATGTCACTGAATACAGTGAAGATCCAAAAACTACTACTGTAATTCCACAAAAGGAATTAATTCCCAAGCTATTGCTGAACCAACTCCTACTACTGAGTTAGTTACACTTAGAGATCACCCTGTATCTCAAGTGATTGGAGACATATCAGTGGATGTGCAGATAAGGCAGTAACTCCACCAGGACATGATGCATGTCTGCTTCATATCTCCAACTGAGCCCCAATCCATAAAAGATGATGAGCAAGATCCACACTGAATCATTGCAATTTAAGAGGAGCTGAACCAATTTGAGAGATGTAGAGTTTGAAATTTAGTTCCAAGACCCAAAGACTACCCAGTCATTGGAACTAAATGGGTATTTACCAACAAACTAGATGCTCAAGGTACTATCATCAGGAACAAGGCAAGATTAGTAGCACAAGGCTATAAATAAGAGGATGACATTGATTATGACCAAACATTTTCCCTTATTGCAAGGATTGAAGCTATCAGGATATTTCTAGTTTATGCAGCCTACAAGAAGTTCACAGTATACCAAATGGATATCAAGAGTGCATTCCTTAATGGTGAACTTAAAGAAGAGGTTTATGTGGAACAACCACTAGGTTTTATCTCTTCATATCATCCCTCTTATGTTTTTAAATTTCATAAGGCTCTCTATTATCTAAAGCAAGCTCCAAGATTTTGGTATGAAACCTTAGCTAGCTTCCTCTTAGAGCATAACTTTTCTAGAGGCATAATAGATAGGACTTTATTTATTAAGCATCATCATGATAAAATCTTGTTAGTAAAAATATATATAGATTATATTATCTTTGGCTCTACTCATTCCAAACTATGCAAAAGATTCTCTGACCTTATGCCTTCCAAGTTTGAAATGAATAGCATGGGTGAACTCTCCTACATCCTTAGTCTCCAAGTGAAGCAGTAACCTGATGGCATCTTCATATCCCAATCCAAATATGCTAAGGAGCTAATAAAAAGGTTTTGGATGGCTGATGCTTCAGCTAAGAGAACACCTATGGCTTCAAATATTGTGGTTGATTCTGATGAACATGGGAAACCTGTTGATCAAAAATTATATAGGGCCATTGTTGGGTCCCTATTATATCTCACAGCAAGTAGGTCATACATAATGTTTGCTACATGTCTTTGTGCTATTTTCCAGTTCAACCCTAAAGAATCTCACCTTATTTTCCTAAAAAGAATTTTGAGATATAAAAAGAGTTGCCCAAATTTAGGACTCTGGTATCCAACTGAGTCAGGATTTGAGTTGACTGGATACTCAAATGCTGACTTTGCTGGATGTAGAGTGGACAGAAAAAGCACATCAGGGACATGTCAGTTCCTTGGTGATAGGCTAGTGTCTTAGTTTTGCAAGAAGCAAACATCTGTGTATATTTCAACAATAGAAGCTGAATATATAGCAGCTGGTAGTTGCAATTCACAGATGCTATGAATTCAGAAGCAACTCCTAGATTATGGTGTCAACTTAAATAATTCAACTCTACTTTGTGATAATACTAGTGCAATTTCCATTGCACAGAGTCCAGTGCACCATAGTAGAACTAAGTATATAGATGTGAGGCATCATTTCATTAGAGAGTGTGTAGACAAAAATAAATAATCTTACCTCTGTCTCTACTGATTTGCAAAGGGAAGACATCTTCACCAAACCCTTGGAAGAAAAGAAACATCTGTTCTTTCTAAATCAGCTAGGTATGATCAATGGAGAAGCATTAATTTAACTTTCTGTCTGAGGTCGAAGAATTTGCCACAGTTCGTCGAACGGAGATCCACTAACTGAGAAAAGTTCTTGAGAAAATTTGTCGAACTGAGATCGACGAACTCTCTATGTGAAGTCTTATTCGTCGAACGGAGATCGACGATATTGCTTCCGAAAATTTTCGTCGACCTAAGAATGACGAAAAGTTTTCCCTTCTTCAGACTAAGATCGACAAACTCTTTTGTAAATAAAATATTTCGTCGAACTCAGATCGAAGAATTTTGTTTTTTCGCTGGACAGAGTCTGACGCTTCATATTCTGAACATCTTATAACTAGGTTTTCTTCGATCTCCATCCCGCGCTTTCTGTTCCCCTTGCACTTGATCTTTTTATTTCCTTTTGTCAGGAGATTAATGGAGATTCCAGTGAGTTCTCATTCAACAATGAAATTCGACACCAGCATTGATATTGATTTTGAATCATTCTAACACTCGGATCAGATTTTATTGGATATTTTGCAGATGTTTTTAAGAACAACAGTTGAAGAAGTTTATGACTACCAGGATAAAGATAGCAGCAACAGAGATTAGAGAATGGGTTTTACTTCTTCTACTCCAGATGCCGATACCATGAATGGCACAATCTCTGGCAATCAGGTTTATCTAACTCCTACAGTTTTAACTGATATTTTTGGTTTAGTAAATGGTGAAGAAGATATAGAGATTGATAGTTCTTACTTTGATGATATGTTAATTAAAATGGGTTATTCTACTCAGAACCCTAACAAGTTGTTGAAGAAAACTTATCTGCTGAATATAAGTTTTTGGTCGATGTTGTGGGAAAAGTCTTGCTAGGCAAGCATACTTTCCATGCCTACATTACCAGGCACCAATTTCTTGTAATGTGTACTGTAGTCAATAAGAAAACAGTAAATTGGGCAAGGATTTTGTTTGACTTGATCAGGAAGAAAAATTCTATGTAAGAAGTTTGTTTTGGAAGGATCTTAAGGATTTTCCTTCAGGAAAAAGCATCTAAATCCCTTGTCTCACAGACCATATTCATAAATGCTTCCAAAAGGATAAATTGTGCCTTGTTTGGAAGATGGGAGAGGACCATCTCTATGCCATCAAAGGCTTCAACCTCTTCCAGAACCTCTAAGGATACAAGAGCTGCTACACCTAATCCCCCACCTCCAGAAGATGTCATTCCCTCCATCCAAATTCCATCACCTCCATCTCATCCACAACCTACTCCTCCACAAGATCCAATTCCTTCATCTATTCCCCACCAACAACCTACCACATCACAAATCAATACTCCAACACCACCAATCTCTCTAGTACATCAACCCACTCTAATTCAATCTCCAGAACATATGACACCCCTTCAATCCCCATTACCCCATCATCTTGCTGATATACCACTCACAAACCTTCAATCAGTTCTATCTTTTGATTTTTTTATCTTCATCTCCCATCAACACATCATCATATCAAGATGAACCAATGCCTGACACCACACCTTTCCCTTCATCATCCATCATCCATTCCACTGCCTCAACTCAAACATCACCTGAGTTAATGCAGTTGGATTCCCCATCCATTTCCTCTCTCTTGGAACTCATCACTCCCCTCCTCAAAAACCTCATAGTAGAGGCTATTAAACTTCTTTCTGATTCTATTTTCTCCCTCTCTGCTCTCATTGTTTTTTCCCCCACTGTCCCTCTTCTTTTGGGGGCCTGGCTTCAGGACCCTCTGAAACCAGGTAGGGGGAGATATCAAATGAAGAAGTTCCAGTCAGTTCTCCTCCAGCAGTAGCAGCAACAGCAGTAGAAGTACTATTGGATATAGCAGCAAATGCAAATGTATATATAGATTTAGCAGTTGATACTGATATGATTTGTACAGATGAGCCAACAGATCTTCCAAAAATTTTTACTGTTGGTGATTGCTTTGTCAATCCCATAGTGGATTTATTTTGTTTATTGAAGTCTTTTGTTTATGCATATATAAATTATCTTCTAGAAGTTTTTCAAGAGCAATCTATGGCTATAGTCTGTTATACTTCCCTAGTAAGCCATGAAGTTGTTAATCAAATAAAGGAAAGTTTTGCTGTCCAACCGGCTGTGGAACCTTGAGATGTTACAACAGACAAGGTTGAGCCAAGATTTTCACCTCCAACTTATATTATGGATGAAAGCCCAATTCCTAATCTAGATTATTTGATAGCTCAAGATATTGCACAAGATCCTAAAAATGCTCAGAATGCTCCTGATTTGGCTTGTACAGAGATTGAGATTGTACAACCAATAGCTTCCAAGGAAGATCAATCTAAGCTATTTGAACAAAATGATGCTTTATATGATAATCCTCCTAGTTCTTCTGATGAAAACAATGATGATGTAGGCTCTAAAAACCTAATGATCCTAAAGCTAAGAAGAAGATAGTTAAGAAAAGGAAAGCTCTTCCTAAGGCTATTCCCAAGCCTAATCTAACTCATGACACACCATACTACATACTGCAAATTATTACTCCTTACCCTGGCATGCCTCAATGGATGTGGCTATCTAAGAATGAGCAGAAAGAAAGGAAGAAGAAAAGAAGGTACAGGTCTCCTCCCAAGTAATTCAGGAAAGACCCTCCTCCTCCTCCTTCAGGTAGGGCCTTTGGGAGTGTCACTCATAAATCAACTTCATTCACCAAAACTTATCAGAGACACTCCAAGCCAAGTTATCAAGGCAGTAGTGATCAACAACAATCTTCTAAGAGCTCTTAACCTCCAGCTACTCAGAAGAAAAATATTTCAATATCTCTTGATGATTCAAAGAAGGACTCCAGTCTTAAAAGTCTAGAATCTCCTCCTATTCCTTTTGTAGATCCAGAACAAGAGACAACTGCCAAAATGGCCAGATTTCAAGAGTTAATTGAACTATCCTTGATCAACAAAGCAAAAGTAGAAGTCAAGGATCCATCTCAGTACTCCACCATGTCCTCATATAGAAAAGAAGAGCTCAAAAGGTATGATAAAGCCAACAAATTTTTCAATGTTGATGATTACATGAGTCTCCATCCTGAAGCTGTTGTACTGAGGGCTACTTCATGCAATATTATTGGAGCATCTGACATGCCTATGTCTAAGAAAGAAGCTGCAAATCTCAACAGAGAAATCTTATTCAAACAGCCATCTGAAAAAGCTGAGAAAGAAAAGGCCAAGAAACCTCAGTAACTTTTTGTTTAGTTTATTTTTTCTGAACTATTTTGTGTTAATCATGAAGCACCTGTTGTACATATCTGCTAGATCTTTTTATTTTCTACCAGATATCTGTTTTCATGCTTTGTAATTGTATTTCTTTTCTTTATTAGTGACCTCACCCAAATAGGGGGAGATTGTTGGATCCCTAGTTTGGATTTGGGCTAGGTTCATTAATTAGGATGTGTTTGACCCACATTGTATAGCTAGGGTCAAGTCTGTTAGTCCTAGAGTTTAGGCATTTCTTTAGGATCAATCTTCATGGACCAGCCTGAAGAGGACTTCAGTAGACTCAAGACTTAGAATAATTCAGAGTTTAATCTTTTAGTTTAAAGTTCTTCGAACTCAGCTCGACGATCGTCGATCACAGATCGACGAACTCAGTATTCAATCTCTGAGTTGAGCTCGACGATATTCGAGCTCAGTTCGACAATCTCTTCCTCAAGACAGATTCTCTACTCGACGAACTTGGAGCACAAAATTGGTAAGATATTTCCAGAATGAAGCTCGCTGAGCTCAGGTCTAGGAATATGATTTTTCAGCTCGACGAACTTGGAACTCCAGTCGACGAAATCTACCAAGAAGTTGACGATTTCTGTCGCGAGCCAGATTGAGAAGTTTTCCTTATTTCTGTCACCACTTTATTATATTATTTAACAGTAATTCTCTGAGTAATTTATGCTCATATTCTCCAGAATATATCCGTTCTTGGCATCATTAATTATGGATTTCATCAGAGTAAATTACTTGCTTAATTTATTGGGACAGTTGGGGAAAATCATTAAAGAAGATATTCCAGCCATTTTCTTCTCCATAATTAGTCAACAATTAATGCTTTGAATTCAAAATTCAAAAGAGAATTTTACAGCAGAATATAAAAGAGACTTCTTTCTTTCAGACGGCTCCTCCCAGACATACAACACTTAGAACACACACACACCCAGTAGTGATAACACAGAACACAAGTGTGATACAGAGAAGAGACATAGAACATACAGAAGAATCTCTACTTCTTCTCTATGCAGAAAATAATCTGTTTTCCCCTTGTTCTTACAGAAGATAGAAGTAGAACCACAATAATATATCAAGAGTCATCTTCAACTTCTACTCCAAGAATATTCAAGGACAACAACTCTTGATAAGTCTGTATGTTCCTGGATCTCATCAAGACAAGGCTGAAGACCTATACCCTGAGCAAGGATCCAGGCTTTTTGAACATCTCAACATTTCAGAAAAAGCTGTGAAAACAACAATCCAATTTTCTTCTCTATTGCTCAAAGAAAAATAGAAGACACCATCAACTCTCTCAATCTCACTGTAAAAGAGTTTATTAACTCCCTTCAAAAGTTTATTGTTGGTTTTTGGGCATCTGATCAAAAGCCTATAGGGTTATGAGATCTCCTTTTAAATAGATCTTGTGGTGGCAGATACCTGATCAAAAAAACTACTAGTGGATTCCTACCAGGGTGGTAGAAGAGTGGATATACCCAGTTTGGGGAACTACTATAAAATTTTTGTGTTGTCTGCTTGATCATTTTCTCTTTATTTTCCTGTGTTGTGATAGTGTAGTTAGCCTGTTTCTATTTCATTCATTATAACTACAATTATCACTTATTTTCTATGATAAAGTTTAAAAATAGCCAAAAGTTTTAAATTACTCTATTCACCCCCCCCCCTCTAGAGTAAATCAGGTCTATCCCCTAAATTTCAATTGGCATAAGAGGATTATCAATTGCCTAAGTTATCTTTCAATCATGATGGAGGCAGACATATGTGCGCAAAAGGAGGTATACCTAGACAAAAACGGCAAAATGGTCGGTACTTGCAGTGGAAACCTACACATGGGGGCATCTGTGTGTAGGGTGCATACCCATGCACTATACATGAGGGTACGTATCCATGCAATAGGCATGTTGGGCACATGCGAGGTGTGAACCTACGCGATGGGCTAGAAAAGGGCGGGGTGTGCACAAATGCATTGGGTGAGGTATGCACCCATACGTCTTTTGCATGAGGGTACGCACTTGCGCGCCTTTAGAAATGGCACATGTGGGTGTGGTTCTACACGCCTTACATGCATATTTCACGCTTGTGCATCCTGTGTGGGGTGGTTATGCGTTGATAATTGGTTATATCTGTGCATGGGTGCTTGTGCATTTAGAACCACGAAACTCACTTCCTGGATGCTTCCACCATATGACAGGATGCGAGTGGGAGTTCACGCTAGTGCTAGGGTTTACCAAGATTTTTTTGATAGTGAACCACTTGTTCCGCATTTCCCTATTCGTGGAAGAGATGCATCTGCTGGTGTGCTGGATTTCCACCAAACCTGAGAGTTCTGCTATGGTACTAGTGTATCATGAAAGGAAGAGAAAATTGGTCTTCAAGTGTGGTAGTTTGGACTCTAGGCCTTGACCTTCTTCTCGGGTGAGAGAGCGTTTTGATGAGTTTATTTCTAGTTCTTTCAGGTTTAACACTGCATCTTTGATCCTGATATTGAGATTTCGGGCTCCTATGCCCCTAGGTACCTCCCGAGGGGAATCTTGTGATGTCAAAAGCTAAGGCGAAGTGCGTGTTTTATTATTTGGAGGCACGACAATAAGTATAGAATGTTGCTCTTGTTTGTTTGTTTATTACCTTACAAGGACTCTAACTTCTTCATTTTTGCAAATCGGAGATCATGTCGGGGTCTCCCTCGCGTTGAATGACCATTACATAAGCTTAAAGGATGGGTACCTTGCGCTTCAAGGGGAGCTTTAGGGAGTGAAGAGATCTCATTCTGTCTCGAGGGGAAGGTGGGATTGCAAAGTATCTCATTTATGTATGATCAAGTCCATGCTACAAGAAGAGTTGGAGCAGTTATGGGCGAAGCTTCAGATGGATAAGTCCCTCATGGAGAAGATAATGTGGTGGCTAGAGAGCATGCAGGGAGATGTGGCTTGCCAGGAGACCGATTTGGGGTCCTTAAAGACCGAGGTAGAGCGTCTTTCTTCATAGGAGCAAAATCCTAAGCTGAAGGCAACTAGAGATACTGAGTATAAGGACTCCATCGACTATATGCAGAATTATTGTCTACTTCCAAAGATTCACGAGTAGGCCTAGACTAAGGAGGTAGAGCCTCGGATCGAGGATGGGCGAGAGATGGACCTTAAGAAGGGAATGTGGAAGACCCTACGGATAGTAGCGCGTAAGCTTAGATGCAATGTATCTGGGCTGAATTTTTGAGACCTCTCTAAGGATGAGAGTGCTAATTTTGATGTGGATATCGAGGGACAAGAGTAGATTTATCCTGTGGTACCTTGTACTTTGGCCCCTTTTATGGTGTATTCATATTTTTATTTGTACTCTTGTACCTAAATTGATATTATTTATTGTTGTTGTAGTGCTTTGGATGCTTTTTGTACTTTGCATTACTTTTTATAGATTACTCAGGCTTGGAGCATTGTTTGTGTAGCGATTTAGCTATTGTAGTGTCAACACTATTGTTTTGGGCACGACTTTGTTTTGTGTTTTTCTTTGTTTTTAGATGCACGTAGTGTGGAGATGACACTCTAGAGACTTCACAACCTACAACGCAGGCATAGGGCGAATGGTTATAGCCGGGGTAGTGAGAGGTCAAAGCCACCATGTTGTAGGTTATTCTTAGCTATGGCGAGACTAACTACAGGGGCGAAGGGTGAACATTTGAGAAGTGATAATAAGGTGGGGTGACGGGACCCTGACGATGTTGTAACCTACTATACAGGCAAAGGTAGGACGCTTTGGGCCGGGGCAGTGGGAGGTTAAGGCCACCATGTTGCATGTTGTACTAGCTAATGCGGTGAATTGAAGGCCTTCAAACCTGGGAGACCATGTGGGGGAAGGCCCTGGCTGTGCCATGACCTGCTGTGGGGGCAAATGGAGGACCTTCGAGATAGGACAAACCATAGTGACGTGGACCTGGAGAAATGGGGAAGAGAAGACTCTTTGAACTACTGGAAAGCGTGAGGGGAACAAACCATAGTGACATTGTGAACTAGTATGTGGGTGAAGGGCGGACTGAAAGTTAAGGGTTGCTACTCACTTATAGGGGGTGAATATGTGTTTGTTTTATTATAAGCTTTCTTATTATTTTCTTTCTTTAGCATAATAGTAAAATGAACCAGCACAAACAAACCACAAGTCACAAGAATTTATAGTGGTTCCCAAATTATGGGTACATTCGCTTCCCCCCTTCACCTATCTAGCAGAGAGCTAACTTAGGCTAAACTTCACTAACTTTCTCAAATACTCAGATCTTATAACTTAGGAACACACGTTCCCTACCTCAGACCTTCAACATAGGTCCTACCACTTAGATCTATGATCACAAGATCCTATTACTAAGATCCTTTACTGATCCTACAACTCAGGCTAAACAAGCCATTAGGGTTAACACAGTCCCACAACTCAGGCCAAACCAGACCTACAACTCAGGTCAAATAAGCCCTACAATTCAAATCTCAAAGATCCAACAAATGAAAATAGTTATAAGACAAGACTGGAGTCTTCAAAAAGAAACACTATAAATTCTTCTTTCCTTTTCTTTTCCTTGATCATCACTTGAATAGTTGGGCTTGAAAAAGTTGATGTCTTGATGAGGAACACCTTGACAGAGAGAAGAAATCTTCCGAAGAAATATTAGAGAAATTTGCTTTTGAAGAATGTCTCTCTGTTGCTTACAGTGGATGAAAGTTTATATAAATTTCTTTACTTAAGCACTGCTGAGAACTAGCTCAAAAAACTTTGAAGAGTTGGCGTGTAAACATTTTTGTGCAATGCTTATACTATTGCATCCTTTTAAGTCCCCTTTTTAAAGTGGACTTTGTCCACAAAAGTCTTGATGACTGATAGGCAAATCTTCAACCATTTGTCAATCCCCTTAGAGAAGTATCTGAATATGTAATTCTCAAACGGCTAGAAGGTTTTTCTTAATGAGGGATTCTGAATAAGTAATTATTCTCCAATGAATGAGAATATTTCTTCCTTCTAGCAAAGCCTTGATTTTAGCATCAAAGTTGGTGATTTTGAATTAATTCAAATTGGTCAAGTAATTAGGGCCTTAATTTTAAGAGATAGTTGTTGTACCATGTGTCAGATCGAAAAGAATCTTCCTAAGTAAACTTGAATTGATTCCACCAACAAAGCCCTCTAGCTCTACTGATTTGCTATGTAGCCAGCCTAAAATATCACAAGGACTTATAAGGAAATACACGACACTTAGCCGTTTGAAGCTGTTGAAGACTCTCTGTCACAATGTAGTCGATGTAGTCGATAGATTATGAATGATACAGTCGACAAATTTCCCAACAATACAGTCGATGCAGTTGATAAAATACTTAACTTGAAAATAAGGTAGTTGAACTGTTCTTTGACTATGCAGTCGATATTTTCCTTCAACGATGAAGTCGATGCAATTGATAATGTACTTAAGCATGATTCCGATGAAGTCGAATTTTTCTTAAGTAATACAGTCAATGCAGTCGACAAATTACTTAGTATTTTTCCTATGCACCTGACATTTTACTTAGACAAATTTTCATTCATTCCTTTGAATTTTTATGAACAATAGTTATTTTCCCATAATAGTGATATGTCTAATATATGATTAGGACATAGGTCAACATAAGACTTGCTCCTTGAGGGATTATGAGGAAAAAAACCCTATTTGGGTGACCATAAGTCTTACAATACATTAGCCATGTACTTAAACATGTCACACCATAACTAAACTATCCATCAAATACAAGATGTTTATTGTCATCTTGAGGCCAACTTCAAATCAGGAATCTTTTGGATAATATCCCAACATTCTCTCCCTATTTGAAGAAGTTAGAAACTCATATTACAATAACCATAGATACATAAAATAGAATTGAAATAGATTTGCACAAAGAAAATCATTCCATATATATATATCAACAATAACTAGAAATAGTGTGGTCAATATTAAGTTAAACAAGTGTAAAACCCTAAACACTAGCTCATTGCCAGTAGGGATGAATCCTACAAAATTTTCCTCAGTAGAAGGAATTATGGCTATGAGGGCTGCCTCTTTGCAGATGACTGGCTCATCTTCTTCTGTAGCCATCTAGACTTGGGTAGAGTCATCCAAATTTGACTCCCTATGAATCTCTTTAGTGTATTCAATCACTTCAGTCTGTTAAGAAGAGTCTTCCTAGACAAGCTCCCCCTCAACTGTATCTGTCAGAATAATCTCTTAGTGGCCTTCTCCTTCCACCACTGCATTGTGAAGTGTGGATACTTCAAAGTGATTTTCTTCCAGTACTTCTGTTACAGTAAACTGAGGAGAAAGTTACATATGAACTTCTCTTAGATTCATGTTTGCACTACCTTAGGCAGCAAGTTCTTTGTGAACTTCCCCCACTTTTGCGAACCCATCCTAAACCACGCCCTAAAGTCTTCCATAGTGGCTGCCACTTTCTAGATCTTTAGGGACCATGGGTTCCGGAACTATAGGGTGATGTTCTCCTATATGCTCCCCCTTAACATGACTTGGGGAGGGGATAGAGCTTGGATTTGATGCCAACTTCTTCTTCAACCTTCTCTTCTTATCAGTCTTCTTACCCTGAGGACTGGAAATACCTTTATCCTTTTCCTCTCCTTGAGATAGCTTGTACTACCTCTATCCTTTTTCTCTTTGGGGAAACTCTTTTCCCACCTTTCAATTATTCTGAAATCAATTCTTCTTAGGTAATGTAGGGTTATTTCAGGTGCTTCATTCAACCTATATCCTAGACTCTTGAAGAGATATAGTGATATAATCCTCCCCATGTTGGGGGCAGTCAAACACCCTTTTTAATTTTCTTAAAACCAGTTCGCTCTAGTGAGTTCTTTTTGTGAGGATAACAACCTTCATAATGTTGATCTTTTTATATCCTGTCATGTTATCCAGGTTTGCATCGCAGTACCCCACCTATGATATCTGCAAGAAGTTTTCCAGAAGGGTTCACATCACTTTTCACCAAAGATCCATATTCCTCTCTAGAGTAGTTACACCATTCCGGGGCAGCTGCATGGTCCTCTTTGGTGATTTCCTCTTCCTCTTCACCTTCTATGAGAATGGGAAGTTCTAGGAGTCGGCTTATACTCCTAGCAGTAACTCGAAGTCGATGATTTAAAACTCTGATTTTGATGTTTGATCCATAGGTACGGACTACTACATTTTTGAAGAATTCATCCACTGCTGTGGTCATTATTCTAGAGGGCTCAGGAAAGATTACCTCTAATCTTTTTGTGTTTAGAAGGAAAATGAAATTTTGGATATCTTTTAAGAAGTTCCTGAAGCCTCCTCTAATAACTTCACTTGTGGTGTTAATATTTATTGAGGAGCTATCCTTCGATGCCATTGATGATGCAAGGGTTTGATGGAGATAAAATTTGAGATTCGAACGGGAATAAGAGTGCGAGAACCATGGTACTGACATTTTGGGTTTTATGGCTATTTAACCTAATTTTACTCCTTATTTCTAATTTATTAATATATTAAAGGAATTCCAATAAGCGCGTACCTTTTTTAAGAAATAATACTTTAGAATATATTTGAATAAGTGTGCTGATATCATTCCGGATAGAGGATTTATTCCTTCTTTATCTCCCCGTAAAGTGACATTCTACCATATTTATCTTGTCGCTTGTACCTTGTTAGAAATCTAGTTTCTACTAACAAACCATAATATTAAATAATAAAATAAATGCAAGGTAGATCATCTGGTTGAAAGGTTAGGGAATGAAATTTATTTCAAGTTTAACATGCCTAATTCAATTTTAAAATAATTGAACTTTTCTTCATCCAGAGGCTTAGTAAATATGTCTGCTACTTGCTTGTCAGTAGGGACAAACTCAAGGAAAATATCCTCTTTCTTAACATGCTCTCTGATTAAGTGATACCTTATCTAAATGTTCTAAGTTCTACTATATAACACAGGTTGTTTGGAAATTGAGATAGCACTAGATGAGTAACAAAATAAAAGTTCTTTGCTTAGATGGATGTTGTAATCTTGTAGTTGATGTTGTATCTAAAGCAATTGGGCAAAACAACATCCAACTGAGATGTATTCTAATTCTACAGTTGATATGACAAAGCTGGTTTGTTTATTGCTACTCATAGAAATCAGCCTTCTTCCAAGGAATTTACATCTGAAAAACCAATTAGCTCAAAATCATTACTCCTAGGGTATCATAAGCAATGATTAGGTGTACCCTTAAGGTATATTAAAATCCTCTTGAAAGAGGAGTAGTGATATTCCTTAGGGCTCACTTGATACCTAGCACAAACATATGTAGAAAACGTGATGTCTGGTCTACTAGTAGTTAGATAGAGTAGAGATCCAATTATACATCTATACATGGTTTCATTAAAAGGTTTCCCCTTTTTATCCTTGTCTATAGATACATTGGAGCCCATTGGAGTCCCCATAGAGGTTGCACTCTCCATTCAAAAATTCTGAATAAGTTATTTTGTGAATTTTGTCTTAAAGATGATGATTTCATCATCAGATTGTTTCACTTAGAGTCCTAAAAAGTATTTCAGCTCTCTCATGCTACTCTTTTCAAATTTCCCTTGCATAAATTAAGCAAACTTTTTGCAAAGCTCATCTTCTGTAGGTCTAAAGATGATGTAATCTACATAGATTTGCACTAGTAGAATCTTGTCTTTCACTTCCCTTAGGAATAATGTATTATCTATCTTTCCCCTTGAAAATATATTTTCAATAAAAAGTTAGACAGGGTCTCATACCAAGCTCTTGGTTCTTGTTTGAGACCATACAGTGCTTTAATTTCTTTAGATAATATATATAGCTAGGGTGAGAGGATTTTACAAAACGTGGGGTTGTTCTACATATACTTACTCTTTTAAATATCTATAAAGGAATGCAAACTTCACATCCATTTGATAAACCTTGAAATCTTTGTGAGTTGTATATGGTAGAAATGACCTTATAGCTTCCAATCTAGACACTAGTGTAAAGGTCTGATCAAAATCTATTCTTTCTTCTTGTCTGTACCCCTTTACAATCATTCTTGCTTTATTCTTTATTATTACACCTTATTCATCGAGCTTGTTTTTGAATACCCACTTTGTCTCAAAGACATTATGGTTGTTAGGCTTGGAGACTAGCTTCCAGACCTTACAAATCTTGAATTTATTTAATTCTTATTATATTGCCAAGATCTACGATGGATCTTGGTTGGCTTCCTCAAACTTCTTTGGCTCTACCTGAGAATGAAAGCTCAGGTGGGGAACTTCATTCATTGCACTTCTCCTGGTTTGAACTCCATGACCCAAGTCACCAATGATTTGATTTTGTGAGTGATCCCTTAAGTGTCTTATTGCAGTTGGAAATCTTCCTCCATTTTTTTGTCCTTCATGTTCGGTTGGATCTTCAGCTTGCTCTATCCTTTCAGCAGCATAATTTACATCTTCTTTAGGAAATCTTCCATCTTTTATCAGTTCATATAGTGAAGTCAGTTCACCCTTCTCTCTTTGTTCATTGATGGATGTCTTTTCTAGCCTTTTCTCAATTCCTCCAACACTATAAGAACTAGGCTAGCCTTTATAGATCATGTTGATCTCATCAAATACAACATGAATTGATTCTTTTACTTCCTTGTTATTTTTTTGAATATCCTGTAAGCCCTAATATGGGAACCGTATGCAACAAAAATCCATTCATAAGCATTTATATTAAAATTGGTCAGACGTTATTTCCTATTATTTAACACATAGCACTTACTCCTAAAGGTCTTGAAGTAGGTCAAAGTTGGTTTTCTGCCTTTCACAAAGCTCTTAGGGAATCTTGTTCTGAGTCATGTTGATTAAGGCCCTATTCTGTACATGGCAAGTTGTATTGACAGCCTCAACCCAAAAGTATTCTTGGAGTGAAGAGTCACTCAACATAGTTTTGCAAGCTTCAATTAGGGTTCTATTCCTTCTCCTTGCATCTCCATTTTTCTATGGAGTTCAAGGAGCGAAAAACTCTTGAAAGATACCTAGACTTTCACAAAACTTGGTCATGGATCCTGATTGAAATTTAGTTCCATGACCCCTCTTAATCTTGACAACAAAATTGTTTATTTCATTTTGAATTTGCCTTACAAAGTTAGTGAATATCTCTAAAGTATCAGACTTTTGTATAAGGAAGAACACCCAATTGAACATAGAGTAATTATCAATAATCATAAAGATATTGACTTTTCCTCATAAATTATGAATTGGCATAGGAATAAACAAAACCATATGTAGTAGATATAAACATCAGGTGGAGTCTTTTACCCCAATGGGTTTTAATTATCACTTTGTCTGCATACCCATTTGACATGCATCACCAAGGCTTTCATAGACATATTTCCACTTAGGACCAACTCTAACTAGATTCTGATAGAATCTTATTAATGGTCTTGTAGTTGATATGAGCAAGCCTCTTGTGCCATTGCACACAGAAAGATGCTCTATTCTCACTCATATGACATATAAAAGAATCTGAGCTAACATATAATAAATTTAAGCAATAGAGATTTTGACTAATCGTGCCAGTTAGTATGGTCTCTTCAGACTTCTTAATCAGGCATTCATCCTTATGGACGACAATCACATAGCAAAAATCAAATAATTGACTTATGTTGATTAGATTGTGCTGTAATCTTTCAACATAAGATACCCTTGAGATGACTATATCATTGGAGATCTTACCATAGCCTTTGGTTTTTCCTCTATCTGATCCTCCAAAAATAACTTTTGGTCTATCTTTCACTAAGGAGTAATCTATCAATAGACTTCTTGCTTCAGTCATGTACCCGGAACATCCACTATCTAAATACAAGATAGGAGTTTGATTTGCCTTGGGACATTCCTGCAAAATAAATTACTTTTTCTTAGGCACCCAAATCTCATTGGGTCCTAGATTTTTGCTAGCACTAACATTCTACTTAAGCTTTTGACCCATTAGAGGCGTATTATGAAATAACTAGAGCTTAAGTGTTTTCCTGCATGTGGGTTCCCTTGAGATAGTGTTGCAGGTTCGCACATCGACACCGTAAAATCAACGGACTAAACATGATTTCCACTCTACGATAAAATTCTACACTCGCACAAATTCTCCAACCCGCAACCCAAGCACCCCAAAGTCTCTCGCACCTATTTATCAGCCGCACGCATTATTGGCGTTGGGTCTCGAACCCGCAACCCTTCATAAGGAGTCTTAATACCACTCCTCATCACAAACTAAGCTTGGGGTCGGCTGGTTGCCGTGGGTCGGGTCGTTATAAATAAGTGCACTTTTTTTGTAACGACCTAGTCCGGCTAGGCCAAGCACCAAGCATCATTGTCCTACAAGCAGCCCGAGTTTAGGCCCATTAGACCGCCCAACGGCACCACTAGTAGTAAGCCTAAACATCAAGCCTGCAGGACAAACACCCCAACCCAAATCTCTGTGCCTGTTTATCAGCAGCGGTAGGTTGTTGCTACGGGGTCTCGAACACGCAACCATGATAAGAGAGTCTTATTATCAGCTCAGTTGGTGATGAGGAGTGGTAATAAGACTCTCTTATCAAGGTTGCGGGTTTGAGAACCCATGGAAATAACCTACCCCTGCTAATAAACAGGCACGGAGATTTGTGTTGGGGTGCATGTCCTGCAGTCTTGATGTTTAGGCTTACAACCAATGGTGTTGTGGGGCAGTCTAAATGACCTAAACCCGGGCTGCTGGTAGGCCGGCGACGCTTGGTTCTTGGCCTAGCTGGACCGGGTCGTTACAAAGAAAAAGTGATGAGGAGTGGTAATAAGACTCTCTTATCAAGGTTGCGGGTTCCCCGTGGCAACAACCTACCGCTGCTGATAAACCGGCACGAAGATTTGTGTTGGGGTGCATGGCCTGCAGGCTTGATGTTTAGGCTTACTACCAGTGGTGTCGTGGGGCGTTCTAAAGGGCCTAAACTTGGGATGTTTGTAGGCAGGCGACGCTTGTTGCTTGGCCTAGCCGGACCGGGTCATTACAAAAATGCCCCAAGACACCACTGGTAGTAAGCCACAGCTCTGTTGGTGATGAGGAGTGGTAATAAGACTCTCTTATCATGGTTACGGGTTCGAGATCCCGTGGCAACAACCTACCACTACTGATAAACAGGTGCGGAGATTTGGTTGGGGTGCAATGGGCCTGCAGGCCTTGATGTTTAGGCTTACTGCCAGTGGTACCGTGGGGCGGCTATGGGCCTAAGCTCGGGCTGCTGGTAGGCCGGTGACGCTTGGTGCTTGGCTTAGCTGGACCGGTTCATTACAAAAAAGTGCACTTTTTTGTAACGACTCGGGCTTAGGCCTGTAGCCGCCCCACGACATCGTTTAAGGGTTGCAGCCCATGCCACCCAAACCCCTCTCTGGCCTGTTTCTCAGCACAGTTGGTTTTTGAGAATGTCAGGTTTCAAACCCAATACCTCCTTAACAAGGCACCTTCAATAGCCCTCATCACCAACAATCAACACCTTCAACAACCCTCCAACAATCATCCACATCTCAAGCTCCTACACCAACACCTGCTTCCCCAGTCCATCTTCCTTCACTAGTTCAATCACCTGAACATCAACCATCTCCACCTCAATCTCCAGTGCATGCTACTCCACCTTATATCCCAGAGCATGTCACTCCTCCTTAGTCCCCTCTTCCTCCACATCTTGCTGATATCCCCCTACACAACATATCATCCTTACCATCTTTTGATCTGTTGTCATCTCCCATCCATACTAAACCTCAAGATGAGCAAATTCCAGACTCCACACCCTTTCATCCATCATCATCCACCATTAATCCTTCTGTATCAACTGAGACACCCTCTGAGTTCATGCAAATGGATCCCCCTTCCATTTCCTCTCTTGTGCAAACCATCACTCAACTTCTCAAACAACTCATAGAAGAGGAAATTAAACCTCTTGCTGATTCCATTTCCTCCCTCTCTGCTCTTCTGCCTACTGCCATTTCTGTCCCTTATTCTAGGGGCCTGGCTTCAGGACTCTTTGAACCTGGGCAGGGGGAGATATTCTATGAAGAAGCTCTAAAGTCTCCTCTAGCCGCAGCAGCAATAGAAGAAGAAACAACAATTTTGCAGACAGTTGAGTCATCAGATGTACATATGGTTTCAGAGGCTGAAATAATTGATCTAGATATGCTAAATGCAGATATCTTGACTGTTGGTGATTGTTGTATCAATACCACAGTAGACATCTTTGGATTATTAGATTCTTTCAATATAATTTATTTGAATTCTTTTCTTCCAGCAGTAAGACATCTTTGGATATAGTGTGTTATACTCCTCCAATAAGTCCTGAAGTTGTTAATCAACTGAAGGAAAGTTTTGCTATTAACATGGTTGTGGAATCATCAGGCCCAACCTATGTGATGGATGATAACCCAATTTCTTGTCTAGATGATTTGATTGCTCAAGATGTAGCACAAGAACTTGCACAGATTCAGAATGATTCAGCTTTAAATGAATTTCTGTTGACTGGCAAAGATATAGAAGATTATCAGATGATCATTGAGAATGTTGCTCCACCTGAAGTTGCTGAACCTCAAGCATTTCCTCAAGCTGAAAGACAAATTTCAAAGGAAACTTTAAAAGAGATAGATGCATTGTATGATAATACTCAAGGTTCTTTTGATGATGATATAGATGATGATGAGTCTGATTAATCTGATGATCCTAAATCTAAAAAGAAGGCTGCAAAGAGAACAAAAGTTGTTCCAAAGGCTGCTCCAAAGCCCAACCCCACTAATGATACACCTTACAATCACAACCCACATTTTCAACGCATTTAATAACTTATCAGAGTAAGGGAAAATGCGCGTCATGATTCCACGTCAGCAGGGGATAACTGCGGATGCTCAGGCAAACACCAACTTAATCATAAAGAAAGATTCTTTAAGTTATTTTAAGGTAAAATCAGTTTAAGTGCAGTAGTTAGCTGTATCCCTTGGCTTAGTGGCTCATCTAATCCACAAGAAAAGTAATTAAATGCTGTGGAAAGTACTTCTTTTATCAGATTAGACACCCTACAAGAGCTTAGAGGTTCCCAAAGGACACCTCAAGGCAAAAAAGTTCTAAATTTAGTAGAAATAAAAGTAGGTTTTTACGGTCGTTAAATATAGTGATTTTACATTTTAAAATATGTAATGCATGAGGTAATAATAGTAATTTTTTATACTTGAAATTAACTATCATGCAATCCTAACGTAAAATATCCGAGACAGCAAGTAATTGATGAGTCCTCTTTATATACCTATTTTTGGACTCATCTAGGCTTATTTTCTTGTCTTTGCACACTGTTTAGCGTCATTTGCACTTCTTTTGGTTTGCTACGGTTTTTCACGTCTTGTGCACTTTTTTAGCTTATTTCCGTGTGTGTGTGTATTTCCCTTTTTTGCTTGCATATTATTTATGTCTGTGACTGCCATGATCGACATCCCGTCCAGTTTTCCTGCAGGTTCTGGGATCGTGTGGGCGTCCGGCATCGGACTTTCACCACTTTTGGCAAAGGAGTCAATGGTCGTGCGTTTTTACCCACGCACGACCATCGACCTCTTTGGCGCACGATCATCGGTCGTGCGCAGTCATGACCTCTCCTGTGAAAGTTATGTCCCGGCATATTGCACGATCACCAGCCATACCGCGCACGATCACTGCTCGTGCGCTGCCGGTCGTGCGCAGTCATTATATCTTTTTCCACTTTTCTGCCTCCATATCGCACGATCACTGACTATATCGCGCACGACCACCGGTCGTGCGCCAGTGATCGTGTGCGCTGTTTAATTCTGTCTTCTATAAATAGCGCAGGTTTCGCCCTATTTCGGGAACGCTCGACACTTTCCGCCGTATTTTCGTCCCCGACGAGGGTTTCCTCCGTCCCCCTTCATCCTCCACATTAGGGAGGGTCTCCGGGCAAGCTTTCAACGCCAAATCAACGCCGGAGCATCCTCCCGGCCTCCTCCTTCATCCTAGAGTTTCAAGCGGAGTTTTGACCTAGCTTTCTCCATCAAGTTAGGAGGAGCTGGAGCCGTAATCTACAGGTCATTTCAACGAAGAAGACGGGTCCATTGGGAGTGAGTGACAGCCTCCTCTACCCCGGACGCAGTTGAGGACCGTGCTTGAACTCGGATTGACAACCCGGGATTCCAACCGTGAACCCTCAATAAGGCTTCAGATTCGGTCGATTCGCACACCTCTTCCTCTTGTATTTGATAGCTTAGTTTAACTCTTTATATTGATGAAGTATGCTTATTGTAATTAACGCTTGTGCTAAATCATGTCTATGTGATTTGTATTTTCGTTATTTATTGCTTGAGGTGCGCCTTATTACTCCACCATCCATCCACCCTTGCCGCACTAGCAATTGCTAGTGGAGTGCGTTGCGAAGAGGTGCTCACGACCCTCATTCCGTCATTCTCACCACCTCATCCGCTAGCCTACTCTTCCATCCGCCAAGCGATTCGGTGCATAGCGGCCCGTGTAGTTTCCATCCTGCCTGGCGAAGCAGTGCATAGCGGCCTGCATAGTAGGATTTCCGCCGTTCTCTCCACCTCATACGCTTGCCTACTCGCACATCCGCCTAGCGATTCGGTGCATTGCGGCCCGACTAGTCTTCCATCCCGCCTGGCGAAGCATCGCATAGCGGCGTTGCATAGGAGTAGTTGTTAGATTTTTACTTTATTTTCCACAACCATCAAAACCCCCATCGTTACCTTCGCCCCGAGGACTTCAATCTCAAGTCCTCCTCGACATTAACTCATCCCTTACTGTGTTCCTCAAGAGACCGACACTCGGGGATTTATTCCCAAACTTTATTACTTGTGCGACCGGTGCGCTTGCCGTAATCCATGCATCAGTAATCAACATCCACATAAAAACACTAAGCAGCTAGAAAGTATCTAAAAATAATAATTTTGTAGGTGTCAACAAACTGACACGAACACACATACAGTATACAATATCTGAACCAATAAAACAAAATAAACAACAAACTACCTCGCTAATACGAGGCAACAACCACGACCAACACTATCGATCAAGCACTCCAAAAAAACAAGCACTGAACTCAGCTACAGCTCTGAACCTGAGTCATTCCAAAGACAGAACACCTCAGCAAGAAAGTACAAATGGTAGAAGAAAATAAGCCAAAATTAATAAAGGTCAAAAGGGCTACCAACCCAAGACCAACGGTACTGAAGTAAAGTACAAAAGTAAAGCATCAAACAACAAAAGAACACTTACGTCAATCGTCACGTACATCATAAATACACCATATGCACAAGGCTATAAGGTGACAAACGTGAGTAAATCATAAGGAAGAAATACATCACCTTTATTAGGCACCCGTGGTTGATTCTACCAAAAAACACGGGAGAGGTGGTCACTCAACTGGACACAGCCTCATAAATATAACATCCGTCAAACTGCGAGGGAGTCTCATACTCTCCACCATACACCGCAAATGCCCAAAAACCTCGTAGACTCCCACAGGGTACTAATAAAGAAAACAAACATTTGCGGAGGTGGTTTCGTCCACTAATTCCCGTAATCTAGAAAACCCACAAGAAAACCACCACATATATCTCGAGACTTGGCATGTCAGATTCTACTCGACATTCTAGATTAAAGATGCGGTTGATAAATCTCTAGGAAGTGTTACAAGGCCTAGATCAATTCTAAAACGATCTACAACAATGGATAATGCGATTACAGTCGCCAATAAAACACAACAAGAATGAATGAACATGGCTTGACAAATTTTAAGTTTACCATGACAAGATCTTACATCATCAAGTGATTATTAAGGAAGATTAATTACTGTGATACCTTGGGGGCAAAAGTGTAGAAATTTAACAAACATGAAAAACTTAACAGTTACCATTTACTGAAGAAGAGGAAACGAGGGTAAACCACCACTTGCGTTGGTTTTACCGGAAAAATCCTCCAAATCACACTACGTCGCAGATCGGGGCGAAAGAAGATGGAAGGAGTCGAAATCTGAACAAAAATGGCCGAAATAGAGGTTAGGGCCAAAAACCCTAACAAGAAAACTCAAGGAATGTGGAAATGTTTACCACGATGGGGTAGCTCTCGACGAGAGCTTTCCAGATCTATACTCGGTTGAATATTTCGAGCACCAGAGCACCGTCGGCGTCCACCGGAAGATTCACGAATGGAAGGGAGTCGCCGCTATGGTTTCGGTTCGGTCTAAAGCATGAGGAAGAAGATGAAGGAATTTTCTAATTACCCTAAGTATAAGAGTATATATATCTTTATACTACGAGGAAGGAGCTAAGTACTCCATGGTGTAACATTTTATTCTAGTTATACCCCTTTTAGAATAGTTTTTTGGGTAAAAATTGGGCTCTTTCGGTCTTTTGACCGGCTCAATACTAATGAATATAGATTAAATTCCTTCCCTGCACTGTTCGCACAATGAAAAAACCCGATATCCACGATCTATTCTTCTACACAGATAGCGCATTCAGCCAGCAACCTTCTTCCAGGCATCGCAAGCACCATGTCCGACGCTGCAAAATCGTGATTGCTGCAGAGGAGCAGCGAACAAGTGGGTCGGCGGCCCTCCTACGACGTACTCGGCATGCCTGAATGCCTCTACATCCCCTTCCTTGCTTCCCTATCTACGCCAAATCCGCGGCTTCTTTATTCCCGCAAACTCCAGCATACCGACATTCAATGATTGTTATTGACTTCTCTGCACAGATACAACTCTCGGCCGCTTCCTTTACCCCCACAGCTTCTTATGTCGGAACTTCCATCATAACCCTAAAGAACGGGGATACTCCTTCACTGATCTTCGACACGCTCTCTCTGCCGCCGGCACTTTCTGGAACTACAGGACGGTGCACCTTCCCTCTTTCTACCTTCTACAATCTAAATCATTTTCCTCTTAAATCTCACCAATATCACAGTCCCTTCTTCTGGACAGATCTTCGGTGTTCTTCTTCCGGATATCCGACATTCTTCTTCTCCACAGATCTCCTTGCATCTATTTGGAAGTAAGACCATTTCATTTTGTGCAATCTATTAAGCCATATGCCGCATACAATTTAAAACTTGGTTTGATGAGTTCTGGACTCTCTCTTTCTCTGTTTGGTAATTGTTACTTCACGCCATGATTTCTGTTCAAGGTTATAGGTTCAAAATTTTTGAATCATTATTTTTTAAAAAACAGCACATAAGGTGTTTGTTCAACTATCTAAATGATCCATTTCTCCTTCTAGTGTGCTCCTCCTAATGCCAAACTCCTTACTATAAGATACTAACATTGCTTTTTTCCATTTGTTTGGTTGTTTGGTTCTTTACTCATCTACTGGTAGAGCCATTTCTCATCTATCGGTGCTTTATGGTTCCAGTTTTTTGCCATGTTTTTTTTTCAATTTACACCTACCGCCAAACTATTAGGTTCCGTTGTATGCTTATGTTCTAACTATTGTCATGTAATTTGCAATTTAGTAACTGGATTTTATTCTCCGTATGAATTAGAAATATTCTTTGCTTTCTATTACCATGTTTTTTGCAATTTACTATTGCCATGTTTTTTGCCTTTCCCCATCAGCTTGCATTGTTTTGGAAGAATCAAAAACATGTTTATTCTCTTGGTTTTGTTCATAAGAAATGTGTTCATTATGTCAACTCTCAGAAATTTGTTTATTCATTATTGTAAATATATTTAACACTTCTTCTTGAGTAGGATTTGATGATGAATTTGGTTGCAAATTTTTTTGCCTTTTTAATTTCTATGGTATTTAACACTTTTTCTTGAGTAACATATTTATAGAATGCAAATCACCAACCATGTATACTAAGAAGTGGATGGATATGTGCCATAATCACATTATCCTAATTTTTACCGTCAACATCTGGAACCTTACGCAAACCTCAAGTTTTTACCCTATGATTTGTCCTTTTAGTTTTTTTGTGTCGTTCAAGTTATTAAAATACTATTGTTGTTTAGTTATCCATGCCTTTTTTGCCTTTTTCATTTCAATGGTATTTAACACTTCTTCTTGAATAACATATTTATAGAATGCAAATCACCCACCATGTCTACTAAGAAGTGGATGGATATGTGCCATACACACTTTATCCAAATTTATGCCGTCAACATCTGGAACCATACGCAAACCTCAAGTTTTGGCCTATGATTTGTGTTTTTAGTTTTTTGTGTCGTTCCAGTTATTAATATACTATTATTGTTTAGTTATCCATGCCTTACAGGCAATGAATTTCTTTGCGGCTCTTCTATTACGGCCAATGTCCGAGGAGAATGCAGTTTGGTATTTTTTTTCTATTTTAATCTCTTGGGTTGAATATGGGATGCTTAGGTTTGTTTATAGGAATTTCTATAGAAGTTGATTTTGTTTCATGATGTTCAGTTAGTTGTTCTCATAAAAATAATTTTTTAGTACATTTCTATCATTATGCATAAACTGCATTTTTGATTCATGATGTTCAGTTAGTTGTTCTCATAAAAATAATTCTTTACTACATTTCTATCATTATGCATAAATTGTATTTTTGATAATTAAGAATTTCTCAAATTTCTCATCAAATAAGTTAGAAAAATATTTATAATATTTATAATATATTAAACAATACTTTTGAATGTAGCAATTAAAAAATTCCTCTACCTGATTGAGAGTGAACATACTGCCTGAAAGACCAAGTTGATACATGCATCCCCTTAAAACTTTCATGTTTTAGCAATATAACATATTTTATTGATTGCAATACAAACATACTCTAAAATATCCCGAAAAATATTCCGAGTACATCAAAACACATTGGCAAGTTTCGAAATCTCTTTATAACTTGGCCCGGTTTATTAAATTATATTCTTGGACATTATACTTTAGTAAATTCCCAAGACAGGGGAATCAACATGAAAGGAGGCTCGATGGTGATCCTTTTTGGGGCTTCATTACGGGGGGTCTTCATTACAACATCATTATAAATGTCACCCCCACGATAAATGTCGTTTCCACGATATTTGTCGCCCCCATGACAAATATCGTCTCGACGATATTTTTCGCCCCCATGTCAAATGTCACCCCCATGACATTTATCACCCCAACGATATTTTTCGCTGCCATGACAAATGTCGCATACAAAACAAATATTGCCCCCATGACAAATGTCGCCCCTACGACAAATGTCACCCTTATGACAAATATCGCCCTATGACAAAGGTCGTCGCATCAACAAATTTTGCCCCCACGATAAATGTCGCCCGACACAGGTTCCCCCGTGCATGACTGATGTCTCTGCCGAGGATCGATGTCGACATTCAAGACCGATGTCGCCGCCCACGACCAATGTGGCATTTCAAGTCCGATGTCTCTGCCCACGACCGATGTTGCCGCCCACAACCAATATCGCCTCCAACGACTGATATAGCCGCCCACGACCGATGTCGCTGCCCACGACCGATGTCGCCCCGACGAATGATTTCTCCCCCATGACTGATATATCCACTACGACTGATGTTGCTCCCATGATAAAGGTCTCACCCACTAAAAATGTTGCCCCCACGACAAATATCATCCCCACGACAAATGTCGCCCCCACGACAAATGTCGCCCCACGACAAATGTCGCCCCCACGACAAATATCGCCCCAACAACAAATGTCTCCCCCATGACAAATTTCTCCCCCACGGCATATGTCGCCCTCCACGACATATGTCGCCCTCACGACATATGTCACCCCACAACATATGTCCCCCCACGACATTTGTCGCCACCACGACATATGTCGCTCCCATGACAAATGTCGCACCCACGACATATGTTGCCCCCACGACATATGTGGCCCCTAAGAGAAATGTCCTCCCAAAATAAATGTCGCCCGCACGGGGTCCCCTATACACGACTACTTGTATATATATATATATAAATGAGTCTGGAATATATAAGCTCAAGCTTTTTTAAACCTAAAAAAGCTTGAGTTGGTTCTCCCATAATACATATCAGAATTAGACAAATAATATGTCTTTTATAGCCAAGAACGAGATCTACAACTTTCATGTTGAACATTTTTCAAAAATTTGCATGGTTTAGCAGAAATCTGACCCGAAAGGTTGCTTACACGAATATTGAAATTTATTATTATTATATTCATTTCGAGCCAGCAACCTTTCGGGAGAGATTTCGGCCAAACCGTTCAAATTTTTAAAGAATGTTTAACATGAAAGTTTTAGATCTCGTTCTTGGCTAAAAAATGCATATATTATTTATCAAATTCTGACATATATTGTGGGAGAACCAGGTCAACCTTTTTTAGGCTTCAAAAAACTTGAGCTTATATATGTTATTCTGTATATATATATATATATATATATATATATATATATATATATATATATATATATATATATATATATATATAAATAATATTTACCACTATAAAGGAAATATAAAATCTTGAGTTCGAAATTCAAAAAGCCGTCTGATCATGGTTTGATAATTTATCAGCCGTCAGATCGTTTTATTTTTTAAAAAATTAAAAACTATAGGGCTCCTAAAGCTAGAGAGAGGGAGGAGAAGAGAGAGAAAAAGAGAGGAGAAAGGGAGAGAGATTAGTTGTTGTAAGTCAAAACGCACGTTTTTTTTACAAAATAAAAATTGCAATCGTGATTGATATTTTTTTACGGTCATTTTGAGTACTCATATGTATATGTTGCGGGCACGGCCGCCGGGGGCAGGTGAAGCCCGACGTCGACGGGCGGGTACTGTCGCGTTTGGCCATAGGGGCGGAGCCCCGTGTCGACCACTCGCCGTGGGGGGTGGGCGAAGCCTGCCATCGCCAGGTGGGTACTATGGCGCGTAGCCATCGGGCCGGAGGCCGGTGTCTGTCACTCGTATATATATATATATATATATATATATATATATATATATATATATATATATATATATATATATATATATATATATATATATATATATATATATATATATATATATATATATATATATATATACTAATATACGAAAACTACTCTTTGGTGAAACATTACCTGATGTCCCTATATTGCCCTTCTAGTTGTATTCATAATTACACAATTATACAAAACTTTATATTAGTATATTATAAAGACAATATCCTTTTAGGTAATTACACAACTTTACAATATTAAAATACAAAAAATAAAAACACTAGATGCCCTAAACCTATTGTCTCTAGCTTGGAATGACCAGAGAAAAATTAATGTTTTAACGTAAAAATATAATTTTTTTTGCAAAATAAAAATTGTATTCTTGATTTATAATTTTTTACGGTCATTTTGAGTACTCATACGTATATGTTGCGGGTCAAGCGGAGCCCGCCGGGAGCATGCGGAGCCCGCCGGGAGTGGGCATAACCCGCCGTCGTTGGTCGGGTACTTTCGCGCGAGGCCATAGAGGCGGGTACTGTCCATGAAAAATATTGCCGCTCATGACAAATGTCGCCGCCCATGACAAATGTCGTCCCAACGACAAATGTCGCACCACCGACAAATGTCGCATCCCGGTGAATGTCACACCTCGCCTAATGTCGCACCCCGCCGATTATCGCACCCCCGCCGAATGCCCCAAGGGCCGATTGCCCCAAGGGCCGAAAGCCCGTGCCTGTCACTATATATATATATATATATATATATATATATATATATATATATATATATATATATATATATAAAGTTTTGTCTAAAAACGGACTATTTACGAGCGGGTGTCCGGAAAACGAAAATAGAGGTTTATGATGGCTTCAAATCGAAATTTGTCAAACATAAAAGTTGTAGATTTTGTCGAGACGAACAAATTTTATGTTAACTATTTTTTCATACGACATCGTTTTGACCCTCAAAAAAATTCCCGAAAGCAAACTGCAACGGACTACTCGGGAAGGGCTGCAGACCACTCGAGAACAAATTTACAGGTACTCGAGAGGTAGGAATGCAGTACTCGAGAGGTAGGAAAACAGGCTACTCGAGAGGTAGGAATGCAGGCTACTCGAGAGATGGGAATGCAGTACTCGAGAGGTAGAAATGTAGTACTCGAGAGGAAGAAATGTAGTACTCGAGAGGTAGAAATGTAGTACTGGAGAGGTAGAAATGTAGTACTCGAGAGGTAGAAGTATAATACTCGAGAGGTAGAAAATTTACTCGAGTACTATAAAGATTACTGCTGAAAAATCACTCGAGAACTATGCAGCCACTCGAGAAATCAGACAAATAATTTGCATGAACAGTACTCTATTTGCAAATATATCAAAAAAATCAAGCTATAGAGATGAATAGTAAATGACTTTTTTGAATAGTGCTTTAATATTAAAATAATCATATTTATATGTATTTTTTTGAATAAGGAAGCACGAGTTCAAAACGGAGGCACAAACGCACGGCGAATTAAATGAAACTCGCACCGTAGGCGAACACTGACGCTACGAACCCAACGGCGAAGTCAAAACCAAAATCTGACAAGCCATTCTCGAGATATAACTTTTCAAAGTTTACGACGAACTTAAATTCTACAAAACTTTGGAAAATCGCCGAGGCCCAAATATCGCTCGGATCGCGACAAAACTTGACGCGCAAGTCCAAAAATTACTAAACTTTATTTTCAAATGCAAAATTTCCAATTACAACAAGAATTTTGTCGACTCGACTGCACGGAGGCGAAAATGTCTTAACGGCGATGCGTCGTCAACTCGAAGTTAAAAGTAACGTCATGAAGTCATAATATGACGATACCAAATCAAATAAAATCATCGAAAAAATCGAGGGCGTTACAGTCACTCCCCTAAAAAGAAGTTTCGTCCTGAAACTTAACATAACTCCAAAACCAACCCAAAACGAGAAAATCAAACATGACTGTAAACATAAAGACATACCCGAAACTAAGAGAAGAGGTTCGGATGAGATTCCCTCATCGCCGATTCCAATTCCCACGTTGCACTCTCGACGTCTTGATTTCTCCAAAGAATCCTGACCATGGGGATGGTCTTTCTCCGCAACACAGGCTGTTGAGAATCCAGAATACGAATAGGTTCTTCCACATACGTATGTTTTGGCTGAATCTGGGGCACGGAGTCAAGGACTTGACGATCATTACAAATACACTTCCACAACTGGCTCACATGGAACACATCATGGAAACCAGGGAAGGTAGCAGGCAACTCCAGCCTATATGCTGACACTCCGTTGCGCTCAAGAATTTGGAAAGGTCCCACATACCGGGGTTCTAACTTTTGGTTCCTTCCAAACCTTTTAACACCAGACATCAATGAAACTTTTAGAGAAACCATGTCTCCAACGACAAACTCAAGATCGACCCTTCGTTGATTAACATACTTCTCATAGCACTCTTGAGCTACACGGAGCTTTTCTCGAATATGGGTCACAGTGCAATTCTTCTCTTCAAGGGCATCCGGACCTAACAATTGTCTCTCACCAACCTCAGCCAAAAACAAAGGGGTTCTACAACGCCTCCCATATAAGGAATCAAATGGGGCCACCTGCAGACTCTCTTGAAAACTATTATTGTAAGCAAATTCCATGAGTCTGAGACGCTCATCCCAAGCGCCACCTTGATCAAAAATATAACACCTGATCATATCTTCTACGATCTGATTCACCCTTTCCATCTGACCATTAGTCTGAATGATAGGCGGTGGAATACCTTAAATAGGTACCCAACCCCTCCTATAAAATCTTCCAAAAGCAAGACGTAAATCTTGAGTCTCGATTCTATATGATGCTAACTAGAAGTCAATGTAAACTGATGACTTCATCAAGGTATATCTCCGCTATCTTTTTCATAGAGTACACATTCTTAAAGGGAACAAAGTGAGCACACTTTATCAATCTATCGACTATCACCCAAACAGAGTCGTGCCCACAGGGAGATTTCTGTAGACCGGTGATGAAATCCATTAAAATACTCTCCCATTTCCAACTTGGAATATCAAGCGGTGTTAATTTACCTCCCGGCCTTCTATGGTCAGCCTTAACACGCTGACGTGTATAACATTCTGATACAAACTTCGCAATATCATTCTTCATCCACGACCACAAAACAATTAGTTTTAGATCTTTATACATCTTAGTGGAACCAGGGTGGAACGCTACACTAGAACCATGAGCTTCAGCACAGATCTTAGCCCGAATGTTGCCAAAGGTGGGAACGCAAAATCTACCCCGATACTTCAAGGTATCCAACTTATCCAAGGAGAAATCAGGTAGCTCTCCCTTCACAGTTCTATTCCAGAGGTGTAACAAATCTGGATCATCCTTCTGATGTGCTCGAGTAAGGGAAATCCAAGAGGGTTCTTCTGCTTCTAAACTAGCTGGCACAGTACTACTCCCAACCTCAATATCCATCAACAGGAATTCTTCCACCAAGGACTGTTCCGACAGATTAAAAATTTTGGCGGTCTTTCTACTCAAAGCTTCGGCCACTACATTAGTCTTTCCTGGATGATAAAGAATTTCCACTTCATAATCAGCCACTTATTCTAACCACCGACGCTAGCACAGATTTAGTTCCTTCTGAGTGAAGACGTACTTCAAACTCTTTTAGTCCATATAGATCTTATATAGTGCGCCATACAATAAGTGTCGCCAAAGTTTCAATGCATATATTATAATAGAGAACTCCAAATCGTGCGTAGGATAGTTTCTCTCATGAGTCTTTAGTTGCCTCGATCCATACGCAATTACCTTACCATCTTACATTAAAACAAAGTCAAGCCCAATGTATGATGCATCAACATACACAGCATACTCAACTCCTTCAATAGGTAAGGTTAAAATTGGAGCAGTACATAATCTCTTCTTCAGTTCTTGGAAAGCCTCTTCACACTTATCACTCAAAATGAATGCAGTATTCTTCTAAGTAAGTCTAGTTAGAAGATAAGACAACACCAAAAATCCTTCCACGAATCTTCTATAATAGCCAGCCAGACCTAAGAAGCTCCTAATCTCCTTAGGTGTAGAAGGTCTCTTCCATTCCATCACAGCTGAAATCTTGGTTGGGTCTACAGAAATACCATCCTTGCTTATAACATGACCCAGAAAGGACACATGAGGTAGCCAGAACTCACACTTGCTCAACTTCGCATATAACTTATACTCCCTCAGGGTCGACAAAACAAAATGCAAAGGCTGAGTATGCTCCTCCACATTACGGGAATAAACCAAGACATAATCTATGAACACAATAACAAATCGGTCTAAGAAATCCTTAAACACCCTATTCATCAAATCCATGAAAGCAGAGGGTGCATTGGTTAAACCAAAAGACATCACCAAAAACTCAAAATGTCAATGCCACGAATGGAAAGCGGTCTGGGAACATCTGCCTCACAAATTCTCAACTTGTGGTAGCCTGAGCAAAGATCGATCTTTGAAAATACTGAGCTACCACGCAACTGATTGAGCAGATCATAACTCCTTGATAGGGGATATCTATTCTTAATGGTCACCTTATTCAATTCTCTATAATTGATGCAAAGCCTCATCGATCCATCTTTCTTCTTGACGAACAAAAAAGGAGCACCCCACGGAGAAGAACTTGGTCTAATAAAACCACACATCAGTAACTCATCGAGCTGAGTACGCAACTCATCCAACTCACGTGGAGCCATAGGGTATGGTGCTTTGGAAATAGGGAGAGTACCTGGCTCGAGGTATATCACAAACTCTATCTCCCTCACCGGAGGAAGTCCTGGAAGATAGTCAGGAAAAACATCTGGAAACTCTCGCACCCTCGAGATATCCTCAAGACGTGGTGTAACAAAAGCAGTTTCCAAAGTAGAAATAAAAACAAAAAATGCCTCGCAACCAGACTCTATAGCACGACAAGAACGTACCGTAGAAATAATATGGGAAACCTTGTCCTGAAATCCATAGATGCTCATAGGTTGGCCATTATCTATCCTGAAGTCCATTCTCTTTGCCTTTCACTGGATGACCTCATCATTCTTGGACAGCCAGTCCATGCCCAAAATTATATCAAAGTCTGCCAGATCCAACACCATCAGATCTACAATGTCTAGGAAATCGCCTAGGTATATAGGGCATCTAAGAACTCCTTGATTAAATATCACCGAATCACCGGAGGGAAGCTTGATGTTGAAGGAGTCTCCTAATTTATCCACATCCAGACGATGTTTACCTACAGACCTCTAGGACACAAAGGAATGGGTTGCACCCGAATCAAAAAGAATGCATGCCCACCAATTCCTCACCTTAAAATCCCCTAAAACCATAGCATACATAACTAAAAGAACGATAACTAGGGCAACAACAATAAATAATAAAAGATAAATTAGGCCGGGGATAACCTGATATAACTCGCGTAGAGGTTTGAGCTTCCTCGTTCGTCACCACGTTAAGCTTTCCTTTTCCTTTATCCAAGTTTGGTGGAGGCGGCAGAGCTCGATGCGGGGCAGGCTGTAGTGGGGACTGAGCCTGGGGGCATGAAGACTTCTGGTGTCCCTTCTGCCCACACTGGAAGCAAGTCCTTTCCTTCTTCCAATAATGACTCACATCACGACCATTCCTTGCACAGAATGAGCACACTAGATCTCCCTTGGGTGCACCTTGGATGGCGTGCACCTGATGCTGCTTTAGAGTGGTATTCCTCTTGAAGCATCTTTTGAATGGGTGGAGGATCGACCACAGAAGCTACACACTTCCTTACTTTTCTTCTTCGAATAAGGGCCAGATGCCCTGGAGTTACAATTCTCAACACCTTTCCTATTCTCTTTCCTCGCCGCAGCACGTCGATTCTTGGCTCTCGATCGCCTCGATCTTTAAAGAAGCTTCCACTACATTAGCATAGCTTTCAGCTCGATAAGTGCATGCCCATTATTGGACATCGCTTCTTAATCCTCCCAGGAAACGTTTCACTCTGCCCTCTTCAGAAGCTACCAAATCAGGGGCAAACCTACTCAGTTTACTAAACTCAATCTCATACTCGCTCATGGAGAGCTGTCTCTACTTCATATGCAGGAATTTATTCATTAGGCGGTCCTGCTCGATAGAGGGTAGAAACTTCCTCAGCAGCATCTTCTTAAAAGATTCCCAAGAAAAGCCTTCCTTCAGACTCTCTCTTTCCCGAATCCACCAACTCTTTGTTATGCCTTTTAACTGATAGGTTGCAATCATCACCTTCTAGGCTTCTAGAATTCCGAAATACGAAAACATCTCCTCGATGGAGATGATCTAATCATCTAAAATCATAAAGTCGGCACTCCCGTCATAGGTGGGAGGTCCCAACCGTTGGAAGTGTGATATGAAATTCATTTCAGGTGGTATCATCATCGGGGGCACTAGAGGAGCAGGGGTATCGGGCACAGCTTGGCCCAAGGCAGGCTCTTGTACTAAAGGTTACTGTGTGGGAGCGGAAGACAATAACGACTGAATTTGTGATTGCATCATAACTAACTGCCTCGACAAAGCCTCATTGCTCTGATGTAGACTCTCGATCATCGCATCACTTTGTGCTCCTGATGACTCACCCTCCGACTGGGGAGTGAACCTCATCGCAGGACGCTTTGGCTGCATTTCTAAAATGCAGACAAACAACTGATCAAAATCCTATATGATAACTAGGCCACACGACTAGTTCAGACCATACTTAAAAGACACTTGCTTATGCTGCAACTTGGTCTGGGATTTTATAATGATGTTATGTCCTACTTAGGATGATATTCTCTCATCCTATTAACTCTTGTGCTTATGACATGAATGCATGGATTTTTTATTCTTATTTAAAATTATATGTGTACATGTGTCATCATGACTTAGCACACGTGCTTATGCGATGATATGCTATATATGCAGTGTTATGCATTCTAGAAAGGCCTTAATGCATGAATGTGCGGCGTACACATGAAATGTTATGCATCCCATGTAGCACCCCTATCCGTCACATAGCATATAGCAGTAGGTCCGGCCGGGGCCCGACGCCATATACTACGGACAGACCGGTTGGTTACGCGTTGAAACCACACAACCAATCAGAGCGTCCTACACAACACCTAGCGGAAGCAATTTAATTAAGTTGCAAAAGATAAGAACCCTGCCACAGAGCATGAATGTCCACTACAACCCAGGAATGAGTACATACACAAAAGAGTTCACGGCCTTAAGGCCTTACAGAAGTGTTCGCTTAACAAGATAGCGTCTTTCATACATCGGCACGCAGGCCGGCCATACATGAATATGAAAAAGCTAATAACTAAGCCTTCGAGGGCTGGCGCTGCAACTTGGGCTTTAGCCCGCTATTTGCCGCTTGGCTCCGCAGCAGCACCTGAAGAAAACAACCCACCCAAGAGGTGGCAATACAAAAGGGCAACGGTCAGCAAAGCTAACCAAATTATAACGACCCCGTCCCGTTTCTCGGGACGGCGGTGCTCCTTCCCTGCATATAAAACTACCATAGCAATTCTATAAAGTATTCTATTCGCCACAAGTGTCGGCACGCACGGCCGCACACTCCGTGCTCTCAGGGCACTAATCGGTGAACCCGGTCCGGACCCAGTCCGACACCGCGATTCCACCACCATCCCTCGGATGGCAACTCTCGTGAGCATTTAGCCCTTTCAGCCGAAGCCTAGGCCCATTTCCAGCCCCCCGGGAAGTCCCATGTACTTTAGGTCGCTTCTACCGAGACCACTTGGAATGGGTAGAGTTCCACCCGCCCGTTGCTCACTTCACCACGGCCATTTAGCCATCGGTGCGGGCCAAGTTTCTCCTCATTCCCACAATCGATCAAAACACGCACATAACCCCGTTATGTACCGATTTGCCCTCCAAGGCAACATCGTGGCGGCAATGCGATTCTGCCCAAGCTTTCCGGGTGCGCCTCGAGGTTAACCCCCAAGGATCCCTGTATGCAATCTACCGCGTAGAAATTTCGGAAAACTAAAATCATCGGCGCGGAGTCTTCTCCGGCCATGCAATGCAAACATCACCGATCCGGGTTAAACCCGAATAGGCTTCACACACAATGCCTACGCCCGTACTCCGATTCCGGGCTCTAACAACGGGGACTTTACATATCTACCCGAAGGGATTCCGCGCCTCAATGCTCACTCGCGAGAGGGGGATTTCCCCATGCATAGAAAGAAGGGCGACTACACATGCCCTATGAAGAGGATCGTTACCCTCGCATTTTTCCGCGGCGCCATGAAGATGTAGTCGGATGGAAAGCTTCGCCTCGCCCTTGCCTTCGAGGATCCAGACTCGGATCGCGAATCGGTGCTTCAAAACTCCTCCGGCGGCCGGATCTTGGGCTCACACCACCAAGGGAGTTCTCCCCTCTCTCTAAGATGAAGAAAGAGAAACTCAAGATGAAAATGAGGGTTTCTCCCCCCATTTCCCGGCTAATAACCCCCCAGGAGCAGCCCCCACCGTCGGATTTAGATCCAAGGGAACGAACGGCCGAGATTAGATCTAAAAATCCAAAAACTGGGCCGAACACGGGTTGACACACGGCCGTGTGTCTGGCCGTGTAGCTCATTCGCCGATCGACACGGGTCCTGACACGGCCGTGTGCCACGGGCCGTGTTACCTGGAGCTTCAGGAACGATCGTCGGGCTTCCAGAACACGGCTTCGAACACAGCTGTGTTCGAGGCCGTGTGCCCCACACACGGCTTGAGACACGGCCGTGTGTCTCAGGCCGTGTACTTCTCTGACTCGAGACGCACTAAAAACACAATAAATCACTGAACACGGGTAGGCACACGGCCGTGTGCCTGGCCGTGTGCCCCTGTTCATACCTCCAAAAGCGTTGATTGATCGCCCCGCGATCAACTCCGAGGTTGGGGTCTTACAACTCCCTCCCCCTTAAGAGAATTTCGTCCCGAAATTAAGAACAGAGACTACACAAAAACAAAAACATAACGAGTACCTGAGGGGAACAACTCGGGGTACTCCTCGCGCATTGTCTGCTCTCGTTCCCAAGAGAGCTCCTCGCGTCCGCAGTTATCCCAACGGACCTTCACCATTCTGATTTCCTTGTTCCGAAGCCGCTTTACTTCGAAATCCTCAATAGATATGGGCTTGACTTTCGTTGTCAACCCTTCCTCAACCGGTACTTGATCAGCCGCGATCACCTGCGAAGGCTCTTGCACCGCCTTCCGCAACACAGAAATGTGGAACACATCATGTAATCCACTCAACTCCACCGATAGCTTCAAACGGTATGCCGCTTCGCCGACTCGCTCCAGAACCTCAAATGGCCCAAGGTATCTCGGACTCAACTTTTTCAAGCGTCGAATCCATGAGACACCCTTGAACGGCTTGATCTTCAAGTACACCCAATCGCCTACCGCGAACTCCACGTTCCGGTGCTTGGCATTGTAATACTTCGCCTGCCGGTCCTGAGCGATCAACAAGCGCTCCCGAATGATCCGCACTAACGAGGTAGCACTCTCCACCTCCTGCTTCTTGTACAACCTTGCCTCACCCGCTTCAAGCCACGATAACGGCGTGCGACACTTCCTACCATACAAGGCCTCGAAGGGCGCCATTTGTATGCTCGCTTGGTAGCTGTTGTTGTACGCGAACTCCACCAAATAAAGGTGGTCTTCCCAATGCTTCCCGAAGTCTAGAACACACATGCGGAGCATGTCCTCCATCGTTCTATTAACCCTCTCGGTCTGCCCATCCGTCTGCGGATGGAAAGCTGTACTGAACTTTAACTTTGTTCCCAACATCTGCTGCACCAACCTCCAATCATTTGACGTGAACCGCCCATCGCGATCACTCACAATGCTACGAGGCACACCATGCAGCCTAACAATATTGTCAACGTACAACTTTGCCAATTTCTCCACTGGATCATCCTTCCTATGCGGAATGAAATGCGACACCTTAGTTAGCCGATCTACGATCACTCAGATGGCGTCGTTCCCCTTCTGCGACCTTGGCAACCCGTGCACAAAGTCCATAGATATATCGTCGAATTTCCACTCCAGTATAGGCAAGGACTTCAGAAATCCTCCCGGCTTTTGGCACTCCGCCTTCACCAAGGCGCACGTTTGGCATTTAGCCACGTACAACGCCACATCTTTCTTAAGCCCCGGCCACCAAAACAACTTTTTGAGATCACGATACATCTTCGTGCTCCCTGGGTGGATTGAGTACTTGGTATGATGAGCCTCGTACATCAACTCCGCCCGGAGGTTACCCCCACTCGGGACGCACAACCGATGATCCTTCCTTAATAAACCATCTTCCACCGAGAACTGGGAATTTGACCCATCCAGAGCGGCCTCCAAAAGCTCCTTCATGGAGTCATCTAACTCCAATGCCTGCCGAACCCGGTCAGCCAGGTCGTACTGCACCTCTGTCCAGTTTAACATTGCCTTGGCGCTCGTCTGCCTGTCAACGCAACAGATCTCAAGCTCCTCCAACTCCCGTACTAGCCGCTCATCATGCACCGACAACAAGTTTGCTTGGGCGGGAGCCCTGCGGCTCAGCGCATCCGCAACTGCGTTGCCCTTCCCGGGTACATAATGTATTTTGAAGGTGTAGTCCCCCAGGAACTCCATCCACCTCCTCTTCCTCATATTAAGATCCTTTTGATCCAACAAGTATTTTAGGCTCTTGTGATCGGTGTATATGTCGACCCTTACTCCGTATAGGTAGTGCCTCCACAACTTGAGTGCAAATATCACGGCCGCCAACTCCAAGTCGTGCACCGGATAATTTCTTTCATGCACCTTTAGCTGACGCGATCCATACGCTATCACGCTACCATGCTGCAACAACACGCAGCCCAAACCGCTACCCGAAGCGTCGCTATACACCTCAAAGCCCTCGGTCCCACTCGGCGAACTAAGCACTGGCGCCGTGGTCAACCGCCTCTTCAGCTCCTCAAAAGCTTGCACGCACTCTTGCGTCCACAAGAATTTATGATCCTTCCTTGTCAACTTCGTGAGGGGTAACGCTACCCGCGAGAAGTTCTCTACGAAGCGCCTGTAATATCCGGCAAGCCCGAGAAAACTACGGACTTCCGCGACAGAAGATAACGCAGGCCACTCCCGTATCGCAACAATCTTCGCCGGATCCACCGCTATACCTTCCCCACTCACGATATGACCAAGGAACGCTACCGAGGGTAGCCAGAACTCGCACTTGGAGAACTTCGCGTAAAGCTCATTCCTCCTCAGAGTCTCCAACACCAAATGCAAATGCTTGAAGTGGTCTTCTTCGCACTGCGAGTATACTAAAATATTATCAATAAAGACGATCACAAAGCGATCCAGGAAATCTCTGAACGTCCTGTTCATCAGATCCATAAACACCGATGGCGCATTCGTTAGTCCAAACGGCATGACCGTGAACTCGAAATGCCCATACCTCGTACTGAACGCCGTCTTCGGGATATCACACTCCCTGATCCTCAGCTGATAGTACCCCGACTTCAAGTCCAACTTGGAGTATACCGACGATCCGACTAACTGATCAAAGAGATCATCAATCCTCGGGATCGGGTACTTATTCTTTTCCGTCAACTTGTTCAATTCTCTGTAGTCGATGCACAGCCGCATACTACCGTCCTTCTTTTTAACGAAGAGGACCGGTGCGCTCCAAGGCGACGAACTTGGACGCACATAACCTTGCTCCATCAGTTCCTCCAACTGAACCTTCAACTCCGCCATCTCCTTTGGCGCCAACCTATAAGGAGCACGTGACACGGGTTTGGCACCCGGCACGAGCTCGATCGTAAAATCAATCTCTCGCTGCGGTGGGGCTCCGGGAAGGCTATCCGGGAACACATCGGGGTATTCGCAAACCACGGGGATGCTATCCAACGGGGACTTTGGCTCCACAGCCCCCACCATCGCAAAGAACAGCTCTGCACCAGCACGAACCGCCTTCACCACCTGAAGAGCAGACATTAGTGTCTTGCTCGACCCCTTAAGCCCCTCGAAAGTAGTCTCCCACCCTACACCCAGCTTAACCTCCTTACGGTCGCAATCGATCCAAGCCTTCTACTCTGACAGCCAATCCATTCCAAAGATAACATCGAACTCTACCAACGGCAATAATGACACTAGCAAGTCGAACTCTTGGCTCCCTACGTGAACCTTCACGGCGCACACTCTGTCCGCACGCATCGAGCACCCATTCGGTAGCAACACCTCTAACTTGTCCTTCGCCATCGAAGAAAGGACTCCGATACGCGATATAAACTGTTCGGACAAGAAAGAATGCGAGGCACCGGTGTCGAACAGTGCCCGTGCCGGACTATCGCTAATCACCACAAAGCCTAAGCAAAAGACATTAGCTTAACAAGCAATAGGTAATAGTATTCTCAAGTCAACTTGCATAAATTAACTCATACCTGTCACCACATCCGCTTGCTTGATGGCCTCCTGCTGGCCCAAGTTGTAGACTCTAGGCTGAGTCGGAGCATAGTGGGACGCGGTCGACTCCACCGCTTTGCCCTTTTCCTCGTAGGTAGCTCCTTGTTTCCTTTCGGACTTTGAGCGCCCACTCCAGCAATCACGGGCAAAGTGCCCTGGCTTTTCGCACGTGAAACAAGCGCCCGGGGTTCGATTGGTAGTTGCCCCCGAGGCACCAGCAGAAGGAGCTGGACCCGACGTCCTAGACTTCTTGGAGAATCTGCGGTAGCCCGACTTCGACGTAGTCGGCGCCTTGAACTCTGATCTCTTGCCACCAGATTCCCTCTCCTTCTTTGCTTGCACGTTTCTCATATCCTTCTCCAAGGACCGGGCCGAACTGACCAGGGTCATGAAACCCTGCGTCTTGGGCCCCGACAGCAGCAACCTCAAATCATCCCTTAGCCCTTCATAAAAGCGGCTCATCTTGCGCTCCTCGTCTGCGAAGGTAGAGCCAGCATATCTCCCCAACCGAGTAAACTCGTGGAGGTATTCATCAACGGTGCTATCACCCTGCACCAACTTCTGAAATTCTCTCTCTAGCGCGATCCTCTGCGCCGAGGGGAGGTATCGAGCCATAAATAGCCTCGCAAACTCCTCCATCGGGACTTCGGCCAATGGCCTTCCCCTCAACTGATGCAGCTCTAGGCCCTCCCACCACAGTCTTGCGTCCCCATCCAAAAGGAACGTCGCTATAGTGGTCTTTTGTTACTCTTCAGTTTGCGTCGCAGTCATCACCCTGTTGACCCTTGAGAGCCAATCCTCTGCTTGGGTCGGGGTTTCTGCCCCTGTGAACACCGGTGGGTGAAAGCCCATGACATGCTTCAGTTGTCTTTCAATTGCTCTCCTAGGCAACTCTGGCTCCAAAACTACTTGCTCAACCCTCCTTTGCTCTGCCGCCTGAAGCGGTACCTGTTCCACAACAGGAGCAGGCTGCTGCACCTGCCTTGCAGGCTGCACATTGATCATTGCCATGACCGCTTCTGCCACCAACCTAATGGTCTCAGCAGACAAAGGTGTTGCAGGCGCGTCGCTTGGCGCACTGCTCGCCTCAGAACCTGGCCGTTCAGACGGCCCAGCACCACTTCTGGTCACCTAAAATCGTGCAAAACACCGATAAGCGACCAAAAAATTACTGCAAACAGCAATTATAGGAACACGCAGGTTCCTCAAACATGTGTATTTTCATTCCTAAGTGGACATTCAAGGGTTCTTTTCATGTTATAACGATGACGCACACGCAGGTGCTCACCACCACTTAAAGTGAATTCGCCCACGAATTCATTTAAGCTTGACCGAAACCAGAAGTCTGATACCAATTTGTAACACCCCTATCCGTCACATAGCATATAGCAGTAGGTCCGGCCGGGGCCCGACGCCATATACTACGGACAGACCGGTTGGTTACGCGTTGAAACCACACAACCAATCAGAGCATCCTACACAACACCTAGCGGAAGCAATTTAATTAAGTTACAAAAGATAAGAACCCTGCCACAGAGCATGAATGTCCACTACAACCCAGGAATGAGTACATACACAAAAGAGTTCACGGCCTTAAGGCCTTACAGAAGTGTTCGCTTAACAAGATAGCGTCTTTCATACATCGGCACGCAGGCCGGCCATACATGAATATGAAAAAGCTAATAACTAAGCCTTCGAGGGCTGGCGCTGCAACTTGGGCTTTAGCCCGCTATTTGCCGCTTGGCTCCGCAGCAGCACCTGAAGAAAACAACCCACCCAAGAGGTGGCAATACAAAAGGGCAACGGTCAGCAAAGCTGACCAAATTATAACGACCCCGTCCCGTTTCTCGGGACGGCGGTGCTCCTTACCTGCATATAAAACTACCATAGCAATTCTATAAAGTATTCTATTCGCCACAAGTGTCGGCACGCACGGCCGCACACTCCGTGCTCTCAGGGTACTAATCGGTGAACCCGGTCCGGACCCAGTCCGACACCGCGATTCCACCACGATCCCTCGGATGGCAACTCTCGTGAGCATTTAGCCCTTTCAGCCGAAGCCTAGGCCCGTTTCCAGCCCCCCGGGAAGTCCCATGTACTTTAGGTCGCTTCTACCGAGACCACTTGGAATGGGTAGAGTTCCACCCGCCCGTTGCTCACTTCACTACGGCCATTTAGCCATCGGTGCGGGCCAAGTTTCTCCTCATTCCCACAATCGATTAAAACACGCACATAACCCCGTTATGTACCGATTTGCCCTCCAAGGCAACATCGTGGCGGCAATGCGATTCCGCCCAAGCTTTCCGGGTGTGCCTCGAGGTTAACCCCCAAGGATCCCTGTATGCAATCTACCGCGTAGAAATTTCGGAAAACTAAAATCATCGGCGCGGAGTCTTCTCCGGCCATGCAATGCAAACATCACCGATCCGGGTTAAACCCGAATAGGCTTCACACACAATGCCTACGCCCGTACTCCGATTCCGGGCTCTAACAACGGGGACTTTACATATCTACCCGAAGGGATTCCGCGCCTCAACGCTCACTCGCGAGAGGGGGATTTCCCCATGCATAGAGAGAAGGGCGACTACACATGCCCTATGAAGAGGATCGTTACCCTCGCATTTTTCCGCGGCTCCATGAAGATGTAGTCGGATGGAAAGCTTCGCCTCGCCCTTGCCTTCGAGGATCCGGAATCGGATCGCGAATCGGTGCTTCAAAACTCCTCCGGCGGCCGGATCTTTGGCTCACACCACCAAGGGAGTTCTCCCCTCTCTCTAAGATGAAGAAAGATAAACTCAAGATGAAAATGAGGGTTTCTCCCCCCATTTCCCGGCTAATAACCCCCCAGGAGCAGCCCCCACCGTCGGATTTAGATCCAAGGGAACGAACGGCCGAGATTAGATCTAAAAATCCAAAAACTGGGCCGAACACAGGTTGACACACGGCCGTGTGTCTGGCCGTGTAGCTCATTCGCCGATCGACACGGGTCCTGACACGGCCGTGTGCCACGGGCCGTGTTACATGGAGCTTCAGGAACGATCGTCGGGCTTCCAGAACACGGCTTCGAACACAGCCGTGTTCGAGGCCGTGTGCCCCACAAACGGCTTGAGACACGGCCGTGTGTCTCAGGCCGTGTACTTCTCTGACTCGAGACGCACTAAAAACACAATAAATCACTGAACACGGGTAGGCACACGGCCGTGTGCCTGGCCGTATGCCCCTGTTCAGACCTCCAAAAGCGTTGATTGATCGCCCCGCGATCAACTCCGAGGTTGGGGTCTTACATCCCATACTATATAACATCGCATGTAACGAGAAAATAAAACGTGCTAATGGGCATCCATGTGATGGTGATTATGCATCTCATACTACATAACCGTCATATGTGGCCTCCTATGGTTGATCCATATACAAACACATATTATGCATCTCATACGACATAATATGCCCTGTATACTTCTTATCGTGCTATGAGTGTAGTGACTATGTTTCGGTTAAGACGTACTGATGACACATCAGTGTGTGTATGAAATGTCACTAAACATCTAACACTAACAAGAGAAGGTTGCCCGACCAATTATCAAGCAACCTCCATCTGATACCAACTGTCACAACCCGCATTTTCACCGCATTTAATAACTTATCAGAGTATGGGAAAATGCGCGCCATGATGCCACGTCAGCAGGGGATAACTTCGGACGGTCAGGCAAATATCTTCTTAATCACGAAGAAAGATTCTTTAAGTTATTTTAAGGTAAAATCAGTTTAAGTGCAGAAGTTAGCTGTTTCCCTCGGCTTAGTGGCTCATCTAGTTCACAAGAAAAGTAATTAAACGCAGCGTAATGTACTTCTTTTATCAGATTATACACCCTACAAGAGCTTAGAGGTTCCCAAAGGACACCTCAAGGCAAACAAGATCTAAATTTAGTAGAATAAAAGTAGATTTGTACGGTCGTTAAATATAGTGATTTTACATTTTAAAATATGTAATGCATGTGATAATAATAGTAATTTTTTATACTTTAAATTAACTAACATACAATCCTAAAATAAAACATCCTAGAGAGCAATTAATCCACATCCACATAAATAATACTAAGCAGCTAGCAAGTATCTAAAAATAACAATTCTGTGGGCGTCAACAAACTGACACGAACCCATATAAAGTATAGTATGTCTGAACCAGTAAAACAAAATAAACAACAAACTACCTCGCTAAGATGAGGCAACAACCACGGCCAACACTGCCACTCAAGCACTCCAAAAAAACTAGAACTGAACTCAGCTACAGCTCTAAACCTGAGGCATTCCAAAGACAGAACACCTCAGCAAGAAAGTACAAATGGTGGCAGAAAATAAGACAAAATAAACAAAGGTCAAAAGGGATATCAACCCAAGACCAACGGTACTGAAGTAAAGTACAAAAGTGAAGCATCAAACAGGAAAAGAACCCTTATGTAAATCGTCACGTACATCATAAATACACCATATGCACAAGGCTATAAGGTGACAAACGCGAGTAAATAATAAGGAAGAAATACATAACCTTTATTAGGCACCCGTGGTCTATTCTACCAAAAAACACAGGCGAGGTGATCACTCAACTGGACACACCCTCACGAATATAACATCCGTCAAACTGTGAGGGAGTCTCATACTCTCCACCATACACCGCAGATGCCCAAAAACATGGTAGACTCCTATAGGGTACAAATAAAGGAAACAAACATTTACGGAGGTGGTTTCATCCACTAATTCCTGCAATCAAGAAAACCCTCAAGAAAATCACCACATATATCTCGAGACTTGGCACGTTAGATTCTACTCGACATTCTAGATTAAAGACACGAATGATCGACCTCTAGGAAGTGTTACAAGGCCTAGATCAATTCTAACACGATCAACAATGATGGATAATGCGATTAGAGCCGCCAATAAAACACTACAAGAATGAATGAACATGGCTTGAAAAATTTTAGGTTTACCATGACAAGATCTTACATCATCAAGTGATTATTAAGGAAGATTAATTACTGTGATACCTTGGGGGAAAAGTATAAGAATTTTAACAAACAAGAAGAACTTAACAGGTACCATTAACCGAAGAAGAGGAAATAAGGATAAACCACCACTTGCCTTGGTTTTATCGAAAAAATCCTCCAAATCACACTACGTTGCAGATCGGGGCGAAAGAAGATTGAAGGAGTCGAAATCTAAACAAAAATGGCTGAAATAGAGGATAGGGCCGAAAAAACCTAACAAGAAAACTCAAGGAATGGGGAAAGTTTTACCATGATGGCGTAACTATCGATGAGAGCTTTCCAGATCTATACTCGGTTGAAGATTTCGAGCACCGGAGCACCGTCGGCGGCCACCGGAAGATTCACGAAAGGAAGGGAGTCGCCGCTCTGGTTTCGGTTCGGTCTAAAGCTTGAGGAAGAAGATGAAGGAATTTTCTAATTACCCTAATCATAAGAAGACGATATCTACGAATTTCATGTTGGACCCTTTTTGATTTGAAGCCATCATAAACCTCTATTTTCATTTTCCGCGCACCCGCTCGTAAATAGTTCATTTTTAGACAAAATTTTGATAAATATAGAGGTTTATGATGGCTTAAAATCGAAAAGTGTCCAACATGAAATTTGTAGATCTCATCGAGACGAACAAATTTCATGTTAATAATATTTCCATACGACATCGTTTTGAGCCTCAAAAGTGCGTCTGAACGTAAAATGCAACGAATTAATTGGGAAGGGCTGCAGACATCTCGAGAACAAGTTTACAGGTACTCGAGAGGTAGAAAACAGGCAACTCGAGAGGTAGGAATGCAGTAGTCGAGAGGTAGGAAAACAGGCTACTCGAGAGGTAGGATGAAGGCTACTCGAGAGATGGGAATGCAGTACTCGAAAGGTAGAAATGTAGTACTCGAGAGGTAAAAAATGTAGTACTCGAGAGGTAGAAATGTAGTACTCGAGAGGTAGAAATGTACTACTCGAGAGGTAGAAGTGTAATACTCGAGAGGTAGAAAATTTACTCAAGTACTATCAAGATTACTCCTGAAAAATCACTCGAGAACTTTGCAGCCACTCGAGAAATCAGACAAATAATTTGCATGAACAGTACTCTATTTGCAAATATATCCAAAAAAAATCAAACTATAGAGATAAATAGTAAATTAAATTTTGGAATAGTTCTTTAATATTAAAATAATCATATTTATATATATATTTTTTTTTGAATAAGGAAGCACGACTTGAAAACGGAGGCCCAAACACGCGCCGAATTAAACGAAACTCGCACTGTAGGCGAACACTGACGCTACAAACCCAAGGTCGAAGTCAAAACAAAAATCCGACGAGCCATTCTCGAGATATAAATTTTCAAAGTTTACGGCGAACATAAATTCTACAAAACTTAGGAAAATCGCCGAGGCCCGAATATCGCTTGGATCGCGACGAAACTTGACGTGCAAGTCCAAAATTACTAAACTTAATTTCCAAATGCAAAATTTCCAATTACAACAAGAATTTTGTCGAATCGACCGCACGGACGCGAAAATGCCTTAACGGCGATGCGCCGTCAACTCAATGATAAAAGTAACGTCATGACGTCATAATATGATGATACCAAATCAAATAAAATCATCGAAAAAATCAGGGGCGTTACAGCCTTCGTCGCTTCACGTCGGAGTTGGAATCCACAAGGGGGAGATCTTTGCCTTGGCCGAATTTCAACCAAATGGAAAGAGGTTGGTCGGTTTCGGTAGGGAATGAGAGTGGTCAGATTTTGTAGGGTTGAAGGTGGTCCGGTTTTGGTGTTGAAGATGGTGGTCGGTTTGTAGAGAAGGAGGGATGCTCAGGTTGAAGGTGGTGGTAGGCCGATTTGTTGAAGGAAAGAGGAGGGTTGTCAGATTTGTGTAGAGGAATGGGTCGAGTTTCTTTAGAGAGGAAAGGTGAGGGAGGAGGAAGTGGAGAGGAAGAGAGTATAAAGTGGGGGAGGGAGATAGTGGCCGGCGGCCAAGAAGGAGAGCAAAGAGGGTAGACAAAATTTTAAGAGGAGGAGAGGAGAGGAGGAGGAAAATCTCAAGCAAGATTAGGGTTTTCTTATTTCATCAATTCTCTAATCAACATGAAACAATACATGGCCTATATATAGGCTTACAACATAGTTTGGCTACATGCAGCCCAAAAAAATACATCACACACACATTAAATGAAACATTAAGAGCATGAAATAAAGATTGCAAATAAAAAAAATAAAATGATTAAAATTAAATATTATTGGCCATCTCCATTCATTGGCCATCTTGAGTCGCTCCACAAGGTCACCACGGCGCCGCAAATCTTTGGTTGGAGATGGAGAAAGATCTTTCGCGAGAATGCCGTCATCATCTTCAACATGTTGGGGGCTGTCGTCTCCATCAATCCTCCCCCGCTCAAAAATACACATCACCGATGAGTTTGTCTGAAAGTACCGGCGCAGGAGAGCATCATCCAATAGAGCCACCTCTGATTCAAGAAGCCAAGATTCATCGAAGGCCGGATGATCACGCCATCAAATCAAGTAGCGGCAAACATCACCACTTGGAGAGGAGCGCACTACATCTTGGAGTATCCTGTCATGCAAAAAGGTGGTCCTAGGGAACCTTGGAAAAGCATTAGGAAATAATTGAGAAAAAGTTTCTTCATCAACAATCAACACCTCCATTGGATACCGATAGAGAAAGCAATCCAAAAATAAGCTTACCTCCAACCCAGTAGAAAATGCAGTAGAACTAAACAGACAGACAGATAATTCAAGTGGTGGAGAGCCATATGACGTTAAATCAGAAACATTAAAAATAGTAGTAATACCCCAATCAGTGGGTAACTTCAAAAGATATGTGTTTTCTCCTAATTTCTTTAATATCCGAAAAGGTACAGCACGCCGTTTCACCAACTTTTCTATAATTCCCGAAGGAATCCGTTCAGGGATGAGGCGCACCAAAACTAAATCATCAACCTTAAAGTGAGACGCTCTTTTATGTAAGTTAGCATGAAATTGATAAGATGTATATTGTGTGGTTAGCGCTTCACTAATGTGCTTATATAATTTATGAGCATGAGAGGCAAAATCTTGTGCGAATTGACTTGACCTATAATATGGCGGTAACAAAATCAAGTCAAAGGGCACTGATGTTTTATATTCGTGCACGATATCATTCGGTGTTAAACTTGCATGTAAGTAATAAGACACAACTTGATTGAGTTGACTTAACCCAAATACGGAGGATAAGGGGGTTAAGTCTGGTGGCACGGGAGCCTTATAATCAAAGATGATTTTAATGGGCTCCAAACTCGCAGTTTTAATTTTATATTTAATATTTTCACGCTTGGCATGAAGATATGCCAAGGAGAACCGCTCATCAATAAAAATGGAGTTGAACACTCCTGGATGTGAAAGGATGTGCGAGCGATACAACTCAAGTGACTTTTCTATAGTCACTAACGTGTGGAAATGAGGGTCATCAAAAGGCAGTGAGTAAATGTGTGCGACCGGGTGTGGTATATAAGTATATATAGGGGAAACCATATCTAGAGCCACAATTCCCAAAGAATAAGAATCAATCGTAGTCAAGAACTGAATCGTAGACAGACACACAGAAAAATGAACAGTCAAATGTGACACATAGTCAGATCTACAGGGTGCGGAAAATAGACCAAATACTAGCGCGCTCAACTTACTAATATCTAAGCACTGAGAAAATGTTAATGTAGGAACTAAAAGAGTAGGCGTGTAACTAAAAATCAGAATAGGACTACCGATGTCACGTCCTAAAAAAATCAACTAATGTGGGCAAATAATCAGGAGGAAGGGTCGGCAAAATCAAACCCAGGATAACATCCAAATCATTATAAATTTCACCCAACGGTGATAACATCAAGGAACTCTCATCCGAGTGTAAAACCAAAGAATCGTCCGAAAATACACTTCCCTCAGATGGTAACTCATCCACAATAATAATAGGGCAATCCTCACTCATAGGCTCCTTAGATAACTCAGATACAATCTCAGTGGGTGCGATCATAGACTCTATCAAGATAGGGATCGTATCCTTGAGAGGGCATTCAATACTAGGGTGGTCAAACACAACACCTGCAGTGCAAATAATAGGTAACAAAATACTCTCACAGATCGGAATGTAATCATCCCATACATCGTCTTCTAAATCACTAGGGATTCCCTCACTGTCAGAATCATCAGACTTGTCGGGCACTATCATACATGAAGAAATACTCTCTCCAAGCTGGTCAACTTAAGAATCCAGAGATACTATATCCACATCAGAATCCTCAGAGGTATCAGTCACTATCTCATGGGGCTTAGATGTCGAGGCTAAAGGAGACAAAGCTCTAGTAGTAACATCTTTTGAGTCCAAGATAAATGATCTATTAGGAATGGTTTCCCAAAAGGTGGGAGTAGGCACACTAAGGGCAGGCCGACCTTTTGGGGGAACTAATCTAGTGTTAGGTTTATAATCATTCCTATAGGCAGGTATGGGACTAGCGCCATAACGATACTCACTCACATGCTTGGTGTTAGTAGTGCGGAGATAGGAAGGATCAAATTGATCCGAGAGTAGGCTACACATTGCCCGCCAAGTATGTTTATAACTACCAACACGACGCTCTTCGTTTAACCAAAATACATGGGCTTGACCTATTAACCGCTCTCGGGCGATGTTAACATTTTGGTGGTCGTCTCATTCATTACAATCAAAATAATGTTCTACCCACTTAAACCAGTCCCTAAAATTTTGAGATTTCCCATAACCATCAAACGTGAATATCTCACTCTTAGTGCTAGGAATAGTGTGGGGACAGTTGGAATTCCTAGGGAATGATGGCAAGGTTGGGGTATGATTAGACATGGCTTTATCATACCAATAGTCTAAACAAGAAGCGTAAACGTCATAGGCCATATCAGTGAGAGCTGAAGAGAAAACTTGATCTGATTCTTGCGCACATGCAATGAATTAAGGATTCTGACCCATATAATCAAAGATAGACGCATTTGTTCCCGCTTAGCAACTAAGGTAATAAATATAAAATTTTGATTTTCTTGCTGGAAATAATATGAAGATTATTAAATAATTTTTTTGCAGAAAAATAAAAAATATAGGCCGCTATTTGCAGACCAAAAATTAAAATTTTATTTTATTATTTAGGCAATGAAAACGTGGAAGTGTGTGTCAGCGTACTAATAAAAGGGGAAGGGTGCAAATAAGGAAATTGACATGAACATCCCTTTAATACCAAATTGATGTAGGCTCACACGTTGACACAATAAAATCTACAGACTAAGCACGATTGTCTCCTTACGATCAAATTTTACACTAGTACAAATTTTAACACAGTGCACACGCTATGCAATTATATAAATTAGATGCTAACATATGAGTATTCAAACTGATTAGGATCGAATAAATGCTATAAGCCAATATTCTTTCTGGCTAAAATGACCCACCCGGTCCGATCGAGCGATAGTTGTACCAAAAGAGATCTACCAAAATTTACGATTCGGAAATTGTAGATCTCTCCCAACAAAAAGAAAATGAAGGCTCGCCAAACCTTTCTAACTTAAATAAAATAAGGATGAACAACAAAATCAATCGAAGAAACCATGATAAATTCAACGTTTCAAAGATCATGCCAAAGTAATCCACTACAATGAAAAATCTAGAGGGGAAATCACACACAAGTAGAAAGTTTTGTTACCCAATCGGAATGGATGATTCCGATTCACTAATCTGGATCGCTCTTCAACGGCTCCTCTAGAGTTAAGCCAGATAGAGCGGAAACTTGTCCGCCTTCCTCGCTTCATGCCGGTATGAAGTCCACGTGGCCTTGTTGAAAACACCTTGGCCGAGCCACCAAAGGAAAAGGGGTGGTCGGTTTTTGGTGGTGTTGGTGGTGGTCGGTTTTCTCCTTGGAAAAGGTTGCTCAGGTTAGAGAGGAGGGGCTAGAAGGCTTGGCCGAGAAAAAAGAGAGGAAGGGGGAGGGGATGTTTGCGGCTAGGAGAGAAGGAGAAGGCTTGGCCGAGAGAGAGAGGAAGGGGGAGAGAGAAAAGGTGGCGAATAGAGGGGGTGGTCGGTTTTTTGAGAGAGATGAAAGGAGAGGGAGGAGGAGGTGGAGAGGATACCGATTAGAGAGATGGGGAAGAGTGTGGTCGGCGACAAAGAGGGAGAAGGGATGAGCCGAATTCTCAAGTGGGAGAGAGGGGAAATAGGGGGGAAAAATTTAGGGTTTTCAAATTCTTTCATTCTCTAATCAACATGAAATAATACATGGCCTATATATAGGCTTACAACATAGTTTTGGCTATATGCAGCCCAAAAATAAAAAAAACAACACACACATAAAATTAGACATTATGAGCAAGAACTAAACATTTCAAATAAAGAACTAAATGATTCAAATAAAAATATTCTTGGCCGTCTCCATTCATTTTCCATCTTGCACCGCAAATACTTGGTTGGAGACGGAGAAGGATCTTCCGCGAGCATGTTGTAATTGTCTTCAACATGTTGGGGCCATCGTCTCCATCAGGCAGTTGGGTTAAACCAACAGTTAATTGCAAAATGTCCAACCCTTCTACAACACCATCACTCATACATAGTGTACCCCATCTTGGGGATCACAAAGATATAGGGGTATTTTTCTTGTGATCAGAATGGATTCTGAGGGGTACTATATGAGAATCTTTGCAGGACATGTGGTGATGTGCTGGAAGAGACTTGTTTTGTCCAACCACTGTCTTGCCTTCCTAGTAGTTCTCCATTCTGAAGCCTACCATTTCCTTTAGTGCTTGAGTTGGCACCAAACATGAAAGGACCATGATCCTTCATCTCAATCTCCTCACGAGCTCCCTTGAGGGCACTCTTTTCAAAATACAAATCATTAGTGCCACTAGTGGAACACCAATTATTCCAGTGTCCACAAACACTTTCTAGGTCATAGATATTTAATGCTAAGAGAACCTTTTTGAAAATAGTGGATTGTATAGGTGCTTTCCCTTTGGCATTAGTCCTCCTTCTATTTTTCCTCTCATATCCTACACCATTTCTATATGGAGCAGAGAAGCTATCTATTATTAGAAAAACTATCTAGGGCTTAGAGTATTTAGCCACCAGTTCCCTTTCCTTAAGGAGTTCTTTTCCAAATTTCTTGATGATTCTCTATTTTTGAATCAATAGATCAGCTTGCTCATCAATGACTTGTTTGAGCTCAATTATTTTAGAATTCATCTGATAGACTTTGTCTATCATTTCCTCAAGCTGATCTTTGAGAGGTTTGAGGAGTTCAAGCTCTTCGCCCACTTCTTAGCAAGCTTCTTGGTTTTCTCCAATGTCTCAAGGAGAGCACTATACATCTCAACCATTTCTTCAAAGGTGTTCTCTGAATCAGAGTCATACTCATCATTTGATGATGGGATTGCCTCTAACTTAGCACCAGTCTCATAATCATAATTTAACAAGGAAGTTTTGATATTTACCTCATCAAGGTGGGAGTTATCCCGATTTTCCCTTTCATTAGCGCCAATCATCCACAACTCTCTTCTTCATCTTCTATGTTACTGACAGATGTTGAAAATAGTGCTCTGATGCATATTTGGATAATGGCAGGTCCCAGTTCTTCAGTCAGAGCAGTTAGCCCAATATAGGCTTCATCTTGTTCAGATTCAGAGGAACTTGTCTCACTATCACACCAGGTCTTTTTCTTCTTAGCCATAAAAAGCCTTTTCAGACCTCGTCCCTGAGTGATGTTTCTTTTCTCTAGATTTTTTGCTGCTCTTACTTTTGGTAGGGCAGTCAGTAATCAATGACCTGCTTTTCTACAGCGAAAGCAAATAGTGTCATTAGAATTTAATTTATTCTGCTTGGAGTCATACATATCACTCTTAGGGTTTTTTCTGGATCTCTTTAGATTATTATTGTGAATTCTAGAGTTGGAGGAGGATGAGAGTCTATTATTATTCCATTATTTTATCCTTTCTAGCATCTTCTTTAATTGTCTTGTTAGCAAGGACATGTATCCATCAGATTGATCTTCTCTAAAGGTGTTGGGTTCTGATTCTTTTGACTCAGATGGTCTGCTAGGAGAGGGTGGGTCCTTCTCTTTACCTCTTCTGGTGCTCTCAGCCTTTAATGTAATTATATTTTCCTTGCTGTATCCATCTTACTCATCCTGGTGTTTAAGTGGAGTTCATGAGATAGCAGCTTCCCATATAGGTTTTGAGGCTGAATGTTTCCCAGATTACACATCTCCCTTCTAGCATAGATCTTAATATCCCACTCCTTATTCAGGAATCTTAAGAATATGTCATTCATCTTATAATTGGTGAAGGACCTTCCATAATTCTTTTACCCATTCACTATCTTAAAAAACTTTTCATACAAGTCAACAATGTTATCCATCTTCTCCTGTCAGAAGGCTTCATATTCTTAGTTTAATATGGATTTTATGTCATCCCTGACTTCTTCTATCCCTTCCATGCACACAATCAAAGTCTCCCACTTTTCTTTTGCAGTCTGATAGTGTCTAGGATTTTGAAATGTGGAGTCATTAAAGACACTCACAATGATATTCTTAGCTCTCGTATCCATGGTGGACAAGATGACCTCATCCTTAGTCATTTCTTAAAGTTTCTTGGGTACTTTTAGATTTGCATCTATGGGTGACACATTCATTGGGACATAAGGTCCCTCTTCAATGGTGATGTATATTGGAGGGTCAAATGCCTCCATGAAGAGTTTGAACCTTTGTTTCTAAATATCAAAGTTCTCCTTCCTATATATATGAAGTTTCATGGAGCTTAGTTCTTTAAAATTTCTCCATAACCAATTGTGATGTAGATCTTCTCAACCCTTTGGGATCTTTCTTAGTTGTTAAGCCTTTTTGAACGACCTAGCTCTGATATCACTCGAAAGTTAAGGGTTGCTACTCACCTAGACGGGTGGAGGGGGGGGGGGTGAAAATGTGTTTATCTTATTTTAAGCTTTCTTATAGTTTTCTTTTTTCAACACAGTAGTAAAATGAACCAGCACAAACAAACCACAAGACACAAGATTTTATAGTGGTTCCCCAATTATGGGTACATTCACTTTTCCACTTCACTTATTTATTAGAGAGCTAGCTTATGCCAAACTTCACCAATCTTTCTTAAATCCTCAGTGTTGGTGTCTTTGTGACCTAGAAGTGTTCAACGAGTTAGTCTCGATGGCAACGTAATATGATCTTATTGGGTCACACATAATAATGTATGAGAAATTGAATAATAGATCGAAGTGGCTCAACTCATAAAGTGAAAGATGAGGGTTATTACTCACCTATAGGGGTGAATAGGTTAATTTACTGATTTTTTAGATTTCTTGGAGCTATTTTACTTGGAGCACAATTAAAGAATTGATCACAGAAAAATCACACATACAACACAACACACCATGATTTATAGTGGTTCTCCAAGAATGGGTGCATCCACTTTCCCCCTAAACTATCTAGCAGTGAGCTAGCTTAGGCTAAAACTCCTCCATAATTTCCTTCTTAATCCTTAGATCTTACAAACTCAAGAACAAAGGTTCTCTACCTCAGACCTCCACAAAGGTCCTACACCTCAGGCACCAAACCCTATACCTCAGATTTGCAACCAGATCCTACAAATCAGTCTTTCCTCAAACCTTACAAACTCAGTCTACCAACTCCTACAACTCAGGCTTATCACAAGCCTTACAAACTCGGGCTTAACATGACCTAAAACCTTTGATCTGAAACTAGATACTACAATTATGATTCATAAAGGAATCCTACACTCATATCCTTCAAGGATCCTACACAGTAGGAGATTACAGAGATTTTGACTCAACACTTGAAATCTTGAGTCTTCAAATAAAAGCACACAAAGAAGGCTTCTTCTTCCCGATCTTGAACAACACTTTAAATTTCTTCTTGGAATAGGTGTCTTGATCAAGATAACTTGCAGTAGTAGAACATGAACTCTTTGAAGTATGTCCACTGAGCAATGCTTTCACAAAACTTAGAAGAATAATAGTGAAAAACTTTATGTGAATTCTGAGGACTCGTTAATATTTCTCAAGAGCTTGAGCTTGCAAAAACTTCACTAACTGTTTCTCAAAACTCCAAATCCTCCTTTTATACTTGTCTTTGCCGGGAGAGTGAATGAAAACTCAATTTGAACTCTCTAATGGCTAGAACAATCTTCCTTTGTCAAACACTTGATTAGGAAACCTCAAACGATTTTATTAAATCTACATAAGGAAGATTTATAATCTTGAGAATATTCTAGACAGATATCTTCAAATGACCAGCATGCACTTTAAGAAATAATCTTGATTTTGAATGAACAATGACTGTCAAAATTTATTTCAGAAAAGGATTCGATTTCTTGGAAATATTCTCTAATGAATGAGAATTATTCTCCTTGCTATCAATCCCTGACTTCCTGCAGAAAATCCCGTGGATCAATTTGATTTGAAATCTTTGCACAATCTGCTCCTTAAATTAAGGACCTGGCTATTATGCCATGTGAAGGTGGTGAAAAATAAATCTAAGTAATCATGACATGATCCCATTAACACAGTCAAATAACCTACATGAATTATATGTGGTCAACTTAGAACATATAGAAGTTATATAAGGAAACTCCCGTTACTTAGAAAAATTAGCCTGCAACAACATTCCTCCATCATGCAGTCAATATAGTCGAACACTTTCCCTTCAATGCAGTCAAAATTTTTATCTTTGATGCAGCCAATGCAGTCGAAATTTTCCTTAATTGTGAACTCGATGCAGTCAAACTTTTCTTTGGCTATGAACTCGAAGCAGCCGAATTTTTCCTTAGCCTTGAACTTGATACAATAAAATTTTTCCATATCCTTGAACTCGATGCAGTCAAATTTTTCCTTAGCCTTCTAGCTTATGCACATGATTATTTACTTAGAAAAATCTTTAATTCTGCCTTTGATTTCTTTGGTCCTTAGTGACTTTTCTCAATGTTAGTGACATGTCTAATATATAATTAGTACATAGGTAAACATGAATTTTGGTCCTTGAATGATTGCAAGTGCAAAATCTTGTTCTGGTGACCAAGTGTCTAACCATACATTAGCCATACAGTTAAGTTAAACCAGTCACCTCAAAACTAGAAAAACCATCAAATACAAGATGTTTATTGTCATCTTAAGACCTTCTACAAATCATGAATCTTGGAGATAATATGTTGGGTTTTGCTAGATGGCACAACACATGTGCACGCAGCGGAAATAAAGAACAAGAAAAACCCAAAAGAGTTCGGATCTAGCGAAGAACATTAATCAAGAAGTAAAGGCAGTGAAATAAAATTAATTACCTTTATGGGATTGAGTCTATATTCAACCTAGATGCTCCAGAAATTCAGCCAATCTCTTTGTGTCTATAGTCCCTAGTGCATAATATTGTCTGCACCTCTACAGGAAGTCCACACGAATGGGAAAACCCGTACAATCTTGTCGCACAAGATCTAGGTCGGGAGAGAAATCTCTGCATCTTCACGGACTGCTAGGTATATTACAGAAGAGGCGACAATAACACTCGCTGGAATCAAGCTAAGCAGCGATGATGGGATCGGCGGCGGGCGGAACGACTTCCGTCGGCCTTTAGGTCTCGGGTCTTTCGCACAGTGCGTATCGTGTGCTTAGACATAATGAATAGTTAAGTCTCTATTGAGAAACCCTAAGATCTTCTATTTATACCCAAGGAATAAATAGAATAGCTCCCATCGCTCTTCGAAGACCCAGAACTTAAAATCCATTGTTTTCGACCAAACAACCCTTGTCTCGACGAATCGTCGAGTATCAATGACATATACAACGATTCGTCGAGTATACAAACTATACTCGATGAATCGTCGAGTATCCATATGATATTCGACGAATGGCTTTGAGTGAACTCAACGCCTCAACGCTCTAACTGCCAAAACCTATCGAATCAACATTTTACTCGACGAAGGCGTTGAGTGGACTCAACGCACTCAACACCAAAGTGCCAAATTCGTCGAATCAACTTTTAACTCGACGAACGCATTAAGTGTACTCAATGCACTCAACGCCTGAGACTCAGACTCGCCAAATTAACTCCTTGACTCAACGAATCGTTGGGTATATTAAACACACTAACCGCTTAAGTTCCATACTTGACGAATCAACTCTTTGACTTGACGAATCAACCCTTTGACTCGACGAATCGTTGAATAAACTCAACACACTTAATGCTTCAAAATCCTGTATGTGCTAAGTCTTTACACTTATCATATGAGCATAGTCCATACTAAGCCAATCTCTCAAATTCTCCAAACGTTCTTATATGCGACCCTGATAGGCTCATACTGTGTTGGCAGTGAGGCTACATACTTGATCACTTCCAGATAAAAATTTTAATATTAACAGTCTCCCACTTTATCTTGAAAGTATTAAACAAAAGCTTCACAAATAATGAGCGACATCTAGCAATGCATCATTGCTCCCGAAGCAATAAGAGTTTAGAACTCAAAAGCCATCGTGACTAATGTATCAGTGTTGTCATGTCCCTTCGTCCCTTATATCCAGATAGAACTAGAGGTATAGACTGTGTCACCCTCATAATTATTCAATCCTAGTTTCCTGATCTAGAATGGACTTCATGAAATTGGTGAGCCCAATATCATATATTGACTCAACCAAGCATGACCATGCATTTCTCAGTCTTATTCCATCAAGGGGCCCAAAGATGCAACTCCTGTCATATAGGAGGACAAATCCTATCTCTGCTCATATGCAATGTAACATCCCTAAAAAAAACTATACTCCTAGGAGTGGTTTTGCCATGACTAGGTCATGACAAAACCATAAGAAGCCCAAGAAGACCAAGTGAATCTAAGAATGAAGGTGATATCACCATGGTCTGCAAATAACGCATTCCAACTATCTAACCTAGGGTTTGACTTTAGGGCCTCACCTTAACTATTTTACCCCACCATAACATCCCTAGCCTTTAGAAGGTTCATTGGGTCATAGAGGACCCATTGGGGTCAACTAAAAAGGTCAAGTTGACCAAAGTCAACTCTAACCCGAAAATGGTCAAAGTAGCCTATCTAGGGCCAATGGACCTCCAACTTGCCAAAATGACCCCACATAAACCTCCCTAACCCTTTAAGAGGTATATTGGGTCACTAAGGACCCATTTGGGTCAACTCAAGTGGTCAAGTTGACCAAAGTCAACATAAACCCTAAAGTGGTCAAAGTGCCCTAAATAAGGGTCAAGTGACCACCAAAGTGTCAAACCAACCCAATCCAAGTCTCCCTAGACCTTAGGGGAGGCCAATGAGTCACCAAGGAACCTTTATGGTCAACCCAAATGGTCAAATTGACCAAAGTCAACTCAACCCTAAAATAGGTCAAACTATCCTAAATGACCTAACCAAGCACAAGACTCTTGGGCTAAGCCCAACTTGAGTGGCCGATTAACTTTAGGGTGCTAATATTTACATGGAATTCCATCCATTTTCTGGAAATGATGACTAAGAGAGAGAAAGTCAAGTTACCCTTTAATGGAGGAGAGAGAAAGAAGAAAGAGAGAGATAATTGATGGAGGAAGATCATGGGACACTCCTTCCACCTCCCCTATGCATCATTTGGGATTCCCTGATGCTTAGGATTCATCTCCCCATCAACTACAGGCCATTGACATTAAGAGGGGAGCCCAACCATCAAGGCCAACAAACTCTTCACCTCCCCTCCCATGAAAAATATAAATCCCCTTATGCAGCCCCCCATTCCAATTTCTGACCATCCCATCAACTTCAAAACGTCCTTGACAGTCAAAATAATATATTGGATCAATGGTTTTGGTGGAGGATTGAGGAATCGGGCAAGTTCGTCGGAGAAGAAAAATGCCATGGCCGACCCCAAACAAGGTTCGCTTCTCCTCCTCTCCCCTTGTGCTAGTATCTTAGATAAAATTAGGATGAGAAATCGGGCTCAAACGAGCCGATCCAAGTGAGAAAAAATGGAGTTTTTCAAAAAAAAAATCATGGTGGCGGGTTCTCCGGAAACCACCACCTCCAGCGGTCAAACCACTGTCGGGCGATAGCCACCACCTCGACGGAGGTGGTGGTGGCGGTGGCTGGCCAGGGAAGTGGTCGGGTGGCCAACATTTGGCTTGGGAAAAGCTACAAGAGTTTTGTTTTTTTAGGGTTGCTGTTTGGGTTTCATGAAGAAGATGAACAGTGTTCTTATAAATATTAATTAAGATTTTACATTTTTAACCATTTACCGTGCCCCCTTTAAATTAAATAAATGAAACCCTTAGGGGATAAACCTTAAAAAGTGGCCAACAAGAAAATTGTAGCCCTTGAAGTCTACTTTAATTTAAATTTTATTTCAACACATTTGGGAAAGTGGTTTGACCACAACACTCAAAATTGTGCATCCTATACATAGCCTTGACCAGAGACGAAATTGAGTGCCCCCATCAATCCAGCCATCCAAATGACTTGAAATTTTGGATGGGGGTCGCTATTACCTATACCTATAACATGTCCAAAAATGGTCCTAAAGGTTTTGTAGAAATTTAATAAACATTGCATAAATTATTTAATGGGTTTAATGACCTCTAAACCCACCAAAATCTTTGGTGACTGTCTTTTATGGACATATTTTGACACTGATAAAAATTTCAGCCCATTTGGGGTTGATTTTGAAAGATGTGGTTAGATCTGACTTACTTTAGAGGGGGGGGGGGTGAATAGAGTAATTAAAATTTTAGATGTTTTTAATTTAATCAGAGTAGAAAATAGGTGATACCAATAATATAAAAGGAAATGAAAAGCAAGCTAAACTATTCTATCTATCACAGCCACAATAAGAACAAAAAGAAAATAAGCACAACCAAACAACACAAGAATTTTATAGTGGTTCCCCAACTGGGTACATCCACTCTTCTACCATCCTGGTAGGAATCCACTAGCAGTTTTTTGATCAGGAGACTGCCACCACAATATCTATTTGTAGGGAGATATAAGAACCCTTTAGGCTTTTGATCAGATGCCCAAAAACAAACCCAAGTCTTTTGATCAGGAGACTTGGGAACCAAGTGGTTAACTTTTGAAGGGAGTTAAAACCCTTTTACAAGAGGTGAGAGGATGTGATGGTGTCTTCTCTTTCTCTAATCAACAGAGAAGACTTGTGGATCTTGATGTTGTCAAAGCTCCCCTTGAGATGTTGAATGGTTCAGGAAGACTGGAAGCTTTGCTTCAGGATATAGGTCTTCAGCCTTGTTTGAAAATAGTCCTGGAACTTTCTGACTGAATCAAGATGAGTTGTCCTTGAATGTTCCAGGAGGGGAAGGTCGAAGAAGACTCTTGATAGTGATGAATGTTCTTCTTCAGTCTTCAGAATTGAGAAGGTAGAAAAACAGAATATTTTCTGCACTGTGAGAGAGTTATGAATGATCAGTCTCTATCTTTATATTTTCTTGTGCTGTATGTTTTTGCTAATGTCTAGTTCAGTTTATCTTAGTGTCTTAGGATGTTTCAGCTGAAAAGAGAAAGACTCTTTTATATTCTGTAGTCATTTTCTCCTTTGAATTTTGAATTGCTGGCATTAATTGCTGAAAGATCCGGAGAATACAAATGGCCGGAATATTGACTTAATCCCTAATAAAATAAGCAAGTGATTATCCTGAAGAAGACCATAATTAATGGTGCCAATAACGTCTATATTCATGGGAATATGAGCATTAAATACTCAGGAATATTACTGCTAAATAATATAGAAAGTAAGGGATAGAAGAAAGAAAACTTCTCATTCTAGAGCGGGACAGAAATCATCGACCTATGAACGGAATTCGCCGCCCGGAGTTCCAAGTTCGTCGACCTGAGATTTCTTGTTCGTCGACCTGAGCTCTGCGAACTGCATACTGAGAATTACTAACCAATTCCGCACTCTGAGTTCGTCGAGCTGAGAATCTATCTTAAGGAAATGATCATCGACCTGAGGTTGAATATCGTCGAGCTCCTCGAGCTCAGCTCAGAGAAATAACTCTGAGTTCATCGATCTGAGATTGACGATCGTCGAGTTGAGTTCAAAGGAATTTGAACTAAACATTCTGTTCTTTGAGTCTTCTAAGTCTGAGTCTTCTGAGGTCCTCTACTGGCTGGTCCATGAAAGTTGAAGCTAATGAGTAGCCTAAACTCTAGGACTCAAAGAATTGACCCTGGCTATACAAGGTGGGTCAGACTCAACCTAATTTAGTGAATCTAGCCCAAATCCACTTAGGTATCCAACAGATTTGAATAGTTATTGGTGTGACCAAAGTTTGGTTCCTTAAGGGTAATTTATGGCAAAGTGTGTTTGGGGCATAGAGTGGCCAATTCTCACACAAATGGGTTGGAACTTTGGCCAGCGCTCCATGGTAAGTGAAATCACCCTCTCATGGAGTTTGAGATGGATTGGGGTGGATTAGCCCTAGGACCCTAGTTCAAACCCTAAGTTTGAACTTTGTGTAATGTCTTAAACTCTTTAAGGAATGGATAGAGTTCTAAGGCCAAATTGGTGCCTGATTAAGTTCACACGGCATGTAACACGGGTGTGTCCAGGGCTGTGTTGTGCCTGAGGTCGACGAAATACAGTCGACGATCCTCGGAGTCAAGCCAGGTCGGGCACACGGCCTGTGACACGTGCGTGTCAAGGGCCATGTCCTGCTCTATATTATGTCGGGCTGTGTTGAGTGAGTTACACGGCCTGGGACACGGGCATGTCCAAAGGTATGCCTTATACACGGTCTATGAAACATGCGTGTCATATGGACTTGTACTTTTCGGGATGCGATGGTTTCAATGTCTATTGGGGCACACGGCCTATGACACGGGAGTGTCCATGTTTGGCACGGGCGTGTCCCAAGCCGTGTCAGAGGTCGTGTCCTGTTCTATGGTTACTGGACTACGCTGAGTGTGGAGCACGGCCTATGACACGGGCGTGTCACAAGCCGTGTTTGGCCCAGGAAATTTATTTTTAGGACAAATCTTGGTCGTTCATTTCCTTCAAATAGGATCTGATGGCTCAACTTTTACCCTATTGGTATAAGGCCGGGAATAGGGGGTGAAACCCTCATTTCTCATAAGGCTTTCTCTTTCTAAAAGAGATAGAGAGAAGGGAGAGCAAGGAAGAAGGAGAAGGAGAAATCCGGCCACCGGTAGAGCTTCAGAGCCACGATTCTCGAGCCGAATCCAGATCTGTGGAGACGAGGCCATTGCGGTGCTTTTCATCCGTCTAGTTCTCCATGGCGCTAAAGCAAACCGCAAGGGTAATGATTCTCTTCTTGGACATGTGAAGTCCTCTTCCTTTTTGCATCGGAAACCCGCTCTCGCGAGTGTGCGGTGAGTGTGAGGTTTTCCTTTGGGTGGACATGAATAGTCCCCGTTGATTTGCATATAGAGTCCCGAATTGAAGTACGGATATATGCATAGTGTGTGAAGCCTACCCGGACAAGTTGGTCTGGATCGGTAATGTTTTCATTATGCATGGATTTTCGGAGAACTGAGCAGAAGCGTGGTTCTGTCATCTTGGTGTCCTGGGAGCCAACTTGGATATAACTGGGTTATGTAAAATTTGTGTGATCGATTTGGTACTTGGGTAAGCTTGAACCGCGCCTATGGCTTAAATTGACGTGTCGGTGTGAGTACCGGGTTAGGTGGAATCGTACTCGCTTTATGTGGTTTGGTTAAAGCGACCTAAGGTACGTGGTACTTACCGTTGGCATAGATGGAGGGTTTTTGGCTTAGGCCGGAAAGACTATAATGCTCACGAGGTTTGCCGTCCTTGTGGCGGTGGTGAGACCACGGATTTTACCGAGTTCACCTAGAATGTGCCCTGAGTGCACGGGGTGTGTGGCCGTGTGTGCCTACGCCTATAGTGTGTAGTGTGCTTAAATTGTACGATCACTACCTTGATTAGTTATACTAATGAAACGCAGGGAAGGAGCACCGCCGCCCCGAGTAAGGGGCAGGGTCGTTATAATTTGGTCAGCTTTAGGTGACCGTTGCTTTTTTTTGCCACCATTGCGGTGGAATGTTGATTGCAGGTGCTGAGGAGCCTAGTGGCAAATAGCGGGCTGAAGCCCTTGTTGCTGAGCCGGCCCTTGAAGGCTAATGTGAACATTTAATTTTATACTCATGTGTGACTTGCTTGCGTACCGATGTTTGGAAGACACTTATTGTTTAAAGTAAACTCTTGCAAGGCCATAAGGCCAAGTACTTTGTGTATTTGTACGCTCATTCCTACTTTGGGTTTTTAGAGTACATTCATGCGGTGACTTGGGTTCTTTTCTTTGCAACATTTAAAATGCTTTCGCTAGAATGTGCTCTGTGTAGGTCATGTGTTTTTGGAAGGATGGTTCCATTAAGTAACCCTTCGGTCTATCTGTAGTATATGGCCTCGGGCCCCGGCCGTACCTACTGCTATATGTCGTGTGACGGATAGGGGTGTTATAATTTAGTATCAGACTACCGGTTTCGGTCTTGCTTATTGGAATTCGTGGGAGAATTCTTTTAAGGGTTGGTGAGCACATGTATGTGCGTCATCGGTATAACATAAAAAGAACCCATGAATGCCCACTTAGGAATGAAAATACACATGTTTGAGGAACCTGCGTGTTCCTATAATTGCTTTTTGTAATTTTGTTTGGTCGATTAATGGGGTTTTGTTTGACTATAGGTGACCAGGAGTGGCGTAGGGAAGTCAGAACGCCTGCTTTCTGAGGAAAGTAGTGCACCAAACGACGTGCCTGAGACCCCTCCTTCTGTTGAAACCATAAGAAGGATAGTTGAAGTGGTGTTCGCTGTGACTAATACACACCATGGAAGGAATGTGCAACACTTTGTCCCTAAGGTGGCTTCAATGTCGGGTGGTGTGATGGAGCAAACAACACTTAAAGAAGTCCATCGGGTCACATGTTTAACATGCTTTTAGTGTAGGGTACACACTCAGTTGAGGAATTTTCCAGGCATTTCTTATGATAAGACGCTACATAGGCTTTGAGTTGGAGAACGAGTAGTCTATGGTCGATAGATTTTATAATTGTCTACATGGCGAGTTACGAGTTCTACTGCTAGGACCAAAATTATTGGGATTCTGAGCCTTGGTCGAGTTTGCTAGATCTTTGGAAGTAGATTTGGGGAAGTCCCACTAGATGCCAGTATGTAGGGTACCGAACCCTGCAGGTCTTACAAAGACTACATATCGCAGAATGCTGAATAAGAGGGCAAGAACATCTTCTAGCAAAGCAACTTAAGCTTATCATACTTGTGGCAAGGAAGGACACGTTGCCCGATATTGTCTAGATGGTGCATAGAAGACGGAGGCCAAAATGCCGAACTCCTAAAAACTTGTGTTCCGTAAGTGGTATAAGAAGGCTAAGACTTCGGGTCTAGTCCCTTATTCCGGTGTACCTGGGGAAACTACAGGCCGAACCCCGGGCGCATGTTATAGCTGTGGGAAGACGGGAAACTTTGCCCGAGATTGTTGGAGCGGACGTCCGATGTCCGAAAAGAAACCTGGATCAACCTACGAGGAGAAGGGCAAGGGGTCGGAGGCAACCACATCGCATTATGCCCTGACCTAGCCTAAAGTGTACAACCTTGGCCAACAGGAGGCCATGAAGCAGACTAACATGGTGACATGTATGGTTTAATTTATAACGATTTAGCTTTAAATACTTGTTGCCCTACGCGTGTTAGCATATGACTGGTTATGTTAGGCTTTGTTTTAATTTTCGATTATCCGGCGAGAGAACTGTTCGATACGGGAGCTTCGCATTCCTTTTGTCTGAAGGATTTATATCGCGCACTGGAGTACCTTCTTCGATGGCAATGGACAAATTGGATGTGTTGTTGCCTAATGGCTGTTGATAGTTTAACTTTCAAGACTACCTAAACACCTAGAGGGGGGGGGGTGAATAGGTACTTTTCCTTGATTTAACTTAAGGCAGAATATAACTACAGTTACTTGAATAAATCAGATATTTCTATAGCTAACAAAGCACAACAATCACAATCATACACACATAACAGATTTTACACAGATTTATAGTGGTTCCCCAAGGTCTGGGTACATACACTTTCCCCCTTCACCTATCTAGCTGTATGCTAGAGTCGGCTTAACTTCTTCCTTTAACTCAGATCCTCAAATCCTACAGCTCAGAATCAAGAAGGATTCCTATAACTCAGGCTAACAAGCCCTACCTCAGCCTTGCCACAAGGCCTACAACTCAGAGAATACCTTCTCCTACAACTCAGGATAACAAGCCCTACCTCAGCCTTACCACAAGGCCTACAGCTCCGAGAATACCTTCTCCTACAACTCAGGAAAAAACAGCGCTACCTCAGAGAATAAATCTCCTACACTCAGCCTTTATAAAATAGGCTTACAACTCAGATCTATGAATAGATCCTACAGAATTTGATAAGGAATTTTTTTAATCTCTTACCCCTATTGAGAGAGAAGGGATAAGAACTTTCTTGATCAGCTTCTTGAAGAGGCTGATGGCTGAAATCAACTTGATCTTAGCTTTCTTCAAAGCTTCTTGAATTTGAACTTAGTTGGGTTGATTTCCTTTGAATAAAACTGACTGGCAGCTTCCTTAAAAGACTTCAGAAATAGATCTAAATCTCCTTGAAAGATTAGTTCAGTATCTGCTTCTTGAGAGACCTGTGAATGTCTCCTCCTTGTCTTCAAATAGCTGGATCTCTCTCTATTCAAATCTCTTGAAGATACTTCTTAATTCTTGATTGAATTCCACTTAGAAAGAATCTGAATAGTAAACTACTTCAGATCGTCTTCTTAAATCTTCTCACGAAGATGTTCTCCTTTGTTACTTGTACTTTCTTGATCAGAGAATAATCTCTAATTATGTTAGTGGTGACAATACTTCTTCTCTATGTATTTTTCTTCTGAATCCGTCTATTTATAGACTTCATCCATGGTAACCGGTTGATACGGTTTATAACTAACTTCTGACAAGTCTGACAGCTTTAGTAAACCAGTTGTAACTCACAGCTGTCAAGTTTTCAAACAGTTCTTGAGCCTTTGACTCTGTCAGCAAAGCGTCGAGTCTGTCTGCCATAAAGTGTCGAGACCATTTGTAAATATGTGTCGACACAAGTGACTTAAGTGTCGACACAGCCTTTGGTGATGTCGACAAAGTTGTCTTGATGTCGACACAGCTTCTTGATACTTGATAATACGTTTTGTAGCCTAAACTATTATCGTATTTTATATTTTATATTGTACAAATTATGTCTATTATTAGTTTATTTTTATCCTTTTTATGTAAATTTTATTGCCACTAACTTTTTCCTGTCTTTTTGCAGGTTTCCAGAAAAATTGCCAAAATGGCCTGTCACGCCCCCCTGTCACGCCCTCCCTGGGCGTGACCTAGGGCGTGTCACCCAATCCCGAGGACACCTGCTGGAAGGGACAGAAAACGGTCAAAACCGCTGTCACGCCCCCCTGTCACGCCCTCCCGGGGCGTGTCACTAGGCGTGACCAGGGGCGTGTCGCCCTCTGCCTCAAAGCTACCGCCGCATTAAATGCCCTTCCGCCTCAGCACGCAAATAGTACTGTCACGCCCCATGTCACGCCCGTGACATGGGCGTGACACCTTCCTGTTTCGGCGACTGACGGATTTCTGACCAATGATTTGGACTTGACATGCCTTTCACGCCCCCCTGTCACGGGCGTGACCTAGGGCGTGACCACCGACGTACCGAAGCAATCATCCCTCCCGCCAGAATCCAGAGCCTGAGGTCAAATCCGTACCTGTCACGCCACCTGACACGCCCCCCCTAGGGCGTGTCAGAGGGAGTGACCAACCCGAGAAAAAATCTATAAATTGAGCCCCCCTCCTCCCCATTTCAGCAAGCTTTGGTTGAGTGGGGGAGGTGCTGCCCCTTTGTTTCTTGATCCTTTTTCATGCTTTCTCTCTCTCTCCCCCCTCTCTTTGTACTTTTTGGTTAACCCTAGTTTAATCTTAGTTTGTGCTAGCTTTTAATGTAATTTTCTTCTTGCTTAGTGCTTAATGTAGGGCTAGAATAGGGTTTAATTTTCATGCACTTGTAATTTTATTTTCATTAGTGTAACTTGCCCTTTTTCATTAATAAAATTGTTCTTCCCTTAGCTTGTGTTCTTCTTATGTTTTTCTACTCATCTCCCCCCCTCCACTCCATTATGATTAACTAATCCTCCTTGTACTCGATCTTGATGATCCGAGGTTAGAGCGATTATGTTATGATGTTTTAATCAATCTTTTCTTTTTAGGTTAGGGCCTTGAATTACTCTTGATTAATCACGGGTTGGGGGTATATTTTCGATATATACTCTCCGCCTTTGCTTTCATTCTGGGCTAGCCGAGAGGCCGAAAGAATGAAGTGAGCATTCAAGAGTAAAGGGAGTTGTACGCACCCCTCGAGAGAGGCAGACGTCCAAATCTCCCGGATTGGAGTAAAATCCAATAGTGGGGTTCACCGCGTAAAGCGAGTTTTAGGCCTCCGATTTAGACGAGAGTTGGTCGGACCTTCCTAAACTCAGTTGGGCACGACTTCGAGAGAAGCGTGTTCAAGCTTTAGGAACCTCCACGGTCAAGGACCCTTATCCTATTAAGTTTAGATTTTTATCGCATTTTCTTAATCGTCTTTAGCCGAGGTGAATCTCGATCGGGTGCATTTCCATTTCATATTTTCTTCCTTTAGTAGTAATCTCCTATCTTGTGCTCTTTAATTAACTGCAGTAGTTTCCTTTCTAGCATAGTTCTTTTCTTAATAGCGTAACTTAATTGCGGTAGTTCTCTTTCTAGTTTGCTTTAATTTCTCCATTGCGCTTAGATTTTCTAAAACCCTAGTTTTTCCGTCGATAAGATAATAGCGTTCGTGTGAGTAAGCTTAGCCAACAGTTCCCGGATTTCAATACGACACTTGTGTCCCCTTGCTACAATTTGATAGGTATACTTGCCTCATCGGGTTGCTAGTTCGGTTGCGTTTATTTTCTTCGAACCCTAGCGCGCAACAAGTTTTTGGCGCCGTTGCCGGGGAGCCAACTTCCGTTGATATTTTGAAAACACGAACCTATTAATTTTATCTCTTCTCTTTCTCATCCCCTTTCTTTAAAGTTTTAAAAAAATCAAAAAAATTATCACCGCTCTTAATAGAAACCAACCTCACAATTTTTCTACGCCACCTAATTCTCTCGAAAAGGGCAAAGGGCTTTAAGCGCCACTGTCTTGTCTAGTACCTTGCGAACCCTTCACGGGGTAGTCCTTGGGAAGTTCGGGAGTTAATCTATAAAAAAAAAATCTATTTCAAAAAGAAAATTTTTATTTTTTTTTATTTTCTAAATCTAGTTTTTCTTTCTAGTTTATCCTTTTTCTCTTTCTCCTCTTCTTTTCTGTTCTTTTAGTGCATGACCCGCGGGAGTCCGTCGGTTATTTTGGACTTGGACCACGAAATTGAGCGTACTCTTCGGAGAAGATCGCGATTTCAAGGTCCTACCATCCAAGTGCCGGTTGAGGACTCCGAGTCATTTAATACTTTAAGAATGGAAGAACCCAACGTAGATGAGGCCGTGCAAAGGACTATGTCCTATTATGCACGACCGAACCTCGAGGGAACAGAATCGAGTATAGTCCATCCTACTATAGCAAATAATAACTTTGAACTAAAGCCTAGTATAATTCAAATGGTGCAGCAATATGTGCAATTTGACGGACTTCAAGATGAAGATCCGAACGCACATATAGCTAGCTTTCTTGAAATTTGTGACACCATCAAGATAAATGGTGTCACAAATGATGCGATCAGGCTAAGACTCTTCCCCTTCTCTCTAAGAACTAAAGCTAAGCAGTGGCTTAACACACTTCCGAAAAATAGCATAACCACTTGGAATGAATTAACTGAAAAATTTTTGGCGAAGTATTTTCCGCCAGCTAAAACTGCAAAACTTAGGAACGACATCTCTGCCTTCGGACAAATAGACTCTGAAACCCTTTACGAAACCTGGGAGAGATTTAAAGAATTATTAAGACGATGCCCACATCACGCGCTGCCTGTATGGTTACAAGTGCAGACGTTTTATAACGGGCTAAATCAAAGCACGAAGCAAATGATAGACGCAGCTTCTGGCGGTACTTTAAATCATAAGACCCCGGAAGCCGCTCTTGAGCTTTTTGAGGACATGGCCATGAACACTTATCAGTGGAATGTGCCTAGGTCCCGCCCGAACAAGCCTGCAGGTATCTATGAAGTGGACAACGTCTCCCAGCTCGCTCTGCAAGTAGAAATCCTAAGCAAAAAAATCACGGAGATGACTGCTGCCTCCGCCCCTCAGGTATGGGAATCTGCAACCCCTACTCCAGAACATTTAGATTATGTTAATAATTTGCCTAGAACTGCTTTTAATAATTTTTCTGCTGCGAATTTTCATCCGCCTGGTTTTAATTTTCCGAATAGTTATAACCCCGCTTTAAGAAATCACCCGAACTTTTCATGGAGTAATCCATCGAATGCGATGCGCCCACCTCCACAAAATGATTTTTCTGCACAACCACCACCACCACCACCACTTCTTCAAAATTACCCAAAACCTCCGAGCTTGGAGGAATTACTTTCTAAATATATCACCACAAATGACGCTACCATAAGAACTTTAACCGGAAGCGTAAAAAGTTTAGAAAATCAGGTAGGACAGCTCGCGAAAATAATTTCTGAGCGACCCGCAGGGTCTCTTCCTTCCAATACAGAACCAAACCCGAGAGAGCAAGCGAAAGCTATAACTCTTCGGAGTGGGAAGCAAGTCTCCGGTATGGTAAGTGAAGAGCCCGAGGCAAGCTCCGCTTCTGCTTTTAAAAATCAAAGCTCCGCTTCCGCTTTTAAAAATCAAAGCTCCGCTTCCGCTTTTAAAAATCAAAGCTCTGCTCCGCTTCCACCCTCTGCTGAAGAAGTAATCACCCCCACATTAGAAAATAATCTCACTCCACCACCCATCTTCAAAAATAATTCAACTCCTCCATACCCCTCTGAACTTAATAGACAACGTCAAGATGATCAGTACTCCCGCTTCTTAGAAATCTTCAAACAAATCCACATTAATCTTCCCTTCCAAGAGCCTATTTCGCAAATGCCGAAATACGCCAAATATCTTAAAGACCTCCTCACAAACAAGAAGAAGTTAGAGAATCTTTCGCACGTCACGCTAAACGCCGAGTGCTCTGCCGTTTTAACAAACGGTTTGCCGAAGAAAATCAGTGACCCGGGTAGTTTCTCTATCCCGTGTGTCTTCGGTGATCTCTTTGTTAAACACGCGTTAGCCGACTTAGGCGCAAGTATAAACCTGATGCCCTTTTCGTTGTTCAAAAAGTTAGGGATTGGTAGCCTTAACCCCACGCGTATGAGTATCCAGCTAGCCGATAGATCCGTCAAGTACCCGTTAGGAATAGTGGAGGACGTTCTGGTGAAAGTCGACAAGTTCATCTTCCCGGTGGACTTTGTCATTTTGGACATCGAAGAAGACGTCGAGGTTCCCCTGATCCTTGGCCGACCCTTCCTCGCCACCTCCCGAGCCATCATTGACATAAGCAATGGTAAGCTCTTTCTTCGAGTAGGCGACGACGAAGTCACATTTCCTATCACCCCTTCGATGAAGAACACCTTAGCGAACGATGACTCATGTTTTTTCGTAGACGCCGTGAGTGATGATTCTTCCTACTGCCTCTCCGACTTTGAAAAAGAATTTTCTACTTTTTGCTCCTCTTCTCTTACAAAAGAATCACTGCAAGGAAGTGATGAATCTTCTTATTGTCTTTCTGAGTTTGAAAAAGAGTTTTCTGATTTTTGTTCTTCCTCTTTCCTTACCACTGAATCTGTACAAGAAGCCGTCTTGGCTGCTAGCCCCACCCCTTATTACGTTCCTTATAAAAATGTTTATGAAGATATTATTTTTGAAAAAGAAAGAATCTCAAAATCCTCTTATGAAGAACCCCCTACCCTAGAACTTAAAGAACTTCCCGAACACCTTAAGTATGCTTTCTTAGAAAAAGACTCCAAGTTACCAGTTATAGTTTCGGCCTACCTCACGGATACGCAGAACGATAAACTTCTTCTAGTTCTAGGTAAGTATCGCCGGGCTATTACTTGGAAAATTTCTGATATCAAGGGCATAAGCCCATCTTTCTGTACACATAAAATTCTAATGGAAGATAATTCGCGTAACTCTATTCAACCTCAGCGCCATATAAACCCGAATATGAAAGAAGTAGTTAAGGGCGAGGTTATGAAACTATTAGACGCAGGAATTATCTACCCTATATCGGACAGTAAGTGGGTTAGCCCCGTTCAGGTAGTTCCAAAAAAGGGAGGGATAACCGTAATTAGTAATGAGAATAATGAATTAATCCCGACACGGACGGTGACGGGTTGGCGTATGTGCATAGATTACCGTAAGTTAAATGACGCCACCCGTAAGGACCACTTTCCTCTACCGTTTATCGACCAGATTTTAGAACGTCTCTCCGGCCATAGCTTTTATTGTTTTCTCAATGGCCTCTCGGGGTACTTTCAAATACCCATCTCTCCCGAGGACCAAGAGAAAACTACGTTTACTTGTCCCTTCGGCACCTTCGCGTACCGAAGAATGTCGTTTGGATTATGCAATGCACCGGCTACATTCCAACGATGTATGCTCGCAATATTTGACAAGTACGTAGAAAGCATTATGGAGGTATTCATGGACGATTTCTCCGTGTTCGGCGATACCTTCGATAGATGTTTAGAAAACCTCGAAAAAGTCTTAGAACGATGCGAAGAAACTAACCTTGCCCTAAATTGGGAAAAATGCCATTTTATGGTGAGGGAAGGGTTAGTTTTGGGTCATAAAATTTCTGCTAAAGGTATTGAGGTAGACGTTGCCAAGATAGAAGTTATTGAGAAGTTGCCGCCACCTACAAACATAAAAGCTATAAGAAGTTTCCTAGGCCACGCTGGTTTTTATCGTCGTTTTATAAAGGACTTCTCCAAGATCACTAAGCCCCTCACCCATCTCTTAGAAAAAGACGCTCCATTCATTTTTGATGACTCTTGTATTTCTGCCTTTGAATTAATTAAAGAAAAGTTAATTAACGCGCCAATTATGATAGCTACGGTGTGGGACCTTCCTTTCGAGATTATGTGCGATGCGAGTAGTTTTGCGGTGGGAGCCGTATTAGGTCAACGCATATCTAAGAACTTCCACCCCATCTATTACGCTAGTAAAACCCTCACATCTGCACAAGAAAATTACACCACAACCGAAAAAGAGCTCTTGGCTGTAGTATTTGCGTTTGATAAATTTCGCCCTTACATTACACTTTCAAAAATCATTGTTTTTACGGACCACTCGGCCCTCAAGTACCTTCTTTCCAAAACGGATGCCAAGCCTCGCTTGATTCGCTGGGTCTTACTCCTCCAGGAGTTTGACTTAGAGATCCGTGATAAGCGAGGAGCCGAGAACTTGGCCGCCAACCATTTATCAAGATTAGATAACCCCTTTATAGAAAAATTAAATGAAAAATCTTTTAATGATTATTTTCCTGATGAGAAGCTGCTTTTAGTTAATACATCTACTTCTCCTTGGTTCGCGCACATCGCCAACTATCTAGTGGCCCGGGTGCTCCCAAAAGAGTTCTCCTCTCAGCAGAAGAAGAAATTCTTTTCTGAGCTGAAGAACTACTTTTGGGAAGACCCGCATCTTTTCAAAATTTGTGCGGATCAAGTGATAAGGAGATGTGTTTCTTTTGATGAAGGAATTGATATTCTAAAACATTTGCATGAAGGTCCGACAGGTGGGCACTATCAAGCTGCTCGCACCGCTCATAAGGTGCTTTGCGCGGGTTTTTACTGGCCTAGCCTGTTTAAAGACGCGCAAGCCTTTGTGAGCAGGTGTGATAGTTGCCAACGGTCGGGCAATATTTCTAATAAAAATGAAATGCCGCAAAATTATTTCTTAGAGTGCGAAATTTTCGACCTCTGGGGAATTGATTTTGTTGGCCCCCTTCCTTCTAGCTTCGGAAACAAATATATTTTAGTTGCTGTTGATTATGTTTCACGATGGGCTGAGGCCCAAGCTCTTCCTACGAACGACTCCCGAGTTGTAGTCACGTTTTTTAAAAAATTATTTTCTAGATTCGGTACGCCACGCGCAATCGTTAGCGATAGGGGTTCCCATTTCTGTAACGCGCAATTTTCAAAAATCCTTACTAAATACGGCGTTACGCATAAACTATCCACTGCCTACCACCCCCAAACTAACGGTCAAGTCGAAGTAGTTAATAGAGAAATAAAAAGAATATTAGAAAAGACTGTTTCAACTTCTAGAAAAGACTGGTCAACCAAACTTGACGATGCTCTATGGGCCTACCGAACAGCGTACAAAACCGCCCTCGGATGTACGCCGTATCGGCTGGTCTATGGAAAATCGTGCCATCTGCCCGTAGAGTTAGAACACCGCGCCTTTTGGGCCTTAAAATTTTTAAACTTTCGATCCCCACTCAGTCGGTGACCTTCGAAAATTTCAACTAAATGAACTCGACGAGTGGCGCTCTTATGCTTATGAAAATAATAAACTTTATAAAGAGCAGACGAAGCGTTTACACGATAAACACTTAAGGCACCCTAAAAACTTTAAGTCGGGCGACCAAGTCCTTTTATATAATTCTCGTTTACGTTTATTTCTGGGCAAATTAAAATCTCGCTGGTCTGGCCCGTTTTCTATTTTAGAAGTATTTCCTTATGGAACTGTTTTAATTTCTCACCCTGATAAGGGTAATTTCAAAGTGAATGGTCAGCGTCTTAAACTGTATTTCTCTGGTGATGATGATGTCAGTCCAAACACTATTAAGTTTCTGCTTCACGAACTTTAATCTTGAACTTTTTATTTTTTGCTAAAAACAATTTTATTTCGGGACAACAATATTTTTGGACAATATTATTTTTGATGCGTCGAGCTCAACGACGCTTTAACCAAAGGGCGCTCTTGGGAGGCAACCCAAGTTATCTTTTTCTGTTTTCTTTATTTTACAATTTTTGCCTCGGACGGCTCCGACAAGCTGAAGCTTCTGCGATCGCCTGCTCCAACATTGCTGAATCCATCACAAAGTCCAAAGAAGACATTCGGGGAGCGGCATCACTCAGTTTTCGCAGCAAATAAATCCGGGGAAGTACCTGTATTTCAATTCTGTCTTTCAATTCTGTACTTTATTTTTCTCTCCTTCTCCAATCCCCTTCTTTAGCCATTGAGGACAATGTCTGTTTTAAGCTTGGGGGAGGATTTCCTCCTTCATTTTTGCGTAGTGTAAATAATCTTCTTTTTGTATATATTGTAAATATTTCCAAAAAAAAAATGAATATCTTAAAATTCCAAAATCCAAAAAAAGAGAATATTCCACAAAATTAAATTAAAAAAAATTTATATGTGTTTTTGAATAGTTTAGACATTTTGGTATTTCAATAGTACCCCTAGTTTTTAGTTTTGTTTTACTCAAAATCTCCTATAAACAACTTAGTTAATTATAATATTTCTAATCGTCCTTTTTAATTATGTTTCACAAGTAAAATGTTGGCCATGCTGTGTTTCTAATTCACGGTAGCATGTTAAGGTGAAATATTTTTCTAAAACTCGCATTTCTATTATGGTTTTTTGTTGTTTATTTCCTTTACTTTCTTAAAAATTCATCATCCACTATTTTCTTTTTCGTTTTTGAATAATTTTTGTAAAGTCAACTTTTGAATAACGTAGTAGATGTGAACGATCCAAGTCACCTATTATTTCTATTTTCAAGTTAATTTCATCAATCTTATTTTATTATCTAGGACTCGCTTTTTGAAAATTTTTCAAACCTTTGTTTTAAATAAATTCAAAAGCGTGAAAATGATTTAGGCCATTTTTGTTTTCGTTTGAGCTTTCTTGCCAACCTAAAAACTTTTACCACTAGTTAGCCGTTTTTGAGCCTTTTTCCGATTTCTTTTGATAGCTCCTCCCTTCATTTCAGTTTCACCAAAGCCAAAATTTCCAACCTATCGAATCACACTAGCCTTTTTGAGTTTCATAAATTATTATGACAATTTTGATAGGGTATTTTGTGATTTTTGCGGGAGAAAGATTTTTTTGAAAAAAAAAGAGGGAAGTATGTTCAAAAGTGATGTTTATTTTTGTTTGGCCAACTCAAAAAGGAAAATAAAAATATTTATGGCCTTTGTTTTGAAAAAAAGAAAAAAAAATGGAAAAAAAAACATTGAAAAAGAAAGAAAAAATGTGTATTTATTTTTATGAAAATTTTTGAAACTCTTTGCTTTGGTTTAGTGTGATTTTAAAACCTTCACGTTTATCTTTGAATTCCACTCCTAATTATTTTCCTAAACCAAACGTTTCTGTCCTATTTAAGTCCTTTTTGATTCACGCTTTTTGATTTTTTATTTAACAACTAAGAAAAGAAAAACAGTAAATCAGTTTTAGTTTTAGATTTAAACCTAGATTTTTGATAATTAAATTGATATAATTATAATGTGTTGCTTGGATCTAGTAACAACTCAATGCGTGTTTTTCATTTTCGTTGCTTTACTTAAGTCCATTTAAAAAATCTCGCTAAAATTTTGGATGATTTGTTTTTATTAAGTAAAGTTTTTAAAAGTTTTACCATACCTAAATAATTGTTTTAGACTTACATTTCACCTTTTCCCTACTAAGAATTTCGCATAGTACTTGTGTAGGCATAATTAGAACTTTTTGATTAGTCATTTTTATAAATATCTAGTTTTTATATTTTTGCTTGGGGACAAGCAAAGCTTAAGCTTGGGGGAATTTGATAATACGTTTTGTAGCCTAAACTATTATCGTATTTTATATTTTATATTGCACAAATTATGTCTATTATTAGTTTATTTTTATCCTTTTTATGTAAATTTTATTGCCACTAACTTTTTCCTGTCTTTTTGCAGGTTTCCAGAAAAATTGCCAAAATGGCCTGTCACGCCCCCTGTCACGCCCTCCCTGGGCGTGACCTAGGGCGTGTCACCCGATCCCGAGGACACCTGCTGGAAGGGACAGAAAACGGTCAAAACCGCTGTCACGCCCCCCTGTCACGCCCTCCCGGGGCGTGTCACTAGGCGTGACCAGGGGCGTGTCGCCCTCTGCCGCAAAGCTGCCGCCGCATTAAATGCCCTTCCGCCTCAGCACGCAAATAGTACTGTCACGCCCCATGTCACGCCCGTGACATGGGCGTGACACCTTCCTTTTTCGGCGACTGACGGATTTCCGACCAATGATTTGGACATGACATGCCTGTCACGCCCCCCTGTCACGGGCGTGACCTAGGGCGTGACCACCGACGTACCGAAGCAATCATCCCTCCCGCCAGAATCCAGAGCCCGAGGTCAAATCCGTACCTGTCACGCCCCCTGACACGCCCCCCCTAGGGCGTGTCAGAGGGCGTGACCAACCCGAGAAAAAATCTATAAATTGAGCCCCCCTCCTCCCCATTTCAGCAAGCTTTGGTTGAGTGGGGGAGGTGCTGCCCCTTTGTTTCTTGATCCTTTTTCATGCTTTCTCTCTCTCTCTCCCCCTCTCTTTGTACTTTTTGGTTAACCCTAGTTTAATCTTAGTTTGTGCTAGCTTTTAATGTAATTTTCTTCTTGCTTAGTGCTTAATGTAGGGCTAGAATAGGGTTTAATTTTCATGCACTTGTAATTTTATTTTCATTAGTGTAACTTGCCCTTTTTCATTAATAAAATTGTTCTTCCCTTAGCTTGTGTTCTTCTTATGTTTTTCTACTCATCTCCCCCCTCCACTCCATTATGATTAACTAATCCTCCTTGTACTCGATCTTGATGATCCGAGGTTAGAGCGATTATGTTATGATGTTTTAATCAATCTTTTCTTTTTAGGTTAGGGCCTTGAATTACTCTTGATTAATCACGGGTTGGGGGTATATTTTCGATATATACTCTCCGCCTTTGCTTTCATTCTGGGCTAGCCGAGAGGCCGAAAGAATGAAGTGAGCATTCAAGAGTAAAGGGAGTTGTACGCACCCCTCGAGAGAGGCAGACGTCCAAATCTCCCGGATTGGAGTAAAATCCAATAGTGGGGTTCACCGCGTAAAGCGAGTTTTAGGCCTCCGATTTAGACGAGAGTCGGTCGGACCTTCCTAAACTCAGTTGGGCACGACTTCGAGAGAAGCGTGTTCAAGCTTTAGGAACCTCCACGGTCAAGGACCCTTATCCTATTAAGTTTAGATTTTTATCGCATTTTCTTAAGTCATCTTTAGCCGAGGTGAATCTCGATCGGGTGCATTTCCATTTCATATATTCTTCCTTTAGTAGTAATCTCCTATCTTGTGCTCTTTAATTAACTGCAGTAGTTTCCTTTCTAGCATAGTTCTTTTCTTAATAGCGTAACTTAATTGCGGTAGTTCTCTTTCTAGTTTGCTTTAATTTCTCCATTGCGCTTAGATTTTCTAAAACCCTAGTTTTTCCGTCGATAAGATAATAGCGTTCGTGTGAGTAAGCTTAGCCAACAGTTCCCGGATTTCAATACGACACTTGTGTCCCCTTGCTACAATTTGATAGGTATACTTGCCTCATCGGGTTGCTAGTTCGGTTGCGTTTATTTTCTTCGAACCCTAGCGCGCAACAATACTGCATCTTGAGAATGTGTCGACACTGATTATTTGTGTCGACACAAACACTTCACCATCCATCAGTAATCAACTTGGTCTAGACTCAGCTGTGTGTCGACACAAGTCCTGTGTGTCGACACAGTTGATGTAGACTCAGAACATATTGTGTGTCAACACTGCCTCCAGGTGTCGACACAATTGTTGTCGACTTTTCCTCTGTGTGTCGAACCTGCCTCCCGGTGTTGATACAGTCGATGTCGACTATAATCTTCTGTGTGTCGACACTGCCTCCCAGTGTCGACACAAATTCTCTGAAGTGTCGACACAGCTATTTCCAAGTGTCGACACAATCTTACTGATGTGTCGACACAGCTTCTTTAGGTGTCGACATATGGACTTAGAATATTTTTCCGGTATTCTAGCACATTCTTAACCTGCACATATAAACTAAAAATAACATCAAATACACCTTGATGTATATCATTGAGATAAATGAGGCTTCTCCAAATCAGTTACACATTATCCAATGTACCCAACAATCTCCCCCTATTTGGAGAAGTCATAACCCTTTAGCCAATGATATACACCACTTATAAAATAAATATGATGATGTATATATGCATTATATTATAGGGTACTATATAAACAAAACACATATCATAGTTACATCACAGAATAAAGATGTAAAAGTAAAAGATCATAGAACAATGTTTTGTATATTAACTCAAAAAGTTTGTTACAAAATGTTTACATTGATTTCATTTAACAAACTAACAATTACATAATTCTTGAACAAAAACTAGTAAAGCTAAGACTAAGGCTGGGCAGGCTCCTTGATGACTATCCCTTTTCCAGATATTATCTGAGCCTGAGCTGGAGATTCTGTATCTTCCATGGGCTTCTTGCCTTTCAGATCAACTTTCTTCTGTGCTTCAGCCTTGATCCATTGTCTTTCTAAATAATGAAAGGGCTTGGGAAAATACTTGCTAGGCTCCTGAGTATCAGGAGGTAGCTTCCCCATCTTAACCTTTCTCCTGTGTTGAACTATGGCTTCTTGTCTGGCTTCATACTTTTTCCATTCATGCTTATTGTACCATTTTCCCCTTTCATGTACTTGATCTTTTACAGCCTTCCATGCAGTTAAAATGATATTCCTTGAAGTGGGGCTCCACTGCTCAAAGTCTGGCTTTAATTCTGCTTGCTCTCTAAATCTTTTCTTTGATAATAGAGCATCTTGCTGAGCTTTGATAGCAGTATCTGGCATATCAACCTTTTCAATAATCACATTTGTAATAGGTTGTGGAGGGCTATACATTGACTGAACCTGCTCATGTATCATTCTAATATCTATAGGAGGGTAAATGACTTGGGCAACCTCAGGTTGATTACCTTCAAGTAGAATTGGTTGCACCCTTGACTCAGCCATATTATCATCATCACACAGGGGTGGATATCCAAGAGTGGCTCTTATCCTGTTAGTTACCCATTTGGCATGGTCAGACCCAGCATAGACTAACACCCTCTCCCCCTTTATGACTTCTCTAGCCACATGCTCTCTCAAGTCATCTTTCTGAAATCTGATTTGTCCATCCAGATAGTTGATTCCATCTTTAAAGAATGGATTTAATTTTTGAAGCTTGTCACTAATCAACTTCTCAGATGAAGTGATGGCAGTTTTAACTTCATCTAGGGCAGCTTGTAGCTTCTGATCATATTCTTCTTTTTTTAGCCCTTACAGCAGTCATTGTAACAAGAGTGTTTGTGAACTCAGTGACTATCACATTATGTGATTCAGTAAGATTTTAATTCATTCTTATTTAATTCTCAAGGACATATCCTTGTTTAACAGCCATCTCATCCACTTGCTTCTTTATGTCTTCTTGTTGCTTGGCAAGAAATACCACAACATTGCCACCCTTGTGGAAGCAATCTGTCATCTCTCTTTTGTTCTGATTAACTTCAAATCTTATAGACTTGATCTCTTGTGCCAGATCAAATTGAAGAGCCTTTTGGCTTTCATCCACATACTTTTCAAGAAGCAATCTCTGCTCATCCATTTTAACTTGTAAATTTATCATAAATTTAGTGTAATCAAAATCCGTAGTAGCTTGGTGAGTTGTTATCTGGAGAGCTTTCTTATAGCTGTGACTTCTCCTTTTGAATACCATTAGCTTTCTTTTCTTAGCCTCCCTGACCTCTGCATTTTTAGACTCTGAAGTACTTTCAATATGAACTTTTTCTAGAGGAGTGGTAGGAATTTCTTTCTCAGCACCATGTTGCTCCCCCTCAACATGTACTTGCTCCCCCTCAACAGCACCTTTCACCCCCTCAACCCTAAGGGTTTCAACCTTAACAGCTGCCTCTCCAATATCAGGAAACAGCTCTTCAAGAGTGAATTCTTATTTTGTGAGAGTAGGAGATTGTACTTTCTCAGCAGCAGCAGCAACATCAGAAATATCAAGATTAGTTTGAGGAACAATGTCCTCTGATAAATTGATTCTTTCTTCCACTTGTACCTGTTCAGACTCTGGCTCCCCCTGCAAATATGCATTCTCAGCATTATCCTTGACTTGTATACTTTCCAGCTCCCCCTGCACTTGAGCAATTATAGTCTCTTCTTTGACTTGGGTAGTCACAGTCAGATCCGGAACTTGTGCTCTAACTTGCTCTTCCTGATCTTGAGCATCTTCTTGACCATGCTCAGGCATATCTTTTGAAAGAACTCTATCCCACCTAGAGAATAACCTCATGTCCATTCTCCTCATATGATTTATCTTTGATCCAGGAATCTGTTGCATTACCTCTGGAATCATTCCAGCCAGGTACAGACTCATGATCCTAGCAAAGTTTGGCTTCTTGATTCCTTCTTTAATCTTATCAAACAGTACTGCAGACCAATTTGTTTGAATCTTAAAGATCACCCTAGTCATCAGGCTGAACATATAGGCTGATATCCTATCATGGCCACCTGGTTTGCATAAGATCACTTTTCCTATAATTTCTGACAGGAATTTCCCTTGAGGATTCATGCCCTTCCTATTGATGGCAGATCCTATCTTTATGGTTGGATCCAATCCACACCATTGAAGTGCCTCCCTGGTCCTTAAGGCTGGTACCTCTTCCTCATCTTGTATTCTAGGAAGATGGAGAATATTGCTCAATCTTTTCTTAGTCAGCTTGACTCGTTCTCCATGGACGGATGATTTGATCTTTAATCCGGTTGAATCCACGGATGCACCGGTATAGAACTCAAGGACTTCTTTCTTCCATATTTTTGTAGGTTCAGAGACAAGATAGTCTAATCCGTTGTCTGTGAGAAGAGAAATTACCTGTTTGATCTCTGATTCGAAACCATTGAATGCATGCCTAACCAACTCATATCCTTCATTGACGTTGTATTCAACCTTAGGCGCCATTGGAATGAAGAGAAAGCTTGATTGGAGAGGAGAGAGATTGTCGACACAAGGTTTTTGTCTCGAAACCCTGGTGAGCGTGTCGACAGAATAAGTTCTTGACTTATTTATACCCTTCTAATCAAAGAAGATCAAAAGGCGGGCAAAAACTGTCTAAATGTGTCGACACTTTTGGAATGTGTCGACACAAACTTCTATTGTCTCGACCACGACGCTGACTACTATGTGTCGACACCAATTGATGATATGTTGACACAGGAGATACTTAGTAGTTCATCAAAAATTTTGTGTCGACTCTTATTATAAGTGTCGACACAAAATCTGTAAGTGTCGACACCATTACTCTGGTTGTGTTGACACTACATTTCTTGATGTGTCGACTCTTTGTCCCTTAGGTGTTGACACATTTTCTCTGTGTCGACATAATTTCTCTGAATTGTCGACATGAATTCTCTGTGTCGCTACCTTATCACTGAATGTGTCGACACCATTTTACTTAGTCAATTTTTTGGTAAACTAACCTATGGTCAGCATTCCTAATTCAATTTTAAATCTATTGAATTTAGTTTCATCCAGAGGCTTAGTAAATACATCTGCAATTTGAAAATCAGTTTTAACAAATTCTAATGAGATGTCTTCTTTTTCTACATGTTCTCTAAGAAAATGGTATTTTATCTCTATATGCTTAGTCCTACTATGTGAAACAGGATTGTTTGCAATAGAAATAGTACTTTTAGAATCACACAATAAAGGTGTTCTACTTACCTGAATACAATAATCCCTTAGCTGATGCTGAATCCACAATAGTTGTGCACCGCAACTTCCAGCTGCCACATATTCAGACTAAGGTGTGGATATTGCCACACTAGTCTGCTTCTTACTGCTCCAAGATATCAATCTTCCTCCCAGGAATAAGCATGTACCTGTAGTACTTTTTCTATCTTCTCTACAGCCTGCAAAATCTGCATCTGAATAACCTGTTAGTAAAAAATCTCCATTCCTAGGTTACTAAAGGCCTAGATTAGGTGTGCCCTTTAGATATCTCAAAATCCTCTTGACTGCAGTATAATGTGATTCTTTAGGGCATGCTTGGTACCTCGCACAGACACATGTTGCATACATAATGTCTGGTCTACTAGCAGTTAGATATAATAGAGAGCCAATTATTCCTCTATACAAAGACTCATCTACAGGTTTACCTGCATAATCTTTGCATATAGGCATACTTGTTCCCATAGGAGTTCTCATAGTGGAGGATGATTCCATACCATACTTCTTAATTAACTTCTTGGTGAACTTAGACTGAGATATGGACAAGCCATCATCAGTCTGTCTTACTTGGAGTCCCAAGAAGAACTTAAGTTCCCCCATACTGCTCATTTCAAACTTCCCTTGCATAAGTTTGGCAAACTTCTTGCAAAGGTTGTTCTCTATAGATCCAAAGATTATGTCATCTACATAGATCTGAACTAAGATTATCTTACCTTTAGATTCCTTTAGGAATAGAGTTTTGTCTATTTTACCTCTTGAGAATTTGTTCTCAATAAGGATAGTAGACAGGGTTTCATACCAAGCCCTTGTGGCTTGCTTTAACCCATACAATGCTTTCTTAAGTCTATAAACATAACCAGGTTTAAGAGAATCTACAAAACCTGATGGCTGCTCTACATAGACTTCTTCTTTCAGATCACCATTCATAAATGTTGATTTCACATCCATTTGATATACCTTGAAGCCTTGATATGCTGCATAGGCAAGGAACATTCTGATTGCTTCCAGTCTTGCTACTTGGGCAAATGTTTGATCAAAGTCTATTCCCTCTTCCTGCCTGTATTCTTTTGCAACCAATCTTGCTTTATTCTTCACAATAACTCCATTCTCATCCAACTTGTTCCTAAAATTCCACTTTGTACCAATGATGTTGTGTTCTTTTGGTTTAGGAACCAACTCCCAGACCTTGCATCTTCTAAACTGATTAAGCTGCTCTTGCATAACATTAATCCAGTGTTGGTATTGGATAGCTTCTTCAAATTTCTTTGGCTCCAGTTGAGATAGAAAACTTGAGTGCAGAACTGTATTCAGATTTCTACTTCTAGTTTGCACTCCATGTCTTACATCACCAATTATCTGATCTGCTGGATGATCCTTTAGATGTCTTACAGCTTGAGGAAGACTTTCTTCTGGCTGAACACCTCCAGTTTCTTCATTATGCTGTACCTCTTGGTTATCATCAGCTTCTATAGAGTCTTGTACTCCCCCTGGACAGTAGCCATCATTTTCTAATACTTCATCTGCAGTTGAGCCTTCTGCAATGGAAAGCTTGTCCATCATATTGCTTATATCTGTTGGACTGCAGGAACTATAAGGCAACTCACTGTTGATTAATCTTATTTCATCAAATACAACATGTACAGATTCTTCTATAACCTGAGTAATTAAGTTGTAGACTCTATAAGCCTTACTATTGTTATTGTACCCAACAAATATCCCATCTTGGGATTTGGAAGCAAACTTAGTTAAATAAGACTTGCCACTATTAAGGATATAACATTTGCAACCAAAGATTCTAAAATAGGATAGATTTGGTTTTCTACCTTTCATAATCTCATAGGGAGTCTTTTTGTGGCACTTAGTGATAGAAGACCTATTGAGTACATGACATGCAGTGTTTACTGCCTCAGCACAGAAATATTCTGGGAGAGAAGTCTCACTCAATAGAGTTCTACCAGCTTTAATCAATATCCTATTCTTACTTTCAGCAATACCATTTTACTGAGGTGTTCTAGGTGAGGAGAATTCTTGAAAAATCCCAAACTCTTCACACAATCTTGTCATACTTTCAGATTTAAATTCAGTGTCATGGTCACTTCTGATTTTGACCACTGTACTGTCCAGTTCAATTTGAATTTGTTTGACAAAATTGTGTAAAACACTTATGGTTTCAGATTTCTGTCTTAGAAAGAACACCCTGAATATCTAGAATAGTCATCTACAACCGAAAAAGTGTAGACCTTCCTACCTAGACTATGAACTGGCATAGGACCAAAAAGATCCAATAAGCAAGAGGTATAGACACCTCACTCAATCCTTGTTTTCAAGGCTATGAAAGGAGGATTTTATCTGCTTGCCCTTTTGACAAGCTGAACATATCCCTTCCTTTATACACTTAACTTGAGGACCATTCCTCACTAACTCTTTACTAAAGAGTTGGCCAATTGTCTTGTAGTTAAGATGAGCCATCCTCTTGTGCCATTTGACTCAATGAGATGTTTTCTCATCAGCTACAAGACAAATACGAGAACCTTTGTTCTCATACCCAAAGTCAAGACAATAAACATTTCTCTTTCTATACCCAGTCAATATGACTTTTTGATCACTTGACCTTCTGATATGACATCCATTCTTAACAAATGAAATGTCATATCCTAGATCACACAGCTGACTTATGCTTATCAGGTTGTGTTTCAAACCTTTTACATAAGCCACTTGAGTGATGGTAATTTGGTTAGAAGAGATGTTACCAAATCCTTTGATGATTCCTCTTTCAGATCCACCAAAGATTACTTTAGGCACATCCTTGATAGATGTGTACTCCTTTAGTAGCCCCTTTGTTCCAGTCATGTGCCTGGAACATCCACTGTCCAATTACCATATAGGGGCATGGAATCTTGGACTTTCCTGCAATAAAGAATTACCTTCCCTTAGAACTCAAGTAAGTCTTGGGTCCTTGGTTCAAGTTAGCACCATTCATAACAAAACTACCAGCATCTCTTCTAACTGGTAGACTGTTGTTCTTCCTGACACTTATGTTATGCCAATAGTCTAAGGCAAAATGGCATGTCTTACCACAGCACCAGCATTCATACTTGTTGTATCTAGGTCTAGATACATTTTTGACAGAAGAATTTCTGTTCTGTGCTGGTGCTGCTGTAGCTACACCCATTGGTTTCTTATAACCATGGGGTTTATGAACATGGGCTGACTTATTGGCATTAACACCCATGTTATTCAGAACATCAGTCTTATTATGAACATGAATGTTTTTAAGATCATACTTGTTAGAAGGCTCATGCACCTTTCTAAAAACTACAGGGACTTTAAAGTTCAATGGCTGAACTGGTGCTTTGCCTTTTCTCTTGAAATGGGCAGCCCTGGTGTTACCTTTAAAGCCTATTCCTGCCTTACCCTTTTGAGCCACAAACTCTTCTATTAAGGGTAAGACTGATTTTGGCTTAGAGTAACTAGCCACTAGATCTTTCTCCTTTTGAAGTCTGACTTCCAGACTTTTAATTAGATCATTTTTATATATGATTGTACCCATCTGAATAACTGTAATAGTTTTCAGCTTGGCAAGCTCATTCATTTGTTGATCCAATTCTTTCTCTAAACCAGATGCAGTCATCTTAAGATCAGCAATTTCCTTAGCCTGATTTTTGGCTAGGTTTTTGCTTTTCTTAAGTGCCTGCAATAAGTCCCCATATTCATCTATCAACTGATGAATATCTCCTTCAGATTCTGATCCATCCTCATCACTTGATGAAGATGAATCTTACTCTGAACCAGTACTATAATCATAAATTCTAGAATTACTTTGTACCTTGCTGGGACAAGGCTGATCCTGGCACTTGTTGTCTTCTGATTCAGCAATCAGTCCTATGCACTGATGGTCTTCTTATTCATTGATGGAGTCCAGCAATTGCATAAACTCCTCTTCTTCACTAGCTGCATACAGTCTAATGTATGCTTCAGCTTCAGATTCTGACTCTGAGGAGGATTGATCTGTAAGACACTTCTCCTTCTTAGCAACAAAGGATTTCTCCTTCTTGCCATTTTGTTGAGTGTTCTTTCTGTCTACTGACTCCTTTCTCTTTTCTGGACACTAAGCCACCACATGTCCTAGCCTATTACAGCAATAGCAAACAATTTTTGATGTTGTAGCTTTGCTCGGCTTAGACCTGCTCCTTTCCTTTCTTGATGATTTTCTCTTTTGATAATAGTCATTAACTGGCTGTGATGTGGAGGGCCTTGACTTCCACTGCTTCTTCTTCAAGAACCTCTGAAACTGCCTTGTAAAGACAGCAATATCTACATCTGAATCACTGCTATCTGAGTTCCGATTTTCTGAATTTTCTGAGATAAATTCAGAAACTTCCTTAGGAGGTGATGGAGACATCCTCCTGCTCATTCTAGTGGCTTCAACCTTGAAGGCCACTGACTTTTCTCTATGCTCTCCTTTTGTATTTCTTTCTTCCTCCTTCCTAGCCATTAGTTGCATTTCATATGATAACAACTTTCCAAATAAGGTTGGAGGAGAAATGTCAGCGAGTTTGGCCACTTCTCTAATGGAACAAATCCTGGTATCCCAATCCTTTGTCAAGGATCTTACGAATTTGTCATTCAGCTCATAAGTACTGAATACCCTTCCATAGGACATCTGTTCATTCACTATCCTGTAGAATTTCTTGTAAGCATTCAGATATGCTATCAGACTTCTCTTGTATGAAACTCTCATATTCTTGATTGAGCATAGACTTTCTGTCTTGTCTAACTTCTTCAGAACCCTCCATGTAGAAAATCAAGGTGTCCCACATTTCCTTGGAGGTTTTGCAGTGAATCAAATTTTGGAAAGTAGAATCATCTATGGCACTCACTATGATATTCTGAGCTCTCTTATCTATAGTTGCCAATATAATTTAATCCTTGGTCATTTCAGAAAAATCTTTAGGAGTTCTTTGATTTGCATCTAGAGCAGACACATTCATTGGGATATATGGACCTTCTTTTACTGTGATATATATCCTTGGGTCAGAGGCCTCCATAAATAATCTAACCCTTTCTTTCCAGATTCAAAAAATCTCTTTCCTGCAGATGGGTAATTTCATTGACCCTAATTCCTTGTGATTCTCTCCAAAACCCATTTTCTTGATTCTTGATTCTGCCTTAGGGATCTAACTCAGACTGTGAAGTACTTCTTTTAGTAACCTGCCTCTGATACCACTTGATAGTTTTACTTTCAAGACTACCTAAACACCTAGAGGGGGGGGGGGTGAATAGGTACTTTTCCTTGATTTAACTTAAGGCAGAATATAACTACAATTATTTGAATAAATTAGATATTCTTATAGCAAATACAACACAACAATCACAATCATACACACATCATAGATTGCACACAGATTTATAGTGGTTCCCCAAGGTCTGGGTACATCCACTTTCCCCCTTCACCTATCTAGCAGTATGCTAGAGTCGGCCTAACTTCTTCCTTTAACTTAGATCCTCAAATCCTACAGCTCAGACTCTAGAAGGATTCCTACAACTCAGGCGAACAAGCCCTACCTCAGCCTGTCCACAAGACCTACAACTCAGAGAATACCTTCTCCTACAACTCAAGCTAACAAGCCCTACCTCAGCCTTGCCACAAGGCCTACAGCTCAGAGAATACCTTCTCCTACAACTAAGGCATAAACAACCCTACCTCAGAGAATAAATCTCCTACACTCAGCCTTTATAAAATAGGCTTACAACTAAGATCTATGAATAGATCCTACAGAATTTGATAAGGAATTTTTGTAATCTCTTACCCCTATTGAGAGAGAAGGGATAAGAACTTTCTTGATCAGCTTCTTGAAGAGGCTGATGGCTGAAATCAACTTGATCTTAGCTTTCTTCAAAGCTTCTTGAATCTGAACTTAGTTGGGTTGATTTCTTTTGAATAAAACTGACTGGCAGCTTCCTTCTTAGACTTCAGAAATAGATCTGAATCTCCTTGACAGATTAGTTCAGTATCTGCTTCTTGAAAGTCCTGTGAATGTCTCCTCCTTGTCTTCAAATAGCTGGATCTCTCTCTATCAAAATCTCTTGATGTTACTTCTGAATTCTTGATTGAATTCCACTTAGACAGGATATGAATAGTAAACTACTTCAAATCGTCTTCTTAGATCTTCTCATGAAGATCTTCTCCTTTGTTACTTGTACTTTCTTGATCAGAGAATAATCTCTAATTATGTTAGTGGTGACAATACTTCTTCTCTATGTATTTTTCTTCTGAATCCGTCTATTTATAGACTTCATCCATGGTAACTGGCTGATCCGGTTTATAACTAACTTCTGACAAGTCTGACAGGTTCAGTAAACCTGTTGTAACTCACATCTTTCAAGTCTTCAAACAGTTCGTGAGCCTTTGACTCTGTCAGCAAAGCGTCGAGTCTGTCTTCCATAAAGTGTCGAGACCATCTGTCAATATGTGTCAACACAAGTGACTTAAGTGTCGACACAGCCTTTGGTGATGTCGACAAAGCTGTCTTGATGTCGACACAGCTTCTTGATATTGCATCTTGAGAATGTGTCGACACTGATTATTTGTGTCGACACAAACACTTCACCATCCATTAATAATCAACTTGGTATAGACTCAGCTGTGTGTCGACACAACTCATGTGTGTCGATACAGTTGATGTAGACTCAGAACATAGTGTGTGCCGACACTACCTCCAGGTGTCGACACAGTTGTTGTCGACTCTGCCTCTGTATGTCGACAATGCCTCCCGGTGTCGACACAGTCGATGTCGACTATAATCTTCTGTGTGTCGACAATGCCTCCCGGTGTCGACACAAATTCTCTGAAGTGTCGACACAACTATTTCCAAGTGTCGACATAATCTTACTGAAGTGTCGACACAGCTTCTTCAGGTGTCGACATATGGACTTAGAATATTTTTCCTGCATTCTAGCACATTCTTAACCTACATATATAAAATCAAAATAACATCAAATACACCTTGATGTATATCATTGAGCTAAGTGAAGGCTTCTCCAAATCAGGTACGTATTTTCCAATGTACCTAACAGCTGTTCAATGCACGCGTATAGAGTTTGTTGCGTAAAGATACGGATTGGGAGTCAAGAGTTTGACTTGCAAGAATCGCTACTGCCGATAGTGGAGTTCGACGTGATCTTCGGAATGGACTGGCTCTCGGAGCAGCGGACATACATTGATTGCAACCGCAAGGAGGTCAAATTAGGAACTGACCGTGAGACAACATTTGTGGGCATGAAAGGGTCGAGCAAGACGTTGATGTCTGCTCTCCAGATGGTTAAGGCGGTTCGGAGTGGTGCAAAACCTGTGTCACGCTCTCCATATCGGTTAGCGCTTAAGGAGATGGCGGAGCTGAAAATACAACTTGAAGTGCTACTGGAGCAAGGTTATGTGTTTCCAAGTTTGTCGCCTTGTAGCGTGTCGGTCCTCTTGGTTAAGAAGAAGGATGGAAGCGTACGTCTATGTATTGATTACTATGAGTTGAATAAGCAAATGGAGAAGAAAAAGTATCAAAACCCAACGATTGATGATGTGTTCGACCAGCTGGTGGGATCGACTGTGTACTCAAAGTTGAACCGAAAATCCGAATACTATCAGTTACAGATAAGGGAAAGTGTCATTCCCAAGATGGCTTTCAGCACGCGGTATGGGCATTATGAGTTCACCGTCATTCTGTTTGGGCTGACTAATGTGCCATCCGTATTTATGGATTTGATGAACAGAACATTCAGAGAGTACCTGGACCACTTCGTGATAGTCTTTATCAACGATATATTGGAGTACTCGTAGTGTGTGGAGGATCACTTCAAGCATCTGCATTTGGTGTTGGAGACGTTGAGGAGGAATCAACTATATGCCAAATTCTCCAAATGCGAATTTTGGTTATCCTCAGTAGCGTTCCTTGGTCACATAGTTAGTGGAGAGGGAATTGCAGTGGATCCGGAATATGATAGTTGCTATGTGGGAGTGGCCTGTGTTGTCTTCGATAGCGGAAGTTCGGAGTTTTCTGGGGCTTGTCGGCTATTACAAGCACTTCGTAGAGAACTTCTCGCGGATAGTGTTACCCCTCACAACTTTGACGAGAAAAGATCAGAAGTTTGTTTGGACGCCTGAGTGCGCACAAGCTTTTGAAGACCTAAAAAGTCGGTTGACCATGGCGCCTATTCTATGTTAGCCGAGTGGGACAGAAGGATTTGAGATTTACAATGATGCTTCGGGCAGTGGTTTGGGTTGTGTTCTACTGCAGCATAGGAGTGTAATAGCTTATGGCCCGCATCAGCTAAAGGTACATGAGGGGAATTATCTGGTACATGACTTAGAGTTAGAGGCCGTGATATTTGCCCTGAAGCTATGGAGGCACTTCCTCTATGGTGTGAAGGTCGATATCTATACTGACCAATAGAGCCTGAAGTACTTGTAGGATCAAAAGGACCTAAACATACGACAGCGGAGGTGGATGGAGTTCCTGGGTCACTACACCTTCAAAATACACTATGTTCCTGGGAAAGGCAATGCAGTTGCTGATGCGTTGAGTCGCAGTGCTCCCGCACAGGCCAACTGGTTGTCAATCCATGATGAGGGTTTTATTCGTGATTTGGAGGCATTGGAGATCTCTTGTGTTGACAAACAGACTAGTGCTGATACACAATGGAATTGGACAGAGATGCAGTATGATCTTGCTGATAGGATTCGTCAAGCTCTGGATGGGGATAACAACATGAAGCAGATCAAGGATGAGGATTTGGATGGGTCAAATTCCCAATTTTATGTTAAGGATGGACTATTATGAGGAGACATTCGCCTGTGTGTCCCAAGTGTGGGTAAACTACGAGAGGAATTTATGTACGATGCTCATCATACCAAGTACTCGATTCACCCAGGGAGCACGAAAATGTTTTAGAGATATGAAAAAGTTATTCTGGTGGCCAGGACTTAAAAGGACGTAGCACATTATGTGGCGAAGTGTCAAACGTGCACCTTGGTGAAGGCGGAATGCTAGAAGCCTGGAGGTTTCTTGAAGTCCTTACCTATCCCGAAGTGGAAGTTTGACGATATTTCAATGGATTTCATGAATGGGTTGCTAAGGTCACAGAAGGGAAGCGATGCCATCTAGGTGATTGTAGATAGATTGACATAGGTGTTACACTTCATTCCAAATAGGAAGGATGTTTCGGTGGATAAACTGGCAAAACTTTGCGTGGATAACATTGTTCGACTACACGGTGTGCCCCGCAGCATTGTGAGTAATCGAGATGGGCGCTTCACGTCCAAGGATTGGAGGTTAGTGTATCAATTATTGGGAACCAAGCTGAGTTTCAGCACGACCTTTAATCCACAGAAGGATGGTAAGACCGAGAGGGTCAATAGGACGATTGAGGACATGCTTCGCATATGCGTCTTGGATTTCGGAAAGTGGTGGGAAGATCACCTATACTTGGTGGAGTTTGCTTATAATAATAGCAACCAAGCAAGTATTCAAATAGCGCCATTCGAGGCCCTATACGGTTGAAAATGTCGCACGCCATTATCATGGTTGGAAATGGGTGAGTCAAAGCTATACAAATGACAAGAAGTGGAATACGCCAACTCATTGGTACGAACTATACAAGAATGATTGCTGATCGCTCAAGACAGGCAGGCTAAATACTATAATGTCAAGCATAAGAACGTTGAGTTCACTGTTGGCGATGTGGTATATTTGAAAATAAAGCCGTTAAATGGCGTCTCACGGGTACGACGCTTGATGAAGCTGAGCCTGAGGTACCTTGGACCGTTTGAGATTCTAGAGCAAATTGGTGAAACAGCTTATCGACTGAAGCTATCATTGGAATTGAGTGGTTTACACGATGTATTCTATATTTCGGTGTTGCGGAAGGCAGTGCAAGAGCCTTCACAAGTTATAACGGTCGATCAAGTACCTATTGAGAATGGGTTGACAATGAAGGTCAATCCCATTCACATTGATGACTTTGAAGTCAAGCGACTTTGTAATAAGCTCATAAGGATTGTCACTGTCCATTGGGACAACTGCGGTCGGGAGGAGCTCTCGTGGGAGTAAGAGCAGAACATGCTTGAGGAGTATACTGAGTTATTTCACTCAGGTACCGTTCAATTTTGTGTATCTCTTCCATTCTATAATTTCGGGATGAAATTCTTTTAAGAGGGAGAGAATTGTAACGCCCCAAAACTATTTAAGGAACGGATAGCGTTCTAAGGCCAAATTGGTGCCTGATTAAGTTCACACGGCCTGTGATACGGGCATGTACCGGGCCGTGTCATGCCTGAGGTCAACGAAATGCAGTCAATGATCCTCAGAGTCAAGCCAGGTCAGGCACACGGCCTGTGACACAGGCGTATCAAGGGCCGTGTCCTGCTCTGTGTTATGTCGTGCTGAATCGAGTGAGTTACACAGCCTGGGACACGAGCGAGTCCAAAGGAATGTCTGGTACACGGCCTGTGACACGGGCGTGTCACATGGTCGTGTCCTATTCAGAATGCGACGGTTTCATTATCGATTGGGACACACGGCCTATGACACGGGCGTGTCAAGGTTTAACATGGGCGTGTCTTAAGCCGTGTTAGAGGCCGTGTCTTGTTCTTTATTTACTGGATTACGGCGAGTGTGGAACACAGCCTATGACACGAGGGTGTCACAAGCCGTGTTCGGCCCAAGAAAGTTTTTTTCAGGGTGAATCATGGTCGTTCATTTCCTTCAAATTGGATCAAACGGCTATTCTTTTCCCCTGCTGGTATAAGGTCGGGAATAGGGGGTGAAACCCTCATTTCTCATAAGGCTTTCTCTTTCTAAAAGAGATAGAGAGAAGTGAGAGCAAGGAAGAAGGAGAAGGAGAAATCTGGCTGCCGGTGGAGCTTCAGAGCCCCGATTCTCGAGCCGAGTCCAGATCTATGGAGGCGAGGCCGTTGCGGTGATTTTCATCTGTCTAGTTCTCCATGGAGCCAAAGAGAACCGCAAGGGTAATGATTCTCTTCTTGGACATGTGAAGTTCTCTTCCTTTTTGCATAGGAAACCCTCTCTCGCGAGTGTGCGGTGAGTGTGAGGTTTTCCTTTGGGTAGACATGAATAGTCCCCGTTGTTTACATATAGAGTCCGGAATCAAAGTATAGACATAGGCATGGTGTGTGAAGCCTACCCGGACAAGTTTGTCCCGATCGGTGATGTTTTCATTATGCATGGATTGCCGGAGAAGACTCTGTTCTGTATGTTTTCAGGTTTCTACGCGGTAGATTGCAGCGGGGAGCCTTGTGGACTAACTCCAAGATGCACCCAGAAAACTGGGCAGAAGCGTGGTTCTGCCATCTTGGTAGCTTAGGAGCCAACTTGCACATAACTTGGTTATGTAAATTTTGTGTGATTGATTTGGGACTCGGGGAAGCTTGACCCGCACCTATGGCTTAAATTGATGTGGTCGTGTGAGCAACGGGTTAGGTGGAACCGTAACCGCTCTATATGGTTCGGTTAAAGCGACCTAAGGTACGTGGTACTTACCGTTATCATACATGGAGGGTCTTAGGCTTAGGCCAAAAATACTATAATGTTCACGAGGTTTGTCGTCCAAGTGGCGGTGGTGAGACCACGGATTTTACCGGGTTCACCGAGAATGTGTCCGGAGAGCACAAGGTGTGTGGCCGTGTGTGCCTATGCTTGTGGTGTGTAGTGTTCTTAAATTGTACGATCACTACCTTGATTAGATATACTAATAAAACACAGGGAAGGAGCACTACAACCCCGAGTAAGGGGCGGGGTCGTTATAATTTGGTCAGCTTTAGCTGACCATTGCTTTTATTTGCCACCGTTGTAGTGGAATGTTGATTGCGGGTGCTGCGGAGCCTAGTGGCAAATAGCGGGTTGAAGCCTTTGTTGCTGAGCCGACCCTTAAAGGCCAATGCGAACATTTACTTTTATACTAATGTGTGACCGGCCTGCGTGCCGATGTTTGGAAGACCCTTATTGTTTAATGTAAACTATTGTAAGGCCATAAAGCCAAGTACTTTGTGTATTTGTACGCTCATTCCTACTTTGGGTTTTTAGTGGACATTCATGTTGTGGCCTTGGTTCTTTCCTTTGCAAAATTTAAAATGCTTCAGCTAGAATGTGCTCTATGTAGGACGTGTGTTATTAGAAGGATGGTTTCATTTAGTAACCCTTCGATCTGTCTGTGGTGTATGGCGTCGGGCCCCGGCCGGACCTACTGCTATATGCCGTGTGACGGATAGGGGTGTTACACTTTGGTGGTTTTTGAAGGACATAGGGTGATATGTCCTTATATTGACTTGGTGTTTAGACCAAGTTATTCTAGGGTGGTGAAATGGCCTAGGGAGGAATTTGGTGACATTTAGACTTAAGCCAATTAGGGTTAGTTTAGGCCTTTACGTTTTAGGAAAATATTGATGGGCCATATGACCTTGAATACTTATGAAATTTTAGAATAAAAGTTTTTATAACAATATGAGCCTCCTGAAATTATTGTAATTATTGTAGGATGATTTGAAGACATTAGCTCATACTTGTAGTTATAATCTTTATGTTCCCCTAATGATGATTTTTATAAAACCATGGTTAAACTAACTTACACAGTTATTAAACATTGTCAGTGATGATTTATGATTATATTATAGCTCTGGTAATTTTTGTATAATTATTGGATTAAGTTTAGTGATGCTTCCTTCTTTACATCTATTTATTGGTATTATCTTGGATTTATTAATTGCAGGTTAATTCATTTATGAAAATTAGTGAAATTTGGTGCTCTCTGATATTTTGGCATCTTGTAGTGTATATAAATTTGGGGTGGCCATAACTTAAGAAAATATAGTACTTCATGTTCAAAATTACCCATGGCCTAACTTTTGGGAAATTTAATAAATGCCAAATTAATTAGGAAAATTAAAAGTTTCTGGATTTGGGCTAAATGTGTCATGATAGACCCACAATAAATATTGTAGGGCATTTAGATGAAAATTTGAAGTACCTCCTATCATGTACATCATATAGCATAGGGCGGTCTGCATTTAGTAAAACTACGAAAATTATGACAACATGTGAAATAGTCATAGGGAGATTGGATTATTAGTTTACTCATTTTAGTAAAGTGGAAAAGAGGAAAATAGAGCTTTATTAGGAGTCATGATGAGGAGAGTGTTAGGTTGACTAGTGTTAAGAGGTGTTCGGGATCTACGAAAGATCGTCTTTCCTGTGGAGAGAGAGAGAGAGAGAGTCAAAACACACTAGGGTTAGATCCAGAGCAATATTTAAAAGGATCAAAATCAGGTATTAACCAATAACAGTAAGTGCCTTGCGAAAGGGAGCTTGGGGCTTTAGCCCATTGTAGTTCCTAGTGCCCCCGAGAGCCCTTCAAAGGGAATGCCCTGGGCAGTCCAAGGTTAACATAAGCCGTATAAATAATAAATATTTAAGAGTAACTAGTATAACTAGGATTACACATACACTCACACTTCCCAATGTTGTGGGAGTTAGGTGGGTCACATGAGCAGTAGGCTCGGTGGTTCTGGTGATGGACAGGTTAGCACGGCGAGCCGATGGCTCGATAGATAGTTGTGACAGACAGACTAGTCCGGGGAGCTTTTGGCTCGAAAGATGATTGTGATGGACGGGATAGTCAGGGGAGCATTGGCTCGGTAGAAAATCACGGTAATATTGCATGTGCATAAGATAAAGGTGTTGGGTCTTCGGTATTGGAGAGTTATCCTACCGACACCAATACGTTGACTCGGCAAGTGTGGTTTAGCACTTGGCCAAATAAAGTCCGGTGCGCCAGCCGGCAAGAGTACGCAGGAGCTCCTCTTAGTGCACCAACATTGAGGCGTATGATAGGTCTGACTGGTAGTGCTGATACCGGTTTAGAGGTGGGTGAGGCCCAACCCACCTCTTCCGTTTGCCACTACAGAGGTATCCTGGGAGGTTAGGCTCCAGAAAGGGGGAACTAAAGGTCTGTGTGCACAGAGTCGAGTGTGTATGTTGCACTTTATACAATAGGCCTTGCAAAAAGACCCCTTGGTCTATAGGTTTGTATAAACATTCCTATAGGTCATGGTTACTTATTTCATAGTTTTTTTACATGTTCTTACTGTTTTACTTTACTTGTTTACATTACTGCTTCTTTAGTATAGAACTGCTAGCCTTTTTTTCCTTTTATATTTTTTGTACATACACATGCTAGGGTTGTTGCCACCTACTTGTTTCACTCTGCTTTGTTGTCCTCCGCTTTCATCCTCCCCGCACGGTGCCTAGAAGTCGCATGGGTGAGTTGAGGATGATAGTGGCATGGTCTTTTGACAAATGGTCGGTGGACCACATCATTTTAAGGGTCCGAGCAGCAGGAGCATCACCATCGGCACGACAAGGAGGTAGGACATAAGGAGCAGTTGCTGCATGCTACCATAACTACATGACGATAGGTCGAAGATGGTTTTTAGTTGCTTCTGCCAGATGTGAGAGTTGTGTGAGAGAGAATATTGTATTAGACATGTATCGAGCCTAAGACCATTTCTTTTCTACCATATTTCATACTTTGTACTCATTATGAACTATAACACTTATATATATATATATATATATATATATATATATATGTGGTGATTTTGGGGACTTGTCTTGTTTGTACTTCTACTTATTTGGTGATCGTCAATGCCGGCAGGATCGGCATTTTGTAGTGACTACCTTCCCGGGTGTGTTAGTATCAACGCAAAGCGGCGGTTCAGTGCATAAGACCCCAGTGGTTTTAAAAAAAGGGGTCTTACACGCAAACACCCAAATGATTCGCAACGTACCAAATAAAAACCTTTATCATCAAACTTTCTCAAGACTGGACTTTTGATAGCATCAAAGAACGCTCTTACTCACTCAATGAATGTTGTGACTTCAGGTCAAAGGATCACAAACACCATTGCCACTCCATCCATACTTGTGACAAGATCATATAATAATCCACAAAGTATTCTCACGGTGGGTCTGTCTAGTAAACCTTATTCACTAACAAGTACCCATGTTATGACTTGATATCATAATATCATGTCCTGTGAGAACCGATCATCAGTCAACGCATATGCTAGTCTCATTGTGTCATCATCGCCCTTAGATTCTAAGATGACACTCGACCAGAGACCATTTACGAATGAAGCTTTTAAAACTTAGGCTCTCACATTCAAGTCACCACTTGACTCCTATATAAGCAAACATTTTAAGGGCATTTATTATGTTAAATTACTCTATCACAATAGAAATAAATTTACAAATAAAAGAACTTGCCAAAATATATAAATGAAATGTATACAATACTATATTCATTAAATGAATTATTAGTGCTAACAAACATACAATCCACAAGGCTCCAACTAGAGCTGATCATTAAGGTATCATATACTCATAGATCTAACATGACCATCTTGCTTTCTCTGTGCGAGAGGCTTTGTCAGTGGATTCACAATATTCCCCTTAGTCGGCACTCTATAAATGCTCACATCTCCTCGATGGACAATCTCTCGAATAAGATGGAACTGTCGAAGTATCTGCTTGGGGCGCTGATAAGATCTTGGTTCTGAAGCAAGTGCAATTGCATCATTGTTGTCACAGTAAAGATCTATGGAATGAACAATGCTAGGAACTACATCTAACTCGCCGATGAATTTCTTAATCCATATAGCCTCCTTCTCCGCATTTGCTACAGCGATATACTCGACCTCAGTTGTAGAATCAGCAACTGTCTCCTGCTTGGAACTCTTCCAGCTAACAACATCTCAATTTAGTAAAAATATGAACCTTAACTGAGACTTTGAGTCGTCCCTATCAATTTGGAAGCTAGCATCAGTATAAACTTTTAAAATGAGCTCTTCCTCTCCGCCAAATACCAAGAGCGTATCAGTTTTTAGAGAGTTAGGTTGACTAGTGTTAAGAGGTGCTCGGGATCTACGAAAGATCGTATTTCCTGTGGAGAGAGAGAGAGTCAAAACACACTAGGGTTAGATCCAGAGCAATATTAAAAGGGATCGAAAATCGGGTATTAACCAATAACAGTAAGTGCCTTGCGAAAGGGAGCTTTGGGCTTCAACCCATCATAGTTCCTAGTGCCCCCGAGAGCCCTTCACAAGGAATGCCCTGGGCAGTCCAAGGTTTACGTAAACCGTAAGAATAATCAAAATTTAAGAGTAACTAGTATAACTAGGATTACACATACACTCACACTCCCCGGTGTTGTGGGAGTTAGGTGGGTCACATGAGCAGTAGGCACGGTGGTTCTAGTGATGGGCAGGTTAGCTCGGCGAGCCGATGGCTCAGTAGATAGTTGTGATGGACGGACTAGTCCGGGGAGCTTTTGGCTCGACAAATGATTGTGATGGACGGGATAGTCCGGGGAGCTTTGTCTCGATAGAAAATCATGGTAATATTGCATGTGCATAAGATAAAGGTGTTGGGTCTTCGGTATTGGAGAGTTGTCCTACCGACACCAATACGTTTGACTCGACAAGTGTGGTTTAGCACTTGGCCAAATAAAGTCTGATGCGCAGCTGACAAGAGTACGCAGGAGCTCCTCTTAGTGCACAAGCATTGAGGCGTACGATGGGTCAAACTTGTAATGCTGATACCTATTTAGATGTGGGCGATGACCCAACCCACCTCTTCCGTTTGCCACTACGGAGGTATCCTGGGAGGTTAGGCTCCAGAAAGGGGAAACTAAAGGTCGATGTGGACAAAGTAGAGTGTGTATGTTGCACATGTATGTTCACATCATAGCATACTTGCTTGACATAGCATCATCATCGCATATAACCCTTGACACCTATTGTATAAATTAATATGAGACACTTTATACAATAGGCCTTGCAAAATGACCCCTTGTGTCTATAGGTTTGTATGGGAATTCCTATAGGTCATGGTTACTTATTTCATAGTTTTTTTACATGTTCTTACTATTTTACTTTACTTGTTTACATTACTGCTTCTTCAGTATAGAACTGGTAGCCTTCTTTTCTTTTTATAGTTTTTGTACATACACTTGATAGGTAGTTGCCACCTGCTTGTTCCACTCTGCTTTGTTGTCCTCCACTTTCATCCTCTCCGCACGGTGCCTAGAAGTCGCGTGGGTGAGTTGAGGATGATTGTGGCTTGGTCTTCTGACTAACGGTCGGTGGACCACATCATTTTAGGGGTCCGATCAGTAGGAGCATCAGCATCGGCACGACAAGGAGCTAGGACATAAGGAGCAGTTGTTGCACGCTACCATAACTACATGACGATAGGTCGAAGATGGTTTTTAGTTGCTTCCGCCAGATGTGAGAGTTGTGAGAGAGAGATTATTGTATTAGACATGTATCGGGCCTAAGCCCTTTTCTTTTCTACCATATTTCATACTTTGTACTCATTGTGGACTATAGCACTTATATATATATATATTTGTGGTGATTTTATGGACTTGTCCTGTTTGTACTTCTACTTATTTGGTGATCGTCAATGCCGGCAGGATCGTCGTTTTGTAGTGACGACCTTCCCGGGTGTGTTGGTATCACCGCAAAGCGGCGGTTATGTGCATAAGACCCCAGTGGTTTAAATAAAAGGGGTCTTACACTCAAACACCCAAATGATTCGTAACGTACCAAATAAAAACCTTTATCATCCAACTTTCTCAAGATTGGACTTTTGATAGCATCAAAGAACGCTCTTACTCACTCAATGAATGCTGTGACTTTAGGTCAAAGGATCACAAACACCATTGCCACTTGATCCATACTTGTGACAAGATTATATAACAATCCACAAAGTATTCTCATGGTGGGTCTGTCTAGTACAACTTTTTCACTAACATGTACCCATGTGATGACTTGATATCACAATATCTTGACCTGTTAGAACCAGTCATCAGTCAACGCACATGATAGTCTCATTGTGTCATCATCGCCCTTAAATTCTAAGATGACACTCGACCAGGGACCATTTAAGAATGAAGCTTTTAAAACATATGCTCTCACCTTCAAGTCACCACTTGATTCCTATGTAAGCAAACATTTTAAGGGCATTTATTATGTTAAATTACTCTATCACAATAGAAATAAATTTACAAATAAAAGAACTTGCCAAAATATATAAATGAAATGTCAGTGGATTCGCAATATTCTCCTTAGTTGGCACTCTGCAAATGCTCACATCTCCTCGATCGACAATCTCTCGAATAAGATGGAACCGCCGAAGGATCTGCTTGGGGCGCTGATGAGATCTAGGTTCTGAAGCAAGTGCAATTGCATCATTGTTGTCACAGTAAAGATCTATGGAATGAACAATGCTAGGAACTACATCTAACTCGCCATTGAATTTCCTAATCCATACAGCCTCCTTCTCCGCATTTGCTTCAGCGATATACTTGACCTTAGTTGTAGAATCAGCAACTGTCTCCTACTTGGAACTCTTCCAGCTAACAACATCTCAATTTAGGAAAAATATGAAACTTGACTGAGACTTTGAGTCGTCCCTATTAGTTTGGAAGCTAGCATCAGTGTAACCTCTTACAATAATCTCTTCCTCTCTGCCAAATACCAAGAACGTATCCTTAGTCCTTCGAAAGTATTTTAGGATGTTCTTGATGGCTATCCAGTGACCATCACCGGGATCATACTGATACCTCCTAGTCATGCTCTAGGCATGAGAGACATTGGGTCGAGTAAATATCATTGCATACATGATTTACCCAATTGCCAAAGCATATATAATTAACTTCATGCGGTCCTTATCCTCACAAGACTTATGACACTGGTCCTTAGAGAGACTCACACGATGACACAATTAAGAATCTTTTCTTGTACTCAAGCATGTTGAATTGTTTCAACACCTTATCATTGTATATACTTTGGGTCAAACCCAGCAACTTCTTCGATCTATCTCTATAGATCTTAATACCAAGTATATAAGTTTCCTCGCCCAAGTATTTCATAGAAAAGCAGCTCCCTAGGTTGTTCTTAACAACTTGTAGGGTCGATTTGTCATTCCCGTTCAGTAGTATGTCATCTACATACAATATCAGAAAGACAATAATGCTCCCACAAATCAGTTTGTAAACACACGGTTCATCCTCGTTCTTGATAAAACCAAACTCTTTGATCTTTTCATCAAAAAGAAGATTCCAATTACGAGAAGCCTGTTTTAATCCATAAATGGATCTCTGCAGCTTGCATATTTTAGTTGCTTCACTTGGAGATACAAAACCATCGGGTTGTGTCATATACACTTCCTCATTGAGGTTTCTATTTAGGAAATCCATTTTGACATTCATTTGACAGATGTCGTAGTCATAATATGCAGTAACAACAAGTAGAATTCTGATGGACTTAACCATGAAATTGGGGAAAAGGTCTCATCATAGTCAACACCATGAATTTGCTTAAAACCTTTAGCCACTAGTCGCCCTTTGAATGTCTGTACATTCCCATCCATGTCGGTCTTCTTCTTGAAGACCCACTTGCACCCTATGGGTCGTACCCCTTGAGGTGGTTTCACTATGGTCTAAACTTGGTATTCATACATGGAGTCCATTTCAGATTTCGTGGCCTCAAGCCACTTCTCGGAGTCTGGTCCACTCATAGCCTCTTGGTAGATTGCAGGCTCATCACTATGATCCATATGCAACATATCACCTATTTGAGACACGAGAAATCCATATCTCTCAGGCTCATACTTTGGTCAATCAGATCTATATGGAACTTGTGTTTTCTGAGCTGGCTCTCCAACTACAACAACTTATAGTCCGGACTCAGGTTCCAATTCCAATTCATTCATAGTTTATGGTTCTTGAACTTCTTCAAGTTCTACCTTGGTAGTCTTTCTACTTAAGTTACTCTTTCTCAAGAAAGACAACAGTTCTTGCGACAAATACTTTGCCCTCTGATGGTAGGTAGAAATAGTACCTTTTAGTTTCCTTAGGATATCCTATAAGATAACACTTATCTGACTTAGGTTCTAGCTTGTAAGGCATTTGACATCGCACGTATGTCTCACATTCCCAAATCTTAATGAACGATATACTAGGACGCTTCTCATTCCATATCTCATATGATGTCTTTAGAACCGCTTTCATTGGAGCACGATTTAGTGTAAAAGCAACATTTTCTGGAGCAAAATCCCAAAATGAAACATGAAGATTTGCATGACTCATCATCGATCGTACTGTCTAACAGAGTATTATTCTTCTGCTCAGACACACCATTATGTTGTAGTGTTCTAGGTGGAATGAGCTGTGATACAATACCACAGTCTTTCAGATGACCACGAAACTCATGACTTAGGTATTCACCGCCTCGATCATATCATAGTTCTTTAACCTTATTACCCAATTGGTTCTCTACTTCATTTTAAAACTCTTTGAACTTTTCAAAGGTTTCAGATTTGCACTTCATAAGATACACATATCCGTATCTACTAAAATCATCAATAAATTTAACAAAGTAGAAATCCCCACCTATAGCCATAGAACTCATGGGTCCACATACATCACTATGAACTATACCCAATTGATCATCAGCCCTCTCATTGAAACCAGTGAAAGGGACCTTAGTCATCCTGCATAACAAATATGACTCACATCTCCCAAATGATTCATAAACAAATGAGTTCAGTAGTCCATCTCTTTGGAGCTTGGATATGCGTTTCTCATTTATATGGCCTAAACAAAAATGCCAAAGGTACGTAGGGTTCGAGTAATTCATTTTTAGTCTCTTAGCATTTTCTATACTATAGATCTGATGGGCTAAGTTCAAAACATATAAACCATTAAAAATTTGGGCTATACCATAACAAACATCATTCTTAAATATCAAATAACAATGGTTCTTAATAATTAAAAAAAAACCAATCATGTTCAAGCATGAAATAGATATAATATTTCTAGTTATGGAAGGAACATAATAATAATTATCAAGTTTTATTACAAGCACATTGGGCAAAGAAAGACGGTAAATTCCTATGACGACAACAACAACTCTTGCTCTATTGCCAACAAGCAGGTCCACCTCCCCTTTACTTAGCAATCTTCTCTTTCCCAGTTCTCGTACATTTATACAAATGTAAGAACCACATCCGGTATCTAATACCCAGGATGGAGCAGACAGGTTTATCTCTATAACATAGATACTCGAAGCGGAAGTCATACCTCCCTTCATCTTTTGGAGACCCTCAATGTACGAAGGACAATTAATCCTCCAATGAACAGCCTTGCCATAGTGGTGTCATTTCCCTTCTTTCACCAAGCCCTTCTACTTCAGAGCTGAAGACTTGGGCTCCAGATCAGACTTAGGTCCAACCTTCGTCTTCTTGAATCCCTTGTCCTTGCCCTTGCCTTTATGCACAATCAATATGGGGCTAGCAAGCTTGGCCTTCTTCATGTTGAATTCGGCAGTTCTTAACATGCTTGGGAGCTCAGGCAGTATCTTGGCTATTTCATTCATGTTATAGTTCAAGACGAATTGCTCATAACTGTCCGACAATGATTGCCGGATCAGGTCTGTAGCCAACTCTTGGCCTAGAGGGAAGCCTAGTCTCTCAAGGTTCTCTATATACCCAATCAGCTTGAGTACGTATGTCCCTTATAGATCTCGAGTTCCCATCATACACTGGAACAATGCCTCAGTGATGTCAAACCTCTCTTGACGAGCTTGCCCTTGAAACATTTTCTTGACATGCTCGTCAATTTCCTTGCAACCCATGCTCTCATGTTAATTTTGGAGCTCGAAGTTCATGGTTGTTGACATGAGACATTCGACGTCTAAGGAGTCATCAATATACTTCATATAAGCATCCTTTCAGTACGGGACATATTCCCGACAGGCTCTTCAGGGGATTCCTCTTCCAAAACACAGAGCTTGCGCTCTTTCCTTTGAACAATTTTCAAGCTCCTGTACCAGTCCAAATAATTAGTACCACTCAGCTTCTCCTTCTCAAGGATGGCTCTGAGGGACTGGGTATAGTGAGAACCACTTGCTATGGAAATTCTACAAGGATCAAGGAAAAGTAAAATCAGTACTACATTTCAAAATACTTTTTATTCTTTCGATAAGGACTTTAATAAAAATAACTCCTACTATTTTTATCAAACTGATAACCCTCGATATCAATTCGGAGAGTATATGCGAGTTACTCTCTTAATGGACAAGATCCATATTACAGTAACATTATGAGTCAGTTTTGGCTTTTCTCTCATAATGTAGTTATTTAGGTAAGCAATGCTTGCCAATTGCAACACAATTTAATTATTGTATGGTTTGTGAATAACTCTATATTCGCATCCATCATATGGTATATGTCAACCCTATGCCTTTGGGAACTAAACCTTTGAGGTCACCAAGTTAAGTTTGACCCGATGTCGATAGTGGGATATCATAATTATCCGCTCGCACTCTTACTAAAATAGATTAATGCACCTCGCTTTTGCAAGCCCACATTTCATCGATCGAGGCAGAAAGTGTGTCATCTTTCGGAAGGCATCCGAATACTTAATATTGTATAAGGGTCCGTTCGTTTCAACGACATTGATATTGAAGTATTAGATTTTAATCCAATATCAATACACATGTTAAATGACCTTGAGTTTAAATCCAATTCTTTTGTTCGGCCGCTTGATGACTTTCTGTCATAGGAATTGACATTAATCACTTTTTATTGTTCATTTGCAGAAAGATTTTCAATGATAGGAATTGGCATTGGTCAATGCTCTCATTAAAAATAACAAATGCGGATTTTTCGCTCGACATCAATTGTATCGCCCGGACACGATTTTTTCGTCATGACGTGATCTTTTTGTCCGAGCTTAAATTTTTCGGCCCGAACGCGAAATTTTTCGTCCGAACATGATTTTTTCGCCGTGACGTAATTTTTTCGCACGAACGCGATTTTTCCGCCTGAATTCAAATTTTTCGCTCCGGCACTACTTTTTCGCCCGGGAGTGACTTTTAATCCCGGACGCGATGTTTTTGCTCGACACGGTTTTTTCGCCTGCACGTGATTTTTTCGCCCGACGCAATTCTTTCGCCCCGACGCAATTTTCGAACGAGGTTTTCTTCTTGCCTTTTTTCAATGAAAGATTCATATCAAGCAATTTCAATGACCCGACGTGATTTTTCGCCCGAATGTGATTTTTCGGTTAGACGCGATTTTTTCGCCTGGAAGCAATTTTTTGGCCCCTACGCGATTTTTTTAACCCGGACTCGATTTTTTCGCCCCATCACGAAATTTTCGCTTCGGGGAGAAAAAATCGCGTTCAGGCGAAAAAACCACGTCCTAGCAAAAATATCGCTTCGGGACGAAAAAGTCGCGTCCGGGCGAAAAAGTCGTGTCCTGCCGAAAAAGTCGCGTTAGGCCGAAAAAATCGGGTCCAGGCGAAAAAATTGCGTCCGGGCGAAAAATTGCGCCCGAGCGGAAAATCACGCCCGGGCAGAAAAATCGTTCCCGGGCAGAAAAATTGCACCCGAGCAGAAAAATCACGCCCGGGCGAAAAAATCACTTCAGGGCGAAAAAAATTACTTCAGGGCGAAAAAAACGTCCACGTGAGAAGAAATCGCGTCCGAGCCAAAAAATCGCGTATGAGCGAAAAAATCGCCCCCGGGGGAAAAATTCGCGCCCGGGAGAAAAACTCGCGGCTGGGCGAAAAAATCACGCCCGGGCGAAAAAATCGCTTGCGGGCGAAAAAACACCTCAGGGCGAAAAAATCACGTCTGAACAGAAAAATCGCGCCCGGGCGAAAAAATAGTGTCCGGGCGAAAAAAAATTGCAACCGTGCAAAAAAACTGCGCCCGGGCGAAAAAATAGTGTCAGGGTGAAAAATTCGAGTCCGGGCGAAAAAATCGCGTCCGGGCAAAGAAAACGCCCACGAGCGAAAAAATCGCGTCTGGTCGAACAAATCGCGCCCGTGCGAAAAAATCGCGTTCGGGCGAAAAAATGCGTCTAGGCGAAAAAATGCGCACGGTCAAATAAATATCATTCCGGGAAAAAAAATAGCGTCTTGACAAGAAAATCGCGTCCGTGCAAAAAAGTCGCATTTGAGCGAATAAATAATGTCTGGTCCAAAAATATCGCATTCATGCATAAAAAATTGCTCTTCTTTTGAAAAACCGATGTTGACAATCTCAATATCCGCACCTGGGGATAGACATTGAACCAATGAGTTTTTAGTTTTGTGTGAATATCTACGACTTTCCACCAGAAAGCAAATTCCACTCTACAATTATTGATACAAACAGCGGAAAGGTCTTTCATTTTCTTAAAGCCAATACTTTAATATCAATGTCGTTGATACGTACAACCCTAAGGGATTTTAGACTGTTGATTAATACTTAATCATGGTTAACAATTAACCAATGTACACATCCATAAAATAAAACTACAGCAATCAGAATCCAATTGCATCCCAGATGTGCACAAGGAAATCATCAACACTTGATGAACTGAGCTAAATCTGAACATCTAGAACCCTTCTAAATCTTCAGATCTACACGCACTGGACTTAAGCAACACTTACACCACTTATACAATAGACAAGCTCGTCTCTCTATGTGAGATTCAAAATCTAACACACTTGGTTTCACAAACCAACAAGAGTGACAGTTACTATTAACGAGTAGCAAAGATATCGCAACAAAATCACATGCGCTCCTAGCGGGGTTTCAAGGGGCTGCTCCCCTGGCGGGGTCTCGCTAAACGATCAGCGAGCAGGGTCAAGGGAGAGAGCCCCTATGGGGTGCGGGGCAGCCCCCTGACCAAATTTTATTGGGAAAAACTCCCACCAGTTCCACACAAAATCCATCAACATTTGATGTTCCAGGAATATATTTGGGCATCTTAGAACACTTCTAAAATTTCTAGATCTACACTCAATGGATTTAGCAACTTCTGAAACAATGTTCATCGTATCACCCTCCCTCTGATACAACTATTGGGTTTTGTTAGATGACATAACACTTGTGCACGTAGCAAAAATAAAGAACAAGAAAAAACCCAAAAGAGTTTGAATCTAGCGATGAACATTAATCAAGAAGTAAAGGCAGTGAAATAAAATAATTACCTTTGTGGGATTGAGTCTATATTCAACATAGATTCACCAAAAATTCAGCCAATCACTTTGTGGCTATAGTCCCTAGTGCAGAATATTATACACACCTCTATAGGAAGTCCACACGAATGGGAGAGCCCATAGAATCTTGTCGCACAAGATCTTGGTCGAGAGAGAAAGCTCTGCGTCTTCACGGACTGCTAGGTCCGTTACAAAAGAGACGGCGACGATACTTACAAGAATCAAGCTAAGAGGCGGCGATGGGATCGGCGGCGGGCAGAACGACTTCCGTCGGCTTTTAGGTCTCGGGACTTTCCCACAGTGCGGCTTGTGTGCTTAGATAGAATGAACAGTTAAGTCTCTATTGAGAAACCTTAAGATCTTCTATTTATACCCATCATTTTCGACCAAACAACCCATGTCTCGACAAATCGTTGAGTATCAATGACATATACGACGAATCGTCGAGTATACAAACTATACTCGACTAATCGTCGAGTATCCATATTATATTCGACGAATGGCGTTGAGTGAACTCAACGCCTCAACGCTCTCAGTGCCAAAACCTATCAAATCAACATTTGACTCCACCAGGGCGTTAAGTGGACTCAACGCACTCAACGCAAAAGTTCCAAATTCGTTGAGTCAACCTTTAACTCGACGATGGCGTTGAGTGGACTCAACACACTCAATGCCTGAGACTCAGACTCGCCAAATCAACTCTTGACTCAACGAATCGTTGAGTATACTCAACACACTCAACGCTTAAGTGTCATACTCGACAAATCAACTCTTTTACTATAAAAATAGTTGAGTAAACTCAACACACTCAACACTTCCAAATCTTAGTTTTGCTAAGTCTTTCCACTCATCATATGAGCATAGTCCATACTAAGCGAATATCCTAATTTCTCCAAACGTTCTTATGTGTGACCCTGATAGACTCATACTGTGTTGGCAGTGAAGTTACATACTTGATCACTTCCAGATAGAAATGATAATACCAACATAATATTCTCAACAATCTCCTCATATTTGAAGAAATCAGAACCTCACATGACAATAACAATAAATACAATAAAATATTCAAGGTAAAATAGTAGACAGAGAGGAGAAACAAATTTATATTATTAAGAATAGAACTAGCAGGATTACAATAAGTTAAACAAGGCAAAATATCCCAATGTCATCCTAATGTTCGCAACAAGTTCTTAGTATATAATAAAAGTATTCTCCTTCTACTTTCCTTTTCTGTCTTTCAAAATAACCTATTGGCTTTGGGAAATATCTGGGAGGAGGAGGAGGTCAATTTTGGTTCTTCCGCTTGTGAATCCTCCTCCTGGTCTCTTGATCTTCATGCCTCCTCCATTCCATAGAGTTGTAATACCTGGAGATATTTGTACCATGCTTGTGGTTGGAACAAATAGAGACCGGGTGGTCTGGTGAACTAGTCTCGGCAGTCTGCTGGTTTGGTGGTTTAGAGGTTTGTCTTAGAGGACAAAGGTTACGGTCCTTCTGACGGCTTGTCTTGGCAGACTGGTAGTTTGATAAATCTACAGTACAGTCTTGGCAGTTTGGCAAACAATTGTAGTCAACCAGCATCCTGCTATGCTGCCCAGGAGGTTTTGCCTACTTGAGTTGCAGTTCAGAGGGCAACCCGCAGCTATGGTCTGGTTGTAACCCGCAACTGCGGTGTGGTGGCAACCCGTAGCTTCTGTCTGGTGGCAACCCGCAGATGCGGTCTGGTGGCAACCCGCAGCTGTGGTCTGGTGGTAACCCGCAACTATGGTCTGGTGGAAACCCGCAACTGTGGTCTAGGGGCAACGCGCAACTGCAGTCTGGTGGCAACCCACAGCTGCGGTCTGGAGGCAACCCACAGCTGCAGTCTGATTGCAACCCATAGCTGCGGTGTGGTGGCAACCCATAGTTGCAGTCTGGCAGCTATCCTCCCTTGCCGTTCAGTGCTATCCTAAGACTGACCGTAGAGTTAGTCTCCGTTGTATAGACTTGTGGTTTGACGCAAACAAACCACATAGCCCACGCGAATTATAATTAATCCCACATCGTTTGTTGCGATCTCCTCTCTCCCCCATCTTCTATAAATAGGGGAGCATACCTTTGCATTATTTATTTTCTTGGAGTAACATAATTAGTCTTTTATTTAGCTCTTTTTACGTGGTATCAGAGCTAAATGATCCTTTGCTCTAGAATGTTTTTTCAGGCAGTCCGAGCGGGCTGTTGTTTTCTAACTGCCTCCTCTTCTTTCTTCTCTTCGTGGTTTTCTCTCTTAAATTGTAGACTTCTTCTCTTTTTGTGGTTTGTTGTCTCTAAACCACAATCTTTTCTGATTTTCTCTGGTTTTCCATTTAGTCTCTTTATTCAAGATCGCGATTTTTTTCCTTCTAATCGCTTGCGGTCTCCCTCCCACCCTCCCTTTCCTAGTTGCTCTTTGTACGACTTGTTGTTTGTTCAAGCAGCCACTGATGTGTTCGAGCGACCCCTCGTTCTTTCCGCTGCTTCCTTTGTTTGTGTGCTCCTTTCTACGACTAGTTCTTTTCCGACTTATCTCTCTAACCGTGCGGTTAGGTTTTTTCCTGCTGACTTTATTTCCCTTACTGCAGAAGCCTTCTCTCTTTGTTGTTCGCGCTTCCTGTGCCCTGATCCCTTGTTGGCTCTTTTTGCAGTCTTCTCTCTAACCGGGTGGTTAGAGGTTATCTGTCTGTTTTTTCTCTCTTTGTATGGAGGGTAATTCTTTTTTCTCTCTCCAAATGGTCGATCTTTCTCATCTCCTCTTCAAGGAGTGCTCATTTGGCCATGGAGGATAAGTGACTTAATAAATCTGGAGCCACTTGTTACATGACCGACGATTCTTGTTTGTTCTCCTGCTTGAACACGCATAATCGGGTATGTCAGGTCATTGTTGTGGCTGGTACTCCGTCTCCTGTGTATGGTAGTAGTACTATACAACTCACTCCGTCTTTGTAGCTTAAGGACACTCAATGTTCCCACCTTTCCCTGTGATTTACTATTTGTTCATGCTCTCTGCAAATAGTTAAAACGTACAGTTACTTTTATTGCTAGTACTTGTTCTTTTCGGGATTCTGTCTCCAAGGACATGATTGCTACTAGGACTGTGAGTGGTGGCCTCTTCTTTCTTAACAATGTCGTTGCTCTTTCTTCTTCTACTTCTCTTCTACAATGGCATCTTATTCTTGGCCATCCTCTTCTCGCCTCATCTACCAACATCTCCCGAATCTACCACAAGGAAAGTATTCTCTGAATTGTGAAGCCTTCCAGCTTGGCAAATATCACCACACTTCTTTCCTTGCAAGGCAAGGACGCAGTTCTTCACGTCCTTTTGAACTAGTTCACTATAATAATTGGGGTCCCTCTACTACTAGCATTATTGGTAGAGGTAGCTTGTATTTTGTTACATCCATTGATGATTTCTCTAAGTGTACTTGAAAGTACCTCTTAAAAGAGTGTTCTAAACTTTACTCTGTGTTTACCACTTTTTATAATGAAATCCGCACACAGTTTAATGCGCCTATTAAAGTTCTTCATACTGATAATGCCAAGGAATATCTCAGCTGTCAATTTTCAGATTTTTGCGCAAGTCATTGTTTACTTCATCAAACTACTTGCCCCTATACTTCTTAATAGAATGTCATTGATGAACGTAAGAATCGCCATCTCCTGAATATTGCTCGCAGCCTTCTCCTATAAATGAATGTTCCCCGGTCGTATTGGGGTCATGTTGTGCTTCTCTCCTGTTATCTCATCAACCATATTACCTTATCAATTCTTCAGGGCAAGCCCCGCTTACCATTTTGTATACAGGATCTATGATATTTCCTTTACCTCTATAGGTTTTTGGTTGTATGATGTTTGTTCACATACCTTCTCTTGGTCATGACAAATATTCTCCTCATTCTGTTATGTGCATATTTCTTGGTTATTGTCCGACTCAGAAAGAGTATCGCTGTTATGATCCTCTTTTACGCAAATGCCACCTTCTTTCAAAATATGCCATACTTTTTCTCCTGCTTCTTCTCTCTTGCTATCTGATGCTTCCTCTTCAATGCCTATTGTCCCAACACCTCTGCCTGAGCCACATCTTTCTACACGTATTCCTGTTAGACTATCTCTTTCTCTCGATATTGCTTCTTTGGCTTTGGATCCATCCATGCTGTTGGTTCCCTTGTTTTGATTTGGGCCATGTCATCTCAATTAGGCTTAATTGACCCAAGAATTATCTATGGTTAATGGTTAGACTAGAGGATAGTCTACCCTAGGATTAGTTAGGATAGACCCAGATAGGATAGTTGAGATTGGATAGAAATAGAAATTTTGTTTAGAAGATTTGTGCTCGACGATAGTCGATTGTCGCTCGACGATCTTCGAATGCTGATCGACGATCTCAGAGTTATATGTTCTCTGAAGTGAGATCGACGATCTGCTTGCTCAGATCGACGAACATTTAGCCTAGGTCGACGATTTCTCTTTAGACTTTGTTCTGTCTTCAGGTCGATGATCTGCTTGTCCAGATCGACGATCTTCAATCTTTGCTCGACGATTTCTATCTACTTTTATCTATATTCATTTCAGATGATTCCCTGTAATATTCAATCTTATTTAAATCATATCGTATTCAAATATTTTACTTATTAGAATGCCTATACTCTATTGCTTATTTGCAATATTTCTTATGCATTGATTTAAAAGATTTTGACAGAATAAAGTTGTTTGTTTTATTAAAGGAAAGATTGGATTTTGTATAGTTGTATTATGGCCGTTAGGATTGGTTTCCTGTGCCAGTTTGTTAAGTCAAATTGAAAGGATATTTCTTTTATCCTTAATTCCTTTTTGGGAATGACAGAGAGATTGCAGGTACAGGTTTCCATACTTTGTCGTATTCTATTATTTGGAAAGACTTTTTGTGCAGGGCTCAAGACCGTTTCACAGAAGAGAAGTTTATATCTTTTATTAAAGCAGTCGACTGAAGACAACAACAACGACAGACACAGAAACAAGAGAACCAAGCAACAACTATGAGAAAATAAGAGCTCTCAAGAAATAGAATTTGTTCTTTTACCTCTTCCTGAGTTCATTCCGTCTTCAGGAAAATCAACACTCAGTGCTCAAGCTTTCGAGAAGAACTTTCCTCCCAGATTGCAAAAGCTCCTGAAGAAGAACAACCATCAATATCTTGAGTCTTCTTCAAAGCTGCATAAGAAAAAGTTTCAAAGCAATTTGGAGATACTACACCCTGAAGCAAAGCTTCTTCCTGGACATTCTCAAAGCCAGGGGGAGCTTTGATATATTCAGAGCAATCCACTAGCTTCCTTGAACACAGAGAAGACACATTCAACTCTTTCCCTTAACCTCATGTTAAAGGGTTATTACTCCCTTCAAAAGTGAACCTTTATTGGCAGGGCGCCTGATCAAAAACCTGTGTGTTTGGTTCTTAGGCACTTGATCAAAAGCATGAAGGGTTTATAGATCTACCTGAAGCAGATCTTTTGGTGGATGGGCACCTGAACAAAAACCTGTAGTGGATTCCTACCAGGGTGGTAGAAGAGTGGATGTACCCAATTGGGGAACCACTATAAATCTCTTTTGTTGTCTGGTTGTTTACTTTAATTGATGAACTGTGGCTGTGATAGATATAACTAGGTTGCTAGTTGCTATGTTAGGTATAAAGCTCAACTGAAACATCAGTTAGCTTTTTTTATTCACTACACTCTGATAAGCTTTAGGTTTAAAGCTTTTATATTTCAATTCTGCAATTTGATCAAGAGAAGTGTTCAGAGTCTCTTAATTTTTGAATACTCTATTCACCCCCCCCCCCCTCTAGAGTAATAAGTATCTTATCCCCTCTCTTTCAATTGGTATCAGAGGGAGGTTGGTTATTAACCAGCTTAACCATTCCTAGGTTGATTGGTTGAACAGGCTAACACCTGAACCATAAGATCTTGTGATAAGATACTTTGATACCATATTCACTCACATTATATTCATGGCCCAGTACAAAGATTATTCTAACACCAGACCTCCAGTATGCAACTTAGCCAAGTTTTGCATCTGGAAGGCAAGAATCAGACTTTATATAAACTCTATTGATGAAGATATTTTTTCCTCTATCTTAACAGGGCCACCAACACCACCTGCTGCTGCTACAACATCTTCAAATCTCAGTGTAGTGCCACCTCAAGACTATAATGAAACTTACAAGAAGGCCAAGATAGCTGATGTCAAAGCTATGAATATTCTGGCTCAAACTAAGTCTGATGAGACATTCCATAAAGTGGTTGATTGCACCTAAGAAAAAGCCATGTGGGACTCACTAAATCAGATTGTAGCTGGTTTAGCTGATGAGAGGAAGGACAGAAGGTCCAACCTCATATCCCAATATGAGAACTTCAAGAAAGAAGAGGCTGAGACTGTAGAAGCCATGTACACAAGGCTCAGCTCCATTATCAATGAGCTGAGGACACTTGATAAGGAGATTACATTGACAGAAGTCAATGGTAAAATACTGATGTGCTTTCCCAGCACATGGGATCTAAGAATCTGGCAAATCAAGGAGTCCAGAAGTACAACAGAGATCTCAACTGAAGCTCTCCTTAGCAATCTCAAATCATTTGAGCAAGTACTAAAGACCAGGGAAGCTGAAGCTGAAGCCAAAGCACCTACTCCAACAAGGAAAGAGCAAACCCTTACTCTTAAGGCTGATGATGAGTCCAAGGTGACTCAATCAAATGAAGAACTGATGGCACTCTTTGCCAAGAGGTTCTACAAGATTGGAAGAAAAGACAACAGAAGAAAGTTATCAAAATATGATGACAAGCCAAGGTATGATAAAACCCCATCTAAAGAAATTGTTTGTTATGGATGCAGGAAACCTGGACACATTCTCCCTGAGTGTCCAGAGACAAAGCATAAGGAAAAAAGAAAAGAAAAGAAACATAAGAAGCACTAATCCAAGACATCCTCTCACAAATATAAGAAGAAAGAGAAAGGTCTTGTTGCAAAGACCTGGAGTGATACTGAGGAAGACTCATCTTCCTCCAGCTCCAGTGAAGATGATGAAGAAGAGAAGAAAGCTAAGGAGATTTGCCTTATGGCAATCAATGCTTGCAGTAGTAAATCAGCTGTAGAGATGACTGAAGATGAGGAGGATGAATTGTCTGATGAAGATCAGGTAATTGCATCTTATGATTTTATGTCTGATGAATTCAAGCATGAATTTAAAACTCTCTGCCTAGACTTTCTTAGCTTAGAAAAGGAGATTAAGTTGCTTAGAGAATAAACTAGCTGGATCTGAATCTATATCTAATGAAAACATTAATTTGAAAGCTGAACTCACTAGATCAACTGAAGAAATTAAATTTCTTAAATTAGAACTAGCCAAAGCTAAAAGGTTAGAAGATTCACTTAATGGCAGAAGCCTTAAGTTGCTAGAAATCACAAGCACTGCCAATACTAGGACAGGAAACAATAAGTTAGGCTTAGGTGCCTCACCTAGTGAACCCCCACTGCTCCTTGAATACAATCTATCCACTCCAGTAAAGTTTGTTTCATAAAAGGGAATGAACAACACTGAGGTTATTCAAAAAGCTAAGAAAACCTTAAATAAAATCAATAGAGACAAAAGGAAACAGAAGTTCATAGAAATACAAAAATCGTCAAACGCCCGTCGACAATCGTTAAACCCATCGTTGAACGACAATCGACGATCTCTGAACTCACCTGCTGGGTATAACTACTTGGCAATGAGGGATCGACGATCTCAGCCTGAGTCGTCGAACAGAGATCGACGATCGTGGAACCCAAAATTCTATTCTGTAAACCAAGATCGACGATCTGGGTACCGATCGTCGAACATCGATCGACGATCAAGACTAAATTTTCAAAATTACAACAATGTTAATAGAAACAATAATTTTAATAGCAACCCTAGGTATGCTAATTGGATTATCCCACCTAGGAGATCTCATCCCTTAGGATATCACCCTCAACCAGCATACTCTTTTATTTCTAGTTTTTACTATGTGAAGAACAATGGACCCAAGGTTACCTGGGTCCACAATGTTTAATCTATCTTATTGTAGGTTAAGACCTATCCTATCACTCAGGACAAGTGGTATTTGGATAGTGGATGCTTCAAGCATATGACTGGAAACAAAGAAAACCTGTCAAGCTTCAAAGCCATGTTGGGACCAAAAGTGGTCTTTGGTGATTCCAGCTGTGGTCAGACGGAAGGATATGATAAATTCACCATAGGATCAGTGACTTTCAAGAAGGTAGCTTATGTCACAGGATTGAAGCACAATCTCATTTTTGTAAGTCAGCTGTGTGATGCTGCCTACCAGGTCTGGTTTTCTAATACTTTGTGCAATATTACTTTCAATAATAAAACTGTGTTAGTAGGCATTAGACAAGGAAATATATATCTTGTAGATTTTATTTCCACTTCTTCTGAAATTTGCTTATTTAATGAAGTGAGTAGCAATAATACTTTGTTGCATAGAAGGCTTGGTCATGTTAACCTTAAAAATATATCTAGGTTATCTAAATACAACCTTGTTAGAGGTTTTCCCTCTTGCCCCTACAAGAAGGAAGGCCTATGCAAGGCTTGTCAGCTAGGCAAGCAAACCAAGAATAGTTTCAAAGCTGTAAATAAAAGTGATTCACCTAGAATCTTGCACCTATTGCACTTGGATCTCTTTGGTCCAATAGCTGTACAGAGTGTAGGAGGGAAATTCTATACCCTAGTTATTGTAGATGATTACTCTAGATTCACTTAGGTGTTCTTCTTGAGAACTAAATCTGATAACTTACAAAGTTCTTACAGATTTTCTACTTTGTATACAGACTGAGTACTCTACTCAAGTTGTCTTGATCAGAAGTGATCATGGTACTGAGTTTGACTCTCTTCTTATGAAAGAATTCTGCGAGAAAGAAGGTATCAGGCATAGCTTCTCTGCTCCTAGAACTCCTCAACAAAATGGGGTAGTGGAAAGGAAAAACAGAACCCTGATTGAAGCTGCAGGAACATTGTTAGCAGATGATAATATGCCTCTATCCTTTTGGGCAGAAGCAGTTAGCACAGCTAACTATGTACTGAATAGGAGTCTGATACATAAACTTAAGGGGAAGACTCCTTATGAATTGCTTAAAGAAAAGAAACATAAAATGTATTATTTTAGAGTTTTTGGCTGTGTTGTCTTCATTCACAATAATAACAAAGATTACATTAGAAAGTTTGAAGCACAGGCTTCAATGGGAATCTTTCTAGGATATTCCCAAGTAAGCAAAGCTTATAGGGTATTTAATAAATCCACCTTGAAAATTGAAGAGTCAGTCCATGTATCTTTTGATGAAACAAAAATATTTTACAGAGAGAAGGAAACTTCCTCCAGTAGTTCTTTGCAGGTACCTTAATTATGCAAGAACTTGGATGAGCTGAAACTCTCTCAGGGGATTTAACCAGCTCCTCAGATAATTGATTCAGACTGTGATGAAGATCAGGTAGAAGTGATTGCAACTGTACCAACAGCCAATCTAATTCCACCAGAGGAATTAATCCCAATTGCTGTTGAAGATCACATACCACCAACTAATTCTGTCACACTTAGAGATCATCCTACATCTCAAGTGATTGGAGACATTTCCACTGGTGTGCAAACTACAGATCAACTAAGTCAAGATGTGATGCTTGCTTGTTTTCTTTCTCAGGTTGAGCCCTTTACCATAAAAGATGCTGAGCAAGATCCCCACTAGATCATTGCTATGCAAGAAGAGATAAACCAGTTTGAAAGATGCAAAGTTTGGAAGCTGGTCCCTAGACAAAAAGGTCAACTAATTATAGGCACCAAATTGGTGTTTAGAAATAAATTGGATGCACAAGGTATTATCATAAGGAATAAAGCAAGGCTTGTAGCACAAGGCTACAGACATGAAGAAGGAATAGAATATGATAAGACTTTTGCTCCTATTGCAAGGCTAGAGGCAATAAGGATCTTTCTAGCATATGCAGCCTACATGAAGTTTAAGGTGTTCCAAATGGATGTAAAGAGTGCATTCCTGAATGGTTAACTAAAGTAAGAGGTATTTGTTGAACAACCCCCTGGTTTCATTTCTTCAACGTATCGCTCACATGTTTTTAAGTTGGAAAAAGCTCTGTATGGACTTAAGCAGGCTCCTAGAGCATGGTATGAGACTCTAGCTAGTTTCCAATTACAACATAAGTTTGTAAGAGGCATAGTTGATAGAACCCTTTTCATTAAGCACCACAAAGACAAAAACCTGTTAGTTCAAATCTATGTGGATGACATTATATTTGGTTCCACTGATCCCAAACTATGCAAAAGGTTCTCAGACCTGATGCATTCTAAGTTTGAGATGAGTAGTATGGGTGAGCTGTCTTATTTCCTTGGTCTTAAAGTGAAACAAGATGCTGATGGCATCTTTATCTCCCAATCTAAATATGCCAAGGAATTGGTAAAGAAGTTTGGGATGGCAGATGCTTCAGCAATGCACACTCCTATAAATACTAATGTAGTTATTGATTCTGATGATAAGGGAAAGCCTGTTGATTAAAAAAATTATAGAGCCATTGTTGGTTCCCTATTATATTTAACTGCAAGTAGGCCTGATATAATGTTTGCCACATGCCTATGTGCTAGATTTCAGGTCAACCCCAAGGAATCTCATTTAACTCTTCTCAAGAGAATCTTAAGATACTTGAAGGGATGCCCAGATTTAGGACTTTGGTATCCAGCTGAATCAGAATTTGAGTTGATTGGACACTCAGATGCTGACTATGCTGGCTATAGAGTTGATAGGAAGAGCACCTCAGGGACTTGTAAGTTCTTAGGTGAGATATTAGTCTCATGGTTTTGCAAAAAGCAGACTTCTGTTTCAACTTCAACTAAAGAGGCTGAATATATAGCAGCTGCTAGTTGCTGTTCACAGATTCTGTGGATTCAAAATCAACTCTTGGATTATGGGTACACGCACAAAAACACCAAAATTATGTGTGACAGTACCAGTGCTATTTCCATAGCATAAAATCCTGTGCACCATTCTAGGACTAAGCATATTGACATTAGACACCATTTTCTTAGAGACTGTGTTGATAAGAATAAGATAAATCTTGAGTTTATACACACAGATCTTTAGAGAAGTGATATTTTCACAAAGCCTTTAGATGAACAGAAATATCTATTCTTTTTGAATCAACAAGGCATGATGAATGGATCAGACTAAGTGAAAAATCTGCTAAGTTGAAATCTATTCTGAGATCGTCGAACGTTGTTCGAAGATCGTCGAACAGGTTGAGCTATATTTTCGACCCTTGGTCTACGACAGCTCTTTGCCTTTAGAGACAGAAATCGTCGATCGACGATCGACGACTCTGCTTCGGAAATCGATCGTCGACCGACGATCGACGACCGATTCTCTTGATCTTCATTCAGAGATTGACGACTTTCGTTTATTTCTAAATGATGGTCTATTTAGGTCTGAAGATCATCGACGGAGCTCGTCATTTCATATTCTACTTCCAGAACTATTTCGAGCTCTCGTCCCGCGCTTTCTCCCTCTCTTCTTGTGATTTCTCTCATCAACTCCATGACGATTTCCTCCGTAACCTTATCCGTGATGAAGTTCGATGCAGGATTCAGTGTTGACTTCGATTCCTTCAGTGACAGTGAACCAGTTTTCAAAGAAATGCTGCAGTTGTGCGATGAACAAGGACTCAAAAATCTTATGACTACAAAGATCAAACTGCACCTATCAGAAATCAAGGAATGGGTTTATAAATCGTCTTCTGATGACAAAGATATGAAAGGATCAATCAGCGGCGTGGAGGTAATTCTAACTCCCGACATTCTAACTGAAATTTTTGAGTTAAAGAATGGCTCTGATGAGTATGAGCAAGATTCTGCTGAGTACGGAAGAATGTTGGTTGAAATGGGTCATGCAGAAGGCACCCCATCCATGCTCCTGAAGGTAAACTTATCTGTTGGTTTCAAGTTTTTGGCGGATCTGGTTGGAAAAGTGCTGCTTGGAAAGCACTCAGCTCATGACAACATCAACCGGCAACAGTTTGCCTTAATGTCAGCCATTGTGAATAAGAAGGAAATCAATTTGGCTGGATTGTTGTTTGATTTGATCAGGAAGAAGAATTACAAGAAAGAGGTAACGCAAGGAAAGCTGATCGGGTTCTTTCTCTCTAAGAAAGCTTCCCAGCTGTTAGTCTTTGTTCCCACAACCATCAATGCCAGCAAAAGGATCGATTCTTCCCTGTTTGCTAAGTGGAAAAGGGTTATTCAGAAGCCTTCAAAGGCTTTGTCTGCCCTTCCATCGTCTGAGGGCACAAGGGCTCTTGATGCCGCTTCCCGCACTAGTGAAGAAATCCCTGCTTCCTCCTCCTTGCCATCCACCTCCATTGACATTCCTTCTTCTCCTGTGAATAACCCATCTCCACCTTCTTCTCCAACACCAGTTCACATAACTGAGATTCAAAATCTAAATTTAGAATCTTTGTTCAATCTGCTTTCTCCATCTCACTCCCAGCTATCTCAAATCATCCCTCACCAGCTGCTGATCATTCAAATCATCATAATCCTCCAAATACTGAAACCCCAGTTCAGAAGAATATTAATTCAGATGATTCCCCCTCCATCATTCCTCCATTATTACCAATAATACCAGAATTCATTGCAACTGTCCTTCAACTCATAACTCCTTCCATCAAAGCATTGATAGCTGAGGCCATTGCCCCTCTTGATTTATCTATCTCTTCTCTTGCTTCCTCCATTTCCACACTCACAGACCCTTCTTCATCTAGGGGCCTAGGTTTAGTTATCACTGAACCCAGGCAGGGGGATATGCTTGACGAAGATGATTCAGGCCCTGCTTTGGAGTTAGAAAGATTTTCAGAGTTAGAAAGATTTTCAGAGTTAGAAAGATTTTCATTTTCAGCTCCAGATACAATTGTTTCAGCTCCAGATACAGTTGTTCAAGATTCTGTTCAGAAGATAGTTGAAGATTCTGATGCTCCAGTAGTTTTGGAAGAGGAACTGGATGCATTCCTTGACTATGATGATGAGTCATCCTGTGGAGACCTTTATAATCCTATCTCCTCCCCTTGTTATTTTGATCCTCTTCAAGCCATTGTGTGCTACCAGAGAACAATGTGCCTTCAGCTTTTGGATAGCTTTGTTATTTCTGAAGCAATAACTGAAGTAACCTTTACCCTCAAATTCTGTCTTGAGGAGATTTCTACCCCTATTATTGCCATACATCTAGAAGGGATCATCACCTCTTTCCTAGAAGATAAATGGAATTCAGTAGAGCTTTCAGTTAAAAGTGTGCCAAATGTAGTTCTAGAAGCTGAGTCTGCACCATCTACTCTTTGGGATGATACCCCAGTCCAGATTTGGACTCTCTCCTGGTCCAAGACATTCTAGAAGAAGAAAAAGAAAAAGCTCTTCTACAAGTTAAAGAGAAAGAAGAGGCTAGGTTAAAGGAAATTGATGATTTGTATGCAGAACCTCAACCCTCACATTCTGAGGATGAAGATGAAGATTCTGATGATTCTGATGGTAAAAAGAAAAAGAAAAGGTCTGCTCAAAAGAAAAGGAAAGCCACAGCTCCATCTCCTCCTAATCTAGATAATGATATTCCTTACTACATCTTGAAAGGAATTGATCCCAAAGCTAAGAATTTTGAGGCTTGGATGTGGTACTCTAAGAATGAACAGAAAGCAAGGAAGAAGAGCAGGAAGTACTCTCCTCCTCCCAAGGGAACTCAGAGAGGTCCTCCTCCTCCACCTCCCTCTGCTGGTGCATCAGGAAATATTTCTCCCAGAGCTTCTGCTCCTTCAGCCAGGCAAAATCTGTCCTATACCTATCAGAGAAAGGGTAGGCAGCCTCCTCCAAGCATCTCTAGTGATCATAGGCAGTTTAAAAAGTCAAACACTCAAAGAGAGCAAGTTAAGGAAATTGTATATCAACAACCCACCTTCTCTCCTCCTCCAGCCTCTAGATCATCTTCAAAGGAAATACCTTCTCAAGCTAAGCTAGTAAATTTCAAAGGAAAAAAGAATTATATATTCTGATAAATCAAGCAAAAAGTATGCTGAGTTTTCTCCTCCATCCAGTCTTATAATTCAAGGGCCAGCAGATATAAAGATCAAGCCAGCTCAAGTGCAAACTGAGAGTTTTTTAACTCAATCTGTAAAATTCAAGACTATAAATCCATTGGATCCTTCTTATGATAATTCCTATGAAAGTCAAGAGCTTGATCCTAACTATAAAATGGCTAGAATGTTAAAATTGGTCTGATCTGCACAAATCAAGAAAGCTAAAGCCGAAGGAAAAGATATCTCAGGATTCTCTACCATGTCAAAATACAGAAAGAAAGAACTGGACAGATTTCAAGTTAGTTCAGAAGTGTTTGATGCTTCCAAGTATATGGAGAAACATCCTGAAGTTGTTCTACCCAAAGCTGGAGAGCTAAAGATCATTGGAGAGCGAGAATTGAAGCTATCAAAGAAAGATGCATATGATCCTAATAGGAAAATCACTTTCTCTCCTGCTACTTCTACTCTTCCTTCAGATTCTGTTGGTAAACAATTGTTACTTCTGTGTTGCTTATCTATTTCATCTGTTTGATGATTTATCTGTTGCTGTTTATTTTTTTCTGATTATCTTAGTTTTGTTAGTGTTTGAGTGACATCACCCAAATACGGGGAGATTGGTTCTTCCCTAGTTTTGATTTGGGCCATGCCATCTCAATTAGGCTTAATTGACCCAAGAATTATCTATGGTCAATTGTTAGATTAGAGGATAGTCTACCCTAGGATTAGTTAGGATAGACCCAGATAGGATAGTTGAGATTGGATAGAAATAGAAATTTTGTTTAGAAGATTTGTGCTCGACGATAGTCGATTGTCGCTCGACGATCTTCAAATGCGGATCGACGATCTCAGAGTTATATGTACTCTGAGGTGAGATCTACGATCTGCTTGCTCAGATTGACGATCGTTTAGCCTAGGTCGACGATTTCTGTTTAGACTTTGTTCTGTCTTCAGGTCGACGATCTGCTTGTCCAGATCGACGATCTTCGGACTTTGCTCGACGATTTCTGTCTACTTTTATCAATATTCATTTCAGATGATTCCCTGTAATATTCAATCTTATATAAATCATATCCTATTCAAATATTTTGCTTATTAGAATGCCTATACTCTAATGCTTATTTGCAATATTTCTTATGCATTGATTTAAAAGATTTTGACAGAATAAAGTTGTTTGTTTTATTAAAGGAAAGATTGGATTGTGTACAGCTGTATTATAGCCATTAGGCTTGGTTTCCTGTGCCAGTTTGTTAAGTCAAATTGAAAGGATATTTCTTTTATCCTTAATTCCTTTTTGGGAATGACAGAGAGATTGCAGGTACAGGTTTGCATACTTTGTCGTATTCTATTATTTGGAAAGACTTTTTTTGCAGGGCTCGAGACCGTTTTACAGAAGAGAAGTTTCTATCTTTTATTAAGGCAGTCGGCTAAAGACAACAACAACGACAGACACAGAAACAAGAGAACCAAGCAATAACTGTGAGAGGACAAGAGCTCTGAAGAAAAAGAATTTGTTCTTCTACTGCTTCCTGAGTTCATGCCGTCTTCAGGAAAATCAACACTCAGTGCTCAAGCTTTCGAGAAGAACTTTCCACCCAGATTGCAAAAGCTGTTGAAGAAGAACAACCATCAATATCTTGAGTCTTCTTCAAAGCTGCATCAGAAAAAGTTTCAAAGCAATTTGGAGATCCTACACCCTGAAGCAAAGCTTCTTTCTGGACATTCTCTAAGCCATGGGGATCTTTGATATATTCAGAGCAATCCACTAGCTTCTCTGAACATAGAGAAGACACCTTCAACTCTTTCCCTTAACCTACTATAAAAGGGTTATTACTCCCTTCAAAAGTGAACCTTTGGCGGCAGGGCACCTGATCAAAAACCTATGTGTTTGGTTCTTAGGCACCAGATAAAAAGCCTGAAGGGTTTCTAGATCTACTTGAAGAAGATCTTGTGGTGGCAGGGCACCTGAACAAAAACCTATAGTGGATTCCTACCAGGGTGGTAGAAGAGTGGATGTACCACATTGGGGAACCACTATAAATCTCTTGTGTTGTCTGGTTGTTTACTTTAATTGATGCACTGTGGCTGTGATTGATATAACTAGGTTGCTAGTTACTGTGTTAGGTATAAAGCTCAATTGAAACTTCAGTTAGCTTGTTTTTATTCACTACACTCTGATAAGCTTTAGGTTTAAAGCTTTTATATTTCAATTCCGCAATTTGCTCAAGAGAAGTGTTTATATTCTCTTTATTTTTGAATACTCTATTCACCCCCCACCCTCTATAGTAATAAGTATCTTATCCCCTCTCTTTCACATGCCAGTTCCCAAGCCAGCCATATCTCCTGACGGTGGCTATGCTACTGAAGACAAGACTGATCTTGATTTTCCCATTGCCCTACGGAACTAAGTAAGGACATGCAGTAAGCATTCCATTGATTTTATTATCTCATATGCTTAACTTTCCCCGACTGGATAGCGTTTTGCTCTTGATATATTTACTAATGTCACCTGACCATATATCAAGAAGCTCTTCTCATCCCTCAATGGAATGCTGTTATGGATGAAGAAATGAAGACCTTAACCAGGAGGGGTACTTGGACTCTTATTCCCAATCCTCTAGGCACAAATGTGGTTGGTTGTCAGTGGGTCTTTTTCATCAAGTATCATCTGGATGGTACTGTTGACTTTTAAAAGGCTCGACTTATTGCCAAAGGTTTTAGTCAGACCTATGGTATGGATTTTTTGACACCTTCTCTCCCATTGCTCGGATTACTACAATCTGCTTTCTCTTTTTTGTGGCTATCAACAGAGAATGAGAGATGTCTCAATTGGGTGTCAAGAATGCATTTCTTTATGTTGATTTACAATAGGCAGTCTATATGGAGCAACCTCCTATGTATGTTGCTCAGGTGGAGTCTTAGGTATGTAAATTGAGAAAGGCAATCTATAGTCTTAAGAAAAGACCGTGAGCCTTGTTTGAGAAGTTCAATGAAGTTATTTAAATTTTTGGTTTGCTCAAAGTACTGCAGATCACTCTCTATTCATTCGTAAAACCTCGATTGACCTAGTTTTTTTTGCAGTTTATGTGGATAATATTCTTCTTATAGGGGATAATAAGACGATAATTGAACAGACAAAGAAGCATCTTCTTCAGTCTTTTGTTACAAAAGATATGGGGTCTTCCACGTACTTTCTGTGGATTAAGATCTCTTAAAAGCCCAATTCTATAGTTCTTTCACAATAGAAGTATGCCTTGGATATTTTGAAAAAGACAGGTCTTCTTAGGGCTAAACCTGCTCCGTGTCCAATGACTATTGGTGATGACAAGTGTTGGAATAAAAATTCACCTCATCTTGAAGATGTCACAAGATTTAGACAGCTTGTGGGAAAAGTCATCTATCTGATAGTCATAAGATCAGATATCTATTATGTTATAGGAAGGGTGAGCCAGTTTATGCAAGCTCCTACAGAGTATCATCTACAATCGACTCTAAAACTCTTAGAATATGTGAAGGCACTCCCGAAAAAGGGCTTCTGTTTTAGAAGAGGGGTCATTTGAGGATTGAGGCTTATTCTGATGCTATCTATGTAGATGACAAGGAAGATAGAAAATCTATATCTGGTTTTGTACCTTCATAGGAGGGAATCTAGTCAACTGAAATAAAAAAAATAGGTTGTAGTTTCCAGATCAAGTGCTGAAGCCGAGTACAAAAGCATGACTTTGAGTACCTGTGAGCTGAAACGGTTGTCGACACTTATACTTGATTTATGAGAAGTTTATGATCATCCCCTACCTATGTTCTGTGATAATAAGACAACTATATATATATTTCGATGAATCCAGTATTTGATGAGAGGACAAAGCATATTGAAGTGCATTGCCACTTTATCAGAAAAAAGATATTGAAGAATAAAATCTACACTCTGTTCATTACCACTAATAATGAGCCAGCTTATATTTTCACCAAACAAGTTACCTCCTTTTTGGACGATGTAGCAAGCTAGGAATGGTTAACATATATGCCCTAGCTTGAGAGGGAGTGTTGAAGCTTATGGAGACCGGGAGGTCTAGCGAACTAGTCTCGACGGTCTGTTGTTTTGGCGGTCTAGTGGTTTGCATAGAGGATAGAGTTTGCTGTCCTTCTTTCAGCTTGTCTTAGAGAACTGGTAGTATACTAAGTCCTGGCAGTTTGATAAATTTTTAGTACAGTCTTAGTAGTTTGGAAAACCGCTATAGTCTACCAGTGTCGTGATGTGTTGTCCAGGAGGTTTTTGCCTACTCGAGTTATAATCCGGAGGAGCACCCTACAGCTGCGGTCTAGTGGTAAACCGCAGTTGCGATTTGGTGGCAATCCACAGTTGCAAACTGATGGAAACCTGCAGCAGCGGTCTGGTTGCAACCTGTAACTGCGATCTGGTAGCAACCTACAGTTACGGTATGGAGGCAACCCGTAGCTATGGTCTGGTGGCAATCCACAGTTGCTGTCTGAGGCAACCCATAATTTTGATTTTGTGGCATTACAGGAGTGACCGTAAAGTTAGTCTCCGTTGTATAGCCTGCGATTTGACATAGACAAACTGTATAGCCCGCGCTGATTTTAATTAGTCCCACATCATTTATTATAATCTACTCTCTCCCCCATCTTCTACAAATAGGGGGCATACCTTTGTATTATTTATCTTTTTGGATCAATAAAATTTGCTTTTTATTTAGCTCTTTTACACTTGCCAAAGTTATTCCAAGTATAAAGGATTATGGTCTCTGAAATGAAGCTCCAGTTTTCATACCCATGCATATTCTGTATTTCTAATCTCCTTCTCTGTCTAGCTTCCATCCTCTCTGCATGCACTTGACCAGACCTTCTCCTCCTTAAGGATGACTCACCCTGCTCTGCTTGAGATGGGTTGGGATCTTATCTTCCCCAGGCTATCTCATAGTCCTCAGGTGGCAGATATTCACTTTTAGTAGTTGGGTCAGTATCTGTGATGGGAAGTTAAGGTGTAAAATCAAGTGGATCTATACCCAAGGCTGTTTTTATGCTATTTTCTATCCTTAGTGCCTGTTAGGCAAAAGGGTTGGTTATGCTACTCTTCCTCTTTCTAATTTCTTCAATTAATCCTTTGCAGACAACTTCTTATGCTTCTTTAACACTTCCTCTTAACTAGTTTACCTCATCCACCACTATATCCTTTATTTCTGTAAGATGATCATCCAGCAAATGATTATAAGAATCCACTTTCTCCATAATGGCCATTCTTTTGTCAGCCAGTCTGGCATAAGTTGCTAGGAAGGCCTATCTTAAATTTTTAGTATGTCATTGGTTCTCTATTATTACTTATATACCTTGATAGGTCATCTTATTTTGTTAAGCTATAAAGTCCACTTCTCCTGCAGCCTTCATGAAGAATTGGAGAGTTTGAGTATTCAGGTGGAGCATTTCCCTTTCTACTTCTAAAATCCTTTTAGTGATTTTAGTTATTACACCTTGGACTGTCTTCTCAACAAACACTTTAATACTCCTCCTTTGAGAACATTATTCCCATTCTACAACAGGACTGTTGGACAGAACTATTGGCTCAGACTCAGCCTTAGCAACTCTCTGAGGTGAGCTTACTGGGCCCACATAGTCCTCATAGAAAAAGTCAGGAGTTGATAGCTTAGAGGATCCCATGCTAGTGTCTTGTGCTTCAAGAACACTCTTCCCATTCCATATCATAAGTTTAGTGTCTATGGGAGTAATTTCAGCAGATATGTATTTAGTAGCAGGCTCCTTGGACATCACTATACTGACAACTGCTTAAAATACTTCCAGGGTCGCTCCTCCTTGGGCTAAATAATTCAGACTTGACTCCCCCTGAACTTCTGCAGTAGATTCAATAACCTCAGTCTCTTGGGCAATGGACTTAGGTATAGACTCCCCCTCAACTTTATCATCTAGTAGTAAGGGTGGTTGGCTTATTCCTTCGACCACTTCAGTAGGAAGTGTGGAGGCTTCCTGTATGATATTTGTTGTGAATTGAGGACCAATTTCTTTATTAACTTGTCCTTGCAGAGCTTCAGTAGAGTAGAGGGTAGCAAGTTCCTGATGAAATTCTTCCAGTCCATGTCCTTCAAGACCAGTCATATCCCTTGATTCCTCTATTAGGGTTGTGCACTCCAGATCTTAAGGAATCATCTTTTTATAGAGATCGGGGTGGTGATACCTGTCTACTCCCCCTCAATAGGTGTGGGGGAATGATGTGAACTTTCATCAAGATTAGCTTTCCTCAATCTTCTTCTAATAGCAGCCATTAGCCCTGTGGGGCTTATTTCAGTCTTCTTCTTGTCCTTTTTCCTCTCTTCTCCCTGGGAGAGCTTGGAGCTTGCTCCTCCCTGCTCTTGTTTGGTAAAGGAGTTTTCCCATCTTTCCAAAATCATGTAGTCCATCTTCTTCATATAGTGAAGAGAGACTTCTAGAACTTCTCCCAGCCATTCTCCTAGGCTCTTGAATAGATAAAGTGAGACAATCCTCCCCATGTTGGGGGAAGCCATGCATGCCTTCAGTCTTTTTAGTATGAAGCCACTCTAGTCATTATTCTTGGTTAGAATGATGGAAATCATGACTTTGAATATGACCTTTGAAATCCTATCATGGGACCCAGGTTTGCATAACACAGCTTTGCCTATTATGTCGGCCAATAATTTCCCTAGAGGGTTCTTGTAATTCTTCTCCAGTGAGCCATGCTCTTTTCCAGAGTATTCACACCAAGCGAGGGCTGCTTGTGTATCTTCTTTAGTTATCTCTTCTTCTTCCACTACAACAAACTGCACCTATTGTAAGTACTGAAATATAACTAAACATAGTTTGTTACTAATAGCTATATTTAGTAACAAATTTTTTCTATTGTTACCAAAAAGTAGTTTGTGTAACGAATATTTTATATTTTGTTACAATAAAAATTAATTTGTTACTATAAATGTAAGTATTTGTAACAACACTAATGTTATGTTACAAATAGTAATTTTTTCTCACAATATGCTTGGCCATTTTGAGTCCCACACCGTCAGTTAAAACATCAATTTTGGGTTTATATTGCCCATTCCACATTGAATTTTTGAAATATACTGGGCTCGCGGGCAGGCCTGGCCACCGGCAGCCGGCGGCGGGCGGCCGGCAGCGGCGGCAGCAGCCGGCGGCCGACGGCGTCGACGGCGGCCGGCGGCGGCGGCTGTGGCCTGTAGTAGCGGTCGGTCGGCCGAATATTTTTTACTATGGTAACTACTTTATTGTAACGACACACATACAATCATTACAAGAAGTATTAGCGTCGAACTTTAGAGGACCACCATTACATAAAGTTTTTTTCGTTACCAAAGGGTTTTTGTACCGATTTTTTGTACTTATTATAACGATTTAGGTCCTTACTATAAGTGTAATTTTTTTTAGTGTTCCTCACCAGCTTAAAGTGTATGCAATTCCAAGTGACAGCTGATACTTCTCTTCGTGACCCGTAGACGATGATTCAGTACAGTAGATTTGATGTTATGGTCAGAACTACTAACATCTGCATTCTGGAAAAATTCTTCAACTACTTTTAGACTAACCTTTGTAAGTTCTGATAGGACTGTCTCTAATCCCACAAAAATCAGGTGGAAGATCATGTGTTTGATTTCTTCAGAGTAAGCCTTGAAGCCGCCCATGATGACTTCACTACTAGTGTTTATTTTCTCAGAGAAACTCTCTTTGGGCACTATTGAAGAAACAAGGGTTTGACGGTGAGTGATTTTTCTCTGTCGGGATGGAAGCGAGAATGCGAGAACTAGGGTACCGATGTTTTGGATTTCTAGGGCTTATGTAACCTAGTATTTCCCACTATTTAAAATTTAATAATATAAAAAGGAATATCAAACGACACGTACCTGTTAACGAATAAAATATAAGAAAATATTATGTGGATTTCCTTTTAATAAGAATTTGAAATGGTGTATTGCTTTTCCTCATGTTCCTAATTCTTTTGAATGTGATTCGGTCTTAAATCTCGCATCTTGATTAGTATTTGATGTACTATTTGTAGACCACACTGTAATAAATGCAACAAAATAATAGAGTGTACCAAAAATTCTATTTGTAGACCACACAATAATAAATGTAACAAAATAATAGTGTTTCAAAAATTCTATTTGCAGACCACTGAGAAGAAATATTAAGCTTCTCATCTAGTTAAAAAGGCTAGACATAAGATTTATTCAAGATTTAACATGCCCAGTTCAATTTTAAAGAAATTGAACTTCTCTTCTTCAAGAGGTTTGGTAAAGATGGCTACCACTTGTTTGTTAGTAGGGACAAACTCAAGACAGATGTCTTCATTTACCGCATGCTCTCTGATGAAGCACAAACTCAAGTGATACCATATCTCAATATGCTTGGTCCTACTGTGTGATATAAGATTATTGGCAATTGAGATTGCACTAGATGAGTCACAAAATAAGGTGCTCTACTTAGCTTCATATTATAGTCTTGAAGCTGTGAGAGTAGCGAACAGGCGAATAAAAACACTCCAGAAATTTGAATAATTAAAAAGTTTTATTATCCAAAAAGTTAATTTTTACAAAGGTATTGCCTCCCTTTTATAGAATGGAGGGGAGTTGAGAGAGTACAAATAAACAATGTGGGACTAAAAAAATTACTGAGAGCTGGAGGCTAAACAAAAAGAGACAGATTAGGTCGTGCGGTTAACAAAGGTCTAACCGCTCGGCAACTCCAAAAGGAAGAGACCAAGTCGCAGTAGGAGACCGCTAAATTGCCTGGTCTCCAAGCATCTGAGATAATCCGCCAGACCGCTCAAAAAACCAATAACAATAGTCTGGACATCTAACCGCAGGAGAGAGACTTCTTGACCGCGCGGGTAATCAATTCCGCCAAGCTAAACCGCCAGACCGCACGGTCTCCTACTTCAACAGTCCCCCTCAAGCTGGAGCATAGATATCAATCATGCCCAGCTTGTCACAAATATGGAAGAAGGAAGTATAAATCAGCTTTGTGAAGATATCCGCCAACTCTTTGTCGGAGGTTAAAAACGGAGTACAAATATGTTTCTTCAGGACCTCTTCCCGAATGAAATGGCAGTCAACTTCCATATGATTTGTTCTCTCATGGAAGACCGGATTTCTGGATATGTATATGGCGGTCTTGTTGTCACAGAACAAAGGAAGAGGATAGTCGTAGACCTCTCCTAAGTCAAGCATGAGAGCACGCAACCATTTTAACTCATAGGTGGTTGACGCCATACTCCGATATTTGGCTTCTGCACTGGATCTGGAGATAACAGACTATTTCTTGCTCTTCCGGCTCACAAGATTTCCTCCAACAAATGTGCAAAAGCCTGATGTAGATTTGCGGTCACCTTTATCATCTGCATACACTACACCATATCATGCATATGGTAGCGCTTAATTTGTAGCGGTTATATAAATGCTACTAAAAGATATTTATGGTAGCGTTTATAACCGCAACTGTTTAAAAATATACACTACTATAACATATCATACCTACAGTATCAGTTATTTTGTCGCGCTTACAAAAACGCTACCAATGGAAATTTATGGTTGCGTTTATAACCGCTACTATATATTATAAATGCTACCATATCCTTATTTTTTTCCCCAAAATTTTCTCCCACACTTCCCCAAAATTTCCCCAAAATTTCCATGATAAAAGCTATTATCTCTGTGTGATTCCGAGTTATTTAGCAACCTCACGAGTTCATTTTTTTTACATTAAATTTTTGTTACTTTATGGTCATTTTAGAGGCCAGTTACACATTCTTTTTATTGACATATTTTCTGTGTGCCTAAACTTCTTTTGCTTTTTTGGCTAGGAGGGATATGAAAATCAATCCATGTGGATAAATAAAAATAGTGTTTGTCATTAAAAACATAGCAAAAATTTCCGCCTCATTTTAAATAAGTGTTGTGAATCTGCCCCAAATATTCAAGGTTTTTCAAATCACGTTTGTGTTGCGCACTAACAAATATATTAGAATAATTAATAGTAATAATAATGATAATAAAAAATAATAATAAAATTTAAAAAAAGAAAGAAACTCACCGGTTCTTACTTCTTTAATTAACATGCCCCAAATATCTTAAAGCGGCTAAACGTGTATTAATTAGTAGTAATTAACTTGTATTAATTAACATGCCCCAAATATTCATCTGCTCCACCTAGTTATCAGGTTAAACTTAAAACCGTCTCATATGCTCCGCTGTTTTGTCAAAACCCTCATCGCGCCGCCCCCCGCTGCTCGCTAAGCACGCCGCACATCAAAACCCTCCTTGCACACCAGAGCTCTGTTGATCCCTTGTCGCATAAACACCCCGCGAACGGCCCTTCCACGAGGCGTGGAGGCAGCTTCTGCTTCTCTAAGACAGAAACTGGACGACGGGCGGTGGTGTAGGTGATGCAGTGGCTGTTCTTTCTCCATTACCTCCGGCTTCTTCTATCAGAATGCAATTTGTGAGATCCGCTTCGTTCATCAACGAGGTGTTTTCTACTACTTGGGCATCGGCATCGAGGTGTTCTTGATGCCCAAATAAATCTTGAGCAGTTGTTCCTGCTAGTGCCTGCCCGTTTGGCCGATTTTACCCGCTATCTGGTAATTGGTAAACCATAAACTTGATTATTCCATTGATTCCTTTTGGTGTTCACTCTTATCAAACTCCTTAATGTTGTGTTATATGTTTTATGCATATTTTTTTGTATCGCATTGCATCGGAGCAAGAACAAGATGAGATTTCTCCTCGGTGAATCCATGGGAGGAGCTGTGGTTCTTCTCTTACATAGGAAGAATCAATCCTTTTAGCATGGAGGTGTGTTTGTTACTCCTATGTGCAAGGTCAATTCTCACATTTCATCTCTTTGCATAAGGTTCTGTTTCTCAATCTACTAGCCGTTATGTTCCATAGAAACTCAGAAAAATGACCCCATTTAATCGAAAGTTGGTCTTGAATGGTAAGGGAAGTTTTATTGCTGATTTGGGATTTCAATAGTTGCTGAGGAGATAAAGCCTCATCCAGTTGTTATCAAGATGTTGACAAAACTCAGTAGTTTCATTCCAAAGTGGAAGATTGTTCCCGGGAAAGACATCACCGAATGCGCTTTCAAAAGTCCAGAATGGAGAGAAGAAGAACTGAAAGAATTTATGTTTTCTTATGACTCTATGCTCATGTCTTGCTTCTTCTTATCTTCCTTTTTATTCATACTTCAAACTTTTTCCCATATTTAATTAACTTTTAAGTACATATATTCTTCTAATTTTGCATAATTACAGGGCCTTCCTCTCTATCCTTCAAAATTACCAACACATACTTTTATTATAGATTATGTTACTTTTATTATGGCCAACACATACTTTTATTATGCTAGAACTAATCTTCTTTCTTCAAAAGGTTTCATGTTTTTGGCATTGGAAAGAGATCAATTTGATTTAGTATCCGTATTGAAGTGAGGAAAGGTTCTTCTGTCTCAGTAAGTTCTATGTTAGTCTATTACATGTTGATACCAGTGGCTACCTGCGCGCTTAATTAGTTGGGGGCGGCAAGAGGTAAATTCACACTATAAGTTCCATGCCTTGTCCTTTTTTTAAATGATTTATCTTCTTTTATAATATTAGTTTAGCTTCATGCTTCATGATTTGATCATCACAGTTATATTATTTGTTCAAATGCACCTTCTGTACTTAAATCAGATTCTACATGATCAGTGAGATTTCATATATGAATGCCAGAGTTGTGTTTCTCTGGTGCTGTGGGGATGGGGATATTAGCATTAATTAATCTCTTTGATCACTGTTTAACTTGTTGGGGGAAAGCATAGGAGAAGTCGTAATTAGTGAAGGAGTCATGTGAAGAGATTAGAAATGAATAGAAATCTGTAATCTTGCAGTTAATAGGGTAAATTTTCTAGTCAACATGTTGCCCCATACTTTGAATTATTCGAGCCTTTAACTTTTGCGGTAATAAGGTCTGATTCATGCGGTCGTAGAGCCTTGAACTTTTGCATATGCTGGTTTGATTTGTTGATTGCCATAATTTTTCATGCATTCACATTTAATGCATTTTTTCTGTATTAGGGTAAGTTTTTTGTCTTGCACTGCACATTGCCAGCTTTTGTTGATTGGACTCATCAGAGTTTGCTGCATTATTTGTTGTAGTTTTATCTTGTGTTCAGCAAGAATTAAATTTAACAGCTAGTTTGTACAAATAATAGATAAAGAGTCTTTTTTGCATTGCAGTAGCAGTCATCAACGAGGTGGTATGTACCATTATTGCGCCAAATGTTGCCCAAATTAGTCTTTAGATGTTTGATGAAGTCAGTGATCCCTAAACCCTCCTAAATAGGGCTAATGTCTGTGCATAAAGCTGACACTGTGTTATGATATTTTTATTATGTATGTTAGGGTTTGTGATAAGCCATCCATATAAATTTGGGCCCTTTTTATGATTTTTTAAATTTTTATGGATCCAATTGATTCTTCTGTGTCTAAATCTTTGGCTACTGATTGAATCCAATTACATAATGCTCGCAATATACTACTTTAGAAATCGATACATTTTAAGCTGTCAAGTGGCGCCCTATTTACTTCACTCTCAATAGCTTTATCTAATTTATCTCATTGATTTTTACATAACTTCTCCATTCGGCGCAGTTGTGGCAATATTTGTGAACGAGGTGGTTATAAACGCGGCCTCATCTAAGGAACTCTATTTACTTATATGTTCAACATTTGTTTTTTTGTGGGGGTCATAACTATTTCCATGCTAAGGTATTGTCTATATATATATGGATGATTATGATGATGAATGGACTGTATATATGTTGTGTTAATGTAGTCTCCTTCTTCCCAGGAGCTAGACAGCCATTGGCATCATCCTTGCAAAGAATGCTTTTGACGGCCACATAAACGGATTCACTCTGCGCACGGAACCGGGAGGCAATCGAGAGGCTCTGGACCTCCATAAAAGAGCGAGGCATTTGAGGAGGAAGCAAGAAAAACCATAACTAGCAAGCTCGACATGAAGTACACCTTCGAATGGCTTCAAGAGAAATACGCCCACGAGAAGATAAGCATACGACATTCGGTCAGAGGTAGTGGAGAGCGTCAGGACAGCAGTGGCTTGGCTAATTTAATTAGAATGAAATAAATGCAAATCAGCAAACCTTGTTATATATATTATATAAGTTCATTAGCTTTTGGTGTGAGAGCTTGGGTGAAGCCAGAGATTGATGATATTTTTTTCTTTTTCTGTATATATTGTACTAATTGGATCGATATTAATATGTATGGATGATATTAATAAGTTGGAGAGTTATATATGAATATTTTTTTGTGCTTTTTGGATTGTGTCCATCTTTTAATTTGATGTATATATGTATATATGATGATGTATATATGGATATTTAATCTGAATGCATGGATGGATATTGAATCTGAATGCATGCATGGATACATTTTATGGATGAATATTAATCGTGACCGGCCATATATAATTAGAAATAATATTAACTACCACTGAAAACCGGTACTATTAATCATCTTAATCGTTGGCATTTACAATAAAAACCGTTGTTATATATGAGGATAACCGCTACTATAGAAAAACAAAAAATGTTGTCAAAGGCAAGCATAAACGCTACCATAGAGTATCGTAACCGTTGTTGTAAAATGAAATAATCGCTACCATTGAAAACCATAACCGCTACAATAGATGCATCTTTAGTAGCGAATTCAAAGACGTCACAATACATTGGGTAACCGCTACCATACCCTATGACCACGACAGCGGATGCAACACACACGCAACTGCTACAGTAGCCCTACAGTAGCGATTTTTTCAAATATAGTAGCGGTTTTTGAGCGCTACAATATGCATGATATGGTGTAGTGATAGCTAGAATCTGAGTAGGCTTTAACCTTTAGATGACCATTCTTCTGAAAAAGTAACCCTTTTCCTGGTGCATCTTTGACATACTCTAATATCATCAAGGCAGAATGAAGATGACATTCCCTAGAATCTTGCATGAACTGACTAACCTTGCCTACAACATAGGAGATGTCTGGTCTAGTTACTGTGAGATAAATGAGTTTGCCCACCAGACGTCTGTACCTCGTGACATCGGATAGAAGAGGCGAGTAATCTGTTCATGTTTTGTCTTCTCTAGTAGCCATGGGACACCGGGACGGTTTGGCACCAGCCAATCCTGCCTATTATAGATGATCAAGAGCATACTTCCGTTGAGAAAGAACCAATGAGTCAGGCTTTCGAGAGATTTCTATCCCTAAAAAGTATTTCAGGGAGCCCATATCCTTTGTGACCAGGTGTTGACGAAGGTGTTTCTTTGTCAAGTCCACAATAACCTAGTCATCGCCAGTAAGAAGAATATCATCCACATACACCGCCAAAACCACCAGTCCCAAGGCGGTTTTGAGAATAAATATGGAGTGATTGACCGAACTCCTTGTAAAGTCAATAGAAGCCACAATGCCACTAAACTTGTCGAACCACGCCCGAGGGCTCTATTTTAGGCCATAGATGGACTTCTTCAACTGGCATACACGTGTCTCCCACAGAGCAACATACCCAGGAGGTTTCTCCATGTAGACGTCCTCCTGAAGATCTCTATAGAGAAAGGCATTCTTGACATCAAGCTAGGAAATAGCCCAATCCCTATTGACGACCACAGAGTGAAGAACGCGGATTGTGCTGAGGCGAGCGACCGGAAAGAAGGTATCAAAGTAATCAACCCCATAAGTCTGAGTAAATCCTTTCGTAACCAGCCTGGCTTTGTAGCGATCCATAGTTCCGTCTGGGCAAAACTGCACAACAAACACCCAGCGACAGCCAACTACATCAGTACCAACTAGTGGAGGAACAAGGGTCCAGGTGCCCTTCTTAGTAAGAGTTGCAATCTCCTCATCCATGGTAGTTTTCCAGTGGGGAATAACAAGAGCCTCCTGGTAGCTGCAAGGAGTGTTAGTAGCCGAGATAGCCAAAGCAAAAGACATGCGCGAAGGAGTAAGCCGATCATAGGAAACAATTGATGCAAGCATATTTTGAGTACACGCCAGCACCCCTTTGCGAAGAGCAATGGGAAGATCCAGGTCGACGCATTCCTCAGTGACAAGAGCATCCATGGCGGGTAAGGCTGGAACTGTACTAGAGAGAGATGACAACGGAGAGGAGGGAGAAGGGGAAGGGGATGAAATGGAGAGAGGAGGGGACAGAGGAGGAGATGAAGTAGGAGGAGAGACGTCGATAGGGGGAAGGAATGGAGAGATACGGTGGTGAATCAGATAGAGTAGGGAGAAGTGTGGATGAAGGACAGAAGTAGGATACATTCTCAAATAAGGTCACGTCTGCGGAGAAAAATCGCTTGCGAAGAACGGGGTCAAAGCAACAATAGCCTTTCTGAGTTGTAGAATAACCAAGAAAGACACACTTGGTGGAACGGGGTGAAAGCTTATCGCGGGTAGCGGAAGGAGCATGCATAAAAGCTGTGCACCCAAAGATACAGAGAGGGAGAGGATATGGTTCCATTCCCGGGTAGAGAATGGAGAATGGTGTCTTGCCATGGAGAACCATAGAGGGAAACTGATTGATGAGATAGCAAGCGAGGAGAACAGCATAGCCTCAGTAGGAGCGAGGTACCTGCATCTGCTTCATGAGAGTGAAAGAGACATCAAGGAGGTGACGGTTTTTACGCTCTGCCACCCAATTTTGCTGGGATGTGTAAACACAGCTGGTCTGATGAACAAGACCATGTTGCATACAAAAGGAGGAGAACTCATGACTAAGATATTCTTTAGCGTTATCAGAGCGCAAAATTTTAATAGAAATTATAAAATGAGTTCGAACCATACAATAAAATGACTACAATACAGAAAATAGTTTAGAGCGATCCTTTAATAGATACACCCAGGTACATCGAGAGAAATCATCAATAAACGTTACAAAGTAAGAATTACCCCGACCAACAGTGATAGTAGGAGAAGGACCCCAGACATCAGAATGAATGAGATCAAACGGACGAGAGGACCCACGACTCTGCTTTAGCGGGAAGGAGGAGCGGTGATGTTTGCCAAACTGACACGCATCATAGTTGAGGGGAGGACTGGTCGGAGGTAGGTGGGGTAGAAGCTGACGAAGAATCCGAGGAGGAGGCTGTCCAAGTAGAATGTGCCATTAAAGCAGATCTGTAGAAGAGGAGGAGAAGGCAAACAGAGCAGAAACATTATCGAGAAAGTAGAGGCTGCCGCTCTCAGTCCTAGTAGAAATCGTCCGTTGGGTGCTCGGGTCCTGAAAAGAACAAGAAGTGGGTGTGAATAAGACGGAGCACTGAAGTTGCTTGCATAATGTAGTAACGGATAACAAATTGCATGTGAACTTCGGGACATAAAGGGTGTCCGCCAATCGAAGTGACGGGGGGGGGGGGGGGTAACTTGAACCACGCCCGTCTCGTGAACCGGGGAAGGCGAGCCATCCACAATAAGAACCGGGGGCAACCAATCATGCATTTCGAGGAGAGAGAAGAATTGAGGGTTGCCGGTCTTGTGATTCATCGCACTAGAGTCAATCAGTCATTTACCTTGGGTAACGACATGGGCACTACCTGAAGTCGTTGACACAAAGGCAGAAGGCCGAGAGGAGCTAGGGGAAGATGCATCACCATAGGGGAGAAGATGAGGATGTTTCTTCCAGCATCGATCAACAGAATGGCCGGTACGACCACAGTAAGAGCAGAGAAACCATGATGAACCGCGCCCGCTTGACTGGCTGCGGCCACTAGGGACACCCGCTGAGCTTAGTGAGCATTGGAGTCCTGGGAAGGAGGGAAGGACAACAAAGGACGCTAGAGTAGCGAAGTAATAGCGGCGATGCGAGCCACGGTGGCATCCAAAGTTTGAGATTCCGCTTCGCCCAAGATTTGTTGGCGGATCAAATCATAAGTATCTGGAAGTCGCAGAAAATAACAAACAACCAGGAGTTCCTGGAAGTGCTTGTGCTGCTAGGCCAAGTCCGTGGAGAAGTGGCAATTCTGGAGGATTTCTGCACCAAGAGCCTGAACCTGCTGATATGCCGCAGTAGGAGACATGGAAGGGCGGGCGAAGAGGTCCGCATAAAGAGTATAAATGTAGGACATCTGGGCCCCCTTCGAGTAGAGAGCAGCAAGGTGAAGCCAGGAAGCCTTAACCGTCTCATCATAGCGGATGACGGGAAGGCATTCATAAGAGAGGTTGTTGGCCAGCCAAGTGCGGACAAGCACATCACTTGCATCCCAGTCCTCAAAGTGAGCAGAGTTGGGAGGAGGAGGGTCATCCATGAGGTGATGACGTTTGCGCTGAGAACGAAGAAGAAAGGTGAAAGAAACGCTCCAATCTTGATAGTTGGAACCAACTAGTTTAGAAACAGTGCCAAGGTTTTCGGATAGAGTAGGAGGAGGAGGAGGATGGGCCACAGGAGTAGTGGAGGTAAGGATGATGGGGGTGGAGATATCAGAGTTGGTCATAGAGAATAAAGAAACAAAGGAAGTCGCGCGAGTAGAACAGAGGTCGCGCGGATAGAAAGCAGGGAAGCCGCGCGACGAAGAAAAAGTTCACGACACCAGCGGCAAGAGAGAAGAAACCGTAGCAGAAAGGAAAAAAACCGCAGCGGCTAAAGAGAGGAAACTACAATGGTCACGGTGTCAGCACACCAGCAGCAAAAAGCGCCACGACCAGGAAGCAGATCAAAACACAGGGGCAGAGGTCGCGCGAACTAGGAAGTTCGCGAGAAAAAGTGTTCGGGCGCACAGGGGGGAGATCGCGCGAACAGGAAAGAGTTTGGGCGAACAAAAAAGAAGTCGTGCAAACACACAGGGTTCGAGCGAACAAGAAGAGAGAGCGGAGAGGCTGCGAAGACTGGTCGCAGAAACGAAGGAAAGAATTCGCGCAAACAGGGCAGCGACAAAGAAATGAAGCCCCACGGATAGGCAGGTATTCGGGCGAACAGAGAACGAAGCTGCGTGGACAGAAGAGCCTAAGAAATCAGGTGGAATCAGTCATTTCCTCTAATACTATGTGAGAGTAGCGAACAGGCGAATAAAAACACACCAGAAATTTGAATAATTTAAAGTTTTATTATCCAAAATGTTAATTTTTACAAAGGTATTTCCTCCCTTTTATAGAATGGAGGAGAGTTGAGAGAGTATAAATAAACAAAGTGGGACTAAAAAAATTACAGAGAGCTGGAGGCTAAACAAAAAGAGACCGATCAGGCCGCGCAGTTAACAATGGTCTGACCGCTCGGCAACACTAGAAGGAAGAGACCAAGTCGCGGTAGGGGATCGCTAAACCGCCCGGTCTCCAAGCATCTGAGATAATCCTCCAGACCGCTCGGACAACCAACATCAACAGTCTTGACATCTAATCGCATGAGAGAGACCGCCTGACCGAGCGGGTAATCAATCCACCAAGCTAAACCGCCAGACCGCACAGTCTCCTACTTCAACAGAAGCTAGTATTATATCCACAACATATTAGCACATCAACTTCTAACTGAGATACACTCTGACTCTACTGTAGATATTGCCACACTTGTCTGCTTTTTGTTGCTTTAGGAAATAGGTCTCCTTCAAAGGAACTTACATGTTCTTGAAGTGATTTTCCTATCTTCTTTGCACCCTACAAAGTTTGCATCTAAAAAACTACTTAGCTCAAAATCAATACTCCTATGGTACTATAAGCCAAGATTAGGTGTACACTTAAGGTATCTTAGAATCCTCCTGACAGAGGATTGGTGAGATTTTTTGGGTTCACTTGGTAACTAACACAAACACATGTGGAGAACATGATGTCTGATTTACTGGCAGTAAGGTAGAGAAGGGACCCAATCATATATCTATAGATGGTTTCATTAAAGGGTTTTCCCTTTTCATCCTTGTTTAGAGATGTGTTGGAGCACATTGGAGTCCTCATAGATGTTGCACTCTCCATTCCAAACTTCTTTATAAGTTCTTTTGTGAACTTGGTCAGTGAGATGAAAATCTCATCTTCAGATTGCTTCACTTGGAGCCCTAGGAAGTATTTTAGCTCTCTCATAGTGCTCATTTCAAACTTCCCTTGCATAAGTTTAGCAAACTTTTGTAAATGTTATCATCTGTAGATTCAAAGATAATTTCATCAACATAGATTTGCACTATAAAAATATTGCCTTTTATTTCCCTTAGGAATAATATTTTGTCTATTTTACCCATTACAAGTTTGTTTTCAATGAGAAAATTAGACAAGGTCTCACACTATGCTCTAGGAGCTTGCATGAGCCCATATAGAGTCTTTCTTAAATGATAAATATGAGTAGGATGCAATGAATTAACAAAACCTGGAAGTTGCTATATATACTTCCTCTTTTAGATGTCAATAGAGGAATGCAGACTTCAAATCCATTTTATAAACATTGAATCCTTGTTTGAGCTGTATACGCTAGGAACAACCTTATGGCTTCCAATCTTGCCACTAGTGCAAAGGTATGGTCAATTTCTATTCATTCTTCTTGTCTGTACCACTTTTCAACCAGTCTTGCTTTACTCTTTATTATTACTCCTTTCTCATCCAACTTGTTCCTGAACACCCACTTTGTCCCTATGATATTGTGTTTGAGAGGCATAAGGACCAACTTCCAGACCTTACATCTCTTGAATTGTTCAAGTTCTTCTTATATATCCAAGATCTACTAAGGATCTATATTGGCCTCCTTAAACTTCTTTGGCTTTACCTGGGATAGAAAGCTCAGGTGGAGCACTTCATTTATTATCCGTCTTCTAGTTTATACTCCCATATCCAGATCTCTAATGATTTGAGTTTGAGGGTGGTATCTTAGATATCTTGTTATAGCTGGCAACAAATCTTCATTCTCATGTTCCTCTAGTTTAGGTTGGATAATAGGTGGTTCTATCCTTTCTGCTGCTCCACTTCCTTCATCAAAGAAGTTGTCTTCATCCTTGATCAGTTTATTGGGTGAGGTTTGTTCACCTTCACTTCTTGTATCATTGATTGTTGCATTCTCCAATCTTTTCTCTATACCTGCCACACTAGAAGAACTAGACCAACTCTTATGGATCAGGCTAGTCTCATTAAATATAACATAAATGGACTCTTCTACTACTCTGGTCTTTTTGTTAAATATTCTGCAGGTTCTACTATGAGAGCTATATCCAACAAAAATCACCTCATATGCTTTTTCAACAAACTTGGTCAAAAAATGCTTCCCATTGTTTAGTACATAGTACTTCCAAAAAATGTGAAGTACGTCGAGGTTGGTTTCTGCCTTTCACAAGCTCATATGGAGTCTTATTGATTAATGCCCTATTCTGTATATAACAAGCTGTGTTGACATCCTCAATCTAGAAGTATTTTGAAAGAGAGGAGTGACTCAATAGGGTCCTACGAGTTTAATTAGGGTTCTATTCCTTCTCTCTGACCCTCCATTTTATTGTTGTGTTTTGAGAGAGGAAAACTCCTGAAAGATACCTAGACTTCCACATAATTTGGTCATTGCACTAGATTGAAATTTAGAATCATGTTCACTTCTAATCTTGACCACAGAACTGTCTATTTCATTTTGAATTTGCTTCACAAAATTAGTGAAGATTTCTAGGGTATTTGGCTTTTGTTTATGGAAGAACACCCAAGTGAACCTAAAATAATAATTAATAATCACAAAGATATAAACCTTTCCTCATAAGCTATGAATTGGCATAGGACCAAACAAGTGTTATATCAGATGGCCAACCTTAGAGGGGGGGGGGAGTGAATAAGGTTTGCAGATTACTTTAAAATTAAATTAATTTTACCCAGGAAAATTGGTTTTCGATACTACCGCGGGGAGCTAGATTGCTATTGCGTGGTAGTAGGTGACATAACTCATTTTCTTGGAAAAACTTCTCCTTGGAGACGCACACACCCTTCAGAGATCTACCAGCACACAACCACGAAAGTACAATAAGGATGAAGAGCAAATAATAATTTTATTCAAACAAAATGAAAGTTATTTATAATTACAAGCAACTAGATCTCCATCATGCAAGAGATTGGAGGTGGTGAAATTCAAATTTCTTTTCATTTTCTATACCGAACCACTACCCGGGCCGGTTGGCTTTCTCCCTTTCCTTCTAGGAAAGGTCTTCGAGTCGGCTCTTCACCTTCACACATAAAAGGGTCTTAGAGCCCCATTAGATCCCCTGATCTAAACATCCCTTCCTCGGGATGATTTCTAATGGAACCCTTCCCAGATTCTGACGACCTTCACCGATCGATTTTCCTCTCCCACAGACAATCATAAAAAGAGAAAAATATAATAAGATAAAAAGATGATTGAAAGTGATTCTCCCTCAAGACGATTCCTCCGTTGAGCGATGCGTGATCGGTGCTAAAGATCTTCATTCTATTTCACCGATAAAATCTTTATGGTCGTTATAGTCCTTTGCTCGCTGGAGATCTTCGTGAACAAACGAAAGGGAGACAGATTTCTCTTCCTTCGACAAAGACGGTGGAACATTTCTTGGAGACAGTATACGAACCCTAGAATTGAAAGATATCTCTCTATTGTATTTCCAGGAAATGAGGAGTGTTTTATACATCGTGGAAAAATAAGCTAACCGCCAGCGGTAGAGCTAGCGTCTGATAGTAGGTCGATGCACGTTGATATGATAGCTGGCCCGCTGATTTGGAAAAATATTTGAATGAAATATTTTTCCACTTTTTTGTGCTAACGCGGCGCGGAATCTAGATATCGCCTGGTGGTACACCAATCTTCTTGACGAATCCATCTTGATGCTCGTTGAGTAAGCTAGCGTGCTGCGGTAAAGACTAGTACCACGCGGTAGGTCACCGAATGCATGACTAGAGTAAATTCTGAAGCTAGCGCTGGCGGTAGAGCTTGTACCATATAGTAGGTTCCCGAGTGCCCATTCAATTTAATTCCAGGCTAGCGCTTGGCGGTAGCGTTAGCGTGCGATGGTAGGTCGCAGAGTTGAGTTCTTTGATTCTCCTGAACCTGTAAACCTTAACACTATACAAAACACAAGTGTGATCAAATACAACCTGAGATTTGATATTGTCAAACTAAAGAGATGTGAACTGTAGCTCTAACAAACTCCCTCTTTTGATATTATCAATCCCATTCATGAGATATAATAGGTGAAATGCATGATATAGTGGAAATAAGAGATAATCATGAAGTAATTAGGTTTCAGGTTAAGTATGACTCCCCCTATATACGGGCTCCCCCTATGTATGTGCACACATTTCAACTAGCTCCCCATATTTACGTGCAGAAAGTTCAACTAGCTCTCCCTACATGTGATCTCCCCTAACTCATGAGCTCATAAACATTCTATTCTCCCCCTTAGGATATTTATCAAAAGGGGTGGGCAAGATCGAGAAAAAAAATTATACGCATGTACGGGAAAAAGGATGCAAACTAAATAAGCAATATGGCTCCTCCTACAAATGTGCTCCTCCTATGTGTGTGCTCCCCCTACATAAGATCGTGCCCTGGGGTGACTATGCAAAGGATATACTCATGAACACTCTATTTTCCCATATGTGCATGAGATACAAAAGAGATGAGACAACAGGCACATACGCATGGAAAAGAAATATAGAGACTAGGGGAAAACATAGAAGCGGAACCCCATGATTATAGACCTACTTACACAAAATTAGGTGACATGAACAATTTTTCAGAGCATACAAAATTTAGACAATACATGTGAATCTAAAAAGCACATGATTTGGAATACAATGTTAGAAGATTTAAAGGGTTAATACAATGCAACATTCTAAGCGACATGAGTAGAGATCGTGTACTAGACCACATGTTATATAGACAAGTAAAGTAGTTTCAGTCCAATTCTTATGCATGGAAGCGTTAGATAGAATAATAGAAAGTGAACGTGTAGAATCATAGGCAAAAACATCAAATAGAAATAATCATACATAAATGTTTTATCTCAATAATGCAATATGCTAACTCAAGAGAAATGAAGTGAAAAATCACGTAACATTTCTATCTACTTCATACCAAGACTAGAACAAGGGGCACTAACTCAAATTGTAGTCTTTGTACAAGATCGAAATTATTCTTTTGACCAAGGTTCTCATCCTCACAATGCTCATGAAGACTTATTAGGATGAATGAGTAGTGCTTGGGGGTATCCTTGACACATGATTTGATAGCATGCATAACTTATATATATATATATATATATATATATATATATATATATATTCCATTTATTTTATACTATAATTAGTATAATATTGATTTCAAGGTCCCCGAATCAATCGAAATCTACCTATATAGATAGATACACTTTGACTTGTATACAAAAGACTTGATCAATAGAATATTGGCTCAATGCTCTTAGCGTTATATAAAAAGTGAACACCATGAAATTGATTATACAAGTCATTCCTAACGTGGTTAACACAATATCACGAGTTATAACATTTAAGCTTAGAATTTCTACACGAGTGCATTGTCTAGGGATGTGTGAACAATATAAAGTCATTACGCTACCTAAATCCTCACACATACCTAGAGTAATATTCAACATACACTATCATGTCTAGTCGCACTTAGCAGCTAAGAACATGGATTAACAATACTAAATAAAACATTACACGTAATCGTTATACTTTAAGTTCTAGTCATGTGTGCCCTAAGAGTGAATGATCCACAATTTTTTTCATTTTTTTGTATTTTAATAAAAGTAAAAACAAATCGTCATGAAAATAAAAATAGTTTTTTTCATATTTTTGTTTGATATTTTTGCAAAAAAAATAATGCGCACTAGATAAATGGAAAATACAAAAAGACAGAACAAACAGACCCATCGTCAACACGATATAATATCATGCATGATTTTAACGAACTTGAGACGTGAAATAATATTCATGTAGTGTGTATGAAAAACATGAATATGCTCTAGACACAATTTACCTGAGCAATATGTCGTCACCTAGCCCTGTACTAAATGACGGATGGGCTTGAGAAGTTGTACAAGAATGTCATAGGTTGAAGTGTTAATCTCAAATGCATACAAAATAACCCGCTAAACCTAACACTTCCCCCCCCTAGTGCTACACAAGGACCTACTGGAACCTTTCCGCAGTTATGGACAAGAAGTGGATTATAGGTTAGCGTTTCTAATGCACACAACCCTATACCCCTGCTATTGTGAGAAGTTGTTGGGTCCATTGCCTACAATGTCCTAGATTTGAGGAAGTCAATCTTGTAAATGACATACATAAAGTTATATTTGATGAGTGCCTAAGTTCATTCATGTAGGGATGTCCTAGCAATAATGATGGGAATGGTAGTCTAAATGGCTAGTTCAGGTAAACACTTACCTAAGGTGTGGATAGAAAAAAATATGTCTAAGTCCACAGGCATTGAGGGAAGGTTACTCACTCAATGCTATATGACTTATAGCACTGAGTGGAGCCTATACAGTCAAAGCCAGAGTAGTGGCAAACTGAGAAAGTGGCTAAGTCCACAGGCATTGGGTGAAATCAACTCACTCAACTCCATATAGCAAAAGGCTGTGAGATAGGCTAATCCAGTAAAAGTCTAAGAAGAAATGGGTAGAAAAGTGGCTAAGTCCACAGGAGTTGAGTGAGTATCACTCAATCAATGCCATACTCAATATTCGTTGAGTATTGCCTTGTAAGTCAAAGCCGCAGAAATCTATGTAAATAATTGACTAAGTCCACAAGCGTTGAGTGAGGCAAGCTCACTCAAAATCATATGATAAAGCATTGACTGACCATCATTCAGTCAGAACCGGAATTTTTAGACAGAGAAATTTAGCTAAGTCCAAATGCATTGAATGGAACATACTCACTCAAGGCCAAGGAGAAGAGAAATCTGGCTAAGGAATAAAGCATTGAGTGAGACATGCTCAGTCAATGCTCTCGATGTAACATCCCGTTTCCGGCTAGACCCCTAGGAGTCAGTTGATTGTGGTAGAACCCTAGGGAGCCCAAAACTTGAAATAAATCGACCAAGAAATCGGGTCATGGGTTGGTCACGCCCGTGACCAACCCGTCACGCCCGTGACATAGGGCGTGACCATATTCGACGATCGTCGAACCAAAAATTAGTCACCAGACCTGTCACGCCCGTGACTCGCCATGTCACGCCCGTGACATAGGGCGTGACCATGATCGTCGATTCCAGGTCGACGGTTGTCGACCCAAAATTGGCCCCACGGGCATGTCACGCCCGTGACTCGCCATGTCACGCCCGTGATATAGGGCGTGACACGCTCGACGATCGTCGATTTCAGTTCGACGTCGTCGAACCAGAGTTAGCCACCAGGCATGTCACGCCCGTGACCCACAATGTCACGCCCGTGACATAGGGCGTGACACGCTCGACGATCGTCGACTTCAGTTCGACGTCATCGAACCAGAATTGGCCGCACAGGCCTGTCACGCCCGTGACCCAGGTGTCACGCCCGTGACCACCCTTCTACGATCGTCGATCTCAGTTCGACGATCGTCGAACCCAGAATTGGCTAACCGGGCCTGTCACGCCCGTGACCCATGTGTCACGCCCGTGACCAAGGCCGAAACGACAGCCAGGTTGGAAATTTCGGTAACTGACGTCGTAATAAAATCCGATTAAAGAAATGAAAACCAAGAGTATTTATGGGTCGTTCCCTACTTTAGTTATGTTAATAATTAAGGAAAAGTGGGTCCAATAGGAAATTACCACCTGGCAAACACCTCTTCATCTCCAACGTTTCAACTGCCATTCGTCATAACCGAAACGTCATTAAGGGGATTAGTAATGGCCGCGAACGTTTCATCTCCAACGTTTCATCCTTTCCCCTCCCCATTTGCTGATCTATAAAAGACTCCTAAGAGCAAGAGGAAAAGGTTACACTCCCTCAAACTGTTTCAGACCTCCGCCTTGCTGTTGAAGAATTTCCGGCGACGCCACCACCGCGCAAATGGCTTCCCGATGCTCTGCACGCCTCCAACCCGCGAACAAGGTCCTCCCCTCCCTCTTCTTCTACGGATAGATATTAGGAATCGTTAGGAGAGATATCGGGCTCAAAAGAGCCAGATCGGGTGAGCGTATTCGTGGTTTTCTGAAAATTTCATGGTGGCGGGTTCGCCGGAAACCGCCTCTCCGGCGGCCGTGCCGCCGCCCGACGATAGCCCTCGCCTCAACGGAGGTGGTGGTGGTGGTGGCCGGCCAGGGAGATGGATGGATGGCCGGGAAATATCTTGGAAAAGCTACAGGAAAATTAGGTTTTTAGGCCTCTGGTTCGGGCTCTGAAGAAGATAAACAGTTCCATGAAAATTGGATTCTATTTTTAAAACAATTTCATAATGAATTTATCTGTCATGTTAAAAAATTTGGGAAAAATACCTAGAGGCTCCTACAGGAAAAGTGGTCAACATATAAACTGTAGCCCTTGAAGTCTAGTTTTATTCAAAATTAATTTCACTCAATTTGGAATCCTGGTTAGACCACAGCACCCGTTTTGGGGAGGTCTATCCAGAGGGCTGTCTTGACCTTAGAAATATTCCCCACTCCAATCCAGTCATAAAAATGACTTGAAATTTTGGGTGTGGCCTAATCTTACCTATATCTAGGTGCTATCCAAAAATGAGAATTTTTGGAGAATATTTTTCTATAGTTTTTAGGAAAATTAAATAATCCTAGCCGAATTTAATTAGATAGTTAAATAATTTCCAAACCCTCCCAAATTCTGGTGAGAGGTCCCTGGGGTCACCATAAGGTTCTGTATAATTTTCCATCTCATTTGTAGATGGTTTGGACTAGAAATGATCAACCCTAAGTTTTGCCCTAATAAGGGGTCTTAGGTTAAAAGTGCACTTTTGAAGTTTGAGTGGTGAGATCACCTCAAAAGAGGCTGAGATTTTTACCACTGGCTAGTAATATTCTCTAGCACCCCCTCATGGAGTTTGAGGTGGATCGGGGTAAGTTTACCCTAAGGACCAAGGCCAAACCCTAAGGATGGATCTTGGTGGTTTGTGAAGGTCATGTGGTCAAATGACCTTGGATTGACCCGAAATTGGGTGAAGGGAACCATAGGGCCAATATAGTTCTCTGGAGGAAATTTTAGTAAATTTGGAGACCGTTGGGATACCTGAAAATCTAACCCTAGTTTAGGGCGCAAAACTTGTAGAGATAGGAAATGACACTAAATCACATTGAAAGTGGTGAGATTTGGGGAGAGTGAATTATAGGGATGGTACAAGCTCTGGATATTTTTCCATGAATTTTATGTTCATTATTTTGGATACTTCCTTTAATGATTTAGTAGTTGTATGATTTGCTTAGAAAATTTATTAGGGAATACACACTCTCTGGAAAGTGATGAAATTTAAGCAGAGAACGTTTATTATGATTTTAAATCTCTGTGAATTTTTATGGGATTTTTGGAAGATTAATTCTAAGGCTCGCTTCATTAAGTATGTTTTACCTTGATTATTTGATTAAATCTTTAGTGGTGGTTAGCAAGCTAGTAAAATTATGATTCTCTGCACAAAGATCTTTTATATATCATACTACTGACTAGTGATTTTTCTATAATTTTTAGATGAATAACTTCAGTACTTCCTTCACTACATAGAATTAACATGATTATACTGAATAAATTATTTAGAGGTTAAATACTTTCTATAAAATTCTGAGAATTTGTATTTGAGGTTATTTTGCTGTTATTTAATGATCATGATTTTTGAGTAGCCATTACTTAGGAAGATCATGTAGTTCATGTTTAAAATGACCCGTGGCACGTCCTTTGGGAAAATTAAATAAATATCAGATTAATTAGGAAAATTATAAGTTTCTGGATTTAGACAAAGTATGATATGGTAGACCTCCAGTAAATATTATAGGAGATTTGGAAGATAATTTGGTGTACCTCCCCTTGGGTACCTCATATAGTTTAGGATGGTCTGCATATAGTAAAGCCACGGAATTTTGATAGTTGATGGTTGGTAGGGCAAACTAGGATCGAGTTCATCATTGGGAGACTTGTTGGAATAAGGGAGTACAGGAACGACGAAAGATCGTCCATCCCGGGAAGAAGAGGAAGAGTCTTAATACTCTAGGGTTAGAACTAAAGTAACTAAAAGGGGATCGGGCTAAGGGAGATCAACCAATAATAATAAGTGCCTTGCGAAAGAGAACTTCAGGCCATAATGCCGCCGTCTTGGTTTCTAGTGCCCCTTGAGAGCCCTTCACGGGGTATACAGGGGGCAGTCCTGGGCTAACGTAAACCATAGGGATAATAAATTAAAAGAGCAACTAGTATAACTAGGGTTGCACACACTCACTCCCCGATAGCTAGGAAAGTAGGATAATAGGACTTGTTGCCATTCAGACAGTAGCTCTGAAGGTAGATGCACGGACAGGACTGTCCGGGGGGCCGAGGGCTCGATGGTTGGAGTACAGAATAAAGGTGGTGGGTCTTCGGTACCTGATCGTCGTTCACACCGACATCGGTACGCTGACTCGGCGGTGTGGGACACTTAGCCAAAGAAAGTCTGGAGGGTACATCCAGCAGCAGTACGCGGATACTCTAGGTTGTGTTCTTCTAGGGGCGTACGGGAGGGCTAGGCCTGGTAGTGTGGATGCCCGCCTAGGAGTGGGGTGCCCGACCCACTGTCTCCGTTTGCCACTACGGAGGTTCCTGGGAGTGAAGCTAGCTGCCCGAACAGCGGGAACTAAAGGTCTGTGCACATAGAGTCGTGTGCGTGAGTTGCACTTGCATGAATCATGGCATTGCATATCACTACACTCATATTTGCATACAACCGACACCCCAACGTATAAATTGGTATGGGACTTTTTATACGATGGGAGCTTTGCAGAAGATCCCTTAACTTATAAGTTTGTATGGGCATTCATATAAGTTAAGGTTACATACTTACTTACTTGTTGCTTACTTACTATTCTCTAGCTGCCTTTTATACAATTTGCTATTTATTAATTGTTCTACCTATTACAACATTTATACTGTTCACCTGTTATAACTTGCTAGTTAGGTCTACCGTCACCTGCTTGACTATTCTCCACTTTTGTAGCTTCCCTTTCCTCCTCTCCGCCCGGTGCTTAGGAGCCGTGGTGGGAGGGGTAGGGGATGATAAGGCTTAGTCTTTATGACTAATGGTTTTCGAACCAAACATTACAGGAGCTCCGGATGGGAGACAGGGACCAGCACCAGCGGAGTATGGTGCACATGGAGGTGGGACAGTCTAGCACCGGTACACCTGCGACCAGCTCCGTGAGTGATTAGTATTTTCTTAGCTTCCGCGATGAGTGACTTGTAGTGAGGACTCTGATGTACTGGGCTCGAGCCCATTTATCTATTTTCCTATTATATGTATTGATGGACTGGATATGATTCACTTTTATTTACATGTTTCTGTGGACTTGTTTACATTTTTTGTATAAATACTTCTCTCTCTTGTGATCGAAAAGGGCCGGCAGAATTGGCATTTTGTAGTGGTTGCCTTCCCGAGATGTCGGTGCCACCGCAAAGCGGCAATTCTGGGCTAAGACCCCGGTGGTTGAAAAAGAAAAAAAGGGGGTCTTACACTCGACACCATGATTAAGAAAATCTGGCTAAAGCAAAAAGCGTTGAGTGAGGCATGCTCACTCAACGCTCTCAATACTTAAGATGCTGAAGAATCAAGAAAATTATTAAGGCAGAAAGGGTTGAGTGAGGAGTGCTCAATCAACGCTCTCAATGCCTAAAATACATAAAGCATGGCTAAGGAACAAGGAGTTGAGTAAGGCATGGTCACTCAACGCTCTCAACGCCAAGCATGCAGAAAAGGATTAAAAATAAGCTAAGGCAAAAAGCATTTAGTGAGGCTTGCTCACTCAACACTGTCAATGCCTATATAGATAGAATTCCATCTAAGTGCCTTGGCGTTGAGTGAAGCTCACTCACGCAATGCCTATTCTATTGATGCTTGATTTTGGCTACGTCCACAGGTGCTGACGTAAGCAAAAATAGCAAAATCGACAGAGTCAACTAATTTTAAATCAAGTACGGAGAAGCTACAGAACACGACAAACTCTGTCAGAAGCTACTGTACGCCTTCTTTGGTTAAAGAAAGTTGCAGCTGGAAGCTGCAGGTGGGCCCCACTTATTCCTAAGAGCCCTTGATCGGCAAACTATAAAAGGTAGAGATTGGCCAAGATACGGACAAATTTTAGGGCTTTATCGATTTAAAAAGGTACGGCTAGACTTCATCTCCCTCGCCATTGCTGCCGAGAAAAAGCTTGATGTTTTCCTATAAGGACAAAAAGTTCAGTTAGTTGGTGCCATCTTCACCTGCACTAGCAAGTTCAGAAGGTCTTCCTTCTAAGGGTGGAGCAGAAATAGAGAACAAGTTTCTGTAGATCAAGTTGCTTCTCAGTTTAGCAAGCTCAAATCTAAAGATCTACTTCTGAAGTTGAGAATAAGAAAGAACAAAGTTGTTGATTCTTTCCTGGGAAGGAAGAGGAGGTAAAACAGTTTACTGCTAATTACTTCTAGCTCAAGATCCTTGTAGCTATGAAGAAAGTTAGAGTTGAGATATCTCAGCTCAAGGGGTTATCATAGAGAAATTTCTTTGTGATAAATATAAATCTATAGCATTTCTATAGGATCCTTCTAGATCGGAGTTGTAGGGCTCTCTGAGCCTGAGGTAGGGAAAATTTTCCTGAGCCATAGGATCCAGTTTGGATCTGAGGTAGGTGGTAAATTGATCACTGAGCTATAGGAGTGGAATACTCTCTGAGAGTAGGACCTTTGGGTCAGAGGTTGGATCCCTAGTGGATTTGAGGTAGGGTTATCCTCCTAGCCTGAGTGTAGGGACTTTTCCCTGAGGTTGGTGATCTGCTGATCACTGAGCCATAGGCCCTTATTGCTGAGTTATAAGTCCTAGAGGAGATTGAGAGATCCTGATGGATCTGAGGTGTAAGCTCTTTGGAGTAGTGGTTTGGACAAGTGCCTTGACTAACAGGAAGATGGCAAGGTGGGAGGAGAGTGGATGTAGCCAAAAGTTGGGGAACCACTATAAATCTGTGTGTGCTTTTCTGTGTTGTTTTCTTTGTGCAAGTACTTGAAAGCTAATTACTACCAACACACTAAGTACTAAGGAAGATAAAATTAAAAGCTAATAATATCAGTGAAACAACCTATTAACCCTCATAGGTTGTAAGCTACCTTGAAAATAAAGACTTTCAAGTGGTACCAGAGGGAGGTTACTCAAAAAGGATCTAACCATCTGATTGATCTTCCAAGGTAGCAACAGTCTGTCCTTATGGTTTCAGGAGTGAACTATAAGGAGCTGGGTTCCATGAAGCTTCCTATCTGTAGGAAGGAAGGATTTGGCATCTAGAAGGAAAGGGTTAGGATGTTCATGGAAGCAGCTGAACCTAAAATCTTTATAACAGTTAAGGAAGGACCTTTCATCCCCATGAAAGTGTCTATTCAAGATGCAAACATCTAGACACCCAAGACGTATGCTGAGATGATAAAGGATATAATCATTCTTTCCACCATGGATAAGAGGGCTCAGAATATCATTGTCAATACAATTGATGATTCTACCCTTCAGAATCTGATTCATAGTACAAATGCAAAGGAAATGTGGGATAGTCTGGTGATCTACATGGAAGGCACAGAGGAGGTCAGGGATGATAGAAAGTCTATGCTCAACCAGGAGTATGAAGCTTTCAGACAGTCACAGGGAGAAGACATAGCCACCTGCTATGAATTTGTTTTAGGATTGTGAATGAACTAAGGACTTATAGAAGAATCTTTAGTCATTATAAGCTAAATGATAAGTTCCTTAGGTCTCTCACCAGAGACTGGGACACAAAAATATGTGCCATCAGAGAAATGGATAAGCTGGGTGACACTCCACCTCACACCCTATTTGGAAAACTGCTCTCTTATGAGATGCAGCTAACAGTCAGGAAATAGGAAAAGAACAACAACAAGTCTGAAGCCAAAGAGAAGACTGTGGCTTTCAAAGCTGAAGCCACAGGAAAAGCAGGAGAAGGTCCCCTTCTCCTCCAAGAAGACCAGCAGATTCAAACTGCTATGATTCAGAGGCATCAGACAGCAGCATCTCTTATGATGATTTTGCTATTTTCTCCAGGAAGCTCCATAGGCTGATGAAGAAGAAGCACTGGAAGAGTAGGCCCTCCACCTCAGCTCATCACTAGAAGAAGACCTCCAAGGAGGACAAGTATGGCTCTAAACCCAGTAAACAGAACTCTTCTAATATTATCAGTTACTATTGCAGCAAGCCAGGGCATGTCATTGCTGATTGCCCTGTGAAGAGAAGAGAGGATGGTAAGAAGAAATCTCACCAAAAGCACAAGGGCAAGAAAGAAAAGTACCTTGTGGCTAAGAAAGAGAAGAGCTGGACAGACTCATCATCATCACAGTCTGAAGAAGAGGAAGCCTATATTGGTCTAGTTGCTGCTGCTGCTGAATAGGAAATTGTTTCAATAGATGAAGACTTTCCTGCTGCAAGGTTATGAGTTAGGGCCCCTCTGACACTATTGGATAGTAACTTAGAGGTGGATGTTGATGATGAAGATGCCTATAACTGCCATGGACTAATGGCAATGACTGATAAAGAGGGCAGCCAGGATCAGCCTGGTCAAAGTCAGGTGCATTTCTGATAGTTTTACTTTCAAGAAAACCTAAACACCTAGAGGGGGGGGTGAATAGTTTCTACTTCTTTATAAAAACTTCTAGGCAGAATTCAATTTAATGGCTAACACAATAATCACAGCAATCACGGAAAATAAAACATCACAGATTGCACAATGTTTTATAGTGGTTCCCCAAGGTCTGGGTACATCCACTTTCCCCCTTCACCTATCTAGCAGTATGCTAGATTCGGCCAAACTTCCACTAATCTCAGATCAATAGATCCTACAACTCAGAACCCAACTGGTTCCTACAACTCAGGCACAACAGCCCTACCTCAGCCTTGCCCCAAGGCCTACAACTCAGAGAAGACCCTTCTCCTACACTCAGGCAAACAGCCCTACCACTCAGAGTTCAACACTCCTACACTCAGCCTTTATAACACAGGCTTACAACTCAGATCTGTGTAAACAGATCCTACAGAAATATAGAAAAGATTATTTAACTGTCTTGCCTAAATTGAGAGAGAAAAGGCCAAGATAATTCTTGATCAGCTGATGAAATCAACTGTATCTGAGCTTTCTTCAAAGCTTCTTGAATATGAACTTAGCTGAGTTGATTTCCAAACAGCTTCTTGAGAATCCACTGGTGGTTTCTTTCTTCTTCTTCAAATTCTGGCTTGATCTCTCTCTATCCAGCACTTTGAATGATTCTTCTGAATTCTGATTAGAACTCTTCTTTGATCTATCCTTAGATAGTCTTCTTAGATCTTCCGGAGAAGATCTTCTTAAGTGCCTAGCACTTTCTTGAAATGAATTGGATTGTAATCCTTCTCAACTTTTTGATTCTTATCAATGTTTTTTAAAAGTTACTTTCTCCTTCTGAATCTGTCTATTTATAGACTTTCTTCATGGTAACCGGCTGATCTGGTTTCTAACCGTTTTCTGACAAGTCTGACAGCTTCAGTTAACCGGTGGCAACCCACAGCTGTCAAGTCTTCAAACAAGTCCTGTGCCTTAGTCTTAAACCACAAGTTGTCGAGACAGTCTGTCAGAAAGTGTCGAGACCATCTGTCTATCTGTGTCAACACAATTGACTTTGGTGTCGACACAGTCTTCAGTGATGTCGACTAAGTTGCCTTTGAGTCGACACAGCTTCTTCTGAAAATAACTTGGTCTTGACTCTTCAGTGTGTCGACACAAGTCCTGTGTGTCGACACAGTTGTTGTAGAATCATAACTTAGTAAGTGTCGACTTAGCCTTCAGGTGTCGACACAGTCTTCTTTTAACCCTGCTATAATGTGTCGACTCAATCACAATGTGTCGACCCATTCTGCTGGTGTAGACAAACTTGAGGTCGACTATATTCTTCTGTGTCGACACATCCTGCTGGTGTCGACAAACTTGAGGTCGACTATATTCTTCTGTGTCGACACATTTTCCCAATGTTGAGGTCGACGCTTTTCTTCTGTGTCGACACAAATTCCCAGTGTTGTGTCGACTTACTTCTTCTGTGTCGACACTGCTTCCCAGTGTTGTGTCGACTTACTTCTTCTGTGTCGACACACTTTCCCAGTATTGTTGTAGACTAACTGCTATGTGTCGACACTGCTTCCCAGTGTTGTGTCGACTAATTTCTTCTATGTGTCGACACATCCTTCTCTATGTCGACACTTGGACTTAGAATTTTTCTGCATACTTTATTAATTCTTCACCTGCACATATCAACTCAAAACAACATCAAATACACCTTGATGTATATCATTGAGCTAAGTTGGGCTTCTTCAAATCAGGTACACATTTTCCAATGTACCCAACAATCTCCCCCTATTTGGAGAAGTCATAACCCTATAGCCAATGATATACACCATTTATAAACAGTACTAAATGATGATATATGACAAAAACACAGGGATACTTAATTATAAACAAAATAATAAAAACATCATAGATAAAACAATCTATCACAGATTTAAACAATATTTTGTTTATTACTGGGTAATGTTTGATTACATTGTTTTACATTTAATGATCACATCACAGCATTACAAAACATTATGAAGGAACTAAAACACAATCAGGATTGATCAGGCTCTTTAATGATAATCCCTTTGCCAGATTGAATTTTAGCTGTCACAGGAGCTTCTGATTTTTCAGCTATCTTCTTTCCTTTTAGATCAGCTTTCTTCTGAGCTTCTTCCTTGAGCCTTTGCCTTTCAAAATAGTGAAAAGGCTTTGGGAAGTACTTGCTTGGCTCCTTAGCATCTGGTGATAGCCTCCCCAGCTTAGCTTTCCTTCTGAATTGTACTATAGCTTCCTGTCTTGCCTCATACTTCTGCCATTCTATCTCATTGTACCACTTCCCTCTCTCATGAACTTTGTCTTGTACAGCCTTCCATGTAGTGAGTATTATGTTCCTTGAAGTAGGACTCCACTGCTCATAATCTGGCTTAAGTGCAGCCTGCTCTCTAAATCTCTTCTTTGCTAATAGAGCATCTTGCTGTTCTTTCAGGAAGGCCTCTGGCATTTCAACTTTCTCAATCACAACATTATTCACCTCCTTTGGAGGACTATACATATCCTGCACTTGCTTATCCAGAATATCAAAATCAGAAGGGGGGTAAATAACTTGGGCAACCTCAGGTTGGTTGCCTTCAAGTAGTCCTTATTGAATGCCTGATTCAGCCATCATATCATCATCACACAAGGGTGGACATCCCAAGGTGGCTCTTATACTATTTGTCACCCATTTAGAGTGCTCTTGGCCTGCATGAATCAATAACCTCTCCCCCTTTATGACTTCTCTGGTCATATGATCTCTGAGATCTTCCTTTTGAAATCTGATTTGTCCATCCAGATAATTGACACCCTCTTTAAAAAATAGTTTTAACTTTTGAAGCTTTTCAGATATTTCTTTTTGAGAGGTAGTGATTGCAGTCTTAACAGAAGCAATAGCAGCTTGAAAGTTCTTATCAAAATCTTCCATTTCTTTTGTTTTATCTGCAGGCAGGCCTGAAACAATCTTTTTCAATTCCTTTATTATCTCATGATGAGATTCAGTTAAATTATCATTCATTCTTAACTAATTTTCCAAGACATAGCTTTGGTTCAGGACAACATCATCTACCTTTTTAGTAATAGCCTCCTGTTGTTGAGCTAGATAAACCACAGCATGGCCTCCTTTTTGGAAGCAATCTGTCATTTCTGTCTTATGCATGTTGACTTGAAACTGGATGGACTTTATATCCTGAGCTAAGTCAAACTGCATAGACTTGCTATTTTCATCAACATACTTTTCCAGAGCCATTCTTTGTTCATCCAATTTCACCTGTAGATCTACCATAAACTTGTTATGATCAAAGGCAGGAGATACTTGTTGAGGTGTTGTTTGTAAAGCCTGCTTATAATTCTTGCTTCTTCTCTTAAATACAACAAGTTTTCTTTTCTTGGCCATCCTGGCTTCTTCAGTTTCAGTATCAGACGAAGTATCTAGGAGAACTCTTTCTTGAGGAGGATGAAGTGTATCTGTCCCAGTGACCTGTTGCTCAGTCTCAACATCCACTGGCTCCCCCTCAACCTGTGGCTCAACCTCAGCTTCCTGATCAATTTCCATACCTATGGACTTTTCAATTTCTTGTCCTCCTCCTACTTTATCAGTAGTAGTATCAGCATCAGGGAATAACTCCTCCAGAGTAAATTCCAGTTGAGCTGTATCTTCTGCAGCAGTTAAATTTTGAGATAAGTCTAACTGTGCATCCTCTTGCACTTGTACTGACAACAGCTTCTCCTGTACTCGTTCAGTAATTGTAGTATCTAGAGTGGAAGTGGACACTAGCTCCCCCTGAACCTGTGCAGTAATAAGAATATGAGCAATGTCTTTTATAGTAAAATACATTAGCTCCCCCTACACTTGTACCTGATTAGGAGTAGATACATTTTGAGCAGGAGAGTGAACTGGCTCCCCCTGCATCTGTGCAGGTGTTGACACTTGCTGGACTATAGTTGAGTCAGGCTGTTCTTCAACCTGTGTCCTGAGTGGGTCTTCTTGTTGTTGTTCAGTTTCTTGAGTTTGAGAAGGGGATTTCACAGGGGTGTCTGGCCTGCTCTCGTCAGGCACATCCTTGGACAGCACCCTATCCCACCTAGAGAACAGTCTCATATCCATCCTTCTCATATGATTGATCTTAGTCCCTGGCAGTTGCTGCATCACTTCAGGAATCACTCCAGTGAGATATAAGCTCATGATTCTAGCCATATTGGGCTTCTTGATTCCTTCTTTGATCTTGTCAAAGAGAACTCCTGACCAATCAGTAGGAATTGTAAAAACAATCCTGGTCATAAGGCTGAACATATAGACAGAAATCCTATCATGTCCACCTGTCTTGTAGAGGATCACTTTCCCAACAATTTCAGATAAGAACTTCCCTTGCTGATTCATACCCTTCCTGTTGAATGCAACTCCAATCTTCATGCTCGAGTCCAGTCCACACCATTGAAGGGCTTCCCTTGTCTTAGAACTAGGAACTTCCTCTTCATTCTCAACTACTTGTAATTGAAAGATCTTTCTTAAGCTTCTTGGAGTAATCTTGACCTTAGTCCCTTGAACATTGGACTTAATCTTGAGGCCATTTGAGTGGACTGATGCAGAGATAAAGAACGCGTGCACCTCCTTCTTCCAGATTTTAGTCGGTTCTGAGAGTAGAAATTCTAACCCTGACTCGGAGAGGAGGGTGATAACCCCTTGAACATCTGGCGGCGCATCTGCAAAGGCCTGGCGCACCAACTCATACCCCTCATTGACGTTGTCTTCAATCCTTGGCGCCATCGATTCGTCGAGAAAGCTTGAGAGAAGAGAGAAAGATAGACTGTCGACACAGGGTTTTAGTCTCGAAAACCTTGGAAGCGTGTCGACAGAAAGCGTTTTTCACCTATTTATACCTTCTGTTGAAAGAAGTTCAAAAGGCGCCAAAAACAGACTAAATGTGTCGACACAGACGGAATGTGTCGACACAAACTTCTATTGTCTCGACATTACTTCAGCCTACTATGTGTCGACACCAATTTGTGGTTATGTCGACACCTTGGATACATAGTAGATAGACAGAAATTCTGTGTCGACTCTAAGGATAAGTGTCGACACATATTCTGTAAGTGTCGACATCATTATCCTGGTTGAGTCGACATTACATTTCTGGTTAAGTCGACAATATAACTCTTAAGTGTCGACACATATTCTCTGTGTCGACACAATATTTCTAACTTGTCGACACTATTTCTCTGAGTCGACACATAATTACTGAATGTGTCGACACATTCTTACTTAGCCAATTTCTGTTGGTTCAACACCACTTGTAAGTGTTACTTCAATGTGTCCTTTTTTAACACTTAATTATGTTGTTATTACTTTAACGTACTTACATTCCACTTCAATTGCATTGTTAATGATTTTGTTAATACGTTAATCAATGGTTAACATACCTAATTCAATTTTGAATTTATTGAATTTGGTTTCATCTAAAGGCTTAGTAAATACATCTGCTATTTGATAATCTGTTTTTACAAATTCCAATGAGATGTCTCCTTTTTCTACATGTTCTCTAAGAAAATGGTATTTGATTTCTATATGCTTAGTTCTACTATGAGAAACTGGATTATTAGCAATAGAAATAGCACTCTTAGAATCACATAAAAGGGGTGTTCTACTTACCTGAATACCATAATCCTTAAGCTGATGCTGCATCCACAATAGCTGTGCACAGCAGCTTCCAGCTGCAACATACTCTGACTCAGTTGTGGAAATTGCCACACTGGTCTGCTTTTTACTACTCCATGATATTAGTCTTCCTCCCAGGAATTGACAAGTACCTGTAGTACTCTTTCTATCCTCTCTACATCCTGCAAAATCTGCATCTGAATAGCCTGTTAGTTGAAAATCTCTATTCCTAGGGTACCAAAGACCTAGATTAGGTGTGCCCTTAAGATATCTCAGAATCCTTTTGACTGCAGTATAATGAGATTCTTTAGGACAGGCTTGGTACCTAGCACAGACACATGTTGCATACATAATGTCTGGTCTACTAGCAGTGAGATATAGTAGAGACCTAACTATTCCTCTATACAATGATTCATCAACAGGTTTACCTGCCTCATCTTTGCATATAGGCATACTTGTTCCCATAGGAGTTCTCATGGTGGAGGATGACTCCATACCATATTTCTTAATTAATTCTTTGGTGAACTTAGACTGGGATATGGACAATCCATCATCAGTCTGTCTTACTTGGAGTCCCAAGAAGAACTTAAGTTCTCTCATACTGCTCATCTCAAACTTCCCTTGCATAAGTTTGGCAAACTTTTTACAAAGGTTGTTTTCAGTAGATCCAAAGATTATGTCATCAACATAGATCTGAACTAAGATGATCTTACCTTTGGATTCCCTAAGGAATAGTGTTTTGTCTATCTTTCCTCTTGAGAATTTATTCTCAATGAGGAAGGTAGATAGTGTTTCATACCAAGCCCTTGGAGCTTGTTTTAACCCATACAAAGCTTTCCTAAGCTTATACACAGAATCAGGTTTAAGAGGATCTACAAAACCTGATGGCTGCTCTACATATACTTCTTCTTTAAGATCACCATTCAGAAATGCTGACTTCACATCCATCTGGTATACTTTGAAGTCTTGGTAGGCTGCATAGGCAAGGAACATTCTGATTGCCTCCAGCCTTGCTACTGGAGCAAAGGTTTGATCAAAGTCAATCCCTTCTTCCTGCCTGTATCCTTTTGCAACTAACCTTGCTTTATTCTTCACTATTATCCCACATTCATCTAGCTTGTTCCTATAGATCCACTTGTTGCCAATTATGTTGTGGCCTCTTGGTTTAGGAACAAGCTCCCAGACTTTGCACCTTCTGAATTGATTCAGCTCCTCTTGCATAGCATCAATCCAGTGCTGGTCTTGGATAGCTTCTTCAAACTTCTTAGGTTCCATTTGAGACAAGAAACTTGAATGCAAAACTGTGCTTTGATTTCTGCTTCTAGTTTGCACTCCTTGTCTTGGATCACCAATTATCTGATCAGCAGGATGATCTCTTAGATATCTTACAGCTGGAGGAAGATTCCCTTCAGGTTGAGCATCTCCAGCTTCTTCATTCTGCTGAACCTCTTGGTTTTCATCAGTTTCCATTATCTCTTGTACTCCCCCTGGACAGCAGCCTTCATTTTCCAATGCTCCATCTTCCTTTGAAGCTTCAGCAATGGAGAGCTTGTCCATCCTCTTGCTTATACCTGTTGAGTCATTTGATCTACAAGACAACTCACAATTGATTAATCTTGTTTCATCAAATACAACATGCACAAATTCTTCAACAACTTGAGTAGTTAAGTTGAAGACTCTATAGGCCTTACTATTTGTGCTGTACCCAACAAATATCCCATCCTGGGATTTGGCAGCAAACTTAGTCAAATATGACTTGCCATTGTTAAGTATATAGCACTTGCAACCAAAGATCCTAAAATAGGATAGATTTAGTTTTCTGCCTTTCACAATCTCATAGGGAGTCTTTCTGTGGCTTTTGGTGATAGAAGCCCTATTGATGACATGACAAGCAGTGTTAACTGCCTCAGCCCAAAAATATTCTGGGAGAGAGGTGTCACTCAATAGAGTTCTACCAGCTTCAATTAATGTTCTATTCTTTCTTTCAGCAATTCCATTTTGCTGAGGTGTTCTAGGTGAGGAGAACTCTTGGAAAATCCCGAAGTCTTTACACAAGTTTGTTATGCTTTCAGATTGAAACTCAGTACCATGGTCACTTCTAATTTTGACCACTGTACTATTCAGTTCATTCTGAATTTTCTTTACAAAATTAAGTAATACACTTGGGGTTTCAGATTTTTGTCTCAGAAAGAACACCCATGTAAATCTAGAATAGTCATCTACAACCACAAAAGTTTAGACCTTCCTACCTAGACTATGAACTGGCATAGGACCAAAAAGATCCATATGCAAGAGGTATAAGCACCTCACAGAATCCTTGTTTTCAAGGCTTTGAAAGGAGGATTTTGTCTGCTTTCCCTTTTGACAAGCTGAGCATATCCCTTCCTTTATACACTTAATTTGAGGTCCATTCCTCACTAGCTCTTTGCTAAAGAGTTGGCCCATTGTCTTGTAGTTTAGATGAGCCAATCTCTTGTGCCACTTAACACAATGAGAAGAATTGTCATCAGCTACAAGACAGATGGGAGAAGCCTTATTCTCACATTCAAAATTAAGACAATATACATTTCTCTTCCTATACCCAGTCAATATGATCTTTTGATCACTTGACCTCTTGATATGACATCCATCTTTAACAAATGAAATGTCATATCCTAAATCACTTAGTTGGCTTATGCTTATTAGATTATGTTTCAAACCTTTTACATAAGCCACTTGAGTGATAGTAATTAGGTTAGAAGAAATGTTACCAAACCCTTTGATGACTCCTTTTTCAGATCCACCAAAGATCACTTTAGGTCCATCTTTGACAGATGAATACTCCTTCAGCAGCCCCTTTGTTCCAGTCATGTGCCTGGAACAACCACTATCCAAGTACCATATAGGGGCATGGTTACTTGGATTCACCTGCAATACAGAATTACTTTCCCTTAGAACCCAAGTAAGTCTTGGGTCCTTGGTTCAGGTTAGCATTAATAAAGCTATCATAACCTCTTCTAATAGGTAGACTCTTATTCTTTATAACACTTGTGTTATACCAGCAGTCTAATGCAAAATGGCCTCTCTTGCCACAGCACCAACATTCAAACTTATTGTATCTAGATCTAGATACATCCTTGTCAGAAGAATTTCTGTTCATTGCTGGTGCTGTTGCAACTTCACCTACTGATTTCTTAAAACCATTGGGTTTATGACCATAGGTAGGCCTGCTTGCATTTACACCCTTGTTCTTCAGAACATTAGTCTTAATATGACCTTGAATGTCTTCATGATCATATTTGTTAGAAGGCACTTTCACCTTACTAAACTTTATGGGGACTGAAAGGTTTAGTGGCTGAACAGGAGCTTTGCCTTTCCTCTTGAATCTGCCAGCCCTGGAGTTACCTTTAAATCCTAATCCAGCCTTACCCTTTTGAGTGACAAATTCATCTATCAAGGGTAAGACAGATTTTGGCTTAGAGTAACTAGCCACTAAATCCCTTTCAATTCTAAGTCTGGCCTCCAGACTCTTCACTTGATTATTAGTATAATTAATTGTGCCCATCTGAATAATAGTTATATTCTTCAGCTTGGCAATTTCATTTAATTTTTGATCAATAACTTTTTCTAACTCAGTTGTAGCAAACCTTAGTTCAGCAATTTCCTGAGCCTGAGATTTAACCAGGTTCTTGCTTTTCTTAAGGGCCTGCAACAGGTCCCCATACTTGTCTATCAATTGATAGACATCTCCTTCAGATTCAGATGCATCTACATCTGTTGATGCAGATGTAGCTGATTCTTCACTTGTACAACAAACAGATGTAATAGAAGGACATTGTACCTTATTATGACCAGATTGATTCTGGCATATGTCCTCTTCTGATCCTGCCATCAGCCTCATACAATGATGATCCTTTTGTTCATTGATGGAGTCTAGCAACTGCAGAAACTCCTCTTCTTCAGATGCAGCATATAGTCCAATATATGCTTCAGCTTCAGATTCTGACTCTGAAGTTGACTGGTCTGTTAGACTCTTTTCTTTCTTTGCAACAAAGGATTTCTCCTTCTTGCCTTTCTGATAAGTCTTCTTTTTGTCTGAAGATTCCTTTCTCTTATCAGGACAGTCAGCCACTACATGTCCAGGCCTATTGCAACAATAGCAGACAATCTTTGAAGTAGTGGCTTTGCTGGGCTTTGATCTGCTCTTCTCTTTCCTTGATGACCTCTTCTTCTTATAATAGTCATCAACTTGCTGTGATGGGGAAGGCCTAGACTTCCACTGCTTCTTCTTCAAGAACCTCTGGAATTGTCTTGTGAATGCAGCAAAATCTGCATCTGAATCACAGCTTTCAGATCCCTTGTTTGAACTTTCAGAACTATCTTCTGTAACTTCCTTAGGAGGAGATGGTGATTTCCTCCTATTCTTTCTAGTGGCTTCTGCATTGAATGCCACAGCCTTTTCTCTATGCTCTCCTCTTGAATTCTTTTCCTCCTCCTTCCTCACCATAAGTTGCATTTCATAGGATAGCAACTTTCCAAACAGGGTTGGAGGAGATATCTCTGCCAATTTAGCCACTTCTCTTATGGCACAGATCTTTGTATCCCAATCCTTTGATAAGGATCTTAAGAATTTGTCATTCAGTTCATAGGTACTGAAGACTCTTCCATAGGAAATTAGCTTATTCACAATTCTATAGAATTTCTTATAGCACTCAGTTATGCTATCAGATTTTCCTTGTCTAAAGCTTTCATACTCCTGATTTAGCATAGACTTCCTGTCCAGCCTTACTTCTTCAGATCCCTCCATGTAGACAATCAATGTGTCCCACATCTCCTTGGAGGTCTTGCAGTGAATCAGATTCTGAAATGTTGAATCATCTATGGCACTAACAATAATGTTCTGAGCTCTTTTATCCATGGTTGCCAAGATGATTTCATCCTTGGTCATTTCTGAATAACTCTTTGGAGTTTGGATATTTTCATCAAGAACTGATACCTTCATTGGAATGAAGGGGCCTTCCTGTACTGTGATGTAAATTCTTGGGTCAGATGCTTCCATAAACAGTCTGACTCTTTCTTTCCAGATCCCAAAGATTTCCTTCCTGCATATGGGTAATTTCATAGACCCTAGCTCCTTATGATTCTCTCCAGAACCCATCTTCTTGAATCTTGAATCTGCCTTTCAGATCTACCTCAGACTGTTAAGTCCTTTTTGAGGAACCTCCCTCTGATACTACTTGATAGTTTTACTTTCAAGACAACCTAAACACCTAGAGGGGGGGGGGGTGAATAGGTTCTACTTCTTTATAAAAAAAATCTAGGCAGAATTCAATTTAATGGCTAACACAATAATCACAGCAATCACAGAAAATAAAACATCACAGATTGCACAATGTTTTATAGTGGTTCCCCAAGGTCTGGGTACATCCACTTTCCCCCTTCACCTATCTAGCAGTATGCTAGATTCGGCCAAACTTCCACTAATCTCAGATCAACAGATCCTACAACTCAGAACCCAACTGGTTCCTAAAACTCAGGCACAACAGCCCTACCTCAGTCTTTCCCCAAGGCCTACAACTCATAGAAGACCCTTCTCCTACACTCAGGCAAACAGCCCTACCACTCAGAGTTCAACACTCCTACACTCAGCCTTTATAACACAGGCTTACAACTCAGATCTGTGTAAACAGATCCTACAGAAATATAGAAAAGATTATTTAACTGTCTTGCCTAAATTGAGAGAGAAAAGGCCAAGACAATTCTTGATCAGCTGATGAAATCAACTGTATCTGAGCTTTCTTCAAAGCTTCTTGAATATGAACTTAGCTGAGTTGATTTCCAAACAGCTTCTTGAGAATCCACTGGTGGTTTCTTTCTTCTTCTTCAAATTCTTGCTTGATCTCTCTCTATCCAGCACTTTGAATGATTCTTCTGAATTCTGATTAGAACTCTTCTTTGATCTATCCTTAGATAGTCTTCTTAGATCTTCCGGAGAAGATCTTCTTAAGTGCCTAGCACTTTCTTGAAATGAATTGGATTGTAATCCTTCTCAACTTTTTGATTCTTATCAATGTTTTTTAAAAGTTACTTTCTCCTTCTGAATCTGTCTATTTATAGACTTTCTTCATGGTAACCGGCTGATCCGGTTTCTAACCGTTTTCTGACAAGTCTGACAGCTTCAGTTAACCGGCGGTAACCCACAGCTGTCAAGTCTTCAAACAAGTCCTATGCCTTAGTCTTGGACCACAAGTTGTCGAGACAGTCTGTCAGAAAGTGTCGAGACCATCTGTCTATCTATGTCGACACAATTGACTTTGGTGTCGACACAGTCTTCAGTGATGTCGACTAAGTTGCCTTTGAGTCGGCACAGCTTCTTCTGAAAATAACTTGGTCTTGACTCTTCAATGTGTCGACACAAGTCCTGTGTGTCGACACAGTTGTTGTAGAATCATAACTTAGTAAGTGTCGACTTAGCCTTCAGGTGTCGACACAGTCTTCTTTTAACCCTGCTATAATGTGTCGACTCAATCACAATGTGTCGACCCATTCTGCTGGTGTAGACAAACTTGAGGTCGACTATATTCTTCTGTGTCGACACATCCTGCTGGTGTCGATAAACTTGAGGTCGACTATATTCTTCTGTGTCGACACATTTTCCCAATGTTGAGGTCGACGCTTTTCTTCTGTGTCGACACAAATTCCCAGTGTTGTGTCGACTTACTTCTTCTGTGTCGACACTGCTTCCCAGTGTTGTGTCGACTTACTTCTTCTGTGTCGACACACTTTCCCAGTATTGTTGTAGACTAACTGCTATGTGTCGACACTGCTTCCCAGTGTTGTGTCGACTAATTTCTTCTATGTGTCGACACATCCTTCTCTGTGTCGACACTTGGACTTAGAATTTTTCTGCATACTTTATTAATTCTTCACCTGCACATGTCAACTCAAAACAACATCAAATACACCTTGATGTATATCATTGAGCTAAGTTGGGCTTCTTCAAATCAGGTACACATTTTCCAATGTACCCAACAATTTCCTATCCAATTCTATGTCTAGGTATGAGACAAGTCCCTATACAGAAGCCTCTTCATCTAATGGTGAAGATGATTCTTGCTCAGAAGGTGATGTCAATAAACTGATTGACAGATATAGTCAACTTCTGGTTGCCTTTAAGAAATGCAAGAAGTTGACTAAGAAGTAGGCTATGGAGATTTTGTCTCTTCAGCCTACTGCTTCTCAGCTTGCTAAAATAGCTTATGTGATGAATCAAACAATGAGGGAACTCAGTCAACTGAAAACCCTGTTAGGCATCCAGATATAGACTATCAAGAGCAATAATAGTCTCATTAAAGATCTTGAAGAAAAGCTCCAGAGGGAGAAAGCTATTGTGTCCATTTTCTCTCAGCCTAATACAGTGTTGCCTTTGATAGACTCCTCCTCATAGAAGGGAAAGAAGGGGTTGGGCTTCAAAGGTAACACAAGACCTGCCCATCCCAAAGGGAAAGGGAAAGTTCCAATTGTGCCTATGGAATCTAGGCCACCTATCCCTATCAAGAGGGTGAAATTCCCTTCATATAGGCATGACCAGGAAAGTATATATAGTCACTATATGAATGGTGCTTCCACAATTAGAACAAAAGATCTTCTTAGCCATTGTGGAAGGTATAGCAGGGTAAGTACCTTTAAGGCTGCCCATGAAGAAATTTAAATAGCCCATCAAGGACCATTTGTTTTTGGTGCTACAGCTCCCCCCCCCCCTCAAAAATGTTGCTGCAGCCAATTTTCAGAACCTGTCAGCACAGAATCTGACTAAGGGTCAGTCTGTTAGCTTGCCTGATATGGCTATTTCTGATGCTATCAAGAGCACTCTGTCTGAAAAGAAATGTTCTGCTAATAGGATCCAGAACAAGAAATATAAGCTAGCAAGCAGATTAACCTTCAGTCAAATCCTTGTTGAAAGCAATCAAAAAATGGTCGTTGCACCTCTTCCTTCTGTCAAGACTACAGTAAAATCTACTACAGGGCCTACACAGAAAAGAAGATACAATATACATGACTGCTGGTGCTGTGTCAAGGTAGGTCATTATGCCATTGGCTGCTGGCATAATCCTAAGGTGGTCAGATCTAGAGTGAGTCCACCAGTCAGAAAATTTTTTGGTGGACATGTTCAGTGTCAATCTAATGTGCACCTAGGACCCAATAGAAATTAGGGCCCTAAGGTAAAGTAAACTTCTTAACGCAGGTTAGTTCAAGTGGCCATACCCCAATATGGTACTTGGACAGTGGTTGTTCCAAGCACGTGAATGGAATAAGGAGCAACTTGAAGGAGTTCACCCTAGTGAAAAATGGACCCAAGGTTATCTTTGGTGGTTCTGATAGAGGGGTAACTAGAGGCTTTGGTAAGATTACCAATGGCATAGTCACTATCAAAAAAGTGGCTTATGTTGAAGGGTTAAAATACAACCTTAAAATCATAAGCCAACTCTCTGATCTTGGCTATGTTATTGTCTTCCATAAGGATGAGTGCCTGATTAGGAGGTATAGTGACTAAGAGGTCATATTGATAGACACTAGGAGTGGAAATATTTATTGTTTAAACATTCTATGTCTGGACTCAAATTCTCCTATTTGTCTTGTAGCAAATGAAAAAGTCTCATATTGTGTCCAGTGGCACAAGAAACTAGCTCACTTGAATTACAAGACTATTGACAATCTCTTTGGTCAAGAGCTAGTTAGGAATGGTGCAAATGTGAAATGCACCAAGGATAACATTTGCTCAGCTTGCCAAAAGGGTAAGCAGACCAAAGCTTCGTTCAAGGGCACTAGTTCCAAAGACTCTGTGAGGTACTTATACCTCTTGCATATGGACCTATTTGTTCTTATGTCTGTTCATAGTCTTGGTAGGAAATTCTACACCCTTATGGTGATTGATGACTATTCCAAGTTTACTTGGGTGTTCTTTCTCAAGAAAAAGAATGAGACCCTTGATATCTTCATCAAGTTTGTCAAGCAAGTTCATAATGAGTTTAACAGTTCTGTGGTCAAATTCAGAAGTGACCATGGAACTGAATTCCAATCTGAATGCATGATAGATTTCTGTGAAGTGCAAGTGATTCATCATGAATTTCCATCTCCTAGAACTCCCCAGCAAAATGGGATTATTAAGAGGAAAAATAGAACTCTCATAAAGGCTATAAGAACCTGTTTTGTGACATATCACTCCCAGAATATTTCTAGACTGAGGCAGTAAATAGTGCATGTCATGTCCTCAATAGGGCCTCTGTCACAAAAAGCCATAAGATGACTCCTTATGAGATCTTGAAGGGTAAAAAACCAAATCTGGGCTATCTAAGAATCTTTGGTAGTAAGTTCTATGTGCTCCATAATGGAAAGTCCGATGTGACTAAGTTTGCTGCCAAATCTTTTGATGGAATTTTTGTTGGGTACATCAATCATAGTAAAGCCTATAGGGTATACAACTTGAAAATCCAAGTTGTAGAAGAGTCTGTGCATGTAGTCTTTGATGAGTCTAGCATGATTAATAGGAAGCTACCAAGCTCCTCTTCCAGTACTATAGGTACAGAACAGATGATGGACAATATGACCATCAAGTAAGCAGAACCAGTTATCCAAGATGAAGTGGATACTCCAGAAGGCCTACCAGACACACTTGGAGTAGAGGATGATCAGCAAGAGGCTATTCCTGAAGCTATTGCTGAAAGAAGATTACCTCCAGCAATTAGGCATTTAAGAGACCATCCTATTCACCAAATATTTAGTGAACCAAGCCATGGAGTGGTGACAAGAAGCAGAAATTTGTATACAGCTATGTACGCAAGCTTCCTATCACAAGTGGAGCCAAAGAAGTTTGAAGAGGGCAACATAGATCAATTCTGCATAATGGCTATGCAAGAGGAACTAAACCAGTTCAAAAGATGCAATGTTTGGAAGCTGTTTCCAATACCTCATGGACATAATGTCATTGGAGTCAAGTTGATTTACAGAAACAAACTTGATGAAAATGACATTATAATAAAGAATAAAGCAAGATTAGTATCTAAGGGGTACAGAGAGGAAGAAGGCATTGATTTTGATCAAACCTTCGCCCCTGCAGCAAGGTTGGAGGCCATAAGATTGTTCCTTGCATATGCTACACATAAGGGATTAAAGGTCTACCAGATGGATGTGAAGTCAGCCTTCCTGAATGGTGACTTAAAAGAGGAAGTCTATGTTAAGCAGCCTCCTGGTTTTGTAGTTTCTAACTCACCTGATTGTATTTATAGACTTAGAAAAGCTCTATATGGGCTAAAGCAAGCCCCTAAAGTTTGGTATGAGACTTTGTATAGCTTCCTCATTGAGAACAAATTCTCAAAGGGGAAGATAAACAAGACCCTATTCCTAAGGGAATCTAAGGGCAAGATCATCCTAATTCATATCTATGTAGACGACATCATCTTTGGATCTACTGATGACAACCTCTGTAGGAAGTTTTCCAAACTTATGCATGGGATGTTTGAGATGAGCAGTATGGGTGAACTTAAGTTCTTCTTGGGTCTCAAAGTAAGACAGACTGATGATGGCTTGTCCATATCCTAGTATATGTTCACTAGAGAGATAATAAAGAAATTTGGTATGGAGAATTCCTCCACCATGAGAACTCCAATGGGGTCAAGTATGCCCATATGCAAAGATGAGGTAGGGAAACCTGTTAAATAAACTTTGTATAGGGGGATAATTGGTTCCCTTCCCTATCTTACTGCAAGTAGGTCAGACATCATGTATGTTACATGTGTTTGTGCTAGGTATCGGGCTTGACCCAAAGAATCTCATTACTCTACTACAAAGAGAATTCTGAGGTATCTTAAGGGCACACCAGATCTTGGTCTATGGTACCATAGGAATGGGGAGTTTGAACTAACTGGCTATTCATATGCAAGCTTTGCAGGCTGTAAAGAGGACAGGAAGAGCACATCTGGCACCTATCAATTCCTAGGTGGAAGACTAGTTTCATGGAGCAGCAAGAAGCAAATTAATGTTACAATTTCAACTACAGAGTCAGAGTACATCTCAGTAGGTAGCTGATGTGCTCAGTTGTTGTGGATCCAGCATCAGCTCCAGGACTACAACCTTCAGATAAATAGAAGTCCTCTATTTTGTGATTCTACTAGTGCTTTTTATATTTCTAGGAATCTTGTCTCCCATAGTAGGACTAAGCACATTGAAATCATATATCATTTCATTAGGGAGCATGTGGAATGTGAAGATATCAACCTTGAGTTTGTCCCAACTGACAAGCAAGTGGCTGACATCTTCACTAAGCCACTAGATGAAGCAAAGTTTAACACCTTTAAGTTTGAGTTGGGTATGTTAAACTTGGTATAACGTCAATTGCTCCTCATTTAGTTCAGGTTATTTTGTATCTTATAGATGGAATTGTTCTTCAGTAAAATAAAGACTCTTCAAGTGATATACCTTTAGTGGCATCATGGTTGTACAACCCCGTGTCCGCCGAAGGGGCCCAAGCAGGCAGGCGGATCGAGCCCCCCGCTCGCCTCTCCTAGGCGGGCCGGGCCCCAGCCGCCTCTCTCAGGCGGGCCAGCCCCCGCTCGCCTCTCCTAGGCGGGCCGGGCCCCAACCGCCTCTCTCAGGCGGGCCAGCCCCCGCTCGCCTCTCCTAGGCCGGCCGGGCCCCAGCCGCCTCTCTCGGGCGGGCCAGCCCCCGCTCGCCTCTCCTAGGCGGCCCGGCCCCCAGCCGCCTCTCTCAGGCGGGCCAGCCCCCGCTCGCCTCTCCTAGGCGGGCCGGGCCCCAGCCGCCTCTCTCAGGCGGGCCAGCCCCCGCTCGCCTCTCCTAGGCGGGCCGGGCCCCAGCCGCCTCTCTCAGGCGGGCCAGCCCCCCGCTCGCCTCTCCTAGGCGGGCCGGGCCCCAGCCGCCTCTCTCAGGCGGGCCAGCCCCCCGCTCGCCTCATCCAAGCGAGCCGGCCCCAGCCGCCTCTCCCAGGCAGATCAGCTGCTGCCCACCTCCCCCCAAATGACAGGAGGTGACCTGGCAAGAGGTGCGTATAACCAGCCAGAACAGCGGGGTTTGGCTATTGGCAGGCCAATCCGAGGGGCTCTTTAGTAAATTCATACCACCAGAGGCGGGTTATTCGCAGACCATCCGAGATAATCTATAAATAGGACGCAATGGGTAATTCAGAAGGCACGCTTTCTGTTCTCAAGTCTTATAGCGCTTTCTGAGTTACCTTAGCCCGGCAACTGGTTAAGGAGGGGAAGCGCTCTAAGATCTTCCGGGTGTGTAGTGGGACCTCCGAGTCGGGCCCTTGGTCCTGTCCTTTGTTCTTCTCCCCCTCATTGTTTCCCTTGTAGGAGCGAAGTAAGTGCGAGACCACCCCTTCCCCAAGGGTCGAACTCCACAGAGGCCGGTTTCCGGTTTCAACATTTTGGTGCGGTGAGCGTGGAACGTGGTCAGCAAGGAAAACCTTCAGCAGGCTCGATGACTGGAGAAGAAGGACAAGGATCAGGCAGGGGCAGCTCGCCACCCCTCCCCCACCCCCAGCGGCGAGCGTGTCGGCGGAACTTAGGGAGGAGATCCTCGGGCTCGTTAGGACCGCCCTCGGCATGCGAGCGGAGAGCGCGACACCGGTAGTTCCAGTAGTCGCCGCTCCCGCACTCGGCGACGACGCGCCGCTCAGGAGACCGGGGAAGGAACCCGCCGAGAGAGGCGAGCGCGAGTTCCAGGGGCGAGTTCTGTTCCCCGGCTCGGCCGCAGAATACCATTTTGGCGAGACGGCGGGGAGAGAGTTCCCCCCTCGCCCCGCTGAGGGAGGAAGCCCCTTCAGCGAGTTCGTCTCCTCCGCCCCAGTTCCAGAGGGGTTTCGTGAGCCGGAGATGACCTACTACTCCGGGAAGGGAGACCCCGTCCACCACATCCAGTGGTTTGAGGACATGGTCTCTATTCGACAGATGTCAGACGGCTTCAAGTGCCGACTCTTCGCCATCACCCTCCGAGAGAAGGCGAGAGAATGGTTCCACCAGCTCCCGACCGAGTCCATCTACTGCTTCGAGGACCTGCGTCGGGGGTTCATGTTGAGGTTCACCACTTCCAAGAAGACGAAGAAGCAGGTGGAGACCTTGTTCCGTGTCAAGCAGAGGGTGGGAGAGACCCTGGGGAGTTACCTGGATAGATTCCAAGAGGAGTTGTCCCAAGTGCAGGAGATGCCAGGGCACACCATGATGGTGGCCTTCACCCTGGGTCTCCAATCCGGGTTCTTTGCAATGGAACTCAAGAGGTCTCCCCCAGTATCTTTTGAGGCGCTCCTGGAGAGGGCAGCTAGGGAGGCCGATATGGAGGCGGCGCATCCGGAGTTTGCCCGAAGGTTGGCCAGGTGGGCCGTGGAGGAAGAGAGGCCAAGGGGTGGCCGAGGGAAGGAAGAGAGAAGGGCTGAGCCCCGGCAGAGGGAACAGCCGCCGCCGCAGCAGCATCAGCAGCAGCCCAGGCAGGGGCGACATGAGCCGAACTTCCGGCTGGGGTGGAGACCCGAGTGGCAGGAGCCCGGGGCAAGGAGAGGGTTCCGTGGAGGGGACTACCGTCAAGGAGGACAGGGCCAGTTTTACCCTCCAGGCGGGATGCAGGGCCAGAGGCCGGCCCTTCCCGACCAGGAGCAGGCTATGGCCATAGCACTGGGGGAGAGGAGAAGAGCGATACGGAGAAGGAGAAGGGATGTGAGGGTGGAGTTGCCTTACTACGACTTCCATCAGGAGGAGGGGCACGCCACAGCCGCGTGTCCAGAGTTCCTCGAGATGAGGGGCAACCGGGAGCAGCAACAACAACAACAGCGTCCGGAAGTGCGGATTGAGGAGATCCGGCCTCGGGCGGAGGAGGGTCGGTGCGAAGACCGGGTGGATGTGGGCTCCCGAGGAAGGATCGGAGCGATCCACGGGGGGGCTGGGATCGAGGCTTCCCGCAAGTCGAGCCTCCACACTATGTACCGCAGGAGCGTTGGATCCACGTCCCAGTCCCCGCCCCCGGACGAGAAAATCACCTTTTCCAGGGAGGATATGCCGGGTCACGAGGACCCCTTCTACGATGCGCTGGTCATCCAGACAGCCATCGAGGACTTCACCGTCCCCCGGATCCTCGTCGACAACGGGAGCTCGGTCAACGTCATCTTCAAGAAGGCGTTCGACGCAATGAAGGTGGAGGCTCGAAGGGTGTTGGCCTCGGACGGACCTCTGTTTGGCTTCTCAGGGGAGAGGAAGGAGGTTGAGGGAGGAGTGGGACTCCATGTCATTCTGGGGGGGCAGTCCCGCAACTGCAAGTTCGTCATCGTGGACGCCCCCAGTAGCTACAGCGCCATCTTCGGGAGGCCTCTCATCAGCGCCTTCCGCTGCGTCCCCTCATCCTTCCACCAGTGCTTAAAATTTAACATCGATGGTGTCTAGGTCCGGGTCCGCGGAGATCTCAAAGAAGTGAGAGAGTGCTATGTCACGGCGGTGAACTCCATCTCTTGGCTGGAGGGAGCCGAGGAGATGGGGCGGAGGCTGAAGGAGGTGGAGCCGGAAGTTGGCGGGGATGAGATGGAGGTGGAGGAGAGCTGCGCCCAGGAGAAGGTCGCGGAAGAGATTCAAGAGCCGGCCGAGGCGATGGCCGTGACAGAAGCTGAGGAGGAGGTCCTCGCCTTCGATGAGGGGGAGGCTGAGGAGTGCGAGGCACGGTCCCATCTGGAGGCGGCAGAGGAGGTGGCAGAGATGGAGGTTCTAACCACCGGAGGCAGGATGGAGAAGATCCTCATCAGCGGAGGATTGACCCCGGAGGCTCAAGGCAGGATGCTGGAGTGCGTCCAGAAGAATGTGGACATCTTTGCATGGAGTGCCGCGGAGATGCCCAGGATCGATTCCAACATCGCCTGCCACCGCCTCAACCTAGACCCGGAGGCTCTCCCCATCCGACAAAAGAAGAGGCCCGTTGCGGACAAGCTCGCCGAGCCCATCAGGGAGGAGGTAGCAAAGCTCCTCAAGGCCGGCTTTGTATCCGAAATCCAATACCCCGGCTGGGTCTCCAATGTTGTAATGGTTAAAAAAGGATACGGCCGGTGGAGGATGTGTATAGATTTTTCTCTTCTTAATAAATCATGTCCTAAAGATTGTTACCCCTTGCCTCGGATCGACGCGCTGGTTGACTCAGCCGTCGGTTTCCCTTTGATGAGTTTTCTGGATGCCTTTTCAGGTTATCACCAAATCAGGATGCACCCTCCCGACGTCAAAGATGTCTCATTCATCACAGGAGATGGGTGCTATTGTTATAAAATGATGCCCTTCGGGCTGAAAAATGCAGGGGCGACCTACCAGAGAATGATGGACAGGGTCTTTCAAGGGCAAAAGGGAAGGAACCTGGAAGTATACGTAGACGATCTCATGGTCAAGTGTCCGGACCTCGACTCCCACCTCCGGGACCTAGAAGAGACCTTTGCCACTCTCCGCGGGTGCAAGATGAGGCTGAATCCCCTCAAATGCACCTTCGGGTCAGGCAGAGGAAAATTCCTGGTGCATCTCCTCACCCCTGCCGGCGTAGAGCCCAACCCCGACAAGGTGAGGGCACTCCTGGAGTTGAAGTCTCCGCGGAATGCGAAGGAAGTGCAGCGATTGACTGGGAGGCTGGCAGGACTGAGCAGGTTCCTCTCCCGAGCCGGGGAGAAGTGCTCTCCGTTCTTTAAAAGCTTGAGAGGAGGCCAGAAATTTGAGTGGACCTCGGAGTGCGAGGAGGCATTCCAGGCCCTAAAGAAGCAGTTGACTCAGGCCCCCCTGCTCCAAGGGCCAAAGGAGGGGGAGGACTTGTTCCTGTACTTAGGGGCTGGGGCCGAGGCCCTGAGCTCCGTTTTAGTTCGGGAAGAAGGGAAAAGACAACTCCCGGTTTACTATGTAAGTCGGGTCTTGAGGAAGGCCGAGCTTCGGTACCCCATCCTAGAGAAGCTGGCCTTCGCTCTCATCATCTCGGCCCGGAGGCTCCGGCCCTATTTCCAGGCACACTCGATCCGAGTGGTGACTGACCACCCTCTTCGCAACATCTTTGAGTGGGTGGAGCATTCCGACAGGTTGGCCAAGTGGTCGGTGGAGCTGAGCGAGTTCGACATCTCCTTCGTACCTCGCCTCTCGATCAAGGCCCAAGCCATGGCCGATTTCCTGGCTGACTATGCGGTCGAGGTGGCGAAGGAGGAACTCACTCGCCCGGTTCCCTGGAAGGTCATGGTGGATGGTGCGTCGGGGAGACACTCCCTGGGGGCTGGGGTCATCTTGGAAAGCCCCCAGGGGGCGAGGATCGAGCAAACGGTGGTGGTGCATTTTCCCATCACCAACAATCAGGCCGAGTATGAAGCCGTGATTGCGGGTCTATGCCTAGCCAGGGAATTGGGGGTGCATGATGTGGAGGTCCTCACTGACTCCCTGGTGGTGGCCTCCCAGATCAACGGGGAATTCGAGGCAAGGGAACCCACCCTGCAGCGTTACTTGGCGAAGGTAAAGGGAGTCATCGGCACCTTCCAGACTTTCTCCATCCGGCACGTGCCTCGAAAGGATAACGAGCAGGTGGATTAGCTAGCAAAGCGTGGACCCCGGGCGGGGGGTACCATCACAGACCTCTTCCGCCCATCCATCGAGGAGGGGGAGCTGATGGAGGTGGAACAGCACCCCTCTTGGATGGACCCATTCGTCACTTTCCTGACCATCGGGGAGTATCCCAAGGGGATGGACGGAAAGAAACTCAAGTACAAATCGGCATACTACCTCATGCGAGATGGCCAGTTATACCGGAAAACTCTCTCAGGGATGCTGGCGCGTTGTGTGGGCGAGAGGGAGGTCCCGAAGATTTTAGAAGAGGTCCACTCCGGAGAGTGTGGGAGTCACTCCGGAAGTCGAACCTTAGAAGGCCGGATCGTCAGGCATGGATATTTCTGGCCGACTCTGGGTCTCGACGCAGCAAAATTCACAAAAGAATGTCATAAGTGCCAGCTATTCGCTCCCCTCCAGCTACAACCGGCCCAGCGCCTCAGGAGTATCACCGCTCCCTGGCCATTCGCCATCTCGGGAATGGACTTGGTCGGGCCCTTTCCCCAAGCCAGCGGCCAGAGGAGGTTCCTGCTCGTGATGATTGATTACTTCTCCAAGTGGCTAGAAGTTAAGGCGCTGGCCAAGGTGACCTCCCAGGTCGTCAGAAACTTTGTATGGGGGGAGATCATCTGTCGTCATGGGTTGCCCCAGGCCATCGTCACAGACAATGGCCCTCAATTTGCCAGTGCCGAGTTCACCAGCTTCTGCGAGCAGCTCGGGATCGATCTCAGGTTTGCCTCAGTTCATCATCCCCGAAGCAATGGACAGGTGGAAGCGGCGAACAAGATTATCGTGAACCTCCTCAAGAAAAAGGTGGAGAACTTGAGAGGAAGCTGGGTGGAGCAACTCCCCTCGGTTCTCTGGGCCCTCCGAACCACACCCAACACAGCAACAGGGGAGACACCTTTCAAACTCTCCCACGGGTGCGAGGCAGTACTTCCGGTGGAGTTTGAAGTCCGGACACCTCGGGTAGTCGGGGCCGGAGAGCACAAAGAGGAATGGAGAGCCAATAATGAAGAGGAGCTACGGCTCTCTCTCGACATGGTCGAGGAACTGCGGGACCTTTCAGCCGTGAGGCAGGAGGAGATAAAGAGAAGAATGGCCAAGTATTTCGACAAGCACGTCAGAGTCAAGCAGTTTGCCGAAGGAGACTTGGTCTTGAGGAAGGTGGACGCGGCAGGGAGATCAGCCGCAGTGGGAAAGCTCCACCCCAATTGGGAGGGACCATTCATCGTGCAGGAGGCATTGAAGTCGGGGGGTATCGCCTCCGGAATGTGGAGGGCGAGACCCTAAGTCTCACTTGGAGTGGAGACGACTTGAAGCGTTTTTTTCCCTAAAATCATGTAAACCACGTTCAATCTCTAATGGAATTTCTTGCAACAAACCTGTTTCCCCCCCCCCCCCCCCGCGAGGAGAGATGAATGTCACTGCCTCAGACCCCGAGCAGATCCCGCTACCAGGCTCTCACCAAGCTGGCAGGGCTGGAGGTCACTCGGAGGAGTCTGCCTCAGACCCCGAGCAGATCCGCTGCCAGGCTCTCACCAAGCTGGCAGGGCTGGAGGTCACTCGGAGGAGTCTGCCTCAGGCCCCGAGCAGATCCCGCTGCCAGGCTCCCACCAAGCTGGCAGGGCTGGATGTCACTCGGAGGAGTCTGCCTCAGACCCCGAGCAGATCCCGCTGCCAGGCTCTCACCAAGCTGGCAGGGCTGCAGGTCACTCGGAGGAGTCTGCCTCAGGCCCCGAGCAGATCCCGCTGCCAGGCTCCCACCAAGCTGGCAGGGCTGGATGTCACTCGGAGGAGTCTGCCTCAGACCCCGAGCAGATCCCGCTGCCAGGCTCTCACCAAGCTGGCAGGGCTGGATGTCACTCGGAGGAGTCTACCTCAGACCCCGAGCAGATCCCGCTGCCAGGCTCTCACCAAGCTGGCAGGGCTGGATGTCACTCGGAGGAGTCTGCCTCAGGCCCCGAGCAGATCCCACTGCCAGGCTCCCACCAAGCTGGCAGGGCTGGATGTCACTCGGAGGAGTCTGCCTCAGACCTCGAGCAGATCCCGCTGCCAGGCTCTCGCCAAGCTGGCAGGGCTGGAGGTCACTCGGAGGAGTCTGCCTCAGGCCCCGAGCAGATCCCGCTGCTAGGCTCCCACCAAGCTGGCAGGGCTGGATGTCACTCGGAGGAGTCTGCCTCAAACCCCGAGCAGATCCCGCTGCCAGGCTCTCACCAAGCTGGCAGGGCTGGATGTCACTCGGAGGGGTCTACCCCAGACCCTGGGCAGGATCGGGCCGTCGACTTCTCGCCGAGCAACCAGGGATTGGATACCATCCCCAAGGAGTGCCCGGGCGAGTCGGCGAGCCAAGAAGGTTGGTCCCGGCGCATAAAGGGACGAGCCTTAAGCGCAACGCGCGAGGGAAGGGGTTAGGCTCTCGCGGCGCAAGAGATTGAACGAGCGGACCGACCAAGATGCCCAGGTAAGACGGCGAGCCAAGAAGGCCGGCCCCGGTGCATAAAGGGGCGAGCCCTAAGCATGGCGTGCGAGTGGAGAGATTAGACTCTCACGTCGCTAGAGATCGGGTGAGCGGGCCGGTCAGGATGACCCTATGAGGCCGCAACGCCGGCCCCAACCTACAGTTCGGCGGATCCCCGGGGTAAATTAGAGGCAAAGGATCGGAAGCGCCAAGACCCCCCCCCCCCCGAGAAGCTGGCCCGCGCGAAGTCTTTACGCACGGAAGCCGGGCCCAGTCCACTCTAAGATATGGTCAAAATGGTGAGTCCGAGCGGAAGGCGCGACTTGCCACTCGCGTCGCGCCAGCTTTAGTGTCCCTCGAACCTAGATCTACGTCCCGAACCTCAAACGGGCGAGCGGTCTCACTCGCTCGCTCGCAGCAACAAAAATCAGAGAATCAACAAACAATGCACAGTAGCGATTGCGAGGCGGGAAATAATTGGCAATCGAGAAAGTAAATGCAGTGAATATATTCTTTTACAAAATTATAACTGCGGCCCGCAGCGCAATCGCACAAAAATAAACAAAATACATGTCCAAAAAAGGGGGGGGGAAGATAAAAGCCTCAAGGCGGCGAGCCCTTCATATGCGGTGGTACTCGCCTGACTTAGGTACTGGGAGGAACAGCTCCGGTACCACGTCGGTCACCCGCAAGCCAGAACACTCGTCCTTGAGGAGCCTGGCCCGCTGTAGCGTCTTGAAGAGGTACGTCACCGCGTCGGCCCTGTTCTGTTGCATCAGAACCGCCAGGTCGTACTCGTTGTGATGAACGAGTTGACAGCCGCTCGAAGATGCCGGCGGTACGGCAGCAGCAGCCTCGAGCGCACCCACCCGCGCCTGCAGGGTCTGGTTCTCCAGCTGGAGGGTGGCGATCTCGGTACCAAGTCGGCTGGCGGTCGCCGCATCCTGCAAAGAAATTTATTAGGACGAGTCGCGGGATAGAGGCGGGTGCGAGTCAGATGGATTACCGCGCACCCCTGATATTGCGTGAGGGCGGCGTCAGTCGCTTCGAGCCGCTTTCGCAGGTCGTCCGCCTCCTCCTGGGCGAGCTTGCGGGCCTCCTCCTTCTCGTCGATCAACTTGTTGAGCGAAGGGACATCCCTGTCCAGCCGGAGGCATCGCCGGCCGACCATGTGGGCCAAGGCGAGGCTTTGAAATTGCGTCTGCGCGCTCTCATAGATGAGCACCCGCGTGGCCTCCTCGCCGTAGGTAGAGGCATCCTCACGCCCGTACACGCCGAAAGAGAGATTGAAGGCGTCCCTGGAGGCGGTGTCCTGCTCCGATGAACTCGGCAGCAGCGAGGACACCGAGACGCGGTTGGCCTCCTTGTCCTACTGAAGCAACGGGGCACCGGATCCGTCCGTGGGCCCCTCGCCGTAGCCGAAGTTGGGATGCCCTCGGGGAACCGGCTTCTCGGCGGGCCGAGTCGCCGCGAGCGGCCGCGACGACCCTGCCGCCCCGCCGGCGGGATCAGCGGCCGAGGGAACCGCAGGGGAGGGGGCAGAGGACGGTTGATCTGCGGGGGCCTTGACCTTGTCGCCGGCTGAAGGAGCCTGATCGCTCGTTTTATTCGGCTTCTTAGAAAGGGGAGGGCCCTGAGTCAGCTCACCTCCGGATCGCTTCTGGCCGGCGGGAGCCGAGAGCTCGCGGTGGGCTAAGGTTGCCGCTTCGGCACGGCCAAGCTCGCTCAAAGCGGACCGCGCGCTCTCGTAAGGCGGGCGGAGAGGGACGTCGCGCTCGCCTGCAGAAATAAGAGTTAGAAAAATCAAAGGTACGATTCAAGCAGAGGCGAGCGAGCCACCTACCTTCACCGGGCGGGACAGGGACGAGGTCATCCAGATTCCGACGGAGGAAGGCGACCTCGAAGTTCTTCCCGGCGAAGAACTCATATAGTTTCGCCTCATGGCCCCCCAGGCTAGGGGGCCGATAACTCGCCTCGCCGAGTTGCACCGGCGAGAAAGGAATGTTGCCGAAGTCGCCCTTGACGAAGACGAACTTCTTGAGCCAGTTGTGGCTCTTGTTGACCGTCTCCCGCACCTTGGCATGCATGCTCGCGAAGCACGCGGTCCCGTCCTTGTTCGCGCGGAAGGAGAACAGCTTGCGGAAGACCGCAAGGCTGAACTCAATCCTCTCCTCGCAAAGGTAGCAGGCGAACCCGACGACGACGGCGATCGAGTTCGGGGTCAACTGCCCCGGGACAACCCCATAATACTTGAAGACCTGGCGGACTTCCGGCCAGAGGGGTAGTCAGAGCCCCGCCTCGAAGTGGGTCGTTGGGAGAGCCAGCTCATCACCCGAGAGCTCGTTGATCCGTTCCTCCTTCCCGGGCCGCCTCGCCACGAAACCCGGCAGAATGAAGTTGCCGACGGTGTCCAAGAACTCCTTCTCCGAGATAACGGCGGGAGGGAAGCTGTGGTCGGCGAAGATCCAGGCACACTTGCCCCTCCCGTCCGCTTCGCCGCTGCCACCCGTCATCTCGCGGAACTGATAAGCGAGCCGAGCGAGAGGAAAGAGAAAAGAGAGAGTTCTCGCGAGGTAAAGCTGGAAGGGCTCTTGAATGTGGTAAGTGAAATAATAAATAAGGGCCTATTTATAGGGCCGGGAAAAGAGCGGGAAAAATCGGAAAAGGCGGGAAAGCGAACTGACAGCAGGGCCAACCCCGACGCTTCGATTCCCGAGCCCCGCCCGGGTCCACGTCGAATCGCCGGTCACCCGCGAGAGTCTCCCGGCCGCGAGCCATCCCTCCTCCCGCACAGAGCAGATTTTGAGAGGAATGCCCAGTCGAGGGGCGACGAGCGAACCGCTCGCCTCTTCTAGGCGGGCCGGCCCTCACCCGCCTCTCCTAGGCGGGCCGGCCCTCACCCGCCTCGACTAGGCGGGTCGACCCTCGCTCGCCTCTTCTAGGCGGGCCGACTCTCGCTCGCCTCTTCTAGGCGGGCCGGCCCTCACCCGCCTCTCCTAGGCGGGTCGACCCTCGCTCGCTTCTTCTAGGCGGGCCGGCCCTCACCCGCCTCGACTAGGCGGGTCGACCCTCGCTCGCCTCTTCTAGGCGGGCCGACCCTTACCCGCCTCTACTAGGCAGGCTCTCCAAAGTTGAAGCCAGGAGTCCAGCAAATAATAAAAATAATAAAAAAGGTACAATAATAATAATAATAATAATAATAATAACAGCATGCGCCCTGGAACGGGCGAGAAGAACCCTGAATTATTATAGCAATTGTTCTTAGATAGTATTCGCCTCCGATAACCTGGGACGGATCAAATCGAGACGATTCAGACCCCGCGAGCAACTGCGGGCACGGGCGGGCGAGGTAGGTGGCTTATTACTCGATCCATTTCCACCTACCCCGCCTCTGTGAGCCGGTTCGAGGCGGCACGCGAGAGTCATGATACTCTCGAACCGCCGCCAGCTCCCGCTTGGTCTGATCGGCCTGTTTCGAAATGTTTGTCAGCCGCTCCTCTGCTCGCGTAATATGCGCGCCCGGAGATGCCCGCTCATCATCCTCAGCCGAGCCCCTTGCCCCCTCCAAAGCAGCGAGTCGCTCCTCCGCCCTGACTTTGTCTCTCTCCATCCCCACGAAGGCCTCTTTGAGCAGCATCGTGTGTTTCTGAAACATTCGCGCCACCTGCGCCTTCATCTTCTCGCTATCATGCGGGTCGCCCAAGAAGTCCGCAATGTCTTCCGGCTCTACGGGATGCGAGTACCCCTCGCTCATCTCGACATCAGAAGAAACGACGCGATATCCTGCAAAAGCAAGGTCAGAAACAGACGAGCGGCGAGCAGGTTAGTTTCAGGGGGGTTACCCGGCATCTGCACGTCTCCCGCGTCGTCAGCCGGCCGAGAAGAACCCGGCCGACCTTGGAATGATTTCCCTCCCGGGGCGACGAGCGGCTTCCCCAGACCCTGGACTCTCAGCGGGGGAGGAGTCGCAGGAAGGCTGCGCGCGGGGGAAAGAGGACTGACGCCCAGGTCGATCATCTCCACGGAGAGGTCCGCGAGGTTCCCGGAGCCCCCTTCCAATGCGTCTTCAGGGGGCGTCTCCTGCAAAGGGAAAAGTCAGTGGAAAGCACAGGTCGAAGGGCGAAATCATGTACCCAGTTTCAACCTCGGAGCCGCCGGAGCCCTGGTCATCACTCGGCATGGAATGGCGGACAACCTTTCCCTTTACCGGCTTAAACTGTGGGCCGGATGATCTGGGCGCCAACCACGGGGCGGCTGCGAGGGCCTCCTCCCGACTCTCCTCCCTAGCGGCTGCCAACCGAGCACGTATCTCCTCAGACGCAGGCATCTCCTGGCCTCAAACCACGCAGGAATCAAGAGCAGAGGGCCAGTCATCGAAGGCCCAGTGGCTAATTTATAGCTAAAAGGTGGGTCCCACCAAAAGATTCCCTCCAGCTCAGCAAGCACGTCGCCGGACACGAGGGTTGGACGTTTCTTTCCGAGCTTCTACAAAGCGCGCAAAGATCGGGGATTGTGTACAACCCCGTGTCCGCCGAAGGGGCCCAAGCAGGCAGGCGGATCGAGCCCCCCGCTCGCCTCTCCTAGGCGGGCCGGGCCCCAGCCGCCTCTCTCAGGTGGGCCAGCCCCCGCTCGCCTCTCCTAGGCGGGCCGGGCCCCAGCCGCCTCTCTCAGGCGGGCCAGACCCCGCACGCCTCTCCTAGGCGGGTCGGGCCCCAGCCGCCTCTATTAGGCGGGCCAGCCCCCGCTCGCCTCTCCTAGGCGGGCCGGCCCCCAGCCGCCTCTCTCAGGCGGGCCAGCCCCCGCCCACCTCTGCTAGGCGGGCGGGGCCCCAGCCGCCTCTCTCAGGCGGGCCAGCCCCCGCTCGCCTCTCCTAGGCGGGCCGGGCCCCAGCCGTCTCTCTCAGGCGGGCCAGCCCCCCGCTCGCCTCTCCTAGGCGGGCCGGGCCCCAGCCGCCTCTCTCAGGCGGGCCAGCCCCCCGCTCGCCTCTTCCAAGCGAGCCGGCCCCAGCCGCCTCTCCCAGGCGGATCGGCTGCTGCCCACCTCCCCCCAAATGACAGGAGGTGACCTGGCAAGAGGTGCGTATAACCAGCCAGAACAGCGGGGTTTGGCTATTGGCAGGCCAATCCGAGGGGCTCTTTAGTAAATTCAGACCACTAGAGGCGGGTTATTCGCAGACCATCCGAGATAATCTATAAATCGGACCCAAGGGGTACTTCAGAAGGCACGCTTTCTGTTCTCAAGTCTTATAGCGCTTTCTGAGGTACCTTAGCCCGGCAACTGGTTAAGGAGGGGAAGCGCTCTAAGATCTTCCGGGTGTGTGGTGGGACCTCCGAGCCGGGCCCTTGGTCCTGTCCTTTATTCTTCTCCCCCTCATTGTTTCCCTTGCAGGAGCGAAGTAAGTGCGAGACCACCCCTTCCCCAAGGGTCGAACTCCACAGAGGCCGGTTTCCGGTTTCAACAATGGTCAACTACTGTCCAGACTGGTATATACTAGATTGTCTACCAAGAAATATGATAGATGATGCATCAGTTGAGGGAGAGCATGTCAAGAACTGCACCAGCACTCTCATGAGGATCAACTGCTGCCTATTTGTGATCAAATAGGGGGAGCAGATGATCAGAACCTTGGTACCTATTTGCTGAAGTAAAAAAGGGGGAGGAAAAGATTATCAAGTGTATGATCAAGAACGGTAGAACCACTTTAGGGGGAGAAGGTTTGGTAATGTTCACCCGGTAGGCAAGGTGTGGTAACTATAGATCATTCTCCAACAGATCATTCTCCAATAATATGTTTTTTTTAATTCTAATTGCTGTATATTTCTATGTATATCATTCACTCATTTGCTTAAGGGTTTTGACTTCCTCAAATAGGGGGAGATTGTTGGGTCCATTTCCCACAATGTCCTAGATTTGAGGAAGTCAATATTGTAAATGACGTACATAAAGTTGTATTTGATAAGTGCCTGAGTTCATGCATGCAGGAATATCCTAGCAATAATGATGGGATAGGTGACAAAAATGGCTAGGTCAGGTAAACATTTACCTAAGGTGTTGATAAATAGAAATCTATCTAAGTTCACGGGCATTGAGTGAAGGTTACTCACTCAACGCTAGATGACTTATAGCGCTGAGTGGAGCCTATACAGTCAAAGCCAAAGTAGTGGCAAGCTAAGAAAGTGGATATGTCCACATGCGTTGAGTGAAGTCAACTCACTCAACGCCATATAGGAAAAGGCTGTGAGACAGGGTAATGTAGTAAAAGCCTAAGAAGAAATGGGCAGAAAAGTGGCTAATTCCACAGGCGTTGAGTGAGTATCACTCACTCAACACCGTGCTCAATATTCGTTGAGTATTTCCTTGTAAGTCAAAGCCAAAGAAAATCTGTGCTGATATTTGACAAAGTTCACAGGCGTTGTGAAAGAAAAGGGATAGATACTACTCTAGAGGGGGGGGGGGTGAATAGAGTAATCAAAAATTGCACTAGCAAAGTTGACTGTCTACTCAACTCCCTTGGAGTTAATTGCGGAATGAAGGTTATAGATATTTGAGAAGTAACCCTAAAGCCTAACACAAGTGTTGTGCACAAAAGGCAGCCAACTGTAATTACAGTTAAGGCTTGGAGTCCAAAACAGCAACTAGCAAACCTAGTTATAACTAATCACAGCCAACATCACAAGTAATAAATCAAACAACCAGACGACACAAGGGAATTTATAGTAGTTCCCCAAACAACTTGGGTACGTCCACTCTTCTACCAATAAGGTAGGAATCCACTCAGGTTTTTGATCAGGTGCCCTGCCACCAACAAGATCTGCTTTAGGTAGATCCAGAAACACTTTAGACTTTTGATCAGGTGTCTAAAAACCAACACAGGTTTTTTATCAGGTGCCCTGCCTACAAGGTATACTTTTGAAGGGAGTAATAACCCTTTACAGGAGGGGGAAAGGAGGTTTAAATGTCTTCTCTATTTTAAATAGAATTAGAGAAGCTCAAGAACTTGCACTGAGCTAGAAAGCTCTAAAGAGTCAAGGCTCCCCCTGGCTAAAAGAATGTCCAGGTGAAGTCTTGCTTCAGTGCAAAAAACACTTCAGAAAATCTGAAGGAAAAAGCTACAAGAAGATAATGAATATGAATTGAAAATTCTTCTTCAGGCAGCTATCTTCTTCTTCTTCTTCAAAAATCTCTGAGTGAAGATCTTCCTGGAGACAGGAGAACTCAGGTTGAAGAAGAGTGAAGAGCTAAAACTTCTTCTTATTTGAATGTGAACGAGCTGAGAGCAGTTGTAAACTGTAAGTAGTAAGGTTGAATGCTGCTGTTAGCTTTTGAACTCCTTTTCCTGAATGAACTGGTTTTTGGCTATGAACTAGTTGATTTCTTTCTCCAAAGAATTCTTTATATAACAGCAGCAGCAACGACTCGAATTTGAGTTTGAATCTTGTCTTCTACTGAAATCTGCAAGCTGGGCTGCAAATAGCATAAAGCAAAACAAATACTGCAGACAGATATCCTATAAGAGGATAATGCTTTTTAAGAAGCTGCAAATAACTCTGATAAAATAATACTAGAGAAAGTCACATCAGAAGAGACTCTTTACAGCCAGAAAAGACTTTCTGAGTCTAACGGCTATAAAGGACAGCCTGGCAGATAATGCAGAAATCATATCTCAACTAATAAGACAAACAACTTTGTCAGAAAAAGATTGGCTCATGCATAAGGAATGGAGCAGATATTGCATGGAAATAATATCACAACTTTATTCAAATAACTTTTATAAAATATGCCAAAATAAATATGAAATAAATCACATCATAGAAGATGACAAAATTACTCAAGACATACAACAAAACGTCGAACGACCCTCGGAGATCGTCGACCGAAGCACAGAGATCGTCGACCTATCAGACAGATAGTCGAAAGATATAGATAGTCGAACTATCAAAGAAGATAGTTGAACTACCTCAACAGATAGTCGACCTATCAGAACAGATAGTCAAGCTATCAAATAGTCGATCTATTAGGATAGATAGTCGAACTACCAAAGAAAACAGATAGTCGACCTATCAATAGATAGTCGACCTATCAAAGAAAACAGATAGTCGACCTATCAACAGATAGTCGAACTATCAAAGAAAATAGATAGTCGACCTATCAACAGATAGTCGAGCTATCAAAGAAAACAGATAGTCGACCTATCAACAGAAAGTCGAACTATCAAAAAAAACGTATAGTCGACCTATCAACAGATAGTCGAGCTATCAAAGAAAATAGATAGTCGACCTATCAACAGATAGTCGAACTATCAAAGAAAAAAGATAGTCGACCTATCAACAGATAGTCGAGCTATCAACCAAAACAGATAGTCGACCTATCAATAGATAGTCGAACTATCAAAGAAAACAGATAGTCGACCTATCAACAGATAGTCGAGCTATCAACCAAAACAGATAGTCGACTTATCAACAGATAGTCGAACTATCAGATAGTTGAACTATCCAAGCAGATAGTTGAACTATCAAAGAGAACAGATAGTCGACCTATCAAACAGATAGTCGAACTATCACAGAAAGCAGATAGTCGACCTATCAAACAGATAGTCGAACTATCAAAGCGGACAGATAGTCGATCTATCAAACAGATAGTCGAACTATCAGATAGTTGAACTATCCAAGCAGATAGTCGAACTATCAAACACAACAGATAGTCGACCTATCAAACAGATAGTCGAACTATCAATGCAGACAGGACGTCGACCAACTGATAGACGATCGTCGAACAGTCGATAGACGATAGTCGAGCGGCGTTCGACCATAGTCGAACAAAAAACAACTTAACCAAATTTACATCTGGAAAAGTGACGCCTCTAAAACTAGAGCAACAAACTAAATAACTAACCTTTGACCATAGATAAATCTTGGGTCAAGAGACATAAAGAGAAGACTGAACTCAAATCAAACCTAGGGTACTAACAATCTCCCCCTATTTGAGTTAAGTCTCTCAACAATTAAACACAAAACTAATTACTGAAAATAAATAAAATGCATGAAGGAAAAATAATTAAGCAGATAACATCAATCAACCAGATAAGCAAATAATAGTTAATCAATGATATTTTAAGATGCTTCAGAATTAGGTTTAGGATCAGAAGAACTAGGAATAAAAGTAATCTTTCTAGAAGGATCTAGAGCTTCTTTCCTTGACAACTTCAGGTCTTGTTCTCCAATGATTTTCGTTTCTGACGCTCTTGGGACAACTGCTTCAGGATGCTTTTCCATGTATTTTGAAGGATCAAATACCTTAGGTCTAACCTGGAATTTATCGAGCTCCTTCATTCTGAATTTTGACATAGTGGTCAATCCTGCAGTGTCTTTGCCTTCAGCTTTAGCTTTCTTAATTTGAGCTGAACCAACAAGTTCAAGAAAACGAGCCATCCTGAAATTAGGATCAAGCTCTGGGCTTTCATACACATTTTCAGAAGATGTATCAACAGGTTTCACAGCTTTAAACTTAATAGATAAGTCTAACAAACTTTTAGCTGGCTCTTTATCCTGAATAACTAGATAAGAAGGAGGAGCAGACTCAGCAAATATCTTGCTAGATTTTTCAGAGAAAATAATTCGCTTACCTTTTGAAACAGCCTTCACAGCATGATCTGGCTTTGGAGAGGTTGAGCTCTTGAGTTCTTTGGAAGGAGGAGGAGAAAAAGTTGGTCTTTGATACACCACCTCCTTTACTTGTTCCTTAACATCAGCATCAAGTCTTTGATAGCCAGATTGCGTTTTACTTTGATATCCTTGAGAACTTCTCTTTTGTAATGACTGAGATGGGTTGAACCTGTCAGACTGAGCAGCAGGGTTTGCAGATAGGTTTCCAGAGGCTCCTGTACTGGGAGGTGGAGGAGGAGGACCTCTAGGAGTCCATCTTGGGACAGGACTGTCATACCTCTTTGACTTCTTCCTTTGCTTCTGCTGATTTTTAGAAAATGCCATCCAGTGCTGGAAATCTTTTGATTTAGGATCAATGCCTTTCAGGATATAATAGGGAGTATCATTATCCGGATTTGGAGGAGGAGGAGCCACAACTTTCCTTTTCTTTTTAGCAGATCTTTTTCTTTTAGACTCATCAGATTCATCAGAATCAATCTCATCCTCAGAATTTGAAGAAATGGGAAGATCATATGGATCAATTGCCTCTTGCACGGCTCTTTCCTTTTCTTTTAAGGCAGCTTTTTCTAATTCTTCTTCCATGGCATTCTGTGCCAGGAGAGCATCTAAATCCAATCCAGGGGAATCATCCCATACAGTTGACTTTTCAATTTGAGCATCTGAAGCCTTTTCTTGTTGATTAGAAACTGTCATGGAGACCAGTTCTACTTGCACTGCTAGCTGAGCTGGCTAAGCAGCCTCAAAAACTTGAGCAACTGGTTCTGGTTCAGTTTGAACTTCTGGAGCTGGTTGGTGATTAAGCTCTTCCATTTTATCTATAGTATTATGAATAAAATTTTGCTAAATGACATCGAATCATTCCTTCTAGGTATTCCCAAACTATCATATCAGTTATCAAGTCTAAAAAGTGAGTAAAAGAGATACCTTCAGAATTGTCCTTTGAGTTTCCTAACTCCCATAATTCATCTAGAAAGGAAGTGATAACTCCTTCTAGGTATAGGGCGACCAGGGGAGTAGAACATTCTTCTAGGCAAACTTTGACAATGAATTCAGACTTCATTAAGGCATCAGAAATTTCTGCTTCAGACAAAGGAGGAGGAGCTGGTTCTTCTATTTCTTTCTCTGCAACTGCAGGAGGATCTGCTGGAGGGGAGGCCAAAGGCAGCTAAGAGGCATCTTCATTAAGCATCTCCCCCTGCCTGATTTCAGTAGATACTGAAACCAGGCCCCTAGATGAACAGGGCTCAGCAGACTTTGAGAGTGCTTGGATGGCAGCAGTCAAAGAAGAGATGGAGGATGCAAGGGGAGCAATTGCCTCTTCAATCATAATTTTGATCGAAGGAGTAATTAACTCCAAGATGCTAGAAATGAATGCTGGAGTGATTTCAAATGATGAAGGGGGAATCTCAGTGGATGGATGATCAGCAAGAATGGTGTATTCTTGATGAACTGGAGAGTGAACTGGAGATGGAGAGTGAACTGGAGTTGGATGAGTGGATGCAGGATGATCAATGTGATCTGAAGAAGGAATTGGAGAATGAGGAGGAGTAGAAATTTCAGAAACCAATAAATCAAAACTAGGATGAGATATCCTAGCAAGATGAGAGGGTAGAGGAGATGCATGAGGTGATGCATGGAGAATTGTTGATGAATCAGGAAGATGAGAGGCAGAAGGTCGTACTTCAATTGAAGTTGATGGAACTTCAACTGAAGTAGACGGCAATGCAAATGAAGAAGATGGAAGGGAGAGGTTTGCTGAGCCAGCTTCTTGTAGGGGAGGAGTGACAGAAGCAGTCCTGGTGCTCTCAGATGCAGCTGGAGCAACCCCTGCAGGAGCGGGCTTTAGAAAAGTCCTTTTCCACTTGGCGAACAAGGTTGGGTCTATCTTCTTGCTAGCATTGATGGAAGTAGCAGCTGATACTAACAAATGGGGATATTTTTCCTTCAGAAAAATCCCAAGCACCCTACCTAGGGTGACTTTTTTCATGCTGTTCTTTTTCCTGATCAAATCAAATAATACTCCTGCCCAATTAATCTGTTTCTTATTCACAATTGCACACATTAGGGCAAACTGTTGCCTTGTAATATTGTCATGGGCAGAGTGCTTTCCCAGTAGCACTTTTCCGACGAGTTCAGCAAGGAACTTAATCTTAAACGGAAAATTCACTTTAAGCAGCTTAGAGGGAATGCCTTCGGCATGTCCCAGCTCTGTCAGCATTCTCCCAAACTCTGGGGTATCTTGCTCGTAATATTCTTCCCCATTTATCAATCCAAATATTTCAGTTAAAATGGCGGGAGACAACGTTACCTCTTCTCCGCCAATTGTTCCGGTCATTGATTCGTCATTTGAAGACGAAGTAAATGCCCATTCTTTGATCTCTTGAATATTTATCTTTATCCTGGAGGACATGGGCTTTTCCAAACCTTGATCTTTGCATAGATTGAGAATTTCCACTATTCCACATACGCAGCAACTGAAAGAATCGAAATCCACACTGAAGCCTGCATCGAACTTCACCACTGTCAGGAGCGCTGGAGCTATCGCCATTGAAGGGGCTGGAGAAGACGAGGGAGACGGCGAAGGCGAAACGACAGAAATCACGAGACAAAGAGCAAGCAGGAAGACGGAATGCGAGAAGACGCTCTCCGTCGACGATAAAAAGAAAGATCTCTTAACCTAGGTCGACCATCGACTTTATATTAAAACAACGATCGTCGATCTATTTAAAAGATACTGGAGACGATGGTCGAATGGTCGTTCGACGATCGTTCCTGAAGCAGAGTAGTCGATCAATCGTTCGACTATTTCTTTCTTCACAAACAACAAGCTGTCGTCAACCATAGATCGACGATAGGCTTGACCTGTTCGACGATCTTCGAACGCCGATCGACGATCTTCAAGCAGATAAGCTATCATCAACCATAGGTCGACGATAGGCTTGATCCGATCGACTATCTTCGAGCGTCGTTCGACGATCTTCAAACAGGTTTCAACAAGACAGACGTCACACTTAGTCTCTTCCATTAATCATGCCTAGTTGAACCAAAAAGAACAGATGCTTCTGTTCATTTAAGGGCTTGGTGAATATATCACCTCTCTGAAGGTCTGTAGATATGAACTCAAGGCTGATCTTGTTCTTTTCCACACAATCTCTCAGGAAATGGTGCCGGATGTCAATGTGTTTCGTTCTAGAGTGGTGTACAGGATTTTGTGCAATAGAGATAGCACTGGTACTATCACACATGATTTTTGTGTTCTTGTGTGAGTACCCATAATCCAAAAGCTAGTTTTGTATCCACAGGATCTGTGAACAACAACTAGCAGCTGCAATATATTCAGCCTCTGTAGTTGAAGTTGACACAGAAGCCTGCTTCTTACAGAACCAAGAGACTAATCTCTCTCCCAAGAACTGACAAGTTCCTGAGGTACTTTTCCTGTCAACTCGACAACCAGCATAATCAGAATCAGAGTATCCAATTAATTCAAATTCTAATTCAGCTGGGTACCAAAGTCCTAAATTTGGACATCCCTTCAGGTATCTCAAGATTCTCTTGAGAAGAATCAGATGAGATTCCTTGGGGTGTACCTGGAATCTAGTACAAAGGCATGTAGCAAACATTATATCTGGCCTACTTGCAGTTAAATACAATAGGGAACCAACCATGACCCTATAATTCTTTTGATCAACAGGCTTTCCCTGATCATCAGAATCTATAACTACATTAGTAGTCATAGGTGTATGCATTGCTGAAGCATCAGCCATCCCAAACTTCTTTACCAATTCCTTGGCATATTTGGATTGGGAGATGAAGATGCCATCAGCATCTTACTTTACTTGGAGACCAAGAAAGTAAGACAGCTCACCCATACTACTCATCTCAAACTTGGAATGCATCAAGTTAGAGAACTTTTTGCACAGTTTGGGATCAGTGGAACCAAAAATAATGTCATCCACATACACTTGAACTAATAGGATTGTGTCCTTGTGGTGCTTGACGAAAAGGGTTCTATCAACTACTCCCCTAACAAAGTTGTGCTCTAACAGGAAACTAGCTAGAGTCTCATACCAGGCTCTGGGTACTTGTTTGAGTCCATAAAGAGCTTTTTGCAACTTGAAAACATGTGAGGGCTGAGTTGAAGAAACAAACCCAGGTGGTTGTTCAACAAATACCTCTTCCTTTAGCTCACCATTTAGAAAGGCACTTTTGACATCCATCTGAAAAACCTTAAAATTCATATAGGCTGCATAGGCTAGAAATATCCTTATTGCCTCTAGCCTTGCAACAGGAGCAAAGGTTTGGTCATAATCTATACCTTCCTCCTCTCTGTAGCCCTGAGCTACAAGCCTAGCTTTGTTCCTTATAATGATTTCATTTGCATCCAACTTGTTTCTATACACCCACTTGGTGCCTATGATCAGTTGGCCTTTAGGTCTTGGAACCAAAGTCCATACTTTACATCTTTCAAACTGATTGAGTTCCTCTTGCATAGCAATGATCAAGTGGGGATCTAGCTCAACATCTTTAATGGTGAGGGGCTCAATCTGTGAAAGGAAACAAGCATGCAACATATCCTGTCTTAACTGATGTCTTGTTTGAACACCAGCTGATATGTCTCCAATCACTTGAGATGTAGGATGATCTCTAAGTATGACAATATCAGTAGGTGGGATGTGATCTTCAGCAATAGTTGGGATTAATTCCTCTGGAGGAATTTGATCTACTGTTGGTGGAACAACAACAACTTCTATAAGGTCTTCATCACTGTCTGATTCAGTGATATGAAGAGTTGATAGATGGAGAATCTCTTGAGTGACATCTTTGCTAGATTCCTGTACCTGCAATGAACTTGAGGAAGGGGAAGTTTCCTTCTCCTTGTAAAACATTTGAGATTCATCAAAAGACACATGAACAGACACATCAATTTTAGAAGATGATTTATTAAATACCCTATAAGCTTTGCTTACTTGGGAATATCCAAGAAAAATTCTCATTGAAGCTTTTGCTTCAAATTTTCTAAGGTATTCTTTATTATTATTATGAATATAAACTACATAGCTAAATACTCTAAAATAATTTATTTTTGGTTTCTTTCCTTTAAGCAACTCATAAGGAGTTTTACACTTAAGCTTGTGTATCAAACTTCTATTCAAGACATAGTTGGCTGTACTAACAGCTTCTGCCCAATAGGAAAGAGGCATATTAGCATCTGCCAACAATGTGCTAGCAGCTTCAATTAGTGTTCGATTCTTCCTTTCAACTACCCCATTTTGTTGGGGAGTTCTAGGAGCTGAGAAGCTATGTTTGATACCTTCTCTCTCACAGAATTCTTGCATGAGAAGAGAGTCAAACTCAGTACCATGATCACTTCTGATCAAGGCCACATGAGTAGAGTACTCAGTCTGCACACATAATAAAAAATCTGTAAGGGCTTTGAAGTTATCAACCTTAGTTCTCAAAAAGAACACCCAACTGAACCTAGAGAAGTCATCTACAATGACTAGGGTGTAATACTTCCCTCCTAAACTCTGTACATTTATTGGGCCAAATAAGTCCAAATGTAATAAATACAGGATTCTAGGAGAATCACTTTTATTTACTGATTTAAATGAATTCTTGGTTTGCTTGCCTAATTGACAAGCCTTGCATAGGCTCTCCTTCTTGTAGGGGCAAGAAAGTAAACCTCTAACAAGGTTGTGTTTAGATAACCTAGATATATTCTTGAGGTTAACATGGCTAAGCCTTTTATGTCATAAGGTATTGTTATTTGTTACTTCATTAAATAAGCAGATTTCAGAGTGAGTTGAGTTAAAATCTACTAAATAAATGTTACCTTGTCTAATACCCACTAACACAACATTATTATTTAAAGTAATATTACAAAGAGAGTTAGAAAATGATACCTGGTATCCAGTATCACATAACTGACTTACTGAAATGAGATTATGCTTCAGTCCAGTTACATAAGCAACTATCTTGAATGTTACAGCTCCAATTGTCATCCTGCCATAGCCTTCAGTTTGACCACAGCTTGAATCTCCAAAGATTACCTTTGGGCCAAGCTTGGCCTTGAACCTTAACAGATGTTCTTTATTTCCTGTCATATGCTTGGAGCAACCACTATCCAAATACCACTTATTTTGAGTGATAGGATAGGTCTTCACCTGCAAATTAATCAATTAAACATTGTGGACCCAGGTAACCTTGGGTCCCTTGTTTTTCACATAAGAAAAACTGGAAATAAATGAATAAGCAGGTTGAGGGTGATAACCTAACGGGTAAGATCTCCTAGGTGGGATTCTCCATGCAGATGATGGGTCAATGAACCTAGGGTTTCTATTTACATTCGGGTTTCTAAAGTTCTGGTTGAAGTTTTGAAATTCATGTTGAAAACGTCAATCGGCATTCGACGATGGATGCACAGATCGTCGAGCTTCATTCGACCACTGAGCATGCGATCGTCGAGCAGCGTTCGACGCTTTTTGTATTTCCTTAAATTTTTGTTTTCTTTTCTCTCTCTTAGCTTTATTTAAAGCTTTATTAACCTGATTAACTTGCTCAGTGTTTTTTATTCCACTAGATGAAATAAAATTCACTGGAGTTGAAAGATGGTTTTTAAGAATGATTGGGGGTTCACTAAAAGAAGCTCCTAAGCCTAATTTGTTATTGCCTGACCTAGTGTTAGACATGCTGGTTATTTCAAGCAACTTAAGGCTTCTACCATTCAGAGATTCTTCTAACCTTTTGGACATAGCTAATTCATTCTTAAGGAATTTTATTTCTTCACTAGAATTAGTGAGTTCTGCTGTTAACCTAATATTTTCAATAGAAATTAATTCAGATTTAGCTAGTTTATTTCTAAGCTCTTTTATTTCCTTTTCAGAACTAATTAAATCTAAACACAAAGATTTAAAATCTGATTTAAATTCAGCAGATGTAAAATCGTAAGAAGACAATACCTCATCTTCTGTTGGCATTTCTTCATCAGAATCTGAACTCTCTGCAGCTGAGTGATTGCTGCAGACATCAATTGCCATCAGGCAAACTTCCTTTGCCTTTTTTACTTCCTCATCCTCAATGGAGCTTGAGGAGGAAGATTCCTGATCAGAATCGCTCCCGGTTTCAGCAACAAAACCTCTCTCCTTCTTTTTGTTCTTGTAGGAGAATGGCTTGGAATGCTTCCTGTGCTGATCCTTGTCTTTCCTTTTCTCTTTATTCTTTTCCTCTGGACAGTCTGGAAGAATATGTCCAGGCTTCCTGCAACCATAGCAAATTATTTCTTTAGTACGAGTACGATCATACCTTGGTTTTTCTTCATATTTTGAAGATTTCTTTCTGAATTCTTTCCTTCCCATCTTGAGAAACCTTTTGGCAAATAATGCCATTAGTTCCTCATTGGACTAACTTCCTTCAGAAGTATCAGCAGCTTTGACAGCAAGGGTTTGCTCTTTTCTTGTGGGAGTTGGGGTCTTTGCTTCAGCCTCAGCTTCCCTGGACTTCAGCACTTGCTCAAAGGACTTGAGCTTGCCGAGAAGGGCTTCTGTTGAGATTTCTGTTGTGCTTCTGGCCTCCTTGATAGGACAGATCCTCAAATCCCATGTGCTAGGGAAGCACATAAGAATCTTATCATTGACCTCTGTCAATGAAATATCCTTATCAAGAGTCCTCAGCTCATTGATGATTGAGCTGAGCCTTGTGTACATTGCTTCAACTGATTCAGCATCAGTTTTCTTGAAATTTTCATACTGGGAGATAAGGTTGGACCTTCTGTCCTTCCTTTCATCAGCTGAACCAGCTACTATCTAGTTCAGTGTATCCCACATTGCTTTTGCTGAGGAGCAGTCAGCAGCCTTCTGGAATACTTCATTAGACATTGTCTGAGCCAGAATGTTCATTGCCTTAGCATCTGCTATCTTTGCCTTTTTGTATTCATCATTGTAATCTGGAGGAGGCACTGCACTCATATCAGTTGATGATGAAGCAGTAGTTGCAGCAGGTGCTCTTGGTGGTCCTGTCAAAATAGAAGCAAAAATACTCTCATCAATAGAGTTCATATATAGTTTAATCCTTGCCTTCAAGATGCTGAACTTGGCTAAGTTGCATGCTGGAGGTCTGGTGCTAGAGTAATCCTTGAACTGGGCCATGATAGTGAAAGTGAATATCTATAATCCTTGGTATCTATTAGGATCATGTGACTTAGGTGTTAGCCTATGCAGTCAGACAACCTCCCTCTGATACCAATTGAAAGAAAAGGGATAGATACTACTTTAAATGGGAGGGGGGTGAATAGAGTAATCAAAAATTGCACTAGCAGAGTTGACTATCTACTCAACTCCCTTGGAGTTAATTGCGGAATGAAGGTTATAGATATTTGAGAAGTAACCCTAAAGCCTAACACAAGTGTTGTGCATAAAAGGCAGCCAACTGTAATTATAGTTAAGGCTTGGAGTCCTAAACAGCAACTAGCAAACCTAGTTATAACTAATCATAGCCAACATCACAAGTAATAAATCAAACAACCAGATGACACAAGGGAATTTATAGTTGTTCCCCAAACAACTTGGGTACGTCCACTCTTCTACCAACAAGGTAGGAATCCACTCAGGTTTTTGATCAGGTGCCCTGCCACCAACAAGATCTACTTTAGGTAGATCCAGAAACCCTTTAGACTTTTGATCAGGTGTCTAAAAACCAACACAGGTTTTTGATCAGGTGCCCTGCCACCAAGGTATACTTTTGAAGGGAGTAATAACCCTTTACAGGAGGGGGAAAGGAGGTTAAAATGTCTTCTCTATTTTAAATAGAATTAGAGAAGCTCAAGAACTTGCACTGAGCTAGAAAGCTCTAAAGAGTCAAGGCTCCCCCTGGCTAAAAGAATGTCCAGGTGAAGTCTTGCTTCAGTGCAAAAAACACTTCAGAAAATCTGAAGGAAAAAGCTACAAGAAGATAATGAATATGAATTGAAAATTCTTCTTCAGGCAGCTATCTTCTTCTTCTTCTTCTTCTTCAAAAATCTCTGAGTGAAGATCTTCCTGGAGACAGGAGAACTCAGGTTGAAGAAGAGTGAAGAGCTAAAACTTCTTCTCAGTTGAATATGAACGAGCTGAGAGCAGTTGTAAACTGTAAGTAGTAAGGTTGAATGCTGCTGTTAGCTTTTGAACTCCTTTTCCTGAATGAACTGGTTTTTGGCTATGAACTAGTTGATTTCTTTCTCCAAAGAATTCTTTATATAACAGCAGCAACAACGGCTCTAATTTGAGTTTGAATCTTGTCTTCTACTGAAATCTGCAAGCTGGGCTGCAAATAGCATAAAGCAAAACAAATACTGCAGACAGATATCCTATAAGAGGATAAAGCTTTCTAAGAAGCTACAAATAACTCTGATAAAATAATACTAGAGAAAGTCACATCAGAAGAGACTCTTTGTAACATCCCATTTCCGGCTAGACCCCTAGGAGTTGGTTGGTCGTGACAGAACCCGAGGAAGCCCAGAAATTGAAATAAATCGATCGAGATTTCGGGTCACGGGTTGGTCACGCCCGTGACCGACCCGTCACGCCCGTGACCTGGGCGTGACTTCTTCGACGATCGTCGATCTCCGTGAGACGATCATCGAACGTGCTGCCTGGGCATGTCACGCCCGTGACAAAGGTGTCACGCCCGTGACAAAGGTGTCACGCCCGTGACTAAGGGCGTGACTTCTTCGACGATCGTCGATCTCCGTGAGACGATCGTCGACCTTACAGCCCGGGCATGTCAAGCCCGTGACATGAGTGTCACGCCCGTGGCCTAGGGCGTGACCAGCCTTCGACGACCGTCGATCTCAATTCGACGATCGTCGACCTCGAAATTTGCCGTTCGGGCCTGTCACGCCCGTGACCTAGATGTCACGCCCGTGACCTAGGGCGTGACCACCATTCGATGACCGTCGATCTCAAATCGACGATCGTCGGCCCAGAATTAACCGTACGGTCTTGTCACGCCCGTGACCCAAGGTGTCACGCCCGTGACCATCCATCGACGATCGTCGATCTCAGTTCGACGATCGTCGAACCCAGAATTGGCTATCCGGGCCTGTCACGCCCGTGACCTATGTGTCATGCCCGTGACATTGGCCGAAACGACGGTTCAGGCCCGAAATTATTCTAACACGCGTGGTAATAAATGCTGGTGTGGGAAGTTACACCAGGAGTAATTTCAGGCCGTTTTCCTTCTGTAATTATATAATAAATGAGGAAGATATGGTCCAATAGGAAGCCGCCAGCTGGACACACCTGTTCAGTTTCCACCGTTTCTTATCCCTTCACTGTAACCGAAACGTTAAGGGGAGAACCTTCATGGCCATTAAGGCTTTACCCATTCATCTTCCCACTTTCTGACTTATAAAAGCCCACTTGAGGCAAGAGGAGAAGGTTACACGCTCAAGTAATCGGATCAGACCTTTGTTCTTGCTGTAGGAGAAGTTCAGCAAATGCCACCACCGCGCCATGGCACCCCGTCGTTCTTCTCGCCTTCAAACTGCGAACAAGGTCCTCCTCTGCTCCTTCTCTATCATGGGTAGATCTTAGGATTCTTAGAAAGGAGGTTCGCGCTCAACGGAGCCGGACCCGTCTCTCGTTTTCATGAGAAAACCATGCAAAAGGTATTTTTGAGTTCGCCGGAAACCGCCACCTCCGGCGGCCAAACCACCGCCGACCGATAGCCATCGCCTCAACGAAGGTGGTGGTGGTGGTGGCTGGCCAGGGAAGTGACCGAACAGCCGGCGACGGATCACGGAACGCTTACAGGAAAAAATGGTTTTCTGTCTGTTTTCGGGTTCATGAAGAAGATGAACAGTAGAATCAATATTATAATCCATAAATTATTATATATTACATAATGGAAAAATAGGTTATTTGAATGTATTTGGAGGCTGCAAAACGAGGCACTTAGGGACCGAATTAGGAAAAATGACCAGTCACAAAAGTTGTAGCCCTCTGGGTCTACTTTAATTTAAAATTGATTTTATTCAATTTGGGTGAGTGGTTAGACCACAGCACTCATTTTGGTGGGATCAAGACCTAGGCTAACCAGAAATTGAAATGGTTGCCCACGGTTCATAACATGTCCAAATGACGTGAAATTTGGACTGGAGGTCTATAATATGTATATCGAGAGGCTGTCCAAAAATGGGAATTTTGGAGATACTTTGCCTAAAGTTTTTGTTTTAATTTAATAAACTTAGAGGAATTTATTTAGATGGTCAAATGACCTCCAAACCCTCCCAAATTTTGGTGAGTGGTCCCTGGCTATAAAACCTAGGTCTGTCTAAAATTCTAAGTGATTTGGAGGAGTTTTGGCTGAGAAATCTTCTACCCTTAACTAGGCGTTAGTGAGACACCTTTTAATAAAAAGTGCACTGAGAATTTGGAAAGGTCAAATCGCCTCAACAGAGGCTGATTTTCTGATCTCTGACTTAGAATGGTGTTATAACCTGTTTGGAGAAAAATGGAGTGGTTTAGGGTTGACTTACCCTAGGATCCAAGCTCAAACCCTAAATGAAGGGTTTTTAGGTTTGTGAAGGACATAGGAGCAAAAGCTCATGTATGACCTTGAAATTTGGAGGAGAGTGGCATGATGTACTGAAAACTCTCTGGTTGGAATAGTGAAGGAATTGGAGGTAATTAGGTACCTCAGAAGTTGAGAGTTTGAATTAGGATAGAAATGTAATTCAGTTATTTTAAGCACTAAATCTAATCCAAAAATCATGAAACTCGGGAGGAGGGAGTTTTAGGATGTTTTAAACTTATGGTAATTTTTCTGGAATTTTATGATTAATAAATATCATACTTCATGTGTTAAAGGATTATTAGCCCGATTTGTTGTTTAAAATATTTGGAGGGTTTAAATTAATTATAATCAGTTAAAATTCTGGATTTAGATCTTGACCAGTAGAACATTGATCCCTGAATTTTTATAGAATTATATGTTGAATAAATCTGGTACTTTGTTCACAGATAATAGAAAGGGGTTTTATTGTTTAAAAATTAAATATGGATAAAATACTGGCTGGAAAATTATGAAACTTGGCCAGTGCTAATTTTAGGCCTTTATCTGCATGGAATAAATTATTTATAATTTTTGGAAGAATATTTTCTGTACTTGATTCATAAACAACAAAAGTTAGAGATTATTTCTAAAATAGTTTTCATGCCCTTTTAATGATAGAAAAATTATGATAATTAGGATTTAACCTATTGAGATAACCTAGTATTTATTATAAAATTGCTGGACATCTTGCATGAGAACTTAGGGTAGTTCATGTTCAAACCGGTAGTCCTTGGGATTTTCGAGGAATTTAATTATATGCCAAATAAATTAGGAAAATTTCCATTTTCTGGACTTAGGTCATTTATATCATGGTAAGTCTCCAGTAAATAATTTAGGGCATTTGGATGAGTAATGGATCATTTCATAATCGGTTTGACATGTAGGCTAGGTCGGTCTGCATATAGCAATTTGTGAAACGCAGTAGGACATGATCTGAGGAAGTCTTTGGAGTTAAACATTTTGTCTGGGTGGACAATCGTGGAGGAAATTACAATAGGAAGATATAAAGAGTAGAGAGTAGTGGAGATAGTTAGAGTTATGAGGTGCTCGGGTTGGGCGAAAGATCGCTTTTCCCGAAGAGAGGAAGGTTAAAAATCACCCTAGGATAGTCTAACGAAATATGAGGAGGGAATCAGGCTAAGGGAAATAAACCAATAATATTAAGTGCCTTGCGAAAGGGAACTTCGGGCCGTAATGCCGCCGTCTTGATTCCTAGTGCCCCTTGAGAGCCCTTCACGGGGTATACCGGGGGCAGTCCTGGGCTAACGTAAACTGTAATAACAAATCGACAAGAGTAACTAGGTAACTAGGGCTGCACTTTTCACAAACACTGTTGGCACAGGAAGATTGATGAGAGCTTCGGCTCGGTTGGTTAAGAGACGGACGGGATGGTCCGGGGAGCTTCGGCTCGGTCGGTTTGGAGACGGACGGGATGGTCCGGGGAGCTTCAGCTCGGTTGTTTTGGAGACGGACGTTTTGGTCCGGGGAGCTTCGGCTCGGTTTTTGGTGTGTTTGCGATTAAACTTGCATGTGCATAAGATAGGAAAAGTTAAGGTGGTGGGTTTTACGATATCGGGGAGTTCGATTGCACCGACACCGATATCGTTGACTCGGCGAGGTAGTTAGCACTTCGCCAATAGAAGTCCGGTGCGCCAGCCGGCAAGAGTACGCAGGCGTCCGCTTAGTGCACCAAGCGTTGAGGCGTACGATAGGTCAGACCAGTGGTGCTTTTACTGGTTTTGAGGTGGGCGAGGCCCAACCCACCGCTTCCGTCTGCCACTACAGAGGTATCCTGGGAGATAACGGCTCCGAAAGGGGGAACTAAAGGTCTGTGTGCACAGAGTCGGGTGTGTGAGTTGCACTTGCATGTTTCATCATACCCACTAGCATGTCATAGCATAATCGATTCATTTAACCCTGACACCTAAAGTATAAGTGGTATGGGACGCTTATACATTAGGACCTGCAAAACGACCCCTTGGTCTATAAGCTTGTGTGGGCAAGTTTATAAATCAAAGGTTAATTTCAATATATAACAACCATTGCTGTTTGATAACCGACACCCCAACGTATAAGTGGTATGGGACACTCTATACGATGGGAGCCTTGCAAAAGATCCCTTTTGCTTATGTGTTCTCGCATAAGTGAAGGTTTAAATTCATATAATTGTTTTTCTTACTGCTAGACCTATTATAACAATCATATTAACTGCTCACCGAATATATCTTGCTAGATTAAGTCCATAGTCACCTGTTTCTTGATTTATCTCTACCATCATGTCCTTCCCTTTCTTCCTCCCCGCTCGGTACCTAGGAGCCATGGGGGAAGGAGTAGGGGATGATAGGGCTTAGTCTTTATGACTAACGGTTTTCGAACCGCATCATTTAGGGGATCGTGGAGCCCAGCATGGAGGAGCAGCCCCAGAGATCGGTGAGCCTAGAGATGGGGCAGTCTAGCTCCGGAGTTCATACAGCCGGGACCGTGAGTCTCGACCTTGTGTAGTTTCTGTTTTCGCTTCCGCATGAGAGACTTGTAGTGAGGACATATTGTACCGGGCATAAGCCCGTATTTATAGTACTCTGATGATTTCTGTGGACACTCCCTTCGTGGAGATTTTATCTTATTTACATGTGATGTATTATTGTGGACTGCATTGTTCTTACTTCAATAATTATGCTACTTTTCTGTGATCGAATTGGCCAGCAGAATCGGCACCTTGTGGTGATGACCCTTCAGGACGTGAAGGAGTCACCGCAAAGCGGCGGTTCTGGGCCTAAGACCCCGGTGGTTGAAAAGGAAAAAAAATGGGGTCTTACACTCTTTACAGCCAGAAAAGACTTTCTGAGTCTAACGGCTATAAAGGACAGCCTGGCAGATAAAGCAGAAATCATATCTCAACTAATAAGACAAACAACTTTGTTAGAAAAAGATTGGCTCATGCATAAGGAATGGAGCAGATATTGCATGGAAATAATATCACAACTTTATTCAAATAATCTTTTATAAAATATGCCAAAATAAATATGAAATAAATCACATCATAGAAGATGACAAAATTACTCAAGACATACAACAAAACGTCGAATGACCCTCGGAGATCGTCGACCGAAGCACAGAGATCGTCGACCTATCAGACAGATAGTCGAACGATACAGATAGTCGAACTATCAAAGAAGATAGTCGAACTACCTCAGCAGATAGTCGACCTATCAGAATAGATAGTCGAGCTATCAGATAGTCGATCTATTAGGACAGATAGTCGAACTACCAAAGAAAACAGATAGTCGACCTATCAACAGATAGTCGACCTATCAAAGAAAACAGATAGTCGACCTATCAACAGATAGTCGAACTATCAAAGAAAACAGATAGTCAACCTATCAATAGATAGTCGAGCTATCAAAGAAAACAGATAGTCGACCTATCAACAGATAGTCGAACTATCAAAAAAATAGATAGTCGACCTATCAACAGATAGTCGAGCTATCAAAGAAAACAGATAGTCAACCTATCAATAGATAGTCGAACTATCAAAGAAAACAGATAGTCGACCTATCAACAGATAGTCGAGCTATCAACCAAAACAGATAGTCGACCTATCAACAGATAGTCAAACTATCAAAGAAAATAGATAGTCGACCTATCAACAGATAGTCGAGCTATCAACAAAAACAGATAGTCGACCTATCAACAGATAGTCGAACTATCAGATAGTTGAACTATCCAAGCAAATAGTTGAACTATCAAAGAGAACAGATAGTCGACCTATCAAACAGATAGTCGAACTATCATAGAAAGCAGATAGTCGACCTATCAAACAGATAGTCGAACTATCAAAGCAGACAGATAGTTGACCTATCAAACAGATAGTCGAACTATCAGATAGTTGAACTATCCAAGCAGATAGTCGAACTATCAAACACAACAGATAGTCGACCTATCAAACAGATAGTCGAACTATCAACGCAGACAGAATGCCGACCAACTGATAGAAGATCGTCAAACAGTCGATAGACGATAGTCGAGCGGCGTTCGACCATAGTCGAATGAAAAACATCTTAACTAAATTTACATCTGGAAAAGTGACGCCTCTAAAACTAGAGCAACAAACTAAACAACTAACCTTTGACCATAGATAAATCTTGGGTCAAGAGACAGAAAGAGAAGACTGAACTCAAATCAAACCTAGGGTACCAACACGTTGAGTGATGCAAGCTCACTCAACGCCATATGATAAAGCATTGACCGACCATCATTCAGTCAGAACCTGAATTTTTGGATGGAGAAATTTGGCAAAGTCCAAATGCGTTGAGTGGAACATACTCACTCAATGCCAAGGAGCAGAGAAATCTGGCTAAGGCAGAAAGCGTTGAGTGAGACATGCTCATTCATTGCTCTTAACGCTATGATTCAGAAAATTTGGCTAAAGTAAAAAAGCATTGAGTGAGACGTGCTTACTCAACGCTTAAGATGCTGAACAAGCAGGAAAATGATTTAAGGCAGAAAGCGTTTAGTGAGGAGTGCTCACTCAAAGATCTCAAAGCCTAAAATACAGAAAGCATGGCTAAGGTATAAGGGGTTAAGTAAGGCATGGTCACTCAATGCTCTCAGTGCAAAGCATGCAGAAAAGGCTGAAGAATAAGCTAAGTAAGAAAGCTTTGAGTGAGGCTTGCTCACTCAATGCTGTCAACGCTTAGATAGACAGAATTCTGTCTAAGTGCTTTTGCGTTGAGTGAATCTCACTCACTCAATGCCTATTCTACTGATGCTAGATTTTAGCTAAGTCCATGGGTGATGACATCATCAAAATAAGCAAAATCATCAGAGTCAACTAATATCAAATCAAGTACGGAGAAGCAACAGAACTGGACAACTCTCCCGAGAAGCTACTGTACGTCTTCTTCCATTAAAGCAAGGTGCAGCTGGAAGCTGCAGGTGGGCCCCACTGATTCCTAAGAGCCATTGATCGGCGAACTACAAAAGGAAGAGATTGGCCAAGACGCAGACAACTTTTAGGGCTTTATCGATTTAAAAAGTTGCGGCTGGACTTCATCTTCCTCGCCATTGCTGTCGAGAAAAAGCTTCAAGTCTTCCTGCAAGGACCAAAAGTTCAGTTAGCTGGTGCCATCTTCCCCTGCACCAGCATGATCAGAAGGTCTTCTTTCTGAGGGAGGAGCAGAAATAGAGAACAAGTTTCTGTAGATCAAGTTGCTTCTCAGTTAAGCAAGCTCAAATATGAAGATCTACTTCTGAAGCTGAGAATAAGAAAGATCAAAGTTGATGATTATGTCCTGGGAAGGAAGAGGAAGCAGAAAAGTTTACTGCTAGTTACTTCCTTCTCAAGATCCTTGTTACTTTGAAGAAAGTTAGAGCTGAGATAACTCAGATCAAGGGGTTATCACAGAGAAATTTCTCTGTGATAAATATAAATCAATTTAATTTTTGTAGGATCCTTCTGGATCTAAGTTGTAGGGCTCTCTAAGCCTGAGGTAGGGAAAATTTTCCTGAGCTGTAAGATCCAGTTTGGACCTGAGGTAGGTGGTCAATTGATCACAGAGCTGTAGAGGAGGAATACTCTCTGAGAGTTAGACGTTTGGATCTGAGGTAGGATCCCTAGTGGATCTTATGTTGGGATGTCCTCCCAGCTTGAGTGTAGGTCCTTTGTCCTGAGGTAGGTGATCTACTGATCATTGAGCTATAGGCCCTTGTGGCTGAGTTGTAAGTCTTGGAGGAGACTGAGAGATCCTGAGGGATCTGAGGTGTAAGCTCTTTGTGTTGGAGCATGCGTTCCATGCTTCCTGGTTTGCTAATAACCAATCCTGTTTGTATTTGATCTTTGGGTTTTTATAATGTGCGGATCTTACAGGTCTAGCTATGATGGATTTTGGGTGGTATTTTGGGTCAGAACAGGCGAGCTTAGGAGATATATCACCGACAGGCAATAGCGAAGATCGACGATTGACAACTCACGCTTGACGAACCTGCGCCAGCGACGATTGACGAACCTGCGGTCTACGATCGTTGATTCGAGCTCGACGAACATGTGATCGACGATCAATGACTCGAACGCGACTAACCTGCGTTCGACTATCGACGAATCGCGTTCGTGGGGCATGTGACATCCGTTATCAATATCTCCAAGCAGTGATACCCAGTGTTGCCAGGTGACAATGCACGTTAGACGATCGACGGATCTGCGATGCGAAAATGAGGAGTTCATGGGACACGTGGCAGCAATTTCCGATATCTTCAGGTGGCGTTACCCAGTGTCGCCAGACGATATCGACAAAGTATAAAAGCCTGTTCATTTTCTGTGGGGATCACAAATTTCATTACCTGGAGTGTACCTTCCTGTTTAGATGATTTATAGAGCTCCAGATTTTAGATTTACTCCTTACACTCAAGAAGGCCAACGCGCAAAAGATTGACGGCACGCTCGCAGCATTCAAAGCAACCCTGGCAAGGATTCGTGGGCATCTTCAGTGCATTGTTTTAAGGGAGTTTCAAGTCTAAAGTTTTCAATTTGTTTTGTTCTTGTTTCTATTGTTTTCTTATTGTAATCGAGAGGGGAAATCGCCGCCTTGTGCGTGGCGCCTAAGTCCTTGTGTGGCATAGGGGAAAATCGCCGCCTGGTGAGTGGCATCCAAGTCCTTGTGCATCTTATGGAGAAATCGTTGACTTGTGTGCAGCGTCTAGATTATAGTTGATCTAGGGGAGGCTAGATGCAAGGTTTGGAAGAGATATGCTTTAGCTTGTCGGTTCTTGGTAGAAGGACTGGCGAAAACCTAAGTAAGTTGTTTGTTTCATAAGCCTTTGTCTCTAGCTCTATAGAGATACTTTGTATTCAGATTTATCACATTTAAAATATATCATTATTGTTTTTGTTGGTATACATTTCTGAGTAGTTAAGTTTGCTTATGAAAAACAAGTCTTCATTTCTTAATTGCATTAGTTTATTCATCAAGAAAAGTTTGTCTAGTTTAAGAAAAATTAGTGAACACCTATTCAACCCCCCCCCCCCTCTAAGGGCTCCTCACGATCCAACACTTGATATCAGAGGAAGGTTACTCCAAAATCGGTTTCACCACCGGGAGTAATGGCGCAAAACACTCACGCATTTTCTGAGGGGCAAGGTATAAGTAGACCTCCCTTATTCACAGACACTCACTAAATCTATTGGAAAGCTCGAATGCGATGCTTTCTAATAGCACTAGATATTGACGTTTGGGGCATGGTAGAAACATACTACACTGCTCCCATAACTATTATAGGAGGTGTCACAATGGAAAAACCCAAGGATAAATGGGATGAAATCGATAAGCTTCACTGTAAAAATAACGCTAAGGCAATGAACGCCTTAATCTGTGAGCTAGATAGGACTGAATTTAATCGTGTTTGTGCATGTGACACTACACATGATATATGGAATCTCCTTGAAGTTACTCATGAAGGTACATCGCAGGTGAAGGGCTCGAAGCTTTTCCAGTTAGAATCAGAGTTTAAGAAGTTCAAGATGGAGGTTCATGAGGATGTAGACTCCATGTACACAAGGTTCAACAAGATAGTGAATGACTCAAGGATTCTAGGAAAGATTTTCTCAAATGGATATTTGGTGAGAAAATTACTTAGATCGCTTCCCCCGAAGTTCAATCCAAAGGTTGCTGCCATCTAAGAGTCACACGATCTAAAGTCACTCCAAATTGAGAATCTGATATGTAATTTGAAAACCACAAAGTGGAGTTGAGGATTCAACAATAAGAGTATAGCCTGGAACTAAGAAAGAATGCTTTGGCATTGAAGTCCAAGAAGGAAGAGGAAAGTGAGTCCTGATGAGAGTAACGATGGAGACGAAGAGAGCCTGTGATGAAATTTTGGAAGTTCATGAGAAATCCTGAAAGAAGATATTATTTTAGGAAATTTTTCAATAAGCAAGAATCTGGGTATAGGAAAGGAAAAGTCCAAGCTGATGGAGAGGATGACGAAGAGAGACCACCACCTGAGTGCTATCACTGTAGGAGAGTTGTCCACATAAAGAGAAAGTGCCCAAATAATCTGAAATAGCTGAAGGAGAAGCGGCACAGAAAGAAAGATAAGAAGAAAGTACTGAAGGTAGAAACATGGGATGAAGCCACTTCTTAGGATTCAAGCAGTTCAAGTTCAAAAATTAAAGAGGAGGCCAACATGTACCTGATAGGAAAGAGCGTTTCATCACATGATGAAGAGAGCAGTGTCCAGAATGACACTGAGGTAACTCCTGAAACTTATGATGATTTATATTTTGAATTTTTAAGAACCTGCAAATATCTAGATAAAAAATTGGATGAAATTCAGTTAATCAAATCTGAAAATAAACTTTTAGTAAAAGAAAATAAAAAATTAAAAAATGAAGTAAAAATGCTTGGGAAGGAGAAAGCAACTTGTCAAGAGGATTGTCCCTCTTTGACAAGGATACTAGAGCTTGAGAAAAATCTCTCTAAGACTCAGGCTCGGATTGAATCTCTTACAAGAGAGAAAGATTCCTTAGAGAGATATCTAAAGTTTTCTCAATCTTAAGTAGAAGGAAGCAGAAAGTCCTTCGCAAACCGATGCAACACCATTGCTGCCGAAAACACTGTATTGAGAGGACAAGTCTGTGATTTATAAATGGACACTAACAGGTTTGGAGTGGGACAACAATCACTAAATTTTAGTTTGGCAAACCAGTACTAAGGTTCTGCAAAATTTGGACATGGGTACTCACCAGAACACTATCTCCCAGAGACAACCTTTGCCGCAGTTGATAAGGAAAAATTCAGAAAATCACTTTTTAAAGATAAATATAATAAGTCTATTGTCACTTCTACTCCCAACAAAAATTCAAAACTTATTTTGAAAAAACCCATCAACTTCGTTCATCAAGTGTACCCCTTGGGCTATGTATTCCCCGTAATGCGACGAGACCCGAAGGGGCGTCGATGAGGTCTCAACATTATATACGACAACCCACATCCTATTCCTTCCAAGGTGTTTTAGCTCGCAATCAAACTCAATTGCCTATCTATATCTATCTAACAACCAATTCGTAACCCGTAACTAACAACCCAAACGAGCTAACCGAGTGTGAGCTAGTCCCCCCCGGGGGGTTAGGGGGGTAAAAAAATAGCATGTAGAAAATTACATAACCCTGGTACTAAATGTGATAAGTTTGTTCACACAACACACACTTGTAAGAAGACGAGACATTGTTCTGTTAGACAAATCTGGGTACCTAAAGATTCCACCTACACTTTGGGAGGAGCTACTTGGGTAGCTAGATCTTTACTCTCATCCTCTTTTTAGGTGTTTTGGCAGGCTAAGGACAAAGAAGATGTATGGTACTTGGACTCAGGGTTTTCCAATCATATGACAGGCAATAAATCAAAGTTCCTTAGCCTAGAGATGAAGAAAGGAATAGTAGTTACGTTTGGTGATAATGAAAAAGGAAAGATCATCGGTATTGGAGTAGTAGGTAACAAATCATTTATTATCTCAAATGTTTTGTATGTTAAAGGTTTGAAGCACAATTTGATTTCTTTAAGTCAATTATGTGGTGTTGGCTTAAATGTCTTATTTGATTCATCTTCCAACTTATACAAAATTATTGACTCCAAAACAAATGATACGGTACTTACTGCTCCTAGATTTCAAAATATGTACATGATTAAATTTATGATTTGTCACATTCTTCACTAAAATGTTTTATATCTAAAAATGATGAATTAGATTTGTGGCATAGGCATCTTGGACATTCTAGTTCCAAGCTAATTATAAAATTGCCTCAAAATAAACTAGTTATAGCTTTACTTATTTTGCATGGAAATCTATCGTCTTTATGTTCACTATGTCAAAAAGAAAAATTTTCAAAATCTTCATTTAACAGCAAAAATATTGTTTCCACCACTTGACCTTTACAGTTGATTCATATGGATTTGTTTAGTCCTGTTAATACACTAAGTCTAGGTGGTATAAAATACACTTTTATTTTGATTGATGATTATTCTTTTTAATGTTAGACAATTTTCTTAACTTCTAAATCTGATGCATTTTTAGAATTTTCCAAATTATGTGTACATGTTGAAAATGAACTAGAGTTAAAAATAAAATGCATTCGTTCAGATCATGGAGGTGAGTTTGATAATGAAAAATTTGTATCGTTTTGCAATGATTTAGGTTTAAACATTAATTTTCCGCTCCTCGCACACCGCAAGAAATGGTCTGGTAGGGAGGAAAAATAGAACTTTGCAAGAACTAGCTCGCACTATGCTATCTGAATACAAATTACCTAGATCATTTTGGGTTGAAGCAGTTAGTACTGCTTGTTATGTTATTAATCATATTATGCTTCAACCCTTGTTGAAATCAACACCTTATGAGTTATATTTCCAAAAGAAACCGAATGTATCTTATTTTAAAGTTTTTGGTTGTAAATGTTTTATTTTGAACAATAAGGATAATTTAGGCAAATTTGATGAAAAGTGTGATGAATGCATTTTTATTGTCTATTCTTCAACGAGTAAGGCTTATAGAGTTTACAACAAAAGGACAAAAATGGTTGAAGAATCTGTTCATGTTAAATTTGATCTGTTTTTCCCTTATGTACAAGCTAATAATACAGATCAAGATGAAGAGCCCTTCCCTCTACAAAGGTCGGATGATGACGAAATCCTTGGAGACAAAGAAGATGAGAAAGGAGACGAACAACAACAAGAAGAAGAAGTGCAAGTATATGTGCCTCCAAGCGAACTAAGATTCTCAAAAGATCATCCATAAAATTTTGTTATTGGAGAACCGTCAAGAGCGGTAAGTACTCGTTCATCGGTACATGATTTATTCTCTAATATGTGCTTTATTTCTGATATATAACCTAAAAGTGTTGAAACCGCTTTAAATGATAATTCTTGGTTTTTAGCTATGAATGACGAGCTTAATCAATTTGAACGTAATAAGGTTTGGAAATTAGAAGAAAGACCATCAAATCATACTGTTGTAGGTGTTAAGTGAATCTTTAAGAATAAACTAGATAGTGAGTCTAGGGTCGCTAGGAACAAAGCTAGACTCGTAGCAAAAGGTTATTCACAAATTGAAGGAATAGATTTTGGTGAAACCTTTGCACCCGTAGCACGTTAAGAAGCAGTTAGAATATTTATTGCATTTGCAAGCTTTAAAAGGTTTAAACTATTTCAAATGGATGTTAGAACTGCTTTTCTTAACGGGTATATTAAGGAAGAGGTTTGTGTAGAACAACCTCCAGGCTTTGTTGATGTTAAATTTCTAGATCATGTTAATAAAGTAGAAATAGCCCTTTATGGTTTGAAACAAGCACCCCGAGCATGTATGATAGATTGACTATTTATTTATTAAAGAATGATTACAAAATGGGTAGTGCTGATTGTACTCTATTTGTTAAACATGTTCATGATGATCTTATAGTTTTACAAATATATGTTGATGATATAATTTTTGGATCCACAAATGAAAAATTATGTGATAATGTTATAGAAATTATGAAAAATGAATTTGAAATGAGCATGGTAAGCGAACTCACTTATTTTCTTGATTTTCAAATTACTCAAAAGCATGAAGATATTTTTATTTGTCAATCTAAATATATTCATGATGTTTTAAAAATATTTGGATTTAAAAATCTAAAATAAACAAATACCCCAATGAGTGTCTGATTAAAGTTAGGAAAGTGTGAAAGTGGAATATCCATAGATCAAACACTATATAGATGAATGATAGGATCACTGTTGTATTTGACTGCTTCTAGACCTGACATTATGTTTGTTCTATGTTTATGTGCTAGATTTCAAGCTAATCCCAAAGAGTCTCATTTAAAAGTGGTTAAACGTATTTTTAGATATCTGATTGGCATATCTAAGTTAGGTTTGTGGTATCCTCACAAAGATATCTTTATTTTACAAGGCTTTTCTGATTCTGATTATGTTGGCTATTCATTAGACTATAAAAGCACGAGTGGCACCTATCACTTACTAGTCCCTTCACTAATTTCATGGTCGAGTAGGAAATAGAATTATGTTGCCTTATCCACCACTGAGGCCGAGTGTTGAAACTGAGAATTCGATTTCGATGGAGTTCACCCTTGGGGAAGGGGTGACCGCGCACCTACTTCTCTCCTGCAAGCAAAATAACAAGGAAAAGAACAAAGAACTGACCCAAGGGCTCGGCGAGGAGGACCCACCACACACCCGAAAGATCACTGAGCGCTTCCCCTCCTTAGCCAAATGTCGGGCTAAGGTACCTCAGAAAGCGCTAGAAGACTGGAAGACAAGTAAGCATGCCTTTTCAGGTACCCATTGGGTCCTATTTATAGATTTCTGAAAGTGGTCTGCAAAAAACCAACCTCTGCTGTTCTGAACATCTATGTGCAGCATAACTAGCACTTCTAACAGTGCAACTCCGCTATTCTAGAAGGATATTTGCACCCCCTACAAGGTCATCCAGGTAATTTGGCCTCTGGGCCCCACATGGACAGGTTTCTTAGCCTCTGAGTCAGCTCGCCACCCTATTGGAGGGAGCGAGCTTGCGTCCGAATCGCCTGGGCAGGCCAGCTCGCCACCTTATACGGGCGGGTTGGTGACCAAGCCGCCCAGGCAGGCACGGGCTGGGGCTGGCTCGCCCAGCTGGCCTCCCAGGCCTTGAGGAGAGCGAGCCACCCCTCTAAACTCGCTCACCCGCTATATTGGCGTGGGCCGATCGTCTTGGCTCGCTCGCCAAGCTGGGCCCACTTGGCGAACTCAGGCTTGTACATAATCTCCGCTCTTTGTGAACTTTGCAAAAGCTCAGAAAGAAATATCCAACCCAACGTGTTCGGTGAATGCCCTGTTGAGTTGGAGGGAATCTTTTGGTGGGTCCCGCTAGTGTGTTATAAATATGCCATCAAGATTTTGGAAGAATTCCTCCCTCCTATCACTTTTCTCCGCAAGCCGTAACTGAACGATGCCTATATCTGAGGAGATGAGGGCTCGCCTAGAGGCTGTAAGGGAGGGTATTTGGGAGCTGGCTCTCGGTGCTGCCCCGTGGTTGGCGCGCGGGTCTCCTTGCCCCCTCCTCAAGCCAAAGAAAGGAAAGATCATCAGGCGGGCTCCTGTGAATGATGACCCCGCATCTGGTTCGGCTGGCGGTGTCGTGGTCTCCCCTGAGGTATGTGATTCTTCTGTCTGAGTCTCCACTCGGCTTTCTGATTTCTATTTTTACAAGAGATGCCTCGCGAGGATGGAGAGGATGGGGGAGAACCGGGGCATTCCACCCTGCTGATATTTGATTAGGTCGCTAGCCCCTCATCCTAGGGGCACATCCCTCCTACAACGCCTCCATCGCTAATGCCCCCTGGTCTGGGGAAACCTTTTGTTATTCTTGGAGGAGAACCCTTCCAGGGACGGCCTGGTACCTCTTGACTATCTGCCAGTGCGGGCAACGTGCCGACCCCAGGTGAACTTTTCACTTTTGTCTGCTTACCACTGCCCGCTCCCTCTGATTTATCCTTGTACGTTATAACGCAATCTCATCTTCCGACGTCGAGATGAGCAAGGGGTACTCGCCTTCTATCACGACCCGCATTTTCTCAATAATTAAATTATATACGAGTATGAGAAATACATATTTTGATGTCACGTCATGCAAGGGATAACTGCAGATGCACAGGCAAGACTCCAAACTCTATAGTTTAAAAGAAAATCATAAGTTATTACGAATGAAATCCAGTTAAGTTAGATGGTCGTATCCCTCGACACAGTGAATAAACTAGTCCACGAGTAAAATATATTTATACGCTGCACAAAAAACTTCGGTTAAGATGATTTGACATCCTACATGAGCGTAAACATCCCCGAAGGACAACTCATGGTATGCAAGACTCTAAATTTAGTATAGTATGAAGATAGTCTTTACGTTAGTTTAGAAGATAGTATTTTACTTTTTGAAATATGTCATGTATGAAGTAATTGCGGTAGGTGTTTTATAAGTTAAAATATCTAACATGCAACCTAGCATAAAACATTCCCAGAGAGCAAGTAAAATTACCTCCAAAATAGGTAAACTAGCAGTTTAAGGACAGTACTTAGTATGAAAAAAAAACCACCAGCGGGCATCAACAACCTGACACAAACCCGCTGGCGAGTATTTATGTATGTACTAACAAAAGCAACAAAAAAACTACCTCACTAGAATGAGGGAGACCTCAGCAACACCACGACCACAGCGAGGCCACCTTAGCCGCAAAACCGGCTACTGCCCTGAACCTGTGGCATTCAAAGAAAGAAAACCTCAGTAAAGAATTAACAATGGAAGTGGCAAAGGAACATTAGATGGTAATCAATGAAAGAGCAAAAAGGGTTATTAAACCCTGCAAGAGTAATGCTGACAACCTTAGTCAAAGAAACCAAAAGAAACTGTGAGTAAGTATAATACTTATCATTAAAGTAAGAGAATTGCACCAAGTGCTAAAATTTACCAAGCTTCGGTCAAACCTGCAGAAGCAAAAGGAAGGCCAACCAATGCCAAAAAAAGACGGGAGAAGGAACCAACAGCCCTACACCCGTGGATCAACCGCACTAGTAAAACCCCAGATCTTTGTCGGTGACAAAATCAGTCCCAAACCGAGCCACCAGATCCAATTGTCTGAAGGACGCGCGGGTGGCAGCTACGGGGTCCGACGTACCAAAACAACCTCTTACAGAGACCGAACCTATCTCAAAGGCAACACGGTGGCGGCCACATGGTCTAGCACACCTAAAGCGGCCCCTCTCAGAGACCAAAAACAACCACGTTCAATGATCCATGATACGAAATTCAAACTACTAGCCGAAAACATCGCCAAACCAAAATAAAACCCACACTTAACAAACTCAGGAGAAAACCCCAACCTAAGGAAAAATCATTGAGTCCACTCGACGCCGCATTGAGTGAGTACCACTCACTAAATGTAAAACACTAAGAAGGGAAGGCGCCGAGTTTACTCGACGCATTATTGAGTGAACTCCACTCACTCAACGCAAAAAGACTTAGCCGTAAAAACCCTCACTGGAAGACGACGTTGAGTGAGTTCAGCTCACTGAACGCTTTCAATGCTAAATGGCCAACGATGTTGAGTGAGTTCACCACACTCAACACTTTTGACTTAGAGCTAAACAAGGCCGACGGCATTGAGTGAGTTCATCTCACTCAATGCTGTCAACACAAAACAACTAACAGCGTTGAGTGAGTTCACCACACTCAACACTTTTGACTTAGAAAAAATCAGCCTAACTAGACGGCGTTGAGTGAGCTCAACTCACTTAACGCCAAAAGACTTAGAAAAAAATCTATCAAGGCATACGACATTGAGTGAGCTCACCTCACTCAACGTTGTCAATGCTTTTTACTTAGAATACTGGCTTAACCGACGACGTTAAGCCTGTTAACGCTTCTGACATAGCTAAACAGCCTAATCAGACGGCGCTGAGTGAGTTCACCTCACTCAACGCTGTCAACGCTTTTAACTTAGTCTCCAGACGAAAATAGCTAGGCCTTGAGTGTGTCCACCACACTCAACGCTTTTACACTTAGCCTAAAAACTGGACTTATGTGCTAAGATACACTCGATGCCAAGGGGCAGAGACCTGGCAGAAACATTGCTCTACCCAAACCGACCATGCTAGACCTCAACAACTTGCCCAAAATCAATATATTTCCTTGGAATGAAAACCTGCTATTGCTAACTATCCTGATACAGACTTATCCTATCCTATCCAGCCAGAGACATACCAAAACCAACCCAACAAGACATTTCCCACCTACAGCAAGCAAAATCCAGCCAAAACCTACAGCATACCCAAGATCTATTACAGTAAATGCTACAAGGAAAATAAGAAACTACTTGGAGAGGATGGTAAAAGCACCACTTGCATCAATTCTAGAAAAAAACTCGGCCAGCTCCTCTCCTTCTCTCGGATCTGGCAGCAAAAACACCTAGCCATAAAATATGAAGCTTTTAGAGGGAAGAAAAGCCAACCTGCAATACCCTAACTACAAGGACAAACCAAGAATTTGAAATACTTACCCTAGGGAGGTAGATCCGGGTGAGTGCAGCCCAGATCTGCTTTCAAACGAGAAATCTGGGCTCTAACTAGCAAGAAATCGGCGTCAAGAAGCTCCAGGTTTTCCGTCGCCCGTCTCCTTCCGCTTGAAGCTAACCGTTAGGTTTGGGAAAGAGGAATAGGGTTTTCTAAACAAAAGTGCTATTTATACCTTCTAACCACTTACAATTAATATAATATTATATTATATTAATTAATTACATAAAACGTCCAAAACGGCGAGAAAACCCAACTACCTCGGAATTTGACGAAATTCACACCGTAGCTAAATACTCATGCTACGAATCTAATGGTGAAATCGGAATTAACATCCAACCAACAAAAACTTGGGCTAACACCTCCCGAAGACAAAACACTAGCATTCCCGAAGAGGCTCCACCGAGTCACCAAAACATACTCCGGTATGCCGGGGAATCTTGCAAACAGGCCACAAACATGACACTCAAAAAACCTAGAGACCTAAACCCCGCACCAACAATGGTACAAGACGAAAATGCGTCAACGTAATGCCAAACAAAGATTAAACAATCACACAAAAAACCGGGAGCGTTACAGTCACTCCCCCTAAAAGAAAGTTTAGCCCTGAAACATTACGCACAACACTTCTACTATAGAAGGGAAATAACAAACCAAGAGTTATACAGAAGAATACGAACCAAGAAAAGTCAGGAAAATAGATGAGGGTGAGCCTCCCTTATTGCTGATTCCAATTCCCCAGTCGCGCTTTCCACGCCCTAATTTCTCCACGAAACATTAACCATCGGGAACGACTTCCTCTGCAACACCCGATCTTGAGTATTCAGAATGCGGACAAGAATCTCAACATAAGAAAGATTTGGCTCTAACTGAGGCACATAATTAAAAACTTACCCGACGCTTAGCACACACTTCCGCGGTTGGCTTACGTGAAAAACATCGTGCATGCCAAGAAAGGTTGCAGGCAAATCCAGCCTGTAAGTTGACACACCAATCCACTCAACAATCTTAAACGGTCCCACATACCTTGGGTCCAACTTCCGGTTCTTACAAAACCTCTTGACCCCAACCATCGAGGAAACTTTAAGAAATACCTAAGTCCCCTACAGCAAACTCCAAATCAGATCTACGCCGGTTGACATTCTTCTCATATCGCTCTTGGGCTGTCTGAAGCTTCTCTCGAATAAGCTTCCCAACAAATTCCATTTCTTCATGCGCATCCGGACCCAACAAAGATCTCTCGCCAACCTCAGCCCAAAATAGTGGAGTTCTGCAGCGTTCCCATACAGAGCTTCTAAAGGAGCAATTTGCAAGCTTTATTGATAGCTATTATTATAAGCAAACTCCATAAGCCTCAAACGCTCATCCCACGCTCCTCCGTGGTCTAAAATATAGCATCTTATCATGTCCTCCACTATCTGATTAACTCGCTCTATCTGACCATTTATCTTCGAGTGGTATGCAGAAGAATACCTCAAATCCGTACCCAAACCTTCTTGCAAACTCTTCCAGAAGCGAGACATAAACCTGGAGTCTCGGTCTGATATGATACTTACAGGAACTCCATGCAACCGCATGACTTCATTCAGATATAGCTCAGCAAACTTCTTCATGGGGTAATCGATCTTATAATGGATGAAGTGAGCACACTTTGTTAATCTGTCAACAATAACCCAGACTGAATCATGTCCTCGAGGAGATCTCGGTAACCCAGTAATAAAGTCCTTTGAAATACTCTCCCATTCTAGGTTGGAATCTCTAAGGGAGTCAACTTGCCACGAGGCCTTCCATGATCGGCCTTAACACGCTTGCAAGTGAATCATTCAGAAACAAACTTGGCTATATCACCTTTCATTCCATACCACCATGCAATTTTTTTAAGTCTTGATACATCTTGGAAGATCCTGGATGGTAGGCAACACTAGAACCATGCGCTTCTCTGCACAACTTAACTCGGATATCCTTAACGGCGGGGATACAAATCTGTCGCGGCACCACAATGTACCCGCATCATCAATAGAGAAATCTGGTAACTACCCTTTCTCGGTTCTAGGGTACAAGTGCAGTAGATCCGGATCATACTTCTGATGTAGCCTTGTAAGTGCAATCCAAGAAGGATCTGCTACTACCAAACTACTCTACAAGCCACAACTCCCCACATAAATATTCATTAAGAGGAATTCTTCTACTAACCGCTCGGCGGAGAGATTAAAAATCTTCCCCGTTTTCCGACTTAGGGCGTCGGCTACCACATTAGCCTTGCCCGGATGGTATTAGATCTCAACCTCATAATCGGCAACATATTCCAACCATCGCCGCTGGTGCAAATTCAATTCTTTCTGGGTGAAGACATACTTTAATCTCTTATGATCGGTAAAACTCTTGCACTGCGTGCCATAAAGCAGATGTCTCCACAGCTTCAGGGCATAAATTACGTCTGCGAACTCTAAATCATGCGTCGGGTAGTTCCTCTCATGGGTATTCAGTTGCCTTGACCCGTACGCAATCACTTTCCCTTCTTGCATCAGCATGCATCCAAGCCCAACATGTGATGCATCCACATAAACATCATAATCCATGACCTCCGTAGGCAATGTCAGAACGGGAGCAGTGCACAATTTATTCTTGAGCTCTAGAAAGGCTTCCTCGCACTTCTCGCTCCAAACAAATGTTGCATTCTTCTGTATCAATTTATTCAATGGTGCAGCCAGGGTAGAGAAACCCTCCAAAAATCTCTTGTAATAGCCAGCCAACCCTAAGAAGCTCCTAATCTCTTTGGGTGTGTCAGTCCTACTCCATTCCATCACAGCAGCTATTTTCTCTGGGTCGACTGAAATCCCATTCTTATTAACAACATGGCCCAGAAACGAAACCTGAGGTAACCAAAACTCACACTTGCTCAACTTGGCGAACAACTTGTGGTCCCTCAAAGAAGATAAAACTAACCGCAGATGCTGGTTATGCTCCTCAGCATTGCGGGAATATACCAAAACGTCATTTATAAACATGACTACGAATTTGTCCAGAAAATCCTTAAACACAAGGTTCATTAAGTCAATAAAGTCTGAGGGCGCATTGGTCAAACCAAATGACATTACTAGAAATTAAAAATGCTCATGCCTAGATCAAAAAGTAGTCTGTGGGATATCTGACTCACGGATCCTGAGCTGATGGTAGCCAGAATGAAGATCTATCTTTGAAAACACAGCGCTACCAAGAAACTGATAAAACAAGTCATCAATCCTCGGCAGGGGATACCTGTTATTAATAGTGACCTTATTTAGCTCTCTATAATGGATGCAAAGCCTCATCAATCCATCTTTCTTCTTAACAAACAGAACAGGAGCACCCCAAGGCGACAAACTAGGCCTTAAAAAACCCTTCTCTAACAACTCATCCAGCTGGATATGCAAGTCCTCCAGCTCTTGCTGGGCCAACTGGTATGGCGCCTTTGCAATAGGACACGTACCCGGCTCCAAATCTATCACAAACTCAACATCTCTATCAGGTGGAAGATAAGGAAGATCATCAGGAAACACATCTGAAAACTCGCGCATAATAGGAATCACTTTTAAACGTGGCAAACTACAAACGGTCCCCAAAACTGAGACCAAACAAACAAAACATCCGGAATCTAAGAGCATCCGAGCAAATACCGCAGAAATACTTGGAGAATCCTAGTGCGGATATCCAAAAACACATCGTATCTGGACAACAAATCTATGCCCAAGATTACATCAAATTCCTCCAAGTCGATCATCTTCAGATCTGCCTTTGCTAGAAAATCACCTAAAACAATCGGACAACTCTAAATTCCCTGGTCCGAAACCACAGAATCACCGGAAGGAAATTTGACACAAAAAGTGCCTCCAAATCGATCTAGATCCAAACGATACAGCTCCACGAAGTCTCTTGCCACAAACGAGTGGGTAGCGCCAGAGTCGAAGAGAACACGTGGCCAGTAGTTCTTTACCTTAAATCTTCCTATAGAAATTGCGTACGCATCTAAGGAAACAATTGTTAAAACTATAACTACGAACTAAAACATTAAAACTAGGGAGAAAGTCTAACCTGAAATAACCTGAGTAGAAGTCTGAGCTTCCTATGGGGAAATCACGTTCAGCTTTCCTTTTCCTTTGTCCAACCGCTGCGGAGGTGGCAATGCCTTAAGTGGGACTGCCTGGAGAATAGGCTGAGTCTGCGGGCACTGATACTTAAGATGACCCTCTTGACCACACAGGAAACAGCTTCTTGTCTTTTTCTAACAATGTGCAGCGTCGTGCCCCGTCTTCTTACATACCGAACAAACTAAGTCCTTCCTTTGAACACCCTGGATCGCATGAATCTGCTCTTTCTTCTTAGCTACCAATCTCTGATAGAACCTCTCTAAAGGATGGCCCAGTCGGCAACAAAAACTGCATACCTCTTTGTTTCTCTTCCTCGGAGCAACATCAAGGACATGAGTACTCTTACCCCCATCAGACTTTCTTTTATCCTTTATCATCTGCTAGCCTCTGTTCTATTACTTTTTGATCTCCTCGACCTTCAAGACGGCCTCAAATGTAGCAACAGAACTTGTTGATCCATAAGCACTAGCAAACTGCTGAATATCACTTCTCAATCCACCCAAATATTGTTTGATCTGATTCTCCTCCGAGCTTACAAAGTCAGGGGCGAACTGACTTAACTTACTAAATTCCACTTCATACTCACTGTGAGCTGTCTTTGTTTTAAATGCAGGAAATCATTCTTAAAAAAGTCTCGCTCGACCGAGGGCAAGAACTTCTTCAGAATCAACTCCTTGAAGGACCCCCAAGAACATCCATCCTTTAATCCCTCCTTTTCCCTTAGCCACCAACTCTTCGCCAGGACTTTTAGCTGGTAAGGGCTATCATTACTCTTTGAACGTCAATGACTCTAGAGTAAGAAAACATCTCCTCGATTGCTATCAACCAATCATCCAAGACCATGAAATCAACTCTACCATCATACGTAGGCGGCCCTAATCACTGAAACTACGAGATAAATGCCACCTATGGTGGAACCACTACCGAAGGCACCAAAGGAGCAGGAGGGGCAAGAACAGCTCGACCATCGGCAGGGTCCTGCACTCTTGGAGCTAGCCCGGACACAACTGATAACAGAGACTGGATCTGGTACTGCACATCCACCATTTGCCTTGACAAAGCTTCATTGCTCTGTCGCAGACTTTCCATCATCGCATCGCTTTGCGCTCCTGAATACTCGCCCTCAGATTCGGGAGTCAACCTCGTCGAAAGACGCCTCGACATTCTATTAACATATAAATAATTAGTCAGAACCAAGCCCAACCGCTAGAACTAGACAACCTAGTACAGAAAAAACATACTTAAGTATGAGCTTCAACTTCTAACTTGCTCTAGGAATTTTCAATAATGATGTTATTCTTAACCTATGATGATTCACCATCATCACACTAACTCATGTGCTTAGACCATGAATGCATGAATTTATTTTCCTTTTGACTCAAAACCATATGTGTACATATGTCATTATATACATCTTTAGCTTTGCACATTGTGCTTATGCTATGTTATGGTATGTATGTTGTGTTATGCTTTCTAAAAAGGCCTTAATGCATGTTGTGAGAGGTGTACACATGCAATAATATGCATCTCATACTACATAACATTGTATGCAACGAAAAAGAAAACGTACTAATGGGCATTCATGTGGTGAGGTTATGCATACACATACTACATAACCCTCACATGTTGCCTCGTATGGTGGATCCATATACAAATACATATTATGCATCTCATACTACATAATATGTCTTGTATACTTCTTATCATGCTATAAGTGTAGTGTTCATGTTTCAGCCAAGACGTACTGATGACATATCGGTGTGTGTATGATATGACACTGGACAACTAACACTAACAAGGGAAGGTTGCCCGACCAATTGTCAAGCAACCTCCCTCTGATACCAACTGTCACGACCCGTATTTTCTCAATAATTAAATTATATCAGAGTAAGAGAAAATACGTGTTGTGATGCCACATCATGTAGGGGATAACTGCAGTCGCTCAGGCAAAACTCCAAACTCTACAGTTTAAAAGAAAAACATAAGTTATTATGAATGAAATCCAGTTAAGTTAGATAGTCGTATCCCTCGGCACAGTGGATCAACTAGTTCACGAGTAAAATATATTTATATGCTACGGATAAAACTTCGGTTAAGATGATTTGAAATCCTACATGAGCGTAAACGTCCCCGAAGGACAACTCATGATATGCAAGAATCTAAATTTAGTATAGTATGAAGATTGTCATTACGTTTGTTTAGAAGATAGTATTTTAGTTTTAGAAATATACCATGTATGAAGTAATAGCGGTAGGTGTTTTATAAGTTAAAATATCTTACATGCAACCTAGCATAAAACATTCCCAGAGAGCAAGTAAAACAATCTCCAAAATAGGTAAACTAGCAGTTTAAGCACAATACTTAGTATCACAAAAGAAAACCACCAGCGGGTGTCAACAACCTGAAACAAACCCGCTGGCGAGTATGTATGTCAGTACTAACAAAAACAACAAAAAAACTACCTCACTAGAATGAGGGAAACCTCAGCAACACTACGCCACAGTGAGGCCAACTCAGCCGCAAAACTGGCTACTGCCCTGTACCTGAGGCATTTAAAGAAAGAACATCTCAGTAAAGAATTAACATTGCAAGTGGCAAAGGATCATTAGATGGTAATCAATGAAAGAACAAAAAGGGTTACCAAACCCTGCAAGAGTAATGCTTTCAACTTCAGCAAAAGAAACCAAAAGAAACTATGAGTAAGACTAATACATATCATTAAAGTAAGAGAATTGCACCAAGTGCTAAAATTTACCAAGCTTCGCTCAAACCTACAGAAGCAAAAGGAAAGCCAACAAATGGCAAAAAAGGGGAGAAGGAACCAACAACCCTACACCCGTGGATCACCCGCACTGGTAAAACCCAAGATTTGTGTCGGCGACAAAATCAGTCCCAAACCGAGTCACCAGATCATTTTTCTCAAGGAAACGCGGGTGGCAGCTACGGGGTCCGACGCACCAAAACAACCTCTTACAGAGACCCAACCTGTCTCAAAGGCAACACGGTGGCGGCCACGGGGTCTAGCACACCTAAAGCAGCCCCTCTCAGAGATTCAAAAAAACCACGTGAAATGATCCACGATACGACATTCAAACTACTAGCCAAAAACATCACCAAACAAAAATAAAACCCGCACTTAACAAACTCGGGAGAAAACACCAGCCTAAGGAAAAAGCGTGGAGTCCACTCCACGCCGCATTGAGTGAGTACCACTCACTCAACACCAAACACTAAGCAGGGAAGGCGTCGAGTTTACTCGATGCCGTATTGAGTGAGCTCCACTTACTCAATGCCAAAAGACTTAGCCGTAAAAACCCTCACTGGATGACGGCATTGAGTGAGTTCAGCTCCCTCGACGCTGTCAATGTTAAACGGCCAACGGTGTTGAGTGAGTTCACCACACTCAACGCTTTTGACTTAGAGCTAAACAAGGCTGACAGCGTTGAGTGAGTTCAGCTCACTCACGCTGTCAACACTAAATAGCTAACGGTGTTGAGTGAGTTCACCACACTAAACTCTTTTCACATAGAAAAAATCAGCCTGACTAGACAGCGTTGAGTGAACTCAACTCCCTCAACGCCAAAAGACTTAAAAAAAATCTATCAAGGCAGACGACGTTGAGTGAGCTCACCTCACTCAACACTGTCAACGCTTTTTTACTTAGAATACTTGCTTAACCGACGGCGTTGAGTGAGTTAACCTCAATCAACGCTGTCAATGCTTTTGACTTAGCTAAACAGCCTCATCAGACGACGTTGAGTGAGTTCACATCACTCAACGTTGTCAATCCTTTTAACTTAGTCTTCAGAGCAAAACAGCTAGGTGTTGAGTGTGTCCACCACACTCAATGCTTTTACACTTAGCCTAAAAACTGGACTTCTGTGCTAAGATACACTCGATGCCAAGGGGCAGAGTCCGGGCAGAAACATTTCTCTACTCAAACCGACCATGCTAGACCTAAACCACCAGCCCAAAATCAAAATATTTCCATGGAATGAAAACCTGTTATTACAAACTATCCTGATATAGACTTATCCTATCCTATCCAGCCAGAGCCATACCAAAACCAACCCAACCAGACATTTTCTACCAACAGCAAGCCAAATCTGGCCAAAACCTACAACATACCCAAGATCTATGACAGTAAATGCTTCAAGGAAAACAAGAAACTACTTGGCAAGGATGGGAAAAGCACCACTTGACTCAATTCTAGAAAAAAACTCTGTCAGCTCCTCTCCTTCTCTCGGATCTGGCAGCAATAACACCTAGCCATAAAATCTGAAGCTTTTAGAGGGAAGACAAGCCAACCCGCAAAACCCAAACTACAAGGACAAACCTAGAATTTAAAATACTTACCCTAGGGAGGTATATCCGGGTGAGAGCAGTCCAGATTTTCCTTCAAACGAGAAATTCGGGCTCTAAATAGCAAGAAATCGGCGGCCAGAAGCTCCAGGTTTTCCGACGCCCGTCTCCTTTCGCTGGAAGCTAACCATCAGGTTTGGGGAAGAGGAATAGGGTTTTCTAAACAAAAGTGCTATTTATACCTTCTAAACACTTACAATTAATATAATATTATATTATATTAATTATTTACATAAAACGTCCAAAACGGCGCGAAATCCCAACGACCTTGGAATTTGACGAAATTCACACCGTAGCTAAATACCCACGCTAATAATCCAATGGCGAAGTCGGAACTAACATCCGCCCAACAAAAACTTGGGCTAACACCACCTGAAGACAAAGCACAAGCATTCCCGAAGAGGCTCCACCGAGTCACCAAAACAGACTCCGGCTCGCTGGGGAATCTTGCAAACAGGCCACAAACAAGCCACTCAGAAAACATAGGGAGCTAAACCTCGCTCAAACAATGGCACAAGCCGAAAACGCATCAACGTAACGCAAAACAAAGATTAAACAATCACAAAAAAAACCGGGGGCGTTACAGTAACTCCCCCTAAAAGAAAGTTTCATCCCAAAACTTTACGCACGACACTTCTACAATAGAAGGGAAATAACAAACCAAGTGTTATACAGAAGAATACACACCAAGCAAAGTCAGGGAAACAGATGATGGTGAGCCTCCATCATTGCCAATTCCAATTCCAAAGTCGCACTTTCCATGCCCTGATTTCTCAACAAAACTTTAACCATCGGGAACGACTTCCTCCACAACACCCGATCTATAGCATCCAGAATGCGGACAGGCATCTCAACATAGGAAATATTTGGCTTTAACTGAGGCACATAATTCAAAACTTGCCCGATGATTAGCACACACTTTCGCAGTTGGCTTACGTGAAAAACATAGTGCACGCAAGGAAAGGTTGCGGGCAAATCCAGCTTGTAAGCTGACACACCAATCCGCTCAACAATCTTAAACAATCCCACATACCTTGGGTCCAACTTCCGGTTCTTACCAAAACCTCTTGACCCCAACCATCGGGGAAACTTTAAGAAATACCAAGTGCCCTACAAGCAAACTCCAAATCAGATCTACATCGGTTGACGTTCTTCTCATATCGCTCTTGGGCTATTCGAAGCTTCTCTCAAATAAGCTTCACAGCAACTTCCATTTCTTCAAGCGCATACGGACCCAACAAAGATCTCTCGCCAACCTCAGCCCAAAATAGGGGAGTTCTGCAGTGTCTCCCATACAGAGCTTAGAAAAGAGCCATTTGCAAGCTTTCTTGATAGCTATTATTATAAGAAATCTCCATAAGCCTCAAACGCTCATCCCACGCTCCTCCGTGGTCTAAAATGTTGCATCTAATCATGTCCTCCACTATCTGATTAACTCGCTCTGTCTGACCATTGATCTGCGGTTGGTATACGGTATAATACCTCAAATCCGTACCCAAACCTTCTTGCAAACTCTTCCAAAAGCGAGACGTAAACCTAGAGTCTCGGTCTGATATGATACTTACAGGAACTCCATGCAACCGGATGACTTCATTCAGATATAGCTCATCAATCTTCTTCATGGGATATTCAATCTAATAAGGGACGAAGTGAGCACACTTTGTTAATCTGTCAACAATAACCCAGACTGAATCATGTCCTTGAGGAGATCTCGGTAACCCAGTAATAAAGTTCATTGAAATACTCTCCCATTTCCAGGTTGGAATCTCTATGGGAGTCAACTTGCCACCAAGCCTTCCATGATCGGCCTTAACACGCTTGCAGGTAAAGCATTCAGAAACAAACTTGGCTATATCACCTTTCATTCCAAACCACCATGCAATTTGCTTTAAGTCTTGATACATCTTGGTAGAGCCTGGATGGTAGGCAACACTAGAACCATGCGCTTCTCTGCACAACTTAACTCGGATATCCATAACAGCGGAAATACAAAATCTGACGCGGTACCATAAAGTACCTGCATCATCAATAGAGAAATCTGGTAACTCCCCTTTCACAGTTCTATGGTACAAGTGCAGTAGATCCGGATCATCCTTCTGATGTAGCCTTGTAAGTGCAATCCAAGAAGGCTCTGCTACTACCAAAATACTCTGCAAGCCACAGCTCCCTACAGAAATATTCATCAAGAGGAATTCTTCAACTAACCGCTCGGCGGAGAGATTAAAAATCTTCCCCGTCTTCCGACTTAGGGCATCGGCTACCACATTAGCCTTGTCCGGATGGTATTGGATCTCAACCTCATAATCGGCAACATATTCCAACCATCGCCGCTGGCGCAGATTCAATTATTTCTCGGTGAAGACATACTTTAAGCTCTTATGATCCGTAAAACTCTTGCACTGCACGCCATAAAGCAGATGTCTCCACAGCTTTAGGGCATAAATCACGGCTGCGAACTCTAATTCATGTGTCGGGTAGTTCCTTTCATGGGTCTTTAGTTGCCTTGACGCGTACACAATCACTTTCCCTTCTTGCATAAGCACGCATCGAAACCCAACATGCGATGCATCCACATAAACATCATAATCCATGCCCTCCGTAGGCAATGTCAAAATGGGAGCAGTGCACAATCTATTCTTGAGCTCTAAAAAGGCTTCCTCGCACTTCTCGCTCCAAACAAATGCTGCATTCTTCTGTGTCAATTTAGTCAATGACGCAGCCAGGGTAGAGAAACCCTCCACAAATCTCCCGTAATAGCCGACCAACCCAAAGAAGCTCCTAATCTCTTTGGGTGTACAAGGCCTACTCCATTCCATCACATCAGCTATTTTCTCTAGGTCGACTGAAATCCCATTCTTATTAACCATATGGCCAAGAAATGAAACGTGAGGCAATCAAAACTCACACTTGCTCAACTTGGCGAACAAATTGTCGTCCCTCAAAGCAGATAAAACTAATCGCAAATGTTGGTTATGCTCCTCAACATTACGGGAATATACCAGAATGTCGTCTATAAACATGACTACGAATTTGTCCAGAAAATCCTTGAACAAACGGTTAATCATGTCCATAAAGGATGAAGGCGCATTGGTCAAACCAAACGACATTACTAGAAATTCAAAATGCCCATGCCTAGATTGAAAAGAAGTCTGTGGGATATCTGACTCAAGAATCCTGAGCTGATGGTAGCCAGAACGAAGGTTTATCTTTGAAAACACAACGCTACCATGCAACTGATCAAAAAAGTCATTAATCCTCGGCAGGGGATACTTGTTCTTAATAGTGACCTTATTTAGCTCTCTATAATGGATGCAAAGCATCATCGATCCATCTTTCTTCTTAATAAACAGAACAGGAGCACCCCCAACGCGATGAACTCGGCCTTATAAAACCCTTCTCTAATAACTCATCCAGCTGGATACGCAACTACTCCAGCTCTCGTGGGGCCATCCGGCATGGCGCCTTCGCAATAGGACGCATAACCGGCTCCAAATCTATCACAAACTCGACATCTCTATCAGGTGGAAGACCAGGAAGATCATCAGGAAACACATCTGAAAACTAGCGCACAATAGGAATCACTTCTAAATTTGGCAAACTACCAACACTCCCCAAAACTTAGACCAAACAAACAAAACATCTGTAATCTAAGAGCTTCCGAGCACATGCCGCAGAAATAACTGGAGAATCCTGGCGCGGATCACAAAACACACCCAGACTGACCGTAGTCCTTTTTGAAGTCCAAGTGCTTACCCTTGCACTAGATAACAACATTGTATTTGGACAACCAATCCATGCCCAAGATTACATCAAAGTCCTCCAAGTCAATCACCTTCAGATCTGCCTTTGCTAGAAAATCCCCTAAAACAATCAGACAACTCTGAATGCCCTGGTCTGAAACCACAGAATCGCCGGAAAGAAATTTGACACAAAAAGCGCCTCCAACTCGATCTAGATCCAAACGATACCGCTCCACAAAGGCTCTCGCCACAAACGAGTGGATAACGATAGAGTCGAAGAGAACATGCGCCCAATGATTCTTTACCTTAAATTTTCCTATAGAAATTGCGCACGCATCTAAGGAAACAATTGTTAAAAGTATAACTACGAACTAAAACATTAAAACTAGGGATAAAGTCTAACCTGAAATAACCTGAGTAGAAGTCTGAGCTTCCTCTGAGGAAATCACGTTCAACTTTCCTTTTCCTTTGTCCAACCGTTGCGGAGGTGGGAATGCCTGAAGTGGGACTGGCTATAGAATAAGATGAGTCTACGGGCACTGATACTTAAGATGACCCTCTTGACCATACAGGAAACAACTTCTTGTCTTTTTCCAGCAATGTACAGCATCGTGCCCCGTCTTCTTACATACTGAACAAACTAAGACCTTCCTTGGAACACCCTAGATCGCATGAATCTGCTCTTTCATCTGAGCTCCCAATATCTGATAGCACCTCTCTAAAGGATGGCCCGGTCGGCAACAAAAACTGCATACCTCTTTGTTTCTCTTCCTCAGAGCAACATCAGGGACATGAGTACTCTTACCCCCATCGTACTTTCTTTTATCCTTTCTCATCTGCTGGCCTATGTTCTTGTAATTTTCGATTGCTTTGACCTTCAAGGCGGCCCCCACTGTAGCAGTATAACTTGCTGATCCATAAGCTTTGGCAAACTACTGAACGTCGCTTCTCAATACACCCAAAAATTGTTTGATTTGATTCTCCTACGAGCTTACCAAGTCAGGGGCGAACCAACTTAACATACTAAATTCAACTTCAAACTCACTCACTGTGAGCTGTCTTTATTTTAAATGCAGGAAATCATTCATCAAACAGTCTCGCTCGACCGAGGGCAAGAACTTCTTCAGAAGCAACTCCTTGAAGGACCCCCCAAGAATATCCATCCTTTAATCCCACCTTTTCCCTTAGCCACCAACTCTTCGCAAGGCCTTTGAGCTGGTAAGCGGCTATCATTACTCTTTGAACGTCAGTGACTCCAGAGTAAGAAAACATCTCCTCGATTGCTATCAGCCAATCATCCAAGACCATGAAATTTGCTCTACCATCATACGTAGGCGGCCCTAATCGCTGAAACTGCGAGATAAATGCCACCTCTGGTGGAACTACCGTTGGCACCAAAGGAGCAGGAGGGGCAAGAATAGCTCGACCCTCGGTAGGGTCCTGTACTCTCGGAGCTAGCCCGGACACAATTGATAACAGAGACTAGATCTGGGACTACACATCCACCATTTGCCTTAACAAAGCTTCATTGCTCTGCCGCAAACTTTCCATCTTCACATCGCGTTGCGCTCTTGAAGACTCGTCCTCAGATTGGGGAGTCAACCTCGTCGAAAGATGCCTCGACATTCTATTAACATACAAACAACTAGTCAGAACCAAGCCCAACTGCTAGAACTAGACAACCTAGTACAGACAAAACATACTTAAGTATGAGCTTCAACTGCTAACTTGCTCTGGGAATTTTCAATAATGATGTTATGCTTAACCTAAGATGATTCACCATCATCACACTAAGTCATGTGCTTAGACCATGAATGCATGAATTTATATTCCCTTTGACTCAAAACCATGTGTGTACATATATCATCATATTCATCTTTAGCTTGGCGCATTGTGCTTATGCTATGTTATGCTATATTTGTTGTGTTATGCTTTCTAAGAAGGTCTTAATGCATGTTATGAGCGGCATACACTTGCAATGTTATGCATCCCATACTATATAACATTGCATGCAACGAAACAAAAACATGTTAATGGGCATTCATGTGGGGAGGTTATGCATCCCATACTACATAACCCTCACATGTTTCCTTCTATAGTGGATCCATATACAAACACATATTATGCATCTCATACTACATAATATGCCACGTATACTTTGTATCATGCTATAAGTTTAGTGTTCATGTTTTAGCCAAGATGTACTGATGACATATCGGTGTGTGTATGATATGACACTAGATAACTAACACTAACAAGGGAAGGTTGTCCGACCAATTGTCAAGCAACCTCCCTCTGATATCAACTGTCACGACCCACATTTTCTCAACAATTAAATTATATCAGAGTAAGAGAAAATAAGCGTTGTGATGCCACGTCATGCAGGAGATCACTGCAGACGCTAATGCAAGACTCCAAACTCTACAGTTTAAAAGAAAATCACAAGTTTTTATGAATGAAATCCAGTAAAGTTAGATGCTTGTATCCCTCGGCATAATGGATCAACTAGTTCACGAGAAAAATATATTTATACGCTGCTGAAAAAACTACAATTAAGATGATTTGACATCCTACATGAGCGTAAACGTCCGCGAAGGACAATTCATGATATGTAAGACTCTAAATTTAGTATAGTATGAAGATTGTCTTTACGTTAGTTTAGAAGAAAGTATTTTAGTTTTATAAATATACCATGTATGATGTAATAGCGGTAGGGGTTTTATAAGTTAAAATATCTTGCATGGAACCTAGCATAAAACATTCCCAAAGAGAGAGTACAACAACGTCCAAAATAGGTAAACTAGCAGTTTAAGCACAGTACTTAGTATCACAAAAGAAAACCACCATCAGGCGTCAACAACCTGACACAAACCCGCTGGAGAGTATGTACGTATGTACTAACAAAAGCAACAAAAAAAACTACCTCACTAGAATGAGGGAAACCTCAGCAACACCACGACCACAGTGAGGCCAACTCAGCCACAAAACCAGCTACTGCCCTGAACCTGAGGCATTCAAATAAAGAACACCTCAGTAATGAATTAACAATGCAAGTGGCAAAAGAACATTAGATGGTAATCAATGAATGAACAAAAAGGGTTACCAAACCCTGCAAGAGTAATGCTGACAACCTCAGCCAATGAAACCAAAAGAAACTATGAGTAAGTATAATACTTATCATTAAAGTAAGAGAATTGCACCAATTGCTAAAATTTACCAAGCTTCGCTCAAACTGCAGAACCAAAAGGAAAGCCAACATATGGCAAACAAAAAGGGGAGAAGTAACCAACAGCCCTACACCCGTGGATCACCCAAACTAGTAAAACCCCAGATCTGTGTCGGCGACAAAATCAGTCCCAAACCGAGCCACCAGATCCAATTGTCATAAGGACACGCGGGTGGCAGCCACGGGGTCCGACGCACAAAAACAACCTCTTACAGAGACCCAACCTGTCTTAAAGGCAACACGGTGGCGGCCACAGGGTCTAGAAGACCTAAAGTGGCCCCTCTCAGAGACCCAAAACAACAACGTGCAATGATCCTTGATACGACATTCAAACTAATAAACGAAAACATCACCAAACAAAAATAAAACCCACACTTAACAAACTCAGGAGAAAACACCAGCCTAAGGAAAAAGTGTCGAATCCACTCGACGTAGCGTTTAGTTAGTACCACTAACTTGACGCCAAACACTAAGTAGGGAAGGCGTCGAGTTTACTCGACGCCGCATTAAGTGAGCTCCACTCACTCAATGCCAAAAGACTTAGCCATAAAAACCCTCACTGGACTACGGCGTTGAGTGAGTTCAGCTCACTCAACGCTGTCATTGTTAAAAGGCCAACAGCGTTGAGTGAGTTCACCACACTCAATGCTTTTTACTTAGAGCTAAACAAGGCCGACAGAATTGAGTGAGTTCAGCTCACTGAATGCTGTTAACACTAAATAACTAACGGCGTTGAGTGTGTTCACCATACTCAACGCTTTTGACTTAGAAAAAATCAGCCTGACTAGATGGCGTTGAGTGAGCTCAACTCACTTAATGCCAAAAGACTTAAAAAAAATCTATCAAGGCAGACGACGTTGAGTGAGCTCACCTCACTCATCGCTGTCAACGCTTTTTACTTAGAATACTTGCTTAACTGATGGTGTTGAGTGAGTTCAACTCACTCAACGCTATCAACGCTTCTGACTTAGCTAAATAGCCTAATAAGGCGTCATTAAGTGAGTTCACCTCACTCAATGTTGTCAAAGCTTTTAACTTAGTCTCCAGACCAAAATAGCTAGGCGTTGAGTGTGTCCACCACACTCAATGCTTTTACACTTAGCCTAAAAACTGGACTTCTGTGCTAAGATACACTTGACGCCAAGGGGCAGAGACCTGGCAGAAACATTGCTCTACTAAAACTGACCATGCTAGACCTCAACCACTAGCCCAAAATCAAAATATTTCCTTGGAATGAAAACCTTCTATTGCTAACAATCCTGATAATGACTTATCCTATCCTATCCAGCCAGAGGCATACCAAAACTAACCCAACCAGACATTTTCTACCTACAGCAAGACAATCTAGCCAAAACCTACAGCATACCCAAGATCAATGGAAGTAAATGCTATAAGGAAAATAAGAAACTACTTGGCAAGGATGGGAAAAGCACCAGTTGCCTCAATTCCATAAAAAAACTCGGCCAGCTCCTCTCCTTCTCTCGGATCTGTCAGCAAAAACACCTAGCCATAAAATCTGAAGCTTTTAAAGGGAAGACAAGCCAACCTGCAAAACCCTAACTACAAGGACAAACCTAGAATTTGAAATACTTACCCTAGTGAGGTAGATCCGAGCGAGAGCAGTCAAGATCTGCCTTAAAACGAGAAATCCGGGCTCTAACTAGCAAGAAATCGGTGGCAAGAATCTCCAGGTTTTCCGTCGGCCATCTCCTTCTGCTGGAAGCTAAACGTCGGGTTTTGGGAAAAAGAATAGGGTTTTCTAAACAAAAGTGCTATTTATACCTTCTAACCACTTAATATTAATATAATGTTATATTATATTAATTAATTACATAAAACGTCCAAAACGGCACGAAAACCAAACGACATTGAAATTTAACGAAATTCACACCGTAGCTAAATACCAACGCTACGAATCCATTGGTGAAGTCGGAATTAACATGCGACCAACAAAAACTTGGGATAACACCTCCCGAAGACAAAACACAAGCATTCTCGAAGAGGCTCCATCGAGTCACCAAAACAAACACTGGCTCGCTGGGGAATCTTGCAAACATGCCACAAACAAGCCACTCAGAAAACCTACAGAGCTAAACCCCACTCCAACAACGGCACAAGACGAAAATGCGTCAATATGATGCTGAACAAAGATTAAACAATCACAAAAAAACCGAGGGCGTTACACCTCCCCTTGATATGGATCACATTTCAGAGTACCTGTGGGACCCGCTGGATGCCGAGAAGATGAAGAAGCAGGTTGCATGTCTATTTCAGAAACACACGCCATTGTTGCAAGAGGTATTCAACAGAGTGGACAAGGAAAAGGCCGAGGCGGAGGAGCTATTTGCAATCTTGGAAGGGGCGAGGCATCTAACTGACGGGGATGGGGTGACATCTCCAGGTGTACACCTCACGAGAGCCGAGGAGCGGCTTAGGCATATCCCGTAGCAGGTCGATCTGACCCAGCGGGAGCTATTGGCAGTCCGGGAGTATCACTATCCTTGTATACCTCCACGATCTGGCACGGGGAGGCAAGGCAGGTGGAAGTGGATTCAATATTGAGCCGCCTGCCTCCTCCCCGCAATTGGTCGCTAGGCCTGGATCGTCCCCATATGTTGAATTACTTCGTGTTGTAAAGTTATGAAACTTCCTTTATTCAGGACATTTTGATGTTTTTTTTATAATTTGGGACCGTCCTCGCCCACCACCGGGCGATTGTTCGCTGCATGTTTCTTTTTACTGCGTTGATGCTTCATTTTCTTTTTTTTTGGGGGGGGGCAAGAGGCTCCGACTCGCCTAATTATTCTTCAAGCGGGTGCGATATTACTGAACCGGCTCGCCTGGCCCGCTAATCCAGTTCTAGCGGGAGCAAGCCGGTTGCCCGTGGGTTGCGAGTCCGGGCGGCTGTGCGCAGATTCATGCGAGCCCCGATCGCGACCGCCCATCACTCGTGCTGATACGGATGAGGGCAACTCATGGCCAAAAACATTTTCGCAACATATCAGCAAGCTAATGAGAATCTGGGGTGGGTCCGAAAGTTGAAACGTCGAGTCTCATGTTGCTATCCGCACTTTTCCCGCCGGCGGAACATTTTCCCGCCTTCTTCCATTCTATAAATTGGCACTGCCGACCTCCTTTTCACCTACTGCTTTTAAGGCTTCCTCTCTTTCTTATCCCCCAGTGAGAACCTCTTTGTCCCGCTCGGCGAAATTTCTCCGAGATGGGTGGCAGCAGCGGCGATGTGGATGGTAGGAGAATGTGTGAGTTCCTTGACGTCGTGGGCAGCTTCGTGCTGGCAGGTTTCATTACGAGGCGGCCTGGGAAGGGAGAGAGGATTAACGATCTCTCCGCCGATGAGCTCTCTATCCCTATTGGCCACTTTGAGGTGGGCATCCAACAACCTCTATGGCCGGAGGTCCGCCAGATCTTTAAATACTTCGGGGTCATCCCCGGGCAAATAACTCCTAACTCCATCACGGTGGTGGTTGGATTTGCCAGCTTCCTATGGTAAGAGCGGATTGAGTTTTGTCTCGCGGTCTTCCGCAAGCTATTCTCCTTCCGAGCAAACAAGGATAGGGCCACCTTCTTCTCCAGCAACCATGTGAAGGTGCGGGAGAACGTCAACAAGAGCCACAACTAGCTCAAGAAATTTATCTTCGTCAAAGGGGATTTCGACAACGTTCCCTTCTCGCCAATACAGCTCAGCATGGCGAGCTATCGCCACCCTAGCCCAGGGGGCCACGAAGCGGAGTTGTTCGGGTTCTTCGCCGGGAATAACTTTGAAGTCGCCTTCCTTTGCAGGAACTTGGACGATCTCAACCCCGTCCCGCTTGGGGAAGGTAAGAGGTTTGCGCTTACACCTTTTTATTCATCCTCTCCATGTTCTAAGTCTTATCCTTCTCGCAGGAGAGCACGACATCCCCGTGCACCCTCCTTACGAGAGCGCGTTGCTCTCTTCTAGTGAGCTCGCCCGTGCTGAGGAGGCGACCTCCGCTTACTGCGAGATCACAGTCCCTGCAGCCCAAAAGTGATCTAGCCATGAGTAGCCACTTCCCCCGCCACCGTCCAAGAAATCGAAGAGAGCGAGCGGCGCGCCTCCCTCAGCTCGCGAGAAAGGTAATGCCCTGGTGGGCCAACCAACTTTGGATCTCGCCCCCGCGGCCCCTCCGGCCGACAGCTCTCCTGTCGGGGAGGCCGGCACCTCCAGGCCGCAAGAAGGGGCGCAACCAGCCGCGAAGCCAGTGCAAAGAGGGCACCATAATTTTGGCTACGGCGAGGGGACTTTGGATGAGCTCAGCATTCCTCTCCTCCAATGGGACAATGAGACGAACCTGGTCTTCGTCTCCTCACTGCTACCGAGTTGGCTGGAGAAGGATTCAATCGACAGGGAGGCCTATAATTTCTCATTCGGCCACTATGCACGGGAGGATGCCACCATCTATGATGAGGAGGGCACGTGGGTATTGATTCACGAAAGCATGAGGGCCTAGCTCCGCAGCCTTGAGCTGGCCCACATGGTCAGCCGGCGATGCCTCCGGATAGAGAAGAATGCCCCCTCGCTCAAGAGGCTGGTTGGTGAGAAAGAAGCAGCTCGCAAGCATAGTTTGTTACAAAGTTCTTAAAGTCTTATTACATAGTTTTATAAGAAAAGAGAGATAGATTTAGAATCCACTGGTTCCTTGATGATTATGCCTTTTTCTAATTGAATCTTTACTTTAACTTGAGGCTCTTTGTCATCAGTTATCTTCTTGCCTCTGTTAATCTTAGCTTAAGAAATCTTTTCCTCCCTGATCCTTTGCCTCTCAAAATAGTGATAAGGCTTTGGAATGTATTTATTGGGCTCAACAGAATTAGTAGGGATCTTCCCTATCTTCAGATCATGTCTAAATTTCTGGATAATCTTTTGTTGCTTTAAATGTTTAGCCCATTCTTGCTCATGATACCATTTACCCATATCAGTAACTTTATCATTAACTGCTTTCCACACAGTTAGTATGATTGATCTGAGGTTGAGCTCCACTATTCAAAGTCAGGCCTAGCTTCAGCTTGTTCCCTAAACCTTTTCTTTGATAGATGTGCTTCTTTCTCTTTCAGCATAGCAGATGCAGACATCTCCACCTCCTCACATATAACATTTTGAACTGGTGGTGGAGGACTGTACATATGTTGAACAGTATCTTGAATGGCTTCAAATTGAATTTGTGCAGGAGGATTGTACATGGATTACTGAGCAGCATGAGTTACTTCATATTGAGTTGGTTGACATCAAGACTCAGTAGTTTGTTCACCATCATACTAAAGGGGATGATGGCCCAAAGTGACTCTAATGTTGTTTGATATCCATGTAGCATGCTCAAAAATGGCTTTTATCATTACCCTCTCTCCCTTTATGACTTCTCTTTCCATGTGATCCATGAGGTCATTTTTGTGAAACCTTACCTGACCATCCAAATAATTGATGCCTGAGGTTACATTATTTTTGACCTTCAGTAAGTTATGATCCAATTCCTTATCAGAAGCTTTGATATCTTTTAACAGTGAGGCTGAGTGAGTTTGCAGTTGAGTTTTCATGTTCTTTGTAGCAGCAACTATTGTGGTTTCTAGAGCAATAGTCTGCTCAGTCAGCTTAATCAAGGATTCATTATGCATAGTAGTCATGTTTGCATCTAAAATCCTTTGATTTTCAAGGACATATCTCTGTTTGACGATCATTTCATCCTAAGTCTTCTTTGCATCTTGCTGTTGTTTAGCTATATAAACAACAACATTAGATCCTTTCTGAAAGTAATCTATCATGGCTGTTTTAAGAAGGTTTGCTTTAAATCTTATAGATTTTATGTCCTGAGCCAATTAAAATTGCAGCTCCTGATTCCTTTCATCAACAAATTGCTCAATTTTAGTTCTCTACTGGTCTAACATAATCTGCATTTGAACTAACAGTGAGCTTGAGCCATTGGAGGAGCTGGAGTTGGTTCAGATTGAATAATCCTTTTATAGATTCTACTTTTCTTTTTCAGTTCTGCTAATTTCCTTTTGTTCAAAAGTGTGGCTTCTTCCTCTTCAGATTCAGTAGAACTTACCATCTCAATAGAGTTTTGTTGTTCAGTACCTTATGTATTTGGGGCAAGATCTGACAACTCCCCCTCAAGTATTACAACTTGTTCATTAATATTTATATTTTCCAGGTTAGCATCTTCTAGCGAAATTTCAGCATCAGGAGCTTGGTTCTATGTAGTTACAGCTATCTCCCCTGGATGTTAGATTCCTTATTCAAAATAATTTCTTCCACAGTCTCCTTAAAGACCACTTCATCATGTTCTTTATCAGTCCTTTCTTGTTCAAGATCTTGTACTACTTCCATTATTATTGTATATACAGTATCTATATCAATATTAGTCAAGTCATTGAGATTCTCCCCCTCAACTTGATCTATTTCTAAAAATTCTCCCCCTGCACCTGATCACCTATTCTTGGTGAGGGACTTGGAGATTTCCTTTGATCTTCACCAGCATCCTTATCTGAACTGAAGTTCACCTGTTATTCAGAATCACTAGAGGATTCTATTTCCTCTATTACTGCTTGCTTTCCCTTTATCTTCTTTTTCTTTTTGGGTTCTTGAGTATCCTTATTCAAAACTCTGTCCCATCTTGACATAATTCTCATGTCCATTATCCTCATAAGATTTATCTTAGACCCAATCTTCTGATTGATACTATCTGGAATTTCCTTTACCAGATACAGACTTATAACTCTGCCCATATTGGGCTTCTAAATGCTTTTTACAATCCTGTCAAAGACAACTTTATTCCAGTCTGTCTTGACTCTGAAGATAATTCTTTTCATAAGACCAAACATTAGAGCTAAAATCCTATCATGTGCTCAGGACTTGTAGAGAAGAATTTTCCCTATTATTTCAGATAGAAACTTCCCCTAGGAATTCATTCCCTTCCTATTCATGGTACTACAAAACCTAGTGGTTGGAGCCAGTTCACACCACTCCAAGGCTTCAGCAGTCTTGGTGGTTATTATTTCATCTTCCTGATCTATCCTTGGAATTTGAAATATTTTAGCCAGTTTCCTAGTTGTGACTTTCACCTTTGCTCCATTTACCTTTGACTTGATCTTTGCTGACTTTGAGTCCAGAACAACATTTAAGAAGAACTCTGAAACTTCATATTTCCAGATCTTTGATGGTTAAGAGAGAAGATATTATAGACCTGCCTCAGTGGTTAGGTTTATGACATTCCCGATTTCATCTTGCGCTGAGTCATATCCATTGCGCACGAGTTTATAACCTTCATGGATGTTGTCGTCGATCTTGGGAGCCATTGGAATTGAGATAAATTGAGGAAGAAGATGTGAAAATGACCTAGTGTCAACACCAGTCTTGAGTGTCGACACAAGTTTGTTGAGATCTGCCGACATAATACAAAACAAGTCTGTCGAGATGTGCCGACACAAGTCGAAACTAAGTTTATGTCTGTCGACACATACCTCGGGGTCTCGACATCTTTATGTCTCGACACTAATTTTAGTGTCTCAACACTTTGCATTTATGTAGTGTCGACACACTGTCTGGTGTCTCGACACATTACTATATATAGTGTCGACACACTTGCGGGTTTCTTGACACTTTTCTAACTGACTCGACATAAATTTTTACTTAGTCAAAATTTTATTTTCTGAGATGTGTATTCTTGACTTTTATGATGTCTTACTTGTCTATTTAGGTTAGTAGACTTTATTACTGAACTTATATAAGTTGAACAGGTATGTATATATATATTTTATTCGTTTTATATCTTTAGTAACCAAAAATGGTTATTCTATGTTCAACATTCGTAGTTCAAACTTAAAGAAACTGAAATTGTTTTCATATAAGGGTTTTGTGAAGATATCAGCAATTTGATTTTCATTTGGTGTATAATGTAAACATATGTTTCCTTTTTCAATATATTCTCTAAGGAAATGATATCTGATTTTTCTGTGTTTGGTTCTACTATATGACATGGGATTATTAGCAATTGAAATTGCACTAGTAGAATCACAAAACATAACATATTTACTTAGCTTTATACTGTAGTCCAGGAGTTGATGCTGAATCTACAGTAACTACGCATAATAACTCCAACCTGTTATATATTTAGACTTAGCTGTGGAAATTGCTACACTTGTTTGTTTCATGCTACTCCAATTGATGAGTCTTCTCCCTAGAAGTTGACAAGTTCCTGAAGTACTCTTTTTATCATCTTTACAACCTGTAAAATTTGCATCTATGTATCCAGTTAAATCAAAATCACCGTTCCTAGGATACCAAAGCCCAAGATAAGGTGTGCCCTTTAGATATCTCTGTATTCTTTTAGCAGCTGTATAATGAGACTCTTTGGGATATGATAGGTACCTAGCACAGACACATGTTGAGAACATGATATCTTGTCTACTAGCTGTCATGTAGAAGAGTGATCCAATAATGCCTCTATACAGGGATTCATCCACTGGTTTCCCAGATTCATCCTTATGTAGTGACATTGAGGAGCCTATTAGGGTTCTCATGGTAGAAGAATTTTCCATACCATACTTCTTAATCAACTCCTTAGTGAACTTAGACTGAGAGATTGATATACCATATTCAAATTGTCTAACTTAGAATCCCAAGAAGAACTTCAGTTCACCCATGCTGCTCATTTCAAACTTGCCATACATAAGCCTGGAATATTTACTATATAACAACTCATTAATAGACCCAAAGATAATGTCATCTACAAAAATCTGGACTAAGATGCTTGATCCTTTGATGTCCCTTAGGAATAGTGCCTTTTTATCTTTCCCCTAGAGAACTTGTTCTCTATAACAAAGGTAAACAGGGTCTCATACCAGACTCAAGGTGCCTGTTTTAACCCATACAATTCTTTGTGCAATCTGAAGACATAAGAATTAAGTTTAGGATTAACAAAAACTAGTGGCTATTCTACATAGACTTCTTCCTTCAGTGTACTATTTAGAAATGCTAATTTTACATTAATTTGGTAGACCTCGTATCCTTTGTATGCTGCATGAGCTAAAAATAATCTTATGGCTTCTTGCCTAGCTACAGGAGCAAAGATTTGGTCAAAGTCTATTTCTTCCTCTTGCTTATGCCCTTTAGCCACATGTCTAGCTTTGTTTTTAACTATAACCTTATACTCATCTAGTTTGTTCCTATATATCCACTTAGTTCCTATAATATTGTGATTCCTAGGTCTAGTAACTAGACTCCAGACCTTACATCTCTCAAATTGATTAAGCTCTTCTTGCATAGCCATAGTCTAGTTGGGGTCTGTATTGGCTTCTTCAAACCTTTTAGGTTTTATCTGAGAGAGAAATCTGGAGTACAAAACCTCATTATAATGTCTACTCCTAGTAGTCACTCCTAGCCTGGGATCACCTATTATTAGATCAATAGGAAGATCTCTAAGGTGTCTAACAGCTACATGCAGGTTCCTACCATCACCTAGTTCTGCAGGAGGATGAGCATGAATTTCTTCCTCCCCCTGGGCTGTGACTATGTCTTCTATAAGAACTACTACATTGTTTCTAGTTTGTAACGCTATATCAGGTGAAACACTTATATTTAATTTCTCCATTCTAGAGTCTACATCACCTAGACTAGAATTGCTAGAGATCTCATTATGTAAAAATATTGTTTCATCAAAAACAACATTAATGGATTCTTCTACCACTTGGTGTTTCAAGTTATAGTCCCTATATGCCTTGCTATGAACACTATAGCCTACAAAGATACCTTTATAGGACTTCTCTGAAAACTTTGTTAGATAAGTTTTCCCATTGTCTAATATATAACACTTACTTCCAAAGATTTTGAAGTAGGACAAACTTGGTTTTCAGTCTTTCTTTAGTTCATAGGGAGTCATGTTGTGACTTTTGTTTATCAAGGCCTATTTTGAACATAACATGCAGTGTTTACAGCCTCAATCCAGAAATATTCTGGGAGAGTTGTATCACTTAGCATTATTCTAGCATCCTCAATGAGAGTCCTATTCTTCCTCTCAGCTACCTCATTTTGCTGGCGTGTTCTTGGAGAGGAGAATTCCTGAAGGATCCCTAGTTCTTTATAGAAATTTGTCATCTTTTCAGATTAAAATTCTGTACCATGGTCACTTCTAATCTTGACCACAGAACAACCCTTTTCATTCTGAATTTGTCTGACAAAATCAGTAAAGATGTCTAGAGTTTCAGATATTCTCCTTAGGAAGAATACCTAAGTAAATCTAGAGTGATCATCTACAAGCACATCAGTATAAGACTTCCTACCTAAACTAAGAACTTGCATAGGACCAAATAAGTCCATATGAAGTAATTACAAACGCCTCTCAATGTATTTAGACTGTATGCTCTTAAAGGAGACTTTTGTTTATTTGCATTTTTGATATGCAGGACATAATCCTTCTTTGGAGCATTTTAGCTGGGGATAATTTCTAGCTAAGTTCATAAAGAATATCTTGCTCACAACATTATAATTTAAGTGAGCCAGCCTCTTGTGCCATTGCACATACAAAGAGTCTGAAAGTGAAGGGATAAATACTACTCTAGAGGAGGGGTGAATAGAGTTATCAAATTTTGCACTAGACTAAACTTAATGGTCTACCCAACTCCCTTGGAGTGAAGTGCGGAATGAAAAGATTATAGATATTGATTTAACCTTAAAGCCTAACACAAGTGATGTGCACAAACTCAAGCTAACTGTAATTACAATTAAGGCTTGGAAAACCTAATCAGCAACTAGCAATCCTAGTTATATCTATTCACAGCCACAATGCAGGAATTAAACAAGTGAATCCAGATGACACAAGGAAATTTATAGTGGTTCCCCAAACAACTTGGGTACGTCCACTCTTCTACCCACACGGTAGGAATCCACTCAGGTTTTTGATCAGGTGCCCTGCCACCAACAGGATCTGCTTCAGGTAGATCCAGAAACCCTTTAGACTTTTGATCAGGTGTCTAAAAACCAAGCACAGGTTTTTGATCAGGTGCCCTGGCACCAAGGGATACTTTTGAAGGGAGTAATAACCCTGTACAGGAGGGGGAAGAAGGTTAAGATGTCTTCTCTATTTTACAAAGATTAGAGAAGCACAAAAGCTTGCACTGAGCTAGAAAGCTCTAAAGAATCAAGGCTCCCCCTGGCTCAAAGATGTCCAGGTGAAGTCTTGCTTCAGTGCAGAAAACTCTTCAGAAAACTCTGAAGGAGAAACTACAAGAAGATACAAATAATAAAAATAAAGATCTTCAAGCAGCTGTCTTCTTCTTCTTCTTCAAAGGAACTCTGAGTTTGAACTTCCTGAAAGCAGGAGAACTCAGGTTGAAGAAGAGTAGAAGATCTTAACACTTCTCAGTTAGATGGAAATTGCTGAGAGCAGAAAGCTTGATCTTGTTGAAGGCTTGAGTGCTTGAAAATATGTGTAACACTTGTTAGATATGCTAGCTCGAATCCTTCTTCAAAGGGTCCTTTATATAACATCAGCAAGCAACGGCTCTCTTCAGTTTGAATAATTTGTCTTCTTCTGAGACTTGAGACCTGAGCTGTAAATATCAAGAAGACACAACAAACTCTGCAGCAGAAACATTCTATAAAAGGAATAACCCCTTTTCTAGGAAGCTGCAGGAAACAATTTGATAATAAAGTACTAAATAAAGTCATATCAGAAACAAACTCCTTATAGCAAAAAGAAGACTTTTCAGTCTAACGGCTATAAAGGGCTGACAGCAGATAAAGTAATTTATAATGTCAGCTAATAAGACAAACAACTTTATCTAAAAAGATTTGACTCAGGCAAAAAGAATGGAGCAGATATGCCTGGAAATATTATCATAATACTTAAAACAACTTGCCAGAAAATGTATATAATTAATTAAATATAATAAATAAATACAAAATATAAAGGCAGGCAGAAAACGTCGAACGACCTTCGGAGATCGTCGACCGACGCACGGAGATCGTCGAACTATCGGGCAGATAGTCGAACGATCCAGATAGTCGAACTATCAAAGGAGATAGTCGAACTATCACAGCAGATAGTCGAACTACCAGAAGATAGTCGAACTATCAGATAGTCGACCTATCAACAGATAGTCGAACTATCAGGGCAAAACAGATAGTCGAGCTATCAACAGATAGTCGAGCTATCAGATAGTCGACCTATCAATCAGATAGTCGAACTATCAAGAACAAACAGATAGTCGAGCTATCAACAGATAGTCGAGCTATCAGAAACAAACAGATAGTCGATCTATCAACAGATAGTCGAACTATTAGATAGTCGAACTATCAAAGCAGATAGTCGAACTATCAAGCGAGAACAGATAGTCGACCTATCAACAGATAGTCGAACTATCAGATAGTCGACCTATCCAAGCAGATAGTTGAACTATCAAAACCAAACAGATAGTCGACCTATCAACAGATAGTCGAACTATCAGATAGTCAACCTATCCAAGCAGATAGTCGAACTATCAAAGCACACAGATAGTCGAACTATCAACCGATAGTCGAACTATCCTCGCAGACTGAAAGTCGAACAACTGATTGACGATCGTCGAACAGTTAGTCGACGATAGTCGAGCGGCGTTCGACGATAGTCGAACGAACAAACAACTTAACCAAATTCTTAATCTAGAAAAGTGAGGACTCTATAGCTAAACTACTAACCATTGACCATAGATATTTCTTGGGTCAAGGAGCACAAAGGAGAGGACTAAACTCAAATCAAACTAGGGTACCAACAATCTCCCCCTATTTGAGTTAAGTCTCTCAAAGACTAAAACATACAGCTAGCTATAGAACACTAAAATTAATGCAGGAAATAGTTAACAATTAACTAGCAGATTATCAACCAGATAGATAATAAATAATTATAACACAGCAGTCAATCAAACTATTAAGAATCTCCAGAATCTGGCAAGGGGGCAGAGGAACTAGGAACAAAAGAGATTTTCCTTAGAGGATCATCAGATTCTTTCTTTGATAGCTTCAAGTCCTGCACGCCAATGATCTTCAATTCTGCAGCTCTTGGGACTACTTCTTCAGGATGCTTTTCCATATATTTTGAGGGATCAAATACATCAGGATTGACTTGGAACTTTTCACACTCTTTCTTTCTGAAAGCAGACATGGTGGTTAAACCAGTAATATCTTTTCCTTCTGCTTTTGCTTTTCTTATTTGAGCAGCTCCAACTAGTTCGTGAAAACGAGCCATCCTAAAGTTAGGATCTAGCTCTGGGCTTTCATAAACAGGCTCAGGAGGAGCAGCATCTGATTCTTTATCTTTTAACACAACTTTCTCAGACTGAACTGGTGCAGCAGTTGAAACTTTTCTCTTAGGAGAAGGAGGAGGTGAAAAAGTTGGCTTTAGATACAAAACCTCCTTAACTTGTTCTTTCACTTCTGCTTCATGCATTTGACTATCAGAATGAGACTTTCCATAAGAGCTATGAGAGCTTTTCCTTGATTGATGTTGAGACGAAGCAGATCTTGCTGATGGAGCAGATTTTCTTGAAGAGGCAGAAGGGTTGGCAGAAAGATTACCAGAAGCTCCTGCACCTGGAGGAGGAGGAGGACCTCTGGGAGTCCATCTTGAACCAGGACTATCATACCTTTTAGATCTTTTCCTTTCTTTCTGCTGGTTCTTTGAGAACCACATCCAATGCTGAAATTCCTTTGACTTAGGGTCAATGCCCTTCAGAATGTAATAAGGAGTATCATTGTCTTTACTGGGAGGAGGAGGAGCAGCTTTTCTCTTCTTTTGAACAACTTTCTTTCTCTTTGAATTTTCAGATACATCAGAATCATCCTCATCATCAGAGTGAGATGATGGGGGATTATCATACGGATCATAAGCTTTAGAAACAGCCTTTTCTTTAAGCTTCAGAGCAGATTTCTCTCTTTCCTCTTCAATGGCATCCAGAGCCAGAAGGGAATCTAAGTCCAACCCTGGTGAATCATCCCAGATGGTTGACTTTTCAACTTGCAGCTCTTTTTCTTTCTCTTTTAAAGACTGTACTCTTAGATCCCAGGCAGCTCTTGCTTGTACTTCTTCCATACTCAGAACAGGAGTGTCATCTTTGACTTCATCTTGATTCTCAGGCTCATCTTCTCTATCATCTAAAAACGATTCCAACTCTGGATCTACTTGGATATCAGGAATACTTGGGGCAGCCTCTGAGACAATTACTATTATCTGAGCAGATAAATCTTCTCTTATAACATCTGTAGAATTATGAATACAGATCTGCTAAATAAGCAATAATCATTCCTTCAAGGTATTCACTAGCAAGCAAATTAATTGACTCGTCAATAAATCGAATAAGTGAATTACCTTCATACTTGACCATCTCCCATGATTCATCTAGATATGAAGTTATAATTCCTTCTAGGAATCCAGCAACCACATGAGTGGTGAGATCTTCTAGGCAGACTTTTACTGCAATTTCAGATAGCATGATTCCATCAGCTATTTCCTTATCAGATAACACTGGAACTATTTCTTTCTCAGCTGGAGCAGGCTCTTCCAGGGCTGTCATCACAGTATCTGTTATAGCTGGAAGGGAGGCAGGATGTTCTAAGGCATCTTCATGGAACATCTCCCCCTGCCTGATTTCAGTGGAGACTGAAACCAGGCCCCTTGAGGAGGATGGCTCAGCAGATTTTGAAAGGGATTTGATGGAGGCAGTTAAGATATCAATGGAGGATGCAAGGGGAGCGATTGCCTCTTCAATCATTGTTTTGATTGACGGGGTAATCAACTCCACAATGCGGAAGATAAGTTCAGGAGTGATCTCAAAAGATGATGGATGTGAAGTGGATGGAGCTGCAGTAGATATGGTTGAAGTGCTGGGATGAAGAATGGTGTGGACAGGGGATTGAACAGGAGTTGGAGCTGGAGAGTTAATTGGAGAATTAACTGGGGAATGAATGGGAGACAAAGGAGGAGTAGGAATTCTCTCAGATCCTAATAAATCAAAGCTAGGAGCAGATATCCTAGTCTGATGAGAGAGAATTGGAGAAGCTGGAGGGGAAAGAGGAACAACCGTGGTTGTTTCTGGAGCAGAAGAGGGAGAAGGTCGTACTTCAGCTGAAGTTGATGGTACTTCAACTGAGGCAGATAGCAAAGCAGAAGAGGAGGAGGGAAGAGTAGAGCCAGCTTCGACATGGTGAGGAGTGACTGATTCAGTCCTGGTGTCCTCAGATGTTGCTGGAGCAACCCCTGTGAGAGCGGGTTTCACAAAAGTTCTCTTCCATTTAGAGAACAGATTAGGATCCATCTTCTTGCTTGCGTTAATTGTTGTTGCGGTTGAACTCAGCAGCTGGGGGTATTTTTCCTTCAGGAAGATTCCAATAACCCTTCCAAGGGTAACTTCCTTCTTGCCATTCTTTTTCCTTATTAAATCGAACATCACTCCCGCCCAATCTATTCTTTTCCGATTAACAATCGCACACATGAGTGCGAATTGCTGCCTTGTTATATTATCGTGAGCAGAGTGCTTACCCAGGAGTACTTTTCCTACCAACTCAGCAAGAAACTTAATTTTGAAGGGGAAATTTACTTTGAGCAGCTTTGTGGGAATGCCCTCTGCATGTCCCAGCTCAACTAACATTCTTCCGACTTCCTGAGCATCTTGCTCATAATCCTCTTTACCATTTATTAAACCAAAAATTTCAGACAAAACGGCGGGAGTTAGGATTACCTCTTCTCCGCCGATGGTACCTGTCATCGAGTCGTCGGTGGAGGATGATGTGAAGGCCCATTCCTTGATTTCTGGGATGTTTATCTTAATCCTTACAGACATTAACCTCTCGAGTCCTTGATCCCTGCATAGCTGAAGAACTTCTACGATCCCGGCATCGCAGCTACTGAACGCGTCGAAATCCACGCAAAAGCCAGCATCAAACTTCACGACTGCTAGAATTGCTGGAGAGACCGCCATTGATTCGCTGGAGAAAGCTCGAGAAAGATGGAGAGGACGAAGAAGACGAAACGGCCGAAAATCGCAAGCGTGAAGCCAGAATGCGAAAAGACACGCTCCGTCGACGATAAAACACAAGATCTTTTAACCTAGGTCGACTATCAGCTTTATATTAGACCGGAAATAGTCGATCTATTAAAAAGATACTTGACCCGATAGTCGAACGGCCGTTCGACGATCGGCTCAGAAGCAGAGTAGTCGAACCATCGTTCGGCTATTTCTGGCTTCACAAACAACAGGCTTTCGTCATCCAGAGATCGACGATGAGCTCGACTTGTTCGACGATGGTCGAACGTCGGTCGACGATCTTCAGACAGATAAGCCATCATCAGCCAGAGGTCGACGATAGACTTGATCCGTTCGACGATCTTCGATCATCGTTCGACGATCTTCAAACAAGTTTCAATATAGGCAGATATAGTCACACTTAGTCTCGTCCATTAATCATGCCTAATTGAACTAAAAAGAACAGATGCTTCTGTTCATCTAAAGGCTTGGTGAATATATCACCTCTCTGAAACTCAGTGGATATGAACTCAAGACAGATCTTGTTCTTTTCCACACAATCTCTCAGGAAATGGTGCCTAATCTCAATGTGCTTCGTTCTAGAGTGGTGCACAGGATTTTGTGCAATTGAAATAGCACTGGTACTATCACACATGATTTTGGTGTTCTTGTGTGAGTAACCATAATCCACAAGCTGATTTTGAATCCACAGGATCTGTGAACAACAACTAGCAGCTGCTATATATTCAGCCTCTGCAGTTGAAGTTGAGACAGAAGCCTGCTTCTTACAAAACCAAGAGACCAATCTCTCTCCCAAGAACTGGCAAGTTCCTGAGGTGCTCTTACTGTCAACTCTGCAACCAGCATAATCAGAATCAGAATATCCAATTAATTCAAATTCTGACTCAGCTGGGTACCAAAGTCCTAGATCTGGACATCCCTTCAGTTATCTCAGGATTCTCTTTAGAAGAATCAGATGAGATTCCTTGGGGTTGACCTGGAATCTAGCACAAAGGCATGTAGCAAACATTATATCAGGCCTACTTGCAGTTAGATATAATAGGGAACCAACAATGACCCTATAATTCTTTTGATCAACTGGCTTGCCGTGATCATCAGAGTCAATAACTACATTAGTAGCCATAGGTGTAGGCATTGCTGAAGCATCAGCCATCCCAAATTTCTTTACCAATTCCTTGGCATATTTGGATTGGGAGATGAAGATACCATCAGCATCTTGCTTAACTTAGAGACCAAGAAAGTAAGACAACATACCCATACTACTCATCTCAAACTTAGAGTGCATCAGGTCAGAGAACCTTTTGCAAAGTTTGGGATCAGTGGAGCCAAATATAATATCATCTACATACACCTGAACTAACAGGATTGTGTCCTTGTGATGCTTGACGAAAAGGGTTCTATCAACTACTCCCCTAGTAAAGTTGTGCTCTAACAGGAAACTAGCTAGAGTCTCATACCAGGCTCTGGGGGCTTGCTTTAGACCATATAGAGCTTTTTGCAACTTAAAAACATGTGAGGGATGAGTTGAAGAAACAAACCCTGGTGGTTGTTCAACAAACACCTCTTCCTTAAGCTCACCATTTAGGAATGCACTTTTGACATCCATTTGGAACACCTTAAACTTCATGTAGGCTGCATAGGCCAAGAAGATCCTTATTGCTTCTAGCCTTGCAACAGGAGCAAAGGTTTGGTCATAGTCTATACCTTCCTCCTGTCTGTAGCCCTGAGCTACAAGCCTAGCTTTATTCCTTACTATAATTCCATTTGCATCTAACTTGTTTCTATACACCCACTTGGTGCCTATGATCAGTTGGCCTTTAGGTGTTGGAACCAAAGTCCAAACTTTACATCTCTCAAACTGATTGAGCTCCTCTTGCATTGCAATGATCCAGTGGGGATCTAGCTCTGCATCTTTAAAGGTGAGGGGCTCAACCCGTGAGAGGAAACAAGCATGCATCACATCCTGTCTTAATTGGTGTCTTGTTTGTACACTAGCTGATATGTCTCCAATCACTTGAGATGTGGGGTGATCTCTAAGTGTGACAATATCAGCAGGTGGGATGTGATCTTCAGCAACAGTTGGGATTAATTCCTCAGGAGGAATTTGATCTACTGTTGGTGGTACAACAACTGCTTCAGCAATGTCTTCATCACTGTCTGATTCAGTGATCTGAAGAGTTGAAAGTTGAAGAATTTCTTGAGGGGCATCAGGTACCTGCAAAGAACTAGAGGAAGGAGAATTTTCTTTCTCCTTGTAAAACATCTGATGCTCATCAAATGATACATGCACAGATTCTTCAATCTTACAGGTTGATTTGTTATAAACCCTATAAGCTTTGCTTACTTGGGAATATCCAAGCATGATTCCCATTGAAGCTTTTGCTTCAAATTTTCTAATATATTCTTTATTATTATTATAAATATAAACAATACAGCCAAAAACTCTAAAATAGTTAATTTTAGGTTTCTTTCCTTTAAGCAACTCACAAGGAGTTTTACACTTAAGCTTGTGTATCAAACTTCTATTCAAGACATAATTGGCTGTGCTAACAGCTTCTGCCCAATAGGAGAGAGGCATGTTAGCATCTGCCAACAATGTGCTAGCAGCTTCAATGAGTGTTCTATTCTTCCTTTCAACTACCCCATTTTGTTGAGGAGTTCTAGGAGCTGAGAAGCTATGTTTGATACCTTCTCTCTCACAGAATTCTTGCATGAGAAGAGAGTCAAACTCAGTACAATGATCACTTCTGATCAAGGCCACATGAGTAGAGTACTCAGTCTGCACACACAGTAGAAAGTCTGTAAGGGCTTTGAAGTTATCAGACTTAGTTCTCAAAAAGAAAACCCAACTGAACCTAGAGAAGTCATCTATAATTACTAAAGTGTAATACTTCCCTCCTAAACTCTGTACATTTATTGGGCCAAAAAGGTCCAAGTGTAATAAATACAGGATTCTAGGAGAATCACTTTTATTTACAGATTTAAAAGAGTTTTTGGTTTGCTTGCCTAGCTGACAAGCCTTGCATAGGCTCTCCTTCTTGTAGGGGCAAGAAGGTAAACCTCTAACAAGGTTGTGTTTAGATAACCTAAATATATTTTTAAGGTTTACATGACTAAGCCTTTTATGCCACAAAGAATTATTATTAAGGGTTACTTCATTAAAAAGGCAGATTTCAGAATGAGATGAATTGAAATCTACTAAATAAATATTGCCTATTCTAATACCTACTAAAACAACATTATTATTTAAAGTAATATTGCAAGAGAAGTTAGAAAATGAAACCTGGTAGCCAGCATCACATAGCTGGCTGACTGAAATCAAATTATGCGTCAGTCCATTGACATAAGCAACTCTCTTGAAAGTAACTGCTCCAATTGTGATCTTGCCATAGCCTTCTGTCTGACCACAGCTGGAGTCTCCAAAGATAACCTTTGGGCCGAGCTTAGCTTTTTACTTTGACAAAAGATCTTTATTTCCTGTCATATGCTTAGAGCATCCACTATCCAAATACCACTTATTTTGAGTGATTGGATAGGCCTTCACCTGCAAGACAATTATTTAGACAGTGTGGACCCAGGTAACCTTGGGTCCCTTGTTTTTCACATAAGAAAAACTGGAAATATATGAGAATGCAGGCTGAGGGTGATAACCTAGTGGGTGAGATCTCCTAGGTGGGATTCTCCATGCAGATGATGGGTCAACAAACCTAGGGTTTCTATATTCATTTAGGTTTCTATGATACTGATTATGATTTTGAAAATCATGTTGAAATCGTCGATCGACGTTCGACGATGGGCGCTCAGATCGTCGAGCTTCGTTCAACCATTGAGCTTCCGATCGTCGAGCGGCGTTCGACGCTCTTTGCATTTCTTTAAAGAATTTCTTTCTCTTTTCTCTCTTAGCTTTATTTAAAGTTTTATTAACTAGATTTACTTGCTCAGTATTCTTCATTCCACTAGCTGAAATGAAGTTTACTGGAGTTGAAAGGTTATTTTTAAGCAGAACTGGGGGTTCACAGGGAGAAGCTCCTAAGCCTAGTTTGTCATTACCTGACCTAGTGTTAGTCATGCTGGTAATTTCTAACAACTTAAGGCTTCTACCATTAAGTGATTCCTCTAATCTCTTAGACTTAGCTAACTCTATTTTAAGAAATTTAATTTCTTCACTACAAGTAGTGAGATCTTCCTTTAACCTAACATTTTCTGTAGCTATTGATTCTGAGTCAGCTAACCTATTTCTAAGTTCTTTTATTTCCTTTTCAGAACTAATCAAATCAAAGCATAAAGATTTAAAGTCTAATTTAAATTCTTCTGAAGTAAAATCATAAGAAGAAAGTACCTCATCTTCTGTAAGCATCTCTTCATCAGAATCAGAACTCTTTGCAGTAGAGTGGTTGCTGCAGGCATCTATTGCCATCAGGCAAACTTCTTTTGCCTTCTTCTCTTCCTCATCCTCACTGGAGCTTGATGAGGAGGATTCTTCATCAGAATCACTGCAGGTTTCAGCAATGAAACCTCTCTCCTTCTTTTTGTTTTTGTAGGAGGATGGCTTTGAGTGCTTCCTGTGCTGTTCCTTTTCTTTTCTCTTTTCTTTGTTCTTCTCCTCTGGACACTCTGGCAAGATGTGTCCAGGCTTCCTGCAACCATAACAAATAATTTCTTTAGCAGGAGAGCGATCATACCTTGGTTTGTCTTCATAGCGTGAAGACTTCTTTCTGAACTCCTTTCTCCCCATCTTGAGAAACCTCTTGGCAAACAATGCCATTAGTTCCTCATTAGATTGGCTGCCTTCAGAAGCATCAACAGCCTTAAGAGCTAGAGATTGCTCTTTTCTTGTTGGAGTGGGGGTCTTTGCTTCAGCTTCTGCTTCTCTTGTCTTCAACACTTGCTCAAAAGACTTGAGCTTGCCGAGGAGGGCTTCAGTGGAGATCTCATTTGTACTTCTGGCTTCCTTGATGGGACAGATTCTTAGATCCCATGTGCTAGGGAAGCACATAAGAATCTTATCATTGACCTCTGTCAATGATATGTCCTTGTCCAGGGTCCTCAACTCATTGATGATTGAGCTGAGCCTGGTGTACATGGCTTCAACTGATTCAGCATCAGTTTTCTTGAAGTTCTCATACTGTGAGATCAGGTTGGACCTTCTGTCCTTCCTTTCATCAGCTGAACCAGCTACAATCTGGTTCAGTGTATCCCACATGGCCTTTGCTGAGGAGCAGTCAGCAACCTTCTGGAATACCTCATCAGACATTGTCTGAGCCAGTATGTTCATTGCCTTGGCATCTGCTATTTTGGCCTTCTTGTATTCATCATTGTAATCTGGAGGAGGCACTGCACTCATATAAAATGATGAGGCAGTAGCAGCAGCAGGTGCTCTTGGGGGACCTGACAAAATAGAAGCAAAGATGCTTTCATCAATAGAATTCATATATAGTTTTATCCTTGCCTTCCAGATGCCAAACTTAGCTAAGTTGCATGCTGGAGGTCTGGTGCTGGAATAATCCTTGGACTGGGCCATGATAGTGAATATCTATAAGCTTTGGTATCTATTAGGATCTTGTGACTTAGGTGTTAGCCTATTCAGTCAGTCAACCTCCCTCTGATACCAATTGAGAGTGAAGGGATAGATACTACTCTAGAGGGGGGGTGAATAGAGTTATTAAATTTTTGCACTAGACAAAACTTAATGGTCTACCCAACTCCCTTGGAGTGAAGTGCGGAATGAAAAGATTATAGATATTGATTTAACCTTAAAGCCTAACACAAGTGATGTGCACAAACTCAAGCTAACTGTAATTACAGTTAAGGCTTGGAAAACCTAATCAGCAACTAGCAATCCTAGTTATATCTATTCACAGCCACAATGCAGGAATTAAACAAGTGAATCCAGACGACACAAGGAAATTTATAGTGGTTCCCCAAACAACTTGGGTACGTCCACTCTTCTACCCACACGGTAGGAATCCACTCAGGTTTTTGATCAGGTGCCCTGCCATCAATAGGATCTGCTTCAGGTAGATCTAGAAACCCTTTAGACTTTTGATCAGGTGTCTAAAAACCAAGCACAGGTTTTTGATCAGGTGCCCTGGCACCAAGGGATACTTTTGAAGGGAGTAATAACCCTGTACAGGAGGGGGAAGAAGGTTAAGATGTCTTCTCTAGTTTACAAAGATTAGAGAAGCACAAAAGCTTGCACTGAGCTAGAAAGCTCTAAAGAATCAAGGCTCCCCCTGGCTCAAAGATGTCCAGGTGAAGTCTTGCTTCAGTGTAGAAAACTCTTCAGAAAACTCTGAAGGAGAAACTATAAGAAGATACAAATAATAAAAATAAAGATCTTCAAGCAGCTGTCTTCTTCTTCTTCTTCTTCTTCAAAGGAACTCTGAGTTTGAACTTCCTGAAAGCAGGAGAACTCAGGTTGAAGAAGAGTAGAAGATCTTAACACTTCTCAGTTAGATGGAAATTGCTGAGAGCAGAAAGCTTGATCTTGTTGAAGGCTTGAGTGCTTGAAAATATGTGTAACACTTGTTAGCTATGCTAGCTCGAATCCTTCTTCAAAGGGTCCTTTATATAACATCAGCAAGCAACGGCTCTCTTCAGTTTGAATAATTTGTCTTCTTCTGAGACTTGAGACCTGAGCTGTAAATATCAAGAAGACACAACAAACTCTGCAGCAGAAACATTCTATAAAAGGAATAACCCTTTTTCTAGGAAGCTGCAGGAAACAATTTGATAATAAAGTACTAAATAAAGTCATATCAGAAACAAACTCCTTATAGCAAAAAGAAGACTTTTCAGTCTAACGGCTATAAAGGGCTGACAGCAGATAAAGTAATTTATAATGTCAGCTAATAAGACAAACAACTTTATCTAAAAAGATTTGACTCAGGCAAAAAGAATGGAGCAGATATGCCTGGAAATATTATCATAATACTTAAAACAACTTGCCAGAAAATGTATTAATTAATTAAATATAATAAATAAATACAAAATATAAAGGCAGGCAGAAAACGTCGAATGACCTTCGGAGATCGTCGACCGACGCACGGAGATCGTCGAACTATCGGGCAGATAGTCGAACGATCCAGATAGTCGAACTATCAAAGGAGATAGTCGAACTATCACAGCAGATAGTCGAACTACCAGAAGATAGTCGAACTATCAGATAGTCGACCTATCAACAGATAGTCGAACTATCAGGGCAAAACAGATAGTCGAGCTATCAACAGATAGTCGAGCTATCAGATAGTCGACCTATCAATCAGATAGTCGAACTATCAAGAACAAACAGATAGTCGAGCTATCAACAGATAGTCGAGCTATCAGAAACAAACAGATAGTCGATCTATCAACAGATAGTCGAACTATCAGATAGTCGAACTATCAAAGCAGATAGTCGAACTATCAAGCGAGAACAGATAGTCGACCTATCAACAGATAGTCGAACTATCAGATAGTCGACCTATCCAAGCAGATAGTCGAACTATCAAAACCAAACAGATAGTCGACCTATCAACAGATAGTCGAACTATCAGATAGTCGACCTATCCAACCAGATAGTCGAACTATCAAAGCACACAGATAGTCGAACTATCAACCGATAGTCGAACTATCCTCGCAGACTGAAAGTCGAACAACTGATAGACGATCGTCGAACAGTTAGTCGACGATAGTCGAGCGGCGTTCGACGATAGTCGAACGAACAAACAACTTAACCAAATTCTTAATCTGGAAAAGTGAGGACTCTACAGCTAAACTACTAACCATTGACCATAGATATTTCTTGGGTCAAGGAGCACAAAGGAGAGGACTAAACTCAAATCAAACTAGGGTACCAACAGAGTCTTTCTCACTTGTTACAAGACATATAGGTGAATTCTCACTTACACTTAAGAAATTTAGAAAATATATGTTGCCACTCCTAGTGCCTGACAAGATGATCTCTTGATCACTTGCATTCCTTATCAAACACTTATCATTGTGGAAAACAATTTCATAACCTATATCATAAAGCTGACTTATGTTTATCAGATTGTGGTTCAATCCTTCCATATAAGCCACTTTAGTGATTGTAACTAGACCATTAGAAATTTTTCCATATTCCTTATCATTCATGAGCCTAGAACAGCCACTGTCTAAGTACCATGTTGGCATTCCTATGGTACTTGGAACCACATGCAATCACAGAATTAATTTACCTTAGGCACCCAAATATTTTTTGGGCCTTGGTTCCTGTTAGGCATAGCTGTGTGAAGCACATCAGGCTTTCTGATTAGATGAGTTTGTGACTTAAATGAGGGTGATGTTGGATTGTACCAACAATCTAGGGCAAAATGCCCAACCATCCCATAACACCAACACTCAAATCTATTATATCTTTTCTTTGGCTGCATCTTTAAAGTTATACTTCTGGGCACCTTAGATTTGATATTAAAATTCCAAGGTAGTGGTGCAACATTTACACCCTTACCTTTTTGGTATAGGTGTGGTGCACTGGGACCAGATCCAAGAGTTCCTTGGCTTCTTGGATTTATCATCCTTTATGGTGGTATGTCGGCCTTATACCCATTAGATGTTTGTCCCTCCCAGCAAAGCTCTTTATTAACCTTGCTGGTGGTGCACTCTGACCTCATGTATCCTGGAACACATGACCCCAAGCATCTGTTAGAAGTCAGATACTTGACTGGTTTTCTAACTAGACCCATTGGGGCTTTACCCTTAGGTACAGATTTCTTTATGATCTTTTTGTTCTTAACATATCCTACACCACTTCTAAATGGTGCAGAGAAAGTATCTATGATAGGTAACACAGACTTAGGTTTTGAGAATTATGCCTGGAGCTATCTTTCCATGATAATCTTTGCCTACAGGTCCTTGACAGTCTTGACCTGTTCTACAATAATCTCAGACTGACTATCTATCTGAGTTATGAGCTTCTATTTTTGAAGGTCTAGCTTTATGTTGGAACTCTCCAATTAAAATGATACTTCCCTTAGTGACTCTAATTCTTTGTCGTGATCCTTAGCAAGCTCTTTCCTTGAAATCAAGGCCTTCAACAACTTCACATATCTGTTGATGAGTGTGTTGAAGTCTGCTTCAGAGTCTGAACCATGTTCGCTATTATTAGAAGAGTGTGAACATGATTCATTTTCTGATGCTGAATAAGAGTCTAAGGCACAAATAGTAGAAAGTGGTTTTACCTTAGCAGGACTTAGACAATCCTGAACTTACTCTTCTGTTAGACTCTCCTCAATTGCCATTAATCCCATGAGAGCCCCCTCCTCTTCTAATTCAGATGAATCAGTCTCACTATCTGATAGTGTGAATTGTTTCTTGGCCAAATGGCTTTTGTCAGCCTTCTTGTGTTGTCTAGTCTTCCAATTTTTAGCCTTTTTCTCCTTCCTTTTTGCTGGGCAGTCAGCAATGATATGCCATTGCCTATTATAGTAGTAGCATACAATATTAGTTTTAACATGTTTATTCTGAGAAGAACCATACCTATCCCCAGATTTCTTTTTCCTGGGTTTCTCTGGATGATTTGTCTTCTTGAGAGAGGTGTCTCAAGCTGGACCCTTCCAGGTACCTTGCCTTCTTCTCCTCAACAATTTCTTGAACTATCTTTAGAAGAGAGACAGTTCCTCTTCAGTCAGGTCTCCTTCTGATGTGGAAGATTCTATACATTCTAAAACCGTATCTTGTCTTTCTGAGAGAGTTGATTTCTCTCTGACTTTCCTAGAAATCTAAGGCTTTAGGGCCAAGGACTCTTCTCTATTGAGTGCTCTTGCTAAGTCTTCTTCAGACTTTCTGAGATTAAGTTGTAACTCATGAGACAATAGCTTGTCAAATAGAGCCTGTGGGTATATATTGGCTAAGTTTTCCATTTCTCTAATAGCAAAGATCTTGATGACTCATTCCTTATTCAGGGACCTCAAGAACTTATCATTAAGTTCAAAATTTGTGAAGCTCCTGCCATAAGTTCTCAGGTTGTTCACTATTCAAAAGTACTTCTCAAAACTTTCTGCCACTGAGTCTTTCTTATCTTGTCTAAAGACATCATATTGCTAGTTTAAAAGAGATTTTCTGTCATCTCTAACCTCACCAGTCACTTCCATATAAACAATCAGTGACTCGGACATTTCCTTAGAAGTTTTATAATGAATCAGGTTTTGAAATGTAGAATCATCTATAACACTTAAAATTATATTCTGTGCCCTCTTGTACATAGAGGCCAGAATGATCTCATCCTTGTCCATCTCCATATAGGTCTTAGGTGTCTTAATGTTTGCATCAAGAACTGACACTTTCATGGGTATGAAAGGTCCTTCAACTATAGTGATACATATTCTTGGATTCACAGCTTCCATGAATAGTCTGACTCTTTCCTTCCAAATCCCAAAATTTTCCTTAGAGCAGACTAGGAGTTTGATAGAATTGTTTTCTCTTTGGGCCATGATTTTTCATTTTTCTTTCTTGTTAATCCTTTGGATTCTCACTAGGCTGTTATACTTTTTTAGTGAACTTGGCTCTGATACCAATTGTAAAGTGTTTGTTTAGGATTGAGAGTGACCTAGAGGGTGGTGAGTTGGTCTAATTTAAATATTGGCTAATTTTTTCTTTTGAGTCACTAAGATTTACTTTGCATGAGTATTACTCCAATTTTAGAAAACAAGAAAGAAAAAACTGAAAATAAAATAAATCATTCACAGCACAACACATCACATCATCCAGCACAACACAATACACATTGGTTTATAGTAGTTCCCTAATTTATGGGTACATCCACTTTCCCCCTTTGCCTATCTAGCAATGAACTAGATTTAGCAAAACTCCTTCTTCTTTCTTTATCTCAGATCCTTAGATCTTACACCTCAGAGCCCAGCTGGCTCCTACAACTCAGACAATATAAGTCTTACCTCAGATCACAAAGATCCTACATCTCAAGTTCCTCTACAATAACTCTACCTTAGAGTGTACCTACACCCTTACTTCTCTGGAAAATTCCTACCCTACAACTCAAAACCTTCAGTTCCTACAACTCAGATAATTTTCCTATTCTCCTAACCTAGGCACTCAACCCTACCATAGCCTTATATTATAGGCTAACAACTTAGAGAATTTAATCTCCTACCCTCAGATCTATAACTAGATCTTGCAAAATTGTATCATGAAAAGAAATAATGTGTTATAAAATTTCACCCAGCAAGAGAGAGTGGTGATAATTTCTTGAACAGATCTTGATGAATCTACTTCTTCTTGATCCTTGCTGAAAAGGATTAGATCCAACCCTTCTTAGCTTTTTCATAGCTTCTTGAAGGAGAAGTTAGGGTTGATCTTTGCAGGAGAAGTTTGAAGTTGATCCTCGATCTGGCTTCTCTCCACCTTTAGAATTCTATCTGTTAACTTTGATAGATCTAGGAGAAAAATGTGTGAATTGATTGCTCCTTATTCTTTCTTCATCTCCTTATATAGGCTCTATCAAAGGTAACCAGCTGCCTCGGTAAAATTTACTGATATCTGGCAGTTTTAACAGTTATCAGAACTTCTGGCTTGAATTCTGTACTTGGACAAATATTCTGTACAAAGGTGTTGATACTTCAGTGCTGATTGTGTCGACACCAGTCCTGGGTGTCGACACTACTCTTATAGAAATGTTGACGCCATTATGTATGTGTCGACACTCCCTACTTCTTGTCTCGACACAATTGTTGTGAAATGTGTCGATGCTAGTCCTGAGTGTCGACACAGCTTACTTCCTGAATGATAGTGTCGACCCAAGTCCTGGGTGTTGACACAGCTTGCGTTCAGTCTTGATGTAGCTTGTGTAGAGTGTGTCGATACAAATCTTGAGTGTCAACGCAGCTTGCTTCCAGTCTCAACACTGCTCTTACAAAGGTGTCGACACTGTCTCGACACTTTTGTATTTAGTTTATTTTTCTTCAATCATAGAACCTGCACAAGTAAAATCAACATACATCAAATACATATATTGTGTATATCATTGAGTTGGAAGGACTTCTCCAAATCAGGTAAACAATTCCTAATATACCCAACACGGTTACTGTTATCAGTCCGCGCGGTTTACTATTATGTGTTGATTTTGATTCCATCGGGTACATTGGCGAATCGTGTCTCGCAATGTAAGTCTCATGCTGTAAATAACATTGATAATACAAGTTTTTATTTTCTTCTGTTGTGCGGGTTTATTTGAGCTTGATTTGGATGAGTGTTCCTGCGATCTTTCCCGCTTCTGTGAAATTTTTACAACAACTACCCCTTTCCCAAATTTTAAACAAAAACTTTCCCGCTTCCCCTAAAAGACACAACATATATTCAGTGTATAACATTTTCTCCTCTATCTTTCATTTCCTTGTCCTCAAGGAACTAAATGTGGATTCTGTCAACGAAGGACTGCCAGATCATCCCATGTGGCCTCAGCTTTAGAACCATTAGCCCATTGAACCAGAAATTGTGTTTTGAATTTTTCATCCTCATTTATGATGCGACGATTCAGCACTTTGAGGGGTTACACAAGTAGGTTACCATAATTGTTCACTGCTTCCGGAAGAGGAGAAATCAATGCTGGCAAATCTCCTTTATACTCGTGTAACTGCAAAATATAGAATGTGTGATGAACCTTGGCCTCCGGAGGTAACTTTAGTTGGTAAGCAACTTCCCCCACTCTTTCAACCACTTGATAGGGTCCAAAGAATCTCGGAGATAACTTATGGAACTCATGAGCTCTCAAGCTTACCTATTTATAAGGGTGAATTCTTACAAAGGTCCACAATCCCACCTCCAAAGTACTCTCTCGCCTCTTCTTGTCCGTTAAAACCATCATACGATTTTGGGCTTGATGCAAATTATATCTAAGAGTAGAAATCATCTTATCTTGAGTTGTCAAGGAGCGGTCCACACTTTCTCCAGGAGTTGGAAGCGTTAGAGATTTCTTGTGTTAACAAGAATTCCAAAGATAATGCATGCTTGAACTGGACGGAGGTACAGTATGACCTTGCGGACAGGGTTCGGCGAGCAACGGAGCTTGATGAAAGTCTCCAAAGCTATGAAAAGGATGGGTCAGGTGACTAATTATCCTGGAATGTCGGCTTGTTATGGAAGGATGGCCGGTTGTGCATCCCAAGTTTTGGTAAGTTGAGAGAAGAGTTGATGTACGAAGCTCAGTCTAGAAAATACTCAATTCACCCTGGGAGCACAAAGATGTACAAGGACATGAAGAAATTATTCTGGTGGCCAGGACTAAAGAAAGACATAGCACATTATGTGGCGAAATGTCAAACATATGCATTGGTGAAAGCAGAATGCCAGAAGCCTGGCAGTTTCCTGAAGTCATTACCTATTCCGAAGTGGAAGTTTGATGATATTTCCATGGATTTCGTGCATGGTTTGCCGAGATCTCAACGCAGGAATGATTCAATCTGGGTGATTGTTGACCGGTTGACCAAAGTGGATCACTTCCTACTGAATAAGAGGGACGATTCAGTGGAAACCTTGACAAAACTCTATATGGAGCAGATTGTCAGATTGCACGGTATTCCCCGGAGCATCGTAAGTGACCGTGATGGGCGATTCACCTCGAATGATTGGAGGCTAATCCATCAGTTGTTGGGAACAAAGTTAGCTTTCAGTACGACCTTTCATCCCCAAACAGATGGCCAGACTGAGAGGACTAACAGGACGATGGAGGATTTGCTCTGAATGTGCGCCATGGATTTTGGTAAGAGATGGGAAGTTCATCTCTATATGGTGGACTTTGCCTATAACAATAGCTACCAAGCGAGCATCGGTATGACACTGTTTGAAGCTTTGTATGGTCGTAAATGTCTTACATCATTAGCTTGGGCAGAAGCAGGCGAATCCAAGTTGTATACGCATAAGGAAGTCAAAGATGCTAACTCGACAATACGCTCTATTCGAGAGAGGCTACTGATAGACCAGGATCGACAAGTAAAGTACTACAATGCCAATCACCAAAACATGGAGTTTGCGGTGGGTTATTGGGTATACTTGAAGATCAAATCCTTCAAAGGTGTGTCCAGGACTTGGCGTTTGAAAAAGCTAAGTCTGAGATATCTTGGTCCATTTGAAGTAGTGGAGCGAGTTGGGGAAGCTGCATTTCGGCTAGCTCTTTCTGCAGATTTGAGTGGATTGCATGATGTGTTCCACATCTCAGTGCTTCGAAAAGTCATCACGGATCAAGCTCAAGTGATTGATAATGATCGCGTCCGGTCGAATATGGGCTAACGACGAAGGTTAGACCCATTCAGATCGAGCATAGGGCCGATAAATAGTTGCAGAACAAGATAATCGGGATGGTCAAAGTCCGGTGGGATAATTATGGTCATGAGGAGCTAACATGGGAGCGGGGAGCAGACCATGCAAGCTGAATTTCCCGAGCTATTTGTGTAAACTATTGGCCCGTATATATCTTGTTATAAAATACATTTTGAAGTTATAACATTGTGAGTACTGGTTTCCTTACTGTGTGCAAATTTCGGGACGAAATTTATTGTAAGGAGGGGAGGGTTCAACACCCCAAAATCCCAAAATGGAGTTAAGGCAGGCAACATGGCCTAGGACACGGGCGTGTCCCAAGGCATGTTCTGCTCTAAGTTGGGGCACACGGCCAAGGACACGGGCGTGTCCTAGGCCATGTCTTTCTCTGGACTTGGCCAGGGAGCCCCAAACGGCCAATGACACGGTCTTGTCATAGGCCTTGTTCTCCTCGGGTTTTTTGTTATGTTTGTAGCCTATTGAACACGGACTGGACATGGGCGTGTCTGTAGCCGTGTCTAGGCACACGTCCTGTGACACAGGCGTGTCACAGAGCCATGTTCTTCTTTTGAATTGTACAGGGTATTGAGGCCTGGTGCACACGGCCTGGACACGAGCGTGTTTGAAGCCGTATCAGGTTACACGGCCTATGAAACGGGCATATCACATGGCTGTGTCCCATTCTGGATGAGTCGGTTCATGTACCGCTTGTAGTATACGACCTGTGACACGACTGTGTCACAGGACGTGTCAGCCCAAAAAATAGACTTTTGGGGCGATTTGTGGTCGTTCGTTTCCTTCATCTTAGATCCAATGGCTCAGGCTTTTCCCTGCTGTGTTAAGTCAAGGCTTTGAATGAAGGTTTCATTCGTACCCTGACTATCCTCTTTCTAAAAGGGTAGAGATAAGGGAGAGCAAGGAGGAGAAGCAGGAGAGGATCCAGCTGCCGGTGGAGCTTCCGAGTTCTGATTTTAGATCCGAGGCCAATTTTATGGAGGCAAGGCCGCTGCGGTGCTTTCCAACAGGCTAGAATTTCTATGGCTCCCAAGAGATCGTCAAGGGTAATGATCTTCCTTCTTGGATAAGTGAAGTCCTCCTTTATGCATGAGCATGGGATCCTCCACCAAAAGGTAGAAAGAGTAAGTGATCCCAGTGGGTTGATAGTTGCTATCCCTGGTTGAGTCTGCATCTAGACCATGAAATGTGTAGTACGGGATAAGCAAGTTGTGTGAATCCAATCTAGACAGGTTGGTCTGTATTGGTGATGTTGCATCGTACTTACCGTAGAAGACTCTGCGGTGAAACATGTAGTTTATGGAGTCGATGGGTTATGCCTGTGAAGTGGAGTAATAGGAAGTACTGGAATGAGGAATTCAAGGAAAATACACTTGTACTGCTTGTGCTGCGGCTATTGTGTGGCCAGTCCTTGGTGGACAGCGTGGCTATTGTGAAGCCAACCCTTGGTGGACTTTATGGCTATTGTGAGCTATGAGCTCTTAAAAAGGCTTCTTACCGAATAGGAAAGGTGAAACCGACCCGCGCCTTCAGTTGTAGCCTCGAGTATGCTGTACTCGGTGATGGCAAGGCGATTTGAGCAACAGGGGGTGGTTGATCCGTACCTGCATTATGTAGACTGTATAGGAGAGCTTCAAGGCATTGATCTTTTGTCAGTGGCATAATGAGAGTCTTAGGCCTATGCGCCATTAAGACTAAATGCTTAATACCGTTTAAACATTGGTGTTGACCCTGGTTTGTCGATGCACCAATAATATGCCCTGAGTGCACGGATCGTCGGGCCGTGTGGCTGACGGTTGTGTTGGATTGATGTGCGTAAGAGCACAATATATTTTATATCTGTTGATGCATTACTCTACAGGAAAGGAATGTCACTGCCCCGGGAAAGGGGTAGGATTGTTATAAATTGGTCAGCTGAATGCTGACAGTTGCCTTGTTTGCCACCTTCTTGGTGGGTTGTCCCTGTGCAGGTGCTGGAGAGCCAAGCGAAAAATGAAGGGCTGAAGTCCCTGCTGCTGCTGCTAGACCGTGAAGGCAAAGCAAATGTTGTTATGTTTTGTTCATATGTGGCCGGTCTGCGCACCGATGTATGCAATCCACACGGTGAAAAGAAGAACTGTAAGGCCTTAAGGCCAACTTGTTTGTATTTGTTGTACATTCCTACAAGAGGTTGTTTATAACTGTGGTTTATATATATAGTGGACATTCCTGGTTTTAGTTCAAGTTATTGTTAAAATCTTCTGCTAGCATGCTCTGAGTTAGGGTGCGATGGTATTTTTGTGTTAACCTGTGACCTCGCCGTCTATTTGTGGCATATAGTGTGGGGCCCCGGTCGGACCTTCTAATATATGTTATTTAACGGGTGGAGTCGTTACACATGAACTACTAAACCCTCAATGTAAGGAGAGTGTACAACCGGATTCTATCCATAAACCACCTCATAGGGGGTCATCTTACATACACTATGGAAGGAAGTGTTGTGTCATAATTCTGCTAACCTAAGCTAGTTCACCCACTCCTTAGGTCTTTCAAAACACATGCACCTAAGATATCCCTACACACAATGGTTTACCACTTAAATTTGGTCATCAGATTGTGGGTGATATGTCGTGGACATATTAAGCTAGACCTGGAGAACCCTAAACAATTCCTACCAAAACATACTTACGAAGATTTTGTTCCTATCACTAACTATGGACTAAGGCAATCTATGAAGAGAAACAACTGATTTCAAAAATAACTGTGCAACTTTGTGCCCTGTATAAGGATGTATGAGAGATTTAAAGTGAGGTTGCTTACTTAATCTATCCACTACTACAAAAATAATAGACTTCCTGTAACCCCTATGTAACCCATAAATAAAATCCCCTCTTCCCAAACTCTCTCCGACACGGGTAAGGGATGTAAAAGACAAGCTTTTGATGATTGTTGATGCTGGAAGTGCCATCAAGAACTACATTTGCGCTGGTAAAGGGGGTGAATGACAAGTAGTGCTTACTTGAGGTTAAAGAAAACGACCAGAGCAAGTCGCTAGCAGTGACGACACCAGGCTTCACCCACCGCGACAAATGTCACTCTTGCGGCGGGCATTTCCTTGATTGAAAAGGTGATTACAACAGTTTACAAGAGGAGAGCCTGATAGAACAAAGAGATCGATAGACACTCGATTTGAGACCGTTGCCATAAATAACTATCATAAGGATTCAAATCAACATGTTTAGGAAGCATTGTTCATACCTATTTATAGGCTCGAGGGCCTGCCTGAATGGGTAGGGCTAAGATTACCGGTTACCCGGGTACAGGAGAATCGGGCAGCAGTGACGAGATACAGGGTATGAACAAAAATAAGAAGTAACCTAACTGTACGGACAGGCGGCTAGGACCAGAGCTGATCATCCTCTACCTGGTGGCTTGGAAGCTTGATGAGTGATGTGTTTAAGCTTAATGGATTCTGCGGCTAGGCAGTTAGACCACTCCTAATTTCCCAGAATTGGGAGAAATCTAGGAGCAAGATTGCCGGGTAAACATGATCCTCGCAGATTTCCAAATTTCCATGGAATTTTGGAAATGTATGCTTTAACCGCCAAGCCGCAACTATTTTAATTGCTTGGAAGTCTATAAATATGCCTGGAGGCTGCTGCTTTTTAGAAAATTCTAAACATCACGGGTCGTCATTCCCCTCTTGCGGTTAGAACTTTCTTATTTGCATGTATGGGAAGAGCTTGATGAGTGCAATTCAGCGCAAAGGCTGGGTGGAGAGGGAGAAACGATCACCCTCCAAAGATAAGTTTGTTAGTCGCATGGTGGGTGAAACTTCAATGAAGAAGGAAGCCACCCAGACTATTACGCTTAAACTGCAGTCTGTATCCGAGGATACAATAAAGAAACTAGAGGCCCTTAAGGCTGCTGAGCCTATTGACTCTAGGAATTCTTTGTACGAGAGGCTGGCAGAGGAGAAGACCAATGAAATCAATCTAACCCTTCCTTCCTTACTCGCGAAGTCGAGAAAAGTCGAAATTACTTCAAATATGCCCAACAAAAAAGATATTGTTGTGGAAAGGCTAAAGGTAAGCCTGGGTCTTGTGGGCAAAGAAAACACACCCATTGGATCAAAAATAAAGAGCTTGTCCAAGCTGTCCGCTGAAGAGCGGACAGACAAGACACTGCTGAAGAAGGGGAGAGAGAATAAGAAATCGTCTGCCCTTAAAGTTGCGACTATTCAACTATCTTCTCAGATGCAGGATGAGAGTCAAGTGCCTGCTTACTTGGAAAAGGTAATCGAACGAACTAATGAAAAGGTTTTCTCTTTATCTGTGTTGGATGACCTTGAGCAATTTCTTGAAGTAGATGAGGATACTAAAGCGGTTGACCCAGCTCTTGCGACTAATGACGGTTATTTGCAGGAGCTCAAAGAAATCATGAACAAGTAGAAAAGTCTTGAAGGTGTTGATGCTTCCTGAGATCCTGATATCGAAGCCTTGACGGTAACACTTGGCGGCAAGGATACTATGGCTTCTGAAGGAAACAAGAAGAAAAAGTTAAAAGAAAAGATACTTGCTGAGAAAGCCTTGTAAACTGCTGACAAGGAACCAGGGGGTCAGACAGTTCTTTCCGCTGACGAAAAGGTTGAGACGGATCGCCAGCTCGCCAATAAACTTTGGCAGTCAGGTAAATTAAAACATTCTCATAGGAAAATCGTGTTAGTGTTACCATAATGATCTTGAAGTGGTCAAACAGGTAGTCTCACTGACAAAGCAATATGTGCCTATGGGGTTGCACATAAGAGTATTGGAGAAGTTGGAACGGTTTGTGTTGGCATTGCTCATATGTGATATGAGTGAAAGGTCAAGCCTATGACATTCTTGATTTGGAGGTTTTTTCATCCCAGGACATAAATTGTGAATATTGATGACCAGGTAAGTTGTCGGAAGACTGAAGGGTAATTCATCGAAAGGTATCTTGATGTTTTGAGGAATCTATCTGAATTCGTCAAGAGGTCTCTTGACATCTGAACGAATTGGACTTGAATTCGTCGAGTATTCTCTTGATGTTTCAACGAATTTGACATGGATTTGTCGAGTATTCTCTTGATGTTTAGACGAATTGATCTGTTTGAATTCGTCGAGTATTCTCGTGTTGTCTTGACGAATGGATCCTTGACTCGTCTTATATACACGTGTCATCTCGACGAATAATGTTAACTTTGGTTTGATTCTTTAAGTCTGATTTCGTTCTGATCGGTGGGTAATGGTTGTTTCGATCTTTGAGTATAAATAGATGAGATAAATGTTATCTTGGGGTGCTTGACCTTATCGATCCAGATCGAGAGTGTGGCGACTTCTTCCTCCCGACGGAACTGTTCCGTAAACTAGAAGTCACAGTCACTACTCCGTGCTGCCGACCATTTTGATCTGTTTCCGTCGCTGGGAAAGTGATTCCTAATCTTCGTCTTCATCACCGCCTCCTCTCCTTTAGCGGATCTAGCAATCCATAGAAATGTTGAGGGCATTCCTTCTTCTAACTTGGATCCGTGTGACAAGACTCTAAGGTTTCTTTCTTGCTCGTGTGGATACCCATAGAGGCATTGATGTACTTCTGCGCTCGGAACTCCAGCCACAAGTGTATGTCGGACTTCCTTGGAGCACCTTGGTTGAGTAGTGAATCAATCCTACTAAGGTATACAGTTATTTAAAGTTGTTTTCTACTTCTTGATCAATGTTCATCGCAAGATCCATTTCTCTTTGGGTTTTCTTGATTCCTTATTCCACTGCGCACATGTGATGTACCTCTCCTAGAAACCCAACAAATCGAACTTCCGTCTCCTTACAAGTCTCCATCACAAAAGAAAGACCAGTGAAGATTATCATAGAAATTGATGATATAATCTTGTCTAGCAAAGAGGCGACTAAGAGGCGGTTAGAAATTCATCAAGACTGGCACGATCAACTTGGTCGGATCGATCCTGAGCAGTTAAGGCGTCCTGTTTTCACTAGCAGCCAGGTCGCAGATATAATCGGTCAGGACCAATCCTTGCTGTCTAGTGGTCTTGAAAATAGAAAGCCGAATTTGCCATGATTCCTTGATGAAAAAGAAAATAACTTATTTCTTTGTTGTAGATCCAGATGAGATGGTGGTATCTACTAAAAACACTAAAATCTTACCGCCTCCCTCACTAAGTCACTCAATCTACGAGATCGATAAAGTGGGCTGAAGAGTTGAGAATGTGCTACATGAGAAATTTGAGCTTTGGAAGGTTTTGCTTGCTCGAGAAAAAGCGTCAGCGGAGGAGAAAGAGGTGGCTTGGCAAGAGAAGCTATAGAAGGAGAAGAATGAGCTGCTAGAAAGAGAGAAAAACTTGCTAGATCAAATTGCTGCTCAGAAGGACCAGATCGCTGCTCGCAAGGATCGGGTCGCCACTCAAGCCGCTGCTAATGAAAGAGAAAAGAAGAGCCATGATCACCAGGCTCGAAAGTTGGAGGAAAACATTTCCCATTACAAAAATCGGTATTATGAGATGGTTGATCGACAAAGAAACCAGTGATATGACACTGCACTTCCTGAAAGACCGCGACAATCGAATCACGACTTGCTTAGGGGAGAAACTTTTACACCAGCGATTGGGTAAACAAATCAAGCCGCAGGACTTGTCGAACAAGCTACTGCAATAGATAATTCCATCATGCTAAGTCGCATGGATTAGAAAGCTTCCAGAGTTCATCGAACTCAAAATTCTTTGCACCATCATTTGGTCACTGCACTTTCCCTTCTCCTGGAGGCCGGAGATCAAGTTACACAACTTGGAAGAGACCCAATTGACGGCACCAGTTAGCATTGAGTTGAGGCGAATATAATATTTTCTTTTTTATTTGTTGGATAATTGCTTCTAGCTGTTGCGGCTCAAGTTTGTATAATTACTTTCTTTTCTGTGTTATCTGAAACTCTGACTATTAATCTTTTTAATCGCGCGAATAACTTACAAATATATGTTATTTCTGCAATGAATGGATGTTATATTCTGCGATTTGCACGGATAAAACTTTTAACCGCTTAGGAATTCCATAACTTTTAAAATTGCATAAGTGCAGGAACAAAGTCGCGCGGTCTGACGAACTAATTTGGCAGTTAGCTGATTGTATTTAGGCTAGAGAAAATTCTATAAATAGAGACAAGATGTGAATTTTACGAAATAAATTTCAAATACTAGTTCAAGCGGTTAAACGAAATGGCACCCGCGCGAGTTAATGTTGTTACCGCATTTCTTCAAGCCGTTCATAAGAGGTCACAAATTAGTGATGATGAGCATGATGAGTTCGTTGCCAAGTATATGATCAACTCTCCAATAGTCGCCTGACTTCCGTGTAACACCCCGGGTTTTCTAGCTGAAAACAACCAAGTAAAATTCGTAGAGTGGTCCTACAACAATTCATCGAGTGGCCCAAACGAATTCGTCGAGCGGCCCAAACGAATTCGTCGAGTGGTCACAACATTCGTCGAGTGGTCACGACATTCATCGAGTGGTCACGAAATTCGTTGAGTGGTCTGAACGAATTCGTCGAGTGTTTTGAACGAATTCATCGAGTGTTCTTAACGAATTCGTCGAGTGTTCTGAACGAATTAGTTGAGTGTTTTGAACAAATTCGTCGAGTGTTCTGAATGAATTCGTCGAGTGTTTTGAACGAATTCGTTGAGTTTCTGAACAAATTCGTCGAGTGTTGTGAACAAATTCGTCGAGTGTTCTAAATGAATTCGTCGAGTTGTTTGGATGAACACGTGTCTTCTGGCCCTTAAGTGAATAAGTTACGGCGGTCCTTAACTTTAAATTAAGAGTTATGGTCGATCTTGGCCATCCATTCTAATTAGGTTAGATTGTACGGCTAGGGTTCCATCCCATCTAGGTTTTAAACTTAGGCTCGGTGAGAGGCAAGTTATCTTCTCCGGCATTCTCTTTCTCTCTGCCCGAGTCGAAGGAAGAAGAAAGTCGCGGGAGCCTGTACGAGGTTTCCGGTGCGATCGAAGCTAAGAGTAACTTTTAGAGGTTATATATTGTTAACCAAGAAATTGGCAATCCTCTCCAAGGCGGCCATTTTCTACTTTTCTTCTACAGGTCATACGGCTCAAAAGGTTTAGTCCGCCCACAAAGGGGCGACCTCCCTTTAGAGTCCGCCTAGCAGGGGCGCCGTACCTTCAGAGTCTGCCCAGCAGGGGGGCTTTATCTTTGAGTCCGTCCAGCAGGGGCGGCCTGTCTCCCGAGTCCGCCTAGCAGGGGAGGCCTACTCTTTGAGTCTGCCCAACAGGGGCGGCCTGCTCTTCGAGTCCGCCCAGCAGGGGCGGCGTGCTCTTCGAGTCCACCCATAAGGGGAGACCTCTCTTCTTAGTCCGCCCAACAGGGGAGGCCTGCTCTTCGAGTCCATCAAAAAGGGGTGTCCTGCTCTTCGAGTCCTCCCAAAAGGCGCGGCCTGCTATTCGAGTCCGCCCAATAGGGGTGACCTACTCTTCGAGTCTGCCAAACAGGGGCGGCCTACCTTTGGAGTCAGCCCAGCATGGGCTGCCTATCTCCAGATTCAACCCAGCAGGGGAGGCCTACTCTTTGAGTCCGCCCAATAGTAGTGGGCGACCTATTATTCAGTCCGCTTATAGGTGTGTGATCTCTTCTCCAGTTTGCCTAGTATAGGCGGACTCCATTTCTATCCGCTCAAATCGTAGGGGTGACGTCGTTGGGCCCAGTTCTAGAAGATTCCTCCCCGAGCCTATAAATAGGCTCCCATACATCTTCAGAGTGGGAGGATAACCAGAGGGGACCAAGGCTGCGGCTACAAAAAATCAGTTCGCACATCCTGCCTAGTGGCATAACTGCCAACCGGCCTGACTTCCGACCGGCCTGGCGACCTATGCGTCCTGAGGCAGCAAGCCGCATGGCCTGGCGACCTGTATGGCCTGAGGCAGCAAGCCGCGCGGCCTGGCGACCTGTGTGGTCTTAAGAGACCAGAGCAAACTCTATTCTCCTATCCGCCGGCCTTATCTCCACCCTATTTTATTCCCTATTTTAATTTGTATGTAAATGAACTAAACCTCAGATGTAATACAGGTTTATATACTAATGGAAAGCCCACCGCAAGAGAGGCATTTGTTGTAGTGGGCGAAGTCTGGTCTCGCCGCATGCTAGCGGCCAACTATTTTCTCTCTCTTTATCTTCATTCGCGGCTTTGAGTAACCAGCTACTCAGCAGTCTCTCTTCCCTTCTCCTCATCCCCTCGTGAGATTCGAACACCCGTTACCTGGTGGTTTCATTTTCTGCATCAACAGTTAACACGTGACCTTTAGATACTGAGCATTGTATGAATAACAACGGCAATGAAGACAAGAGTTTTAGCTCAAAATACACTGTAACTTCAAATAGCCAAAACCTTTATTTCGGGTGTCTGATTTCAGAAATTCAAAGCTTGTCGGAACTGGCTCGACAAGATCTACCTCCCGGCGAACGGGAATTCGTTCGGATGCTTTTTTGGCTCTCGGATTGCCCAAATTCCACTCCGATTGGAAGTTATTGAAGTTTTTTCTCTTTCGGCAATACCTGTCTTCAAGGATTTTCCGTCAAAAGATCTCGAGCGCACCTCTAATCATTCTGAAGTATCCGTATCAAGTAGCGAGTAAAATCTCCTACTATCTAATAAGGAGTTTATATCTCTCATCGCAATCTTCATAAGGTAAACATGAATGCTTATCCTCATATACCTTATGGACTTACATCTTTTGCAAGAGAGGAGCAAGTTTCTTCTCCCTTCACACCTCATATTCGAAGGGAAGTTTTTCCATATGATTTCAAAGAACCTCTTCTGCCAGTCTACTCAGGGACGAGTGATCTAGTTTCTCACTTACAAATTTTTGAATCAATCGTTTCGTTAAAAACTATGTCAAATGGTATCAAATGCAAGCTTTTCGTTATCTCTTTTGGAGCTCAAGTGTTGGACTGGTTCTATCATTTACCGCCTCAATCAATTACTTGCTTTGATGATCTTCAAAGAGACTTTCACTTAAGGTTTCGAACCTTAAAGAAGAGAAAGAAAGATGCAGCAGCTCTTTTTCAGATCAAGCAAGAAGACAACGAGTCTAATGCTTGTTTCATCGATCGATTCTAGAAGGAAACTCTTGATGTTGTTAATGTCAATCATGACTTTTACAAATATACTTTCATAAGCGGACTTTGGCAAGGTCCACTTAAATTCAAAGTCACTACAAAAATGCCCGACACCTATGGGGGTCTTATTGATTATGCAAATCGGTTCGTTGGAGCTGAAGCAATAAACCCCGACTATATATCTCATCTAAATCAGAAAGCTCAAGCGCAAGAAATGATCTTATGTCATAACATGATGGTCGATCTCTCCTTGAAAATCTACCAAATGATCAAAATCGCGACTTGCTACAATGCAATCGAGACTCTAATCTTTTGTTATCTCAACATGTATGTTATGATCGTGGGAATTCATATACATCTCAATCAAAGCATTCAGAATCAAGCCTTGATAACTAAAATAATTCAATTCAAACTTATGATGACAATTCTTATGCTCCTCGCAAATACAAGCAAGATAACTCTAAAAGGAAGTGTACAAACTTGACAATTCCTATGGAACAAGTTCTTCAAATTGTTCAGCAGGAGCCGGATTTCACAAGGCCTTCTCTCCTGCGACCAGGTCGGAGATGTCACAAGTGTTTATTCTGTCAATACCACATGTGTGTGGGTCATGATACAGAGAAATGCCGAACTCTTCATAAGCTCGTAGAGAAATTGCTGAAGGAATCAAAGTTGCAAGAATATATTGATTGAAAGCATCATTGTAAAATCCTCTCTTGCAACGTCGAGTACTTACTCTCAAATTATTAGTGGTAAAATTTGTTTTACCAAAGCATTTGTTGCTTTAATAACTCGCATGATTGAACCTATTTTGGAAAACTTCGGCAATTAAACCCACTTCGCGTGGTAGCCATATTTCCAAAGAGGCAATCAAGCCTGCTTTTTTGTTGTTGTTTAAGGAAACTTATGGCAATTAAACCCACTCCGCGTGGTTGCCCTATTTCCAGTTTGACATCAGATCCACTCCGCGTGGTGGCCTTTTCGTTTTTTAGAACAGTCAGACCCACTTCTTAGTGGTAGCCCAAAAGATTCTTGCGGCAATAAATTCCACTTCGCGTGGGTACCCAAAAGCTTCTCCAGGCAATCATATCCACTTTGCGTGGATGCCTGTGATTTCTTATAGTTGAGCCTACTTGGTAGTTGCTCAAATTCCTTATCAGTTTCAGCTTTAATTCCATTGTTAAATAGCCTCTCTATTCTTGTATAGATGTTTCCTTCTCCTCCTTGAGTTTATAGCTTTTGTGACCTCGCTGAGGAAGGCAATACAACCCTACCCACTTGGTAACCTAAGTCTGTAATCTTCAAGTAGTTCTTTTTCCTTTTCAAGGTTTATTTTATACGCTTGCTCCGGTACTTCTTTATTGAAGGGATTTGCAGATGTTAGTAGGTGCTCGAGAGTTCTCTTCAGGTACTTGCATTTTTCATTTCTTTTTACCTGCTTTGACTTCTCCTTTGCAGAGATTAGTAGGTGCTCGTGAGTTCTCTTCAGGTACTCGCATTTTCATTTCTTTTTACCTGCTTTGACTTCTCTTTTGCATAGATTATCAAGTGCTTGCGAGTTCTCTTCAGGTACTCGCATTTTCATTTTTTTACATGCTTTAACTTCTCTTTTGCAGAGATTAGCAGGTGAAGCGAGTTCTCTTCAGGTACTCATGTTTTTCATTCTTTTTACATATTTTGACTTCTCCTTTGCAGAGATTAGCAGGTGCTCGCGAGTTCTCTTCAGGTACTCACATTTTCATTTCTTTTTACCAGCTTTGGCTTATCCTTTGCATAGATTAGTTGGTGCTTGCAAGTTCTCTTCAGATACTCACGTTTCCTTTCTTTTTACCGGCTTTAACTTCTCTTTTGTATAGATTAGCAAGTTCTTGTGAGTTCTCTTCACGTACTCGTGTTTTTCATTTTCAATTTACCTACTTTAAATTCTTTTTTGTAGAGATTAGCAGGTGCTCGCGAGTTCTCTTCAGGTACTCGTGTTTTCATTTCTTTTTACCTGCTTTAACTTCTCTTTTGTAGAGATTAGCAGGTGCTCGCGAGGTCTCTTCAGGTACTCGCATTTTTCATTTTCATTTTACCTGCTTTAACTTCTCTTTTGCATAGATTAGCAGGTGCTCGCTAGTTCTCTTCAGGTACTCGCGTTTACATTTCTTTTTTTACCTACTTTGAGTTCTATTTTGCAAAGATTAGCAGGTGTTGGCGAGTTTACTTCAGGTACTTGCGTTTTTCATTTAAATTTTATCTGCTTTAACTTCTCTTTTGCAGAGATTAGCAGGTGCTCGCGAGTTCTCTTCAGGTACTTGCATTTTCATTTCTTTTTACCTGCTTTGACTTCTCTTTTGCATAGATTAGCAGGTGCTCGTGAGTTCTCTTCTGGTACTCGCGTTGTTCATTTTCTTTTTACCTGCTTTAACTTCTCTTTTGCACAGAATAGCAGGTGCTTGTGAGTTCTTTTCTGGTACTCGCGTTTTCATTTTTTACCTTCTTTGACTTCTCTTTTACAGAGATTAGCAGGTGCTCGCCAGTTCTCTTCAGGTACTCGTGTTTTTCATTTTCATTTTACCTGCTTTAACTTCTCTTTTGCAGAGATTAGCAGGTGCTCACGAGTTCTCTTTAGGTACTCGCGTTTTCATTTCTTTTTTTACCTGCTTTGACTTCTCTTTTTTAGAGATTAGCAGGTGCTTGCGAGTTCTCTTTAGGTACTCACGTTGTTCATTTTCTTTTTGCCTGCTTTACCTTCTCTTTTGGAGAGACTAGCAGGTGCTCGCGAGTTCACTTCTGGTACTCGTGTTTTCATTTTCTTTTTTTTCCTGCTCTGACTTCTCTTTTGTAAAGAATACTAGGTGCTCGCGAGTTCTCCTCTGGTACTCGGGCTTCATTTTGTTTCTAGTACTTGCTATAATTTCTATATTGTATATCTCAGCAAGAAGACGTTCACATGTCTTCTTCACTTCGCTGGTTCATTTCAGGTACTCATGAGATACGTCTCCTTTATACTTACTTTGACTCTCCTCCTTTGCAGAAGAAAAAAAGTAAGTGTTCACGGACTTTTGATTGGATACATGAGGTACTTGCTCTCTTTTTTGTACACCTTCTTTTCTGACAATCTTTGGGGGATGGATCACGATTTTCGTGGGTAAGTCCTACTTTTTTGAAGTTCCCTTAAGAACTTAAAAGTGCGGGGATTATGTTAACCTAGAAATCGGCGATCCTATCTATGGAGGCCATTTTCTACTTTTCTTCTACAGGTCACATGGCTTAGAAGGTCTAGTCCGCCCACAAAGGGGTGACCTCCCTTTAGAGTTCGCCCAGCAGGGGCACCCTACCTTCGGAGTCTGCCCAGTAGGGGCAATCTGCTCTTTGAGTACACCCAGCAGGGGCGTCTTCTTTCCCGAGTCCACCCAGCAGGGGCGGCCTGCTCTTCGAGTCCGCCCATCAGGGGCAGCCTGCTCTTCGAGTCTTCCCATCAGGGGAGACCTCTTTTCTGAGTCTGCCCAGCCGGTATGACCTGTGTTCCGATTCCGCCCAGTAGTGGGCGATCTCTTCTTCAGTCCATTTATAGGTGGGCGATCTTTTATCCAGTTTACCCAGCATAGGCGGACTCAATTTATACCCACTCAAACAATAGGTATGACGTCGTTGGGCCCAGTTCATGAAGATTCCTCACCGGGCCTATAAATAGGCCCCCATACCTCTTCAGAGGGGGAGGACAGCCAGAGGGGACCAAGGCTGTTGCTAGAAAAAATCAGTTCGCACATCTTGCCTGGCGGCCTGAATGCCGAACGGCCTGGAGACTTGTGTAACCTGAGGCAGCAAGCCGTACGGCCTGACGACTTGTGGGACCTGAGGCAACAAGCAGCGCGGCCTGGCGATCTGTGCGGTCTTAAGCGACCAGAGCGAGCTTCATTCTCCTATCTGCCAGCCTTCTCTCCCCCCTATTGTACTCCCTATTTTCCTTTGTATGTAATTGAACTTAACCTCAAATGTAATACAGGTTTATATATTAATGGAAAGCCCACTACAATAGAGGCATTTGTCGCGGTGGGCGAAGTCTTGTCTCGCCGCAAGCTAGCGGCCCACTATCTTCTCTCTCTCTATGTTCATTCATAACTCAGAGTAACCAGCTGCTCGGCAGTCTCTCTTCCCTTCTCCTCATCACCCCATGAGATTCGAACACCTGTTACCTGGTGGTGCCATTTTCGGCATCAACATCTATGTGCCCTCCGATGAGTACAAAGATGCGGAAAGGCGGGACCAAGGTCGGCAGGTTCTAGGCAAAGTGATTTAGAAAACAAAAAGATTACAAGACTAAAGGATGTAAATAATATAAAAGTTGAAGTTCTCCTTCTTGACGACTTCTCCATTGAGCGATCCGCGATCGGTGCTTAAGATCTTTGTTTGCTAGCAATCGGTCGGCACTTCGTATTCGATGTAGATATTGGATCGTCGGAGTTCTTCATTTACGAACTGGAGGGAGATTACTTTCTTCTTTTTCGACGGAGACTTTTGGAACGGAGCACAAGAAGGCAACTGAAAACTATAATTCACGAACTCCTATTGCTCTTCAGTCCATAATAATCTGGCCACGGAAACCAATGCAGCCTTTTATACGTCTTTATGAAAATAGGCTACCGGCGACTGTAAGGCTAGCGCCCGGCGGTAGGTTCACGTGCTTGTTGTGCCAGCTGTCATCCAAATCTGGAATTATATTAAAAACAAATATTTGCTTTTTATCGTTGCTAGCGCCGTGCGGTTACAGCTACCGCCAGGCGGTAAATTTGGACATGACGATTCGGAAACAGCGTGTCGATATTCGTTGATTGGCTAGGGCGGCGCTGTAGCTACTATGGCTTGGCAGTAGGTCATTTCTCGAGAAATCCCACTTGATGTTCGTCGAGAGACTAGTGCGGCGCAGTAACTGCTATCGCCTGGCGGTAGGTCATTTCTCGAGAAATCCCACTTGACGTTCGTCGAGAGCCTAGCGTTGCGCGGTAACTGCTATCGTCGGGCGGTAGGTCGTTTCTTAAGAAATCCTGCATTTGTCGAGAGGCTAGCATTTTGCGAGAAGTCCTTCTCGATATTCGTCGAGAGGCTAGCGTGGCGCGGTAGGCACTACCGCCTGCGGTAATTTCTCGAGAGCTTGGCCAAATAATTCATTGCATTAGCGCGGGAGGTAGTACTAGCATGGCACGGTAGCCTCTCGAGAGCTCTGTCTAATTTATTCATGGCTACCGCTCGGCGGTAACATCTTCCGCTCGATGTTAGTGTCCATAGGATCTTCTTCTTCTTCGCTTGCACCTGTCAACCTGCACACTCTATCAACAGAAGACGTGATCAAATACAACTTGGGAGTTGATATTCTAAAACATAGGGAATGTGAAATTTCAGTTCCAACAAACTCCCCCTTTTGATAATATCAACTTCCGTTCATGAGAAATATTAATGAGATAGAGTGCATATAAAGAATAAGAGTTATAGGCTAACATTATGTTGCAGGTTCTCGATATATCTCCCCTACTCGTACGCTCCCCCTATCTACATGTTCGACATGCTCCCCCTATCTATGTGCACACATTTGTTAACAGGCTCCCCCTACATGTGACCTCTCCTAACCCGTGGCTCATACTCATGAACATACTCATGAAAAATTAATTCTACCCCTTTGATAATATCAAAAGGGCAGGCAAGGACAATCAGACATGCAGGATCAAAAATAATTGATATGATGAGCGTTAGATAAACATCAGATAGTGCACACATAAGGTAAAGATAAATCTGACAGGCATAGAGGTGATCAAAAAAGTACATATCAGAAAATTATAAGCACATGGGTCACACAATTGAGCAAAGTGCACAGTTAGAGAAAATTAATTTTCAGAGTTCATATGAATTGGATAGCACAGAGTAAACTAACCACACAACGAGTACGTCTACAATGCTATAGGAGGAAGGAAGTAATCAAGTGAGACAAACATTGAAAACATCATGAGTGTAAATAGTGTGCTAATACGTATTGTGCTAAAAATAGATAGTGTAGTTGCATTCCAATTCTTATGTGCAGAAGTCTTAGACAAGGCAATGACATGTGTTCATGTAGCATCGAAAGAGAGGTAACACCAAGGTAAAATAACGTATTGTCCATATGAATCTCGATTGTCTAGGAACCTAACACAAGAGAAATAAGGTGAATAATCACCTCACATGTCAATCGATGTCATACATAGGAAAAAACTAGGGTACTAAGCTAAAGAAAGAGTCGATACATAAGATCGAAGTGACTCTTTAACCAAGGTGCTCATCCTCACAATGCTCATGAAGACTTATCAGGAGGAGTGAGTAGTGCTTGGGGGGACCCTTACAAGAGATGTGATAGCTTACATAATTTTATTTTGTTAGTGTAGATCTATCACTTTGATCATTTTTTTAAAGTTCACAGAGCCTCGAGTCAATCGAAATCTATCCACCTAGATAGATATACTTTAACTTGTATATTTACGACTTTTGTACTAGTGTTTTGACCCAAAGTTTCACACCTAGTATAATCACAAGTGTATCGTGACATTGATTATTCAATGTATTTCTAGCGTGTTATAATTTAGTGTCACGATTTATAGCATGTACGCATAGCATTATTCATATTGAGTGCACCGGCTAGGGATGTGTATATCATGTGAAGTCATTCCCCTATCTAAGTCCTTACACATACCTAGAGGAATAAATAACAGACATGACCCCGTCTTGTCACACTCAATAGCTAAGCACATATTGATTCAGCCCACTATGACCGGAGGATAATGTTCACAGAGATTACGAGACTAAACTCAAGCATTGTACGTACGCGTTATGGTCTAAGTCACAGTCATGTGAGCACTAGAGTATTATATTTCTACAGCAGTTTTTTATTATTTTGGGTTTTCTATTTTTTTTTTGCTTTTTGTTTTTTTAAAACACAAAGATAAAACAAACGTTATAAAGAAAGCAAATACATGTTTTTTTTTTGTTTTGTTTTTTAAAAAAAGAAACTCAAATGAGCAACTCATAAGCAGATACACACGAAAAAAAGAACATAAAGAAAAAACTACACACACAGAATAGTCAAACAAAAATAACTCTAACTAGGATGAGAGATCCAAAACACCAAGCTCGAGTCGAAGTAGAGAGAAACGTGCATCTAGGAGTAGTTTAGTGAATATTTCCGCTAGTTGGTCATCGGTGCCAATGATTCTTACACTCAGGTTCATCTTTTTTATATGATCACGAATCAAGTGGTGACGCACGTCAATATGTTTTGATCTTGAATGGTGCATTGGATTATATATCAAGTCTATGACACTCTTGTTGTCCCACCTTAGTTTAACATTCTTACACGTGAGGCCAAAGTCTTATAACATTTGAGACATCCATAGTGCTTGAGCGCAATAGCTTCGTAAGGCGATATACTCGGCCTCAGCAGTGGAAAGAGCAGCCGAGTTTTGTTTGCGGCTTGACCAGGAGACTAGTGTCAGACCTAGGAAATGGTGTGTACCGCCTGTTCTCTTGCGATCAAGTGAACATCCGGCATAATCTGAGTCTGTGTATATGTGAAGTGTGAAATCGGTGGTATGTGGGTAAAAGATCCAAGGTTCTATGTTCCAATAAGGTACCTAAAAATATGCTTTACTCTATGACCAGAGGACAATTTTTACAGAGGTTACGAGACTAAACTCAAGAATTGTACATACGCGTTATGGTCTAAGTCATAGTCATGTGAGCCCTAGAGTATTATATTTCTACAGCCATTTTTTTATTATTTTGGGTTTTCTATTTTTGTGTTGTTTTTTTTTAAACATAGAGATAAAACAAACGTTATAAAGAAATCAAATACATGTTTTTTTTTTGTTTTTTTAAAAAAGAAACTCAAATGAGCAACTCATAAGTAGATACACACGATAAAAAGAACATAAAGAAAAAAAACTACACACACAGAACAGTCAAACACAAATAACTATAACTAGGATGAGAGATCCAGAACACCAAGCTCGAGTCGAAGTAGAGAGAAACGTGCATCTGGGAGTTGCTTAGTGAATATGTCCGCTAGTTGGTCATCGGTGCCAATGAGGCTTACACTCAAGTTCTCCTTTTTTATATGATAGCGAATGAAGTGGCGACGCACGTCAATATATTTTGATCTAGAATAGTGCATTGGATTATATGTCATGTCTATGACACTCTTATTGTCGCACCTAAGTTTAACATTCCTACACGTGAGGCCAAAGTCTTGTAACGTTTGAGACATCCATAGTGCTTGAGCACAACAACTTCGTAAGGCGATATACTCGGCCTCAGCGGTGGAGAGAGCAACCGAGTTTTGTTTGCGGCTTGACCAAGAGACTAGTGTCTGGCATAGGAAATGGTATCTACCTCTTGTGCTCTTGCGATCAAGTGAACATCCAGCATAATCTGAGTCTGATTACCCATGAAGTGTGAAATCGGTGGTATGTGGGTACTAGATCCAAGGTTCTATGTTCCTATAAGGTACCTAAAAATATGCTTTACTGCTTTCAAATGAGACTCTCTAGGATCCGCTTGGTACTTAGCACACATACCTACCGTAAACGTGATATCTGGCCTAGAGGCACTCAAATATAACAATAATACTATCATACCTCTAAACATAGTCTGATCAACTGAAATGCCACTTTCATCGTTTCCTAATTTAAGAGAGGCACTCATAAAAGTTTTGACTTGTTTCAGATTCTCATACCCAAAATGCACAAGCATATCTTTAATATATTTTGATTGACTTATAAAAATCCCAACTTTGCATTGAGAAATCTGAAATCCTAGGAAATAGGTAAGTTTTCCTACTAGGCTCATTTCGAATATAGATTTCTTTAGGGTGACAATTTCTTCACACATCTTTTCATTCGTTGCCCCAAAGATGATATCATCAACATAGATTTGTATTATAATTAGATCTGAATGCTTGGTCTTTACAAATAAGGTTGTGTCCGCACTACCCATCCCAAAGCCATGATGTAAGAGAAAAGTAGTGAGCCTATGATACCAAGCATGGGGTTCTTGCTTCAATCCGTACAGGGCCTTCACCAACTTGTATACGTGGTTTGGGTAGGCGACATTCATAAAACCGGGTGGTTGCTCGACATATACCTCTTCCTTAATATATACGTTTAGGAAGTCACTGTTAACTTACATTTGGTATAATCTAATTTTCTTATATCTAGCAAAAGCTAAAAACATACGGATGGACTCAAGACGAGCAACAGGGGCAAAGGACTTTTCAAAATCCACACCCTCTATCTGAGAATACCCTTGAGCCACCAACCTAGCTTTATTTCTTGTTATCCTAGACTCATCATCAAGTTTATTTTTGAAAACCTATTTTAAGCCTATGACTGAATGGTTATTCGGACGTTCCACTAACACCCATACCATACTTCACTCAAATTGTCTTAGCTCCTCATTCATCGCCAAGAACCATGATTCATCTTTTAAGGCTTCTGAAATGTTCTTGGGTTCAATATCAGATAGAAAACATAAGTTTGAGAATGACTCATGAAGTGCGGATCGAGTTCTAACTCCATGAGATGGCTCTCCAATGACTAGATCACGAGGATGTTGCTTTGAAAAAATTAAGTTTCTAGGAGGCCTATAACCTTGTTCAAGACTTTGAGTTTCACTCTCAACGATTCTCTCCTCACCTTCATTCCCTATCGGTACACTCTCTTCAACCTCCTCTTCATTCAACTTAGGATCGTTTGTTGGGGAACTTTCATCGAAATGCACATGAGCCGATTCTTCAACAATTAAGTTCCTCTTATTGTAGATCATATAGACCCGACTCTTGCTCGAGTATCCTAAGAAGGTACCTAGATCAGATTTTTTGTCAAATTTTCCTAGATGATCCTTAGTGTTAAGAATGTAGCATGTGTAACCAAAGACCCTAAAGTACGATACTGAGGGTTTCCTTTCGAAATACAGCTTGTATGGAGTTTGCTTTAAAAGTGCGCAAAGCACTACTCTGTTCATCACATAGCTTGTCGTGTTAACCACTTCAGCCCAGAAAAATCGTGGTAAGCCGAACTCAGCGAGCATTGTGCGGGCTAATTCTTGAAGAGTGTGATTCTTTCTTTCTACAACCCCATTCTGTTGAGGAGTGCAAGGGGCAGAGAATTCGTGCTTAATTCCTAAGGTGTCACACAGGTTTGAGAAATCCTCATTCTCAAACTCTCCTCCATGATCTGATCTAATACATTTTATTTTTAGCTCCTTATCATTTTGAAGTCGCGTGCACAGATTTGAGAATTCGCTAAAGGTATCTGATTTATTTGCTAGAAAGACCGTCCAGCAATAACGTGAATAGTCAACCATGATAACAAAGGTGTATCGTTTTCCACCTAGAGTACACGTACTAAGGGGTCCAAACAAATCCATGTGAATGAGTTCAAGTAGTCTAGACGTGGAAACTACAATTTTGCTCTTGAAAGTGGTTTTGACAAATTTGTCTTTTTGATAAGGAGCACATAAGACATTTAAACTACTGATTAAGTTAGGAAGTCCCCGAACAAGTTTCTTTTTCGATAGTTTTACAATAAGCTTGATAACAGTATGTCTTAGTCTCCTATGCCAAAGATCTAATTCCTCATTCTTAATAACTAGGCATTTCAAATTAGATGCAGAAATATCATCAAAACTAATAGTGTACACATTATGATTTCTGTGAGCTACAGGTAATAAACTAGAAGTTTTGGCATCAATAATTTTGCAAGTGTTTGTAGATGACTTGACTATGACATTTAGACCATTATCACACAATTTTCTAATAGAGATAAGATTATGCTTAAGTCCATCTACAAACAGAACATTAGAAATAGAAAATGCCTTATTACCTATAGTGCTGCTTCCAAGTATCAGTCCTTTGTTGTTGTCCTCAAAGGTCACCATGCCACCCTTCTTCTTCTATAGGCTAAGGAACTTGTCTTTATCTCCCGTCTGTGCTTGGAGCAACTAGTGTCCAAGTACCACACGATCTTCGTGTCCTTAGCCTGCCAACAGACCTAAATAGAAGATGACGGTAAAGTTCTTGTTACCCAAGTTGTCCCACCCATATGATAGGTAGAAGACTTTGGTAGCCAGATTTGTGTATTTTTCATGGCACCTTTCTTCAGACATAAGTCGGATGTGTGACCAAACTTATGACAGTTTGCACACAAAGTGTAAGCAGTGGATGCTGCCTTTATCGAGTTGCTCGAGCTCTTGCTTGAGGATGGGGATAGCGCTCCAGAACTCTTAACCTTATCTTTAGATTTCTTGAAATTGGACTTAGGCTCATAGTGATGGTGATTTCTGCTCGGTGGTGATGTTGGACTCACATATCCTAGTCCAAACTTCCCAGATCCATGACACTGTGCACCGAACAACATATTTAAAGACTTTGGCCTATTCAAAACTTTTGGATGACACAGTTAAGATCATGGATTCTCTCCTTTAGGGAGGTGTTTTCAGTCACAAGCATCACACACTGATTGGCAAATTGTTTCTTGCCTTCCTTTACCTTGGCAAGTGACAAGTCAAGTCTCTTCTCCAAGACATTCTTTTCATTTGTGAGACTATTCGTTCTCATCGATGACTTAAATGGACTTGCCTTTTGTTCTTCGATCGTTGTCAATAAATGAGAGCACTCTAGACATTCGATCTTCTCTTTGCCAGTTCTAATTACTTCACTTTTCAATTTTTCCAAGTCTTTTTTTATTTTTTTATTCTCGGCTCTCGAAGAATTTTTCTCAGAAATAACGCTTTCTAATTTATCAATTAAATTTTCATAAATTTCAAGAAGTTCAGTATAAGTAGGTTGAGTTACCTCAGTATCGCTCTGGACACTGGACGCATCGTCAGATTCTTCTTGATTATTTCCCATGAGGCATAGATTTGCACCGTCTTCACTGCCAGAGTCTGTGGTGCTTGACTCGTTAGATCCATCCTCATCCCAGTTGAGCGCCTTCACTACCTTCTTCTTCCCTTTGTGCCAGCTTTCCTTTTTCCTCCTTCTAGAGTCATGGGATTTCTCTCTTGACGTGCCTAGGCTTGTGGCAGTGATAACACTCCGGCTGAGGCTTCTCATCATCGCTTTCCATCTCATTTGATGGCTTGTTCCACCTGCCTTCTCTAGCTCCTCTCTTCAGGAATTTCTTGAATTTTCCCTGCTTCTTGGGATTCTTCATGAATTTTTTGAACTCCCGAACATAGAGGCTCTCCTCCTTATCTTCCTCAGAATCTTCAGCAACTTTTCTCTCCTTTGCAGCCTTCAGCGCCAGTCCCTTCTTCTTTACTTCCCTGGGATATTCCTCTGCTTGAATCTTCAATTCAAGTTCATGTGACTTCAGATTGCCTGTAATGCCCCGAAACTCAAAAGAGTGACGGGTAGAATTTTGAGCCAAGTATGGGATTTTGTATAGGTGACACGGCCTGGGACACGGGCATGTCCTAGGGGCGTGTCATGCTCGGGTTCGGCGATGGTCGTGTGGTCGACGAAATTGCAGTCAACGATCGTCGGGGCAGTGAACACGGCCTGGGACACGGGCGTGTCCCAGGGCGTGTCAGTCAATCAAAGCCGTTCACTCAACAATCGTTGAGTCAGGACGCACGGCCTGAGCCCAGGCGTGTTCGGGTTGGACACGGGCATGTCAAATTCGACACGGGCATGTCGAATATTCGTGTCCTTCTCGGGTCGTTTGGCGAGTTGTTCTAAGGCAGCTACACGGCCTGGGACATGGGAGTGTCCCAGGGCGTGTCTAGCATATGGCATGTGACACAGGCGTGTCACATGGCCATATCGTGCTCTGGACGTTTTGGACCTGTGTCGTTGGAGGAACACACCCAGTTACACGGGCGTGTACTGGGTGACACGGGCGTATCAATCCCGACATGGGCGTGTCGAGTGCACGTGTTCTTTTCGGGACGTGACGGTTTCGGTGTCGATCAAGGCATAAGGCCATGGACACGGGCGTGTCGCAAGCCGTGTTCGGCCTAGGAAGTTAATTTTAAGTGTGACTCGTGGCCGTCCGTTTCCTTATTTTGGGATCCAACGGTTTAGGGCTATTCTTGCTGGGATAAACCCGAGTTTAGGGCTTAGAAACCCTCATTTCATCTTCATCTTCTCTTTCTAGAAGTTAAGAGAGAGGGTAGAGCTAGGAAGAATAAGGAGGTCTACTCTGTCTGCCGGTGGAGCTTCAGAGCTCTGATTCTCGATCCGAGTCCAGATCCGCGAAGGAGAGGCCGATACGGTGCTTTCTATCCGTCTAGATCGTCATGGCGCCGAGGAGAAACGCTAGGGTAACGATTCTCATCTTGAGCATGTGAAGCTCTTCTTCTTTTGCATGGGAAAACCCTCTCTCGCGAGTGTGCAGCGAGTTTACGGTATTCCTTGGGGTAGATATGTAAAGTCCCACTTGTTTAGAGTCCGGAATCGAAGTACGGGCATAGGCATGGTGTGTGAAGCCTACCCGGACATGTGTGTCTGGATCAGTGATGTTTTTCTATGCATTGTTAGCCGGAGAAGACTCCATGCCTTTGGTTGTTTTCGAGTTTCTACGTGGTAGATTGCAGCAGGGATCCTTGGGGATTAACCCCAAGGCGCACCCAGAAATTTGGGCAGAAGCATGATTCTGCCATCGTTGGTGGCCCGGGAGCTATCATTGTACATAACCAGGTTATGTACGTTAGTTGATCGATTTACGAGTTACGGGGAAACTTAGCTCGCGCCGATGATTTTTAGTGGCGTGGCAGTGTGAGCAGCGAGTTGAGTGAAACCGTACTTGCTCTATGTGGTTTGGTTTAGTGGCCTGCCGATGGAATAGAGGGAGGGTCTTCGGCTTAAGCTATGAAGACTTTATTGCTTACGAGATTGCCGTCCCGGGGACGGTGGTGGACCGAGTCCACCGTGTAAGTGCCCTGAGAGCATGGGGTGTGCAGCCGATTGTGCTTACACCTGTGATGAAGAGTGCTTATATTATACTTTTGCAATCCTATTTGTTTATACTAATACATGTGCAGGGAAGAAGCTTTGCCGCCCCGATTTTGAGGGTGGAATCGTTATAATTTGGTCAGCTTTAGTTGACCGTTATTCTTGTTTGCCATCATTGCGGTGATTTGTGCTTGCAGGTGCTGCGGAGCCGAGCGGCAAATTGCAGGACAAAGCCCAAGTTGCTGAGCCGGCACTCGAAGGACTTGTTTGTTTACTTATTTAAATCATGTGTGGCCGTCCTGCGAGCCGAAGTTTGTAAAACACTTTTTATTTAAGTGAACTGTTGTAAGGCCTTAAGGCCAGTACTTTTGTGTATTATGTAGTTTATTCCTACTGGCTTTTGTTAGTGGACATTCGTGCCTGTGGCTGGGTTCTTACTTGTTCAACTTAATAAATTGCTTCCGCTAGATGCTCTGTGTAGGACGTGTGTATAAGAAGAATGGTTTCATTGAATAACCCACCAGTCTGTCCATGGTATATGGCGTCGGGCCCGGGCCAGACCTACTGTTATATGCTATGTGACGGATAGGGGTGTTACAATTTGGTATCAGACTACCGGTTTCGGTCAGGCTTAAATGAATTCGTGGACGAATTCACTTTAAGGGGTGGTGAGCACATGTGTATGCGTCATCGTTATAACACAAAAAGAACCCATGAATGTCCACTTAGGAATGAAAATACACATGTTTGAGGAACCTACGTGTTCCTATAATTACTTTTTGCAATTTTGTTCGGTCACTTATTAGTGTTTCGTACGACTATAGGTGTCCGCGAGTGGCGCGTTGAAGTCTGAACGCACACTTTCTGAGAAAAGTACTGCACCAAGTGACGTGCCTGAGACCCCTACTTCTTTTGAAACCATAAGAAGGGTAGTTGAAGAGGTGATCGCTGTGACCAACGCAGAACATGGAAGAAATATGCAACCCTCTGTCCCTGAGATGGCCCCAACAACGGGTTGTGTGATGGAGCAAATGAAATTTAGAGACCCATTAGGGTAGCAGATGAACATGATTGTGTTGCAAGGAGCGCACTCAGTTGACGAATATTTATGGCATTCCTTACGATAAGGCGCTACCCTGGCTTTGAGTGGGAAAGCGAGCAGTCTATAGTCGATAGATTTTATAATGGTCTACGCAGCGAGTTGCGTATCCTACTGCTAGGACCAAAGCTATTGGGATTTCGAGCCTTGGTGGAGTCGGCCAGAACTTTGGAAGTAGAGTTGAGGAAAACTCATCAAATACCAGTGAATAGGGTACCAAACCCTGCAGATCCTATAAGGACTGCCTACCGCAGAATGCTGAGAAAAGAAGCAAGATCATCTACTAGCCATGCTACTTATAATTGCCATTATTGTGGCAAGAAAGGGCACTTTGCCCGAGATTGTCGGGAGGGTGCTCTGAAGACAATGAAAGTTATGGCAGAAGCAGTTGAAGACTCTAGTGCAAAGGAGACGGTGTTCAAAATGCCGACCTCAAAATCTGGGTACCGTAGGTGGTACAAGAAGGCTAGGAGATCGGTTCTAGTCCCTTCCTCTGGCGCATCCGGAGCGACTATAGGCCAAACCCCAGGTGCATGCTATAACTGTGGAAAGTCGGGACACTTTGCCTGGGATTATCATAGTGGATGACCAATGTCCGAGAAGAAGTTGGGGGCAACATCTGAGGAGAAGGGCAAGGCGGTGGAGTCCACCGCATCACTGTATACCCCGGCCCAACCGAGAGTGGACATCCTTGGCTAGCAGGAAGTTTTGTGGCCGACCTTCGGGATGTCAGGTATGGTTTAATTGATAACAATTTAGCTTCTTATACCTGTAACCTTATGCGTGCTAGCTTAGGACTGGAAGTTTTAGACTTTTTTTCGGATTTTTGGTCATCCGCCGAGGGCATAGTTTCGATACAGGAACTTCACACTCCTTTTATCCGAAGTATTTTTATTGCGCATCGGAGTATCTCCTTCAATGGTAAAGGACAATTAGGATGTGTTATTGCTCACTGGTCGTTCGATGCGCGCGGAGGGAGAGTTTTTGTCGCAAGGTTACGGTTTGGGAGATAGGAGTTCGACTTGCAAGCGTCGTTACTGCCACCATGGGAGGCTTCGAAGCCTAAGCCTACATTGGATAGTGCCTCGGGTGTATCCGAATATCTCTATGTGTTTCCATGACGGTCTCCCTAGAGACCCACCGTAGCGAGAGATTGATTTCACGATTGAGTTAGTGTCAGGTGCCAAACCTGTGTCACGCTCTCCATATAGGTTAGTACCTAAGGAAATGGCAGAGCTAAAGGTTCAACTCGACCAGTTGTTGAAGCAGGGTTTTGTGCGTCCAAGTTCGTCACCTTGGAGCGCACTGGTCCTTTTCGTTAAGAAGAAGGACGGGAGTTTGCGACTCTGTATCGATTATGGAGAACTGAACAAGTTAACGGAAAAGAGCAAGTACGCGATCCCAAAGATTGATGATCTTTTGATCAGTTGGTCGGGTCATCGGTATACTTAAAATTGGATCTTAAGTCCGGTTACTATCAGCTGATGATAAGGGAAAGCGATGTCCCAAAGACAGTGTTCGGCGCAAGGTATGGACATTTCGAGTTTGCGGTCATGCCGTTTGGGCTGACTAATGCACCGTCAGTGTTTATGGATTTGATGAACAGATCGTTCAGGGAGTACCTGTACCATTTTGTGGTCGTCTTCATCGACGAAATATTTGTGTACTCGCAGAGCAAGAGGATCATGCCAAGCATCTGCTTTTGGTGTTTGAAATGCTAAAGAGGATCCATCTCTCTGCCTAGTTCTCCGAACGCGAGTTTTGGGTTATCCTAGGTAGCGTCCCTCAGTCATAAAGTTAGAAGAGTGGGTGTTGCAGTGGATCCAGCGAAGATAGTTATGATACGCGAGTGGCCTATGTTGCGTTTGGGAGCGGAAGACCAGAGTTTTCTTGGGCTGGCCGGCTACTACAGGCGCTTCGTAGAGAACTTCTCGCGGATAGAGTTACCCCCTCATGACTTTGACGAGGAAATATCAAAAGTTGTTTGGACGCCTACGTGCGCACAAGTTTCGAGGAGATGGAGAGTCGGTTGACCGCGACGCAAGTGCTAAGTTCGCCGAGTGGGACCAAAGGTTTTGAGTTATACAACGATGTCTCAGGAAGTGGTTTGGGATGCGTGCTACTGCAGCATGGTAGTGTTATTGCGTAGGGCTCGCGTCAGCTGAAAGTGCACGAAACGAATTATCCGGTCCATGACTTGGAGTTAGCGGTCGTGATTTTTGCGCTAAAGCTGTGGAGGCACTATTTGTACGGCGTAAAGGTCGATATTTATACCGACCACAAGAGCCTGAAATACCTGTTGGATCAGGAGGATCTGAATATGAGGCAACGGAGATGGATGGAGTTCCTGGGGGACTATACATTCAAAATTCATTTTGTGCCCGGGAAAGGCAATGTAGTTGCAAATGCGTTGAGTCGCAGGGCTCCCGCCCAAGCCAACTGGTTGTCGATTCTTGATGAGCGGTTGATTCGGGAGTTGGAGGCGTTAGACATCTGCTGTGTTAACAAGCAGACTAGCGCCGAAGCATTGTTGAGCTGGACGGAAGTTCAGTATGACCTGGCTGATCGGATTCTGCAAGCTATGGAATTGGATAGCAGCATGAAGGAGATCATGGATACAGTTTCGGATGGGTCAAATTCCCAATTTACAGTTGAAGATGGACTGCTAAGGAAGGACAATCGTTTGTGCGTCCCAAACGTGAAAAAATCTATGGGCGGAGTTGATGTACGAGGCTCATCATACCAAGTACTCAATTCACCTAGGGAGCACGAAGATGTAACGAGATCTAAAGAAGTTGTTCTGGAGGCCATGACTCAAAAAGGATGTGACACTATATGTGGCGATGTGTCAAACTTGCGCCTTAGTGAAGGCAGAGTGCCAAAAGCCTGGGGGTTTCTTAAAATCTTTGCATGTTCCGGAGTGGAAGTTCGATGACATTTCGATGGACTTTTTGCTTGGCTTGCCAAGGTCACAGAAGGGAAACGACACCATCTAGGTGATCGTAGATCGGTTAACAAATATATCGCACTTCATTCCGCATAGGAAGGATGATTCAGTAGAGAAACTAGCGAAGCTATACGTGGATAATATTGTTAGACTACACGGTGTTCCCCGCAGCATAGTGAATGTTAGAGATGGATGTTTTACATCCAATTAATGGAGGATGTTGCAGCAAATGCTGGGGACTAAGTTGAAGTTCAACACATCCTTTCATCCGCAGACGGATTGGCAGACCGAGAGGGTCAATAGGACGATGGAGTACATTATTAGCATGTGCGTTCTGGACTTCGGAAAGTAGTGGGAAGACCACTTGTATTTTGTGGAGTTTGCGTACAACAATAGATACCAAGCGAGCATACAAATGGCGCCCTACAAGGCCTTATATGGTAGAAAGTGTCGCACGCCGTTTTCGTGGCTAGAAACGGGTGAGGCAAGGTTGTACAAAAAGCAAGAGGTGGAAAACGCTACTTCATTGATGCGAACCATTCGGGAGCATTTGCTGATCGCTCAGGATAGTCAAGCTGAATACTACAATGCCAAGCATCGGAACATGGAGTTCTCGGTTGGCGATTGGGTGTATCTGAAGATAAAGCCGTTCAAGGGTGGTTCACGGGTACGATGCTTGAAGAAACTGAGCCCGAGGTACCTTGGACCATTTGAGGTCCTGGAGGGATCGGTAAAATGGTTTACCATCTGAAACTATCGGTGGAGTTAAGTGTTCTACACAACGTATTACACATTTTAGTGTTGCTGAAGACGGTGCTAGAGCCTTGGCAGGTGATCGCAGTTGATCAAGTACTGGTGGACAAAGGGTTAACGACAAGGGTCAAACCCATTCGTATTGAGGACTCTGAAGTTAAGCAACTTTGTAACAAGGAGATCTGAAATGTCAAGGTCTGTTGGGACAATTGCGGTCGTGAGGAGCTCTCTTGGGAATGGGAGCAGACCATGCTTGAGGAGTACCCAAAGTTATTTCACTCTGATACCATTTTTGGTTTTCTGTTGTCTTTCCTTTGGTAATTTCGTGGACGAAATTCTTTTAAGAGGGAGAGAGTTGTAACGCCCCGAAACTTAAAAAAGTGACGGGTGGCGTTTTGAGCCAAGTCTGGGATTTAGAAGAGGTGAGACGTCCTGGGACACGGGCATGTCCCAGGGGCGTGTCGTGCTCGGGTTTGGCGATGGTCGCGTGGTCGATGAAATTGCTGTCAACGATCGTCGGGGCAGTGGACACGGCCTGGGACACGGGTGTGTCCCAGGGTGTGTCAGGCACTCAAAGCCTTTCACTCAATGATCGTTGAGTAAGGACACAAGGCTTGAGCCCAGGCATGTTCGGGTCTGACACGGGCATGTAAAATTCGACACAAGCGTGTCGAATACCCGTGTCCTTCTCGGGTCATTTGGCGAGTTGTTCTAAGGTAGCTACACGGCCTGGGACATGGGCATGTCCCAGGGCGTGTCTAGCATACGACATGTGACACGGGCGTGTCACATGTCCGTGTCATGCTCTGGATGTTTTGGACCTGTGTCATTGGAGGAACACGCCCAGCTATATGGGCGTGTACTGGGTGACACGGGCGTGTCAATCCCGACATGGGCGTGTCGAGTGCCCGTGTTCTTTTCGGGACACGACGGTTTCGGTGTCGATTGAGGCACACGGCCATGGACACAGGCGTGTCGCAAGCCGTGTTCGGCCCAGGAAGTTCATTTTATGTGTGAATCGTGGCCATCCGTTTGCTTATTTTGGGATCCAATAGTTCAGGGCTGTTCTTTCTGGGATATACCCGGGTTTAGGGCTTAGAAACCCTCTTTTCATCCACATCTTCTCTTTCTAAAAGTTAAGAGAGAGGGGAGAGCTAGGAAGAAGAAGGAGGTTAACTCCGGCTGCCGGTGGAGCTTCGGAGCTCTGATTCTCGATCTGAGTTCAGATCTTCGAAGGTGAGGCCGATACGGTGCTTTCCATCCGACTGGATCGTCATGGAGCCGAGTAGAAATGGTAGGGTAACTATTCTCATCTTTAGCATATGAAGCTCTTCTTATTTTGCATGGGAAAACCCTCTCCTGCGAGTGTGTGGCGAGTTTGCGGTATTCCTTGGGGTAGATATATAAAGTCCCCCTTGTTTAGAGTCCGGAATCGAAGTACGGGCATAGGCATGATGTGTGAAGCCTACCAAGACATGTTGGTCTAGAGCGGTGATGTTTTGTTATGTATTGTTAGCCGGATAAGACTCCGTACCTTTGGTTGTTTTCGGGTTTCTACGTGGTAGATTGCAGTAGGGATCCTTGGGGATTAACCCCAAGGCGCACCCGGAAATTTGGACAGAAGCGTGATTCTGCCATCGTTGGTGTCCCGGGAGCCAACATTGTACATAACTGGGTTATGTACGTTGGTTGATCGATTTACGAGTTACGGGGAAACTTAGCTCGCACCGATGATTTTTTGTGTCGTGGCAATGTGAGCAGTGAGTTGAGTGAAACCGTACATGCTCGATGTGGTTCAGTTTAGTGGCCTGCCAATGGCATAGAGGGAGGGTCTTCGGCTTAATCCATGAAGACTTTATTGCTCACGAGATTGCCATCCTGGGGACGGTGGTGGACCGAGTACACTGTGTAAGTGCCCTGAGAGCACGGGGTGTGTAGCCGTGTGTGCTTACACCTGTGATGAAGTGTTCTTAAATTGTACTTCTGCAATCCTATTTGTTTATACTAATACATGTACAAGGAAGAATCGTTATAATTTGGTCAGCTTTAGCTGACCGTTATTCTTGTTTGCCACTGTTGCGGTGATTTGTGCTTGCAGGTGTTGCGGAGCCGAGCGGCAAATAGCGGGCCAAAGACCAAGTTGTTGAGCCGGCCCTCGAAGGCCTTGTTTGTTTACTTATTTAAATCATGTGTGGCCAGCCTGCAAGCCGAAGTTTGTAAAACACTATTTATATAAGTGAACAGTTGTAAGGCCTTAAGGCTAGTACTTTGGTGTATTATGTTGTTCATTCCTACTGGGTTTTGTTAGTGGACATTCGTGCCTGTGGCTGGGTTCTTACTTGTGCAACTTAATAAATTGATTTTGCTAGATGCTCTGTGTAGGACGTGTGTATAGGAAGAATGGTTTCATTGAGTAACCCACCGGTCTGTTTGTGGTTTATGGCGTCGGGCCCCGGCCAGACCTACTGCTATATGCTATGTGACGGATATGGGTGTTACATTGCCGATGAGGATCTCTATCTCCAGTGTGCTGATCTCATGAGACTCAGCAATAGCTTTCACATTTGGGTTGAAGCGAGAAGGCAAAGATCGCAGGATCTTCCTCACTAGTTCATAATTTGGAAAGTACTTTCCCAAAGATCTTTAGGCATTGACGATCTTGGTAAGACACGTGTACATGCTATCCACATGCTCGTCGATCTCCATCTGGAATTTCTCATATTCAGATTCGAGTTGGAACTTTTTCGACTACTTTACCTGCGAGGTACGTTCATGGGTAAGCTCAAGAAGATGTCAGAAATCATAAGCAGTCTCGTAGTTACAAATTCTATTAAATAAAGTTTTGTCAATGGCGCAAAATAATGAGCTAACTGCATTGGATATTCTCACTCGAGCGTTCATAGCCTTGGCATTATTCGTACATCTCATCTTGTCTACGTCATCCCACTTATCACGTGGTTTTTCTACGACGATATCCCCACCTGTGATAGTGGGCGCAGTGTACTTTGTCCTTATCAAAGCCCATACGCCCATGTTATGAGTCATCAGAAATATTTTCATCCGAGTCCTCCAGTGACTATAGTCACTTCCCATAAATAGTGGAGGTCTACTCACACCTTGTCCCTCATTGAATGCGTCAATAGAGTTGTCCATCTTACTTCAGGTTTTTAAGCCTTTTTGAAGAAACCTGCCTCTGATACCACTTGTTGGATCTCGTGTCCAACCTTAGAGGGGGGGATAAGGTTTTACACGTTAATAGAAATTTTAAAAATGTTTTGCTCAGAGAGCCGAGTTCTGGAAGCTACTGCGGGGAGTTATGTATCAAACGTGCGGCGATATGTCTATGAACTCATTTTCCTGCGCAAGTTTGTTCCCAAGCCCTACAGTACAAGAACTCACTTTAACAAACCAGAACAATCACAGAGTTAATCAAAACAGAAACTAGAATTCCATTGCATGAATCAGAATAACTATTATTCTAGATGATTACAAAAGGGTGATCTCCGTGACGCCGTAGATCTAAGGCGATGAGAAATAAAAAATCTTTTGGTTTCTATACCGATCCTATCCATGGACTGATTGGCTCTCTCCTTTTCCCTCCAAGAAAAGTCTTCAAGCCGGCTTCTCACCTCCTCACAAGGAAGGGTCTTAGAGCCCCGCTAGATCGTCCCAATCTAGACGCCCTTATCCCCAGGACAATTTCCCATGGATTCCTACCCGGATTCCAACAACCCTTACCGGTCGATTTTCCTCTCCACAAGATTTAGAAAACAAAAAGATTACAAGACTAAAGGATGTAAGTAATCTAAAAGTTGAAGTTCTCCCTCTTGATGACTTCTCCGTTGAGCGATCCACGGTCGGTGCTTAAGATCTTTGTTTGCTAGAAATCGGCTGGCACTTCGTATTCAATGTAGATCTTGAATCTCCAGAGTTGTTCATTCACGAACGGGAGGGAGATGACTTTCTTCTTCTTCGGCGGAGAATTTTGGAACGGAGCACAAGAAGGAGGCCGAACCCTAGAATTCACGAACTTCTGTCTCTCTTCAGTCCTTGATCCTCTTGGCACAAAAACCAAGGCGGCCTTTTATAAGTCTTTATGAAAATAGGCTACCGTCGGTGGTAAGGCTAGCGCCCAACGTTAAGTTCGCACGCTTGTTGTGCCAGCTGTCGTCCAAATCTGGAATAATATTCAAAACTGAATATTTATCGTTTTATCGTTACTAGTACCGCGCGGTTACAACTACCGCTGCGCGGTAAATTAGTATACGGCAATTCAGAAATAGCTTGTCGATATTCGTCGATCGGCTAGCGTAGCGCGATAGATGCTATCGCCTGGCAGTATGTCATTTCTCGATAAATCCAACTTTACGTTCATCGAGAGACTAGTGCGGCGCGGTAACTGCTATCGCCTGGCGGTAGGTCGTTTCTCAAGAAATCCCACTTAACGTTCGTAGAGAGCCTAGCGCGCCGCGGTAACTGCTATCGCCGACCGGTAGGAAGTTTCTCGAGAAATCCTGCATTCGTCGAGAGGCTAGCATTTCACAAGAAGTCCTTCTCGACATTCGTCGAGAGGCTAGCGCGGCGCGGTAAGCACTACAGCCTGCGGTAATTTACCGAGAGCTTGGCCAAATAATTCATTGCGTTAGCGCGGGCAATAGTACTAGCGCGGAGCGGTAGCCTCTCGAGAGCTCTGTCCAATTTATTTATGGCTACCGCTCAGTGGTAACATCTAGTGCTCGACGTTAGTGTCCATAGGAATCTTCTTCTTCTTCGCTTGCACCTGCCAACCTGCACACTCTATCAACAGAAGACGTGATCAAATAGAACCTAGGAGTTGATATTCTCAAACACAGTGAATGTGAAACATCAATTCCAACATGAACAAGATGTTCCTGTGATGACGACCTGAACATGACTCAAAGTCAAGACAACTTTTGTTCTTTGGTGTGTTATGATTAACTTAAGTTAGTTTTAAAGATTACACAACCAACACACAAGTAATTTATAGTGGTTACCCTGAATATGGGTACATCCACTGTCCCTCCAACCTTTCTAATAGATTGTTAGACAAGACAACTTCTTCAAACTCGTCTCAATGTGCTTAAAACAGAGATCCCTCAGGATCTCTCAGACTCCTCTAAGTCCTACCTCAGGCCCAAGGCCCTACAATTTAAAGATATAATCTCCTACGGCTCAGTGATCCTTCTGATCACCTACCTCAGACTTAATCAAAAGTCCAACACTTGGGCTAGGAGGGTAGCCCTACAAATCAGAGAGAATGACACTCCTATCTCAGATTTGAACCAGATCCTACATTAGCCTTTATAGTTTAGGCTTATAACTCAGATCTATTAAGATCCTATAGAATGAGTAAGAGTTTGTTATTGTTGATGAATGACTTCAGAGAAACAGTCTCTGAGTTTGCCTTTTCCTGAACTAAAATGATTCAGTCCTCTCTTCTTCGCAGGTCCAAGAATATATCTTCAAGATGAGTTCTGCTTGAGCTGTAAAATCAATACACCAATGACTTGCTCTATTTCTTCTTCTACCTCAGTGAGAGAAAGCTCACTGATCTTGCTGTTGAAGATGAAAATGTCAACAGCTAACTTTCTGGAACTTCTAGATCAATAGAAAGAGCAAGTTCTTCAACTTTGTAAATAGGTCGAGAGGAAGAAGATGAAGTTATATTCTTTCCAATAGTTAATTTCTCCTTTTTGTATCTCGTCTTTTCTATCCCGTCGTCCAATGGCTCCTTGATCATTGGGAACACCAGGAGTTGGTAGCTATAGCTCAACTTTTGCATTAAATGTTGTACAATTGGCAAGCACAGCCATTTGTCGTGCACTGATCACTTCCCGCAACATTTGAATTTCTGTTGACGTTAGCACATGTAGACTTAGTCAAATTCAGACAATTCACCATAGGCATTGAGTGAAGGATTTTCACTCAACCCAAAAAAACATAGTCAGTTTTCTACAACACTAGGCGCTGAGTGATCAGTCATCACTCAATAAATATAGAATTTTGCAGTCTAACTGATTAGGCATTGAGGGAACCTTCATCACTCAACGCATTTGGACTTGGTCGTTTTTCTCTATATGAAGGCGTTGAGTGTTGCTTCTTTACTCGACACTTTCTACCTTTGTCTGTTTTGTTGAAGAGGCATTGAGTGAACGACCTTCACTCAACAAATATGTCCTTAGACAGATTTTTTATTGAATTGGTGTTGAGTGAGTTGACATCACTCAATGCTTCTGTCCTTAGATAGAATTCTATATCAAACAATACTGTGGCTCTGACTGAACTGTGTTCTGTCGACGCTTTCTATGCATGGCATTGAGTGAACTGCCTTCACTCAAAGCTTCTTGACTTAGCCAGATTTCTGAGCAGTTTCTCTGTGGCTTTGACTGCTTGAGCTTTACTCAATGCTTCTAGCTCTGGGCGTTGAGTGAACTACCTTCACTCAACGCTCCTAGACATAGGCAAATTTCAGTCTTGTCAGCATCCTGTCTTATGTACACATATCATTATAACTTGGATAACCTGTCTAATCAATTTAACAAGGAACAACCTGCATACATAGAACTTATAACATGCATCAAATACAAACATGTGTATGCCATTGTCATGTAGGCCTTCTTGAAATCTAGGACATTGTGATCAATGGACCCAACATTCTCCCCCTAATTGAAGAAGTCAAAACCTTAGACAATGATATACACCAACACATATGCAGTAGATATAACATTGCAGAAGAAATCTCAGAAAATATATACACATCCAAAGATATGATTTTCATTAATAGAAATCTTGTTTTAGTAGTGTGCATAAGACAAAGTACATTTCCTACAACCCTTTAAGAAAGACAAGAAACTTTTCTAAGTTTCAAGCTCTCTTATCACTATGCCCCTGCTTGGCTTCTTGGCTTATTTTGTTGCTTTAGCTTCTAAATTCTTTTCTCTCTGACTTTGGAAGTAACTATAAGGCTTGGGAAAGTATTTGCTTGGTTCCATGGCATTTGGCAGCAGTTTTCCTAACCTCTTGTCCCTTCTAAATTTCCTTCTGTCCTCTTTATTCTTCTAAAGTTTGGCCCACTCTAGGTAGCTGTAGAGCTTTCCTCTTTCAGTATTATTGTTCTTGACTAGCTCCTAGGCAGAGAGAATGGTTTTCCTGGACTGAGGACTCCACTGTTCAAAATCCAGCCTTGTTTCCATTTCTTCCCTATACCTCTTCTTACTCAACTTGACTTCCTCTTCTTCCTCAGCAACAGACTTTCATTTGGCTCTTATCACTTGGTTAATAGTGGGGCTGAATGTAGGACCTTCAGATGCTGTAGAAGGTTCAGCCTACTGTGCATCATCTTGATTATCATATTACTGAGTATCATACTGCTCTACATGCTAATCAATGTATTGAGTACCATACTGGTTCTCATCTGCATTACTTGATGAATCTGGTCAGGAAAAGAAAGGATGTTATCATATGCTATCTGTTCAAGACCAAGGGATCCTCCGATCACATTTGTGGTCCAAACAACATTCTCAGTGTTGGACCTTATCACTTCCTTCTCCCCATTTGACTTCTTCAGATACCTTTGTAGTTAGGGAGGTAGTGGCCTTTGCCAATTGACCTTCCAGATAGTTAACACCAAGGGTGACATGATTCTTGACCTAGAGTAAATGATCATTTAATACTTGGGCGCATGTGTCCATTCTCCTTTCAAGAATAGTCTTGTGCTTTTCCAACACTTCCTTCTCAGCATTATGAACTGCTAGCATGTTGCCTGCAGTGATAGTCTGATTCTCCAGGATGCTATTTTTGACCTTACTGATCTCAGTCAACTTGCTTTCTGTGAATGTGACTGCAGGAGCTGCTCTCAAGAAAAATTTGACAGTCTGGGCCTTCAGCTGATTAACCTCAAATCTTATTGATTTGATCTCTATTGTTAGATCATTTCTGAGATTCTTTATGAAGTCATCCACAAAGTTCTCCAGTTGCCTTCTCTGGTCATCCAGTAATCCTTTAAATTGAGCTAGGAAGACTGGGGACATCTGATCACTCTGATGGGATGTACCTTCATCACAGATGTTGTGTTTCTCTGGCCTAACTTCCTCTCTGACCTCAGAATCAGCAATCTGATACTCAAAATAATGTTGAGTTGCATTTTCATCAGCAGCAACATTCCCCTTATCTGACACAGAAGAGTTTATATCATAAACTGTTCCTTAAGCAGGGAGTTTAGTGTGAATCTCCCTCTCAAACTCTCCATTTTCCACAGAGACATTCTGATTTTTCAATAATGTTGCTTTCTGTTTCCTTCTCCCTCTCAATAGGTATCTAATCAATCCCATCCAAGAAATGGTTTTGCTCCCCCTGAGCAAGATCATCTTTAATGACTTGCTCAAGGAGTTGCTCGCCCTCACTTTGAGGACAGTATCCACCATATAGAACTTGATCTATAGGAGCAGTTTCTTCTTCAATAGGAGATGGAGTTTTAACAGTCTCCCCTTCCATCTTTGCAGAAATCCTGGTGACAATCTCTTTAACAACCCGTTCAGCAACCTCAACTAGAGGTGTCTCCAAAGCCTTAACTTGAATCTCTTTAGACTGAGTCCTATGCACTTGAGTCCTTTGGGCAAGTTCAGATGATATAGAAACTTGAGCACTCATGTCCTTTCTGGTCTCTTCAGTTGACCCAAACAGTTGTCAATCATGAGGCTCTTCCTCAGGCTTTTCTAATGAACTACTATCAGTACTTTCTTATGGAACTAGAACTACTTTCTTCTTCTTCTTGATAACAGTCTGAGCATGTGGCAACAACTCTCTGTCCTAACTATCAAGCATTTTCAAGTCCATCATTCTCATATGATGGATTTTTGTTCCTAGCCTTATATTAAGGATCCCTGAAACACTCTTAAGGAGAAATAAAAAAAGAATCCTTCCCATGTTTGGCTCTGCTATACAGTCTACTATCCTTTGAAACAGTATCTTCCCCCAATTAGTCTTCTTGGTTAGGATTATCCTTGCTTTTAGTTCGAGCATTCTCTTAGAGATCTTGTCATGCGAGTCAGTCTTGCACAACAGGGCTTTCCCAATTACATCGACCAAGAATTTTCCCTTGAGATTCAACTCCTTCCTCAGAATCGATCTAATGGTGTGTTTAGAGAGTCCACACCACTTCAATGGAGATTTGATATCAATCTGATCTAGTTCATCTTCTTCATCTAACACTGTGAACTCGGGCAGTTGTAGTGCCTTGCTTAATCTTTTTGGGGTTATCTCAATCTTGTTACCACTGATGTAGGTCCTGAGTTTAATGGAAGAAGAGTCCACCTTAGCATTTGAGTATAACTCAAGTACTTCTCTCTTCCACAACAAACTGGGCTCGGACAGAACAAATTCTAGGTCAGCGACCTGAAGTAGGTGGAGAACAAAATGAACTTCCTCATGCATATCCTTGAATCTATTTCAGACTAGCTCTGAACCCTCGAATAAGAAATCCAATCCTTTCGGCAGCAATTCTTCTGTGATTTGTTGTAGATTTTCCAAAATTTTGTCGATTCGTTGCAAGGGGCAGAGAAGGGCGAGGAACAGTGTATTTTGTTTTACACACACATCCTCCTATTTATAGTAATTTCTATTTTAGAAGGTGGAGATGAGCATACCTGTTTATGATCAAGAAGTAATCATCGGCTGGGATTGATCTCAATACTTAGCCGCAAAATAGTCACACTGAAAGAATGCGTTCAGTGAACTCGACGTACTCGATGCTTGTTGTTCTTTCAACGCACTTAACACCTGAGCATTTAGACTCAGCGCACTCGACACCTGGACACTTAGTCCATTTCTCCCTTGTTTATCCTGCAGAGATTAACACTACCTGCAACAAACAAAAAACAATATAGTGAGCTACTAAAGTTGGGATAAATTCAACATACCCAATTCAAATTTAAAGGTGTTGAATTTGGCTTCATCTAGTGGCTTAGTGAAGATGTCAGCCACTTGCTTGTCTGTGAGGACAAATGTTTGTATTACCATGGTGATCTGGAAGTGATCAAGCATGTAGTCTCACTGCCAACGCAATATGAGCCCATGGGGTTGCATATAAGAGTATTGGAGAAGTTGGAAAGATTTGTGTTGGCCTTGCACATATGTAATATAGGTGAAGGGCCAAGCCTATGACATTTTGGATGTGGAGGATTTTCATTCCGGGACCTATACTATGAATATGGGTAATCAGGTAAGTGATCGAAAGAATCCAAGGGAAATTCGTTGAGTATTTTCTTGATGTTTCGATGAATAGTCTTGAATTCGTCGAGTATATTCCTGACATCTCAACAAGTCTGTTTGAATTCATCGAGTATCGTAATGATATCTCGACGAATTAGACTTAATTTGTAGAGTATCGTCATGATAGTTTTGACGAGTTAGACTCTGATTCGTTGTATATCGCCTTATTGCTTGGATGATTTGCCCTGTCTCGATTCGTCGAGTATATCTGTGTCATCTCGACGAATAACTTTTGATTCGTCGAATATTGACGTATATACTTGAGGAATTCAGTTTAATCCGGTTTAATTCTTTTAAGTCCAATTCGGCGTGGTTTGCAGGTATCGACTGTTTCGATATTCAGTATATATATAATATGTACAGTAAACTGAAATAAGAACTGTTCCTCTTGACCTAATCGTACGATACCGAGCGAGATGATTTTGTTCCCGACGAAACTATTCTGCTAGGTCACGATCGCCGCTTCTTGCCGCCGATTGTCCGCTTTTCTTGTACTTTGCTATAAAGTGTTTTTTGGGCATCGTCTTCATCATTGCCACCTCTCCTTTAATGGATTTAGTAGTGTGTGGTGACGTTGAGGGTGAGCCTTCTTACAACCTAGATCTTATGCGATAAGAATCTAAGGGTTATTTGTGCTTGTGTGGATATCTATAGAGGCGTGGACACTATTCTACGCTCGAAACTGCGGTCGTTAGCATTTGTTGGACTTCATCAGAGCACCTTGGTTTAGTATAGACTTAATCCCTCAAAGGTATAATTTATTTATTGCAATGTTATTTCTTGATCGATGTTCATCTCTATGTCCGTATTTCTTTTGGGTTTTCTTGTTCTATTTTCGATGCGCACAACTGTTGTGATGTATAGCAAAACCCAACAACAAATTCAAGACTGATGTCTTCACTTTCCACATGCTCTCTAATAAAGTGATACTTAATCTCAATGTTCTTAGTCCTGCTGTGAGAGACAAGATTCCTAGTAATAGAGATTGCACTAGTAGAATCAAAATATAATGGACTATTACTTAGCTTGAGGCGGTAGTCCTGGATCTAATGCTAGATCCACAACAACTGTGCACAAAAACTTCCTATAGATATATACCCTGACTCAATTGTTGATATTGCAACACTAGTCTGCTTTTTGCTTCTTCATGATACAAGTCTTCCACCCAAGAACTGATTGGAGCAAGAAGTGCTTTTCTTGTCCTCTCTACAGTCTGCAAAATCTGCATCTGAATACCCAGTTAGCTCAAAATCACTATTCCTAGGGTACCATAGGCCAAGATCTGGTGTGCCCTTAAGATATCTCAGAATTCTTTTGGCTACAAAATAGTGAGACTCCTTAGGGCTAGTATGATATCTAGCACTAACACATGTAGAATATATGATGTCTAGCCTACTAGTAGTAAGATACAGGAGGGAGCCAACTATGCCTCTATACATGGTTTCATCAACACGTTTCCCTGTCTCATCCTTGTCTATTAACATACTTGACCCCATTGGAGTTTTCATAATGGAGGCACTCTCCATACAAAAATTTTTAATTAACTCTCTAGTGAACTTAGACTGAGAGATGTACAATCCATCCTCTGTAACATCCCAATGTTACTTCTAGACCCCTTAACTTAGATTGGGTTAGGCATGGGGTGGGTGTTAGGGTAATGAGCTAGGTTTGACCCTAGATAGTGGGTTGTAGCCATGTGGGGCCCACCATGGGGCCAAAGTCAAACTAGGTCAAACTAGCCTAAACAGGAACTCTAGCCACACCATGACCCCACCATGATGCCCTAACCCTAAATACAATCTAAGTGGACCCTAAGGTAGGCCATGGGGTCAACCAGTTGACCCATGTTGGGTCAAGTCAACATGTTGACCTAAATAGTGAAAATGGTGCCCTAGCCCATTTCACTAGGTTGGGTCCACCCAAATCAACCCAAACTCATTAGGTGGGCCTAAAGTGACCCTATACCCCCTATGGAAGAGAAAAATATGGGCATGCAATGGTAATTTTGGGAATTACCTAGGAGAGAGAAAATGTGATAAATAGGAGAGAGAAAATGTGGAGGAGCTATTTTGGGCCACTTGGGCTCATCCCACCAACCCACCATGGGTTGGCTCACCATGCATGAGTATTAGGAGGTGTGGGACCCCCACCATGCTGCCTTGGGCTAAGCCCAAACCCAACCCAAGCCCAATATGACCTAACCCATTTATGGAAGTCAACTCCCTCTCTTCACTCACCCAACTCGGCCCTAGACTTGGCAACCCGACCCACTAAGGTCTAGTCAACCCTCATGGACCAGTGGGGCCCACTCCCAAGCCACCTAGCCGGCCAAACCCACTAACCCGACCCCCAACATTGGTGAAATCGCCTAGGCTTTGGTGAAATCGCCCCCCTCTCTTAACTCAGCCCCAAACCAAGCCTATTCCTTATTCCACTCATTCCACCCCAGAGAGAGAGAGAGAGAGAAAGCAAGGAAGCCATGGAAGGCCGTGGAGCTCGCCGGAATGTGCATGCTAGGGGAAGCCGCCGCCACCCTCAACCACAACCACCAAGGGTCCGTATCCCCTCCCCTCTTACTGTGCTAGTATCCTAGATCATCTAGGTTAGAGGTCGAGCTCAAACGAGCTCGACTTAGGAATCAAAAAGCTTGGAAAAAGCTTTAAAAATGGCGGCCTGGAGGTTTTTCGGGTTGGTTGCGCCGCCGCCGTCCGCCGCTCTCCGCCGTCCAGTCGCCGGCCAGATCAAGCTCCGGCCACCGTGAGGCCGGGGAAGCAATTGGCCGGAGGCCCCGCCGCCGGCGATGGCCGGAATCCACCCCGCAAGGGACACCTGCTCGGGTTTTGGCCTGCATGCAATGCATGGGGAAGAAGACTCAGCAGCCGTCAGATCTACATCAAGATCTGTGCTGGCTGATATAAATTTCTTAATATTAAATACATATATGAATAGTAAGATTAAATGTCACAATATATCAGACACCTTGCATGTTGTTTATGAGGTACCTAGAGGCCCCACCTTAGGATGAACCCTGAATGAAAAAGTTAGGTACATGGGTTAACTTTGCAATGCCACAGAAATCATGACTTTTGGACCAGTAGGCTGCCCTGTAGGGCTGTTTTGCTAGGACTGCCCCTAAACTAGGGCAGAAACCAAATTTGATGCCCAAGTCAAACCAAGCATCACCATGACCTGAAATTTTGGTCATGGGTGTATTTAGGGTATGCCTATGCCCTGCCAAAAATTTGGAATTTTTGGAAGAACTTTTTCTATAGTTTTTATCAAAATATCAAAAATTAAATTAAGGACATAATTGTAATTTTAGGCACCCAAATGACCCCAAATTTTGGTGGTATGTCCTTGGGGACATTATTGGTGTCTGGTAGAAATTTCAAGGCAATTGGACCCCTGCATGAAGGGTTATTCCATGTGTTTGTGTAGGCTAATTTAGGCCTTGGTGTGCAATTAGCAATAATTTGTATTTTGTGTATTTAACTTAACTGAGGCACCCAAAAGCCATGCAATAAATTCCAGTGATACTTTAGGGCATGTTTCACCCCTAGAATTATTTTTGGGATTTTTGGAATTAAAAATACCACTTAATGGAATTTTTCAAATTATAGGTCCTTTTGTAAAATAAATGGGAAAAATAGGTTTTTGGCTATAGAAAACTTTCAGTTTCAGCCAAGTCAAAGTATGGTGTTTTAATTGACTTAAGAAAATTTCATATCTCTGTTTGGCAACTGTTAGAGCAAAATTCATGGAAATGACCATTTTACCCTCTTGGTAAATGTTTATGAATTGGTATAAATACTTGTTGGAAAATTGTGAAAATAATCCTAGAGTTGCATAATTATTATATTAGTCTTGTAGATTTATATCAGAATTTTTGGGTACAATTTTAATTATTAATTAGCATAATGGCATTTTTGGTAAATAATTAGGAATGGATTTTGATAGACCATTACCCTGTAGAAATTAATAAAACTCTGCCATTAGTCATAAAATAGTAATATAAATGCTCAGTAATTTTCCTGGAATTTTGGTGTATATATTTCTTGTACTTCATTTGGAAAGTGATAAATAGGTAGAAATTGTATTAATTATGGGAAAAAATAGAAATATAAAAAGAGAAATTATGAAATGTTGTAGACAGTAATATTTTATTCATATGCAACTCAGGAAAAATTCCCTAGGTCAGAAGATGTTAATTGATGGTACTTCATGTGCAAGGTGACCTAGGGAATAGTTGTAAAAGATTTAATTAAAGGCCTTAATGACCTAGGAAAATCATGAAAATCAACACACTCATTTTATTAGTCCATACCACCCTAGGATAAATATTTGGGGTCAGTTGGATCAAGGATTTAGAAGTTCGATTTCGGGGTGGTGTTAGGTCGTGGGGTGCGCATAGTAAAAGTAGGCTGGACTATAGGTCGCCAGGGGATAAATCAACAACTGAGTTAGAGTCTAAGTTCGGAAGTATAACCCTGGGTGGCAGATGCATTATAGAGACGAGAGTAAAAGTGCAACATTAGCCATGCCTAGGTAGGGTTGACGGAAGACCGTCACTCCTTGATCTATACCTTAAATCACTAGGTCACTCTATGTAACAGGAGAGAGAAAAGGGGGTCTGGGGTAAGAAACAACTAAAGTAAATATCCTTGAGAAAGGGAGCTTTGGGATTCAGCCCATCGCAGCTCCTAGTGCCCCTGAGAACCCTTCACCGGGAATACCTTGGGCAGTCCTGGGACTAACCTTAAGACTCTAAGTATGATAATCTGTAGATAAGAGTAGTCTAATAGGCTAAGTGATCTGGACATGTGCTCACTCGTGCCGGGTTGGAGGGACTTGGAGTCTTTTGACTACTTGCTCACCCGTGCAGAGTTGGAGGAAAGAAATTGGCTTATATACACTCACCCGGCCAGGGTTGGAGGGTTTGTAGCATATACTCACCCGTGGCGGGTTGGAGAGATTTGAGACAGGATAGTCCTTGGAGCTGGAGGCTCAATATATAATACTTGCATGTGCATACACTAGTGGCGGGCCATGCGGTACTGGCCGGTCGTCACACCGACGGCAGTACGGTGGACCAGGCGGGTGCGAGGGTTAGAAGGACCAGTAGGATGTTTATACTGGAGTCTGGAGGACTTTTCCTAATAACGCGCACCCGACCCAACAAGACTGACAGGTAGTCAGCAAAGTGGTACGCAGAGACTCTAGAGTGCACTTGTAGGTGTACAGAGGCGTACAAGAGAGGTCTAGGCCTGGTAGTGTGTATACCCGCCTAGAAGGCGGAGACGCCCGCTCCGCTGCTGCCGTAGCCACAACGGTAGTACCTGAGAGTGATGCTAGCTCTCGAAAAGTGGGAACTAAAGGTCTGTGATCACGGAGTCGTGTGTGTGTGTTGCACTGCATGTTCATATCATACCCACCATATAGATGCATAACATTAACCTTCATAACAATTTAAGTCACCTAATGTATAAGTGGTATGGGACGCTTATACATTAGGACCTGCTTTACGATCCCTTAGCCTATAAACCTGAGTGGGCATGTTTATAGGTCGAGGTTATCTTCCTTTATATATATGCTTGTGACTCTGACACCCCATTGTATAAATGGTATGGGACATTCTATACAATGGGAGCCTTGCAAAAGATCCCTTGCTTATGCGTACTCGCATAAGTGGAGGTTACATTTCACTATATTTTGATTATATATAGTCTGTTAGTTTCCTGTCACCTGCTCGCCTTTGCCACCCCTTGTTGTCCTCCGCTTCGTCCTCCCGCACGGTGCCTAGGAGTTGCAGGAGGAGGTGTTGAGGATACGACTTAGTCTTTTGACTAATGGTCGGTGACCTTACTATTTTAGGAGCTCGAGGAGGTGGACCAGCACATCGAGGAGGCCGGACTTGAGGAGCAGAGGCCGGCACCTGGTACTACTACTACCGGAGCACGTCTACAGGTGTGATGTGAGAGAGTTTTGGTTTTTTCCGCTGCTGTGTATGAGAGTGAGAGGGAGATCATGATGTACTGGGCATAAGCCCTATTTACTTTCGCTTCTGTGCTCATTATGGACTGGCTTTTATTTCATTTGATATATATATGTGATGTGGCTGTGGACTTGCTTCTGTTTTTACTCTGATTTATTATGCAATTATTCTCATATTGGCCGAACAGGTTATGATCGTACTAGCCGGCAGAATCGGCGTCTTGCGGTGACGACTAACCCGTGCGTTAGTGTCACCGTAAGGCGGCGGTTCTGGGCATAAGATCCGGGTTGCCTCGGATTTGAGGAACAGGATCTTACAAACTGGTATCACTTGAAACCACGATCATATGAGAATACAGTCCACCACACTGGAACACCCCGCTCCAGCATTAGTTTGCGGACAAACTATGCAGCGGAAGCAGTGGTGTGCCCATGCGTAAAAAGCCACATAATCAGTCCATCAAACAATGAGTTAGGCCAATTTTGACGTTAAGTTTTCCTTTATGCAGCCTCCGCAGGATACAGTTCCTCCCCCTCCGGCTGCCATTCCGTTCATGCAGACTGAGATGGGGCAAACCCTGACGGCTATCCTGGATGCCTTCAGAGCGCAGCAAGCCCCGGTTCAGCTGCCCAACCCAGGATCGAATTGGTTGAGTGCATTTAAAAGTCTGTCTCCGCCACTGTATCGCGGGACAGAAGATGCCGTGAAGACAGAGGAGTGGTTGGAGACCATCCAGGAGCTGCTAGCTGGCATCAGCTGCCCCGTCAGACAGGCAGTTCCCCTTGCCACCTCGGCACTAGACGCTCATGCAAAGAGGTGGTGGAAGTCGGTGCGGGACTCTACATTCGCCGACCGGGAGCTGATGGACATATCTTGGGAGGAGTTCAGCGACGTCTTCTTGGAGCATTTTGTATCTTCCACAGACCGAGATACCTTGGAGGCGAGGTTTCTGAGCCTCCAGCAGGGGAGCCGATCAGTTATTGAATATCAGAGAGAGTTCTCCCATCTGGCGAGGTTTGCAGGCTTCCATGACTGGGACGACCAGAAATACGCGAAGAGATTCTATCACGGGCTCCGCGACTCCTTGAGGCAGCCCTTACTGTTCATTGCCCACGGTACCATGGCGCAGATCATCGAGATGGCAAAGAAGCTGGAGGCTGACCAGCTGTTGGTGCAAGGCAGGGGGAAGAGATCGTTGGATGGACAGTCGTTTGGGGAGAGCAGCAGATCGTCTCAGAGGGGAAAGACGATTGGATACAGGAGAGGTGGGGGACGTCGTCGTCCCAACTATAGGCAGGATCAGGGGCCTCCTCCACCTTTGGCTCCCCCACCTATGCAGATTCCCGGACCGATGAGACAGGATGATCGAGGTCAGAGGCAGATCACCTGCTTTGGTTGCGGCCAACCTGGGCACATCAGGACGCAGTGCCCGCTTCAGGTCCACCCTCTTCCTCCTCCTCCACCTCCAGTGGCCCCTCCAGTTCACCAAGGCCGAGGACGAGGACGAGGACGGGGACGAGGCCGAGGATATCACGGCCGAGGCCGAGACCGGGAGCAGGTATACGCGCTGGATCTCACGGAACAGAGGGACCCAGAGGAGGTGATTACAGGTACTTAAAATTTTGTAAGATTTATAAATTTTAAATTTTCTCTTTTTAAGAATACCTTAGACATTAATAGTAATACCATTCTTTGAACTCAAACGAACCCAGGCATAGTGATGATTAGCGGCAAGCCCGCTCACACCCTCTTCGACACGGGTGCGTCACACTCCTTCGTATCGGACTCGTTTATTGAGGGATTAGAAGGAGTGGAGAAGTTTTCCGGTTTGGAAAAGAGAGTGCGACTCCCTGATGGTACGGAACTTCGAACCACAGACTGCTGCAATATGGATGTCGAGATAGGAGGCAAAGCGTTCGAAGCCCCGACAACAGTTCTGAGCCTACCAGATTTTGACCTGATCCTAGGCATGAACTGGCTTCATTGGAACTGCGCGCAGATAGATTGCCCCTCGAAGAGGATCACACTCAGACACGGAGACTCCTACGTCATCATTGAAGGTATCCGTTCCTTTCCCCGACTCTCTTTATCTTCAGTACAGGCCGTTAAGGCCTATGAACAGGGAGAAGAGGTATACCTCATTTGTTTCGAGATGGCTGTGGTAGAGAGTTCCATAGCCGATGTTCCAGTGGCACGAGATTATGCTGATGTCTTTCCGGAGAAATTACCTGGACTACCACCATCACGAGACTTGGACTTCAGGATTCAGTTGGTGCCAGGGGCGAGACCAGTGTCCCGGGCACCCTACAGGATGGCACCTAGAGAATTGGCAGAATTCAGGACACAGCTACAAGAACTGGTGGAATCGGGTTTTGTACGACCAAGTTCTTCGCCTTGGGGAGCACCCGTTTTATTTGTGAAGAAGAAGGACGGTTCGCTGAGACTATGTATAGATTATAGAGAACTGAACCGATTGACGGTTCGGAATACATATCCACTGCCACGAATAGATGAGCTCTTCGATCAGCTTCAAGGAGCTTGCTGGTTTTCAAAATTGGATCTGCGCTCGGGTTACTATCAGCTCCGCATCAGAGAAGAAGACATACCGAAGACGGCCTTCAGCTCCCGTTATGGCTTATATGAGTTCACGGTGATGCCGTTCGGGCTCACGAATGCGCCCTCGGCCTTTATGACGCTCATGAACAGGGTATTCAAGCCTTATCTGGACCGGTTTGTTATAGTCTTTATTGACGACATTCTGATTTACTCGCGATCTCGAGAGGAGCACGCAGAGCATTTAGCACTGGTATTGCAGAAGTTAAGAGAATTTCAGATGTATGCGAAGTTCTCAAAATGTCAATTCTGGCTTCAGGAAGTGGCCTTCCTAGGACACACAATCAGTGGAGCTGGATTAGCTGTGGATCCTGCTAAGATAGAGGCAGTACGGGATTGGCCACGGCCAAAGACAGCGTCAGATATCCGTAGCTTCTTGGGTCTGGCAGGTTATTATCGTAAGTTCGTGGAGGGGTTTTCAAGGATAGCCCTCCCCCTCACGTCCTTGACGAAAAAGGATGCCGCATTTGACTGGACAGAGCGGTGCGAGTCAGCATTTCAAGAGCTCAAGGATCGGCTCACTTCGTCCCCCATCCTTGCACTTCCCTCGGGGAGTGAAGGATTTCAGATATATACAGATGCGTCCTATCAGGGGATGGGTGCAGTCTTAATGCAGCACGGACATGTTATCGCTTATGCTTCGCGACAGCTGAAGAAGCATGAGCATAACTATCCTGTACATGATCTCGAGCTCGGGGCCGTAGTCTTTGCCCTCAAGACATGGAGACATTACCTCTACGGGATTCATTGTGGCATATACTCCGATCATAAGAATCTCAAATACATCGACACGCAGAAGGTTCTGAACCTGCGACAGAGGAGGTGGCTTGAGTTCCTCTGCGATTACGACTATAAGATGCACTATCACCCGGGAAAGGCGAATACTGTAGCAGATGCTTTGAGCAGGAGAGCCGGCACTTCTGGACCGGAGTCCCGGGTGATGTCTATGGAGCTACTACGCATGATGGAGGATATGCAGATTACCATGGTTTCGGAAGCCGAGCCAGTGCTCTATCGAGAGTACCTGAACTCTTTGGTCAGCAATGATGATATACAGAAACGCATTCTTACACATCAGAGATTGGATACTGATCTAGAGCCTATCTTTGACGCTCTAAAAGGAGGCAAGCATGAGGATTATACGCTGGAGGACGACCTTCTTCGATTCCGTGGCCGAGTGTACATTCCAGCAGGAGGTGAGATCCGGGATGACATCCTCAGAGAGGCACACTACTCCAGATATTCAGTGCATCCCGGTATCACCAAGATGTGGGCTGACTTACGGCGGACCATGTACTGGCCAGGAATGAAGAGGGAGATCATATACCTGGTGACACACTGCGAGACCTGCCAGCGAGTGAAGGCCGAATGCAAGAGCCCAGGCGGTATATTACAGCCACTGCCAGTCCCAGAGTGGAAGTTCGAGGATATCTCTATGGATTTTGTTCACGGACTCCCTCGCTCTCATTCTGGGCACGACTCCATCTGGGTCATTGTAGACAGGTTGACCAAGGTAGCACGGTTTATCCCGGTCAGAAAAGATGCCCCGGTTGCCGTACTGGTGAGGTTGTTTGTAGAGCAGTTCGTCCGGTATCACGGAGTACCCAGGTCTATTGTTTCAGATAGGGATGGTCGCTTTACCTCCAGGGAATGGAGGGCAGTGCACGCGTACTTGGGATCCAGACTTTCCTTTAGCACTGCCTTCCACCCGCAGACCGATGGTCAGACGGAGCGGACGATACGCACTATGGAGGACCTGCTCAGGTTATGTATTTTGGATACAGGGAAACCTTGGGAGAGGCTACTGCCGTTGATCGAATTCTCATACAACAACAGCCACCAGGCCAGCATCGGGATGGCTCCTTACGAGGCGCTTTATGGGAGAAAATGCCGGACTCCGCTATCCTGGGTGCAAGATGTGGATACTCGAGCCCTTGGGTCAGACTTTGTAGAGGATACGGAGGCTCAGATTCATTTGATCAGGGATCGGCTTCTGGAGGCTCAGAGCAGACAGGCGAAATATTATGATGCTCGACACCGGAAAGTGGAGTTCCAAGTTGGGGACAGGGTTTTCCTGAAAATCCGACCGGTACACGGTATTTCTCGGATTCGGAGACATAAGAAGCTCAGCCCCCGGTACATGGGACCATACCTGATTCTGGAGCGTGTGGGCCCCTTGGCTTATCGGCTGCAGCTACCTCCGGAGCTGAGCAGCCTACACGATGTGTTCCATGTCTCTTCTTTGCGAAGAGCTCTCCTTTGCCCTGAGCAGCATGTCCCTACTGCAGCTGGACGGTAGAGCCTGACCGTTCGGTTAGATTGGAGCCGATCCGGATCGACGATTCAGCGGTTCGAACGTTGAGGAAAAAGAAGGTTCCACTCGTAAAGGTGCTGTGGTCCAACCATGGACAGGAGGAGCACACCTGGGAACCTAGGGATCTGATGCTGGAGCGTCATCCAGAACTATTTACATCAGGTACTTTTATGTTATTTTCTACAAAATTTCCTTAACAATTTCTGCAACTGGAACCCGTAGACCCAAACTTAAATTTCGGGGACGAAATTATTTCTTTTGTTTATAGGATTTGTAACATCCCAATGTTACTTCTAGACCCCTTAACTTAGATTGGGTTAGGCATGGGGTGGGTGTTAGGGTAATGAGCTAGGTTTGACCCTAGATAGTGGGTTGTAGCCATGTGGGGCCCACCATGGGGCCAAAGTCAAACTAGGTCAAACTAGCCTAAACAGGAACTCTAGCCACACCATGACCCCACCATGATGCCCTAACCCTAAATACAATCTAAGTGGACCCTAAGGTAGGCCATGGGGTCAACCAGTTGACCCATGTTGGGTCAAGTCAACATGTTGACCTAAATAGTGAAAATGGTGCCCTAGCCCATTTCACTAGGTTGGGTCCACCCAAATCAACCCAAACTCATTAGGTGGGCCTAAAGTGACCCTATACCCCCTATGGAAGAGAAAAATATGGGCATGCAATGGTAATTTTGGGAATTACCTAGGAGAGAGAAAATGTGATAAATAGGAGAGAGAAAATGTGGAGGAGCTATTTTGGGCCACTTGGGCTCATCCCACCAACCCACCATGGGTTGGCTCACCATGCATGAGTATTAGGAGGTGTGGGACCCCCACCATGCTGCCTTGGGCCAAGCCCAAACCCAACCCAAGCCCAATATGACCTAACCCATTTATGGAAGTCAACTCCCTCTCTTCACTCACCCAACTCGGCCCTAGACTTGGCAACCCGACCCACTAAGGTCTAGTCAACCCTCATGGACCAGTGGGGCCCACTCCCAAGCCACCTAGCCGGCCAAACCCACTAACCCGACCCCCAACATTGGTGAAATCGCCTAGGCTTTGGTGAAATCGCCCCCCTCTCTTAACTCAGCCCCAAACCAAGCCTATTCCTTATTCCACTCATTCCACCCCAGAGAGAGAGAGAGAGAGAAAGCAAGGAAGCCATGGAAGGCCGTGGAGCTCGCCGGAATGTGCATGCTAGGGGAAGCCGCCGCCACCCTCAACCACAACCACCAAGGGTCCGTATCCCCTCCCCTCTTACTGTGCTAGTATCCTAGATCATCTAGGTTAGAGGTCGAGCTCAAACGAGCTCGACTTAGGAATCAAAAAGCTTGGAAAAAGCTTTAAAAATTGCGGCCTGGAGGTTTTTCGGGTTGGTTGCGCCGCCGCCGTCCGCCGCTCTCCGCCGTCCAGTCGCCGGCCAGATCAAGCTCCGGCCACCGTGAGGCCGGGGAAGCAATTGGCCGGAGGCCCCGCCGCCGGCGATGGCCGGAATCCACCCCGCAAGGGACACCTGCTCGGGTTTTGGCCTGCATGCAATGCATGGGAAGAAGACTCAGCAGCCGTCAGATCTACATCAAGATCTGTGCTGGCTGATATAAATTTCTTAATATTAAATACATATATGAATAGTAAGATTAAATGTCACAATATATCAGACACCTTGCATGTTGTTTATGAGGTACCTAGAGGCCCCACCTTAGGATGAACCCTGAATGAAAAAGTTAGATAAATGGGTTAACTTTGCAATGCCACAGAAATCATGACTTTTGGACCAGTAGGCTGCCCTGTAGGGCTGTTTTGCTAGGACTGCCCCTAAACTAGGGCAGAAACCAAATTTGATGCCCAAGTCAAACCAAGCATCACCATGAAGTGAAATTTTGGTCATGGGTGTATTTAGGGTATGCCTATGCCCTGCCAAAAATTTGGAATTTTTGGAAGAACTTTTTCTATAGTTTTTATCAAAATATCAAAAATTAAATTAAGGGCATAATTGTAATTTTAGGCACCCAAATGACCCCAAATTTTGGTGGTATGTCCTTGGGGACATTATTGGTGTCTGGTAGAAATTTCAAGGCAATTGGACCCCTGCATGAAGGGTTATTCCATGTGTTTGTGTAGGCTAATTTAGGCCTTGGTGTGCAATTAGCAATAATTTGTATTTTGTGTATTTAACTTAACTGAGGCACCCAAAAGCCATGCAATAAATTCCAGTGATACTTTAGGGCATGTTTCACCCCTAGAATTATTTTTGGGATTTTTGGAATTAAAAATACCACTTAATGGAATTTTTCAAATTATAGGTCCTTTTGTAAAATAAATGGGAAAAATAGGTTTTTGGCTATAGAAAACTTTCAGTTTCAGCCAAGTCAAAGTATGGTGTTTTAATTGACTTAAGAAAATTTCATATCTCTGTTTGGCAACTGTTAGAGCAAAATTCATGGAAATGACCATTTTACCCTCTTGGTAAATGTTTATGAATTGGTATAAATACTTGTTGGAAAATTGTGAAAATAATCCTAGAGTTGCATAATTGTTATATTAGTCTTGTAGATTTATATCAGAATTTTTGGGTACAATTTTAATTATTAATTAGCATAATGGCATTTTTGGTAAATAATTAGGAATGGATTTTGATAGACCATTACCTGTAGAAATTAATAAAACTCTGCCATTAGTCATAAAATAGTAATATAAATGCTCAGTAATTTTCCTGGAATTTTGGTGTATATATTTCTTGTACTTCATTTGGAAAGTGATAAATAGGTAGAAATTGTATTAATTATGGGAAAAAATAGAAATATAAAAAGAGAAATTATGAAATGTTGTAGACAGTAATATTTTATTCATATGCAACTCAGGAAAAATTCCCTAGGTCAGAAGATGTTAATTGATGGTACTTCATGTGCAAGATGACCTAGGGAATAATTGTAAAAGATTTAATTAAAGGCCTTAATGACCTAGGAAAATCATGAAAATCAACACACTCATTTTATTAGTCCATACCACCCTAGGATAAATATTTGGGGTCAGTTGGATCAAGGATTTAGAAGTTCGATTTCGGGGTGGTGTTAGGTCATGGGGTGCGCATAGTAAAAGTAGGCTGGACTATAGGTCGCCAGGGGATAAATCAACAACTGAGTTAGAGTCTAAGTTCGGAAGTATAACCCTGGGTGGCAGATGCATTATAGAGACGAGAGTAAAAGTGCAACATTAGCCATGCCTAGGTAGGGTTGACGGAAGACCGTCACTCCTTGATCTATACCTTAAATCACTAGGTCACTCTATGTAACAGGAGAGAGAAAAGGGGGTCTGGGGTAAGAAACAACTAAAGTAAATATCCTTGAGAAAGGGAGCTTTGGGATTCAGCCCATCGCAGCTCCTAGTGCCCCTGAGAACCCTTCACCGGGAATACCTTGGGCAGTCCTGGGACTAACCTTAAGACTCTAAGTATGATAATCTGTAGATAAGAGTAGTCTAATAGGCTAAGTGATCTGGACATGTGCTCACTCGTGCCGGGTTGGAGGGACTTGGAGTCTTTTGACTACTTGCTCAACCGTGCAGAGTTGGAGGAAAGAAATTGGCTTATATACACTCACCCGGCCAGGGTTGGAGGGTTTGTAGCATATACTCACCCGTGGCGGGTTGGAGAGATTTGAGACAGGATAGTCCTTGGAGCTGGAGGCTCAATATATAATACTTGCATGTGCATACACTAGTGGCGGGCCATGCGGTACTGGCCGGTCGTCACACCGACGGCAGTACGGTGGACCAGGCGGGTGCGAGGGTTAGAAGGACCAGTAGGATGTTTATACTGGAGTCTGGAGGACTTTTCCTAATAACGCGCACCCGACCCAACAAGACTGACAGGTAGTCAGCAAAGTGGTACGCAGAGACTCTAGAGTGCACTTGTAGGTGTACAGAGGCGTACAAGAGAGGTCTAGGCCTGGTAGTGTGTATACCCGCCTAGAAGGCGGAGACGCCCGCTCCGCTGCTGCCGTAGCCACAACGGTAGTACCTGAGAGTGATGCTAGCTCTCGAAAAGTGGGAACTAAAGGTCTGTGATCACGGAGTCGTGTGTGTGTGTTGCACTGCATGTTCATATCATACCCACCATATAGATGCATAACATTAACCTTCATAACAATTTAAGTCACCTAATGTATAAGTGGTATGGGACGCTTATACATTAGGACCTGCTTTACGATCCCTTAGCCTATAAACCTGAGTGGGCATGTTTATAGGTCGAGGTTATCTTCCTTTATATATATGCTTGTGACTCTGACACCCCATTGTATAAATGGTATGGGACATTCTATACAATGGGAGCCTTGCAAAAGATCCCTTGCTTATGCGTACTCGCATAAGTGGAGGTTACATTTCACTATATTTTGATTATATATAGTCTGTTAGTTTCCTGTCACCTGCTCGCCTTTGCCACCCCTTGTTGTCCTCCGCTTCGTCCTCCCGCACGGTGCCTAGGAGTTGCAGGAGGAGGTGCTGAGGATACGACTTAGTCTTTTGACTAATGGTCGGTGACCTTACTATTTTAGGAGCTCGAGGAGGTGGACCAGCACATCGAGGAGGCCGGACTTGAGGAGCAGAGGCCGGCACCTGCTACTACTACTACCGGAGCACGTCTACAGGTGTGATGTGAGAGAGTTTTGGTTTTTCCGCTGCTGTGTATGAGAGTGAGAGGGAGATCATGATGTACTGGGCATAAGCCCTATTTACTTTCGCTTCTGTGCTCATTATGGACTGGCTTTTATTTCATTTGATATATATATGTGATGTGGCTGTGGACTTGCTTCTGTTTTTACTCTGATTTATTATGCAATTATTCTCATATTGGCCGAACAGGTTATGATCGTACTAGCCGGCAGAATCGGCGTCTTGCGGTGACGACTAACCCGTGCGTTAGTGTCACCGTAAGGCGGCGGTTCTGGGCATAAGATCCGGGTTGCCTCGGATTTGAGGAACAGGATCTTACAAACTGGTATCACTTGAAACCACGATCATATGAGAATACAGTCTAATTTTGTTCTTAATTATAACACCATTTTAATCCAACTTATTCCTATAGATCCACTTTGTTCCAATGATGTTATGACCTTGAGGTCTTGGAAGCAACTTCCAGACTTTACATCATTTGAACTGGTTCAGTTCTTCTTGCATTGCCACAATCCAATTTTGGTCTATGTTGGCATCTTCAAATCTCTTAGGATCAATCTAAGGCAGAAAACTAGAGTACATAGCTATGTTCAGGCTTTTGCTCCTTATTGTGACCCCTTGGCTGGCATCTCCAATGATCTGATGTCTTGGATGATCCTTTATATGTCTAACTATTGGTGGTAATCTTTCTTTAGCATCATTGACTTCATTGGCTGTATCTAGCTGATCTTTACCCATGTCCTGTAAGCTTTGTCCTTCTTTGGAAACATATACATTGTTATCTTCATTTTGGGCAGTTAGAGGAGAATCCTTGATGTTTAGTTTGTCCATCACCTGTTCTATACCTGTAGATCTAGATGAGGAGCTAGGCAGCTCACTATAAATCATAGAAGATTCATCAAAAACTACATTTACAAACTCATCTACAGCTTGATTTTTCAAGTTGTAGACCCTATAAGCTTTGATATGATTGTTGTACCCAACAAATATTCCCTCAAACGATTTGGCAGCAAACTTAGTCAGATATGACTTCCCATTATTGAGCACATAGCATTTGCTACCAAAGATCCTAAAATAGGCAATGTTTGGTTTTTTGCCTTTCATGATCTCGTAGGGAGTCTTCTTGTGATATTTGTTGATAGAAGCCCCATTCATTACATGAGATGCAGTATTTACTATCTTAGCCCAGAAGTATTCTTGGAGAGATGTATCACTTAGAAGTGTCCTGCCAACTTCTATGAGAGTTCTGTTTTCCCTCTCAACTATCACAGTTTGCTGGAGAGTTCTTGGTGAAAAAAATTCTTGTTGAATTCCTTGGCCTTCGCAAAACTTTGTCATGCTATTAGATTGAAATTAAGTGTCATGGTCACTTCTGAATTTGAACATAGAACTGTCCAATTTATTCTGAATTTGCTTGACAAAGGTCCTGAACATGTCAAGGGTTTCTGACTTTTTCTTTAAGAAGAAGACTCAAGAAAACCTGGAGAAGTCATCAACTATTACAAAAGTGTAGACTTTCCTACCTAGACTATGAACTAGCATAGGACTAAACAAGTCCATATGCTGGAGGCATAAACACCTCACAAAATCATTGGCCCCAATGATTTAAAAAGAAGCTTTGGTCTGCTTACCCTTTGGGCATGCAAAGCAAATGCCCTCTTTGGTACATATAATATTGGGACCATTCCTGACTAGTACTTCACTAAAGAGCTTACTAATAGTCTTATAGTTCAAGTGAGCTAGTCTTTTGTGTCATTGCACAAAATATGAGACTTTCTCATTTGCAACTAGACACACATGAGTGTCTAAACTTAAATATAAAAAATTTAAACAATAAATATTCCCACTCCTAGTGCCTATCAAAATGATATATTGGTCACTTGACCTTTTAATTGGCACGCATCATTGTGGAAAATAATGACATAGCCAAGATCACATAGTTGTCTTATGCTTATCAGATTGTGTTGCAACCTTTCCACATAAGCTACTTTTGAGATTGAGACAATGCCATTAATAATCATACCATATCCCTTGGTGACTCCTCTATCTTAACCTCCAAATATAACTTTATGTCCATTCTTTACAGGAGTGCATTCCTTCAAGTGACATCTTGTTCCAGTCATGTGCTTGGAACATCCAATGTCCATGTACCATATTATTGCATGGGTACTTAGACTAACCTGCAATCAAAATTCAGTTTACCTTAGGACTCCAAAAGAGTTTCGGTCCTAGGTTCTTGTTTGTCTAAAAATTAACTTGTCTCCCTGCAGCACTCCTGGCAGGAAGACTCACTTTAGCCCTTGGCACACTAAGGTTGTGCCAACAATCTATGGCAAAGTGTCACACTTTACCACAACACCAGCACTCATGAATATTGTACCTTCTCTTCTGAACAGTTCTAGCAAACAAGTTATTAACATCATACTATTTAGAGGGGAGAGTAGCAGCCCTCTTCTTATTTCTTTCAGCAAGGATCCGACAGAAAGAAAGTCTAACAGTAGATGAACTTGGCTTGCTCTGATTACTACTAAAGGCCATATTCTTTGCAACAGATATGTTGTTGATGACATCATATATGACTAAGTCGGACTTATTGATAGGCTTTCCTTTGGTCTGAGATTTTGCTGGAAGAGCTTGACTATTGGCCACTACCACATTCTTGAGTGTAGGGCCTGGAGTACAAAAGACAAATGGTTCATGATGAGCCAACTGAATTTCTTCATGGGGAGCCTTTAAGGAACTTAAACCCATGCCCTTCCTCCCTCCATTTTAAGATACATTTTTATACTTACAAGAAGAGTTATCATTCTTCCAGTGACCATATATGCTATCCTGGTCATACCTGTTTGATGGGAGAATTACCTTATGGAAGGTGGTCTGAGTCACAATAGAAATTTGACTTTCCCTTTGGAAGGGGCATCTCTAATGTTCCACTTAAACCCCAAGCCTCTCATATCCTTCTGAGAGGTGAAGGAATCAATTAGTGGCAGCACAGTCTTTGGCTTGCTTAATTCAACCACTATCTTTGTCTCCTTAAGGAGATTTTCTTCAAGATTTATAAAGATCACGTTTTTCTGGTTAATGGTCCCAATCTGGATGATTGAGATGACATTCAGTTGGTTGAATTCCCTCTTCATCTGATCCAGCAAGGATGCTGACTCAGATTGCAGGGAAGTAGCTAGCTGTAAGGAGATAATCTCCTCAGCTTGTTTCTGGGTCAACCTCTAGCTCCTTTTCAAAGAATCCAGAAGTTCACCATACTTGTCAATCAGTTGATTGAAATCTTCCTCAGATTCTGACTCATCTTCATCACAGGATGAGGATGCGTTAGAATTGGGACTAGTCTCATAGTCTGAATAAGAAGAGGAGCTAGACGGAGAATGTACATTTTCTAGACCAGGTTGATCCTAGCTAGATTCACCATCTATTATGGCCATGAGCCCATAACAGCTACTGACATCTTCATCCACCTCAGTATCACTGTCTGAGTGTGATAGAGGGGCCATTTTCCTATCCTAGCAACTAGATAGTCTTGATCCTCTTCATCAGTAACAACAGCAAACAGCCTAATGCAGGCTTCTTGTTCTTCTTTAGAATCTGAAGAAGCCGAGTCACTCTGACTCTAGCTCTTCTCCTTTTTGGCAATGAAGGACCTTTCCTTCTTGCCCTTGTGTTGGTGATGCTTCTTATCATCTGATTTTTTCTGCTCTTTCCTCTTGACTGGGCAATCAGCAATGACATGTCGAACATTGCTACAGCAATAAATAACAATATTAGAGGAAAATTGTTTACTGGGTTTAGTGTCATACCTATCTCCCTTAGAGAACTTCTTTTCAAACTTGTTGTGGCCCTTCTTGAGATAAGAGGAGGTGGAAGGTATGTTCTTCCACTGCCATCTCTTCACCATCTTCTTGAACTTCCTAGAGAAGGCAGCAAACTCCCCATCTGACATGTCGTCAGATGAACTTGACTCAAAACTATATGAATCAACAGGCTTTCTTGGGGGAGAGGCAATCATCTCCTTGCTCTTCTTAGAGCAACTAGCCTTGAAGGCCACTGTCTTTTCCTTGGCTTGAGCTCTGTGTTGGAACACCCTATTACTAATTTGGGTAAGGATCACTATGTGATTAGGTTTTTGTTTTGACCTTGTTGTATAGTCTGATAGGTCAAATAGAATGAGTCTTAGGGTTAGTACTTAGGTTTGAAAGCTGCCCTCAAGACCTTCTATAGATCAGAATTCAAGTGCTGAGACAAAGACAATTTTCGTCGAGCTCAGGTCGACGAAACGTCGAACTCAGTTCGACGTTCTCTGAGCTCAGTTCAACGAGTCGTCGAACTCCGTTCGACGATCGATGAGCTCAGATCGACGTTTTGTTTCCAGCTGTTTTCCAAGTCATTGAGCTCAGTTCGACGACCGTAGAGCTCAGTTCGACGATTTCTATCTTCAGTTTAAATCCAATCTCTGAGCTCAGTTCGACGATCGTGGAGCTCAGATCGACGATTTTTCTAAGAGATCGACAATTTCAGAATTCAAATTCAGGACAGTTATGGAATTCATTCAGATTTATTTTCAGCATTTATGACAAAGGATTCTGTAACCGTTTCAAGTAATATGGAGCAAGTTTCAAGGAAGAATAATTGGAATGTTACTTAGGACTTTCCCTAGAGACAGTTGTCAAATTTGGAAGTCATTAATGACTGAGTAACGGTCATCTAAAGTCAGAATCTAATATGCTCCTTAGAGAATAATTTTCAGAATAGAACAGACAAGATTTGAAAAAGATATACAGAAGAGAGAACAAAAAATTCACTCATCAAGAATTCATCTTATGAGAATAGATTAAGTAGAAAAAAGCTTACAAAATTACTGAGTCAGAATTCTTCAAGAACACAAGGAACATCATTGTGAAGGAGATCATCTGCTGTTCTACTCCTTCAAGCTTCAAGTGTTCAAAAGCTTCATTATCAAGGACTCCAAACAACACACATTTCAGCATCTGTTGAAATCATCTATTGCAGGAGATCTGAAGCAACTGAAGGCCTATCACCCTAAGCAAAGCTCATCTTCCTGAACCCTTACAGATCTCAGGGGGAGCTTTTACAACATCTTCCACTTGTCTTCTCTCAGATTGTTGACAGAGAAGAACAACTCAACTCATTTTATTTTTCCTTTCTCTCCTATAAAAGGGTTTCTCAAAACTCCCTTCAAAAGTTTTTTGGTTTGTTTCTGATACCTTGTCAAAACTCAGTGGTAGCAAGACACCTTATCAAAAAAATCTAGTTTTGGTTTTTGAGCACCTTATCAAAAGCTCATTGGTGCCCAGGACACCTGATCAACTATTCTTGCAGTGGATTCCTACCTAGGGTGGTAGAAGAGTGGATGTACCCAGGTTGTTGGGGAACCACTATAGCTCCTTGTGTCATCTAGTTTGTTGTGCTTTTTACTTTGTTGTGTGCTGTGTGATTTCCTATTTCTTGCTTACTTAGTTTTTCTTTTTACAAGAACCTTACACATATATATAAATCAAGACTTCCACTGCTTTATAGTTATTGAATTATAAATTATTTTAAAATACTCTATTCACCCCCCCCTCTAGAGTTAAGGTAGATCTTTCACTCACTTTCACTCTGCTAGAGGTCTCCTCTTTCTTTTTGGCAGATAGCTGCACCTCACAAGAGTGCAGCTTTCCAAAAAATATGTGTGAAGGAGTTTCATCTAACTTGTCCACCTCTCTGATGATATATATCTTGGAATCCCAGTCTCTGGTTAGAGACATGAGGAACTTGTCATTTAGCTCATAATTACTGAAGACCCTCCCATAAGTCCTCAGCTCATTCACTATTCTGAATAACTTTTCGTAGCATTTAGTTATGTTGTCCTTCTTGCCCTGCCTAAAGGCTTCATACTCTTTGTTAAGTAGGGATTTTATATCATCCCTCACTTCTTCAGTTCCCACCATCTAGACAATCAATGTGTCCCATATTTCCTTAGAAATTCTGTAGTGAACAAGGTTCTAGAATGTTGAATCATTAATGACACTCACTATAATGTTCTGTGCCCTCTTGTCCATAGTTGTTAGTGTGACTTCATCCTTGGTCATCTTAGAATATTTCTTACGTTTATGGACAGTGGCATCAAGAACTAAGACCTTTATGGGGATGAAAGGTCCCTCTTGAACTATAATGAAAATCCTGGGGTCAGATGCTTCCACAAACAGTCTGACCCTTTTTTTCCAGATCCAAAAATTCTCTTTCCTGCAGATTGAGAGCTTCATTGAACCCAACTCCTTATGGTTCTCTCCTAAACCCATAAGGAATATCAGTAGCTACTCCCAAAGATCAACTCAGACTATTAAGTCCTTTTTGAGAAACCTCCCTCTGATACCACTCGAAAGTCTTTAGTTTCAAGAGAAGATAAACCCTAGATGTGGGGGGGGGGGGTGAATTGGTTTTTAGGTGTTTTTATACTTTCTCTGTTCTTTGGTGTGTTGTGATTTAATTTAAGTTAGCTTTCAAGATTACACAACCAGCACACAAGTAATTTATGTTGGTTCCTTAAATTATGGGTACATCCACTGTCCCTCCCACCTTTCTAACAGATTGTTAAAAAAGGCAACTTATCCAAACTCGGCTCAATGAGCTTACAACACAGATCCGTCAAGATCTCTCAGACTCCTCCAAGTCCTACCTATGGCCCAAGGCCCTATAACTCAGAGATATAATCTCCTACAACTCAGTGATCCTTCTAATTCCCTACCTCAGACTTAATCAAAAGTACTACACTCAGGATAGGAGGGTAGCCCTATAACTCGGAGAGAATGACTCTCCTACCTAAGATTTGAACGAGATCCTTCCTCAGGCCAAAGGCCCTACAACTCAAATCCTCATAAGGATCCTACCTCAGGCACACACGCCCTATCACTCAGCCTTTATACTTTAGGCTTACAACTCAGATCTTTTAAGATCCTATAGAATGAGTAAGAGTTTGTTGTTGTTGTTGAATGACTTCAGAGAAATAGTCTCTGAGTCTGCCTTTTCCTGAACTGAAATGATTCAGTCCTCACTTCTTCACAGCTCCCAGAATATATCTTCAAGATAAGTTCTGCTTGAGATGTAAAGTCACTGCATCAATGGCTTGCTTTGTTTCTTCTTATACCTCAGTGAGAGGAAGATTACTGATCTTGCTGTTGAAGATGAGAATGTCAACAGCTAACTTTCTAGAACTTCTAGATCAACAGAAAGCGCAAGTTCTTCAACTCTGCAACTTGGTCAAGAGGAAGAAGATGAAGTTCTGTTCTTTCCAAAAGTTAATTTCTCCTTCTTTGATCTCGTCTTTTCTATCCCACCGTCCAATGACTCTTTGAGCATTGGGGCCACCAGGAGTTAATAGCTGCAGCTTTACTTTTGGATTAAATTCTGTATAATAGACAAGCGGCGCCATTTGTCGTGTACTGTTCACTTCCCGAAAAATTTGAATTTCTATTGACGTTAGCACCTGTGGACTTAGTCAAATTCAGACAATTCATCATATGCGTTGAGTGAAGGCTTGTCACTCAACGCCAAAACACTTATTTAGTTTTCTACAACACTTGGAATTGAGTGATCAATCATCACTCAACGAATATAGACTTTTGTAGTTTAACTGATTAGGCGTTGAGTGAACCTTCATCACTCAATGCATTTGGACTTTGTCATTTTTCTCTATATGAAGGCGTTGAGTGTTGCTTCTTTACTCGACGCTTTCTGTCTTTGTCCGTTTTGTTGAAGAGGCATTGAGTGAATGACATTCACTCAACGCATCTTTCCTTAAACAGATTTTCTATTGAATAGGCATTGAGTGAGTTGACATCACTCAACGCTTCTGTCCTTAGATAGAATTCTGTATCAAACAATATTGCGGCTCTGACTGAATTGTGTTCTGTCGACGCTTTCTCTGCATGGCGTTGAATGAACTGTCTTCACTCAACGCTTCTGGACTTAGCCAGATTTTTGGCAGTTTCTCTATGGCTTTGACTACTTGAGCGTTACTCAACGCTTCTGGCTCTGAACGTTGAGTGAACTATCTTCACTCAACGCTTCTGGACTTAGATAAATTTCATCCTTGCCAGCATCCTGTCTTATGTCCACCTATCATTGTCACTTAGATAACCTGTCTAATCAAAGTAACAAGGAACAACCTGTATACATAGAACTTATAGCATGCAACAAATACAAACATGTGTATGTCATTGTCCTATATGCCTTCTTCAAATTTGGACATTGTGATCAATGGACCCAACATGGAGAAATAAGATGAACAGATACTGTTCATCTATCTCTAAGAATTGTGCAGAAATTTACTTATACTACATAGAAATCTGTCAAGTGCATGCGACGGACTTCAAACATATTTTAGGCATTATCTAGTTAGATTCAGGTATCGGGCTCAGCATGAAAGTTATAGCCCATGGAAAAACCTTTCCAATGAGTGGTTGAACATTTTCTGGGGAGCTCTATATTCCCTAAAAGTGAATTCGAAATTGATTCCCTAAAAAATAATTAAGTTTTAATTATAGGACAAATTTTGTCCATATCTGTGCCGCCGGAATCAAACCTAATTTTAGGCATGATTGGCTTAGATATGTACCTAATACTTTACAGGAAAGTTGTAGGCCTTGGAAATACCTTGTCAAAATGGGATTAAACTTAACTTTTGGTGGTTTGTAGATCTGGGAAGTCAAATTTTCGTAGGTTGTATCATAAATGTAAAGATTTTGATAACTCATGAACTTCTTTAAAATTGTTTATCAGAAGCTTTGGAAAAACTCGTAGATAATTGCTTGATAATAATATGGACTCCCCTATTTAGTTTCATAATTTAGATATATACTTGATGTGAACTACCAATATTATTTTTGTTGAAACCGAAATTCGATTCCACCTAGAGTTCGGACCAAGGGTGCAGCTTACACCTACTTCTCCCAAGCCGTCCCTTGGTGAGAGACCTAAATTTGGAAATGACCTGTGGCTCTAGCATGGAGGTCTCACCTCACACCCGAAAGACCTTTGAGATCCCCCCCTCCCTGGCCAATGCTGAGCTAGGTGCCTTGGAGGATGAAGGAGGAAGAAGAAGAGTTGTGAAAACGGATCCCTCTCCAAGGCACCCTAAGGGTCTATTTATAGATTTTTGTGGATGGCCTGCCAATAGCGCAATCCTGCTGCTCTAAAATTACTGAAATACCCCGGGACTGGTCAGCCAACAGCCAAACTTCGCTATTCTGAACACCTATTTGCGGCCCACTAGGGGCAAAAAGGGCAGACCCTCAAGCTGAGCGATACCCTCAAGTCAGGCGAGACCCTCAAGCCGGGCAGACCCCTAAAGTCGGGCGAGACCCCTCAAGCCGGGCAAGAACCCTCAAGACAGGCGAGACCCTTCAGCCGGGAGATAAGTAGGGCTAGGGCGGGTGTCAGCCTCGCGCCCCACCCGTCACCTAAAATAGGTCGGGGCGGGTGCCGGCCTCCCGCCGCCCCCGCCCCCTGAAGGAGGGGCTGGGGCGAGTGCTGGCCTCCCACCGCACTCGCCCCCTGAAGAGGGGTTGGGGTAGGTGTTGGCCTCGCACAGCTCCTGCTCCCTTGAAATAGGTCGGGGCGGGTGTCGGGTTCCCGCCGCACCCGCCCCCTGAAGGGGGCCAGGGTGAGTGCTGACCTTCCGCCGCACTCGCCCCCTTATAATAGGTCGGGGTGGGTGCCATCATTTCGCTGCACCTGCCAACTGAAAGGGGCCGGGGCGAGTGCCAGCCTTTTGCTGCACTCGCCCCCTTGAAACAGGCCGGGGCGGCTGTCGGCCTCTCGCCGCACCCACCCCATAAAAGGGGTCGGGCGAGGCAAATTCTTCATCCCCCTACTAGTATATTATGCAGATCAACCATCAATTTTACTCCAAGCGTGCAAAACCTCCTAAAAGCTTAAAAATGTGTAGCAAGTTTTGCGCCTTTCTAGGGACCCCGCTCCGCAAATACGGGGTTGTACACAATCCCCTCTTTTCGAGCGAGTTCCACACTCGGAAAGAAACATCCAACCCAATGTATTCGCTGAGTGTAGAGCTCTTGGAGCCGAAAATACTTGGCCTCTCTGAGGGGTCAACCTGCCATGCAAGCTAACGGTAGCCTGGGTAGCGAGATCCCCTCCGGATAGAATTCATGTAACCTCCCTGAGTGGTCAACCTACCCTGCCAGCTAATGGGAGTCTGGGTGACGAGATTCTCTCCGGGTAGAATTCACTTAACCTCCATGAGGGGTCAACCTGCCATGCTAGCTAATGGGAGCCTGGATGACGAGATTCCTTTCGGGTAAAATTCACTTAACCTCCACGAGGGGTCAACCAGTCATGCCATCTAATTGGAGCCTAGGTGACGAGATCCCCTCCGGGTAGAATTCACTTAACTTCCACGAGGGGTCAAACTTCCCTACCAGCTGATGGGATCCTGGGTAGCGAGATCCCCTTTGGGTAGAATTCACTTAACCTCCACGAGGGGTCATCCTTCCATGCCAGCTAATGGGAGCTTGGGTGATGAGATCCCCTCTGGGTAGGAACTTTCTCTCCACCGAGGCACATTCGACCCATCCAGCTAATGAGAGCCTGGGTGAGGAGATCCTCTTGGGGGTTGGAACCTACTCTCCACTGAGCCACATTCGACCCATCCAGCTAGTGAGAGCCTGGGTGAGGATATCCTCTAGAGGTTGGAACCTTCTCTCCATCGAGGCACATTTGACCCATCCAGCTAGTGAGAGCCTGAGTGAGGAGATCCTCTTGGCGGTTGGAACCTTCTCTCCACTAAGGCACATTCGACCCATCCAGCTAGTGAGAGCCTGAGTGAGGAGATCCTCTCGGGGTGAGATTAGACATGTCATTCAAACTATTCTAAATCCAACGTCTTCAAACAGGGAAAATTTTTATATACATGACCTCTTGACTCTTCCGGTTAGGGGTAGACTCATTACAAAAAACATAAAAGGAAAAAGGACTACACCAAGGCAAGGTCTCTTAAGGATTATTGGGCACTACGGCCGTCATTCTCCTCCTCTTTTGATACCTCTACCCTGCTCAAGCTCTCCATGATATTCTCAATCTCCTCTGCCCTGGATAGCAAGGAGATGGTGTTGACGGTCGTGATGTAGCACTGTCTTGCCATCCTGGGATATCCCCTGACCTTGTCTTGGATCCCTCTAGTGTTAAACTTGAGGCACTAGTGGAAGGACGATGACACACAACGGAAGAAACTGATGAGGGATCTTCCGAAGATGGCATTGTAACTGCTCAGAACGTCAACAATGATGAACCGATAGTTCCTTGAGTCCCCCCCCCAACTTCACTTGGAGTCCGACTCAACCATCTACCTCCTTCCTTTCCCTTGAAAATCCGAACAAGGGTCCATCTGAGGCCAAAACCCTCCTTGGTTCCACCTTCATCTCGTCAAACGCCTTCTTGAAAATGACGTTGACGGAGCTCCCATTATCAACCAAGATCTGTGAGATGGTATAGCCCTCGATGACTGTCTAGATGACCAGTGCATCGTAGAACGGATCCTCATGATCCGGCATTTCCCTTCTTTGAGAAGGTGATCTTCACCTTTGTGGGTGGGGTCTGGGATGTAGAAGCGATGCTCCGACGGTACATGACATGGAGGCTTTCCTTTTGAGTGGCCTCAATCCCCACTCCACTATGGATCACTCATATACCTCATCGGGGCCCTATATCGACTTGGTACTCACATATATCATCTCCCCCCTCTCTGGGTAGAACTTCTTAAATCTGTACCGGTGGCTGCTGCTGGGCTGGGGCTCTCGCCTCTCTTACTTCTAGGAACTCAAGGCAGGTAGCTATGGCGTGATCCTCTACCTGGTGTAAGTCACAGTATGGTAGCACTCTTCCTTTCCTTCTTCAACAGGCTGGGTGATTTTTCTCGTTACCTCTTCCCACTCTTCCTATCACAATTGATTGTAGTGGTGGGGGTAGGAGTTTCCTTATAACTTGCCTCTAGAAGTTGAGCCTTCCTTCGCCTCCATGGAAGTTTCCCCCACCCTGGATGAAAACTCTTCCTGGACCCTGAACGGGCCATCCCTGTTTCCTCAAACCTATCTCCGGACCCTCCTGAGGTCCCTAAAACCCCTGAGCTCTCTGCTCTTTTCTCCTTCTTCCCTCCTGATGCTTTGAGCCACCTTGCTCCTTCGACTTTGCCTCTGTTATCCTTGCCAACTTCTCGACAAATGCCGGGTTGGCCGCCTCTGTTGCTATCTCCTCTGTCGCACTTTCCAAAAGCTCCTCAAAGGATAGGGGCCTTTCGAGTCAGACTCATCTTGAAGAACCCGTCACGTAACCCCGTTGTAAATGCCATCAAGAGGGCATACCATGGCCTCTCATCGATGTCTAGGTTCTCTTCTTGGAACCTGTCCACATATTGGGTCGATGACTCCTCCGCCCTTTATCTTATCAGGAAGATGGACTCGGGACTCTTCCTCCTCTTTTTAAAAGTGGAGAAGCAGAGCTTAAAACTCCGGCTCAAGTCATCAAACCCGTATATCGATCTCGCTGGGAGTTGATGGAACGAATCCCTTGCTTCGTCTTACAATATGATCATGAAGAAACGACACTTGAATGCATCCGTCAACGGCGTGATAGAGACCGCATCTTCGAACCACTACAGGTACTGGACGGGGTCATCCTTCTGGTATAGAAAGTCATGTCAGGCTCTCTGAACCCCTCGAGAATTGGAGCTGAGACAATCAGCTCGCTGAAGGGTGACCCCCAACTTGGTCTCGCATGCTCCACTCGCGCGACCTGCTCGCCTGGGAGGCTAGCACTCACCGGGCTGGGTAATAACTCCCGGTCGGTAAGGTCTCGCTCGACCCCTCTCTCCCATACTTTCCTTCCCGTGTCGTCTTCCTAGTGCACTTTCTTTTACCCCTCCTGGGGTCACCTTGCCTAGTCCTCTGGGAGCCAACTCGACAAGTCCCCTAAAAGCTGTCTCACCGAGACCCTTGGGAATTGTCTCATCGAGACCCCTGGAAGCTGTCTCGCCGAGACACCTGACAGCTAGTACCTAGGGGTGGGAGTTGATCAGTCACCCCGAGGAGCAATACTTCGCAGCATATCCATAATGCCTTGGATGGATGTCATGAACTCTTCACTCCCTACAAAGGGTCCTGGGTTGGGGAGCTCACTGGAGTCATCACCACCTCCATGATCTCTCGCCATGGAACTTGCTCAGGAAGTTCTGTATAAGATGCGGTCCACGCTCACCACACCAGAATTTTGAAACTGAAATTCAGTTCCACCTAGAGTTTGGACCTAGGGTGCAGCTCACACCTACTTCTCCCAAGCCGTCCTTTGGTGAGAGACCTGAATTTGGAAATGATCCATGGCAATAGCATGGAGTTCCCACCTCTCATCCGAAAGACCTTTGAGATCTCCCCCTCCCTATCCAATGTTGAGCTAGGTGCCTTGGAGTATGAAGGAGGAAGAAGAAGAGTGGTGAAAACAGATCCCTCTCCAAGGCACCCTAAGGGTCTATTTATTGATTATTGTGGATGGCCTGCCAATAGCGCAATCCTGCTGCTCTAAAATTACTGAAATACCCCGAGAGTGGTTAGCCAACTCCAAAACTCTGCTATTCTGAACAGCTATTTGCAGTCCAATAGGGGAAAAAGGGCAGAACCTAATGTCGGGCGAGACCCTCAATCCAGGCGAGACCCTCAAGCCAGGCGAGACCCTCAAGCCGGGCAAGAATCCTTAAACTGGGCGAGAACCCTCAATCCAGGCGAGACCTTCCAGCCGGGTGAGAACAAGGGACGAGGCGGGTGCCGGCCTCGCGCCACACACGCCCCCTAAAAAGGACGGGGCAAGTGTCGGCCTCCCGCCGCACCCGCCCCTGAAGGAGGGGCTGGTGAAAGTTCTGACCTCCCGCCGCACTCGCCCCCTGAAGAGGCGCTGGGCGGGTGTCGGCCTCGCAACACACCCGCTCCCATGAAATAGGCCGGGGCGGATGTCGGCTTCCCGCCGCACCCGCCCCATAAACGGGACAGGGTGAGTGCCGACCTTCCGCCGCACTCACCCCCTTGAAACAGGCCGGGGAGGGTGCCGACCTCTCGCCGCATCCGCCCCCTGAAAGGGTCCCGGGTGAGTGTCGGCCTTCTGCCGCATTCGGACCCTTGAAACAAGCCGGGGCAGGTGTCAGCCTCTCGCCGCACCCGCCACCTAAAAAGGGCCCGAGGAGGAAAATTCTTCATCCCCCTACTAGTATATTTTGTAGATCAACCATCAATTTTACTCCAAGAGTGCAAAACCTCCTAAAAGCTTAAAAATGTGTAGCAATGCTTGCGTCTTCCTGGGGACCCCACTCCGTGAATACGAGGTTGTACAATGTTATAAATTATTGGGTCGTGAATGGTTATCGTGATTATCCGAATGAGCTGAAATTTTGTTTAAACACTCAAAATGTTAACCATGACACAGGTAAAAAATATTCAGGGGATTTTGGTTTTCATGACCACTTAATGCATCACTTGTTTGATGACTTGTTGGTGGTGGTAGGTTATGTTATATCCTATGTTTTATTGAGTAAGGGCATAGTTGGAAGTCCTTAGGAGTTTCTTGGCTCGTTGGTACTGTAGGACTACATGAGTGTATGTGGATACATGGTTGTTGCATAATCCTGATTTCTGAATTACTTGTAGCAGGTCTTCGGGCTTACCAATAGTCATAATGACGGAAGATGGCAGATAGACCTTGGCCTGTTAGGTTGGGTTCTTTGGTGCTTCCTCCCAAAGACCCCTTCCATGCCTGTTGAGCCGGTTGGGCTGGGCTCTTTGGTGTTTACTTCCCAAAGACCCCTTCCTTTTTATTTTAGGCCAGTTGCAATGGGCTCTTAGTGCTTATCTACCCAATACCCCTTCTGTGTCGTAGTATGCAGGAACTCCACTGTTGGTGTTGTTAGTATTGAGGCATACAGATGTCTAGGCCTGATAGTGTGTATCTCGCCTAGTAGTGGAGATTCCTGCTCCACTATCACCGTTTTGTCATGACGGGTGATGCCTGAGAGGGTCACTACCTCTCGAAAAGTGGGAACTAAGGTCTATGCCTGCATAACAAACATAGTGCATGTGTAAACATGTGTGCGTCATCATACATTGCATTGCATTGCACCCCATAAGATCCTTATCATATAAATTAGTATGGGTTCTTTTATAAGATAAGTTAAATAACTGTACCATACCATTAACTTATAAGCATGTATGAGCATCCTTATAAGTTAAGTTCAATCCAGTTCTTAAATTTCTATCATTGATACAATGCTAGCATAGTTGTACTTCAGATACCAAATGATACTCCTTGTTATTACCTGTTTATTTACTGAACTGTTGATGCAAGATAACTGCCCAATTATTAATACATCTTGTCACCTGCTATTTGTACTACTAATTATATTATGTCCCCTCTCTCTTCCTTTCACCTAGTGCCTATGTGTCCCTGAGGTGAGAGGATGTGAAGTCACTTACTCTTTATGACTAATGGTTGCTACACCCACTTTTTTTAGGAGGACACCCCACCGACAGAGCACTAGCAGCACCCCGTGTAGGAGGGTAGTCAGGTAAGGGGGATAGGGCCTGACACTACGATACCTTCACTCCCCTCAGTGATAGATGTGAGTTTTTGAGCATTTTGTTGTAGTCCTTCGGGCAAATTTTTGTACTCTGATATTTATAGGAGCTTGTGTAACTTCGTGTTTGTAGTATTATTTTGGACATTTAGTTTTGTGGATTATGATTTCTGTGTTCTTCTCTTATTGTTGGGTTAGCACAGTGATATCGGTAATTAACCGGCAAAATATGCGAATTGTGGTACTGATTAGCCCGTGTATTGATGCTACCACAAGGCGGCTATTCTAGGCATAAAAATCCCCTCGGTCGTTTCTTGTATTCCAGGAGGGGGCGTTATAATTGGTATTAGCTTGCATTGATCCTGCGATAAAGAATTCATTTGACAATGGTGTTATCCCTGCTCGATTATTTGGTTTGCAGACAAACTAGATTAGCAAAATCAGTGATATGCCCATTTGTGATTCACACTAAGTATGTCCACTTATTATCCTACGTTTTGCCAACCTAACCCTAAATTCATGCTTTGTGCGTAGATCTCGGTACATATAGAGCCAGCAGTGGGCATTCTTATTGTTGGTATTACCATTGTGATCTGGAAGTGATCAAGCATGTAGCCTCACTGCTAACTCAGTATTAGCCTATCAGGGTCGCACATAAGATTGTGGAGAAATTGAGAGATTGGGTCAGTATGATTTAACTCATATGATGAGTAGAAAAGGTCTTTGCTCTGTCAGGCTGAAAGCGTCAAGTGTGTTAAGACCATTCAACACCTTCGTTGAGTTAAGTGTTAACTCACCGAATGATGGCGTTGAGTGAGTTGAGTATATTCAACGATTCGTCGAGTTAAAGTGTTGATTCAACGAGTATGCCACTTAAGCATTGAGTGTATTGAGTATACTCGATGATTCGTTAAGTTAAAGAGTTGATTCGACGAGTCTGAGTCTCAAGCGTTGAGTCCACTCAACGCCTTCATTGAGTTAAAGGTTGACTCGATGATTTGATGCGTGGAAAATACGGCAAGCGCACCGGTCGCACAAGTAATAATGTTTGGGAATAAATCCCCGAGTGTCGGTCTCTTGAGCAAAACAGTAAGGGATGAGTTAATGTCGAGGAGGACTTGAGATTGAAGTCCTCGGGTCAGCTCAAAAAGGGGGGGGGGGGTTTGATTGTTGCGGAAACAAGAAGTAAAATCTACAAGCTACTCCTATGCAACGCCACTATGCGTTGCTTCGCAAGGCAGGATGGAAACTACACGGGCCGCTATGCACCGAATCGCTTGGCGGATGGACGAGTAGGCTAGCGGATGAGGTGGTTAGAATGGCGGAATGAGAGTCGTGAGCACCTCTTCGCAACGCACGCCACTAGCAATTGCTAGTGCGGTAAGGGTGGATGGTGGAGGATGGAATATGGCGCACCTCAAGTAAATATAACAAAAACACTAACTCACATAGACATGAATAAGAGTAAATGTTAACTACAAATAAGCATTCTTCATCAATACATGGAAAATAACTAAGCTAACAACAACAAGAGGAAGAGGTGTGCGAATCGACCGAATCCGAAGCATTATTGAGGGTTCACGGTTGGAATCTCGGGTTGTCAATCCGAGTCCAAGCTCGGTCCTCAACTGCGTCTGGGGTAGAGGAGGCTGTCACTCACTCCCAATGGACCCGTCTTCTTCGTTGAAATGACCCGGTAGATTGTGGCTCCAGCTCCTCCTAGCTTGATGGAAAAAGCTCGGTCAAAACTCCGCTTGAAGCTTGGGGATGAAGGAGGAGGCCGAGGGGATGCTCCGGCTTTGATTTGGCATTGAAGGCTTGCCCGGAGCAACTCCCTATGGTGGAGGATGATTGAGGGCGGCGAAATCCCTCTTCGGAGCAGAAAACGGGGGAAAAATCGCGGAAAGGGGCGATCTCCCGAAATTAGGGCGGAACCTGCGTATTTATAGAAAGCAGAATAAACAGCGCGCACGATCACTGGCGCACGACCAGTGATCGTGCGCCCTGTGGCCAGTTATAGTGCGCGAAGGTCAGGCAGAACTCCAGGAAAAAGTGGAATCAACGCGCACGATCGGTAGCGCACGACCAGTGGTCGTGCGCACTGAAGTCAGTGGTCGTGCGATTGCCCCGACAGAACTTCGGAAAGTGGGGAATAGGTACGCACGATCAGTGGCGCACGACCAGTGGTCGTGCGTAACAAAGCCGATGATCATGCGCAGTAAACCTGTTTCCAAATAATCCCGGGACACGCACACGACCCCTAAACCCAGCACTGATATGCGCAGACATTCCAAACAAGCACAAAACGGAGTACAATAATAGAAGAACACAAAATAAACACAACCACGGGCCAAAAGTGCACTTCCTAAAGAAATAAGGATAAAATGAAATATGAGCGATAACGAACTCAAAGTGAAGTGCAAGCGTACAAAAACAAGCCCAGATGAGTACGAAAATCATTATATAAATAGGACTCATCACACCCCCAGACTTAACTGTTTGCGCGTCCCGAGCAAACAAAACCTAAGCAGACGGGGAAAATGAACTAGCTAACAAAGAAATTGCAAAACAGAGTACCATGCGAAGTCGCATGCTCGCGTGCATAAAAATAAAGTAGAGGAAATTTTTAAGTATACAAAATATTTTATATTTTTCACAATGCGTATCAAAAATTTATTATTACTCAAAAGTGGAATCACGGTGAATCATCCGGTCCTACGCAGGGAGAAAGTAAACAGGCCACTAAGGTGAGCATTGCCGAAGGCCGGGGCTCAAGATTACCCCCAAAGGAATCCACCAATGTCGGAAACCATAAGCTTGCCCGTTCGCACTCTCTCCACGGCACTAGTCAACTCAAGCGCAAGTCCGTAGGACTTTGGGTAATAATGGGGCTTGGGTTACGGTGAGGAAAACAAGGATAAACATGAAGGGTATGCACCTAACCCAAATGAGCTAACGTACAAAACTAGTACCCGCTGCCCACAAAATAAACACGGGTGCACCACACCCCCAGACTTAACTTTTACTAAATGGGTGTGTGCACCGCCTACTCCAAATCCAAATCATCTCAAATAAAGATTTTCAATCAAACTTTTTCTTTCTCTTTTTCTTTTCTCTTTTTCTCTTTTTCAAATATTTTTCTTTTAAATATTTTCTTTTTCTTTTTACAAAATCAGCACATTTTTCTTTTGGGCACAACCACATATCACAAATACGAATCACCACATCACAACCCAACATAAAATGTAAACTACTAAAGCTCGAATTGGGTGTGCGACTAGGATCGCCTATGATGCTTTGGCGAATATAGTGGAGTTAAATCAAAAGGAAGGGTAGGCACAAAGGGGCTAGCAAGGCGATATTAGGAATGGGTACAAAGCTCAACCGGGCCAAAAGGTGGCCTACATCACTCTCACGCTAGACTAACCGTGTACCAATGCTTCAAGAATAGCTTGGGGCAAGTTCTTAGCAACCGAGAAAGATAATCCTTCCTCCCGACTCAAGCAATACGAGTCTAGTGGCGGCTACACACATTCCTACGCTACCGTTTGATTCACACTGGATTCACCAACTTTTGAGTAGAATAAGAAATATTTACGCAAATAGAAAAATATAGAACTATAAGCATACGAAAAAATTAAATCTATACAAATTTCTATACAAAACGAGAGCAGTTGACTAGAAACACAGCAAGACCAACATTTTACTCCGTCACACAATCCTAAACTAGCACAGAAATTTTCCAAATCTAACAAAGATACAAGTTCAACTCGTGGCACGCTAACAGCTAAGCTCGCGCTCATGTGGGTGCAGTGGTGTGCGATGCAATGAACATAAACAAAATAAAATACGAAAAGCTTCTAGTATGCAAAAGAAATGTGCACGTGCAAAAGGTAAACATGCTCTCCCCTAGACTTAAACTAAACAACACATCAAATGATAGAGAAATTAAAATCAGAATGAGCTAAGGGAAGAGGTTACCCAATGCTCAGCTAGTGAGCATACCAGAAGACGCGTGGAAAGTAGCAGCAGGCCCGCCAAACGAAGAATCACAACCTCGCCAATGCGTAGTTTCCATGAATACCTACAGGGGTGAGCTCTGCAAAAACAAAAGAAAAATATACAAAAAGAAATACTAAACTAAACTAGACATAAAAAAAGAAAAATGCAGAAAATGAAAGATAAGCACTGGGGTTATTGTCATCCCAGCACGACTTATTAAATTCTAAACAGTTCTAGCTAATGGGCCTATGAAATAGAAAATGCACAGGTAACTGTCCTAATATCCGTGTCGGTAACGAGTACCGATACGGCGATAGAGCAGTTACCCGTCTACCTAGATAATAATACCTGAAAAGCTCAGGTAGAGGAAGCAGGAAATAAGATGAGGAGGCGACCTGGTCCTCGCTCATCTCATCACAAAAAGAATCCTGGCCTAGCAAGGTATCGTCCACCACAAGCTCGTTGGGGGCGAAGGTGAAGGTAGAGGCTTCAACTGCAAAAGGAGTAGGAAACTCCTCATGCAAGCTGAGGCACTCGCCGACAACCTGAGCGCAAGGCTCAATGTCAACCCAACTCACCTGCAGGGAGTCAACCCGCACAGGCGCAGAAGGAGAAGGGGGGCCAAGGAATAAAGGAGAAGAAAAACTAAAAGAAGCGGAAATAGGGAGAGTGATCCCGGAATCACTCTCAGCAGGATCCAAACATAGATCACTGTCGGCGTCATATGAGTCATGACGATGGGGATCTGAGAATAGGAGGTCCTCGGTGGTGGTTTGGATCCCCTCATCCAACAAGGAAGTAGAAACCTCCTCACCGTCAAGGATTTCCTCATCACACCTCAGTACGTCACGGAGTTCCAAGACATAGTACTCACCATTGATGAGAATAATGTCCTCGTCACACCATGGCGCATCCACATGTTCCCGATTCTCACAGGGCACAACATCATCTACCGACTCACTAGAAAGGGGAGTAGGTAATTCATGCAAAGAAAGCGGAGGAGCAACATCATCAGAGATAATATGCGCAGGTTCCTCCGGGGGTGAATCAAAAATAGGGGAAGAAGGCACAAGGAGAGAAGGTGTCGCAATGTCGTCGCACTGACTAGTGGAAGGTCTGATGGGTGTATCCACAGCAGTCCCCCATAGATAAGGTGGTACTACGGATACATCATCAGAATCAGAAGGAGCGGCCATTTGAGAGGTGGATGAGACGATCTGGATATCCGGTTCATCATCCGCCTCCATCTGGCGCTGAAATTCTGCGCAATCTTTCAACACATGGTCGGTGCTATGACAACACAAACACCATTTTCCATTACCCCAAGGTCCAAAAGGGACCGGGGAGGAATATGAAAAAGGTGGAGGCGGAGACGAGTAGTGACCATAAGACTGTGGTACCGTGTATGGAGTACCGTGAGACAGCGGCGCTGCATACATGGGACCATGAGAATTATACTCAGTACCGTCAGTGGGGCACTAATCACTACCATGCCCATAATCCCCGCACCAATGGCACTTGATATACCAATTTGAATACATGGTGCAATAGAAAAGAATTCACCACAAGAAATTTTCTAAGCAGAAATTAAATACTCGCAAGCAAATAAAGAGTGGAACAGCCTGCTATAGCAAAATAAAAACTAGAAAGGGAATAAAAAAAACAACAACTAAAAACCAAAACAAAAATAAAACATGAAATATACAAATGGAAAGGGCAACTATCTCAAATCTTCCTCTCCAAAAACTCAAACGACTGTGTTCCCCGACAACGGCGCCAAAAACTTGATGCGTGGAAAATACGGCAAGCGCACCGGTCACACAAGTAATAAAGTTTGGGAATAAATCCCCGAGTGTCGGTCTCTTGAGGAACACAGTAAGGGATGAGTTAATGTCGAGGAGGACTTGAGATTGAAGTCCTCGGGTTGGCTCAAAAGGGGGGGGGGGTTTGATTGTTGCGGAAACAGGAAGTAAAATCTACAAGCTACTCCTATGCAACGCCGCTATACGATGCTTCGCCAGGCGGGATGGAAACTACACGGGCCGCTATGCACCGAATCGCTTGGCGGATGGACGAGTAGGTTAGCGGATGAGGTGGTTAGAATGGCGGAATGAGGGTCGTGAGCACCTCTTCGCAACGCACGCCACTAGCAATTGCTAGTGCGGCAAGGGTGGATGGTGGAGGATGGAATATGGCGCACCTCAAGTAAATATAACAAAAACACTAACTCACATAGACATGAATAAGAGTAAATGTTAACTACAAATAAACATTCTTCATTAATACATGGAAAATAACTAAGCTAACAACAACAAGAGGAAGAGGTGTGCGAATCGACCGAATCCGAAGCCTTATTGAGGGTTCACGGTTGGAATCCCGGGTTGTCTATCCGAGTCCAAGCTCGGTCCTCAACTGCGTCCGGGGTAGAGGAGGCTGTCACTGACTCCTTATGGACCCGTCTTCTTCATTGAAATGACCCGGTAGATTGCGGCTCCAGCTCCTCCTAGTTTGATGGAGAAAGCTCGGTCAAAACTTCGCTTGAATCTTGGGGATGAAGGAGGAGGCCGAGGGGATGCTCTGGCTTTGATTTTGCGTTGAAGGCTTGCCCGGAGCAACTCCCTATGGTGGAGGATGATGGAGGGCGGCGAAATCCCTCTTCGGAGCAGAAAACGGCGGAAAAATCGCAGAAAGGGGCGATCTTCCGAAATTAGGGCGGAACCTACGTATTTATAGAAAGCAGAATAAACAGCGCGCACGATCACTGGCGCACGACCATTGATCGTATGCCCTGTGGCCAGTGATAGTGTGCAAAGGCCAGGCAGAACTCCAGGAAAAAGTGGAATCAACGCGCACGATCGGTAGCGCATGACCAGTGGTCGTGCGCACTGAAGTCAGTGGTCGTGTGATTGCCCCGACAGAACTTTGGAAAGTGGGGAATAGGTACGCACGATCAGCGGCGCACGACCAGTGGTCGTGCGCAACAAAGCCGATGATCGTGCGCAGTAAACCTGTTTCCAAATAATCCCGGGACACACACACGACCCCTAAACCCAGCACTGATATGCGCAGACATTCCAAACAAGCACAGAACGGAGTACAATAATAGAAGAACACAAAATAAACACAACCACGGGCCAAAAGTGCACTTCCTAAAGAAATAAGGATAAAATGAAATATGAGCGATAATGAACTCAAAGTGAAGTGCAAGCGTACAAAAACAAGCCCAGATGAGTCCGAAAATCATTATATAAATAGGACTCATCATGATTCTGGCACTTTGGCATTGAGTCCATTGAGTCCACTCAACGCCTTTCGACAAATCTGGCATTCGACATTGAGTGTGTTGAGTGCACTCAACTCCATTCATTGAGTATGACACAAAAAGCATTGAGAGCATTGAGTCCACTCAATGCCTTCGCAGAGTCAAGCGTTGATTCAACTGAGGAAGGCATTGTGTTCGTTGTTTATCCTATGGATACTCGACGATTCGTCGAGTATATGATGATACTTGACAATTCGTCGTGTATGCTATAGATACTCGACGATTTGTCGTGACAAGGGTTGTCTGGCCGAAATTCTGGATTATAAGTCCTGGGTCTGCATACAGCGATGCGGGCTGTCTTATTTATTCCTTGACGTATAAATAGGAAGTTTTAGGGTTTCTAAAGTATGCGATTCATTCTGTCTAAGCACACGAACCATTACTGTGCAAAAACAGGATAACCCTAGAAGGATGACGGAAGCCGTTCCGCCAATCCCGTCGCTGTCGCCGATCCCAATTCGGGCAAGTGTCGTCGCCGCCTCTCCTAAACCAGATCTAGTAGTCTGTGGAGATGCAGAGTGTACTCTCCCGACCTAGTGCTTGTTTTACAAGTAGCTACGGGTTCTCCTGATTGTGTGGATTTTCTATAGAGGCACGATAATAATTTATGCGCTCAGGACTCGAGCCGCTAAGTGGCCGGCTGATTTTTTTGGAGCATCTAGGTTGAGTATCGAGTCAATGCCACGAAGGTATTTTTATTTACATCAAGTTTTACTTCTTGATTCATGAATATTGCCAGATCCGAATTTCCTTTTGGGTTTTCCTTGTTCCTTTTCCGCTGTGCATAAATTGTTATATTATATAGGTAAAACACAATAGTGGTATCAGAGCCAGGTTCGCGGCAATATTCAATGTTTCAGAATTTGCTATATCTATGACATGTAGATTTAGATATTTTAGATGTGTTCTAAAATTCCAAAGTGTATTCTTGGAACCCCCACCAAGAATGCATGTGAATTCTTTGTTGCTACTCCTTAACAGTAATCGTCACTCTAGCTGGTTTGTGAAACCAAGTATGTGGTAGATTTTGAATCTCACATAGAGAGACCAGCTTGTCTACTATGTATGTGGAGTTTGTGTTGATCATGTCCAATGCATATAAATCTGAAGATTTAGAAGTGTTCTAGATGTTCAGATTTAGCCCAGTTCATCAAGTGTTGGTGATTTCCTTGTGCACATCGAGGATTCATTTGGATTCTAATTGTTGTTGTTTCATTCTATGTATGTGCACACTGGTTAATTGTTAACCATGATTAAGTGTTAAACAATAATCTAAAACCCCTTATAAGATTTTAAGTATTTTGATGCCTTCCGATGGATGACATTCTTCCTACCTCAATCGATGAAGTGTGGGCTTGCCAAAGCAAGGTGCATTAATCTATCTTGGTAAGGGTGCGAACGGATAATTGTGATATCCCACAGTCAATACCAGGTCAAGATTAATTGGGTGATCTCAAAGGTTGAGTGCCCAAAGGCATAGGATTGGCATGCACCATATGATGGATGCGAATAAAGAGTTATTCACCAGTCATGCAGGAATTGCATTGTGATGCAATTGGCAAGCGTTGCCTACCTAAATAACTGCATTGTGAGAAAAGCCAAAGCTGACTCATAGTGTTAGTGAAATATGGATCTTGTCCACTAAGAGGGTTACTCGTATAAACTCTCTGAATTGATATTGAGGGTTATTAGTTTCATAAAAATAGTGAGAGTTATATTGATTAAAGTCCTTATTGAAAGAACAAAATGTATTTTGAAATATAGTACTGATTTTACTTTGCATTGATCCTTATAGAATTTCCATGGTAAGTGGTTCACACTCCACCCTGTCCCTCAGAGCCATCCTTGAGAATGAAAATCTGAGTGGAACTAATTATTTGGACTGGTATAGGAGCTTGAGAATTGTTCCCAAGCAAGAGCACAAGCTCTTTATTTTGGAACAGGAATCCCCTAAAGTGCCTGTTGGGAATGTGTCTGGTGCTAATAAGGATGTTTATAAGAAGTATCTTGACGACTCCTTAGACGTCGAATGTCTCCTGCTGGCAACCATGAAATCTGAGCTCCAAAAGCAACATAAGAACAAGGGTTGCAAGGAAATCGACGAGCATCTCAAGAAAATGTTTCTCAAGGGTAAGCTTGTCAAGAGAGGTTTTATGTCACTAAGGCGTTGTTTAAGTGTAAGATGGGAGCTCGGGACCTAGTAGGTACTCACATACTCAAGATGATTGGGTATATAGAGAACCTCAAGCGATTAAGCTTCCCTATGGGTAAAGAGTTGGCCACATACCTGATCCTGTAATTATTTTCGGACAGTTATGAGCAATTTGTCTTAAACTATAACATGAATGAAACAGACAAGACACTTTTCGAGCTCCTATGCATGTTGCAAATTTCTGAGATCAATATAAAGAAGGCTAAGCCTTCTTGCCCCATACCGATGGTGCATAAAGTCAAGGGCAAGTCCAAGGGCTTCAAGAAGATGAAGGTATGACCTAAGTCTTCTTTGGAGCCCAAGTCTTCATCACTAAAGAAGAAGGGCTCGGAGAAAGAAGGGAAATACCACCACTGTGGCAAGGATGGTCATTGGAGGAGGAATTTTCCTTCGTACATTTAGGGTCTGTAAAAGATGAGGGGAGGTGTGACTCTCGCTTCAAGTATCTATGTTATAGAGATAAACATTTCTGCTCCTTTATCCTGGGTATTGGATTCCGAATGTGGTTCTCACATTTGTATAAATGTGTAGGAACTAGGAAAGAGATGATTGCTGAGTAAAGGGGAGGTGGACCTGCATGTTGGTGATGAAGCAAGAGTTGTTGTTGTCATCGTGGGTGTTTACCATCTTTCTTTGCCCATTGGGCTTGTAATTGAACTTGATAATTGTTATTATGTTCTTTCCATAACTAGAAATATTATATCCATTTCATAATTGGACATGATTTGTTTTTCTTTTATTATTAAGAACAATTGTTGTTCGATATTTAAGAATGATGTTTGTTATGGTATAGCCCAAATGTTTAATGGTTTATATGTTTTGAAATTAGACCATAAGATCTATAATAAAGAAAATACTAAAAGACTAAAAACGAATGACTCGAACCCTACGTACCTTAGGCATTATCGTTTGGGCCATATAAATGAGAAACGCATATCCAAGCTCCATAGAGATTGACTTCTAGACTCATTTGATTATGAATCATTTGAGAGATGCGAGTCTTGTTTGTTAGGCAAGATGACTATGGTCCCTTTCACTGGTTTCAATGTGAAGGTTGATGATCTCTTGGGTATAGTACATAGTGATGTATGTGAACTCATGAGTTATATAGATAGAGGTGGATATTTCTACTTTGTTACATTTACTGATGATTTCAGTTGATACGGATACGTGTATCTTATGAAGTGCAAATCCGAAACCTTTGAAAATTTCAAAGAGTTTAAGAACGAAGTAAAGAACTAATTGGGTAAGAAGGTTAAAGCACTCTGATCTGATCGAGGTGGCGAATACCTAAGTCATGAGTTTCATGATCATTTGATAGAGTGTGGTATTGTATCACAGCTCACTCTACCTAGAACACCACAACTTAATGGTGTGTCTGGGCAGAGGAATCATACACTGTTAGACATGGTGCGATAAATGATGAGTCATGCAGATCTGCCTGTTTCCTTTTGGGGTTTTGCTCTAGAAATTGCTGCTTTTACACTAAACCGTGCTCTAATGAGAGCGGTTCTGAAGACACCATATGAGATATGGAATGGGAAGTATCCTAATATGTCATTCATTAAGATTTGGGGCTATGAGGCATACGTGCGACATCAAATGCCTGACAAGTTGGAACCCAAGTCATATAAGTGTTATCTTGTGGGGTTTCCTAAGGAAACAAAATGGTAATATTTCTACCTATTATCTGAGGGCAAAGTGTTTGTCGTGAGGACTGGTGTCTTTCCTGAGAAAGAGTTCTAAGTATAAAGAATACCAGGGTAGAACTTGAAGAAGTTCAAGAACCACAAACTGTGAATGAACCAGAATTTGAACCTGAGCTTGGACTACAAGTTGTTGTAGTTGGAGAGCTTGCTCAGGAAACACAAGTTACACGTAGATCTGGTAGACTAAGCTTTGAGCCTGAGAGATATGGATTTCTCGTGTCTCAAATAGGTGGTGTGTTGCTCATGGATCATAGTGAAGAGCATACAACCTACCAAGAGGCTATAAGTGGACCAGACTCCGAGAAGTTACTTGATTCCATGAAATCTGAAATGGACTCCATGTATGAAAACTAAGTATGGACCTTGGTGGAACCACTTGAAGGGGTGCGACCCATAGGGTGCAAGTGGGTCTTCAAGAAGAAGATCGACATGGATGGGAATGTACAGACATTTAAAGGGTGACTTATGGCTAAAGGTTTCAAGCAAATTCAGGGTATTGACTATGATGAGACTTTTTTCCATATTATCATGGTTATGTCCATCAGAATTCTGCTTGCTATTATTACATATTTTGACTACTAGATCTTGCAGATGGATGTCAAAATAGCTTTCCTAAATGTAAACCTCCTTGAGGAAGTGTATATGACACAACCTAAGGGTTTTGTATCTTCAGGTGAAGCCACTAAAATATGCAAGTTGCGGAGATCCATTTATGGATTAATATAGGCTTCTCAAAGTTAAAATCTTCGTTTTGATGAAAAGATCAAAGAGTTTGGTTTTATCAAGAACGAGGATGAACCGTGTGTTTACAAGAGGATTAGTGGGAGCATTGTTGTCTTCCTGATATTGTATGTAGATGACATACTAATGATCGAGAATGACAAATAGACCCTACAAGTTGTTAAAAACCACCTAGGGAGCTGCTTTTCTATGAAGGACTTGGGTGAAGCGACTTATATACTTGTTATTAAGATCTATGGAGATAGATCAAAGAAGTTGCTGGGTTTAACACAAAGTACGTACATTGATAAGGTGTTGAAATGGTTCAGCGTGCTTGAGTCCAAGAAAAGATTCTTACCCATATCTCATGGTGTGAGTCTCTCTAAGGACCAGTGTCTTAAGTCTTGTGAAGATAAGGACCGCATGAAGTTGATTCCATATGTTTTGTCAATTGGGTCAATCATATATGCAATAATATGTACAAGACCTGATGCCTCTTATGCCTTGATCATGACTAGCAGGTATTAGTCTGATCCCACTGAAAGTCACTGGATAGCCATCAAGAACATCTTGAAGTACTTGAGAAGGACTAAAAATGCATTCTTGGTATTTGGCGGAGAGGAAGAGCTTGTTGTAAAGGGTTACACATATGCTAGCTTCCAAACTGATAGGGACGATTCAAAGTCTCAGTCAGGATTCATATTTTGCCTAAATGGAGGTGTTGTTAGTTAGAAGAGTTCCAAGCAGGAGATAGTTGTCGATTCTACAACTGAGGCCGAGTATATCGTTGCTGTAGATGCAGTGAAGGAGGCTGTATGGATTAGGAAATTCTTCGGCGAGTTAAATGTAGTTCCTAGCATTGTTCATCTTGTAGATATCTACTATGACAACAATAGTGTAATTGCACTTGCTTTGAAACCTAGATCTCAACATCTCTCCAAGCACATACTTCGGCAGTTCCATCTATTTCGAGAGATTGTCGATCGAGGAGATGTGAGCATATGCAGATTGCTGACTAAGGAGAACTTTGTGGATCCACTGACAAAGCCTCTCGCACAAAGAAAGCATGATGGTCATGTTGGACCTATGGGTATACGATACCTTAATGATCAACTCTAGTAGGAGTCTTGTAGATTGTATGTTTGTTGGCTATAATATTTCATTTGATGAATAAAGTATTGTATGCATTTCATTTATATATTTTGACAAGTTCTGTTATTGTGTTATTAATTCTATTGTGATAGAATAGTTAACTAAAATAAATGTCCTTAGAATGTTTGCTTCCATAGGAGTCAAGTTGTGACTTGAAAGTGAGAGCCTATGATCTAAGAAGCTTCATTCTTAAAAGGTCCCTGGTCGTTGTATCATCTTAAAAGCTAAAGGCGATGATGATACCTTTAAGACAAGCATGTGCGTTGACTGATGTCCCGTCCTCACAGGTCATGATATTGTGTTATCAAGTCATCATATGGGTACTTGTTATGAACAAGTTGTACTGGACAGACCCACCATGAGAATACTTTGTGGATTATTGTATGAACGTGTCACAAGTATGGCTCAAGTGGCAATAGTGTTTGTGGTCCTTTGACTTGAAGTCACATCATTCATCGAGCGAGGAAGAGCGTGCTTTGATGCTATCAAAATTCAAGTCTTGAGATAGTTGGATGATAAAGGTGGTTATTGGGTACGTTACGAATCATTTGGGTGTTTGCGTGTTAGTAGAGACGAGATTTGTCCTCCTTTATGACAGGAGATGCATCCATGGGCCCCTTGATGGAATGAGATAGAGAAATACATGGTCATGCTTGGTTGAGTCAATATATAATATTGGGCTCACCAATTTTTGGAAGTCCATTCTAGATCAGGAAACTGAGATTTAATAATTATGAGGGTGACACGGTCTATACCTCTAGTTCTATCCAGATGTAAGGGACGAAGAGACATGACAACATTGAAACATTAGTCACAATGGCTTTTGAGTTTATTAACTCTTACTGTTTGGGGAGAAATGATGTACTGCTAGATGCCGTATTTTGATTCTTTTGTCATCATATTCATTGATGATATTTTTGTCTATTAAAGGAAAGATAAGGAACATACAGGGCACTTGGCCTTAGTTTTGGAGAAGCTAAAGGAGCACTATATGTTTGCTAAATTTAGTAAGTGCGAGTTTTGGCTATGAGAAGTTTCCTTCTTGGACCATATTATTAGTGGTGATTGACTAGCTATAGATCCGACCAAGGTGTGTGTCGTGAAGGAGTGGTCGTCTTTGAGGTCAGTGACTGATGTATGAAATTTTTCCGGACTTTTTGGGTATTATCGCAAGTTCGTAGAAGGATTTTTGAGGATTCCCTTATTCTCACTGCTCTGACGAAGAAAGGGGTGCATTTTCTGTGGGCACCCAAGTGTGAGGCTGCATTTGAAGAGCTGAAGGACCGTCTTACCTCCGCGCCAATCCTTGTCCCTCCATCTGGGATGGAAGGATTTCATATTTATATTGTTGCCTCCTATCAAGGCATGAGGGTGGTATTGATACGATACAGGCACGTGATTGCGTACGCTTCTAGGCAACTTAAGAAGCATGAAGTGAATTACTCAGTGCATATTTGGAGCTGAGAGCAGTGGTCTTCGCTCTAAATATTTTGAGGCACTATCTATATGGCATCCACTGCGAGATCTTTTTAGATCATAAGAACTTGAAATACATCCACACGCAGAAAGATTTGAACTTTAGATAGTGGTGGTGGCTGGAGTTTTTATATGATTATGAGTTTACATTGAACTACCACCCCGGGAAGGCGAACTCGGTGGCGGATGCTCTAAGCAGGAAGACACCTGCGTCAAGCCCCGAGTCTCGATTAATGGATATGAAGTTGTCTCAAGTGCTGGAAGAGATGGAGATTATGCTGTTATCTATGGCTTGTGTTGGGCAAATTGACCACAATATCCCAGATTTGAAGATGGCCCACAAGTCAACAATATACACAAACTTGCATTTAATATATTTCTAAGTTATCATGTGCAGGGTATTGATAATGAAGTGATTAGACAGGCCGTGAGTATCAGAAGTATGGCTGGAAAGAAGTCAGCATGGTCAAGGAAGACAAGAAATTAACTAAGTACAAATGTGTTGTGTGACTACTGATCACTCAATGCCAAAGGCAAAAAAGCATTGTCAGTTTGACTCTCACTCAAAGCCTCGGTGGAGAAGTGGTAAAATCTGTCTAAGTACAAAGCGTTGAGTGAAGGACTTACACTCAATGCCTTCTCAAAGAAATTTGCCTAAGTACAAAAGCATTGAGTGAAGGACTTATACTCAACGCCTTCTCAAAGCAATTTGTCTAAGTACAAAAGCGTTGAGTGAAGGACTTACACCTAATGACTTCTCAAAGAAATTTGTCTAAGTACAAAGCGTTGAGCAAAGGACTTACACTCAATTCCTACTCATAGAAAATCTGACTAAGTATAAAAGCAAATAGTAAAGGACTAAGACTTGACATCATGTCAATATAAGGTGTTAAAGGACACAAGCGTCGAGTGAAGAACTTTCACTCCATACCTTAGCGTTAGGTAGAATTTGGCTAAGTACAAAAGCATCAAGTGAAGGTCATTCACTCAATGCTTCTAGAGTTAAATATCAAAGCTTTAATTCGTCAAGACATATGGGATCACTCAACGCCTGTACTGATCCAAAAAGAATTCTAAGTTAATTGGCATCGTGTCAAGTCTGCTTACATCATCCTTAATTCAAATCGACGCAAATCGCGTGCTAAAAGACAGAAACCTTCGTATTGTTTGAGCAATGATATCCTGAGATAAATCAACCATTAAATCCGACTATGCCACTTTCCAAGGGGGGATATAGACGTTGATGATGTATAAAAGTGAAGTGGGTGGCATTTTTTGAGAACTTTTTCTGTGAGAACTTTTGTCAATCTTTCAAAACCCTAATCTCACAAAAGTAGGCTAGCAGAGCAGATATTATTTCTGGTTGTATTCAAGTCTGATATACAGAAATGTTATCTTTCTCAAGCTTGAAGAAGAAGATGAAGAGCTCTGCAAGGATTCAACATAGTATAGGCTGAACCAAATTTGAAGAATCATCTTCCTATAGCTGTGCTGAAGAAGGGTTGTCTGTTGATTCAGCCAAAAAAGAAGACTCGGAAATTTTCTTGAGTTAGATTCTCAAACATTTATTCTATCTCATAGGATCTTACTGAGATCTGAGTGTAGGCCTAGTTTATAAAGACTGAGTGTAGGACTGAGAGCAGTATGAGTTGTAAGAGTATGAAACACTCTGAGTTGTATGATCCTGAGAAGGATCTGAGGTAGGTCTTGCGCCTGAGGTTGGATCTTTGTAAAGATCTGAGGTAGGAGACCAACTGGGTCTTTAAGGTGTAAGAGTTGGAAGACTATAAGTTATAGGGTTGTCTAGCCTGAGTTGGGAGACTAGTTATTGTCTCTAAGTTATGACTATGATCAGTTTGTGCTATAGGAGTGTAGAGCACTCTGAGTTGTAATATCTAGGGAGGGATCTGAGGTGTAAGATCTTATTGATCTGAGTTCTGGATGAGTTGGCCAAATCTAGCTCACAACTAGATAGGTGAAGTTGGAAAGTGGATGTAACCTTGATAGAGGAACCACTATATATTATGTGTTGTATGTGTTCTTGAAAGTTAACCATCTAACATAAATATACAACAAGATCAACTTTAAAAAGATAAAAAAGATTCAAAAAGAAACCTATTCACCACCATCTAGGTATTTATCTAACCTTAAAAGACTTTCAAGTTGTATCAGAGGGTGGTTGTTTAATAAATACCTAATAGTCCGAATAAGATCTCCAAGGGTAGAAGAAGTATATCATCATAAATTCTGGTGAGAACCATAAAGAAATCAGTTCCATGAAGCTTCCAGTATGCAGAAAAAAAAAACTTTGGAATATGGAAGGAAAGAGTAAGGCTGTTTATGGAAGCCTCAGACCCTAGGATCTTCATTATAGTGGAAGAGGGACTTTTCATTGCTATGAAGATCTAAGCTATTGATGCCAACATCAAGACTCCAAAGAAATATTCAGAAATGACAAAAGATGCGGTGGTATTGGCCACTATAAACAAAAGGGCCCATAACATCATAGTGAGTTCCATTGATGACTCAACCTTTCCGAATCTTATTCACTATAAGACTGCAAAGGAGATGTAGGACTCTTTGATTTATTATATGGAAGGGACTGATGAGATAAGGGATGACAGGAAATCCCTTCTTAACTAGCAGTACGAGGCCTTCAAATATGGCAAGAAGGATTCTATAGCAGAGTGCTATGAGAATTAATTCAAGATTATGAACAATCTGATAACTTATGGCACACAGTTCTCCAATTATGTGTTGAATGATAAGTTCTTGATATCACTCAACAAAGAGTGGGACATCAAGTTCTATGTTATAAGGTAGGTAGGAACCTTGGCCACCACACTGCCACAAAATCTGTTTGGCAAGTTGTTGTCACATGAACTTCAGTTGAACTCCAAACAGGCTGAAGAGGATGCTGCCAAGTCTCTCAGTAAAGAAAAGACTATGGCTTTCAAAGATGAAATTTCTAGGAAGAGCAGGGAGAAGACTCCTCCCCAAAGAAGGGTTGCTGAGTCAGAAAGCTTTGATCCCAGCACATCAGGAGAAGAACTGTCTAAAGGAGAACTAACCTTGTTCTCCAAGAAGTTCAAAATGATGATGAGCAGAAGAAGGCAATAGAAGAATAAGGGCTCATCTAGTTCTAGCTCTAGAAAGCAACAAACCAACCTGGAAAAGTCCAGAAAAGACCCCTCTAGGGACAGGTTTGAATCTAAACAGAAAGTCCACTTTAAAATTGATGTGGTTTGTTACTACTGCAATAGGTCAGGACATGTCATTTCTAACTATCCTGTTAAAGGGAAAGAGAGTAGGAGGTCTGATGATAAGTGATATAGTAAATACAAAATGGTTGATAAGGGCTTATTATTTAAGAAGAAGTCATGCTTGTTAGAAAGTGATTCCGAGACATCAGAATCTAATGATGAAAAGGCATACATTGGTCTAATCTCAATAGAAGAAGATGTTAATCATCTTATTGCCAAGGTGGGCATAAGGGCGCCACTGTCCTCTACTGATAGTGACTATGAACAGCCTCATAGACACTACTGAAGAAAATTTGGATAATTCTAATCCTGAACTGGTAATCTCTCACCCGATCTCTCCTTCTGATTTTTATTATGAGACTTGCCCAGATTCTGAGGGATCCTCTTCATCTAATGAGGGGGATAGATCAAGACCTTGTTGGATCATATGGCCAACCTTAAGGGGAGGGGGTGGATAAGGTTTTATGCGTTAATTATAAAATTCAAATTATTTTGATCCATAAGAACTAGTTTTGGACGCTACAGCGGGGCACTAGCTTGCTAACACCCTGCGGTAGGTCACAGACCCCGCTTTCCTGGCCAAATTTCCCTTTGGATAAATACACCCCCTTCAAAGATCCACTAGAAAGTAATGAGAATTATATACGCAGAAATAACAACACAGATAGCTTTATTCAAACAGATCAAAAAGTGTTTTACAATTACAAAAGTGTGATCTCCATGACGTTGAAGATCAGAGGTGGTGAAGGAATAAACTCTTTTGGTTTTCTATACCGACCAACTACTCGGACTGGTTGGCTCGCTCCCTTTCCCTCCAAGAAATGTCTTTGAGTCAGCTCTTCATCTTCACGTAAGGAAGTGCCTTAGAGAGCCCCGCTAGATCCCCTGATCTAGACATCCCTTCCCTAGGACGATTTCTCCCGGAATCCTCCCCGGCTTCTGACGACCTTCACCGGTTGATTTTCCTCACCATAAGAATAGTGCAAAGAGAAAAAAGTACAACACTTATAAAAGATTAAAGAAGAATTTAGATTGAATCTCCCTCAAGACGATTCCTCCGTTGAGCGATCTGTGACCGTTGCTTGAGATCATTGTGTGGATGCAACCGATCAACTCCTCGTAGTCGTTGATGTCTTTGGCTCGCCATAGTTCTTCGTGCGCGAATGGGAGGGAGGCGGTTTTCTCTTCCTTCGATAGAGATGGTGGAACGAAGTACATAGTGTAACGACCCTAGCGTATACGTAACAGCGTTACGACTCCGCTCTCCAGGCATCGCTGCCGGGCTGCAGCCCAAGCACCCCAACCCCTCTCCAGCCCATTGACGGGTTGTTGGTGGCCACAACCTCCCTTTGATGAGCGAACTCGACAGTTAAGGTTGGCCGTATGGGGACTTCCCAGGAGGTCACCCATCTCAGTACTACTCTCGCTGAAGCACGCTTAACTATGGAGTTCCTTCACTTCTCATCACCAGTTGAGCTGCAGCTTAACTGGTGATGAGAGTTGAAAGAACTCCGTAGTTAAGCGTGCTTGGGCGAGAGTAGTACTGGGATGGGCGACCTCCTTGGAAGTCCCCGTACGGTCTAACTTAACTATCGAGTTGGCTCAACAAAGAGAGGTTGTGGCCACCAATAACCCGCCAGTGGGCTGGAGAGGGGTTGGCGTGCTTGGGTTGTAGCCCGGTAGCGATGCCATGGGGGGATATGGGCCAAATCCCGGGTCGTTACACATAGGCAGCTACCAAATCGTAGGAAAGAAAGTTTTGAGTCTCTAATTGTCTACCTCTTTGGAAATCAGAAAACGAGATGCATTTTATATGTCTTTGTAAGAACAGGCTACCGCCGGAGGTAAGAGTTACGCCCGGCGGTAGGTCGATGCGCTTGATGCTGACAGCTTTCCTGTAAATTTTAAAAAATATTCAAAAAGAATATGTTGGGTACATTGGAAATTGTGTACCTGATTTGATGAAGTCCTTCCAACTCAATGATATACACAATATATGTATTTGATGTATGTTTAGTTTACTTGTGCAGGTTCTATGATTGAAGAAAAATAAACAAAATACAAAAATGTCTAGACACTAGTTGATTATCGATACCTTTGTAAGAGCAGTGTTGAGACTAGAAGTAAGCTGTGTCGACACTCAGGATTTGTGTCGACACACTTTACATAAGGTATGTCAAGACTGGACGCAAGCTGTGTCGACACCCAGAACTTTGGTCGACACCATCAATTAGACAGTCAGCTGTGTCGACTCTCAGGACTAGTGTCGACACATTTCACACCAACTGTGTAGAGACAAGAAGCAGGCAGGGTCGACACATATAAATTAGTGTCGACATAAATATAAGCGTAGTGTCGACACCCAGGACTAGTGTCGACACAATCAGCACTGAAGTATCAACACCTTCATACAAAATATTCATCCAAGTACATAATTCAAGCCAGAAGTTCTGACAACTGTCAGAACTGTCAGATGTCAGTAAATTTAATCGGGGCAGCCAGTTACCTTAGATAGAGTATATATAAGGTGTGAAGAAAGAAATAAGGAGCAATCAATTCACATATTTTTCTCCTAGATCTATCAAAGTTAACAGATAGAATTCTGAAGGTGGAGAGAAGCTAGATCGAGGATCAACTTCAAACTTCTACAGCCAAGATCAACCCTAACTTCTCCTTCAAGAAGCATTGAAAAAGCTAAGAAGGGTTGGATCTAATCCTTTACAGTAAGGATCAAGGGGAAGCTGATTCATCAAGATCTGTTAAAGAAATTGTCACCACTCTCTCTCTTGATGGGTGAAATTTCAGAACACATTATTTCTTTTCATAATACTATTTTGTAAGATCTAGTTATAGATCTGAGGGTAGGAGATTAAACTCTCTGAGTTGTTAGCCTGTAATATAAAGGTTGTGGTAGGGCTGAGTGCCTGAGGTAGGAGAAGAGGAAAATTCTTTGAGTTGTAGGAACTTAAGGTTCTGAGTTGTAGGGAAGGAATTTGCCTGAGAAGTAGGGGTGTGGGTACACTCTGAGGTAGAGTTCTTGGAGAGGAACTTGAGCTGTTGGATCTTTGTGATCTGAGGTAAGACTTTTATTGTCTGAGTTGTAGGAGCTAACTGGGCTCTGAGGTGTAAGATCTAAGGATCTAAGATAAAGAAAGAAGGAGTTTGGCTGAATCTAGTTTATTGCTAGATAGGCGAAGGGGGAAGTTAATGCACCCATAAATTCGGGAATCACTATAAACATTGTGTATTATGCTGTGCTGTGAATGATTTATTTTATGTTCAGTTTTTTCTTGTTTTCTATAACTGGAGTAATACTCATACAAAGTAAATCTCACTGGCTCAAAAGGAAAAATTAGCCAAGATTTAAATTAGACCTATTCACTCCCCTCTAGATCACTCTCAATCCTAAACAAACACTTTACAATTAGTATCAGAGGGAGGTTCACTGAAAAGGTATAACAGCCTAGTGAGAATCCAAAGCATTAATAGAGAAATAAAATTGAAAAATCATGCCTCAAAGAAAAACAATTCTATCAAACTCCTAGTCTGCTCTAAGGAAAATTTTGGGATTTGAAAGGAAAGAGTCAGACTATTCATGGAAGCTGCAAATCCAAGAATATATATCACTGTAGTTGAAGGACCTTTCATAACCATGAAAGTGTCAGTTCTTGATGCAAACATTAAGACACCTAAGACCTACATGGATATGGACAAGGATGAGATCATTTTGGCCTCTATGGATAAGAGGGCACATAATATAATTGTCAGTGTTATAGATGATTCTACATTTAAAAACCTGATTCATTATAAAACTTCTAAGGAAATGCGGGAGTCACTGATTGTTTATATGGAAGGGATTGATGAGGTTAGAGATGACAGAAAATCTCTATTAAACCAACAGTATGAAGCCTTCAGACAAGATATGAAAGACTCAGTGGTAGAAAGTTTTGAGAAGTTCTTCAGAATAGTGAACAACCTGAGAACTAATGGCAGGAGCTTCACAAATTAAGAACTTAATGATATGTTCTTGAGGTCCCTGAATAAGGAATGGGACATCAAGATCTGTGCTAATAGAGAAATGGGAAACTTATCTAATATATACCCCCAGGCTCTATTTTGCAAGCTACTGTCTCATGAGTTACAGCTTAATCTCAGAAAGTCTGAGGAAGACTCAACAAGAGCAGTCAATAGAGAAAAGTCCTTGGCCCTAAAGGCTGAGATTTCAATAAAAGTCAGAGAGAAATCAACTCTCTCAGAAAGACAAGATACAGTTTCAGAATATACAGAATCTTCCACATCAGAAGAAGACATGACTAAAGAGGAACTGTCTCTCTTCTTAAGTCAATTCAAGAAAATGTTGAGGGGAAGAAGGCAGGGAAGCTGGAAGGGTATAGCAGAGACACCTCTCTCAAGAAGACAAATCATCCAGAGAAACCTAGGAAAAAGAAATCTGGGGACATATATGGGTTTTCTCAGAATAAATATGTTAAAACTAATATTATATGCTACTGATGTAACAGGCAAGGGCATGTCATTGTTGACTGCCCAGCAAAAAGGAAGGAGAAAAAGGCTGAAAACTGGAAGACTGGACAACACAAGAAGGCTGACAAAAGCCTATTGGCCAAGAAACAGTCCGCACTACCAGATAGTGAGACTGATTCATCTAAATCAGAAGAGGAGGCGACTCTCATGGGCTTAATGGCAATTGAGGAGAGTCTAACAGAAGAAGTTCAGGATTGTCTAAGTCATGCTAAGGTAAAAATACTTTCTACTATTTGTGCCTCAGACTCTTATTCAACATCAGAAAATGAATCATGTTCACACTCTTCTAATAACAGTGAACTTGGTTCAGACTCTGAAGAAGACTTCAACACACTCATCAACAGATATGGGAAGCTGTTGAAGGCCTTGATTGCAAGCAAAGAGCTTGCTAAGGATCAGGCCAAAGAATTAGAGTCAGTAAGGTCAGTATCATTCTAATTTGAGAGGGTCAACATAAAGCTGGACCTTCAAAATCTAAAGCTCATAGAGTTAACAAATAAGATAGATAGTCTGTCTGAGACTATTGCAGAATAGGTCAAGACTGTCAAGGACCTGGAAGCAAAGATTATCCAGGAAAGAAAGCTCTTGACACAGTTCTCAAAACCCAAGTTTGTGTTACCTATCATAGATTCTTTCTCTGCACCATTTAGAAGTGGTGTAGGATATGTTAAGAATAAAAAATCATAAAGAAATCAGTACCTAAGGGTAACGCCCCAATGGGTCAAGTTAGGCAACCAGACAAGTATCTGACTTCTAACAGATGCTTGGGGTCATGTGTTCCTGGACACATGAGGTCAGAGTGCACCACCAGCAAGGTAAATAAAGAGCTTTGCGAGGAAGGACAAACATCTAATGGGTATAAGGCCTATATACCATCATAAAGGATGTTTAATCCAAGAAGCCAAGGAATTCTTGGATCTGGTCCCAGTGCACCACACCTACACCTCAAAGGTAAGGGTGTAAATGTTGCGCCACTACCTTGGAATCTGAATAACAAATCTAAGATGCCTAGAAGTACAACATCAAAGGTGCAGCCAAAGAAAATATATAACTGATTTGAGTGTTGGTGTTGTGGGAAGGTTGGGCACTTTGCCCTATATTGTTGGTACAATCCAACAACACCCTCATTTAATTCATAAACTCATCTAATCAGAAAGCATGTTGTGCTTCACATAGCTATGCCTAACAGGAACCAAGGCTCCAAAACTATTTGGGTGCCTAAGGTAAATTAATTCTGTGATTGCAGGTGGTTCCAAGTACCACAGGAATGCCAACATAGTACTTGGACAGTGGTTATTCCAGGCACATGACTGGAATAAGAAGTCAGCTAAGGGACTACACTTCAGTTAGGGTTGGACCAAAAATAATCTTTGGAGGTTCACTCTGAGGTACACTCTGAGGTAGAGTTCTTGGAGAGGAACTGGAGCTATAAGATCTTTCTAATCTGAGGTAAGACTTATATTGTCTGAGTTGTAGGAGCCATCTTGGCTCTGAGGTGTAAGATCTAAGGATCTGAGATAAAGAAAGAAGAAGGGGTTTGACCGAATCTAGTTCATTGCTAGATCGGCCAAGGGGTAAAGTGGATGTACCCATAAATTAGGGAACCACTATAAACCATTGTGTATTATGCTATGCTGGATGTGGTACTGTGATGTGAATGATTTTTTTTTATGTTCAGTTTTTTATTTTTTTTCTATAACTGGAGTAATACTCATACAAAGTAAATCTAAGTGAATCAAAAGGAAAAAATAGCCAAGATTTAAATTAGACCTATTCACCCCCCTTTAGGTCACTCTCAATCCTAAACAAACACTTTCAAAATATTTATCCACTTTTTGTGCTAGTGCGGCGCGGTAAGTATTTAACGCCTAGCGGTACTCTTATCGTCTCGATGAATCCATCTCGACGATCGTTGAGTGGGCTAGCATTGCGCGGTAAGTAGTTATTGCCTAGCAGTACTCCTGTCATCTCAACAAATCCATCCCGACGATCGTTGAGTGGGATAGCGCTGTATGGTAGGAAGATAGTGATGCGCGATAGCATCCCGAGCACCTTGCTAAAATAAATCCTCAGGCTAGTGCGGACGATAGATCTAGTGTGGCATGATAGCAACCCGAGCGCCATGTCAAATTGATTCAGGCTACCGCCCGGTAGTAATGGCTACCGCGCGGCGGTAGGTTCCAAAGGAGAGTTTTCTCACTTCGCTTGAACCTATAAACCTGCACACTCTACCAAACACAAGATATGATCAAATACAACCCGGGATTAGATATTGTCAAACTAAGGATATGTGAACCGACAACTCCAACAAACTTCCCCTTTTGATAATATCAAATCCCTTTCATGAAATATAGTAAATGAGATCCATGATACAACGTATATACGAGATAATCTTTAAAGATCAAGTTTCATGATACATATAACTTCCCCTACAGACGCACTCCCCCTATCTACGTGTACATAGTGTAACGAGCTCCCCTACATGTGAGCTTCCCTAACCCATGACTCATGAACATTCTAATCTCACCCTTTGATATTATCGAAAGGGGGCGGGCTAGACCAAAAAACACCATATGCATGGACGGGAGAAAATGCGGTATATGATGAGCGTGATAAAGATAGCAAACAGTGCACGTTATAAAAAGTGAATCGATACGCGAAATACAAAAGAGGTGACCAAACACAATCAGAGAATATAAAGCATACAGGTCAAATAGATAAGCAGAGTACACAGAAACAATTTAACAGAGTTTTCAGAGTAAACACAATTGGACATCACAGGTTAAACACAGCACACAACGATTTAGAGTACAATGCTAAGAGAGTTAAAGAGTAAAAACACTATAACATTGTAAGATTCAAGGGTAGAAATCATGTACTAGTACATACGTGCTATAGACATACAATGTAGTGTCAGTCCAATTCTTATGCATGGAAGCGTTAGACAAAGTAGTGATGTGTGAAAGTGTAGATACAAAAGAGAAAATATCAAGTAGAAATAACCTTCATTACATGTTTTATCTCAATAATTCATTATTTTATCATAAGATAAATAAAGTGAAAAATCACATCACGTTTCTATCTAAGTCATACCAAGACTAGAATAAGGGGCACTAAGCTTGAGGTTTAGTCTTTGCACAAGATCGAAACAATTCTTTTGACCAAAGTGTTCATCCTCATAATGCTCATAAAGACTTATTAGGAGGAATGAGTAGTGCTTGGGGGGTATCCTTGACACATGATTCAATAGTAGTCAGAGTTTCTTTCTCATTTATGAGTTTGTACTAAAAATTTTATAGTTTTGTTTTCAAGGACCTCAAATATATCGAAATCTACCCACATAGATAGATACACTTTAACTTATATATGCAAGACTAGACCACTAGAGATTTGGCCCAATGTTCTAACCTTTATATAGACACATATATATTGTGACATTGAGTATTCAAGTAATTTCTTAATGTGCTAGACACAATATCACGAGGTATAGCATGTAAGCGTATAATTTCTACAAGAGTGCTCCATCTAAGGATGTGTGACCAGTGTAAATCCATTCCGCTATCTAAATCCTCACACATACCTAGAGGCATATTCAACATACAATAACATGTCTAGTCGCACTCAGTAGATAAGCACATATAGATTTGACATATCATGATATAATTTGACAATGTTCATAGGGATTAACAATCCTAAATCAAACATTGTACATAATCGTTATGCTCTAGGTTCTAGCCAAGTGTGTCTTAAGAGTTAACAATCTGCAGTCTTATTTGTTATTTTAGATTTTAGAAGTTTTTTTTTATTTTCTGATTCAACAAAAAATAAACAAAGTAAACAACACATGCAAAACAAACGATAAAGAACAGTACATGTTTTTGGATTTTTAGTGGGATTTAATTCAAAAAATGTTTTGTTTTGATTTTTGGTAAAGACAACACAAAAAATAGAAGCAGAAACCAAAAATTAACGTACCGCCAACGCTAAGGCTACCGCGCGGCGATAACTCACAGAAATCAAGAAAAACAAAAAAAACGCCCCAATGACAGTTGGTAATACAGCATGACTAGGTAGGGAGATCAGAAATGCCCAGTTCGAGTCGAACTAGTGAGAAATGAGCATCTGGGAGGGGTTTTGTGAAGATATCAGCTAGTTGATCGTCAGTTCAAATGAAGCTTACTCTCACATTATCTTTTCTAATGTGATCCTGAATGAAATGATGATGACCGTCAATATGTTTGGAATGAGAGTGATGTACAGTATTTCGATTGACGGTCATCATCATTTCGAATGACGTTCATCATCATCCTGAAAGAAATCTGAAATCCTAGAAAATATGTTAGCTCTTCAACTATGCTCATTTCAAATTCGGATTGCATTAAAGTGACAATTTCTTTGCATAACTTTTCATTTGTGGCCCCAAAAATGATATGCATCCACATAAATTTGTAAAAGAATTAGATCGAGATTCTCGTGCTTCACAAACAGAGTGGTATCCGCACTACCCATCCTAAAGCCATGTTCTAAGAGAAAAGTCATTAGCCTATCATACCCAGCACAGGGTGCCTGCTTTAATCCGTACAAGGCTTTCACTAACTTGTACACATGATTTGGGTAGTCAGCATTCTTGAACCAAGGTGGTTGCTCGACATAAGCCTCTTCCTTAATATATCCATTTAAGAATGCACTCTTAACATCCATTTGATATAATTTAATTTGCTTATGACTTGCAAATGCCAAAAACAAACAAATGGATTCAAGACGTTCAATCAGAGCAAATGATTCCTCAAAATCCACACCCTCTATTTGTGAGTAACCGTATACCACTAACCTAGCTTTGTTTCTAGTTATCCTAGAGTCTTGATCAAGTTTTTTTTGTATACACATTTCAATCCTATAACTGGAAAACTATCAGGACGATCCACTAATACCCAGACCTTACTTCTCTCGAACTGGTTTAGTTCTTCATTCATATCCAGGAACCACGATTCATCCTTTAAAGCTTCTGAGATGTACTTGAGTTCAATTTCAGATAAGAAGCATAGGTTCGAGAAGGATTTATGCAAGGACAACTGAGTTCTAACTCCATGTGAGGGCTCTCCTATTACTAGTTCTCGTGGATGTTGCTTTAAGATATTTAGAGTGCTTGGAGGCCTATATCCGTATGCGTGAGTTGGAACATCACCCTCCACTTCTCTCTCCTCACCCTTATCTCCTAACTGCCCATCATCATCAACTTCCTCTTCATTTATCCTAGATTCTTCAGTTGGTGTATTTTAGTTAAAGTGCACTTGTGCCAATTCTTTAACAACTAAGGTTCTCTTATTGTAAACCCTATATACACGACTCAAACTCAAGTATCCTAAGAAGATGTCGAGGTCTGATTTTTTGTCAAATTTTATTAAGTAATCCTTAGTGTTTTGAATGTAACACGGGAAACCAAATACTCTAAAATATGATACAAAGGGTTTCTTATCAAAAAAATAGCTCATACGGAGCTCGCTTAAAAATGGGGTGAAGCATGACTCGGTTCATCACATAGCTTGCAGTGTTAACCGTTCAACCCAAAAATATCGAGGTAAGCTGAAATCGGTGAGCATTGTGAGTGCTAGTTCTTAAAGTGTACAATTCTTTCTTTCTACTACCACGTTCTATTGTGGAGCACGTGGGCGGAGAATTCATGCTTTATTCCTAGATTATTACAAAAGTTTGTGAAGACTTCATTCTCAAACTCTCCCCCATGATCTGATCGTATGCATTTTTTTTAGTTCCTTCCCATTTTGAAGTCTAGTGCATAAATTTGTGAATTCACTAAATATGTCAGATTTATTTGCAAGAAAGATCATCCAACAATAACGAGAGTAATCATCTATGAGAACAAACGTGTATCATTTTCCACCTAGACTACATGTACTAAGAGGACCAAATAGATCCATGTGAATGAGTTCAAGTGGTCTAGTCGTGGAAATGTCATTTTTTCTTTTGAATGAAGTTTTAACAAATTTCTCTTTTTGAAATGGAGCGCATAAGGAGTTCAAACTACTGCTAAATTTTGAGAGTCGGCAAACAAGTTTATGTTTTTATAGTTTGATAATTAGTTTACTTCCTTAGTGTCCTAGTCTCTTATGCCAAAGACCTAATTCCTCATTCTTGGTAACTAAGCATTACAAATCAGAGGTAGATATATCTTCAAAGCTAACAGTGTAAACATTATGAGTTCTATGAGAAGTAAGTAAAACACTATTAGTTTAGCATCTATAATCATGCAAGTATTTGTAGATGATTCAAATATAACATTCAGGCCTTTATCACATAGTTGACTAATTGAGATTAACTTATCCTTAAGTTCATCTACAAACAATACATTTGAAATTGAAAATGTTATGTTACCTATAGTGCTGATTCCAAGAATACGTCATTTGTTGTTGTCTCTGAATGTCACCATGCCCCCTTTTTCCTCTCTAGGCTAAGGAACTTGTCTTTATCTCCTGTCTTGTGCTTGGAATACCCAGAGTCCAAGTACCACAGATTCTCCTTGTCCTTAGCCTGCCAAGACACCTAAAAGGAAGATGAGGGTAAAGATCTGGTTACCCAAGTTTTCCCACACATACGATAGGTAGAAGACTTTGGTAGACAGACTTACATAGTTTTCTTGGTACCTTTCCTCAGACACGAGCCGAATGTGTGACCAAACCTTTGAGAGTTTGAACACAAGGTATAAGCAGTGGATTTTTCCTTTATCATGTTCTTAGAGCTCGTGCTTGAGGATGGGGATAGCCTTTCAGAATCATTGACCTTATTTTGTGATTTTTTTATAATTTGTTTTAGGCTTAGCTTGAAAGTGATTACCATTCGGTGGTAGTGTTAGACTTACGTATCCTAGTCCAAACTTTCAAGATCCATGATAATGTGCACCCAACAAAAAATTCAGAGATTTTTGCCCTATTCTAAATTTATGTATAGCATAGTTAAGATCATGGATCCTTGCACTCCTCACTCCTCCTAATAAGTCAAATACACCATGAGAATTGATATTATCAAAATGAGATATGTGAACTGACGTCAACCACCGAGCGGTAATCACATTCCAAAAATTTTAAATAGGGCAAAAATCTTTGAATATGTTGTTGGGAGCACAGTGTCATGGATTTGGGAAGTTTGGACTAGGATATGTGAGTACAATGCTACAACCTAGCAGTAATCACTCTCAAGCTAAGCCTAAAACGAATAATAAAAAAAATCACAAAATAAGGTCAATAATTCTAAAAGGCTATCCCCATCCTCAAGAACGAGCTCTAAGAACATAATAAAGACAGCATCCTTTGCTTACACTTTGTGTATAAACTGTCAAAGGTTTGGTCACACATCTGTCTTGTGTCTAAGGAAAGGTGCCAAGAAACTATGTAAGTTTGGCTACCAAAGTCTTATTGGTGGAACAACTTGGGTAACCAGATCTTTACCCTCATCTTCTTTTTAGGTGTGTTGGCAGGCTAAGGACAAGGAGAATGCGTGGTACTTGGACTCTGGTTGTTCCAAGCACATGACAGGAGATAAAGACAAGTTCCTTAGCCTGGAGAAGAAGAAGGGGGTATGGTGATGTTTGGGGACAATAGCAAAGGATGCATTCCTGGAATCGACACCATAGGTAACAAAGCTTTTTCAATTTCAAATGTATTGTTTATAGATGTATTTAAGCATAATTTAATCTCAATTAGTCAACTATGTGATAATGACTTAAATGTTAAATTTGAATCCTCTGCAAACACTTGCAAGATTATAGATGCAAAAAACTAATACTATTTTACTTACTGCTCATAAAATTCATAATGTCTACATTGTTAGCTTTGAAGATATATCTTCCTCTAATTTAAAATGCTTAGTTACCAAGAATGAGGAATTAAATCTTTGGCATAGGAGATTAGGACACTCAGGAAGTAAACTAATTATCAAACTATCGAAAAACAAACTTGTTTGTGGACTTTCAAAATTAAGAGGTAGTTTAAACTCCTTATGCATTAAGTGTCAAAAAGGGAAATTTGTTAAAATCTCATTCAAAAGCAAAAATAATATTTCCATGACTAGACCACTTGAAATCATTCACATGGATCTGTTTGGTCCTCTTAGTACGTATAGTCTAGGTGGAAAACGATACATATTTGTTCTTATAGATGACTACTCTCGTTATTGCTGGATGATCTTCCTTACAAATAAATCTGACACGTTCCTTGAATTCACTAATCTATGCACTAGACTTCAAAATGATAAGGAACTAAAAATAAAATGCATAAGGTCAGATCATGGGGGATAATTTGAGAATGAAAACTTCACAAACTATTGTAATAATTTAGGATTTAAGCATGAATTCTCAGCCCCATGAACTCCTCAATAGAACGGGATAGTAGAGAGAAAGAACCGCACTCTTCAAGAGTTAGCATGCACCATGCTTGTAGAGTTCGTCTTTCCTCGATATTTTTGGGCAGAAGCGGTTAACATAGCATGCTATGTGATGAACTGAGTCATGCTTCTCCCCATTCTTAAGCTAACTCTGTATGAGCTCTACTTCAATAAGAAGCAATCAGTATCATATTTTAGAGTCTTTGGTTGCCATTGCTTTATTCTAAACACTAATGATCACTTAGGAAAACTTGATGAAAAATTAGATCATGGCATCCTGTTTGGATACTCTAGTATGAGTCATGTTTATAGGGTCTATAACAAACAAAACTTAGTTGTTAAATAATCAGCTCACATACACTTTAACAAAAATACACCAACCAAAGAACCTAGGACAACGAAGAGTAAATTGATGATGATGCGCAGTTAGAAGCTAAGGGTGAGGAGAGAAAAGTGACGATTGATGTTCCAACTCACGTAGACGAATATAGGCCTCCAAGCACTCTGAATTTCTTAAAGCAACATCCACAAGAACTAGTAATAGGAGAGCCCTCACATAGAGTTAGAACTTGTTCGACCTTGCATGAATCCTTCTCAAACCTATGCTTCTTATCTGAAATTGAACCCAAGAACATCTCAGAAGCTTTGAAGGATGAATCGTGGTTCTTGGATAAGAATGAAGAGCTAAATTAATTCGAGAGAAGTAAGGTCTGGGTGTTAGTGGAGCGTCCTGACAGCCATCCAGTTATAGGTTTGAAATGGGTATACAAAAATAAACTTGATGGAGACTCTAGGTAGGAGAACTAGAAATAAAGCTAGGTTGGTGGTACAAGGTTACTCACAAATAGAGGGCGGGGATTTTGAGGAATCATTTGCACCGGTTGCACGTCTTGAATCCATTCATATGTTTTTGGCATTTGCGAGTTACAAACAAATTAAATTATGTAAAATGGATGTTAAGAGTGCATTCTTGAATGGATATATTGAGGAAGAGGTGTACGTCGAACAATCACCCAGATTCAAGAATGCTGACTACCCAAATCATGTATACAAGTTGGTGAAAGTCTTTTAAGGACTAAAATAGGCACCTCGTGCTTGGTATGCAAGGCTTACAACTTTTCTCCTAGGACATGGCTTTAGGATGGGTAGGGCGGACACCACTCTATTTGTGAAGCACGAGAATCCTGATTTATTTATTTTACAAATTTATGTGGATGATATTATTTTTGGGGCTACACATGATAAATTATGCAAAGAAATTGTCACTCTAATGCAGTCCGAATTTGAAATGAGTCTAGTAGGAGAGTTAACATATTTCTCAACATTTTAGATTTCACAACATAATGATGGAATTTTTATAAGTCTATCAAAATACATAAAAGATATGCTTGTGCGATTCGACTTTGATAATCTGAAACAAGTCAAAACTCCAATGAGTGCCTCTCTAAAATTAGGAAAGGATGAAAGTGGCATTTCGGTGGACCAAATAGTTTTTAGAGGAATGAACGAATCACTACTCTACTTAAGTGTGTCTAGGCCCAATATTACATTCGCAGTGTGTGTCTATGTGTTAGGTATCAAGCTGATCCTAAAGAATCTCACTTCAAAGTTGTTAAACATATCTTTAGGTATCTAATAGGCACCCAAAATCTTTGTCTTTGGTACCCCCACACCACTGAATTCACACTCCAACGGTACTCCGACTCTGATTACACTGGATGTTCACTTGAACGCAAGATCACAAGTGGTACTTGTCACTTCCTAGGTCTGACACTAGTCCCATGGTCAAATAGGAAACAAAACTATGTTGTCCTCTCAACTGCTGAAGCCAAGTATATTGCCTTAGGAAGTTGTTGCGCATAAGAACTTTCGATGTCACAAATGTTAGAGGACTTTGGCATAATCTGTAAGAACGTTAATCTTAGGTGTGACAATAAGAGTGTAATAGACCTGACAAATAATCCCGTACATCACTCTCGGTCCAAACACATTAATGTTCATCATCATTTCATTCGGGATCACATTAAGAAAGAGAATGCGCGAGTAAGCTTCATTGGAACTGACGATCAACTAGCCCATATTTTCACAAAACCACTTCTTGATGCTCGTTTCTCGTTACTTCGACACGAGCTAGGCATTTTGGATCTCTCTACCTGGTTATGCTACATCACCAATTGTCATTGGGGCATTTTTGTTTGCTTTGCTTTCTGTGTTTTACCTCCGTGTGATAGTCTTAGCATTGGCGGTACCTTGCGTGTGTGTTCCTTCCATTTATATTTGTTTGTTTTGTTCCTTAATTAGTTTCCTTTCAAAAAAAATTGGAAAATCACACAAAAAATCCAAAAAACATGTGTTCTTTTTGTTTGTTTTGGTGTTTTCTCTATTTTTTCATTAAATCAGAAAATACAAAAAATATTTATAACCAAAAAAACATTGGATCGTTCATTTTACTACATGCATGGCTAGAACATAGAGCATAATGATTATGTATAATATTTGACTTAGGATTGTTAATCTTTGTGAATAGTGTCTACTTATGTCATGATGTGTCAAATCTATAAGTGCTTAGCTACTGAGTGTGACTAGACATGTTCGTGTTTGTTGAATATGCTTCTAGGTATGTGTGAGGATTTAGGTAGCGGAATGACATTACACTATTCACATATACTTAGACGGAGCACTCTCGTAGAAATCATATGCTTACATGTTATAACTTGTGATATTGTGTCTTACACTTTAGAAATAACTTGAATAATCAATGTCATGACGTTGGGCCAAATCTCTTGTGGTTAAGTCTTATGTATACAAGTTAAAGTGTGTCTATCTATGTGGGTAGATTTTGATTAATTTGAGATCCTTGAAATCAAAACTATAAAATTGATAGTATAAAACGTCTATATGAAAAAAAACTGCATGTTATCAAATCTTGTGTCAAGGGTACTCCCCAAACACTACCCACTCCTCCTGATAAGTCTTTATGAGCATTGTGAGGATGAGCACCTCAGCCTAAAGAATCATTTCTATCTTGTGCAAAGACTAAAACCTTAAGCCTAGTGCCCCTAGTTGAAGTCTTGGTATGACGTAGATAGAAACCTGAAGTGATTTTTCACTCTATTTCTCTCGTGATAACATATTGAATTATTGAGATAAAACATGTAATAAATGTTAACTCTACTTGATGTTTGTCTTCTGATGCAACACATACACATGTCATTGCTCTATCTAATGCTTTCATGCATATGAATTGGACTGAAATGGCATTATATGTATATAGCATGTAAGTACTAGTACACGATTTCTATTCTTGACATGTACAATATTCCTGTGTATTAATTCTATAACTCTCTTAGTATTGTACTCTAAATCGTTGTGTACTTAGTTTAACTTGTGTTGTCCTTTTTTTAACTCGAAAAACTTATTTGAACTGTCTCTGTGTACTCCGCTCATCAGTTTGACCTCTAAGTTTTATATTCTATGATTTGTGTTTGGTCACCCATAGTGTTTTTCACCTCTTAGTTCACTTTCTACAACGTTTCTGTTTGATATCTTTATCACGATCATCATGCTGATTTTTCCTCTCGTGCATGCGTATGGTGTTTTTTGGTCTAGCCTACCCCCTTTGGATAATATCAAAGGGGGAGATTATAAGGTTCATGAGTCATGGGTTAGGGAAGATCACATGTATGGGGAGAGTCATGGGTTAGGGAAGATCACATGTAGGGGGATCTTATTACACTGTGTGCACGTAGATAGGGAGAGCACATAGAACAGGCATATAGGGGTAGCACGTGTGTAGGGGAAGTTATATGTAACCTGAAACCTGAATTTATATTATTAAACGAATATCTCTTATATACGTTGTATCATGTATTTCATTATTATATCTCATGAACGGGATTTGATATTATCAGAAGGGGAAGTTTGTTGGAGATGTCGATTCACTTATCTCAGTTTGATAATATCAATTCTCATGTTGTAATTGACCAAATCTTCTGTTTGGTAGAGTGTGCATGTTTACAGGTTCAGGCGAAACGAGAAAGTCTCCTCTGGCACCTACCGTCACGCGATAGCCTGTTACCGTTGTGCAGTAACCTGGATTTAATTGACAAGGCATTCGGGTTGCTACCGCGTAGCACTAATCCTACTTCCCATGATAGCCTGAAGATTTAATTCAGCTAGATGCTCTGTGAGCTATTGTGCCGCGCTATCTTTCTACCGCGCTACGCTAGCCCACTCTACGATCCTCGAGAGAGTCAAGACGAGTGGTATACCGCTAGCCGATACCTTCCTACCATGCCGCGCTAGCACAAAAAAGAGGAGAATATTTGTTTTGAATATTTTTCAAAATTTGCAGGACAGTTGTTAGCATCAAGCGCATCGACCTACTGTCGGGCGCTAGTCTTACCCCCGACAGTTGCCTGTTTTCACAAAGACATATAAAAGGCATTTCGTTTTCTGATTTCCCAAGGGAGATATGAAAAGAGACTCAGAACTTTCATTCCTAAGGGTTTGGTAGCTGCCTCTGTGCTCCGTTCTGCTATCTCCATTGAAGGAAAAGAAAACTTCCTCCCTCCCTTTCGTGCACGAAGGACTCCGGCGAGCCAAGAACAACAACGACTATGAAGAATTGATCGGTTGCAAGCCCACGAAGATTTCTAGCACTTATCATGGATCGCTCAACGGATGAGTCATCTTGAGGGAGATTCAAACTTTAATCTTTTTATAATTTAATGTATTTTTCTCTTCTCTGTATTTTTTGCGTGAGGGAAATCGACTGGTAAAGGTCTTCGGAATCCGGGAAGGATTCCGTAAGAAATTATCCTGGGTAAGGGACATCTAGATCAGGGGATCTAGAGGGGCTCTAAGACACCTCCTTGTATGAGGGTGAAGAGTCAACTTGAAGACCTTTCTTAGAGGTAAAGGGAGAGAGTCAACCGGTCCAGGTTGTAGGTCGGTATAGAAAACAAAAAGTGTTTATTCATTCACCGCTTTCAATCTCCGGCGTCACGAAGATCAAACTTGTGTAATAGTTAAAATCTTTGCTGATTCGATTTGAATAAAGAACATTTCCTGTTTTTTTTTATTTGCTTGTATTGATGTGATTGTTAGCCTGTAATTCTCTCATGTGAGCGTAGATCACCAAGGAGGAATTTGGCCAGGAAAAATGAGGTATGTGACCTACCGCTGCGCGTTAGCAATAAAACGCCCCGCGGTAGCTTCCAGTACTTGTTTTCCTGGACCAAAATATTTGAAATTTATAATCAACGCTCAAAACCTTACTTGCCCCCCCCCTCTAAGGTTGGCCACTAGATCCAACATATCTAACTGAAAGTGGAAGGGATAGATCAAACTTTACTCTAGAGGGGGTTGAATAGAGTATTTTAAAAACTTTAATTAATTTTTACAGTAGTTTTAAAAGTAAGTGATATATATATAGATAAACAAAATTCACAGCACATAAAAAACACAATAATCAATCATAGACGACACAAGGATTTTATAGTAATTCCCCAATAAATCTGTGTACGTCTACTCTTCTACCACCCTGGTATAAATCCACTACAAGTTTTTGATCAGGTGTATTGCCACCAGAAGATCCATTTTCTAAGGGAGATCTAGCAAACCTTTGGGATTTTGACCAGGTACCCAAAAACCAAGCTTAAGTCTTTTGATTAGGTGACTTAGAAACCAAGAGTTAACTTTTGAAGGGATTTAAAACCTTGTACACAGTTTAAAGGTAAACTAAAAGATTTATATGTTATCTTCTCTGTCAAGTATCTCTGAGAAGACTTAGTGGATGATGTTGCAAAAAGCTCCCCCTGATTTGAATAGAGATTGTGATCAGTAGAGGGAACTTTTCTTCATAGTGTAGGCCTTCTTGTGTGCATCTGCTTTCCAGTAGATGTTTCTGAAAGAATTATATTAGGATGTCTCTCAGATTTGAAGATTTTTCACTAGAAGAGTCTGAAATAGAATATTTGTATCTCTGTATATCTGTATATGTAAGTCTATATATCTATCAATGTATCCATCAAGCAACAATCTTCTGAATATATATATATAGAATGTCTGAGAAGAATTCAAATATTTGAAATAATCGATTCTTGAAATGTCTGAAGAATCCCTTGAGGTTGTAACTGTCTTGGAATTAATTAGCTTTAAAACTCTGTGATAAATCCATATTTAATGATGACTTATGTTAGAGCATTTAGCATTAAATATCGGAGTTTTAATTGACAGCTACTGAACATTTGAAAACAATCTGCATTCTATAAAGAGACTGTCTGACATCGAAATCAGCAAGGATTTCGTAGACCTGAGATTTGATTTCGTCGAACTAAGTTTTTGTGTTGAGATCAGAGTTCGTCAAACTGAGCTTGGCTTTCGTCGAACTGAGCTTTGAGTTGAGATCTGAGTTCATCAAACTCAATTCAGCATTTGTCGAACTGATCTTAGAGTTAGGGAATGGAGTTTGTCGAATTGATCTCTATGTTCGTCGAACTAAGCTTTGTGTTCGTCGAACTGAGCTTCTCTGGAATACCTTCTGAAATAACAACTCTGAAAATAACATATGACCCAAGTCTATACAAGTTGGGTCAAAATATAAATCCTAATAGTAATCCTAGCCCAAATTAGTACTAAGGAGTTCCAACAATCTCCCCCTATTTTGGTGAGGATACTATGAAATAAGAAAAACACATAGCATGATCTATCTTGCAAAATCATAAATGTTCAGCAGATATAAAGAGTTAAAGAAAAGTTATAAACACGTAATTAAAGTTAGGAATCCTTCTGAGATGCATCAGATGAAGGATATGAAGAAGACTTCTTAAAAATCAGTTGTCTTGTTGGATCTTTAGAATATCCAAATAGTTGGCTGATGATGATGAGGTAACTATTCAAATTTTTACATTGTCATAGCCCTATATCTGGCCATAGCTGGAGTTTCCAAATATGACTTTTGGTCCAAGCTTTGCTTCGAAGTCTCTTGTATTAGCTATTCTTCCTGTCATGTGTTTTGAGAACCTACTATCCAAATACCACTGTTCCTCTATAGTAGGATAGTTCTTTTCCTGTAAAAAACAAGTTAGCTGTTCTTGACCTAGATTATCTTGGGTCCTAGTTTTCTATCTCAATATGTAGAAATATAAGAATATTTATAAGACCCCATTTTTTTTTCTTTTTAAACACCGGGGTCTTAGGCACAGAACCGCCGCTTTGCGGTGACACCTTCATGCCCTGAAGGGTCATCACCGCGAAACGTCGATTCTGCCGGCCGATTCGATCACAGAAAAGTAACAAAAATAGAGTAAACACAAGTGAGGTAAAAACTCTAACCAAAAGTCCACAATAAAATCACATCAGAGTAATAATATCTCCAAGAAGGGAGAGTCCACAAAATATAAATATATAGAAAATAAGGGCTTAAGATCGATACATAAAATCCTAACTACATAGTCACTCAAGCGGAAGCAAAATAAAACACTACTAAGGTCAGGAACTAACATTTCCAGCTGTCTGAACTCCTGAGCTAGACTGCCCTATCTCCAAACGGGCCGACCTCCGGGGCCGCTCCTCCATGCTGGGCTCCACGATCCCCTAAATGATTTGGTCCGAAAACCTTTAGTCTATAATACTAAGTCCTATCATCCCCCACCCCTTACCCCATGTACCTTAGGCACCGAGCGGAGAGGAAGAAAGGGGAGGACTTGAAGGTGGAGAGTGATCAAGAAAAAGATGACAACGGACCTATACTAGCAATTTTATAGTACATGTGGCAGTAATGTAAAGTATGAAAAGTAACCTTAACTTATGTGCAGAAATGCATAAGCTAAGGGATCTTATGTAGGGCTCCCATCGTATAAAGAGTCTCATACCAATTTATACGTTGGGGTGTCGGTTATTAACACCAATATATATATAAAGAATTTGACCATAATTTATAAACATGCCCACACAAGCTTGTAGACAAAGGGGTCGTTTTGCAAGTCCTATTGTGTAAGCGTCCCATACCACTTATACAATAGGTGATAGGGGTTATATGTAATGATTATGCTATGACATGCTAGTGGGTTATGATGTGATCATGCAAGTGCAACTCACCCACCTGACTCTGTATACACAGACCTTTAGTTCCCCCTTTCTGGAGCCTCACCTCCCAGGATACCTCCGTAGTGGCAGACGGAAGCGGTGGGTTGGGCCTCGCCCACCTCTAAACCAGTAAGGCACTACCGGTCATACCTATCGTATGCCTTAACGCTTGGTGCACGAAGCGAACTCCTGCGTACTCTTGCCGGCTGGCGCACCGGACTTCTGTTGGCGAAGTGCTAACCACACTTGTCGAGCCAACGTATTAGCATCAGTGCATCGACCACTAATACTGAGGGCCCACCACCTTATAACTTATGCACATGCAATATTAATATGTTTCCCACTGAGCCGAAGCTCCACGGACTATCCCGTCAGTTCCAATTATCAATTGGGCCTCCGGCCCGTCGGGCTATCCCGCCCGTTTCCACAACCACTGAGCCTACCGCTCGAATATCCTAGTCAAACAAACTTCCCAAGACACCGTGGTGTGTGAAAGTGAACCCCTAATTATTCTAGTTGTTATTTAAGATTTATCACTCCTACAGTTTATGTTAGCTAAGGACTGCCCCCGGTATACCTCGTGAAGGGCTCTCAAAGGGCACTAGGAACTATGATGGCAGCTGAAGCCCATTGTTCCATTTCGCAAGGAACTTATTGTTATTGGTTGATGTCCTTACCCATTCCCGTTTAATATTATGCTAGATCTATCCTAAGGTAATTTTGACCTTCCCACTCCACGGGATAGGACAATCTTTCGTCGATCCCGAGCACCACCTAACACTAGTCAACCTCACACTCTACTAATCCTATCTTCCAATTATGAACTCCTTTATTTACCCAAACCAACAACTTTCTAAGGATCCAACTCTTCAAATTCATTACCCACTCTAGTTCAGTTTCCGCAGTTACTATATGTAGACCACCCTATACTATATGAGTTATATAAAGAGGTACTCCAGATTGTCTTCCAAATCTCCTATAAAATTTACCGGAGGTCTATCATAACAAGTTTTGTCTAAAATCAGAGATTCATAATTTTTCTAATTAATTTGATATTTATTGAATTTTCCCAAATATTTGGCCATGGGAAATTTTGAACATGAACTATATGATCTACTCAAGTAATGGCCACCAAAAAATTTTTATCACTAAATAACAGAGATATATTACTAGATACTAATTTCCATAATTTTCAAAAACTATTTGACCTCTAATTAATTTATCCAAAATAATTCCCTTAATCATATGTAAAGAAGGAAGTACCAAAATTATTCATCAGAAAATTATATAAAAGTTACAGAATCTTAATATGGTATAGAAAGGGTCATTGTGCAAAAATCATAATTTTACAGGCTTGCTAGACACCAAAATAAATTTAATTAAGTTTTCATGGGAAACAATACTTAATGAAGCAACCCTTAGAAATAATCTTTAAAAAATCTCATAAAAATTCACAGAGCTTTAAAACATAATAAAAAGTCCTCTGGCTAAAGTTCATCAATTTCCAGCAAGTAGTTACTCCATAATAAATTTCTAAGTAAATAATACAAATTACTAAATTGTTAATGAAGTATCCAAAATAATAATCATAAATTCATAAAAAAATCTCCAGAGCTTATACTAACTTTAAACATTACTCACCCAAATCTCATCACTGTTCAGTGAGTTTTAGTGACATTTTCTATCACTACAAGGTTTGTGCCCTAAACTAGGGTTAGGGTTTTGAGGGACCTATTCACCTTAGAATCTATTTTAGATTTTTTCCAGAGGATTCTACCTACCCTAGAATTCTCTCTCCCAAGTTTCAAATCCTTTCAAGGTCAACTAACCCCTTGCCCTTCTCAACCCTCAAAAGCCCTCTCTTAGGGTTTGAGTTTGGATCCAAGGGTAAAACAATCCTAAACCACTCCATATTCCCTAAGAGGGTGATAGTGGTCCTACCAAGTCAGTGGTCAAAATTACAGCCTCTATTGAGGTGAATTGACCACTCAAACATCAAAAATAGCTCTTTGACCTAAATAACACTATAAGGGTATACCTAGGGTTGGATAAATACCTAACCCAAACATCTCCAAATGAGATGAAAATTTTACCAGAGCCCTAACATGCCCTCTAAGACCATCCACCTAAATTTGGTGGAGTTTTGAGATGTTAAGGACACCTAATTAATTTATTCATGGATTATTAAATTTTTCTAAAAACTATAAAAAAATGTTCTCCAAAAATTCCCATTTTTGGACAGACCCTAGGTATAACTATGGTAGACTCCCTACCCAAATTTCAGATCATTTGGACAAGGGATGAAGGGTGGGAATCCATTTGAATCTCAGGATAGCCCTAGGTATATGTCCCACCAAAATGGGTTCTGTGGTCAAACCACTTACCCAAACGAGTTGGAAAAAATTTTAATATAATCTAGACTCGAAGGGCTACAACTTCTGTGACTGGAAATTTTTCCTAAAACGGCCTATAAGGGACTCATTTATTTAATTTAAAAGGAGAAGAATACTTAGTGAAAACAATACACTATATAATATATTTAAATATAATAAAACAGCATGGCACTGTTCATCTTCTCAAAAACCCGAAACTAGCAACCCTAAAAATGCATAAAACTAGTAGCTTTGAATGAGCCCCGCCGGCCATTTGGCCACCTCCCTGGCTAGCCACCACAACCTCCGTCGAGGTGGTGGCTATCGGTCGGCGGTGGTTTGGCCGCCGGAGGTGGTGGTTTACGGCGAATCCGACCACCATGAATTTCAGAAAAATAATGGAAACGCTCACCCGATCCAGCTCTTTTGAGCCCGATATCTCTCTTAATAATTCCTAAGATCTATCCATAGAAGAAGAGGTAGAGGAGGACCTTTAACCGAGCTTGTCAGCGAGTGTGGTGGTGGTGCGCCATGGCCGGTGGTGGAGCTTTCCGATGCTTTGCAACTACACTACCAACTGACTCGCCTCCTTCAGTGGGATTGTGGAAGCTCCTCCTCTGAGTCCAGGGATGCTTTTAAGAAGGCTAGATGGGGGAGAGGAAGGGTGTAGCACCAATGACCATTATTGGCAGTGAAGGTGGAAAATTCAGCCACCCTTGGGTTCACTGAACTCGGCCATTTAGGGCTGATTAAGGCTGTTGATCTCCTCTTAATTATTTAGGGAAGATGAATCCAGCAAATGGAGGTTAGGAGAGGGGATCTTGCTCTCCTATGGCCATTAATGGCCTTCTCTCTCATCTTTCTCTCTCTTCCTTATGGGTGAAAATAAATTCAGCCACTTTGGTTGCTAGATATAATTATTCAACTCCTCAAAACTGATAAGGGAGGATGTACCCATCAATTGGAGAGGCCCTTGGTCTCCCTTGGCCATGAATGACCCTTTTAAACTACTTTCTCTCTCCTCCATTAAAGGGTAAAATAGAGTTTTCTCTCTCCTAGTCATCATGAATGAATTTGCTCATCTCCCTAGCCTATTGGCAGACCATAAACTCATGTTATTAATTAAAATAAAGTTAGCCCAAGTGGGGGGGGGGGGAAATGGGCTTGAGCTTGGGTTAGCCCATTTGGGCTAATTTGACTTAACCTTAAGGTAGAGTTGACCTTTGTCAACATGACCATTTGGGTTGATCCCAATGGGTCCTTGGTGACTCATTGGCCTCCCCTAAGGTCTATGTAGGGTTGGGTAGGGTTGACTTGGCACCTTGGAGGTCACCTGACCCTTGGTAAGGGCACTTTGACCACTTTGGGGTTAGAGTTGACTTGGGTCAACTTGTCCTCTAGGACTGAACCCAATGTGTCCTTGGTGACCCATTGACACCACTTTAGTTCTAGGAATACCTGGACAAGTTTGGTTGGGCACATTAGAGGACAACTGCCCTTAGTTAGGGACCCTTGCCCAATTTAGGCCTATGGTGGTCTTAGGTCAAATTAGCCACTTTGGGTTGACTCTAAAGGACCCTTAAGGCTCTAGTGGACCCTCTAATAGGTTAGTGATGTTGTGGTGGGGTCATGGAGTCATGGTGAAGCCCTAAGGTCAATCCCTACGTTTGGTGATAAGGTTGTGCCATAGGCAGACCAAGGTGATTCTCACCTTGGCCCTCGATCACTTGGCCCTTTTTAGCTTTCTAGGGTTTTGTCATGACCTAGTCATGACCAAAACCACTCTTAGGGGTCTAGTTGGAAATGGGATGTTAAAAATCCCAATAAACAAAAAAAAATTTCGTCCCCGAAATAAAGGTTAAGCCTACGAGAGTTTATATCGAAGAAAAAGAAACTTGTAACATCCCATAAGAAGTGAAAGATTACATCATGACGCCATGTTTGCGAAGTGAGGTTTAAAGGGAAACCTAAATCTATGACTAATTCGGCCAATTGGCAAAGCCAAGACCCCAATAAACAAAAGATTAGCCTCTACTCTTCCTAGGGCAGTCCTACTAGTTTAAAATAGGAAGGTAAATTGAACATCCTGAGAGGTTGTGAGTTATACCTGACTGAACAGCTCCGGATAATTTTGTGGCATCAGATCCTGCGGTTCCCAGGTGTGCTCCTCCTGGCTGTTGTTCCTCCACAGAACATTGACTAATGGAACCATCTTGCGACGCAAGATACGTACTCTTCTGTCCTCGATCCGAACCGGCTCCAAGTGAACTGACCGGTCTAAAGCTACCGGCCCATCTATGGTCGAAATATGCTGCTCCGAGCGTAGTAGAGCCCTCCTAAGTGAAGAAATATGGAACACGTCGTGTAAACCTGCCAGTTCTAGTGGCAACTCCAGCCTGTAAGCTAGGGTCCCGATCCGCTCCAGGATCCTGTAAGGGCCCATATACCTAGGGCTGAGCTTCTTCTTCCGACCACGCACCCGTGAAACTCCGTGCATGGGCCGGATCTTCAAGAAAACACGGTCTCCCATTTTAAACTTTACCTGACAGTGTCGGGCATCGTAATACTTAGCCTGTCGGCTCTGCGCTTCCAGCATTCTGTCCCGTATCAGTCTCACCTGAGCCTCAGTGTCTTTGATAAAATTCGATCCCAACACCTTCGGATCCTCGTTCTGAATCCATGAAAGAGGAGTCCTACATCTCCTTCCATACAAGGCTTCATAAGGAGCCATCCCGATGCTGGACTGGTAGCTGTTGTTATAGGAGAACTCAACCAGTGGTAAAAGCTTCTCCCAAGGTTCGTTTCGATCCAAAATGCATAGCCTTAGAAGGTCCTCCAATGTCCGGTTGGTGCGTTCCCACTGCCCATCCGTCTGGGGATGAAATGTTGTGCTGAAGGTTAGCCGCGTGCTTAAGTAAGTCTGCACGGATCTCCACTCCCTGGATGTGAACCGACCATCCCGATCTGACATGATCGTCCTAGGCACCCCATGGTAACGAATGAACTGCTCTACGAATCTCCGCACTCGTACCCCAACCGAGTCATCTTTTCTGATCGAAATGAATCTGGCCACCTTCGTCAGCCGATCGACGATGACCCAAATCGAATCATTTCCCGTCCGTGATTTGGGGAGGCCATGAATGAAATCCATCGCGTTGTCCTCAAATTTCAAATCCGACACCGAAAGTGGCTGTAGCAATCCTGTAGGGTTTCTGCACTCCGTCTTCACCCGCTGGCATGCCTCGCAATTAGTCACGAAGTATGTAATGTCCTTCTTTATCCCCAGCCAGAACATCATCTTCTTCAAGTCTGCTGTCATCTTGGTGATCCCCGGGTGTATAGAATATCTGCTACAATGTGCTTCCGCCATGATGTCCTCCCGAACCTGACCTCCTGCGGGTATATAGAACCTGCCTCTGAAATATAGCAATCCATCTCTCAGTGAATAATCTCCCGTCAAACTCTCCTCCAAGGCTTGGAATATCGGCTTTGCCTATGCATCTGTCTTCTGTCCGTCCCGGATGCTGTCCCGAATATCATCTATGGCAACTATCGATGCTAGATACTCAATATACAACTCTGGATCATTCTCGGACACTAGGGATATCTGCATATCTCTAAAATACCGGACTAGCTCCATGGACATTAGTTATGGTCCCTTCCCTGAGGTATCTCCTCTCCGGCTCAAAGCATCTGCCACCACGTTCGCCTTCCCGGGATGGTAGTGCATGGTGTACTGGTAATCCAATAGGAACTCCATCCAACGTCTCTGTCTGATGTTGAATTCCTTCTGTGTGTCCACGAATTTCAAATTCTTGTGATCTGAGAAGATGTCACAGTGAACCCTGTAGAGGTTATGTCGCCAAATTTTCAGAGCAAAGATCACTGCACCCATCTCCAGATCATGCACTGAATAGTTCTTCTCATGTATCTTCAGCTGTCGGGAGGCGTAGGCTATTAAGTGCTCGTTCTGCATCTGAACGACACCCATCCCTTGGTAGGAGGCGTTCGTATACACCTAGTATCCCTCCCTTCCCGACGGAAGAGCGAGAATGGGAGCCGAGGTAAGCCGACCTTTCAACTACATAAAGGCCACCTCGCCCTTTGGCGTCCAAACGAAAGGGGATTCCTTCTTCGTCAGGGATGTAAGAGGGAGTGCAATCCGGGAAAATCCTTCGATGAACTTCTAGTAATATCCGGCAAGTCCCATGAAGCTCCGTAAATCCGTGCCTGTCTTCAACGGTGGCCAATCCTGAACTGCCCGAATCTTGGCCGGGTCTACTTCCAACCCAGCTTCGCTGATAATATGACCTAAGAAGGCCACCTCCTTTAGCCAAAACTGGCATTTGCTGAACTTCGCATACAGCTGGTGCTTCCATAGCCTCTCTAGAGTCAAAGTCAGGTATCTTGTATGCTCCTCCTCTGTCCTTGAGTAGATGAGGATGTCGGCAATAAATACGATGATGAATACATCCAAATACTCCTCGAATACCCTGTTCATGAGGCTTGTAAATGCTGACGATGCATTTGTGAGGCCGAAGGGCATCACTGTAAACTCAAACAGTCCGTACCTACTACTGAAGGCGGTCTTCGGAATGTCCTCCTCTCGAATCCGTAGCTGGTAATAACCTGACCTCAAGTCAAGTTTCGAGAAGAAATGCGCTCCTTCCATTTCATCGAATAACTTGTCAATCTGTGGCAGCGGGTATGTATTCCAGACCGTCAGTCTTTTTAGCGCTCGATAATCAATACACGACGAAGACTTCCATCCTTCTTCTTAACGAATAGCAAAAGGGCTCCCCACGGTGAAGAGCTTGGCCGGACAAACCCTGCCTCTACTAGTTCCTGCAGCTGACTTCAGAACTCTATAAACTCTTTCGGGGCCATCCAGTAAGGGGCCCTAGACTGGATTGGCCCCCGGCACAAGCTGTATCTGGAAGTCCTGCTCTCGGTGCGGAGGTAGTCCTGGCAGTTTCTCTGGAAAGACGTCAGCAAAATCTCGCACCATCGGGATGTCTATCACCGACTCCTTGGCCTCCGCCATCTAAAATAGAATCTAATAAACCTCCTCTCCCTGCAGGTGGGCCTTAATGGCCTGTACTGAAGATAAGAGTATACGAGAGGCAGGTCTTATACCTTCGATGACAATGAAAGAGTCCTCGTGCCTCACGGTGATCCTCTTTTCTTGGCAATCAATCTGGGCCAGGTTCTAGTGCAGCCATACCATGCCCACGATCAAGTCGTAGTCTGTCAACTTCAAAAGCATCGCTGGAGCCTCGAATGCCTTTCCACCGATTTCTACCTCCATATTGCAGTGGCCCGAGGTATGGAGTTTAGATCCATCGGGTAGACACACCCTCGTCTCCGAGCCCGTTAATCGCTCCACGCCTTCCAATCCTTCTACGAACATCACCAACACAAAGGAGTGAGTAGCTCCAGTATCGAAAAGCGTGCGGGCAGGCTTGCCGCTGATGAAGACTATACCTGGGGCGATTAAATGTCTTAGGATTCTATAACGAGTTTTTCTTTCCTATTTATTCTACCTAGTGCAGTTCTACAAATTTGACAACAGAGAAAGGGAATTCTATTTAAACAATTAAACATCTTGGCGTACCTGTTATGACCTGATCTGGGTTCCGAGGCTGCGTCAGGTCCAAAGCATACACCTGCTCCCTTTCTTGTCTACGATCCCCACCCTGGTATCCACATCCTCGGCCACGAACTCGACCTCCAAAATACTGCGCTAGCTGGGCAGCCGGTGGTGCTGGTGGGGGTGCCCCCCTCTTGGGGAAATTCCTCCGGATGTGCCCAGTCTGGTGGCAGTTGAAGCACTCCAGCGGGAGAAATGCCATACCCCCGGGTCTCGGTGCCTCCCGCATCTGAAGAGGCTGAGGAGCCACTACCACCGGCTCCCTCGGCTTCTGTCTCACCCCCTAACGAGGCTGGTCCTCTGCTCTTCTTTCCTCTCTCCCATCAGTGATGCAGCCCCAACTTTGATCATTTCTAGCTCCCCGGCTCTGGTCCTCTGTTGGCCTCTTCCAACCCCGAGTCGTGTGCCAGTCGGCCTCAATCTTCTTGGCCATCTCTAACATCCGAGGTATTGGCCTATCAGATACGAACAGAAGGGCCTCCCTCAACTCCTCCTGCAGGCACTTATAGAACCTCTGTGTATCCTGCCTCATCCAGCTGATAGGAGTCCGCAAACCGGGCTAAATGGTTGAACTCCCGGTGTTACTCTACCACTGTCTTATTGCCCTGCTTCAACTGCAGGAACCTATCCTCCAGCTCATCCCTAGCCGACTATGGAACAAAATGCTCCAGTAACGCGGCCCTGAACTCCTCCCAAGTAATCTCTGCAACCTCCATATCCGCAAAAGTCGTATCCAGCGACGTCTTCCACCATCACTTGGCATGAGAATCTAAGCAAGAGAACACCAATAGCACCCTCTCCTCCCATGGGCACCGAATCCCGGTCAACATCTCGTACATAATGTCCAGCCATTCTTCTGTCCGAATAGCTGACTCTGTCCCTAAGTCGGATGGGGGGAGAGAGTCCTCGGAATATGCTCAGCCAATTGGCCCCCGGGTTTGGCTGCGGAACCGGAACCTGCTGGGCCCCGAAAGCCTCCAGAATGGCTGTCAGAGTCTTCCACATCTCTGAATGTAGGAACGGAGTGGCGACCGGGGGAGGTGGTGCAACATTCGGAGTTTGCTGGACTCCGCCCTGTGGTGTAGGCTATGCTGGAGGCTGCATACCAAAACCATCTGTAAGCAATTGACTCAAGCCTAATTAGCAGTGGATAATTACATGTGATCCCAACATGGGCACACCACGCTTTCGCTGCTTAGTTTGTCCTCAAACTAAACCTGCGCGGGGGTGACCCAGGGATTTGTGGACTGGTACTTTTCCCGATCGAGGTTTCCTCAGATACCACTTGTAAGACCCCATTTTTTATTTTTAAACACTGGGGTCTTAGGCCCAGAATTGCCGCTTTGCGGTGACACCTTCACGCCCTGAAGGGTCATCACCGTGAAACGCCGATTCTGCCGGCCGATTCGATGACAGAAAAGCAACAAAAGTAGCGTAAACACAAGTGAGGTAAAAACTCTAACCAAAAGTCCACAATAAAATCACATCAGAGTAATAATATCTCCACGAAGGGAGAGTTCACAAAATATAAATGTACTGAAAATAAGGGCTTAAGCCCGACACATCAAATCCTCACTACATAGTCACTCAAGCGGAAGCAAAATAAAACACTACTAAGGTCAGAGACTCACAGTCCTAGCTGTCTGAACTCCTGTGCTAGACTGCCCTATCTCCAAACGGGCCAAACTTCGGGGCCGCTCCTCCATGTTGGGCTCAACAATCCCCTAAATGATGTGGTCCGAAAACCGTTAGTCTATAAGACTAATTCCTATCATCCCCTTCCCCTTCCCCCATGGCCCCTAGGCACCGAGCAGAGAGGAAGAAAGGGGAGGACTTGAAGGTGGAGAGTAATCAAGAAACAGATGACAGCGGACCTATACTAGTAATTTTATAGTACATGTGGCAGTAAAGTAAAGTATGAAAAGTAACCTTAACTTATGTGCGGAAACGCATCAGCCAAGGGATCTTCTGCAGGTCTCTCATCGTATAAAGAGTCTCATACCAATTTATACGTTAGGGTGTCGGTTATTAACAGCAATATATATATATAAAGAATTTGACCTTAATTTATAAACTTGACCACAGAAGCTTAGAGGCCAAGGGGTCGTTTTGCAAGTCCTATTGTGTAAGCGTCCCATACAACTTATACAATAGGTGATAGGGGTTATATGCAATTATTATGCTATGACATGCTAGTGGGTTATGATGCGATCATGCAAGTGCAACTCACCCACCCGACTCTGTGTACACAGACCTTTAGTTCCCCTTTTTTGGAGCCTCACCTCCCAGGATACCTCCATAGTGGCAGACGGAAGCGGTGGGTTGGGCCTCACCCACCTCAAAAGCAGTAAGGCACTACCGGTCAGACCTATCGTATGCCTTAACGCTTGGTGCACGAAGCGGACTCCTGCGTACTCTTGCCGGCTGGCGCACCAGACTTCTGTTGGCGAAGTGCTAACCACACTTGCCGAGCCAATGTATAAGCATCGCTGCATCGACCACTAACACCGAGGGCCCACCACCTTATAACTTATGCACATGCAATATTAATACGTTTCCCACAGAGCCAAAGCTCCCTTGACTATCCTGTCCGTTCCAATTATCAATCGGGCCTCCGGCTCGCCAGGCTATCCCGCCGGTTTCCACAACCACCGAGCCTACCGCTCGAATATCCTAGTCAAACTAACTTCCCGAGACACTTGGGTGTGTGAAAGTGAATCCCTAATTATTCTAGTTGCTCTTTAAGATTTAACACTCCTACAGTTGATGTTAGCCCAAGACTGCCCCCGGTATACCCCGTGAAGGGCTCTCAAAGGGCACTCGGAACTATGATGGTAGCTGAAGCCCTTCGTTCCCTTTCGCAAGGCACTTATTGTTATTGGTTGATTCCCTTACCCATTCCCGTTTCATATTATGCTAGATCTATCCTAGGGTGATTTTGACCTTCCCACTCCACGGGATAAGACGATCTTTCGTCAATCCCGAGCACCACCTAACACTAGTCAACCTCACACTCTACTAATCCTATCTTCAATTGATGAACTCCTTTATTTACCAGAACCAGCAACCTTCTAAGGATCCAACTCTTCAAATTCATTACCCACTCTAGTTCAGTTTTCGCAGTTACTATATGCAGACCACCCTATACTATATGAGATGTATAAGAGAGGTACTCCGGATTATCTTCCAAATCTCCTATAAAATTTACCGGAGGTCTATCATAACAAGTTTAGTCTAAAATAAGAGATTCATAATTTTTCTAATTAATTTGATATTTATTAAATTTTCCCAAATGTTTGGCCATGGGCAATTTTTAACATGAACTATATGATCTACTCAAGTAATGGCCACCCAAAAATTTTCATCACTAAATAACAAAGATATATTACTATATACTAATTTCCATAATTGTTTAGAAACTATTTGACCTCTAATTAATTTATCCAAAATAATTCTCTTAATCATATGCAAAGAAGGAAGTACCAACATTATTCATCAAAAAATTATATAAAAGTTACAGAATCTTAATATTGTATAGAAAGGGTCATTGTGCAAAAATCAAAATTTTACAGGCTTGCTAGACACCAAAATAAATTTAATTAAGTTTTCATGGAAAACAATACTTAATGAAGCAATCCCTAGAAATATTCTTCCAAAAATCCCATAAAAATTAAAAGAGCTTTAAAACATAATAAAAAGTCCTCTGGCTAAAGTTCATTAATTTCCAACAAGTAGTTACTCCATAATAAATTTCTAAGTAAATAATACAAATTACTAAAATGTTAATGAAGTATCCAAAATAATAATCCTAAATTCATAAACAAAATCTCCAGAGCTTGTACTAACTTTAAACACTACTCTACCCAAATCTCATCACTGTTCAGTGAGGTTTAGTGACATTTTCTATCACTAAAAGGTTTGTGCCCTAAACTAGGGTTAGGGTTTTGAGGGACCTATTCACCTTAGAATCTATTTTAGATTTCTTCCAGAGGATTCTACCTACCCTAGAATTCTCTCTCCCAAGTTTCAAATCCTTTCAAGGTCAACTGACTCATTGCCCTTCTCAACCCTCAAAACCACTCTCTTAGGGTGTGAGTTTGGATCAAAGGGTAAAACAATCCTAAACCACTCCATATTCCCTAAGAGGGTGATAGTGGTCCTACCAAGTCAGTGGTCAAAATTACAACCTCTGTTGAGGTGAATTAACCACTCAGACATCAAAAATAACTCTTTGACCTAAATAACCCTATAAGGGTATACCTAGGGTTGGATCAATACCTAACCCAAACATCTCCAAATGAGATGAAAATTTTACCAGAGCCCTAACATGCCCTCTAAGACCACCCACCCAAATTTGGGGGAGTTTTGATACGTTTAGGATACCTAATTAATTTATTCATTGATTATTAAATATTTCTAAAAACTATAGAAACATGTTCTCCAAAAATTCCCATTTTCTGACAGGCCCTAGGTATAGCAAGGGTAGACTCCCTGCCCAAATTTCAGATCATTTGGACACGGGATGAAGGGTGGACATCCATTTAAATCTCAGGATATCCCTAGGTATAGGTCCCAGCAAAATGGGTTCTGTGTTCAAACCACTTACCCAAACGAGTTAAAATAAATTTTAATATAATCTAGACTCGAAGTGCTACAACTTCTGCGACTTGACATTTTTCCTAAAACGTCCAATAAGGGCCTCATTTATTTAATTTAATAGGAGAAGAATACCTAGTGAGAACAATACACTATATAGTATATTTAAATATAATAAAACAGCATGGCACAGTTCTTCTTCTCAAAAACCTGAAACCAGCAACCCTACAAACGCATAAAACCTATAGCTTTGCATGAGCCGCCGCCGGCCATTTGGCCACCTCCCTGGACAGCCACCGCAACCACCACCTCCGTTGAGGTGGTGGCTATCTGTCGACGGTGGTTTGGCCGCCGGAGGTGGTGGTTTCTGGCGAACTCGACCACCATGAATTTTTGAAAAACCATGGAAATGCTCACCCAATCCAGCTCTTTTGAGACCGATATCTCTCTTAATAATTCCAAAGATCTATCCATAGAATAAGAGGTAGAGGAGGACCTTTAACCGAGCTTGTCGGCGAGTGTGGTGGTGGTGCGCTGTGGCCGATGGTGGAGTTTTCTGTTGCTTTGCAACTACACTACCAACTGACTCGGCTCCTTCAGTGGTATTGTGGAAACTCCTCCTCTGAGTCCAGGGATGCTTTTAAGAATGCTAGATGGGGGAGAGGAAGGGTGCAGCACCAATGACCATTATTGGCCATGAAGGTGGAAAATTCGGCCACCCATGGGTTCACTGAACTCGGCCATTTAGGGCTGATTAAGGCTGTTGATCTCCTCTTAATTATCTAGGGAAGACGAATCCAGCAAATGGAGGTGAGGAGAGGGGCTCGTGCTCTCCTATGGCCATTAATGGCCTTCTCTCTCATCTTTCTCTCTCTTCCTTATGGAAGAAAATAAATTCAGCCACTTTGGTGGCTGGATATAATTATTCAACTCTTCAAACCTGATAAGGGAGGATGTACCCATCAATTGGAGAGGCCCTTGGTCTCCCTTGGCCATGAATGACCCTTTTAAACCACTTTCTCTCTCCTCCATTAAATGGTAAAATAGAGTTTTCTCTCTCCTAGTCATCATGAACGAATTTTCTCATCTCCCTAGCCTATTGGCAGACCATACACTCATGTTATTATTTAAAATAAAGTTAGCCCAAGTGGGGGGAAATGGGCTTGAGCTTTGGTTAGCTCATTTGGGCTAATTTGACTTAACCTTAAGGTAGATTTGACCTTGGTCAACATGACCATTTGGGTTGACCCCGATGGGTCCTTGGTGACTCATTGGCCTCCCTTAAGGTCTATGCAGGGTTGGGTAGGGTTGACTTGGCACCTTGGAGGTCACTTGACCCTTGGTAAGGGCACTTTGACCACTTTGGGGCTAGAGTTGACATGGGTCAACTTGGCCTCTAGGACTGAACCCAATGTGTCCTTGGTGACCCATTTACACCACTTTAGGTCTAGGAAGACCTGGGAAAGGTTGGTTGGGAACATTAGAAGCCAACTGCCCTTAGTTAGGGCACCTTGCCCAATTTAGGCCTATGGTGGTCCTAGGTCAAATTGGCCACTTTGGGTTGACTCTAAAGGACCCCTAAATGTCTAGTGGACCCTCTAATAGGTTAGTGATGTTGTGGTGGGGTCATGGAGTCATGGTGAAGCGCTAAGGTCAATCCCTAGGGTTGGTGATGAGGTTGTGCCATAGGCAGACCAAGGTGATTCTCACCTTGGCCCTCGATCACTTGGCCCTTTTTAGCTTTCTAGGGTTTTGTCATGACTTAGTCATGACCAAAACCACTCTTAGGGGTCTAGTTGGAAATGGGATGTTACAATATTAAGGTTTATTTTTATATCTAAGTGGACGATATCTCCTGTGAGGAATGATCCACTAAGTAAAAGGGTTTATCAAATTTTGAGTTTGATCATTCTTTTGAAAAGAATTAAATTTTCTTGTTTGGAAAATTTGAGTTCGACTAATTAATCTGATTTTGTCGAGCTCCGTTCGACGAATAGTTGTGATTTTGTCGAGCACCATTCTCATTTCCTGCGTTCAACGTTCGTCTATCTCTGTTCGACGAATAATAGTGATTTCGTCGAGCTATATTCGACAAATGATAGTGATTTCGTCAAACATTATTCACTGAGTAGTTATACACAATTCCTGTGTTCAGCATTCATCGATCTCTGTTCGATGAATAATATTGATTTCGTCAAGCTTGGTTCGATGAATTTTGTTGAACATAGTTTTTCTGGAAATTTTTATTCTTTTCTGATAGCCATCAAGTTATAGATTTAAAAAGGGTTTACAAAAATAAACTTGATGGTGACTCTAGGATAACTAGAAACAAAGCTAGGTTGGTGGCACAAGGTTACTCACAAATAGAGGGTGTGGATTTTGAGGAATCATTTGCACTGGTTGCACGTCTTGAATCCATTCATATGTTTTTGGCATTTGCGAGTTACAAACAAATTAAATTATATCAAATGGATGTTAAGAGTGCATTAAATGGATATATTAAGTAAGAGGTGTATGTCGAGCAACCACCCGGATTCAAGAATGCTGACTACCCAAATCATGCATACAAGTTGGTGAAAGTCTTGTACGGACTGAAGTAGGCAGCTCGTGCTTGGTATGATAGTCTTACAACTTTTCTCCTAGGACATGCCTTTAGGATGGGTAGGGAAGACACCACTCTATTTGTGAAGCACGAGAATCTTGATTTAATTCTTTTATAAATTTATGTGGATGATATTATTTTTGGGGCCACACATGATAAAATTTGCAAAGAAATTAAAACTCTAATGTAGTCCAAATTTGAAATGAGTCTAGTTGGAGAGTTAACATATTTCTCAGGATTTCAGATTTCACAACATAATGATGGAATTTTTAAAAGTCAATCAAAAAACATAAAAGATATGCTTGTGCGATTTGACTTTGAAAATCTGAAATAAGTCAACTCTAGTGAGTGCCTCTCCAAAATTAGGAAAGGATGAAAGTGGATTTCGGTGGACCAAACTATTTTTAGAGGAATGATCGGATCACTACTCTACTTTAGTACGTCTAGGCCCGATATTACATTCGCGGTGTGTGTCAATGTGTTAGGTGTTAAGCCGATCCTAAAGAATCTCACATCAAAGCGGTTAAAAATATTCTTTAGGTATCTAATAGGCACCCAAAATCTTGGTCTTTGGTACCCCCACACCACTAACTGTCATTGGGGGCATTTTTTTGCTTTGATTTCTGTGTGTTACCGCCGTATGATAGTCTTAGCGTCGGCGGTACCTTGCATGTGTGTTCCTTCCATTTATATTTGTTTTTTTTGTTCTTTCATATGTTTTCTTTCAGAAAAAAATAAAAAAAATGAAAAATCACAAAAAAATCCAAAAAACACGTGTTCTTTTTTTTGTTTTGGTGTTTTCTCTATTTTTTCATTAAATTAGAAAATACAAAAAATATTTATAACCAAAAAAAACTGTGGATCATTCATTTTACGAAACACATGGCTAGAACATAGAGCATAACGATTATGTACATTATTTGACTTAGGATTGTTAATCTCTGTGAACAGTGTCTACTTATGTTATGATGTGTCAAATCTATAAGCGCTTAGCTACTGAGTGCGACTAGACATGTTAGTGTTTGTTGAATATGCCTCCAGGTATGTGTGAGGATTTAGGTAGCAGAATGACTTAACACTGTTCACACATCCCTAGACAGAGCACTCTCATAGAAATCATATGCTTACATGCTAAAACTCGTGATATTGTGTCTAACACGTTAGAAAAAACTTGAATAATCAATGTCACGACATATATATGTTTATATAAAGGTTAGAACGTTGGGCCAAATCTCTGTGGTTAAGTATTATGTATACAAGTTAAAGTGTCTATCTATGTGGGTAGATTTTGATTGATTCAGGGTCCTTGAAATCAAAACATTAAAATTGGTAGTACAAAACGTCTATATAAAAAAAAACTACATGTTATCAAATCTTTTGTCAAGGGTACCCCCCAAGCACTACACACTCCTCCTGATAAGTCTTTATGAGCATTGTGAGGATGAGCACCTTTACCTAAAGAATCATTTTGATCTTGTGCAAAGACTAAAACCTTAAGCCTAATGCCCCTAGTTCAAGTCTTTGTATGACGTAGATAGAAACCTGACGTGATTTTTCACTCTATTTCTCTCATGATAGCATATTGAATTATAGAGATAAAACATGTAATAAATGTTAACTCTACTTGATGTTTGTATTCTGATTCAACACGTACACATATCATTGCTCTATCTAACGCTTCCATGCATAAGAATTAGACTGAAATGGAATTATATGTCTATAGCACGTAAGTACTAGTACACGATTTCTATTCTTGACATGTACAATATTCATGTGTATTAATTCTATAACTCTCTTAGCATTGTACTCTAAATCGTTGTGTACTTAGTTTAACCTGTGTTATCCTTTTTTTTAACTCGACAAGCTTATTTGAACTGTCTCGGTGTACTCCGCTCATCAGTTTGACCTCTAAGTTTTCTATTCTCTTATTTGTGTTTGGTCACCCATAGTGTTTTTCACCTCTTGGTTCACTTTCTATAACGTGCACAATTTGATATCTTTATCAGGATCATCATACTGATTTTTCATCTCGTACAAGCGTATGGTGTTTTTTGGTCTAGCCCACCCCCTTTTGATAATATCAAAGGGGGAGATTAGAAGGTTCATGAGTCATGGGTTAGGTAAGATCACATGTATGGGGAGAGTCATGGGTGAGGGAAGATCATATACAGGGGGAGCTTATTACGCTGTGTGCGCGTAGATAGGGTGAGCGCATAGAACACACATATAGGGGGAGCGTTTATGTAAGGGAAGTTATATGTAACCTGGAACCTGAATTTATATTATTAAACGACTATCTCTTATATGCGTTGTATCATGTATTTCATTATTATATCTCATGAACGGGGTTTGATATTATCAAAAGGGGAAGTTTGTTGGAGACGTTGATTCACATATATAATTTTGATAATATCAATTCTCATGTTATATTTGATTGTAGGAACAAGCGCATACCCAACAATTACAAAAGCTCGGACTGTTTGAAAGGGCACTACTTAATTTCTTAAATAATTGGCAGAGCGCAATGGGTCAAGTGAAGGAATGTCGGACCCAACAACCCCCCCCCCCCCCAGCATCCAACACAACCCGTCGGCTCAGAGGTGGGGTTACCACATGTCCACGGTTGCCTGACCCGCCGGACCCACACAGGTAGAAGGTAAAAATTAGGATTTAATAGCGCCCCCCCAGTCTTGAACCTGTGACCTCCTTTGATACCAAATGTAGGATCAAGCGCATACCCAACTATTCCAAAAGCCCGGATTGTTGGAAAGGGTGCTACTTAATTTCTTAAATAAGTGGCAGAGCGCCACGAGTCAAGTGAAGGAACGTCGGACCCAACATTGATCAAATATTCTGTTTGGTAGAGTGTGCATGTTTACAGGTTCAGGCGAAGCGAGAAAGTCTCCTCTGGCACCTACTGTCTTGTGATAGCCCGTTACCATTGTGTAGTAACCTTGATTTAATTTACATGGCATTCGGGTTGCTACATCGTAGCACTAATCCTACCGCCCATGCTAGCCTGAGAATTTAATTCAACCTGGTGCTCTATAAGCTATCGCGCCACGCTATCTTTCTATCGCGCCATGCTAGCCCACTCTACGATCGTCGAGAGCATCAAGACGAGTGGTCTTCCGCTAGGCGATACCATCCCTCTGTGTCACGCTAGCATGAAAAAGATGAGTATATTTGTTTTGAATATTTTCCCAAATTTGCAGGATAGCTGTTAGCATCAAGCGCATCGACCTACCGCCGAGCACTAGTCTTACCGTCGACGGTTGCCTGTTTTCACAAAGACGTATAAAAGGCATTTCTTTTTCTGAATTCCAAAGGGAGAGATGAATAGAGACTCAAAACTTTCATTCCTAGAGTTTGGTAGCTGCCTCTGTGCTCTGTTCTGCTGTCTCCATCGAAGGAAAAGAAAACCGCCTCCCTCCCTTTCGCGCACGAAGGACTCTGGCGAGCCAAGAACAACAACTACTATGAAGAGTTGATCGGTTGCAATCCCACGAAGCTTTCTAGCACTGATCATGGATGGCTCAATGGATGAGTCGTCTTGAGGGAGATTCAAACTTTAATATTTTTATACTTTTGTGTATTTTTCTCTTCTCTGTATTCTTTACGTGAGGGAAATCGACCGGTAGAGGTCGTCGAAATCCGGGAAGGATTCCGTGAGAAAACATCATGGGGAAGGAACATCTAGATCGAGGGATCTAGAGGACTGTAAGACACTTCCTTGCATGAGGGTGAAGAGTCGGCTCGAAGACCTTTCTTAGAGGGAAAGAGAGAGAACCAACTGGTCCGGATTTTAGGTTGGTATAAAAAACTAAAAGAGTTTATTCATTCACTGCTTTCGATCTCCGGCGTCACAAAGATCAAACTTGTGTAATAGTAAAAATCTTTGCTGATTCGATTTGAATAAAGGACATTTCCTGTTTTTTTTATTTGCTATATTGGTGTGATTATTAGCCTATAATTCTCTCAAGTGAGAGTAGATCACCAAGGAGGAATTTGGCAAGGAAAAACGAGGTCTGTGACCTATCGCCGCGCGTTAGCAACCAAACACCCCGCGATAGCTTCCAGTACTTGTTTTCTTAGACCAAAATATTTGAAATTTATTATCAACTCTCAAAACCTTGCTCGCCCCCCTAAGGTTGGCTACTAGATCCAACATATCTAACTTAAAGTGGAAGGGATAGATCTAACGTTACTCTAGAGGGGGTTGAATAGAGTATTTTAAAAACTTTAATTAATGTTTACAATAGTTTTAAAAGTAAGTGATATATATATATAGATAAACAAAATTCACAGCACACAAAATAAAAAATAATCAATCACAGACAACACAAGGATTTTATAGTAGTTCCCCCAATAAAACTGTTTACGTCTACTCTTCTACCACCCTAGTAGGAATCCACTACAGGTTTTTGATCAGGTGCACTGCCACCAGAAGATCTATTTTCTAAGGGAGATCTAGCAACCCTTTGGGCTTTTGACCAGGTACCAAAAATACCAAGCTTAAGTCTTTTGATCAGGTGACTTAGGAACCAAGAGTTAACATTTGAAGGGAGTTAAAACCCTGTACAGAGTGTAAAGGTAAACAAAAAGATTTAGATTTTGTCTTCTCTGTCAAGTATCTCTAAGAAGACTTAGTGGATGATGTTACAAAAGCTCCCCCTTATTTGAGTAGAGATTGTGATCAGGAGAGGGAACTTTTCTTCAAGGTGTAAGCCTTCTTGTATGCTTCTACTCTCCAGTAGATGTTTCTGAAAGAATTATATTAGGATGTCTCTCAGATTTCAAGATTTGTCACTAGAAGAGTCTGAAATAGAATATCTGTATCTCTGTATATCTGTATATGTAAGTCTGTATGTCTATCAATGTCTCCTTGAAGCAGCAATCTTCTGAATATATATATATATAGAATTTTCGAGAAGAATTCAAATATTTGAATTAATCGATCCTTGAAACGTCTAAAGAATCCCTTGAGAATGTAACTGCCTTAGAATTAATTAGCTTTAAAACTCTGTGATAAATCCATATTAAATCATGCCTTATGTTAGAGCATTTAGCATTAAATATCAGAGATTTAATTGACAGTTACTGACCATTTGAAAACATTCTGCCTTCTATAAAGAGACTGCCTAACGTCGAACTCAGCAATGATTTTGTCGACCTGAGCTTGGCTTTCGTCGAACTAAGTTTTTGTGTTCAGATCAGAGTTCGTCGAACTGAGCTTGGTTTTCGTCGAACTAAGCTTCGAGTTGAGATTTGAGTTCGTCAAACTCAATTCAGTGTTCGTCGAATTGATCTTAGAGTTAGGGAACGGAGTTCGTCGAATTGAGCTCTGTGTTCGTCGAACTGAGCTCTGTGTTTCCTCGAACTGAGCTTCTCTGGAATACCTTCTAAAATAACAACTCTGAAAATTACATATGACCCTAGTCTATACAAATTGGGTCAAAATAGAAATCATAATAGTAATCCTTGACCAAATCAGTACTAAGGAGTTCCAATAATCTCACCCTATTTGGGTGAGGATACTATAAAACAAGAAAAACACATTGCATAAACTATCTGGCAGAATCATAAATGTTCAGCAGATATAAAAAGTTAAAGGAATGTTATAAAAACATAATTAAAGTTAGGAATCCTTCTGAGATGCATCAGATGAAGGATCTGAAGAAGACTTCTTAAAAATCATTTGTCTTGTTGGATCTTCAAACTATCCAAATTGTTGGCTGATGTTGATGAGGTAACTACTCCAATTTTTACATTGCGATAGCCCTCTATCTGGCCACAGTTTGAGTCTCCAAATATGACTTTTGGTCCAAGCTTTGCTTTAAAGACTCTTAGATTAGTTTTTCTTCCTATCATGTGTTTCTAGCACCCAATATCCAAATACTAATGCTCCTCTATGGTAGGATAGTTCTTTTCCTGTAATAAACAAGTTAGGTGTTCTTGACCCAGATTACCTTGGGCCCTAGTTTTCTATCACAATACGTAGAAATATAAGAATATTCAGGTTGATTTTTATATCTAAGTGGATGATATCACCTGTGAGGAATGATCCACTCAGTAAAAGGGTTTAAAAAATTTTGAGTTTGATCATTCTTTTGAAAAGAATTAAATTTTCTGTTTGGAAAATTTGAGTTCGACGAATTAATCTGATTTCGTCGAGCTCCGTTCGACGAATAGTTGTTATTTTGTCGAGCACCATTCTCATTTCCTGCGTTGAGCGTTCGCCTATCTCTGTTCGACGAATAATAGTGATGTCGTCGAGCTATGTTCGACGAATGATAGTGATTTCGTCGAACATTATTCACTGAGTAGTTATACTCAAATCCTGTGTTCAGCATTCGTCGATATCTGTTCGATGAATAATATTGATTTCGTCGAGCTTGGTTTGATGAATTTTGTTGAACATAGTTTTTCTGGAAATTTGTATTCTATTCTGGTTTATTATTTTGTACATTATTTGACAAAGCTTCAATATCTTCATCTGTATCTTCTAATATTTCTTTTCCTTTCGCAGATATGAATTTTATAGGGGTAGTTAAAATATCTTTCCTAAGAATGTGAGGTTGACTGGATGAAGCTCCAAGCCTAGTCTGTCATTTAATCTGGCATTGACTTTACTTGTAATATTCATCATTTGATACTTCTCCCATTAAGAGTTTCTTCAAACTTCTTAGCCTCTGTTAATTTATTTTCCAGGGAAACTATTTGTTCCTTAGAAATTTTAAAATCTTCCTTAAGTCTAATGTTTTCCGAAGATAGATTGTTTAACTCAGTTATTTTTTCTCTAAGAAGTTTGATTTCCTTCTCAGATTTTATCAAGTCTTTACAAAGCAATTTAAAGTATATTTTGAATTGATCTGAAGTAAAATCAAAATTTGAAATTATCTAGTCTTTTTCAGACTCAGATTCAGAATCAGAATTGATGTTTGATGCATTGATTGTCATTAGATAGATTTCTTTAGCATTTGATTCTTCTTCATCTTCACTTGAACTGGATGACGATTCAGTGTATTTTCTTTCATCTGCTGGTCCAGCTACCATTGTAGTGAGGGAATCCCAAATATCTTTTGTTGAGGTACATTCAGCAACCTTCTAAAAAATATCATCAGACATTGTTTGGGCTAGTATATTCATAGCCTTTGCACCATAAGTTTTTGTTTTCTCTGAGATTCTGTCCATTCTTGAGGAGGTGTAGCACTGGTGCTTGTTGTTGCCAGTGGTAGAGATGGACCTGTCAAGATTGAATTGTAGATAACTTATCAATTGAATTCATATATAACCTAATCCTTGTTTTACATAGTGCAAACTTATTAAGATTGCAAACAGGAGGTCTAGTGCTTGAGTACTCCTTATTTTGTGCCATGATAATTTTATCAACAATCTTCTAGGTAAGATAAGATCTATTAGATCTATTGGTTCAGGTGTTAACCTATATAACCAAACCTCCTTTGATACCAATTGAAAGTGGAAGGGATGATCTAACATTACTCGAGAGGGGGTTGAATAGAGTATTTTAAAAACTTTAATTAATTTTTACAGCAGTTTTAAAAGTAAGTGATATATATAGATAAACAAAATTCACAGCACACAAAATAAAAAATAATCAATCACAGACGACACAAGGATTTTATAGTAGTTCCCCAATAAATCTAGGTACGTCTACTCTTCTACCACCCTGATAGGAATCCACTATAGGTTTTTGATCAGGTTCCCTACCACCAGAAGATCTATTTTCTAAGGGAGATCTAGCAATCCTTTGGGCTTTTGACTAGGTACCCAAAAATCAAGCTTAAGTCTTGTGATCAGGTGACTTAAGAACCAAGAGTTAACTATTAAAGGAAGTTAAAACCCTGTACACAATTTAAAGGTAAACTAAAAAGAGTTAGATGTTGTCTTCTCTGTCAAGTATCTCTGAGAAGACTTAGTGGATGATGTTGCAAAAAAGCTCCCCCTTATTTGATTATGCTTCTGCTCTCCAGTAGATGTTTCTGAAAGAATTGTATTAAGATGTCTCTTAGATTTGAAGATTTGTCTCTGGAAGAGTCGGAAGCAGAATATATGTATCTCTGTATATATAAGTCTATATGTCTATCAATGTCTCCTTGAAGCAGCAATCTTCTGAATATATATATATAGAACGTCTGAGAAGAATTCATATATTTAAATTAATCGATTCTTGAAGCGTCTGAAGAATCCCTTGAGAATGTAACTGCCTTTGAATTAATTAGCTTTAAAACTCAGTGATAAATCCATATTTAATGTTTCCTTATGTTAGAACATTTAACATTAAATATCAGAGTTTTAATTGACAGTTACTGAACATTTGAAAACATTCTGCCTTCTATAAAGAAAGTGCCTGACGTCGAACTCAGCAAAGATTTCGTCGACCTGAGCTTGACTTTCATCGAACTGAGTTTTTGTGTTGAGATCAGAGTTCGTCGAACTGAGCTTGGATTTCGTCGAACTGAGCTTTGAGTTTAGATCTGAGTTCATCAAACTAAATTCAACGTTCGTCGATCTGATCTTAGAGTAGGATAATGGAGTTCGTCGAACTGAGCACTGTGTTCGTCGAACTGAGCTCTGCGTTCGTTGAACTGAGCTTCTCTGAAATACCTTCTGAAATAACAACTCTGAAAATAATATATGACCCTAGTCTAAAAAATTTGGGTAAAAATAGAAATCCTAATAGTAATCCTATCCCAAATCAGTAATATGGAGTTCCAACACTAACTTATCACATAGACATTCATAAATTTCAAGAAGTTCATTATAAGAGGGTGTGGTTACCTCAATGTCGTTGTGGACTCTGGACTCATCTTCAGACTCATCTTCAGACTCATCCTCATTCCTCCCCATGAGGCATAGATTTGCCTCATCTTCACTACTTGAGTCAGAGGCACTTGACTCGTCAGATCCATCCTCATCCCATATTTGTCCTTTAACACATTTTCTTTCCCTTGTGCCGGCTCTATTTGTCCTTTTCCTCCTTTTGAAGCCTTTGAAATTCCCTCTTTATGTGTCCAGGCTTGCGATAGTGGTAGCACTCGGGTAGAGACTTCTCACCATCGTTCTCCATCACCTTTGACGGTTTGTTCCACCTCCTAGTTTCTTCAGCACATTTCTTCAGGAATTTCTTACACTTTCCCTGCCTCTTGGAATTCTTCATGAACCTCCTGAACTCTTGAACATAGAGGCTTTCTTCATCATCATCATCAGATTCTTCATCAGCCTTCCTCTCCCTCGCAGCCTTCAGTGCCAACCCCTTCTTCTTTATCTCCCTGGGATATTCCTCAGCTTGTATCTTTAATTCGAGCTCACGTGTCTTCAGGTTTCCAATGAGGCTCTCTATCTCCAGGGTGTTGATATCGTGTGATTCAGCAATGGCAGTCACCTTCGGGTTGAAACGTGGAGGCAGATATCGCAGTATCTTCCTCACCAGATCTCCATTTGAGTAGCTCTTCTAGAGGGATCTTGAGGCATTGACAATCATGGTGAAACGAGTATACATGTTGTCCACCTCCTCGTCGATCTCCATCCGGAATAGTTCGTATTCATATTCGAGTCGGAACATCTTTGACTCCTTCACTTGCGAGGTACCTTCGTGAGTGAGCTCAAGTAAACAGCATATATCATACGCAGTTTCGCAATTACAGATTCTTTTAAATTTAGTTTTATCCAATGCGCAGAATAGCGAGTTCATGGCTTTAGTATTGTACGTACATCTCAGCTTATCAGCATCATCCCACTTATCCTACAATTTTACTAAGACGGTATCACCTACAGTGATAGTGGGTGCGGTGTGTTTTATTTCGAACATGGCTCATGCGTCCATATTTTGGGTCATTAAAAAGATTTTCATTTGTGTTCTCCAGTTACTGTAGTCACTCCCCATAAATAGTGGATGTCTACTCACACCTTGTCCCTCAGGGAAAGTGTGAACTGCGTTGTCCATCTTACTTCAGGATTTTAAGTCTTTTTGAAGTAACCTCGCTCTGATATCCCTTGTTGGATCGTGTTGCCAACCTTAGAGGGAGGTGAATAAGGTTTTATGCGTTAATTAAAAAATTCAATTTATTTTGATCTAGAAGGACTAGTTCTAGACACTACCGCGGGGATCTAGCTTGCTAGCGCGCGGCGGTAGGTCATAGACCCCGTTTTCCTGTCCAAATTTCGCTTTGGAGAAATACACCCCCTTCAAAGATCCACCAGAGAGAACGAGAATGATATAAGTAGAAATAACAACACAGATAACTTTATTCAAACAAGATCAAAAAGTGTTTTACAATTACAAAAGTGTGATCTTCGTGATGCCAAAGATCGGAGGCGGTGAAGAAATAAACTCTTTTGGTTTTCTATACCGATCCACTACCCAGACCGGTTGGCTCTCTCCCTTTCCCTCCTAGAAAGGTCTTCGAGCCAACTCTTCACCTGCACGCAAGGAAGTGTCTTAGAGCCCTGTTATATGCCCCGATCTAGACATCCCTTCCCCGAGACAATTTCTCCCATAATCCTCCCTGGATTCCGACGACCTTCACCGATCGATTTTCCTCACCACAAGAATAGAGGAAAGAGAAAAAGTACAACTAGTATAAAAGATTAAAGATGAATTTAGATTGAATATCCCTTAAGACGATTTCACCATTGAGCGATCCGTGACAGGTGTTTGAGATCTTCATGTGGATGCAACCAATCAAATCCTCATATTCATTGATGTCTTTGGCTCGCTGGAGTTCTTCGTGCGCGAACGGGAGGGAGGCGGTTTTCTCTTCCTTTGACGGAGATGGTAGAACGGAGCTCAGAGGCTGCTACCAAATCCTAGGAATGAATGTTCTGAGTCTCTAATCGCCTGCCTCTTCAGAAATCCGAAAACGAGATGCCTTTTATACGTCTTTGTAAAAACAGGCTACCGCCAGTGGTAAGACTAGCGCCCGGCGGTAGGTCATCGCCCTTGATGCTGAAATCTATCCTGTAAATTTGGAAAAATATTCAAAAAGAATATTTTCCACTTTTTCATGCTAGCGCGGCGCGGTAAGTATTTAACGCCTAGCGGTACTCCTCTTGTCTCGATGAATCCATCTTGATAATCATTGAGTGGGTTAGCGATGTGAGGTAACTAGTTAATGCTTAGTGGTACTCCTGTCGTCTCGACAAATCCATCTCAATGATCATTGAGTGGTCTAGCGCTGCGCGGTAGGAAGATAACATTGCACGATAGCATCACGAGCGCCTGGCTGGAATAAATCCTTAAGCTGGCGTGGGCGGTAGATCTAGCATAGCGCGGTAGCAACTTGAGCACCATGTCAAATTGATTCAAGCTACCACCTAGCGATAACAGCTACCGCGTGGCAGTAGGTGCTAGAGGAGAGTTTTCTCACTTCGCTTGAACATGTAAACCTGCACACTCTACCAAACACAAGATGTGATCAAATACAACCCGAGATTTGATATTGTCAAACTAAGGATTTGTGAACCAACGACTCCAACAGACCTGATGAGAATGTTAATCATCTGATTGACAGTTATGGTGATCTTTTGGAAGCTCTAAAGAAGAGCAAAAAATCTTGTCAAGAGGCAAGCTAAAAAGATTGTTTTTTATAACAAGCTAAATCCATGAAATCTGAGTCAACTTCACTGCTAGCTCAGATGAGCAAAGAAATTTGTCAGCTGAAAACAATCATTATTATCCAAGTGGGCACCACAAGCCAGAAAAGCAAGATAATTAATGATCTTGAAGAGAAGCTCCTCAAAGAGAGGATGCTAATGAAGAAATTTTCTAAGCCTAAGAAAGTACTGCCACTTTTAGACTCATTCTTCTCTCAAAATAATAAGAGGGGATTGGGGTTTAAGTGGAATTTTGGAGTTGCCCATTCCGAAAGGAAAGGCAAGGCTCCAGCTATTCCTCAAACCACCTTTCAGAAGATAGTATTCCATTCTAACAGGTATGACCATGATAGCATGTATGGCCATTAGAAGAATATAAAATCTCCTTGTAAGAGCAATAATACACCTTACAATGGGAGAAGAAAAGGCACGGGGTTGAGTGCCTTAAAGTCTCCCCATGAACAAATCCAAATGGCCCACAATGGACTATTTGTGTTTGGTGCTCCTGCACCCACACTCAAGAATAAAGCAGTGGCCTCCTCCCAAGATCTTTCAATAAAGAATAAGGTTGTGAGCAAGACTACAACCAAGTCTCACTTGGTTATTTTTGATGCCATCAACACCTTATCAGCTGCAAAGCAGACATCTGTTATTATGAAATATAACCTGCCAAGAGATTTGGCTTGTAGACTAACCTTCAACAAGATTCTAGCTGAGAGAAACAAGAAGAAAACTAATGCACTCCCTGCTGAACAGAAAACATCTAATGGTTCACACACATCTAAGGTTGTTCATAAGAGGAGATACAATATCCATGAGTGTTGGTGATGAGGCAAGGTAGGACAGTTTGCCACAGACTATTGGCACAACCCTAGTGTGCCAAGTGTAAAGAAAAGCCTTCCTGTCAAGGCTGCAGCTGGGAGAAATATTCCTATTTATGCTAACAAGAACCAAAGACCCAAATTCCTTTAGGTACCTACGGTAAATTAATTCTGTGATTGCAGGTTAGTCCAAGTACCCATCAAATGCCTTTCTGGTACTTTAACAGTGGATGTTCCAAGCACATGACTCAAATAAGAAGTCATCTGAAAGATTTCACTCCAGTGAGGAATGGACCCAAAGTCATATTTGGTGGTTCAGACAGAGTATCTAAAGGCTATGGTATGATCATCAATTGCATAGTCTCCATCACAAAAGTGGCTTATATGGATGGATTGTAACACAATCTAATTATCATAAGACAACTCGGTGATCTAGGCTATGTCATTGCATTCGACAAGGATAAGTGCCTAATCAAGAGGTCAATTGACCAAGAGATCATTCTGACAGGCATTAAGAGTGGAAATATTTATTGTCTTAACTTTCTATGCTTAGATTCTGATTCTCCAATATGCTTTGTAGCTAATTAGAAAGAATCTTATTGTGTGCAACGACACAAGAGGCTGGCTCACTTGAACTACAAGGCTATCAACAAGCTCTTCACTGAAGGGTTGGTCAGAAATGGACCCAACTTGAAATACACTAAAGAGGGCATTTGTTTTGCATGCTAAAAGGACTAGCAGATAAAGGCTTCCTTTAAAAGCATTGGTCTAAGGATTCAGAGAGGTTTCTCTACCTCCTGCATATAAATTTATTTGGTCCAATGTTAATTCATAGTCTAAGTAGGAAAGTCTATACCTTTGTGATTGTTGATTATTATTCCAGATTTGCCTAGGTGTTCTTTCTTAAGAAAAAGTCTGATACATTAGAAAACTTTGTGACTTTTATCAAAGTGATTCAGAATAAAAAGAGTTGCACTATGGTCAAAATCATAAGTGACCATGGCACAGAATTTCAGTCTAAAAAAATGAAAGAATTTTGTAAAGAACAAGATATCTTTCAGGAATTTTCTTCTCCAAGAACACCCCAGCAAAATGATATTGCTGAGAGAAAGAATATAACTCTAGTAGAGGCTGGGAGGAATTTGCAAAGTGACACTTCTCTCCTAGAATATTTTTGGGCTGAGGTAGTGAACACAGCTTGTCATGTCAAAAATAGAGTCTCTATCAACAAGTATCGCAATAAGACTCCCTAAGAGCTTATGAAAGGTAGAAAATCAAATCTATCCAATTTCAGAATTTTTGGAAGCAAGTGCTTTGTGCTGAACAATTGGAAGTCCTACCTGACAAAGTTTGCTGAAAAATCCTATGAGGGTATTTTTGTTCGGTATAGCAGCCACAACAAAGCGTATAGGATCTATAACTTGAAAAATCAAGTTGTAGAATAGTGCATTAATTTTGTTTTTGATGAAACTTCAATGATTCATAATGAGCTGCCAAGCTCTTCTAGTGATACATGTGTAGAATTAAGAATGGACAAACTAAGTATTGATAACACACTTCTAGGTGAACAAGAAAAGGATAAATGTGTGCTCATCCCAGAAGAAGGGTCAGGTGAAATTCAAAAAGTTGATGTACTCCAAGCCACTGAAGATGAACTTTAAGAAGTTGAAGAGAGGATGCCAGCAGCCATCAGACACTTAATAGACCATCCCATAGATCTAATTATTGGGGATACAAGCCAGGGTGTAACCATAAGGAGCAGAACTCACAACATTGCTATGTATTCAAGCTTTCTAACTCCGATTGGAATCAAGAAGTTTGAAGAAGCCAACATAGACCAATTCTTGATAGTGGCTATACAAGAAGAGTTGAACTAATTCAAAAGGTGTAATATCTGGAAGCTGGTTCCCAGACCTCAAGGACATAACATCATAGGAACCAAATGGATATACAGAAATGAACTAGATGAGAATGGTATTATAATCAAGAACAAAGCTTGACTGGTTGCTAAAGGATACAGGCAAGAGGAAGGGATTAACTTTGATCAAACCTTTTCTCTAGTAGCTAGACTTGAAGTCATAAGGTTATTCCTTGCATATGCTTCTTACAAAGAATTTAAGGTCAACCAAATGGATGTAAAGTCTGCTTTTTTGAATGGTGACAAAAAGAGGAGGTCTATATTGAGCAGCCATCGGATTTTGCAGGTTATAAAGAAGATATGAAAAGTACCTCTGGTACTTGTCAATTTCTAGGGAGAAGGCCGGTTTCCTGGAGTAGCAAAAGTAAACTAGTGTAGCTATCTTCACAGCTGAATCTGAATACATTTCAGCAGGGAGTTGTTGTATGCAGCTTTTGTAGATACAACATCAACTTCAGGATTACAACTTCCAGCTAAGTAATACTCCAATGTTCTGTGATTTCTCAAGTGCTATTTCAATGGATAAAAATCTTTTATCACACAGTAGGACTAAGCATATTGAAATTAGATATCACTTCATAAGAGAGCATATTGAGAAAGAAGATATCAGCGTTGCGTTTGTCCCCACTGACAAAAAAGTGGCCAACATATTTACTAAGCCTCTTAATGAAGCCAAGTTCAATAGTTTCAAGTTTGAATTGGGAATGTTGAACTTGAAGTAGCATTATCCTTGTAAAATATTTCTATTATATATATGTGCATTTGGAGGCTAACCTTTTGCAGGAGAACATAATGGAGAAAAAGATTAACTAATTAGGCGTTGAATGTGTTGAGTCAACACCAGTCGCCGAGTGTTTTGAGTGCACTCGACGCATAAACTCTTATGGGTTGAACAAGCATCAAATATATCATATTAAATCACAGTCATCCATCAAAAGTGTAAATCACGACAAGGTACGCGCCTCTCCATCTTCTTGAATATGGTAGGGTATAAATAGAAATTGTGCCCAGAATAAACACTTTCTTTCTATTGCCCTTCCAAATTACTCTGTCTCGTACCCTAGATTTTGTGCATCGTCTTTTCCTTCTTGTCAACCTCACAAGTTCAATGGCTCCCAAAGAGTGATGTCTTTATATTTGAGGGAAGTGAAGTCATTCAAAATGGATTTTGTGATGCTCCTGAAGAAATTATATCTGTCATTTAGCTTCTAACAGTCACAGAACTGGAAATTGTGATGTTAGAGCCATGTGTCATTTGGAAGAGAGAGGTAATGGAATTGTATGATAATGCCAAGATGAACTCTTCCTCCTCTAAGGTTAAAACTTCCATCAATGGAGAGAGAGTTAAAATCAATGTTAGAAAGATTTGCAAGGCACTGAAGCACCCTAAGCTCAATGATGTTGAGTAAGTAGATAAGTTGTTCCAAGATGATGTAAAGTCTGCCACGAAATGGTGTGGCCTATCCTAACACACCAATGGTTCTATCATCAGGAAAGAGATGAACTTAAGAGGAAAATTCATGACAGACGCCATAGGAAAGGCATTAATCTACAAAACTTGATCACGTGATAAGATCTCTTGAAAAATGTTTGAATTAATGATAAGGGTAATCCTTACCAAGAAGACCAACTGAGGTAAGGTACTTTTTGACAGAATAATTGAATGTATACCTGAACTAAACTTTGGTAGAATCCTGTCTCCGTTCCTGCTGAACACAATTCCTGAAATTCTGAATATGAGGTTTGGTGTTGAGATCCATCACATAAGAAGGAAGGACATTAAGATGTTTGATAGATGGGACAGGGCACTGATAAATCACCCTAAGCAGAGTGCTAGGCAGCAGAAGAGGAAGGTTGATACAGATTTTGAAGAAAGCTCCAGCAGTAACTCTTCTGACAGTAGGAATACTCAACCACACTACCCTAATCTGACACAATCAAGTGAAGATGTAAGGATGGATGTGAGTGCACAAGTCTCTATTTCTTCTGGGCTTGCTACCAAGGCTATTCCCACTAGTGTGTCTCCTACTGATGTTGAAGGTAACACAACCATGGAGAATGCTGAAGATGTTGTAACAAATATTATGGACAGAATTTATGATGATGTTTAGGGGGAGACCCTAAGAGAAGTTGCACTTGTTAAGGGGGATAGATCAAATATTGTTACCCTAAGAGAAGTTGCACCTGTTGGGTAACAAATATTTTTACCCAATGTGTGTCTACATGACAAAATTGACACCTTCCTTGTCAATTTACAAAAAAGGATAAATTAAATCCCAACTGACTCTCATATCCTGACTTATAGTGCTCATATTCAGGGGGGCATGTGTCAAAGGATGACAATAAACCAGAAGATGATCTACTTCAGTCTCTTGTGGCTGATGATGATGTTGAGGGGGAGTCTCACCTTGAGCTCCCTGCTCAAGCTATTGAAATTGATATTTAATTTTTTGATCTAGACACTCAAGGAGAACAAGGAATTTCTAAGCTGAGGAGCATGAGAGAGAAGAGTTCATCCATGTTGATAACCATCCAGAGCACTCTTCTGAATATGAAATAGCTGACTCTAAACTAAGGGAAGACATTAGGAAGAATGGTGCAAAAGTCAACTTCCTAGGGACTACTCAGATGAATGAGGATATGTCCACTTCCTTTCTGGCTCAACTTAGAGGACTACTTGATGAGCAAAGGAGGTGAAAGAGAGGGAAAGATAGGTTTTACTCTAGCGGGGGGGGGGGGGGGGTGAATAGAGTATTTTAAAAAAATGTTTAGATTTATTGCGAAATTAGAATACTGAAAACTATAACTAGTGAAATAAAATAGGCTAGACTACCACAGCATAATACAACACACAAAGAAATCACACAGCAACCAGACGACTCAAGAAAATTTATAGTGGTTCCCGAAATCTGGGTACATCAACTCTTATACCACCCAGGTAGGAATCGCTTAGGTTTTTGATCAAGTGCCCTATCACAACAAGATCTGCTGCAGGTAGATCTAGAGACCCTTTGAGCTTTTGATTAGGAGCTCAAAATCCAATAGGTTTTTGATCAGGTGCCCTATCACCACAAGTGTTCACATTTGAAGGGAGAGATAACCCTTTATATATAGAGATAAAAGAAACAAGAATGTTTGGAAATCTTCTCTTTCTCAGGCAAATGAGAAGACTGTGTGGATTAAAGTTGAATTTCCAAGCTCCCCCTGAGATGTTGTATATATTCAGGAAGAGGAAACTTGGCCCTGGGTGTAGGTCTTCAAAATATGTTGCAGAGCATTTTGAATCTTTGAACTGTTATTGATTTTTAGCTCTTTGTAAATCTTTGAAGACAGAAGAAGGAAGAAGACTGGAGAGAGTTGTTTTTGAAAAAGTTCTTCTTCCTCTTTTCAGCAAAATATGCAAGAACCTTTGAGAGCAATATTCTTCTCTGACTACTGATTTATTACTACTATCTTTCTCTTTTTGCCTTTCTAAGATATATATTTAGTCAGAATGAAGAAAACGGCCTCAATTTGAATTCCAAAGACAAAACATAATTCTCTTCAAGAATTGAGGAGCCCAAACGGCTAGATATTGCTGGCAATCATAAAATGCATTTCCATAACTGTCTTGATAAAATATTCTGTGAATAACATAATTAATGCATCAAGAATACGACTATTAGCCTTGAGAGAATCAGCATTAATTATCAGAACATATTTGCCTTTAAATACTTTATCATAATCAAAATAAATAACTCTGACCGTTCTGAAGAACTGATAACTGAAGGCAATACAGAATCGTAGAGCTTCATTCAGAGATCGTCGAACTGAGTTAAGTGATCATAGACTAGAGAATGGCTAACATAGAACTGAGATCACTGCTGAGAAGAACGAAATCGTCGACCTGAGCTCGTAGATCGTCGAGCTCAGTTCAGAATAGAAGATTCTGAGATCATCGAAGGGAGATCGACGATCGTCTAGCTGAGTTCGACTATAGTCAAACTGATATAGATAGTCCACAACATTTATCTGAATCTAAGTCTTAGCCCACTGCAATGCTGGTCTGCACAAAACCTGACCTAGAGGGGACCTAACTAAGACTAAAACAGAGACTGTGGCTATACAAGGGGGTCAAGACATCCTAAGAGTGAACCTTGCACAAATCCAAATAAGGGTTCCAACAATCTCCCCCTATTTGTGCGAGGTCACTCAAAAACAAAAACTGAAAAGAAATAAAATACAAATACCATAAATATCTGAAGGGATGAAATAACATCAGTAGATATGTTATAGCAGTGCATTGTACATAATCAGTTAAGTAATAGACAAAGAGTACAAACTAGAATCTATCAGATGGAGAACCAGATGAGGGTTTAGAGAAAATTATCTTCCTGCATGGGTCTGGTACATTTTTCTTGGATGTCATCAAGTCTTGTCCACCAAGAGATGTCTGTGTGCTGGTCCTGGGCACAATTGCTTCAGGATGCAATGCCATATATTCAGCTGGATCAAAGACTTTCTTGTTGACTTGAAGTTTATTCAGCTCTTTTTCTCTGTAGGACGACATAGTAGAGAATTTAGATGGATCTTCTCCTTCTTCTATAGCTTTTCTGATCTGAGAGAGACCAATCAGTTCCTGAATCCTGACCATCCTAAAGTTTGGATCAACTTCCTGTTCAACAGGAGGCTGAACTTCTTGAGGAGGCAATATTGTAACTGCTTTGAACTGAGTGGATTGAGCTTGAAACTTTGTTGAGCTGTGTTGTTTATCACTTTGAGAATAGAGAGATCTTGGAGGAGCAGCCTCACTGTACTTTCTTTTATGAGATACAACAGGTCTTCTTTACTAATAAGCAGATGTCTTCTGATCCTTTGGAGGAACTTGTTGTTGAGGAGGAGAGAAAGAGGAGTTCTGATAAATCACTTCTTTTACTTGTTCTGAGGAACTTTGACTTCTATGTTGTTGGCTGTCTCCTTAGGAATGAGTCCTGGAAGATCTATCCTGCCTTTGATATGATCTTGAGAAAGAGGAAGGCTGGGAAGATGCACCAGATGCTTAAGAAACAACACCTGAAGCACCAACAGCAGGAGGAGGAAGAGGAGGGCCTCTTCTGAATTTCTGAGGAGGAGGAGGAGAATATTTCCTGCTCTTCTTCCTGGCTTTCTGCTCATTTTTGGATAACCACATCCAGCTCTCCATGCCAGGGTATGGAGTAATCCATTTCAAGATGTAATAAGGGGTATCATTTGTATTTCCTGACTTGGGATAATCTAGGGGAGCAACTTTTCTTTTTCTTGAAACTTTATTTTTCTTAGAATTACCATCCTCTGAATCATCATCATCATCAGAAGAAGAACCCTGAGGATTGTCATACAAATCATCAATTTCCTTCACCTGTTTGTCAGCAATCTTTTTGGTAGCATTTTCTTTGGATTCTTCCTGAATATCAATAGCAATAAAATCATCCAGAGAGGGAAGAGTGCTGTAAGACTCACAGAGATTAACTAAACTTGTTTCTAGGGCTAAGGCTAGATTTTCTGAGGCCACTAGATCAAGTAGTTCATCAGCAATTAAGATTGCATCGAACTCATTCTTTTCTTCTGACAAAAGCATAGGCTCAACATCCAAAGGGGATGACATATCTGTACACAATGTAACTGATGGAATATCTGTATAAACTGGAGCTAATTGAATCTGTAGAAGTTGTTTCACAATAGAAGGACTTATGGGTCTGGTATAACAGATAATGGCCCTAGAAGAATTGATCTCAACTGAAAACAAAACTGATCTAAACAGAGAGAATGAATGTAAAAGAATTTGTAAATTAATGGAGGGATTAATAAAACAGTAACAACTGGAAATCCTAGGAATTGACACATCAATGTCTTCATCTGACATCAGCAAATCTGAGTAAAGAACTATGTCTGCACAAAATTTCTGAAACACTTCTTCTTCCTGCATAGCTGGAGGAGAGTGATCCTGAAGCTCTACTGAGACTGAACCTGTAGCATCTTCATTAGAAATCTCCCCCTGCCTAGTGTCAGTGAGAACGAAAACCAGGCCCCCAGATGAAGAAGGGACAGTGGAAGTAGAAATAGAGGCAGAAAGAGAGGAAATAGAAAGAGCAAGAGGTGAAATAGCCTCTGCTATCAAGGATTTTAGAGTAGGGGTGAGGAGTTCCAGAAGATGAGAGATGAGGGTTTTATCAATTTGAAGAAACTCAGTTTGAGTCTGAGTTGAGACAGAATTTTTTGAGGGAAGAGGAGTGAAATCGGTCATGATCTCATCCTGAATAGGGGAGTTTCTGGAAGAATGAATAAGGAAAATATGTGGTGAGGTTTCAGTGTTGATGGGTGAATCAGGTTGGTGAGAAGGAGATGAGAGAGGTGAGAGGAGGTCAAAATTTGGAAGGGACAAGGCGTGGAGGTTTTGAGGTTCAGCAGGGTGAGTGGGAGATGATGGCTGAATAGAAGAAGAGAGTGTTTGGACAACATTAGGGGGTAGAGAAGGAACACTGGGAATAATTGGAGGAGGAGGAGGAAGAGAAGGAACTTTTTCATTAGGTTGGGAAGTGGCTGTGACAGCCCTTGTGTCCCCAGATATAAGGAAGGAGGTTCCAGCCCTAGAGGGCTTTTGAATCGTCCTCTCCAATTTCCCGAACAGAGAGGAATCCAACCTCTTGCTTACATTAATAGCTATGGTTGGAGAAACCAATAGCTCTGGAGCTGTTTTCTGAAGGAAGATTCCCAGAATCCTTCCTAAGAAGACTTCCTTCTCGTTGTTCTTCCTCTTAATCAAATCAAAGAACAAGCTGGCCCAATAAATGGCCTTCTTAATTACCAGAGCAGACATGATGGCAAACTATTCCCTATTGATGTTGTCATGGGCCAAATGCTTGCCCATCAGAACCTTTCCCACGATATCCGTAAGGAACTTAAAACCTACAGATAAATTTTTCTTAAATAATTTAGATAGGATGCCCTCGGCATGACCCATCTCCAATAGCATCCTGCTATACTCTGAACTATCCTATTCCAGGTCATTTGATCCATTCTTTAACTCAAAAATCTCTGTAAGAGGTTCAGGGTTTAGAGTCACCTGCTGTCCTGAGACGAAACCGATCATTGAAGAGTCATTTGTAGAGGAAGTGTAAACCCATTCTTTAATTTCAGCAACAGATAGTTTTATCCTTGTATTCATGAACTTCTTCAATGCCTGATCATCGCACAAATGTAACATTTCCTGAAAAATGGGATCACAATGACTAATCAAGTCGAAATCGACGTCGACTCCTGTGTCGAACTTCATCGCTACGAGAACTGCTACAGAAATTGCCATGGAAAACCTGTAGACTCAAGAGAGACAAAGAGATCAAGAGCAAAGAGAAAAAGAAAGCGCGGGATAGAGATCGAAGGGAAACCTATATATATGGTTTCTTTTTGGAATATGAAGAGACGATCTCTATCCGACGATAAAACAAGAAACGTCGATCTTAGGTCAAAGATTTAATTTATAAACAAATAATATCTTTGGTCTCTAATCTCGGTCAAAAAAATCGATAGTCGAGCTTAGGTCGACGATTGATTTACTGAAGCAATGTTGTCGATCTCCGATCGACAATTTTTGTCTCCACACAGAGCTGTCGTCAAACTCAGGTCGATGATTTGGCTCAAGATGAGTTCGAAGATCGTCGATCTCTGTTCGACAATCGTTGACCACATCTTCACAAAGACAAAAGTCAATTTTAATCCATGTCATTTATCATTCCAAGCTGATTCAAAAAGAATAGATGTTTTTGCACATCCAGAGGCTTGGTAAAAATATCTCCTCTTTGAAAATCAGTGGAGTTAAAATTGAGGTTAATCTTTTTTTTGTCAACACAATCTCTAAGAAAATGATGCCTTATTTCTATATGCTTGGTCCTAGAATGCAGGACTGAATTTTGTGCAATAGATATGGAACTGGTACTGTCACAAAATATGGTGGAATTTTTGAGAGAATATCCATAATCCAGTAGCTGATTTTGAATCCACAAGATATGTGAACAGCAACTCCCAACTGCTATATATTCAGCTTCTACAGTTGATGTAGACATAGATGATTGTTTCTTGCAAAACTAGGATACTAATCTATCACCCAAGAATTGACAGGTTCCTGAAGTGCTTTTTCTGTCAACTATGCATCCAGCATAGTCAGCATCAGAATATCTAGTTAATTCAAATTCTGACTCTGTGGGATACCAAAGTCCAAGATTAGGACAACCCTTTAAATATCTTAAAATTCTCTTGAGGATAATTAAATGAGATTCTTTAGGGTTGACTTGAAATCTAGCACAAAGACATGTTGCAAACATTATATCAGGTCTACTTGCAGTAAGATGTAAGACCCCCATTTTTTTTTCTTTTTCGACACCGGGGTCATAGGCCCAGAACCGCCGCCTTGCGGTGATACCTTCGTACCCGGGAAGGTCGTCACTACAAGACGCCGATTCTGCCGGCCAATTCGATCTCCACTGTAGCATAAGTATACAAGACAGTCCACAGAAATATCACATATAAGAAATTTAAACTCCACGAAGGGAGTGTCCACAGATAGTACTGTTGCGCGCTAGGGTTCGAAGAAAGTAAACGCAACCGAACTAGCAACCCGATGAGGCAAGTATACCTATCGAATTGTAGCAAGGGGACACAAGTGTCGTATTAAGATCCGGGAACTGTTGGCTAAGCTTACTCACACGAACGCTATTATCTTATCGACGGAAAAACTAGGGTTTTAGAAAATCTAAGCGCAATGGAGAAATTAAAGCAAACTAGAAAGAGAACTACCGCAATTAAGTTACGCAATTAAGCAAACAACTAAGCTAGAAAGGAAATTACTGCAGTTAATTAAAGAGCACAATATATGAGATTACTACAAAAGGTAGAACAATATGAAATGGAAATGCACCCGATCAAGATTCACCTCGGCTAAAGACGATTAAGAAAATGCGATAAAAATCTAAACTTAATGGGATAAGGGTCCTTGACCGTGGAGGTTCCTAAAGCTTGAACACGCTTCTCTCGAAGTCGTGCCCAACTGAGTTTAGGAAGGTCCGACCGACTCTCGTCTAAATCGGAGGCCTAAAACTCGCTTTACGCGGTGAACCCCACTATTAGATTTTACTCCAATCCGGGAGATTTGGACGTCTGCCTCTCTCGAGGGGTGCGTACAACTCCCTTTACTCTTGAATGCTCACTTCATTCTTTCGGCCTCTCGGCTAGCCTAGAATGAAAGCAAAGGCGGAGAGTATATATCGAAAATATACCTCCGACCCGTGATAAATCAAGAGTAATTCAAGGCCCTAACCTAAAAAGAAAAGATTAATTAAAACATCATAACATAATCGCTCTAACCTCGGATCATCAAGATCGAGTACAAGGAGGATTAGTTAATCATAATGGAGTGGAGGGGGGGGGGGGAGATGAGTAGAAAAACATAAGAAGAACACAAGCTAAGGGAAGAACAATTTTATTAATAAAAAGGGCAAGTTACACTATTGAAAATTAAAGTTACAAGTGCATGAAAATTAAACCCTATTCTAGCCCTACATTAAGCACTAAGCAAGAAGAAAATTACATTAAAAGCTAGCACAAACTAAGATTAAACTAGGGTTAACCAAAAAGTACAAAGAGAGGGGGAGAGAGAGAGAGAAAAAGCATGAAAAAGGATCAAGAAACAAAGGGGCAGCACCTCCCCCACTCAACCAAAGCTTGCTGAAATGGGTGGAGGGGGGCTCAATTTATAGATTTTTTCTCGGGTTGGTCACGCCCTCCGACACGCCCTAGGGGGGGCGTGTCAGGGGGCGTGACAGGTACGGATTTGACCTCGGGCTCTGGATTCTGGCGGGAGGGATGATTGCTTCGGTACGTCGGTGGTCACGCCCTAAGTCACGCCCGTGACAGGGGGGCGTGACAGGCATGTCATGTCCAAATCATTGGTCGGAAATCCGTCAGTCGCCGAAAAAGGAGGGTGTCACGCCCATGTCACGGGCGTGACATGGGGCGTGACAGTACTATTTGCGTGCTGAGGCGGAAGGGCATTTAATGCGGCGGCAGCTTTGCGGCAGAGGGCGACACGCCCCTGGTCACGCCTAGTGACACGCCCAGGGAGGGCGTGACAGGGGGGCGTGACAGCGGTTTTGACCGTTTTCTGTCCCTTCCATCAGGTGTCCTCGGGATCGGGTGACACGCCCTAGGTCACGCCCAGGGAGGGCGTGACAGGGGGGCGTGACAAGCCATTTTGGCAATTTTTCTGAAAACCTGCAAAAAGACAGGAAAAAGTTAGTGGCAATAAAATTTACATAAAAAGGATAAAAATAAACTAATAATAGACATAATTTGTACAATATAAAATATAAAATACGATAATAGTTTAGGCTACAAAACGTATTATCAAATTCCCCCAAGCTTAAGCTTTGCTTGTCCCCAAGCAAAAATATAAAAACTAGATATTTATAACAGGACTAATCAAAAAGATCTAATTATGCCTACACAAGTACTATGCGAAATTCTTAGTAGGGAAAAGGTGAAATGTAAGTCTAAAACAATTATTTAGGTATGGTAAAACTTTTATAAACTTTACTTAATAAAAACAAATCATCCAAAATTTTAACGAGATTTTTTTAAATGGACTTAAGTAAAGCAACGAAAATGAAAAACACGCATTGAGTTGTTACTAGATCCAAGCAACGCATTATAATTATATCAATTTAATTATCAAAAATCTAGGTTTAAATCCAAAACTAAAACTGATTTACTGTTTTTCTTTTCTTAGTTGTTAAATAAAAAACCAAAAGCGTGAATCAAAAGGACTTAAATAGGACAGAAACGCTTGGTTTAGGAAAATGATTAGGAGTGGAATTCAAAGATAAACGTGAAGGTTTAAAATCACACTAAACCAAAGCAAAGAGTTTCAAAAACTTTCATAAAAATATATACACATTTTTTTTTCTTTTTCTTTTTCATTTTTTTTTCTTTTTTTCAAAACAAAGGCCATAAATATTTTTATTTTCCTTTTTGAGTTGGCCAAACAAAAATAAACATCACTTTTGAACATACTTCCTTTTTTTTTCGAAAACCTTTCTCCACAAAAATCACAAAATACCCTATCAAAAATCGTCAAAATAATTTATGAAACTCAAAAAGGCTAGTGCGATTCGATAGGTTGGAAATTTTGGCTTTGGTGAAACTGAAATGAAGGGAGGAGCTATCAAATGAAATCGGAAAAAGGCTCAAAAATGGCTAACTAGTGGTAAAAGTTTTTAGGTTGGCAAGAAAGCTCAAACGAAAACAAAAATGGCCTAAATCATTTTCACGCTTTTGAATTTATTTAAAACAAAGGTTTGAAAAATTTCAAAAAGCGAGTCCTAGATAATAAAAGAAGATTGATGAAATTAACTCGAAAAAAAGAAATAATAGGTGACTTGGATCGTTCACATCTACTACGTTATTCAAAAGTTGACTTTACAAAAATTATTCAAAAATGAAAAAGAAAATAGTGGATGATGAATTTTTGAGAAAGTAAAGGAAATAAAAAACAAAAAACCATAATAGAAATGCGAGTTTTAGAAAAATATTTCACCTTAACATGCTACCGCGAATTAGAAACACAGCATGGCCAACATTTTACTTGTGAAACATAATTAAAAAGGACGATTAGAAATATTATAATTAACTAAGTTGTTTATAGGAGATTTTGAGTAAAACAAAACTGAAAACTAGGGGTACTATTGAAATACCAAAATGTCTAAATTATTCAAAAATACATATATATTTTTTTATTTTGAGAAATATTCTATTTTTTTGGATTTTGGAAAATTTTTCTCTTTTTTGGAATTTTAAGATATTCATTTTTTTTTTAATTTATGGAACTATTTACAAAAAAGGAAATTATTTACACTAAGCAAAAATGAAGGAGGAAATCCTCCCCCAAGCTTAAAACAGACATTGTCCTCAATGGCTAAAGAAGGGGATTGGAGAAGGAGAGAAAAATAAAGTGCAGAATTGAAAAGACAGAATTGAAATACAGGTACTTCCCCGGATTTATTTGCTGCGAAAACTGAGTGATGCCGCTCCCCGAATGTCTTCTTTGGACTTCGTGATGGATTCAGCAATGTTGGAGCAGGCGATCGCAGAAGCTTCAGCTTGTCGGAGCCGTCCGAGGCAAAAATTGTAAAATAAAGAAAACAGAAAAAGATAACTTGGGTTGCCTCCCAAGAGCGCCCTTTGGTTAAAGCGTCGTTGAGCTCGACGCATCAAAAAAATAATATTGTCCAAAAATATTGTTGTCCCGAAATAAAATTGTTTTTAGCAAAAAAAAATAAAAAGTTCAAGATTAAAGTTCGTGAAGCAGAAACTTAATAGTGTTTGGACTGACATCATCATCACCAGAAAAATACAGTTTAAGACGCTGACCATTCACTTTGAAATTACCCTTATCAGGGTGAGAAATTAAAACAGTTCCATAAGGAAATACTTCTAAAACAGAAAACGGGCCAGACCAGCGAGATTTTAATTTGCCCGGAAATAAACGTAAACGAGAATTATATAAAAGGACTTGGTCGCCCGGCTTAAAGTTTTTAGGGTGCCTTAAGTGTTTATCGTGTAAACGCTTCGTCCGCTCTTTATAAAGTTTATTATTTTCATAAGCGTAAGAGCGCCACTCGTCGAGTTCATTTAGTTGAAATTTTCGAAGGTCACCGACTGAGTGGGGATCGAAGTTTAAAAATTTTAAGGCCCAAAAGGCGCGGTGTTCTAACTCTACGGGCAGATGGCACGATTTTCCATAGACCAGCCGATACGGCGTACATCCGAGGGCGGTTTTGTACGCTGTTCGGTAGGCCCATAGAGCATCGTCAAGTTTGGCTGACCAGTCTTTTCTAGAAGTTGAAACAGTCTTTTCTAATATTCTTTTTATTTCTCTATTAACTACTTCGACTTGACCGTTAGTTTGGGGGTGGTAGGCAGTGGACAGCTTATGCGTAACGCCGTATTTAGTAAGGATTTTGGAAAATTGCGCGTTACAGAAATGGGAACCCCTATCGCTAACGATTGCGCGAGGCGTACCGAATCTAGAAAATAATTTTTTTAAAAACGTGACTACAACTCGGGAGTCGTTCGTAGGAAGAGCTTGGGCCTCAGCCCATCGTGAAACATAATCAACAGCAACTAAAATATATTTGTTTCCGAAGCTAGAAGGAAGGGGGCCAACAAAATCAATTCCCCAGAGGTCGAAAATTTCGCACTCTAAGAAATAATTTTGCGGCATTTCATTTTTATTAGAAATATTGCCCGACCGTTGGCAACTATCACACCTGCTCACAAAGGCTTGCGCGTCTTTAAACAGGCTAGGCCAGTAAAAACCCGCGCAAAGCACCTTATGAGCGGTGCGAGCAGCTTGATAGTGCCCACCTGTCGGACCTTCATGCAAATGTTTTAGAATATCAATTCCTTCATCAAAAGAAACACATCTCCTTATCACTTGATCCGCACAAATTTTGAAAAGATGCGGGTCTTCCCAAAAGTAGTTCTTCAGCTCAGAAAAGAATTTCTTCTTCTGCTGAGAGGAGAACTCTTTTGGGAGCACCCGGGCCACTAGATAGTTGGCGATGTGCGCGAACCAAGGAGAAGTAGATGTATTAACTAAAAGCAGCTTCTCATCAGGAAAATAGTCATTAAAAGATTTTTCATTTAATTTTTCTATAAAGGGGTTATCTAATCTGGATAGATGGTCGGCGGCCAAGTTCTCGGCTCCTCGCTTATCACGGATCTCTAAGTCAAACTCCTGGAGGAGTAAGACCCAGCGAATCAAGCGAGGCTTGGCATCCGTTTTGGCAAGAAGGTACTTGAGGGCCGAGTGGTCCGTAAAAACAATGATTTTTGAAAGTGTAATGTAAGGGCGAAATTTATCAAACGCAAATACTACAGCTAAGAGCTCCTTCTCGGTTGTGGTGTAATTTTCTTGTGCAGATGTGAGGGTTTTACTAGCGTAATAGATGGGGTGGAAGTTCTTAGATATGCGTTGACCTAATACGGCTCCCACCGCAAAACTACTCGCATCGCACATAATCTCGAAAGGAAGGTCCCACACCGGAGCTATCATAATCGGCGCGTTAATTAACTTTTCTTTAATTAATTCAAAGGCAGAAATACAAGAGTCATCAAAAATGAATGGAGCGTCTTTTTCTAAGAGATGGGTGAGGGGCTTAGTGATCTTGGAGAAGTCCTTTATAAAACGACGATAAAAACCAGCGTGGCCTAGGAAACTTCTTATAGCTTTTATGTTTGTAGGCGGTGGCAATTTCTCAATAACTTCTATCTTGGCAACGTCTACCTCAATACCTTTAGCAGAAATTTTATGACCCAAAACTAACCCTTCCCTCACCATAAAATGGCATTTTTCCCAATTTAGGGCAAGGTTAGTTTCTTCGCATCGTTCTAAGACTTTTTCGAGGTTTTCTAAACATCTATCGAAGGTATCGCCGAACACGGAGAAATCGTCCATGAATACCTCCATAATGCTTTCTACGTACTTGTCAAATATTGCGAGCATACATCGTTGGAATGTAGCCGGCGCATTGCATAATCCAAACGGCATTCTTCGGTACGCGAAGGTGCCGAAGGGACAAGTAAACGTAGTTTTCTCTTGGTCCTCGGGAGAGATGGGTATTTGAAAGTACCCCGAGAGGCCATCGAGAAAACAATAAAAGCTATGGCCGGAGAGACGTTCTAAAATCTGGTCGATAAACGGTAGAGGAAAGTGGTCCTTACGGGTGGCGTCATTTAACTTACGGTAATCTATGCACATACGCCAACCCGTCACCGTCCGTGTCGGGATTAATTCATTATTCTCATTACTAACTACGGTTATCCCTCCCTTTTTTGGAACTACCTGAACGGGGCTAACCCACTTACTGTTCGATATATGGTAGATAATTCCTGCGTCTAATAGTTTCATAACCTCGCCCTTAACTACTTCTTTCATATTCGGGTTTATACGGCGCTGAGGTTGGATAGAGTTACGCGAATTATCTTCCATTAAAATTTTATGTGTACAGAAAGATGGGCTTATGCCCTTGATATCAGAAATTTGCCAAGCAATAGCCCGGCGATGCTTACGTAGAACTAGAAGAAGTTTATCGTTCTGCGTATCCGTAAGGTAGGCCGAAACGATAACTGGTAACTTGGAGTCTTTTTCTAAGAAAGCATACTTAAGGTGTTCGGGAAGTTCTTTAAGTTCTAGGGTAGGGGGTTCTTCATAAGAGGATTTTGAGATTCTTTCTTTTTCAAAAATAATATCTTCATAAACTTTTTTATAAGGAACGTAATAAGGGGTGGGGCTAGCAGCCAAGACGGCTTCTTGTACAGATTCAGTGGTAAGGAAAGAGGAAGAACAAAAATCAGAAAACTCTTTTTCAAACTCAGAAAGACAATAAGAAGATTCATCACTTCCTTGCAGTGATTCTGTGGTAAGAGAAGAGGAGCAAAAAGTAGAAAATTCTTTTTCAAAGTCGGAGAGGCAGTAGGAAGAATCATCACTCACGGCGTCTACGAAAAAACATGAGTCATCGTTCGCTAAGGTGTTCTTCATCGAAGGGGTGATCGGAAATGTGACTTCGTCGTCGCCTACTCGAAGAAAGAGCTTACCATTGCTTACGTCAATGATGGCTCGGGAGGTGGCAAGGAAGGGTCGGCCAAGGATCAGGGGAACCTCGACGTCTTCTTCGATGTCCAAAATGACAAAGTCCACCGGGAAGATGAACTTGTCGACTTTCACTAGAACGTCCTCCACTATTCCTAACGGATATTTGACGGATCTATCGGCTAGCTGGATACTCATACGCGTGGGGTTAAGGCTGCCAATCCCTAACTTTTTGAACAACGAAAAGGGCATCAGGTTTATACTTGCGCCTAAGTCGGCTAACGCGTGTTTAACAAAGAGATCACCGAAGACACACGGGATAGAGAAACTACCCGGGTCACTGATTTTCTTCGGCAAACCGTTTGTTAAAATGGCGGAGCACTCGACGTTAAGCGTGACGTGCGAAAGATTCTCTAACTTCTTCTTGTTTGTGAGGAGGTCTTTAAGATATTTGGCGTATTTCGGCATTTGCGAAATAGCCTCGTGGAAGGGAAGATTAATGTGGATTTGTTTGAAGATTTCTAAGAAGCGGGAGTACTGATCATCTTGACGTTGTCTATTAAGTTCAGAGGGGTATGAGGAGTTGAATTATTTTTGAAGATGGGTGGTGGAGTGAGATTATTTTCTAAAGTGGGGGTGATTACTTCTTCAGCAGAGGGTGGAAGCGGAGCGGAGCTTTGATTTTTAAAAGCGGGAGCGGAGCTTGCCTCGGGCTCTTCACTTACCATACCGGAGACTTGCTTCCCACTCCGAAGAGTTATAGCTTTCGCTTGCTCTCTCGGGTTGGGTTCGGTATTGGAAGGAAGAGACCCTGCGGGTCGCTCAGAAATTATTTTCGCGAGCTGTCCTACCTGATTTTCTAAACATTTTACGCTTCCGGTTAAAGTTCTTATGGTAGCGTCATTTGTGGTGATATATTTAGAAAGTAATTCCTCCAAGCTCGGAGGTTTTGGGTAATTTTGAAGAAGTGGTGGTGGTGGTGGTGGTTGTGCAGAAAAATCATTTTGCGGAGGTGGGCGCATCGCATTCGATGGATTACTCCATGAAAAGTTCGGGTGATTTCTTAAAGCGGGGTTATAACTATTCGGAAAATTAAAACCAGGCGGATGAAAATTCGCAGCAGAAAAATTATTAAAAGCAGTTCTAGGCAAATTATTAACATAATCTAAATGTTCTGGAGTAGGGGTTGCAGATTCCCATACCTGAGGGCGGAGGCAGCAGTCATCTCCGTGATTTTTTTGCTTAGGATTTCTACTTGCAGAGCGAGCTGGGAGACGTTGTCCACTTCATAGATACCTGCAGGCTTGTTCGGGCGGGACCTAGGCACATTCCACTGATAAGTGTTCATGGCCATATCCTCAAAAAGCTCAAGAGCGGCTTCCGGGGTCTTATGATTTAAAGTACCGCCAGAAGCTGCGTCTATCATTTGCTTCGTGCTTTGATTTAGCCCGTTATAAAATGTCTGCACTTGTAACCATACAGGCAGCGCGTGATGTGGGCATCGTCTTAATAATTCTTTAAATCTCTCCCAGGTTTCGTAAAGGGTTTCAGAGTCTATTTGTCCGAAGGCAGAGATGTCGTTCCTAAGTTTTGCAGTTTTAGCGGGCGGAAAATACTTCGCCAAAAATTTTTCAGTTAATTCATTCCAAGTGGTTATGCTATTTTTCGGAAGTGTGTTAAGCCACTGCTTAGCTTTAGTTCTTAGAGAGAAGGGGAAGAGTCTTAGCCTGATCGCATCATTTGTGACACCATTTATCTTGAAGGTGTCGCAAATTTCAAGAAAGCTAGCTATATGTGCGTTCGGATCTTCATCTTGAAGTCCGTCAAATTGCACATATTGCTGCACCATTTGAATTATGCTAGGCTTTAGTTCAAAGTTATTATTTGCTATAGTAGGGCGGACTATACTCGATTCTGTTCCCTCGAGGTTCGGTCGTGCATAATAGGACATAGTCCTTTGCACGGCCTCATCTACGTTGGGTTCTTCCATTCTTAAAGTATTAAATGACTCGGAGTCCTCAACCGGCACTTGGATAGTAGGACCTTGAAATCGCGATCTTCTCCGAAGAGTACGCTCAATTTCGTGGTCCAAGTCCAAAATAACCGACGGACTCCCGCGGGTCATGCACTAAAAGAACAGAAAAGAAGAAGAGAAAGAGAAAAAGGATAAACTAGAAAGAAAAACTAGATTTAGAAAATTAAATTAAAAATTTTTTTTTTCTTTTTGAAATAGATTTTTTATATAAATTAACTCCCGAACTTCCAAGGACTACCCCGTGAAGGGTTCGCAAGGTACTAGACAAGACAGTGGCGCTTAAAGCCCTTTGCCCTTTTCGAGAGAATTAGGTGGCGTAGAAAAATTTTGAGGTTGGTTTCTATTAAGAGCGGTGATAATTTTTTTTGATTTTTGTTTTTTTTAAAACTTAAAAAAAAGGGATGAGAAAGAGAAGAGATAAAATTAATAGGTTCGTGTTTTCAAAATATCAACGGAAGTTGGGTCCCCGGCAACGGCGCCAAAAACTTGTTGCGCGCTAGGGTTCGAAGAAAGTAAACGCAACCGAACTAGCAACCCGATGAGGCAAGTATACCTATCGAATTGTAGTAAGGGGACACAAGTGTCGTATTAAGATCCGGGAACTGTTGGCTAAGCTTACTCACACGAACGCTATTATCTTATCGACGGAAAAACTAGGGTTTTAGAAAATCTAAGCGCAATGGAGAAATTAGAGCAAACTAGAAAGAGAACTACCGCAATTAAGTTACGCTATTAAGCAAACAACTAAGCTAGAAAGGAAATTACTGCAGTTAATTAAAGAGCACAATATATGAGATTACTACAAAAGGTAGAACAATATGAAATGGAAATGTACCCGATCAAGATTCACCTCGGCTAAAGACGATTAAGAAAATGCGATAAAAATCTAAACTTAATAGGATAAGGGTCCTTGACCGTGGAGGTTCCTAAAGCTTGAACACGCTTCTCTCGAAGTCGTGCCCAACTGAGTTTAGGAAGGTCCGACCGACTCTCATCTAAATCGGAGGCCTAAAACTCGCTTTACGCGGTGAACCCCACTATTGGATTTTACTCCAATCCGGGAGATTTGGACGTCTGCCTCTCTCGAGGGGTGCGTACAACTCCCTTTACTCTTGAATGCTCACTTCATTCTTTCGGCCTCTCGGCTAGCCCAGAATGAAAGCAAAGGCGGAGAGTATATATCGAAAATATACCTCCGACCCGTGATAAATCAAGAGTAATTCAAGGCCCTAACCTAAAAAGAAAAGATTAATTAAAACATCATAACATAATCGCTCTAACCTCGGATCATCAAGATCGAGTACAAGGAGGATTAGTTAATCATAATGGAGTGGAGGGGGGGGGGGAGATGAGTAGAAAAACATAAGAAGAACACAAGCTAAGGGAAGAACAATTTTATTAATAAAAAGGGCAAGTTACACTATTGAAAATTAAAGTTACAAGTGCATGAAAATTAAACCCTATTCTAGCCCTACATTAAGCACTAAGCAAGAAGAAAATTACATTAAAAGCTAGCACAAACTAAGATTAAACTAGGGTTAACCAAAAAGTACAAAGAGAGGGGGAGAGAGAGAGAGAAAAAGCATGAAAAAGGATCAAGAAACAAAGGGGCAGCACCTCCCCCACTCAACCAAAGCTTGCTGAAATGGGGGGGAGGGGGGCTCAATTTATAGATTTTTTCTCGGGTTGGTCACGCCCTCCGACACGCCCTAGGGGGGGCGTGTCAGGGGGCGTGACAGGTACGGATTTGACCTCGGGCTCTGGATTCTGGCGGGAGGGATGATTGCTTCGGTACGTCGGTGGTCACGCCCTAAGTCACGCCCGTGATAGGGGGGGCGTGACAGGCATGTCATGTCCAAATCATTGGTCGGAAATCCGTCAGTCGCCGAAAAAGGAGGGTGTCACGCCCATGTCACGGGCGTGACATGGGGCGTGACAGTACTATTTGCGTGCTGAGGCGGAAGGGCATTTAATGCGGTGGCAGCTTTGCGGCAGAGGGCGACACGCCCCTGGTCACGCCTAGTGACACGCCCAGGGAGGGCGTGACAGGGGGGCGTGACAGCGGTTTTGACCGTTTTCTGTCCCTTCCATCAGGTGTCCTCGGGATCGGGTGACACGCCCTAGGTCACGCCCAGGGAGGGCGTGACAGGGGGGCGTGACAAGCCATTTTGGCAATTTTTCTGAAAACCTGCAAAAAGACAGGAAAAAGTTAGTGGCAATAAAATTTACATAAAAAGGATAAAAATAAACTAATAATAGACATAATTTGTACAATATAAAATATAAAATACGATAATAGTTTAGGCTACAAAACGTATTATCAAGTACACATAATAAAATCACGGGCTTATGCCCGGTACATCAAGTCCTCACTACATTTCACTCATCGCAGAAGCAAACTAATACAACTACTATAGATCGGGACTCACTGTCCCTGCTGTCTGGACTCCAGTGCTAGACTGTCCGATCTCTAAGCGTGCCGACCTCCGGGGCTACTCTTCCATGCTGGGCTCCGTGGTCCCCTAAATGATGTGGTTCGAAAACCGTTAGTCTAAAAGACTAAGTCCTATCGTCCCCCACCCCTTCCCCCATGGCTCCTAAAGCACCGAGCGGGGAGAAGGAAAGGGAAGGACATGAAAGTGGAGAGTATTCAAATTTCAGATGGCAGCGGAACTAAACTAACAATGTAAGCATGATAATAATCGTACAAAATAAATAAGTAACTTTAACTTATGCGAGTATACATAAGCTAAGGGATCTTTTGCAGGGCTCCTATCGTATAAAAAGTCCCATACCGATTTATACGATAGGGTGTCGGTTCTATTAGCAATTTTATAATGTTGAAAGAGAACCTTGACTTATAAGCACGCTCACACGAACTTAAAGGCCAAGAGGTCGTTTAGCAAGGCCTAATGTATAGAGCGTCCCATACCGCTTATACATTAGGTGTCAGGTTATATGCGATGGTTATGCTATGAAATACATTTATGCCATGATGTGAACATGCATGTGCAACTCACCCACTCGACTCTGTGTACACAGACCTTTTAGTTCCCCCTTTCGGAGCCGTTACCTCCCAGGATACCTCCGTAGTGGCAGACGGAAGCGGTGGGTTGGGCCTCGCCCACCTCTAAACCAGTAAAGCACTACCGGTCAGACCTATCGTACGCCTCAATGCTTGGTGCACTAAGCGGACGTCTGCGTACTCTTGCCGGCTGGCGCACCGAACTTCTGTTGGCAAAGTGCTAACCACACTTGCCGAGCCAACCATATTGGTGTCGCTGCATCGAACTCCCCAATATAGAAGACCCACCACCTTAAAACCTTTTATGCACATACAATAGTTATGAGTCAACCAACCAACCGAGCCGAAGCTCACCGGACAATTCCCGTCCATCATAATCTACAACTGAGCTAAAGTTCCCCGGACAATCCCGTCCGTCATAATCTACAACCAAGCTAAAGCTCGCCAGACCACCATCACAACTACTGGGCTTATTGCCCAAGTAACCCATACTATCTCTCGGGACACTGGGTGGGAAAGTGTGAAACCCTAAGTTTACTATTTACTGTATGCTTACGAAGTTTTGACTCTCCCTAATTACTACGAGAAAGACGATTTTTCGTCGATCATGCGCACCACCTAACACTAGCCAACCCACTCTCACTACTCTTCTTTCTATTGGGAAATCACCCACAACAAAAGGGTCTAACTCCAATAACTATCCCCGACCTTGTCTTATTCCAATTTAGCAATTTTGCTATATGGACACCAACTCAGACGGTACGTTGAACCAGATAGGGGGTATTCTAAATAATCATCCGAATGCCCTGAATTATTTACTGGAGACTTATCATGATGCAAATGGACTAAATCCAAAAGATTATCATTTTTTTCCAATTATTCTGATATTTATTTAAATTCCCGTAAAGCTTCTAAGGGCTAACCATTGAGCATGAAGTGCACTTTTCAGAGAGGTATAAAGCTTCATAAATTCATGATAAATTCTAAATAACCATTTAACAATAAATCCAAGATATAACAACTTTTCAAGTATTCAAGTGACACTAATCAATTTTTGAAAATATATCCTTTTTCTTTTTATTAATGAAGTAAGTGCAATAAATATCCATCCAAAAATTCTTAATTAATTTTCTAAAGTAGATACTGATCTAAAAACATCATTGGCCAAATTTCATAATTATACAGTAAGTAAATTGCTCAAAATGATTTAAACAAACTAGATCCAAAATTGTTAAATGCAGACCACCAAGTCAATCTTCATGTAAAATGGGATGTATATAAAATAATCATCCTAAACTCCTATAATATTTAATGGAGGTTCATTATGACCTTTAAGTTCTAAATCCAAAGTTCCAAAATTTTCCTTACTTATTTGATAATTCATTTAATTATTTTAATGTCTAAAATTTCCAAAAATGAACATGAAGTACTACTTTCATTCAAGGAATCATTTTACTAATTTTATATGTTACTCAGAATAATGATATAACTTATCTTCCAAAATATATATTTCTTTTCAGTAAAGCTTTATCTTTAAATCAAATATTCTTTTAAGTCCTTGGAAATTCATTTAATAAATATAAAATAATGTATTGCTTCCAAAAATTCAGGGAAATTTCAATTATGAATCTAATGGCATATACATGGTTTGGGCCAAATTTCATAATTTATTTATTAGTAAATAGGCTTAAATGAATTTTTGAATAATTCCATCAAATGATAATCTTGTGAACTAACTACCTCATATACTTGTCCAAGAACTCTTATAAAATTTATATAAACTCTTTATGCTTCCAAACAACCTCTGCCAAATTTTCAGGACCTCTCAATTATCAGAAGTAGCATAATAAATTATTTACTTAATTTAAGCATTTCTTGGGTTACAAATGAAGTGCTATAATTATTGACCCAAAATTCCCCATTAAATTACCAGAGGCTCATAATGTCCTTAAGACCAATCTACTAAAATTTCATCTTAATTTGAGGTGTTTAGCTAGCCCATTTCAACCCTAGAATGTTTGTGCCCTAAACTAGGGTTAGGGATTTTAGGGTCCTAAACCTTCCAAAATGCCCTAATAATTTTACCAGAGGGTTATAGTTACTAAACTCTATCCCTACAAAATTTCATAGCCATACAAGGTGATTTGGCCATATGCCCTTCACAAGGTACAAAAGCCCTTCCTTAGGGTTTGACCTAAGATCTTGGGCCAAACCAACTCCACTGCCCCCAAATTTCCTTTGGGAGGTGTATCTTGTCATCCCAAACTAGTGTACAAAATTTGAACCTCTGTTGAGGTGAATTGGACACTAAAAGCCAAAATTACAATTTGGACCAAAATACCCTTCTTAGGGCAAGGCTAGGGTTTGCTTGAATCCTATTCAAATCAACTCCAAACTTAATGAAATTTTAACCAGAGGTCTATATTGACCTCATAACCATCCCACCAAAATTTGGTTGAATTTGGACTTCATTTGACCCCTACTTTAATTTACCCTAGCATAATTAAATTATTTACAAAAACTATAGGACAATTATTCCCAAAAATTCCCATTTTTGGGCAAGGTCTAGGTATAGGGTAGGGTGAGCCCCTGCCAAAATTTCAGCTTATTTGGACCAAGGATGAAGTGTGGGCTACTAATTTAATGACTGCCTAAACATTTGGATAGACCCCACCAAAATGAGTGCCCTGGTCAGACCAGTCACCCAAATTGGTTCAAACCAATTTTGCCAGATAGTAGACTCATAGGGCTACATATTTGGTGTTGACCACTTTCTCTGAAAAAGCCTCTAGGTATTTTTAATATTTAAAACAAAATAATACAAAATCCGTGACAGATATGAAATGATTTAAATATCAAAGCTATAGTTTAATATACATCTGCACGAATCTTGGCGCAGCCCTGGATGGCATCGGGTCATCTTCAAGCTCTAGCTAACAGCCCCGATTCAACCCGCCTGGAGCAACTTCCAGCGGCTGCCGCTGGCCATCCGGCCGCCTCCCCGGCCTGCCACCGCCGCCGACACCTTCGTGGTGGTCGGGGCTATCTCCGGCCGGCGTCTAGGCCGCCGGGAAGCCCTATTCCGGCGAACCCGACGGGATGAAATTTCATGTAAAATCCATGATTTTCAAAATCCGATTGGGCTCAATTGAGCTCCAACCTTGGTTCTATTGATTCCTACGATCTACCCAGGAGGCAAGGAGTGGAGGAGGACCTGTAGTGGCTGCTGTAGCCGGGCTGATCGTCGGATTGGCATGGTGGTGGCCGGTGGTGGTCGGCTTGCTCAAAAAGGCAGGATAGGGCTTGGTTTCTTCAGGAAAATGGTGGGGATTACTCCTTGGAGTCCAATGGAGCTTTTAAAGAGGTGAGGGGAGGTGTTAGGTGGCTGAAAACACTTTGGCCATTTTTGGCCAAAGTCAAGCTTGGCGGCTTGGTAGGTAGGGGGAGGTGGAGCTTGCTCCAGCCAGTCCAAAAAGGCTGCTAGACTCCCCCTTGTCCTTCTGAATTGAATGGGGAGGTTGGGGAGGGGGGAGGAGGAGCACAAAGTCCTCCTTCCTTCTCTTCCTTCTCTTTCTCTCTCCTCCATGGATGACTTTCTCTCTCCTAGTCATCAAGCCTGAAATTTAGGCTCCTACATGTCACATGTCAGCCCACCAATCCATTTGGCCACTTGGGTTAAGGTTAGCCCTAATGAAATAGGCTTGAGCTTGAGTTAGCCCATTTGGGCTAACTTGACCCAAAGTGGGACTAGGGCCCACCTAGGTCAATTTGATCCTTGAGGTTTCCTTAATAGGTCCTTGGTGACCCATTAGCCTCCCCTAGGGTCAAGGTGGGGTTGAATTGGCCCTTGAAGGTCACTTGGCCCTTAACTAGGGCATTTTGGCCATTTTAGGTTAAGGGTTGACTTTGGTCAAACTAGCCCCTTTGATTGGTCCCAATGGTTCCTTGGTGACCTATTGGCCTCTCACTAGGCTTATGAGGGTAGGGGTGGTGTCTATTGGGCTAAGGGACTGCAATTGACCCTTGTGTAGGTCAATTTGACCTAATTAGGGCTATATTTGACTTTGGTCAACTTAGCCCTATTGACTGCTTTCCATGGGTCCTTAGTGACCCATTGACCTATCACTAGGGTTATGGAAGTTTGGGTGGAGTATATTTGGCTAATAGACTGAAATGGACCCTTGTCTAGGTCAACTTGACCTAGCTAGGGTTATAGTTGACTTTGGTCAACTTTGGTCTTTTGACTGCTCTCCATGGGTCCTTAGTGACCCATTGACCTCTTTCTAGGGTTATAAGGGTATGGGTGGGGTCTTGGAGTCTTGGTGAAGTCCCATGATCACTTTTAGTCAAGGTTCTGAGATCTGCTAAGTGCAGACCACAGTGGCCCTATTCACACTACCAGGTCCACTTGCCTCTTCCTTGGGCTTCCTAGGGTTTTGTCATGACAAAACCACTCCTAGGGGTCTAGTTGGAAATGGGATGTTACATAAGATATATTAAAGACCCAACAATGGCCCTAAAATTTTTTTGATCAACAGGTTTACCCTTTTCATCAGAATCAATTACTACATAAGAAGCCATGGGTGTCTTCATTGTTGAGGCATCAGCCATCCCAAATCTTTTTACTAATTCCATAGCATATTTGGACTGGGATATGAAGATGTCATAAGGAGCTTGCTTTACTTGAAGACCAAGAAAGTAAGAAAGTTCACCCATGCAACTCATTTCAAACATGGAGTGCATAAGGTCAAAAAACCTTTTGCAAAGTTTAGAATCAGTAGATCCAAATATAATATCATCAACATATACTTGAACTAACAGAATCCTATCAAGATGATGTATAACAAATAAAGTTCTATCTACAGTGCCTCTAGAAAATTTATGCTCTAAAAGAAAGCTAGCTAGGGTTTCATACCAAGCTCTTGGTGCTTGCTTTAGACCATAGAGAGCCTTATGCAGTTTGAAAACATGAGAGGGGTGAGTTGAAGAGATAAAACCTAGTGGCTGTTCCACATATACTTCTTCCTTAAGTTCCCCATTGAGAAAGGCACTTTTGACATCCATTTTATATACCTTGAATTTCTTGTAAGCAGCATAAGCCAATAAAATTCTGATAACTTCAAGCCTTACAACAGGTGCAAAGGTCTGATCATAGTTAATACCTTCTTCTTGCCTATAGCCTTGCGCCACTAGTCTTGCTTTGTTTTTGACAACTATACCTTGAGCATCCATTTTATTTCTGAAGACCCATTTAGTTCTAATAACTAGCTGTCCTTTGGGTATGGGAACCAAGTTCCAAACTTTGCATCTTTCAAACTGATTTAGCTCCTCTTGCATTGCAATAATCCAGTGTGGATCTTGCTCAGCATCTTTAATGGACGAGGGCTCACTTTGAGATAAGAAGAAGGCATGCATCACATCCTCATTGAGTTGGTGCCTTGTCTGCACACCCACTAACATGTCTCTTATCACTTGAGATATGGGATGATCTCTAAGTGTAACATAGTCAGGAGGTGGAGTTTGTTCAACAACAACAACATCATGAACTAATTCCTCTTGTGGAATTAAATTTGCTGTTGGAGAAGCTTCAGCAATTTCCAAAGATTCTTCTTCACTATCTTCATCAATTTGTGAAGAGGGATGAGATGTCACTTTTTGGGTGAGATTTAAGTCATCCAATTTCTCACATAGATTAGGTACCTGCAAATAATTACTGGTAGAAGCTTCCTTCTCCTTATAAAACATATTAGCTTCATCAAAAGTAACATGAACAGATTCTTCAATTTTCAAGGATGATTTATTGAAAACTCTATATGCCTTGCTAACTTGGGAATATCCAAAAAAGATTCTCATTGTAGCTTTGGCTTCAAACTTTCTAAGATAATCTTTGTTGTTATTGTGAATAAAACAGATATAACCAAAAATTCTAAAGTAATCTATTTTAGGTTTCTTCCCTTTGAGTAATTCATTGGGAGTCCTGCCCTTAAGTTTGTATATCAAACTTCTATTCAGGACATAATTTGTTGTGCTTATAGCTTCTGCCCAATAGGATAGAGGCATGTGAGCATCAGCAAGCAATGTGCCTGCATCTTCAATGAGTGTTCTATTTTTTCTTTCAACTACCCAATTTTGTTGAGGAGTTCTGGGAGCAGAGAAGCAGTGCCTGATACCTTTCTTCTCATAGAATTCTTGCATAAGAAGAGATTCAAACTCAGTGTCATGATCACTTCTGATCAATGCAACTTGAGTAGAGTACTCAATCTTTATGAATTTTAGAAAGTCTGTAAGAACTTTGAAATTATCAGACTTGTTTCTCAAGAAGAAAACCCAAGAGAACCTAGAGAAGTCATCTACAATAACGAAAGTATAGAACTTCCCTCCCAGGCTTTGTACAGCAATTGGTCCAAAAAGGTCCAAATGAAGTAGATACAAAATCCTAGGTGAATCACTCTTATTAACTGATTTAAAGCTATTTTTAGTTTGCTTGCCTTCTTGACAAGCCTTGCAAAGGCTTTCCTTCTTGTAGGGGCAAGTTGGCAATCCTCTAACAAGGTTGTCCCTAGATAACCTAGCAATGTTTCTAAGATTTACATGTCCTAGCCTTTTATGCCACAATGTATTATTATTGCTAACTTGATTAAATAAACAATTTTCTGAACAAGCATAATTAAAATCAACTAAATAGATATTGCTTAACCTAATACCTGATAACACAATGCCATTATTTAAGGAAATGTTGCATTTGGATTAAGTAAAACATGCCTCATAACCTGCATCACATAGCTGACCTATGGATATAAGGTTATGTTTCAGGCCACTTACATATGCCACTTTCCTAAATGTGACAGCTCCAAGTGTGAATTCTCAATAGCCTTCTGTCTGACCAAAGCTTGAGTCTCCAAATATAACCTTTGGAACTAGCTTTGCCTTGTAGTTATTTAGGTTGGCCTTGTTTCCTATCATGTGCTTGGAGCACCCACTATCCAGATACCATTTATCATGTATGGTAGGATAGGTCTTCACCTGCAAAATAATAGCTTATATATTCTAGACACAGGTAACCTTGGGTCATGGCTTCTTTTCATACTTAAAACTTGAAATATAAGAGTATTTAGGTTGACTTTTGTAACCTAAGGGATGAAATCTCCTAGGTGGGATTATCCAATTAGTTAAGGGATGAAAAGTTTTAGAGTTAGAGTTCTTATTAAAGTTTCTGTTGAAATTATAGTTTTGATGATACAGATTTGGGTTTGACGATTTAGGTTGAGATCGTCGATCTGCGTTTGACGACCAGCATTGATATCATTGATCTCGGTTCTTAGAGTAATAGTAGCTATTGTCTGGGTTTCACGATCGTCGATCTCTATTCGATGATAAATAATGATATCGTCGATCCCCATTTGCAGAGTGTTTATGCTCAAACTTTGGGTTCTGAGATCGTCGATCGTCGTTCGACGCATAATGCTGAGATCTTCGATCTTGGTTCGACGATTTTTGTTGAGACTTAGTTTTTTGTTTTTCTTTATTTTTCTCAACTTCTTTTAAAACTCTATTAACTTTTTTAATTTGTTCTGTATTTTTCTTACCTTTATCTGAGATAAACTTTATAGGTTGTGAGAGAAGGTTTTTTTGAATAACTGGTGGTTCACTAGATGATGCACCTAATCCTAACTTACTTTTGTTAAGTCTAGCATTAAATATGCTGGTAATTTCTACTAATTGTTTGCTTCTCCCATTTAGTGATTCCTCTAGCTGTTTTGCTTTACTTAATTCTTTTTTTAGAAAAATGATTTGTTCACTATACATGTCTATTTCATTTTTCAATTTGTTGTTTTCTTGATACTAAACCGTCATAGTTAACTTGTCTATCTCTGAGAAGTTTGATTTCCTTCTCAAATCTAATCAAATCACTACACATAGATTTAAATTTTTATTTAAAATCTTCAGAGGTAAAGTCAAAGTCTTCCAATACCTGATCACAATCTGAACATTCTCTAGAGTCTTCTTCTTCTGAGACATGTCCTGAAGCATTGATGGCCATTAAGAAAATTTCTTTGGCCTTTGCTTCTTCTTCATCCTCACTAGAATTGGAGGAAGATGATTCTTCAGTGTCACTCCATGTTTCTACAACAAACCATTTCTATTTCTTTTTGTGTCTGTAGGAGGATGGTTTGCTGGAGTGCTTCTTGGAGTCTTTCTCATTTCTCCTTTCCTTGTGCTTGTTTTCTTGACATTCTGGAAGAATGTGTCCAGCTTTCCTACAACCAAAACAGATAATCTCTTTAGAAAGGGGTTTTATCATACCTTAGTTTATCATCACTCCTTGATGTTTTCCTTCTGAATTCTTTTCTCCTCATCTTGAAAAATATCTTTGCAAAGAGACTCATAACCTCTTCATTTGATGGAGAAGTTTCTGATTCTTCTGAAGCTTTGAAAGCTATATTTTGTTCCTTCCTTGTTGGTATAGCAGTCTTTTGTTGCTCAGCTTCTCTTGTCTTTAGCAGCTGTTCATAGGATTTCCGGTTTCCCTAAGACTGATTCAGTAGTCATCTCATGTGTGCTTTTGGTCTCTTTGATAGAACAGATTATAGAGTCCCATGAGCTGGGGAAGCACATGAGAATCTTGTCATTTATTTCTGTGACTGAGATGTCCTTGTCAAGAGTTTTCAGTTCATTAACATTGATAATGAGTCTGTTGTACATCTCAGAGACTTGCTCAGTTTCTTCCTTTTTAAAATTCTCATACTGGGAGATGAGATGAGCTCTCATGTCCTTCCTTTCATCTGCTGATCATGCAACCATTTGGTTTAAGGAATCCCAGATGGCCTTAGCTGATTCACATTCAGCTACTTTCTGAAATATGTCATCAGACATTGTCTGTGCCAATATATTCATGGATTTTGAATCAGCAATCTTTGCTTTCTTGTATGCATCATTGTAGTTTGGATTAGGTACTGCAGTCATATTTGTGGAAGTACTTGGAGTGGCAGCTGGTGGTGGAGGTACTCCTGTTAAGATAGAAGCATAAATGTCTTCATCAATTGAATTCATATAAAGTCTGATTCTTGCCTTCCAGATTCAAAACATTTGCAAGTTGCAAACTGGAGGTCTGGTACTTACAAAGTCCTTGTACTGTGCCATGGTATAACAAAAAGAAATAGAGAAAAAAAATATCTATCATAGATCTTAGGTTCAGGTGTTAGTCTGTATAACCTTAAAAACACACCCTCTAATACCAATTGAAAGAGAGGGATAGATAGGTTTTACTCTAGAGGGGGGGTGAATAGAGTATTTAAAAAAATGTTTAGATTTATTGTGGAATTAAAATACTGATAACTATAACTAGTGAAATAAAATAGACTAGACTACCACAACATAACACAACACACAAAGAAATCACATAGCAACCAGACGACACAAAAAAATTTATAGTGGTTCCCGAAATCTGGGTACATCCACTCTTCTACCACCGAGGTAGGAATCCACTTAGGTTTTTGATCAGGTGCCCTATCACCACAAGATCTGCTACAGGTAGATCAAGAGACCCTTTGAGCTTTTGATCAGGAGCTAAAAATCCAATAGGTTTTTGATCAGGTGCCCTATCACCACAAGTGTTCACTTTTGAAGGGAGCGATAACCCTGTACAGATGGAGGTAAAAGAAACAAGAATGTTTGGAAATGAAAGTCACACTAGTGTCAACTACCTTCACCTATGGGGGGGATAGGTGATTTGCAGTCTTTTTACGGAATTAAAAATTTACCTGCACAATAAAACAAAACAAGCACAACACAAAAACACACAGGCAGTTATAGTGGTTCCCCGATTTGGGTTCGTCCACTTTCCCCCTTCGACCTATCTCCCAACAAGGGACGACTCGATCACTTCACCAACCGGATTGAAATCCAATCCTTACACTATGGAAGGAACCCTTCCACCCGAAGGAGTCACTACTCCTCCACCACGGGCTGCACCCAACCCTTACAATGTGGAAACAAAGTTCCTTTACAACAAAAGCAAAAATGGAATGTATAAAAAAAAATACAAACTATATTTAAAGCGCTTGGTGTCCCTCTTCATTCGATGAAGCGTTCTTGAAGAAGACGAAGATTCCACGACCTAAGCACTCTCTTGGAGAGGATCTCCCCGAGATCGGCGGCGGCAAGGATTGCAGCGACGATGCTTTCGAGATCCAAACTTCGTAACAAAGCTAGCAAGGTCTACCAACGATCTTTCTTGGATCAATCGTCTCAATCGATTCGGAAGGGGAAAGTATTCCCGTTCAACAAACCAAGAGACAAAGGATCTCAAGAAGAAACGTGAGACGCGTTGCTTGGCTAAGTTTCTGTCATCGAGAGATCAAGAAGAATCTGATCAGTGGCGGCGACGAGCTATCGAGCGGCGATGGCGGCGGAAGGAAATCCGCGATCTGCTAGGTCAAGTCGGTGGGTCGTTCTTTTTCGTATGTATTGATTACCCGTAAGGTTAAAAATACACGAGTATTTATATTGTAGATCAACCTTTATGACCGTTGTGGGCCCAACCAGAAGAAACCCTAATTTCGGTTCAAACAGCGCCTGAACATTTGGTCCGGTCCAGCGAGCCAACGGAATTCGCCTAAGGCAAATTCGGTGGGAATCATTGGTGATTCTCGACGATTCAGCGAGAATCAATTATGATTCTTGTCGAATTCTACTTAGAAGAATTCATGCTGAAAAGCTTGCCATCCGGAGAGAATCGGCGAGAATCACAACTATTTTTGACGAATCGGCGAGAATGCAAAGTCATTCTCGACGATTCGGCGAGAATCAGTTGACGATTCTCGTCGATTCTGCCTTAGCAGAAATCTTGAAGGCGTTGAGTCAGCCGGATGCAGTCGGAGAGAATCGGCGAGTGATTCTCGACGATTCGGCGAGAATCATTAGTGATTCCCGTCGAATCGGCGAGAATCACTTAGTGATTCTCGTCCACTTTAACTTAGACGATTATTTTTCTTTTTTCCCATGAGTTGGTCTTTGACCCATCCTTGCTCCTTGTCTGCTCTTGATCTGTCTCAGCCCTATACTTGAATATAAGTACACTCCAATAGAGAGAGTACACGTAAGCCAACACACTGATCTGCTCAACGAGGGATTACGTTGCACAGACCCGTGTATATTGACCCACTGCACCCTGACATTGGTGTGTAATTAGCGTGGAATAACTGCAAGCACATCTTGAAGAAAATCATCAAATACATTATCTATTCAACTTAGCTTGTTCAGGGGCTTCTTCAAATCAGGTACATTGTGGATACAATACCCAACAATCTCCACCTATTTGAAGAAGCCTAAACCCTACAAGCTAAGGTGAATGGAGCATATGAAAATCATAAAGTACTAATTCAGTTGAGAGAGAAATTCATTACCACTTTCCTGAGAGCATACTTGGAGCTAGCTTAGCCTTAGCCGAGAGGGTAATCTCCCCCTTTTCGGCTTTTGCAAATCTGAGACTTTACTTGGAGCCACATGCTCCCCCTCAGATCTTGCATCCATGCTCGAGCTTGAGTTCCTTGCTGATGCTCCCCCTTGATCCAAGAGCCTTGAGCCGCACATTCTTCATTCTTCATAGTTCAGCATGCCGAGTTCAGTTTTGAAGAGACTGAACTTGGCCTCGTCTTGGGGCTTTGTGAAGATATCGGCAACCTGCTTATCCATGGGGACATAGCAGAGAGATATGTCTTTGTTTTCCACATGCTCCCGAATGAAGTGATAGCGCACTTCAATATGCTTCGTTCTGCTGTGCGACACAGGATTGTTCGCAATTGCTATTGCACTCGAGGAGTCACAATACATCGGAACTTCTCTGAACTGCAGGTCATAATCTTTGAGCTGATTTATGATCCATAGAAGTTGTGCACAACAGCTGTCTGCTGAGATGTACTCAGATTCAGCCGTGGAGGTTGCGACATAATTTTGCTTCTTACTGTTCCAAGAAATAAGCCTTCTTCCGAGGAATTTACACGTCCCGGAAGTGCTTTTCCTATCATCCATGTTCCCTGCAAAGTCAGTATCTGAAAAGCCTATTAGCTCGACATCATTGTTTCTTGGGTACCACAAGCCAAGATTTGGTGTACCTTTAAGGTATCTAAGAATCCGCTTTGCAGCGACATAATGAGATTCCTTAGTGTTCACCTGATATCTGGCACAAACGCATGTGGAAAACATAATATCCGGTCTACTAGCAGTAAGATAGAGCAGGGATCCAATTATGCTTCTGTACTTGGTTTCATCAAAAGGTTTCCCTTTCTCATCCTTGTCCAGCGACACAGTGGATCCCATTGGAGTCCTCATAGAGGTTGCACTCTCCATTCCGAATTTCTTGAGGAGTTCATTTGTGAACTTCGTCTGAGAGATGAAAATCCCATCCTCAGACTGTTTCACTTGAAGTCCAATGAAATACTTCAGCTCTCCCATACTAGTCATTTCAAACTTCCCTTGCATAAGTTTGGAAAACTTCTTGCAAAGGTTATTATCCGTTGACCCGAATATTATGTCATTGACATAGATTTGCAACAGCAAAATCTTGCCTTTAAGTTCCCTAAGAAACAATGTCTTATCTATTTTTTCCTCTAGAGAACTTGTTCTCAAGAAGAAAACTAGACAGAGTCTCATACCAAGCTCGAGGAGCTTGTTTTAAGCCATATAGGGCTTTATTAAGAAAATAAACATGATTGGGAAATGTAGGATTAACAAAACCTGGGGGTTGTGCGACATATACTTCCTCTCTCAAATTTCTATTGAGGAAAGCATATTTCACGTCCATCTGATAAACAGTTAATCCTTTGTGCGAAGCATACGCCAGGAACAATCTGATTTCCTCGAGCCTTGCCACTGGTGCAAAGGTCTGGTCGAAGTCAATCCCCTCCTCCTGTCTATAACCTTGAGCCACCAGCCTGGCCTTGTTCTTTATGATGAAACCGTGTTCATCCAGTTTGTTTCTAAAGATCCACTTGGTGCCGATCACATTCTGGTTCTTTGGTCTGGGAATAAGCGTCCAGACGTTGCATCTTTCAAATTGATGCAGTTCATCTTGCAAGGCCAATGTCCATGCCGCATCTTTGTTCGCCTCGTCGAACTTCTTTGGCTCAACCTGTGACAGGAAACTAAGGTGCAAAATCTCGTTAATTGTACCTCTTCGAGTTCTGACACCATCACGAGGATCTCCGATGATCTGAACTCTCGGATGATCCCTCACGTGTCGGAGCTCTAGGAGTCTGGAATCTAGAGCTCTTACGTCTTCTCGGGCTTCTCCTTCTTCCGAAAGATTTTATCCATCCTGCTCGTCAACTTCTCCAGCTGACGTCAAGGTAGAGACCTTGACGTACTTGGGAGTTACACCCTTAGCAGTCTCATCAAGACTTAGCTGTTCAAGTCTTGCACCTGCATCTTCAAGAAAGCCACTGGAAGAATTGCTATTAAGCAAGCTTCCTTCATCAAATACAATATGGATGGATTCCTCTACCACTAGGGTTTTCTTATTGAAGACCCTATATGCCCGGCTATGGCTACTATAGCCCATAAATATGCCTTCGAAGCATTTTTCACCAATCTTAGTACGCGGGTACTTCCCGTTATTTAGTACATAGCATCTGCAGCCAAATATCCTTAAATAGGACATGGTTGGTTTCCTGCCTTTCAGTAGCTCATAAGGCGTCTTACGATGACTCTTGTTGATCAATGCCCGATTTTGTACATGACAAGCCGTATTGACAGCCTCTGCCCAGAAGTATTCTGGGAGAGAAGCGTCATTCAGCATTGTCGTGCAAGCTTCAATGAGTGTTCTATTTCTCCTCTCCGCAACTCCATTTTGCTGAGGAGTACGCGGGGAGGAAAACTCAAGAAAGATACCATGTTCTTCACAAAATTCTGTCATAGCCTCAGACTCGAATTCTGTTCCATGGTCACTTCTGATTTTGACCAGTGAGCAGTTAAGTTCGTTCTGAATTTGCTTGACAAAACTCGTGAAGATGTCAAACGTATTTGATTTTCGTTTTAAGAAGAACACCCATGTAAACCGAGAGTGATCATCAACAATCACTAGCGTATAGGACTTGCCTCCCAAGCTATGAACTTGCACTAGACCAAACAAGTCCATATGCAGAAGATAAAGACATCTGGAAGAGTCTTTGTCTACAATGCCCTTAAAGGTTGCCCGAGTCTGTTTGCCCTTCTGGCACACAGGACAGGGGCTATCTTTGATGCACTTAATAATGGGAGCATCCCTTACTAAATTTTTAGAAAATAACATACTAATCGTCTTGAAATTAATATGTGCCAATCTCTTGTGTCATTGTTCACAAAGAGATGCACTGCCTTCTGCTACCAGGCACACGGGGGTAGAAGAATCTAAACTAAGAAAATCTAAACAAAAGATATTTATGCTCCTAATGCTAGTTAATACCGTCTCCGAAGAGGCACATGATATTATCAAGCATTTATCCTTGCAGAACTTAACGTCATATCCTTTATCACATAATTGACTTACACTGATCAGGTTATGATTTAAACCTTCAATATAAGCCACGTCGGTGATAGAGATTATTCCGTTGGAAATCATACCATAACCTCTGGTGACACCTCGATCTGATCTCCCAAAGATGACTTTGGGTCCATTTTCGACTGGAGAGTAGTCACGCAGCAGGCTTCTAGTCCCAGTCATATATCGGGAACATCCACTGTCCAAGTACCAGATTGGAGTTTTGGTGGCATTTGGACATTCCTGCAAAACAGAATTAATTTCCCTTAGGAACCCAATCGAACTTGGGTCCTAGATTCCTTGTTAGTACACTCCCCCTCAGATGGTTAACCCTACGAGTGGTCGGTCTCGCATTGCTAACATGAGGAGTCTCGTTATATCTCGGATTAAACCAGCAATCCACGGCAAAGTGACCAACTTTGCCACAACACCAACAGTCAAATTTGTTGTACCTTTTCCTAGGCTCCTACTTCACCCTTGGAACGGTGGGTCTAGCCGGGGCCATGGATTTGGAGGTGGAGGCATCATGATGACAACAGTCACATGATTTCTTCACCTCCTGTTCCTTTAGTATAACAGGCTTGGCTTTTGGTGCCTGCTTCCTATTATGGCCGCAAGAGAAGTGGCCATAATCCTCCACTTGGATTTCTTCATAAGGTGCCTTAAAGACACTCTCACCGTAGTTGTGGGGGAAGGCCCAACCATCATACCGACTCTTGGACTTTTCAACCGAGGGCCGGAAGAAGTGGCCATAGGTTGACTCAAAGTCCTGTTCATTGCAGGGAAAGCCTGGCTTCCTGAATTCAATAGGGTTGAGTGGGGCCTTTCCCTTTTCTGCAATAGAGGCCTTCTTAGCAGCCTTATTTTTCCTCTGCTTTCTATTTCTCCTGGATGATTTACCAGGCACACCCACATGCCCCAAGCAAGCCCCCTTAGCCTGAGCAGAGAAGGTATCAACCAGTGGAAGAACAGTCTTTGGCATAGAGAAACTTTTGACAATCTTCCTTTCTGCCGCAAGTTGTTCTTCCAACTTATTGATTTCTTCCTGTTTAAGGTCAAGGAGACTTAGTGACTCAGAGTGCTTAGAGACCAGGTCCAAGTGCTCCTGTCAGAGAGAAATCAAGCAAGTGATCTCTTCCCTTAGGGAGACACCCTCGACCTTAAGGAATTTGACTTCCTTTTTCTAAGCCCTCAATCTCTTGCGGCATTCCTCGAAGGTGTTGAGCAGAAGCTCATACTTTTCGAGGAGCTCAGCTTCTCGGGCAGAAGGGTTGTCCTCGAGATCATCATCAGGAGACTCATAGTCAGAGTCAGAGAGGGGGGTACGAGCTTTTACCTTCCCATTAAATGGGGGGCTGTCTCCTTCTGAGTCAGAGCGACCCACTAGCCCGAAGTAGGATTCTTCATCATCACTGGAGTCTTAGGAATCAGACACACTCAGTGTCTTTGGCTTTTTGGCGATGTAGCTCCTCTCTTTCTTCTTATCTCTGGAGGACTTGTGCTCCTCTCCCTTCCCCTTATCTCTCTTGCCTTGGTGGCAGTCAGTCACGACGTGTCCTGGCTTATTGCACCCAAAACAAATGATGTCGTTAGAGCGATGTTTGTTCTGTTTGGATTCATACCTGTCAAAAGAATAATTCTTCTTCTGATGTCTGGAGGAGGAGCCGTCTCTCTTTCTTTAATTCCTCAACTTGAGGAACTTCTTTAACTCTCGAGTGATGAGGGAGAAGTCTTCTTCAGACAACTCTAAGCCGGAGGAGCATGTCTTGGAGTCTTCCTCCTCATCCTTTTTCCACGAATGGGATGGGGCAGCAACCTTGCCTTTCCTGGAGTGAATGGCTTTCAGGGCCACAGTATTTTCTTTTGCTGCGGCTTTCTCGGCTTCTTCTTCTGCTTTCCTCGTGTTCAGCTGAAGCTCATAGGACATAAGCTTCCCAAATAGTATTTGAGGATCAGTTTCTACTAATCTGCCAAACTCTCGGATGGCGCAGATCTTCGTGTCCAATTCCTTAGTAAGGGACCTAAGGAATTTATCATTAAGTTCACCATCAGTGAACACTCTTCCATATCCCTTTAGGGCATTGCCTATCTTAAGGAAATTCTTGAAGGTAACTCCGATCTCTTCCTTAGGCACTTGCCTGAAGGCCTCATATTTCTGGTTCAGGAGGGATCTCCGATCATCCCTAACTTTATCAGTGCCCCCCATTAGAATAATCAGGCAGTGCAAGATTTCCTTGGCTGTCCTGCAGTTGCAGAAGTTCTGCATCATGGAGTCATCGACTGCGTTGACCAGAATGTTCTCCGCCTTCTTGTCAAGTCCGACCAACACCATCTCATCCTTGTCCACTTCAGAAAACTTCTTTTGCACCATTTTGGTAGGATCAATGGTGGAGGCCTTAGTGGGAATATAAGGTCCCTCCTCCACGATCATGAAGAGTCGGGGATCGACTGCTTCCATGTAGAATCTAATCCTTTCCTTCTAGATAGGAAAGTTTAGCCTGGTGCACACTGGGATCTTGCCTGAGTACTTGAGTCTGTCCATAGAGATATCTGCCTTCTTCTTGACACTAGTGGCAGGAACTTAGTCAAGGTGTTAACCTTTTTGATGAGCAACCTCCCTCTGATACCAGTTGAAAGTCACACTAGTGTCAACTACCTTCACCTATGGGGGGGATAAGTGATTTGCAGTCTTTTTGCGGAATTAAAAATTTACCTGCACAATAAAACAAAACAAGCACAGCACAGAAACACATAGGCAGTTACAGTGGTTCCCCGATTTGGGTACGTCCACTTCCCCCTTCGAACTATCTCCCAACAAGGGACGACTCGGTCACTTCACCAACCGGATTGAAATCCAATCCTCACACTATGGAAGGAACCCTTCCACCCGAAGGAGTCACTACTCCTCCACCACGGGTTGCACCCAAACCTGACAATAAGGAAACAAAGTTCCTTTATAACAAAAGCAAAAATGGAATGTATAAAAAAATACAAACAACGTTTGAAGCGCTTGGTGTCCCTCTTCGTTCGATGAAGCGTTCTTGAAGAAGACGAAGAGTCCACGACCTAAGCACTCTCTTGGAGAGGATCTCCCCGAGATCGGCGGTGGCAAGGATTGCGGCGGTGATGCTTTCGAGATCCAAACTTCGTAAAAAAGCTAGCAAGGTCAACCAACGATCTTTCTTGGATCGATCGTCTCAATCGATTCGGAAGGGGAAAGTATTCCCGTTCAACAAACCAAGAGTTAAAGGATCTCAAGAAGAAACGTGAGACGCGTTGCTTGGCTAAGTTTTTGTCGTCGAGAGATCAAGAAGAATCCGATCAGCGGCGGCGACGAGCTATCGAGGGCAACGGCGGCGGAAGGAAATCCGCGATCTGCTAGGTCAAGTCGGTGGCTCGTTCTTTTTTGTATGTATTGATTACCCGTAAGGTTCAAAATACATGGGTATTTATACTGTAGATCAACTTTTATGACCGTTGTGGGCCCCACCAGAAGAAACCTTAATTTCGGTTCAAACAGCGCCTGAACATTTGGTCCGGTCCAGCGAGCCAACGGAATTCGCCTAAGGCAAATTCGGCAGGAATCATTGGTGATTCTCGACGATTCGGCGAGAATCACTTATGATTCCTGTCGAATTCTACTTAGAAGAATTCCTGCTGAAAAGCTTGCCATCAGGAGAGAATCGGCGAGAATCACAACTATTCTCGACGAATCGGCGAGAATGCAAAGTCATTCTCGACGATTCGGCGAGAATCAGTTGACGATTCTCGTCGATTCTGCCTTAGCAGAAATCTTGAAGGCGTTGAGTCAGTCGGATGCAGTCGGCGAGAATCGGCGAGTGATTCTCGACGATTCGGCGAGAATCACTAGTGATTCTTGTCGAATCGGCGAGTGATTCTCGACGATTCGGCGAGAATCACAAGTGATTCCCGTCGAATCGGCGAGAATCACTTAGTGATTCTCGTCGACTTTAACCTAGACGATTCTATGTCTTTCTGCCCATGAGTTTGTCTTTGACCCATCCTTGCTCCTTGTCTGCTCTTGATCTGTCTCAGCCATGTACTTGAATATAAGTACACTCTAATAGAGAGAGTATACGTAAGCCAACACACTGATCTGCTCAACGGGGGATTACGTTGCGCAGACCCGTGTATATTGACCCACTACACCATGACATTGGTGTGTACTTAGCGTGGAAAAACTGCAAGCACATCTTGAAGAAAATCATCAAATACATTATCTATTCAACTTAGCTTGTTCAGGGGCTTCTTAAAATCAGGTACATTGTGGATACAATACCCAGTAGGAAATCTTCTCTTTCTCGGGCAAATGAGAAGACTGTGTGGATTAAAGTTGAATGTCCAAGCTCCCCCTGAGATGTTGTATATATTCAAGAAGAGGAAACTTGGCCCTGGGTATAGGTCTTCAAAATATGTTGCAGAGCCTTTTGAATATTTGAACTTTTATTGATTTTTGGCTCTCTATAAATCTTTGAAGACAGAAGAAGGAAGAAGACTTGAGAGAGTCATTTTTGAAAAAGTTCTTCTTCTTCCTCTTTTCAGCAAAACATGCAAGAACATTTGAGAGCAATATTCTTCTCTGACTACTGACTTATTACTACTATCTTTCTCTTTTTGTCTTTCTAAGATATATATTTAGTCATAATGAAGAAAACGGCCTCAATTTGAATTCCCAAGAAAAAACATAATTCTCTACAAGAACTTAGGAGCCCAAACGGCTAGATATTGCTGGCAATCATAAATGTATTTCCATAACTATCTTGATAAAATATTCTGTGAATACCATAATTAATTCTTAAAGAATATGGCTATCAGCCTTGAGAGAATCAACATTAATTATCAGAATATATTTTCCTTGAAATACTTTATCATAATCAAAATAAATAACTCTGACCGTTCTAAAGAATTGATAACTGGAGGCAGTAAAAAATCGTAGAGCTCCGTTCAGAGATCGTCGAACTGAGTTAAGTGATCGTCGACCAGAGAACGGCTAACTTAGAACTGAGATCACTGCTGAGAAGAACGAAATCGTCGACCTGAGCTCGTAGATCGTCAAGCTCAGTTTAGAGTAGAAGACTCTGAGATCATCCATGGGAGATCGACGATCGTCGAGCTGAGTTCGACTATAGTCGAACTGATATAGATAGTCCACAACATTTATCTGAATCTAAGTCTTAGTCAACTGCAATGCTGCTCTGCACAAAACCTGACCTAGAGGGGACCTAACTAAGACTTAGGAAGAGACCCTGGTTATACAAGAGGGTCAAGACATCCTAAGAGTGAACCTAGCACAAATCCAAACAAGGGTTCCAACAGGAGGACAATTGAACTGCATGTGGATGACTCAATCAAAGAATTGAAAAAGAACCTAACCACTAAAATTTTTTCTATTAGATTTGAGGTCAAATTGTTGAGGGATAATACAGTCAAATTATTTACAAGGGTTGCTCTAGCTGTCGATTATACAGCCCAGAAACTTGATGAGATAAAAAGAAGGAAAATGAAATCATTGAGAATCAGTTCATCACCACTGAAAACATGAAAATGGTTCATGAAGTCACAAAAAACATCATGGAAAGCAATAATATTGTCCAAGAAAGGAGAATGGATGTATGTACTCAATTCTTGGATGATCACATGCTGAAAGTAAAGAATCATGTCTCTGTAAGGGTAAATTACTTGTCTAACCAGACCACCTCCCTAAGCAAAGAAGTTTCTGAAGAAGTCATAAAGGGGGAGAGGACAATGATACATGCCAGTGAAAGTGAGGGTTAGATCTAATATACTCTAAAGGGGGTTGAATGGAGTATATCTAGTGATTAAAACTTTTTGCTGAACAAGATACCTTGTTCTAAAACTTGGGTGATATATCACAGCATAGCAGATTAGACTAATAAAAATAACAGTATCCTAACTAACACAGCCACAACAAGAACAAAAGAAAAAGGGCAACCAGACAACACAAGAACTTTATAGTGGTTCCCCAACCTGGGTACATCCACTCTTCTACCACCCTGGTAGGAATCAACTCAGGTTATTGTTCTGGTGACTGCTACCAATGGGCTTTTGGTAAGGTGCTAAAAAACCAAACCTCAAGTCTTTTGGTTTGGAGACTTGCAACCAGGAGTCACTTTTGAAGGGAGTAGAGAACCCTTTTTACAGAGGGGGTGAGAGAGTGATGGTTTCTTCTCTTTCTCAAACAACTGAGAAGACTTGTAGATTTGATGGTGACAAAAGCTCCCCATGAGATACTGAGTTTGTTAAGGATTAAATGGAGCTTTGCTTCAGGGTGATAGGCCTTCAAGCTTTAAACTTCAACAAGAAGAACTTCAGGAACTTCTTGATAGATGCAGTAGTAGTTGTCCTATTGAAGATTCCTGAGAGAATGACAGAAGAAGACTCTTGATTTGGATGATTGTTCTACTTCTTCTTCAGAAATTTGTTATTTTTATAGTCTAGCATTAGTTGATTTCTTGACTGATTGATTTTCTGTGACTCGAGTATTCTGTATTTTAATTACTCTTTTGTCTTGTGTATTGTATGTTCAACAGGGAGAAGGGAAATCTATATTTTTATATTTTCCATGTAAAAGTCCATTTGAATTTTGAAATCCTTCCTGCAATTAATGTTGACGGCCTTGGAATTATTTGGCATTGATTTGTTTCCCCAACTGTCCCTTAGAAAAATGGCAGGCAATAATCCTAATGAAGACCATAATTAATGCTCTTGTCTAACGGTAATATTCAGAGAATATTAGAGCATTAATTACTCAGGAATCATTATAATAAAATAGGAACAGGAGAGGGAAACAGCCAAGTCTGGATTCGTCGACCTGAGTCCACATATCGTCGAGCTGAGAATTGCTATTCATCGAGCTGAGTTCCAAGATTGTCGACCTCTGAATGGCTGACTGCTGCTTGATGACTTTCTTATTCTGTGCACCGAGTTTGTCGAGCTGATATCCAAGATCGTCGAGCTGAGTTTGCATTCTGGACATAAAATATTTAAGATGTCTTCTAGTGTTGGGTGTTGAGACATTATCTGGCATTGAGTGTCGAGACATTATTTGGCATTGAGTGTCGAGATATTATCAGACGTTGAGTGTCGAGACATTATCTAGAGTTCGTTGAACTGAGAATAGGGAACAAAGTTCGTCGAGCTGATGTTCTGAGTTCATCGAGTTGATGTTCCTAGTTCGTCGACCAGAATTTGACTTAGGACATTGAGTGACTTTGTCCAGAGTTCGTCGAGCTGAGAGCCAAGTTCGTCGAGCTCAGTTCAGAGAATTGTCTCTGAGTTTGTCGAGCTGAGCACGACTTTCGTCGACCTGAGATCGACAAACGTAGAACTCTTTTTCTAAGTCTTGAATTTTCTCTAAGTCTTAAGTCTCTGGCAGGGTTGTAGGCTAGTCCTTTGTATTTTTGACTCTAAGGACATGACCTAGACTCTAGGAAACAACCATGACCCTGGTCAATACATGTTGGGTCACATCCTAACTTAGTGAACCTAGCCAAAATCCAACTAGGGATCCAACAATCTCCCCCTATTTGGGTGAGATCACTAATTACAGACTCAATAAAAGGAAATGTACAAAGCAAGAACACAATATATATCTAGTAGAGAATTAAACAATAAGTATGCAGCAGATATATTTACGCAGTTAGCTTTGTAACATAAAACATAGTTTATCAAAAATATACCAAAAACATATAGCAGTTCAGGTTCTAGTTCTTCTGTTTCTTCTCCTTTGGTTTTGCATCTTTGCTCTTATCCCCAGGCTGAGTAAAGATGATTTCCCTGTTAGGATTAGCAACATCTTTCTTTGACGTGTACATATCTTTTGCTCCAATCACTGTCAGGGTGGAGGTTCTGGGTACTACAGCCTCTGTGTGTATTGTCATATATTCTGCAGGATTAAACACTTTCTTGCTTACTTGAAGTCTATCAAGCTCTTTCTCTCTGTATGAAGACATAGTAGTAAACTTATTTGGATCTTCTCCTTCTTCTCTTGCCTTCTTAATTTGTGACAGACCAATTAACTCTTGGATCCTAGCCATCCTGAAGTTGGGATCAACATCCTGACTGACAGATAATTGATCATCTTGAGGGGGTAGCAGTGTAACAAGCCTGAATTGAGTGGACTGTGCTTGGAAATTTATTGTTGTTTGGCTTTCATCACTCTATGTATATAGAGACTTTGGAGGTGCAGTCTCACTATATTTTCCTTTAGGCTTATGAGATTATGTATGCCTTCTTTGTTGAGCTTGCTGTTTGGGAGGAGAAAATTCTGGTTTCTGATATACTACCTCCTTTATTTGCTCTGTAGAACTTACATTCCTTTGCTAGCTGCTTTCTTGGGAATGGTGTCTAGATGGCCTTTCCTGCCTTTGATAAGTTCTGGTGAAGGATGTAGGCATGGAGGGTGCATCTGACCTTTGAGAAGTAGTCCCTGAAGCACCAGCGACAGGAGGAGGAGGAGGAGGACCTCTCTTGAATTTCTGTGGGGGAGGAGAATATCTTTTGTTCTTCTTCCTTGCCTTTTGCTCATTTTTAGATAGCCACATCCAAGCTGGCATCCCTTTGTATGGAGTTATGTTTTGCATAATATAATAGGGAGTGTCATTTGCTGGATTGGGTTTTGGGGCAGATGGTGGAGGAGCTTTCCTTTTCCTTGAGTTTTTCTTACTCTTTGGGTCCTCATCAGAACCATCATCATCATCATCAGAAGGCTGAGGATTTTCATACGTAGCATCAATCTCTTTTATTGTGTCATCAGAGATTGCTGTCTTTTCTGTCTTTGAAGAAGCTGGAGGGGAAACTAGAGAAGCATGTACATCAGTGCTTACAACAGCTGATTTATTCTCTTCCTCAATGTCAGCCATGATCAAGGCATCTAGATCAGGCATGGGAGAGTCATCCATTACAAAAACTGGATCTAGGGGGATGATACAATAGGTGAAACAATTGTTGGAGAGGATGGAATGGCAGGGGTTACAAAACTGGCCTTGAGTTGTTTGACTACTTTAGGGATAATTTGTGAGGTATATGGAATTATAGCCAATGATGACTTAGTGTGGTCCTCTGGAGGAAAGCTCAAATGAACTTGTATCAAAAAGTCTTAACAGTTTTATAAGGTAAACTGTGGGCTTTATAATGAAATCACCAACAGTTTCAGAGACCTGATCATCTAAATCCATATCTGAATCTATAAACTGTCAGAAATCAAAAGAATCACTATCAAAAGAATCATTATCACCAACTGCAGCTTCTGCTGCTTCTGCTTCTGCTTCGATTGCTTCTGATTCTGCTGTTGTTGTGTCCATATCCTGTTCAACTGGTTCTTCTACTGCTGCTGCTACTTCTTCATGAAGTATCTCCCCCTGCCTGGTTTCAGTAGGCATTGAAGCCAGGCCCCTAACTGAAGAGGGAGCAGTAGTTAGGGCAGAGATTTGGGCAGCTAGAGAGGAGATGGAGGCAGCAAGTGGAGAGATAGCATCCGTTATGAGGGATTGGAGGAGTGGTGTGAGGAGGGTAATGAGTGGGGTGATAAGAGAGGAATCCAAGTGTGGGGAGGTAGAGGTTGGGGCAGTGGTTTGTTGAGTGGATATGATAGGTGCTGTGGGAGTTAGAGGTGGAGGTGGTGGTGGGATTTGAGTGTCTAGGGGAGAGTCATTTGGAGGAGAGGGGGTGTTCAGTGGAGATGATAATAGGTTGAAGGATGGGAGTGATGAGAGGTTGGTGTGGGGGGATATCATCAAGATGAGATGGAAGAGGATATTGGGCTGGTGTAGGTACAGATGTATCAGGCTGGGGGGAGGGAGGAGTGGATGGTATGTGTGTAGGAGAGGAAGGAATAGGAGATGCTGGTGGTGTAGGGGTATGGACTATAATGGTAGTGGAAGGTAGGGTTGGTTGAATTGTTAGTTGGGATGGAACATGAGGGGCTGAAGGTGGTGGAGGGGTGGAGGGGAAAATACCTAGATATAATTCTTCATAGTGCTCCAAGAGGGGTTCCGGGTATATATATACCCGGAACCAAGGGTCGGCCCCAAACTAGGCTGAACTGTGTTGTTCAGCCCCTCCAGTCCAAGAATTAGTGAATGGGGGTTGAACCAGTTGGTTTAGCCCCATTGCTTCTTGCCGCCTCCTTAGGTCGTCGAGCATATTTATGCCCCTTGAACTGTAGTACGTTCGGGGGGCATAACATTCCACTCCCCATTAAGCACCAACTTGTCCCCAAGGTGGAAGTCGGGGAACGAGTCGCGGAATTCCAGGAGCTCGACCCAGGTGCTATGTGCAAATGTCAAATTTTTCCATTTGACTGGTACTTCGAGCCGATATTCAGAACCATGTTGCTTCCACTTGACCATCAATATTTCTTCCGATAATGGGCGCAGCTCCCCCACAATGGTAGCCTCGGGTAAAAGAGGGTTTGGTTGGATGTCGTTGCCCAGCTTTTTCTTAAGTTGGGACATATGAAAGGTCAGGTGTATATGAGAGCCTTCCGGAAGCGCTAATGTGTATGTCACTGGTCCCACCGACTGAGTAATATAGAACGACCCATGGTATCATGGTGCTAACTTTTTATTCGCTTGGCGGGAGACGGAAAGTTATCGGTAAGGTTGGATTTTGAGGAAGACCTCGTATCCCACGACAAATTCCCTCTCGGTCCGATGTTTGTCAGCCCGTACCTTCATCCAGTCCTGAGTTGCCTGGAGATTGTCACGCAGAAGTGCTAGGGTATGATAGCGGTCGCGCAATTGTTTGTCGATCGACGGAAGAACTATGCTATCAGGCTCATATGAGCCCAAAGATGGCGCAGGGCGGCCGTATACAAGCTCGAACACGGTAAGCTTGCTGGCTATATGATATGAGGTATTGTAAGAGTACTCGGCCCAATGTAATCATCGGGTCTATTTACAGGGCTCATCCATCACAAAGTAGCGTAAGTATGTTTCCAACCCTTAATTGAGAACCTCAGTCTGGCCGTCTAACTGAGGATGATAGGTCGTGCTGAGGCATAGTCATGTTCCTTGTAGCCTAAAGTGCTCCTTCCATAAGTTGCTCACAAACACTGAGTCACGATCTGAGATGATAGATCGAGGCACGCTGTGAAGGCACATGATTTCACGAGCAAAAAGATCAGCCATGATCTCGCCTGTGTAGGGGTGGCCAAGGGCCAGAAAGTGTGTGTATTTGGATAGTTTGTCAACAACAATCAAGATTACTGACTTGCCCTGAGATTTGGGTAATCCGTCAATGAAGTCCATGGAGACTATTTTCGAAATATGGTGTGGAATTTCCAGCGGGGTAAGCAACCTAGTCGGAGAGATTGTTTCATATTTCTATCATTGGTACACCTCACATTGCTGCACAAACTGTTGAACATCATGGTGTAAGCCCTTCCAAAAGACATTTGTCTTCAATCATTGGAGGGTTCGTAGCACACCAGCATGGCCTCTTGTCGGTGATAAATGAAACTCCTACATCATAACTGTCCTCCAGGACGAGGAATGCGGAATGACCACTAAGCCCTGGTAATAAAGGTGCCCCCCTTGAAGCTAGTACCCCGGTGTGGTAGGCTGCCCGTGGAGTAGTGCGTCCATAATAAGCTGGAATTCGGGATCCTGTTGCACCTCCGCCTAGATGTCGTCGAGGGAGTCGATCAAGGGCCCGAGATATGGACGAGCAAGCTCTCTAGAAGGTGGGAGAGAGCATCAATGACCACATTCACCTTCCCTTGCTTGTTGATGATCTCGTAATCATAACCCAACAATTTGGTCACCCATTTCTGTTGAAGAGGGAAAGCTAGTCGTTGCTCCAGGAAATGTTTCAGACTTTGATGGTCGGTACGGACCTTGAAATGATGCCCTAGTAAGTACAGTCACCATAGGGTCATGGCATGTATGATGGCTAGCATTTATTTCTCATAGGTGGACAATCCTAGAGTATGGGGAGCGAGAGCCTTGCTGAAGTGGGCTAACAGTCTCCCGTCGTGCATCAAAACCGCACTGATGCCCACTCCAGATGCATCGGTCTCTCGCACAAATTCCTTGTTGAAATCTGGTAGGAAGAGGAACGGTGTAGTCGTCATGGCCCGTTTTAGGAACTGGAAAGCTGCCTCACCGTCGTCCTGCCACAAGAATGCCTCCTTCTGTAAGAGCTGAGTGAGCGGTCGTGCAATCTTGTCGTAGTCTTTTACGAATCTCTTATAGTAGCCCGTGAGGCCAAAGAATCCCTTATAAGGCCCACAATCGTGGGGCGGGGCCACGTGATCATACTCTCGATTTTGTGCGGGTCAGCCCGGACCCCTTGGGCTGAAACCAAATGGCCTAGATACTCGACCTCCATCTGGGTGAAAGAGCACTTGGACTGCATAGTGTACAACTGATTATGGTGCAATATGGTGAGAACCTTCTACACGTGCTAGAGATGCTCTGCCCAACTACCACTATAAACCAAGATATCATCAAAAAAATCAGCACAGAGCGATGTAGTCGTGGCCAAAAGAGCTAGTTCATCACCGCACGCAAGGTGGAGTGGGCATTGGTAAGCCTGAAGGGCATGTAACATCTCATTTCCAACTAGACCCCTAAGATGGTTTTGTAATAACTAGGTCATGATAAAACCCTGGGAAGCCCAAGAAGACAAAGTGAGCCTATGCATGAAGGTGAAAATCACCTTGGTCTACAAATAACACTTTCTAATTACCTAAACTAGGGTTTTACTTTAGGGCTTTACCTTGACTCCTTGACCCCACTTGAACCTTCCTAACCCTTTAGGAGGTTCATTGGGCCACTAAGGGCCCATTAGGGTCAACCCAAGAGGTTAAATTAATTAAAGTCAACCCTAACCCTAAAATGGTAGAAGTGGTCTATCTAGAGCTAGTGGACCTTCACCTTGACTCCTTGACCCCACCTGAACCTTCCTAACCCTTTACGAGATTCATTGGGTCACCAAGGATCAATTAGGGTCAACTAAAGAGGTCAAGTTGACCAAAAGTAAACGTAAACCTTAAAGTGGTCAAAGTGCCTTAAATAAGGGTCAAGTAACCACCAAGGTGTCAAACCTACCCAATCCTTCTTAGACCTTAGGGGAGGCCAATGGGTCACTAGGGACCCATTGGGGTCCCATCGGGGTTAACCCAAAAGGTCAAATTTACCAAAGTCAACTCAACCTTAAAATGGGTCAAACTAGCCTAAATGACTTAACCAAGCCCAAGCCACTTGGGCTAAGCCCAATTTGAGTGGCCCATTAACTTTAGGAGGCTGATATTTATATGGAATGCCGCTTAAATTTTGGAGGGGGTTACTGGGAGAGAGAAAATGGGAGTTTTCCTCTTAATGGTGGAGAGAGAAAGAGGAAAAAAGAGAGAGGACTTATGGAGGGAGACCATGCGCCACCCCATTCACATCCCCAATCCACTCATCAGCCACCATCATGGGAGGAGCCCAAACACCATGGTCAACCACCCCTACACCTTCCCTCCCATGGAAAAATTATAAATCCCCCTATTCAGCCCCACATTCCCACTTTTTACCATCCCATCACCTTGAAAATATCCTTGGCAGTCAAAATAATATATTAGATCAAAGGTTTTGGTGGAGGATCGAGGAATCGGGCAAGCTTGTCGGAGAGGAAAAATGCCACGACCAAGCGCCGCCGTCGCCGTCGTCGAACCCCAAACAAAGTCCTCTTCTCATCCTCTACCCTTGTGTTAGTATCCTAGATCAAATTTGGTTGAGAAATCGGGCACAAACGAGCCGATCCAAGTGAGAAAAAATGGAGATTTTCTGAAATTTCATGGTGGCGGGTTCTCTAGAAACCACCACCTCCGGCGGCCAAACCATCGTCGGGCGATAGCCACCATCTCAACGGAGGTGGTGGTGGCGGTGGCTGGCCAGGGAGGTGGCCGGATGGTCGGCGATGGCTCACGCAAAAGCTATAGGTTTAGGGCATTTTTTACGGGTTCTGTTCGGTTTGGAGAAGATGAATAGTGCCAAAGAATTTATTATTAAAATTATTTACATAATATAGTGATTTGTTATCCCTTTAACTTGCACACTTTGATGCCGTTAAACAAGGCCCTTTGGGGCTGAACCTTAAAAAGTGGCCTACATAACAATTGTAGCCCTTGAAGTCTACTTTATTTTAAAGTTGATTTCGACCCATTTGGGTCAGTTGTTTGACAATGACACTAAAAATGATGCATTCTATACATAGGGCTAGTCAGAGACTAAATTGAGTGCCCCCACTAAATCACTTGTCCAAATGACTTTAAATTTGGATTAGGAGTCACTCTACCTATACCTTTGACACATCCAAAAATGAGAATTTTTGGAAAATATTTTTTTATAGTTTTTGTAAATATTTAATAAATCATGCATGATTTTATTAGAGGGTTTATTGACCTCAAATACCCCCAAAATATTGGTGGATTATTCTTAGGGTCATTATATGACACTAGTAAAAATCTCAGCCCATTTGGGGTTGATTTGAATAGGTATTGGTGTGACCAAAGTTTGGTCTCATAAGGGGAAAATTAGGTCAAATGTGCACTAGGTGGAGTAAGTGACCATTCCTCATCCAAATGTAGTAAAACCTGGGCCACTGCCTCAAAGTCATCTAAAACACCCCCTCAAGAGAAATTGAGTGTTTTGGGGTGGAGATGCCCTAAGACATTAGTGTAGGCTCTAGAGTTGGGGTTTTGGGCCTTGTGAAGGACATGGCACAGTATGTCCTTGGATGGCCTTGGAACTTTGATACTAAGTTCCTAGGGTGAAATTAGGCTCTGGAGAATAGTTTTAGGATTTTTAGGATCTTACACCTTCTTTAAAATAATTATGGATGATTTAGGGCACTTGAGTCCGATAATTTTTAACATGCTCAAATGGATTTTCATGCTCATGAAACTTATGTGATCAACTTGACTTAGTGATATTGTTCCCTAGAAATTTTATTGTGAATTTTGGATTAATAATTGTAGTACTTCATTCGCAAACCCTCATTTTGATTCAATCACAAGATAATTACTTAGGGATTATATGCTCTTTGGAAAATTATGAAACTTAGTTAGGGAACATTTTAGGACATATCCTAGTACTTTGAATTTTTATACAATTATTGGAAGTCTTTTCATACAAGATATTTCACAAGTGACATATATAGAGGATTATTAGAAGAATTAATTATGTGGCTAAATGAGCTTAGAAAATAATAATTCTTCGACTGTAGTCCTTTCTATTTATGTAGGTCTCTTCGGAATTTTCCTATAATTTTTAGATAAATTTTTCTATTATTTCCCTGTTTTTCGCTATTAATGTGTATATTTAGTCAATAATTATTTGGAGCTGAAAAACTTTCTATAAAATTATGAAATAAAGTATTTATTGTTATTTTGATGACATAAACCTGACATAATAATTATAAGGCCATACCTACACAGAAAAGTATACTTAATGTTCAAAAGTATTGTTGGCCTTATTTTTTAGAAAATTGATTAAATAATAATTAAGTTAGTAAAAATACTATATTCTAGATTTATTCTCAAAACATCATGATAGACCCTTAGTAATAATATTAGGTCAATCAGATTAATATTTGAAGGGGTCACAATTCATACTCATCATGGAGGCTAGTTGGTCTACACATAGTAGAAGCTTTAAAAGTAGAGTAATAAGTGATTCTTGTTATGGAAAGGATAGTTGGTGTATCTGGTCTGGATGAGAATGAATAGGGTCTCCAAGAGGAGGTAGGATTTGTGAGGTCGGTTGTGCAAGGGCAGAGTTGTGCTCGGGACCGACGATAGATCGTCTTTCCCGGGAATATGTCTAAATACACATAGGGTTAGTTCAAGCGTAATGTTAAGAGGGTTTGAACAAAGCTAGTCACCAATAATAGTAAGTACCTTGTGAAAGGGAGCTTTGGGCTTCAGCCCATCGTAGTTCCTAGTGCCCCCGAGAGCCCTTCACAGGGAATGCCCTAGGCAGTCCATGGTTAACCATAAACCGTAAGATAAAAATAAATACAAGAGTAATTAACAACATACTAGGGCTTCACTTTCACTCACCCCGATGACTCGGGAGGTTAGTTTGGTTTAGACATCCGAGCGTTAGGCTCAGTGAATGTGGGGAGATTGTTGGGTACTGTATTGGTGAAATTCATCTTTGCTAGTAGGATTTTGGCTTCCTCAAATATGGGGAGATTGTTGGGTACAGTATCCACAATTACCTGTATTTGAGGAAGCCTCCTGTCTAGCTAAGATGAATCGACAATGTATTTGATGATATGTTTCAAGTGTGCTTGTAGTTATTCCACGCTAAGTACACACCAATGTCAGGGTGCAGTGGGTCAATATACACGGGTCTGTGTAACGTAATCCCTCGTTGAGCAGATCAGTGTGTTGGCCTACGTGTACTCTCTCTATTGGAGTGTACTTACTTTCAAGTACAGGGCTGAGAAAGATCAAGAGCAGACAAGGAGCAATGATGGGCCAAAGAGCAGCTCACGGGTGGAAAGACGAAAAATCGTCTAAGTAGAAATCGTTGAGAATCACTAAGTGATTCTCGCCGATTCGGTGATTCTCGCCGAATCGTCGAGAATCACTCGCTGATTCTTGCCGATTGCAGCCGGCTGTCTCAACGCCGTCCTGATTTTTGTTTAAGGCAGAATCGTCGAGAATCACTAGTTGATTCTCGCCGAATCGACGAGAATGACTTTGCATTCTCGCCGATCCGTCGAGAATGAATATTGATTCTTGCAGATTCTCTCCGGATGGCTAGATCTTCAGCCAAAATTCTGCCAAGAAGAATTCGGCGAGAATCATAAGTGATTCTCGCCGATTCGTCGAGAATCACCTATGATTCTCGCCGATTCGTCGAGAATCACCTATGATTCTCGCCGAATTTGCCTTGGGCAAAATTCTTGTGCTCGCTGGACCGGACCAAGTTCCAGGCGCTGTTTTGAAACCAGAGCTAGGGTTTCTTTTGGTGGGGCCCACAACGGTCATATTGTATGACCTACTGTATAAATACTTTGGCATCTTGAACAGTAAAAATAACTCTCATAGACAAGAACAAAAACCGAGCCGCCGACGTGACCTAGATCGCGGATTTCACTTCCGCCGCCGCCATCTCCGCTCGGGAAGATATTTGCCGCCGTTGATCGTGGATACCTCCTGATCTTCTGGCGACAGAAGCTTTGCCAAGAAACGCGTCTCACGTGTCCTTCTTGAGATCCTTTGTCTCTTGGATTGTAGATTGGGAATACCTTCCCTTTCCGAATTGATCGAGACGATTGATCCAAGGAAGACCGTTGGTAGAACTTGCCAGCATAGCTATGAAGGTTGGATATCCAAAGCCAAGCCGCCGTTCTTCTTGCCGCCGCCGATTTTGGGGAGATTCATTCTAAGTGAGAGCTAAGGTCGTGGACTCTTCGTCTTCGTCAAGAACGCATCATCTAACGAGAGGGACACCTAGCACTCCATAAGTAGTTTGTATATTTTATACATTCCATTTTATTTTTGTTATAAAGGAACGTAGGTTCCTCGTTGTAAGGGTTGGGTGCAACCCATGGTGGAGGAGTGGTGACTCCTTCGTTTGGAAGGGTTCCTTCCGTTAGTGTGAGGATTGGATTTCAATCCGGTTGGTGAAGTGACCGATTCGTCCCTTTTTGGAAGATAAGTCGAAGGGGGAAAGTGGACGTACCCAAATCGGGGAACCACTATAACTGCTCGTGTATGTTTGTGCTGTGTTATTTTATTTACTTGTACAGGTAGAATTTTAATTCCGCTAAAATCGCTGCAAGACACATATTCCCCCCCCCCCATAGGTGAAGATAGTTGGCACTATGTGGACTTTCAGATACGGAGGCCCAGATTCGTTTGATCAGGGATCGGCTATTGGAGGCACAGAGCAGGCAGGCAAAGTACTATGATGCTCGACACCGGAAGGTGGAGTTCCAGGTTGGGGACAGGATTTTCCTGAAGATACGTCAAGTTCATGGTGTCTCTCGGGTGCGGAGACATAAGAAGATCAGTCCGCGATACATGGGGCCTTACTTGATCCTGGAGCGGATCGGCCCCTTGGATTACCGACTACAGCTACCACCGGAGTTGAGTACCTTACATGACGTCTTCCATATCTCTTCCTTGCGAAGAGCTCTCCTTCGGCCGGAGCAGCACATTACTTCTACTGCCGGACCTGTAGAGCCTGACAGATCAGTTAGATTGGAGCCGATCTGGATTAACGATACGGCCGTCCGAGTGTTGTGGAAGAAGAAGGTCCCTCTCGTGAAGGTGTTGTGGTCCAACCATGGACAGAAGGAGCACACCTGGGAGCCGAGGGATCTGATGCTGGAGCAACACCCGGAGCTATTTGTATCAGGTACTTTTAATTTATATTTTAAAGTTGCTTAAAATTCTTGCAAGTAGATCCCCGTAGACCCGAACTTAAATTTCGGGGACGAAATTATTTTTTTTTGTTTATAGGATTTGTAACAACCCATGTAACTTCTAGACCCCTTAACTTAGATTGGGTTAGGCATGGGGTGGGTTTTAGGGAAATTAGCTAGGTTTGACCCTAGGTAGTGGGTTGTAGCCATGTGGACCCACTATAGGACCAAGTCAACTAAGTCAAACTAGCCTAAATAAGGACCCTAGCCACACCATGACCCCACCACATTGCCCTAACCATAAAAACAATCTAAGTGGACCCTAGGGCATGTCACTAGGTCTACACTTTAACCCCAGTTGACCAAAGTCAACCTTAGGCCTAATTTGGTCAAACCCACACTCATAGGCCCAATTAGCCTAATTAGGGTACCCCCTTGACCCAACCCAAGTTGGGTGGTACCATTGGGCTCATGACCATCAAGTGGGGTCAGCCTACTCATCATGTTGACCAAGTCAACTCTCCAAGTCAACAAAGTCAACAATTTGACCTAAAAGATGAAAATAGAAGCCCAAACCATTTCCCTTGGGCCAAGCCCACCAAACTTGGCCCATGACCAGCCCAAGTGGACAAGGACATCCCCTAACCCCCAAAATGAGGAGAGAGATTACATGTAAAAGGGTATTTTGGAGAAATCACCTAAAAGAGGAGAGAGAAATGGGGAGGAGATGAAAAGAGGCCACATGGGCTCATCTCATCAGGCCAAAAGCTTGCTGGCCGACCAACCCACCTCCTCTAGAAAGAATTAAAGGCTGAGAGCCACTTGGCACCATGGGTGAAGCATCCAAAGCTTCACCCCGAGCTCACCTCGGCCATATCTCCCCATATACTCCACCTCAGTCCAAACAAACCATTCCATCAGCTTCAGAAGGTCGAGAGGAGTGGAAATCGAGTCTTGGATCAAAGAAAATAGTGGAGAATCAAGAAATCGGGCAGGAGATTGCCGGAGCACCACCACCATGCCAAACCGCCGCCGAACTCGCCGCCAAGCCCCAATCCAGGTCCGTTTCGCTTCACCTCTACCTGTACTAGCTTCTTAGATCCATTAGGCGAGATATCGGGCTCAATTGAGCCCGATGCCATGTGAGAAATGAGAGAATTTTCTAAGCTTTTTCTACCGCTCGGGATCACCATCGCCGCCGTCTCCCACCACCACATCACCGGGAAAAGATGGCCACCACCACCGTGAAGGTGGTGGCACCGTTGGCCAACAGTGGCGCCGCCTCAACTGGCCGGAAACGGCACCGCAAAATGGCCCAGGAAAGTCAATCCCAGCCCTTGATTCATCTGGGACGATGACTAGATGCCGTTTATTCATGCTTTAAGATTCGTATTTATATATGTATAAATGATTATATAAATCTTATGAATAGTAAATAACTGTCACACATTTTCAGTCACCTTGCATGTATATTTTAAGGTACTTAGAGGCATCAAATTAACTTGACTTCTGAATGAAAATCATAGCCCTTGGTGTTACCCTTAAAATGTCACCCTAAACTTAGGTTATGGTAATTGGTCTGGCCTGTAGGACATTTTTCCTAGGACTGGACGTAGGCTAGGGCAGAAATTAAAAGTGAAGCTCATGCCAAACCAGATATCCACATGGCCTGAAATTTTGAGCATGTGACTAATTTTGGCATATTTAGCACCTGCCAAAGTATAGGAATTTTTGGGGACAAAATCCCTATAGTTTTGGTCATAAAATCAATAATATAATAAATGGTATAATTAGAGTGTTAAGCCTCCAAATGGCCCCAAATTTTGGTGGCAGGTCCTTGGGTATATTATAAACATGTGAAAAAAATTTCACTACATTTGGATCACTGCATGTTGGTTAATTCCCATGCATGTGTTTGCTAGTTATAGCCTTGGGGTGCAAATAGCAATAATCTAAATTTTGTGTATTCAGCCTAATTTAGGCATCTAAAAATCATAGATTTGATTCCAGTGGTTCATTAGGGCAAAGTACACCCCTCAGATTATTTATGGGATTTTTGGAATCAAAAATCCCATTATTTTGAATTTTGAAAATTTAGCCCTTATTGGAAAATAAATTGAAAAAATAGGTTTTGATCATGCAAAAATCCTCAAACCTTGCCAAGTTAAAAATAAGGTTATATTTGACTTAGTAAAATTTGATCTTTCTGTTTGAGAACTTCTGGAGTAAAATACCTTGGAATTACAATTTTACCCTTTTTGCAATTATTCATGAATTGGTGGAATTACATATTATAAAATTGTGGAATTATTTCTACTATTGTATAATTGTATAATTAGTCTTGTAGATTTATTTCGGAATTTTTGGATGCACTGTTAATTCTTAAACTAGCATAATGGCATTTTGGTAAATATTTAAGAATGGAATTTGATAGGCCATTACACTAGATAGGTTAATAAAACTCTGCCATTGGTCATTAATTAATGATATAAATGCTCAGTAATTTTCTTGGAATTTTGTCTTATGTATTTCTCATACTTCATTTGGAAAATGGTAAATATGTAGAATTTGTATTGATTATGGGATAAGTAGAAATAATGAAAGGAAAATTATGAAACCTTGTGGACAGCAATATTTTACCCATATGCAACTCAGTAAAATTCCCTTAGGTCTGTAGATTTTAAATGGTACCACTTCATGTGTAAAATTACCTAGGGAATAATTTAAATGATTTAATTAGAGGCCTTAATGACCTAGGAAATTATGAAAATCAATACACTTATTTCATTAGTCCATACCATCCTAGCATAAATATTTGGGGCCTGGTGGCCCAAGGAATTAGAAGTTCGATTTCAGGGTGGTATTAGGTCATGGGTTGCGCATAGTAAAGGTAGGTTATACTATAGGCCACCGGGAGATAGATCTACAACGGAAACAGGGGATTACAATTGGAAGTATAACCCTAGTGGTTAGTGTTGTCTTAGTGACGAGAGTAAAAGTGCAAGTCTTTGGGTAACCACTAGAATGGTGGTCGGCGGAAGACCGTCGTCCTTCCGATAACAACTTAAGTCATTAGGGTCAACTAAGAGTAACAATGAGAGTTGACTGTTGATTATGGGTAGACATCAATTAAAAGTAATAATCACTTTGGATTTTAATTCCATCTTGGTTCCTAGTGCCCCCGAGACCCCTTCATTGGGCATACCCTGGGCAGTCCTGGGATTAACCCTAAATCACTAAGTATAATAACCGGTGGGCAAGAGTAGCCTAATAGGCTAGGTAAACTGTACTTATTCTCACTCGTGCCGGGTTGGAGGGACTTGGAGTCTATTGACTACTTGCTTACCCATGCAGAGTTGGAAGAAATTGATGAGTTATATATTCACTCATGCCGGGTTGGAGGGACTTGGAGTCTGTTGACTTCTCGCTCACCCGTGTAGAGTTGGAAGGAAATGTTTGGTTTACTTGCTCACCCAGGCAGGGTTTGAGGACTCAGGACAGGTTGATCCTATGAGCTGGAGGCTCGAGATGAAATACTTGCATGTACATAAATGGTGGCGGGTCATGCGGTACTGGGCCAATCGTCACACCGATGGCAGTACGGTGACTCCGGTGAGGTGTACGGGTGGAAGGGCCAGTATGTTATTTAATACTGCGGTCAGGCAGACAATCCCTGAAGACATATACCCGACCTAAAAGTCTAGCAGGTAGCTAGCAATAGTACGCAGAGACTCTAGATTACACTTGTCAGTGTACAGAGGCGTACATGAGAGGTCTTGGCGTGGTAGTGTGTATACCCGCCTAGAAAGCAGAAGCGCCAGTTCCGCTGCTGTCGTAGCCACAACGGTGGTACCTGAGAGTGATGCTAGCTATCAAAAAGTGGGAACTATAGGTTTATGATCACGGAGTCAATGTGTGTGAGTTGCACTTGCGTGCTACATAAATTGCATCATAACATTCTTCATATTAGGGCATACGCTTCATAGATCCTTATCATATAAATTAGTATGGGCTCTTTTATATGATAAGTTAAAATTCCTGGAAACCTTAACTTCTAAATTTGTATGGGCATTTTTATAAGTTAAGGTACGTCTGTGATGATAGATAGCTTTACATTTCAGCTTACTTTATTCCTGCTCTTACTTTCAGTTCTTTTCTTTTACCAGTACTGCTTTACTTACTTGTACTACATACATAGAACTGCTATAGTAGGATAACAATACCTATTACAACTGCTAGTTAACTCTTGTCACCTGCTTCCACTTTTGCTACCCCTTGTTGTCCTCCGCTTCGTCCTCTTGCTCGGTGCCTAGGAGTTGCGGGGCGAGGTGCGGAGGAAACAACTTAGTCTTTTTGACTAATGGTCGGTGACCATATCATTTTAGGAGCACGAGGAGATGGAGCAGCACGTCGAGGAGCCAGGACTTGAGGAGCAGATGCCGATACCATCTACTACTACTGGAGCACACGTTCAGGTGTGATGAGTTGAGATGTTAGATTCCACTACTGTTAGATTGAGAGAGAGTGATTTGATATTGATGTACTGGGCATAAGCCTTTATTACACTCTTTTATTATTGTACTCATTTTGGACTATATCATGTACTTTTAATTTGATATATATATGATTAGTACTGTTGTTGTGGACTGTGATATTTACTCTATTTTATACTTTTATTTCTCATATTGGCCGACAGGTTTATGATCGTACTAGCTGACAGAATCGGCGACTTGCAGTGTCGACTAACCCATGTGTTAGTGTCACCGTAAGGCGGCGGTTCTGGGCATAAGATCCGGGTTTGCCGCGGAAAGGGGGAAATGGATCTTACATCTGAGGTAACCGGTAGAACCGGTTCACAACGGCCTTCTGACAGTTCTTACAAATGCAATAGCTTTGTTTGTTATGACAACTATCAAGTCTTAAGTCTTAAAACCTAATGCCTCATTGTACTCTATCTCAGCAGAAAAGTGTCGAGACAATACTCCAAATGTGTCAACACAAATAGACCATATGTCGACATAAGTCTTGATGGTGTCGACACAGCTCCCACAATGTCGACACAGCCATTCTTCATCTTCTCGACACAGCACCTATTGAATGTGTCGACACAAGTCCTATGTGTCGACACAATTGCTTCTAGTCTTGAAATAGTTGGTGTCGACAGAATTCTTTAGTGTGTGTCGACACAAGTCCTGTATGTCGACACAATTTGAAAGACTTGATTTCAAGAGCCTAGATACCTATAGGGGGGGTGAATAGGTTCTAATTTTCTTTAATAAATTTTAGGCAATTATCATGTTCTAACTTAGCACAAATAATACAATTCACAGCACAATAATCACAGCACAACACAGTACACCAGATTTATAGTGGTTCCCCAAATTATGGGTACATCCACTTTCCCCGTTCGCCTATCTAGTAGAGAACTGGATTCCACCCAACTTCCTTCCACTAACTCAGATCCACAGATCTTACACCTTGGAATCTGACAGGTTCCTACAGCTCAAGCTTATACAAGTCCTACCTCAGATTCTTCCCAAGAACCCTACCTCAGGCAACAACCCTACCTTAGCCTTTATCACCAGGCTTACAACTCAGACATTTACAATTCCAACACCTCAGGCTCTCAGCCCTACCTCAGCCTTTATATACACATGCTTACAACTCAGATCGAAGGAGATCTTATAAGGAAAAAGAAGATTTAGTTGTACAAAAATTTCACCCAGAAATAGCTCTCAATTGATGTTAGCTTCTTGATCAGTTCTTGAATAAACTGTATACTTCAGATCCAACCTGACTTAGCTTTTTATAAGCTTCTTGATTGAACAAAATGAGGTTGATCTGACTTGGAGTAGAAGTTGATCTTCAGACAGCTCCCTTCTTAGATTCAGAAATAGATCTGAATCTTTCTTTGTAGACTGTTCAGGATCTGCCTTCTTAAGGGTTCCCCCTTTCTTGTTGTTGAGTTCTCTCTGGTTCTGTGTTGTTTTATTCCCCTGTAATTGCTTGCTTAGTTGCTTTGGTTGTCATGGATTAGTCATTTATATAGAGTTTCTCAATGGTTACCGGCTGATCCAATTTGTAATAACCTTCTAACAGTTCTGATAAAGGTGTCAGACTTGTTGTTTATGACAGCTGTCAAGACTTTATCCGTGACAGCTGATTCTGCAATTACTTTATTTCTCAGCAAGAAACACTCAGCAACTTACTTCACATGTGTCGACATAAATAGACTAAGTGTCGACAGAAGCCTTGATGATGTCGACACAACACTCAATTTGTCGACACAGTCATTCTTCTGCTTCTCGACACAGCTTCTATTTGTATGTGTCGACACAAGTCCCGTATATCGACACAACTGCTCCTGGTCTCGACATAAATCATGCACACAGATGGCGTTGAGTGTATGTCCAGACATCATTGAGTGTGTGTCGACACAAGTCCTGTTTGTCAACACAAGCCCTTTAGACTCAGTATAGTTGTTGCTGATAGATAGTATTGAGTGTTGTCAAGACGTCGTTGAGTGTGTGTCGACACAAGTACTGTGTGTTGACACAAGCCCTTCAAACTCAGTATAGCTGTTGCTGATAGATGGCGTTGAGTGTGTCGACACAAGTCCTGTGTGTCGACACAAAACTTCTTCAGGTGTCGACACAATTCTTGGGTGTCGACACATGCCTTTCTTCTGGTGTCGACATAACTCCTGGGTGTTTGTGTGAGGATTACTATCAACCTGAAAAGGAAAGTGTACCTATCGAATTGTAGTACCAAGGTCGTATTTAAACTCGGGGCTGTCAAGTACTGCTACTCACGCTTCTACTATTATCCTACCGAAAGATTGTTGGGTTTTGAGAATTTTTAAATTAAAACTAAAGATAATTTTTTAATGAAAACTTATGATAAAAAAGCTAGCATTCGATCAATGATTCACCATGAAATTAGATGAGAGGGATAAAAAAAGATAGATTCAAATTTGCAAATTAAACTCGGCCTTGACGGATCCAATATTAGGAAGTAATCTCGCTAGAGCATTAAATCCCCTAACTTGTAGACGTTTTGACTGAAATCTCTTTACAAGTCAAAATGACCTAAAGTCACATTACCGAAGTGACCCGCACTATTGGATTTGACTCCAATCCGAAAGATTTACGCCATCCTTTCTCTAGGGTTGCGTTCAACTCCTTCCTTCTTTGAGTGATCTTTGAAATCAATGAGTCTCTCGACTTCTATGAAATGAGATCAAATTCCTACTACCGTATACCGAAAATACGGAGTCGATGCGAGAAAAAAATCAAAGAAGGACCCATAATAATTTAGACAAAATTAAAACTAAGAAATAAAAAACCCTCATCTCACTTCATGGATCCTCACGATCAAATGCTAAAAGAAAAATTAGCTACACATGATTGAAAGGAAAACCATAATAAGATGAAGAAAATTCACTTGCATTGATTTATAAAAAGAGAAGAGTACACAATAGTAAACAAGACAAGATTACACAAAAAAGAAGAACTATTACAATAATGAGAAAGAAATCTACTTTAGCAAAGAAGAAAATTGCACTTGAACTCTCTTGCTCTCTCTCCAATCCAACCTTCCAAAGCATGAGACATGGGTTCCTTTTATAGATGAAGAGGAAGAATCTAGAATGAAATGAATAGGATGGGAGAATGGGTTTAAATGAGAATGAAAGAGGGGAAAAGAGGGATGAATGAGGAATAAAGAAGGGAGAGAGGAGTGGCCGGCCATGCAAGGGTGGCAAGGTGTATCCATGGAATTAAATGAGCTATTTTTTGTGGGATTTGAAAAGGGCTCGGGTAGGTTAGGTGGGATGCATGTGGGAGGCCGGGCTGCATCATGTAGAGGAGGGCTCGGGTAGGTTAGGTGGGCTATATGTGGGAGGGCTCGGGTAGCATGTAGGGGTTGCTCCATTGTTGTGTTGAATTTGAGGGCTGCATCAATATGGAGGAGGGCTCGGGTAGCTTGATGAGAAGGGCTCTTCAATGGGCTTGAACTAGAGGGGGCTTGGGCTGCTTCTTCAAGTAGACTTGAATGGTTGCATCAAATGGAGGATGTACTTGAGCTTGGGCTTGAACCTACAAATAAATCAAAACAAACATTAGTCAATTTTTTATAACATAACATAAATAAACATAAGAAATAGAACATAAAATAATAAAAGTGAAAATACATAAAACATATAAATAAAACTATGAATTTTTATTATTATAACTTAACAAAAAATTAAAATAAAATGACAACATAACAAGCATAATAATACGTAAAACTATAATAAAACCTAAGAATTATGAATACTAAACTATCCCAAAAAGGGATGACTAAAACGAGTCATCAAATTCCCCCATGCTAGAGTATTTTGCTTGCCCTCAAGCAAATAAAAAATAAAAACTAGGGGAGAGAAATAAAAGTAAACAAGCAATTTAGATTTCATAGATTAAGAAAACCAAAACATGAAAAATTAAACTATCCTAATGTTCATGTTAACAACTAGTGGGGTGAGAAGTACACAATAGAAAACTTGAAAATGGAAACCTAAAAATTTCATTAGAACATAAAGAAGAATTACACATTTCTAAATTCCTAAAACAAGGCATCCAAAATAAATGAAAATAAGAAAAACAAAAGTAGAAATTCTAAATAAACGGCGCATTGACAAACTTCTAGGTTGCTAGAATAACGATTAACCCTGAATCACCTCAAGATAACCTCAAAAGAAATCCATCAATGATGGTGTCCATAGGCTTGTCCGTTCACACTCTCTCCACTACGCGAATTTACTTCTAAAGATCAAAAGGACTTAAAATAGGCGTTAAGACTTGGCTTAGGTAAATAATTAGGAATTGAAAATCAAGGATACACGTTAGGATTAAAACACACTAAACGAAGGGTGAGCTCAAAATAAAATAAAAATGATAAAAATGAGAAATGATAAGTATGTCATTTCTCCAATTCAAACTACAAAACAAGGCCATGAAAGATTTTTTTCTTTTCAAAATTTGGCCACAAATAAACTTTTTCTCTCTTTTTTTGTTTTCCTTTGATAACTTTTTTTATTTAACATTTTTATAAAAACTTTCTTTTTCTTTTTTAAAAGATAGCTCAAAATACAAACTTTAAATATTCCTTTCCCTTTTAAAAGATAACCCAACACAATAACATAAAATTGTAAGCTCATAGTCTAGTGGGAAATTAGGAAGGGCATTTTGGCTTTTGTGAAATAATGAAATGAAAGGTGGAGCTAAAAACAAAGAAACATGGAAAAAGGACCAAAATTGTTTTTGCAACGGTGAAATTGTTTGGTGGGCAAAAAGGCTCAAACGGCTCAAAGGGTGGCCTAAATCATTTCTAAAGTACGTAAAAACTGCGCAAATGTTTTGAGAGTAGCTAGGGACAAGTTCTAGAAACCAAGAAAGTATTACCCCACAAATGAAAAAGAGATAACATTACATAGCAACCATTCATAAGCAACTAACCGAATAAAAAGACATAACTACAAATTGCCAACTTACAACGTAAAAAACAGATGCCTATATTTAAGAATAAGAAATTTGTAAAACTAAACTATGTTAAACTGAAAAATTTGGAAAACCTTTTCAAAGAAATCTACATAGAACTACAAAACCGCACGGGCCTACACCTCACTAGAAGAAACATAAAAATAAAGATAGAAAATAATTTTTGATTTTGATTTTCAAATAGATTTTAGCAATTTTTTTCTGATTTTGAATTTATAATTTTTTTGGGTTTTGAATTTTCTAGTTTTTTGGATTTTTGATATAGTTAAATAACAATAATACTCCTAAAAGGCTTAATATAACTATATTAATTTTTTTGTGATTTTGTTTTAAAGCATTTTTTTTTAAAGGAAACAAGAAAGAAAACAATTAAACCCTTCCCCATGCTTAGATTCTTCATTGTCCTCAATGAAAGAAACAAAAAAAAATGATAAAGAGAAGGAGACTGAGAAGGAGAGAAAAATGCAGTAAAGTAAATTAAATAAAAGGAACAGGACTTCCCCAGGTTTATAAGATGATGGCGGATATCGCTCCCCCATGCTTGCTTTTTAACGTACTTGATCATCAGCAGGTTTGAGTTGATCCATCTTGAAATCAGCAACGTTGGAGCGGCAATAATGAACTTGTATTATTGGGCCACCGGGAGGAAGAGCAAAATAAAAATAGAAGCAGAAAATACTTGGGCAGGCTCCTAAGAATGTTCTTTATTTTATAATAAAAAGGCCGAATAATAATAAAAGTTTTATAATAAGAAGTCCAGAATAAAATAAAATAAAAGTTCCACATGAAAATAAACATTCAAGATTCATAAAGAAGATCCTCCTTTGCAGGAAACACACAATCATTAGAAAAATATAGTTTCAGTCTATGACCATTTACTTTAAAATCACCCTTATCTGGGTGCGAGAGTAACACAGTTCCGTAACAAAAGACTTGTTTGACCGTAAATGGTCCAAACCATCGTGATTTATGTTTTCCAATGAAAAGACCTAAGCGTGAATTAAGAAGAAGAACCTGATTGCCATGTGTAAACATTTTAGGATGGCGCAAGTTCTTATCGTGATAGATTTTCATTTCAAGATCGGGTGGTTTATCAAAATAGTTTTTCAAATTTTTGTCTTTTTTAGAAGTAAAATTCTCAAGATTCTTTTGTTTAAAACCAGGTTCATGTTCAAAAATGGGTTGCAAAGACATAACCGTGCCTTCGAAATCATTTGAAGAAATTCCAGAAAAAGAAGAGGAAAAATCATTTGTCGAAATATTGGAAAGATAAAGGGAGGAGTCATCATTTAAATCATCAAGAAAAAAGCAAGAGTCATCAGTTTTTTGAAGAATTCTTCATTGATTCATTAATAGAAAACGTGACCTCATCATCTCCCACACACAGAAAAAGTTTTCCGTTACTCACATCAATGATCGCTCGAGCGGTGGCTAGGAAGGGACGACCAAGTATAAGATGGACCTCGATATCCTCTTCAATATCAAGAATAACAAAATCCATCAGGAAGATGAATTTGTCGACCTTCACTAGCACGTCCTCAACAACACCTAATAGATACTTTATTGATCGATCGGCTAATTGAATACTCATGCGCATAGGGCTGAGAGTGCCTAATCTAGATTCATAAATAATGAAAAAGGCATCAAGTTGATGCTCGCACTAGGCCCGCTAACACATGTTTTACAAAAAGGTCGCCAGAAACACAAGGAATTGAAAAACTTCCTGGATCATTTATTTTTTAGGAAGATTTGAGTTTTTAATGACCGCCGAGCTCTCTTCATTTTACGTTACGTGAGAAAGATTTTCCAATTTATTTTTGTTCATTAACAAATCTTTAAGATATTTGGCATACCTAGGCATTTGGCTAATCGCTTCATGAAACGACAAATTCATAGGAATTTGTTTAAACATTTCAAGAAAGCGTTGATATTGATCATCTAGTTTTTCCTTTCTAAGCTTAGCGGGATAAGGAGGTGGTTGAAATTCTTTTATAATTGTTGGAGCATCATTTTGAACATTATCATTTTCAAAAATAGATTTATCTTTTTAAAAATTAGATTTATCTTTGTCTTCTTTAGAATTTTCATCATTTGTTTCCGTAACGATAATTTTTTCAGTAGTAGAAGAGGCAATCATCTCTAGCTCTTCCCTTGTGGTGGGCTAGTGAATAACTTTATCGCTCCGAAGGGTGATCGCTTTCATGTGCTCCCTTGGGTTGGGTTTAGTATTTTAGGGAAGAGAGCCAGGTGGCCTCTCGGAGATAACTTTGGCGATTTGGCCGACCGTATTTTCTAAATTTTTATCGACACTGTTAAGTTTCTAATAGTAGCATCGTTCGAGCTTATATATCTAGATAAAATTTCTTCCAAAGAGAGAGTTTTTCGAAGATTTTGGTTTTGTTGTGGTGGTGGTGGTGGTGTAAAATCGTGTTGTGGACGTATGACATTAGCAGGGTTAGTCTAAGAAATATTAGGATGGTTATGCCATCCAGGATGATAAGAGTTTGTAGAAGCATTAACACCAGGAGGTACAGAAAAATTAGAAAAAGTAGAAAAATTATTTTGAGCAGGCATGGGTATGTTCCCCAGATAATCCACCTGCTCGGCAGCAGCAGCATTCGCAATTTCATATACCTGAGGGACAGAGGAAGCAGTCATCTCCGAAATTTTCTTGTTTAGCATCTCCACTTGTAGCGCTAGTTGGGGATATAGAGTCCACTTCATAGAGACCTGCATGTTTATTTGGGCGAGTCCTAGTCGAGTTCTACTGATAAGTGTTCATTTCCATGTCCTCTATAAGCTCAAGAGCGGCTTCCGGAGTTCTGCGGTCCAAAGAACCAGCGGAAGCGGCATCTATTATTTGCTTAGTCTCTTGATTTAGCCCATTATTAAATGTCTGAACCTGTAACCATACAGGCATAGCATGATGAGGGCATCTTCTCAAAAGTTCTTTGAATCTCTCCCAAGTGTCATAGAGGGTCTCAGAAGAAATTTGTGAATAAGAAGTTATATCATTTCTTAATTAAGCAGTTTTAGCGGGAGGGAAATATCTAGCAAGAAATTTAACGACTAAAATGTTCTAAGTAGCTATTGATCCTCTTGGAATAGAACTCAACCACTGTTTGTCTTTTGTCCTTAAGTAGAAGGGGAAGAGTCTTAGCCTAATAGCGTCGTCTGAGACACCATTAATTTTAAAGGTGTCACAGATCTCGAGAAAACTAGCAATATGTAAGTTCGGATCTTCATCTTGTAATCTGTCGAATTGTACATATTGCTGCATTATTTGTATGATGCTAGGCTTAAGCTCAAAATTATTGTTTGCAATCGCAGGTCGAACAATACTAGTTTATGTCCCCTCTAGGTTTGGTCGAGCATAATCGGACATGGTCCTTTGTTGAGCCATTCCCTGGATGGGATCTCCCATTTCAGAATTAAAATTACAATCACCGTCGAAATCCTCAACCGCTGTTTGAGAAGTGGAAGCCCAGAATCGTAGTTGTCTCCGAAAGGAGCGTTTAATTTCTAGGTCCAAATCAACAAGTAGCGACGGATTCGTGCGGGTCATGCACTAAAAAAATGAAAGAGAATGGTGGGAAGAAAAGAAAGGAAATAAAAACTTGAATATGAGAAAGATAATGAATTTTTTTTTGGTTTTTTGCAAAAGTAATAGCGAAAGCGTTTTCAAAATATTGAAGAAGAAGTTCCCCAGCAACGACGCCAAAAACTTGGTGTGAGGATTGTTATCAACCCGAAAAGTCAAGTGTACCTATCGAATTGTAGTACCAAGGTCGTATTTAAACTCGAGGCTGTCAAGTACTGCTACTCAAGCTTCTACTATTATTCTACCGAAAGATTGTTGGGTTTTGAGAATTTTTAAATTAAAACTAAGGATAATTAAGACAAAAACTTATGATAAAAAAACTAGCATTCGATCAATGATTCACCATGAAATGAGACGAGATGGATAAAAAAATAGAGATTTAAATTTGCAAATTAAACTCAACCGTGACGGATCCGATATTAGGAAGTAATATCGCTAGAGCATTAAATCTCCTAACTTATAGACGTTTTGACCGAAATCTCTTTACAAGTCAAAATGGCCTAAAGTCGCATTACCGAAGTGACACGCACTATTGGATTTGACTCTAATCCGGAGGATTTACGTCATCCTATCTCTAGTGTTGCATTCAACTCCTTCCTTCTTTGAGTGATCTTTCAAATCAATGAGTCTCTCGACTTCTATGAAATGAGATCAAATGCCTACTACCGTATACCAGAAATACGGAGTCGGCGTGAGAAAAAAATCAAGGAATGACCGATAATAATTTAGACAAAATTGAAACTAAGAAATAAAAATAACCCTCATCTCATTTCATGGCTCCTCACGATCAAATGCTAAAAGAAAAATTAGCTACGCATGATTGAAAGGAAAACCACAATAAGATGAAGAAAATTCATTTGCATTGATTTATAAAAGGAGAAGTGTACACAATAGTAAATAAGACAAGATTACACTAAAAAAACTATTATAATAATGAGAAAGAAATCTACTTTAGCAAAGAATAAAATTGCACTTGAACTCTCTTGCTCTCTCTCCAATCCAACCTCCAAAGCATGAGACATGAGTTCCTTTTATAGATGAAGAGGAAGAATCTAGAATGAAATGAAGAGGAGGGGACAAGGGGGGTGGCCGACCATGCATGTGGAGAGGGTTCATGCATGCCATTTAATTGGGTGGAGAGAGAAGGGACTAATTGCATGCATTTCATTTTGGAAAATAAAAAGAAAAAAAATAAATATAAGAGGGAGGATGGATGAGTTTAAATGAGAATGAAAGAGGGGAAAAGAGGGATGAATGAGAAATAAAGAAGAGAATAGAGGGGGGGACTTCCATGTAAGGGAGGCAAGGTGCATGCATGGAATTAAATGAGGAGGAGAGAATGAGGTGGCCGGCCATGCCTTGGATAAATGGGCTATTTTTTGTGGGCTTTGAAAAGGGCTCTGGTAGGCTAGGTTGGCTGCATGTAGGACTCGGGTAGCTTGATATAGAGGAGGGCTCGGGTAGCATGTAGGGGCTGCTCCAATAGTGGCCGGGCTGCTCCATTGTTGTGTTTAATTTGAGGGTTGCATCAACACGGAGGAGGGCTCTGGTAGCTTGATGAGACGGGCTGCTCCATGGGCTTGAACTAGGGGGGCTTGGGATGCACCTACAAAAATAAAAAATGCATTAGTGAATTCTTTAAGATAAAATAACACAACAACAAACATAAAATATCATAGAAAATAACAAATGACAAAAACATAAAATAACAAAACATAAATAATAAAAACATAACACACAATTACAACATAACAAAAAATTAAAATATTAAAACATAACATACATAAGATAACACAACATAACATAATACATAAAATAATAAAAAAAAACATATAATAAGACTATAGATTTTTATATCATAACACAAAAGTCTTTAAATAAGAAATAAAACATAACAAGCATAAAAATACTTAAAACATATAATTAAACTAGGAATTTTGCATACTAAACTACCCAAAAACCGATGACTAAAAGTAGTCATCAAATTCCCCCATACTAGAGTATTTGCTTGCCATCAAGCAAATAGAATTTAAAACTAGGGAATGGGAAAAAAGTAAACAAAGCAATTTAGATTTCATAATTAAGAAAACCAAAACACGAAAAATTAAACTATCCTAATTTCTATGCTAAAAACTAGTGGGGTGAGAAGCGCACAATAGAAAACTTGAAAAAGGAGATCTAAACATTTCATTAGAACATAAAGATGAATTACATATTTCTAAATCCCTAAAACAAGGCATCCAAAATAAATGAAAATAAGAAAAACAAAAGTAGAGGTTCTGAATAAACGGCGTATTAACGAACTACTAGGTTGCTAGAATAACGATTAACCTTAAATCACCTCAAGATAACCTCCAAAGAAATCAATCAATGATGGTGGCCATAGGCTTGTCCGTTCACACTCTCTCCACTACGCAAATTTATGTCTAAAGATCAAAAGGACTTAAAATAGGCGTTAAGACTTGGCTTAGGTAAATGATTAGGAGTTGAAAATCAAAGATAAACATGATGGATAAAACACAGTAAACCAAGGGTGAGCTCAAAATAAACATAAACATGATAAAAAATATAAGAAATGACAAGTATGTCATTTCTCCAATTCAAACTACAAAACACGGCCATGAAAAATTTTTCTTTCAAAATTTGGCCACAAATAAACTTTTTCTCACTTTTTTCCTTTTTCTTTTTTGATTTAATAACATTTTGATAATTACTTTTTTTTTATTTCAAAAAAGAGGGCTCCAAATGAAAACTAATAATTTTCCTTTTCATTTTAAAAGATAACCCAACACAATAATATTTTAAGCTCATTGTCTAGTGTGAAATTAGGAAGGGCATTTTGGCTTTGGTGAAATAATAAAATGAAAGGTGGAGCTAAAACAAATAAACATGGAAAAAGGCCCAAAAAAAGTTTTTGCAAATGTGAAATAGTATGGTGGGCAAAAAGGCTCAAATGGGTCAAAGGGTGACCTAAATCATTTCTAAAGTACGTAAAAATGACGCAAATGTTTTGAGAGTAGCTACGGACAAGTTCTAGACACCAAGAAAGTATTACCCTACAAATGAAAAAGAGATAACATTACCTAGCAACCATTCACACGCAACTAACCGAATAAGAAGAAAAAACTACAAATTGCTAACTTACAACATAAAAGGCAGATACCTATATTTAAGAACAAGAAATTAGTAAAACTAAGCTATGTTAAAATGATAAATTTAGAAAAACTGTTCCAAAGAAATCTACATAGAAATACAAAACCGCACGGGCCTACACATCACTAGAAGAAACAAAAAAATAAAGATAGAAAATAATTTTTTATTTTGATTTTCAAATAGATTTTAGCAATTTTTTAGGATTTTTATTTTATAATTTTTTTGGGTTTTGAATTTTCTATTTTTTTGGATTTTTGATATAGTTAAATAAAAACAATACTCCTAAAAGGCTTAATATAATTATACTAATTTTTATTGATTTTGTTTTAAAGCAAATTTTTTTTGTTGGGAAACAAGAAAGAAAATAATTAAACCCTCCCCTATGCTTAGATTCTTCATTGTCCTTAATGAAAGAAACAAAAAAAACGAGAAAGAGAAGGAGACTGAGAAGGAGAGAAAAATGCAGTAAAGTAAATTTAATAAAAAGAACACGACTTCCCCGGGTTTATGAGATGAAGGCGGATGTTGCTCCCCCATGCTTGTTTTTTAACGTACTTTATCATCAGCAGGTTTGAGTTGATCCATCTTGAAATCAGCAACGTTGGAGCGGAAATCACGAACTTGTATTGGTTGGGCCACCGGGAGGAAGAGCAAAATAAAATTAAAAGCAGAAAATACTTGGGCAGGCTCCCAAGAATGTTCTTTATTTGCCAATAAAAAGTCCGAATAATAATAAAAGTTTTATAATAATAAGAAGTCCAAAATAAAATAAAATAAAAGTTCCACATGAAAATAAAAATTCAAGAGTCATAAAGAAGATCCTCCTTTGCAGGAGACATAGAATCATTAGAAAAATATAGTTTCAGTCTATGACCATTTACTTTAAAATTACCCTTATCCTGGTACGAGAGTAACACAGTTCCATAAGAAAAGACTTGTTTGACCGTAAATGGTCCAAACCATCGAGATTTATGTTTTCCAAAGAAAAGACGTATGCGTGAATTAAGAAGAAGAACCTGATCGCCAGGTTTAAACATTTTAGGATGGCGCAAGTTCTTATCATGATAGATTTTTGTTTCAAGATCGGCTGGTTTATCAAAATAGTTTTTCAAATATCTGTCTTTTTTAGAAGTAAAATTCTCAAGATTCTTTTGATTTAAATCGGGTTCATTTTCAAAAATGGTTTGCACGGACATAACCGTGCCTTCGATATCATTTGAAGAAATTCCAGAAAAAGAAGAGGAAAAATCACTTGATGAGACATTGGAAAGATAAAGAGAAGAGTCATCATTTAAATCATCAAGAAAATAACAAGAGTTGTTGGAGTAATTTGCCAGCAGGACACGTGTGTGTGGGACCGACCCCGTGGCTTTCCCCATCGCGTTCCTGGTCTGGGTGTTGACCCCGGTGGGCCCCCTGTGGCGGAATATCCCCGCGGTCCTGTGGTTGGGATTAGTCCCACATCGCTCGCAGCGCTTGGTCCTCGGTGTTTATGTACCCCGCCACCCTTCATCTCAACACCTGGGTTTTGAGATGCGATATGGGTTGGCGGGTTCTCACATGGTATCAGAGGGAGGTTGTCCTGCTGTGGGGGTGTGTTGGAGTAATTTGCCAGCAGGACACGTGTGTGTGGGACCGACCCCGTGGCTTTCCCTATCGCGTTCCTGGTCTGGGTGTTGACCCCGGTGGGCCCCCTGTGGCGGAATATCCCCGCGGTCCTGTGGTTGGGATTAGTCCCACATCGCTCGCAGCGCTTGGTCCTCGGCTAGAATAAGAGACCGGAACAGGCCGCGCGGTTAGACAATGTTCTAACCGCTCGGCAATACCAGAACCAAGAGGGAGAGTTGCGGTAGGAGACCGCTAGACCGGCCGGTTTCCAAGCCGCCAAAGATAAGCCGTCAGACCGCCGGAAACCATACGGCGACAGCCTGGAAATCAACCCGCCAACCTCAATCCTCCAGACCGCCCGGTCAACAACCCGCCAGGCTCAAACCGCCAGACCGCCCGGTCTCATACTTTGACACTCCCCCTCAAGCTGGAGCATAGATATCAATCATGCCCAGGTTGTCACAAATGTGGAAGAAGGAAGTAGAAACCGGCTTGGTGAAGATATCAGCCAACTCTTTGTCGGAGGTGACGAACGGAGTGCAAATCTGTTTCTTCAAGACCTCTTCTCGGATGAAATGGCAGTCGACCTCTATATGTTTCGTTCTCTCATGGAAGACCGGATTTTTGGATATGTATATAGCGGCTTTGTTGTCACAAAACATAGGCAGAGGATAGTTGTAGACCTCTCCTAGGTCAAGCATGAGAGCCCGCAACCATTTTAACTCACACGTGGTTGACGCCATACTCCGGTATTCGGCTTCTGCACTGGACCTTGAGACAACAGACTGCTTCTTGCTCTTCCAGCTCACAAGATTACCTCCAACAAATGTGCAGAAACCCGATGTAGATTTACGGTCACCTTTATCATCCGCATAGCTTGAGTCTGAGTAGGCTTCAACTCTCAGATGACCATGCTTCTGAAAGAGTAGCCCTTTCCCTGGTGCTGCTTTGACATACTCTAGTATCTTCAAGGCAGACTGAAGATGACATTCCCTGGGAGCTTGCATGAACTGACTGACCTTGCCTACAGCATAGGCAATGTCGGGTCTGGTCACCGTGAGATAAATGAGTTTGCCCACCAGACGTCTATACCTCGTGGCATCGGATATAAGCGGTGAGTCATCTGTCCATGTTTTGTCTTCTCCAGTGGCCATGGGATACCGGGCCGGTTTGGCCCCGGTCAATCCTGCCTCTTGTAGAAGATCAAGCGCATACTTCCGTTGGGAGAGAACCAACGAGTCGGGCTTCCGAGAGATTTCTATTCCCAAAAAATATTTCGGGGAGCCCATATCCTTCGTGACAAGGTGTTGACGGAGGTGTTTCTTTGTCAAGTCCACCCCAGCCTGGTCATCGCCGGTAAGAAGGATATCATCCACATACACCGCCAAAACCACAAGGCCTGATGCGGTTTTGCGAATAAACAATGAGTGATCGGCGGAACTTCTTGCAAAGCCAATTGCAGCCACAATGCCACTAAACTTGTCAAACCACGCCCGAGGGCTCTGCTTTAGGCCGTAGATGGCCTTCTTCAACTGGCATACTCGTGTCTCCCCCTGAGCAACATACCCTGGAGGTTGCTCCATATAGACGTCCTCCTGAAGATCCCCATACAGAAAAGCATTCTTGACGTCAAGTTGAGAAATTTCCCACTCCCTGTTGACGGCCACAGAAAGAAGAACCCGGATGGTGCTGAGGCGAGCAACCGGAGAGAAAGTGTCAAAATAGTCAACTCCATAAGTCTGAGTAAAGCCTTTGGCCACCAGGCGGGCCTTGTAATGATCCACAGTGCCGTCCGGGCGAAACTTCACAACGAACACCCAGCGGCAGCCAACCACATCAGTACCGATCGGTGGAGGAACAAGGTTCCATGTACCTCTTTCAGTAAGAGTGGCAATTTCCTCATCCATGGCAGATTTCCAATGAGGAATAACAAGAGCCTCCTGGTAAGTGCGGGGAGTGGTGGTAGCCGAGATGGCCAAAGCAAAGCACCTGCGAGAGGGAGTAAGCCGATCATAGGAAACAACAGCCGCAAGCGGGTGTTGGGTACACGCCCGCACCCCTTTGCGAAGGGCAATGGGACGATCAGGTCGTCTTGTGCCTCAGGGACCGGAGCATCCATGGCAGAGAAAGCTGGCCCGGGACTAGAGAGAGACGGCTGCGGAGACGAAGGAGGGGAGATAATAGGGAGAGGAGGAGACGGAGGAGGAGACGACATAGGAGGGGAGACGTCGACTTGTGTGGAAGGCTCACAGAGAGATGGTGGAGAGTCAGAGACAGCAGGAGGAGGTGAAGATGGGAAAGAAAAGTAGGAAGCATTTTCAAAGAAGGTGACGTCTGCGGAAACAAACTGTTTGCGCAGTACGGGATCAAAGCAACAGTAGCCTTTTTGAGTTGTCGAGTAACCCAAAAAGACACATTTGGTGGAGCGGGGGGAAAGCTTGTCGCGAGTAGCAGACGGAGCATACACGAAAGCCGTACACCCAAAGATACGGAGAGGAAGAGGAAAAGGTTCCTTGGTTGGGTAGAGAATGGAGAAGGGAGTCTTGCCGTGAAGAACAGAAGAGGGAATGCGATTGATGAGATAGCAGGCAAGAAGAACAGCATAGCCCCAATAGGAGCGAGGCACCTGCATCTGTGTCATCAGAGTGCGAGCGATATCGAGGAGATGGCGATTTTTACGTTCCGCCACCCCATTTTGCTGGGAGGTGTAAACACAGCTGGTCTGATGAATAAGACCATGTTGCATACAAAAAGATGAAAACTCATGACTGAGATATTCTTTAGCATTATCAGAGCGCAATACTTTAATAGAAATAGCAAACTGAGTTTTAATCATATTATAAAAAGATTGCCATACAGATAAGAGTTCAGAGCGATCTTTTAATAGATACACCCAGGTACATCTGGAGAAATCATCAATAAAAGTTACAAAGTAAAAACTACCCCGACCAACGGTGGGAGTAGGAGCAGGACCCCAGATATCAGAATGAATGAGATCAAAAGGGCGGGAGGAACCACGGCCTTGCTTCTGCGGGAAGGAGGAGCGGTGATGCTTGCCAAGCTGACACGCATCGCAGTTGAGCGGAGGACTGGTTTGAGGTAAGTGGGGAAGAAGCTGATGCAGAATCCGAGGAGGAGGATGTCCAAGGCGAAGATGCCATTGAAGCAGATCAGTAGACGAGGAAAAGAAGGCGGACAGAGCGGAAACATTGTCGTGGAAGTAGAGGCCGCCGCTCTCAGTCCCAGTAGCAATCGTCCGTTGGGTTCTCGGGTCCTGAAAACAACAAGAAGTAGGAGTAAATAATACAGAGCACTGAAGTTGCTTGCATAAAGTAGTAACGGAGAGTAAATTGCAAGGGAACTTCGGGACATAGAGAGTGTCCGCTAAGCGAAGCGAGGGAGTGACTTGAACCATGCCCGTTCCATGAACCGGGGAAGGCGAACCATCCGCAACGAGAACCGGGGGTAACCGAGCATGCGTCTCTAGGAGAGAGAAGCAGTGAGGGTTTCCGGTCATGTGATTTGTAGCACCAGAGTCAATGAGCCATTTACCTTGGGTAACGACGTGTGCACTACCTGAGGTGGTGGCCACAGAAGCAGACTGCCGAGAGGAGGCGGAGGTTGAGGAAGAAGTATCACCGGAGGGACGAAGATGAGGATGTTTCTGCCAGCAGCGGTCAACAGAGTGGCCGGTACGACCACAGTGAGAGCAGAGGAACCTGGACGGACCGCACGTGCCAGATTGGCTGCGACCACTATTGCCACCCCGCTGGACTTGGTGAGCATAGGAGTCCGGTGGAGGAGGGGAGGACAATAGAGGACGTTGGAGCAGTGAAGTAACCGCGGCGATGCGAGCTGCGGTGGCATCCAAGGTGGGAGACTCGGCTTCGCCCAAGATCTGCTGGCGGATCATATCAAAAGACTCAGGAAGCCGGAGAAGATAACAAACAACCAGGAGTTCCTGGAAGTGTTTGTGCTGTTCGGCCAAGTCCGCGGAGAAGGGGCGATTCTGGAGGATTTCGGCTCCAAGAGCCTGAACTTGCTGATAAGCCGCAGTAGGAGACATGGAAGGGCGAGCGAAGAGATCCGCGTAGAGAGTATAAATGCGGGATGTCTGGGCCCCCTTTGAGTAGAGAGCAGCAAGGTGAAGCCACGCGGTCTTGACCGTCTCATCATGGCGTATGACAGGAAGACATTCATCGGAGAGGCTGTTAGCCAACCATGTGCGGACAAGCGCATCACTGGCATCCTAGTCATCAAATTCAGCGGAGTCTGAGGGAGGAGGGTCATCGGTGAGGTGATGACGTTTGCGCTGAGAGCGGAGAAGAAAAGTGAAGGAGACGCTCCAATCCGGATAGTTGGAGCCAACAAGTTTAGAAACCGTGCCAAGGTTGCCAGAGGGTGTAGGAAGCGGCGCCGGAGTGGCGATAGGAGTGGTGGTGGTGGAGGTCTCAGAAAGGGCCATAGGAGACAACTGCGAGAGGCCGCGCGGTTAGAATAGAAGCCGCGCGGATAGAAAGAAGACGAGCTGCGGCGGTCACGATGTTCGACACCAGCGGCCAGAGAAGCCACGACCAAGCCGCAGGTCCAAGACGGGGAAGAGGTCGAACGGCTAGAAGATAGACCGCGCGAACGGAAAAGGCGAAAAAAGAAGCAGGTCGCGACGAACAAGGAGACAGGTCGCTGCGACAGAAGGGCAGGAGAAGGAGGACGCGCGGACAGGGCGCAAACAGCGAGAACAGGTCGCGAGAAGAAGGGGCAAGCCGCGCGGACAGGGCGCACTGAATCAGGAGGAGAAGATCGATGGCTCTGATACCATGTTAAAAGTAGCGAACAAACGACTAGAGCAGAGAACAAACGACTAGAAAACAAGCCGGAACTTTGAATAATTGAAATTTTATTATCCAAAAAGATATAATTTACAAAGGTATGGCCTCCCTTTTATAGAATGGAGGAGAGAGAGAAGAATACAAACTAACAATGTGGGACTAAAGCTATACAACAGATCTGGGCGGCTAGAATAAGAGACCGGAACAGGCCGCGCGGTTAGACAATGTTCTAATCGCTCGGCAATACCAGAACCAAGAGGGAGAGTTGCGGTAGGAGACCGCTAGACCGGCCGGTTTCCAAGCCGCCAGAGATAAGCCGTCAGACCGCCGTAAACCATACGGCGACAGCCTGGAAATCAACCCGCCAACCTCAATCCGCCAGACCGCCCGGTCAACAACCCGCCAGGCTCAAACCGCCAGACCGCCCGGTCTCATACTTTGACAAGAGTCATCATTTTTTAAAGAGTTTTTCATTGATTCATTAATAGAAAACGTGACCTCATCATCTCCCACACGCAGAAAAAGTTTTCCGTTACTCACATCAATGATCGCTCGAGCAGTGGCTAGGAAGGGACGACCAAGGATAAGAGGGACCTCAACGTCCACTTCAATATCAAGAATGACAAAATCCACCGGGAAGATGAATTTGTCGTACTTCACTAGCATGTCCTCAACAATACCTAATGGATACTTAATTGATCGATCAGATAATTGGATACTCATGCGCGTAGGGTCGAGAGTGCCCAATACTAGCTTTTTAAATAATGAAAAATGCATCAAGTTGATGCTCGCACCTAGGTCTGCTAACGCATGTTTTACAAAAAGGTCGCCAAAAATACAAGGAATTGAAAAACTACCCGGAGCGTTTATTTTTTTTGGAAGATTAGAATTTTTAACGACCGCCGAACACTCTTCATTTAACGTTACGTGAGAAAGATTTTCCAATTTCTTTTTGTTTGTTAACAAATCCTTAAGATATTTTGCATACTTAGGCATTTGGTTAATCGCTTCATGAAACGACAAATTAAAATGTATTTGTTTAAACATTTCAAGAAAGCGTTGATATTGATCATCTAGTTTTTCCTTCCTAAGCTTAACGGGATAAGGAGGTGGCGGAAATTCTTTTATAATTATTGGAGCATCATTTTGAACATTATCATTTTCAATAACAGATTTATCTTTTTCAAAAACAACTTTTTCCTTTTCAAGAATTTCATCATTCATTTCCGTAATTATAATTTTTTCAGTAGTAGGAGAGGCAATCACCTCTTGCTCTTCCCTTATGGTGGGCTCGTGAATAACTTTACCGCTCTGAAGGGCGATCGCTTTCGCGTGCTCCCTTGGGTTGGGTTCATTATTTGAAGGAAGAGAGCCAGGTGGCCTCTCAGAGATAACCTTAGAGATTTGGCCGACCACATTTTCCAAATTTTTCATCGACCCTGTTAAGTTTCTAATAGTAACATCGTTCGAGCTTATATATCTAGATAAAATTTCTTCCAAAGATAGAGTTTTTTAAAGATTTTAGTTTTGTTGTGGTGGTGTAAAATCGTGTTGTTGACGTACGACATTAGCATTATTACTCCAAAAAAAATTAAGATGGTTACGCCATCCAGGGTGATAAGAATTCGTAGAAACACTAAAACCAGGAGGAGAAGAAAAATTAGAAAAATTCGCAGAATTGTTTTGAGGAGGCCTGATATGTTCCCCAGATAATCCACCTGCCTGGCAATAGCAACATTCGTAATTTCATATACCTGAGGGGCAGAGGAAGCAGTCATCTCCAAAATCTTTTTGTTCAGCATCTCCACTTGCATCGCTAGTTGGGATACATAGTCCACTTTATACAGACCTGCAGGTTTATTTGGGCGAGTCCTAGGCAAGTTCCACTGATAAGTGTTCATCTACATGTCCTCTATAAGCTCAAGAGCGGCTTCCGGAGATTTGCAGTCCAAATAACCAGTTGAAGCGGCATCTATTATTTGCTTAGTCTCTTGATTTAGCCCATTATAAAATGTCTGAACCTGTAACCATACAGGCAGAGCATGATGAGGGTATCTTCTCAAAAGTTCTTTGAACCTCTCCCAAGTGTCATAGAGGGTCTCAAAAGCAATTTGAGAATAAGAAGTTATATCATTTCTTAATTTAGCAGTTGTAGCGGGAGGGAAATATCTAGCAAGAAATTTATCGACTAAAATGTTCCAAGTAGTGATTGATCCTCTTGGAAGAGAACTCAACCACTATTTGGCTTTTGTCCTTAAGGAGAAGGGGAAGATTATTAGCCTAATAGCGTCATCTGAGACACCATTAATTTTAAAGGTGTCACAGATCTCGAGAAAAATAGCAATATGTAAGTTCGGATCTTCATCTTGTAATCCGTAGAACTATACATATTGCTGCACCATTTGTACGATTCTAGGCTTAAGCTCAAAATTATTGTTCGCAATCACAGGTCGAACAATACTGGTTTATGTCCCCTCCAGGTTGGGTTGAGCATAATCAGATATGGTCCTTTGCTGAACCTTTCTTAGGTTGGGATCTCCCATTTCAGAATTAAAATTACAATCACCATCAGAATACTCAACCACTGTTTGATAAGTGGAAGCCCCGAATTGTAGTTATCTTTGAATGGAGCGTTCGATTTCTGGGTCCAAATCATTAAGTAGCGACGGATTTGTGCGGGTCATGCACTAAAAAAACGAAAGAGAATGGAGGGAAGAAAAGAAAGGAAATAAAAACATGAATACGAGAAAGATAATGAAATTTTTTTTTGGTTTTTTGCAGAAGTAATAGCGAAAGTGTTTTCAAAATATTGACAAAGAAGGTCCCCGACAACGGTGCCAAAAACTTGGTGTGAGGATTGCTATCAACCCGAAAAGGAAAGGGTACCTATCAAATTATAGTACCAAGTTCATATTTAAACTCGGGGCTGTCAAGTACTGCTACTTACACTTCTACTATTATCCTACCGAAAGATTGTTTGGTATTGAGAATTTTTAAGTTAAAACTAAGGATAATTAAGACGAAAACTTATGATAAAAAAACTAGCATTCGATCAATGATTCACCCTGAAATGAGACGAGAGGGATAAAAAAACATAGATTTAAATTTGCAAATTAAACTCGGCTGTGACGGATCCGATATTAGGAAGTAATCTCGCTAGAGCATTAAATCCCCTTACTTATAGACGTTTTGACCAAAATCTCTTTACAAGCCAAAATGGCCTAAAGTCGCATTACCGAAGTGACCCGCACTATTGGATTTAACTCCAATTCGGAGGATTTACGTCATCCTATCTCTAGGGTTGCGTTCAACTCCTTCCTTCTTTGAGTGATCTTTCAAATCAATGAGTCTCTTGACTACTATGAAATGAGATCAAATGCCAACTACCGTATACCAAAAATACGGAGTCGACGCGAGAAAAAAATCAAAGAAGGACCGATAATAATTTAGACAAAATTAAAACTAAGAAATAAAAATAACCCTCATCTCACTTCATGGCTCCTCACGATAAAATGCTAAAAAAAAATTAGCTGCGCATGATTGAAACGAAAACAACAGTAAGATGAAGAAAATTCATTTGAATTTATTTATAAAAAGAGAAGAGTACACAATAGTAAATAAGACAAGATTACACTAAAAAAACTATTACAATAATGAGAAAGAAATCTACTTTAGCAAAGAAGAAAATTGCACTTGAACTCTCTTGCTCTCTCTCCAAACCAACCTCCAAAGCATGAGACATGAGTTCCTTTTATAGATGAAGAGGAAGAATCTAGAATGAAATTAAGAGGAGGGGACAAGGGGGGTGGCCGACCATGCATGTGGAGAGGGTTCATGCATGCCATTTAATTGGGTGGAGAGAGAAGGGACTAATTGCATGCATTTCATTTTGGAAAATAAAAAGAAAAAAAATAAATATAAGAGGGAGGATGGATGAGTTTAAATGAGAATGAAAGAGGGGAAAAGAGGGATGAATGAGAAATAAAGAAGAGAAAAGAGGGGGGGGGGGGGCGGCCATGCAAGGGTGTCAAGGTGCATGCATGAAATTAAATGAGGAGGAGAGAATGAGGTGGCCGGCCATGTCTTGGATAAATGGGCTATTTTTTAGTGGGCTTTGAAAAGGGCTCGGGTAGGTTAGGTGGGATGCATGTATGACTCGGGTAGCTTGATGTAGAGGAGGGCTCGGGTAGCATGTAGGGGCTGCTCCAGTAGTGGTCGAGCTGCTCCATTGTTGTGTTGAATATGAGGGCTGCATCAACATGGAGGAGGGCTCGGGTAGCTTGATGAGAAGGGCTGCTCCATGGGCTTGAACTAGAGGGGGCTTGGGCTGCACCTATAAAAATAAAACATGCATTAGTGAATTCTTTAAGATAAAAATGACACAACAACAAACATAAAATATCATAGAAAATAACAAATAACAAAAACATAAAATAACAAACATAAATAATAAAAACGTAACACACAATTACAACATAACAAAAAATTAAAATATTAAAACATAGCATAAATAAGATAACACAACATAACATAATACATAAAATAATAAAAAAAACATATAATAAAACTATAGATTTTTATATCAAAACACAAAAGACTTTAAATAAGAAATAAAACATAAAAAGCATAAAAAAACTTAAAACATATAATTAAACTAGGAATTTTGCATACTAAACTACCCAAAATCCGATGACTAAAAGTAGTCATCAAATTTGGTGTGAGGATTGCTATCACCCGAAATGGCAAGTGTACCTATCGAATTGTAGTACCAAGGTCGTATTTAAACTCGGGGTTTTCAAGTACTGCTACTCACGCTTCTACTATTATCCTACCGAAAGATTGTTGTGTTTTGAGAATTTTTAAATTAAAACTAAGGATAATTAAGATGAAAACTTATGATAAAAAAAACTAGCATTCGATCAATGATTCACCATGAAATGAGACGAGAGGGATAAAAAAAATATAGATTTAAATTTGCAAATTTAACTCGGCCGTGATGGATCCAATATTAGGAAGTAATCTCGCTAGAACATTAAATCCCCTAACTTATAGACGTTTTGACCGAAATCTCTTTATAAGTCAAAATGGCCTAAAGTCGCATTACCGAAGTAACCCGCACTATTGGATTTGACTCTAATCCGGAGGATTTACGTCATCTTATCTCTAGGGTTGTGTTCAACTCCTTCCTTCTTTGAGTGATCTTTCAAATCAATGAGTCTCTCGACTTCTATGAAATGAGATTAAATGCCTACTACCGTATACCAGAAATATAGAGTCGACAGGAGAAAAATCAAAGAAGGATCGATAATAATTTTGACAAAATTAAAACTAAGAAATAAAAATAACCCTCATCTCGCTTCATGGCTCCTCACGATCAAATGCTAAAAGAAAAATTAGCTACACATGATTGAAAGGAAAACCATAATAAGATGAAGAAAATTCATTTGCATTGATTTATAAAAAGAGAAGAGTACACAATAGTAAATAAGACAAGATTACACTAAAAAAAGAACTATTAAAATAATGAGAAATAAATCTACTTTAGCAAAGAAGAAAATTGCACTTGAACTCTCTTGCTCTCTCTCCAATCCAACCTCCCAAAGCATGAGACATGGGTTCCTTTTATAGATGAAGAGGAAGAATCTAGAATGAAATGAAGAGGAGGGGACAAGGGGGTGGCCAGCCATGTAAAGAGGAGAGGGTTCATGCTTGTCATTTAATGGGGTGGAGAGAGAAGGGACTAAATGCTTGCATTTCATTTTGGAAAATAAAAAGAAATAAAATAAATATAAGAGGGGGGTGGATGTGTTTAAATGAGAATGAAAGAGGGTATACTTACTTGCTGATTTTGAGCTGTATCGTTCAGCTTCACATCTTATGCTTCCTTCTCAACAATGATTAGTCCTTCTTTGTTTATGTCTGATACAATGTCCATCACTGTATCAGCAACATACTCACTCTCCAGAGTAGTTATAGCAATGCCTCCCCCTTGGGCAGGCAGCTACGATAGTTCAGTGTCTTGTACTGTTGGTTCAAGATGTTCTCTTCCTGGAGTGGAGGCTATCAGTTGCTCTGGGTGCTTACTGCTCCCTACTTGATCTTGAGCTTCTTTTTGTTGTTGGTCTTCATCTGAACTGAAGACTACCTCTTCTTCAGAATCACCGGAGGATTCTGCTTGTTGAACAATTTCTTTCTTCTTCTTATCCTTTTTTACCTGTTTATGTGGAGTAGAAACCTCTTTGGTCAATACTCTATCCCATCTGGATAGAATTCTCATGTCCATCCTCCTAATATGGTTTATCTGGGATCCTGGCAATTGGTTCATAACATCTGGTATTGTTGAATCTAGACATAAGCTTAGTATCCTTTCCAGATTTGGCTTCTTTATTCCTTCTAGAATCTTGTCAAACACCACTGATGACCAGTATGTTTTGATAGTGAATATGACTCTGGTCATTAGGTTGAACATATAGGCAGATATTCTATCATGTCCACCAGTCTTGCATAAAATTACCTTGCCTACGATTTCAGAAAATAAAACTTACCTTGGGAATTCATCAACTTTTTGGTAATTGATGATCCAACTTTTGTATTAGGGTTCAGCCTGCACCAACTTAGTGAATCTTTTTTCATGGATGGAACTATTTCATCATCATCCATAATTATGGGAAGGTGGAGCGATTTCCTGATCGTCTTAAGTATGAGTTTTACTCTTGATTCCTGAACTATGGCTTTGATCTTCTTTCCCTCAGTGTCCACAGTTGCTGATGAGTAGAATTCTAGTACTTCCTTTTTCCAAATTCTTATTGGTTCTGAGACCAAGAACTCCAAACCATTTTCTGAAATTAGGGTAATTACATCCTAGATGTGTTGTGAAGCTGTCATGAATCCCCCACGAACCAGTTGATAAATTTCATTCACCTTATTGTTCTGGTAGGGCGCCATTGACGAGAGAGAGAGAGAGAAAGAAAAGAAGAGAGGTGAATATCTATGTCGACACAAGGTCTAGAGTCGAGAAATCTGAAGGCGTAGTCGACCAGATTTTGTCTCCCCCTATTTATAGTCTATTGGTAAAGGGTAGGTCAAAAGACATGCCTAACTTAATCATAATACTAGTCGACATAGTTTTACATGTGTCGACATAAAATACTTAGGTCTAGACAAAACATATTTTTAGTCGACATGTCTATGTGTTGACATACTTATGTCAGTGTCAACACGGGCTAGTCAAGTCTCGACAGAGTGTGTCGACACCAATTCTTGTGTCGACACAAATACTATTTATGTGTTGACTCAACATACTGAGAGTGTCGATACAATTTGCTTGTGTCGACACAAACTTTCTTTCTTACCCAAATTTCCTGAGAAATTTTATGCTTACATATTCTACTTAGGAAAGCTTGTGCTGATCTATTCTAGGTTCAACATTCCTAATTGTATTTTAAAATAATTGAATTTAGTTTCATCCAGAGGTTTTGTAAAAATATCAGCAATTTGACTATTTGTGTTCAAGAATTCTAGTCTAATATCTTCCTTCTCCACATGTTCTCTGATGAAATGAAACTTAATTTCTATATGCTTAGTTTTACTGTGTGAAATAAGGTTTTTAATAATAGAAATAACACTAGTTGAATCACAGAATAGTGGAATTCTACTTACCTTGATGTCATAGTCTTTAAGTTGATGCTTTATCCACATCAACTGTGCACAATAGCTGTCTGCAGCTATATATTCTGACTCAGTAGTTGAGATAGCTACACTTGTTTGCTTCTTGCTGCTTTATGACACCAGCATTCCACCTAGGAATTGTCAAGTTCTTGTGGTACTCTTCCTGTCTTCTTTGCACCCTACAAAGTATGCATCTGAAGAGCCTGTTAGTAAGAAATATCTATTCTTAGGGTACCGAAGACCTAGATTAGGTGTGCCCTTAAGATATCTCAAAATTCTCTTGACAGCAGTGTAATGCGATTCCTTTGGGCATGCTTGGTACCTAGCACAGACTCATGTTGCATACATAATGTAAAGTCTACTAGCAGTCATGTAGAGTAGAGAGCCAATTATCCCTCTATACAAAGACTCATCAACAGGTTTCCCTGCCTCATCTTTGCCGATAGGCATACTTGTTCCCCTTGGAGTTTTCATGATGGAGGCTGAGTCCATTCCATATTTATTAATCAACTCCTTGGTGAACTTAGACTGAGATATAGACAATCAATCATCAGTCTTTCTAACTTGAAGTCCCAAGAAGAACTTCCGCTCGCCCATACTGCTCATTTCAAACTTCCCTTACATAAGTTTGGCAAACATTCTACAAAGGTTGTTTTCAGAAGATCTAAAGATAATATCATCAACATATATCTGGACTAGGATGATCTTGCCTTTCGATTCCCTAAAGAATAGAGTTTTGTCTATCTTTCCTCTAGAGAATTTATTCTCAATAAGAAAAGCAGACAAGGTTTCATACCAAGACCTAGGGGCTTGTTTCAAAACATATAGAGCTTTCCTAAGCCTATATATATAGTTTTGATAGTAAGAGTCTACAAAACCTGAGGGTTGTTCAACATAGACTTCCTCTTTTAAGTCACCATTCAGAAATGCTGACTTTATATCCATCTGATATACCTTGAAACCTTGATAGGCAGCATAGGCCAAGAACAACCTTATAGCTTCCAGGATTGCCACTGGGGCAAAGGTTTGACCAAAGTCAATCCCTTCTACTTGCCTATAGCCTTTTGCTACTAGCCTTGCCTTGTTCTTGATTTTTGGTGTCATTCTCATCAAGTTTATTTCTGTAGATCCACTTTGTTCCTATTATATTGTGATCCATTGGTTTAGGAACCAGTTCCCAGACTTTACATCTTTTGAATTGATTCAGCTCTTCTTGCATAGCATCAATCCAGTTTGTGTCTAGCATGACCACTTCAATCTTCTTGGGTTCTATCTATGACAAGAAACTTGAATATAAAACTGTGTTCATGCTCTTGCTCCTGGTTAGTACACCTTGACTTGCATCACCAATGATTTGATGAGCTAGATGATCCTTAGAGTGTCTTCTTGCTAGAGGAAATCAACCAACCTCTTGGCCTTCTTCATTTTTCTCAACCTGATGCTCATTGTCTTCTTCATCCAGTGAGTCTTGTTCTCCCCCTGGACAGCATGCATCCTTTTCATTATCAGTCCTAGCAGGTGCTTCTTCATTAATAGTCAGCTTGTCTAGCCTATCCTTTAAACCTGTAGAACTACCTGAAGAGCTAGACAATTTATTATTAATCAACTTAGACTCATTAAATACTACATGGACAGATTCTTCTACAACTTGTGTAGTCATGTTGTAGATCCTGTATGCCCTACTATTATTGCTGTACCCAACAAATATCCCTTCAAAGGATTTGGCAGCAAACTTAGTTTGGTAGTGCTTACCATTAACTAGGACATAACACTTTCTACCAAAGATTTTGAAGTAGGAAATGCTTGGTTTTCTACCTTTCAAAATCTGATTAGGAGTCATCTTATGTTTCTTATTGATGGAGGCTCTATTGAGTACATGACATGCAGTATTTATTGCCTCAGCACAGAGGTACTTAGGGAAAGTAGTATCACTAAGTAGTGTTCTACTTGCCTCAATTAGAGTCTTATTCTTTCTTTCAGCAACTCCATTTTGCTGGGGTGTTCTAGGTGAGGAGAACTCCTGATGAATCTCAAGTTCTTCACAGAACTTTGTCATACACTCAGACTAAAATTCAGTTCCAAGGTCACTTCTTATTTTGACCACAGAATTGTTAAATTCATTCTGAATTTATCTAACAAAGATTTGGAAAATAGTAGGGGTTTCAGATTTCTGCCTCAAGAAGAAAACCCATATGAATCTAGAATAGTCATCCATAATAACTAATGTGTATACTTTCCTACCTAGACTATGAACTAACATACGACCAAACAAATCCATATACAAGAGATATAGACATCTCATTGAATCTTTGGTATCAAGTACATGGAAAGAGGACTTAGTCTATTTGCCTTTTTGACAAGCTAAACACACACCCTCTTTAAAGCACTTAACTTGAGGACCATTCCTCATTAACCCCATACTGTATAGCTATCCTATTGACTTATAGTTCAGATGAGGCAGCCTTTTGTGCCATTTGACACACTGTGATGCTTTCTCACCTGCAACTAGACAAATCGGTGAGATGTTATACTCACAATCAAGGTTAAGACAATATACATTCCCTTTCCTAGTGCCAGTCAGAATGATCTCTTGATCACTTGACCTCCTTATTTGGTACTCCCCTTTGAGGAAAGAGATGTCATAAACTAGATCAGTAAGATGAATTTTGCTAATCAGGTTATGTTTCAGACCCTTCACATAATCCACTTGAGTGATAGTAATAGAATTACTAGAAATGTTACCAAATCCTTTGATGATTCCTTTTTCAGTTCCACCAATGATTACTTTGGATCCATTCTATATGGGTGCATAGTCCCTCAACATTCTTCTTATTCCAGTCATGTGCATGGAACATCCACTATCCAAGTACCATATAGGGGTATGGACACTTGGATTCACCTGCATCAAAGAAAGATTTACCTATCCTCAGAACCAAAATTGTTTTTGAGTCCTAGGTCCTTGGTAGTTTGGAATCTATCATGCTTACCTGCAGCTTTTTTGACAGGTAAGCTATTCTTGTTTTTAACACTTGTGTTGAACCATCAATCTATGGCAAAGTGGCCCACCTTGCGACAATACCAACACTCAAATTGGTTGTACCTTCTCTTAGGTACAGACTTCACAACTTGGTTGCCAACAGTCCTTTTAAGTGTAGGCCCTGGAGTAGCAAACCCTAAGGATTCCTTAAGAACCTAATGAGTTTGCTTATAGAGAGGTCTATTGGCATAGACACCCTTGCCAATGAGATCTCCATACTCACAGTGACCATGAGTAATATCATGATCATACCTGTTTGTGGGTTGCATAACTTTCCTAAAGGAGATAGGGGGCTTTGAGGCTAGTGGCTGAACTGGGGCTTTGCCTTTTTTATGAGAATTGTTGGCCCTGTTCTTCCCTTAAAGCCTAGACCTGTCTTTCATTTTTAAGAAATTTAAATGTCTACTAAGGGCAAGACAGACTTTGGCTTAGAGAATTTAGCCACTAACTCCTTTTCTTTCAGAAGTTTGGCCTCTAGATTCTTGATGTGATTTTCCTTGAAGGTGATTGTGCCCATCTAAATAACAGTTATGTTTTTTCAGTTTGGCAACCTCATTCAATTTCAAATCCAACATCTTTGCTTAAGAGATTCAATTTCCTTGGCCTACTCTTTGACAAGAAACTTGTTCCTCTTCAGAACATGCAACAACCCACCATACTCATTAATGAGTTGATGTACATCCCCCTCAGAATCATAACCATCCACTTCTCTTGAAGTTGATGCTATTGATTTTGATCCAGTAAAATAATCAGAAGCTAAGGGAGAATTGTATATCTTACTTGGACTAAGCTAATTCTTGCACTGATCATTTTCTGACAGAGCCATAAGCCCTCTACAACAATAGTCTTCAACTCAATTTATGGAGTCCAGCATTTGTAGGAATTCTAATTCCCTAGAATCTTATTCTGTAGAGAACAACCCAACATATGCTTCTGCATCATCTTCTTCTCCTGAATCAGATGATGAAGAGTTTGTCCAACTCTTCTACTTCTGAGCAACAAGGGATTCTCCTTCTTGCCTTTTGCTTGATGCTTCTTCTTGTCTTTAGACTCCTTCCACTTGTCAGGACAGTCAGCTATGACATGTCTAGACCTGTTGCAGCAATAACAAACAATCTTATAATTAGTTTGTTTACTAGGTTTTGAGGCAAACTTGTCCTCCTTGGGATTCTTCTTTTTCTTATAATAATCATCCTTAGAGAAGGATGTTGATGGTCTAGTTCTCCATTTCTTATTTTTCATAAACCTTTGAAACTGTCTTGTAAAGGCAGCAAAGTCCTCATCAGAGGTGTGGCTATCTGATGTGTTGTTGTTAGGATTCTCTTCTTCTGCCTCAGCACTCCTTCTGGGTGGAAAAGGAGACTTTGTCTTACCCTTTCTTGTGCCTTCAGCCTTGAAGGCTACTGACTTCTCTTTGAACTCAGACCTACTTCTTTTCTCCTCCTCTTTTCTGGCAGTGAGCTGCATTTCATAGGATAACAACTTTCTAAATAGTGTGGGTGGAGGTGTATAAGCAAGCCTGGCTACCTCTCTGATGGCACATATCTTTGTGTCCCAGTCCTTTGTTAGTGATCTGAGAAACTTGTCATTCAATTCATATGTGCTGAAGACTCTTCCATAGTTCATCATCTCATTTACTATCCTGAAGAACTTCTTGTCACATTCAGCTATGCTGTCCGACTTAGCTTGTCAAAATCTCTCATATTATTGATTCAGCATAGATTTCTTGTCTTCTCTAACTTCTTCAGTTCCCTCCATATAGACAATCAAGGTGTCCCACATCTCCTTAGAGGTTTTGCAATGCACCAGATTCTGAAATGTGGCATCATCTATAGTACTTACAATAATGTTTTGTGCTCTTTTGTCTAATGTTGCCAGGATGATCTCATCCTTGGTCATTTAAGAATAACTCTTTGGGGTTTTATCTTTTGCATCCAAAGCTGATACCTTCATTGGAATGAAGGGACCTTCTTATACTGTGATGTAGATTCTTGGATGAGATGCTTCCATGAACAACCTGACCCTTTCCTTCCATATGCCAAAGCATTCTTTCCTGTAGATAAGCAGTTTCATAGATCCAAATTCCTTCTGATTCTCATTTGAACCCATTCTTGAAATCTGTTAATTGCCTTGGAGATTCACTCAGACTGTTAGGTCTATCTTTGAGTAACCTCCCTCTGATACCACTTGAAAGACATGATTTCAAGAGCCTAGACACCTAGAGGGGGGGGGGAGGGGGTGAATAGGTTCTAATTTTCTTTAATAAATTTTAGGCAATTAACTTGTTCTAACTTAGCACAGATAATACAATTCACAACACAATAATCACAGCACACCACAGTACACCAGATTTATAGTAGTTCCCCAAGTTATGGGTACATCCACTTTCCCCCTTCGCCTATCCAGTAGAGAACTGGATTCATCCTAACTTCCTTCCACTAACTCAGATCCACATATCTTACACCTCAGAACCTGACAGGTTCCTACAGCTTAGACTTATACAAGTCCTACCTCAGATTCTTCCCAAGAACCCTACCTCAGGCAACAACCCTACCTCAGCCTTTATCACCAGGCTTAAAACTCAGACTTTTACAAGTCCTACACCTCAGGCTCTCAGCCCTACCTCAGCCTTTATATACACAGGCTTACAACTCAGATCTAAGAAGATCTTACAAGGAAAAAGAAGATTTAGTTGTCAGAAATTTCACCCAGAAATAGCTCTCAATTGATGTGAGCTTCTTGATCAGTTCTTGAATAAACTATATACTTAAGATCTAACCTGACTTAGCTTTTTAAAAGCTTCTTGATTGAACAAAATGAGCTTGATCTGACTTGGAGTAGAAGTTGATCTTCAGAAAGCTCCCTTCTTAGATTCAAAAATAGATCTGAATCTTTCTTTGCAGACTATTCAGGATCTGCCTTCTTAAGGGTTCCCCCTTTCTTATTGTTGAGTTCTCTCTGGTTCTGTGTTTGTTCATTCCCCTGTAATTTCTTGATTAGTGGCTTTGGTTGTCATGGATCAGTCCTGTATATAGAGTTTCTCAATGGTTACCGACTGATCTGGTTTGTAACAACCTTCTGATAGTTCTGACAAAGGTGTCAGACTTGTTGTTGATGACAGCTGTCAAGTCTTTAGCCATGACAGCTGATTCTGCAATGACTTTATTTCTCAGAAGGAAACACTCAGAAAGATCAGAAAGCTTTGTTTCTGAGCTCCAAGAAGTTGCAGAGCTTGACAAACTCACTCTACAGTTAGTCTGTGATTTATAGACAGTTGGTTGTTTGTAGAATAAAAGAACTATCTACTCTTCTGTCTTCAACAACAAGGTTAGAAGCTTAAGTTTCTGAGTTACTTCCAGCATAAGCAGAAGTTTACTGAAGATCAAATTTCATATTACTGAGAAGTAGTGAGGGCTGAGATAACTCAGCTCAAGAAGCAATAGACCCAAAGATCTTCTCTTGAGTCAAATCTACACCAACCAAAACTCTTTCTTCTATAGCATCTTAACAAATCTGAGTTATAGGCTTATATTATAAAGGGTGAGGTAGGATCAAGTTTTGGATCTGAGTTGTAGGGTCTTTGGGACTTAGGTAGGATCCTTATTTGATCTGAGTTATAGGACCTTTGTGCCTGAGATAGGAGATTCATTCTCTCTGAGTGTAGGACTTTTAGGTCTGAGGTAGGATCCAGCTTTGGATCTGATGGAGGGCCTTTATACCTGATCTATAGGAGAGTCATTCTCTCTGATGTAGGGCTATCCTACTAGCCAAAGTCTAAGGCATTTTGTGTGCCTGAGGTTGGTAATCTGCTAATCATTGAGTTGTAGAAGCAAGCTTGCTCTGAGGAAGGGCTTTGTTCCTGAGGTAAGCCTTGGAGGAGACTGAGAGATCCTGAGGGATCTATATTGTAAGCTCTAAGGAGCCAATATTTGGAGAAGTTCCTTGTCTAACAAGCTATTAGAAATCTGTGAAGGATAGTGGGCGTACCCATAATCTGGGGAACCACTATAAATCTTGTGTGTACTTTATGTGACTGTCTTGAAAGCAACATATAACTAAATCACCACACACCAAAAAGAAAGTTAGTCATAAAAGACTAAGAAACCAATTTACCCCTATCTAGGTGTTTAGCAATCCTTGAAAATAAAGACATTAACTCAGACCACCTTCTATAAGGTAATTCTCCCATCAAATAAGTATGACCAGGATAACATATATGGTCACTAGAAGAATGGGATCTCTTCCTGCTAGTATACAAATATTTCTTACAATGGAGCGAGAAAGGGCATGAGCTTAAGAGCCTTCGAGGCTCCCCATGAAGAAATTCAGATGTCCAATCACGGACAATTTGTTTTTAGAACTCTAGCCCCTACACTTAAGAATGTGTTAGTGGCCAATAATCATGCTCTTCAAGCAAAATCACAGACCAAAGGCCAGTCTATCAGGAAGTCTGACTTGGCCATCTCTGATGCCATCAACAACATATCTGCTTGTAAGATGACTGCTATTGGTAGTAATCAGAGTAAGCCAAGTTCATCTACTGTTAGACATACTTTCAGTCAGATTCTTGCTTAAAGAAACAAGATGAGGGTTGTCAAACTCCCCTCTGAAAAGTCTGCTGTTAACAGCTTGCAACCTACTGGAACTGTTCAGAAGAGAAGGTATACCATTCTTGAGTGTTGGTGTTGTGGTAAAGAGGGACACTTTTGAAAGTTCTTAATTTTAAGGAAGCTTGCAACCTAGAGGGGGGGGGGTGAATAGGTTTTCTTTCTCTTTTGATGTCTTTTAGTTTCTTCCTATAATGCTTAGTGAGTTGGCAGTAGTTTGTTTTCAAGTACCTGCACAAAAAGAACACCATAGAAAAGCACACAATGATTTATAGTGGTTCCCCAACTTTTGCGTACATCCACTCTTCTCCCACCTTGCTAACTTCCTATTAGTCAAGGCACTTCTCCAAAATAATGCTCCACAGAGCTTACACCTCAGATCCCTCAGGATCTCTCTATCTCCTGCAAGACCTACAGCTCAGCCACAAGGGACTATAACTTAGTGGTCAACTGATCACCTACCTCAGGTTGTTAAGCCCTACACTTATGTAAGGAGGACAACCCTACCTTAGATCCATAAGGGATCCTACACTTAGAGAGCAGCACTCTCCTACAACTCATGCAAGTTGCCCTACCTCAGGCCAGTGGCCCTAAAGCTCAGATCCAGTTGGATCCTACAACTCAAAGAGCTTCACTCTCCTACTACTAAAGCAATCTTGCCCTACCTCAAGCTAGAGGCCCTACAGCTCAAATACAGATGGATTCCACAAATGAAAGTAATTTTGTTACTTTGACCCAGAGAAATTTCCCTGAATCAACAGCTAGAGCAAAGTTACCATAGCTCTTACCTTCATTAAAGTACCAGGAAGAAATTTTTTCCTCTGTTAGAAGAAACTAAGAATATGAATTTTGATATTGCTGAAGAAGAAGGAAGAACAGCTAGTTCATAAACTTCTTCAAACAACAGACTGAGCCTAAAGTTGATCGTAGGCTCTCCTGTCTTCCTTAATAAGAAGACTTTCTGATCTTGCTATAGCATAGAGAAATGCAACAGCAAGCTGAACTCCTGGTTCTTCTGGAGGACTTCAAGCTTTATCTCGGTCAGCAATGGCGAGAGCGATGAAGTCCAACCACACTTTTTCTTTTTCATTCCAAGCCCTAAAAAGTTATCTTTCTTCTTGGCCCATAACTTCCTTTTGTAGTTCACCGATCATTGACTCTTAGAGATCAGTGGGCCCCACCTGCAGCTTACAGATGCACCTTATTTTAATGGAAGAAGACGTATAATAGCTTCTCAACAGAGTTTGTCGTGTTCTGTAGCTTCTCCGTACTTGATTTGAACTGAGTTGACTTTGTCGATTTTGCTGATGTCAAACCTGTGGATTAGCCAAAATTGAGCATCAGTAGAATGGGCATTGAGTGAATGAGCTTCACTCAATGCCAAAACACTCAGACAAACTTCTGTCTATCTAGGTATTGATAGCGTTGAGTGAGAAAGCTCCACTCAATGCTTTTTGCCTTAGCATATTCTTCAGCCACTTCTGCATGCTAGGAGTTGAGAGCATTGAGTGAGCACACCTCACTCAACGCCTTATGCCTTAGCCTATGCATTCTGTAATTTAGGCGATGAGAGCTTTGAGTGAGCATGCCTCTGTTCGAAAAACTCAGAACTCATTTCGACAAACTGCGAGATCAGCTCGATGAAAAGTGAAAGCTCAGTTCGATAAACTCAGAGTTTAGTTCGACGAACTCAGAGCTCATCTCGACGAAAGTAAAAGCAATCAATGTATTTGAACTTAGCCAAATTTTTGTGTCAAGAAGAACAGTTACTTTGAGAATTATTCAACGCAATATCATATTGCGTTGAGTGAGCTTGCCTTACTCAACGCGTGTGGACTTAATAAAAATTCCCAGTTTTCCTCTATACAAAGTTAGTTGTTGAATTTCTCAAGAAGAACTAGGAGTTTAGTTTGTTATTGCATTTCCCACTACAGCAGTCAAGATGGGAACCAATTATCCCCCTATACAAAGTCTCATCAACAAGTTTCCATGCATCATCTTTGCATATGGGCATACTTGATCCCATGGGAGTTCTCATGGTGGACGAATTTTCCATACTAAATTTCTTTATTAACTCCCTAGTAAACTTAGACTGGGATATAGACAAACCATCATCAGTCTGTCTTACTTGGAGACCCAAGAAGAACTAAATTCACCCGTACTGCTCATCTCAAACTTCCCCTGAATAAGTTTGGCAAACTTCCTACAGGGGTTTTCATTTGTAGATCCAAAGATGTTGTCATCTACATAGATCTGAACTAGGATGATCTTACCCTTAGATTTCCTTAGAAATAGGTTCTTGTCTATCTTCCCCCTTGAGAATTTGTTCTCAATGTGGAATCTAGACAAAGTCTCATACCATGCTCTAGGAGCTTGCTTTAGCCCATATAGAGCTTTCCTAAGTCAATAATAAGAATCAGGTGAGTAAGGAACTACAAAACGTGGAGGCTGCTCAACATAGACTTCCTCTTTATGTCACCATTCAGGAAGGATGACTTCACATCCCTCTGATAGACCTTGAATCCATTGTGTCTAGCATATACAAGGAACAGTATGATGGCCTCCGATCTTGCTACAGGGCAAATGTTTGATCGAAGTTAATACCTTCTTCTTGCCTGTACCCCTTACCCACTAGCCTTGCTATATTCTTGATTATAATGCCATTTTCATCAAGTTTGTTTCTGTAAATAAACTTGAATCAAATGACATTTAGTCCATGAGGTCTGGGAACCAGCTTTCAGACTTTCCATCTTTTGAATTGGTTCAGTTCCACGTGCATAGCCAATATCCAAAATTGACCTATGTTGGCTTCTTCAAACTTCTTTGGCTCCACCTGTGACAGGAAACAGGCATACATAACTATATTCAGATTCTTTCTTTTGGTCACTATACCTTGGCTATCTTCACCAATGATTTGGTGTGCAGGATGGTCTCTCAAATGTCTAATTATAGGAGGCAATTTACTTTCAGCAAGTACTTTAGGAATATCTCCTTGTTAATCTTCATCTGCTCCATGTGTGTCTGGTAGACCTTCTAGAATATCCACTTTAGCTTGCATCTCTGGAACTCCATCTTTGATGGATAAATTTTCCATGAACATTTCTGTATCTGCAGTACTAGAAGAGGAGCTTGGTAGTTCACTTTAAATCATGGTACACTCATCAAAAACTACATGTACAGACTGTTCTACAACTTGGCATTTCAAGTTGTAGATCCTATAATCTTTGCTCTGGTTTCTATACCCAACAAAAATCCCATCAAAGGACTTGTCAACAAACTTAGTTATATAGGATTTTCCATTATGAATCACATAACACTTACAACCAAAGATATGAGATAACTTAGGTTTGGTTTTCTGCCTTTCAAGATCTCATAGGGAGTTTTCTTGTGGCACTTGGTGATAGAGGCTCTGTTAAGGACATGACATGAGGTATTGACAGCCTCAGCCTAGAAATATCAATCGTCCCCATGCTTATCCTGACATTAGAAGACAGGTACTATACCCACTTATGACGGTTATGGGTGTTCCAAAACTTTTAGAGACTGGCTTAAGGGAATATAAATTGAATTCTATTGTCACGAATAGGATGACCACCACAAGGCTATTGTAGCCCGAGAACGATTAGTAGGTCAAGCCCATGTATTTTGGCTAAATGAAGAGCGTCTTATTGGTAGTTATAAACATGTTTGGTCGGCAATGAGTAGCCTACTCTCGGATCAATTTAATCACGCCTACCTCCGCACTGCTGACAACAAGCCTGTGAGAGAGTATCGTTGTGGCGCTAGTCCCATACCTGCCTATAGGAATGATTATATACCTAATGCTAGATTAGTTCCCATAAAAGGTCGGCCTGCCATTTGTGTGCCTACTCCCTCCTTTAGGGAAACCATTCCTAATAGGTCATATGTCTTGAACTCGAAAGATGTTACTACTAGAGTTTTGTCTCCTTTAGCCTCGACGTCTAAGCTCCTTGAGATAGTGACTGATACCTCTGAGGATTCTGATGTAGATGTGGTATCTCTTGATCCTAAGGATGACCAACTAGGTTAGAGTATTCCTTCACGTACGATAGTGCCCAACGAGTCTGATGATTCTAACATTGAGGGAATACCTAGTGATTTAGAAGATGATGTATGGGATGATTACATTCCAATCTGTGAGAGTATTCCATTGCCTATTACTTGCGATGCTAGTGTTTTGTCTGACCACCCTAGTATTGAGTGCCCTCTCTAGGATACGATCCCCATCGTGATAGAGCCTATGATTTCTCCCACTGAGAGTTTATCTGAGTTATCTGAGGAGCCTGAGAGTGAGGATGTCCCTATTATTATTGTGGATGATTTAACATCTGAGGGAAGGGTTTTTTTGGACGATTCTTTAGTTGTACACCCAGATGAGAGTTCGTTGATGATATCACCGTTGGGTTAAATTTTTACTGATTTGGATTTTATCCCAAGATTGATTTTACCGACCCTTCCTCTTATTTATTTACCTATCTTAGTTGACTTTTTAGGACGTGGAACTGGTAGTCCTAGTTTGAGTTTTTGTGTGATGCCCACTTTAATAGTTACTATATTAGCGTTGTCTCAACGTATAGATATTACTAGGTTGAGCACATTAGTATTTTGTCTGTTCACTGCACCCCATAGATCTGACTACATGTCACATTTGACTGTTCATTTTTTTGAGTGTCCTTCTACGTTTCTGTCCTCGACTGCGACCGATTATGAGTCCTTGTCCATTGTTCCTCTGGATGTGGTGTCACTTAAACATACTTATATATAACACCCGATTGCACACATTTACCCACCGCCTTTTGATGACCAACATTTCAACACGTTAGTGACTATAGAAAGGCCTCTTGAGTTGTATCGCTCGCACATCCTTTCACATCCGGGAGAGTCCAATTCAATTATTTATGATGTGCGGTTTACCTTGGAAAATATTCATGCCAAGCGTAAGAATATTAAAGTAAAAATTAAGACAGCGGTTTTGGAGTCTATTAAAATCATTTTTGATTATAAGGCTCCCGTGCCTCCTGACATAACCCCCTTATTCTCCACATTTGGGTCTAGTCATGCAGCACATGGTTTCACTCCTCACATTCGTAAGTTACTTAGGCGCACTTTTATAAAGTTAATCAATCAATTTTCGTCTTATTACTTATATGCCCTACATGTATCTAGGACGTTAGCGGTTCATCTTAAGTTATGTCGCACGCACTTCCAATCCATGTCGAGACCATCCTATGCTAGAATTATTCATTTGGTTTTAGTCTGGTCAGTCCCCGAGCGGATGAATTCTGGCTCCGTTAATAATTTAATACGTAGGAAAGACGACCCATCCATGGATATGAAGTACTTCGAATTTCATGCTTTCATTTCAAATTTTTATATAGCACAGGGTGTTTCACTTTATTTCAAATTTCCGGATTTTTACTGTACTTCTCTGTTCCACCTGAGTGGCTTTCTTCGACGTTACTTCCTCACACTAAATGTTGTCTTGGGTTGGATAGTGTTAGTTTTTCCGTGTCTATTTTCCACATGGACTCCTTGGTTCTTGAACCAGATGATAAGATTCAAGTTTTATTTCTTTTGCTTGACACCCTTTCGAGTTTCCTCGAAAGTCTTGCTATTTCTTTGCTAGACAGGTTCTCAGTACTGATGGATGTTCATGCTACTACGACATGGAAAGCGGGGACAGATTTTCCACATGTTGCTACTGCTTTTGACTGTTCTCGCCTCATGGGCCACTCATTGGTGATGAGTAATTTTGAGTGGGGGAGAATTGATGGCGACGTTGCTGATGCGGCCGTTGATCCCCTACATAGAGAATTCGTGGATTGGGACGATCATTGCCGCAAGCTCGAAGATGGGAGTCTACCACGACGTTCTTCGCCAACGCAACTACATGTTTTGCACGACCTCCGCCGCCACCGTTAAATAAAATATATAATTATAAATTAAATAATTATAATTATATATTTTAGCAATTTTTATTTTAAGCAATTTTATTTTAAGAGTTTTAATTGATGCATTAAAATATTGTATTTTAATTTCATGTATGATGGGTGCATATAACCATCATGTTGTATTGTTTTTATTTCATGTAATGATGGGTGCATATAACCATCATGTTTGTTTTTTTTCATGAAGGGTGGAGATGGAGTGGTGTAGAATATATATATCCATGCTTATGAAGAATTTAGTAGATGATGAATGAAAAGAAAAACCAAGAATTCAAGTTTTGAATTTCCCCTCTTTCTCTCTTTCCCCTAAGGCATATTCGGCCCTCCTCCTCTCTTGCCCTCTCTTGGTCGTCGGCCACCTCCCTCTCTCCCTCTAAATTTTGGCCGCCTCCTCCTCAAGATCTCCCTCCTTTATTTATCCCTAAGAGAAAACCCTCCCCCTCCTTCTTCTTCCTAACAAAAAGAAAATCTGACCACCAACACCACCTTAGGGTTCGGCCCCCCTCCAAGCCCCCACCGCTCTTCCTCCCCGTCCAATATTTCGGCCACCTTTTCTCCACCATCAAGCCCGAGGACCCATCTCTATCAAAACCTGATGAGCCACTCTTTCCAGCTTAGCCATAACCCACCACCTTTTCTCTCTCCTATTTCCATATATATTATCGTTCAAGGTTTATCCCTCTCTTAGGGTTATTGCAAAGGAAAACGGTTCATGTCTTCATCGTACAGTGCAGATTCATGGTTTGCATTGAAATAGAAATCAACCACTGTCGTGAGTGCTTCCTCCACTCAATATCGTGGACGTATCTCTTGGGATTTGGGTAATAGTTCCTAAACCAACTATTATGTGCTTCTTCTAAATTATTTGTGAGATTTGGTGGAAATAGAAGGCTAGTTAATTGTCCTGATTTATATTGAAATCGTGCTCATTAAAATCTAAATTTTAAGCGTTAATTGTCTGAATATTTTTCATATAAATTGGAGCGGGTAGATCTCATGAACACTAGAAGAAATTGGGTTCAATACCCTTGATTTCTCCTTGAGTTCAAGTGATTTTGTATACCCTTATATTAATTAGGTTGGGAATTGGTTTGGACTTTATTTTAAATCGCTATTTAGTCCGAATTTTCTCTTATTGGAATTGTGAATGTTTGTGTATAATTTTATTTTGAATTGCTAATTATCCGGATCGGGTAGGTCCTATTAGCTTGAGCGAACATTGACATATATCCCTTGTTCAATCTCAATAAGGGGTATCGACCCTTTGCGTTGTGCATTGGTATATTATAGGAATCATCATTAGTATTAATTTTAGAGAAATATTACTCGTTGCGAATTTATTTTAATTACCGAACCTAAGAACGCGTAGTGTTTCATCCGTCGAAACCATGGGCCTGCATCATCATCCTTGTGGAAGACAATAACATAGACAAGATTAGAGAGTTGGCTTATGCTTATAAGGTTGTGTTGCAACCCTTCAACATAAGCCACCTTAGTGATGGTGACTATGCCATTGGTGATCTTACCATAGTCTATTGTCACCCCTCTATCTGAACCACCAAAGATTACTTTGGGTCCATCTTTTACTGGAGTGTACTCCTTCAAGTTGCCCCCTGTCCCAGTCATGTGCTTGGAATAACTACTGTCCAAGTACTATATAGGGGTATGACCACTTGGACTATCCTGCAATACATAGTTTACTTTACCTTAGGACCCCAACATCTATTGGGTCCTAGGTGAACATTAGTATTAAACTAAACATGTCCACCAGCATAATTTCTGACTGGTGGACTAACCCTAGATTTGGCCACATTGCGATTATGCCAGCAGTAAATGGCAAAATGCCCTATCTTACCACAACACCAAAAATCATGTATGTTATATATTCTCTTCTATGTAGGCCCTATAGCTTTGTTAGAAACAACCTTAACATGAGGAAGATGTGCTGCAGCCCTTTTTTGTTTTCTTTCAGCTAGAACTTGACAGAAGGCAAGTCTTATAGCTGGCTTGTTTGGTCTGCTCGAAGTACTATCAACAACAAGATTCTTTTCAAAAAACATGCTTTTGATGACATCAGAAATGCCCAAATCAGCCTGGCTGTTAAACTTGCCCTTAGTCTGAGCCTTAGCAGTCAGATTTAGAGCCTTGGGTGCAGTAATATTTTTGAGTGTTGGAGCTGAAGCACCAAAAACAGATAGTCCAGTTTGGTCCATTTGATTTTTTTCATGGGCATCCATAAAGGCACTCACCCGGCTAGAACTTCACCATAGTACTGAACATCTTTGTTTACCCCAGAGGAACAACCATTCTCCCACTGTCCACAAGAGATTTCTTGGTCATACCTGTTAGAAGGTAACAAAACTTTTATAAAAAGAATGGGAGGCTTGGAAGCAATAGGCTGAGCTGGAGCAGGAGCTTTTCCTTTCCTTTTGGAAAGAGCAACTCTTGTGCTTCCCTTGAATCCCAACCCCTTCTTACCCTTTTGAGAGGAGAAGGAGTCTATCAAGGGGAGTACTATACTTGGCTTAGAATAGCTAGCCACTATTCTTTTCTCCTTCTCAAGCCTCTCTTCAAGCTCCCTTATTAGACAATTCTTGTGCTTGATGGTGGCTATTTGGATGTCCAAGAGGGACTTCAGTTGGCTTATTTTCCTAGCTTTCTGATTCAGCAGCTTAGCTGTTACAGCCTGCTGGGCAACTGCAAGCTTAAGAGATGAAATCTCTTTAGCTTGCTTCTTAGACAACTTCTTGACCTTCTTAAAGGCATTCAGAAGATCTCCATACTCGTTAATCAGTTTATTGACATCTCCTTTAGATCAGAATCTTCTTCACCACTAGGTGAAGAGATTTTTGAACAAGGTCTAGTCTCATACCCAGACATAGAAGCAAAATAAGGTAATGAATGTACCTTGTGTGGACCAGGCAGATCCTGGCTGGCATCATTATTAGTCATTGCCATCAGCCCTCTGCAGATGTGGACATCATATTCATCCACCTATGAATCACTGTCTGATAGTTTCAGAGAGGCCCTGAAACCTATCCTTACTGAAGGACAAACTTCCTCTGCTGATATAGTTACATCATTAACAACAACAATATCAATTAGCCTAATGTAGGCTTCCTCTTCTTCAGACTCAGATGATGATGAGTCAGTCCAACTCTTTTCCTTCTTAGCAATGAAGGTCTTCTCCTTCTTCCCTTTGTGCTGATGCTGCTTCTTCTTCTCAGCCTCCTTCCTCTTCAATAGGCAGACAACTATCATATGCCCAGGCTTGCTGCAATAGTAGCAAACTAATTTAGAAGAGTTATATTTATTAGGTTTGGATTCATACCTGTCAGCCTTTGAGTTATTCTTCTTGTGATGAGTGGAGTTGGAAGGCCTCTTCTTCCAACGCTTCTTCTTCATCAGCCTCTGGAGTTGCCTTGCGAAAGCTGAAAAATCCTCATCATACATGCTACTATCTGATGCTTCTAATTCTGAGCTAGCTGACTTAGCTGGTCTTCTTGGTGGAGAGGGAGTCCTTTCCTTGCCCTTTCTGGTGCTTTATGCTCTGAAGGCCAAGGAATTTTCCTTGGCTAGGGATTTGCTGGTGGCCTCCTCCTCTTTTCTGGCAGCTAGCCGCATCTCATAGGAAAGAAGCTTTCCAAGTAATGTTTTGGGAGGAGTTTCAGCAAGCTTAGTCACCTCTCTTATGACACAGATCTTAGTATCCAAGTCTCTAGTGAGAGATCTGAGAAACTTGTCATTTATTTTATAATTATTAAAGACCCTCCTATAGGTCTTTAACTCATTTATGATCCTAAAAAATCTTTCATAACAAGCAGCTATGTTCTCTTTCAGGTTTTTCCTAAAAGCCTCATACTCCTGATTGAGCAGAGACTTCCTATCATCCCTTACCTCTTCATTCCCCTCCATGTAGACCATAAGTGTGTCCCACATCTCCTTGGAGATGTGGCAGTGAACCAAATTCTGAATAGTTGAATCATCAATTGCACTTACACTGATGTTCTGTGCTCTCTTGTCCAATGCAGCCGACATGACCTCATCCTTGCTCATTTCTGAATAAGTCTTAGGAGTCTTGACATTGGCATCCAAAACAGAGACCTGCATGTTAATGAAGGGTCCTTCTTTGACAGTCACAACGATTCTAGGGTCAGAGGATTCCATGAATAGCCTGACCCTGTCCTTCCAGATTCCAAAGTTCTCCTTTCTGCAGATGAGGAGTTTCATGGAACCTAGCTCCTTATTATTCTCTTAAGAACCCATAATCACTTCGCTGTAGCTACCTTTGGAGATCACTCAGATTGTTAAATACCTTTTTGAGCAACCTCCCTTTGATACCACTTGCAAGTTCTTAAGTTTAAGGTAGCTTGCAAACTAGGGGGGGTGGGGTGAATAGGTTTTCTTTCTCTTTTGATATCTTTTAGTTTCTTCCTTTAATGCTTAGTGAGTTGGCAATAATTTACTTTCAAATACCTGCACAAAAGGAACACCACACAATGATTTATAGTGGTTCCCCAACTTTTGGGTACATCCACTCTCCTCCCACCTTGTTAACTTCCTATTAGTCAAGGAACTTCTCCAAAATAATTCTCCACAGTGCTTACACCTCAGATCCCTCAGGATCTCTCAGTCTCCTCCAAGGCCTCCAGCTCAGACACAAGGGCCTACAACTTAGTGATCAGCTGGTCACCTACCTCAGGCTGTTAAGCCATACACTCAGGCTGGGTGGATACCCCTACCTCAGATCCACATGGGATCCTACACTAAGAGAGCATCACTCTCCTACAACTCAGGACAGTTGCCCTACCTCAGGCTAGTGGCTCTACAGCTCAGATCCAGTTGGATCCTACAACTCAGAGAGCTTCACTCTTCTACTACTCAGGCAATCTGGCCCTACCTCAGGCCGAGGCCCTACAGCTTTGATCCAGAAGGATCCCATAGATGAAAGTAATTTTGTTACTTTGACTTAGAGAAATTTCCCTGAGTCAACAGCTAGAGCTGAGTTACCACAGCTCTTACCTTCTTCACTGCAGTAGGAAGAAATTTCTACCTCTGCTGGAAGAAACTCGGAATAGGAATTTTGATCTTGGTGAAGAAGAACGAAGAATAGCTAGTTATTTAACTTCTTCAAACACCAGACTTAGCCTAACGTGTATCATAGGCTCTCCTATCTTCCTTAACAAAAAGACTATCTTATCTTGCTATAGTAGAGAGAAATGCAACAACTAAGTGAACTCCTGGTTCTTCTGGAGGACTTCAAGCTTTAGCTCAGTCAGCAATGGCGAGAGCGATGAAGTCTAGGCGCACTTTTCTTTTTCAATCCAAGCCCTAAATAGTTTTCTTCCTTCTTGGCCCATCACTTCCTTTTGTAATTTGTCGATCAATGGCTCTTAGAGATGAGTGGGCCCCACCTACAGCTTTCAGCTGCACCTTGCTTTAACAGAAGGAGACGTACAGTAGCATCTCGGCAAAGTTTGTCGTGTTTTGTAGCTTCTCCGTACTTGATTTGAAATTTATTGACTTTGTCTATTTTGCTGACGTCAGCACCCATGTACTTAGCCAAAATCGAGCATCAATAGATTAGGCGTTGAGTGAATGAGCTTCACTCAATGCCAAAACACTTAGATAGAATTCTGTCTTTCTAAGCATTGATAGCGCTGGGTGAGCAAGCTCCACTCAATGCTTTTTTTTTCTTTAGCATATTCTTCAACCACTTCTGCATGCTTTGAGTTGAGAGCATTGAGTGTGCACACCTCACTCAACTCCTTGTTCCATAGCCTATGCATTTTGTAATTTAGTAGATGAGAGCTTTTAGTGAGCTTGTCTTAATTTGACGAACTCAGAACTCAGTTCGATGAACTCAAAGCTCAACTAAAAGAAAAGTGAAAGCTCAGTTCGACAAACTCAGAGGTCAGTTCGATGAACTCAGAGCTCAGCTTGAGGAAATTATAAGCAATCAACTCATTTGGACTTAGCCAAATTTCTGTGTCAAGAAGTACACTTATTTTGAGAATTAGTCAACAAAATATCACATGGCGTTGAGTGAGCTTGCCTTACTTAATGCCTGTGGACTTATTAAATAGTCATAGTTTTCCTGTGGCATTGACTGACTGAGATATACTCAACGATTAAGAGGCTATGGCATTGAGTGAGTGAGCTACACTCAACGCCTTTGGACTTAGCCACTTTTCTGCACATTTCTACTTAGGATTTTATTGCTTTAGCCTGTCCCACAGATTTTTGCTGTATGGCATTGAGTGAGTTGACTTCACTCAATGCCTATGGACTTAGCCACATTCTCAACTTGTCACTGCTTTGGCTTTGACTATATAGGATTCACACAGTGCTATAAGTCATCTGGTGTTGAGTGAGTCACCTTCACTCAATGCGTGTGGATATAGACAGATTTCTGTCAACCCACATGTTAGGTAAGTGTTTACCTGATTTGGCTACTTAAGCTACCTGCCCCATCACTGTCAACTATAACTATATGTATATCATTAACAAGATTGACTTGATAAAATATAGGACATTGTGGGCATTGTACCCAACAACTCTGACATAGATTGCTGACACAACCCTTGTGTGCCATGGGCTAAAGTGAGTCTTCCTGCTAGGAGTGCTGTAGGGAGATAAGTTAATTTTTAGACTAACAAGCACCTAGGACCCAAAATCTTTTGGGGTCCTAAGGTAAACTAAATTATGATTGTAGCTTAGTCCAAGTACCCATGCACCAATATGGTACTTGGACAGTGGATGTTCCAAACACATGACTGGAACAAGATATCATCTGAAAGACTATACTCCTATAAAGAATGGACCTAAAGTTATCTTTGAAGGTTCAGATAGAGGAGTTACCAAGGGATATGGTTTGATTACAAATGGAATAGTCTCAATCTCAAAAGTGGCTTATGTGGAAAGGTTATAACACAACTTGATAAGCATAAGCCAACTATGTGATCTTGGCCATGTCATTGTATTCCACAAGGATGAGTGCCAAATTAAAAGGTTAAGTGACCAAGAGGTCATTTTGACAGGCACTAGGAGTGAGAATATTTATTGTTTAAGATTTGTATGTTTCAGTTTTGACACCCCTGCGTGTTTAGTTGTAAATGAGAAAGTCTTATACGTGTGCAATGACACAAGAGACTAGCTCACTTGAACTACAAGACCATTAACAAGCTCTTTAGTGAAGAGCTAGTCAAAAATAGTCCTAATATTCAATGGACCAAATAGGGTATTTGCTCTACATGCCAAAAGGGTAAGCAGATCAAAGCTTCTTTTAGAAGCATTGGAGCCAAGGTATCTGTGAGGTGCTTATACCTCATGTATATGGACTTATTTGGTCCCATTCTAGTTCATAGTCTAGGTAGGAAAGTCTACACACTTGTTATAGTTGATGACTTCTCCAGGTTTGCTTGGGTCTTGTTCTTGAAGAAAAAGACTGAAACCCTAGACATCTTTAGGACCTTTGTCATGAAAATTCAGAATGAATTGGATAGTTCTGTGGTAAAAATAAGAAGTGACCAAGACACTGGATTTCAATCTGATGGCATGAAAAAGTTCTGTGAAGAACAAGAGATTATCCATGAATTTTCTTCTCCAAGAACACCCCAGCAAAATAGGATGGCTGAGAGGAAAAATAGAACTCTCATTGAAGCTGGAAGGACACTACTAAGTGACACATCTCTCCCAGAATACTTTTGGGCTGAGGTAGTTAATACTACATGTCATGTCCTGAATAGAGCTTCTATCAACAAGTATCACTAGAAGACTCTCTATGAGATCATTAAGGACAAAAAATAAAACCTTGCATATCTCAGGATCTTTGGTAGCAAATGCTATGTGCTCAATAATAGGAATTCATATCTGACTAACTTTACTGCCAAATACTATGAGGGGATATTTGTTGGGCACAACAATCATAGCAAAACATATAGGATCTATAACTTGAAAAATCAAGTTGTAGAAGAGTATGTAAATATAGTTTTTGATGAATCTTCAATGATTAAGAGTGAGGTGTCGAGCTCCTCATCTAGATCTGCAGGTATAGAATAGGTGATGAAAAAACTAACCATCAAGGACCCTCCTCCAGCTGCCCAAAATGAAGACAATGGTGTGTATGTTCCTGAAGAAGGACAAAGCTCATAGGACATTGGTGAAGATCAACTGGATCCTGCCATTGAAGTCAATGATGTTGAAGAAAGATTGCCTCCTGCTATCAGACATCTAAAGTATCATCCCATACATCACATCATTGGTGATGCTAGCCAAGGGCTTATAACAAGGAGTTGAAGCCTGAACATATCCATGTACTCCAGCTTTCTGTCACAAATTAAGCCCAAAAGATTTGAAGATGCCAACATAAACAAATTTTGGATTGTGACAATTCAAGAGGAACTGAACCAGTTCAAGATATGTAAGGTCTGGAAGCTGGTTCCAAAACCACAAGGACATAACATCATTGGAAGTAAGTGGATCTACAGAAATAAGTTAGATGAGAATGGTGTTATAATTAAGAACAAAGCTAGACTGGTGGTTAAGGGATATTGATAACAGGAAGGTATTGAATTTGATCAGACCTTTGCCCCAGTTGCTATACTAGAAGCCATAAGACTGTTCCTTGCATATGCTGCCAACAAGGGATTTAAAGTCTACCAGATGGATGTGAAGTCAGCCTTCCTAAATGGTGACCTAGGAAATTAGGTGTATGTTGAGCAGCCATCATGTTTTGTTAATCCTAACTCTCCTGATTCTGTTTATTATCTTAGGAAAGCATTGTATGGGTTGAAGCAAGACCCTAGGGCCTGGTAAGAAACCATGTCTAGCTTTCTCATTGATAATAAATTCTCAAGGTGAATGATAAAAAAGACTCTATTTCTAAGGGAATCAGAGGGCAAGATCATCCTAGTACATATTTATGTAGATAACATAATTATTGGGTCTACTGATGATAACCTCTACAAGAAGTTTGCTAAACTTATGTAAGGGAAGTTTTAGATGAGTAGTATGGGTGAGCTTAAGTTCTTCTTGGGCCTCCAAGTAAGACAGTCTGATGATGGATTGTCCATTTCTCAGTCTAAGTTCACTATGGAGTTAATTAGAAAATTTAGTATGGAGAGTGCCTCCATAATGAAAACTCCCATGTGGTCAAGTATGTTAATAAACAAGGATGAGATAGGGAAACCTATTGATGAAACCATATATGAAGGCATAGTTTCCTCCCTCCTTTATCTTACGAAAAGTAGGCCAGACATCATTTATGCAATATGTTTTTATGCTAGATACCAGGCCTTCCCTAAGGAGTCCTATTATTCTGCTGTAATAAGAATTCTGAGATATCTTAAGGGCACACAAGATCTTGGCCTATGGTACCCTAGTAATAGTGATTTTTAGCTAACTGGTATTCAGATGCAGATTTTGCAGGCTGTAGAGAGGACATGAAAAGCTCTTCAGTCTCCTATTAGTTCTTGGGTGGAAGACTTGTATCATGGAGCAGCAAGAAGTAGACTACTGTTGCAATATATAGCAGAGTCGAAATATATATCAGCAAGAAGTTTCTGTGCTCAGTTGTTGTGGATCCAACACCAGCTCCAAGACTACAACCTAAAGCTAAGTAACACTCTAATGTATTGTAATTCTACTAGTGTAATATCTATTGCTAGGAATCATGTCTCTCACAGCAACACTAAGCACATAGAGATTAGGTATTACATTATTAGGTAGCATGTGGAATGTGAAGTCATCAGTCTTAAATTTGTCTATACTGACAAGCAAATAGCTGATATCTTCACCAAACCACGAGATGAAGCCAAGTTCAACACCTTCAAATTTTCATTGGGTATGTTGAATCTAGTTCAGCTTCAGTATCTCTACATACATTTTTTGTTTGTTGCAGGTAGTGTTAATCTATATAGGATAAATAAAGGAGAAATGGACTAAGTGTCCAGGCGTCGAGTGGGATGAGACAAGATCAAGCATCGAGTGCGCTGAGTATAAGTGCTCAGGCGTAGAGTGCGTTGAAATAACTGAAAGCATTGAGAGCATTGAGTGCGTCGATTCCACTCAACGCATGCTCCCAGTGTCGTCTATTTGCGGCTAAGTATTTGGATCAATTTCACCCGTTAATCATTTATTGATCATAAACAGGCACGCGCCTCTCCATCTTCTAAAATAGAAATTACTATAAATTGAAGGCTATGTGCGCAAAACAAAATACACTGTTTCTTTCCCCCTTTCTATGCCCCTTGCGATGAAATGGCAAGAGCTCGAAAAATCTACAACAACTCCAAAAGAATGGCTCCAAAGAGATTGGATTTCCTGTTCAAGGGTTTAGAGCTGTTCAGAAATGGGTTATAGGATGCGCTTGAGGAAGTTCAGTTAGTAATCAATCTTCTACAGGTCGCTGACCTAGATTATGTTCTCTTCGAGCCAAGTCTACTTTGGAAGAGAGAAGTACTTGAGTTATACTCAACTACCAAAGAGACAGAGCAAGGCACTGCAACTAACAAAGTTCAAAGTGTTAGATGAATAAGATGAAATGGATCAAACTGATGTCAAAGCTTCCCTAAAGTGGTGTGGACTCTCAAAGCACACCACTAGATCTATTCTGAGAAGTGAACTGAACCTGAAAGGAAAATTCCTTACAGATGTCATTGGAAAGGCACTGTAGTGCAAATCTGGCTCCCATGAAAAGATTTCTAAGAAAATGTTCGAGTTGATGGAAAGAATTATTCTTTTCAAAAAGACAGATTAGGGAAGAGTTCTATTTGACAAAATTATAGAGTGTATCCCAGAGCCAAACTTGGGTAGAATTCTGCCTTTGTTTTTGCACAACTATGTTCCAGGGATCCTTAACATAAGCCTAGGAACAAAAAAACCATCATATGAGAAGGATTTACTTCAAAATGCTGGATAGATGGGAAAGGGTTCTACAACCACACCAACAATCAGTTGAAAAGAAGAAGAAGAAGAAGAAGGCAGTTGCAGTTCAAGAAGACAACACAGATAGAAGTTCATCTTAAGAGAATGAGAAAGAGCCTCATGATCCATAACTTTCTCAATCTACAGAAGAAACCAGGAGAGATACAAGTGTTCAGGTATCATTTTCAACTGAACCTGTAGCAAGGATTCAAGTGAGCATGACTCACTTTGAAGAAATTTAGCCTGATGTTATAGAAATACCTCCAGTTGAGTTTGCTGCAAGGGTTCCTGAAGAAATAGTGAAAAAGATTTCTGTAGAGATGGAGGGAGAGTCCTCCAAGTCACCAGCTCCTATTGAAAAAGAAGCTACACGTATAGACTAAGATCTACATGGTGGATATAGTCCACAAAGTGAGGGGGAGGAACTCCTTTAGCAATTCATGGATGATGATCTTGCTGAGGGGGAGCAAAACCAGTTATTGGATGAGATTGATCAGATTCCTTTTGAGAGGGAAGTTGTTGCACTGTTCAAAGTATGTTATTTTTCTTTTTATCTCGGTTTGGAATTTAAGGCTGGAGAAGGCGTTATCTTTATAAGGCAGGCGTAATTTGGTTAAAATAGTTTATTTAAGAATAGAGAAGTAGGTGACATTTTATAATTCAAAGCAAGTGATGGTGAATGAGCACATCCTATGTCAACCCTTATATTCATTCTTACTATTAAAAAATTCAAATATCATTTTGAACTTACATAAAAAAAAGATATAAATGATCAATTTTTTTGCCAAATTATGAGATGATCATTTTCACAAACCCTACTAATAGGTTCCATTAGAAGCGCTAGGCACATCCCATGCATGGGGTGCAGTTATTCAAAAAGCCCCCACAAACCGCCAAGGGCGTAACTGCTCGGTCGCTGAGTCTTCCGACCGAACGACCCAGGCGGCCCCCATGATCCTCAGGATCTCCGGCCTCCCAAAACAGGCGGCCTCCTTATCGCCAGGGAGGGGCGGCCCCCTTTGGGCACCATCCCCCTCTCTCTAATGCCCAGGAAAGGAAATAAATTTGGCTGCTCTCCTTTTTGTCGGTGCCCCGCCGAGGGAAAGGCCACCCGAATCAGGCGACCCTTTGGCCGCCTGGTTGGGGCACCATCCCTGCCTCCCCCACCCGGTGTACTTGCACCCTACTGAGGGCAGGGCCTCCCCAACTCATGCTGCCCTTTTGCTACTTGGTTGAAGGTGTCTCTGTTGGGTCCATTGATCTTAATATCCCTGATTTGAAGAAGGTCTATAGGACAATGATATACACATATTAGTATCTAATGCATGCTATGAGTTTTATGTATGTAGGTGGCTCATTATTACTTTGATTAGACAGGTTATCCAAGTAACAATAATAGGAGGACAGAGGATAGAATACAGACAAGGCTGAAATTTGTCTAAGTCCAGATGCATTGAGTGAAGGCAATTAACTCAACGGCAGACAACATTAAGCGTTGAGTAAATACTAAACAGTTAGAGCCTCAGCATTGCCAAGACAGAAATCTGGTTAAGTCTAGAAGCATTGAGTGAAGGCAGTTCACTCAATGCCTTGAGCCAGAAGCATTTAGTAAAGCTCAAGCAGTCAAATCCATAGAGAATCTGCCAAGAATTCTGGCAAAGTCCAGAAGCATTGAGTGAAGGATGTTCACTCAATACCATGCAGAGAAAGCTTCAACAGAACAAAGTTCAGTCAGAGCTGCAATATTGGTTGATACAGAATTAAGTCTAAGGACAGAAGTGTTGAGTGATGTCAACTCACTCAACGCCTATTCAACAGAAAATCTGTCTAAGGACTGAAGCATTGAGTGAAGGCCATTCACACAACGCCTCTTCAACAAAACAGGCAAAGGTAGAAAGCGTTGAGTGAAGACAACTCGCTCAACACCTTCATATAGAGAAAATCAGCTAAGTCCAGATGCATTGAGTAATGAAGGCTCACTCAACATTGATTCTGTTAGACTGAAAAAGTAAATATGCGTTGAGTGATGACTGATCACTCAACGCCTAAAGATGTAGAAATCTGCCCAAGTGTTTTGGAGTTGAGTTACAAGGCTTCAAGCAACGCCTATGCAGAATTGTGAATTTGGCTAATTCCACATGTGTTGTGTCATTATTACGTCAACAGAAATTCAAATGTTGCGGGAACTGAACAGAAGATTACAAAAGGCACCTCTTGTCTGTTATACAACATTTAATGCTAAAGAGGAGTTGCAGCTACCAACTCTAGGTGGTCCCACTGAACAAAGAGGTGTTGGACGGTGGTATAGAAAAGCAAGAGATCAAAGAAGAAGAAATTAACTTTTTAAAAGAGAAATGTTTTGGAATACAGAGCTTGCTCTTCTTTCGCTCGACCTAGTTGCAGAGGTTGGGGAAGTTGTTCATTCTATTGATCTGAAAGTTCAATAAAGTTGGTCGTCGACCTAAACAACTTCAACAGCACATTTTGAGAGCTTTCCCTCTGAGGTAAATGAAGTAACTAAGCAAGCCCTAGCTATAGTGATTTCACAGCACATGCAGAACTAATCTTGAAGATCCTTTTTTGGAGCTGTGAAGAAGATTGGACTGAATCAATTCAGTTCAAGGAATGACAGACTCAGAGACTGCTTCTCTGAAGTAATTCATTAACAACAACCAATCTTTCATTTGTAGTATCATTACTAATTTGAGTGTAAGCCTGATCTATAAAGGCTGAGGTATGATCTTTCTGTAGATCTGAGTTGTAGGGCCATTATTCCTGAGTTGTAGGATTCTAGCTAGGAATCTTAGTGGTAGGATCCTTGTGTGGATCTCAGGTAGGGCTAAGTGTCTGAGTTATAGGAGGTTTATCCTCTGAAGTAGGATCCAACATTGGATCTTAGTGTAGGGCTTTCCTCTAAGCCTGAGTGTAAGACTTTACCTAAAGTCTGAGGTATTTAGTCTGGTGTAGATTTTAGAGTTATAGGAGATTACATCTCTAAGTGTAGGGCTTTGGGCCTATGTGTAACACTTGGAGGAGTCTGAGAAATCCCGAGGGATTTGTGTTGTAAGCTCTTGGATCCGAGTTTGGAGAAGTTAGCCTTGCCTAACAAACTATTAGAAAGGTGGGAGGGATAGTGGATGTACCCATACTCTAGGGAACCACTATAAACCATTTGTGTGTTGATTGTGTGTTCTTGAAAGCAAAGTTAAACTAATCATAACTCACCAAAGTCAAAAGAAAACACAAAAAGAAAGAAAAATCTATTCGCCCCCCTCTAGTTGTTTAGCTACTCTTGAATATAATGAATTTTAGTGTCCCCGCTACCCTGACTGGGTGACAACTATATCATTTGGCTCTGCCCTGCCAAGGGCAGTCCTGCCCAAAATCTTGCGGCCCTTTGGCCATCCGGTTGGAGCGACCTGCTCGCCGCCCAAAGAGGATGGATGTTTTGTCGCCCGATCTCATTTGGGGGACCATCCACTGGCCGGCCTATCCCGGCCACACCACCCCGAAATTACCCACCCCATTGGAGGGGTGGTTGTTTTTTGTTGGGTTTAAACCGTCCGGGGGCGGTCTCGTTAGTTTCACCAAAGTGGTTATCCACGTGCTCGTCTTTGTGCGCTCTCGCACACTCCTCTTTTTGTGTTCTTGCGCACGCCTCTTCCTCGCATGCTCTTACGCATGCCTCCTTATTGCGCATGCATCCTCCTAGCACATCCCCTTGCATGCGCCTCCTCTTCATCGTGCACTCTTAAACACGACTCCTACTTTCACACTCCTGTGTGTGTTGTTTTCTTGTGCTCTCCAACCTCACCTCTTTGTGCTTCACTTTCATGATCGCTTTTGTGTGTTCCTCTATTAGTGTTTCTGTGATGATTGATGAGTATAATTATATATGCATTTTTACTATCATAATTGTAATCATGTACACTATTTTTTACCTCCCTTTGTAGTAATTGCGTGAGAATAGTTAAGAATTTTTATTATCATGAATCGAAGGGCACAGTATGGCGTTTCTTTCATTTCCTGTATTAAGCTATTTATTTATTCATTAATCTTCTTAATACAGGTATTGCAAACAAGTTGAACTAAAATTCTTGGAGCAAATAGAGGAGTTCACGGATCCAACATGACTGATGACAGGACTGGAATTAGGCACACACAGGTAGGAACATGGGCGTGTCCCTACCCGTGTCCTATTTGAGAAAGATCAGAAGAGTTGGAAGAAAAGATAGAGCACCACACAGGTAGGAACACGCCCGTGTCCCTACCTGTGTCCTTTTCAGGGAAAATTAATGACTTGCTTCCAACCAAGACGTGTGCGAAGAACACGAAGAACAACATGGCCGTGCCATCAGCCGTGTCAGATGAAACGACCCACGACCAGACACATCTTCTGGTGTTAAACCTCCTTTGAACCGTCGACACTGCCTGTGACGGCCGTGTTGGAACCCGTGTTCGACCCTATTTGCAAGGAGACTATAAAAACCTGTTGGAAAATAGAATAGGGACTTTTGGATTAAAGCATTTGGAGAACTTCTGGAGAACGAAAGTGGAACACTCAAGTGAAGGAGGAATTGAAGGAGATTATTCGTATGATTTTAATCTTCATGTATCTCTTTTAATCTCCCCTTTCTCTTGATGGATCTAACTTTATTTATTTTACATTTCACATGAAACTTATTTTTGAATGATTCAATAATCATGTATGTTATTTTTTATGTCAGATTTGTGGTATTTTATTTGTATTTATGCTTTAAAAGAAAGAGATTCATCCTAGATTTGAATTTATTATTTGTTCTATATGAATTCCAAACTTCTAGATTGAGAAATTTAAAGTTTGTGATAATGTTTATATGTTCATATTCTGGTGTTATTTCTCTTTGTAAGTCAAATTGCATGTTCGAGAGATATGTGCCTTGGATTATGATAATACAGATAATTGGATTCACGGTATCTTAGAGATAGGATTTCATGGATTTATGTATTAGATAGGGTATTTTATATCAATGTAAATTTGAGGGTTGTGAATTGTTCGAGAGAAAATTTACTCAACTTATGTTTAGGTTTTGAATTTCTCGAGAGAGAATTCAATAAATGTTAAACCATACAATACAACGAATTTGATAATCTTGTTATTCTGTGATTACATAGAATTGAATTAATGAGTGATTATTCTCATGTGATTACTCTAAAATTATCTGCTTTTTACTATCCTTAATCCTCCAATGTCTCTTTATCCAATTACTCATAGTAATATTAGTTTAGATTAAACAACAAATTTTAATTATAGGTACAATAATAGAGTGAGAGTGAGTACGAGTACTTGAGAAGATCCCGTAGAATACAACACGAGATGTAGATTTCTCCTATACTATGATTGATAGGTGCACTTGCCTGAGATTAAAATCAATCTAGCCTATACCTATCTACATAGTTTATACTTAGAGCAAAAAAATATTGCATCAATGATCTTGAAGTAGTCAAACAATTAGTCTCACTGCCAACGATCTGTGTTGTTCCCTAAGAGTCATCCTTGAGAAGGAAAAGCTTAACGAGACTAACTTCCTTGACTGGTATAGAAACCTTAGAATTATTCTCAGGCAAGGGTGCAAGATCTATGTCTTAGAAGAGGATCCACCCGAAAGGATAACCAAGAATTCGTCCTGAGCCAATAAAGATGCTTATAAGAAGTATCATGATGATTCCCTAGATGTTGAATGTCTCATACTTGCTACCATGAACTCTAAGTTTCAGAAGCGTCATGATACCATGTGTGGTTATGAGATAATCGAGCACCTGAAAAAAATATTATAAGGTCAAGCTCGATAAGAGAGGTTCGAGATATCTAAGGCATTATTTCAGTGCAATATGGGAGCTCGAGACGTTTTGGGAACTCATATACTCAAGGTGATTGGGTACATCAAGAACCTTTAGATATTGGGTTTTCCTTTGGGCCAAAAGTTTGCCATTAATCTTATCCAACAATTATTGTCAGATAGTTATGAGTAGTTCGTGTTGTGAAAGATGAGGGTTGCTAATCACCTAGAGTGGGGGGGGGGGGTGGTGAATAAGTGATTTACTAATTTTAAGATTTCTTGAGTTATTTTTCTAGTGCACAATAGGAAAACAGATCATAGAATAAAATCAGATCACAACAGAAGACACAGTAGGATTTATAGTGGTTCCCCAAGAATGGGTACATCCACTTTCCCTCTATAACTATCTAGTTGTGAGCTATCTTAGGCCAAAAACTCTCCGAAATATCTTCTTAGATCCTCAGATCTTACAATCTTAAGAACTCAAGTTCCTAACTAAGACCTTTACACATGCCCTACACCTCAGGCTCCAATACAAGCCCTACAACTCAGGCTATCCTCAAGCCTTAAAAATTCATGCTATCCTCAAGCCTTACAAACTCAGGCACCACCGATGTAACACCTCTATCCGTCACGAAGAATATAACAGAAGGTCCCGCCGGGACCACACGTCATATTCCCCGGACATTCGGTGGAGTTACACATGGATTCCAAGATATACTTGTGTCCTAACTCAGAGTTACATTTTAGTGGAAGCTTTTAGGTAATATAACCCAATACCAGGAAAGTCCACAGTCAAACTATAGGAATGATATATAAAATAGATAAACTATTTTTTCCTTAAGGCCTTACAAACTATTTTCTCATCAAAAGTGTATTACAAATATCGACACACAGGCCGACCACACATGAAACTAGTAGAAGTTTCGCCTTTGGGCCTTCGAGGGCCGACATATCTCAAAGATGCTTCAGCCCTTTACTTCCTGCTCGGCTCTCCAGCACATGCACAAGTACAACTAACCAAAAAGTAGCAAAATAAGGCAATAGTCAGCATTAGCTGACAAAATTATAATGACCCCACCCCTCTCTCAGGCGGCGACGCTACTTCCCTACAAACATATAGCCTGTCAATTTCTATATATGTATATATATATAATTTAAGCACCATTCATCACTAAAATTGGCGCATACGACCACACGTATCGTGCATTCAAGGCACATTTTCGGTGTTCTGGACTTTTCCAGGTCCACCACCATCCTCCATCCCAGATCGATGGTCAAAATTTGGTGTTTTGGTCTTTCCCAGGTCTACTACCAACCTTTGTCCCAGACCGATGGTAACACTTGAGCATTCTAGTCTTTCTAACCCTTAGCCTAAGACTCTAACTATGCCAATGATGAAAGACAATTCCATAGGCAATCTAGTACAAGAACGACATAGCGAAGGTATAAATCAGCTATTTACCGTTGCTCAAACTGTCATACCAAAGTTCAAAGCAAAAGCAATCAAGGCAAATGACATGATGCGGGTCAGTCTCCCCTTTCCCTTATCAAACACACATAACCCCGTTATGTTTCAAGGCTGGCACTCACGACCACCACAGCTGGGCACTCCATGCTCAATAGCTCAATAATTAAAGGATGGCACTCACGAACACCATAGCTCGACAATTAAGGGTCATAAATAGATATATTGGTCCTTAGTATCCAAGTGACATGCTTGAAAAACATAACTCTCTGGTATCTTTCTCCAGAAGTAGCACTAGCGCTGCGTGGTAGGGGACATAACACCATTTCTTCCCCAAATTTTGGTGTTTTCATGGAGACCACTCTAGTACTCTCACTGTAGCAACCTGCACACTCCATGATTCCATAAACTACATGTTTAACTAGGAAGTCTTCTCTGATATGCAAAAAAAAGATAACTATCATTAATCTAGACCAACCTGTTCAGATGGGCTTCTGACAGTACGACTATTAAGTACTTCAATTCTAGATTCTATATGAATTTTCTACCGGGGATACTTTGTATCAAGCCGTCAGAAATCTCTTTGTTCTCCACTAATTAGCCGGGGAATTCATGCAATTATGCCAAATTAAGGACTTTGCATGTCCAAGAAGGAAGATTGTTACCATTATCAATCATTTTGGATCCATGAATAAGAACTTGATTCTGATGGAAATGACTGTAGTGCTTTCCTCTTCACGAATCTAGCTTTGGCTTGCTACCCCGATCACAAAAGCGCTTCCCAATCTCTTCTCTAGGGATGGTTCAACCTTCTCCCTCCCCTTCTCATTCTTCTTCTCTATTATTTATCATTTTTTCACAACACAAGAGAGAGTGAGTGAATTAGGAATAGAATGAGTTAAACCAAAACACCTCAGTGCTTTACTAATCTAGGTTGGATTCTCAGCCACATGATATCCACCTCCTAAGGAGTGGATGACCAAGATTCAATTGATCTCTCATTTCAAAATAGCTATCGTAGTGCGGTAACTCGCTACCACCGCTCGGTAACTTAGGCGGTGGAGGTGGTCTCATCTAGAATTGCTTTGTCGTTCAACAACTGCCTCAACATATCATGTCACGGGGTATCCTACTGCCAGTGATACCCCTACTGCTAGGCGATACCTTCTAAAGATAATGAGTGAATTAATTCATTGGCTACCGCCGCACGGTACCACACTACCACTGTGCAGTACCATCCAGAGATGCTGGTATTTTAAATCAACTGGATACCATCAACACTAGCTCTACTGTCTGGCGATAAATTTCAGTGATCAAATTCCCGTTGGTTTTTCAGGAATTTAGGGCTTTACAAATCTCCACTCCTTAAGAAATTTCGCCCCAAAATTACACTTAATAGGAAACAACAGAGAAGTATAAAAAATATATAATGTAACTCAACAGAACATCTCAGGGAACTTTTCTCACATGGTTTTCTTACGTATCATGATAGCTCCTCATGACCATAGTTGTCCCAGTAGACTTTAACCATTCTGATCTCTTTTTTTCGCAACTGTTTGATCTTTGTGTCATCGATTCGAATAGGCTTGACTTTTGTTGTCAATCCACTATCGACCGACACTTGATCCGCAATAACCACTTGTGCAGGCTCTTACAAAGCCTTCCGCAGCATCGATATATGAAACACATCGTGCAAACCACTGAGTTCAGCTGAAAGATTCATCCGATAGGCAGTTTCACCAATCCTCTCAACAATTTCAAATGACCCATGGTATTTTGGACTTAGCTTTTTCAAGTGTCGAATCCTAGATACACCATTAAACGGGTTTATCTTGAGATATACCCAATTACACATCGCAAAATCCATATTTTTGTGTCTGGTGTGTTAGTAATTTACTTGTCTATAATCAGCAATCAGCAACCGCTTTTGGATCAAATGCATCGTCGAAGTTGCATCTTCGATGTCTCTACGTTTAAACCACTTTGATTCACCCATTTCTACCCTAGCTAAGGGAGTATGACACTTCCTGCCATATAAGGACTCAAAGGGAACCATTTGAATACTTGTTTGGTGTTGACCCCGAAATCAGTGATCCCTCCCAAGGTAGCAAGCTCGCAAGTCGTGGCCTGCCCCAGGAGGTCATGGCCTGTCAGCCTATCCTTCTAAGGATGGGCGGACTGACTTCTCAGCCCGCGCGGCTAGGGCAGTCTCCCTGGTCTGGCCGTCCAGGTCACGCAGTAGCCGCTTGTTCTGCAGGGGCTGCGTACTGCTTCCTCAGTCTGCTCCTACAGGCCACACAGTTTGAAAGACTTAATTCAAGATCCTAAACACCTAGAGGGGGGGTGAATAGGTTCTAATTTTTTCCTTTAATATTTTAAGCAATTAAACAGATCTTACTTGGCACAAACAAAATAAAACACAGCACAGAACATTCACAGCACAGAGAACACCAGATTTATAGTGGTTCCCCAAGATATGGGTACGTCCACTTTCCCCCTTTGCCTATCCAGTAGAGTACTGGATTCAGCCTAACTTTTTTCTTCTTTCTCAGATCCAAATATCCTACAACTCAGAACAAAAATGGTTCCGACACCTAAGACTTTTGCAAGTCCTACCTCAGATCCTTCCCAGAATCCTACCTCATGCCTCAGCCCTACCTCAGCCCTTATTTATAGGCTTATAACTTAGAATTTTGCAAGTCCTACCACTCAGGCTCACAGCCCTACCTCAGCCTTTATAATTATAGGCTTACAGCTCAGATCTACAACAGATCCTACAAGAAATTATGTAATAAAAGAGATACAAAAGATATCACCAGATAGATCTCTCAATTGATGTTCTTCTTGATCAGTTCTTGATCTTCAGTCCCAACCAGACTTAGCTGTTTCAAAGCTTCTTGATAGAAAAAAATTAGGTTTGACTGTTCTTGATGTAAAAGTTGATCCACTGTCAGCTCCTTCCTTAAATTCAAAATGAGATCTAAATCTTCTCTGCAGACTTTTTTGGATCTGCCATCTTAAAGGGTTTCCCCTTTATTTGTTGTGAATTTTCTCTTTCTTAGTTAATGGCTTTTCTTGCCTTCACTGTGTTATAGTTTTTGGTTGTTAAGGATCAGACCTTTATATAGAGATTCCTCATGGTTACGGGCTGATACAGTTTGTTACAACCTTTTGACAGTTCTGACAAAGGTGTCAGGCCTGTTGGTAATGATAGTTGTCGACCCACCAGTCATGACAGTTGATTCCTTAGAGATTCTACAATTCAGCACAATCCACTCAGCAATCTGCTTCACATGTGTCGACACAAGTAGACAAAGTGTAGACACAAGTCTTGATGATGTCGACACAATACTCCAAGTGTCGACACAGTCATTCTTCTGCTTCTCGACACATCTTCTATTGGTATGTGTCGACACAAGTCCAGTGTGTCGACACAACTGCTCTTGGTCTCGTCATAATTGTTGGGTGTCGACAAAACCTCTACTTTAGGTGTCGACACAATCCTTGCCTCAGGTGTCAACATAAGTCCTGTTTTAAGTGTCGACATAATTCTTGCCTTTGGTGTTGGCATAGCTTCTGGGTGTCGACATAGTTTCTGAGTGTCGATATAATTTCTGGGTGTCGACACAAATCTGGCTTCTGGTGTCGACACAACTTTTGGTTCTGGTGTCGACACAATTCTTAGGCGTCGACACAATGCTTTGCTTCTGGTGTCGACACAAGTCTCGTGTGTCGACACAATTCATCACAAGTGTCAACACTTGTACTTAGAATATTTTTCTTCCATTCCTTAACCCTGCACAAGGAAACTTAAACATATATCAAATACCTATTGATGTATATCATTGACTAGGATGAATCTTCTCCAAATCTGGTACATACTTCTAGTGTACCCAATAATCTCCACCTATTTGGAGAAGTCATAACCCTTGGTCAAAGATATACACTAGTCAAGATAAAACACATAAGACATAGATGTACATTCATTCCAGTACAAGTAAACATTCAAAAATATAAACAATCTAAAATAAAATGTAAAACTGATTTTATTAAGCACAAAATATTTGTTTTACATGTTTTCTCTTAGAGCAAAAATAAAAAAGTTACATTATTTCTTATCATAAGCCTAACTATCCTAAGATTTGCTAGGCTCCCTTATGATAATGCCTTGACCAGACTTTATCTTTGCCTTCACAGCTTGTTCTATATCTTCAGCAGGCTTCTTTCCTTTAAGATTCTTTTTCTTTAGTTCTTCAGCTTTTATTTTTTGCCTTTCAAAGTAGTGAAAGGGCTTAGGAAAATACTTGTTGGGCTCTATAGCATTTGCAGGTAGCTTCCAAGCTTTTGCAGTCCTCCTGTGCTGAAGAATGGCTTCCTGTTAAGATTTATATTTATTCCACTGCTGCTCTGAGTACCACTTAACCCTATCATAGGTCTTGTCCTTAGCAGCCTTCCATGCAGTCAGAATGATGTTCCTTGATGTAGAGCTCCATTGCTCAAAGTCCGGCTTTAACTCAGCCTGTTCTCTGAATCTCTTCTTAGATAACAATTCTTCCCTTTGAGCTTCTTTTGTAGCCTCTGACATTTCAACTTTCTCAAAGACCACATTTTGTGCCTCTTATGGAGGGTTGTATATTTTTTGCACTTGGTCATAAACCATCTCAAAATTAGCAGGAGGATATATAACCTGAGAAACTTTTGGCTGATCTCCCTCGATATATGCAGGTTGTATTCCAGATTCAGCCATATTATCATCATCACATAAAGGAGGAAACCAAGAGTAGCTCTGATGGTATTGGAAACCCATTTGGCATGCTTTGAACAAGCTTGGACTAACACTCTCTCCCTCTTTAGGACTTCTCTTTCAATATGATCTCTGAGATCAATCTTGTGAAATCTGACTTGACCTTCCAAATGATCAATCCTTCTCTGTAGTAGACCCCAAATTTATGAATTTGAGTGGTAATAGCTATTTGGGCAGCCTCTATCACCTTTTTGATAGCAGCTAGATCAGTCTCAATTAGTTTTGTAACTTCTGTTTTGACAGCAATAGATAGTGTTGCAATCTTTGTGAGAATTTCCTTATGAGAATCCATGAGATTCTCATATGTTCTAAATTGATTTTCTAAGATATAGGCTTGTTTCTCTGCCATATCAGCAGCTTTAGTTTTCATTTCCTGCTACTGAGTGGCCAGATACACAACTGCATGGCCGCCTTTCTCAATGCAGTCTGTCATTTCTTTTTTGTGCAGACTCACTTCAAATCTGATTGACTTGATGTCCTGAGCTAGCTGGTTTTGCAGCTCTTTATGAGTTTCATCCACATACTTTTCAAGAGCTGTCCTTTGTGCATCTAGTTTTAGTTGTAATTGGACCATCAAGGAATTAAAGTCTATACTTAGAGCTGGAGGTGGTGTTGCTGTTTGTAAGGCCCTCTTATAGCCAGAGCTTCTCTTCTATATTACAGTAAGTTTTCTTTTCTTAGCCAAGTTGGATTCTTCATCATCAGAAGATGAACTTTTTATGTCAACAGACTCTTTGTTTACAGTATTCTTCAGCAATTCCTCCCCCTCAGTCTCTGGTAGTTCTTTGTTCTGTGGTTGATGCTCCCCCTCAGTCCTTACTGCTGGTGAGTCAGGGAACAACTCCTCCAAGGTTATCTCCTGCAACATTTGAACAAGAGGAATAAGATTAGTTGGTAAAATACATGGTTTTCCCTGGACTTCCATGTCCTTGTCCAGTGACCTTTCTAGGAGGAGATACTTACTTGCCCAATTTGAGCAGTATCCTTCATATGCACCTCAAATGCTTCTTCCTCTACATGCAGTAGTGCTTCCTTATTTATATCAAAGACTATATCCATCAAAGTATTAGCTGCTAATTCACTGTCTAGTGTAGCAGCATCATTTACTCCCCCTTTACCAGGCAGATCAGTAAGTATAGTGTCTTGTACAGCTGGTGCAGGGTCTTCTCCCCCTGGAGTAGAGATCCTTTATTTCTTTGGGAGCATACTACTGTCCACTTGTCCTTGTGCATCTTGCTTTTGTTGCATGTCTTCATCAGAAGTAAAAACCACTTCTTCTTCTGAATCACTAGATGATTCTTCCTGTGGAACTACTTTCTTCTTATTCTCTATTATTTTGGTCTGTTTTTGAGGAGTAACAACCTCCTTTGTCAACACCCTATCCCATCTTGACAGAATCCTGGTGTCCATTCTTCTCATATGATTGATTTTTGTACCAGGAAATTGGCTCATTACTTCTGGTATTATAGATGATAGGCATAGACTCAGAATTCACCCTAGGTTCGGTTTCTCTATACCTTTACATAACTTGTCAAATACTATGGCTGTCCAATCAGTTTTAAGCTTCAAAATGATCCTGGTCATCAGGTTGAACATGGTGGCTGAGATTCTGTCATGTCCACCGGTTTTACACAGTATGACCTTCCCTACAATCTAAAAAAGGAACTTCCCTTATAAATTCATCCCTTTTCGGATGATAGATGATCCTATCTTAGTATTTGGGTTTAACCCACACCATTTTAAGGCCTCCTTGATCATAGATGGTTGTACGTCATCTTCTTCCTTAACCTTTGGGAGTTGGAGAGCTTTTCGGATTATTTTCAAGGTAATTTTCACTCGAGTATCTTGAACAGTAGCTTTCATCTTCTTCCCGTTTGCGTTTGTAGTTGCAGAAGAATAAATTCCAGAACTTCTTTCTTCCATTACTTTGTTGGTTCAGAGACCAAGAACTCCAAACCGATTTCTCAAATTAGGGCAATTACTCCCTAAATCTCCAGTGATGTTGTCGTGAACCCACCACAGACCAGCTCATATCCTTCGTTCACCTTATCTTCTGGATGAGGCGCCATTACTGGAAGAGAGAGATGGAGGTGAAAAGGAAAGATGATTCTCGTCGACAGAGGGTGCAGAGCCAGGAAATCAGAAAGCGTAGTCGACCATATTTTGGCTTCACCTATTTATAGTCTAAGGGTAAAGGGGAGTTCAAAAGACACGCCTTAGCACTAGGACTAATCGAAAAAATCTTATATGTGTTGACAGAATAGGTCTAGGTCACGATAATACTGAAGTTTAGTTGACACATGAATATGTCGACATACTTAAGTCAGTGTCGACATAGATGTCGATATGTCTCGACACAGAGTGCCGACTTTGATTTTTGTGTGTTGACACACAAAAAAAACTGCTAACTGATAGTCTCGACATAGTTGTGTCGACACCAACTCTTGTATGTCGACACAAAAGTCCTATAGTTATATGGTCTCGACATAGTCTTGTCGACACCTATTCTTCAGTCGACACAGATATTATTTCTGTGTAGACACATCCATTTTATTTGTCGACACAACATACTGAGAGTGGCGACACAAGGTCTGCTTGTGTCGACAAAAGGTCTGCTTGTGTCGACACAAACTTTGTACTTAGCCAAATTTCCTGTGAAAACTTGAGCTTACATGTTATACTAAAGGTAGCTTGTACTTACCTAATCTAGATTAAACATACCTAATTCAATTTTAAAATAATTGAATAGTTTCATCTAGTGGTTTTGTAAAAATATCAGCAATTTGATTATTTGTATTCACAAACTCTAGACTAATATTTTATTTATCTTCATGTTCTCTGATGAAATGGAATTTAATTTTTATATGCTTTGTTCTACTGTGTGATACAAGATTCTTAGCAATAGAAATAACACTAGTAGAATCACAGAATAGTGGAATTCTACTTACCTTGATGTCATAATCTTCTAATTTGTGCTTTATCCACAATAGTTGTGCACAGTAGCTGCCTGCAGCTACATATTCTGACTCAGCTGTTGATATAGCTACACTGGTCTGCTTCTTGCTGCACTAAGACACCAGTCTTCCTCCTAGGAATTGACAGGTTCCTGTAGTACTTTTCCTGTCTTCTTTGCATCCTACAAAATCTGTATCTGAGAAACCAGATAGTGTGAAATCTCTATTCCTAGGGTACCAAAGACCTAGATTAGGTGTGCCCTTGAGATATCTCAAAATCCTTTTAACTGCAGTATAATGAGATTCCTTAGGGCATGCTTGGTAACTTGCACAAACACATGTTGCATACATAATGTCAGGTCTACTAGCAGTCAAGTAAAGTAGGGAGCCAATTATCCCTCTATACAAAGACTCATCAACAGGTTTCCCTGCCTCATCTTTGCCTATAACCATACTTGTTCCCATTGGAGTTTTCATGGTGGAAGCTGAGTCCATTCCATACTTTTTAATCAAATCCTTAGTGAGCTTAGACTGAGATATGAATAGTCCATTATCAGTCTGTCTGACTTGAAGTCTCAAAAAGAACTTCAGTTCACCAATACTGCTCATTTCAAACTTCCCTTGCATAAGTTTGGCAAACTTCGTGCAAAGGTTGTACTCAGTAGATCCAAAGATAATGTCATCAACATATATCTGGACTAAGATTGTCTTGCCTTTGGATATCCTATAGAATAGAGTTTGATCTATCTTTCCCCTTGAGAATTCATTCTAATTAAGGAAAGCAGACAAGGTTTCATACCAAGCCCTGGGGGCTTGTTTCAAACCATATAGGGCTTTCCTAAGCCTATATACCTAATTAAGACAGTGAGGATCTACAAAACCTGAGGGTTGTTCAACATAGACTTCCTCTTTCAAGTCACCATTTAGAAATGTTGACTTCACAACCATCTGAAATACATTGAACCCTTGATAGGCTGCATAGGCCAGGAACATCCTTATAGACTCCAGGCTTTCTACTGGGGAAAAGGTTTGATCAAAGTCTATTCCTTCCTCTTGTTTGTATCCTTTTGCTACCATCCTGGCCATGTTCTTGATAATTGTTCAATTTTCATCAAGTTTGTTTCTGTAGATCCACTTGGTTACTATGATATTGTGATACTTAGGTTTAGGAACAAGTCTCCAAACTTTGCATCTCCTAAATTGATTCAGCTCTTCTTGCATTGTATCAACCCAGTTAGAATCTAGCATTGATTTTTCAAACTTTTTGGGTTCTATTTGAGACAAAAAGCTAGAACACAAAACTTTGTTCATGATCTTGGTCCTCGTTAGAACACCTTGACTTGCATCTCCAATTATCTGGTGAGTTGGATGATCCTTTAGGTGTCTTCTTGCTGGAGGAAACTTATCTACCTCATGACCTTCTTCATTTTCCTCCACCTGATGCTCCTCATTCTCTTCTGCTTCTAGTGTGTTTTGTTCTCCCCCTGGACAGCATGCATCATCCATCCTAGTAGGAGCTTCATCACTGATGGTCATCTTGTCCAGCCTATCTGTTAGACCTGCAGAACTTACTGAAACACTAGACAATTCATTGTTAATCAATCTAGACTCATCAAAAACAACATGAACTTACTCTTCTACAACTTGTGTAGTCAAGTTGTAGATCCTATATGCCCCACTCTTGTTGCTGTACCCAACAAATATCCCTTCTAGGGATTTGGCAGAAAACTTTGTTTGGTATTGCTTACCATTCACTAGGACATAACACTTGCTACCAAAGATTCTGAAATAAGAAATGTTTGGTTTTCTTCCTTTCAAAATCTGATAGGGAGTCAACTTAAGTTTCTTTTTGATGGATGCTCTATTGAGAACATGACAAGCAGTATTTACTACCTCAGCCCAAAAATATTCAGGGAGAGTACTGTCACGTAGTAGAGTTCTACAAGCCTCAAAGAGAGTTCTATTCTTTCTTTCATCAATTCCATTTTGCTGAGGTATTCTAGGTTAGGAGAACTCCTAATGAATCCCAAGTTCTTTATAGAGTTTTGTCATACATTCAGACTGATATTCAGTTACATGGTCACTTTTGATTTTGACCACAGAATTGTTAAATTCATTCTGAACTTGTCTAACAAAAGTCTTGAAAATACTAGGGGTTTCAGATTTCTGCCTTAATAAGAACACCCATGTTTATCTAGAATAGTCATCCACAACAACTAATGTGTATGCTTTCCTACCAAGACTTTGAACTGGCATAGGACCAAACAAATCCAAATGCAAGAGATATAAACATCTCAATGAATCTTTGGTATCTAGTTCTGGAAAAGAGGACTTGGTCTGTTTGCCCTTTTGGCAAGCTGAACACACTCCCTCTTTCATGCACTTAACATGAGGACCATTCCTCACCAACCCCATGCTGAACAATAGACCTATGGACTTATAGTTCAGATGAGCTAGCCTCTTGTGCCATTTGACACATAGTGAGGCTGTCTCATCTGCAACTAAGAAAATAGGTGAGTTGTTTAACTCACAATATAGGTTAAGACAATAAACATTTACTTTCCTAGAGCCAGTCAAAATGATCTCTTGATCACTTGACCTTTTAATCTGGCACTCCCCTTTGTGAAAGGAGATTTCATAACCTAGATCACTAAGCTGACTAATGCTTATCAGGTTGTGTTTTAGACCCTTTACATAAGCCACTTTAGTGATAGTAATTGAGTCACTAGAGATGTCCCCAAATCTTTTGATGACTCCTTTTTCTGATCAACCAAAGATGACTTTGGGACCATTCTCTATGGGTACAATGTCCCTCAGCATTCTTCTTGTTCCAATCATATATCTGGAACAACCACTATCTAAGTACAATATAGGGGTATGGTCACTTGGAATAACCTGCAACAAATAAAGGATTACTTATCCTTAGAACCCAAGTTATTTTTGCGTCCTAGGTTCTTGTTAGTCTTGGAAACAATAGGTTTACCTACAGATTTTTTGATAGGTAAACTAATCTTGGTTTTAAAACTTGTGTTAAACCAATAGTCCAAGGAAAAGTGGCCTACCTTTCCACAACACCAACACTCAAATTTTTTATACCTTTTCTTAGGTACAGACTTCACAGTCATGTTGCCAACTGTCTTTTTGAGTGTGGGTGCTGGATCAGCAAATCCCATGAATTCCTTTTGAATCTGATGGGCTTGCCTATAGAGTGGCCTCTTGGCATTTGCACACTTGTCAAGGTGAACTCCATACTCACAGTGACCATGCGTAGTTTCATGATCATAGGTGTTTGTAGGATTCATAACCTTCCTAAAGAAGATAAGGGATTTTATAGCTAGAGGCTGAACTGGGGCCTTACCTTTTCTTTGTGAATTGGTGGACCTAGTTCTTCCCTTAAAACCTAGACCAGTCTTCCCTTTTTGTGAGATGAAATTGTCTATTAAGGGTAAGACTAATTTTGGTTTGGATAATTTAGCCACTAGCTCTCTTTCTTGCTGAAGTTTTGCTTGCGGTTTCTTGATATGATTCTCCTTGAAAGAGATTGTGCCCATCTGAATAACAGTAATGTTTTTCAGTTTGGCAACCTCATTCTATTTTAGATCCAACAGCTTTGCTGAATCTGCTGCAGCCACCTTAAGAGACTCAATCTCCTTGCTTTGCTCTTTGACAAGAAGTTTGCTTCTCTTTAGAGCTTGCAACAATCCTCCATACTCATCAATGAGTTGGTGTACATATCCTTCAGACTCAGAACCATCCACATCTCTTGATGTTGATACTTCTTATTCTGATCCAGTAATATAATCAGATGTTATAGGAGAGTTATATACCTTACTAGGACCATCTTGATCCAGGCACTGATCATTTTCTATTAGGGCCATCAGCCGTCTGCAGCAGTATTCTTCCACTCCATTTATGGAGTACAGCATTTATAGAAATTCTATCTTCTTAGAATCCTCTTCAGTTGTGAATAACCCAACATATGCTTCAGCCTCTTCTTCTTCTCCTGATTCAGATAATGAAGAATCTGTCTAGCTTTTCTGCTTTTGGGCAACAAAAGATTTTTCTTTCTTGCCCTTCATTTGTTACTTCTTCTTGTCTTTTGATTCAGCCCTCTTATCTGGACAGACTGCTATGACATGTCCTTGCCTGTTGCAACAATAGTACACAATCTTAGAATTAGATTGTTTACTAGGTTTAGAAGCATACCTGTCTTCCTTAGGAGTTTTCTTTTTCTTGTAGTACTCATCCTTTGAAAAGGATGAAGAAGGTCTGGTTCTCCACTTCTTCTTCTTAATGAATCTTTGGAACTGCCTTGTGAAGGCTGCAAAGTCCTCATCTGAGGTATGGCTGTCTGATGAAGTGTTGTTAGCAATCTCTTCTTCTGTCTCAACACTCCTTCTAGGATGAGAAGGGGATTTTCTCCTTCCCTTTCTTGTGACTTCAGCTTTGAAGGCAACTGTCTTTTCCTTGTATTCAGATCTGCTGCTCTTCTCTTCCTCCTTCCTGGCTGTAAGCTGTATTTCATATGAAAGCAGCTTCCCAAATAGTGTGGGAGGAGGTGTGTCTGCCAGCTTGGCCACTTCTCTGATGGCACAAATCTTGGTGTCCCAATCCTTTGTCAGAGATCTCAGAAATTTGTCATTCAGTTCATAAGTGCTGAAGACTCTTCCATAAGTAATCAGCTCATTTATAATTCTGAAGAATTTCTTGTAGCATTCAACTATGTTGTCATTCTTGGCTTGACTAAAGCTTTCATACTCCTGATTCAGCAAAGATTTTCTGTCTTCTCTTACTTCTTCTGTTCCCTCCATGTATATAATAAGAGTGTCCCACATTTCTTTGGAGGTTTTGCAATGCACCAGATTCTGAAAGGTGGCATCATTTATGACACTTACAATGATATTCTGTGCCCTTTTATCTTGAGTTGCCAGGATGATTTCATCATTTATCATTTCTGAATAATTCTTAGGAGTCTTTATATTTGCATCTAGTGCTGATACCTTCATTGGAATGAAGGGTCCTTCCTGTACTGTGATGTAAATTTTTGGATAAAAAGCTTCCATAAACAATCTGACCCTCTCCTTCCATATGCCAAAACATTTTTTCTTGCAAATAGGTAGTTTCATTGATCCAAAATCTTTTTGGTTCTCACTTGAACCCATTCTTGAATTCTGAAAATTGCTTAGGAGATTTACTCAGACTGTTAAGTCAATCCTTGAGTAACCTCCCTCTGATACCACTTGAAAGACATAATTCAAGAGCCTAAACACCTAGAGTGGGGGGGGGGGGTGAATAGGTTCTAATTTTTTCCTTTAATATTCTAGGAAATTAAAAAGATCTTACTTGACACAAACAAAATAAAATACATCACAGAACATTCACAGCATAGAGAACACCAGATTTATAGTGGTTCCCCAAGATATGGGTACGTACAGTTTCCCCCTTCGCCTATCCAGTAGAGTACTGGATTCAGCCTAACTTCTTTCCTCTTTCTCAGATTCAAAGATCCTACAACTCAGAACCAAAATGGTTCCTACACCTCAGGCTTTTGCAAGTCCTACCTCAGATCCTTCCCAGAATACTACCTCAGGCCTCAGCCCTACCTCAGCCCTTATCTCTAGGCTTACAACTCAAACTTTTACAAGTCCTACCACTCAGGCTCACATCCCTACCTTGGCCTTTATAATTATAGGCTTACACCTCAGATGTACAACAGATCCTACAAGAAATTGTGTAATAAAAGAGATACAAAAGATATCACCAGATAGATCCCTTTATTGATGTTCTTCTTGATCAGTTCTTGATCTTCAGTCCCAACCAGACTTAGCTGTTTCAAAGCTTCTTGATGGAACAAAATAAGGTTGGACTGTTCTTGATGTAGAAGTTGATCCACTGTCAGCTCCTTCCTTGAATTCAAAATGAGATCTAAATCATCTCTGCAGACTATTCTTGATCTGCCTACTTAAAGGGTTCCCCTATACTTGTTGTAAATTTTCTCTTTCTTAGTTGATGGATTTTCTGGCCATCACTGTGTTGTAGTTATTGTTTGTTAAGGATCAGCCCTTTATATAGAGATTCCTTATGGTTACCAGCTGATCCTGTTTGTAACAACCTTCTGAAAGTTCTGACAAAGGTGTCAGAACTGTCAGACAGTTATCGACCCACCAGTCATGACAATTGATTCCTTAAAGATTCTACAACTCAGCACAATCCACTCAACAATCTGCTTAACATGTGTCGACACAAGTAGACAAAGTGTCGAAACAAGTCTTGATGATGTCGACACAATACTCCAAGTGTCGACACAGTCAATCTTCTGCTTCTCGACACATCTTCTATTGGTATGTGTCGACACAAGTCCTGTGTGTTGACACAGCTGCTCTTGGTCTCGTCATAACTGCTGGGTGTCGACACAGCCTCTGCTTTTGGTGTCAACACAATCCTTTCCTCAGGTGTCAACATAAGTCCTTCTTTAAGTGTCGACACAATTCCTTACTTTGGTGTCGACATAGCTTTTGGGTGTCGACAGAATTTCTGGGTGTCGACACAATTCCTTACTTTGGTGTCGACAAAACATCTGGTTCTTGTGTCGACACAATTATTAGGTTTCAACACAATGCTTTGCTGCTTGTGTCGACACAAGTCCCGTGTGTCGACACAATTCTTCACAAGTGTCGACACTTGTACTTAGAATATTTTTCTTCCATTCCTTAACCTTGCACAAGGAAACTTAAACATACATCAAATACATATTGATGTATATCATTGACTAGGATGAATCTTCTCCAAATCTTGTATATACTTCTATTGTACCCAACACGGTTAAATCGGTTAACCATGCGGTGGTTCATTCTTCCTCTCAGATACGAGCTACTCAACTGAGTGGCGGACTCGAATTCCTATCCGTCCAGACCGCACGCTAAATGCTAAGCCAGAGGCGATAACCTGTTCCTTCTTTTCGGCAGAAGGTGGCGGACGAGGTCGTCAGTCCGCCTAAGGGAGGTGGACTCGCTCCTCCCACCATGTTGGATCCCTAGTTTGATTTGGGCTAGGTTCACTAAGTTAGGATATGACCCAACATGTATTGATCAGGGTCATGGTTGTGTCCTAGAGTCTAGGTTAAGTCCTTTGAGTCAACAGTACATATGACCAGCCTCCAACACTGCCAGAGACTCAAGACTTAGAGAATTCAAGACTTAGAAAAAGGAGTTCTACGTTCGTCGATCTCTGGTCGACGAAAGTCGAGCTCAGCTAGACGAACTCAGGGACAATTCTCTGAGCTTACGTCGACGAACTTAGTTCTCAGCTCGACGAAATCTGGACAAAGTAATAACTCCTCTAAATCAAACATCAGTCGACGAACTAAGAACATGAGCTAGAAGAACTCTGTTCTCTGGTCGAAAAATTCTGGATAAGGTGATTCAACACTCCACATTTGAAAATATTCTAAGTCCAGACTACAGACTCAGCTCAACGACCTTGGACCCTAACTGGACTAACTCTGTTCTCAGGGCTCAGGTCGACAATCTTGGATCTCAGCTCGACGAACAGCCATTCTAAACTCGATGAACTGTGGACTCAGGTCGACGAATCCAGTCTTGGCAATTTCCCTCTTTTGTCCTTATTACGTGGCAATAATTCCTGAGTAATTAGTGCTCTAATATTCTCTGATTATTACCGTTAGACAAGAGCATTAATTATGGTGTTCATCAGAATTATTGCCTGTCATTTTTATAAGGGGCAGTTGGGGAAACAAATCAATGCCAAAAATATTCCAAGGCCATCAGCATTAATTGCAGAAGGAATTTTAAAATTCAAATGGACATTCACGTCGGAAATATAAAAACAAAGATTATTATTTCCTGGATAGAGAATCACAAAAGACAGACATCTCTCTTCTGTGAGCCATACAGAATTTCTTGAGATTGAAAATCGATCAGTCAGAATCAACAGTGACTAGACAAGAAGAAGAACAATTCAGAAGAAGAATAACAACTATCCAAATCAAGTGTCTTCTTCTGTCATACTCTCAGGAACTCTCTGAAGGACAACAATACTGCATCTGGAAAAATAGTTCCTGAAGTTCTTCTTGTCAAAACTGAAAGCTTGAAGGCCTATCACCCTACAGCAAAGCTTCCATCATCCTAAACAAGAAACATCTCAGGGGGAGCTTTTGCTACCATCAAATCCAAAAGTCTTCTTAGTTGTTTAAATTGAGAAAGAGAAGACACAATCATTCTCTCACCCCCTTTATAAAAAGGGTTGTCATCTCCCTTCAAAAGTGAGTCCTGGTTACAAGTCTCCTGATCAAAAGACTTGAGGTTTGGTTTTTGATCACCTGATCAAAAGCTCATTGGTGTCAAGCACCTTATCCAAACTCTGAGTGGATTCCTACCAGGGTGGTAGAAGAGTGGATGTACCCAGGATTGGGAACCACTATAAATTCTTGTGTTGTCTGGTTTCCCCTTTTTCTTTTTATTCTTGTTGTTGCTATGATATTTAGGTCTTGTTGTGTTATTTAGTTTTTCCTGTGATTTTTTTATTTCATTTGGTATTCTGTGATACAGTATCAGAGTTTAGGAGTATTTCTTATAATTCAGAAAAAGTTTTAAATATACCCACATACTCTATTCACCCCCCCACTAGAGTATATCAGATCTAATCCTAACTTTCAATTGGTATCAGAGGAGGTTCTTTTGGTTGTACAAGCTAACCCTTGAACCAAAGATCCTAAGTTAGATCTTTTTCTTTTATCATTACTAGATTTATACATACAGCATGGCACAGAACAAAGAATATGCAAGCACCAGACCTCCAGTGTGTAACTTGTCCAAGTTCACAATCTGGAAGGCAAGAATTAGGCTTTACATGAACTCTATTGATGAAGATATATTTAATTTTATCTTAACAGGACCACCAGCTCCAGTGGCTTCAACCTCAACTATATCAACTACCTGAGTGTTGTTCCACCCCCTAGATGGACAGATGCACGGAAGAAGGCTAAGATAGCTCATGCCAAAGCCATGAATATACTGGCTCAAACTATGTCTTACGAAATATTTCAAAAGGTTGCTGAGTGTCAATCAGCCAAGGAGATTTGGGATTCCCTGAACCAAATGGTGGTTGGATCAGTAGATGAGAGGAAAGACAGAAGGTCAAATCTCATCACTCAGTATGAGAACTTCAAGAAGGATGAAGCAGAAACCGTAGAAGTAATGTACAATAGACTTAGCTCAATCATCAGTGATCTAAGGATTCTAGATAAAGAATTCACTTTAACTGAAGTGAATGACAAGATCTTAATGTGCTTTCCCAGCACATGGGACTCAAGAATCTGGCCCATCAGAGAAGCCAGAAGCATAACAGAGATTTCAACAGAATCTCTCCTAGGAAAATTAATGTCCTATGAGCAGCTGATCAAAGAAAGGGAAGCAGCAGCTGAAGTGAAGAGTCCTACACCAACTAGGAAGGAGCACAACATAGATTTCAAAGCTACAGAAGACTCTGAAGTCATTTCAGTAAATGAAGAGTTGATGAGTCTCTTTGCCAAGAGATTCTTCAAGATGGCTAGAAAGGATTTCAGAAGTAAACCTTCTAAATATGAAGGTAAGCCAAGGTATGACAAAACACCCTTTAAAGAAGTAGTGTATTTTGGCTGCAGGAAACCTGGGCACTTCATTTCTGAGTGTCCAGAAGCTTATAAGAAGGACATAAGAAAGGAGAAGGACTCAAGGAAGAGTCACTACAACAAGCCTTCCTCAAGCAAGCAAAAGAGGAAAGACAAAGGCTTTGTTGCTGATACATGGAGTTATACTGAAGAAGAATCTACATCCTCCATCTCCAGTGAGGATGAAGAAGAACAGAAATCAAAGGAAGTACTCCTCATAGATATTGATGCAGGCAGTAGCAGATCTGATTCAAATGAATCAGATAATGAAGAATCTCTATCAGCTAAAGATCAGGTAATAGCTTCTTATAATTTTGAGTCAGATGAATTTAAGTTTGAATTTAAAAATTTATGCATAGACTAAATAAGCTCTGAGAAGGAAATCAAACTTCTCAGAGAAAAGTTAAACACCCTAGACAACATCACTGCAGAAAATGAAAAATTAACCAATGAACTAATGTCTGCTAATAAACAAATATCTTTTCTAAAAACTGAACTAAGGCAAAACTATTAGAAGAATCACTAAATGGAAGAATTTTACAATTATTAGATATCACTAGTACTGTAAATGCTAGGACCAATAATAGCAAACTAGGACTAGGTGCCTCCTCTAGTGATCCACCCCTGGTTAAGAAAAAAAATCTTTCTAGACCAGTAAACTTCATATCTGACAAGGGAAAGAAAAATACTGAACAGGTAAATAATGTTAATAAGATTCTTGAACAAATTGAAAACAAGAATAAACTCAATATCCAGAAGAATAACAAAAATAACTATGTTCAGCAGTTATCGTCGAACTCAGATCGACGATATATGAACAGATAATCAAACTCAGAACGACTATCTTTGAATGCAAACATCAGTTATAAACATTCTTCGATCTTTGATCGACGATACCAGTATGATTCGTCGACCAGAGATCAACGACTTTGGTACTTCAAGAATGAATACCCTCATTCTTCGAGTAGAGATCAACGATCTCATCTAACATCGTCGAGCTCAGGTTGATGATCCAACCAGAGATCGTCGAACCCAGATCTTAATAACATAAACTTAAATTCTAATAACAACTTTAATCCCTTCACTCAATGGATAATTCCACCTAGGAGATACCATCCTAAAGGATATAAAGATCAACCTGAATGCTCTTACATCTCCAGTTATAGTTAGGTAAATCAACAAGGACCCAAGGTTACCTGCGTCAAGAAAAACTAACTGTCTTGTTTGCAGATGAAGACTTTTCCAACATACAATCAACATTGGTATCTAGATAGTGGTTACTCCAAGCATATGACAGGCAGCAAGAACAATCTGATTGATTACAAGTCAAAGCAAGGACAAAAGGACATCTTTTGTTACTCCAATTGTGGCAAAACAGAAGGCTACGACAAAGTCAGAATTGGAGCAGTAACTTTCAAAAGAGTTGCATATGTAAGTGGACTTAAGCATAACCTCATCTTTATAAGCCAACTATGTGATGAAGGTTATCGGGTATCATTCAACTCTAGTTCCTGTATTATTACTTCAAAAGAAAACCAACCTGTTTTAATTGGAAGTAGACAAGGAAACATATACGTAGTAAATTTTCATTCTGTTACTTAAGACATATGCTTGCTCAATATAGTTAGTAGTCAAAATGACTTATGACATAAAATATTAGGACATATAAATCTTAAAAACATTGTTAGGCTATCTAAGGACAACCTTGTTAGAGGTTTATCTTCTGCCCCTACAAGAAGGAAGGCCTCTACAGGGCTTGTCAACTAGGCAATCAAACTAAATGTAGCTTCAAATCCATTAATAAGAGTGATTCACTTAGGATATTGTACTTGCTACATATGGACCTTTTTTGCCCTATGGCTGTACAATGCCTAGGAGTGAAATCTTATACCTTAGTGGTTGTAGATGAATTTTCCAGGTTGACTTGTGTATTCTTTCTTAGATCTAAGTCAGATACCTTCAAGGTTCTGAAAGTATTTAGTGTCAACTAAATCCACCTATGGGGGGGGGGGGAATAGGTGTCGTGCAGTCCTTTGCAGAATTAAATTTACCTGCACAAATTAACAAATACAGCACAAAAAATACACAAAGAATTATAGTGGTTCCCCGATTTGGGTACGTCCACTTTCCCCCTTCGACCTATCTCCCACCAAGGGACGACTCAGTGACTTCTCCAAACGGATTGAAATCCAATCCTTACACTACGGAAGGAACCCTTCCAAAAAAGGAGTCACAACTCCACCACTACGGGTTGCACGCAACCCCAACTAGGAATAAAGATTCTTTTACAACAAATCAACATTGAATGTAAAAGAAAATACAAACAGAGCTTTTGGAGATTCTGAGGTCCTTCTTCGTTCGTTGAAGCTATCTAGAAAGTTACGAAGAGTCCACAACCGGATTTCTCTCGTGGAGAGGATCTTGTCAAGATCGGCGGAGGAAATTAAATATGGCAGCGATGCTTTGTAGATCAAAATTTATTGACGAAACAAGCTAGGTCTACAAACGATCTCAGTCAGATCAATCGTCCCCACTGATTCAGAATGGAGAACAAGTCTCGTTCTACGAATCGGAAGACAAGAGATCTCAAGAGAGATATGTGAGACGCTCTGCTTGCCTCGGTACTATCGTCGGAAGATCAAAGATGATCGGAGATTATCGGCGACGACTTCCTGGCAAGCGGCGACAAGCGATCGCCGGTTTCAGCGATCGGCTAGGTCATGCTCAGCCTCCTTTTTTATTTCCGAGAATGGATTACCGTAGAAGTTCAAAATACATGAGTATATATACCATAGGCCAACCCTAAAGACCGTTGTGGGACCCACAAGGAAAAGCCCTAGCCCCGGCCGAAACAGCGCACGACATCTTTGTTCGGTTCAGCAAATGAAGAAAATTGCCAAAGGGAAAATCGGCGGGAATCGTTGGTGATTCCCGTCGATGTCGGCGGGAATCACTTACGATTCCCGTCGATTTTTCCTTCGCACTTACGATTCCCGTCGATTTTTCCTTCGCAGAATTTCTGTTGGAAAACTGTCACCCGGAGGAAGTCGGCGGGAATGTAGACTGATTCTCGTCGAATCGGCGGGAATCACTAACGATTCCCGTCGAAGTCGGCGAGAATCACTTAGTGATTCCCGTCGATTTTGACTTAGATGAATTTCCTCTTCCTTTCTTTGATGACTTGGTCTTTGAACCATCTTTTCTCCTTCTTCTGCTCTTGATCAGCCTAAATCATGTGCTTAAAAATAAGTACACTCCAATAGAGAGAGCACACGTGATTCAACACACTGATCTACTCAACGAGGGATTATGTTGCGCAGACCCGTGTATATTAACCCACTGCACCCTGACATTGGCGTGTACTTAGCATGGAATAGCTGCAAACACAACTTGATGGAAGAACGTCAAATACATTATCAATTCAGCTTAGCTTGTTCAGGGGCTTCTTCAAATCAGCTCCATTATGGATACAATACACAACAATCTCCCCCTATTTGAAGAAGCCTAAACCCTACAAGCTAAGGTGAATAGAACAGATGGGAATGAAAATCATAAAATGAAAAATTCAGTTGAGAGTGAAATTCATTACCATTTTCCTGAGAGCATACTTAACATTGGCAGCCACCTTAGCCTTAGCCGAGAGGGTAATCTCCCCCTTTTCGGCTTCTGCAAATTTGGGACTTTACTTGGAGCATAATGCTCCCCCTCAGTTCTTGAATCCGTGCCAAATATTTTGTTCCTCGACGATGCTCCCCCTTGATCCAAGAGCCTTGAGCCCTTTAGTATTCAATCTTCATAGTTCAGCATGCCGAGTTCAGTTTTGAAGAGACTGAACTTGGCCTCGTCTAGGGGCTTTGTGAAGATATCTGCAATCTACTTATCTGTGGGGACATAGCAGAGAGAGATATCTTTGTTTTCCACATGCTCCCGAATGAAGTGGTAGCACACTTCAATATGTTCTGTTCTACTATGCGACATAGGATTGTTCGCAATTGCTATAACGCTCGAGGAGTCGCAATACATCGTAACTTATCTGAACAGCAAGTCATAATCTTCGAGTTGATTTCTGATCCATAAAAGTTGTGCGCAACAGCTGCCTGCTTAGATTTACTCAGATTCAACCGTGGAGGTTGCAACACAGTTCTGCTTTTTACTGTTCCATGAAATAAGCCTTCTTTCGAGGAATTGGCACATCCCGTAAATACTTTTCCTATCATCCCTGCTTCCTGCAAAGTCAGCATCCCTGTGAGTTCTGAGACCATCACGAGGATCTCCTATGATCTAATCTCTGGGATGATCGCTCACGTGTCGGAGCTCTAAGAGTCTGGCATCTGGAGCTCTAACAGCTTCTCGGGCTCCTCCCTCTTCTGGGAGATTTTCTCCATCTTGATCGTCATCTTCTCTAATTGGTGTTGAGGTGGAGACATCTACGTACTTGGGAGTTTCATCTTTAGCAGTCTCATCGAGACTTAACTATTAAAGCCTTGCACATGAAGAACTCTGTAGTAATCATTATATCTATTCCCATATTCCTTGTTCCAGAGCAAGCCTGGAACATCTCTTGTCTAGGTCCCATCATGTTCATGGGTACCTAGAATATCCTGCAAAAAAAGAATTACCTTACCTTAGGAACCCTATATGTATTGGGTCTTAGGTTCTTGTCAGCATAAAATACAGCATGCCTTCCTACAGAATTTCTGTCAGGAAGGCTATCTCTTGCCAAAGGATGTGGACATACCCTTGCCCTTAGCACAGAAGGATTGTGCCAACAATCTATGGCAAAGTGACCCACTCTGCCACAACACCAACATTTATGAATATTGTACCTCCTTTTCTGATCAGATCTATTAACGGAGTTGGTCTTGACCCTAGGTCTGAAGGAGGCAAAGCATGATCTGTTCTCAGATTTACCCTTTCCACCGAGACACGAGGGGGGTCTGATGGTGAACATGTGGTGAGTGTCAGGAGGCCTGGTGGGTGGTGCTTTATTTTCAGCCAGCACACATCTGGGGGCCCCAGTGATGCTTGCTACATGTTTGCCAATGCCCTTTTCCTTTGTCTTAGGGTGGGAAGATGTTCTGTGAGAGCTGGTTCCTGCAATGTCATGAAGTGTGGGAGCTAAGGCCATAAATACAAACAGTTCCTGATGAGCCGTGTGTATTTTCTCAGGGGTAGCCATAACAGCACTTGCACTATGGGTGTTTCCACATGAGGGCCGATCATTCTTGTAGTGACCATAGTTGTTCTTATTGTCATACCTGAAGGAATGATGTGTGTCGTTCCTACTCGGTGTGGGGGGTCTGAAAACAGTTTCCCCATTTCTCCATGATTTTATAATTCGTGAGATTCACTCATTTTCTCCCTTTCTCTTAATAGCATCTACCTTGGAAAAATTAGATACTATTCTCTTCTCGATCTCTAGGGAAAACTCTAGATCCGAGATCTTTGAGTCCTTCACCTTGATGGATTCTAATTGGAGGTCCATCATGGTCCTCAACTGAGCAATTTCCATAGCTTGTTTCTCAACAAGCAAGTTTCTCTCCTGAAGGGCTCTTCGAAGGGAATCAAGAGTTTCAATCTGTTGATTGATGCTGTCAATATCCCTTGCATCAACTGATAGACAATCCTCCGAACTTCTCCTGTCTTCAGGAGATAAATGGGGAACGGAGCAAGAAGAGGAAGATACCTGATCCTGATTGTGCTGATAAGGATTAGAGTTATGGTCTGTAGAGACTGATGTTTTAGCTTCATCACAACTGCATTCCTCAATCTCTTCTTCAGTCTCTGATAGAGAAACGGGAGCCCTGATATTGACAGGTTGTTCTTGACTTTTATCTTCAGAGATGAGGACCGCCACATATGCTTCATCTTCTTGCTGGCATTCATTCTAGGTAGTCTTCTTTCCCACCATGAGGTCAGAGATTGTTTCCCACACGGACTTTGCAGTCTTACACTTATCCAATCTTGTAAGAGATGATCCTGACAAAATATCAGAGATGATCTGTCGTACCAGCTTGTACAAGTTGAATAGTGAGAGCTCAGTTTCAGACATCTCCGCAGGGCTCTTAGAGATTTGGATATCTTTTCCAGAGTCAAAAGCCTTCATGGGAATGAAGGGACCCTCTTCCACAATGAATAGAGAACGGGGGTCAATGGTTTCCAGATGAAACTGAACTCTCATTTTCCAGATGTGATAATACTCTTTTGTGCAGGCAGGAAGTCTCAAGGGAGAGACATCAGTGTATAGCTCCATGCTTGAGTCTTGTTTTTTTCTTGACACTAGATACAGGATCTTACTCAAGGTGTTAACCTTATTGATGAGCAACCTCCCTCTGATACCACTTGAAAGTATCTAGTGTCGACTAAATCCACCTATGGGGGGGGGGGAATAGGTGTCGTGCAGTCTTTTGCGGAATTAAATTTACTTGCACAAATTAACAAACACAGCACAAAAAATACACAAAGAATTATAGTGGTTCCCTGATTTGGGTACATCCACTTTCCCCCTTCGACCTATCTCCCACCAAGGGATGACTCGGTCACTTCTCTAAACGGATTGAAATCCAATCCTCACACTACGGAAGTAACCCTTCCAATAAAGGAGTCACAACTCCACCACCACGGGTTGCACCCAACCCTTACAACTTGAAATAAAGATTCCTTTACAACAAATCAAAATTGAATGTAAAAGAAAATACAAACAGAGCTTTTGGAGATTCCGATGTCCTTCTTCATTCGTTAAAGCTTTCTAAAAAGTTACGAAGAGTCCACAACCAGATTTCTCTCTTGGAGAGGATCTTGTCAAGATCGGAGGCGGCAAGTAAATGCGATGACGATTCTTTGTAGATCCAAACTTCTTGACGAAACAAGCTAGGTCTACCAACGATCTCAGTCGGATCAATCATCTCCACCGATTCGGAATGGAGAACATGTCTCGTTCTATGAATCGGAAGACAAGAGATCTCAAGAGAGATATGTGAGACGCTCTGCTTGCCTCGGTACTGTCGTCGGAAGATCAAAGATGATCGGAGATTATCGGCGACGACTTCCTAGCGAGCGGCGACAAGCGATCGGCGGTTTCCTCGATCGGCTAGGTCACGCTCGGCCTCCTTTTTGATTTTTGAGAATGGATTACCGTAAAAGTTCAAAATACACGAGTATATATACCAGAGGCCAACCCTAAAGACCGTTGTGGGACCCACAAGGAGAAGCCCTAGCCTCGGCCGAAATAGCGCACGACATCTTGGTTCGGTTCAGCGAATGAAGAAAATTGCCTAAGGCAAAATCTGCGAGAATTGTTGGTGATTCCCGTCGATGTCGACGGGAATCACTCATGATTCCCGTCGATTCTGCCTTGGCAGAATTCCTGTTGGAAAACTGTCAGCCGGAGGAAGTCGGCGGGAATGCAGACTAATTCTCGTCGAATCGGCGAGAATCACTGACGATTCCCGTTGAAGTCGGCGAGAATCACTTAGTGATTCCCGTCGATTTTGACTTAGATGAATTTCCTCTTCCTTCCATTGATGACTTGGTCTTTGACCCATGTTTTCTCCTTCTTCTACTCTTGATCTGCCCTAACCCTGTGCTTGAAAATAAGAACACTCCAATAGAGAGAGCACACATGATTCAATACACTGATCTACTCAACGAGGGATTACGTTTCACAGACCCGTGCATATTGACCCACTGTACCCTGACATTGGCGTGTACTTCGTATGGAATAGATGCAAGCACAACTTGATGGAAGAACGTCAAATACATTGTCAATTCAGCTTAGCTTGTTCAGGGGATTCTTCAAATCAGGTTCATTGTAGATACAATACCCAACAGGTTCTTACAGATTTTCTCAGGGCCATACAAATTGAGTATTCTACTCATGCTGCATTGATCAGAAGTGATCATTGTATAGAGTTTGATTCTCTTCTTATGCATGAGTTCTGTGAGAAGGAAGGTATCAGGCACTGTTTCTCACCTCCTAGAACTCCTCAACAAAATGAGGTAGTTGAAAGGAAAAATAGAACACTCATTAAAGTTGCAGGCACATTACTTGTAGATGTTTACATGCCCCTATCCTACTGGGCAGAGGCAGTGAGCACAACAAACTATGTCTTAAACAGAAGTTTGATACACAAACTAAAGCATAAGACTCCCTATGAAATTCTCAAAGGGAAGAAACCAATAATCAACTATTTTAAAGTTTTTGGTTGTGTATGTTATATTCATAATAATGATAAAAAGCACATTAGAAAATTTGATGCAAAGGCTGCAGTGGGAATTTTTTTAGGATATTCCCAAATCAGCAAACTTATAGGGTATTTAATAAATCCACATTGAAAATAGAGGAATCTATGCATGTTACATTTGATGAGGCTAATATGTTTTATAAGGAGAAAGAGATTTCTACCAAAGACTCCTTGCAGGTACACAACTTATGTGAGGAATTGTATGGCTTACACTTTCCCTCCAAAGTTGTATCTCATCCTTCTCAACAAGTCAGTGAAGAATGTGTGATGAAGAAACTGTGGAAATAACTGAACTTCCTACAACAACAGAGGCTATTCCACAAGAGGAATTCCTTCAAAATGTTGTGGCTGAACCAACTCCACCTACTAATCTTGTCACACTAAGGGATCACCCCAGATCCCAAGTGATTGGAGACATAACAGCAGGTGTACAGACAAGGCATCAACTCAACCAAGACTTGATGCATACCTGTTTCCTCTCTCAAATTGAGCCTCAATCCATAACTGATGTAGAGCAAGATCCCCACTGGATCAATACAATGCAAGAAGAGCTCAATTAGTTTGAGAGATGCAGAGTTTGGGTTTTGGTTCAAAGACCAAAAGACTACCCAGTCATTGGAACCAAATGGGTATTTAGAAATAAGTTTGATGTCCAAGGTGTGATTTTGAGGAACAAGGCTAGGCTTGTTTCTCAAGGATATAGGCAAGAGGAAGGAATTGACTATGATAAACTTTTGCTCCAGTTGCCAAGCTAGATGCTATAAGGATATTTTTGGCTTATGCTGCATGCAAAAAGTTCAAAGTTTATCAAATGGATGTGAAGAGTGTTTTCTTAAATGGGGAACTTAAAGAAGAAGTTTCTGTTGAACAACCTCCAGGTTTTGTTTCTCCAACTCATCCCTCTCATGTATTTAAATTTCATAAAGCTTTATATTATTTAAAGCAAGCTCCAAGAGCTTGGTATGAGACCTTAGGAAGCTTTCTCTTAGAGCATGGTTCTTCAAGAGGCATAGTAGATAGGACTTTATTCACTAAAATTCATCACGATAAAATTTTGTTAGTACAAATTTATGTAGATGACATAATATTTGAGTCTACTGATCCCAAATTATGCAAGAGATTCTCTGATCTAATGCATTCTAAATTTGAGATGAGTAGCATGGGTGAGCTATCCTACTTCCTTGGTCTCCAAGTGAAACAGCTTCCTAGATGGCATCGTCATTTCCCAGACTAAATAAGCTAAAGAGCTTATCAAGAAGTTTGGGATGGCTGATGCCTCAGCAAAGAAAACACCCATGGCTACAAATGCTGTAATAGACTCTGATGCACAAGGGAAACCTGTGGATCAGAAACTATATAGGGGCATTGTTGGGTCCCTACTATACCTTACAGCAAGCAGACCTGATATCATGTTTGCCACATGCCTTTGTGCTAGGTTCCAGGTGAACCCTAAAGAATCTCGTCTAGTTTTTCTAAAAAGAATTTTGAGATATATAAAGGGTTTTCCTAGTCTAGGTCTCTAGTATCCCACTGAGTCAGAGTTTAAGTTAACTTGATACTCAGATGCTGACTTTTTTTGGATATAGAGTGGACAGAAAGAGTACCTCAGGAAATTGCTAATTCCTTGGTATGAGATTAGTGTCCTGGTTCTACAAGAAACAATCATCTGTGTCCACATCAACTACTACAACAGAATACATTACAGCTGACAGTTGTTGTTCCCAGATGTTGTGGATTCAGAATCAACTCCTAGATTATGGGTTCAACTTAAATAATTCAACTCTATTATGTAATAACACAAGTGCTATAGCCATAGCACAAAATCAAGTGCATCACAGTTGGACTAAGCATATAGACATTAGGCATCATTTCATTAGAGAGTGTGTAGACAAAAACAAAATCAAACTTGTCTATATCTACACTGATTTACAAAGAGCTGATATTTTCACCAAACCCCTGGATGAAAGAAATCACTTGTTCTTTATAAATCAGCTTGGAATGATCAATGGAGAAGACCTAGTTTAGTTTCTGTCAGCACTCGAAGAACTTTTCAAATTTCGTAGAACGGAGGTCGACGAACTACGAAAGGTTCTTGAGATTTTCATCGACCTGAGATCGACGAACTCTCTGTGGTAAGTGATCTTCGTCGACCTGCGATCGATGAACTTACTTTAGAAAACTTTCGTCGACCAGAGATCGACGAAATGTCGTCAACCCTTTAGACTGAGATCGACGAACTGTTTAACTCTAAATTATTTCGTCGACCTCATAACAAAGATATTTTTATTTCTCGTGGACCGGATTCTGTCGTTTCATATTCCGGAAAACCTTATATTTTGGTTTTCTTCGACCTCCTTCCCGCGCTTTCATTTCCCTTTGTACTTGATCTTCATTTTTTTTCTTGTACGTGCATTCATGGCGATTCCAGCAGGCGCTCTTGCGACAATGAGGTTTTATACCAGATTCGATGTCGATTTCGACTCCTTCCAGCACTCCGATCCAGTGTTCCTCTACATTCTACAACTGATGGAAGAGCAGCAATTGAAAAATCTACTGTCCATTAGAATCAAATTACCCAGCACGGAAATAAGAGAATGGGTCTATACTGCGTCTACAACCGAGGACAAAACAATGACCGAAACAATAGCGGGTACTGCCATCTCTCTCACTCCCGCTGTACTAACTGAAATCTTTAGATTAGAGAATGGAGAAGAAGAATTAAAAATTGATAATGAGAAATATGACATGATGTTGAGTCTGATTGGTTACTCTGGAGATAACCAAAATAAACTGGTGAAGAAGCACCTATCTGCGGATTTCAAGTTTCTCGCAGATATTATTGGGAAAGTCTTGCTGGGCAAGCACACTGCACACGATTATATAACCAGGCATCAATTTCCAGTTATGTGTGCAGTGGTTAACAAGAGGCAGTTAAACTGGGCACAGATCATATTTGATCTCGTAAAGAAAAGGAACAGTAAAAAGGAATTAAACTTTGGAAGGATCATAGGGATCTTGACAGAAAAGGCTGTTGAATCACTGGTCTCCCAGACCAAATTCATCAATGTCATCAAAAGGATCACATTTGCCTTGTTTGGAAGGTTGGAGAGGCCAATCACAAAGCCCTCTAAGACTTCATCCTCTGCCACCCAAGCTTCTGAAAGTACAAGGGTTGTTCCAACCACTTCCCACCCTTCTGAAGAGATTCCATCCAACATTATTCCATCCAACATTACTCCAGCCACTCCTCAATCTCCATCTCTCCAACCTTCATCTCTGGCAGCAACACAACACACCCCAGCTTTAACTCATGTTCCAGTCTCTACTCCCCTACCTTCATTATCCCCAATTCCTCAATCTCCAACACATATTTCCTCCTCTACACCTTCCCCCCAAAAAGATACACCAATGCCAACACCACCTCAATCCCCTCTTCCATCTCATCTTTCTGATATCCCCCACATCAACCTCTCCTCATTCCCATCCTTCCACTTATTATCATCTCCACTGCACACTCCCTCTCCTCAACATGACTCCCCCCTAGAAACTCCCATTTCACCTCCACTTATCACCCCCTCAGCAACTGAAATCTCCACTAACCCAACTACTTCCCCACAATCCACTTCTATAACTCTGGATCCATCTCTTGTCACCCCACTCATTACTCTCCTTACACCCCTACTCAAATCCCTTAAAGCAGAGGCCATTTCTCCTCTAGCTTCCTTCATATCCTCTCTTGCTGCATAGATTTCTGCTCTCACCACTGCTCCCTCTTCAGTTGGGGGCCTTGCTTCAGTATCTACTGAAACTAGGCAGGGGGAGATACTTGATGATGAAGAAGCAGTAGTAGTTTAAGCAGAAGCAGGAACATATATCACAATGACAGATACTCACGAGATCACTCTGCCAGCAGAAGTAGTAGTAGCAACAGCATCAACAACAAAAGTATAGGAAGCAGGAACAGATATTACAATGTCAAATACTAAAGAGATCACTCTGTCAGAGATTCTGCCAGGAAAGTTTTACTTCATTAGATCCAAAGTGCATCTAGCAGCTTTACTAAGAATATTTGGGTCATACATTTATTTCTGCCTTTCCCCAAGTCCATCATCTAAAGCAATAGTGTGCTATACCTCTCCTGCTAGCTTAGAGGTGTTAGACACTATAAAGAAAAGTTTGATAGCTCCTCCAGAAAATGAGTCTGATTATCAGAGATCTAGCCCTCCTTGGCCATCCTATATCATGGATGATAGCCCTCTCCCCAATCTGGATGACATAGTAGCTCAAGACATTGCCATGGAAACTGAAGTAGCTCATGCTGAAGTTGTCCCCACTCCAGTCAATAAAGAAATCTCCAAGGATACAATAAGCCAAATTGATGCTATATATGACAATCCTCAGTCTGATGATGATGATTATTCTGATAAGGATCAAAAGAGGAAGAAAATATCTAAGAAAAGGAAGGCTCTTCCTCCTCCTTCTCCCAAGCCTGGAAATACAAATGACACTCCCTACTACATTTTACAAAACATAATTCCATACAAAGGGATGTCAGCCTGGATGTGGCTTTCAAAGAATGAACAAAATATCAGAAAGAAAAGCATAAGATACTCTCCTCCCCTAGCTCATAGATACAGAAAGGACCCCCCCTCATCCTCCTCTTGCTGTTGGTGCTTCAGGAACAACTCCTCAAAGTTCAAATGATCCTTCCAAGTCTACATCCTTCACAAAAACTTATCAAAGGCAAGGAAGGCCATCTAGATATCAATAACATGGAAGCAGTCAGCAAAGAAGTACGGGTGATAAAGAGCAGAAAAAGGAAGTAATCCATTAGAAGCCAGAGTTCTCTGCTCCCCAACAACAAGCTGAACAAAGAAGACATTCAGAATTACACAAACCTAAAAGAAAATATAGTGAAGCTGCACCTCCAAAATCACTATACACTTAGAGTAATGAAAGCCAGAAGGCAACAAACTTTCAAGCACAGTCAACTCAATTCAGGCGTGCATCTCTACTACCCTCTAAAGATGATCAAACATCTGTCAGTCAGGATGTTGATCCAAATTTCAGGATGGCTAGGCTTTAAGAATTGATTGGTCTATCACAGATAAAGAAGGCCAGAGAAGAAGGAGAAGATCCATCAAAGTATACAACTATGTCATCATATAGAGAAAAATAACTAGATAAGCTTCAAGTCAGTAAGAAGGTATTTAATTCTGCAGAGTATATGGTTAGACACCAAGAGGCTGTAGTTCCCAGAACTTCCACCCAGACTGTGATTGGAGCAGCAGATCTATACATATCAAAGAAAAAGCTACCAATCCCAACAGGAAAATCATTTTCACTCAGCCTGGGGATAAAAGGAAAGAAGAAAAGACAAGGGAAAAGAAACAGTAAAACTAGAACCTGAACTGCTATTTCGTATATTTATGATAAACTGTGTTTTCCCTTTACAAAGCTGACTATGTAAATAAATCTGCTGCATTTACTGTTAAATTTTCTGCCAGATATATATTATGTTCTTGCTTTGTAATTTTTTTTTGTATTGAGTCTGTTATTAGTGACCTCACCAAAATAGGGGGAGATTGTTGGATCCCTAGTTGGATTTTGGCTAGGTTCACTAAGTTAGGATATGACCCAACATGTATAGATCAGGGTCATAGTTGTGTCCTAGAGTGTAGGTCAAGTCCTTTGAGTCAACAGTAAAAAGGACCAGCCTCCAACACTGACAGAGACTCAAGACTTAGAGAATTCAAGACTTAGAAAAAGGAGTTCTACATTCGTCGATCTCCGGTCGACGAAAGTCGAACTCAGCTAGATGAACTCAGGGATAATTCTCTGAGCTCAGGTCGACGAACATAGTTCTTAGCTCGACGAACTCTGGACAAAGTAATAACTCCTCTAAGTCAAACCTCAGTCGACGAACTAAGAACATCAGCTAGAAGAACTCTGTTCTCTGGTCGACAAATTCTGGATAAGGTGATTCAACACTCAAACATTTGAAAATAGTCTAAGTCAAGACTGCTGACTCAGCTCGACGATCTTGGACCCCAACTGGACTAACTCTGTTCTCAGGTCTCAGGTCGACAATCTTGGATCTCAGCTCGACGAACAACCATTCTCAGCTCGACGAACTGTGGACTAAGGTCGACGAATCCAGTCTTGGCAATTTCCCTCTTTTGTCCTTATTACATGGCAATAATTCCTGAGTAATTAGTGCTCTAATATTCTCTGAATATTACCGTTAGACAAGGGCATTAATTATGGTATTCATCAGAATTATTGTCTGCCGTTTTTATAAGGGACAGTTGGGGAAACAAATCAATGCCAAAAATATTCCAAGGCCGTCAACATTAATTGCAGAAGGAATTTCAAAATTCAAATGGACATTCACATTGGAAATATAAAAAAAGAGATTATAATTTCCTGGATAGAGAATCACAACAGACAGACAACTCTCTTCTATGAGACATACAGAATTTCTTGAGATTGAAAATCGATCAATCAAGAATCAACAGCGGCTAGACAAGAAGAAGAACAATTCTTAAGAAGAACAACAACCATCCAAATCAAGTGTCTTCTTTTGTCATACTCTCAGGAACCCTCTGAAGGACAACAATACTGCATCTGTCAAAATAGTTCCTGAAGTTCTTCTTGTCAAAACTGAAAGCTTGAAGGCCTATCACCATGCAGCAAAGCTTCCATCATCCTGAACAAGCAACATCTCAGGGAGAGCATTTGCTACCATCAAATCCACAAGTCTTCTCAATCTTTTAAATTGAGAAAGAGAAGACACAATCATTCTCTCAACCCCACTGTAAAAAGGGTTGTCATCTCCCTTCAAAAGTGATTCTTGGTTGCAAGTCTCCTGATCAAAAGACTTGAGGTTTGGTTATTGAGAACCTGATCAAAAGCTCATAGGTGTCAGTAACCTGATCAAAACTCTGAGTGGATTCCTACCAGGGTGGTAGAAGAGTGGACATACCCAGGTTGGGGAACCACTATAAATTCTTATGTTATCTAGTTGCCCCTTTTTCTTTTTGTTCTTGTTGTGGCTGTGATATTTAGGTCTTGCTGTGTTATTTAGTTTTTCCTCTGATTTCTTTTATTTCATTTGGTATTCTGTGATACAGTATCTGAGTTTAGGAGTATTTCTTATAATTCAGAAAAAATTTTAAATATACCCACATACTATATTCACCCCCCCCCCTCTAGAGTATATCAGATCATACCCTAAATTTCACACCAGCTCTCCAGCCCGCACATCCAGACAGCAATCAGCCCTCCTGTCTGCCAGCTGTAGGCGGACTTGATTGCAGTCTGCCAGGTCGCCAACCCTTGTCCCCAAACAAAGGATGTCACTAGTCAACAGTGCTCTTTCGAATAGGCAAGACCTGGACTCTTCAGTCCGCCAGGTCGGTAGTCCTTGTCACCGAGCAATGGCGAAAAGCCTCCAGCAGGAGGTGGCCTGCTCAACTTGTCCGCCGCGAGTTAGGCGGGCTCGTTGCGAAGTCCGCTAAAGTTTCCCCAGCTCGGCAGCCAAATCGCTCCTCTCCGCAGCGGGCTGGGCACACTTGTTCTGCAGTCTGCCAGCTAGCCCTCCAGCTTCCCGGTGTCCGCTTCTACCCAGCAGCGGGCAAACTCCTCCTCAGCTCGCACAGCCCAACGCGAGCTCGCTCAGCAGCAAGGGTGGACTCGACGAAGTCCTCCAATAGCAGCAGCCATCTCCAGCTCCAAGTCCCTAACCGAGCGGCCTGGCGCGGACTTTACGGACTCAGCATTTGTACTTTCACAGCTCACCGCCTCACCGGGGGTGACGTTACCAAGACCGTTACCTCCTCGGGCCTATCAATAGGTCCCCATACCTCTCATTCGAGAGGATGAGACTACGCGGCAGAGGCGTCAAGATCCCGATATCAGTCCCTACAGACTCGATTTCCCAGTCCGCGCGACCTGCCCTACAGTTTCTTATCCCAGCTTGATCAAGCAGTCTGCTCGGCTTAGCCCAGCTAGCTTCCTGATTAGCAAACTGCGCGGTCTGCCGACCTCTCTTGTCAGTCCGTGCGGCCTCTGGCAATCTCCTCTCCTTAGCCGCTAGCTTCCCACCCTTGTACCTTTCATTTTTCTACTTTTCTTGTAAAGGGGTGGCGTCAAGCTGTAACTTCAATTCTAATCAATGGAAAGCTCATCGCAAGAGAGGCATTCAGGCCGCGACGGGAGAAGTCTGGTGTTGCTGTTTCTAGCAGCCCTCTCTTCTGTTTTTCTCTCTCGGTCTAACCATCAGAGCCCATCCGCCAAAGTAACGTCTGCTCGACAACTCCTGATCAAGCTTCTTCACTGCTCGAGCAAGCTTCTCCCTTGATCCATCAAACCTCTCCTCTATCCCCGCAACCCCCTTATTCACCTAGCTTGTGAGATCGAACAACCCGTTAACTGGGCGTTGTCGCATTTTGCGCATCAACAGTTAACACACAGCCTTCATATCTCGATCAGACAGTGAAATCAGTGGTTACTCATGTCAGACCGTCAACCAGCCGAGAGCCTTGCTCCAAGTTCCAGTGAGGATTCTCTTTAGGAGGCCTTGGAGCAATCTTGCAGAGAAACTGCACAACAGTTTCAAGCGATCAACCGTAATCTAGCTGTTATCGCTCAACGTTTGGAAACACAATCTTCAGCAGCACCTGCTCCTCCAATCAATATAGCACCAACATTCGAGACTCCTCAAGTCTACCCACCAGCCTATTCGCCGGTCTATCCTCCACTTTACACTCCAACCTTTCCGCAAGGGCCTGCAGCCCCTTTGCGGTCTCAGAATGATAAATTTGCATCTCATCAGAACTTCTTCCGAGAAGCTGCCCGAGGAAGTCCGTCAAGATTCCTAAATTTTAAGGGAAGTTATCCCTACTCTTCAGCTCCTGCCTTTACTCCTTCCACATCAACTTTTCCCTTCTATCCTCCATCTCCTTGTGCGGCTGCAAATTATGCTCCTTTTTTTCTTATGTTGTAGGAGAGCAAGAAGAGCAGTCACAATTTTTTAGAGAATGTTCGGTATGAACCGACTCCAGTTAACATCAGAGAGCCACGGTTGCCCATTTACACTGGAGAGACTGATCCAGTCAAACATCTTCAAGCCTTTGAATCAGCCGTATCTCTCAAGACTCTTTCAAATGCTACTAAATGCAAACTTTTTGTGACGACCTTTGATGGTCAAGTGAGGGATTGGTTCTATGGACAACGTCCTCAGTCAATCTCTTCCTTTGCTGATTTGTGAAGTGAGTTTTCGCTCAGATTTTTTACTTCTACAAAGATGAAGGGCGGTCCAGAAGCCCACTTTGAGATCAAGCAGCGAGAGACCGAGACTTGTTCTCATTTTGTGGATCGTTTCATGAAAGAAATCATAGACATCAAGATCGTCGATCAAGAAATGTATCGAGTGGCTCTTATTCACAGTCTGCGTGAAGGACCACTCAAGTTTGAGGCTAACGCCCGAGCACCAATGAATTATCAAGAGTTGATTTGTTTAGCCAACACATACATCCATGGTGAGAAGAGCAACCCCAGCTTTGTCTCCAGGCTTGTAACAGAGAGAAATCCACCTTAAAAGCAGCCTCTGAGGTCTCCTCGGAAAGATTTTCCATCCCACTCTAGGAAAATAAAGAAGTTCCAGCATCATCATCGACACCCCTTCCCAGGCCAGGATCGTGCCCACAAATAATTGCTATTGCTACCAGCCCCATCTCTTTAAATAGCTTCTATGCATCAGTCACAAGATGATGACTTATCATGCTCTGGACTCGATGAGCCCATGCTAGAAGCCTGCCAGATCATGAAGTATAAGGCAAATTCCAAAAAGCCTTACCAGTCGGCGAATCATAGATCAAGGGATTTTGATCCGTTCTGTGAATTCCAAAGAGAGAAAGGTCATTTAAATGAAGAATGCAAGGCCCTTCGACGGTTGGTGGAAAGATTGCTTGTCGAGGGCAAGATAAACGACCTGGTCAAGAAAATTGATTCTTCGAAGCCTTCCAAATCCAAGGGCAAGGAGGTTGCTAAAGTTTAGATGAAGTGTGTGGTGATAGAGGATGCAGACCGTCATGAGCCTATCGATGTTCAGTATGAGTGCATCGATGTCATTGACGAAGGTGCCCTTGGAAGACTATTCTAAGGCAAAGTGGGCATATTTATTACATCATCAGTTATGACCAATCGCAGCTCCCCAAAGTCCGCAAAGCTGTTCGCAATCTGGGCCGGTTATATTTTCCATTAAACTTTTCAGACATTATTTCTCTAAAACACTTCTAAGTGTTTTTTATTTTAATCTCAATAAAGCTTACGTCAGAGATCTCATACTGACACAGTTCCTTTTTGTAATGCTTCTCCTCCATATTTTTCTCTTTGCCAAAGAGATCACTAAACCAATGAGATATCGCCAAGTCTTGTTGTTCCCTCTGTGGATTGTCCTCCGGCGTAAGACCACAACGACCACATATAGTGAGGAGTTTTTCGCATATGTGCAGTGGGAGCCATTCAATTTATGATGGGGAACTTTAGACTTCGGATCCCGGCCGGGGTCTAGCGCAGTGTGTGTGCAGAGGGGAGGCAGCATGTGATAGTTCTATCGTGCCTCGTTAAGGGATACGTTACAGTTATGATGATCTTTGCGTGACAAGCAATGGCAATCAAGTGTAGCCTTGTCTCTTCGATCCTCTCACAACTGTAACAGCCGAACACTCGTTGGTACTCTCGATTCGTGCCTTCGCATGGCCCATAATTCCGCTGATCAATTCGCAGACAAGCAATAAGCCACTTGGCGCAACTAGTCTGATTGATCATCGATGTTTGTAACCTGAGGCAAGAGAGCAGTGTATCAGTCGATTCCTCTATAGGAATTTCCTTGCTTGTGCTTGTTTATCTTCTATGACCTTCAAGGGAGCGCAGCTAGCCCTCCTTTGTCCTTTCTACCTTCTTGCAGGTTGGTAGGTTAAATTCAACCTATTCCAAGGATTGGCCATATCTTTTTGTCTTATGATCATCTTATATGCGCTGCCTGCATAAAGTTCTATCAGATGGTTATCCATAAGCTCTCTTATCAGATGCTAGCAACACGAATCATTTAATCAAAGTATCTGGTTCTCCTTGATTGATAAGTCATGTTGTTATAAGTCTAAATTAAGATGGTTTCATCTTGCTGATCTGGATTTCATGTATAAAACATCATACTTGATCACGCGAGACAATCATTATCACGGTTTGATCTTTATTGAGTTAATAGCAGAGTTTGTCAGGTATCTCTTCTGCTATCAAATTATATCTTATCATATCAACGATCAACATTCGCAGGTTCCATCCAGGTAGTTGTGACTTAGTTTTCTTTCTTCTATATTTGCCACTTACTCTTCTTTTGCAGAGATTTGCAGATATTAGCAAGTTCCCTTTAGGTACTTGCAACTTACTTTTCTATCATATCTGCGGCTTACTCTTCTTTTGCATAGATTGGCAGATATTAGCAAGTTTTCTTCAGGTATTTGCACCTTACTTTTCTATCATATCTGCTACTCACTCTTCTTTTGTAGAGATTAGCAGATATTAGCAAGTTCTCTTCGGGTACTTGCAATTTACTTTTCTATCATATCTACTACTCACTCCTCTTTTGCAGAGATTATAGATATTTACAAGTTCCCTTCAGTTACTTGCAACATACTTTTGTATCATATCTACAGCTTACTCTTGCCTTTGCAGAGATTAATAGTTATTTTCAAGTTCCATCCAGGTAGTTGCATTTTAATTTCATTTCATATCTACTGCTCACTCTTCCCTTTGCAGTAATTAGCCGATATTTGCAAGTTCTATCCAGGTACTTGCAACTTAGTGTTTACGCGCTACTAAACTAAATTGACTACTCAAGTACCAAAGGTCCTTTTTTATAGTATAGGAAGAGCTTCAGGCACGTCTGTGACGATTTTCACTCAGAGCAAAATTGGTCCCGAGGTAAGGAAGAACCAGTTACGCAAAAAGATGCATACAGCCAGACAGAAGTGCTCCTGTCACCGGGTTTTCACCCGTAATATACACACGAAAGACGTGTAAGATCATCCATACTTGCTGACCGCTGATGAACTGATCGAACCAAAGAATATCATACTTGTGATTTACTCTTCTTTTTGTAGAAGTTAACAGGTGCATGCAAGCCTCCTTCAGGTACTTGCAAGTTATCATTCTTCTATGCTTTTCTCTCATCGCTGTTTTGTAGTGCCCATTAGGAGACATTAATGTCTTCTTCGTTTTGCAAAAGCAACCCAGGTACGCATAAGATGTACCTATTTCCGCCTATGTTTATTCTTTCCTTCATAGGAAAAAGGCAGGCATTAGCAAATTTTTTCTGAGGAGAGGCATCAAGTTCCATCTCTCCTTATCCTTTTCCTTTTCTCGTGGGAAGGATCATGATTTTCGTGGGTCTTCTACTTTTTTGAAGTTTTCTTCAGAACTTGAAAAAGTGCGGGGATTATGTTAACCCCAAAATCGGCAATCCCTCCCAAGGTAGCCAGCTCGCAAGTCGCGGCCTGCCCCAGGAGGTTGTGGCCTGCCAGCCTTTCCTTCTAAGGGTGGGTGGAATGACTTCTCAGTCCGTGTTGCTAGGGCTTTCTCCCCGATCTGACCGCTCAGATTGCTCAGTAGCTGCTCGTTCTACAGGGGGTGCGGACTGCTTCCTCAATCTTCTCCTGCAGGCTGCGCGGTTGATCGGTTAACCGTGCGATGGTTCATTCTTCCGCTCAAGTGCGAGCAACTCAACTGAGTGGCAGACTCGAATTCCTATCTGTCCAGAACGCACACTAAATGCTCAGCTAGAGGCGGCGACCTGCTCCTTCTATTCAACAGAAGGTGGCGGACTCAGTCGTTAGTCCGCCTAAGGGAGGCGGATTCGCTCCTCCCACCAGATCTCTAGCCCGTACATTAAGACGGCGACCAGCCCTCCTGTCCCCCAGCTGTAGGCGGACTCGATTTCAGTCTGCCAGGTCGTGAACCCTCGTCCCCAAAAAAAGGATTCCACCAGTCAATAGTGGCTCTCGCCAAAAAGCGCGACCTGGACTCTTCAGTCCGCTAGGTCGGCAGTACTTGTCGCCGAGCAATGACGACAAGCCTCCAGCAGGAGGCGGCCTGCTCAACCTTTTCGTCGCGAGTTAGGAGGGCTCGTTGCGCAGTCAACTAGACTTACCCCAGCTCGGCAGCCAAATCTCTCCACCTCTCCGAAGCAGGCTGGGCGGACTCGTTCTGCAGTCCGCTAGCTAGCCCTCCAGCTTCCCGGTGTCCGCTTCTACCTAGCAGCGGGCAAACTCCTCCTCAGCTCGCACAGCCCAACGCGAGCTCGCTCAGCAAAAGGGGTGGACTCGTCCCAGTTCGCCAACAGAAACAGCCATCTCCAGCTCCAAGTCCCTAACCACGCGGCCTTGTGTGGACTCCGCGGACTCAGTATTTGTACTCACACAGCTCACCGCCTCATCGGGGGTGACGTTACCAAGGCTGTTACCTCCTCGGGCCTATAAATAGGCCCCTATACCTCTTATTCAAGAGGATGAGATGACGCGGCAGAGGCATCAAAATCCCGACATCAGTCCCTGATGACTCGGTTTCCCAGTCCGCACGACCTGCCCTCCAGTTTCTTATCCGAGCTTGATCAAGTAGTCCGCCTGGCTTAGCCCAGCGAGCTGCCTGATTAGCTAACCGCGCGGTCTGCCGACCTCTCTGGTCTGTCCATGCAGCCTCTGGCATTCTCCTCTCCTTAACCGCCAGCTTCCGCCCTTGTACCCTTCATTTTTTTTGCTTTCCTTGTAAAGGGGTGGCCTCAAGCTGTAACTTCAATTCTAATCAATGGAAAGCCCGTCGCAAGAGAGGAATTCGGGCCGCGATGGGCGAAGTCTACTGTTGCTGCTGCTAGCGGCCCTCTCTTCTATTTTTCTCTCTCGGTCTAACCATCAGAGCCCATCCTCCAAAGTAACGTCTGCTCGAAAGATCCTTATCAAGCTTCTTCTCTGCTCGAGCAAGCTTCTACCTTGCTCCATCAAACCTCTCCTCTATCCCCATAACCCCCTTATTCACCTAGCTTGTGAGATCGAACAACCCGTTAACTGGGCGGTGTCGCATTTCACGCATCAACACTTGGTAGTTATTATTGTAGGCGAATTCTATCATATAGAGATAGTCCTCCCACCACTTACTGAAATCTAAGGCGCCGCACATGTAAAAGATATCTTTCATCATTATATTTACCCTCTCGATCTGACCATTCATCTGAGGATGAAAGGGCGTGTAGAATTTCAGCTTAGTACCTAATAGTTGATGAATAATCTTCCAGTCATTTGACGTGAAATGCCCATATCAGTCACTAACGATACTACGGGCACACCATGCAATCCTACGATATATTCAACATAAAGTTTGGCCCACTTTTCCATTGAATTTTCCCTCCGATTTGGAATGAAGTGTGATACCTTTGTCAACCAGTCCACGATCACCCAAATGACATCGTTTCCACATTACGATGTCAGCAAACCATGCACAAAATCCATAGATCTGTCATCAAATTTCCACTCCGGTATTGATAAAGACTTCAGGAAACCACCAGGTTTTTGACATTCAGCCTTTACTAGGGAACAAGTATGACACTTCGCCACATAATGAACCATGTCCTTCTTCAACCCCGACCACCAAAATAGCTTTCTCATATCCTTGAACATCTTTGTGCTCCCCAGATGGATTGAATAATTTGTAATGTGTTCCTTGTATAACAATTCCTCTCGTAATTTGCCCATAGTTGGGATGCACAACCAACTATCCTTCCATAAAAGACCGTCGTCAATAGAGAACAAGGAATTTGACCAATCCCTAGACACTTCCAAAAAGCTTTTCATTCTGCCATCCAGCCCAAATGCTTGATGAATCCTGTCTGCGAGGTCGTATTGCACCTCCGTACAATTTAAGCATGCATCCATGCTTGTCCTCCCATCAATACAAGACATGTCCAAAGTCTCCAACTCACGAATCAGATGTATATCTTGAATCTGCAACCAATTTGCTCGTGTTGGAGCCTTGCGGCTTACCGTATCCGTGACTACATTTTCCTTCCTAGGAGTGTAATGAATATCGAAGTTGTAGTCCCCTAGGAACACCATCCACCTTCATTGTCGCATATTAAAATCCTTTTGATTCAATAAATAATTTAAGCTCTTATGGTCCGTAAAGATGTCGACCTTCATGCCATATAAATAATGCCGCAACAACTTAAGAGCGAATATCACGACCGCCAATTCTAAGTCGTTAACTGGATAATTCCTCTCATGCAATTTCAGTTGGTATGAGCCATAGGCTATAACCTTTCCAAACTATAGAAGAATTTGGTCCCGCATACCTAGCCTTCTTCCTCCACCTTCCTTGACCAGACTTTGCTGAACTCGACACTTTAAACTCTGGCTTCCTCACCGCCAAGTCATTCTTACGCTGCATGTGCTTTATATCTTGCTCTAGGTATCAAGCTGTATTGACCAATGTCAGAAAACCCAATGTCATCAGACCTGAGAGAAACTACCTCAGATCGTCGTGCAGTCCTTCGTATAACTGATTGGTCTTCCACTCCTTGTCTGCAGACCTAAAGCCTGCATTTCGCCCAACCTTATAAACTCATGCAAGTAGTCATCCACAGAACTCTCACCCTGAGTTAACCTCTAGGAATGATTTTCCATTACAATCCGCTGTGCAGATGGAAGATACCTTGCTAGAAAAAACCTAAAGAACTCCTCTATCAAGTTCTCAATCATCTGCCTACCCGTAAATTGGTATAACTCAAACTCATCCCACCATAGCCTCGCCTCTCCATCTAACATGAAGTTAGTTATAGTGATTTTATGCCACTCCTCCATTTCCGTTGTCATTATGGTTCTCTTAATGCAAGAGAGCCAATCTTCGGCTTGTGTTGGGGTTCCAGTACCCGCAAATATAGGAGGGTTGAAACTCATCACCTAGTTCAACTGCTTTTTTGTTGCTCACCTTGCGACCACTGGCTCCACAACCACTTGTCTCACTGCCACAGGTTCAACTATGCCAACCGGATCTTGGGCCCGCCCATGGGTAGGAGGCTTTACATTTCCTCCTGGATGCGCATTGATTAGTGCGAACACGATTTCAAGTTTTAGCAGTAGGAGGATGTGCATGCACCTTAGCTAGTGCACTACTCTCCGTAGAGTGCTAGGGTTCAGACTGCCTCACACCGCTTGTAGTCACCTATAATCATGAAAAACATAATTAATCAACCATTAATATTGCAGAAAGCAATTATAGGAACACGCAGGTTCCTCAAACTTGTGTATTTTTATTCCTAAGTTGACATTCATACATTCTTTCATATTGTAACGGTTGCGCACATACACGTGCTAACCACCCCTAAAAAGAATTCGACCAAGAATTCGACTAAGGAAGACCAACACCAGAAGCTAATACCAAATTATAACACCTCCATCCGTCATAAAGAATATAATAGAAGGTCCGATCGGGGAGCCACACCATATTCCACGGACAGTCAGTCGAGTTACGCATTGATTCCAAGATATACACGTCTCCTAACTCAGAGTTACATTATAGCGGAAGCTTTTAGGTAATAGAACCCAATACTAGGAATGTCCACTATCAAATTATAGGAATGATATATAAAATACACAAAGTATTTTGTCCTTAAGGCCTTACAAATTGTTTTCTCATGCAAAGTATATTACATATATCAGAACATAGGCCGACCACACATGAACAGTAAAAGCTTCGCCTTTGGTCCTTCGAGGACCGACATATCTCAAAGGGGCTTCAGCCCGCTACTTGTCGCCCCTCTCTCTAGCACCTGCACAGGTACAACCGACCAAAAGGTGGCAAAACAAGGCAATGCTCAGCATTAGCTGACCAAATTATAACAACCCCACCCCTCGCTCGGGGCAGTGGTGCTCCTTCCATGCAAACAAGTAACCTGGAAATATCTTTATATGTGCAATTTAAGTACCATTCATCACAAATGTTGGCACACACGACCACACGTCCTGTGCACTCAGGGCACATTTTCGGTGTTCTTGACTTTCCCAGGCCCCCAACCATCCTCAATCCCAAACCAATGGTCAAGTTCGATGATTTGGACTTTCCCAGGGCCACCGCCATCCTCAGTCCTAGACCGATCGTAACACTTGAAAATTCCAGTCCTTTAGGCCCGCTGCCTAAGAATCTAACTATGCTAACAATGAAAGAGAATTCCATAGGCAATCTAGTAGAAGAACCACAAAGCGCAAGTACAGTTCGGCTATGTCCTATTGCTCAAACTACAATGCCAATACCGAAAGCCAAATCAATCAAGGTGGATGACATGACGCGGGTAAGCCTCCCATTTACCGTATCAAACATGCATAATGCCGTTATGTTTTAAGGCTGTCACTCGCGACCACAGTAGTTGGGCACTCTTGGCTCAATAACTCAATAATTTAAGGCTGGCACTCACGACCACCATTGTTGGGACATCAAAGCTCGCAGCTCAAAATATTGGCCCCTAGTCTCCAAGAGATAGGAGTCACAAACATACTTCTCTAGGATCTACCGCAAGCGGTAACATTACCGCCACGTGGCAGGGGACAGAACACAATTTCTTCCCCAAATTTGGGTGTTTTCCAGAGATCACTCTAGTACTCTCACTACAGCAACCCACACACCCCATGACTCCGTAAACTACATGTTCAACCATGGAGTCTTCTCCGACATGGAAACAAAAGATATATAACACCCCAAATCCCAAATCTGAGTTTACGCTTGGCAACACGGCCTGGGACACGGGCGTTTCTTACTCCATATACTCAATTAGGTATCGAGTAGGACTCGAGTGGGTCTCGAGTGTGTCTCGAGTGAGGCACACGGCCTGGCACAAGGGCGTGTCCAAGGCCATGTCCTTCACTGTGTTGTCGCGAGTACTCGACCAAATGCAGTTGATGATCTTCGAGAGGCGATACGGCCACGGACATGGGCATTTCCCAAACTGTGTCCTGCTCGGGTGGGTAACCGGGTTGTATCGGGTGAGGAACATGGCCTGGATCCGAGGCGTGTTTTGTTGGAGTTACCATGGTGATCTAGAAGTGGTCAAATATGTAATCTCACTGCCAACGCGATATGAGCCTGCAGGGTCGCACATAAGAGCATGTGGAGAATTTGGAAGATTGACTGTGTTGGTAAGGGTTACTAATCACCACACAGAATGGGGTCGGGCAAACGTTACCAAAGGATTTTCGTCGAGAGTCGTCGATTATGACTCACCGACTAAGGCAAAGTCATCGAGAGTCGACGGGAGTCGTCGAGTATGACTCTCCGACTAAGGCAAACTCGTCGAGAGTCGACGGGGGTCGTCGAGTATAGCTCCCCGACTAAGGCAAAGTCGTCGAGAATCAATCTGTTTGATTCTCGCCGAATCTGGCTGTTGGATTCTCGCCGAATCTATCTGCTGATTCTCGCCGAATCTAGCTGTTGGATTCTCGCCAAATCTGTCTCCTGATTCTCTCCCAATCTCTCTGTTGGATTCTTGCCGAATCTGTCTGCTGATTCTCGCCGAATTTGTCTTCTGATTCCCTCCGACTGATTCTCGCCGAACCTATGCTTATTCTCGGCGAATGATTCTGAAACCCTATTTTGGGTGGTCTGCGGATAGCGATACTCTCAGGTCTTTTTATGTCTTTGGTATAAATTGAGACTTAGGGTTTTGGGAAATGGATCGGCCTTTTTCTCCTGTGGCCGAATCGACCCGACGGAAGAGTTCCGCCGATTCCGCCGACGAAAGTGTTCCGCCGACAGAAGAGTTCCTCTTCCGCTGATCGTTCGCTCTGCCAACCTCCTCCTCTCCGGCGACAGTCGCCGGTATGTCTATTCCTAGCGCAGACCTAACAGTCTGTGGAAGTGCAAGGTGCGGTTGATCTCCTTCCTGATCTTTCGTGCGACGAGGCTCGGTGTTCTCCTGCTCGTGTGGATTTCTGCAGAGACGTAGATGTTATTCTGCGTAGAACTCGCCACCGACAAGGACTCAAAGCTTGGAGCATCTCTGTTGAGTTTTGATTCAACACCGAAAAGGTAACTTTTACCTAGTTGTTTGTTAACTTCTTGATTCAACATTCATGGCCCGATCCCAATCTCTTTGGGTTGTTCTTGATTTTTATTACTTCTGCTGCGTGCACAAGTGTTGTGCCATCCTCATAGAGAAACCCAACTGTGGTATCATAGGGAGGTTTCGGCCATGATTGTTGTTTTGGAAGTTAGGCTATTCCAGTGCGTGTAAACCTAGGGATTTTGAAGTGTTCTAAATGTCTAGATTTAATCCTGGATCATCAATTGTTGATGGTTTTTCCAAGGGAAATCGGTGGGCCCATAACCCACAGGTTAGGGGCTTTACCCCTTGGAACCCCGCCAGGAACGTCTGGGATTTCGTGGTAATTTCTTATTGTTAGAAATTGTTGTCTCCTTAGCAGTAACTGTCCCTCGAGTGGTTAATAAACCTGTGTATTGTTTTGGATTTTGAATCCAACAAGTAGAGACGAGATTGTCTACTGCTTTAAGTCGAGTTGCCTTTGCCTTTGTCCAATGCATGTAAATCTGAAAATTTGGAAGAGTCCGGATGTTCAGATTTAGCCCTTCCTTCTATCAAATGTTGATAGTGCCATATTGTGCACATAAGGGATGCATGTGGATTTTAGAAGTGTTTTTCTTTGGATGTGCACGTTGATCAAATGTTGATCATGGTTAATTGTTAGCCTATTATCAAAAATCCCTTCATCAAATATTAAGTGTTCAGATGCCTTCCGATGGATGACACTCTTCCTGCATCGATCGATGAAGTGTGGGTTTGCCAAAGCAAGGTGCATTAATCTATCTTGGTAAGTGTGCGAGAGGATAATTGTGATATCCCACTGTCGACATCGGGTCTAACTTAACTAGGTGACCTCAAAGGTTGAGTGCCTAGAGGCATAGGGTTGGCATGCACCATATGATCGATGCGAATAAGGAGTTATTCACCAACCATACAAGAATTGCATAAGGATGCAATTGGCAAGCGTTGCCTACCTAAATAACCATATCGTGAGAGAAAAGCCAAAGCTTACTCATTGTGTTGGTGAAATACGGATCTTGTCCGCTAAGACATTAGCTCGCTTGAACTCTCCGAATTGATAGTGAGGGAAATCATTTCGAATAAAATAGTGGGAGTTTTAATTGAAGTCCAAATTAAAAAATAAATTGTATTTTGAAATTTTGGTACTGATATTATTCGGCATGAATTCTTGTAGAATTCCATGGCAAGTCGTTAAAACTCCACTCTGTATCTGAGAGCCATCCTTAAGAAGGATAAGCTCAGTGGGACTAACTACATGGACTAGTACAGGAACCTGAGAATTGTTCTCAGGCAAGAGCGAAAGTTCTATATCTTGGAAGAAGAAGCCCCCGAGGTGCCGACCGGGAATTCTTCCCGTGCTGATAAGGATACTTATAAGAAGTATACTGATGACGCCTTAGACGTCGAATGCCTTATGCTTGCCACAATGAACTCTGAGCTTTAGAAGCAACATGAGAACATAGGGTGCAAGGAGATTGACGAGCATCTCAAGAAAATGTTTCAAGGGCAGGCTCGTCAAGAGAGGTTCGATGTCACAAAAGCGTTATTTCAGTGCAAGATGGGAGTTCGAGACTCAGTAGGGACTCAGATACTCAAGATGATTGGGTATATAGAGAATCTTGAAAGGCTGGGTTTTCCTCTAGGTAAAGAGTTTTCCACAGATCCGATCCTGCAATCGTTGACGGACAGTTATGAGCAGTTTGTCTTGAAATACAACATGAATGAAATAGACAAGACACTGCCCGAGCTCCTAGGCATGTTAAGAACTGCTGAGATCAATATGAAGAAGGCCAAGCCTGCCAGCCCCATACTGATGGTGCATAAGGGCAAGGGCAAGGACAAGGGCTCTAAGAAGACGAAGGTGGGACCTAAGTCATATCTTGAGCCCAAGTCTTCTGCACTGAAGAAAAAGAAGAGCACGGTGAAGGAAGGGAAATGCCACCACTGTGGCAAGGCTGGTCATTGGAGGAGGAACTGTCCTTCTTACATTGAGGGTCTGCAGAAAATGAAGGGAGGTATGACTTCCGTTTCAAATATTTATGTTATAGAGATAAACCTTTCTGCTCCTTCAACTTGGGTACTGGATACCGGATGTGGTTTACACATTTGTACAAATGTGCAGGAACTGGAAAGGAGAAGATTGCTGAGTAAAGGGGAGGTGGACCTGCGTGTCGGCAATGGAGCAAGAGTTGTTGTTGTAGCCATAGGGGTTTACCGTCTTTCTTTGCCCAGTGGGCTTATAATAGAATTTGATAATTGTTATTTTGTTCCGGCCTTAACTAGAAACATTATATCTATTTCATGCTTGGACATGATTGGATTTTCTTCTATAATTAAGAACAACTGTTATTCTATATTTAAGAATGATGTTTGTTATGCTGTAGCCCAATTGTTTAATGGTCTTTATGTTTTGAACTTGGACCATCTGATCTATAATGTAGAAAATAATAAAAGACTAAGAATAAATGTCTCAAACCCTACATATCTCTGGCATTGTCGTTTGGGCAATATAAACGAGAAGCGTATATCTGAGCTCCATAAAGATGGACTTTTACACTCATTTGATTATGAATCATTTGAGCGAGGCGAATCTTGTTTGTTAGGCAAGATGACTAAAACCCCTTTCACTGGTTATACTGAGAGGGCGGAGGATCTCTTGGGTGTTGTACATAGTGATGTATGCGGACCCATGAGCTCCATGGCTAGAGGTGGATATTTCTACTTCATTACATTTACTGATGATTTCAGTAGATACGGATATGTGTATCTTATGAAGTGCAAATCTGAGACCTTTGAAAAGTTCAAAGAGTTCAAGAATGAAGTAGAAAACCAGTTGGGGAAAAGGGTTAAAGCACTCCAATCTGATCGAGGTGGCGAATACCTGAGTCATGAGTTCCGTGATCGTCTAAAAGTGCGTGGTATTGTATCACATCTCACTCCACCTAGAACACCAAAACAAAATGGTGTGTTTGAAAGGAGAAATCGTACTCTGTTAGAAATGGTACGTTCGATGATGAGTCATTCGAACTTGCCAGTTTCCTTTTGGGGTTTTGCTTTAGAGACTACTGCAATGACACTGAATCGCGCTCCAACGAAAACGATTATGAAGACACCATATGAGATATGGACTGGGAAGCGTCCTAGTATGTCGTTCATTAAAATTTCGGGCTGTGAGGCATACGTGTGACGTCAATTGCCTGACAAGCTGGAACCCAAATCGGATAAATGTTATCTGGTGGGATATCCTAAGGAAACGAAAGGATATTACTTTTACCTACCGTCCGAGGGCAAAGTGTTTGTCGCAAGGACTGGCGTCTTCTTGGAGAGAGACTTCTTATAAAGAAAGACTGAAAAGGTAGAACTTGAAGAAGTTCAAGAACCACAAGTAGTGAATGAATCGGAATTGGATTCTGAGACAGGACTACAAGATGTTGTAGCTAGAGAACCTGCTCAAGAAACACAAGTCCTACGTAGATCTGGTAGACCTAGATTTGAGCCTGAGAGATATGGATTTCTCATGTCTCAAATAGGTAATGTGTTGCTTATGGATTATGATGATGAACCAGCAACCTACCAAGAGGCTATGAATGGACCGGACTCCGACAAATGGCTTGAGGCTATGAAATCCGAAATGGACTCCATGTATGCAAACCAAGTTTGGAACTTGGTGGAACCACCTGAAGGGGTACGACCCATAGGGTGTAAATGGGTCTTCAAGAAGAAGACCGACATTGATGGGAATGTACAGACATTCAAAGGGCGACTGGTGGCTAAGGGTTTCAAGCAAATTCATGGTATTGACTATGGTGAGACCTTTTCCCTTGTTGCCATGATAAAGTCCATAAGGATATTGCTTGCTATTGCTGCGTATTATGACTACGAGATCTGGCAGATGGATGTCAAAACTGCTTTCCTTAATGGAAACTTCCTTGAGGAAGGGTACATGAGACCACCCGAGGGTTTTGTATCCCCAAATGAAGCCACTAAAATATGCAAGCTGAATAGGTCCATCTATGGACTGAAGCAGGCCTCTCGAAGTTTGAATCTTCGTTTTGATGAGAAAATCAAAGAGTTTTGTTTCATCACGAATCAAGATGAGCCTTGTGGTTACAAGCGAATTAGTGGGAGCATTGTTGTCTTCCCGATATTGTATGTAGATGACATACTATTGATTAGGAATGACATTCCTACCCTGAAAGTTGTTAAGAACAACCTAGGGAACTGCTTTTCTATGAAGGACTTGGGTGAAGCGACTTACATACTCGGTATTAAGATCTTTAGAGATAGATCGAAGAAGTTGCTGGGTTTGACCAAGAGTACATACATTGAGAAGGTGTTGAAGCAGTTCAACATGCTTGAGTATAAGAAAGGATTTTTACCCATATATCATGGTCTGAATCTCCTTAAGGACCAGTGTCCAAAATCTTGTGAAGATAAGGACCCCATGAAGTTGATTCCATATGCTTCGGCAATTGGATCAATCATGTATGCAATGTTATGTACTCGACCTGATGTCTCCTTTACTTTGAGCATGACTAGAAGGTATCAGTCAGACCCCGATGAGTGCCACTGGATTGTAGTCAAGAATATCCTGAAGAACTTGAGAGGGACAAAGGATGTGTTCTTGGTGTATGGTGGAGAGGAAGAGATCATTGTAAATGGTTACACGGATGCTAGCTTCCAAACTGATAGGGACGACTCAAAGTCTTAGTCAGGTTTTGTGTTTTGCCTTAATGGAGGAGTTGTGAGCTGGAAGAGTTCCAAGCAAGAGACAGTTGCTGATTCTATAACAGAGGCCGAGTATATTGCTGCAGCTAACGCAACGAAAGAGGCTGTATGGATCAAAAATTCATCGGCGAGCTTGATGTAGTTCCTAGCATTGTTGGTCCTGTAGTTCTCTACTGTGATAACAATGGTGCAATTGAACAATCTAAGGAACCTAGATCTCATCAGCGCTCCAAGCACATACTTCGGCGGCTCCATCTTATTCGTGAGATTGTCGAACGAGGAGATAGGAACATTTGCAGAGTGCTGACTGAGGAGAATATTGCGGATCCACTAACAAATCCTATCGCGCAGAGAAAGCATGATGGTCATACTAGATCAATGGGTATACGATACCTTAATGATCAACTCTAGTGAGAGTCTTGTGGGTTGCATGTAAACATATATTCTGTTGACTGTTTATTGTTTATTCATATGATGAATTATGTACCTAGATTTTTCTTTTACAATTAATGGTATGTTCTTTTATTATGGTTTCTCTATGCGATAGTTAAATGTTAACATAATAAATACCCTTAGAATGTTTACTTCCATAGGAAATCAAGTACGTGACTTGAATGTGAGAGCCTATGATTTATTTGAAGCTTCATTCTTAAAAGGTCCCTGGTCGTAGTATCATAATAGAAACTAAGGGTGATGATGATACATTAAGACTAACACGTGTGCTGACTGATGACCAGTTCTCATAGGTCATGATATTGTGATATCAAATCATCACGTGGGTACTTGTTAATGAACAAGTTGTACTGGACAGACCCAAACTGAGACTACTCTGTGGATTATTATCTAAACGTGTCACGATTAGGTCTCAATTGACAATGGTGTTGTTGTCCTTTGACCTGAAGTCACAATATTCATCAAGTGAGGAAGAGCGTGCTTTGATGCCATCTAAAGTCTTCCTTGAGAAAGGTTGATGATAAGGGTGGTTGTTGGACACGTTATAAAACATTTGGGCATTTTTGTGTGAGCAGATATGGGATTTGTCCTCTTATATGACAAGAGTTGCATCCATGGGCCCCTTGATGGAACTAGATTGAGAAATGCATGGTCATGCTTGGTTGAGTAAATATGTGATATTGGACTCACCATTCTCTGGAAGTCCGTTCTAGATCAAGAAACTTGGATTGAGCTATTATGAGGGTGACACGGTCCATGCCTCTAGTTCTTTCCGGATGTAAGGGACAAAGGGACAAAGACAATGATGGGACATTGTTCATAAGGCTTATGAGTTATGAACTCTTATTTCTTGGGTAGCAATGATGCATTGCTAGATGCCACGCATTGTTTATAAGGTTTTTGGTTTGATACTTTCAAGATCAAGTGGGAGACTGTTGGAGTTACCATGGTGATCTAGAAGTGGTCAAACATGTAATCTCACTGCCAACGCGATATGAGCCTGCAGGGTCGCACATAAGAGCATGTGGAGAAGTTGGAAGATTGACTGTGTTGGTAAGGGTTACATATCACAAAACAAAATGGGGTCGGGCAAACGTTGCCAAAGGATTTTCGTCGAGAGTCGTCGAGTATGACTTGCCGACTAAGGCAAAGTCATCGAGAGTCGATGGAAGTCGTCGAGTATGACTCGCCGACTAAGGCAAAGCCGTCGAGAGTCGACGGGGGTCGTCGAGTATGACTTGCCGACTAAGGCAAAGTCATCGAGAATCAATCTGTTGGATTCTCGCCGAATCTGGCTGTTGGATTCTCGCAGAATTTGTCTGCTGATTCTCACCAAATCTTGCTGTTTGATTCTCGCCGAATCTGTCTCCTGATTCTCGCCGAATCTGTCTGTTGGATTCTCGCAGAATCTGTCTGGTTATTCTCGCCGAATTTGTCTTCTTATTCCTGCCGACTGATTCTCGCCGAACCTGTGCTTATTCTCGGCGAATGATTCTGAAACCCAATTTTGGGTGGTCTGCGGATAGTGATACTCTCAGGTCTGCTTATGCCTTTGGTATAAATTGAGACTTAGGGTTTTGGGAAATGGATCTGCCTTTTTCTCACGTGGCTGAATCGACCCGACGGAAGAGTTCCGCCGATTCCGCCGACGGAAGTGTTCCGCCAACGGAAGAGTTCCGCTTCCGCCGATCATTCGCTCCGCCGACGTCCTTCTCTCCGGCGACAGTCGCCGGTGTTGCTATTCCTGGCGCAGACCTAGCAGTCCGTGGAAGTGCAAGGTGCGGTTTATATCCTTCCCGATCTTTTGTGCGACAAGGCTCGGTGTTCTCCTGCTCGTGTGGATTTCTGCAGAGACGTAGATGTTATTCTACATAGAACTCGCCACCGACAAGGACTCAAAGCTTGGAGCATCTCTGTTGAGTTTTGATTCAACACTGGAAAGATAACTTTTACATAGTTGTTTGTTAACTTCTTGATTCAACATTCATGGCCCGATCCAAATCTCTTTGGGTTGTTCTTGATTTTTATTACTTCCGTTGCATGCACAAGTGTTGTGCCATCCTCATAGAGAAACCCAACATGTTTTGGGTGACACAGTCGTGTAAAAGTTGACATGAGCGTATTGGGAACCCGAGTCCCTTTTGGGATTTGATGGTCCTGTGTCGATTGAGGGACACGCCCCTTAGTACGGGCGTGTACTTAGTGATACGGGTGTGTATAAGCCCATGTACTTGTCTGGATTGAGTCGATTCCTTTGCCACCTAAGGTACACGGTGTAAGACCCCAACCTCGGAGATGATCGCGTTCGGGCACCGTTTTGAGGGTCAAAACGGTGTCGGGTGGAAAAATGGTCAACATGAGTTTTGTTCGTCTCGACGAGATCTACAACTTTCATGTTGACCACTTTTCGATTTGAGGTCATCTCAGGGGCACACGGCCAGGCACACGGCCGTGTGCCTACCCGTGTTCAGTGGTCGAATGCGTTTTTGTGCAGTCTCGAGTCAGAGAAGGACACGGCCTGAGACACACGGCCGTGTCTCAAGCCGTGTGTGGGGCACACGGCCTCATACACGGCGTGTCAAGACCCGTGTCGATCGGCGAATGAGCTACACGGCCAGACACACGGCCGTGTGTCAAGCCGTGTTCGGCCCAGTTTTTGGGATTTCAGATCTAATCTCGATCGTTCGTTTCCTTGGCTTTGGATCCGACGGTGGGGGGCTGCTCCTGGGTGGTTATAGTCGGGAAATAGGGTTTAGAAACCCATTTTCCTTTGGCCATTCTCTCTCTAAGATTTTAGAGAGAAGGGAGAGCAAGGTGGAAGGAGGAGTTCAAGATCCGGCCGCCGGAGGAGCTTCGGAGCTCCGATTCTCGATCCGAGTCCGGATCCGCGAAGGCGAGGCCGATACGGTGCTTTCCATCCGAGTGGATCGTCATGGCGCCGAGGAAAAGCGAAAGGGTAACGATTCTCTTCTTGAGCATGTGAAGCTCTTCTTCCTTTGCATGGGAAAACCCCTCTCCCGCGAGTGTGCGGCGAGATCGTGGTATTCCTTGGGGTAGATAAGTAAAGTCCCCCTTGTTAGAGTCCGGAATCGTAGTACGGACATAGGCATGTTGTGTGAAGCCTACCCGGACGTGTGTTCCGGATCGGTGATGTTTTGTTATGCATATTTTAGCCGGAGAAGACTCCGAGCGTTGTGGTTGTTTTCGGGTTGCTATGCGGTAGAATGCATCAGGGAATCTTGGGGATTAACCCCGAGGTGCACCCGGAAATCTGGGCAGAAACGAAGTTCTGCCATCTCGGTGGCCTGGGTGCCAGCCGGGAACATAGCGGGGCTATGTATCATGTTTGATTGTGGCAGGGAGCCTTGGGGGTGAAACCCGAGGTGCACCCGAAAATCTTGGACGGAAATGTAGTTCTGTCATATCGGTGGCCTGGGAGCCAACCGGGTACTTAGCAGGGCTAAGTACCGTGTTTGATCGTTATTTGGGACTGGGGAAAGCTTAGTCCGCGCCAAAGGGCCAAATGGCAGTGGCGGAGTGAGCAACGGACTAGTAGCCCTCTACCCGCTCCACCTGCTCGGTTAAAGCGACCTAAAGTTTACGTGGGACTTACTGAGATTTGGAGATCGAGTCTAGGCTGCGGCTGAGAAGACTAAATGCTCACAAAGATTGCCATCCTGGGGGTGGTGGTGGAGTCGAGGACCGGACGGGGTTCGGACTGGCTTCGCCGAGTAAGTGCCCTGAGAGCACGGGGTGTACGGCCGTGAGAGCGTGCACCTATGTTGAGATGCTTGTTTGGCTGTGTTGCGTGTTTTGCTAACAAGTGCAGGGAAGAAGCTTTGCCGCCCCGGTTTGGGGGCGGAATCGTTATAATTTGGTCAGCATTGCTGACCGTTGCCTTTGTTTACCACCGTGCGGTGGGTTGTTGCTTGCAGGTGCTGCGGAGCCGAGAGGTAAATAGCGGGCTAAAGCCCAAGTTGCTGTGCTGGCCCCCGAAGGCCTTGTTTTGAGTGTTTTACCTCTTGTACTCATGTGTGGCCGGCCTGCGTGCCGAGGTTTGGAAGACACTATTTTGTTAAGTGAACATTGTAAGGCCTTAAGGCCAGTTCTCTTTTGTGTATGTACTCATTCCTGGGTTGTAGTGGACATTCATGCTTTGTGGCAGGGTTCTTATCTTTTTGCAACTTAATTAAATTTGCTTCCGCTAGGTGTTGTGTAGGACGCTCTGATTAGTTGTATGGTTTCAATGCGTAACCAACCGGTCTGTCCGTAGTATATGGCGTCGGGCCCCGGCCGGACCTTCTGCTATATGCTATCCGACGGATAGGGGTGTTACAAATTGGTATCAGACTACTGGTTTCGGTCAAGCTTAAATGAATTCGTGGACGAATTCACTTTAAGGGGTGGTGAGCACATGTATGTGCGTCATCGTTATAACATGAAAAGAACCCATGAATGTCCACTTAGGAATGAAAATACACATGTTTGGGGAACCTGCGTGTTCCTATAATTGCTTTTTGCAATTTTGTTCGGTCCCTTATTGGTGTTCTGTACGATTGTAGGTGTACGAGTGTGGCGCGTGGCAGTCTGAATGCACACTTTCTGGGAAAAGTACTGCACCCAGCGACGTGCCGGAGACCCCTACGTCTTTGGAAACCATAAGAAGGGTGGTTGAAGCGGTGTTCGCTGTGACCAATGCACATCATGGGAGTAATGTGCAACCATTTGTCCCTGAGGTGGCCCCAACATCGGGTGGTATGTTGGAGCAAAGGGCATTTGGGGGTCATGTAGAGCAGCAGAGGAGCCTAACTGTGGCGCAGGGAGCGCATTCGGTGGACGCATATTTGCAAACGTTCCTCATGGTAAGGCGCTACCCAGGCTTTGAATGGGAAAGCGAGCAATCTATAGTGGATAGATTTTATAACGGTCTGCGCAGCGAGTTGCGTATCCTACTGCTAGGACCAAAGTTATTGGGATTCCGAGCTTTGGTGGAATCGGCCAGAGCTTTGGAAGTGGAGTTGGGGGAAACCCACCGAGTACCGGTGAATAGGGTACCAAACCTTACAGATCCTATAAGGACTGCGTATCGAAAGATGACGAGAGAAGAGGCTGGGTCATCTACTACCCAAACTACAGTCAAATGTTATTCTTGTGGCAAGAAAGGGCACCTCGCTAGAGAGTGTTGGGAGAGTGCTCAGAAGGCAAGGAAAGTTTTGGCAGGAACAGTCGGAGATCCTGTGGCAAAAGATTCGGTGGTGAAGCGGACAACTTCAAAATCTGGGTACCGTAGGTGTTACAAGAAGGCTAGGAGGTCGGGTCTAGTCCCTTCCTCTAGCACATCCGGAGCGACTACAGTCCAAACCCTGGATGAATGCTTTGTGTGTGGAAAGCCGGGGCACTATGCCCGGGATTGTTGGTTTGGACGCCCAATGTCCAAAGAGAAGTCAGGGGCAATATCTGAGGAGAAGGGAAAGGCGGTGGCGTTCGTCACACCGCTGTTTACTCCGGTCCAACTGGGAATGGACAGCCTTGGCCAACAGGAGGCCGTATGGCTACGGCCAACCGTCGGGAAGACAGGTATGGTGTAATTGATAGCAATTTAGCTTCTTATACCTGCCACCCTTTTGCGTGTTAGCTTAGGACTGGAGGTTCTAGGTTTTGTTTGGATTATTGGCAATCCGGCGAGAGCATTGTTCGATACGGGAGATTCGCGCACCTTTTTTCCAAGGGATTTATATCATGTATTGAAGTACCTTCTTCGATGGCAAAGGACAAATTGGATGCGTTGTGGCGTTACGGATGTTCAATGCGCGCGAAAAGAGATTCTGTGTTGCAAGGTTACGGTTTAGGGGTCAGGGATTCGACGTGCAAGCGTCGTCACTGCCATCATGGGAGGCTTTGAAGCCTGAGCCTACATTGGGTAGTATCTCGGGTATATTCCTGATGTGTTTCCCTGGAGTCCCTCCGTAGCGAGCAATCGTTGTCGTGAGTGAGTTGGCGCCAGGTGCCAAATCTGGGTCATGCTCTCCTCATAGGCTAACGCCTAATGAGTTGGCAGAACTGAAAGTTCAATTTGAAGAGCGTATGGATGAAGGTTTTGTGCGTCCAAGTTTGTCGTCTTGGAGCACACCGGCCCTCTTCGTGTAGAAGAAGGACGGGAGTTTGCGGCTCTGAATCGTTTATGAAGAACTGAGCAAGTCGTTAAAAGAGATCAAGTACCTGATCCCAAGTATTGGCGATCTGTTTGATCAGTTGGGTGGGTCATCGGTGTACTTAAAGCGGGATCTTAAGTCTGGTTACTATCAGCTGAGAATCAGGGAAGTGTTATCCCAAAGACAACGTTCAAAACAAGATATGGTCATTTCGAGTTTACGGTCATGCCGTTCGGGCTGACTAATGCGCCATCGGTGTTCATGGTTTTGATGAACAAAACGTTCAGGGAGTACGCTAAGGAGTGTTGGGATCGTCTTTATTGACGACCTATTGGTGTGCTCGCAGTACGAAGTAGATCGCCTCAAGCACCTGTGTTTGGTTTTGGAGACGCTAAGGAGGAACGAGCTATACGTAAAGTTCTCCAAAGGCGAGTTTTGGTTATCCTCAGTGGCATTCCTTGGTCACGTAGTTAGTGGGGAAGGTGTTGCGGTGGATCCGGCGTAGATTGTTGCGATACGAGAGTGGCCTGTGTTGTCTTTGGTAGAGGAAGTCCGGAGTTGCTGGGGCTTGCCGTCTATTACAGGCGCTTCGTAGAGAACTTCTCGCGGGTAGCGTTACCTCTCACGAAGTTGACAAGGAAGGATTAGAAATTCTTGTGGATGCAAGAGTGCGTGCAAGCTTTTGAGGAGCTGAAGAGGCGGTTGACCACGGCGCCAGTGCTAAGTTCGCCGAGTGGGACCGAGGGCTTTGAGGTGTATAGCAACGCTTCGGGTAGCGGTTTGGGCTGCGTGTTGTTGCAGCATGGTAGCGTGATAGCGTATGGATCGCGTCAGCTAAAGGTGCATGAAAGAAATTATCCGGTGCACGACTTGGAGTTGGCGGCCGTGATATTTGCACTCAAGTTGTGGAGGCACTACCTATACGGAGTAAGGGTCGACATATACACCGATCACAAGAGCCTAAAATACTTGTTGGATCAAAAGGATCTCAATATGAGGCAGAGGAGGTGGATGGAGTTCCTGGGGGACTACACCTTCAAAATACATTATGTACCCGGGAAGGGCAACGCAGTTGCGGATGCGCTGAGCCGCAGGGCTCCCGCCCGAGCCAACTGGTTGTCGGTGCATGATGAGCGGCTAGTGCGGGAGTTGGAGGAGCTTGAGATCTGTTGCGTGGACAAGCAGACGAGCGCCAAAGCAATGTTAAACTGGACAGAGGTGCAGTATGACCTGGCTGACCGGGTTCGGCAGGCATTGGAGTTAGATGACTCCATGAAAGAGCTTTTGGAGGCCGCTTTGGATGGGTCAAATTCCCAGTTCTCGGTAGAAGATGGGTTATTAAGGAAGGATCATCGTTTGTGCGTCCCAAGTGGGGGTAACCTCCGGGCGGAGTTGATGTACGAGGCTCATCATACCAAGTACTCAATCCACCCAGGGAGCACGAAGATGTATCGTGATCTCAAAAAGTTGTTTTGGTGGCCGGGGCTTAAGAAAGATGTGGCGTTGTACGTGGCTAAATGCCAAACGTGCGCCTTGGTGAAGGCGGAGTGCCAAAAGCCGGGAGGATTTCTGAAGTCCTTGCCTATACCGGAGTGGAAATTCGATGATATATCCATGGACTTTGTGCACGGGTTGCCAAGGTCGCAGAAGGGGAACGACGCCATCTGGGTGATCGTAGATCGGCTAACTAAGGTGTCGCATTTCTTTCCGCATAGGAAGGATGATCCAGTGGAGAAATTGGCAAAGTTGTACGTTGACAATATTGTTAGGCTGCATGGAGTGCCTCGTAGCATTGTGAGTGATCGCGATGGGCGGTTCACGTCAAATGATTGGAGGTTGGTGCAGCAGATGCTGGGGACAAAGTTAAAGTTCAGTACAGCTTTCCATCCGCAGACGGATGGGCAGACCGAGAGGGTCAATAGAACGTTGGAGGACATGCTACGCATGTGTGTTCTGGATTTCGGTAAGCATTGGGAAGACCACCTTTATTTGGTGGAGTTCGCGTACAACAACAGCTACCAAGCGAGTATACAAATGGCGCCCTTCGAGGCCCTGTATGGTAGGAAGTGTCGCACGCCGTTATCATGGCTTGAAACGGGTGAGGCAAGGTTGTACAAGAAGCAGGAGGTGGAGAGTGCTACCTCGTTAGTGCGGATCATTCGGGAGCGCTTGTTGATCGCTCAGGACCGGCAAGCGAAGTATTACAATGCCAAGCACCGGAACGTGGAGTTCGCGGTAGGTGATTGGGTATATCTGAAAGTGAAGCCGTTCAAGGGGGTTTCGCGGGTGAGACGCTTGAAGAAGCTGAGCCCAAGATACCTTGGACCTTTTGAGGTTCTGGAGCGAGTCGGCGAAGCGGCTTACCGTTTGAGGCTATCAGAGGAATTGGGTGGTTTACATGATGTGTTCCACATTTCTGTGTTGCGGAAGGCGGTGCAAGAGCCTTCGCAAGTGATCGCGGTTGATCAGGTGCCGGTTGAGGAAGGGTTGACAACGAAAGTCAAGCCCATATCTATTGAGGATTTCGAAGTCAAGCGGCTTCGGAACAAGGAAATCAGAATGGTGAAGGTCCGTTGGGATAACTGCGGACGCGAGGAGCTCTCTTGGGAGCGAGAGAAGGCAATGCGCGAGGAGTACCCCGAGTTGTTCCCCTCAGGTACTCGTTATGTTTATTTTGTGTAGTCTCTGTTCTTAATTTCGAGACGAAATTCTCTTAAGGGGGAGGGAGTTGTAAGACCCCAACCTCGGAGATGATCGCGTTCGGGCACCGTTTTGAGGGTCAAAACGGTGTCGGGTGGAAAAATGGTCAACATGAGTTTTGTTCTTCTCGACGAGATCTACAACTTTCATGTTGACCACTTTTCGATTTGAGGTCATCTCAGGGGCCCACGGCCAGGCACACGGCCGTGTGCCTACCCGTGTTCAGTGGTCGAATGCGTTTTTGTGCAGTCTCGAGTCAGAGAAGGACACGGCCTGAGACACACGGCCGTGTCTCAAGCCGTGTGTGGGGCACACGGCCTCATACACGGCGTGTCAAGACCCGTGTCGATCGGCGAATGAGCTACACGGCCAGACACACGGCCGTGTGTCAAGCCGTGTTCGGCCCAGTTTTTGGGATTTCAGATCTAATCTCGATCGTTCGTTTCCTTGGCTTTGGATCCGACGGTGGGGGGCTGCTCCTGGGTGGTTATAGTCGGGAAATAGGGTTTAGAAACCCATTTTCCTTTGGCCATTCTCTCTCTAAGATTTTAGAGAGAAGGGAGAGCAAGGTGGAAGGAGGAGTTCAAGATCCGGCCGCCGGAGGAGCTTCGGAGCTCCGATTCTCGATCCGAGTCCGGATCCGCGAAGGCGAGGCCGATACGGTGCTTTCCATCCGAGTGGATCGTCATGGCGCCGAGGAAAAGCGAAAGGGTAACGATTCTCTTCTTGAGCATGTGAAGCTCTTCTTCCTTTGCATGGGAAAACCCCTCTCCCGCGAGTGTGCGGCGAGATCGTGGTATTCCTTGGGGTAGATAAGTAAAGTCCCCCTTGTTAGAGTCCGTAATCGTAGTACGGACATAGGCATGTTGTGTGAAGCCTACCCGGACGTGTGTTCCGGATCGGTGATGTTTTGTTATGCATATTTTAGCCGGAGAAGACTCCGAGCGTTGTGGTTGTTTTCGGGTTGCTATGCGGTAGAATGCATCAGGGAATCTTGGGGATTAACCCCGAGGTGCACCCGGAAATCTGGGCAGAAACGAAGTTCTGCCATCTCGGTGGCCTGGGTGCCAGCCAGGAACATAGCGGGGCTATGTATCATGTTTGATTGCGGCAGGGAGCCTTGGGGGTGAAACCCGAGGTGCACCCGAAAATCTTGGACGGAAATGTAGTTCTGTCATATCGGTGGCCTGGGAGCCAACCGGGTACTTAGCAGGGCTAAGTACCGTGTTTGATCGTTATTTGGGACTGGGGAAAGCTTAGTCCGCGCCAAAGGGCCAAATGGCAGTGGCGGAGTGAGCAACGGACTAGTAGCCCTCTACCCGCTCCACCTGCTCGGTTAAAGCGACCTAAAGTTTACGTGGGACTTACTGAGATTTGGAGATCGAGTCTAGGCTGCGGCTGAGAAGACTAAATGCTCACAAAGATTGCCATCCTGGGGGTGGTGGTGGAGTCGAGGACCGGACGGGGTTCGGACTGGCTTCGCCGAGTAAGTGCCCTGAGAGCACGGGGTGTACGGCCGTGAGAGCGTGCACCTATGTTGAGATGCTTGTTTGGCTGTGTTGCGTGTTTTGCTAACAAGTGCAGGGAAGAAGCTTTGCCGCCCCGGTTTGGGGGCGGAATCGTTATAATTTGGTCAGCATTGCTGACCGTTGCCTTTGTTTACCACCGTGCGGTGGGTTGTTGCTTGCAGGTGCTGCGGAGCCGAGAGGTAAATAGCGGGCTAAAGCCCAAGTTGCTGTGCTGGCCCCCGAAGGCCTTGTTTTGAGTGTTTTACCTCTTGTACTCATGTGTGGCCGGCCTGCGTGCCGAGGTTTGGAAGACACTATTTTGTTAAGTGAACATTGTAAGGCCTTAAGGCCAGTTCTCTTTTGTGTATGTACTCATTCCTGGGTTGTAGTGGACATTCATGCTTTGTGGCAGGGTTCTTATCTTTTTGCAACTTAATTAAATTTGCTTCCGCTAGGTGTTGTGTAGGACGCTCTGATTAGTTGTATGGTTTCAATGCGTAACCAACCGGTCTGTCCGTAGTATATGGCGTCGGGCCCCGGCCGGACCTTCTGCTATATGCTATCCGACGGATAGGGGTGTTACACACGGCCTATGACACGGGCGTTTCACAAGCCGTGTCAGCACAGGAAATGTTATTTCAAGGCAGATTGTGGCCGTTCATTTCCTTCTAATTGGATCCTGTGGTCCAAGGTCCATCCTGTTATTATAAGACCAAGGAATTAGAGTTATCTCTCATTCTAATTTTGGTCAATCTCTTTCTAAGAAGAGAGAAGGGAGAGATAGGAGGAGGATGAAAGTGAGGGTTAGATCTAATACACACTAGAGGGGGGGGGGGGTGAATAGGGTATTTGTGAGTAATTAAAATCTATTGCCTTATAGTATAACTTATTTCTAAACTCAGATGCTATATAACAGCACATCAGATTAAACTAATGAAAATCAGAGAATCCTAACTATCACGGGCACAACAAGAACAAAAGAAAAAGGCAACCAGACAACACAAGAATTTTATAGTGGTTCCCCAACCTGGATACATCCACTCTTCTACCACCCGGGTAGGAATCCACTAAGGTTTTTGTTCAGGTGACTGCCACCAATGAGCTTTTTGTAAGGTACTCAAAAACCAAACCTCAAGTCTTTTGGTTATGAGACATGCAACCAGGATTCACTTTTGAAGGGAGTAGAGAACCCTTTTTATAGAGGGGGTGAGAGAGTGATGATATCTTCTCTTTCTCAAGTATTCAACTGAGAAGACTCTATGGATTTGATCGTGGAAAAAGCTCCCTTGAAATACTGAATTTATTAGGGGTGAAAGGAACTTTGCTTCGGGGTGATAGGCCTTCAAGCTTTCAACTTCAACAAGAAGAACTTCAGGAACTCTTTGACAGATGCAGTAGATGTTGTCCTTTGAAATTTCCTGAGAGGATGATAGAAGAAGAAGACTCTTGATTTAAATGATTGTTCTTCTTTTTTTGAAATCTATTCTTCTTCTGGTCTAGCAGATCTTTCTTTCTAGTGCTTTGTTGTCAAGCGAGAGCAGAGAGATTCCTTGTTGTGAGACGATGGTTTTCTACTCTTCCTAACTGGTTTTTTGTATCTCAGTATCAGTTGTGTGTCGTCTGCTGTATATTGCAGGAAGAAGAAGAATCTATATTTTTATGTTTGCGATATAAACGTCCATTTAAATTTTGAAATCCTTTCTGCATTAATTGCTGACGGCCAGAGAATATTTTGCATTGATTGATTTCCCCAACTGTCCCTTTGGAAAACGGCAGGCAATAATCCTAATGAAGACCATAATTAATGCTCTTGTCTAACGGTAATATTTAGAGAATATTAGAGCATCAATTACTCAGGAATCATTGCAATATAATAGTAACAGAAAAGGGAAACAGCCAAGTCTGAATTCGTCGACCTGAGTCCATAGTTCGTCGAGCTGATGTCCAAGTTCGTCGACCTCAGAATGGCTGACTGCTTCATGACAGCATTCCTATTATGTGCACCAAGTTCATCGATCTGATGTCCAAGATCGTCGACCTGAGACCTAAGAACTGAGATCGTCTACCTGAGGTCCAAGATCGTCGACCTGAGTTTTGATTCTGGACTTAGATTGTTTTCTGGTGCTGAGTGTTGAAACATCATTTTGGCGTTGAGTGTGATGTTCTATGGCGTTGAGTGTTGAATCAACATTCTGACATTGAGTGTTATGTTCTCTGGCGTTGAGTGTGATGTTCTCTGGTTTTGAGTGTTGAAACATCTGATTAGTCGATCTGGTATCAGAGAACAGAGTTCGTCTAGCTGATGTTCTATGTTTGTCGACCGAAGTTTGACTTATAAGTGTTGTCACTTTGTCCAGAGTTCGTCGATCATAGAACCAAGTTCGTCGAGCTCAGCTCAGAGAATTAACTCTGAGTTTGTCGAGCTGAGCACGACTTTCATCGACCTGAGATCGACGAACATAGAGCTCTTTTTCTAAGTCTTTAATTTTCTCTAAGTCTTGAGTCTCTGGCAGTGTTGGAGGCTGGTCCCTGACATTGTTGACTCTAAGGACAAGACCTAGACTCTAGGACAGAACCATGACCCTTGCTATACATGTTGGTTCATATCCTGACTTAGTGAACCTAGACCATATCCAACTAGGGATCCAACAATCTCCCCCTATTTGGGTGAGGTCACTAATTACAGACTACATGATAAAAAGAAATGTACAAAGCAAAAATATATATATCTAGCAGAGATTGAAATAATATATATGCAGCATATATATTTACACAGTTAGCTTTGTATCATAGAACACTATTTTTCAAAAGTATACCATACACATAGGAGTTCAGGCTCTATTTCTTTTGTTTCTCCGCTCCTTTGTTCTTATCTCCAGCCGAGTAAAGATGATTTCCCTGTCAGGATTAGCAGCTTATTTCTTTGACATGTACATATCTGCTGCTCCAATCACTGTCAGGGTGGAGGTTCTGGGTACTACAACCTCTGGGTGTATAACCATGTACTCTGCTGGATCACACACTTTCTTGCTCACTTGAAGTTTATCCAGCTCTTTTTCTCTGTATGAAGACATAGTTGTGAACTTTGTTGGATCTTCACCCTCTTCTATGGCCTTCTTTATTTGTGACAGACCAATCAACTCTTGGAGCCTAGCCATCCTGGAGTTGGGATCAATATCCTGACTAACAGATATTTGATCATCTTGTGGGGGCAGCAGAGTAATAGGCTTGAATTGAGTGCACTGTGCTTGTAAATTTGTTACTTTTTGGGTTTCATCACTCTGAGTATACAGAGACATTGGAGGAGAAGTCTTACTATATTTTCTTTTAGGCTTGTCGTATTCTGTGTGCCTTCTTTATTGAGCTTGTTGTTTGGGAGATGAGAACTCTAGTTTCTGATAAACTACCTCCTTTATTTGTTCTGTAGAGCTGACATTCCTTTGTTGGCTGCTTCCTTAAGAATGATGTCTAGATGGCCTTTCTAGTCTTTGATATGTTCTGGTGAAGGATGTAGACTTGGAAGGTGCATCTGTCCCTTAAGAAGTAGTTCCTGAGGCGCCAGTAGCAGGAGGAGGAGGAGGACATCTCTTGAATTTCTGTGGGGGAGGAGAATATCTTCTACTCTTCTTCCTTACCTTTTGTTCATTTTTAGACTGCCACATCCAAGCTGGCATACCCTTGTATGGAGTTATGTTCTACAGATTGTAATAAGGTGTGTCCTTTGCTAGATTGGGTTTTGGGGCAGGAGGTAGAGGAGCTTTCATTTTCTTTGAAACTTTCTTCTTCTTAGGGTCCTCATTATCATCAACATCATCAGAAGGCTGAGGATTGTCATACATGGCTTTAGTCTCTCTCAATGTGTCATCAGAAGTTGTTGCCTTTTTTGTCTTTGAAGGAACTGGGGGGGAAACTGGAGAACTGTGTACATTAGTGCTTTGAGCAGCTAATTTATTTTCTTCCTCAATATCATCCATGACCAATGCATCTAGTTCAAGCATTGGAGAATCATCCATAATATACACTGGTGCTATAGGGGATGAGATGGTGGGGGAAGCAACTCTGGGAAGAGGCTCAGGAGCTGTAAAAGTGGCTTTGAGCCAAATTGGTGTGGTATATGGAACTATAGCCATAGATCGCTTAGTATTGCCTGTTGGTACATCTTCTGCCATAACTTCTTCTTGTACTTCTTCTGCTAAAACCTCTTATTTTGCTACATATTCTATTACAATTGCTGTGTCCATATCCTTATCATCTGATTCTGCTGGTGCTGCATCTTCTGCTACAACTAGTGTTACTTCTTCATCAAGTATCTTCCCCTGCCTGGTTTTAGAAGGAACTGAAGCTAGGCCCCCAAATGAAGAGGGAACAATATTTAAAGAAGTAATTTGAGTAGCAAGAGAGGAGATGGAAGCTGCAAGAGGAGAGATAGCCTCTGCTATGAGTGTTTTTAGGAGGGGTGTAAGGAGGGTAATGAGTGGGGAGACAAGGGAGGGATCCAAGTGTGGAGAGGTAAATGTTGTGGCCGTGGATGGTTGAGTGGATATTGTAGGTGCTGGGGGAGTTAGAGATGGAGGTGGAGGTGGAATTTGAGTGTCTAGGGGAAAGTCATTTTTAGGAGAGGGAGAGTGTAGTGGGGATGATAAGAGGTTGAAGGATAGGAGGGATGAGAGGTTTATTTATGGGATATTAACAAGATGATGTGGAACAGGAGATTGGGGTGGTGAGGGTATAGATGTATCGGCCTGGGGGGATGGAGTATTAGAGGGAATGTTTGTTGGAGAGGCAGGAAGTTGGGATGCTAGAGGTGTAGAGGTAGGGACTGTAATGGTAGTGGAAGGTGGGGTTAGTTGTATTGCTAGTTGGGATGGAACCTGAGTAGCTGGAGGTGGTGGAGGGGTGGAAGGGATCTCTTCAAAGGGGTGGGGAGTGGCTGGTACAGCCCTGGTACTTTCAAAAGTTCTGGTGGAAGAGGAGGGAGCCTTGGTTGGCTTAGTGATTGTCCTCTCCCACTTGTTAAACAGAGCACAAGTGAGTCTATTGCTAACATTAATGAATATGTTCGGGGAGACCAGTGATTCAGCAGCCTTCTCCTTGAGGAAGATCCCTAGGATCTTTCCAAAGCAAACCTCCTTCTTGTTGTTCTTCTTTTTAATCCGATCAAATAAGATCTGTGCCAAGTTCACTGTCCTTTTATTCAATATGGCAGACATGACCAGGAACAGATGCCTGGTAATATAGTCATGTGCAGTGTGCTTCCCTAGCAACACCTTCACCATAATGTAGGCAAGAAACTTGTACTCTGCAGGCAAATATTTCTTGAGCAATTTATTGGGGGTTTGTCCCGAATACCCCATCATGCTAAGCATCATATCAAATTCCTCCGAACCTATATCTAATTCTTCATCACCATTTCTCAATCCAAAAATTTCAGTTAAAACATCGGGGGTAAGAGAAACAGTAGTACCCGCGATTGTTCCAGTCATCGTATTTTCCTCAGTAGAAGCCGTGTAAACCCATTCCCTGATCTCTGTTCCTGATATCTTCATGCGGGTGGAGAGTAGAGTCTTAAACTGTTGGTCTTCAAGTAACTGTAGAATATTCAGGAAGATGGGGTCTGAGTACTGAAAAGATTCAAAGTCAAGATCGAATCCAGTATCTAACTTCATTGCCACTAGAGTTCCTACGGGATTTGCCATGAAAGTACCTGCAAGAGAAAATGGGGATCAAGTGAAAGAGAACTGAGTGCTGGATGGAGGTCGAATAAAACCTAAATATAAGGTTTTCTGGAATATGAAACGACAAACTCCGTTCCACTAAAAGAAATAGTTCTTCGATCTAAGGTCGATGAAATAATTTGTCGTTAAACAATTCGTCGATCTCAGTCTGAAGGGTTGAAGACATTTCGCCGAGCTCTATTCGACGAAAGTTTTCTGAAGTAGGTTCGTTGATCTCAGGTCGACAAAACTAACTTTACTAACAGGGAGTTCGTCGATCTAAGGTCGACGAAATCTGAAGAGTTCTTCGAGTGCAGATAGAAACTAAACTAAGTCTTCTCCATTGATCATTCCAAGCTAATTTACAAAGAAAAAGTGTTTTCTTTCATCCAAGGGCTTGGTGAAAATATCAGCTTTTTGCAAATCAGTGTAGATATAGACAAGTTAAATTTTGTTTTTTTCTACACACTCTCTAATGAAATGATGCCTAATGTCTATATGTTTAATCCTACTGTGATGGACTGGATTTTGTGCTATTGCTATAGCACTTGTGTTATCACATAATAGAGTTAAATTATTTAAGTTGAACACATAGTCCAGGAGTTTGTTTTGAATCCACAGCATCTGGGAACAACAACTTCCAGCTGCAATATATTCTGCTTCAGCAGTTGATGTGGACACAGATGATTTCTTCTTGCAAAACGAGGACACTAAATTCATACCAAGGAACTGGCAAGTTCCTGAGGTACACTTTCTGTCCACTCTGCATCCAGTAAAGTCAGCATCTGAGTATCAAGTTAACTCAAACTCTGACTCAGTAGGATACTAGAGACCTAGACTAGGACAACCCTTTATATATCATAAAATCCTTTTTAGAAAAATTAGATGAGATTCTTTAGGGTTCACCTGAAACCTAGCACAAAGGCATGTGGCAAACATGATATCAGGTCTACTAGCTGTAAGATATAGTAGAGATCCAACAATGCCCCTATATAATTTCTGATCCATAGGTTTCCAATGTGTATCAGAGTCTATTACAGCATTTGTTGCCATAGGTGTTTTCTTTGCAGAGGCATCAGCCATCCCAAACTTCTTAATAAGCTCTTTAGCATATTTAGCCTCGGAAATGAAGGTGCCATCAGGAAGCTGCTTCACTTGGAGACCAAGGAAGTAGGAGAGCTCACCCATGCTACTCATCTCTAATTTTGAATGCATAAGGTCAGATAACCTCTTGCATAATTTGGGATCAGTAGACCCAAATATAATGTCATCTGTATATATTTGTACTAACAAGGTTTGATCCTTATGATGTCTAGTGAACAATGTTTTTTCTACAATGTTTCTAATGAATTTATGCTCTATCAAAAAGCTAGCTAAAGTCTCATACCAACTCTTGGAGCTTGCTTTAGACCATAGTGGGCTTTATGCAATTTAAAAACATGATAAGGATGAGTTGGAGAGATGAAACCTGGAGGTTATTCAACATAAACCTCTTCTTTTAGCACTCCATTCAAAAAGGCACTCTTCAAATCCATCTGATAGACTTTGAACTTCTTGTAGGCAGCATATGCAAGAAAAATTATGATTGCCTCCAATCTTGCAACTGGTGAAAATGTTTGGTCATAGTCTATTCCCTCTTCTTGCCTATAACCTTGAGCAATAAGCCTAGCCTTGTTTCTCACAATTACACTTTGGGCATCCAGTTTATTTTTGTATACCCATTTGTTCCAATAACTTGGTATTCTTGGTGTCTTGGAACCAAATCCCAAACTCTACATCTCTCAAACTGGTTGAGTTCCTCTTGCATAACAATGATCCATTGGGGATCTTGCTCAGCGTCTTTTATGGTTTGAGGTTCAACTTGAGAGAGGAAAAAGGAATGCATCCAGTCTTGGTTAAGTTGATGCCTTGTCTGTAAACCTGCTGTTATGTCTCCAATCACTTGGAATCTACGGTGATCTCTAAGTGTGAAAAGAACATTAGGTGGAGTTGTTTCAGCAACAGTTATTGGATTTAATTACTCTTGTGGAATTGCACCAACAATTGAAGGAAGTTGAACTGCTTCCACAGTTTCTTCATCACTATCAGCTTCTGCTACTGATTGTGGAGGAGGATGTGATTCAGCCTCTAGGGTAAGGTCTAAAACATCCAAATTCTCACACAAATTTGATACCTGCAAAGTACTATTGGTTGAAATGTTTTTCTCTTTGTAAAACATGTTAGCTTCATCAAATGTAACATGAACTAATTCCTCAATTTTCAGGGATGATTTATTAAATACCCTTTAAGATTTGCTTACTTGGGAATATCCTAGAAAAATTCCCTCTTTAGCCTTAGCTTCAAACTTTCTAATGTATCTCTTGTCATTATTATGTATATAACATACACAGTCAAATACTTTAAAATAAGTGATTTTAGGTTTCTTCCCTTTAAGTAATTCGTAGGGACTCCTATTCTTTAGTTTATGTATCAGGCTTCTATTCAGTACATTTTTTGCTGTGCTGATAGCCTCAGCCCAAAAGGATAGGGGCATGTAAGCATCTACAAGTAATGTTCCTGCAGCTTCAATCAGTGTCCTATTTTTCCTTTCAGCTATCCCATTTTGTTGGGGAGTTCTAGGAGCTGAGAAGTAGTGCTTGATACCTTCCTTCTCACAAAACTCATGCATAAGAAGAGACTCAAACTCTATTCCATGATCACTTCTGATCAATGCAACTTGATTAGAGTACTCAATCTGTATGGTCTTGAGAAAATCTATAAGAACCTTAAAGGTATCTGACTTAGATCTCAGAAAGAACACCCAAGTGAACCTTGAGAAGTCATTTACTATGACTAAGGTGTAGGATTTCCTTCCCAGGCTTTGTACAGTTATGGGTCCAAAGAGATCCATGTGTAACAAGTTCAATATCCTAGGTGAATCACTTTTATTTACTGATTGAAAACTAGATTTAGTTTGCTTTCCTAGTTGACAAGCCCTGTAGAGGCCTTCCTTCTTGTAGGGGCCAGAAGTTAAACCTCTCACATGGTTGTCTTTAGATAGCCTAGCAATGTTTTTCATATTAACATGCCCTAGTCTTTTATGCCATAAATCATTCTGAGTACTTATAATGTTAAGTAAGCAGATTTCCGAATTGGCAGATAGAAAATTTACTATGTACATGTTTCCTTGTCTATTCCCCATTAAAACAGTTTGTTTTTCTTTATTAGAAATAATACAGGCAGTTGAGTTGAAGTGTACCTGATAGCCTTCATCACATAATTTATATATGGATATGAGGTTATGCTTGAGTCCTCTTATATAGGTTACCTTGTTGAATGTGACTGCTCCAATCCTTATTTGTTCATAGCCTTCAGATTGACCAAACTTTTAGTCTCCAAAGATTACCTTTGGTCGAAGCTTGAACTTGTAGTTGAGTAGACTTTCCTTGTTCCCAGTCATATGCTTGGAGAAACCACTATCCAGGTACCATACTTGATTTACAGCTGGATAACTCTTCATCTGCAGACAAAACAGTTAGTTGTTCTTGACCCAGGTAACCTTGGGTCCTGGTTGATTTACATAACTGTAACTGGAAATATAAGAGCATTCAGGTTGATTTTTATAACCTTTAGGATGTTATCTTCTCGGTGGTATTATCCATTGACTAAAAGGATTAATGTAACATTTAGAATTTAGGTTTCTGTTGTTAAGATCTGGGATCGACGATCTTTGGTTGGATCGTCGACCTGAGCTCGACGATGTTGGATGAGATCTTCGATCTCTACTTGAAGAATGAAGGTATTCATTCTTGGGGAACCAAAAGCATCGATCTCTGGTCAACGAACCATACTGGTCTCGTTGATCGTAGATCGAAGAATGATTATTACTGAACTTTGCATTCAGAGATCGTCGCTCTGTGGTCGACGATCTGTTTATATATCGTCGATCTGAGTTTGACGATAACTGCTGAACATTGTTACTTTTCTTATTCTTCTATTTTTTAAGTTTGTTCTTAGTTTCAATTTGTTTAAGTACTTTATTAACCTTATTGACTTGATCAGTGTTTTTCTTCCCTTTTTTAGATATAAAATTCACTTGTTTTGACAGGCGATTCTTCTGAATTAGAATTGGTTCACTCGATGAAGCTCCTAACCCTAATCTACAGTTATTAGTTCTAGTATTTAATGTACTGGTTATATCTAACAGTTTTAAACTTCTGCCATTTAATGTTTCTTCCAGTATCTTAGCTTTGCTAAGTTCAGATTTAAGAAAGATTATTTGTTCATTTGCAGACTTTAGTTCATTAGATAGGCTAGCATTTTTAGAAATGATTTCATCTTGATCTTTTAATTTTTTCTCTGAGAAGTTTGATTTCCTTCTCAGAGCTTATCAAATCTAAGCATAAATTTTTAAATTCACATTTGAATTCATCAGATTAAAAATCATAAGAGGCTAATACCCGATCTTCAACTGACAGGCTTTCTTCATTATCAGATTCATCTGTATCTGATCTGCTACTGTTTGCATCAATTGTCATGAGTAAAACTTCCTTGTCCTTTGCCTTCTCTTCTTTTGCACTGGAACTTGAATATGAAGATTCATCTTCTGTTTCACTCCAACTTTCAGCTATAAAGCCTTTATCCTTCTTCTTATATTTGCTGGAAGAAGGCCTGCTGCTGTGCTGTCTTCTTGTGTCCTTCTCTCTTCTCTTCTCCTTCTTCTGATTCTCTAGACACTCAGAGATGAAGTGTCCAGGTTTCCTGCAGCCAAAGAAAACCACTTCTTTAGTAGGGGTTTTATCATACCTTGGCTTGTCATCCTGCCTGGATGACTTTCTCCTGAAGTCTTTCCTTGCCATCTTTTAGAATCTTTTGGCAAGGAAGCTCATCAGATCTTCATTTATGGATTGAGTCTCAGTCTCCTCAGCAGCCTTGAATGCAAGGCTGTGCTCCTTCCTTGCTGGTGGAGGTGTTCTTTGCTCAGCTGCTTCCCTGGAGTTGATCAGCTGTTCATAGGACTTTAACTTTCCTAAAAGAGATTTAATGAAAATCTCATTATGGCACCTAGCCTCCTTGATGGGCCAAATCCTTGAATACCATGTGCTTGGGAAGCATATGAGGATTTTGTCATTCACCTCTATGAGGGTGATGTCCTTGTCTAAGGTCTTTAGCTCATTGATGATTGAGCTTAACTTGTTGTACATATCAGCTATAGTTTCAGCTTCCTCCTTCTTGAAGTTCTCATATTGGGATATGAGGTTTGATCTTCTGTCTTTTATCTCATTAACAGATCCAGCCACCTGTTGATTTAGGGAATCCCAAATGGCCTTGGCTGATGTGCATTCAGCCACCTTCTGTAATATGTCATCTGACATTGTTTGGGCCAATATTTTCATTGCCTTGACATCAGCAATTTTGGCCTTCTTCTGAGCCTCAGTCCACTCAGGAGGTAAAACTGCATTAGTGCTGGATGATGTTGCTGTTGTAAGTGCTGTAGGGGGACCTGTCAAAATTGAATTGTAGATATCTTCATCAATGGTGTTCATATATAACTTTATTCTTTCCTTCCAGATGGCAAACTTGTTCATGTTGTACACTGGAGGTCTGGTGCTTGCATAATCTTTGTTCTGGGCCATGCTGTCTATGTGAATTTTATAAAAATATAAAGAGATCTAACTTAGGATCTTTGGTTAAAGGGTTAACTTGTATAATCAACAGAACTCCCCTCTGATACAAATTGAAAGTAAGGGTTAGATCTAATATACTCTGGAGGGGGGGTGAATAGGGTATTTGTGAGTAATTAAAATCTTTTGCTGAATATTATAACTTGTTTCTAAACTCAGATATTATATCACAACATAAAAGATTAAACTAATGGAAATCAGAGAATCCTAACTATCACAGGCACAACAAGAACAAAAGAAAAAGGTAACAAGACAACACAAAAATTTTATAGTGATTCCCCAACCTGGGTACATCCACTCTTCTACCACCCTGGTAAGAATCCACTCAGGTTTTTATTCACGTGACTACCACCAATGAGCTTTTGGTAAGGTGCTCAAAAACCAAACCTCAAGTCTTTTGGTTAGGAGACTTGCAACCAGGAATCACATTTGAAGGGAGTAGAGAACCCTTTTTACAGAGGGGGTGAGAGAGTGATGATGTCTTCTCTTTCTCAAGTATTCAACTGAGAAGACTCTGTGGATTTGATGGTGGCAAAAGCTCCCCAAGAAATACTCAATTTATTAAGGGTGAAAGGAACTTTTCTTCAGGGTGATATGCCTTCAAGCATTCAACTTCAACTAGAAGAACTTTAGGAACTCTTTGAGAGATGCAGTAGTTGTTGTCCATTGAAATTTCCTGAGAGGATGACAGAAGAAGAAGTTTCTTGATTTTAATGATTGTTCTTCTTTTTTTGAAATCTATTCTTCTTCTGGTCTAGCAGATCTTTCTTTCTAGTGCTTTGTTGTCAAGCGAGAGAAGAGAGAGTCCTTGTTGCGAGACAATGGTTTTCTACTCTTCCTGACTGGTTTTCTGTATCTCAGTATAAGTTGTGTGTCGTCTGCTGTATATTACAGGAAGAAGAAAAATCTATATTTTAATATTTGAAATATAAACATCCATTTTAATTTTGAAATCCTTTTTGCATTCAATGCTGACGGCTAGAGAATATTTTGCATTGATTGATTTACCCAACTGTCCCTTAGGAAAATGGCACGCAATAATCCTGATGAAGACCATAATTAATGTTCTTGTCTAACGGTAATATTCAGAGAATATTAGATCATTAATTACTCAGGAATCATTGTAATATAATAGGAACAGAGAAGCGAAACTGCCAAGTATGGATTCGTCTACCTGAGTCCATAGTTCGTCGAGCTGAGGTCCAAATTCGTCTACCTCAGAATGGTTGACAGCTTCTTGCCAGCTTTCCTATTCTGTGCACCAAGTTCATCGATCTGATGTCCAAGATCATCGACCTGAGACCTGAGAACTGTTATCGTCTAGCTAAGGTCAAAGATCGTCAACCTGAGTTTTGATTCTGGACTTAGACTGTTTTCTGGTGCTGAGTGTTGAAACATCATTTTGGCGTTGAGTGTAATGTTCTCTGGCACTGAGTGTTGAATAACCATTCTGGCTTTGAGTGTGATGTTCTCTGGCGTTAAGTGTTGAATCATCATTCTTTCGTTGAGTGTGATGTTATCTGGTGTTGTGTGTTGAAACATCTGATTAGTCGATCTGGGATCAGGGAACAGAGTTCGTCTAGCTGATGTTCTAAGTTTATCGACCGAAGTTTGACTTAGATGTGTTGTCACTTTTTATAGAGTTCATCGATCTGAGAACCAAGTTTGTCGAGCTCAGCTCAGAGAATTTTCTCTGAGTTCGTCGAGCTGAGAACGACTTTCGTCGACTTGAGATCGATGAACATAGAGCTCTTTTTCAAAGTCTTGAATTTTCTCTAAGTCTTGAGTCTCTGGCAGTGTTGGAGGCTGGTCCCTAGCATTGTTGACTCAAAGGACTAGACCTAGACTCGAAGAGACAACTATGACCCTGGCTATACATGTTGGGTCATATCCTGACTTTGTGAACCTAGCCCAAATCCAACTAGGGATCCAACAGAGTAGAAGGAGAAGAGATCCAAATGCCGGAGGAGCATCAGTATTCTGATGCGAGATCTGAGGCTAGATTGGTGGAGGCAAGGCTGCTGCGGTGCTTTCCAATCGGCTAGTTTTCCATTACTCTAAAGCAATCGTCAAGGGTAACGATCTCCTTCTTGGATAAGTGAAGTCCTCCTTTATGCATGTGTATGGAATCCTCTACCAAGAGGTGGAAAGTGTAAGCGATTCTAGCAAGTTTGAGTCGGCATCTAGATCCGGAATTGTGTAGTACGGAATAGGCATATTGTGTGAAGCCCATCTAGACGGGTAGTCTTGATTGGTGATGTTTATGTTGCGAACCGGAGAAGACTCCGTGTATAAAACGAGTAGTTTGCAGAGATTGTGAGGATGCTTGTGAATTAGGTTTAGGAAGCTTTGCATAAGCTCCTTTGGTAGTATGCTCTGCACGAGCTGGGTGATGGATAAGAAAGCGGCATTGTGTGCTTATGTTATGAGAGATATATTGGTAACAATTCAAATGGGTGCCTTCCCGGCTTGTTACTCTACGGTGGTAGGTCACTCTAGAGGTACTATGTACCGACATTGTGAGCGATCGATTGGTGGCAATGTAGAGGGGGGTTTCACTGGCTTGTTACACTACGGGTGTAGGTCGATCTAAAGTGCACACTAGTTGCCGTGAGGTGAACACCTCTGAGTGAGATGGGCGAGGATGTCTCAAACAAGCGTGTTGTAGTAGACTAGTGCCCGTCCAACAATTTAAGAGTCACTAATCGGTGCTGGGACCTGGAATGAATCGGTTCACCATAAGCGTGCCCTGAGTGCACGGAGCATCTTGCACGAAGGCCAGAGTTTGTGATTATGTTGTGCGTGAGTGCACTTGTTGTGATATATATATGTTGTGATTGCAATGCATGCAGGAAAGGAACCACTGCCCCGGGTAAAAGGTAGGGTCGTTATAATTGGTCAGCTTAATGTTGACCGTTGCTTTGTTTATCACCTTTGGGGTGGATGTCCTGAAAGAGAGGGATAGATAGGTTTTACTCTAGAAGGGGGGGGGGTGAATAAAGTATTTAAAACAATTTGTTTATATTTATTGCGGAATTAAAATACCTAAAACTATAACTAGTGAAATAAAATAGGCTAGACTACCACAGCATAACACAGCACACAAAGAAATCACACAGCAATCAGACGACACAAGAAAATTTATAGTGGTTCCCCAAATCCGGGTACATCCACTCTTCTACCACCCAGGTAGGAATCCACTTAGGTTTTTGATCAGGTGCCCTATCACCACAAGATCTGCTGCAGGTAGATCTAGAGACCCTTTGAGCTTTTGATCAGGAGCTCAAAATCCAATAGGTTTTTGATCATGTGCCCTATCACCACAAGTGTTCACTTTTGAAGGGAGAGATAACCCTGTACAGATGGAGGTAAAAGAAACAAGAATGTTTGGAAATCTTCTCTTTCTCAGGAAAATTAGAAGACTGTGTGGATTAAAGTTGAATGTCCAAGCTCCCCCTGAGATGTTGTATATATTCAGGAAGTGGAAACTTGGCCCTGGGTGTAGGTCTTCAAAATATGTTGTATAGACTTTTTAATCTGTGAACTGTTATAGATTTTTTTTGGCTCTCTATAAATCTTTGAAGACTGAAGAAGGAAGAAGATTGGAGAGAGTTGTTTTAGAAAAAGTTCTTCTTCTTCCTCTTTTCAGCAAAACATGCAAGATCCCTTGAGAGCAATATTCTTGTTTGATTACTGATTGATTACCCCTATCTTTCTCTTTTTGTCTTTTTAAGATATATATATTTAGTCAAAATGAAGAAAACGACATCAATTTTAAATTCCCAAGACAAAACATAATTCTCTGCAAGAATTGAGGAGCCCAAACGGCTAGATTTTGATGGCAATCATAAATGCATTTCCATAACTGTCTTGATAAAATATTCTATGAATACCATAATTAATGCTTCAAGAGTACGCTTATAAGCCTTGAGAGAATCAGCATTAATTACCAGAATATATTTGCCTTGAAATACTTTGTCATAATCAAAATAAATAACTCTGATGGTTCTGAAGAACTGATAAATAAAAGTAGTACAGAATCGTAGAGCTCCGTTCAGAGATCGTCGAACTGAGATAAGTGATCGTCGACCAGAGAATGGCTATCGTAGAACTTAGATCACTGCTGAGAAGAACAAAATCGTCAACCTGAGCTCGTAGATCGTCGAGCTCACTTCAGAGTAGAAGACTCTAAGATCGTTGATGGGAGATCGACGATCGTCGAGCTGAGTTCGACTATAGTCGAACTGATATAGATAGTCCACCACATTTATCTGAATCTAAGTCTGAGTCCACTGCAATGCTGGTCCGCACAAAACCTGACCTAGAGGGGACCTATCTAAGACTTATACAAAGAACCTGGCTATACAGGGGGGTCAAGACATCCAATAAGTGAACCTAGCACAAATCCAAACAAGGGTTCCAACAATCTCCCCCTATTTGTGTGAGGTCACTAAAAAACAAAAACTGAAAAGAAATAAAATATAAAGATCATAAATATCAGAAGGGATGAAATAACATCAGCAGATATGTTACAGCAGTGCATTATACATGTTGAAGCCAAAAATGACCTCAACAAATGTTCACGAACCAAAGTGCAGTCAATGCCTACTTCTCTCAAACCTCGACCCCTGACAGGTTGCTAAGGCCCCAACACTGACCCAAAGCCTCAGCTGGGAGGTCCCACCACACACCCGGAAGATCTCTGAGAGCTTCCCCTCCAAAGCCGAATGCTGGGCTGGGAGCTCTTCAGAAGGCACTAGGGCTAGAGGAAAATGATCAACTTGCCTTCTAAAGAGCCCTTATGGGTCTTTTTATAGTCTTCCTTTGACCTGAAAATACTGAAATACCCCTGAGGGGTCTGCCCATAGCCAAATCCCGCTGTCATTTAAAGGGCATTTGGGTAATTTTACCTCGGGATAATATATTGTAAAATAATCCTCTTTATGAGCGCCGGGCCCCACCACGTGGGCCCACTTGGCGAGAACCCTGGTTGAGAAGGCTCTCGCTGGACCCCCACCCGGGCCAACCTTGGCGAGACCCCTTGCCAGGGAGGTTCGCGCCCTTCACGGTCTTGAAACTACCGCGACTGAAGGCCTACTTGGGGCCTTCTCGCCTCTCCTGGGCGGGAGCTTGTCTTAAGGCGGAAGCTTCCGTGGTCGACGATCTCTCCTACCGAGAGCTCGACTATCTGCCTTGGGCGGTCGACGATATCTCCTGCCGAGAGCTCGACTATCTGCCTTGGGCGGTCGACGATCTCTCCTGCCGAGAGCTCGACTATCTGCTTTGGTCGGTCGACGATCTCTCCTGCCGAGAGCTCGACTATCTGCCTTGGGCAGGAGCCCCTTCAGGGCGGGAACTCTATAAGTATGTCTCAGGGCCAACCCAAGGCTGACCTGAGCCTAGCCCAATTCCTCAGTGATGTCTCCGGGTCCCACCCAGCGAATATGGGGTTGTACACAATCCCCGCTCTTTTCGAGCTAGCCCTGCGCTCGACAAGACAAGTCCAACCCCCAAAATATTCGCTGGACACGTGCCCGCCTATCGAGGGAATCTTTTGGCGGGTCCCACTGCGGCTATAAATATATGCTGGTGGACGTCCATACGCCCTGCCCTTAAAATACGACTCTCTGACTGAGCTCTCGCCTCCGGGATTCTCGCGCGAGCTCACCATGCATCCCAAACGTGCTGCCAAACCGCTTCCGCAGGACCTCCAAGACCGGTTAGCCGCTGCCCAAGCGCGGGCCTTGGCTAACTGTGCGGCGGTGGCTCCATGGTTAGCGAAAAAGACTTCAACCGCCGGGCCTTCGGAGTCGAAGAAGAAGGGAAAGAAAAGGGCGAAGGCGGTCCGACGGGACCTTTCTCGCGAGAACAGGGATCCTCCTTCCCCCACTCCCAATCCTGCCGGGGATTCTTCCCTACAGAAGGTAAGCCTTTCGCCCGTGCCTACCGAGCTGACTGGACATTAGATTCGATGATTAAAGTATGCTTTCGCAGGAGTCCGCTCCCAATAATGACGCCGAAATTCCGCCCAGCTCTTCGAACCTACCCGCTCATCCCCCCGAGGGCCAAATACGGGTCTCGGAAAGGATTCCTCCAGCCGGGGCCGGAACGACAGGTACATTTTCCCTTGTCAATATTTTAACCAGACCCTTTCTTTTCTGAACCGTCTTCTCGCAGTGCCAGCTCCCGCCGACCCGGGTCTATCCACCCGGGAAGATGAAGCGAGAACCGTCGAAGTGCCTCCCGCGGTGGCCAATCCTCTCCTGCAGGCGGGAGGGGCGGCTTCTGAACCTCCCGCTACTCTCAAGGATGCTGATCGCCCCTTGAGAGAAGACAACTCCCCTCATGCTTCCGGCCCGGCCGGGATCATCGTGCGCGAGCCCTTCCGCCCGGGGCTGGGCAAGCCCCTTCACCTCCTTTATGGAACCAACGGAGGGGTCGGGCCTTCCCGTCCAACTTTGGCTGACGGTTCTCGCCCAGCCGCAGGTATGCGAAAACTTTTTCGGACTGTTGATCGTCATGTCTTGACCAAAATTCTCGCGTGTTTCTTCCGCAGGTGATCCTGGCTTACGGTCGGAAGTCAACGAGGAAGGAGAGGAAGAGGAAGAAGAAGACGAGGAAGAAGAGGACGAAGAGTCCCCCCTCCCTTCGTCTGGCGAGATAGAGGAAACCCTGAACAGTGCAGGGAGCGCGAAGGGGAGACGGAGGAAGATCTCGGCCATCCTGGCCAAGCTTGTCCGGCGGGATCGTGCCCATGCTGCCGCGGCGAAAGCGTTCCGCGAATCCGTGGAGCAAAGACTGGAGGATCTGGAGCGGGACTTCTTCTTGGGCGAGACTGATTGCCCGCGCGGGCCTTCCGCCGAGTCTTCGCCAGGGAGGTGCATCTCGCAGATCCGGGACTACGCCAGGCGGATCAACCTTGGGTGTACCACGCTATCGTCTTACTTCAACCCGTTGGCGCCCCCAAGAACTAGGCGGCGAGAACGGGGACGATGGAGCTGGAAACCCTACTAGCCTTCGCGCTCTGAATCTTAGTGTCTCTTTTTTTTCTTTTTCTCTTCCCCTTGTTTCTCTTTTTCAATGTCTGTAATAAACATTATTATTAATTAAGTTTTTATCCAGCTTGCGCTAGCGAGAGTCTCGCTTCTACCCATGTCTCTTTTCCCTTTCCTTTTTATCGCTCTGCGGGGCTTTTTAATCAAGGCGCTTACCTCGATCTAGGACGCTTGCGCTGATCTAGGAGGTTTGCGTTAACCCAGGAGGCTTGCGCCAGTCTAGGAGGCTTGCGCCGATCCAGGCAGTCGCGTCGAAACCTGAAGCGACCGTTGACCGCCGTCATCCTGAGGGGGAGAACCGAGGCGTCGTTAGCCCGGATTCTGACAGCTGTACTCCGCTGTCACTTTCTCTCTCCGCCGGATGAACTCATGATGACTACGATTCCCTATAAATAGAGAAGCCTACCAACCGCATTTATTTCTCCAATCCGGAACCTCAGCCTCCCTCCGTGCTCCCGCGTTCCTGCTTCCGCTTCGACTCCCCTACAGCTCTCGCTCTTACTCACGAACTAGCCATGCCTGGCGAGAGCAAGGGTCGCGCCCATTGCGCGGAAGCCTTCCAGAAACACCTCTTCCCTTCCTGCAAGCTCACCCTCGACGAATACAACGCGATCGTCGACCGCTACGTTCCCGCCGGCTTCTCGGCGCGGAACCCGGGGAATCATGATAGGGTGAATACCCCCGGGGCGGGAGAGCTTGCCATCCCCCTCGAGCATTTCGAGGTGGGCTTCCGCCTCCCCCTGTGGCCGGAGGTTCGGTTAGCTCTTCGTTATTATGGGGTGGTGCCCGCCCAGCTAAACCCGAACTCCGTCGCGATCCTTATAGCATTCATATGCTATATGCGATCCGAGAGGATCGAGTTTAGCCTGCCCATCTTCCGGAAGCTATTCAACTTCCGTGCTAAGGGGGGGTAGTTTTCTTCTCCGGGCAACAGCTCGAGGTTACCGGTCTCGCCAATAAGCACCACCATTGGGGCGAGAAGTTCGTATACGTCAGCGGGGACTTCGGCAACGTCCCGCTTCAGCCCATCCAGTATGAAGACGCTGCCTACAAGCCGCCCGCCCTGGGATCGCACGAGAGCGCAATCCTGGAGTTCTTCGGGACCAAGGAGTTCGACGTCCCCTATCTTCTGCGGGACGTCGACTCCCTCCCTTTTGTCCAATCGGGCGAAGGTACGGTCTCGCCTCAGATTCTCTTTTTTATCAAAAATTTTCTTGCGCTGAAGTGCTAAAGCGTTTTTACTTTGCAGGAGAGCGGGAGGTCCCCCTGCACCAACCCTTCGCCGCAGGCCGGGGTGTCGAGGGTCTGGCAGCGAGAGGCCCCCTTGCGCTCGCGGAAGCTAGCGCCAGCGCCTGCCGAGAAGATCCAACCCCTTCCATGCCGCCACCGGCCAAGAAGCGGAAGGCCACCCTTCCTCCTCTCCGCGCGCTGAAGAGGCCCAAGCCTTCTGCCGCCGACAAGGGGAAATCGTTGGCGGTCTCGCCCGCCCAACCTCCTCCTGAGGGCAGGTCCTTTGAAGCGATCCTTCAGAGGGCCAGTGAGATGGATGCCGCCGCCGCCGCCAAGAGCCGTGCCGAGGCTTCCGCCAGGAACACATCGGCCGTAGGCGAGGCTGGGGGAGAAGTGGTTGCCGCCGAGACCTCCGCCAACGTCCCGCCCCAGGAGGTGCCGAGAGGGCACCGGAACTTTGGTTTAGGCGTCAGGTACGCCGACCCGGAGGGGAAGCCCCAGATGGAATGGGACCCCAAGACAAACTCAATCAGGGTCTCGACCCTCCTTCCCCGATGGGCGGAGGGGGAAAATGTGACCGGCGAGGCCTTCTCGCTTGGGTATGGTCTGTACAGCCGGGAAGATGCCAGTGTGTTCGACTAGACGCCTACCCGCCTTCTAGCCTTCGACGCCACCCGGGCCGTAATGCGCGGGTTCGAGCTTACACATATGTGTGCGCGTCGAAGCATCACCATTGACAAGAACTTCACAGATATGCGCAAGGCGAGGGAGGACGCGATAGCTCGCGCGCATGCCGCGGAAGAAGAACTCGCGAGAGCTCAACAGGAGCTCGCGGATGCCAAATTGGCGCTGTCTCTGCGCCCCGCGACCGAGGTAGGCGAGACCTTCCTGAGCCCTTGCCCCCGTTTCCTCGAAGTTTCTACTGTGTAATGCGTGACTAAGATCTTTTATCCCTTTTGCAGGATTCCGCCCAAGTCAGGGAGCTTCGCGCAGAGCTGGCCAATGCGCGCTGCGAGAGCGTCCTTCTGAGGGAACAGCTCCGCGCAGAGCTAACGAAGGGCCCGCCCCCGGAGCTAGATGCGAGGTTGCGGAGCCGTTACCTCTCGGAGTACGACGTCGATAAACTGCTTCAAGCCAACGCTCAGGCGACCGTCAAGCTGACGCTCGAGACGTTGCGAGACGTCGAGCTGCTCCGGGAGGATGGCGCGACCATCGACGCTCGCCAACTTCTCCCTTGGCTTTACGACCCAGTTCCTAAACCTCCGGGCGCGCCGGACTCGCCGCTCTCAGACGTCCCGAGGTCCTCTCCCGCTGTTGACGAGACGTCCGGGGAAGGCTCTGGCGATGCTTCAAGCGAGAGCACCAGTGGGGACTACAGCGCGTCTCCTTAAGTTGTCTTTTATTTTGAATATCCTTTTGTAATGAGCGAGAAGCTCCTCACTTCTGTAATTAACTTTATATAAAGTAATGTTTCATTTCTTCACTGTCATTGTGTGTTTTAAGCGTATATTACTCTGCCGAATGACCTCCGCGTGAGCTTCCGCCGAGACCCTTAGTCTCTTTAGGGTGACCTTACTTAGAGATCAGCTAGGCGGAAACCTCGCATCGTCGATTGAATCGTCCTGCCTGGGCCCGCCGGGAGCTTTCTTTTTGCGAGAGCCTCCTTTAGCCGAGACCTTTGCTGGCCGAGACCTCTGGGCCGGGATCCTCACTGGCCAAAACCTCCGGGCCGCGATCTGCCGAGACCTCCAAGCCAAGACTTTTACTGGCCGAGACCCCTGAGCCGAGACCTTTACTGGCCGAGACCCCTGAACCGAGACCCTTTAGGGATTTGCCCCCGGTCTAGGTCAGGGTCCTGCCCACATATTTTTCCGACCAATCAAACCCCTACCCCGTCGGCGAGCCGTTGGACCTGCTAGCTCACATGGGTGCCCGCGCAACGGGTCTACCGGGGTTTGAGCCGAGCTCGTTGTAACGTAGTAGCTACCAATCAAGAACCAAGGATCAAAAGGTCAAGGACTCCACCTATCCCCCGTAGGCGAGCCTTCGGACTTGCCAGCTTGATGAGAGCCTGCGCAGCGGGTCTACCTGGGGCCGAGCCGAGCTCGGGGTGTCGGAGTGGCTAAGAGCAAAGTATCACAAGAGCCAACCTATCCCCCACAGGCGAGCCTTCGGACCTGCCAGCTAGATGAGAGCCTGCACAGCGGGTCTACCTGGGGCCGAGCCGAGCTCGGGGTATCGTTGAAGTGGCTAAGAACAAAGTATCACAAGAGCCAACCTATCCCCCACAGGCGAGCCTTCGGACCTGCCAGCTAGATGAGAGCCTGCGCAGCGGGTCTACCTGGGGCCGAGCCGAGCTCGGGGTGTCGGAGTGGCTAAGAGCAAAGTATCACAAGAGCCAACCTATCCCCCACAGGCGAGCCTTCGGACCTGCCAGCTAGATGAGAGCCTGCGCAGCGGGTCTACCTGGGGCCGAGCCGAGCTCGGGGTGTCGTTGAAGTGGCTAAGAACAAAGTATCACAAGAGCCAGCCTATCCCCCACAGGCGAGCCTTCGGACCTGCCAGCTAGATGAGAGCCTGCGCAGCGGGTCTACCTGGGGCCGAGCCGAGCTCGGGGTGTCGTTGAAGTGGCTAAGAACAAAGTATCACAAGAGCCAGCCTATCCCCCACAGGCGAGCCTTCGGACCTGCCAGCTAGATGAGAGCCTGCGCAGCGGGTCTACCTGGGGCCGAGCCGAGCTCGGGGTGTCGTTGAAGTGGCTAAGAACAAAGTATCACAAGAGCCAGCCTATCCCCCACAGGCGAGCCTTCGGACCTGCCAGCTAGATGAGAGCCTGCGCAGCGGGTCTACCTGGGGCCGAGCCGAGCTCGGGGTGTCGTTGAAGTGGCTAAGAACAAAGTATCACAAGAGCCAACCTATCCCCCACAGGCGAGCCTTCGGACCTTCCAGCTAGATGAGAGCCTGCGCAGCGGGTCTACCTGGGGCCGAGCCGAGCTCGGGGTGTCGGAGTGGCTAAGAGCAAAGTATCACAAGAGCCAACCTATCCCCCACAGGCGAGCCTTCGGACCTGCCAGCTAGATGAGAGCCTGCGCAGCGGGTCTACCTGGGGCCGAGCCGAGCTCGGGGTGTCGTTGAAGTGGCTAAGAACAAAGTATCACAAGAGCCAGCCTATCCCCCACAGGCGAGCCTTCGGACCTGCCAGCTAGATGAGAGCCTGCGCAGCGGGTCTACCTGGGGCCGAGCCGAGCTCGGGGTGTCGTTGAAGTGGCTAAGAACAAAGTATCACAAGAGCCAACCTATCCCCCACAGGCGAGCCTTCGGACCTGCCAGCTAGATGAGAGCCTGCGCAGCGGGTCTACCTGGGGCCGAGCCGAGCTCGGGGTGTCGTTGAAGATTCCTTCAAACAGGCCTATTCTATCATTGAGATGAGGAGTCATAGCCGGTTAGAACAAAAAGCATGAAGATTGCATACTCAGAGATAGTCAATATTCTGAAATAAACTTATTGAAAATGCAATAGTTATTTACAACATTACAATCCTTCTTTCCCCTTACGGGTAGAAGCGCTTCAGGTCATCACCATTCCAGGTGTGACTCAAGGTCCTTCCCTCCGCATCCTGGAGATAGTAGCCTCCGTTAACCAGAGCCTTCTCTACTATATAAGGCCCCTCCCAGCTAGGGTTGAGCTTACCAACAGCGGCCGACCTTCCTGCAGCGTCGACCTTTTTCAGTACTAGATCCCCCTCGGTGAATTGCTTGACTCTGATGTGCTTATCGAAGTACCGAGCCATTCGTCGTTTTATTTCTTCTTGTCTGATGGCAGCAACATCCCGCAGCTCTTCCACCATATCTAGTGAGAGGCGCAACCCTTCCTCATTCTCCAACCTCCAAGCTTCGCTTCCCCCACCTGCGGCCGTGACCCTTGGGGACCGAACCTCGAACTCCACCGGGAGGACAGCCTCGCATCCATGAGAGAGCTTGAAGGGGGTCTCTCCTGTGGCCGTGTTTGGAGTTGTTCGCAAGGCCCACAGGACGGAAGGGAGCTGTTCCACCCAGTTACCCTTCAGGTTCTCCACCTTCTTTTTGAGCAAGTTGACAATGACTTTGTTCGCCGCCTCCACCTGGCCATTGCTCCGAGGATGATGGACAGAGGCGAACCTGAGATCGATCCCCAATTGGGTGCAGAAGCTGATGAATTCTTCGCTGGCAAACTGAGGACCGTTGTCTGTCACTATCGCTTGGGGCAATCCGTGCCTGCAAATGATTTCCCCCAAACGAAGTTTCTGATGACCTGGGAGGTTACATTGGTTAACGGCTTGATCTCCAGCCATTTGGAGAAGTAGTCAATCATCACTAGGAGGAACCTCCTTTGCCCGCTAGCTGGAGGGAAGGGTCCAACCAGGTCCATCCCCCAAATGGCGAAGGGCCATGGCGCCGTGATGCTTCGAAGTCTTTGGGCGGGCAAGAGCTGGAGAGGAGCATGTACTTGGCACTTCCGACACCTCCTTGCGAATTCAGCTGTATCCCTCCTTATGGTCCGCCAGAAATATCCCTGCCTTATCACCCTTGCTTCCAATGTCCTTCCCCCTGAATGGCTGCCGCACTCTCCAGAATGCACCTCTTCCAGGATCCTCGGGACTTCCTCTTCGGTTACGCATCTCGCGAGGAGCCCTGACAACATCTTCCGATGCAAGCTCCCTTCCAGCATCAGGTAGTGAGCCGCCTTGTGCCTGAAGCTCTTTGCATCCTTGACTTCTTCCGACAGTTCTCCTGTGGTTAAGAAAGTCACCAATGGATCCATCCATGAGGACCGCCGATTCACCTCCATCAACTCCCCCTCTTCAATGGCTGGTCGGAATAGTTCGGTTAGGGTACCTCCTCCCCGAGGCCCGAACTTCGCCAGTCGATCAGCTGCCGCGCTTTCCTCCCTGGGGACATGTCGAATAGAGAATGAGCGGAAACCCCCACTGATGGCTCTTACCTTAGATAGATACCTCGCGAGGGTCGGCTCCCGGGCCTCAAACTCGCCTCGGATCTGCGATGCTACCACCATTGAGTCGGTGAAGGCTTCCACATCCTGGATTTCCAACTCCTTCGCCAAGCGAAGGCCGGCGATCACAGCCTCGTACTCTGCTTGGTTGTTGGTTACAGGGAAATGGAAAGTCACGGCTTGCTCTATGGTAACTCCCTGAGGGCTTACTAACACCACACCTCCTCCCAGGGAGTGCCTTCCTGAGGCCCCGTCGACCACCATCTTCCACGCTTCTTGCAGCTTTGGTTCTTCAGCCTCCGCCTCGGTAACATAGTCCGCCAGGAAATCCGCTACGGCCTGGGCTTTGATAGAGAGCCTCGGGACGAAAGAGATGTCAAACTCGCTTAGCTCGATGGACCACTTTGCCAACCTTCCTGAATGTTCCACCCCCTCCAAGACCTTGCGAAGGGGATGGTCGGTTATCACCCTAATCGAGTGTGCTTGAAAGTAAGGGCGAAGCTTCCTAGCTGAGATGACCAAAGCATATGCTAGCTTCTCCAGGATGGGGTATCGGAGCTCCGCCTTTTTTAAGATTCGGCTGACATAATAGACGGGTAACTGCTTCTTCCCCTCTTCCCTAACCAGGACGGAGCTCACCGCCTCTCCTCCCACTCCTAAATACAAGGCGAGGTCCTCCCCCTCCTTCGGGCTTTGAAGTAACGGCGCTTGGGAGAGCTGCCTCTTCACCCCCTGAAAAGCCTCTTCGCACTCGGCCGTCCATTCGAATGCTTGGTTGCCACGAAGTACTTTGAAGAAGGAGGAACATCTATCCCCTGACCGCGAGAGGAACCTGCTTAACCCGGCCAACTTCCCGGTCAAGCGCTGGATCTCCTTGGCGTTGCGAGGCGATTCTAGGTCTAGAATAGCCTTAACCTTATCGGGGTTGGGTTCTACCCCCGCGGGAGTCAAGAGGTGCCCGAGGAATTTGCCGCGACTAGCCCCGAAGACGCACTTCAAGGGGTTCAACCTCATCTTGAACTTCCGCAGGGTGGCGAACGTCTCCTCCAAGTCTCGCAAGTGGGAATCAACACACTTGCTCTTGACCATGAGGTCATCCACATAGACCTCCAGGTTCCTTCCCCTTTGATCTCGAAAGATTCGATCCATCATGCGTTGGTATGTTGCCCCTGCATTCTTCAATCCGAAGGGCATCATCCTATAGCTGAAGCATCCCTCTCTTGTGATGAAGGAAACATCCTTGACATCAGGAGGGTGCATCCGGATCTGGTGGTAACCTGAAAATGCATCTAAAAAACTCATAGGAGAAAAACCGACGGCTGAGTCAACCAGCGCGTCGATTCGAGGCAAGGGGTAACAATCCTTGGGGCATGATTTATTTAATAAGGAAAAATCGATACACATGCGCCATTTTCCTCCTCCCTTCTTTACCATTACCACGTTGGAGATCCAGCCTGGATACTGGATCTCTGAGATGAAGCCCGCGTCCAGGAGCTTTTGGACCTCCTCTCGGATAGGGGCTTCTAGCTTGGTGGCGATGGCCCTCATCTTTTGGCGTATGGGGCGGGCTCTGGAATCCAGGTTCAAGCGGTGACAGGCCACGTCCGCGTCGATGCCCGGCATGTCTGCCGCGCTCCAAGCGAAGATGTCGACGTTGCCCTGGATGCAGGCTCGCATCCGTTCCTGATCCTCAAGGATCAAGCCTCCGCTGATCCGAATCCTTTGCGCCTCCCCCGCTCTTGTAAGCACCTCCATCTCCACCACCTCTTCGGCCGGCTCCAGCCCCGACCGCTCCCAACTTACCCTTGCCTCTTCCTGCTCAAACTCGAGCTCTTCTCCCCCAACTTCATCAACTTCCATTGCCTCCTCCGGGCTCTCCTCCTGCCTCTGCTCTTCTTCATCCACCACTCCTCTCGTCTCTTCTGGGCTGATCTCCCCCAACTCCTCTACCTCCGCCATCTCCTCAGCAACCTCCATCGCCTCTCCCAGGCTCATCCCCCCTTCCTCAACTCCTTCCTGCTCAGCCATCTCCCTCTCCAACTCCTCTGCCTCCTCCATCCATGACACGGTGTTAACCGCCGTCACATAGCACTGCCTTGCCATCTTCGGATCCCCCCTGATCCTCACCTGCACCCCTCCATTGTTGAACTTGAGGCATTGGTGGTACGAGGAGGGCACACAGCGAAAGGCGCTGATGAGGGGGCGCCCAAAGATGGCATTGTAACTACTCGGGGCGTCCACGATTACGAACCGACAGTTCCGTGAGACGCCCCCAAGCCTCACATGCAAGCCTACTCCACCTCCCACCTCTTTCCTTTCGCCGGAGAAGCCAAAAAGCGGTCCATCGGAAGCCAGGACCCTTTTTCCTTCCACCCTCATCTCATCGAAGGCCTTCTTGAAGATCACGTTCACCGAGCTCCCATTATCCACCAGTATCCGGGAGACGGTGTAGTTCTCCACCGCTGTCTGGATCGCAAGCGCGTCGCAGAACGGGTCCTCGTAGTCCGGCATATCCGCGGATGAGAAAGTGATCTTCTCCTCTGGGGGGGGGGGGGCCTGGGAGGTCGAGGCGACCCCTCGGCGGAACATGGTTTGAAGGCTCCCCTTGCGGGTGGCCTCGATCCCCACCCCCCCGTGGATCACTCCGATCCCTCCTCGGGTCCCTACGTCAGTCCTGTCTTCACATCTGTCCTCCACCTCTTCCCGCTGTACTTCGACGATCCTTACAGGCGGATCTTGTCTTCCGGCCACTCTGGCCCCTCTAATCTCCAGAAACTCTGGGCAGGTGGCCGTTGCGTGACCTTCCTCCTGATGGAAGTCACAATAAGGCAACGCCACCCTGCCCCCTCTTCCTTCTCCTCCTCCCCTTCTTCCGGCTCCCCGAAGTCTTCTACCTCTTCCCCTTCCCACCTCCATAGCCTCCTGCGGCGGTGGGAAATGACCCCTTGGTCCCTGTCGCCATCCTCCCTGCTCCAGCCTTCTGGGCTCCCGAAAGTTATCTCTTATCTGAAGTCCTCCCTGGCCCTGGGGGCGGCCCTCCTGAGGCCTCCACCCCAATCGGTTGTTTGGCTCCCTGGCCCCCCCATGCTGTTGCCCCTGCCCTCGGGGCTCTTCTCTTCTCCTATCTTCCCTCGGCTCCCTCTGCTCCCTCTGCTCTCTCTGCCTTCCCGCCACCGGCTCCTTCACGTCGTCCTCGGCCAGCCTGGCTAGCTTCCTCGCAAACGCCGGGTTTGCCCTCTCGAAGTCTATCTCCTTCGCCGCCCTCTCCATGAGCTCCTCAAAAGAGAGAGGGGGCACTCTCTTCAACTCCATGCTGAAAAACCCTGGCCTCAGCCCCAGGGTGAAGGCTAGCATCAGCGCATACCCCGGGACCTCCTGGACCAGGAGAACCTCCTCTTGGAACCGGTCGACATAGCGACCCAACATCTCCTCCGGCCCCTGCCTCACTGCAAACAGGCACTCAGCCTTCTTCTTCCTTTTCTTCGAAGTTGAGAATCTCAACAGAAAACCCCTCCGCAGATCCTCAAAGCTGTAGATGGAACTTGCCGGCAACTGGTGGAACCAGTCCCTGGCCTTTTCTTTCAGAGTGATGGCAAAAAGCCTGCACTTGAAGGCATCCGACATTTGCCTGATGGACACCACGTCCTCGAACCATTGCACGTGCTGGACCGGGTCATCCTTCCCGGTGTAGTAGGTCATGTCCGGCTCCCGGAACCCCTCCGGCACTGGAGCCGAGACAATGAGCTCACTAAAGGGGGTCTCGCCCCCTGCCTGGCGAGAAGGCACGTCCCGCGATCTCGGTTGGCTGGACCGATCCGCGAGACCTTGCCCAGGGAAGAGTTCCCGCACCGTCGCCTCCTTCTCGCCCAGATCCGCCGGGAGCTCCTTCCCGAGACGCTGACCTGGGAAGAGCTCCCGCGCGGCTACGTCTCTCTCGCCTCCCTCCACCGGGACCTCCTTACCGGGGCGCTGCCCTGGAGCGTTCTCGCCTAGCAGCGGAACCACCTCCACCGGAACCTGCGGCGTCTCCCACTCGTTCCTTACCGAGAAGGCCAAGTTGATCGTCTGCATGACTTCTCGCCTGAAGTCCTCAAACATCTTCCTCGTCGCCTCGTCCACCCGGGTGGGGGATCCTCCCGCGCCTGATCCTTCACCCTCGCCTCCTGCCATGGGACTTAACTCGAGATTTTCTTGCACTGACTGCTTCCACGCTCACCGCACCAGAACTGTTGAAGCCAAAAATGACCTCAACAAATGTTCACGAACCAAAGTGCAGTCAATGCCTACTTCTCTCAAACCTCGACCCCTGACAGGTTGCTAAGGCCCCAACACTGACCCAAAGCCTCAGCTGGGAGGTCCCACCACACACCCGGAAGATCTCTGAGAGCTTCCCCTCCAAAGCCGAATGCTGGGCTGGGAGCTCTTCAGAAGGCACTAGGGCTAGAGGAAAATGATCAACTTGCCTTCTAAAGAGCCCTTATGGGTCTTTTTATAGTCTTCCTTTGACCTGAAAATACTGAAATACCCCTGAGGGGTCTGCCCATAGCCAAATCCCGCTGTCATTTAAAGGGCATTTGGGTAATTTTACCTCGGGATAATATATTGTAAAATAATCCTCTTTATGAGCGCCGGGCCCCACCACGTGGGCCCACTTGGCGAGAACCCTGGTTGAGAAGGCTCTCGCTGGACCCCCACCCGGGCCAACCTTGGCGAGACCCCTTGCCAGGGAGGTTCGCGCCCTTCACGGTCTTGAAACTACCGCGACTGAAGGCCTACTTGGGGCCTTCTCGCCTCTCCTGGGCGGGAGCTTGTCTTAAGGCGGAAGCTTCCGTGGTCGACGATCTCTCCTACCGAGAGCTCGACTATCTGCCTTGGGCGGTCGACGATATCTCCTGCCGAGAGCTCGACTATCTGCCTTGGGCGGTCGACGATCTCTCCTGCCGAGAGCTCGACTATCTGCTTTGGTCGGTCGACGATCTCTCCTGCCGAGAGCTCGACTATCTGCCTTGGGCGGGAGCCCCTTCAGGGCGGGAACTCTATAAGTATGTCTCAGGGCCAACCCAAGGCTGACCTGAGCCTAGCCCAATTCCTCAGTGATGTCTCCGGGTCCCACCCAGCGAATATGGGGTTGTACAATACATAATCAATTAAGCAATAGACAAAGAGTACAAACTATAATCTATCAGATGGAGAACCAGATGAGGGTTTAAAGAACATTATCTTCCTGCTTGGGGATGCAATGTCATATATTCAGCTGGATCAAAGAATTTCTTGCTGACTTGAAGTTTATTCAGCTCTTTTTCTCTATTGGAAGACATAGTAGAGAATTTTGATTGATCTTCTCCTTCTTCTACAGCTTTTCTGATCTGAGAGAGACCATTCAGTTCCTGAATCCTGGTCATCCTAAAGTTTGGATCAAGTTCCTTATCAATAGGAGGCTGATCTTCTTGAGGAGGCATCATTGTAACTACTTTGAACTGAATGGATTGAGCTTGAAACTTTGTTGAGCTGTGTTGTTTATCACTTTGAGAATAGAGAGATCTTGGAGGAGCAGCCTCACTGTACTTTCTTTTATGAGATACAACAAGTCTTCTTGACTAATAAGTAGCTGTCTTCTGATCCTTGAGAGGAACTTGTTGTTGAGGAGGAGAGAAGGAGGGGTTCTGATAAATAACTTCTTTTACTTGTTCTGAGGAAATTTGACTTCTATGTTGCTGGCTGTCTCCTTGGGAATGAGTCTTGGAAGATCTATCCTGCCTTTGATATGATCTTGAGAAAGAGGAAAGCTGGGAAGATGCACCAGATGCTTGAGAAACAACACTTGAAGTACCAGAAGGAGGAGGAGGAGGAGGAGGAGGAGGGCCTCTTCTGAATTTCTGAGGAGGAGGAGAATATCTCCTGCTCTTCTTCCTAGCTTTCTGCTCATTTTTAGATAACCATATCCAGCTCTCCATACAAGGGTATTGAGTAATCACTTTCAAGATGTAATAAGGGGTATCATTTGTATTTCCTAGCTTGGGAACAGCCTTGGGAGCAGCTTTTCTTTTCCTTGAAACTTTCTTTTTCTTAGAATTAACATCCTCTGAATCATCATCATCATCATCAGAAGACCCCTGAGGATTGTCATACAAATCATCAATTTCCTTCACCTGCTTGTCAGTAATCTTTTTTAGCAGTATTTTCTTTGGCTTCTTCCAGAATATCAATAGCAATAAAATCATCCAGAGAGGGAAGAGTGTTGTAAGACTCACAGAGATTAACTAAACTTGTTTCTAGGGTAAAGGCCAGAATTTTTGAGGCCTCTAGATCGAGTAGTTCATCAGCAATTAAGATAGCATCAAACTCATTCTTTTCTTCTGACATAAGCATAGGCTCAACATCCAACGGGGATGATATATCTGTACACACTGTAACTGACGGAATATCTGTATAAACTGGAGCTGATTGAATCTATAGAAGTTGTTTCACAACAAAAGTACTCATGGGTCTGGTATAATAGACCATGGCCCTGGATGAATTGATCTCAACTGAAAACAAAACTGATCTAAACAGAGAGAATGAATGTAAAAGAATTTGTTTATTAATGGAGGGATTAATAAAATAGTAACCACTGGAAATCTCAGGAATTGACATATCAGTGTCTTCATCTGACATCAGCAAATCTGAATAAAGAACTATGTTTGCACAAAATTTCTGAGAAACTTCTTCTTCCTACATTGCTGGAGGAGACTGAGCTTGAGGTTCTGCTGAGACTGAACCTGCAACATCTTCATTGGACATCTCCTCCTGCCTGGTTTTAGTAAGAACTGGAACCAGGTCCCCATATGAAGAAGGGAAAGTGGAAGCAGAAATAGAGGCAAAAAGAGAGGAAATAGAGAGTGCAAGAGGTGAAATAGCCTCTGCTATCAAGGATTTTAGAGTAGGAGTGAGGAGTTCAAGAAGATGAGAGATGAGGGTTTGATCAATTTGAAGAAACTCAGTTGGAGTCTGAGTTGAGAAGGAATTTTCTGAGGGAGGAGGAGTGAAATCGGTCATGATTTCATCCCGAATAGGGGAGTTTCTGGAGGAATGAATAGGGAAATAGGGGGTGAGGCTTCAGTTTTGATGGGTGAATCATGTTGTTGAGAAGGAGATGAGAGAGGTGAGATCAGTCATGAACTAGAAGTTATTTCACAATAGAAGGACTCATGGGTCTGGTATAACAGACCATGGCCCTAGAAGAATTGATCTCAACTAAAAACAAAACTAATCTAAACAGAGAGAATGAATGTAAAAGAATTTTTAAATTAATGAAGGGATTAATAAAATAGTAACCACTGGAAATCCCAGGAATTGACACATCAGTGTCTTCATCTGACATCAGCAAATCTTAGTAAAGAACTATGTCTGCAAAAAATTTCTGAAACACTTCTTCTTCCTGCACAGCTTGACGAGACTGATCCTGAAGCTCTGCTGAGACTGAACCTATAGAATCTTCATTGGAAATCTCCCGCTGCCTGGTTTCAGTGAGAACTGGAACCAGGCCCCAAGATGAAGAAGGGACAGTGGAAGCAGAAATAGAGGAAGAAAGAGAGGAAATAGAGTGAGCAAGAGGTGAAATAGCCTTTGCTATCAAGGTTTATAGACTAGGGGTAAGGAGTTCCAGAAGATGAGAGATGAGGGTTTGATCAATTTGAAGAAACTCAGTTGGATTCTGAGTTGAGAGAGAATTTTTTGAGGGAAGAGGATTGAAATCGGTCATGATCTAATCCTAGATAGGGGAGTTTCTGGAAGAATGAATAGGGGAAATATGTGGTGAGGTTTAAGTGTTGGTGGGTGAATCATGTTTGTGAGAAGGAGATGAGAGAGGTGAGAGGAGGTCAAAATTATGAATGGACAAGGTGTGGAGGTTTTGAGGTTCAGCAGAATGAAAGGGAGATGATTGCTGAATAGGAGAAGAGATGGTTTGGACAACATTGGTGGGTAGAGAAGGAACACTAGGAATTATTGGAGGAGGACGAGGAAGAGAAGGAACTTCTTCATTAGGTTGGGAAGTGGCTGTGACAGACCTTGTGTCCTAAAATATAAGGGAGGAGGTTCAAACCCTGGAGGGCTTTTGAATCGTCCTCTCCCACTTCCCAAATAGAGAGGAATCCAACCTCTTTCTTGCATTAATAGCTATGGTTGGAGAAACCATAGCTCTGTAGCTATTTTTTGAAGGAAGATTCCAAGAATCCTTCCCTAGCAGACTTCCTTCTTGTTGTTCTTCCTCTTTATCAAATCAAAGAACAAGCTGGCCCAATCAATGGCCTTCTAATTTACCAGAGCAGACATGATGGCAAACTGTTGCCTATTGATGTTATCATGGGCCGAATGCTTGCCCAGCAGAACCTTTCCCACGATATCCTCAAGGAACTTAAAACCTATGGATAAATTTTTTTAATAACTTAGATAGGATGCCCTAGGCATGACCCATCTCCAATAGCATCCTGCTATAATCTGAACTATCCTGTTCCAGGTCATCTGATCCATTATTTAACTCAAAAATCTCTGTAAGAGTTACAGGTTTTAGATTCACCTGCTATCATGAGACGAAACCGATCATTGAAGAGTTATTTGTAGAGGAAGTGTAAACCCATTCATTAATTTCAGCAATAGATAGTTTTATCCTTGTATTCATGAACTTCTTCAATCCCTGATCATCGCACAACTGTAACATTTCCTTAAAAACGGGATCACAATGACTGATCGAGTCGAAGTCGACGTCGAATCCTGTGTCGAACTTCATCACTGCGAGAACTATTGCTGAAATCACCATGGAAAGCCTGTAGACTCAAGAGAGAAAGAGAGATCAAGAGCAATTAGAAAAAGAAAGCGCGGGACAGAGATCGAAGAGAAACCTACATATAGGGTTTCTTTTGGGAATATGAAAAGACGATCTCTGTCCGACGATAAAAAAAGAAATGTCGATCTTAGGTCAAAGATTTAATTTATAAATAAATAATATCTTTGGTCTCTGATCTCGATCAAAAAATCGATTGTAGAGCTTAGGTCGACGATTGATTTACTGAAGCAAAGTTGTCGATCTTCGGTCGACGATTTTTGTCTTCACACAAAGCATCGTCAATCTTAGGTCGATGATTTGGCTCAAGATGAGTTCGAAGATCGTTGATCTCTGTTCGACGATCGTTGACCACATCTTCACAAAGACAAAAATCAATTTTAATCCATGCTATTTATCATTCCAAGTTGATTAAAAAAGAATAGATGTTTTTGCACATCCAGAGGCTTGGTAAAAATATATCCTCTTTGAAAATAAGTGGAGATAAACTTGAGGTTAATCTTGTTTTTGTCAACACAATCTCTAAGAAAATGATGCCTTATTTCTTTATGCTTGGTCCTAGAATGCAGGACTAGATTTTGTGCAGTAGATATGGCACAGGTACGTCACAAAATATGGTGGAATTTTTGAGAGAACACCCATAATCCAGTAGCAGAATTTGAATCCATAAGATCTGTGAACAATAACTCCCAGCTGCTATATATTCAGCTTCGACATGTGATGTAGACACAGATGATTGTTTCTTGCCAAACCAAAATACTAATCTATCACCCAGGAATTGACAAGTTCCTGAAGTGATTTTTCTGTCAACTCTGCATCTAGCATAGTCAGCATCAGAATATCCAGTTAATTCAAATTCTGACTCTGTGGGATACCAAAGTCCTAGAATAGGACAGCCCTTTAAATATCTTAAAATTCTCTTGAAAGAATTAAATGAGATTCTTTAGGGTTGACTTGAAATCTAGCACAAAGAAATTTTTCAAACATTATATCAGTTCTACTTGCAGTAAGATATAGTAGGGACCCAACAGTGGCCATAAAATTTTTCTTATCAACCTGTTTACCCTTTTCATCAGAATGAATTACTACATTAGAAGCCATGAGTGTCTTCATTGCTGAGGCATCAACCATCCCAAACCTTTTTACTAATTTCTTAGCATATTTTGACTGGGATATGAAGATGCCATTAGGAGCTTGCTTTACTTGAAGACCAAGAAAGTAAGAAAGTTCACCCATGCTACTCATTTCAAACTTGGAGTGCATAAGGTCAGAAAACCTTTTGCAAAGTTTAGAATAAGTAGATCCAAATATAATATCATCAACATATACTTGAACTAACAGAATCCTATCATGATGATGTCTAATAAATAAAGTCCTATCTACAATGCCTCTAGAAACTTTATTCTCTAAAAGAAAGCTAGCTAGGGTTTCATACCAAGCTCTTGGAGCATGCTTTAGACCATAGAGAGCCTTATGCAATTTGAAAACATAAGAGGGGTGAGTTGAAGAGATAAAACCGAGAGGCTGTTCCACATATACTTCTTCCTTAAGTTTCCCATTGAGAAATGCACTTTTGACATCCATTTGATATACCTTGATTTTTTTATGAGCAACGTAAGCCAAGAAAATTCTGATAGCTTCAAGCATTGCAACAGGTGCAAAGGTCTGATCATAGTCAATACCTTCTTCTTGCCTGTAGCCTTGTGCCACTAGTCTTGCTTTGTTTCTTACAACTATACCTTGAGCATCAAATTTGTTTCTGAAGACCCATTTAGTTCCAATAACTAACTGTCCTTTGGGTCTGGGAACCAAGTTCCAAACTTTGCATCTTTCAAACTGATTTAGCTCCTCTTACATTGCAATAATCCAGTGTGGATCTTGCTCAGCATCATTAATGGATGAGGGCTCACTTTGAGATAAGAAGCAGGCATGCATCACATCTACATTGAGTTGGTGCCTTGTCTGCACACCCACTGACATGTCTCCTATCACTTGAGATATGGGATGATCATTAAGTGTAACATAGTCAGGAGGTGGAGTTTGTTCAACAATAGCAACATCATGAACTAATTCCTCTTGTGGAATTAAATGTGCTATTAGAGAAGCTTCAGCAATTTCCAAAGATTTTTCTTCACTATCTTCATCAATCTGTGAAGAGGGATGAGATGTCACTTTTTGGGTGAGATTTAAGTCATCCAATTTCTCACATAGATTAGGTACCTATAAATAATTACTGGTAGAAGCTTCCTTCTACTTATAAAACATATTAGCTTCATCAAAAGTAACATGAACAGATTCTTCAATTTTTAAAGATGATTTATTGAAAACCCTATATGCCTTGCTAACTTGGGAATATCCTAGAAAGATTCCCATTGTAGCTTTGGCTTCAAACTTTCTAAGATAATCTTTGTTGTTATTGTGAATAAAACAGATACAACCAAAAATTCTAAAGTAATATATTTTAGGGTTCTTCCCTTTGAGTAATTCATAGGGAGTCTTGCCCTAAAGTTTGTGTATCAAACTTCTATTCAGGAAATAATTTGTTGTGCTTACAGCTTCTGCCCAATAGGATAGAGGCATGTTAACATCATCAAGCAATGTGACTACAGCTTCAATGAGTGTTCTATTTTTCCTTTTAACTACCCCATTTTGTTGAGAAGTTCTGGGAGCAGATAAGCAGTGCCTGATACCTTCCTTCTCACAGAATTCTTGCATAGGAAGAGAATCAAACTCAGTGCCATGATCACTTCTGATCAATGCAACATGAGTAGAGTACTCAATCTTTATGCATTTTAGAATGTCTGTAAGAACATTGAAATTATCAGACTTGTTTCTCAAGAAGAAAACCCAAGAGAGCCTAGAGAAGTCATCTATAATAACTAATGTATAAAACTTTCCTCCCAGGCTTTGTACAGCAATTGGTCCAAAAAGGTCCAAATGAAGCAGATACAAAATTCTAGGCGAATCACTCTTATTAACTGATTTAAATCTATTTTTAGTTTGCTTGCCTTCTTGACAAGCATTACAAAGGCTTTCCTTCTTGTAGGGGCAAGTTGGCAATACTATAACAAGGTTTTCCCTAGATAACCTAGCAATGTTTCAAAGATTTACACGTCCTAGCCTTTTATGCCACAATGTATTAATATTGCAAACTTGATTAAACAAAAAAAATTCTGAACAAGCAGAATTAAAATCAACAAATAGATATTGCCTAGCCTAATACCTGATAACACAATGCTATTATTTAATAAAATGTTGCATTTGGATTCAGTAAAACATAACTCATAACCTGCATCACATAGCTGACCTATGGATATCAAGTTATGTTTTAGGCCACCTATATATGCCACTTTCCTGAATGTGACAGCTATAAGTGTGAATTCTCAATAGCCTTCTGTCTGACCAAAGCTTGAGTCTCCAAATATAACCTTTGGACCTAGCTTTCCTTGTAGTTATTCAGGTAGGCCTTGTTTCCTGTCATGTTCTTGGAGCACCCACTATCCAGATACCATTTATCCTACATGGTAGGATAGGTCTTCACCTACAAAATAACAGCTTATATATTCTAGACCCAGGTAACCTTGGGTCCTGGCTACTTTTCATACTTAAAAATTGAAATATACTAGTATTCAGGTTGACTTTTGTAACCTAAGGGATGAAATCTCTTAGGTGGGATTATCCAGTTAGTTAAGGGATGAAAAGTTTTAGAGTTAGAGTTCTTATTAAAGTATCTGTTGAAATTATAATTTTGATGATACAGATTTGGGTTCGATGATTTAGGTTGAGATCGTCGATCTGCGTTCGACGACCAGCATTGATATCGATGATCTCAGTTCTCAGAGTAATAGTTGCTATTGTCTGGGTTCCACGATCATCGATCTCTGTTTGACGATATATAATGATATCGTCGATCCCCATTTGCAGAGTGTTTAGGCTCAAACTCTGGGTTCTGAGATCGTTGATCGTCGTTCGATGCATAATGCTGAGATCGTCGATCTCGGTTCGATGATTTTTGTTGAGACTTAGTTTTTTGTTTTTCATTATTTTTCTCAACTTATTTTAAAACTTTATTAAACTTTTTAATTTGTTCTGTATTTTTCTTACCTTTATATGAAATAAACTTTATAGGTTGTGAGAGATGGTTTTTCTGAATATCTGGTGGTTCACTAGATGATGAACCTAATCCTAACTTACTTTTATTAAGTCTAGCATTAAGTTTACTAGTAATTTTTATTAGTTGTTTGCTTTTCCCATTTAGTGATTCATCTAGCTATTTTACTTTACTTAATTCCTTTTTCAGAAAAATGATAGTTCACTATACATGTCTATTTCATTTTTCAATTTGTTGTTTGCTGATAATAAACTGTCATAGTTAATTTGTCTATCTCTGAGAAGTTTGATTTTCTTCTCAGATCTAATCAGATCACTACATAAGTTTGATTTAAAATCTTTAGAGGAAAAGTTAAAGTCTTCCAATACCTGATCACAATCTGAAAATTCTTCAGATTCTTATTCTTCTGAGACATGCCCTGATGCATTGATGGACATTAAGCAAATTTCTTTGGCCTTTGATTCTTCTTCATCCTCACTGGAACCAGAGGAAGATGATTCTTCAGTGTCACTCCATGTTTCTGCAACAAACCCTTTCTCCTTCCTTTTGTGTTTTTAGGAGGATGGCTTACTATAGTGCTTCTTTGAGTCTTTCTCTTTTCTCCTTTCCTTATGCTTGTTTTCTGGACATTCTGGAAGAATGTTTCCAGCTTTCCTGCAACCAAAACAGATAATCTCTTTAGAAGGGGTTTTATCATACCTTGGTTTATCATCACTCCTTGATGATTTCCTTCTGAATTCTTTTCTCCCCATCTTGAAGAATCTCTTTGCAAAGAGACTCATCAACTCTTTATTTGATGGAGAAGTTTTTGATTCTTCTGAAGCTTTTAAAGCTATATTCTGTTCCTTTCTTGTTGGTGTAGCAGTCTTTTGTTGCTCAACTTCTCTTATCTTTAGCAGCTGTTCATAGGATTTTAGCATTCCTAAGACTAATTCAGTAGTCAACTCATGTGTGCTTCTGGTCTCTTTGATAGGCCAGATTCTAGAGTCCCATGAGCTGGGGAAGCACATGAGAATCTTGTCATTTTTTTCTGTGACTGAGATGTCCTTGTCAAGGGTTTTCAGTTCATTAACAATGATATTGAGTCTGTTGTATATCTCAGAGACTTGCTCAGTTTCTTCCTTTTTAAAATTCTCATACTGGGAGATGAGATGAGCTCTCCTGTCCTTCCTTTCATCTGCTGATCCTGCAACCATCTGGTTTAAGGAAACCTAGATGGCCTTAGCTGATTCACATTCAGCTACTTTCTGAAATATGTCATCAGACATTATTTGTGCCAGTATATTCATGGCTTTTGCATCAGCAATCTTTTCTTTCATGTATGCATCATTGTAGTCTGGAGGAGGTACTGCAGTCATATTTGTGGAAGTACTTGGAGTGGCAGCTGGTGGTGGAGGTACTCCTGTTAAGATAAAAGCATAAATGTCTTCATCAATTGAATTCATATAAAGTCTGATTCTTGCCTTCCAGATTCTAAACTTTTGCAAGTTGCAAACTTGAGGTCTGGTGCCTGAAAAGTCCTTGTACTGTGTCATGGTATAACAAAAAGAAATAGAGTAAAAAAATATATATCAGAGATCTTAAGTTCAGGTATTAGCCTGTACAACCTTAAAAACACACCCTCTGATACCAATTGAAAGAGAGGGATAGATAGGTTTTACTATAGAGGGAGGGGGGGTGAATAGAGTATTTTAAAAAAAAAATTTGTTTAGATTTATTGTGGATTTAAAATACTGATAACTATAACTAGTGAAATAAAATAGGCGAGACTACCACAGCATAACACAACACACAAAGAAATCACACACCAACCAGATGACACAAGAAAATTTATAGTGGTTCCCCAAATCTGGGTACATCCACTCTTCTACCACCCAGGTAGGAATCCACTTAGGTGTTTGATCAGGTGCCCTATCACCACAAGATCTGCTGTAGGTAGATCTAGAGACCCATTGATCTTTTGATCAGGAGCTCATAATCCAATAGGTTTTTGATCAGGTGCCCTATCACCACAAGTGTTCACTTTTGAAGGGAGAGATAACCCTGTACAGATGGAGGTAAAAGAAACAAGAATGTTTGGAAATCTTCTCTTTCTCAGGCACATGAGAAGAATGTTGGGATTAAAGTTGAATGTCCAAGCTCCCCTTGAGATGTTGTATATATTCAGGAAGATGAAACTTGGCCCTGGGTGTAGGTCTACAAAATATGTTGCAGAGCCTTTTGAATCTATGAACTGTTATAGAATTTTTTTTGGCTATCTGTAAATCTTTGAAGACTGAAGAAGGAAGAAGACTGGAAAGAGTTGTTTTTGAAAAAGTTCTTCTTCTTCCTCTTTTCATCAAAACATGTAAGATCCCTTGAGAGCAATATTCTTGTCTGACTACTGATTGATTACCACTATCTATCTCTTTTTGTCTTTCTAAGATATATATTTAGTCAGAATGAAGAAAACGACATCAATTTTAAATTCCCAAGAGAAAACATAATTCTCTACAAGAATTGAGGAGCCCAAACAGCTAGATTTTGCTGGCAATCATAAATGCCTTTCCATAACTGTCTTTATAAAATATTTTGTGAATACCATAATTAATGCTTCAATAATACGGCTATCAGTCTTGAGAGAATCAACATTAGTTATTAGAATATATTTGTCCTGAAATACTTTATCGTAATCAAAATAAATAACTCTGACTGTTCTGAAGAACTGATAACTTAAAGCAGTACAGAATCGTAGAGCTCCGCTCAGAGATCGTCAAACTGAGTTAAGTGATCATCGACCAGAGAATGGCTATCGTAGAACTGAGATCACTGCTGAGAAGAACAAAATCGTCGACCTGAGCTCGTAGATCGTTGAGCTCAGTTAAGAGTAGAAGACTCTGAGATTGTCGATGGGAGATCGACGATCGTCGAGCTTAGTTCTACTGTAGTAAAATAGATATAGATAGTCCACAACATTTATCTGAATCTAAGTCTGAGTCCACTACAATGCTGGTCCACACAAAACCTGACCTAGAGGGGACCTAACTAAGACTTAGACAGAGACCATGGCTATACATGGGGGTCAAGACATCCTAAGAGTGAACCTAGCACAAATCCAAACAAGGGTTCCAACATGTCCATATGCAGGTGATGCCCTTGCAGGTGCTGAATTGGATTGAGCGGGCTGAAGCCCTTGCTGTTGCTGCTTGTAGGCCCTAATGGCCGTGCGAAGAATTGGATTTCATGTGTGGTCGGCCTGTATGCCGATGTATGAAACCACATCTTATAAAGAGAAACATGTAAGGCCTTAAGGCCTTGAGTATTTGTGTTCTTGTATACATTCCTGGTGTTATATATAAATGTGTTATTTATATATTTAGTGGACATTAATTGGATGAGTTCTTGTAAGTTATAAACTTCCGCTAGAATGCTCTGAGTTAAGATGCGAGTAGAAAGTATTTTGATATTCACACGTGATTCCGCAGTTTGTCTGTGAAATATGGCGTGGGGCCCCAGCCGGACCCTTTGTTATATTCCATGTGACGAATGGAGGCGTTACAAAGTGGTATCAAAGGTTATGGTTTGGTAGGGATCACATAATTGAACTCATGAATTTCCACTAGGAATGTGAGCCTGTATATTAGGCATGTTTGCCATTTTGGATTGGACATTAATGATGTCTTGTTCACTTATAGGTGACGAGGAGTGGATCTGGGCAGTCTGAACCCCAGCGTTTGGATGAGAGTGTGGCATCATCTTAGGTGCCCACACCTCCTCCTTCTACAGAAACCATACGCTTAGTTATGGAGGAACTATTTTCCATGTTTCATGCACAGCCTATTGGGCAAGCAAGGACTGCAGTGCAGCTAGTACGGGTAGGTGCGAGACAAGAGCGTATAGAGGTTTTGATTGACGAGAAAGCGGCTGGTGAGCAATTGAAACGGTTTATGGAGTTTCATCCACCTATGTTCGATGGGGCGGGTTCCCCAACGCAGGCTGAGGATTGGCTCACAAGAGTAAAGAGGATCCTGACAGCGATCGGGATAGATGGGGGCAGAGAGTTACTTTAGCAACTTTCCTACTAGAAGGAGAGGTGAGACTTTGGTGTGATGTAGTCGAATTTTACCAATTGGCAGACAGAGGCTTAAGAGAGATATCGATGGAGGAATTCACCAGATTATTTTGGGCAGTCTTTGCCAATATCGCGGCAAATTGCAATGGAGAATGAGTTCCAACATCTAGTGCAGGGTGAGAGTACTGTTGATAATTACCTGCATGAGTTTACCAAGCTGGGGTGCTATGCGGCGTCTAATTTTTCGGAAGAAGCATGGAAGACGAATAGGTTCTATTAGGGACTTTATGATGAGCTGAGGTTGGCGCTCCCGAGTTTGGTGAACCAAGGCTTCCAAGCATTAGTAGATACAGCATGTGCGCTGGAGAAGGATTTGAAAAAGGTGCAGGACAAAAAGAACTTGGCAGTGGAAAAGCTAAAGTTAAAGGTTCCGCAGTCGTAACAATCAGAAGTTAGGAAGCGAGACAAGAAGATGTTCAAGCCTGCTGAATAAACTTCTTCGGATATTGCTTCGGGAGCAACGTATGGGCAAGGACGTGTAGAGACCCATATATGTTTTACTTGTGGGAGGCAGGGGCATGTCGCCCGTAATTTTTGGAGTGGCCCATCAAAGGGTGAGAAAATGACCGGTGCGTCCTATGAGGAAAAGGGCAAGGCAGTAGAAGAGTCATCTACATCCTGGGCACAACCTCGAATCTACACTCTCGAATTGAAGGAGCCGCAAAGCGCAAATCGTGAAGTACAACACATCACGTGTATAATATGGAGTTACAGGAGGCCGTAAAGCTGATTATGAAGGACGGGGACGAGCGAAAATAAAGTAAAGAGTGTACTTTACTATTGGAGTGATGAATTACATTACCTATTGTATGTTTGTTTGAAAAAACTTTGTTTGTGCGATCCCGTGAGGCGAGACAAGTTGCGGCCTCTGAGCTCTAAACCCGGATCATTTTGTAAAACGTGAAACAAAGGAGTGGTTGTGTTTGAGCTAAATTTCGGGACGAAATTTCTAATATGGGGGAGGGTTGTAACACCCCAAACCCCTAATCTGAGATAATGCTGGGCAACACGGCCTGGGACACAGGCGTGTCCCATGGCATGTCCTGCTCCGTATACTCGAGTAGGTCTCTAGTAGGACTTGAGTGGGCCTCGAGTGTGTATCGAGTGAGGCACACGGCCTGGGACACGGGCGTGTCCCAAGCAGTGTCCTTCACTGTGTTGTCGCGAGTACTCGACAAAATTCAGTTGACGATCTTCGAAAGGCAACACGGCCAGGGACACGGGAGTGTCCCAGGCCGTGTCCAGCTTGGGTGGGTAACCGGGCATTGTCGGGTGAGGAACACGTCCTAGATTCCAGGCATGTTCTGGGTTACACGAGCGTGTCAAAGTTGACACGGGTGTGTTGGGAACCCGTGTCCCTTTCATGATTTGTTGGTCCTGTGTCGATTGAGGGACATGCCCCTCAGCACGAGCGTGTACTTAGTGATACGGGCATGTCAGGAACTTGATACGGGCGTGTCTAAGCACGTTTCCTGATCTGGATTGTGTCGTTTCCTTTGCCCCTAAGGTACAAGGCCAGTGACACGGGCGTGCCACAAGCTGTGTCAGCCCATGAAATGTTATTTTAGGGCAGGTCATGGCCGTTCATTTACTTTTAATTGGATCTTGTGGTCCAAGCTCCTTCCTACTTTTATAAGACCAAGGAATGAGAGTTATCTCTCATTCTAATTTTGGTCAATCTCTTTCTAAGAAGAGAGAAGGGAGAGCTAGGAGGAGGAGAAGGAGAAGAGATCCGGCTGCTAGAGGAGCTTAAGTGTTCCGACGCGAGATCCGAGGCTAGATTGGTGGAGGCAAGGCTGCTGCGGCGCTTTCAAACCGTCCAGTTTTCCGTGTCTCCAAAGCGATCGTCAAGGGGAACGATCTCCTTCTTTGACAAGTTAAGTCCTCCTTTATGCATGTGTATGGAATCCTCCACCAAGAGGTGGAAAGTATAAGCGATTCTAGCGGGTTTGAGTCTGCATCTAGATCTGAAAATATGTATTATGGAATAGGCATATTGTGTGAATCCCATCTGGACGGGTAGTTTGGATTGGTGAGGCTTATGTTGCGATTCGAAGAAGAATCTGTGTATAAAATGAGTAGTTTGTGGAGATTGTGAGGATGCTTGTGAATTGGGGTTAGGAAGCTTTGCATAAGTTCCTATGGTTGTATGCTCTGCACGAGCTGGGTGATGGATTGGAAAGCGGCACTGTGTGTCTGTGTTATGAGAGATCGATTTGTAGTAATGCAAATGGGGGCCTTCCCGGCTTGTAACTCTACGGTGGTAGGTTGATCTAGAGGTACTATGTACTGGCGTTGTGAGAGGTCGATTGGGGGCAATGCAGAGGGGGGGGGGGGGGGTTCCCCGACTTGTTACACTACGGGTATAGGTTGATCTAGAGTGCTCACTGGTTGACGTGAGGTGAACACCTCTGAGTGGGATGGGCAGCAAAGAGAGAATAAATGTTGAATTTGAATTCTCTAACGACAAGCCAATATTCCTTGGGCATCTATTGGATTAGGAAATTTCAAATGACTATTTTAAATCGGCATAGGAAGATTTATAATCAAGGAAATATTCTTGTTGGATCTCTTCAAATGACTAGCAAGTACTTTAGGAAATAATTCATATTTGGAATAAACAACGACTGTTGAAATTTGACTAAGGAAACAATTTTAAATCTTGGTGAAATTTTTTAATAAATGAGAATAATTCTCCTTGCTGGCAATCCATGAGTTAAAGCAGCAAAATCCATGAATTAATCTGATTTGAATTCTTTACCCAATCCGTGCCTTAAATTTAGGACCTGGCCATTGTGCCATATGTCAAGCTGGAGTAAGTAGGTTTAAGTGACAATGATTTGAAACCATAAAAAAAGTAAAATGGCTCACATGACATAGGTATGATCAACTTAAGACACATAGAGGTTATATAAGGAAACTCCTGACACTTATCCAAAATCTGCCTGCAGCAATATTCTGTCTTAATGCAGTCGATGCAGTCAAATTTTGACTGAGTCAGCCTTCAATAGAGTTGAAATTTTACTTAGCTATGAATTCGATGCAGTCGAATTTCTGCCAAACTAAGAAGTTGATGCATCGAACTTTTACTTAGTTGCAAATTCGATGCAATCGAACTTTACTTTGTCAAGAAGTCGATGGAGTCAAACTTTTACTTATGTATAAAGTCGATGCAGCCAAACTTCTACTAAGCCAAGAAGTCGATGCATTCTAACTTTTACTTAGCCTTTTAGACTATGCACCCGATTATTTACATAGGTAAAACTTTGATCCTACCTTTGATTTGTTCTATCCTGAGTGACATTTTCCAATGATAGTGACATATTTAATATATAATTAGTACAGAGGTTAACACGAGTGTTTCACCTTGAAGGATTACAAGTGCAAATATTTTTTGGGTGACCAATTGTCTAACCATACATTAAACATGCACTTATGTTTTACCTATCACATCAAAACTAGAACATTCATCAAATACACAATGTTTATTGTCATCTTGAGGCCTTCTTCAAATCAAGAACCTTAGGGACTATATTCCTAACAATCTCTCCCTATTTGAAGAAGTCAGAACCTCACATGATAATAAGCATAGATACAACAAAGTATTCAAAGGCATATAGTTGATAGAGAGGTGAATTAGATTTATATGATTAAGGAAAAAACTAGAAGGATTACAACAAGTTAAGCAAGATAAAACATCCCAATGTCATCCTAATGTTCTCAACAAGTTCTCAGCAAATTCTAGAAGTCTTCTCCTTCTGCTTTTTTCTTCGGCCTCTTAAAGTATCCTATAGGCTTTGGGATATATCTAGGAGGAGGACCATTTGTATTGTTTTTCTTGTGAATCCTTCTTCTGCACGCCTAGTCTTAGTGCTTTCTCCATTCCACAAAGTTATAATACCTATAGATATTTATACCATGCTTTATAAATTTGTTCCAAGTATAGATGAATATGTTCTCTAAAATGGGACTCAAGTTTTCATACCCAGACATGTTTTGAATTTCTATCGTCCTTCTCTATCTTGCTTCCATTCTCTCCTCATGCACTTGATCAACCCTTCTCTTCCTTGAGGATGACTCACCCTGATCTGCTAAAGATGGGTTGGAATCATATCCTTCCCAGGTTGCCTCATAGTCTTTTTGTGGAAGATAATAACTATCAACAATTGGGTTAGCCTCAGGGATCGGAGGTTAAGGTGTATAATAAGGTGGATCCGTTCCCAAGGATATTTGATGGTGTTTGTTGTCCAGATTGCCTGTTGGGTAGAATGGTATGTGATGCTACTTCCCCCTCTCTTATTTCTTCAATTATCCTTGTGCAAATAGCCTCTTGTGCTTCACCAAACTTATCTTCCTGCATATATATTTACACCAGTTGCTATAGTGTTTTTGGTGTGCCTGAGAAGTTCATTTTGTAGCTGATTACATGAATCTATTCTATCCATAATGGCCATTCTGATATCAGCCAGTCTGGCATGTGTTGCTAAGAAGGCCTGTTTCAGATTTTCTCCAGTGGCATTCTGATTTTCTATAACTTCTTGAATACTTTCATGGGTCATATGATTTTGGCATGCAGTATAGTCCAGTGCTCAAGCCACATTCAAGGATTGAGCGTACAGGTGATGCATCTCCCTTTCAACTTCTGCAATCCCTTCATTCATTTCATTCCTCAGTTGTTGGACCATCTTCTCCATAAATACTTCAATACTCTTCCTATGAGTATCCATCATTCTTTGCAGCTATGTCAGAAAAGAGTCGGGCTCTTCAACATGTTGTGGAGTTGGAAGTTGGGGCTCAACCTCAGCATCTTACTGGGAGATCTCTGCAAGATCTTAATAGTACTCATATATATAATTTGGAGTGGAATTCTTGGAGGTACCTATGTATGTGCCTTGGTCCTCGAGAACATTCTTTCCTTTCCACAATTCCATTTCATGGCCAGTTGGGTGGAATTCTTTTGAAGTGTCCTCATTATGAGGGATTTTGGCAGTGATGGTAATTATCTTACATAAAACTTTTTCCACTTCCTCAATGGTGATTTTGACTTGAGCTTCTATAGGAGATGCAATAATCTCAGTATCTTGGGAAGAGACCTCAGGTGCAGCCTCCCCTAAATTGTGCCTATCAGGACTAATGGTGGAAGACTCTCTCCTTACACCACTTATATGTGAAGTGTGGAGGCTTCCTGTACATCTATTATTAAAAACTGAGGTATAAGTTTTTCATGGACTTGTCCTGGGTATACTTTAGTTGGTTCTAGGGCAGCAAGTTCCTGGTGAACTTTTCCCATCTCAAAATATTCTATTCCAGTCACTCCCTTGACTACTTTCATGGGAGCAGAGCTTTCCAAATCCTTAGGAGCCATCTCCTCATCGATATGGGGATGATGATCTCTTGTTTGCTCACCCTCAGTATGGTAGGGGGTTGGGCAAGATCTTTTTTCTTGATATGCTTTCGACAGTCTTCTTCTTTTTATAACCACTTTCCATGGAGGTCTTATTTCAGACCTATTCTTCATCTTCTGCTTCTCCTCTTCTTGGGAGAGCCTGGAGCTTGCTCCTCCCTTTTGTGATTTAACAAATGGCTTGTTCTTCCTTTCCATAGTTCTGTAGTCCATCCTCTTAAGGTAATGGAGAGGAACATATGGTGTTTCTTCTAGCCTATCTCCTAGGCTTCTACACAGGTAAAAGGAAATAATTCACCCCATGTTGGGAGCAACTAAGAACTCCTTCAGCATTTTCAGAATGAAGTTTCTCCAGTCAATTTTCCTTGTCAGAATTACATCAGTCATAACTTTAAACATGTGCCTCGATATCCTATCATGGGATCCAGTTTTACATAATAGGGCTCGTCCTATTATGTCTGCCAATAGTTTACCCTGAGCATTCATGCCGCTCTTCTCCCGTGATCCATAATCCTTTCTAGTGTGCTCACACCAAGCTAGGGCTGTGGCTGTATCTTCTTTGGTTATTTCATCTTCTTCTTCACCCTCTTGAAGAGTAGGCAATTCCAAGTGACGACTGATACTTTTGACCGTGACCCACAAATGATGATTTAATATAGTAGATTTGATGTTTTGGCTAGAGCTACTAACCTCTACATTTTGGAAGTCCTTGTTGGTTCCGATAGGATCATCTCTAATCCCTCAACGCTCAGGAGAAAGATCACATTCTTAATATTTTCTGGGAAACACTTAAAGCCGCCCCTGATGACTTCGCTACCAGTATTGATTTTCTCAGATGAACTCTCCTTTAGCACCTTTGAAGAAACTAGGGTTTGTTGGAGAAGGATTTTTTTTCTATCGTGACAAGAGCGAGAGTGCGAGAACAAAGGTGCCGACATTTTGGATTTTTAGGGCTTATTTAACCTTGAGTTTCCGGCTATTTCTAATTTAATAATATAAAAAGGATTCCAAATGGCGCATACCTATTTAAGGAATGGAATATAAGAAAATATTGTGCCGATAGCCTTTTGATGAGAATTTAAAATTATGCACTGATTCCCCTTATATTCCTTACTCTTCTTTTTTATTAATATTACTCTTTATTTCTGTGTCTTGCTTAGTATCCCAAACACTACTTGTAGACCACGTAATAATAAAATTTAACATAATAATAAAATGTAACATGAATTTTATTTGCAGACCATTGAAAAGAGAAATTGAACTACTCATCTAATGAAGAGGCTTGCCACAAGATTTATTGAAAATTTTACATGCCCAATTCAATTTTAAAGAAATTGACCTTCTCTTCATTCAGAGGCTTAGTGAAGATGTCAATGGCTATTTCTTAAATGTTTGGTATTATAATTATTTCTTAGTTATGAGAGAGAATAAATGTTGAATTTGAAGTCGGTGAAGTTGAACTCTTACTTAATTGTAAATTCGATGCAGTCAAACTTTTACTTAGCCAAGAAGTCGATGCAGTCGAACTTTTACTTATGTATAAAGTCAATGCAGTCAAACTTTTACTTAGCCAAGAAGTCGACGCAGTCGAACTTTTACTAAGCTTTTTATACTCTGCACCCAATTATTTACTCAGGTAAAACTTTGATCTTGCCTTTGATTTCTTCTATCCTGACTGAATTTTCCCAATGATAGTGACATGTTTAATATCTAATTAGTACATAGGTCAACATTAATTTTGCTCCTTGAGGGATTATAATTGCAAAATCCTATTTGGATGACTAAGTGTCTGACCATACATTAGTCATGCATTTAAGTTATACCCATCACATCAAAATTAGAACGTCCATCAAATATAAGATGTTTATTGTCATCTCGAGGCCTTCTTCAAATCAAGAATCTTGGGGACAATATTCCCAACACCTTGAACTACAACATGAATGAGATTAACAAGAAATTGCCCGAGCTCTTAGGTATATTGAGAACTGTTAAGAATAACATGAAGAAGTCTAAGCGTCATAGCTCTATATTGAAGATGCATAAAAGCGATCAAAGAAGACAAAGGTAAGAACTAAGTCATATCTTGATACTAAATCTTCAGCCGCATTTAAGGAGGAACCGTCCCCTCTATCTTGAGTATCTGTAGAATAAGAAGGGAGGTGTGACTTCAACTTCAGGTATATTTATTATAGAAATAAACCCTTTTTTTTCTTCATCTTAGGTATTGGATACCAGGCGTGGTTCTCACATTTATAAAAGTGTGAAGGAACTGGGAAGGTGAAGACTGCTGAGTAAAGGAGAGGTGGACCTGTGTGTTGGAAATGGATCAAGAGTTGTTGTCATTGCTCTAGGTGTCTACCGTCTTTCCTTGCATACTGGGTTTATGAAAGAACTTGAAAATTATTATTATGTTCCTTCTATAACATGAAACATTATTTCTATTTCATGCTTGGACATGAATGGTTTTCTTTTATAATTAAGAATAATTGTTGTTCTATTTATAAAAATGATTTATGCTATGACATAACTCAATTTTTTAATGGGTTGTATGTTTTGAACTTAGACCAATCGATCTATAACGTAGAAGATACAAAGAAACTAAAAACCAATGAATCAAATCTTACATACCTTTGACATTATCATTTGAGCTATATAAATGAGAAATGCATATCCAAGCTCCATAATAGATTGACTGTTGGACTCATTTGATTATAAATCAATTGATTGATATGAATATTATTTATTAGGCAAGATGACTAAAGTCACTTTCACTGGTCATACTTAGAGGGTTGATGGCCTTCTGGGTATAATACATAGTGATGTATGCAAACACATGAGTTCTATGTCTAGAGGTGGGTTCTACTACTTTGTTACATTTATTAATTATTCTAGTAGATATGTGATCCTTATGAAGAACAAATCTGAGACATTTGAAAATTTCAAGGAGTTTTAGAATGAAGTGGAGAACCAACTGCAGAAAAGGATAAAAGCACTCTGATCTGATCAAGGTGGTGAATATCTAAGTTAAGAGTTTCGTGATTATCTGAAAGAGTATGTTATTGTATCACTTCTCACTCCACCTAGAACACCACAACATAATAGTGTGTATGAGGGGAGGAATCTTACTATATTAAACATGGTATGTCGATGACGAGTCATGCAGATTTGCCCGTTTCCTTTTGGGAATTTTCTATAGAACGAAAATGGTTTTAAAGACACCATATGAGATATGGACTGCGAAACGTCCTATTATGTATTTTATTAAGTTTTTGGGCTATGAGGCATACGTGCGATGTCAAATGCCTGAAAAGCTGGAACCCAACTCAGATTCGTGTTATCTTGTGGGATATCCTTAGGAAACCAATGGGTACTACTTCTACCTACTGTTTGAGGGCAAAGTATTTATCGCAAGGGCTAGTGTCTTTATGGAGAAAGAGTTTTTATTAAAAAAATCCGCTAAGGTAGAACTTGAAGAAGTTTAAGAAACACAAATGATAAATGAACCGGAATTGGAGCCTGAGCAAGTATTAAAAGTTATCGTAGCTAGAGAGCCTGCTCAAGAAACTCAAGTCCTATGTAGATCTTTTAGAACCAAATTTGAGCCTAATAGATATGGATTTCTCATATCTCAAATAAGTAATGTGTCGCTTATGGATCATGATGATGGGCCTGAACCCTACCAAGAGACTATGAGTGGACTGGACTATGAGAAATGGCTTGAGGCCATGAAATCTAAAATATACTCTATGTATATAAACCAAGTTTGGGCCTTTATAGAACCACCAAAAGGGGTACGACCCATAGGGTGCGAGTGGGTCTTTAAGAAGAAGACCGACATGAATGTGAATGTACAGACATTCAAAGGGAGATTATTGGCTAAGTATTTCAAGGAAATTCATGGTGTTGACTATTATGAGACTAGTTGCCATAGTTAAGTCCATTAGAATTTTGCTTGCTATTGCTGCATATTATGACTATGAGATCTATCAAAGGATATCAAAATGATTTTCCATAATGGATACCTCTTTGAGGAAGTGTATATGACACAAACTGAGGGTTTTGTATCCCCAAATGAAGCCACTAAAATATGACAGCTGTAGAGACCCATTTATGGATTGAAGCAAGCTTCTTGAAGTTGGAATCTATGTCATGTTGAGAAAATCAAATAGTTTGGCTTCATCAAGAGCAAAGATAAGGCTTGTGTTTACTAGAGGATTTGTGAGAACATTATTATTTTCCTGATATTGTATATAGATGACATACTACTGATAAGGAATGACATTCCGACCTGCAAGCTATTTAGAAAAGACCAGAGGAAACCTATTCTATAAAAGACTTGGGTGAAGCAACTTATATTATTGGAGCCAATATATGTCACCAACTCTCTGTGAGCAATCCCTGAGAAGGGTGTTCGGCAGAGGAAAGAACGTGGTTTGCAAGCGACTAGTTATTGTCCCTATAGATGGTAGTGAGAGAGCATGAAGAGAGAAAAGGAGTATGCCACTGGTAGCGGCGAACACCCGATTAGACCCGCCGCGACAAACACTTGAGTAGACCATCCATGAAGAATGCTTCTCTTGCGACATGCCTCTCTTTATTATCTTTGAAAAGGATACAATATGTGGTGCAAACACCTCGAAGGTATACGCATGTACAACGACTGAGAAAGAAAGATCGGAACTTAGTGTCCGCACATACAATGGGGTAGGTTTTGAGCTAAGTCCATATATCCCCTCCAAGTACCCATAGTCCCCCTTTTATACTAGAGGGTAGGCTGCGTTGGCAATTCACGGGTTGACAAAAATTTAATGTCTTATAAATAATGACATTAAATGCGTATCCGCTCGAGGTACACGAAGAGTCAGTTGTCGGAGACTAAAAGAAGAGACCGCACAAAACCGCGCGGTGCTGCTTGAGCTTGATTAAAAAGTAGGAGTCCATATTGACTTGTTCATAATTTCCGTGCGTACTCTTGACTGGAGCTTCCAAACTGTGTTATTTGAAGCTGCTCATTGGTTGCATGCGTACTGTCCTTGCTGAATATTGTCGTGCTTCCTGGGGGTGTCCGCAAGCACTTCAGAGTGTTTGCCTGAGAAGTTGGAAAACTCTGAGAGCCACTATTCGGTATTGAAGGTCAACCTCATTTAGATGCTCTCCTTTGTCGTCATAGGATTTAGGGATAACATAATCCCCGCACTTTTTTAGCAGACTATGCTGGCTCTGAAAAAGTAGACTGGTGATTGCAAAGAATGAGACCTGCATTTAATGTCCCGAGGAGTGTATAAATAGTGCTGGCCCACTCATAAACGATCAATTCCACATAATCCCTTAGTTCGTTCCTAATTCTTCCCGCCATAATCTTGAACCAATCTTTGCTCACAGACTTGGGCATTGAAATAGACTCCACCAAGAAACTTGATCTAAATAATCCAGTAAAGACTGCTAGGTTCCTGGGTGGTTCTAAGAAAGTGCCACCAAAGAAAACTTCAGAGGAAAAATAGTAGTGAAAACCCAGCTTTATCCACACTATTTCCGAGACCCTTAAATTTTTGGACGACCATCCTGACCCATGATATTCTTTCCATGCGAACCCACTTATGGGCAGTCAACATCATGCATTGTCTTCTGATACTTCTCAGAGGAAAAGAGATTCTAGCACCCAGAGGCTGAAAAATAACAAGGCTGTTATTTTTTCGGGAGCCACTCTCCCTTCGATAGGCACAAAATTAGTGGTGAAATGGTCTGGCAAGTCTACCGAGTCAGTGGAGTTAGATGAGGATACAGGTGATGATGATGACGATGCGACCGACACTGGTCACAAGCTTGATGAGGTGTTCGATAGGTTGAAAGGGGACTCTGTATCTGGCAAGGTTTCTCCATTGTCGTCACCTGCTGCAAACACTCGACTTGGGAAGAGGAAGAGAGGAGAGGATGAGTTGGAGGATTTGCTTTTTCCAAAGAACATCCTGCCCGCGTGTATTTACTAAAATTGACTTATCATACTATCTTGATTAAAATGAATAATAAATAATTAATCCTTTTCTCCAGAGAATGCCTTAATGATTGCAGCCCTTTAGAGAGGACTTGAGGATGTCGTAGCTCGGATAGCCCTCCCGGAGGGGGAAATTGAGGCATTAAAGTAAAGCGCCGCACACGAACATGCACTAGGTCCATAGTCTAGGGTCTAATAAGTGGCGCAGGGCTCAACACTTCAAGAGGATGCCATTCAGAAGTGCATGCGAAAGGTCAGGGAGGATATCCGTGCAATCTATGCCCTTATCGCCATGTTGAACATGTACCATGTGGGCGCATCAAACGTGCTCACCAAGATTATTGATAACTTGGCATTTATATGCGTGGAATGAATATCCAGTAAGGAGGCTTATAAGGGGTGATAGGAGAACAGTAACTTTTTATTTGTAATAAATAGGTTGCAGACGGATAACGCGCATGCGCGCGAACACTTTCGAGAGGACACTTTATGAGCATGTCTTACTTGGAGTGTAGTCTTATTTGCTATTCTTTGTGGTGTGTTGATAACTTAACTTATTCGCCAATGAGCGACCACATAGTACCTTCCTTTTTGTTGGAAATGATGACATGCAGTGGTCGTCGCAGACATTCCTTGTTGTTAGAAAGCATCAGTGTCATTTCGTATTTCGAGGTAAATGAGGTGATTCCTATAAATAGTTCTGCAGAGTTTTCTTTCCCAGCAGTCACCTTCAAACACCATGGAGAATGTGCAAGCTCCGCAAGTTGGATCTACCCACATGAACTCAGCCATAGCCTTCTTGCTCCATGAACCTCTAACCATCAGGCTACCTGATGATGAATAAGCTAACCACCCCAATGCTATCTGCATATCTCCAAACAAATATGTCATGCGGCTTTACGAGCCTTGCGAACACCTCAGCCCGGTGTTCACCTATGAATTTGTCCTCCCATTTAAACATTTTGACGTGGGATGGACATTGCCTGTCTTACCGGAGATAATGGAAATGCTGAATAACTTCGGCTTCGTCCCTGCGCAACTCACCCCTTACTGCATAGAGCTTGCGAATGCCTTCTTTATCTTCTTATGGATTCAAAGAGTCTGCTTCAACCTGATTGTGTTCTGGAAATTATTATACGTCTAAGCATTCTCAAAGGGGCAACTTTACATCGGGAAGAACAGACTGCGAGTGCTAAATCTTGTAAACAAGGTTCATTTGTGGAAGACTAGGTTTGCCATATTTAGGGCGGACCTTGGGGATTAGTTCGCCAACCTCACCCGAAGATGGAGGAAGACTTCCAAAGTCTGGCAGTCGAGGGAATAGATAAGGATATCATAGAGTTCTTTGAGAAGGCCCCCTCGACATTCCACACTACGTTACCCGCCTAGGAGAGGTGGCCGACATGAATGCTTTTGAATGTAAGACTTTAAACTTCAAAAAATTAACATACCTACGAGTGTTAACCACTCTTCCTACAGTTGTTCTGCAGGTTCATACGGAGAGAACTACCGAGCCACCAGGTAGGTTCCTGACTGCCTTGGAGAAAAGGAAGGTGGCCACCCTATAAAGGTCGGTGCCCAAGGAGGAGCAGTATACACCCCCTCAAAGGAGTCATACAAACTCTCTTGACATACAAAACCTAACGTCGGCGCGAATTACACTGACTGGAGTACAAAATGCCCCCTTGGTTACTTTGACTGACAACCTTGGCGATCTACTGATGCTCTGAGCCATGCATACGATCATGCTGAACACCATGCTTCAACACTGGAGGGAAAGACGGGAGATGACTCGTCACGCCTTGGCAATATCCTTTGTAGTTGTTCAGGATGAGGAGGTCACGAAGATGTGGGGCGTCCACAATGGCCAACTAATGAAGCGGGAGGCCACAACCTTCTTAAGGGCATTGTCATTCAACACCACATGCTGGTGGGAGCTTGGGGAGATGCAATACACTCTTCGATTGTCCCAGGAAGAGGTTGCCTAACTAAAAAATCCGCTAAAGATAACCACGCCAAATTCAAAACTATGAGTCTGCAAACCTTGAATACGATTGCTTAACACGTCCTCTTTTTTCCAGGATAGCTTATCTGTGGAGAATCCGACTTTCGTATAGGAGATTCTGAAGGCTTGAAAGGCTTCTGGGAAGATCATCTTGGAGTGCATTTGAGAGATAAACCACTTCAAGCCGGGATTCGCAAACATTAAATACGAAGAGCTGTTCCTAGAGGGCGATGAGCCTAACCTAGGGGACACCTCCCCTCAGCGAACCATGTCCTGAGGATACACTCCTCTAAAGAGTCAAAAAAAGAGGTCCAATTCCGTCAGCTCCCTTGATGACTCAGCAGAGAATAGTTAGTAGATACCTTTCGCTTTTTTTAGCACGCGTTTGCGCCTATTTTGGAAAAACACTTATAATTATTATTTTTTTGATTCACAGTTGTTGCAAACATAGTAGTTATATGCCCTGTTTTGTGTACTATTTCTTGGATTATTCACTGATTATATACATTTCACACAATAATTGCTGTGGCAATCATGCGTCGATCGGTATATGAACGTTCGAGCGGTCTAAGAGTGCCTGAAGTTCTTATCTGAACAAGCACTTAGTAAATTTGTCAATTAGTTGGATCCATTGTCAAAGGTTAAGGTCGTCATTTCTAGCATTAGGTATCCATAGGGCTCTTGTCCGCACACAATGTTGAGGAATGCCGGAGGGGAAAAGTATCTGTTGCTCGGATTCTGTCTTAGAAAGGAGACCAACAACATTTACAACACCTCAATTAATGCGGGACCAATCAACACATCTTGACCTGCCACCTATGCCACTCAAGTGTATCTCCTTAGAGGAATTAACATGATTTTATGGTGGGTGAAGTGATTAAAATCGACAGGAGGGTCGGAGGCTCGATGCCCGTCGCCTACCACAAACGTCCGCATTCGTTTGGGTGGGGCAGGCAAGCTTTGGGACTCACCCAATTAGAGGACGTATGTGATTGATAAGATGCCTTTTGGCAATACATTGTGTTAAGGGTCTCCCATAGAGGAAGGGAAAAACTTCATTCCAGAGAGACAAGTCAGGCTTTGAAAGAAATGAAACACACCTTGCTTTTAGGAATGGTACCTTTTCAGGTCATCACCGCTCCTTTTGTTGTTTAGCTCCTCACCTTCATACGACTGCAAGCTATATGCCCCACTCTTGAGCGCTTCCTTGACAACAATTGGTCTTTCCCTATTAGGTTTGAGTTTTCCTACCGAGGCCACTCTCCCAGCTGCATCCACCTTTTTATCATGAGGTCCCTCTTCTCGAACATCTTTATCCAAACATTCTTGTCGAAATATTTTTCCGTCTTCCTCTTTGTCTCCACTTATCAGATTATTGACTGATCTCAGTGTTCTTCAATTATGTTGAGACTGCACCATTGCTCTTCATTGTTTGCCTCTATCCAATCATCGCTACCCTGTATGTCCAGTAACACTCGAAGGCTTTCTATGTCAAACTCTACTGGAATGAGGGCCTCAGATTCATGAGAAAGCTTGAAGGGAGTCTCATTGGTTATTATGGAAGGAGTTATGTGAATGGTCCACGAGATGGCTGGTAACTGCTCCACCCAATTACCATGGGCAATTTCCACCGTCTTTTTCAACAAATTCATGATTTTATTATTGGTCGCCTCTACTTGATCGTTGCTTCGTGAGTAATGAACAAATTTGAATCAGAGCCTTTTTCCTAGCTGGTCACAGAAGTTAGCCTATTCTTCACATGCAAACTAAGTGCTATTGTTAGTTACAATGGCAGCTGAAACCCTGTATCGGCAAACAATCTCCGCCCAGATGAAGTTCTTTATCACTTGAGTGGTAGTTTGGTCAAGTGCCTTGCCCTCTATCCACTTGTTAAAGTAGTCGATAATTACTAGGATAAAACAACTCTGCCCACTTTCTATTGGGACTGAGCAAATCAGATTCATTTCGCAGACGGTGAAAGGCTGGGGAACTGAAATGGACTTGAGATGCTCCACTGATTGAACCTAAAGGGGAGAAAACTTTTGGCACTTGACACACTTCTTTGCAAAATCTGCAGAGTCCCTCGTGATTGTTGGCTAATAGTATCCTTGATGAAGAATCCTTTTCTCCAGGGTTCTGGATCCTGTATGGCTGCCACACTCTCCTGAATGCACCTCTTATAGGATCCAGGGAATCTCTTCTTATGTCACACATCTTGCCAGGGGAGAAAGAAGAGTATTCCAATAGAGGAAGCATGACACCAGGATGTAGTGGGTCACCTTCAGCTTGAATCTCCCCTTGTCGCTTACCGAATGTGAACATTCCCTGTCATGAAGTAATGGATGAAAGGATCCATCAACAAAGGGTGTTGTTCTATTTCCATGACATCTAATTTTTCTATTGTGGGATGAAATAACTCTGTAAGAGTCCCCTTGAATGTACTTCCATATTTATCCAACCTGCCAGCCTCCACATTTTACTCCATTGGGATTTGACATATATCGAATGTGTGTAGACTCCCTATGCGCTATTGCACATGGGAAAAATAAGGTTGCAGAAGCAGTTCCCTTACTTAGAAAACTCCATTAAGTTACGAAGCCATGACCAAGTAGTCTTTCCTCACTTTATGTCTTCTATGCCTATTTTTCAAGCCAAGCTCAATCATCCTATCAGAGCATCATACACTCCCTGGTTGTTTGTTATGAGAAAAAATAAAACTTCACGGCCTACTCAATCCTGCTCCCATAAGGGCTAGTTAGGATGATTCCCGCTCCTATTGATTTTAGGCCGGAGGTACCATCCACAAATATTTTCCAACTCAAAGGACTTGTAGTTCTTTTTTATTATTGCGCTTGATTGCATAGTAAACCAAGAAATCGACCAAGACTTGGGCCTTGATGGCGGCCCTTAGGATGTATATAATGTCGAATTCACTAAGTTTGATGGTCCACTTGGCCAACCATCTTGAATGATCTAGTTTTTCCAAGATTTCCCTTTGGAGATGATCAGTTACAACTTAGATGGAATGACCCTAGAAACATGGCCAAGGTCTACGTGCTGAGATAATCAGGGCCAGTGCCAGCTTTTCAGGATTAGGTAGTGGGTTCTGCATTCTTCAGCACATGGCTAATATTGTGTACATAAAATTGCATCTTGCCTTCCTCCCGCACTAAAACCGAATTGATGGCGTCTTTTCCAACCCCTAAGTATTAGAGTAGGTATTCTAGCGGGTGAGATCTCTGGAGGAGAGAAGTTGTAGTAAACTGACACTTTATCTCCTCGAAGGCCTAATCATATTCTTCGGTCCACTCAAAATTCTTCTTTCCTCAGAGAGAAGAAAGGGGCTTGCTTATCTCCCAACAGTGAAATGAAGCGGTCGAGTCCTGCCACCCTTCATATCTACTGTTGGACCTCCTTCAGATTCTTCAGGTGTTTCATTTCTAGAATTTCATTTACCTTGTCAGGATTAGGCTTCAGACCCTTGGTGGTGCGCAGGTTCCCAAGAAACTTCACCCCGCTTGCCCCAACAATGCTTTTAACAGGGTTGATTCTCATGAACTTGTGAAGCATAATGAATGTATCTGTTAGATTCCTCAAATGAACGTCCATATTACAACATTTGACGAGAAGGTCGTCCATGTAATCTTCCAGGCCACAATCTTTCTGATTATTGAAAACAAAATCAATCATCATCTGGTATATCGCTCTTACATTCTTTAACCCGAATGACACGACTCGAAAACAGTAGCATCCTTCATTTGTGATGAACGTGGTATGAGGGACATCAGGCTCGTGCATCTTGATTTAGTGATATCCATAGAAAGCATCAAAAAAGCTCATAATCGAGAACCCCACTACCGAGTCAACCAATGAGTCTATTCGGGGTAGTGGATAACAGTCTTTGAGTCATGCCTCAAAGAGACATGTGAAGTCGACACAAATTATCCATTTTTCGTTAGGTTTTCTCACCATCATCACATTGGAGATCTAGTCTGAATACTGATCTTCCCAAATAAATCCAGCTTCCAGCAACTTAGTGTCTTCTTCGCAAATGGGACCAGCAAGGGTACAAGCTACCATTTGCTTCTTTTTCTTGACCGTCTTGAAGTTTGGGTCGATCTTAAGACGATGACATGCAACCTCTGGGCTGATACAAAGCATGTCAGAGGCTGACCATGCAAAGATATCGAGGTTTTCAAGTAAACATTGAACGAGGAGTTCTTTATCTTTTCATTCTAACTCGGTGTTGATAGAGATGGTCATGTTCCCAACTCCTCCCTAGACGGGTACCTCCTGAACCTCCTATACGGGCTCAAATATGCTCCCCACCCTCAGGATCTACAAATCGGTGTTGAGCGTCCGCGTTGATCTCACGATCTTCAATGAGTGCCCACTCTCCTAGAGGAAAGTTCAGTTGCATTTCCTTCAAAAACATGATACGGTCTCTAGTAGGTCCGCGTGAGCATTATCCAACTTTACTAACTAGTTGGATCTGAAGTCCGTGTGGTGAGCACTACTATTATTTCTTAGCTATGAGGGTGTTTTCACAAATCGCCCGGTCCATGCTAAATGCGCAGCCGCCCGAGGTACATGAAGAGTCGGTCGGTGAAGACTAAAATAAGAGACCGCATGAAACTGTGTGTCACTGCTCGAGATGGATTAAAAGAAGGAGTCCTCGCGGGCTTGGTCATAATGTCTGTGCATACTCCTGATTGGATCTTCCGGACTGTTTTCTGAGAATCCACTCATATATCATATGTTGAACGCTCTTACCAAATATTGTTGCGCTCTTGGGGGTGTCCACAAGCACTCCAGAGTGTCCTCCCGAGAGGTCGGCGAACTCTAAGAACCATTACTTGGTATGAAATGTACGCCTCCTTTGGATTATCTCCTTTGTCTTCGCAATATTTTATGGTTAACATAATCCCCGCACTTTTCGGCAGACCGCATGGGCTCTGGAAAAAGTTGACAGGTAGTCGCAAAGATTGCGTCCAAAGGCATGTGGTTTAGATCTATAAATATCATAGGTTGGCCCACCTTTTCTTCACCCCTTTATCCGGAAAACTCGAACCTTATCAAGAATGGCCAACTTAGACAAGGATGTTCTGGAGAAGCTGATGTCGAGGGCTAGTGAATTAGGAAAAGCTTATGCATCGCGACCTCTTGCCGAGAGCTTGCCAACAAGAATGGGTTCACAGGAACAGTTGAGGATGGTGGTGGTCAGGAGAGCCCATCCTGCTAGGAGGTGGATGAGCATTGTGAGTTCCAACCTAAAGACCACTGTTCCTAAAGGAAATCTCCACGTGACCATTGACCCAATGATGGGGCCCATCATCCTCAATGTTGTGGGAGAAGAGGTGTTGAAGAAGGTGTTGTCTTCCCTACAAATGTCTGAAGGTGTGACTGATACACTGATGAAAAGTGCACTAATTACTCGATTAATATTAAATGGGAGAGTTTCCACACGTATCGATCTCTCAAAGAATGAAGGATGGGGCGCGTGACTCAAATGTTTAGAAAATTAATTGTAAGGATTTAAAAGTAAAAACATGGCTTGGATTGGGTTTTTGCAAAAGAAACTGAAAACCTATACTTAACAAGTGCGAGTCACATTCACCGCTTCGCAATGTGGATGGGCGAGTAGGCAAGCATATGGAGTGGTTCATATCAGCGGATGAAGGTTGAGAGTACCTCTTTACATTGCATGTCACTAGCAATTGCTAGTTTGGCCAACTTAGTAATGGTGGAGTCGAATCAATGAGATGGAAGCACTCCTGACATGCATAAATAACAATCAATTTCACATATATATGAAATATAGCATTAAAATAATTTAGGGTGTGCACAAATCATTTATACAAACAATACCAATTAAGAGGAAATACACAACATCAAAGGAGAAGGAATGATTATGACAGAAGCACGAAGTCTCATCGAAGGTTCACGACCGAAACTAAGGGTTTTAAATCCTTGTCCACGCTCGGGCTTTGACTATCGTGCAGCGTTCGGAAGAGCTATCACCTTCTTTTATTCTACCCGTCGTCTTCGATAATCTTCTTCAGTCACAACCTCGTCGGAGCTCTCCTGGAATACAGTGAGAAATCTCTCAGAATGGATCTTGGATACAAGCGAACGACGGAAGAGGCCAAGAGGATCTCCTAGCTCTTGATTTCCAATAAAATAGTGTATGGAAGACCACTAGATGGTGGCCGAAGATGGAGTGGCGGAATGGGTCAAAACTAGACCTCTACAAGTGGAATGGTGTGAAGAATCCGAATAAGGGCGACCATTCATGCTTAAATATAAAATAGTTAGAAATTTTGTCATGCATGGTCAAACGCAGAGTCGTACGATCGAACCGTGCGATATTTTATAAAAATTATACAAACCAGGCCTGAGAACCGCCAGTGTGATTTTCCTTCATGTATTGTTACATCAACCATACGCGAATAAAATGCACTGATAGTGATAGAATGTAGAATATCAAGGCCAACCATATGGGCGTGCCATTTTCCTCTCTCATGATTGAATCCAACCGCGCGTGAAGAAAATGCATGACCACTAAAAACAAACAAAAGTTTGGACATGTTGGTCGCCCATGCGATTTGTTCTTGCACATTTGAAATCAACCGTGTGTGACTACTGCGCACGGGCTGAGGTAATACCCATGATTTCAGCACATGAGAATTCACAAGCAAAACGTCCGTATGCGAAGGAAAAACACACGACCATGCGATTCTACAGAATTTTAAAATTACCTTGGGCACACCACCAACCTATCCAAAACTGTAATAATAACAAAAACAACACAAGAGGAGCACCATGCGCTTACCTCCAGCAATAATTAGCACAATTGCGCACCACAATGGGCCAAAGAGTGCACTTTGTGTACCATTACAGTTCAAAAGAAATATAAAAGAAAATGACCCAAAAGTGTAGTGCATGTGCGAGAAAACAAGCACAGATAAGTCCGAAAAAAATACAATTATTGGACTTATCAAACCCCCAGCCTTAAGCATTTGCGCGTCCCGAACAAATCACCTCTCAGTAGAAATAAAAAGGACTAGTTGGCTTAGCAATTGCAAATGTTGAGTACCATGCAAATTTGCATAATCACGCACATAGAAAAATAGTAAATGAAATTTCTTAATATACATAGTAGTTTATAATTTTCTAGATGTGTATTAATATATTACTTGTACTCAAAAGTTGAACATGGTGAATCATTGTGTCATGCGTAGGATGAAAGTAGACTAAACGATGAGGTGAGCATTGACAAAGATCGGGGCTCGAGATAACCTACAAAGAAGTCCATCAATGTCGGTAACCATATACTTGATCGTTTACACTCTCTCCACGACAATGGTTTGACTTAATCGCGTGAATCAATAGGACTTTAGGTTAGAGATGGGTCTTAGGTTTAGGTGAGGTAGTCAATGATAAACATGATGACCCACACACCTAACCTAAATGAGCTAGTACATACAAAACTATCCTCACGACATAATAATAACACGCAGGTACACCACAACCCCTGTAAGACCCACTTTTTTTAACCAATATGGTCTTATGCCAAGAACCGCCGCTTTGCGGTGATACCAACACGCATCGGAAGGTCGTCACTACAAAACATCGATCCTTCCTGTCATACAGATCATAGAAGAGAAGAGTAAAAGTATAAGTACATGAGTAAAATGAAACTCAATGCTGGTCCACCAGAAATCACATGAATATAAATAAATCTCCACGAAGGGAGAGTCCACAGTAACAATAAATCAAGTACAAATAAAAAGGGCTCCTTCCTGATACATCATAATCCTGACTACAAGTCACTCAACACGGAAGTAATTCTATAGTAACTACTAATGATCGGGACTCACTGTCCCTACTGCCTGAACTCCCATGCTAAAATGTCCAGTCTCCAAGCACACTGACCTCAGGGGCTGCATCTCCTGGTTAGGCTCCATGATCCCCTAAAATGATTTGGTCAATGACCATTAGTCTAAAATACTAAGTCCTATCATCTCACACCCCTCTCCCATGGTTACTAGGCACGGAGAGGGGAGAAGGAAAGGGAAGGTAATGAAGGTGGAGAGTAAGAAAAGCAAACAGGTGGCGGCATAACTAGTGTATCATGAGTTCATAAACAGATCAAGTATAAGCAAGTAATAGTAGGTAAGTAGTACGAGTATACACATGATCAAGGTGAGCAAGTAAAGTATGAGATGATAAACTAAGTAACCATGACCTATAGGAATGCCCATAAAAAACTATATACCAAGGGGTCGTTTTATAAGGCTTATTATATAAAGAGTCTCATACCTACTTATACAATATGTGTCAAGGGTATTATAAAATGACTATGCTATGTCACGCAAGTATGTTGTTATAAGAATATGCAAGTTCAACTCACACACCCGACTCTGTGTACACAGACCTTTAGTTCCCCCTTTCTAGAGCCTAACCTCACAGGATACCTTCGTAGTGGCAAACAGAAGAGGTGGGTTGGGCATCACCCACCTCTAAACTGGTATCAGCACTACCAGTCAAAACTATCATACGCATCAACGTTGGTGCACTAAGCGGAGCTCCTGCGTACTCTTGCTTGCTAGCGCACCAGACCTTAAATTGGCTAAGTGTTATACCACACTTGCTGAGTCAATGTATTGTTGTCGGTGCGATCTCTCCAATACCAAAGACCCACCACCTTATATCTTATGCACATTCAACATTAATATATTTTCCCACCGAGCCAAAGCTCACTACTAGAAAAATGGCGTTTAGCCACGGTTTCTTTTGCCACGGGGAAAAATCGTGGCTAATAGTGAGTATTAGCCACGGTTTTATTCCGTGGCTAATACTGGACTTTTAGCCACGGTTTGCCTGAACCGTGGCTAAAAGTCTAGTATTAGCCACGGTTTGCCTGAACCGTGGCAAAAGGTCGTGGCATCGTTTAGTCCCACACCGCCAAAAAAAATGAGATTTTTGGGTTTATAAGGAATTTATTTCAATTAGCCTTTAAAATAAATATGGCGGTCGGGCGGCGGCTGCGGCCGGGCGGCGGCGGCGGCCGGGCGGCGGTGGCCGGGCGGCGGCGGCGGCGGCCGGCGGCGGCGGCCTGAATTTTTTATGTTATGAGTGGCCTTTTAACCACGCCAATTAAACCGTGGCTAAAAGTCCACTATTAGCCACGGCAATGAACCGTGGCTAAAAGTCCAGTATTAGCCACGGTTTTGGACTTTTAGCCACGGTTTGGACTTTTAGCCACGCTCGTATTGCCCACGCCCATTTTCCGTGGGCAGACCGTGGCTAAAAGTCTTTAGCCACGGTTTTGGACTTTTAGCCACGGCAATCTGCCGTGGCTAAAAGTCAGTTTTCTAGTAGTGGCTCCATGGACTATTTCGTCCGTCACAAATATCTACTGAGCCATCGGCTCGCCAGGCTAACCTGCCCATCACCAAAACCACCGAGCCTACTAGTCGTGAGACCCAACATAACTTCCACAACACCGGGGAGTGTGAGTAAGTATAATCTTAGAGTATTTCTAATTACTCTTGTAATCCATTAGACTTACGGCTTACGTTATCCTCGGACTGCCCAAGGAATTCTCAGTGAAGGCTATCATAGGGCATTAGGAACTATGATAGTAGCTGAAGCCCATCGTTCTCTTTCATGAGGCACTTACTATTATTGTTATTACCCAATTCCCGATCCCTTTGAATATTATACTGGATCTAACCCTAGTGTATTTTGACTCTCTCTCTCTTCATAGGAAAAGACGATCTTTCGTCGATCCCGAGCACCTCTTAACACTAGTCAACCCAACACTCTCCTCATCATGATTCCTAATGAAGCTCTCTTTTTCTTTTTTTTCACTTTACCAAGATCAATAAACTATTAACCCCATCTCCCTATGTCCATTCCACATGTTATCACAATTTCTGCAGTTTTACTAAATGCAGTCCAACCTAAGCTAGATTATATACATGGCAGGAGGTACTCCAAATTTTCATCCAAAAGCCCTAAGATAATTATTGGAGGTCTATCATAATACATTTATCCTAAATCTAGAAACTTGTAATTTTCCTAATTAATTTCGCATTTATAAAATTTTCCCAAAAGATAGGCCATGGTAATTTTGATCATAAAGTACTAGATTTCCATAAGTTTTGGCCATCCAAAAATTAGGAATAATGTATGATGGAAAAATAATAGTGAGTACCAAATTTTACAGATTTTTCTAAATGTAATAACCTATAAATAATTAATTCAAGGTAATTTAAATAATTAGAGTTAATGAAGGGAGTACCATAAATCATATTCCAAAAACTATATAAAAATTACCAGAGCCCTATAATTATCATAAAATACTAGTGACTAAGTTTCATGTAATTCTAAGATCAGTAGGCTATATTGAAAAATACTTCAAATAAATCCATTAGAGTGCACTTTGTGAAGCAACATTCTTATAAACTCATCAAAATAACATGTAATAATTTTCTATGCTTTATTATACCCTAAAAGATTCTCTTGCCAAGTAACACAATTTTCCAGCAAGATATAATATTTATTATCTATTTATCAAAATACGGTGCACTAGTTCACTTTACACATGAAGTACACAGAGGAGATACCCAATTATTCCAACTAAGCTATCAATGCATACAAATGGTATTTGATTTACTTTGCCAGAGTTTCATATCATTCTAAGACAATCAAACCAAAGTTACTTTAATATCATCAAAAAGGGCAACATGGAGATTATACCTACAAGTATGAGCTACTATTTTCTAAATATCCTAAAATATTTTTTCGAGGTTAATAATACTATAAAATTACTCCTACCAAAATCTCATGAAGGTCCAAAATCATATGACCCCTTATTTATTCCGTAAGGTGTATAAACCTAAATAATTTCCAAGTGATTAAAGCGGGGTGCATATGTCCAAATACTACCAAATTCCTTCCTCGGGCATTTCACCACCCTAAGATCTCATGGACTAAACACCAAGTCCATAAAAGGACATTTCACCCCATGTCCTTCACAAACCCCCAAAGTTCAACCATAGGGTTTGAACTAGGGTCCCGGGGAAAATCCACCCTAATCCACTCCAAATTCCATGTGAGTGTGTTAAGTGTCATAACAAATCAGTGGCCCAAGTTTCAACCTCTGTTGAGGTGATTTGGTCACTCCATACAACAAGGGACATTTTAACCTAATTAACCCATTTTAGCCTAGGCTAGGGTGTACAAAATTCCAAACCAAATCATCTCTAAATGGGCTGAAATTTTAAACAAAGTCCTATATTTACTCAAAGGACCACTCACCACAATTTGAGAGGGTTTGGAGGTCATTAGATCCTTTAATTAAACCATACATAAAAAAAGAAATGATTTCCAAAACATAGGAAAATGTTTTTCCAAAAATTCCCATTTTTGGATATGTTATAGATTTAGACATGACTGACTCATGCTACAAATTTCAAGTCATTTGAGGTAAGGATTGATGGGGGCACCCCAAATAATCTATGATTTACCCTAAGTATACACCTAACCAAAATCAGTGATATGGTCTGACCTGAACTCCATATTTGTTCAAATTAATTTATAAATAAACTAGATTCATAGGGCTACAACTTTCATGTAGACAAATTTTACTGTAGGGAATCCTAAGTATTTTTAATAATTAATTTGAAACAGCCCAATAACTGTGACAGAAATTGAAATAAAATGAATTTCTATTTAAACGTTGGCATGAATCTTAAAGCATAATCGGACGGGCCCTAGCTTACTTCTTCCTACAGCAACCGACCTAGATCTACCCGACTTGGAGCAAAGTCCAAGCGCAGTTGCCGGCCCTCCGACCACCTCCTTGGCCAACCACCGCCACCACCACCTCTGTTGAGGTGAGGGCTATCGACCGGAGGTGGTTTGGCCGCCGGAGACGGCGGATTCTGGTGAACCCGACACTTAATTTTTGCGGAAAAACTAGTGGAAAAGTTCCATTGGATCGTGCTAAATTGAGCCCGATTCTCATCTCTAATGAATACTATGATCTAGCCTATGAAGAAGGAGTAGAGGAGGACATGTAACATCCCATTTCCAACTAGACCCCTAAGAGTGGTTCTGTCATGAGAAAACCCTAGGAAGCCCAAGAAAGAGTCAAGTGGACCTGGTAGTGTTGATAGGGCCATTATGGTCTGCACTTAGCAGATCTCTAAACCTTGGTTAAAAGTGATCATGGGGCTTCACCAAGACTCCAAGACCCCACCCATACCCTTATAACCCAAGAAAGAGATCAATGGGTCACTAAGGACCCATGAAGAGCAATCAAAGGACCTAAGTTGACCAAAGTCAACTATAGCCCTAATTGGGTCAAATTGACCTACACAAGGGACAATTGCAGTCCCTTAGCCCAGTAGACCCCACCCATAACTTCTTAGACCTAGTGAGAGGTCAATGGGTCACTAAGGACCCATAGAGAGTAGTCAATAGGGCTAAGTTGACCAAAGTCAACTATGACCCTAATTGGGTCAAATTGACCTACACAAGGGTCAATTGCAGTCCCTTAGCCCAATGGACCCCACCCCTACCCTCATAAGCCTAGTGAGAGGCCAATAGGTCACCAAGGACCCATTGGGACCAATCAAAGGGCTAGTTTTGACCAAAGTCAACCCTTGACCTAAAATGGTCAAAAGACCCTAGTTAGGGGCCAAGTGACCTCCAAGGGCCAATCCAACCCCACCTTGACCCTAGGAGAGGATAATGGGTCACCAAGTACCTATTAAGGAAATCTCAAGGATCAAATTAACCTAGGTGGGCCCTAGTCCAACTTTGGGTCAAGTTAGCCCAAATGGGCTAACTCAAGCTCAAGCCCATTACATTGGGGCTAACCTTGACTTAAGTGGCCAAATGGATTTATGGGCTGACATGGGACATGTAGGAGCCAAAAATTCAGGCATGGTGACTAGGAGAGAGAAAGTCACCATGGAGGAGAGAGAAAGAGAAGAAAGAAGAAGGAAGGAGGACTTTGTGCTCCTCCTTCCCCCTCCACAACCTCCCCATTCATTTCAGAAGGACAAGGGGGAGTGCAGCAGCCATTATGGTCTGTTTAGAGCAAGCTCCACCCCCTACCAACCTAGCCGCCAACCTTGACCATGGCCAAAAATGGCACATGGCTTTTCAGCCACCTAACACCTCCCCTCTCCACCTTAAAAGCTTCAGTGAGGTCCAAGGAGCATTTCCCACCACTTTCCTGAAGAAGCCAAGCTGTTTCACTGAGTTTTTGAAGAAACCCGACCACCACCACTACCATGGTATTCCGGCGATCCTCCCGACTTCAGGCCGCCAAAAAGGTCCTCCTCCACTCCTTCTTACATGGGTAGATCGTAGGGATCATTAGAACCAAGGTTGGAGCTCAGTTGAGCCCAATCGAAATTTCAATTTCATGGTTTTTCCATGATTTTTCCACTTGTCGGGATCGCCGGAGCAGTACTCCCCGGCGGCCGTGCCGCCGCCTGGTGATAGCCCCGACCACCACGAAGGTTTCGGCGGCGGTGGCAGGCCGGGGAGGTGGCCGGATCGCCGGCGGCAGCCGCTGGAAGATGGCCCAGGCGGGACGAATCTGGGCCGTCGGCTAGAGCTTGAAGATGACCAGATCCCGTCCAAAATTACGCCAAGATTCGTGCTGATATGATTAAATAAACTATAGCTTAAGTTTGATTTTATTTCATTCCCTGTCACAGATTTTGTATTTATTGGTTTTAATTATTAAAAATAGTTAGAGCCCTTTTCAGAAAATATGGTCAACACAAGAAATGTAGCCCTATGGGTCTAATGTCAAACAAAATTGGTTGGAACCAATTTGGGTGACTGGTTTGACCGGGGCACTCAATGTGGTGGGGTCTATACAAATGACTAGACAGCCATTAAACTAGTTGCCCACACTTCATCCTTGATCCAAATGAGATGAGATTTTGGCAGGGAGTCTCCCTACTATATACCTAGACCCTGCCCAAAAATGGGAATTTTTGGGAATAATTTTCCTATAGTTTTGTAAAAAAATTTAATTATGCTAGGGTAAATTAAATTATGGATCAAATGAAGTCCAAATTTATCCAAATTTTGGTGGGATAGATATGAGGTCAATATAGACCTCTGGTTAAAGTTTCATTAAGTTTGGAGTTGATTTGAATGGGATTCAAGCAAACCCTAGCCTTGCCCTAAGAAGGGTATTTTGGTCCAAAATGTAATTTTGGCTTTTAGTGTCCAATTCACATCAACAGAGGTTTAAATTTGGTACACTGGTTTGGCATGACAATATACACCTCCCAATGAAAACTTGGGGGCATTGGAGTTGATTTGGCTCAAGATCCTAGGTCAAACCCTAAGGAAGGGCTTTTGTACCTTGTGAAGGACATATGGCCAAAACACCTTGTATGGCTATGAAATTTTGTAGGGGTGGTATTTTAGTAACTATAACCCTCTGGTAAAAATATTAGGGTATTTTGGAACAATTAGGACCCTCAAAAGCCTAACCCTAGTTTAGGGCACAAATGTGGTGGGATAGGAATGGGTTATCTAAACCCCTTAAAATGATATGAAAATTTGTTAGGATGGTCATAAGGATATTAAGAAGCTTTGGTGATTTATTTTGAAATTTTGGAGTAATATTTATAGCACTTCATTTGTAACACAAGGAATGCCTCAATTTAGTAAATTAATTATTATGCTCCCTCTGACCCTTGGGAGGTCATGAAATTTTGGCAGAGGATGTTTTGAATCATTATAAGCTTATATAAATTATATGAAAATTGTTGGATACTTAGTTGAGGTACTTACTTCACAAGCATGCTAATTGATGGAATTATTCAATAAATTAATTTAGTCAAATTACTAATAATTAAATTATGAAATTTGGCCCAAACCATTTACATGCCATTAGATTTATACTTGTATTTTCTCTAAATTTTTGGAAGCAACATAGTATTTTATATATCTTTAAATGAATTATTAAGGATTAAAATGAAATAATGATTTGGGGATAAAACCTTACTGAAAAATTTAGATATTTTGGAAGATGAGTTATATCCTCATTTTGAATAACATATAAAAGTTGTAGAATGATATCTTGACTGAAAATTGTACTTCATGTTCATTATTGGAATATTACTCAATAGAATAATTAAATAAATTATTTAATAAATAAGGAAAATTTTGGATCTCTGGATTTAGGGCTTAAAGGTCATAATAGACCTCCATTAATTACTATAAGAATATTGGATAGTTATTTGATGTACCTCCTATTTTACATGAAGTTTGACATGGTGGTCTGCAATTAGCAATTTTGGAAAACTATATATTAATTTGTTTGAAGCTTATCACTCCTTAATCACTGATGATATTTGACCCAGAGCATTTATGGGCCCTTGCAATCATGTTAGAATTATCCTTGAATTTTCAGAAATAATATTGCCCTGTTTATTATTTTTATGAATTATTGCAATATACCATTTAAATAAAATAAGTGGCCTGAACCTTGCTGAAAAATTAAGAGATTTTGTATCTTTGGTTAAATGATTATATTAAGTATAACATAAATCTGGGGAGATTTTATATTGTCAAAATTTGGTACCTTCAGCTCAATCTTGGAGACTTGGGCCACTATAAATGTTTAAATAAATTCCTAGATAAATAGGAAAATTGTAAAACTCTGGATTTGGGCAATAAAGGTCTTAATGGACCTCCACTAATTATCATAGGAGTATTGGATGATTACTTGATGTACTTCCCATTTTACATAACATTAAACCTTGGTGGTCTGCGTATAGTAAATCTACTGAAATAATCTGGAGTACAAGTTAGGCACATAAGTCAAAAATTAGTGGTTATAGGAATGAGTTCATCACTCAGGGTTGGATGAGCTAGGGATTGGTTTGACTAACAGGTTAGGTGGTGTTTGGGATCGACGAAAGATCGTCTTCCCCATAAAGCGGAAGGTTAAATCTCCTTAGGTATAGTTACTGTAATATGGAAATGAAAGGGGTAAAACCTAAGTCGTAGGCATAAAGTAGGTAGTAAACTTAGGATTTCACACTCTCACACCCCTGTGTCCCGAGAGATAGTTTGGGTTACTCGGGCAATAAGCCCAGTGTTTAAGGTAATGGGCATGGTAGCCCAGGGAGCTTCGGCTCGGTTGTAGATTATGACGGACGGGTTAGTCCGGGGAGCTTTGGCTCGGTTGTTGGTTATGACGGACGAGATAGTCCGGGGAGCTTCGGCTCGGTTGTAGGTTATGACGGACGGGATAGTCCGGGGAGCTTTGGCTCGGTTGTAGATCATGATGGACGGGACTGTCCGGTGAGCTTCGGCTTGGTTGGTTGTTTGACTCATAACTATTACATGTGCATAACAGGTTTAAGGTGGTGGGTCTTCGATATTGGGGAGTTCGATGCACCGACACCAATATCGTTGGCTCGGCAAGTGTGGTGAGCACTTTGCCAACAGAAGTCCGGTGCGCCAGCCGGCAAGAGTACGCAGGCGTCCGCTTAGTGCACCAAGCGTTGAGGCGTACGATAGGTCTGATCGGTAGTGCTTTACTGGTCTAGAGGTGGGCGAGGCCCAACCCACCGCTTCCGTCTGCCACTACGGAAGTATCCTGGGAGGTAACGGCTCTGAAAGGGGGAACTAAAGGTCTGTGTATACAGAGTCGAGTGGGTGGTTGCACTTGCATGTTCACATCATAGCATTGTTGTATTTCATAGCATAACCATTGCATAAAACCTGACACCTAATGTATAAGCGGTATGGGACGCTCTATACATTAGGCCTTGAAAACGACCCCTTGGCCTATAAGTTCGTGTGAGCGTGCTTATAAGTCAAGGTTCTCTTTCAATATTATAAGCCTGCTAATAGATCCGACACCCTATCGTATAAATCGGTATGGGACTTTTTATACGATAGGAGCCCTGCAAAAGATCCCTTAGCTTATGTGTACCCACATAAGTTAAGGTTACTCATTTAATTTTGTATAATTATTATCATGCGTACACTGTTAGTTTAGTTCCGCTGCCATCTGGAATTTGACTATTCTCCACCCTCATGTCCTTCCCTTTCCTTCTCCCCGCTCAGTGCTTAGGAGTCATGGGGGAAGGGGTGGGGGACGATAGGACTTAGTCTTTTAGACTAACGGTTTTCAAACCACATCATTTAGGGGACCACGGAGCCCAGCATGGAGGAGCAGCCCCGGAGGTCGGCACGCTTGGAGATCGGACAGTCTAGTACTAGAGTCCAGACAGCAGGGATAGTGAGTCCCGAACTATATTAGTCGTATTAGTTTGCTTCCGCGATGAGTGAATTGTAGCGAGGACTTGATGTACCGGGCATAAGCCCGAGATTTTCATTATATGTATTATCTGTGGACACTCCCTTCGTGGAGTTTATTTCTATATATGTGATTTCTGTGGACATGCATCTTTTCTTCTGCTACAGTAGAGATCGATTCGGCCGGCAGAACCGGCGTCTTGTAGTGACGACCTTCCCGGGCGAGAAGGTATCACTGCAAGGCGGCGGTTCTGGGCCTAAGACCCCGGTGTCGAAAAAGAAAAAAAAATGGGGGTCTTACAGGACCTTAGTTGAGGGTTGGAGTCGGGCCGATCGCCGGGTTTCCATGGACGGTGGTGACGCCGCTCGGTGTTTTGCAACAACACAACCAAATTGCTCGTCTCCTTTAATGGAATAGTGGAAATGATTGTTATGGGTCCAGAGATGCTTTTAAGATCGCTAAAGGTGGAAGAGGAGTGGCCATGGCATCATTGCCATTAATGTCCATTGAAGGCTCATTTCGGCCAAGGTGGGTTGACTGCACCAGGCCATAGAAAGGGGCTGAAATGTCCCTTAATCTCCCTCTAATTGACCAGGGAGGAATATTCCAACAAGAAGAAAGGGTCTTTGGCATTCCAAGCCATAAATGGTCTTTACTCCTCACTTTCTCTCTCCTCCATTAAAGGGAAAAATGGAGCTTTTCACTTTCGTAGTCATCAAGGATGAATTTGATGACGACTCCAGCATAATGGCACCCCACTAACCTATATTATTCATGGAAATAAGGTTATCCTAAGGGAGATTGGGCTTGAGCTTAAGTTAGCCCATTTGAGCTAGTTTGACTTAATACTAGGGTAGAGTTGACCTTAGTCAAATTGACCATTTGGGTTGACCCCAATGGGTACTTGGTGACCCATTGGCCTACCCTAAGGTGTAGGAAGTCTTGGGTAGGTTGGTTGGGCTTCTTGGAGGTAACTTGACCCTTAGTTATTGCACCTTGACCTTTTTAGGGCAAGGGTTGACTTGGGTCAACATAACCTCTTTGGTTGACCCCAATGGGTCCTTGGTGACTCATTGGCCTCCCTTAGGGCTTGGGAAGGTCTAGGTGGGTCCCTTTGGCTAAGTGGATGTCAATTGGCCATATGTTGGCTTAGTTTGACCTAATTAGGGTTTGTGTTAACTTTGGTCAACTTGACCTTTTTAGTTGACCCTATTGGGTCCCTATGGCTATAATGGACCCTCTAATAGGTTAGTGATGCTGTGGTGGGGTCATGGAGTTATGGTGAAGCCCTATAATCATTCCTAAGCTAGTAATTTGAATTTTACTATTTGCAGACCAAGGTGGTTTACACACTAATTCCCAGGTTCACCCAAACCCTTTAGTGCTTCATTGGATATTTTCATGACCAAGTCTTGATAAAACCATCATAGGGGTCTAGAAGCTTGAGGGATGTAACAAATGGCAATACATAAAAATAAAAATTTCATCCTCCAAATTCAAGTTAGGCCTACAGGGTTTCAAGTATGAGAAATACAATGTAACAACATGATAGGTTAAAAGAAATACCTGACGTGAAAAGTTCTGGGTACCATTACTACATCAAGTCCTGCGGCTCCCACATGTGCTCCTCTTGTCTATGATTCCTCCACAGTACCATGACTAGAAGAACATTCTTGCGTCGTAAGACCCGCATCCCAATATCATCTATCCAGATCGGCTTCAGGTGCACTGCTCGATCTGAAGCTATAGGCCCATCTGTAGTCGTAATTTTCTGCTCCAGACGAAGTAGAGCTCTCCTGAGGAAGGAGATGTGGAAAATGTCGTGCAAGCCCGCTAGCTCGAGCGGTAGCTCCAATCTGTAAGCCAAGGGATAGATCCGTTCCAGGATCCTGTAAGGCCCTATGTATCTCGGACTGAGCTTCTTCCTACCACGCACCCGCATTACTCCATGCATCGGTCAAATCTTCAGAAACACCCCATATCCTATCGGAAACTCTAACTGATGATGCCGAGCATCGTAATACTTGGTCTATCTGCTCTGGGCCTCAATCATCCTATCTCGAATTAGCCGCACCTGAGCATCCATATCATTGACAAACTTCGAGCCAAGTGCCTTCAGATCCTCATCCTGGATCCAAGACAAAGGAGTCCTGCATCTCTGCCCGTATAAAGCCTAAAAAGGGGCCATGCCGATGTTAGATTGGTGGCTATTGTTGTACGAGAATTCGATCAACGGTAGCTGCCTCTCCCATGGCTCTCCGCGATCCAGTATGCAAAGACGCAACAAATCCTCTAGTGTCTGATTGGTGCGCTCTGTCTGTCCATCCATCTGAGGGTGGAAGGCGGTACTAAATGTCAACCGGGTCCCGAAATTAGCCTGGATTGACCTCCATTCCTTAGACATAAATCGTCCAACACGATCAGACACTATCATCCTTGGCACTCCATGGTATCGGACAAACTGCTCCACAAACCTCGACACCAAGTCACCTACCAGTGCGTACTTCCTGATCGGTAGAAATCTGGCCATCTTTGTCAATCGATCGATGATCACCCTTATTGAGTCATTTCCTGCATGTGACCGAGGAAGACCATGTATGAAAGCCATGGCGATATTGTCAAACTTCCACTACAGTACCGGAAATGGCTGCAATAATCCGGCAAGACTCTTACACTCTGCGTTCACTAATTGACAAGCCTTGCAATTGGTCACGAAGTATGTGATTTCCCTCTTCATGCCCGACAAATACATCATCCTCTTCTGGTCGGCCGTCATATTAGTGATGCCTGGGTGCACCGAGTACCTGTTGTAGTTAGCCTCGGTCATAATGTCCTCCCGAATCCTGCCCCAGACCAGTATGTACACCCGTATTCTAAAGCATAACAACCCATCACTCTTAGTATACTCCCCAGTCGTGCCTTCCTCCAAGGTCTTGAATACAGGCTCCATCTTGTCTTCCCTTCTCTGCTCAACCCTGATACGTTCTCGAATATCATTGGTAGTCCTCATCGCGACCAGATACTCCTCATAAATATCTGAGTCATCCGAGGACACAAAAGTAATCTACATATCCTCCATCATTCGTATTAGCTCCATATTCATCAAACTGGGGCTCTGCTACTGAAGTCGTAGTCCTTTGGCTCAGTGCATCCGCAACCACATTTGCCTTCCCTGGGTGATAGTGTATCGTGTACTCATAGTCAGATAGAAACTCCACCCATCATCTCTGGCAAATATTCAATTCCTTCTGTGTGTCGACATATTTCAGATTCTTGTGATCCAAAAATATTTCACAGTGCACACCATAAAGATAATGCCGCCAAATATTTAGAGCGAACAGCACTGTTCCCATCTCTAAGTCATGCATAGGGTATTTTTTCTCGTGCTTCTTCAGCTAGCGGGAGGCGTATGCTATCACATGCCCATGTTGCATTAGTACAACACCCATCCCGTGAAACGAAACATCAGTGTACACCTAGAAGCCCTCCTTCCAAGATGGAAGAGCGAGGATAGGGGCCGATGTAAGCCGACCCTTCAACTCCTGGAAAGCCTCCTTACACTGTGGCGACCAAACGAATGGTGTGTCCTTCTTTATCAAAGAAGTGAGTGGGGGGGGGGGGGCTATCTAAGAGAATCCCTGCACAAACTTCCGATAGTACCCGGTCAATACCAGAAAACTTCGGACATCCCTGGCCTTCTTCAACTAAGGCTAGTCTCGCATTGCCTGAATGTTCGCGGGATCCACTGCCAATCCTGCTCCACTGATAATGTGGCCTAAAAAGGCCACCTCCGTCAGCCAAAACTGGCATTGGCTAAACTTGGCATAAAAATGATTCTCCCTGATCTTCTCCTGAATAAAGGCCAGATATTGTGCAAGCTCTTCCTTCTTCCTCGAATAAATTAGAATTTCATCTATAAATACAATTACAAACCTATCAAGGTACGGCTCGAACACCCGGTTCCTTAAGCTCGTGAAGCCCGATGGCGCATTCGTGTGCCCAAAGGGCATCACGATAAACTCGTACATGCCATATTTGCTGCAAACGCCGTCTTCGGGATGTCTTCTTCGTAAACCCGTAACTGATAGTATCCCGACCTCAGATCCAACTTCGAGAATCAATGTGCTCCCTTTAGATGATCAAATAACTCATCGATCCTTGGCAGTGGATATATGTTCTGGATTGTCAACCGGTTTAGTGCATGATAGTCGATGCACAACCTGAGGGTCCCATTCTCCTTCTTCACAAACAAGACCAGAGCTCCCCATGGCGAGGAACTTGGCCTAACGAATCTAGCCTCCACCAGCTCCTTCAGCTGACTCTTGAACTCCACCAGCTCCTTTGGAGCCATTCTATAGGGAGACCTAGACACCGGATTAGCTCCCGGCACCTACTAGATCTGAAAATCCTTCTCCCGATGCGGCGGTAATCCTTGTACCCTCTCTGGAAACACATCCACAAAGTCCCGCACAACCGATATATCGACGACCCTCGTCTTGGCCTCGACCATCTCGAAGAACACCTGATAGACCTCATCTACATGCATGTGGGCCTTGATGGCCTAAGTAGAAGATAACATCCTACAGGAGACGGGAGTAATACCTTCGAAGTTCGCGAAGGTGCCGTCATAACTCAGTAAAACCTTCTTTGTCAGGCAATCTATCTGGGCGTGGTTCCAAGTAAGCCATGCCATGCACAGAACAGGGTCGAAGTACGGCATCCTCAAGACCATAGCCGGGGCCTCGAGTGTCAGACAATCAATAGTCACCTTCAAGAGACACATAGCAGTAGCTAAGACCTCCATCCCGTTAGGGAGACACACCCTCCTGATGACTCCCAAATAATGTCTGACTACCTCTTGTCCCTTTACAAACTCCTCAGAGACGAAGTTGTGCGATGCCCCCGTATCCACCAAGGTGTGGGCAGGTTTGCCGTACACCATACCAATTCCAAAAGTATGGTCTAGTGACTGGGTCTATGGTTTCCTTTTTCTAGTATGCTTCTGTTATTTGTTGTTTCAAAAATTCTAAAAGTAAATATCAACATACAATTACTAGCATACCTGCAATCACCCTGCCCGGTCCCGAGGTGGAGCCAAGTCCATTGCATACACCTGCTCCATCTCTTGCCTCCGATCTCTGCCCTGGAATCCACGCCCTCTTTTGCGGCCTCTACCTGCAAACTGCTGAGCGGGTGGGGAAGCCTGTTGTGCCGGTAGAGGTGCCTCTCTCATGGGGTAGTTTCTTCGAATGTGTCGTACCTGATGATAGTTGTAGCACTCAAGCGGGGGAAGTTCCACACCCTCTAGGCCTCTGTATCTCCCGCATCTGAAGAGGTTGAGGGGCCAATACCATGACTCCCTCGTCTCCTGTCTCACCTCTTGGTGGGGTTAGTCCACTGCCCTTCTCTCATCAGCAAAGTGGCCCCTCTGCTGATCTTTCCTGCCTCCTAGACCCTGATCCTCAATTGGCCTCTTCCAGCCTTGATTCGTGTGCCAATCAGCCTCCATACTCTTTGCCATCTCCAGAATCCGAGGTATAGGCCCGTCAGATACAAATAGAAGAGCTGTCTAAAATCCTCCCGAAGGCCCTTATAGAACCTTTTGGTATACCTCGCATCGTCCATCTGATTGGAGACCGCAAACTAGGCTAAGTGATTGAACTCCCAGTGGTACTCCTGCACCGTACTATTGCCCTTCTTAAGTTGCAGGAACCTTTCTTCCAGCTCATCTCTTGCCGACAGTGGGACAAAGTGCTCAAACAGTGTGACCCTGAACTCCTCCCAAGTGACGTCAGCAACCTCCCGATCTGCAAATGTCGTATCCAGAAGTGTCTTTCACCATCTTTTGGCATGTGACTCCAATCAGGAGACCACCAGAGGTACCCTCTCGTCCCACGGGCAATGTATCCCGGTAAGCATCTCGAACATGATATCAAGCCACTCTTCCGTCCGTACGGCCGACTCCATCCCAATATAAGATGGGGAGAGAGTCCTCAAAAGATGCTCAATAAATTATCCCCCGGGTTCGGCTGTAGAGTCGGAGCCTGCTGGGCTCTGAAGATCTCCAAAATGGCCATCAGAGTCTGCCCCATCTCTGAATGTAGAAATGGAGTGGAAGCCGGTGTAGGTGGTGCAACATTAGGAGTTTGCTGGGCTACTCCCTGTGGTGTAGGATGTTCCCGGGGCTGCATAAGAAAGGCCAATTGTATGAAATTTGACCTAAACCTAGTTAAAAGTGGACGATTACATGTGATCCCCCATTTGGGAACACCACAACTTCCTCTGCTTAGTTTGTCACCAAACTAAACTCGAGTGGGGATGACCTAGGGTTAGTGGACTTCTGCTCTTCCGATCGAGGTTTCGCTCTGATACCAGTATGTAATACCCTCTTTTTTTTAAAACCAATAGGGTCTTATGCCCAGAACCGCCGCTTTGCGGTGACACCAACACACCCAGGAAGGTTGTTACTATAAAATGTTGATCCTTCCGGCCATACCAATCGCTGAAGAGAAGAGTAAAATTATAAGTACATGAGTAAAATGAAACTTAATGCTGGTCCACCAGAAATCACATGAATATAAATAAATCTCCTCGAAGGGAGAGTCCACAGTAATAATAAGTCAAGTATTAATAAAAAGGGCTCCTGCACGATACATCATAATCCTCACTACAAGTCACTCAACACGGAAGAAAATCTATAGTAACTACTAATGATCGGGACTCGCAGTCCCTACTCTCTAAACTCCCGTGCTAGACTGTTCCATCTCCAAGCGCTCCGACCTCTGGGGCTGCATCTCCTGGTTTGGCTCCACGATCCCCTAAAATTATTTGGTCAACGACCGTTAGTCTAAAAGACTAAGTCTTATCATCCCCCACACCTCCCCCATGGCTCCTACGCACCAATGGGGAGAAGGAAACGGAAGGTAATGAAGGTGGAGAGTAACAAAAGTAAATAAGTGGTGACAAAAATAGTCTATCATGAGTTCATAAACAGAGCAAGTATAAGCAAGTAATAGTATGTAAGTAGTATAAGTATACACATGATCAAGGTAAGCAAGTAAAGTACGAGAAGATAAACTAAGTAAGTAACCATGACCTATAGGAATGCCTATACAAACCTATAGACCAAGGGGTCGTTTTGAGAGGCATATTGTATAAAGTGTCCCATACCAACTTATACAATAGGTGTCAGGGGTTATATGAAATGACTACTATGTCACGCAAGTATGCTATGATAAGAACATGCAAGTGCAACTCACACAACCAACTCTGTGCACAAAGACCTTTAGTTCCCCCTTTCTGGAGCCTAACCTCCCAGGATACCTTCGTAGTGACTAAGTTTCATACAATTCTAAGGTCAATAGGCTATATTGAAAAATACTTCTAATAAATCCATTAGAGTGCACTTTGTGAAGCAACATTCTTATAAACTCATCCAAATAACATGTAATAATTTTCAATGCTTTATTATGCCGAAAAGGATTCTCTGGCCAAGTAATATAATTTTCCAGCAAGATATAATATTTAGTATCTATTTATCAAAATATGGTGCACTAGTTCACTTTACACATGAAGTACAAAGAGAAGAAACCCAATTATTCCAACTAAGCTTTCAATGCATACAAAGGGTATTTGATTAACTTTGTCAGAGTTTCATATTAATCTAAGACAATCAAACCATAGTTACTTATATATCATCAAAAAGGATAAGGTGGAGATTATACTTACAAGTTTGAGCTACTGTTTTCTAAACATCCTATAATATATTTTAAAGGTTAATAATACTATAAAATTACTCCTATCAAAATCTCATGAAGGTCCAAAATCATATGACCCCGTATATATTCCTTAAGGTGTGTAGACCTAAATAATTTCCAAGTGATTAAACTGGGGTGCATGTATCCAAATACTACAAAATTTCTTCCTAGGGCATTTCACCACCGTAAGATCACATGGACTAAACACCATGTCCATACAAGGACATTTCACCACATGTCCTTCACAAACCCCCAAAGTTAAACCTTAGGGTTTGAACTAGGGTCCTAGGGCAAATCCACCCTAATTCACTCCATACTCCATGTGAGGGTGTTAAATGTCATAGCAAATCAGTGTCCCAAGTTTCAACCTCTGTTGTGGTGATTTGGTCACACCATACCACAAGGGAAATTATAACCTAATTTAGTCTTTTTGGCCTAGGCTAGGGTTTATCAAATTCCAAACCAAATATTTTCCAAATGGGATGAAATTTTATACAGAGTCCTATATTGACCCAAAGGACCACTAACCAAAATTTGGGAGGGTTTGGAGGTCATTACACCGTTTAATTAAACCATACATGAAAAATGAAATGATTTCCAAAACTTAGGAAAAGTTTTTACAAAAATTCCCATTTTTGGATATGTTATAGATCTAGACATGACTGATCCAATTAGAAAAGAATGTTGAAGGTCATAACTTCAAGACCTGTGAAGAGGTTTGAAAATTCAAAGAGGAAGCCATAGCCACCCTATCCATAGAATTCATAAAGGGGGAAAGCTTAGTAAAGTAATACATAGAAAAGTCTGATGTAAGAAAGCAGATAGAATAGGAAGCAAAGCTGAAAGAGATACATGATGATGTTCAGAATCAGATTGATTTTGTCAAGTTTTATACTTATGATATAGCTGTTTGAATGCACAACCAGATATTTCCTGATTTTTAAGTCAATCCAAATGTTATTCCACATCATCTGAATCCAACTGCTCAGCATCCTACTGTCTAATAGCTATCTTTCTCTCCAAGACTTGAGGGTTCTGATGCTCCTCCTCTAGAAAGCTATGCTAAAGTATGGGAATCTAAAAAGAATGATGTGCCTTCTCAAGCTCCTCCTGATATGCAAATCCCTAAGGGAAGAAAGTATGGTGATGTAGCCTCTGCTTGTAGGTCCACTCCTAATCCTGAAGCTGAAAGAAGGAAAGCACAAGAGCTTGCTGAAATATTGATCCCAACTTCCAAATCCCTTATCCTTGAGACTCTTAAACTTGTTGTTGATTATAATGAGAACAGGAATGATCATTACAGCTCATATAAATGGGAGTTATATAAGAAATCCTTAACTAAGAGAAGGATATATGAAAGAGAGTTTTGAAAGAACAATCCTAAAGCTCCTCCTAAGCCTGCAAAATATTATCCCAAACCTTTCAGTTATTAGAAGAGGCAACAAGAGAAAAAAAAAGCAGCAATAAAAATAACAAAGCAAGAAGTGATAGAAGAAGATCAGAAGTTTCCTTATAAGATTTTGTGAAATTGGATTTTTCCTTGAACATTGTCTATAAATATAAATCCTTTAATTCTTATGATCTGATTTTTTTCATTGCTTAGCATTTTTCATCATTACTTTGTTTACTAGTCAGTTTGTTTTATTTATCTTGATGTAATTCACCTTATTATAGAGGGTTTCGACTTCTACAAATAGGGGGAGATTGTTGTGTATTGTATCCACAATAACCTAGATTTGTATGAAGTCAACCTTGAACTAAGATGAATTAAGTTTGTATTTGATGCCCTTTTCAAGTTGTGTGCCTGCAGGTTATAATTGCCAAGTGTGTTCCAATGTCAGTCTACAATGAGTCACCAAACATAAGACCATACAATGTAATCCCTCATTGTGTGATCCATGGTGTTGACACATATGTAGCCTCTCTATTGGGACATACTTCATTTTCAAGTAATAAAGTAATTGGAGAAAGAATAGTTGCTGAAATTCCTTGAAGAAACAAAATTTTCAGAAAGTTTAAAATTTTCTAAGTCCATTACTCGAGATGAACATCTTGTACTCGAGTAGTGCTGAAATGATTTCTCGAGTTAATCTTTGTATAGTTTTTTAGTAGCAGAAGTTATTCTCGAAAAGGCCTTTTTTAGTACTCGAGAAAGTCATGCAGTACTCGAGTACTACTCACCTTCCTCTCGAGTTATCTCAAAAATCATTTCAGAAATGTTTCTAAGTGTTGTACTTGAGTAACATAAGACATTACTCGAGAAGGCACACCCTTGTCTCGAGAAAGCAGAAGACCAGTACTCGAGTAATCAGAAGTTAAGTTTCAAGAAATCAATTTGTTCTCGAGAAATCAAGTTAGTTCTCGAGAAAAATTTAGTTAGTTCTCCAGAAGTGAAGTTTGTTCTCCAGAAGTCATTATATAGTTCTCGAGTAATAGAAGCTATTTCTCGAGAAGCCAGAAATCATTTCCCGTGAACTTGTTCATTAGAACCACACGTCCTCTTTTCGAGAAACAGAAACTTGTTCTCGTGTAGTCTATTACTCACTCGAGAAATGCAGTAAATATTCCTGAATTTTCGTTAAGTCTAGACGAATTTTTTTTTCAAAATTAACCTCGATTCTTATTGGTCCACATTTGCAGTCATTTATGATTATGACCGTTAGGCTTGTCCAATAAAAGATCTTATCAAAATTGACTAACCGTAACACTAGAAAATAAGTTTTCTGAATCATTACATTCATTCTAAATCGGGTAAGCCGCCGCTCTTCATCGACATTCTCACCGCTGCTCTTCTCCGATTCAAGTGATTTAAAGCAAGAAGAGATCAACTGATCAATTTGTTCAATTTCTACAGATCCATCTCTTGATCGTGCAGATCCCAAGTTTTAAGATCTAGAGATTTCGGCTTGTCTTCTTCAATCCATTTCTGACAAAGCGTCAAAGTTCAAGGAAGAAGAAAGGCTGAGGATTGAGATCTGAGATAATTTTGTTTGTATATTTTTGTTTATAACATCTTTGATCTTGTAGGAGATTTTGTCTCTGAGTTTTGTAGGAAGTTCATTTTCTTCCAAGTATAGATCCTGTTTTGAGGAATTAGTTGTAGGGGCATTGCTTCGAGTTGTAGGATTGGTTTTCAATCCGAGATAGTAGTGAAGTAGCCGAGTCTAGAGTGTTACTAGATTGGTGAGGTGGAGAGTGGACGTACCTAAGGTTAAGGAACCACTATAAAACTTGTGTTCTCTGTGGCTTTATTGTTTATTTTCTGCGCTCCGTTCTTTCAAGTTTTTATTCCACAAAAAGGCACAGACCTCACCTATTTACCCCCTCTAGGTGATTTAGGCAGATAACTAAAAACATCAAGGAATTCAGTTCAACAAAAGTTAAACTTAGCTCGACGAAATTCAAGCTCAGCTCGACGAACTCAGAGTTCCAACTCTGAGTTGAGCTCGGGGAAAGCGTAGCTCTGGCCGACGAAATTTGTCCTCAACTCTGCAATCTCAGTTCGATGATAGCCCAGCTCTGCCCGACGAACTTGGAGCTCAGCTCGACGAATATGAAGAATCAGCTCGACGAATTCCAGGCTTAGGTCGACGATTTATTTGCAGAGTTCGACTATTTCTCTACATTTATCTTAGGCAATTTTATTGGCAGAAGTAGAATAATTTTTAGGCTTAATTTCAGGATAATCATTCTGAAGGCAGAATATTCTAATGAGATTAATTACATGCAGTTATGACTCTAACATTTAATGCAATATATTCTAATGAATATAGCCGTTTAGAGGAAGCATTAAATGTGGATATTATCATAGAGTTTATTATTGATTATTTTCCAAGGCCAGTTTCCTTTCTCAAGGAATGCTCAACTGTATCAGAATTAATGATTTCAAATATTTGAATTCTGATCAGCATTCTATATATTCTCAAAAGTTTTTCTATCTCAAGGTTACAGATCTATACACTCAGACATTTACAGACTTAAAAAACAACAAACTGTCATTCAGACTTTCTACCTCAGTTTTCTTTTAGCAAACAATCTTCATTCTGAGATCATCTTCATAATCTCTCAGATACATCTACTGGAAGGATCAGTTTTCAAAAGCAGGCCTACACCATAAAAGAAAAGGACTCCCTCACCTGATCAACAACTCTATTCATATTAGGGGGAGCTTTCTGCTTCATCAGAATCCACTAGTCATCTCTCAGATTATTGATAGAGAAGAACATCTTCAATTTTTGTTTATTTATCCAACTGTGTACAAGGTTTTCTTAACTCACTTCAAAAGTTATACTGTTGGTTTTTAAGTCTCCTGATCAATAGACTTAGTTTGGTTTTTGGGCACCAGATCAAAAGCTCAAAGGGTTGTGAGGTCTCCCTTAAAAAATAGATCTTGTGGTGGAAGTGCACCTGATCAAAAACCTGTAGTGGATTCCTACCAGGGTGGTTGAAAAGTGGATGTACCCACATTTATTGGGTAACCACTATAATCCTTGTGTCTTCTGTGTTTGTTTATTTCTTTGCTTGTGTGCTGTGATATTCTCTGTTTATACGTATATATATCACCATATTTTAATCCGCTATAAAAACATGTTAATAAATTCTAAAATACTCTATTCACCCCCCTCTAGAGTTAAGTAAGATCTATCCCTCACTTTCATGTTGACTTAACAAAGCATGACCGTACATTTCTCAGTCCCATTCCATCAAGGGGCCCATGAATGCAACTCCTGTCATATAAGAGGTCAAATTCCATTTTTATCCACACACAAACACCCAAATGACTCGTAACGCACCCAATACCCACCCTTATCATCAACCTTTTTCAAGGAAGACTTTAGATGGCATCAGAGTACGCTCTTCCTCACTTGATGAATATTATGACTTCAGTTCAAAGGACCACAAACACCATTATCACTTGAGACCTACTTGTGACATGTTCATATAAAAATCATAAAGTATTCTCAGGGTGGGTTTGTCAATTACAACTTGTTCACTAACAAGTACTCAAGTGATGACTTTATATCACAATATCATGACCTATGAGAACCAGCCATCAGTTAACACAGATGCTAGTCTTAATGTACCATCATTTCCCTTAACTTTTAAGGCGATACATTGACTAGAGACCATTTAAGAATGAAGCTTTATACAAAATATAGACCCTCACTTTCAAGTCACACAGTTGAATTCCTAAGGAAACAAACATTCCAAGGGCATTTATTATACTAATTAATCTATCATGTAGAAATAATTGACATAAAAAAGAACTTACCATAAATATAAAAGGAAATATAAAGTACTATATTCATCACAGGAATAAACAACAACTGACAAATATATAATCCAAAAGACTTGCACTAGAGACAATATTTCAGGTATCTAATACCCATTGATCTAGTATGCTTATCATTCTTTCTTTTTCTTAGAGGCTTCGTTAGTGGATCCATAATAATCTCTTTAGTCGGTACTCTGAAAATGCTCACATCTCCTCGATCAATAATTTCTCGAATAAGATGGAACCACCGAGGCATGTTCTTGGAGTGTTGTTGACCTTAGCTTGTGCAATTGCACCATTGTTGTCACGGTAGAGAACTACGAGATAAATAATGATAGGAACTACATCAAGCTCATTGATGAATTTCCTAATCCATATAGCCCCTTCTTCTCATTTGCAGCGGCGATGCACTTGGCCTCAGTTGTAGAATCAGCAACTGTCTCCTACTTGGAACTCTTCCAGATTATAGCTCCTCCATTTAGGAAGAACACAAACCTTGACCGAGACTTTGAGTCGTCCTTATCAGTTTGGAAGCTAGCATCTGTGTAACCCTTTACAACAAGCTCTTCCTCTCTATCAAAAACCAAGAACATATCCTTAGTTCTTCTCAAGTACTTTAGGAAATTCTTGACTACTGTCTACTGACCATCACCTGGATTAGACTAATACCTGCTAGTCATACTTGAAGTATAGAAGACATCTGGTAGAGTACATAACATTGCATATATGAATGATCCAATTGTTGAAGCATATAGAATAAGATTCATGTGGTCCTTATATTTTAAAGATTTAGGGCATTGGTCCTTAGAGAGACTCACACTATAAGACATGGGTAAGAATCCCTTTTTGGTCTCAAGCATGTTGAACCGCTTTAACTCCTTTTTAATCTATGTACTTTGGGTCAAAACAAATAACTTTTTCGATTTATCTCTATAGATCTTAATACCAAATATATAATTCGCTTCGCCCAAGTCTTTTATAAAAAAGCAGTCCCCTATTCTGTTCTTAACAGCATGTAGGGTTGGAATGTCATTTCCAATTAACAGTATGTCCAATATATACAAAATTAGGAAGACAACAATGCACTCACTAATCCTCTTGTAAACACAAGGCTCATCTTAATTCTCGATGAAACAAAACTCTTTGATTTTTTTAATCAAAACGTAGATTCTAACTTTGAGAAGCATGTTTCAATCTATAAATGTATCTCTGCAGTTTGTATATTTCTGTGGCTTTTTTTTGAGATATAAAACCCTCGGGTTGTGTCATGTACACTTCCTCAAGGAGGTTTCCATTAAGGAAATCCATTTTGACATCCATTTATCAGATCTCGTAGTCATAATACGTAGCAATAGCAAGCAAAATTCTTATATACTTCACCATGATGATAGGGGAAAAGGTCTCATCATAGTCAACACCATGGATTTGCTTGAAACCTTCAGCCACTAATCATCCTTTGAATGTCTATACATTCCCATCCATATCAGTCTTCTTCTTGAATACCCATTTGCACCCTATGGGTCGTACCCCTTCAGGTGGTTCCACCAAAGTCCAAACTTGGTTTGCATACATGGAGTCCATTTTAGATTTCATGGCCTCAAGTCACTTCTCTGATTTTGGTCCACACATACCCTTTTGGTAGGTTGCAGGCTCATCATTATGATCCATAAGCAATACATTACCTATTTTAGACACGAGAATTCCATATATCTCAGACTCAAATCTTGTTCTACAAGATCTAAGTAGGACTTGCGTTATTTGAGCAGGCTCTCTGTAATGCCCCTAATTTTCTGAAAACAATAGGAAGTTGGTCTCTGAAAGTTACCACCGGAAGGTAGAACTAGTATTGGTGGTTTCCAACGGAATTAATTCAACCATTATCAATAGAACTTATTGTGTGACAGTATAGGAACCGCTGACGGCAGAGGTGCCACATGTTAAGGGGTGTTGAGGCGGCCATTGAGCGGCAGAATGATGCTGGATGAGAACACCACCACCGCCTAAGTTACCTCTCGGTGATAGCAAGCTATCACACAGTGATAGCTATTTAAATTGAAAGCTCAAGTGAATCTTTGCCATCCAATCCTTTAGAGGTGGAGATCCTATGGGGGAAAGAGCAGTCTGGATTATTAAGTGGTTGAGGGGAGGTAAGACTTGCTCATTCTCACTTACACATACACTCTATCTCTCTCTCTTATTCTTTATGAAAGAAAGAAGGAAAAATGAGAAGAGAAAGAAGTAGGAGAAGGAGATGTCTAGACTTGCCCTTCAGAAGAATATGGAGGCATTTTTTTGATCTGAGTAGCAAGTCAAAGCTAGAACGCAGAGAGGAAAGTGTTGCGGACATTTCCATATGGATCAAATGAAAGCTCATGGATCTTAAATTATCGACAAGGGTAACGATCTTCCTTCTTGAACAAGTGAAGTACTTATTTGGCATGTGTATGGAAACCCTCTCCAATTGGTGAAGAAAGAGAAGTTTCCAATGGGTTGATCGATGATATCCACGATATTAAACATGTATATTGAATTTGGAATTGAAGTAAAGAATAGGTATGCTGTGTGAAGCCCATCCGGACAGGTTGGTCTGGATTGGTGATGATTAATTTGCATGCCGGAGAAGACTCCATTGGTAAATGTGTAGTTTTATGAAGTTTCGGGGCGCTAAGGTTATTACTGCTAGTATTAGAGGCGTGCTCTAGGAAAACACCCAAATTTAGGGCAAGAGAGTAGTTCTGTCAGATACCGCCCGATAGTAGTGCTACTACTGACGGTAGCTCACAAAGGGATATGTTTGTGAGGCCTGTCTCTAGAGACTAGGGGCCAATATGTCGATCTATGAGCTTAGAGTGCCCAGCTATGGTGGTCATGAGTGCCAGCCTTGAAACATAAAGCAGTTATGTATGTGAATGGGCAAGGTGAGGCTGGCCCGCGTTGTGGCTTGTTGCGCCCGATGACTTGAGTAATGGGTTGTGGCTGAACTGTACCCTCCCTATGGAATTCGACTTGGAGTGAGTCACTGGCATGAATCTATAAGATCGCCTTTGAATTTGATGTAGCATAGGCGAGAGTCTTAGGCTACAGGCTGGTAAGATTAATAATGCTAAAATATGGACCATCACTGAGTATGGTGATTGGGTTGGGATTACAGTACACCGATAATGTGCCCTGAGTGCACAGGATATATGGAAGAGCTTACCACGTCTGTGGTGGATGCAATGTATATAGATTGTCATTCTACTTGTTTGCAGGGAAGGAGCATCGCCGCCCCGAGTGAGGGGTGGGGTCGTTATAATTTTGTCAGTTAATGCTGACCATTACTTTGTTTTTCTACATCTTTATGGGTCATGCTTATGCAAGTGCTGGAAAGACAAGTGGAAAGTAGTGGGTTGAAGTCCCTTATACTGTGTTGGTTGGCCCTCGAAGGTCCAAAGACGAATATTTTACTTTTTTATGTTTGGATGGTCTGTGTGCCGATGTTTATAAAACACTTTTGATGTGAAAATCTCTTGTAAGGCCTTAAGGCCAAACTCTTTGTGAATTTTGAATATCACTCATACTAGTTAGTTAGTGTACATTCCTTGTGTTGAGTTCTTTTACAAAAAAGTTTCCGCTAGAATGCAACTTTGAATTAGGATGCGCATATGGTTTGAATTAAATGCATAACTCTGCTGACTGTTCGTGGAAATTGGCGTAGGGCCCCGGCCGAACCCTCTGTTATATTTCGCTTGACAGATGGAGGTGTTACAATTTGCTATCATAGGGAGGTATCAATCCTCCGACTCGTGGGTTATGGAACCACCACGCTTCCTCCGTGCCACTCTGATTTTGGTATCAGATTCTAGTGTCAGTCTTTCTTATTCGAATTCATGGACGAATTATTTTAAGTGGTAGTGATCACATGTATTTGCATTACCATTATAACATGAAAGAACCCATGAATGTCCACTTAGGAATGAAAACACGCATGTTTAAGGAACCTTCGTTTTCTTATAATTGCTTTTTGCAATATTATTGGTTGCTTAATTGTGTGTTTCATTATTATATGCAACTAGAAGTGGTACGGGGCATCCTAAACCTTAGTGTTCTGGGGGAGAGTAGTGCACCAGCTGAGGTGCCTACACCTCCTCCTATTACTAAAATAATACGATTTGTTGTTGAAGAAGTGTTCGCATTAATCAATGTGCAACCGTGAGGGAAAGTACAGCCTCCTACCCCTTGGGTGGCCTAGGAGCAAGTTGGCTTAGTTGAGCCTGTGGTAGTGAGACAAGTGGTCGTGGAGCCAGTGGCCGTAAGGCAAGCAATGAAAAAGCAATTGAAGCATGCGATGAGTTTCAACCCACCTATATTTGCTGGACTTGAAACCCAAGACAAGCCGAGGATTGGCTCCAAAGAATATTGAGAACCATGATGACAACAGAAATGGAGGAGTTGCAGAAATTCACTGTGGCTACCTTCTTTTTTTCTGAAAAGGCGAGGCTATGATGGGATGAATTGGAGTTACACTAGTTTGTTGGTCAGACATTAATAGATATCTCAATGGAGGAGTTGAAAGTGAGGGATAGATTTGACTTAACTCTAGAGGGGGGGGGGGTGAATAGAGTATTTTAAAATTTATTCACTTGTTTTTATAGCGGATTAAAAGTTAGTGATATATATATAAATATAAGAAGAAAATCACATCACACAAGCAAAGAAATAAACAAACACAGAAGACACAAGGATTATATTGGTTTCCCAATAAACCTGGGTACATCCACTCTTTTACCACCCTGGTAGGAATCCACTACAAGTTTTTGATCAAGTTCCCTGCCACCACAAGATCTATTTTCTAAGGGAGATCTAACAAACAATTGAGCTTTTGATCAGGTGCATAAAAACAAAACTAAGTCTTTTGATTAGGAGACTTAAAAACCAACAATATAACTTTTAAAGGGAGTAAAGAAAACCTTATACACAGTTGGATGAAATAAACAAAAAGTTGAAGATGTTCTTCTCTGTCAATAATCTGAGAGAAGACTAGTGGATCTGATGAAGTAAAAAGCTCCCCCTGAATGAATAGAGTTAATTATCATGAGAGGGAGCCCTTTTGTCTTCAGGGTGTAGGCCTTCTTTTGAAAACTTCTCCATCCAGTAGATGTATCTGAGAGATCGTGAATATGATCGTAGAATGAAGATTGTTTGCTGGAAGAAAACTGAGTTACAAAGTCTGAATTACAGTTTGTTGTTTTGTAAGTCTGTAACTGTCTGAGTGTATAACTCTGTAACCTTGAGATAGAAAAACTTCTGAGAATATATAGAATGCTGATCAGATTTCAAATATTTGAAATCATTAATTCTGATACAGCTGGAGCATTCCTTAAGAAAGGAAACTGCCCTTGGGAATTATTCATCAATAAACTTTGTGATAATATCCACATTAAATGTTGTCTCTAAACGAGTATATTCATTAGAATATATTGCATTAAATGTCAGAGTCATAACTGCCTGAAATTAATCCCATTTGAATATTCTATCTTTAGAATGATTAGTCTGAAATTAAGCCTGAAAATTATTCTGCTTCTGCCAATAAAATTGCCTAAAATAACTACAGAGAAATAGTCAAACTCAGCAAATAAATCGTCAACCTGAGCTTGGAATTCGTCGAGCTGATTCTTCATATTCGTCAACCTGAGATTTAAGTTCGTCGAGCTGAGCTGGGCTATCGTCGAGTAGAGATTGCAGAGTTGAGGACAAATTTCGTCGACCAGAGCTCAGCTTTCGTCGAGCTCAAATCAGAGTTGGAACTCTGAGTTCGTCGAGCTGAGTTCAACTTTCGTCGAACTGAATTCCTAAACTTTGAAATCTTCTAAGGCAAAACACTGGAAATTCCTATGACCCTAGACTATACATGTTGGGTCAGTCTAAGCATCCTAATAGTGATCCTAGCACCAATCAAACCCGGGGTTCCAACAATCTCCCCCTATTTGGGTGAGGATACTATTTACAAAATATAGCATAAAGTAAAAAAGATATATCTAGCAGAAATAACACATTCAGCAGATATATGATAGAGCTATGAATGTTTTAGAAACAATAACATCAAATAATTCAAAAGCATAAATAAGAGTTAGGGATCACTCTTAGGAGCTTCAGTTGGAGAGGCTGAAGAAGGCTTGGTGAATACTAGCTATCTAGTTGGATCTTCAGATTCCCTTTGAGTCATCTTTTAATCTTCAGCTCCAAGAGTTTTCTTAGAAAATGCTCTTGGCACTACTGCCTCTGTATGGAGCTGTATATACTCATTAGCATTGAATAGAGGTTTCTTAGAGAATTTGTCAAATTCTTGTTGTCTATAGGAAGACATAGCTGTGAATTGGGAGGTGTATTTTCCTTCAGCTCTAGCTTTATTGATCATAGACAGACCAATAAGCTCATTGAATCTGGCCATCCTATTAACTGGATCTAACTCAGGTTCATATGTAGCAGAAAGAGGCCTCTTTTGGCTTGATTCCTTTTATTGTTCACTTTGAATTATTTGTTGACTGCTTTGCTTTGACTATTGTTCTTGGCTGCCTTGGCTTGTTTTCTATTGTTGATAGCTTCTTTGGCCTTATCTCTACTATTGTTGGCTGCCTTGGCTATCTTACCTTGAAGATCTATACTGTCTAAACTAGGTAGATCTGGAATATTATTGAAAGGCAAACCTATGATACTGAGAAACACCTCCTGCTGATCCTACTGTAGGAGGAGGAGGAGGTCCTCTCAAAGATTATTTAGGTGGAGAACTGTACCTCTTCATCTTCTTCTTGTTCTTTAGCTCATTTTTGGAAAATCTCATCCAGTAGGGCATGTCTAGAGTGAGGAATATTGTGCAGAATGTAGTAGGAGGTATCTGCTGTAGAATTTGGTTTTGGAATATCTCTTACTAAAGCCTTCTTCTTGGCTTTCCTTTTCTTAGAACCAAAATCCTCTGAATCATCTGATTCATCATCCTCAGATTCTCTGGCAGGAATATCATATAGATCATCAATCTATTTTATCATTTGAGCAAAAAATGCAAGAGGAGCCTGTATCTCTGGCTCTATATGTTCTGCACTAACATGTACATCAGTATCTTCTATATCTATATCTTCAAACAAAATCTCATCCATATCTGGCTTTGGGGATTTAGCCCAAGCATAAGTTGGTGGAGAGATAGCCTTTGGCTTTATAACATTTACTGATATAATCTCAGAGACTGAAGAAATACTGGGAGAAATATTACAGAAACTATTTATAATTTCTTCTAAAACTGAAGAATCAACTGGAGCAGGATAGCAAACTATTGCTTTAGAATAATCAGAAATTGTATCAACTATATCAAAAACCGGTAAGGTGTAGCTATAAACTGTATCAAAAGAATGAAGTAAAGAAGGAATGTCAACTGTGAGATTGATGATGAAATCACCAATAATGATTATTTCTCGAGCTGCTTCCTCTTCTTCAAAACAAATCATTTTAGTATCATCAAGAATTTCAACTACTGATGTTGCTGGAATTGCTATTGTTGTTGTTTCTACTACTGCTATTGCTATTGCTGGAGCTAGAGCTACTGTGGGAGCTTCTTTATAGAACATTTCCCCATGCCTTGATTCAGAGAGACGAGAACCTAGGCCCCCAGAAGAACTGATAGAGGAGGAGGAAGTCAGCTGAGCAGAAAGAAGGAAGATAGAAGTAGGAAGAAGAGAAATAGCCTCATCCATGAGCTTCTTCAGAGTGGGTGAAATGAATTTGAGAAGGTCATTGGTAATGTCAGAGAAATCCAAATATAGTGGATCAGGAGTAGAGGGGGTATAGGTGGATCTTTTACCATAGTTGGAACAGATTGAGACTGCTTGAGGTAGGTCTGAATGTAGGAAGGTTGGAAAAGTTGGTGTAAGATTTGGTGGAGGGATGGCATCAGGTAGTTCATCTGGAGTTATTTCCTGAACTTGTGAAAGAGGTGAAGAGTGTTGTGGAGATGAAGATGAGAGTAGATTGAAAGTTAGAGATGACAGAAGTGGATCTGGATTAGTAGAAGTGGATAGAATGTCATCAAAATGTGGTGGAAGAGGTGATAGAGGAGGTGATGGTGCATCCTCAAGAATGTGGATTGGTGATTGTGGTTGATATGGTGAGGCAGGAGGGATGGAATTAGATGGTGTGTCTGTAATAACTGTAGATGGTTGTTGAAGAGGAGATGGTATATGAGCAGGAGAGGGAGGAGGAGTAGGAACTTCTTCAGGGGTTTGGAGAGTGGCTGTTACAGCCCTTGTGTCCTATGAAGATATCCTATAAGAGGAAGCCATGGAGGGATTTGGGATAACCCTCTCCCATATGCTAAAGATGGCAGAGGTAAGACTCTTAGAGGCATTGATGAAAATGGTCTGGGAGACCAAAAGTTCTGGAACCTTTGCCTGTAAGAAGATTCCCAGAACTCTACCAAAACTCACATCCTTCTTAATTATTTTCTTCTTAATCAAATCAAATACAATTCCACCCCAGTTCACTGATTTCTTGTTTACCGAAGCACTCATCAAGTTAAACTGATGTCTGGTAATATTGTAATGGGCAGAGTGTTTGCCTAACAACACTTTACCTACCACATCTACTAAGAATTTGTATTAAATGGAAAAGTTTTTCTTAAGCAGATGGTTTGGGTTTCCCTGGGAGTGACCCATCCTATCTAGCATCTCAGTAAATTCATTATTAGATAGTTATAATTCATCGCCTCCATTCACAAAACCGAAAACTTCAGTTAAAAGTTCTGGAAATAAAATAACCTTGTTTTTAGAAATTATTCCAACAATAACTTGAGTATCTTGAGGTTTGGCTGTATGTACCCATTCTTTAATCTCTATCACTGGGAGTTTTATTCTTGATGTTATGAATTACTGTAGATTCAAACTTCAAACAGCTGTAAGATGTCCTTGAAAATCTGGTCTGAATGATTGAAGGATTCAAGATCTATATCAAATCGTGCGTCAAACTTAATCCCTGACAGGAGTGCTGGAGAAATCGCCATTTCTCTGCAAAAACAAAGGGATCAAGTGCAAAGGGAATGAAAAGGCGCAGGATAGAGTTTGATGAAAACCTAGTTATAAGATTTCAGAAGTCGAAACGGAGAAATCTGCCCGACTAAAAGCGAAACATCGAACTCTCTTCGATGAAAAATCTAAAACGAAATACATTTTGTCGATCTCAGGTCAACGAAAATTTTGCGAAAAGAATTATATTTTGTCGATCTGGTTTGACGAAAATAATTTGAAACAAATTCTTCGATCTCCGTTCGACGAAAGTTTCTAAAGGAGGGTTCGTTGATCTCAGTTTGACGAAAATTCCATGAAAAGTTCACAGATCGTCGATCTCCGTTCGACAAAAGGTGACCAGTTCGTCTATCCCAAAACAAAAAATTAAAATAAAGAGTCTCCATTGATCATTCCCAACTAATTTTTAAAGAAAAAAGATGTTTCTTTTCATCTAAGGGTTTAGTGAAAATGTCTGCCCTTTGTAAATCTGTAGAAATAAAGACAACTTTAATTTTATTTTTGTCTACATTATCTATAAGAAAATAATTTCTAATCTCTATATGCTTTGTTCTACTATGAAGTACAAGATTTTGTTCAATTGAAATGGAACTGGTATTATCACAAAAGAGAGTTGAATTATTTAAGTTGAGATCATAATCTAGAAGCTGATTTTGAATCCACAAAATCTGTGAGCAGCAACTACCAGCTGCAATATATTCAGCTTCACCAGTTGATGTGGATACAGAAGTTTGCTTCTTGCAAAACCAGGACACAAGCCTATCACCAAGAAATTGACAAGTTCCTGATGTGCTTTTTCTGTCAACTCTGCATCCAGTATATTCAGCATCTGAAAATCCAATTAAGTCAAATTCTGACTCTTTTGGATACCAAAGTTCTAAATTTGGATAACCCTTAATATATCTAAAAATTCATTTTACTAAAATTAGGTGAGATTCTTTGTGATTTATGTGGAACCTAGCACAAATACATATAGCAAACACGATATCAGGCCTACTTGCTGTTAAATATAAAAGAGACCCAATGATGGCTCTATATATTTTCTGATCAACAGGCTTGCCCTGTTCATCATTATCAACAACAACATTGGAGTGCATGGGTGTTTTCATTACCGAGGCATCGGACATCCCAAATCTTTTAATAAGCTCTTTAGCATATTTGGATTGGGATATAAAGATACCATCAGGGGATTGCTTCAGTTGGAGACCAAGGAAGTAGGATAGTTCACCCATGCTACTCTTTTCAAACATTGAATGCATCAGGTCAGAAAACCTTTTGCAAAGTTTGGAATCAGTAGAACCAAATATTATGTCATCTACATATATTTTAACTAGAAAAATTATATCCTTATGATGTCTGATAAATAAAGTCCTATCTACTAAGGCCCTAGAAAACTTATTTTCTAGGAAGAAACTAGTAAGAGTGTCATACCAAGCTCTTAGAGCTTGTTTGAGACCATAAAGAACTTTGTTTAGTCTAAATACATAAGAAGAGTGAGTTGGAGAGAAAAAACCTAGTGGTTGTGCTGCAAACACTTCTTCTTTGAGCTCTTCATTCAGAAAGGCACTATTCACATCCATTTGATATACTTTGAACTTCTTGAATGTTGCATATGCAAGAAAAATCCTGATTGCTTCCAATCTTGCAATAGGGGAAAAGGTCTGGTCATAATCAATGACTTCCTCCTAAGAATAGCCTTGAGCTACCAATCTTGCTTTGTTCGTCACAATGATTCCTTGAGCATCCAACTTATTCCTTAAGACCTATTTAGTTCCAATGACTGGATGGTCTTTGGGTCTTGGAACAAGATCCCAAACTCTACATCTCTCAAATTGATTGAGCTCCTCTTGCATTGCAATGATCCAGTGGGAATCTTGTTCTGTATCTGTGATGGATTGAGGTTCAATCTGAGAGATAAAACAAGCATGCATCTGATCTTAATTTAATTGATGCCTTGTTTGAACACCAACTGACATGTCTCCAATCACTTGAGATATAGGATGATCTCTAAGTATGAAAAGATCAGTGGGTAGAGTTGGTTCTTCAACAGCCATTTGTGGTATTAATTCCTCTAGTGGAATTTCATTAGCCACAATGTCTTCAGCATGAATTTCCTAAATTTCTCCATCACTGTCAATACCATCAATTTGTTGAGAGGGATGTGATATATCCTCTTGAGTTAGGATTAAGTCATCCAATCTCTCACACAGATTGGGTACCTGCAAATTTTCTATGGTAGAGATGTCTCTCTCCTTGTAAAACATGTTATTTTCATCAAATGTTACATGCATAGATTCTTTCATTTTAAGAGTTATTTTATTATAAACCCTATAAGCCTTGCTAATTAGGGAATATCCAAGAAAAATTTCCTCTACATCTTTGGCTTCAAACTTTCTAAGACATTTCTTGTCATTATTGTGAATATAACAAATACAACCAAATACTTTAAAATAGTTTATTTAAGGTTGTTTTCCTTTAAGTAATTCATAGGGAGTCTTACCCTTTAGCTTATGAATTAGAATTCTATTCAGAACATAATTTACTGTGCTTACTACCTCTGCCCAAAAGGATAGGGGAATGTGAGCATCTGCAAGTAATGTCCATGTAGATTCAATAAGGGTTCTATTTTTCCTCTCAGCTACCCCATTTTGTTGAGGAGTTCTAGGAGCAGAAAAACCGTGTCTGATACCTTCCTTCTCACAGAATTCTTGCATGATAAGAGATTCAAACTTAGTGTCATGATCACTTCTGATCAATGCAACTTGAGTTGAGTACTCAATCTGGATGCTCTTAAGAAAATCTGTAAGAACTTTAAAGTTGTCTTACTTGTTTTTCAGAAAGAAAACCCAAGTGAATGTAGAGAAATCATCAACTATAACTAGGGTATATGACTTCCCTTCCAAACTATGTACTGCAATAGGTCAAAAAAGGTCCATATGTAGGAAGTACAAGATTCTGGGTGAATCACTTTTATTAATGGATTTGAAAATATTTTTTGTTTCCTTGGCTAATTGACAAGCCCTGCAGAGTCCTTCCTTCTTGTATGAACTAGAAGGTAGTCCTCTGACAAGATTATCCATAGATAATTTAGCAATGGTCCTTAGATTTACATGATCTAATCTCTTATGCCATAATTCACAAGCTTTACTAATCTGATTAAAGAAATAAATTTTAGATTTTGTTAAATAGAAATTAACTCGATAAATGTTACCTTGTCTAATACCAGGTAAAATATTTTAATTTAAACTAGAAGAATAAATGCATAAGGACTTGTTAAAGGTTACCTGATAACCTTCATCACATAACTGACTTATGGATATGAGGTTATGCTTCAGACCATTCACATAAAGATCTTTCTTGAATGTCACTGCTCCAACCTTGACATTTCCATAGCCTTCTGTTTGTCCACAGTTGGAGTCACAAAGATAACTTTGGGTCTAAGCTTTTCCTTGAAATCACAAAGATTAGCCTTTGAACCTGTCATGTGTTTTGAGCAACCACTATCCAAGTACCACTGTTCCTTTGTGGTATGATAGTTCTTTGCCTACAAGAAAGCAAGTTAGATGTTTTTGACCCAGGTTACCATGGGTCCTTGATTTATTTCATAAGAATAACTGGAAATATAAGAAAAAATCTGGTTGATCCTTATAACCTAATTGGTGATATCTCCTAGGAGGAATTATCGATTGAGTAAAAGGATTAACAAATTTTTGTCTTTGATTATTTTTTTGATATGAGTTAAAGTTTTTGTTTCGAGAAAATTAGTTCAATGATTTTAATTGAGTTCATCTATCTGAGTTCGACGAAAGGTATTGATTTTATCGATCTCGGTTCATAGAATGATAGAGTTCATTTTCTGCTTTCCACGATCGTCGATCTCTGTTCGACGAATCGCAACGATTTCGTCGAGCACCCACATATGAGTAATTATACCCAAATTCTGGGTTCAAAGAGCGGCGATCACCGTTCAACGAATAATACTGTTTTTGTCGATCTCAGTTCGACAAATTTTGTTGAACATGATTTTTCTGTGAATTTTTATTTTGTTTTGATTTAGTCTTTGGTAGAACTTTAGTATCTTTGTATGTGAGTTGTAAAACATCTTTTTCTTTTCCTTTATCACAGATGAATTTTATGGGCGCTGATAAAATATTTTTCTGAAGAAAAGGAGGCTGACTTGATGAAGCTCCAAAGCCTAGTTTGCCATTAAGTCAGACATTGACTGTGCTTGTGATGTCCATCAATTTGATGCTTCTCCCATTAAGGTATTCTTCAAATAGCTTAGCCTCATTTAGTTTATTTTCTAAAGAAAATATATGTTCATTTGTAGTTTTTAAATCTTCTTTAAGTTTTGTATTTTCAGAAAATTGGTTGTCTGAATCATTTAATTTTTCTCTGAGAAGTTTTATTTCCTTCTCAGATTGAGTTAGATATTTGTAAAGTAATTTAAAGTCTATTTTGAATTTATCTGAGGTAAAATCAAATGTAGATATTACCTGATCTTCTTCAGATTCTGACTCGGACTCTTCCTTAGAATTATTGCATGAGGCAATGATTGCCATCAAACAGATCTCTTTTGATTTTGCTTCTTCTTCATATTAAATAGAACTAGATGAAGAATTTGAATATGAGTCACTCCATGTCTCAGCAATAAAACCTCTCTCCTTCTTCTTGTATTTGTTGGAAGAGAATTTGTTAAGGTGCTTCCTAGAGTCCTTCTCCTTCAGCTTGTCTTTCTTTTGCTTTTTAGGACATTCTGGAAGGATATGTCCTGGTTTCCTGCATCTATAATAGACTATCTCTTTAGTAGGGGTTTTATCATACCTTGGTTTATCTTCATTTCTAGAAGGCCTTTTCCTGAAGTCCTTCTTGGCCATTTTGTAGAATCTCTTGCCAAGAAGACTCATGAGGTCTCCATTTTCTGTAATAGCTTCTGCTTCATCTATAGCTTGAAAAGAAATGCTCTTTTCTTTCCTGGGTGAAGGTGAAGCCTTTTGCTCAGCTTCCCTTGACTTGATGAGCTGCTCATAAGAATTGAGATTGCCCAACAGGGTTTTAGTTGAAATCTCATTTAAGCTTCTGGCTTCTTTGATCGGCCAGATTCTTGAGTCCCATGTGCTAGGGAAGCACATAAGGATCTTATCATTGACTTCTGTCAATGTGATGTCCTTTTCAAGGGTTTTCAGTTGTTTGATGATGAGACTGAGTCTGGTGTACATATCAGTAATTGATTCTGATTCAACCTTCTTGAAATTCTCATATTGAGAAATCAAGTGGGACCTTCTATCCTTTCTTTCATCTGCTAAATCAGAAACCATTCCATTTAAGGAATCCCAGATGTCCTTTGCTGAGGAGCATTCAAAAACTCTCTGAAATATATCATCAGACATTGTTTGAGCTAAGATGTTCATAGCTTTTGCATCAGCTATCTTCAACTTCTTCTGAGCTTCTGTGCACTAACGAGGTGGAACTTCACTGGTGCTTATTGATGCGGATGGAGTACAGGGACTTGACAAATTAGAATTATAGATGTCCTCATCAATAGAATTCATGTAGAGCCGAATCCTTGCCTTCAAAAGTGCAAACTTATTCAGATTGCACACTGGAGGTCTTGTGCTTGAGAACTCTTTGTTTTGTGCCTTGAGAAAAGGGAGCAAGCTAGAGTAAATGAGATCTGTCAATGATCTTTTGGTTCAAGTATTAGCATGTGAAACAAAAGAACAACCCTTTGATACCAATTAAAAGAGAGGGATAGATCTGACTTAACTCTAGAGGGGGGTGAATAGAGTATTTTATAATTTATTCACTTATTTTTATAGCGAATTAAAAGTTAGTGATATATATAAGTATAAGAAGAAAATCACAACACACAAGCAAAGAAATAAACAAACACAGAAGACACAAGGATTATAGTGGTTCCCTAAAAAACTTGGGAACATCCACTCTTCTACCACCCTGGTAGGAATCCACTACAGGTTTTTTATTAGGTGCCCTATCACCACAAGATCTATTTTCTAATGGAGATCTAACAACCCTTTGAGCTTTTAATCAGGGGCCCAAAAACCAAACTAAGTCTTTTGATCAGGAGACTTAAAAAACAACAGTATATCTTTTGAAGGGAGTTAAAAAAGCAGTGTACACAGTTGGATGAAATAAAAAAAAGTTGAAGATGTTCTTCTCTGTCAATAATCTGAGAAAAGACTAGTGGATCTGATGAAGCAGAAAGCTCCTTCTTATATGAATAGAGTTTATAATCAGGTGAGGGAGTCATTTTCACTTCAGGGTGTAGGCCTTCTTTTGAAAACTGCTCCTTCCAGTAGATGTATCTGAGAGATTGTGAAGATGATCTATGAATGAAGATTGTTAGCTGGAAGAAACTTGAGGCACAAAGTATGAATGAAAGTTTGTTGTTTTGTAAGTCTGTAACTGTCTGAGTGTATAACTCTGTAATCTTGAGAAAGAAAAACTTCTGAGAATATATAGAATGTTGATAATTTTCAAATATTTGAAATCATTAATTATGATACAGCTGGAGCATTCCTTGAGAAAGGAATTAATCAGCAATAAACTCTGTGATAATATCCACATTTAATTGTTCCCATAAATGGCTATATTCATTAGAATATATGGCATTAAATGTTAGAGTCATAACTGCCTGAATTTAATCCCATTAGAATATTCTGCCTTTAGAATGATTAGCCTGAAATTAAGCCTGAAAATTATTCCGCTTCTGCCAATAAAATTGCCTAAGATAACTGTAGAGAAATAGTCGAACTCCGTAAACAAATCGTCGACCTGAGCCTGGAATTCATCGAGCTGATTCTTCATATTTGTCGACCTGAGCTCCAAGTTTGTTGAGCTGAGCTGGGTTATCGTTGAGCTGAGATTGCAGAGTTGAGGACAAATTTCATTGACTGGAGCTCAGCTTTCATCAAGCTCAACTCAGAGTTGGAACTCTGAGTTCGTCAAGCTGAGCATGACTTTCATCGAGCTGAGTTCAACTTTCATCGAACTGAATTCCTGAACTTTGAAATCTTCTAAGGACAAACCCTGGAAAATCTTATGACCCTAGATTATACATGTTGGGTCATTCTAAGCATCCTAATAGTGATCCTAGCCCAAATCAAACCTGGGGTTCCAATAGGAGTTCTCGAGGCTTTTTCTGGCAAGGTATCTCCCATCTACATAGAGGATTGCTATGGAGAATCAGTTCCATAGGTTAACTCAGGGTGAGAGTTTTACTAATGTCTACTTGCATGAGTTTTCAAGATTGGGGCGGTATGTGGGCTCTAAATTTTCTGATGAGGAGCACAATACAAACTGATTCTATGAAGGTTTGCATGATAGTTTGATGCTACTTCTCTCAGGTCTGATGACACAGGGCTTTTTAATGTTGGTAAATATTGCACGATCCCTGGAGCAAGATCTAAAAAGAGTTCAAAGTAAGAAGGACTTGATCCTGAAGAAGCCAGAGTTCAAAGTACCAAATTCGTCAAAGTCTTGGTATCAAAGGTGTAACAAGAAGTCCAAATCTTCTAGGATAGCTTCTTCATCTGCTATTTCAAGAGTAACTACTGGGCGAGGCCCAATTATCTGCTATACTTTGGGCAAGACAGGACATATACCCAGAGACTCTTATAGTGGTCTCCCGAGGATAGAGAAAAAGGCAGGAGCATCTTATGCTGAGAAATGGAAACTAGTAAAGTCTACTTTATCCTACTATACTCCAGCCCAATCGCGAGTCTATAATCTTGTCCAAGAGGAGGCAATTAAACAATGTGATGTGGTAACATGTACGATTTAGTATACATCTTTTACTGCTTTATATACTTGTTATATTATGCATTGCTTAATTTGTTTGAATTAGGATTTGTCCTGATCTTGGACTATCTGGTGAGATCACTGTTTGATACAGGAGCTTCTCATTCCTTTCTGTCTGAGTACTTCGTGTTACGTATCGGCATGACTTATTTTGTGTCGACAGATATGGTGAACGTATTGTTGTCTAATAAGTAATTGATGCACGCAAATAGATCCTGTTGTGTTCAGGTGCGGATCAGAAGTCATGATTTTGTATTGAAAGCATCTGTACTACCGATATATGAGTTTGATGTGATATTTTGGATGGAATGGCTCTCAGAGCAGCGTGCCTACATTGATTGCAACTCAAAGGAAGTTATGCTGGGACATAACAACGAACACGAGACTAAGTTTGCTAGTATGCGAGGATCAAGCAAGGTACTTATGTCCGCTCTACAAGTGGTCAAGGCAGTCCGGAAGGGCAAGGAGTTATTCTTCATGTTATTGGAGGCTGTAGAGCCGAAGTCCAGTTCAAGTGACACTCCTGTTGTGTTGGGATTTTCAGATGTGTTTCCTAAAGATCTCCCTATAGTTTCACCTCAACGAGAGATCAACTTCACTATTGAGTTTGTTCTAGGTGCAAAACCTATGTCACGCTCATCGTACCGAGTAGCGCCAAAGGAGATAGCGGAAATAAAGATTCAGTTGTAGGAGTTGCTAGAGTAAGGCTATATACGTCCAAGTATGTCACCTTAGAGTGCACCGATTCTCTTTATGAAGAATAAGGATGGAAGCTTGCGTCTATGCATTGACTACCGTGAACTAAATAAGATGAGAGAAACGAACAAGTTTCCAATTCTGAGAATTGATTATTTATTTGATCAATTGGTTGGATCAACTGTCTATTTGAAGTTGGATTTAAAGTCTGGTTATTATCAGTTGAGGATTAAGGAAAGTGATATTACCAAGACAACGTTTGGTACACGTTATGGTCACTATGAGTTTACTATAATGTCATCTGGGTTAACGAATGCGCCATCGGTATTCATGGATCTGATGCACATGACCATTAGAAAGTATTTAGACCGATTTGTAGTCATATTTATAGATGACATATTAGTATACTCTCAGTCTGAGGAGGACCATGCGAATCATTTGAGGTTAGTTATGCATACCCTGAGGAGGAATCGACTCTATGTCAAGTTCTCGAAGTGTGAGTTTTGGCTAGCGTCAGTCGCTTTTCTTGGTAACATGGTCAGGGGAGAAGGCATTTTTGTGGATCCGACGAAGATAGTTTCAATAAGAGAGTGGCATGTTCTTACTACTGTGGTAGAAGTAAGGAGTTTTCTTGGACTTACTGTCTAATATAGGCACTTCATAGAGAACTTGTCGAGGATTGCTTTGCCTCTCACTAAGTTGACAAGAAAGGATCATAAGTTCATTTAGATGCTAGAGTGCACGTGAATTTTTGAGGAGCTAAAGGGTCGTCTGACCACGATGCATGTTTTGAGTTCGCCATGTGGTGTAGAATACTATGTAATCTATAGCGATGCCTTATGGAGTGGCTTAGGCTGCGTTCTTCTGTAGTTTCGAAAGGTTATAGCTTATGGATCTTTCCAGCTAAAGATGCATAAAAGGAACTATCCAGTCTATGACTTGGAGTTGGCGGCTATGATATTTGCCTTGAAGTTGTGGTAGCACTACTAGTATGGCGTAGTGGTTGACATCTTTACAGAATATAAGAGCCTAAAATATCTGTTGAATCAGAAAGTTCTGAACATGCGATAACAAAGGTGGATGGAGTTCCTTGTGGACACCTTCAATATTCATTACACTCCCGGTAAGGGAAATGTCGTCGCAGGGATCCAACATAAGAAAATTTGTTACAAGTCCACAATAAGCATCTGATTCATGAGTTGGAGGCCTTGGATATTTCTTGTGTTTACAGGAGAATGAGCATAGAAGCATGTTTTAACTAGATGAAGGTACAATATGACCTCACAGATAGGATTTGTCAGACATTGGAGCTTGTCAAGAGCATGAAGCATTATATAATAGAAACTGTAGATGTGTCAAATTCCCAGTTCTCTATTGATGATGGTTTTTTATGGAAGGATAGTCAGTTGTGTATTCCAAATGTTGGCAAATTGCTGGAGAAATTTATTTACCAGTCACACTTTACAAAAATATACAATTTTGTATAGTATTAATTTTGAATATTTATGAATAAAACCTTAGTTTTTATATATAAAACTAATTATTTTTGTTATTTTTTATTGTTTTATATTTATTTTTTTAGTTTTTCTGAATTTTTGTAATTTTTTACTTAGGTCACACCCCTAGGTCACGCCCGTGACCTAGGGCGTGATAGCCCTATTTAATTCCTTTTTATTTTCTGTTTTTGTTATTTAGGAAAATCAGAAAAGCTAATGGACACGTCCACGCCACGCTCGTGACCCAATCAGACATGCCCGTGCTCGCACTGGTGTTAGCCGTTTCTAGCAAGATGTCGTGCTGTCGCCACACCCCGTGCCGCTTCATGAACCAACTGCCAGACACGCCCGTGACACATTTCGACACGCCCGTGACCTGATGAAGTTCTATCCAAAGTTCAGCCAGCTCGACACATGTCCCGACATGCCGCCTGACACGCCCGTGACCTTGTCACGCCCACCCGACACGCCCGTGTCCAGGGGCGTGTCGTTTCAAATTTTTTCCTATAAATAGAGGGGCAGAGCTTTGTAAAATTATTCGAACACCAACAACTTTCTTAAGAACTATTAGGACTCCCAAGCTCTCTGACAAAGAACTGGTAGTAGCTTTCAAGTATTCCAAGTTCTGTTAGTTGTAATTTTCTTCACCTTTCTTTTCAGCTATGTAGGAAGTTGTAATAACTTTTTGAATTTATAAAATAGAATATTTCAATTTCAATTCTGAGTACTTCATAGTTTTATTTTCTATTTTACTTACTTTATTTCCTCATACTATCCCGAATGAAAGGAGAAGCTCTACTTATGTCCTGGATTAAGATAGCGTGAAACTGCTTTCAAAACTATTTTTCAAAACCTTATTATTTCATACTATCCCGAATGAAATGCGAGGAGAAATCCTATGACCTGGATTAAGATAGTGAGAAAACTTTTCAATAGTTTAGATTTTACTACCCTATCCCGAATGAAAGGCGAAGCCAAAGCTTATGTACTGTATTAAGATAGATCGGTAGATATTATTTTCTGCACTTTATACCGCCCCAATCCTGATAAGAGGCTAAGAACCCTTAGCACTTGGTCAAGATAAGCTCTGGGCTGGATATTATTTTAAACTATTTCAACTCAACGTTCTAGTTATTCTAACTAGGGTTTACTGTTATTGATCATAAACCAGGTGAAGAGACACTACGTTTTACGTTAACCCGTTTTAAATGCAAGCCTCCCCGGTCGTACTTTCAAGTCAGTGATGCTACCAAAGGGACCCTCTTCGGAAGTTAGGTAATCAAGAAATAAAGTTATTCTTTAAAAGTTTAATTAATATTCTCTCATAGTAATTCCGAAATCAAGGACTACCTTCTGAGTCCTTATCTTAATAAAATCACGTATTTATATTTTTCTGTCTTTTATTTTTAATATAAACTCCACTCCGTTCTTTCGATAAGATAATAGTCCATTCTAAAAAGTATAATAATAAACACCGATCCTAGGAAAAATACGACCTTGATATTTTCTACAAAATACTATACTCCTATGTGTAGGTACTCTTGCATTAATCCACAAGATATTAGTAAGTAAAAAAGAGATAGACTTATATACGTAAAAGATTATATAACACCAAATCTATCCTCTTTAAATCAAAATTTACTTATTAAGTTTTTGGTGACGTTGCCGGGGATTCGTTTATATGTGTTAATATTTGAAAATAAAAGAACGCTATTAATTTTATCTTTTCTTTTTCTTGTTATTTAAAAAACCTTAGTTTTTATAAAAATAAAACAAACATAAAATTCACTGAATTTAAAACTTTATTTTTATAAAACCTAACTTTTTATTAACAATTTTATTAACCACTAACAAATTCTAATAAAAACCTAACATACTATTTTAACGTATTTTATATAAAACTTTTTTTATTATAAAACTAGTTTATAATAAAACTGCATTTTATTATAAAATCTATTTTATATAAAACCTTATTTTTAGTTATTTTCTTATTTTAAGTCTTTTCGTGTGTTTGTATTTGTGTGTTTATATATATTTGTTTTTAATTTAGGTTTCTTTATTGTAACTTATTTTTGTGTTACTTTGTTTTTATTTATTTATTTTATTTTCTGTTTTTATCAAAAGCATTTTTAAGTGTATGACCCGCAGAACTCCATCTGATTTAAATCTTGAATTTGATCCTAAAATCGATCGCACCTTTCGCTGTCGCCTCCGATATCTGAATAAAGAGCTAGTGTCAAATATGGAATAATCCGTAGGCACCGCACACGTACAAGAAATGGCAGTAGAGCCATAACAAATGCCAGAGGTGGTCCCCCAAAGGACCTTGTCTTATTATGCATGACCCAATTTAGATGACACCAGGTCTAGTATCGTTCGGCCAACAATTTCTAATAATAACTTCGAGATTAAATCGAGTATAATCAAAAATATCCAAAATTTAGTTCAATTCGATGGATTGCCCGACGAAGATCCAAACACGCACTTGTCCAACTTTTTAGAAATATGCGACACATTTAAGATAAATGGCGTCACTGATGATGTCATCCGTCTTCACTTATTTCCTTTTTCACTACGAACGAAAGCCAAACAGTGGTTAGCTTCTCTCCCCAGAGGATCTATCACCACTTGGGCTGACATGACTGAAAAAATTCCTCACAAAGTACTTTCAACCTGCAAAAATCGCACGTCTGCGTACGGATATTTCTTCCTTTGTGCAAGGCGAGTCCGAGTCTCTCTATGAGACTTGGGAATGTTTTAAGGAATATCTACATCAGTGTCCACATCATGCGCTGCCATCTTGGCTCCAAGTACAGACATTCTATAACGGTCTGAACACTCAGACCCGAGAAGCCAATGATGTTGTCTCCGGGGGCATGCTTAATAACAAAACCCACGAGGCCGCTCAAACCTTGTTTGAGGAGATGTCCATGAATGCGTACTGGTGGAATGTGCCGAGGTCACGCCCTAAAAAAGCTAGGATCTATGGGCTCGACTCCTCTTCAAACTTAGCTCTCCAAGTAGAGTATCTGACTAGGCAAATAGTGGGGATGAGTGCTTCCTCCACCTCTACATCTTGGAATCCGCCTAATTCAACTAATAATAATAATGAAGAAGTCGACTATATGGGGATCTCATATAGACCCTCCTATAATCAAAATAATAATAATAATAATAATAATTCTTACAATCCAAGATATAGGAATCATCCTAATTTTTCGTGGAGCAACCCTAATAATGCTCAACGCCCTCCGATTGTGTATTTGCACCGCACCCCCCACAACCACAGACACCACCACCATAACTACACAAATTTAGGCCAACCCCGATAGAAGACATATTCACGAAATATGTCAGTATTAATGAGTCCAATATCCAGAACCTAACCGGATCAATTAAAAACATAGAAACACAAATTGGACAACTACCAAAAATGCTATCGCAATGCCAACCTGGTAATTTGCCAGGAAATACGGAACAAAATCCGTGGGAAACTGTCCATTCCAGTAACCCACCAAGTTGACAAGCCGTCAAACTACGAAGTGGAAGGGAGCTACCACCACCCGTTAGGGTAGAAAAAGAAACTACGATTAGCCCTCCTACACAACCTCCTGTTACATCTCTGCCTCCTAAACCCTCGCGAATTGTTCCACAGCATGTTGTTGTATCTTATACTTAAAAATTAAAAGATGAGCGAGAAGATGAATAGTATAAATTTTTCTAAAAATGCTAAAACAAATTCAAATAAATATACCTTTCTGCGAGGCAATTGCACAGATGCCTAAATACGCAAAATATTTAAAAGCGTTACTTTCAAATAAAAAGAAACTCGAAGATATTTCGAGAGTTTTCCTTAATGCCGAATGTTCAGCCATTTTATTACATAAATTACCCCCAAATTTAAACGATCCGGGACGATTTTCCATCCTGTGTCTCTTCGGTAATCTATTAATAAAAGATGCGTTAGCAGACTTAGGTGCTAGCATAAATTTAATGCTTTACTCGCCCTTTAAGAAACAAGGATTAGGTAACCTATAACCAAATTAAATGAGCATCCAGTTAGCAGATTGTTCTATTAAATATCCAATAGGGATAGTAGAGGATTTTCTGGTCAAAATAGACAAGTTTATCTTCCCGGTAGACTTTGTTATACTTGACATAGAGGAAGACGCCGATGTTCCCATAATTCTCTGTCATCCTTTTCTCGCAACCTCTCGCACGATAATAGACATTAGTAACGTTAGACTTCTCTTACGAGTAGGAGATGATGAGGTTACTATCGATATAGATCCCTATATGAAAAATTCTTTAATAAACGACAATTCCTGCTATCTTGCGGAAGCCTCTTTTGAGGGAAAATGGTTTTCCCAATTCTGATTTACTTTCAATAACTGTAGAAGAATCGGACTTGGCAGACTTACCCCTTTCACAAGAAATGCCTACCGATGACCCTTTAGAATCATTTATATCCTTAACTTGTACAACTCTAAAACCCCAACTTCGTATGAAAAACCACCAACCCTCAAGCTAAAAACACTTCCCGCACATTTAAAATACGTTTTCCTTGAAGCCGAATCTAAACTCCATGTTATCATTTTGGCAGAATTAAATGATAAAAAAATGTCTGAATTAATAGAAGTGTTAAAACAACATCGCCATGCATTAGCATGACAAATTTCTAATATACAAGCACTCAACCCATCTTTTTGTACGCATAAAATATTTCTTGAAGATAACCCTCGTAGATCTATCCAGCCCCAATGACGTTTAAATCCTAATATGAAGGATGTCGTAAAAGCTGAAGTAATGAAATTATTAGACGCAGGAATTATCTATCCAATCTCAGATAGCACATGGGTTAGTCCTGTACAAGTCGTCCCTAAGAAGGGCGGTATAACAGTAGTGCCAAATGCTAATAATGAACTAATTCCAACACGTAATGTTACGGGTTGGAGGATGTGCATCAACTATCGAAAATTAAATGATGCAACTCGTAAAGATCACTTTCCACTACCGTTTATAGATCAAATATTAGAGCGACTCTTGGGTCACTCATATTATTATTTTCTCGATGGTTATTCAGGGTATTTACAAATCCTTATAGCCCCTGAAGACCAAGAAAAACTACGTTCACTTGCCCCTTTGGTACTTTCACCTATAGGAGAATGCCATTTGGACTTTGTAATGCGTCAGCTACATTTCAAAGATGTATGCTAGCTATTTTCGGCAAGTTAGTAAAGGATGTTATGGAAGTGTTTATGGATGATTTCTCCATATTTGGAGACTCATTCCATACGTGTTTAGATAACCTCGCTCGTGTTCTTCAACGTTGTGAAGACACAAATTTAGTATTGAACTGGGAGAAATGCCACTTTATGGTCCGCGAAGGTTTAGTTCTGGGTCATAAAATTTCTTCCCAGGGTATCGAGGTCGATAAGGCCAAAATATAAATAATTGAAAATTTTCTTCCTCTAACAAATGTAAAATCTATTCGAAGTTTCTTAGGCCATGCAGGTTTCTATAGATGGTTCATTCAAAATTTCTCTAAAATAACAAAACTATTAACTCATTTATTAGAAAAAGAAGCCCCATTTATATTCAATAGTGATAGTTAGTAGCATTCAACATTATTAAAGACAAACTTATAAACTCTCCTATTTTAGTAGCCCCAGACTGGTCCTTTCCTTTTGAGATCATGTGTGACGTGAGTAATTATGCGGTAGGAGTTGTCTTAGGACAGCAAGTAGACAAATATTTTCATCATATCTATTATGCAAGTAAAACTCTCACATCCAGACAAACAAATTATACGACCATGGAAAAGGAACTACTGGCGATTGTATTCGCATTTGATAAGTTTAGATCTTATATAACGCTATCGAAAGTTATAGTTTTTACGGATCATTTTGCTTTAAAATATTTACTAACTAAGGCAAACGCAAAACCCCATTTATTACGTTGGATTCTCTTATTACAAGAATTTGATTTAGAGATCCGAGATAAAAAAAGGCGCAGAGAATTTAGCAGCCGATCATCTTTCTCGACTAGAGAATGTTGCAACAGATACTGTAAGACCCCCCCCCCTTTTTTTCTTTTTCAACCACCGGGGTCTTAGCCCAGAACTGCCGCTTTGCGGTGACACCGACTCACAGGAAGGTCGCCACTACAAAACGCCAATTCTGCCAGCCCTTTTCGATCGCAGAATAGTAGCATAAAAAGTAAGAGCAAGTCCACAATAATCACATGTATATAAATAAATCTCCACGATGGGAGAGTCCACATTAATAATAAAAATCAGAGTACAAAAAGGAGGGCTTGTGCCCAGTACATGTAATCCTCACTACAAGTCACTCGCGGAAGCAAAACTAAAACTAAGCGTCACCGTAACTGTCACTGAACCGAGAGCACCCAAGCTGGACTTGCCCAACTCCACTGACTCTGTACTCTGCTGGTACTACATCTCTGGGTGCTTCTTCCTTTTCGACCTGTCGTCGCCGCCTCGCGATCTACGTCTGCGTCTACGTCTTCGGCCTCCTGGATGCTGAGCTGGTGGGGTCCCATCCATAAAGGGGCATTTTACCCGTGTATGTCCCGGCTGGTGACAATGGTAACACGGTCGCGGGGCCAACTCTGTCAGGAACTGCAATACTCGTGATCCTTCCAAATGGTACACCTAAAATGTTGTGGTTCGAAAACCGTTAGTCATAAAGACTAAGACCTATCATCCCCTACCCCTTCCCCCATAGCTCCTAGGTACCGAGCAGAGAGGAAGAAAGGGAAGGACATGAAGGTGGAGATTAAATCAAATAAACAGGTGACAGCGGACCTATGCTAGCAATTCTATAGTAAACAAGAAAGAAACAGAAAGTAGGAAACGTAACCTTAACTTATGCGTGGAAGCGCATAAGCCGAGGGATCTTTTGCAGGGCTCCCATCGTATAGAGTGTCCCATACCACTTATACGTTGGGGTGTCAGTTGTCAAACAACAAGGAATGGCAAGTAAGTGAAAGTACAAGAAATATAACCATTGAATTATAGGGATTACCCCTATAGACCAAGGGGTCGTTTTGCAGGGCCTATCGTATAAAACGTCCCATACTATTTTATACGTTAGGTGGCATGTTTATGCTATGACACACAATTATGCTATGAAATGCACAAGCAAGTGCAACACACCCACACGACTCTATGCGCACAGACCTTTAGTTCCCCCTGTTCGGGCGGCTAGCTTCACCCCCAGGATCCTCTGTTGTGGCAAACAGAGACAGTGAGTCGGGCCCCTCACTCCTAGGCGGGTAACCACACTACCAGTCCTAGCCCTTCCGTACGCCGCTAGAAGAACACAACCTAGAGTATCCGCGTACTTGTGCTGGCTGTACACACCAGGCTTTTCGCCGAGTCAACGTACCGCTGTCGGTGTGATCGATCGCCTAGTACCGATGACCCACCACTTATATGCACATGCAACCATGTCAATTATATTTGTACAAGTTCTCATATTACCGAGCCTCCAGCTCTCTAGGCTACTAAGTCTATACCAAGTCCCCGAGCATCCCGCTCCCTGGACTTCCAAATTACCAACAAAACCATAGTCATTACTTGTAGGCCCCTAGACTATGGACCTTCTCTACCCATTCCAAGCCAATTCTTCTTCCTAAGTGTACAAGTGTAGGTGTGAGGTACAACTATTATTAGGGTTACTCTTGATCATTTTATTCCTAAGATTTAAGGTTAACCTTGGACTTCCCGAGGGTTACCCGGTGAAGGGCTCGCAGCGGTACTAGGAGCTATGATGGGGTGAATCCCAAAACTCCCTTTCCAAGGCACTTATTATACTTGATTGGTTCCCTTAACCCATTCCCTTCTCGTATTACAGTGGGCTATTCCTAGGGTGGCTTTGACTCTTCCTCTTCTCGGGGAGGACGGTCTTCCGTCGAACCCGAACGCTACCTATCGCTAGTCAATCTCACACCCTACCCATCCTGACTTCCAATAATGAACTTGATTTAACTCACCCTATCCAAACCAACAAACTATCAAAATTCCATCTCCAAGTTCATCACCCACTCTAGCTCAGCTTCTGCAGTTTTACTACGCAAACCGTCTTAATCTTTATGAGGTATGCAAGGAGTGGTACTCCCAACTGTCTTCCAAATCCCATATAATATTTACTGGAGGTCTACCATGACCTAATTAGTCTAAATCCAGAAAATAATAATTTTCCTATGTCATTTGGCATTTAATTTATTTATTCTAAGATCCCAAATGCCCTTGTATGAACATGAAGTGCACTAATGAGTCAATAATAAAGCATCATCAAATCAGTAAATATCATATCCAACATTTAAACAGCAATTCCATGTTTTGAGAAATTCCAGAGATGTTTATGCCTATATTTCCTAATTTACCATTTTAGGCCACTTTTACTATATCATGAAGGAAGTACTGTAAATATTTATCCAAAAATTCCAAGAAAATTATATATGCTATATAGTGACCTAAAACCATCATAGACCAAGTACCATAATTTTTCTCCATCATTTGAACTCTGAATTTATTTTAATGTAAGATATTAATTTTCATAACTTAATGAAGGAGGTACTGTTTTTATCCATCTAAAATTCCAGAGAAAATTACCAGGTGACTATCATAATTTGAAACACTCACTGATCAAATTTCATAATTTTCCAATCAATAATTGGGCACTATTTGTATTTTTGACTGTATATCACATTTAGCACCTTAAAGAATAAAGTACCCAAAATAATCAGATAAAATTTCCAAGAAAATTACATAAGGAGTATCATGCTATAATATGCACTAATCCAAGATTTCATAATATTCCAGCAAACAGAAATTCCATACTCATCAAAATAAATATCCAGGGTACCATTATAGTTGTAAATGAAATACTGTATAAACTAATCCAAAAATCTCAACAAAATTATATTATATCTACTTGGACCATAAAATCACTCTACCCAAATTTTTGCTTGATTTATAGTTCATTTAACAGCTTAATAATTCAAATTAAGGTTGGTGACCTAAACTAGGGTTAGGGTTTTAGGTGGGCTAAAGGTCTCCAAATACCCTAATATTTTTACCAAAGAATTTTAATGTCCCTATGGTCCTCTCCACCAAATTTCAAGTCAGACCAAGGTCATTTGACCCCATGACCTTCACAACCCTACAAATCCCGTTAAGGGACCTACCCTAGGGTTCTAGGGCTACCCTACACCAAACCACTCCAAACTCCCTTGGAGGGTGTGTCATGCCTTAAAAAGTTAGCGACCAAAATATCAGCCTCTGTTGAGGTGATATGGCCACTCAAATACCCAGGGGTGTTTGATCTTAAATTATCCTATAAGGATCAACCTAGGGTTGGACACAAACCTAACTAAAACATCTCCAAATGAGATGAAATTTTTACCAGAGCCTTATGATAAACCTAGGGACCACTCACCAAAATTTGGGAGGGTTTGGAAGTCTTTTAGCCATCTAATTAAATTAAGCTAGGATTATTGAATTTTTCTAAAAACTATAGAAAAACATTTCCCAAAAATCTTAATTTTTGGACAGCATCTAGATATAGATAAGATTAGGCCACACCCAAAATCTCAAGTCATTTTGATGACTGGATCGGGGTGGGGAATTTTTCTAAGGTCATGACAGCCCTATGGACAGACCTCACCAAAAAGGGTGCTGTGGTCTAACCAGGACTCCAAATCGAGTGAAATCAATTTTGAAGTAAAGTAGACTTCAAGGCTACATTTTCTATGTTGACCATTTTTCCTGTAGAAGCCTCTAGTTATTTTTCTCAAAATATTTAATGTGACAGATATTTTTATTCAGAAATTATTTAAAAAAAAATAGAATTTAATTCTCCTGGCACTGTTCATCTTCTTCAACAGCCCGAAACCAGAAGCTTGAAAGCTTAGTTTCCTGTAGCTTTTTCCAAAGCTATTTCCCGGCCATCCAGCCATCTCCCTGGCCGGCCACCACCACCACCACCTCTGTTGAGGTGAGGGCTACCATCGGGCGGCGGCACGGCCGCCGGAGAGGCGGTTTCCGGCGAACCCGCCACCATGCAAATTTCGGAAAAGCATGGAAACGCTCACCCGATCCGGCTCTTTTAAGCCCGATATCTCTCCTAATGATTTCTAAGATCTATCCATAGAAGAAAGAGTAGAGGAGGACCTTATTCATGGTTTGACGGCGAGATGGACATTGGACTGTCATGGCGCGGTGGTGGCGTCGTCGGAATTCTTCTACAGCACAGTAGGAGACTCGAAACTTCAGGTAAGGGCTGGGAAACTTCATCCTTGAGCATAAGGGGCCTTTTTAAAGGGAAGAGAGGAGGGAGGGGAAAGGTTGAATCGTTCATGGCCATTAATATTTCTTCTTAATAACGTTTCGGTTATGATGCTGGTAATTGAATTGCTGGAAACGAAGAGATGTTTGCCAGGTGGCGATTTCCTATTTGACTAGCATTTCCTTATTTATTTAAATAATCAAAGTAGGAAACGGCCCATAAATACTCCTGGTGTAACTTCCCATAATCCGAATTGATTACAACGTCGGTTACCGAAATTTCCAGTCTGGCTGACGTTTCGGCCTTAGTCACGGGCGTGACACATAGGTCACGGGCGTGACAGGCCCGGATAGCCAATTCTGGGATCGACGATCGTCGAACTCAGATCAACGATCGTCGAAGGGTTGTCACGGGCGTGACACCTGGGTCACGGGCGTGACAGCCCCGGGTGGTCGATTCTGGGTCGACGACCGTCGAACTGAAATCGACGATCGTCGAACATGGTCACGCCCTATGTCACGGGCGTGCCATTGTGGGTCACAGGCGTGACAGGCCCGTGTGGCCCATTCTGGGTCGACGACCGTCGAACTGAAATTGACGATCGTCGATCGTGGTCACGCCCTATGTCACGGGCGTGACATTGTGAGTCACGGGCGTGACAGGCCCGTGTGGCCCATTCTGGGTCGACGACCGTCGAACTGAAATCGATGATCGTCGATCGTGGTCACGCCCTATATCACGGGCGTGACATTGTGAGTCACGGGCGTGACAGGCCCGTGTGGCCAATTATGGGTCGACGACCGTCGAACTGAAATCGACGATTGTCGAATGTGGTCATGCCCTATGTCACGGGCGTGACGGGTCGGTCACGGGCGTGACCAACCCGTGACCCGAAATCCCGGTCGATTATTTCAATTTTTGGGCTTCCTAGGGTTCTGTTCACGACCACCAGACTCCTAGGGGTCTAGCCGGAAATGGGATGTTACAAATCCCAATAAACAAAACAAAGATTTCGTCCCCGAAATCCAGGTTAAGTCTACGGGGCTCCAATCGGGAGGGGAAGCTTGTAACATCCCATGAGAGTTGAAAGATCTACATCTCTGCGTTACGTTTGCAGTGTGCAGTTTTGATTCTAAGAACCATTCGTCCAATTGTCAAGGTATATACCCCCAATAAATAAAGGGTTAGCCCTTATTCTTGAAATTTCGGTCTTATTGGTTTAAAATAGGAACGCAGATTGATTGTCTAGAGGGGTTGTGAGGTATACCCGACCGAAAAGTTCCGGATACCTTTGTCGCATCGAGTCCTGTGGCTCCCCAGTATGCTCCTCCAGTCCATGCTTGTTCTACAGAACCTTGACTAACGGAACCTTCTTCCGACGCAAAGTCCGTACTCCTCTGCCATCGATCCGAATCGGCTCCAAGTGAACTGACTAGTTGGAAGCTACCGGTCCATCTATGGTCAAAATCTGCTGCTCCGGGCGCAGTAAAGACCTCCTAAGTGAAGAAACGTAGAATACGTCGTGCAGAGCTGCCAGATCTGGTGGCAACTCCAGCCTGTAAGCTAGGGCCCGATCCGCTCTAGGATCCCGTAAGGGCTCATATACCTAGGGCTGAACTTCTTCCTCCGACCACGCACCTGTGAAACTCCATGCATGGGCCGGATCTTCAAAAACACTCGGTCTCCCCACCTAAACTCCACCTGACGATGTCAGGCGTCATAATACTTAGCCTGTCTGCTCCGCGCTTCTAACATTCTGTCTCTGATTAGTCTCAGCTGAGCCTCGGCGTCTTCGACAAAATCCGATCCCAATGCCTTCGGATCTTCGTCCTGAATCCAGGGAAACACAAGCCAATACTAATTTGCCCAATAAACAAAGGTTTAGCCCCCAATAAACAAAAGATCAGCCCCTACCTATCTTGGGCTAAGTATCCTGGATATCACCCTGTTACATCTGTCCTAGCTGGGTGCACAATTTCTAGGGCATCAATCTTCGACTTGGGGTTCCACCCAGAAACTCGTTAATATACTCCATACCTTAAACTCTCTGAGTCACATTTATGACAACTTTATCCGGGTCAAAATGTTCCCAATCCCACATGGGTATCTTCCGAACTTGCATTCCTATCCGACCCTCAGTGTTTGTCACGGTGGTTTACTCTAGGTAATTTTGTTACTGGTGTTGAGGGTTAAGACTACTTGTATTTTACCATTCTGCTAATGTATTATTGGTCTCAATTCTCCTTAAAGTAGTCTACCGCTTCGAATAATCATTGATTGGGATAGTAGGGACACCTGAGTTTTCGTCTTAGGTAGTCATTCTCGTGCTAAGCTCCCCTTTATTCTCTTTGGGTATCTCCTTACCTTAACCAAATTCATACCCAAGGTCTATTTTGAACTAGGGCACACTATAAATTGTCATGGTTAGTCACGAGTCCTAGTTGGTTGAGTCTACGTCGTAGACTAGAGAATTATGTGAAATGTTCTCTGCCGCCGGAGGTGTTCCCTGCTAGGGCAGGGTAGGCCACAGGCTATAGAGAAGGATTCCAATTAACGATGAAGTGGACTTTCACATGTGATTTCCCTTATGGGCACATGTGATTTCTCTGCCGCCGGAGGTGTTCCCTGCTGGGGGCAGGGTAGGCCACAGGCTATAGAGAAGGATTCCAATAAATAATGAAGTGGACTTTCACATGTTATTTCCCTTATGGGCACACCACTTCTTCCGCTGCTTAGTTTGTCCCCAAACTAAACTCGAGCGGGGGTGACCCAGGGTTAGTGGACCTGCTACTTTTCCGATCGAGGTTTCGCTCTGATACCACTTGTAAGACCCCCCCCCCCTTTTTTTCTTTTTCAACCACCGGGGTCTTAGCCCAGAACTGCCGCTTTGTGGTGACACCGACTCACGGGAAGGTCACCACTACAAAACGCCAATTCTGCCGGCCCTTTTCGATCGCAGAATAGTAGCATAAAAAGTAAGAGAAAGTCCACAATAATCACATGTATATAAATAAATCTCCACGATGGGAGAGTCCATATTAATAATAAAAATCAGAGTACAAAAAGGAGGGCTTGTGCCCAGTACATGTAATCCTCACTACAAGTCACTCGCGGAAGCAAAACTAAAACTAAGCGTCACCGTAACTGTCACTGAACCGAGAGCACCCAAGCTGGACTGGCCCAACTCCACCGACTCTGTACTCTGCTAGTACTGCATCTCTGGGTGCTTCTTCCTTTTCGACCTGCCGTCGCCGCCTCGCGATCTACGTCTGCGTCTACGTCTTCGTCCTCCTGGCTGCTGAGCTGGTGGGGTCCCACCCATCAAGGGGCATTTGACCCATGTATGTCCCGGCTGGTGACAATGGTAACACGGTCGCGGGGCCAACTCTGTCAGGAACTGCAATACTCGTGACCCTTCCAAATGGTACACCTAAAATGTTGTGGTAGAAAACCGTTAGTCATAAAGACTAAGCCCTATCATCCCCTACCCCTTCCCCCATGGCTCCTATGTACCGAGCGGAGAGCAAGAAAGGAGAGGACATGAAGGTGGAGATTAAATCAAATAAACAGGTGACAGCGGACCTATGCTAGCAATTCTATAGTAAACAAGATAGAAACAGAAAGTAGGAAACGTAACCTTAACTTATGCGTGGAAGCGCATAAGCCGAGGGATCTTTTGCAGGGCTCCCATCGTATAGAGTGTCCCATACCACTTATACGTTGGGGTGTCGGTTGTCAAACAACAAGGAATGGCAAGTAAGTGAAAGTACAAGAAATATAACCATTGAATTATAGGGATTACCCCTATAGACCAAGGGGTCGTTTTGCAGGGCCTATCGTATAAAACGTCCCATACCATTTTATACGTTAGGTGGCATGTTTATGCTATGACACACAATTATGCTATGAAATGCACAAGCAAGTGCAACACACCCACACGACTCTATGCGCACAGACCTTTAGTTCCCCCTGTTCGGGCGGCTAGCTTCACCCCCAGGAACCTCCGTTGTGGCAAACGGAGACAGTGAGTCGGGCCCCTCACTCCTAGGCGGGTAACCACACTACCAGGCCTAGCCCTTCCGTACGCCCCTAGAAGAACACAACCTAGAGTATCCGCGTACTTGTACTGGCTGTACACACCAGGCTTTTCGCCGAGTCAACGTACCGCTGTCGGTGTGATCGATCGCCTAGTACCGATGACCCACCACTTATATGCACATGCAACCATGTCAATTATATTTGTACAAGTTCTCATATTACCGAGCCTCCAGCTCTCTAGGCTACTAAGTCTATACCAAGTCCCCGAGCATCCCGCTCCCTAGACTTCCAAATTACCAACGAAACCATAGTCATTACTTGTAGGCCCCTAGACTATGGACCTTCTCTACCCATTCCAAGCCAATTCTTCTTCCTAAGTGTACAAGTGTAGGTGTGAGGTACAACTATTATTAGGGTTACTCTTGATCATTTTATTCCTAAGATTTAAGGTTAACCTTGGACTTCCCGAGGGTTACCCGGTGAAGGTCTCATAGCGGTATTAGGAGCTATGATGGGGTGAATCCCAAAACTCCCTTTCCAAGGCACTTATTATACTTGATTGGTTCCCTTAACCCATTCCCTTCTCATATTACAGTGGGCTATTCCTAGGGTGGCTTTGACTCTTCCTCTTCTCGGGGAGGACGGTCTTCCGTCGAACCCGAACGCTACCTATCGCTAGTCAATCTCACACCCTACCCATCCTGACTTCCAATAATGAACTTGATTTAACTCACCCTATCCAAACCAGCAAACTATCAAAATTCCATCTCCAAGTTCATCACCCACTCTAGCTCAGCTTCTGCAGTTTTACTACGCAAACCGTCCTAATCTTTATGAGGTATGCAAGGGGTGGTACTCCCAACTGTCTTCCAAATCCCATATAATATTACTGGAGGTCTACCATGACCTAATTAGTCTAAATCCAGAAAATAATAATTTTCCTATTTCATTTGGCATTTAATTTATTTATTCTAAGATCCCAAATGCCCTTGTATGAACATGAAGTGCACTAATGAGTCAATAATAAATCATCATAAAATCAGTAAATATCATATCCAACATTTAAACAGCAATTCCAAGTTTTGAGAAATTCCAGAGATGTTTATGCCTATATTTCCTAATTTACCATTTTAGGCCACTTTTACTATATCATGAAGGAAGTACTGTAAATATTTATCCAAAAATTCCAAGAAAATTATATAAGCTATATAGTGACCTAAAACCATCATAGACCAAGTACCATAATTTTTCTCCATCATTTAAACTCTGTATTTATTTTAATATAAGATACTAATTTTCATAACTTAATGAAGGAGGTACTGTTTTTATCCATCTAAAATTGTAGAGAAAATTACCAGGTGACTATCATAATTTGAAACACTCACTGATCAAATTTCATAATTTTCCAATCAATAATTGGGCACTATTTGTATTTTTGACTGTATATCACATTTAGCACCTTAAAGAATAAAGTACCCAAAATAGTCAGATAAAATTTCCAAGAAAATTACATAAGGAGTACCATGCTATAATATGCACTAATCCAAGATTTCGTAATATTCCAGTAAACAGAAATTCCATACTCATCAAAATAAATATCCAGGGTACCATTATAGTTGTAAATGAAATACTGTATAAACTAATCCAAAAATCTCAACAAAATTATATTATATCTACTTGGACCATAAAATCACTCTACCCAAATTTTTGCTTGATTTGTAGTTCAGTTAACAGCTTAATAATTCAAATTAAGGTTGGTGACCTAAACTAGGGTTAGGGTTTTAGGTGGGCTAAAGGTCTCCAAATACCCTAATATTTTTACCAGAGAATTTTAATGTCCCTATGGTCCTCTCTACCAAATTTCAAGTCAGACCAAGGTCATTTGACCCCATGACCTTCACAACCCTACAAATCCCGTTAAGGGACCTACCCTAGGGTTCTAGGGCTACCCTACACCAAACCACTCCAAACTCCCTTGGAGGGTGTGTCATGCCCTAAAAAGTTAGCGACCAAAATATCAGCCTCTGTTGAGGTGATATGGCCACTCAAATACCCAGGGGTGTTTGATCTTAAATTATCCTATAAGGATCAACCTAGGGTTGGACACAAACCTAACTAAAACATCTCCAACTGAGATGAAATTTTTACCAGAGCCTTATGATAAACCCAGGGACCACTCACCAAAATTTGGGAGGGTTTGGAAGTCTTTTAGCCGTCTAATTAAATTAAGCTAGGATTATTGAATTTTTCTAAAAACTACAGAAAAACAGTTCCCAAAAATCTTAATTTTTGGACAGCATCTAGATATAAATAAGATTAGGCCATACCCAAAATCTCAAGTCATTTTGATGACTGGATCGGGGTGGGGAATTTTTCTATGGTCAAGACAGCCCTATGGATAGACCTCACGAAAAAGGGTGCTGTGGTCTAACCAGGACTCCAAATCGAGTGAAATCAATTTTGAAGTAAAGTAGACTTCAAGGGCTACATTTTCTATGTTGACCATTCTTCCTTAAGAAGCCGGTAGTTATTTTTCTCAAATTATTTAATGTGACAGATATTTTTATTCAGAAATTATTTTAAAAAAAATAGAATTTAATTCTCATGGCACTGTTCATCTTCTTCAACAGCCCGAAACCAGAAGCTTGAAAGCTTAGTTTCCTGTAGCTTTTTCCAAAGCTATTTCCCGGCCATCCAGCCATCTCCCTGGTCGGCCACCACCACCACCACCTCTGTTGAGGTGAGGGCTACCGTCGGGCGGCGGCACGGCCGCCGGAGAGGCGGTTTCCGGCGAACCCGCCACCATGCAAATTTCGGAAAAGCATGGAAACGCTCACCCGATCCGGCTCTTTTGAGCCTGATATCTCTCCTAATGATTTCTAAGATCTATCCATAGAAGAAAGAGTAGAGGAGGACCTTATTCATGGTTTGACGGCGAGATGGACGTTGGACTGTCATGGCGCGGTGGTGGCGTCGTCAGAATTCTTCTACAGCACAGTAGGAGACTCGAAACTTCAGGTAAGGGCTGGGAAACTTCATCCTTGAGCCTAAGGGGCCTTTTTAAAGGGAAGAGAGGAGGGAGGGGAAAGGTTGAAACTTTCATGGCCATTAATATTTCTTCTTAATAACGTTTCAGTTATGATGTTGGTAATTGAATTGCTGGAAACGAAGAGATGTTTGCCAGGTGGCGATTTCCTATTTGACTAGCATTTCCTTATTTATTTAAATAATCAAAGTAGGAAACGGCCCATAAATACTCCTGGTGTAACTTCCCATAATCCGAATTAATTACAACGTCGGTTACCGAAATTTCCAGTCTGGCTGACGTTTCGGCCTTGGTCACGGGCGTGACACATAGATCACGGGCGTGAAAGGCTCGGATAGCCAATTCTGGGATCGACGATCGTCGAACTCAGATCAACGATCGTCGAAGGGTTGTCACGGGCGTGACACCTGGGTCACGGGCGTGAGAGCCCCGGGTGGTCGATTCTGGGTCGACGACCGTCGAACTGAAATCGACGATCGTCGAACATGGTCACGCCCTATGTCACGGGCGTGCCATTGTGGGTCACGGGCGTGACAGGCCCGTGTGGCCCATTCTGGGTAGACGACCGTCGAACTGAAATCGACGATCGTCAATCATGGTCACGCCCTATGTCACGGGCGTGACATTGTGAGTTACGGGCGTGACAGGCCTGTGTGGCCCATTCTGGGTCGACGACCGTCGAACTGAAATCGACGATCGTCGATCGTGGTCACGCCCTATGTCACGGGCGTGACATTGTGAGTCACGGGCGTGACAGGCCCGTGTGGCCAATTATGGGTCGACGACCGTCGAACTGAAATCGACGATCGTCGAACGTGGTCATGCCCTATATCACGGGCGTGACGGGTCAGTCACGGGCGTGACCAACCCGTGACCCGAAATCCCGGTCGATTATTTCAATTTTTTGGGCTTCCTAGGTTTCTGTTCACGACCACCCGACTCCTAGGGGACTAGCCGGAAATGGGATGTTACAGATACACTCGTGGAAGCCGACATCGAAGATAAATTCCCTGAAGAAAGTCTCCTTGCCCTCAAAAAGGAAACAAACTCTTCTACTCCTTGGTTCGCAGACTTGGCTAACTATTTAGTAGCATGAGTCCTTCCAAAAGCTTTTACAATTCAAGAAAAGAGGAAATTCTTTTCTGACTTGAAAAACTACTTTTGGGAAGACCCGTATTTATTCCGAGTCTGTGCCGACCAAGTAATTAGAAGATGTATTTCGAACGAGGAAGGACTAAAAGAACTACGGTACTGCCACGAAGGAGCAACCGACGGACATTATCAAGCCAACCGAACTGCACGTAAAGCCCTTGAAGCAGGATTCTTTTGGCCTACTTTATTCAAGTACGCTCAACAATTGGTAAGCGTTTGCCAATGGTCAGGTAACATTTCCCGTCGGGACGAAATGCCCCAAAATTTTTACTTAGGTTATGAAATTTTTGATCTGTGGGGCATAGATTTTGTAGGCCCTTTACCTCCTTCTTTTAAAAATTATTATATCATAGTAGCGGTCGATTACGTTTCACGATGGGCTGAAGCGCAAGCTTTTCCCACCGCTGACACGAGAGTCGTCGTTAAATTCTTGAAACCCTTATTTTCACATTTTGGCACGCCTAGGGCTATAGTTAGCGATCGAGGTACTAATTTTTATAACACCCAGATGGCTAGTGTTATCCAAATATGGAGTTACTCATTAACACGCTACCGCTTATCACCCCCAAACAAGCGGCTAAGTGGAGGTAGTCAATAGAGAACTAAAGCACATAATATAAAAGACTGTAGATACCAATCGAAAAGATTGGTCCCTCAAGTTAGATGATGCACTTTGGGCCTACCGTACAACATTCAAAACTAAGATTGGTTGTACACCTTATCGTTTAGTATATGGAAAGGCATGTCACCTACCTATAGAATTAGAACATCGCGCATACTGGGCGTAAAAATTTCTTAACTTAGATACAAACTTAGCTGCCGAACAACGTAAATTTCAACTCAATGAACTTGAGGAATGGCGTGCAAACGCCTATGAAAATAATAAATTTTATAAAGAGCGATCTAAGTTTTATCATGATAGGAAAATTAACTTTCCAAAATTTTTTTCACCAGGTGATATTGTCCTACTATATAACTCATGCATTAAATTATTTCAAGGAAAATTAAAATACCGATGGATCGGACCCTCTACTGTTAAACAAATCTGGCCATATGGGACCGTTCTTATTTCTAACCCTGAACTAGGAACATTCAAAGTAAACGGGCACCGTTTAAAACTATATTTTACTAGGGACCCTTTTCAAAAAGAACCTGAAACCCTAACACTACTTCATAACCTCGAAATATAAATTCACTTGTGTATTTCCATCTTTTATGCTTTTGTATATTCTGTACATATTTTTTTTGTCTTTATTTGTCACTTCATACCTATGCCTAACATAAGTATGGGGGTTCTTTTAGCTGCATTTTTTATCACTTTTATGTTATATTTTTCCTTTTAAAAAAACATTATTTATTTTATTACTCATCCAAAACAAATCAAAACTTTCAAAACCATACTATTTATATATATTCCAAAAATTTGCGTTGATAAAAATACAAATTATTCAATTTTCAAATTTACTACTCCTTCTCATAACTAGATAGATATAAATATTCAGAATAAACTTGTAAACCCTACCTTGTAAATATCATTATAATCGGAGTTATTAATTTAGCAAGCTTGCTTTAATATATCAAAAAGTACATATATATATATAATAGAAGCAAAACATATTATGTTCACCAAACAATTTTAGACTGTAATTATCCATACTCCATTCTTAATGAAATTTAAGAAATACAAACTATTATAGTTGCTCTCAAAATTTTTATCCAACTCTTGAATATTTATTTCTTTCTACTTAGCATGTTTTCTTACGCCAGCAAGTATCTAGGAGTATGTGCTCCTACTAAAAGAAAAAATTTTATGTCAATGGGAATAAGATTTCATTCCGTATAACATAGGCATCCAATAAATATGAAAAGATTATTTGGAAAGGAGTATATGCTCCTCTAAATATACATTGGATTCAAAAAAAAAATCAAGTATGCATTGTATTTTTTGTGACTTTGGAATTACATTCCTTTGTAGTTATAATAATGCATAACTTAGATAAAAAGAAGATAGAATAGAAAAATCTATTACTTCAACAAAATCCTATTGTATAGAATAATCTACCCTTCCAAAGTTGATATTCTATTTTTGTTTAAAATTTTGAGAGAGCATAAATAATAGGATGTATATTTTCCAATATATCTCGTATAAGATATAGTAATCATAAAGCCAATCTATCCTTGTTATATCTTTTTTTATATATGCTTACTATTTGTTTTCAAAAACCTTTTTATGGATATAAATTCAAACTCTGGTATCAATGATATATATATACAATACCATTTAACTCTTTATTCACCGGATTTTTATACCTGTTTTATCTTAAAGAATTAAATTGATAGTAAATAGAAAATTTCATAACTTGTAAATATACTCAACTCACTATTTGCTCTAGAATAGCAAAATCTAAGTATGGGGGTATTTGATGAGTATAAAAATATACAATTTTGTATAGTATTAATTTTGAATATTTATAAATAAAACCTTAGTTTTTATATATATAACTAATTATTTTTATTATATTTTATTATATTTTATTTTTTTTATTTTCTAAGTTTTTCTGAATTTTTGTAATTTTTTACTTAGGGTCACGCCCCTAGGTCATGCCCGTGACCTAGGGCGTGACAGCCCTGTTTAATTCCTTTTTATTTTCTATTTTTATTATTTAGGAAAATCGAAAAAGCTGATAGACACGACCATGCCATGCTCATGACCAAACCAGACACGCCCGTGCCCGCACTGGTGTTAGCCATTTCTAGAAAGATGCCGCGCAGTCGCCATGCCCCGTGCCACCTGATGAACCGACTGCCACACGCCCGTGACACAATTCGACACACCCGTGACCAGATGAAGTTCTATCAAAAGTTCAGCCAAGCTTGACACATGTCCCGACACGCTGCCCGACAGGCCCGTGACCTTGTCACGCCCACCTTACACGCCCGTGTCTAGGGGCGTGTCGTTTCAAATTCTTTTCTATAAATAGAGGGGCAGAGCTTTGTAAAATTATTCGAACACTAGTAGCTTCCCTAAGAACTGTTAGAACTAACCAGCTCTATGACAAAGAACTGGTAGTAGCTTCCAAGTATTCCAAGTTCTGTAAATTGTAATTTTTTCTGCTTTCTTTTCAAGCTTTGTACGAAGTTGTAATAACTTTTTGAATTTAAAAAATAGAATATTTCAATTTCAATTTTGAGTACCTTACAGTTTTATTTTCTATTTTACTTTACTTTATTTTCTCATACTATCCCGAATGAAAGGGGAAGCTCTTCTTATGTCCTGGATTAATGTAGCGTGAAACTTCTTTCCAAACTATTTTTCAAAACCTTATTATTTCATACAATCCCGAATGAAAGGCGAGGCGAAAGCCTATGGCCTGGATTAAGATAGTGAGAAAACTTTTAAATAGTTTAGATTTTACTACCCTATCCTGAATGAAAGGCGAAGCGAAAGCTTTAGTTCTGAATTAAGATAGATATGTAGATATTATTTTCTGCACTTTATACCGCCCATATCCTGATAAGAGGCTAAGAACCCTTAGCACCTTGTCAAGATAAGCTCTGGACTGGATATTATTTTCAACTATTTCAACTTCACGTTCTAGTTATTCTAACTAGGGTTTACTGTTAATTGATCATATACTAGGTGAAGAGACACTACGTTTTACGCTAACCCGTTTTAAACGCAAGCCTCCCCGGTCGTACTTTCGAGTCAGTGATGCAACCAAAGGGACCCTCTCGTTAAGTTAGGTAATCAAGAAATAAAGTTGTTCTTTAATAGGTGAATTAATATTCTCTCATAGTAATTCTGAAATCAAGGACTACCTTTTGAGTCCTTATCTTAATAAAACCACGTATTTATATTTTTCTATCTTATATTTTTAATATAAACTCCACTTCGTTCTTTCGATAAGATAATAATCTGTTCTAAAAAGTAAAATAACTAACACCGATCCTAGGAAAAATATGACCTTGATATTTTCTACAAAATACTATACTCCTATGTGATAGGTACTCTTGCCTTAATCCACAAGATATAAGTAAGTAAAAAAGAGATAGACTTATATACGTAAAAGATTATATAACACCAAATCTATCCTCTTTAAAACAAAATTTACTTATCAGTACTCAATCCACCCGAGGAGCACAAAGATGTTCAAGGATATGAAGAAGCTTTTCTAATGGTCATGGATGAAGGACATATCTCTTTATGTGGCAAAGTGCCATACTTGCGCCCTAGTAAAGGCTGAATGTCAAAATCTCAGTGGTTTTCTAAAGTCTTTACCAATACCAGAGTGGAAATTTGATAACATACTGATGAATTTCGTGCACGGCTTGCCGAGATCACAACAAAAAATGATGTTGTTTGGGTGATGTTGGATCGTTTAGCAAAGGTGTCACACTTTATTTCAAATCGTAGGGATGATTTAGTGGAAAAAATTGCTAAGATTTATGTTGATCAGATAGTATGATTGTATGGTGTGCCTTGTAGAATTGTTAGTGACCGAGATGAGCATTTCACATCAAATGATTGGAGGCTTATTCATCAAGTATTGAGTACCAAGCTAAAATTCAGCACAGCCTTTCATCCTAAGACAGTTTGTCAGACCGAGAGGGTAAACAGAACGATGGAAGATATGCTTCGCATGTGCGCCTTGGATTTCAAGTAGAGGTGGGAGGACCATCTCTTTACGATCAAGTTTGCCTATAATAATAGCTACCAAACAAGTATTCAGATGGCGCCCTTTGAGGCCTTATACGGTAGGAAGTGTCGTACTTCAATGTTCTGGGTAGAAACATGTGAATCGAAGTTGTATAAGCATAAAGACATTGAAGAGATGACTTTAATGATACAATTGATTCGAGATCGTATGTTGGTGGCTCAAGATAGGCAAGCAAAGTACTACAACATCAAATACTGAAATGTGGAGTTTGCGGTGGGTGATTGGGTGTATCTCAAGATAAAGCTATTCAAGGGCGTATCTAGGATTCGACACTTGAAAAAGCTGAGTCCGAGATACCTTGGGCTGTTTGAAATCATTGAGTAGATTTGTGAAGCTGCCTATTGCTTGAATCTTTCAGCTAAACTCAGTGGTTTGAATGATGTGTTTCACATATGGGTGCTTCAGAAGGCTATGTAAGATCCTGGGCAAGTAGTTGCTGCGGATCAAGTGCTAGTCGATAGTGGATTGATGATGAAAGTCAAGCCCATTCAAATTGAGGACACAAAGTTCAAGCTATTGTGTAACAAAGAGATCAGAATGGTCAAAGTCCGTTGGGACAACTGTGGCCATGAGGAGCTGTCATAGGAGCGCGAGCAGACCATGCGAGAAGAGTTCCCTGAGCAGTTCCGTTGAGGTGCATTATTTATGTTTGTACTTCGGTGTTTTTTCCTATTAAGGTAATTTCAAGACGAAATTTCTTAAAGGAGTGGAGATTTGTAATGCCCCAAATTTCCTAAAAAATAACAGGAAGTTGGTCACTTGAAATTACCTTCCGGCGATAGAGATAGCGCAGGCGGTATACAGATGAATTACTCCAACCATTGTCACTAGAACTTACTACGTGATGGTAGAGGTACTGCTAGGTGTAGGTGTTCCACGTGTCAAGGGGTGTTGAGGTGGACGTTGAGCGACAGAGCGGTGTTAGATAAGACCACTTCCACTGCCTAAGCTACAACACAATGATATCAAGTTACCGCTCGACTGTGGCTATTCAAATTGAAAGCTCAATTGAATCTTTGCCATCTACTCCTTAAGAGAGAGAGATCCTTTGGCTGAGAGAGCAGCCTGGATTGTAAAGTGGATGAAGGGAGGTAAGACTTGCTTATTCTCACTTACACACACTCTCGCTTGTTCTTTGAGAAATAAAGAAGGAAAAAGGAGAAGAGAAAGAAGCTGGAGAAGGAGAAGTCTTGACCAGCCCATGAGAAGAGGGCGAAGGCATTCTTGTGATCGGAGTAGCAAGCCAAAGATAGGATGCATACAGGAAAGCACTGCGGATGTTTCCATCTGAATCAAATGCAAGATCATGGCTCCTAAACGATCAACAAGAGTAACGATCTTCCTTCTTGTACAAGTGAAGACCTTATATGGCATGTGCATGAAAACCCTCACAATTTGGTGAAGAATAAGAAGTTTCCAATGGGTTGATCGATGATATCCCCGATAATAAACATGCACATAAAATCCAGAATAAAAATATGAAATAGACATACTGTGTGAAGCTCTTCCAGACAGGTTAGTCTGGATTAGTGATGATTGATTTACATGACAGATAAAAATCCATGGGTAAACGTGTAGTTTTACGTTGTTTTTGGGTGGGCATCTTGCTCCTGGTAGTACTAGAGAAGTGCTCAAGGAAAACACCCAGATTTGGCGCAAGATTGTGGTTCTTTCCGATATCACCTGATGGTAGTACTATCGCCGACAGTAGCTCCTAGAGAGCTATATTTGTGAGGCCTATCTCTTGGAGACTAGGGGCGCATATGTTGAGTTGTGAGCTTAGAGTGCCTAGATATGGTGGTTGTGAGTATGAGTCTTGAAATATAATGCAATTATGTTTGTGAACAAGCAAGGGGAGGCTGAACCACATCGTGGCTTGTTGTGCCTGACGATTTGGACATCGTGATGTGGCTAAACTATACCTGCCCTTTGGCATCCGACTTGGAGTGTGTCACTGGAATGAATATAGAAGAGCTCATTTGACTTTGTCATGGCATAGGGGAGATTCTGAGGCTACGGCCCGAAAAGACTAATAATCCTCCAATTTGGACCGTCACTGAGTACGGTGGTGGGGTTAGGATTCTAATAAACTAATAATGTGCCCTGAGTCAATGGTATATATAGTCGTGCGCGCCAATGTCTATGGTGGTTATAATGTATATAGACTTCCATTCTGCTTCTTTGCAAGAAAGGAGCACTGCTGCCTCGAATGAGGGATGGGGTCGTTATAATTTGGTCATCAAATGCTAACTGTTATCTTGTTTTGGAACATCTTGGTGTGTCATGCTTGTGTAGGTGTTTGAGAGCCAAGTTAAAAGCTGTTGGATGAAGTCCCTTATCCTATTTTGGCTAGCCCCTAAAGGTTCTAAGGCAAATCTTTTATTGTTTTCTTGTGTGATCGGCTTGTGTGTCGATGTTTGTAAAACACTTTTGATGAGAAAAAATTTGCAAAGCCTTAAGGAAAAACTCTTTGTGTATTTTGAATATCATTCCTACTTGTTTGTTAGTGGATATGCCTAGTTTTTGGTTCTTTTAATTAAAAAGCTTCTGCTAGAATGTAACTCTGAATTAGGATGCTCGTTAGGTTTCGATTAAATGTGTAACTCCGCTGACTGCTCGTAGAATATGGTGTGGGGCCCCGGGCAGACCTTCTGTTATATTCCTCTTGACAGATGGAGGTGTTTCAATCTCTAACTATAACAACTTGTAGTCCTTTTTGAGGCTCAAATTCAGGTTCATTCACAGTTTGTGGTTCTTTAACTTCTTCAAGCTCTAGCTTTACAGTCTTTCTGGATAAGAACTCTTTCTCCAAAAAGACACCAGTCCTTGTGACATACACTTTACCCTCAGACGGAAGGTAAAAGTAGTACCTTTTGGTTTCCTTAGGATACCCCACATGAAAACATTTATTTGACTTGGGTTCCAACTTGTTAGGCATTTGATGTCGCATGTATGGCTCCCAGCCCCAAATCTTAAAGAAAGACAAACATGGACACTTCCCAGTACATATCTCATATATTATCTTTAGAACTATTTTCGATGTTGCACGATTTAAAGTGAAAGTAGTAGTCTCTAAAGTGAATCCTAAAAAAAAGACAAATCTGTATGACTCATCATTGGTCGTACCATGTCTAACAAAGTATGATTCTTCCTCACAAACACACCATAATTCTATGGTGTTCCAGGTGGAGTGAGTTGTGATACAATATCATACTCTTTTAGATGATCACGAAAATCATGACTTAGATATTTGTCGCCTCGATCAAATCAGAGTGCTTTTATCTTTTCCCTGAGTTGTTTCTCTACTTTATTTTTAAACTCCTTGAACTTTTCAAAGGTTTCAGATTTGTTCTTCATAAGAAACACATATCCATATCTACTGAAATCATCAGTAACTACAACAAAATAGTAGAACCCACTTCTAGCTATAGAATTCATAGGTCTGCATACATCACTATGTATGAAAGTCTTGATTTCAAGAACAACTAAACACCTAGAGGGGGCGTGAATAAGTCAAATTTAAAAATTCTTGGCTGCTTATTGATAATCTGAACATAGCAATCACAGCACACACAGCAATCACAACACTCACAACACAGTACACAGTGATTTATAGTGTTTCCCCAATTGATGGGTACATCAACTTTCCTCCGTCGCCTATCTAGAAATAAGCTAGATTCGGCCAAACTTCCTTCCACTTTCACAGATCTTCAGATCTTATAGCTCAGAGCCCAACTAACACCTACAACTTAGGCCCAAGCTCTACCACTCAGATCACCAAGATCCTACAACTCAAGTTCTTTCCAAGAATTCTACCTCAGAGTGACTCCACACTCCTATAGCTCAGGCAATCTTGCCCTATGTAAGCCTTTATTACCAAGGTTATAATGAATTGATCTTCAGATTCTGGCTCGGTTTGGATCGAAGAGATAACTTCGGCTAGGGTATGCCTAGGCTAATTCGTCTTCATTAGAAAATTACTTTGAACTTGTTGAGCAGATGATGATCGCAACAGCTTACTCAGAAGACCTTCTGATTTGAACTTGAAGTTCTTGGTTTCTTCAACAATGGCGGATGAAGACAACTACTCCATTTCTCTTTTTCTCAGATAACTTAATTCAAAAAAAACTTTTTTCAGATCTCGATCACTTCGTCTATTTATAATCCCGTCAAAATAACGAGATGATCGACACGTGTCTCAGTTTTAAGGGTGGTTAAAACTTCAGCTTTATTATCTTGAGATCCACTGTAGACTGACGATGACTTTAGTGTCGATTTGCATCGAATCTTAACTTTGTTGACTTGTTTACTTTGCTGAGTCAGCATTATTCTGGACTTAGCCAAAATAAACTAACTTTTCTGAAATCCTGCGTTCGACAAACTTCAAGCTCAACTCGACGAAATCTGAGCTCAGCTCGACGAAACAGTGAAGCTGAGATCGACGAATTCTATCAGCCCAATTCTTTTTTCAGGTGAAGGATGAGGTTGACAAACTTTGAGCTCAGTTTGACGAAACAGTGAAGCTAAGATCGACAAATTCTCTCAGCCCAGTTCTTTCTTCAGGTGAAGGCTAAGTTCGATGAAATCGATGAACTATGTTCAACGAAATCTGAACTTCGGTCGAGGATTCTGATAGCTGAGTCCTTATAATAAAAGCAGAGATCGACAAACTCTCTGAACTCCAGTTGATGAAAGCTAAGCTCTGCTCGACGAATGGTTGACTTAGCAATTTTGGACTTAGAATTATTTTTGCTCTGCTAGGCATTAAGAGCGTTGAGTGTATATCCATCACTCAACATTTTTTCCCTTAGACTATATTCTTCAGCTTTCTGCCTGATGGCATTGAGTGAGCTTGCCTCACTCAACGATTCTGGACTTAGCCGATTTTCTGAATTCTTCACAGTAAGGCTAGACTCAGAGCCATTTCACATGGCGTTGAGTGAGTGAGCTTCACTCAACGCTACTTCACTTAGTTGAACTTTTTGTCGCCTTAAGCTTTGGCGTTGACAGGCTTAGCATGGCGTTGAGTGACGATGATTCGCTCAATGCTTATGGACTTAGTCAAAATTCTTGCTTCAACTGCTTATGCTTTGACAGGATAACCTTGTCTCAATGGTTCTTGCCATATGGCGTTCAGTGAGTTTAGCTCACTCAATGCTTTTGTACTTAACCAGATTTCTGCCTTTGCAATTCTGTCAGCTTTGATTGCATGCCTTCTCTCAGCGTTATTAGCTGAATCGCATAGAGTGAGTTTGCTTCACTCAACGCTTTTGGACTTGAGCATTTTTCTTACTTTCCAGTCTATCACCTTGAGTCCACCTGTCATTGTCTCTTGAACAAGCTGTCCAATCATTATGACAAAGACTAACCTGTATGTATGAACTTAAATATACATCAAATACAATTATGTCTATCTCATTGACATGTTTGACATTATAATATTATGGCCATTGGGATCAATGGACCAAACAATCTCCCTCTATTTGAAGATGTCAAAACTATTGATATATTTCCCTAGTCAATGAGATACATATTATATAGGCAACAAAACTTATATTAAATTTAGTGAGCTTGAATATTACCTACTCCCTTTACCTACTCCCCTGGATGGCTGCAGGCTGAGTTACCTTAGAGGATTACCTCTCAACTTAATATTTTCTTTCTTGATCAACCTTTTCTCCCCATGAATTTCTCCCCTTGTGTTTCTGCCATGAAGGAGCTTCATCTTTTCAGAGAGTCATCTTCTATCTCTCCCCTTTGAGCTTGATCAGTCTTATCTATCCCCCTTTTTGACCTCTTTAGATAGTAAGGAAAGAGCAACAGGTTTGTCTCTCCCGTTATGTTCTCCCCCTAGCTGATGTAGAGGAATCCAGGAGTGCAGCTGCCAACTAGCACCTTATAAAGGGTTGTCTTGATACCACTTGAAAACACTTGAAATTCAGTATTACTGAAAGTATCTACACCACTTGAAAAAACCATTTTAAAGTCTCTAGTCCTGCAGCTGCTGATACCTCTTAATAAGAAGCACTTGCTCTCAGCTTGAAAGCCTTTAGTTCTGCAGTTGCTGGACTTGCTCCCCCTTGTTAGGAGCACCTGCTCTCATCTTGTTCTCCACAAGGTCTGCAGCACCTGCAAAATAACAAACATGTACAAAAACTTAATACCTTTGGGAGTACCTGAAGCTATTCTAAGTTCAACATACCCAAATCAATTTTGATGATGTTGAACTTGGCTTCATCTAGTGACTTAGTGAAGATATCAGCCACTTGCTTGTAAGTGGAGACAAACTCTAGGCAAATATCTTCTTTCTCAACATGATCCCTAATAAAATGATACTTAATTTCAATGTTCTTAGTCCTTCTATGTAAAACTAGATTCCTAGCAATAGAAATTGCACTAGTAGAATCACAATATAGAGGAGTTCTACTTATCTTAATGTCATAGTCTTCAAGCTAATACTGTATCCAGAGCAATTGAGTACAGCAACTACCTACTACAATATACTCTGACTCTACAGTGGAGATAACAACACTAGTCTGCTTCTTGCTGCTCCATTACACCAGTCTTCCACCTAGGAATTGACATGTACTAGTGGTACTTTTCCTATCTTCCTTGCAGCATGAAAAATCTGCATTTGGAAATCCAGTTAGCTCAAAATCTCTATTCCTAGGGTACCATAGACCAAGATCTGGTGTCCCCTTAATATACCTTAAAATTTTGTTTGTAGTAGAATTATTAGATTATTTAGGGCATGCCTGATACCTAATACAGACACATGTAACATACATGATGTCAGGCCTACTAGCAGTCAAGTATAGAAGGGAGCCAATTATCCCTATATACAAAGACTACTAAACAGGTTTCCCTGCCTCATCTTTGCCTAAAAATGTACTTGAACTCATTGGAGTTCTCATGGTGGAGGCATTCTCCATTCCATATTTCTTAATTAACTCCCTTGTGAACTTAGACTGGGATATGGACAAGCCATCAACAGTTTGTCTTACTTGGAGTCCCAAGAAGAATTTTTGCTCACCCATGATGCTCATCTCAAACTTCCCTTGTATAAGTTTGGCAAACTATATGTAAAGGTTGTTTTCAGTAGATCCAAAGATAATTTCATTGACATATATCTAGAATAGGATGACCTTGCCCTTAGATTTTCTTAGGCATAGGGTCTTATCTATTTTCCCCCTTGAGAATTTGTTCTCAATGAGGAAAGTAGACAATGTTTCATACTATGCTCTAGGAGCTTGCTTCAACCCATATAGAGCTTTCTTAAGCTTGTAAACAATATTAAGAAAGTGAGGATCTACAAAAGCTGGTGGCTGATCCACATATACTTCCTCTTTTAAGTCTCTATTCTAGAATGCTGACTTCATATCCATCTGGAAGACTTTAAATCCTTGATAGGCAGCAAAAGCAAGGAATAACCTTATTGCTTCTAGCCTTGCTACTGGGGCAAAGGTCTGGTCAAAATCTATTCCTTCTTCTTGCATATATCCTTTTGCCACCAATCTGGCCTTATTTTTGACATTAATGTAATTCTCATCTAGCTTTTTCCTGTAGATCCACTTTGTTCCTATGACATTATGTCCCTTTGGTCTGGGAACTAGCTTCCAGACTTTATATCTTTTGAATTGGTTCAACTCTTCCTGCATAGCTCCAATCCAGTAAGAGTCTTTGATAGCCTCTTCAAGCTTCTTGGGCTCTATTTATGATAGGAAGCTTGAACATAGAGCTGTATTGATGCTCTTGCTCCTTATTTGGACACCATATATTGTATTACCAATGATTTGGTGTGCTGGATGGTCCCTCAGATGTCTCTTAGCTGGAGGTATCCTTGCTTCAGCATACTGTTCTGCATTATTCTTAGCTGGCAGAACTTCATTGTCTTCAGCTGACTGTACTACATTATTTTCAGCTGAATATTCATCATCCTCAGCTTATGAGTCTTGAGCTCCCCCTAGACAGAATCAATCTTCTTCCTTATCTTGTCTTGCTGGATCCATTTCCCTGATGGTAAGCTTGTCCATCACATCATTTAAACCTGCAGAACTAGAAGAGGTTCTTGGCAGCTCACAATTAATTAGGTTTGATTCATCAATGACAACATGTACAGATTCTTCTATAACTGGAGTAGTCCAGTTATAGATCCTATATGCCCTATTATTATTGTTGTACCCAAGAAATGTCCCTTCTTGGGACTTGGCAGCAAAATTAGTCACATAGGACTTACCATTGTTCAGAACATAGCACTTGTTGCAAATAATACTGAAGTAAGATAAGTTTGGTTTTCTGCCTTTCAGAATCTCATAGGGAGTCTTCTTGTGGATTTTGGTGATGGAAGCCCTGTTAAGGACATGACATGTAGTGTTTACTGCCTCAGCCCAGAATATTCTTGAAGAAATGTGTCACTTAACAAGGTTCTACCAGCCTCTATGAAAGTTCTATTTTTCTTATCAACAATCCCATTTTGCTGGGGTGTTCTAGGAGAGGAGAACTCTGGATGAATCCCAAGCTTTTCACAAAATATTATCATGCATTCAGAATGAAACTCAATCTCATGGTCACTTCTGATTTTGACCACAGTACTATTAAGTTCATTCTGAATTTTCCTAACAAATGTCTGGATGACATCAGGGGTTTCAGATTTCTTCCTTAGAAAGAACACCCAGGAAAATCTAAATAAATCATCAACAACCACAAGGGTATAGACTTTCCTACCTAGACTATGAACTGGCATAGGACCAAATAGATCCATATGCAGGAGGTATAAATACCTCATTGATTCTTTGGTATCAAGGCCCTGAATGGAGGTCCTGGTCTGCTTGGCATTTGGGCATGCTAAGCAGATACCCTCCTTGATGTACTTCACCTTAGGACCATTTCTCACTAACTCTTCACTAAAGAGTTTGCCTATGGTCTTGTAATTTAGATGAGCGAGCCTCTTGTGCTATTGGACACAATGTGAAGCTTTCTTATCTACAACTAGGCATATAGGAGAGTCCTTACTCTCACAAACAAAATTGAGACAAAAGACATTTCCTCTCCTAGTGGTTGTCAAGATGACCCCTTGGTCACTTGACCTCCTAATTTGGCACTCATCCTTGAGGAAAGAAATGTCATAGCCAAGATCACATAGTTGGCTTATGCTTATCAGGTTATGTTGCAAACCTTTCACATAAGCTACTTGTGTGATAATGAATATGCCATTAAATATCTTACCAAATCCTTTGGTTACTCTTTTTTCTAAACCACCAAAGATGACATTGGGTCCATTTTCAATTAGAGTGTACTCGTACAGCATGCTCCTTATTCCAGTCATGTGCTTGGAACATCCACTGTCCAAGTACCATATAGGGGTATGACTACTTGGACTTACCTGCAACAAATAAATCATCTTTCCTTAGGACCCCAATTTTTATTGGGTCCTAGGTGAAGGTTAGACTGAAATTGAACATGCCTACCTGTAACTCTTCTGACAGGTAAGCTTGCATTATATCTCGGGACACTCTTATTATGTTAGCAATAAATGACATAGTGTCCCACATTGCCACAGCACCAGCACTCATAAATATTATACCTTCTTTTAAGGGATGGCTTTACAGCATAGTAGTCAGCAGATCTCATTTCAGCAGGTACAACAGCCTTTTTCTTAAGTCTTCTAGCCACAGCCTGATTTGGAATTTATTTAGCAGCATAGGTACTAGGGATATCTTGGAACCTATCAGCAGTTGCCTTCTTTTCAGAGTGCAGGCTCATGATAGCTTTAGATATACCCAAGTCTGATGTGCTGATAAGCTTTCCTTTAGTTTGATTGTGGACTGGCAGACTTTGATAAAGGGTTGCAGCCTTATTTTTGAGTGTTGGGGCTGGTAGACCAAACATAAATGGTCTAGGATGGGCCATTTGGATTTCTTCATGGGCTACCTTGTAAGAACTAGCACCCTTGCCATTCCTAACACCATACTCCCAGGGACCATGAATGCTCTTGTACAACCCCGGATCCTGCGAGTGGTCGACAGAAGTTGAACCGGTCGGCTCAGACCAACTTGGACCCAGCATGCCGAGCCCGAGCTCGGCAATAGTCGAGCCGAGCTCGACGATGGCCGAACGAAGCCCGGCATGCCGAGACCGAGCTCGGGTGCGGGAACAGGGCTCGACGGTAGTCGAGCCAAGCTCGACGATCCCCGTGCCGAGTCCGAGCTCGGCGATCGCCGTACCGAGTCCGAGCTCGGCGGTAGTCAAGCCGAGCTCGGCGATAGTCGAGCACAGTCCGCCGAGTACGTGCCCACCTAGGCCCAGGGCGAGGCGAGTCGGGCCCCCTGCCGAGCGAGTGCCCCCTCAGGTCCGGCTCGCATCTCGGCCATGGCATGCTTTTACTATGATTCCCCTTTTGGTCTGCCTGCAGTCATCAAAAACAGTGAAGGTTGTATATTGGCAGGCCATCTTTTCCTATAAATAGGACCCAAAGGGTACCTCAGAAGGCATGCTTACTAATTCTCCGGCCTACTAGCGCTTTCTGAGGTACCTTAGCCCGGCATTTGGCTAAGGAGGGGAAGCGCTCTAAGATCTTCCGGGTGTGTGGTGGGACCTCCACGCCGGGCCCTTGGTCTAGTCCTTGTTCCTTCCCTTTTCTTTGTCATTTTCTTGCAGGAGTGAAGTAGGTGCGCGGCCACCCCTTCCCCAAGGGTCGAACTCCACAAGAGACCGGTTTTCCGGTTTCAACATTTTGGTGCGGTGAGCGTGGACAGTGGTTAGCAGAGAAAACCTTCTGTAGGCTCGATGACTGGAGAAGAAGGACAAGGATCAGGCAGGGGCAACTCGCCACCCCCTCCCCCACGCCCAGCGGCGAGTGTGCCGGCGGAGCTTAGGGAGGAGATCCTCGGGCTCGTCAGGACCGCCCTCGGCATGCGAGCTGAGAGTGCGACACCGGCAGTCCCGGTGGTCGCTGCTCCCGCACTCGGCGACGATGCGCCGCTCAGGCGACCAGGGAAGGAACCCGCCGAGAGAGGTGAGCGCGAGTTCCATGGGTGAGTTCTGTTCCCCGGCTCGGCCGCCGAGTACCACTTCGGCGAGACTGCAGGGAGGGAGTTCCCGTCTCGCCCGGCTGAGGGGGGGAGCCCCTTCAGCGAGTTCGTTTCTTCAGCCCCAGTTCCCGAGGGGTTTCGCGAGCCGGAGATGACTTACTACTCCGGGAGAGGAGACCCGGTCCACCACATCCAGTGGTTCGAGGACATGGTCTCTATTCGACAGATGTCAGATGGCTTCAAGTGCCGACTCTTCGCCATCACCCTCAGAGAAAAGGCGAGAGAGTGGTTCCACCAGCTCCCGACCGGGTCCATTTACTGCTTTGAGGATCTGCGACGGGGTTTCATGCTGAGGTTCACCACTTCTAAGAAGAGGAAGAAGGAGGCGGAGTCTTTGTTCCGCATCAAGCAGAGGGTGGGAGAGACCCTGGGGAGCTATCTGGACAGGTTCCAAGAGGAACTGTCCCAAGTTCAGGAGATGCCGGGGCACACCATGAGGGTGGCCTTCACCCTGGGTCTCCAATCCGGGTTCTTCGCAATGGAACTAAAGAGATCACCTCCAGTGTCTTTTGAGGCACTCCTGGAGAGGGCGGCCAGGGAGGCCGAAATGGAGGCAGCATATCCAGAGTTTGCGCGAAGGTTAGCCAAGTGGGCCGTGGAGGAGGAAAGGCCAAGGTGTGGCCGAATTCAGGAGGAGAGGAGGGCTGAACCTCGGCAGAGGGAGCAGCCGCAGCAGCAGCCGCAACCCAGGTGGGTGCGTCCGGAGCAGACCCACCGTTTGGGATGGAGGCCCGAGTGGCAAGACCAGGCACCACGAAGAGGTTATCAGGGAGGAGATAACCGTCAGGGTGGCCGAGGGCAGTATAACCCCCAGGGGGGTAGGCAGGGCCAGAGACCCCCTCTCCCCGATCAGGAGGAGGCAATGGCAATTGCCATGAGGGGGAGAAGGAGAGGACAGCCGAGGAGAAGGAGGGAGGTCAGGGTGGACCTGCCCTATTGTGACTTTCATCAGGAAGAGGGGCACCTCACATCCACGTGTCCGGAGTTCCTCGAGATGAGAGGGAGAAGGGAACAGCAACAACAAGACCATCAGGAAGTTCAGATAGAGGAGATCCGGCCTCGGGAGGAGGGGGATCGGTGTGAAGACCGGGTTGATGTGGGCACCCGAGGAAGGATCGGAGCGATCCACGGGGGGGCCGGGATCGAGGCCTCCCGTAAGTCAAGCCTCCACACTATGTACCGGAGGAGCGTTGGCTCCACATCCCAATCCCCTCCCCCGGAGGTGAAAATCACCTTCTCCAGAGAGGACTTGCCGGGTCACGAGGACCCCTTCTGCGATGCGCTGCTTATCCAGACAGCCATCGAGGATTTCACTGTCTCCCGAATCCTTGTGGACAATGGGAGTTCGGTCAACGTCATCTTCAAGAAGGCGTTCGATGCGATGAAGGTAGAGGCCAGGAGGGTGTTAGCCTCGGACGGGCCTCTGTTCGGCTTTTCAGGGGAGAGGAAAGAAGTCGAGGAAGGAGTGGGACTCCATGTCACTCTAGGGGGCAGTCACGCAACTGCAAGTTCGTCATCGTGGACGCTCCTAGCAGTTACAGTGCCATCTTCGGGAGACCCCTCATCAGCGTCTTCCGCTGCGTCCCCTCGTCCTTCCACCAGTGTCTAAAGCTCAGCGTCGAGGGGGTCCAGATCCGGGTTCGAGGAGACCCTAAGGAGGCAAGGGAGTGCTACGTCTCGGCGGTAAACTCCATCTCTTGGTTGGAGGGGGCCGAGGAGATGGGGCGGAGGTTGGAGGAGGAGGAGCAGGAAGCTGACAAAGAAATGGAGGTGGAGTGCCGCGCTCGGGAGGAGGTCGCGGAAGAGACTCGGGGGGTCGGCCGAGGCCATGGCCGTCGAGGAGGCTGAGGAAGAGGTCCTCGCCCCCGAAAGGGGAGGTATCGAGGAATGGGAGGAGCAGTCCCGTCTGGAGGCAGCGGAAGAGGTGGAGGAGATGGAGGTCCTCACCATTGGAGGCAGGGTGGAGAAGGTCCGCGTCAGCGGAGGCCTGACCCCGGAAGCTCAAGGCAGGATGCGGGAGTGCATCCAGAGGAACGTGGACATCTTCGCCTGGAGCGCCGCGGAGATGCCAGGGATCGACCCCGACGTGGCTTGCCATCGCCTCAACCTGGACCCGGAGGCTCCCCCCATCCAGCAGAAAAAAAGATCCATCACGGACAAGCTCGCCGAGCCAATCAGGGAGGAAGTCGCCAAGCTCCTCGAGGCTGGCTTCATATCTGAAATCCAATACCCTGGCTCGGTCTCCAACGTTGTAATGGTTAAAAAAGTAGACGGCCGGTGGAGGATGTGTATCGACTTTTCTCTTCTTAATAAATCATGCCCGAAAGATTGTTATCCTTTGCCTCGGATCGACGCGCTGGTTGACTCAGCCGTCGGTTTCCCTGTAATGAGTTTTCTGGATGCTTTTTCAGGTTATCACCAAATCAGGATGCACCCCCCTGACGTCAAAGACGTCTCGTTCATCAGGGGAGACGGATGTTATTGTTACAAAATGATGCCCTTCGGGCTAAAGAATGCGGGGGCCACCTATCAAAAAATGATGGACAGGGTCTTCCGAGAGCAAAGGGGAAGGAATCTCGAAGTGTACGTGGATGATCTCATGGTCAAGAGCTTGGACGTCGACTCCCACATCCGGGACTTGGAAGAAACTTTCGCCACTCTCCGCAAGTTTAAGATGAGACTGAACCCCTTGAAGTGTGTCTTCGGGGCGAGCCGGGGAAAGTTCCTAGGGCATCTTCTCACCCCCACTGGGGTAGAACCTAATCCAGACAAGGTGAGGGCAATCTTGGAACTAAGGTCGCCGCAAAATACCATGGAAGTACAGCAACTGACAGGGAAGTTGGCAGGGTTGAGTAGATTCCTCTCCCGGGCCGGGGAGAGGTGCTCCTCGTTTATCAAAACTTTGAGAGGGGGTCGAAAGTTTGAATGGACCTCGGAGTGCGAGGAGGCATTCCAGGCTTTAAAGAAACAGCTGACTCAGGCCCCCCTGCTCCAAGGGCCCAAGGAGGGGGAAAACTTATTCCTATATCTAGGGGTCGGGGCTGAAGCCTTGAGTTCGGTTTTGGTTCGGGAAGAAGGGAAGAGGCAACTCCCCGTCTATTATGTGAGTCGGATATTGAAGAGGGCCGAGCTCCGTTACCCCATCCTGGAAAAACTGGCCTTCGCCTTAATCATCTCAGCCCGGAGGCTTCGGCCCTATTTCCAGGCACACTTAATTCAAGTAGTGACCGACCACCCCCTGCGCAACATCTTCAAGGGGGTAGAGCATTCAGGTAGGTTGGCCAAATGGTCAGTGGAACTGAGCGAGTTCGACATCTCCTTCGTCCCCCACCTCTCAATCAAGGCCCAAGCTATGGCTGACTTCCTGGCAGAGTATGTGGTCGAGGTGGCGGAGGAGAGACTCACTCGCCACCTCCCCTGGAAAGTCAGGGTGGACGGTGCCTCGGGGAAGCATTCTTTAGGGGTTGGGGTCATCTTGGAAAGCCCCCAAGGGATAAAGATCGAGCAGACTGTGGTAGTGCACTTTCCTATCACCAACAACCAAGCCGAATACGAAGCCGTGATCGCAGGTCTGCGCCTGGCAAGAGACTTGGGGGTGCATGACGTGGAGGTCCTCACCGACTCCATGGTGGTGGCTTCCCAGGTCAAAGGGGAGTTTGAGGCGAGGGAGCCCACCCTGCAGCTCTATTTGATGAAGGTAAGGGGAGTCATTGGGACCTTCCAGACCTTCTCAATCAAGCACGTGCCGCGAGGGGAAAACGAGCCAGTCGACCAGCTAGCAAAGCACGGCCCACGGATGGTTGGCACCATTACGGATCTCTTCAGACCTTCCATCGAGGAGGGGGAACTAATGGAAGTAGAACAGCACCCCTCATGGATGGATCCCTTCGTCACCTTCTTGTCCATCGGTGAATACCCGGAGGGAATGGACCGAAGAGGGCTCAAGCACAAGGCGGCATACTACCTCCTACGTGAGGGACAGTTGTACCGCAAGACCCTCTCAGGGATGTTGGCCCGTTGCGTGGCCGAAAGAGAGGTGCACAAAATTTTGGAGGAAGTCCACTCCGGAGAATGTGGAAGTCATTCGGGGAGTCGGACCCTGGAAGGGAGAATCGTCAGGCAAGGGTACTTCTGGCCCACCCTCGGTCAGGACGCGGCCGAATTCGCAAAAAAATGTCATAAGTGCCAACTATAAGCCCCGCTCCAGCTCCAGCCGGCTCAGAGGTTAAGAAGCATCATGGCACCATGGCCCTTCGCCATATGGGGACTGGACCTCGTAGGACCTTTCCCTCAGGCCAGCGGGCAGAGGAGGTTCTTGTTGGTCATGATCGATTATTTTTCTAAGTGGATGGAGGTGAAGGCTCTAGCCAAGGTAACCTCTCAGGTAGTCAGGAACTTTATCTGGGGAGAGATCATCTGCAGGCATGGGCTGCCACAGGCTATCGTCACGGACAACAGACCTCAGTTCGCCAGCACGGAGTTCATTCGCTTCTACGAACAGCTGGGGATTGACCTTCGGTTTGCTTCTGTCCACCACCCCAGGAGCAACGGGCAGGTGGAAGCGGCCAACAAAATCATCGTAAACCTCTTAAAGAAGAAAGTGGAAAATTTGAGGGGAAGCTGGGTGGAACAGCTTCCATCAGTCCTCTGGGCCTTGAGGACCACCCCCAATACGGCCACAGGGGAGACACCTTTCAAACTCTCTCACGGCTGCGAGGCCGTCCTACCTATCGAATTCGAGGTCCAGACGCCTCGGGTCGTCGAGGCAGGAGCCGGAAGGGAAGAATGGAGGTCAGAGAATGAGGAGGAGCTTCAACTCTCCCTCGATATGGTGGAAGAACTACGCGACTTGTCCGTCATCAGGCAGGAGGAGGCCAAGCGAAGAATGGCCAAGTATTTCGACAAACACGTCCGCGTCAAGCTATTCGTGGAGGGAGACCTTGTCTTGAAAAAAGTGGACGCGGCAGGGAGATCAGCCGCTGTGGGAAAACTCCACCCCAATTGGGAGGGCCCCTACATTGTGCAGGAGGTCTTAAAATCGGGGGGGGGGGGGGGTATCGCCTCCAAGATGCAAGAGGGGACACCCTCAGCCACACTTGGAGTGGCGATGATCTGAAACGTTTCTACCCTTGAAAAAATTGTAAATATCTTGGCCTTAAGAATGAAAACAAATCTCATTGTCGTATTCTATGCTCTGTCAAAATAGTGAGGGTAAAGGGGTTCGCAGCTTAAACCCCCAAGGGGGCAAAAGTTTCTAAGTCTTCTCGCTCTGGGGTTAGGTCTCGACACTCCCCTGCCAGGCTCCCACCTAGCTAGCACGGCCGAGTCTCGATGGACATCGCTATGACCCTGGGGCTGAGCCCGGAGGATGTTCAACACCCGCCCTCAGGCTCTCACCTAGCTGACTGGCCCGGTGGTAGCACCCGGGAGAGGCCAAAGTTTCTAAGTCTTCTCGCTCTGGGGTTAGGTCTCGTCACTCCCCTGCCAGGCTCCCACCTAGCTGGCACGGCCGAGTCTCGATGGACATCGCTGTGACCCTGGGGCTGAGCCCGGAGGATGTTCAACACCCGCCCTCAGGCTCTCACCTAGCTTACTGGCCCGGTGGTAGCACCCGGGAGAGGCCAAAGTTTCTAAGTCTTCTTGCTCTGGGGTTAGGTCTCGTCACTCCCCTGCCAGGCTCCCACCTAGCTGGCACGGCCGAGTCTCGATGGACATCGCTATGACCCTGGGGCTGAGCCCGGAGGATGTTCAACACCCGCCCTCAGGCTCTCACCTAGCTGACTGGCCCGGTGGTAGCACCCGGGAGAGGCCAAAGTTTCTAATATACCTATATTTTCGTATTTTATTTAAGTCATTTTTGTTTATTTTTATATTTTTTTAGTTTATTTTCTTTAATAAATTGTTTCTTTTTTGTAATTTTTTATTTTTCTAACTTAGTTTTTTTGTTTCCTGAATTTTTCCAGAAAAATAATTTTCGGCCTTGTCACGCCCGTGTCACCCCCCGACACGGGCGTGTCAGGCTCTCAAACGCAACCAGCAGTCAAAACGAACAATTTCAATGTTCCGAGCCCGACACGCCCCCGTCACGCCCGTGTCCAAGCCTCGTCACGCCCGTGTCGAGGTCGGCACGCAACTCTCCGTCAACCGTCAACGCTGCCGACATCGGATGCCAGCTGTCCGGGTCACGCCCCCTGTCACGCCCGTGACAAGCTTGTCACGCCCCGTGTCCGCCACGTGGGCTGCCTCGAAGTCAAGGCTCCCGTCAACTCAACAGCTCCAGCTCCCTGTCACCCCCCCTATCACGCCCGTGACCTTGGGCGTGACCGCCACGTTTTCAGCCGAAGTCAAGCCTCCAGTCAAATCACCAATCAAGCTCATAAATAGTACTGTCACGCCCCCCTGTCACGCCCGTGACCTAGGGCGTGACCGACCCGAATTTTTGCCTATATAAAGGCAGCTGCTGTATACAATTCTTGTCTCCTTTTTTGACCATTTCACTTAGGGGAGGTGCTGCCCAAATGAATCTAAATGCTTATGTAAGAGAATTTTCTCCCCCCTCCCTTAGTTTGTTTTAGCTTTCTAGCTTTAGCTTTCATGTAATAGCTTTTTCATAAATGAAATATTAGTTTTTCTCTCCTTACATAGTATGAATGTTCATTTGGAAGCGCCTTTTCTTAAATGATTTTTCGTCCCTTTTCGTGCTTTTTATGTTTTCATCCTTTTATAGCTTTTATAACTCGTTTAGTTTAGGATTTTATCGCACTTTCTAGTCGTTGTAATGTCCATTTTATTTTCGTTTTCTGCACCCGTTTAGCTTTAGTTTATTTTTATTTTCACTTTTTATGCATTTCTACTGCATTCTAGCGGTAGAAATGCTGTTGTTCTAATTTTCCGAGCACTTAGCTTTTCGTTTTAATTTTCAAAACTTTTTGTCCGGTTAATTTTTATTTTCACTTTTTATGCATTTCTACCGCATTCTTGCGGTAGAAATGCAGTTGTTTTAATTTTTCAGTCACTTTGCTTTTTCTTATTTTTGCAAGTGTGCGTGCGTGTATGAGTTAGATTTTATTGCTTTATTTCAATTTCTGTAGAGTGTGTGCGTATGCATTTATTTCCGCCTACTCGTTAAGAGTTAAATGGCGCTCTGCTTTCATTTTCCGCCCACTCGTTTGAGTGGGACTTGTCTTTTTTACTGCTTTCATTTTCTTCCTACTCACTTGAGTAGGATAACTTTGGGTGTGTGTGTGTGTTTACTTTTCTGTAGAGTGCGTGTGTGTGATTTTACTTTCCTGTAGAGTGCGTGCGTGTATGAGTATAAATTTACCCCCGCCCACTCGCTCGAGCCGGGATTCGCATTTACTGCTTTCTTCAGTCCTACTCGTTTGAGTAGGACTTACAATTTACTGCTTTCTTACTGCTTTCTTTACAGTTTTCTTTAATGCTTTCTAGTGTAAGTGTCCCCCATTCCGATGAGTGGCTAACCGCCCTTAGCCCTCAATATCGAAGAGCATTGGGACAGATAAAGCAGCTTTAAATAATTAAAGGTCCTGTTTTCTATTTAATTAAATTTCTTAAGGTTTACCCCGGGTTAACGACGCGTAGGACCGCATATCGATGTGTGGGCCCTATTTCCGTTATCCATACGCAACGCCGAGAGGCCGCACGTATGGACCGATCGCCCTTGGGTAAAGAGAGATCCGCGCTAACCCTCGAGAGAGGAGGCGCGCGACTCTACCGGATTGGGTTCCCCACCCAATAGCGGGGTTCTTAGCGTAATGCGGGCGTTAAGAGGAATCCTTCGTCGGTCTAACGATCGGTCGAATAGTCTTAGCGTTCAGGTGAGCGATATCCCTAGACCAAGGTGAGCTCATATCTAAGGAACCTCCACGGCCGAGTCTCCGCCTTAATTAAATTGAAAATTAGGATCTCTTTTTATTAAAAGTTTACTTTAGTTCAATTCTCTTTTGATATCGTTGCGCCGAGTTGGTCATCGGCCTTCTGCACTTTATTTTTTTTTGCTTTCTTTTTATGCTTATTATTATTATGCTTTTTATATAATTTTTTTTGTCATTTTCCTTTTTCATATAAAACCAACAAATATTATCGTAGAATAATAGGTATTTCAGAGAAAGAGTAGATCTAGCTAAGCCGGCCCTGAGAACAATACGACCCCGATATTCCACACCGGAATATCCTGTACTACACGCGATAGGTGCACTTGCCTCCCTCTCGTTAAAACTCGGTTTCTAAAATAACAAAACGCTCTTCTTTTTATAAATAAAAACCTCCACTTTCACACCTAAATAAGAGCCGGCGTTTTAACCATCAAGTTTTTGGCGCCGTTGCCGGGGAGAAATTTCGACTTACTATTTTGAATTCCTGAATCCTATTAATTTTACCCTTTATTTCTACTAATATATATATATATATATATATAAAAAGATATATATATATATATTTTGATCAAACAAAAAATTTTATATAATAATAATAATAATAGCATTATTAATATTAATAATAAATACTTAAACAAAAAAATCAAAAAAATAAAAATATAAAAACTTTAAAACAAAAAAAAAATCAGAAAAATTTTAAAACTTAAAAAATCAAAACCTTAAAAAACTTAAAAACTTAAAAACTTATAAAAATTAAAAATTTAAAAACTTAAAAAAAAAAAATGATGATGATTTTTTTTTTCTTTTCATCAAAAAATTAAAAAATTCAAAAACTATATTTTTCTTCTTTATTTTATTTTGTCTTTACCTTATTTTCTTTTTTCATTTTATTTTTCAAAAAAAAAAACTTAAACTAAAAAAAATTTCAAAAATCAAAAACATAAACTTAAAAAAATAAAAATCTAAAAATTCAAAAAAAAAAAAAACTAAGAAAATTTTTTATAAAACAAAAAAAATTTAAATTAAGTATTTATTTTGTCGTTTCGGCGCGCTTCACATTTGTGAGCGCTAGGGGATCGCATATCGGTCGCGCTCCTAGCTAAGACGTTAGCTTACGAGTCACACTCACTTGCACCCCCTATCACCCGCACCATTTTCGCCGAATTTTTCTTTTTCGTTTTTTATATTATATTTTTGCTATTTCCCTTTAACTTTTGCAGGGTTATCTTAACGGGCTTCCCCGAACGCGCTTTAGGGAAGATTTCTAAACCCCTATTTTTAATTTTAAATTTTGTACATACTACTTAGATTTTTATATATATCCTGTTCCTCATACTTAGTGCAACATTGGGGACAATGTTGGACTTAAGTATGGGGGTGTTTCCTATTTTCTGTCTTTTTATTTCAAGAACTTAATAAAAATTCCAAAAAATTTGCAAAAATTAAAAATTTCAAAAAAATATATTTTCATGCTTTAAATATTAATAATAAAATTTCAAAAAAAAAAATGAAACATCGCTCCGCGACGTTCGACTCATCGAACCAACCACAAATAAGAGTCTGTTCGCGGGCGATCCTTTTTACTTTGTAAATATTCTGTAAATATTCGCGTCTCTTTCCTCTTTTCTTTCTTATCTTGTAAAAATTTCTCTCCTCTTGTAAATATTTCCGAAAATTAAAAAATCAAAAAAAAAAAAATTTATAACTCAAAAACTCAAAAAAATTTGCATAACCTTTAAAAATTTCCAAAAAAATGATAAAAACACCAAAATATCAAAAAAAAATTTAGAAAAACTCATAAAAATCAAAAAAATTATTTTGTAAACATATAATTCGAATCCCTTATTTCTTAACCTCTTTGCTCTCCAAAATAATTGTTTCGAGTTTATTTATAAGCGAATTTTAATTAATTCTTTATTTACTATTCGTTTTTTAATTGTAGCTCGATAGACTTAAATTTCTGGGGTTAAGAATTTAAAGAATTTTTTATGTCTTTTTCTTATTATAGGGAACTTGTTTTCTCATTTTCACTTCTTATTTTTTGAAATAAAGCACGTTTTTATGTTAGAAAATAACATTCATGGATTTTATATTATTTCTACTTATGCTTTTAGAAACGTAGGAACGTTCAAATTAAAAAGGTTGCTCTCGAAATTTTTTATTAAACTCTAGTTTTCTTCTAAAAAATTCATCCCATCCACTTTTTTTTTCATGCCTTACTTGGTATGATTCCCCACTCACCCTTAAAAGATCTTATGTCAATGGGGATAAAATTTCGTCCCGTAAACATAGGCGCCCAATATTTTAAAAAGATTATATGTTACGGAGTAAGAGGATAAAATTCATTACTCCTATACATATACATTGGGTTCATTATTTTTTATGAAGAAAGAAAGAAAAAATTATAAGTTAGGAAAATAAGATTTCATTTTCCTAATTATTCAAAAAAATTATTATTGTGGAGGTTCGAGAAAAAAATTGCCTCGCCTCAAAATCCAAGCCTTCTTCATATCCGCCAAACCACTTAGCCTATTTTTCATGATTCTAGAATTAATCTAAAACTTTTTGAGAGCATAATTTTTAAATTGAATTATTTCCTATCAATTTCTTTTTAGCTAAAGTTTTTTTCGATAATTCCAATCCATTTTTGTTAAACTAACAAAAATAATTTTCGCTTTCTTTTTTTCCATTAGAAGTATTTTTTTTGAAACAGTTCCTCTATTTTAACATTTTCATAAGTTAAGATTTAATTCCGAGACCCGGAAATTTATTTCGATCTTTCGTACAATTAACTTAAGCGTTAGTTAAATTTAGGATTCTTTTTAATTCCTTATAGGTTCATCTCCAACTTTTGCTCTGGAATAGCAAAAGCTTAAGTATGGGGGTATTTGATGAGTTGTAAATATACCTATATTTTCGTATTTTATTTAAGTCATTTTGTTTATTTTTATATTTTTTTAGTTTATTTTCTTTAATAAATTGTTTCTTTTTTGTAATTTTTTATTTTTCTAACTTAGTTTTTTTTGTTTCCTGAATTTTTCCAGAAAAATAATTTTCGCCTTGTCACGCCCGTGTCACCCCCCGACACGGGCATGTCAGGCTCTCAAACGCAACCAGCAGTCAAAACGAACAATTTCAATGTTCCGAGCCCGACACGCCCCCGTCACGCCCGTGTCCAAGCCTCGTCACGCCCGTGTCGAGGTCGGCACGCAACTCTCCGTCAACCGTCACCGCTGCCGACATCGATGCCAGCTGTCCGGGTCACGCACCACTGTCACGCCCGTGACAAGCTTGTCACGCCCGTGTCCGCCACGTGGGCTGCCTCGAAGTCAAGGCTCCCGTCAACTCAAACAGCTCCAGCTCCCTGTCACGCCCCCCTGTCACGCCCGTGACCTTGGGCGTGACCGCCACGTTTTCAGCCGAAGTCAAGCCTCCAGTCAAATCACCAATCAAGCTCATAAATAGTACTGTCACGCCCCCCTGTCACGCCCGTGACCTAGGGCGTGACCGACCCGAATTTTTGCCTATATAAAGGCAGCTGCTGTATACAATTCTTGTCTCCTTTTTTGACCATTTCACTTAGGGAGGTGCTGCCCAAATGAATCCAAATGCTTATGTAAGAGAATTTTCTCCCCCCTCCTTAGTTTGTTTTAGCTTTCTAGCTTTAGCTTTCATGTAATAGCTTTTTCATAAATGAAATTTTAGTTTTTCTCTCCTTACATAGTATGAATGTTCATTTGGAAGCGCCTTTCTTAAGTGATTTTTCGTCCCTTTTTCGTGCTTTTTATGTTTTCATCCTTTTATAGCTTTTATAACTCGTTTAGTTTAGGATTTTATCGCACTTTCTAGCCGTTGTAATGTCCATTTTATTTTCGTTTTCTGCACCCGTTTAGCTTAGTTTATTTTTATTTTCACTTTTTATGCATTTCTACCGCATTCTAGCGGTAGAAATGCTGTTGTTCTAATTTTCCGAGCACTTAGCTTTTCGTTTTAATTTTCAAAACTTTTTGTCCGGTTAATTTTTATTTTCACTTTTTATGCATTTCTACCGCATTCTTGCGGTAGAAATGCAGTTGTTTTAATTTTTCAGTCACTTTGCTTTTTCTTATTTTGCAAGTGTGCGTGCGTGTATGAGTTAGATTTTATTGCTTTATTTCAATTTCTGTAGAGTGTGTGCGTATGCATTTATTTCCGCCTACTCGTTAAGAGTTAAATGGCGCTCTGCTTTCATTTTTGCCCACTCGTTTGAGTGGGACTTGTCTTTTTTACTGCTTTCATTTTCTTCCTACTCACTTGAGTAGGATAAATTTGGTGTTGGTGTGTGTTTACTTTTCTGTAGAGTGCGTGTGTGTGATTTTACTTTCCTGTAGAGTGCGTGCGTGTATGAGTATAAATTTACCCCCCGCCCACTCGCTCGAGCCGGGATTCGCATTTACTGCTTTCTTCAGTCCTACTCGTTTGAGTAGGACTTGCAATTTACTGCTTTCTTACTGCTTTCTTTACAGTTTTCTTTAATGCTTTCTAGTGTAAGTGTCCCCATTCCGATGAGTGGCTAACCGCCTTAGCCCTCAATATCGAAGAGCATTGGGAACAGATAAAGCAGCTTTAAATAATTAAAGGTCCTGTTTTCTATTTAATTAAATTTCTTAAGGTTTACCCCGGGTTAACGACGCGTAGGACCGCATATCGATGTGCGGGCCCTATTTCCGTTATCCATATGCAAACGCCGAGAGGCCGCACGTATGGACCGATCGCCCTTGGGTAAAGAGAGATCCGCGCTAACCCTCGAGAGAGGAGGCGCGCGACTCTACCGGATTGGGTTCCCCACCCAATAGCGGGGTTCTTAGCGTAATGCGGGCGTTAAGAGGAATCCTTCGTCGGTCTAACGATCGGTCGAATAGTCTTAGCATTCAGGTGAGCGATATCCCTAGACCAAGGTGAGCTCATATCTAAGGAACCTCCACGGCCGAGTCTCCGCCTTAATTAAATTGAAAATTAGGATCTCTTTTTATTAAAAGTTTACTTTAGTTCAATTCTCTTTTGATATCATTACGCCGAGTTGGTCATCGGCCTTCTGCACTTTATTTTTTTTGCTTTCGTTTTATGCTTATTATTATTATGCTTTTTATATAATTTTTTTTTTCATTTTCCTTTTTCATATAAAACCAACAAATATTATCGGTAGAATAATAGGTATTTCAGGGAAAGAGTAGATCTAGCTAAGCCGGCCCCGAGAACAATACGACCCCGATATTCCACACCGGAATATCCTGTACTACACGCGATAGGTGCACTTGCCTCCCTCTCGTTAAAACTCGGTTTCTAAAATAACAAAACGCTCTTCTTTTTATAAATAAAAAACCTCCACTTTCACACCTAAATAAGAGCCGGCGTTTTAACCATCAGAGGCCAAAGTTTCTAAGTCTTCTCGCTCTGGGGTTAGGTCTCGTCACTCCCCTGCCAGGCTCCCACCTAGCTGGCACGGCCGAGTCTCGATGGACATCGCTACGACCCTGGAGTTGAGACTAGGAGTTGGCCCGAGAAAAACACCAGGGTGCGAGTTCGCCAGTCAAGACGGCGAGCTCGGAATATCCTACCCCCCCCCCCCTCTCTCTCCAGCTCGCTACTAAGGAAGCCCTGGTCCCGTCCCAGACCCCGGGGAAGGAAAGCGGCTCTCTCCAGCGAGCCTAGCCTCGCTCCAGTTAACTCGGCGAAAGATGCGCCCTGATGTTTCACTTGTCTGAATTGTCGAAAAACTGAGGCGAGAAATGGCAGGGGAAGGTGAGGCGCCCGAGTAGGATATGGCGCGAGCACGTGTCCTAGGGATTCGCCGCGAGTACTGCGGGGGGCTGGTCCTAACTCAAGACATTCTACGGGCGAGGTCGCTCTACCAAGCGCGCGGGTATAACATCGCAAGTAAGCTTAAAAAGAAGATAGTAAAATTGTGAAAAATGTCTTTGATTCATCATTACAAGTGTACAAGGCCCGCCTCGGCAGGATACAAAAAAAGAGAGAAGAAAACAAAAGTTAGCTCTCACCCTCCCCCCTCGAGTGGCGGTCCTCCTCGCCACCAAGCCGAGCGTCCTTCTCCCCCACCCCCGCAAAGAGCGAGTCGAAGCTATCTTCCTTCTCGCTGAGCGGGCTGGGCGGGAACAGGGTTGGCAGGAGCTCCCGGACGGTGACCTCCTCGCAGCCTTCCGCCAAAATCCCCGTCCCCCTCATGGCTTGTAGGAGACACTCGGCAGCCTCGACGGAGTTGACTCGCAGCCGCTCCGCGACATCAGACTCGCCAAACACCCGGGGCCTTTTGAAGGGGAAGGCCGGCTCGCTGGCGTCCGGGGGGAGGAGAGCGTCGGCTTGGCGGGGACCTCTCCCAGGAGCCCCTTGTTCTTCTCTTTCAATTCCTCCATCTCCACCCCCAGCCGGGCGGCGACAGCCTCCTGCTCGCGGGAGTATATCTTTTGCTCGGCAAGCTGGGCTTCCCGCTCAGCGAGCTGAGCCTGCAACTGAGCCACCTCGCCTCGCATCGCGTCAGCGGCTTCGGCGTCCTGTAGGGTTAGAAATTCAGAACACGCGCAGGAATAATCCTAAGCAAGGTAAGCAGAGGCACCCAGTGATTACCAAGCCACCGGCGGACTTCGCGAGTAGAGCATCGGCGAGGCCGAACCGCCTCTCCGGGTCAGCCGCGCTCTCCTTCGCCAGGTCGCGCTCCTGCTCGGCAGTCAGCAGGGCATTGCTGAGCTGGAAGCCGCGGCGGACCATCATGTGATGGAGCTCGAAGGCCCGCAGGTGGGCCTGCAACCCCTCGTAGCCGAGCTGGCTGGGGGTAAGTTTCTTGTACGATTCGGCGCTGTCGCGGCTGTAGAGGCCGAAGCCGAAGGCGAAGGCGTGGGCGGTAGGCGGCCGGCGGGCTCCCCAGGAGGGGGCGCGAGTAGAAACGGAAACTCGGTGCGCCCCCTCGTCCCACTTCAAGATGGGCTCGCCAGCCGCATCTTTGCTCTTGCACCCCTTGCCGAAGTTGGGGTGATCCTTCGGCAGACTGGGCTCGCGGAGGGTGTCCTCCCCGGTGGAATCGGAGGACGGCCCGCTCTTCTTCTTCCCCTTTCGGGGGGAGGAGGCTTCTTTCAGCGGACTCAAGGGCGGCTCGTCAGACAGAGCCTCCGGCGAGCTCATGAACCTGGTAGGCGACGGAGGAAGGTGCAGCCGTCCGCGCGAGACCACCTTCGCCCTCTTCTTCTTGGGGAGTGAAGGCTCGTGGCGCGAGCTTGACCCCCCGGACTCCAAACGCTTCCTGCCGGGGAGTTGGTCTCGAGCTTGCTCCTCGCGACAAGCCAGTGCCGCCGCCCGGGCCAGCTCCAGAGGATCTGAGAATATCCCCGAGTCGGCGAACGGCGGATGCTCCGGCAGAACCCGTTCCCCTGCAGAGAAAGACTTAGTCAAAAAAAAGAGAGAGGGAAAAATGATATGAGACCCACCTTGATAAAGTTCGCGAGAGGGCTGAGCGAGATGTACCTTCGCCGGGGAGAACGGGCTGAAGCGAATCAAGGCCGCGGCGGAGGAAGGCGACCTCGAAGTCCTTGTGGAGAAAAAACTAGTGGAGGTCGGCGTCGCTACCAGACAGGGAAGGAGGACAATATATGTCCTCGCTCTTCTGTAGGGGGCGAAAGGGGATGTTGCCGAGCTCGCCCTTAATGAAGATGAGCCGGGTCATCCAATTGTGATTCTTGTTCGCTAGCTCGCGAACCTTGATGAATGACCCACCGAAGTAGGCGACCCCGTCGGGGGTAGCCTTGTAAGAGAACAACTTGCGGAACACCGCGAGGTTGAACTCAATTCGCTCCCGGCGGAGGAAGCAGGCGAACGCCACCATCATAGCAATGGCGTTGGAATTCAGCTGCGCGGGCACCGCGCCGTAGTACTTCAGGATCTGGCTGATTTCTGGCCAGAGGGGGAAGCGCAGTCCCACCTCGAAGTGCGAGATGGGGAAGGCGAGCTCACCCTCCGGGAAGGAATTGATGGCTTCATGCTCGGCGGGCCTGCGAGCCTGGAAGCCGGGGGGGACGAACGCCGCCGTGAACTCGACGAGCTCCTCCTCTGTAATGTGCCCCTCGAAAAAGCAATGATCAACGAAGTGCTGGGCGCACTTAGACCGACCGTCCGCGTCAGGGTTGGTCTTGACCATGGTCGCAGAGGAAAGGAAAATCGCGAGCTCGGAAGACAGAGACGAAGCAAGGATTCGAAAGCAATAAAAGCGTGCCTCGGGGGTAGGTGAGAAGATCTATTTATAGAAGAAGGTAAAGAAGGGCGAGAGGGAGGGCGAGTCGGCCGATCGGTCCGGTCTCGCCACGCCACCTCGCCACCCTCTCCTCGCAAGTCCTGCGAGCCGGCCAGACCCCCGAAGGGGGAATTCGAAAAGACTCACCAAAATATTGAAAAAGCGTCTACATATACAAAGTGGTTGAAAAGTTGTTCCAAGTTATTACAAGCAGATCATTCAGAGCAAATAAAAGAAAAAATATAAATAAGGGCGCGAGGACCATGCGAGGGCGAGGGCGAGTACCGGCCGGCTGACAGAGGAGCCGTTTCATTCTCCCCGGTCTCGCCGGCCCGCCGTCGCAGGCCGCCGCGCATGAAGTTCGCGAAGTCGCCCCATGTTCCTATTTATCACCCGCAGGTTCTCGTCAATTTCATCCATCAGCACTAGGGAAGACGCCTCCTCGAAGCCAGGCTGACTCCAGCACCGTCCGCGAGACGCGAGCACTCCCACTGCAGCCTGTTGTTGTCCTTCCGCAGGTCGTGGAGCTCGCGCACCAGCTTCTTGAGAACCTTCCGCTCCCGTCTTGCGCGTTCAGGGCTGCCCACCTCGGAGTCCAGGAAGGCGTCCAGGGCGCTTGGAGAAGGGAGGGGCGAGTAAGGAGGTCGATCCACGGACTCGCCGTCCTCCGTTCGGCCGGGAAATTCTGGGTGAAGAACTGAAAGACGGTCAGAAAAACAAATATCCCCGGAACAGGAGAGCAATGTCGGAAACTTACCGCGCGAGCCTGGCTCCTCTGGGTTGGCGCGAGGAGAGAAGTGGCGTAGGTCCTTGCCACGCACCAGCAGTTCTTGAGGGGCAAGTTGGTAGCCGGGAACAGGGATAATCCCGGCACCCCTCCCCACGACTAGGGATCCAGGGGAAGGTTGCCGGGAAGGGAGGTGACTCGGCGACGCCAATTCTCGCGAGCCCGGCTCCTTGACCCCGGGATCCTGCCGTGGCGAGCTGGCAGGAATACTTTTGGCCCGAGGGGTGGATGCTTCGCCGCTGTTCTCCCGGTCGGAAGACAGTTCCACGAGATTTTTAGTGGAAGAACCAAGAACCGGCTGGTTGGAGGAACCGGCCCCGTTCCCCAAGGCGGCAGTGAAGTTGACCAGAATGGGTACGGCCACCGGAGGAAAGGGCTTCGCCCGCTTGGCCGAGCCAAAATCTGCAAAACGGCGAGCAGGGGCCTCAAGGTTGGTTAGCCCCACGGCCTGGGCAGCAATCTCCTCGCGGGAACGTGCGAGTCGTTCTAAGACTTCCTTGGGGAGCGGCATCTTGACAGAATTTGGGGAAGGGCAAAGGTCAGCCAGATGCGCAGGGGTACATATATATAGCTACCTGTGGGGCCTACCAGAAGATTCCTTTTTGCCCCTGCCGCACTCGCCGGATCCTATGGGGTTGGATGTTTCTTTCCGAGCTTGTCCCAACCTCGCAAAGAGCGGGGATTATGTACAACCCCGGATCCCGCGAGTGGTCGACAGGAGTTGAATCGGCCGGCTCAGACCAACTTGGACCCAGCATGCCGAGCCCGAGCTCGGCAATAGTCGAGCCGAGCTCGACGATGGCCGAACGAAGCCCGGCATGCCGAGACCGAGCTCGGGTGCGGGAACAGGGCTCGACGGTAGTCGAGCCAAGCTCGACGATCCCCGTGCCGAGTCCAAGCTCGGCGATCGCCGTACCGAGTCCGAGCTCGGCGGTAGTCAAGCCGAGCTCGGCGATAGTCGAGCACAGTCCGCCGAGTACGTGCCCGCCTAGGCCCAGGGCGAGGTGAGTCGGGCCCCCTGCCGAGCGAGTGCCCCCTCAGGTCCGGCTCGCATCTCGGCCATGGCATGCTTTTACTATGATTCCCCTTTTGGTCTGCCTGCAGTCATCGAAAACAGTGAAGGTTGTATATTGGCAGGCCATCTTTTCCTATAAATAGAACCCAAGGGGTACCTCAGAAGGCATGCTTACTAATTCTCCGGCCTACTAGCGCTTTCTGAGGTACCTTAGCCCGGCATTTGGCTAAGGAGGGGAAGCGCTCTAAGATCTTCCGGGTGTGTGGTGGGACCTCCACGCCGGGCCCTTGGTCTAGTCCTTGTTCCTTCCCTTTTCTTTGTCATTTTCTTGCAGGAGTGAAGTAGGTGCGCGGCCACCCCTTCCCCAAGGGTCGAACTCCACAAGAGACCGGTTTTCCGGTTTCAACAGCTCTCATGGTCATACCTATTAAATGGTAGTGCCACTTTCCTGAAAGGAATTGGAGTCTTGGAGGCTAGCGGCTGCATTGGAGCTTTGCCCTTCCTTTTGGAATAGGCTGCTCTAGTTCTCCCTTTGAATCCTAACCCCTTCTTACCCTTTTGGGAGGAGAAGGAATCAATCAAAGGCAATACTGAACATGGTTTTGAGAACATAACCACTAGCTCCTTCTCCTTTTGGATTTTACCTTCAAGATTCCTAATGTGGTTATTTTTGAAGGTGATTGTGTCCATCTGAATAACAGTGATGTTTTTCAGCTTGCTGACTTTATTTATCTTAAGGTTCAGTATGTTTGATAAGTTGAAACAGCCAACTTCAGAGAGGCAATCTCCTCAGCCTATTTTTTTGGCTAGGAGCCAACTTCTCTTCAGTGCTTGTAGGAGTTCACCATAATCATAAAACAATTGATTGATATCTCCTTCAGATTCAGAACCATCTTCATCTCTTGATGCATATGCTTCTGACTCTTGACTAGTTACATAATCTGACACAGAAAGTGTAGAATGTACCTTACTAGGGCAAGGCTTCTCCTGGTTGGGTCCCTCCTTAGTTAATCCATCAGACCAAGGCATTGGCTGTCTTCTACGCCTTCTTCAGACCGGGCAGCATCATCAGCTTCTCTAGTAATAACTGTCAGCATCTCTAAGAAGTCTGCCTCTAAAGATTCTTCTTTAGCAGAAAACAGCCTAATGTAGGCTTCACCTTCATCTACCTCTTCTGACTCTGATGATGAGGAGTCAGTCCAGCTCTTTTGCTTCTTGGCAATAAAGGACTTATCCTTCTTTCCCTTCTGCTGATGTTCCTTCTTTCCACCAGTATCCTTTCTTTTGACAGGGCAGTCGGCTATGACATGCCCTGGCTTACTACAACAATAACACACCACTTTAGAAGAAGTATGTTTACTTGATTTAGAGCCATACATGTCCTCTTTAGAAGTTTTCTTCTTTCCCTTGTAGTAATCTTCCTTGGGATAAGAAGAAGAGGATGACCTGCTTCTCCAGTGCTTCTTCTTCATAATCTTCTAAAATTGCCTAGAGAAGGTAGCAAAGGCTTCATCAGAAATGTAGCATTCTGTTGTGCTGATTTCTGAGCTTTCTTAGTCAGATTCAGCATCTCTCCTTGGTGGAGAAGGAGTCTTTCTCCTACTCTTCATTGTGGCTTTAGATTTGAAGGACACTGACTTGTCTTTGATTATATACTTGATAATTTTCTCCTCCTCCTTTTCTGGCAGTCAGCTGCATTTCATATGACAGCAGCTTTCCAAACAGGGTTAGTGGTGGAGTGTCTGCAAGTTTGGCCACTTCTCTGATGGCACAGATTTTTGTGTCCCAGTCTTTAGTTAAAGACCTGAGGAACTTGTCATTCACTACGTAAGTGCTAAAGACTCTGCCATATGTCATCAGCTCATTAACAATTCTGAAAAACTTCTCATTGCACTCAGTTATGCCATCTGACTTATTCTGCCTGAAGCTTTCATACTCATGATTGAGCATGGACTTCCTATTTTCCCTCACTTCTTATGTCCCCTCCATGTAGACAACTAGTATGTTTCAAATATCCATAGATGTCTTGCAGTGGACTAGGTTTTGGAAGTTTGAGTCATCTATGGCACTAACAATAATGTTTTGTTCCCTCTTATCCAATGTAGCTAAGATGATTTCATCTTTAGACGTCTCAGAATACTTCTTTGGAGTCTGTAGATTTTCATCAAGGAAAGATGTCTTTATTGGGATGAAGGGTCATTCTTGTACTGTGATATATATCCTAGGATCTGATGCTTCCATGAAAAGTTTTACCCTTTCTATCAAGATGTCAAAAGTCTCCTTCATATAGAGAGGAAGTTTCATGGATCCAAGTTCTTCGTGATTTTCACCTAAACCCATTTTGTTCTTCTGATAGCTGCCCTGGAGATCAACTTATATCGTTAAGTCTATTCTTGAGAAACCTCCATCTGATACCACTTGAAAGTCTTGATTTCAAGAGCAACTAAACACCCAGAGAGGGGGTGAATAAGTCCAATTTAAAAATTCTTGGCAGCTTATAAATTATCTAAACATAACAATCACAGCACACACAACAATCACATTACACACAGAACAGTACAAAGTGATTTATAGTGGTTCCCTAATTGATGGGTACATCCACTTTCCCCCTTCTCCTATCCAGCAATAAGCTATATTTGGCCAAACTTCCTTCCACTTTCTCAGATCCTCAGATCTTATAGCTCAGAGCCCAACTGGCTCCTACAACTCAAGCTCAAGCCCTACCACTCAGATAACCAAGATCCTACAACTCAAGTTCTTTCCAAGAACTCTACCTCTCCCCACACCTTCATCTCAGGCAATCCTGCCCTACCTCAGCCTTTATAACCAAGCTTATAACTCAGGCAATCCCTGCCCTACCTCAGCCTTTATAACAGTAGGCTTACACCTCAGGCATTTTCCTTACCACTAAGATTCATAATGAATCTTACACAAAATTAATCAATAAAACCGAATTACAGACAACAGAGGAAAGAATCTGTGTCTGTCTACCTGGACTGAGCAGATTATAGCCCTAACTTTGTCTTCCCAGCAACAAGATGATACAACAATCTTGAATTTATAGCCTGACTTGTTCTGGAATAGACTAGCAGGTCAATCTGCTTCTCCTTCAGTAAAGTCTCCCGATCTAGACTAAGAAATTATCAACCCTTCCTTCTTCTTCTTTGATCCAGTGAATTGATCTTCAGATTCTTGCTCGGCTTGGATCAAAAAGATAACTTCATCAAGGGTACGTCTAGGCTGATTCGTCTTCCTCAGAGAATTACTCTGAACTTGCTTTAGCAGATGATGATCGCAATAGCTTACTTAGAGGCCCTTCTGATTTGAATTTGAAGTTCTTGGCTTCTGCAACAATGACGGATGAAGACGACAACTCCACTTCTCTTTTTCTCATAGAACTAATTAAAAAAACATTTTTTAGATCTTGATCACTTATTTTATTTATAATCCTGTCAAAATAACGAGATGTTCGACACGTGTATAAGTTTTAACGGTGGTTAAAACCTCAGCTTTATTAACTTGAGATCCAATGTAGACTGACGACGACGTTAATGTTGTTTTGCAACGAATCTTAACTTTGTTGACTTGTTTAATTTGCTGAGTCAGCATCATCCTAAACTTAGCCAAAATCATCTAACTTTTCTAAATTCCTATTTTCGACAAACTTCAAGCTCAGCTCGACGAAATTTGAGCTCAACTCTACGAAATAGTGAAGCTGAGAATGACGAATTCTCTCAGAACAATTCTTTCTTTAGGTGAAGGCTGAGGTCGACGAACTTCGAGCTCAATTCGACGAAACAGTGAAGCTGAGATCGACGTATTCCCTCAGCCTAGTTCCTTTATCAGGTGAAGGCTGAGTTCGACGAAATCTCTGAACTCCGTTCGACGAAATTTGAACTCTGGTCGACGATTCTGATAGCTGAGTCCTTCTAAAAGGTAAAAGCTTAGATCGACAAATTCTCTGAACTTCGGTCGACGAAAGCTCAGCTCAGCTTAACGAATGGTAGACTCAGCGATTCTGGACTTAGAATTATTTTTGATCTGCTAAGCATTGAGAGCGTTGAGTGTATATCCCTCACTCAACTCTTTTTCCCTTAAAATATATTCTTCAGCTTTCTGCCTGATGGCATTGAGAGCGTTCAGTGAGCTTGCCTCACTCAATGATTCTGGACTTAGCTTAATTTCTGGATTCTTCACAGTAAGGATAGACTCAGAGCCATTTCACTTGGCGTTGAGTGAGTGAGCTTCACTCAACGCTACTTCACTTAGTTGAACTTTCTATAGCCTTAAGCTTTGGTGTTGATAGGATTAGCATGGCGTTGAGTGATGAAGCTTCACTCAATGCTTCTGGACTTAGTCAAAATTCTGGCTTCCATTGCTTATTCTTTGACAGGATAACCTTGTCTCAATAGTTCTTGTCATATGGCGTTGAGTGAGTTGAGCTCACTCAATGCTTTTGGACTTAGCCAGATTTCTGCATTTGCAATTCTGTCATTTTGTTTGTCTGCCTTCTCTCAGCGCTATTAGCTGAATGGCTTTGAGTGAGCTTGCTTCATTAAATGCTTTTGGACTTAGGCATTTTTCTGACTTTCCAGCCTATCACCTTGAGTCCACCTGTCAATATCTCTTGAACAAGTTGTCCAATCATTTATGACAAAGACTAACTTGTATGCATGAACTTAAACATACATCAAATACAACTATGTCTATCTCATTTACATGTTTGAGATAATCAAATCAGGGCCATTGGGATCAATGGACCAAACAATGTAAATACCCAAAAGATCACCAACCCTCTCTGTATGTCCAGTGAAAGGGGGTTTTAGTCATCTTTCCCAATAAACAAGACTCATATCTCTCAAATGATTCATAATCAAATGAGTCCAATAATCCATCTTTTGGAGCTTGGATATGAATTTCTCATTTATGCGGACCAAACAATAATGCCAAAGGAATATGCTATTAGAGTCATTTGTTCGTAGTCTTTTAGTATTCTCTACGTTATAGATCAGATGGTTTAAGTTCAAAACGTATAAACCATTAAACAATTGGGATACACCATAACAAACATCTTTATAAAAATTTAACAATAATTGTTCTTAATTTATAAATGAGAATGCTTTCATATCAAGACATGAAATAAATATAATGTATCTAGTTATGGAAGGAACATAATAACAATTATCTAGTTATATTGCAAGCCCTATGTGCAAAGAAAGACGGTAAACACCTACGTCAACAACAATAACTCTTGCTCTATTTCAAACATGCAATTCAACCTCTCCTTTATCCAACATACTTCTCCTTCCAAATTCCTGCATATTTATACAAATATGAGAACCATATTCGGTATCTAATACCCAATATGAAGGAGCAGAGAAGTTTATTTCTATAACAAATATACTTGAAGTGGAAGTCACACTTCCCTTCTTTTTCTACAGATCTTCAATATAAAAGGGAAAATTCCTCCTCTAGTGTCCATCCTGTCCACAGTGGTGGCATTTCCCTTCCTTATCCAAGCCCTTCTTCTTCAGTGCTCAAGAATTGGGATCAAGATATGACTTAGGTCCCACCTTAGAATTTTTAAACACTTGGCCTTGACCTTGCCTTTTTGCATAATCAGTATGGGGCTAGCAGGCTTGTCCTTCTTCATGTTGATCTCATTAGTTCTTAACATGCCTAGGAGCTTGGGCAGTGTCTTGTAAATTTCATTCATGTTGTAGTTCAATATAAATTGCTCATAACTATCTGACAATGATTGCATGATTAGATCAGTGGCCAACTCTTGGCCCAAGAAAAAGCACAGTCTTTTAAGGTTCTTTATATACCCAATCATCTTGAGTATGTGAGTCCCTACTGGGTCTCAAGCTCCCATCATGCGCTGAAATAATGCCCTAGAGATGGTAAACCTCTCTTGTCGAGCTTCCACTTGAATTATTTTCTTCAGGACCATCTCATAACAGCTCATGTTCTTATATTGCTTTTGAAGCTCAGAGTGCATGGTGGAAAGCATAAGGCATTCAACATCTAAGGCATCATCACCATACTTCTTGTAACCATCTTTATCTTTATGAGGTGCAGATGCGGTTGGCTCCTCAAGGGGGTCTTCATCCAAGACATAGAGCTTACGCTCTTGTCTAAGAACAATTCTCAAGTTCCTGAACAACTTTAGGAAATTTTTCCCATTCAGCTTGTACTTCTCAAGGATAGCTCTTAGAGATAGGGTGTAGTGCGATCCACTTTCCATGGAAATTCTATAGGGAATTTACGCAAAGTAAATTTTTAGTACTATATTACAAAATACAATTTATATTTTAATATGGAATTCAATTAAAAGAAATCTAACTATTTTAATCAAATTGATAACACTCAATATCAATTCAAAGAGTTTATGTGATCTTCTCTCTAGTGGGCAAGATCCGTATTTCACCAACTCCATAAGTCAGCTTTGGTTGATCACCCGTAGAGTGGTTATTTAGGTAGGCAACCTTTGCTAATTGCATCATCATGCAACTCTTATATGGTTGGTGAATACCTCTTTATCTGCATCCATCATATGGTGTATGCTAACCCTATGCCTCTAGGCACTCAACCTTAGAGATCACCTAGTTAAGTTGGACCCGATGTCGACAATGAGATATCACAATGATCCTTACTAAGATAGATTAATGCACCTTTCTTTGGCAAGCCCACACATCATCGATCAAGGCAGGAAGAGTGTCAACCATCAGAAGGCATCCGAACACTTAATATTCGGTTAAGGGATTTTAGATGATTGATTAACATTTTATCATGATTAACACTTAATCATTGTGCACATAGATAAAATTATAACATTCAAAATCCAAATACATCCCAAATGTGAACAAAATAAAATCATCAACACTTGATGTAAAAGGGCTAAACCAGAATATTTAGAACATTTCTAAATCTTCAGTTTTACATGTTTTGGGGCAAAAACAATCTTCTTTATAATACTAGACAAGCCCATCTTTCTTTTTCAGATTTCAAATCTAAGACAATATTTTGTTTCACAAACCACCAAGATGGACAGTTACTGCTAAGGGAAAAGCATTTTAGAAACATAGAAATTGCAGCAAATAACAAGCGTTGCTAAAAAAACCAACATTTGATGTCCTGAGAATAAATCTGGATACTTAAAATATTTCTAAGTTTCCTGATTTACACGCATGGATTTAACATCCCTTTTATACTACTGTTGGGTTTTGTAAAAGGGGGTGAAATAACACATCACAATATGCGCATCGAAATAGATCTAGAAAACCCAAACTAGAAAAGGGATCTTACAAAATCAATGAATTAAGAAATAAACAAATGACTAAGATTTTTGAGACAACCTGTACGGGGACGATTCATAAATCAACCAAGGTGCTCTTGCCAAAAAACTCAAGAAATCTTCAGGATCTGATCTTGAATCCTATTCTAGAGGTTTGTTATCCATCGAGTCTGAAAATGCGGAGAGATGTCCACACCTAACGGGAAATCCACACTAATGGGAGAAACACCTCGCCGTCGTCGTATGAGCCCGGGAAGGCAGGTAAAGGATCGAAGCATTCATCTACAGAACTGCTAGGTTCAATTTCGGGAGAGGACCGCCAATACTAGGGCTCGATTCGCAAAGTAGGTTGTAGTCGGGGTTTCGTCACACAGAACACTTTCGCGGCTAGGGCTCGGGTAAAAATAAAGGGTGAACCATAAAGTGTGCCCTAACCCTAAAATTATATCTATATATAATATTCAGTGAACCGGGATTTGTCAAAACAGTAATTACACCTTAAAGGCCGAACTGAGTTTAAGATTCAAATCTGGTAAAAAGTCATGTGCAGGTTAATTTTTACTTAGTCACAAAACCAAGTCAGCAAGCTGTCAAAAGACATGAAAATTGACTTCATGAAAATTGACTGTATCAGCTTGATCAACTTCATGAAAATGGACTGCATCGGCTTGATCTACTTTATGAAAATTCGACTACATTGGCTTGATCGACTTAATGAAAATCACCTGCTTCGAGTCAACACTAGACTTAGTCATTTTTAGCCAACCCTTTTGTTGACAAACTGTTAAATAGTTTCAAATCAACAATATTTCCCTTTGTACCCATAACCTTTATGTTAGGAATATTGTCCCCAAGATTACTGATTTGAAGAAGGCCTTAAGATGATAATGAACATCTTGTATTTGATGGTTGTTCTAGTTTTGATGTGACAGGTTTAACTTAAGAGCATGACTAATTTATGGTTAGACACTTGGTCACCCAAACAAGATTTTGCACTTGTAATCCCTCTGAAGAAAAATTCATGTTGACCTATGTACTAATTATATATTTTGCATCTCGCTATCATTGGGAAAAGTCACTAAGGACAGAAGAAATCAAATACAGGATCAAAGATTTGTCTAAGTAAATAATAAGGTGCATAAGATAGAAGGCTAAGGAAAAAATTCGACTACATCAAGTTCATGGCTAGAAAAAATTCGACTGCATCGCATTCAAGGCTAAGGAAAAATTTGACTGCATCGAGTTACAGGCTAAGGAAAAAATTTGAATGCTTCGAGTACATAGATAAAGAAAAATTTCACTGCATCGAGTTCACAACTAAGAAAAAGTTTGACTACACCAAAGATAAAATAGTCCAACTACCTCAAAGGGAAAGAGTTTGATTGCGTCGACTGCATGATGTTAGAATGTTGCTGCAGGCTAATTTTGCCAAGTATCAGGAGTTTCCTTATATAACTTTTATATGTTCTAAGTTGACCACAGATAATTTATATAGCTCATTTAACTGTATTAATGGGATCATGTCATGGTTAATTAGATTTATTTTTCTCCACCTTGACACGAGGCACAACGACCAGGTCCTTAATTGAAGGAGCAGATTAGTGCAAAGATTTCAAATAAAAATTTATTCATGGGATTTGTTGCAGGAAGTCAGGTATTGACATCAAGGAGAATAATTCTCATTCATTAGATTATATTTCCAAGAAATCGAATCATTTCATGAATTAAATTTTGATAGCAATTTTTCATTCCAAATAGAGATTATTTTCTAAAGTGCCTACAGGTCATTTGAAGAGATCCTACCAGAATATTATCAAGATTGTAAATCTTCTTTATGCAAATTTAATATATCTGTTTGAGGTTTCCTAATCAAGTGTTTACCAAAGGAAGATTGTTCTAGCCATTAGAGAATTCAAGTTGAATTTTCATTCAATCTGGCGACCAAAACAAGTATAAAAGGAGGACTTGGAGTTTTGAGAAATAGTTAATGAAGTTTTTTCAAGCTCAAGCTCTAGAGAAATATTAACAATCCCTTAGAATTCATTGAAAGTTTTTCACTACTATTCTTCTAAGACCGGTGAAAGCATTGCTTAGTGGTCATCATTCAAAGAGTTCATATTCAACAATTGTAAGTCATTTTGATCAAGCTACCTATTCCGATAAGAAATTTCAATTGTTGTTCAAGATCAGGAAGAAGAAGCCCGCCATGTATGCTTCTATTTGAAGACTCAAGCTTTCAAGTGTTGAGTCAAAATCTCTGCAATCTCTTACTATGTAGGATCCTTGAAGGATCTGAGTGTAGGATTCCTTTATGAATCTGAGTTGTAGGATCTAGTTTTATATCTTAGGTTGTAGGGCCTGTGGAGGCTTGAGTTTTTAAGGCTTGTGATAAGCCTGAGTTGTCAGGCTTGGTAGGCCTGAGTTGTAGGATCTTGTTGTAGATATGTGGTGTAGTGTTTAGAGCCTGAGGTGTTGGACTATGTGGAGGTCTGAGGTAGGGAACCTTTATTCCTGAGTTTGTAAGATCTAAGTATCTGAGAAGGAAATTTTGGAGGAGTTTTCGCCTAAGCTAGCTCACTATTAGATAGGTGTAGGTGGTAAACAGATGTACTCATTCTTGGGGAACCACTATTAATCTAGGTGTGCTATACTGCATGTGTAATTTTTCTTTGATCTGTTCTCTCATTGTACTCTAAGTAAAATAATTCCAAAAATTCTAGAAAATTAGTAAATCATATATTCATCCCCCCTACCCTCTAGGTGAGTAGCAACCCTCATCATTCAACTTGTATCAAAGTGAGGTTGTTCAAAAAGGCTTAGCAATTGGACAAGATTCTTAAAAGGTTGAAAATATTTACAACACAATGGCCTCTGGAGAAAATTAAAAATAACTAAGCTCCATGAAACTTCCTATCTGTAAGAATGAAAATTTCGGAATCTAAAAGCAGAGGGTTAAACTCTACATGGAATCCTCTGATCCCAGAATTTATGTTACTGCTGAAAAAGGACCTTATGTCCCCATGAATATCTCATCAATAGATGCAAACCTGAAAGTTCCCGTGAAGCTTTCAGAAATGAATAAAGATGAGATCATCTTGGCCACTATGGATAAGAGAGCCAAGAACATAATTGTCATTGCAATTGATGATTCTACATTCCAGAACCTGATTCACTGCAATACTACTAAGAAGATGTGGGACACATTGATTGTCTACATAAATGGGACTGACGAGGTTAGGGATGATTGAAAATCCCTTCTTAATCAAGAGTATGAAGCTTTTAGGCAAGACAAGAAGGACAACATTACTGACTGCTATAAAATATTCTTCAAAATTGTGAATGGACTGAGCAATTGTGGGAGATCCTTCACTAATTATGAACTGAATGACAAGTTTCTTAGATCCCTATATAAGTAATGAGACATAAAGATCTGTGTCATCAGGGAGATGGAAAATATTCAACCCAAAAATCTATTTGGGATTTATTGTCCCATGAACTTCACCTGAACAATAGGATGAATGAAGAAGGGCACAACAAGGATAGATTCATGGCTTTGAAGGATGATAGCTCCAACAAAGGAAAGGAGAAAGACTTACCTACCCCAAGCAAAGTACAAGTTTAAGAAGACTCTGAACCAAGCACTTCTGGGGAAGATATGTCTGATGAAGAATTGGCCATGTTCATAAGGCAGTTCAAGAAGAAGATGAGAAGGAGGAAGCATTGGAATAATTACAAACCCTCCTCCTCTTCAAACTCTAGAAGGCTCAGTCAGACCTCTGACAAATTCAGAATGGACCCCAAGAGGGACAGGCATGCTTTTAAATATAACAATCAATTTAATACTGACATTATTTATTATTATTGTAACAAGTCTTAGCTTGTTATTGCTGACTGCCCATTCAAAAGGAAAGAAAGAAAAAGGCTTAGAGACGATAAGCACCAAAAGGGAAAGAAGGCTGAGAAAAGTCTCCTGGCAAAGAAATAAAGAACCTGGAGTGACAGTGACACCAGCTTCTTTGAATCTAAAGGGGAAGAAGCCTATATAGGGCTGACTGTACTGTCTATAGTTGTAGCATCAATTATCACTGAAATAGGCATCAGGACTCAGATGTCATCTTTTGATAGTGATGATGAAGAAGACGAAGAGAGCTTTGGACTGATGGCTCAGGATGACAAAGAAGATCAAGACGACTCTCTTCCTAATAATGTATAATATAAAACAATCATTTTGATTCAAATTATGAAATTGGTGTTGAGTCAGAGCCCACCTCATCTTTTGAAAATGGAGAGTATTATGAACTAGAGAATAATTTTGATAAAATTATGGAGAAGTATAGGGCTCTCATGGAAGCTTTGGGAAAAAGCAGGAATCTTGCAAAGAAGCAAGTTGAAGAACTTGAACTCCTTAGACCTTTGAAGGGTCAACTTGAGGAGAAGATGGATAAGATCCATTAAATGAACTTAAAAATCATTGAGCTCAATGGGATTATTGATGAGCGTATTGAGCTTCACATTCAAAAAGATAGAATCATTAGGAATCTTGATAGTGATATCCTCATGGAAAGGGAACTGGTGGCAAAAATACTCTTAGCCCTAGATTGTTCTCCCTATAATAGAAACCTTCTCTGCACCATACAAAAATGGTGTAGTTTTTAAGAAGAGGAATATGAGGAGAACCAAAGCCAAAGGAAAGTCACCCATGCATCCTATAAATTTCAAAAAGGTTCTCTTAGCCACAAATGACTATGACCTGGAAAGTGTCTATGGACACTAGAAAAATGGATGTTCCATTAGTTGAACTAAAGATGTGCACTATGGAAAAGTGCCATCAAGGAAACTCATGAAGAGGTAATGATGAAGGACAATTATCCCTTTATGTTTGGTGTCAACACCATGAACAAGGGTAAGGGGAATGGCCCTATAAAAAAAGATGCTAGAAAGGGTAAAGTTGGGGCTATTGATGTTAAGTCACCACCAGCACAACACCGCAAGCCAAGCAAAGACTAACATGTAATCTCTTATAGACATTCCTTAGATCTAAAGACGATTCATCTAACTCTTTCTGTGAGCTCCAAGAGAAGGCACAATAGGTTTGAGTGTTGGATTTATGGGAAGATTGGAAATTTTGCAATTGACCGTTAGTTCAACCCAAATGTCCCAAAAACACTCCCTGGCAGACTAGCACCTAGGCCTGGACAATTCCACAATGCTCCTCTACCAGGTTCAAATCCAATGTAAGATCTAAGTGCTAATAAGTATCTAGGATCCAACATGATTTGGGTACCTAAGAAAAGGTAATTTCTTTTGCAGGAATGTCCAAAGGCCTACCAAACTCCCATCTGGTACTTGGACAACGGATGTTTAAGGTACATGAATGGAATAAAAAGCCTTATGATAGACAACTCATCAGTTGAAGATGGAGCTAAAGTCATTCTTGGAGGTTCTAATAGAGGAAAGACTAAAGGTTGTGGTAAGATTTCAAATGGCATAATCATAATCTTAAGGGTAGCTTATGTTGAAGGATTGCAGCACAATCTGATAAGCATAAGCCAACTATGTGATTTTGGATATAATATTTCCTTCCATAGGGACGAGTGCTTAATTGAGAAGTCTGAAGAGACCATATTAAATAGAACTAGGAGTGGAAATATTTACTATTTGTATTTCATTTGTAAAGATTTTGGCTCTTCTATCTACCTTGTAGATGTGAATAGAGCATCTCTTTGTGTGCAATGGCACAAAAGACTACCTCATCTCAACAACAAGACTATCAATAAGCTGCTTTAAGAAAATTTAGTTATAGATGACCCTAAATGGAGATGTGTCCAAGAAATCCCTGGTTTTGCATGCCAAAGGGACAAGCAAACAAAGGGCTCGTTCAAACGCATTAAGGTTAAGAACATCACTATGTGTTTATACCTATTTCACATGGACTTGTTGTTCGAGCCTACGGTTCACATCTCTTTAGTTTGATAGTATCAAATCCTCGGTTGTATTGGATCAAATTTTTGTTTGGTATAGCGTGCAAGTTTACAGGTTAAGGAGAATCAAAGAACACAACTCTGTGACCTACCGCCGCGCGCTAGCGCTGCCGCAGAGAGCTAGTCTTGAATTAAATTGAATGGGCACTCAGGAACCTACCTTGTTGCGCTAGCGATACCAGCCACACTAGCTTAAGTATTTAATTCGTCCACGCGTTCGGTGACCTACCGCATAGCGCTAGCCTTTACTGCGCTGTGCTAGATTCCTCAACAAGCATCGAGATGGATTCGTCGAGAAGATTAGTCTACTGCCAGACGATAGTTGGGTACCGTGACGCATTAGCAAGATAAAGCGGAAAAAATTTCATTCGAATATTTTTCCAAATTTGCGGGCCAACTGTCACATCAACACGCATCAACCTACTGTCGGGCCTTAGCTCTACCGCCGTTTGTAGCTTATTTTTCCACGACGTATAAAAGTGCGCCTTGTTTCCTAGAAACACAACGGAGAGACATTTTTCAATTCTAGGGTTTGTGTGCCACCTCTGACAAACGTTCCACCATTTCTGTCGAAGGAAGAGAAAGCTGTTGGGTATTGCATCCACAATAGACCTTATTTGAAGAAGAGCATGAACAAGCTAAGTTGAATTGACAATGTATTTGACAATTCTATCAAGTTGTGCTTGCAGCTATTCCATGCTAAGTACACAACAATGACAGAGTGCAGTGGGTCAATATACACGGGTCTGCGCAACGTAATCCCTCGTTGTGTAGATTAGTGTGTTGATCCACGTGTGATCTCTCTATTGTAGTGTACTTATTTTCAAGTAAAGGGTCAAGATAGATCAAGAGCAGAACAAGGAGCAAGGATGGATAAAAGACCAAGCTATCAAAAGAAGGAAGGAGGAAAATTCTTTCAAGTAAGAATCGACGGGAGTCGTCAGTGATTCCCGCCGACTTCAACGGGAATCACTAAGTGACTCCCGCCGACTACTTCTGGCCAGCAAAGTAAGAAATTCTTCCAAGGAAGAATCGACGGGAGTTGGGAGTGATTCCCGCCGGCATCGACGTGAATCACCAATTACTCCCGCCGATTTTGCCTTAGGCAGATTTCTCCTAGACCGGTCCAGGTCTCCTTGCTCATTTCTGCCAAAACTTGGAAATTCCGAGGTGGGCCCCACAACGGTCTTTTAGGGTTTGCCTTTGGGTATAAATATGATGTTATTACCATTGTCTACTGCACACACTGAAATACGAAATGAGAAGACGATGTCGTGACCTAGCGCATCGTGAGCTCCGCCCGCACACACATCGCCGATCGGAAGTTGTCGCCGCCGCTGATCTCAGCTTATATCTGATCGCTCGACGACAGCACCGAGGCAAGCAGCCGGTCTCACGTGTCTCTCTCGAGATCTCTTGTCTTCCGATTCGTTGAACGAGACTTGTTCTCTCTTTCGAATTGGTTGAGACGTTTGATCCGACTGAGATCGTTTGAAGACCTAGCTTGCTTCGTCAAGAAGTTTGGATTTACAAAGCATCGCCGCCGCACTTGCTTGCCGCCGCCGATCTTGACAAGATCCATTCCAAGTGAGAAATCTGGTTGTGGACTCTTCGTACTTTTCGTGCAAGCTTCAACGAACGAAGAAGGACATCGGAATCTCCATAAAGCATTGTTTGTATTTTTATTTACATTCAATTTTGTTGTAAGGAATTTTCATTCCTATTTGTAAGGGTTGGGTGCAACCCGTTGTGCTGGAGTTATGACTCCGTTGTTGGAAGGGTTCCTTCCGTGGTTAGGGGAGCAGTTTTCCTAGTGTGAGGATTGGATTTCAATCTGTTTGGAGAAGTGACTGAGTCATCCCTTTGTGGGAGATAGATCGAAGGGGGAAAGTGGACGTACCCAAATCGGGGAACAACTATAATTCTTTGTGTGTTTTCTGTGTTTTGAAAGCTAATAGCTCAAGGAAAGACAAGGGTGCAGCCTCGTCCCACTCTCGGAGAAAAGCTGAGGAAGAAGACTCTGAGCCAAGCTCATCTGGCTCAGAGCTATCTAAATAAGAATTCTCTTTCATCACTCAATAGTTCAAGAAGTTCCTCAAGATGAGGAATCAGAGAAAAGGAGATGGCTCCTCCTCCAGACATCAGAAGAATAATTACTCTTCTGAAAGGTATGATTCTAAACAGAACAAACATCGTACTGCTGACATTATCTTCTTTGGGTGTAATAAGTCTGGCTACGTCATTGCTGACTGCCACCAAAGCAAGAGAGATAAGGGGAAAGGAGAGGAGCACAAGTCCTCTCGAGATAAGAAGAAGGAGAGGAGCTACATTGCCAAGAAGCCAAAGACACTGAGTGAATCTTACTCATCAGACTCCAGTGATGATGAGGAAGCCTACTTCGGGCTAATGGGTCGCTCCGACTCAGATGGAGATTGTCCCCCATTTACTGGGAAGGTAAAGATTGCACCCCCCTCTCTGACTGTGACTCTGACTCAGAGTCTCCTGAAGATGATCACGAGGACAGCCCATCTACCCATGAAGCTTAACTCCTCGAAAAGTATGAGCTCCTGCTCAATACATTTGAAGAATGCTGAAAGAGGTTGAGCGCTCAGAAAAAGGAAGTCAAATTCCTTATGGCTGAGGGAGTGTCCCTAAGAGAAGAGATCACTGGCTTGATATCTCTCCGATAGGAACACCTAGACCTGACTTCTGAGAACTCAGATTCTCTAAGGCTCCTTAACCAAAAGCAGGAAGAAATTAACAAGCTGGAAGAACAACTTGCGGCCAAGAGGAAGATTGTCAAAAGCTTCTCTATTCCCAAGACTGTTCTTCCTCTAGTTGATGAACTCTCTGCTCTGGCTAAGGGGGCTGGCTTAGGGCATGTGGCTGAGCCTGGTAAATCATCCAGGAGAAATAGAAATCAGCAGAAAAATAAGGCTACTAAGAAGGCCTCTGTTGCAGAAAAGGGAAAGGCCCCACTCGGTCATATTTCATTCTGAAAGCCTAGCTTTCCCTGCAATGAGCTTGACTTTGAGTCAACCTATGGCCACCTCTTCCGGCTAACAGTTGAAAATCCCAAGATCCGGTATGTTGGATGGACCTTCCCCCGCAACTACAGTGAGAGTGTCTTCAAGGCACCTTATGAGGAAATCTAAGTGGAGAATTATGGCCACTTCACTTGCGGCCATAATAGGAAGCAGGCACCAAAGGCCAAGCCTGTTATACAGAAGGAACAGGAAGTGAAGAAATCATATGACTGCTGTCATCATGATGCCTCCACCTCCAGATCTAAGGCCCCGGCTGTACCCACCGTTCCAAGGGTGAAGCAGGAGCCGAGGAAACGGTACAACAAGTTTGACTGTTGGTGCTGTAGCAAAGTTGGTCACTTTGTCGTGGATTGCTGGTTTAATCCAAGAAATAATGAGACTCCTCATGTTAGCAATGCGAGGCCGACCACTCGTAGGGTTTACCACCCGAGGGGGAGTGTGGTAATAAGGAATCTAGGACCTAAGTCCGATTGGGTTTCTAAGGGAAACTTATTCTGTTTTGCAGGTATGTCCAAAGGCCACCAAAACGCCAATCTGGTACTTGGACAGTGGATGTTCCCGGTATATGAACGGGATAAGAAGCCTGTTGCGTGATTACTCCCCAGTCGAAAATGGACCCAAAGTCATCTTTGGAGGATCAGATCGAGGAGTCACCAAGGGTTATGGTATGATATCAAACAGTGTATTCTCTATCACAGACGTGGCCTATGTTGAAGGGTCAAACCATAACCTGATCAGTGAAAGCCAGTTGTGTGATAAAGAATACGACGTTAAGTTCTGCAAGGAAAAGTGCTCGATAATATCGTCTGTCTCTTCGGAGATGGTATTAACTGGCATTGGGAGCAGAAATATTTTCTGCTTAGATTTTCGTAGCATAGACAATTCTACCCCCGTTTGCCTAGTAGAAAAAGACAGTGCATCTCTCTGTGAACAATGGCACAAGAGATTAGCACATATTAATTTCAAAACCATTAATATGCTGTTTTCTAAGAACTTAGTAAGGGATGCCCCTACTATTAAGTGCATCAAAGATAGCCCTTGTCCTGCATGCCAGAAGGGCAAATAGACTCGGGCTACCTTTAAGGGTATTGCAGACAAAGACTCTTCCATATATCTTTATCTTTTGCATTTGGACTTGTTCGGTCCAGTGCAAGTTCATAGCTTAGGAGAAAAATCGTATACGCTAGTGATTGTTGATGATCACTCTTGATTTATGTGGGTGTTCTTCTTGAAACGAGAGTCAGATACGTTTGACATCTTCACTAAGTTTCTCAAGCAGATTCAGATCGAACTTAACTGCTCTGTGGTCAAAATTGGAGGTGACCATGGAACATAATTCGAGTCTGGGGCTATGACAGAATTCTGTGAAGAACATGGTATCTTTCATGAGTTTTCCTCCCCGCGTACTCCTCAGCAAAATGGAGTTGCGGAGAGGAGGAATAGAACGCTCATTGAAGAAGGAACAAAAATGTTGAATGACGCTTCTCTTCCAGAGTACTTCTAGGTAGAGGCTGTCAATACAGCTTGCCACGTGCAAAACCGAGCCTTGATCAACAAGAACCATCGTAAGACGCTTTATGAGCTATTGAAAGGCAGGAAACCGACCATGTCCTATCTAAGGATTTTTGGCTGCAGATGCTATGTAATCAATAATGGGAAGTACCCACGTACTAAATTCGGAGAAAAATGCTTCGAAGGCATCTTTGTGGGCTATAGTAACCATAGTCGGGCATATATGGTTTTCAATAAGAAAACCCTAGTGGTAGAAGAGTCAATTAATGTTGTATTTGATGAAAGAAGCTTCCTTTACAACAATTCTTCTAGTGGCATTCTTGAAGATGCAGGTGCAAGGCTTGAACTGCTAAGTCTAGATGAGACTGCTAAAAATGAAGCTCCCAAGTACGTCAAGGTCTCCACCTCAACACCAACTAGAGAAGATGACGGTCAGGATGGGGAGATTCTCCCAGAAGAGGGAGGAGCCCGAGAAGCTGTAGGAGCTCCAAATGCTAGACTCTTAGAGCTCAGACACGTGAGGGATCACCAAAGAGATCAGATCATAAGAGATCCTCTTGACGGTATCAAAACTCACAGAGGTACAATTAACGAGATTCTGCACCTTAGTTTTCTGTCACAGGTTGAGCCAAAGAAGTTCGACGAAGCGAATAAAGATGAGTTGTGGATATTGGCCATGAAAGATGAACTTCATCAATTCGAACGATGCAACGTCTGGACGCTAGTTCCCAGACCAAAGAAACAGAATGTAATCGGCACTAAGTGGATCTTCAGAAACAAACTAGATGAACATGGTGTCATCATCAAGAACAAAGCCAGAATGGTGGCTCAAGGATACAGACAGGAGGAGGTGATTGACTTCAACCACACCTTTGCACCAGTTGCAAGGCTCGAGGCGATCAGGTTATTCCTTGCGTATGCCTCTCACAAAGGATTCATCGTCTATCAGATGGACGTGAAGTCTGCTTTCCTGAATGGAGATTTAAAAGAGGAAGTATACGTCGTGCAACCCCCAGGGATGATAGGAAAAGCACTTCCAGGACGTGCCAATTCCTCGGAAGAAGGTTTATATCGTGGAGCAGTAAAAAGCAGAACTGTGTCGCAACCTCTACGGCTGAATCTGAGTACATCTCAGCAGGAAAATGTTGCGCGCAACTTCTATGGATCAGAAATCAACTCGACGATTAAGACTTGTAGTTCAGAGAAGTTCCCATGTATTCCCTGTTCACTCGCGCAGGCCTTCCAGTTCTTGCGACTCCTCGAGCACAATTGCAATTGCGAACAATCCAGTGTCGCACAGCAGAACAAAGCATATTGAAGTGCGCTATCACTTCATATGGGAGCATGCGGAGAACAAAGATATATCTCTCTGCTATGTCCCCACGGATAAGCAGATTGCAGATATCTTCACGAAGCCACTAGACGAGGCCAAGTTCAATTCCTTCAAAACTGAACTCGGCATGCAGAACTTTGAAGATTAAAGACTGAAAGGCTCAAGGATCTTTGATCAAGGTGAAGCATCTGCTAGGAACTCAAGATCAGGCACGGATACAAGAACTGAGGGGGAGCATTTTGCTCCAAGTGAAGTCCCAGGATTGTAGAAGCCGAAAAGGGAGAGATTACCCTCTCGGCCAAGGCTAAGGTGGCTACTAATGCTAAGTAGGCCACAAAGGCTATGTTGCTCTCAGATAGGGGGAGATAAACTCGGCTAAGGCTATGTTGCTCTCAGGAAAATGGTAATGAATTCCACACTCAACTGAATTTTCATTCTACGATTTTCATTTCAATCTGTTCTATTCACCTTAGCTTGTTGGGTTTAGGCTTCTTCAAATAGGGGTAGATTGTTTGGTATTGCATCCACAATAGACCTGATTTAAAGAAGAGCCTGAACAAGCTAAGTTGAATTGACAATGTATTTGACAATTCTATCAAGTTGTGCTTACAGCTATTCCATGCTAAGTACACACCAATGTCAGAGTGCAATGGGTCAATATACACAGGTATGCGCAACGTTATCTATTATTCTGTAGATCAGTGTGTTGATCCACGTGTGCTCTCTCTATTAGAGTGTACTTATTTTAAAGTACAGGGTCAAGGTAGATCAAGAGCAAAAGAAGGAGCAAGGATGGATCAAAGACCAAGCTATCAAAAGAAGGAAGGAGGAAAATTCTTCCAAGTAAGAATCGACGGGAGTCGTTAGTGATTCCCGCCGACTTCGACGGGAATCACTAAGTGACTCCCGCCGACTACTTCCAGCCGGCAAAGTCAGAAATTCTGCCAAGGCAGAATCGACGGGAGTCGGGAGTGATTCTCGCCGATATCGACGGGAATCACCAACGACTCCCGCCGATTTTGCCTTAGGCAGTTTTCGCCGCTCGCTGGACCGGTCCAGGCCGCCTTTATCATTTCGGCCAAAACTCAGAAATTCCGAGGTGGGCCCCACAACGGTCTTTTAGGGTTTGCCTTTGGGTATAAATACAATGTTATTACCGTTGTCTACTGCACACACCGAAATACGAAACGAGAAGCTGGGGTCGTTACCTAGCGCATCGCAAGCTTCGCCCGCACGCACGTCACCGATCGGAAGTTGTCGCTGCCACTGATCTTTGCTTGTCTCTGATCGCTCGACGATTGCACCGAGGCAAGCAGTCGGTCTCACGTGTCTCTCTTGAGATCTCTTGTCTTCCGATTCATTGAACGAGAATTGTTCTCCCTTCTTAATCGGTTGAGACGTTTGATCCGACTGAGATCGTTCAAAGACCTAGCTTGCTTTGTACAGAAGTTTGGATTTTCAAAGCATTGCCGCCGCCGATCTTGACAAGATCCATTCCAAGTGAGAAATCTGGTTGTGGAATTTTCGTACTTTTCGTGCAAGCTTCAACGAACGAAGAAGGACATCGGAATCTCCATAAAGCATTGTTTGTATTTTTGTTTACATTCAATTTTGTTGTAAAGGAATTTTCATTTCTATTTGTAAGGGTTGGGTGCAACCCGTTGTGGTGGAGTTGTGACTCCATTGTTGGAAGGTTTCCTTACTTAGTTAAGGGAGCGTTGCTCCTAGTGTGAGGATTGGATTTCAATCCGTTTTGAGAAGTGACCGAGTCATCCCTTGGTGGGAGATAGGTCGAAGGGGGAAAGTGGACGTACCCAAATTGGGGAACCACTATAATTCTTTGTGTGTTTTCTGTGTTTTGTTTGCTTACTTGTGCAGGTTAGTTTTATTCCGCAAAAGACTGCATGACACCTATTTCCCCCCCCCCCTATAGGTGGATTAGGTTGACACTAGATACTTTCAAAAGCCACGTCCCTCCCGTTCACGAACGAATATCTCCGACGAGTAAAGGAGTACAACGACCATGAAGAGGTTATCGGGTGCAATATAACGAAGATCTTTAGCACTTGGCATGCACCGCTCAACGGAGGAATCATCTTGAGGGAGAATCGCTTTCAATCATCTTTTTAACTTATTGTATTTTTCTCTTTTTCAGATTGTCTGTGGGTGAGGAAAATCGACCGGTGAAGGTCATCAGAATCTGGGAAGTGTTCTGTGAGAAGTCATCTCGGGGAAGGGATGTAACATCCCATTTCCTTCTAGACCCCTTAACATTAGATTAGGGTAGAACATGTGGTTAGTGAAAAAGTATTAGAATAGGTTTGACCCAAGGAGTTAGGGTGGATTCACATAGGGCCCACTAAAGGGTTCAAGTCAAAAGTAGAAAAAAATATTTAGGATAAATAGGCGTCGAGTGAACTCGATGCCATTCGACGAAGCATCAAGTGCGTCGAGTGAACTTGCCGCCATTCGACAAAGCGTTGAGTGCGTTGAGTCGACTCAATGCCACACTCTTTAACTTAGATAAATTACTCTGGATCAATAGGCATCGAGTGAACTCGACGACATTCGACAAAGCATCGAGTGCATTGAGTGGACTCAACGCCATGCTCTTTAACTTAGAAAATAGTTCTAGATCAATAGGCATCGAGTGAACTCGATGCCATTCGACAAAGAGTTGAGTGCATTGAGTGGACTCAACGCCATGCTCTTTAACTTAAAAAATCATTCTGGATCAATAGGCGTCGAGTGAACTCGACGCCATTCAATAAAGCATCGAGTGTGTTGAGTGGACTCAACACCATGATCATTAACTTAGAAAATTGTTCTGGATTAAACAGGCGTCGAGTAAACTCAATGCCATTGGACAAAGAATCGAATGTGTTGAGTAAACTCAATGCAATTCGACGAAGCATCGAGTTCGTCGAGTGAGCTCGACGTCATTCTAAGAAGTGTCGAGGGATCTCGATGCTTTTGGACTTAGAGTAATTTTCAGTCTAAGTTGTGTTTTCCAGTTTATATGAACGGCTTGAACCGGGTTTTCGGGATAAAACTCTGATAGCATATTTAAGCCTGATCTCTTCAACAAACCTATTTAATGTTGGGTTTTACTAGACAACACAACATTTGTGCGCGCAGCAGAAAATATAGAACAAGAAAATATATTCACGCCGACCACCGTGTGGCTCGAGTCTTGAGCGCAGAAAGTATATTCACGCCTCTACAGGAAATCCACACGATCGAGAGAACCCGCAGCCACTTGTTGAACAAGCACTAGGTCGTGATAGGACACACAACGTCTCCACGGACTACTAGATCTGTTGAAGGAGAGGCGGTGGTAACACTCACCGGGAACGAGATCAATGGCAGCGACGGCAAGAGGCAGAACGACTTCCGTCAGGATTCTAGGGCTTCAGTCTTTTCGCACAGTATGACTCGTGTGCTTAGACAGAATGAATAGTAAAGAGGTTAAGTGAAGAAACCCTACAGACTTCTATTTATACCAAAGGAATAAACAAAACAGTTCCCATCGCTATTGGCAGACCCAGACTTAGAATCTAGAATTTCGGCCAAACAACCCTTTTCTCGACGAATCGTCGACTATCTATAGCATACACGACAAATTATCGAGTATCATCACATACTCGATGAATCGTGGAGTATCTATAGGATACATGACGAACTCAATGCCATCCTCTGTTGAATCGACTCTTGACTCTGCCAAGGTGTTGAGTGGACTCAATGCTCTCAACACTTTCTGCGCCATACTCGACGAATTGTTGAATGGTGTTGAGTGCACTCAATGCACTCAATGCCAAAAGCCATATTCGTCAAATGGCGTTGAGTGAACACAATACACTTAACGCCTAAGTGACAGATTCATTAAATAAACCATTTATTCGACGAAGGTGTTGAGTGAACTCAATGCACTCAATGCCCTAGACTTGGACTTGTTGAAACAACACCTTGACTCAATGAATCGTCGAGTATAGTCAACACACTCAACACTTAAGTGTCATACTCGTCAATTCAACGCTTTGACTCAACGAATCGTTGAATACACTCAACGCCGCCATTCGTAGAGTTAACACTTAACTCGACGAAGGTGTTGAGTGGTCTTAACACACTAGATGTTTTTAGCCTGATTGAGCTAAGTCTTTTCAAATCATCATATGAGACAAACCATACAAATCCAATCTCCCAATTTCTCCACAATCTTATGTGCAACCCTGATAGGCTCATACTGAGTTAGTAATGAGGCCACATGCTTATCACTTCCAGATCACAATGGTAACACCAACAGACTCTCACTTGATCTTGAAAGTATGAAAAAAAAAGCTTAACAAACAATGAGCAGCATCTAGCAATACATCATTTCTCCTCAAACAGAGAGAGTTAATAAACTCAAAAGTCATTGTGAGAAATGTTATAGTGTTGTCATATCCCATCGTCCCTTATATCCGGATAGAACTAGAGGTATAGACCGTCTCACCCTCACAATTATTCAATCCTAGTTTCCTGATCTAGAATGGACTTCCAGAAATTGGTGAGCCCAATATCACATATTGACTCAACCAAGCATGACCATGCATTTCTCAGTCTTATTCCATCAAGGGGCCCATGGATGCAACTCCTGTCATAAAGGAGGACAAATCCCATTTCTGCTCACATGCAAACACCAAAATGATTCGTAACGTACCCAATAACCACCTTTATCATCCAACTTTCTCAAGACTAGACTTTTGATGGCATCAAAGAACGCTCTTCCTCACTCGATAAATTTTATGACTTTAGGTCAAAGTACCACAAACACCATTGCCACTTGAGCCGTACTTGTGACATGTTTATATAAAAATCCACAAAATATTCTCATGGTGGGTCTGTCTAGTACAACTTGTTCATAATAAGTACCCATATGATGACTTGATATTACAATATCATGATCTGTGAGGAAGAGTCATTAGTTAATGCAAATGCTAGTCTTAAAGGTATCATCATCGCCCTTAGCTTCTAAGATGATACAATGACTTGGGACCTTTTAAGAATGAAGCTTCTTAGATCATAGGCTCTCACTTTTAAGTCACTACATGACTCCTATGGAAGCAAACATTCTAAAGGCATTTTTACAGTTAACTACTCTATCATAATAAAATAATAACACAATAAATGAACTTGCCAAAATATATAAATGAAAGCATACAGTACTTTAATCATCAAATTAAATATTACAGCCAACAAACATACAATCCACAAGACTCATACAAGAGTTGATCATTTAGGTACCATATACCCATAGATCTAACATGACCTGTAATACCCCAAAAATGAGTAGTGATCATTGAAGGTGACCGCCCGACGGTAGTCTTACCGCAGGCGATAGCTCAGTGAATTAAAAGATCAAGAGCTCGGTTTTTTACCGCCTGGCGATAGGAAGCTATCACGCCATAGTAGCAAATGCATTCGGCGAGACCACTCAATGCTTTTGAGGAATCGTCGAGAGCGCTACCGCCAGGCGATAGGAGTTACCACACCACGCTAGACTCTCGACGAATGTCGAGAAGGATTTCTAGAGTAACCAAGTTACCGCCAGACGCTAAAGAGTTATCGCGGGGTGATAGCTCTGGATAGCGGTGCCGGCTAGCCAAAGCATTTACCGCCTATATTACCGCATGGCGGTAGGAGTTACTGCGCGGAGATAGCTTTTGTATATAGGCTGGACTTGAGATTTGATTCTCATTTTCTCTCTCTCATACACTCTCTTCTTTACTACTAGAGAGGGAAGAGGTGGAATCGTCTAGGAGCTCTTGTGAAGATCGATCCAAGGTGTCTTTGTGATCGGAATCGCGAGTCGACGCTAGATCCGTGGAGAGGAAGTTGTAATAATCAATTCCATCCAGATTAGAGATCAAGGTATTGGCTCTGAAGATAACTATAAGGGTAACAATCTTCCTTCTTGGAAAAGTGAAGTCCTTCTTTTGACATATGCATGGAATCCCCAACCAAAAGGTGAAAAAGGCAAGGAAATTCTGTTGGGTCGATTCATGAAATCCCCAGTGAATCTTGTATATAGATCCGGAAATGTGTAGTATGGAATAGGCATGTTGTGTGAAGCCCATACGGATAGGTTGGTCTGTATTAGTGATGTTTATTTTGCGTGCCGTAGAAGACTCCGAGTATAAATGAGTAATATACGGGATTTGCGGGGTTGTACCTGTGAACTAAAGATAGCAAGAAGTACTGGAGTTGCATTCCAGGAAAATACCCAATAAATTCCACATTTTTAATACTAATTGGATATCGTCGGGCGACAGTGAGTATCGCGAAGGGCGATAGATCTTGGTTATCTATTGGTACTATTTGCTATGACAAGACCAGTGTTTCTTGCACTGCAGGATGTTATAGGGTTTTGGGTTGAGTTTCGGTGCAGAAAGAGTGCTTCAGTTGGTCCCGCTAAGCGATCGTGACAAACGCTAGCAATAACTCCCTTTTGATTGTAAAGCCTGTCTCTGGGAGACTGTGAGGCTAATTTGTGAGCGGCAAGCTCCTAAAGGCCAGTGAGCTGAACGGATAAGGGAAAGTTGACCCACGTCAGTCTAGACATTGAATTGATGATTTGAGCAATGGGTAATGGTTAAACTTTATCCTCTTTATGGTTGTCTAACTCGAGTGCCTAAGTTATTGGCGTTCGTTAGGATCACATAATGAGATTCTTAGGTTGTACGCCATCAAGACTAAAGTCTCAGGCCAAGGTTGTGGAGACTGTGAATGCTCAAAGTTAACCGTTATGTCTGGGACCTCTGAATGGTGGTGGAATCCTGGCGATAAGTACACCAAAAATGTGCCCTAATTGCACGGAATGTTTGGTCGTTGAGGCATTCGTTTTTGATATATTGAACTATTCGTGAGTGCAAATACTTGTGATATATCTACTTGTGAAGATGCTATGCCTGTAGGGAAGGAATACCACTACCACGGTAAAGGGGTGGGGTCGTTATAAATTGGTCAGCTGAATGCTAACCGTTGCCTTGTTTACCACCCTTGTGGTGGATTGTTCCTGTGCAGGTGCTGGAGAGCCGAGCGGGAAATTGCGGGATGATGCCCTTGCTGCTTTGCTATCCCTCAAGGTCGAGAAAAAAAGTCTTACTATTATTATATGTGGTTGGCCTGCGCGCCGTTGTTTGTAAACCATATTTGTGAAGTATAACTGTAAGGCCTTAAGGCAGTAACTTTTGTGTATTTGTAAGTGACATTCCTGTTTTATATATAAATGGTTTGTTTATATGTAGTAGATATTCATTTAGTATGAGTTCATGCAACCATAAAGCTTCCGCTAGAATGCTCTGTGTTAGGATTTCATCCCACCAAAACATGTGACCCCGTCGTCTGTTTGCGGAATATGGTGTGGGGCCCCGGCCAGACCCTCTATTATATTTCATGTGACGGAAGGAGGTGTTACAATTTGGTATCAGATTTTCTTGGTCTTCCTCCTGCAAATTTGTTGTCAAATTCTTATGAGGGGTGGCGAGCACATGTAAGTGCGGACCGTTATAACATTAATGAACTCAAAAATGTCCACTTAGTATTGAAAATACACTTATTTGAGGAACCTGCGTGTTCCTACTCGTCCTTGTTGCTTTTGCAAAGTCGCTAAAGTGTGTCTTTTAAACGTATTGGTGACTCGCAGTGTTGCGGGGAAGTCTGAGCCCCAGCATTCTGTTGAAAGTGCGGCACCAGTTGAGGTGCCCACACCTCGTCCTTATGCGGAGACAGCGTGCTTAGTTGCTGAGGCGCAGTTTGCAATGATACACACACAGCCTACTGGACAGGCATAGCCTGCAATGGTTCCAGAATAGATTAGTGTTAGGCTAGAAACTGTTGAGTCTGTGGTGGATATACGAGTAGTAAAACGGCAACTGAGCAATTCATGGATTTTAGTGCTCCTACATTCGCAGGGGCAGGATCCCCAACGCAGGTAGAGGACTGGCTTGCCCGAGTTAAAAGAATTTTGACAACATTACGAACTGATGAGGAACAAAAAGTCACCTTGGCCACTTTCCTGGTTGAAGGGGAGGCTCGGCTTTTGTAGGATGAAATGGAGCTGCACCACTTAGCAGGAAGACAACTAACGGAGGTCTCGAAAGGGGACTTTTCGAGACTATTATTGGCGAAGAATCTGCCATCGTCGCAGCGCATAGCCATGGAAAATGAGTTTCAGCATTTAACTCAGGGAGAAAGTAGTGTTAATACCTACTTGCAAGAGTTTACAAGGTTGGGACGCTACGCAGGATCTACTTTTGTTGAAGAAGAGCGTAAAACCAATAGGTTCTACGAAGGGCTACGGGATGAGCTGAGATTCCTGATCTCGAGCTCGGTGAACCAAGGATTTCAAGCATTGGTGGATACGGCTCGTGTGATGGAAAAAGTCTTAAAGAGGGTGCAGGGTAAGAGGGACTTGTATGTGACAAAGCCCGAGTTCAAAGCGATGCACCCAGGAAAATCTAGCTACCGAAAGAAATGGGGTCGAAAGTCCAAATCTTCTGGACAAAATCCATGTATAGTTGCTTCTAAAGCAAGGTCTGGTCAAGGCCCTCAGACGTGTTATACTTATGGAAAGCCGGGACACTTTGCCCGTGACTGTCGGAGTGGTCCTCTGAAGGGTGATAAGAAAGAAGGAGCATCATATGAGTATAAGGGAAAGGCGGTGGAATCCACTGCATCCCAGTATGCCCCAGCTAAGTCAAGGGTGTACAATCTTGTCCAATTGGAGGCCATAAAGAAGAGTGACGTCATCACAGGTATAAGTTAAGCTACCATTTTACTACTTTTCATACCTCATACCTTATTTGTGGCTTGTGTATGATTTGTTTATAATAGGCTTTGTCCTTATTCAGGACTACCCGACGAGGGCACTATTTAATATGAGTGCTTCACATTCATTTCTATCTGAGGATTGCATGTCTCGGATTGGAGTGCCTAGTTGTGTAACGGCGATTAGCTTATCGATATTGTTGCCTAATAAATGCGTGATTCAGGCAAATAATCCTTATTGTATTGAGGTGCAGATAGAAAGTCAAGATTTCATATTGGAAGCATCTGTGCTGCCGATATCGGAGTTCGATGTAATCTTGGGTATGGACTGGCTCTCGGAGCAGTGTGCCTTTATAGATTGCAACTCAAAGGAGATCACACTGCGACAGAATACCGAGATAGAGAATAAATTAGCTGGTATACGAGGATCGAGCAAGATATTGATGTCTGCTCTCCAAGTCATCAAAGCTGTTCGGAAGGGCGCAAAGTTATTCTTCACTATTATAAAGGATGTTGAGCCAAAATCCTGTGTGAGTGGCGTTCTGATTGTATTAGAGTATGCTGATCTATTTCCTAAGGATCTTCCATGGATACCGCCCCAGCGAGAGATTGACTTCTCTATTGAGTTGGTACCAGGTGCAAAACCTTTGTCCCGCTCGCCGTACCGTATTGCACCAAAGGAGATGGCGGAAATGAAAGTCCAACTACAAGAATTACTAGAGCAAGGATATATACTCCCAAGTATATCACCTTAGAGCACGCCGGTTCTTTTTGTGAAGAAGAAGGATGGTAGCCAGCGTCTATGCATTGATTATAGAGAGCTAAATAAGCTGATGGAGAAGAACAAGTATCCAATACCATGGATTGATGACTTGTTTGATCAGCTAGTTGGATCAACGGTATACATAAAACTAGAATTGAAGTCTAGCTATTACCAGTTGGGAATTCAGGAATGTGACATTCCCAAGACAACGTTTGTTACACACTATGGGCACTACGAGTTCGTTGTAATGCCATTTGGGCTAACAAATGTGTCATCGGTGTTCATGGACCTAATGCACCGAACTTTTTGAGAGTACTTGGACTTATTTATAATCGTAATTATTGACGACATTTTAGTGTACTCTCAGTCTGAAGAAGCAAGCTCTTTGCCAAGTTCTCAAAATGTGATTTATGGCTGTCATCAGTGGGCTTTCTGGGCCATGTGATAAGTGGTGAACGTATAGTGCTAGTTCCAGTGAAGATAGTGGCAATTTAAGAATGGCCTATTCTGTCTACTGTAGCTGAAGTATGAAGTTTCTTTGGACTTGCGGGCTACTACAGGAACTTGTGGAGAACTTTTCACGGATAGCCTTGCCTCTCACCACACTAACACGAAAATATCAGAAGTTTGTTTAGACGTCAGAGTGCGCACGAGCTTTTGAAGACCTATAGATTTATTTGACTACGATGCTTATTTTGACATCACCATGTGGAACAGATGGCTATGAGATTTATAGTGATGCATTAGGGAGCAGCTTAATATGCATTCTTCTATAGTTTGGTAAAGTGATAGCTTATGGCTCATGCCATTTGAAAGTGCATGAGTGAAACTATCCTGTCCACGACTCTGAGTTGGAGGCGGTGATATTTGCACTTAAACTGTGGCGTCATTACTTATATGGCGTGAAAGTTGACATCTTCATGGACCATAAGAGCCTTAAGTATCTTTTGGATCAGAAGGATCTAAATATGCGACAACGGAGGTGGATGGAGTTCCTCGGGTACTGCACCTTCTAAATACACTAATACTCCCGGGAAGGGAAATGTGGTCGCAGATGCCTTAAGTCGTAAGACTCTGGAAATGGAAAATTGGTTGCAAATGGATGATGAGAGTATGATTCAAGAATTGGAGAACTTAGACATTTCTTGTGTTGAAAATAATGCTATTGCAAATACGTGTCTGAACTAGATAGGTGGTTCAATATGACCTCACGGATAGGGTTCGGCAAGCAACGAAACTCGATAAGAGTCTACAACGCTATGCAACAGATGGTTCAAATGCCCAATTCTCCTTGGATGACAGCCTTTTGCGAAAAGATGGTCATTTGTGCATCCCATTTGTGGGTAAACTTCGTGAAAATTGATGTAGAAAGCACATTGTTCAAGCTACTCGATTCACCCAGGGAGCACGAAAATGTACAAGGACATGAAGAAGATGTTCTGGTCTCCAGGTTTGGAGAAAGTCATAGCCCATTACGTGGTAAAATATCAAACTTACGCTTTGGTGAAAGCTGAATGCTAGAAACCTAGAGGTTCTTGAAGTCGTTACCAATCCCAGTATGGAAGTTCGACGACATTTCTATTGATTTCGTGCATGGGCTACCGAGATCACAGAGCGGAAACAATGTCGTGTGGGTGATCGTTGACCGGCTAACAAAAGTGTCGCACTTCATACCGAACAGGAAGGATGATTCAGTTGAGAAACTGGCTAAGCTGTATGTGGATAATATTGTACGATTACTTGGCGTGCCCCGTACCATCGTCAGTGACCGAGATGAGCGCTTTACTTCTAATGATTGGAGGATAATCCACCAACTGTTGGGGACTAAACTAAAGTTCAGTACGGCGTTTCATTCGCAAATGGATGGCCAGACTGAGAGGACCAACAAAATAATGGATGACATGCTCTATATGTGCGCCCAAGATTTCGGGAAGACGTGGGAAGATCACCTCTATATGGTTGAGTTCGCCTACAATAATATCTATCAAGCTAGTATACAAATGGCGCCCTTTGAAGCATTATACTGTAGAAAGTGTCGTAAACCGTTAGATTGGGCAGAAACAGGCGAGTCAAAGCTCTATAAACGTAAGGAGGTCGAAGAAGCAAACTCGACCATGCATATTATAAAAGAGCGACTACTAATAGCCCAAGACAGGCAAGCGAAGTACTACAATGCCAAGCACTGAAATGTGGAGTTTGTGGTTGGCAATTGGGTATACTCGAAGATCAAGCCATTCAAAGGCGTGTCCAGTATTTGGTGCTTGAAAAAGATGAGTCTGAGGTATCTTGGTCCGTTTGAAGTGGTTGAACGTGTTGGATAAGCTGCCTATCAGTTAGTTCTTTTAGCGGAACTAAGTTGCTTGCACGATGTGTTTCATATATCAGTGCTAAAAAAAGCTGTGAAAGACCCGACGCACGTGATTTCAAATGATCGAGTACCAGTCGATCATGAGCTAACAATGAAGATTAGTCCCATTTGTATCGAGGATACAGAGATCAAGCAACTGCGGAATATGACAATCGGGATGGTTAAGGTCCGTTGGGACAACTGTGGCCGTGAAGAGTTGACATGGGAGCGAGAGCAAACCATGCGCGAAGAATATCCCGAGTTATTTGTAAAATGATGTTGTATCATTGTTCTGTGAAGGAAATATGTTTTAACATATTAGTTACTAGTCTGCCTTATAGATGCGTGCAATTTCGGGACGAAATTTCACTAAGGAGAGGAGGATTGCAACATACCAAAAATGTGTAGTGATCATTGAATGTTATCGCCCGGCAGTAGTCTTATCACAGACGATAGCTTAATGAATTAAAAGATCAAGGGCTCGGGTTTTTACCGCCTGGCGATTGGAAGCCATCGCGCCACGGTAGCAAATGCATTCAGTGAGACCACTCAACACTTTTGAGGAATCGACGAGAGCGCTACCACCAGGCGATAGGAGTTACCGCGTCGCGCTAGCCTCTCAACGAATGTCGAAAAGGATTTCTCGAGTAACCAAGTTACCGCCAAGCTCTAAAGAGTTATTGTGGGGCGATATCTCTTGATCGAGATGCCGACTGGCCAAAGCGGTTACCGCTTGTGTTATCGAGTGGTGGTAGCTTTTGTTTATAGGCTGTACTTGAGATTTTATTCTCATTTTCTCTCTCTCATACACTCTCTTCTTTACTTCTGGAGATGGAAGAAGAGGAAACGTCCAGGAGCACTTGTGAAGAATGATCTGAGGTGTCTTTGTGATCAGAATCGTGAGACAAAGCTTGATCCACGGAGAGGAAGTTGTGATAAACAATTCCATCCAGGTCAGAGATCATGGTCATGGCTCCGAAGAGAACTACAAGGGTAATGATCTTCCTTCTTGGACAAGTGAAGTCCTTTTGGCATATGCATGGATTGCCCCACCAATAGTTGGAAAAGCCAAGGGAATTCCTTTGGGTTGATTTATGAAATCCCCAGTGAGTCTTGAATATAGATCCAGAAATGTGTAGTATGGAATAGACATGCTGTGTGAAGCCCATCTGGATAGCTGGTCTAGATTGGTGATGTTTATTTTGCGTGCTGGAGAAGACTCTGAGTATAAACGAGTAATATACGGGGTCTGCAGGGTTGTACCTATGAACTGAAGGTAGCAAGAAGTACTGGAGTTGTATTCCAGGAAAATACCCTAGAAATTCCATAGCTTTAATACCAGTTGGATATCGCTGGGCGACAATTAGTATCGCCAATGACAGTAGCTCATAGTGTTGTGAGCTATGACAATACTAGTGTTTCTGGCACTATAAGATGCTGTAGGGATTTGGGTTGAGTTCGGACGAAGAAAAAGTGCTTCTGTTGGTCCGGCCAAGCAATCGTGACGAACACTTGCAATAGCTGCCTTTTGATTGTAAAGCCTGTCTCTTGGAGACTGTAAGGCTAATTTATGAGCGGTGAGCTCCTAAAGGCCAGTGGGCCGAATGGGCAAGGGGAAGCCGACCCGCGCCAGTCTAGACATTGAATTGACAATTTGAGCAACGGGAAATGATTGAGTTGTATCTGCGGTATGGTTGTATAACTCAAGTGCCTAAGTTATTGGTGTTCGTTAGGATCACATAATGAGAGTCTTAGGTTGTACTCCGTCAAGACTAAAGTCTCAGGCCGGGGCTGTGGAGAATGTGAATGCTAAAAGTTAACCGTTTTGTTTGGGACCTCTGAACCGTGGTGGAACTCTGGCTACAGGTACACCGAAAATGTGCCCTGAGTGCACGGAATGTTTGGTCGTTGAGGCATTCGTTTGTGATATATTTAACTGTCCGTGAGTGCATATACTTGTGATATATCTACTTATGAAGATGTTATGCTTGCAGGGAAGGAATTCCACTACTGCGGGAAATAGGGTGGGGTCGTTATAAGTTGGTCAGCTGAATGCAGACCATTTCCTTGTTTACCACCCTTGTGGTGGATTGTCCCTGTATAGGTGCTGGAGAGCCAAGAGGGAAATATTGGGCTGAATCCCTTGCTACTATATTGTCCCTCGAAGGCCGAGCGGAAAAGTCTTACTGTTTTCATGTGTTGCTGGCCTGCGCACCAATGTTTGTAAACCACATTTGTGAAATATAACTGTAAGGCCTTAAGGCAATAACTTTTGTGTATTTGTAAGTGACATTCCTATTTTATATATAAATGGTTTGGTTTATATATAGTGGACATTCATTTGGTATAAGTTCATGCAACCATAAAGCTTCCACTAGAATGCTCTCTGTTAGGATTTGAGTAACTTTTGATATTAACTTGTGACCCCGCTGTCTATTTGTGTAATATGGTGTGGGGCCCTGACCGGACCCTCTATTATATTTCATGTGACGGACGGAGGTGTTCCATGACTATCATGCTTTCTTTGTGCAAGAGCTTTGTCAGTGGATCCGCAATGTTCTCCTCAGTCGGCACTCTGCAAATGCTCACATCTCCTCGATCGACAATCTCTCGAATTAGACGGAACTGCCAAAGTATTTTCTTGGAGCGCTGATGAGAACTAGGTTCTGAAGCAAGTATAATTGCACCGTTGTTGTCACAGTAGATAACTATGGGACCAACAATGCAAGGAACTACATCTAACTCGCCGATGAATTTCCTAATCCATACAGCCTCCTTCGCTGCATTTGTAGTGGCGATATACTCGGCCTCAGTTGTAGAATCAACAGTTGTCTCCTGCTTGGAATTCTTCTAGCTAACAGCACCTCCATTAAGGCAAAATACAAACCCTGACTGAGACTTTGAGTCATCCCTAATGATCCAGTATCGAACTCGGGCCCATGATGAAAGCAGCTAAGAGGTTGATTGGCCAAAGAATAGTCTTCTGATAACCCCCCTTATATTTGAATCAGTCAAAGAAATCAAGAGCTCGGAATCCAACCAGTATAGGGTTGTTTGGAAGCTAACATTCGTGTAACCCTTTACAACAAGCTCATCCTCTCCACCAAATACCAAGAACGTATCCTTAGTCCTTTGCAAGTACTTCAGGATATTCTTAATGGCAATCCAGTGACTTTCACCAGGTTCAGACTGATACCTACAAGTCATGCTAAAGGCATAATAGACATCGGGTCTAGTACAAATCATTGCATGCATGATTGAACCAATTGCCGAAGCATATGGAATAAACTTCATGCCATCCTTATTTTCACAAGACTTAGGACACTGGTCCTTAGAGAGACTCACACCATGAGACATGATTAAGGATCCTTTCTTGGACTCAAGCATGCTGAACCGTTTCAACACCTTGTCAATGTACGTACTTTAGATCAAACCCAGCAACTTCTTTGATCTATCTCTATAGATCTTAAAACTAAGTATATAAGTCGCTTCACCCAAGTCCTTCATTGAAAAGCAGTCCCCTAGGTTGTTCTTAACACTTGCAGGGTCGGTTTGTCATTCCCGATTAGCAGTATGTCATCTACATACAATATCAGGAAGACAACAATAATCCCACTAATCCTCTTGTAAACACACGGTTCATCCTTGTTCTAGATAAAACCAAACTCTTTGATCTTTTCATTAAAACGAAGATTCCAACTTCGAGAAGTCTGTTTTAATCCATAAATGGGTCTCTGCAACTTGTATATTTTAGTGGCTTCACCTGAAGATACAAAACCCTCGGGTTATGTCATGTACACTTCCTCAAGGAGGTTTCCATTTAGGAAAGCCGTTTTGACATCCATCTGCCAGATCTCGTATTCATAATACGTAACAACAGAAGCAGAATTCTGATGGACTTAACCATGGCAATAGGGGAAAAAGTTTCATCATAGTCAATTCCATGAATTTGCTTGAAAACTTTAGAATCCAGTCGCACTATAAATGTCAATACATTCCCATCTATGTCTGTCTTCTTCTTGAATACCCACTTGCACCCTATGGGTCGTACCCCTTCAGGTGGTTCCACCAAGGTCCAAACTTGGTTTTCATACATGGAGTCCATTACAAATTTCATGGCCTCAAGCCACTTCTCGGAGTTCGGTCCACTCATAGCCTCTTGGTAGGTAGCAGGCTCATCACTATGATCCATAAGCATTACATTACCTATTTGAGACACGAGAAATCCATATCTCTCAGGCTCAAACCTTGGTCTACCAGATCTACGTGGAACTTCTGTTACCTGAGTAGGTTCTCCAACTACAACAACTTGTAATCCTGACTTAGGTACCAATTCTGGTTCATTCACATTTTTTAGTTCTTGAACTTCTTCAAGTTCGATCCTGACAGTCTTTCTACTTAAGAACTCTTTCTCAAGAAAGATGTTAGTCCTCACGACAAATACATTGCCCTCAAATTGTAGGTTGAAATAATACCCTTTAGTTTCCTTAGGACACCCCACAAGATAACACTTATGTGATTTGGATTCCAGCTTGTCAGGCATTTGACGTCGCACGTATGCCTCATAGCCCCAAACCTTAATGAACGACATACTAGGACGCTTCCCAGCCCATATCGCATATGGTATATTTAGAACCGCTTTCGTTGGAGCATGATTTAGTGTAACAGCAATAGTTTCTAGAGACAAAACCCAAAAGAAAACAGGCAGATCTGCAAGACTTATCATCGATCGCACCATGTCTAACAGTGTGTGATTCCTTCGCTGAGATACACTATTATGTTGCGGTGTTCTAGGAGGAGTGAGCTGTGATACAATACCACACACTTTCAGATTATCATGAAACTCATGACTTAGGTATTCGCCACCTCGATCAGATTGGAGTGCTTTAACCTTCTTACCCAGTTGGTTCTCTACTTCGTTCTTGAACTCTTTGAACTTTTCAAAGGTCTCGGATTTGCATTTCATAATATACACGTATCCGTATCTAATGAAATCATATAAAACATTAAACATTTGGGCTATATTATAACAAAGATCATTCTTAAATATAGAACAACAATTGTTCTTAATAATAAAAGAAAATCCAATCATGTCCAAACATGAAATAGATATAATGTTTCTAGTTATGGAAAGAACAAAATTACAAGTATCTAATTCAATTACAAGCTCACTGGGAAAATTAAGAAGGTAAACAACCACGGAGACAGCAAAAACTCTCTCTTCATTGCCAACACGCAGGTCCACCTCTCCTTTACTCAGCATTCTTCTACTTCCCAGTTCCTGCAAATTTATACAAATGTGAGAACCATATCTGATATCCAATACCCAGGATGAAGGAGCAAAAAAGTGTATCTCTATAACATAAATACCTGAAATAGAATTCATACCTCCCCTTATCTTTTGCAGAACCTTAATGTATGAAGGATAGTTCCTTCTCCAATAACTAGCCTTGCCACAGTGGTGGCACTTTCCCTCTTTTTCTGAACCTTTCTTTTTCAGTGCAGAAGACTTGGGCTCCAAAGCAGACTTAGGTCCTACCTTCTTATTAAAGCCCTTGCCCTTGCCCTTTCCTTTATGCACCATCAGTATGGTGCTAGCAGGTTTTACCTTCTTCATGTTGATCTTGACAGTTCGCAACAAGCCTAGGAGCTCAGGCAGTGTTGTCTATTTCATTCATGTTATAGTTAAAGACAAACTGCTCATAACTGTCTGACAACATTTGCAGGATCATGCCTGTGGCCAACTCTTGGCCCAGAGGGAACCCTAGTATTTCAAGGTTCTCGTTATACCCAATCATCTTGAGTATGTGATTCCTTACTAGATCCCGAGCTCCCATCTTGCAATGGAACAACACCTTAGTGACATCGAATCTCTCTTGACGAGCTTGCACATGAAATATTTTCTTGAAATGCTCCTCAATATCCTTGTAACCCATGTTCTCATGTTGCTTTTGTAGCTCAGAGTTCATAGTCGCTAGCATGAGACATTCGATGTCAAAGGAGTCATCAAGATACTTCTTATAAGCAACCTTATCAGCATGGGATGCATTCCCGGCAGGCTCATCAGGGGTTACCTCTTCCAAAACATAGAGCTTGCGCTCTTGCCTGAGAACAATTGTCAAGCTCCTATACCAGTCCAAATAATTTGTCACGCTCTGCTTTTCCTTCTCAAGGATTGCTCGGAGGGAAAGGGTGGAATATGAACCACTTGCCATGGAAATTCTATAAGGATCAAGCAAAGAAAATTAGTACTACATTTCAAAATATAATTTATCTTTCAATTAGGACTTTGATCAAAATAACTCCCACTATTTTTATCAAACTGATAACCCTCGATATCAATTAGAAGAGTTTATGCAAGTAACCCTCTTAGTGGACAAGATATATAATTCACTAACACTATGAGTCAGCTTTGACTTTTCTCTCACAATGCAGTTATTTAGGTAGACAACGCTTCTCAATTCATCACAATGCGAATATTGTATGGTTGGTGAATAACTCTTTATTCATATCCATCATATGGTGCATGTCAACCCTATGCCTATGGGCACTCAACCTTGGAGGTCACCTAATTTAAGTTTGACCTGATGTCGACAGTGGGATATCACAATTATCCGCTCACACCCTTACCAAGATAGATTAATGCACCTTGCTTTGGAAAGCCCACACTTCATCGATCGAGGCAGGAAGAGTGACATCCATCGGAAGGCATCCGAGTACTTAAAATTACTTAATGGATTTTGATACTTGATTAATTCTTTAATCACGGTCAACACTTAACCAGTGTGCACATCCACAAACAACAAAAAAATCATACATAATCCAAATGCATCTCAGATGTGCACAAGAAGATCATCAACACTTGATGAACTGGGCTAAATCTGAACATCTAGAACACTTCTAAATCTTCAGATCTACATGTATTGGACATGAGCATCAAAAACTCAACTTACACAGTAGACAAGCTCATCTCTCTTGTGTGAGATTGAAAATATAACACATATTTGATTTCACAAACCAGCAAGAGTAACAGTTACTGTTAAGGAGTAGCAATAAAGAAATCACATGCGTTCTTGGTGGAGTTCCATGAATAGATTTAGGTATTTTAGAACACTTCTAAAATTTCCAAATCTACATGTCATGGATTTAGCAACTTCTGAAACATTGAATATTGCTAGCAACCTCCCTCTGACACCACTGTTGTGTTTTACTAGACGACACAACATTTGTGCGCGTAGAGGAAAATATAGAACAAGAAACCCTAAAGTTTTTGGATCGTCCATATTCATGAATCAAGAAGTAAAACTTATTGTAAATAAAAGTAACTTTATGGGATTGAGTCGATACTCAAGCTAGATGCTCCAGAAAAATCGACCTGCCACTTAGCGGCTCGAGTCTTAAGTGTAGAAAGTATATCTGCGCCTCTATAGGAAATCCACATGATCTGGAGAACCTGTAGCCACTTGTCAAGCAAGCACTATATCGGGAGAATACATAAACACGTCTCCACAGACTGCTAGATCTATTGAAGGAGAGGCGGCGACGACACTAACCGAGATCGGGATGAGCGATAGCGACGGCGAGAGGCGGAACGACTTCCGTCTGAATTCTAGGGCTTCTGTCTTTTCGCACAGTACGACTCGTGTGCTTTGACATAATGGACAGTAAAAAGGTTGTGTGAAGAAACTGTTGGGGTTTCTCGTGAGGGTTGGCACAACACTTTGTGCACGCAGCGGAAAAGAAAAGGACGAGAACAGCCCAAGAGAACTGGATCTGGCCATGATCGTTGTATCAAGAAGTAAACAAAATAACTAGGGCAAAATACCTTAGTGGCGTCGAGTCACAACTCAACGAAGATGCTCCAAGTATTGAGTGCTGTCGGTGGCGAGTTGTACGTGGAATAATATCCACGTCTCTGCAGAAATCCACACGAGCAGGAGAAACCCGAACTGCTCGTCGCACGAACAATCGGGAGGAAGACAGCCGCACCTTTGCAACTCCACGGACTGCTAGGTCCGCGCCAAGAGAGGCAAGAACAACGACTATCGCCGGAAATGGGAGGGTCAGCGGAGCAGACACGGCGGCGGAACACTTCCGTCCGGCGATGTGCGGGATGCAGCGGAACGAGCGATCGGCGGAACTCTTTCCGTCGGGTTCTAATCGGCCGCAAGAAAAGCACAAGTCCTTCTTTTTTTTTTCAAAACCCTAAGTGTCTATTTATACCTTAAAGGAATGGCTATCCGCAGACCACACAACATAGGGTCCCTGGAAGAATTCGGCGAGAATCGGCAAAGGCGTTCGGCGAGAATCAAGCGCCAAGTCGTCGAGAATCAGGGACGATTCTCGACGAATGGCCTTTAGTCGTCGAGTCATACTCGACGACTCTCGACGATACTCGTCGATCGGCGAGAATCATCAGGCAGATTCGGCGAGAATCGATGGACAGTCCCGACGACTAAGTCTTTGATTCTCGACGAATCTATCAGATTGATTCTCGACTAAAACCCCATAATCGTCGAGACATTCTCGACGACATTGCCTTGGTCGTCGAGACATTCTCGACGATTTGCCTTGGTCGTCGAGTCAAACTCGACGACCTTTCGACTATCCATGCCCTATGAACTTTACTGGCAACAATTGCCTGACCCCATACATAATGGTGATTGGTAACCTTTACCAATACGGTCTATCTTCCAACTCCTCCACAGCTCTTATGTGCGACCCTGCAGGCTCATATCGCGTTGGCAGTGAGATTACATGTTTGACAACTTCTAGATCACCATGGTAACTCCAACAGTCTCCCACTTGATCTTGGAAGTATCAAATCATAAACCTCACAAACAATGAGCGGCATCTAGCAATGCATCATTGCTCCCCAAGCAATAAGAGTTTATAACTCATAAGCCTTCATGAACAATGTATCAGCGTTGTCTTTGTCCCTTTGTCCCTTACATCCGGAAAGAACTAGAGGCATGGACCGTGTCACCCTCATAATAACTCAATCCAAGTTTCCTGATCTAGAACGGACATCCAGAGAATGGTGAGGCCAATATCACATATTGACTCCACCAAGCATGGCATTGCATTTCTCAGTCCAGTTCCATCAAGGGGCCCATGGATGCAACTCCTGTCATATAGGAGGACAAATTCCATATCTGCTCACACACAAACATCCAAATGATTCGTAACGTGCCCAACAACCACCCTTATCATCAACCTTTCTCAAGGAAGACTTTAGATGGCATCAAAGCATGCTCTTCCTCACTTGATGAATACTGTGACTTCAGGTCAAAGGACCACAACACCATTGTCAATAGAGACCTACTTGTGACACGATTAGATAACAATCCACAAAGTAGTCTCTGGTTGGGTCTGTCCAGTACGACTTGTTCACTAACAAGTACCCACGTGATGACTTGATATCACAATATCATGACCTGTGAGAACTGGTCATCAGTCAACGCACGTGCTAGTCTTCATGTATCATCATTACCCTTAGATCCTATGATGATACCACGACCAGGGACTTTTAAGAATGAAGCTTCAAATGAATCATAGGCTCTCACATTCAAGTCACGTACTTGATGTCCTATGGAAGCGAACATTCTAAGGGTATTCATTATGTTAACATTTAACTATCATATAGAAAAACCATAATAACGGAATATGCCATTAATTGTAAAAAGAAAATCTAGGTACACAATTCATCATATGAATAAACAATAAACAGCCAACAGAATATATCTTTACATGCAACCCACAAGGCTCCCACTAGACTTGATCATTCAGGTATCGTATACCCATTGATCTAGTATGACCATCATGCTTTCTCTGCGCGAGAGGCTTTGTCAGTGGATCTGCAATATTCTCCTCAGTCGGCACTCTGCAAATGTTCACATCTCCTCGTTCGACAATCTCACGAATAAGATGGAACCGCCGAAGTATGTGCTTGGAGCGCTGATGGGATCTAGGTTCCTTAGATTGTGCAATTGCACCATTGTTATCACAGTAGAGAACTACGGGACCAACAATGCTAGGAACTACATCAAGCTCGCCGATGAATTTCCTAATCCATACAGCCTCCTTTGCTGCATTAGCTGCACCGATATACTCGGCTTCCGTTGTAGAATCAGCAACTGTCTCTTGCTTGGAACTCTTCCAGCTCACAGCTCCTCCATTCAGGCAAAACACAAACCCTGACTGAGACTTTGAATCGTCCCTATCAGTTTGGAAGCTAGCATCCGTGTAACCACTTACAACGAGCTCTTCCTCTCCACCATACACCAAGAACACATCCTTAGTCCTTCTCAAGTACTTCAGGATATTCTTGACTGCAATCCAGTGACACTCACCAGGGTCTGACTGATACCTGCTAGTCATGCTTAAAGCAAAGGAGACATCGGGTCGAGTACATAATATTGCATACATGATTGATCCAATTTCCGAAACATATGGAATCAACTTCATGCGGTCCTTATCTTCACAAGATTTTGGACACTGGTCCTTAGAGAGATTCACACCATGAGACATGGGCAAAAATCCTTTCTTGGACTCAAGCATGTTGAACCGCTTCAACACCTTATCGATGTATGTACTCTGGGTCAAACCCAGCAACTTCTTCGATCTATCTCTATAGATCTTAATACCAAGTATATAAGTCACTTCACCCAAGTCCTTCATAGAAAAGCAGTTCCCTAGGTTGTTCTTAACAACTTTCAGGGTAGGAATGTCATTCCCAATCAACAGTATGTCATCTACATACAGTATCAGGAAGACAACAATGCTCCCACTGATTCGCTTGTAAACACAAGGCTCATCTTCATTCTTGATGAAACCAAACTCTTTGATTTTCTCATCAAAACGAAGATTCCAACTTCGAGAGGCCTGTTTCAGTCCATATATGGACCTATTCAGCTTGCATATCTTAGTGGCTTCATTTGGGGATACAAAACCCTCGGGTTGTGTCATGTACACTTCCTCAAGGAGGTTTCCATTAAGGAAAGTTGTTTTGACATCCATCTGCCAGATCTCGTAGTCATAATACGCAGCAATAGCAAGCAATATCCTTATGGACTTTACCATGGCAACAGGGGAAAAGGTTTCATCATAGTCAATACCATGAATTTGTCTAAAACCCTTAGCCACCAGTCGCCCTTTGAATGTCTGTACATTCCCATCCATGTCTGTCTTCTTCTTGAAGACCCACTTGCACCCTATGGGTCGTACCCCTTCAGGTGGTTCCACCAAGTTCCAAACTTGGTTTGCATACATGGAGTCCATTTCGGATTTCATAGCCTCAAGCCATTTGTCGGAGTCCGGTCCATTCATAGCCTCTTGGTAGGTTACTGGTTCATCATCATGATCCATTAGCAACACATTACCTATTTGAGACACGAGAAATCCATATCTCTCAGGCTCAAATCTTGGTCTACCAGATCTACGCAGGACATGTGTTTCTTGAGTAGGTTCTCTAGCTACAACACCTTGTAGTCCTAATTCAGATCCAATTCTGGTTCATTCACTATTTGTGGTTCTTGAACTTCTTCAAGTTCTACCTTTTCAGTCTTTCTTGATAAGAACTCTTTCTCCAAGAAGACACCGGTCCTTGCGACAAACACCTTGCCCTCGGACGGTAGGTAAAAGTAATATCCTTTCGTTTCCTTAGGATATCCCACCAGATAACATTTATCTGATTTGGGTTCCAGCTTGTCAGGCATTTGACGTCGCACGTATGCCTCACAGCCCCAAATTTTAATGAACGACATACTAGGACGTTTCCCAGTCCATATCTCATATGGTGTCTTCAGAACCGTTTTTGTTGGAGCGCGATTCAGTGTCATAGCAGCAGTCTCTAAAGCAAAACCCCAAAAGGAAACAGGCAAGTCTGCATGACTCATCATCGAACGTACCATGTCTAACAGAGTACGATTTCTCCTCTCAGACACACCATTGTGCTGTGGTGTTCTAGGTGGAGTGAGCTGTGATATAATACCACACTCTTTCAGATGATCACGGAACTCGTGACTCAGGTATTCACCACCTCGATCGGATCGAAGTGCTTTAACCCTTTTGCCCAACTGGTTTTCTACTTCATTCTTGAACTCTTTGAACTTTTCAAAGGTCTCGGATTTGCACTTCATAAGATACACATATCCGTATCTACTGAAATCATCAGTAAATGTAACGAAGTAGAAATACCCACCTCTAGCCATGGAACTCATGGGTCCACATACATCACTATGTACAACACCCAAGAGATCCTCAGCCCTCTCAGTATAACCAGTGAAAGGAGTTTTTGTCATTTTGCCTAACAAACAAGATTCGCATCGCTCAAATGAGTCCAAAAGTCCATCCTTATGGAGCTTGGATATGCTCTTCTCGTTTATATGGCCCAAACGACAATGCCAGAGATACGTAGGGTTTGAGTCATTTGTTCTTAGTCTTTTATTATTTTCTACATTATAGATCATATGGTCTAAGTTCAAAACATAAAGACCATTAAACAGTTGGGCTACAGCATAACAAACATCATTCTTAAATATGGAACAACAGTTGTTCTTAATTATAAAAGAAAATCCAATCATGTCCAGACATGAAATAGATATAATGTTTCTAGTTATGGCCGGAACAAAATAACAATTATCTAGTTCTATTACAAGCCCACTGGGCAAAGAAAGACGGTAAACCCCTACGGCTACAGCAGCAACTCTTGCTCCATTGCCGACACGCAGGTCCACCTCCCCTTTACTCAGCAATCTTCTCCTTTCCAGTTCCTGCACATTTGTACAAATGTGAGAACCACATCCGGTATCCAATACCCAAGATGAAGGAGCAGAAAGGTTTATCTTTATAACATAAATATCTGAAGCGGAAGTCATACCTCCCTTCATTTTCTGCAGACCCTCAATATAAGAAGGACAGTTCCTCCTCCAATGACCAGCCTTGCCACAGTGGTGGCATTTCCCTTCCTTCACCGTGCTTTTCTTCTTCTTCAGTGCAGAAGACTTGGGCTCAAGATGTGACTTAGGTCCCACCTTCGTCTTCTTGAAGCCCTTGGCCTTGCCCTTGCCCTTATGCACCATCAGTATGGGGCTGGTAGGCTTGGCCTTCTTCATATTGATTTCAGCAGTTCTCAACATGCCTAGGAGTTCGGGCAGTGTCTTGTCTATTTCATTCATGTTATAGTTCAAGACAAACTGCTCGTAGTTGTCAGGCAACGATTGCAGGATCAGATCTGTGGCCAACTCTTGACCCAGAGGAAAACCCAGCCTTTCAAGGTTCTCTATATACCCAATCATCTTGAGTACGTGAGTCCCTACTGATTCTCGAACTCCCATCTTGCACTGAAACAACGCTTTCGTGACGTCGAACCTCTCTTGACGAGCATGCCCTTGAAACATTTTCTTAAGATGCTCGTCAATCTCCTTGCACCCCATGTTCTCATGTTGCCTTTGGAGCTCAGAGTTCATGGTGGCAAGCATAAGGCATTCGATGTCTAAAGCATCATCGGTATACTTCTTGTAAGCATCCTTATCATCACGGGAAGAATTCCCGGTCAGCACCTCGGGGGATTCTTCTTCCAAGACATAGAGCTTTCGCTCTTGCCTGAGAACAATTCTCAAGCTCCTGTACCAGTCCATGTAGTTAGTCCCATTGAGCTTATCCTTCTCAAGGATGGCTCTCAGAGACAAAGTGGAATGTGAACCACTTGCCATGGAATTCTACAAGAATTCATGCAGAATAAAATCAGTACCAAAGTTTCAAAATACAATTTATTTTAATTTGGACTCTAATTAAAACTCCCACTATTTTATTCGAACTAATAGCCCTCACTATCAATTCGGAGAGTTCATGCGAGCTACTCTCTTAGTGGACAAGATCCGTATTTCACCAACACAATGAGTCAGCTTTGGCTTTCCTCTCACGATGTTGTTATTTAGGTAGGCAACGCTTGCCAATTGCATCCTCATGCAATTCTTGTATGGTTGGTGAATAACTCTTTATTCGCATCCATCATATGGTGCATGCCAACCCTATGCCTCTAGGCACTCAACCTTTGAGGTCACCTAGTTAAGTGGGGCCCGATGTCGACAGTGGGATATCACAATTATCCGCTCGCACCCTTACCAAGATTGATTAATGCACCTTGCTTTGGAAAGCCCACACTTCATCGATTGAGGCAGGAAGAGTGTCATCCATCGGAAGGCATCCGAACACTTAATGTTTGATGAAGGGATTTAAATTTTGATAGTATGTTAACAATTAACCATGATCAACATTTGATCAATGTGCACATCTAAATAAAATAAAACATTTCTAGAATCCTCATGCATCCCTTATGTGCACAACAAGACACTATAAACATTTGATAGAGCAAATGGCTAAATCTGAACATATGGACATTTCCAAATATTCAGGTTTACATGCATTGGACAATGGGGAAAGGCAACTCAACTTAAAGCAGTAGACAAGCTCATCTCTCTTTGTTGGATTCAAAATCCAAAACAAAATTCGAGGGATGGTTACTGCTAAGGAGACAACAACTTCTACAATTAGAAATTGCTACGAAATCCCAGACGTTCCTGGCGGGGTTCCAAGGGGCAGAGCCCCTGCGGGGTGCGGGGCAGCGCCCCGACCAAATTTTGCAATCACCACCGATTTCCCTTGGAAAAATCATCAACAATTGATGTTCCAGGAATAAATCTAGACATTTAGAACACTTCTAAATCCCTAGGTTCACACGTGTTGGAATTCCCTAACTTCCAATACAACAATCATGGCCGTAACCTGGCTCTGATACCACTGTTGGGGTTTCTCGTGAGGGTTGGCACAACACTTTGTGCACGCAGCGGAAAAGAAAAGGACGAGAACAGCCCAAGAGAACTGGATCTGGCCATGATCATTGTATCAAGAAGTAAACAAAATAACTATGGCAAAATACCTTAGTGGCGTTGAGTCGCAACTCAACGAAGATGCTCCAAGTATTGAGTGCTGTCGGTGGCGAGTTGTACGTGGAATAATATCCACGTCTCTGCAGAAATCCACACGAGCAGGAGAAACCCGAACTGCTCATCGCACGAACAATCGGGAGGAAGACAGCCGCACCTTTGCAACTCCACGGACTGCTAGGTCCGCGCCAGGAGAGGCAAGAACAACGACTATCACCAGAAATGGGAGGGTCAGCAGAGCAGACACGGCGGCGGAACACTTCCGTCCGGCGATGTGCGGTATGCGGCGGAACGAGCGATCGGCGGAACTCTTTCCGTCGGGTTCTAATCGGCCGCAAGAAAAGCACAAGTCCTCCTTTTTTTTTCAAAACCCTAAGTGTCTATTTATACCAAAGGTATAAATAGACCTAAAGGAATGGCTATCCGCAGACCACACAGCATAGGGTCCCTGGAAGAATTCGGCGAGAATCGGCAAAGGCGTTCGGCGAGAATCAAGCGCCAAGTCATCGAGAATCAGGGACGATTCTCGACGAATGGCCTTTAGTCGTCGAGTCATACTCGACGACTCTCGACGATACTCGTCGATCGGCGAGAATCATCAGGCAGATTCGGCGAGAATCGATGGACAGTCCCGACGACTAAGTCTTTGATTCTTGACGAATCTATCAAATTGATTCTCGACTAAAACCCCATAGTCGTCGAGACATTCTCGACGACATTGCCTTGGTCGTCGAGACATTCTCGACGATTTGCCTTGGTCGTCGAGTCAAACTCGACGACCTTTCGACTATCCATGCCCTATGAACTTTACTGGCAACAATTGCCTGACCCCATACATAATGGTGATTGGTAACCTTTACCAATACGGTCAATCTTCCAACTCCTCCACTGCTCTTATGTGCGACCCTGCAGGCTCATATCGCGTTGGCAGTGAGATTATATGTTTGACAACTTCTAGATCATCATGGTAACTCCAACAGAAACCCTAAAGACTTCTATTTAAACCCAAGGAATAAATACAACATTTCCGTCGCTATTTACAGACCCAGACTTATAATCCAAAATTTTGGCTAGGCAACGCTTTCCTTGACGAATCGTCGAATATCTATAGCATACACGATGAATCGTCAAGTATCATCACATACTCGACAAATCGTCGAGTATCCATAGGATACATGATGAACTTAATGCCATCCTTAGCTGAATCAACGCTTGACTCTCTAAAGGTGTTGAATGGACTAAACTCTCTCAATGATTTCGGCGCCATACTCGACGAATCGTCGAATGGCGTTTAGTGCACTCAATGCCAAAAGCTAGATTCGTCAAATGGCATTGAGTGAACACAATACACTCAATGCCTAAGTGCCAGATTCGTTAAGTAAACCCTTTACTCGATGAAGGCGTTGAGTGAAGTAAACGCACTCAACGCCTGAGACTCAGACTCGTCGAAACAACACCTTGACTCAATGAATCGTCGAGTATAGTCAACACACTCAACGCTTAAGTGTCATACTTGTCAAATCAAAACCTTGACTCAAAGAATCGTTGAATACACTCAACACACTCAATGCCACCATTCGCTGAGTTAACGCTTAACTCGACGAAGGCGTTGAGTGGTTTCAACACACTCGATGCTTTTAGCCTGATTGAGCTAAGTCTTTTTAACTCATCATATGATCCAAACTATACAAATCCAATCTCGCAATTTCTCCACAATCTTATGTGCCACCCTGATAGTCTCATACTGAGTTGGCAGTGAGGCCACATGCTTGAGCACTTCCAGATCACAATGTTAACACCAACATTTAATACATTGATCTTCTCAAGAAGACCTATTTAAGGAATGATTGGCGGTCCAATACATGGGTGAAACATGGCAAGCAACTTAAACCCTAATTCTTCTTATAAAAATGGAAGAAACGAAACTTAACTGTTACTCCCATTTCTGCCAAACCCGTTGTCACCTTCGTTGAGCAAGAGGAGTGGGAAACAACTTCTGTAGTTAAGCTTTAGTCGGAGAATCGAGCTTTGGAGCTAACTCGCCGGGGCAAGGATCAATCATGGCTCCCCACTACCGCACCCGCCGCCAAGCTTGCATCCAAGTCCATTTCTCCTCCCCTCCCTCGGTGCTATTCTTATCCACTAAGAGAGATATCGGGCTCAAATGAGCCTGATTCCATGAGAGAGGGACTATTCCGAACTTTTCTTCTTGCTCGGGTTCGCCGGAGGAGCCACCTCCGGCGGCCATTTCACCAGAAAATTCTAGCCGCCACCTCAACGGAGGTGGTGGTGATAATTGTCGGCGGTGGTAGCAGCCCAGGTGGCCTGAAATGAGAGATCAAAATTTCCCAACTCATGATGATTTGGGTCGTCGACTCAGTGAAGAAGACAATGGGATGCCGTTGATTTCAGTTGAATTAATGTAACGCCCCTGATTTTTCTGCGATTATTTAATTCTTGCTTGGCATTACGTCGATGCGTTTTCTTGGCTTATGCCATCTGTGGAGTGTGGTCGTAACTCCTTAGAACTGAGTGGCCTATTTTGTAGCCTATTGGCAAGATCTCCCTAGCAAGCCGAGTCGTTTTGGGTGACCCGGTGTGGCCTCTCGGGGGATGCTTGTGTTTTGGCTTCGGGTGGGTATAACTCGAGTTCTGTTTGTCGAAAGTTAATTTCAATTTCGCTGTTGTGTTCGTAGCATGGATATTTAGCTACGATGTGAATTTCGGAGAATTCCGAGGATGTTCGGTTTTCGTGTCGTTTTGTATTTTATGGAAAGATAAAATTATTTATTAAATACTATATTAATTATCATTTTGGAAAGGTGCGGGTTCTGGGCAGTTATTGTGCTGTCTTATTATATAATATTTTATTGATTAGCTAATTAAGATTAATAGGGGTCTATATATAGGATAGTTAGACTTAAGAGAACCGCTCCTGTTCATCTTCCCGAACCCGTCTGCGGTTGTTCGCGGATAGAAGCGGAGAAACCGCCGAACCTGCTGCCCTTCGGACGCCGATTCCGGGAGCGTTTGTAGACAGAATTCGATTCCGAAAGCGTATTTGGATTGCTCTCGCCTAGACCTTCATTCCTACGGTAAGAAATTAAGTTTTCGTGGTGTTTCTAGGGGTCTCGATTTTCTAGGGTTGTCCGTTTCCGCCATTAAAGCTCCAGATTTCTGCTTTAGGTGTTGTTGTTGTTGGTGCCGAGTGAGGATAAGGGAGGCCGACCAAGATCCGCTGGAAATCGAGGCAAGTGGTACTCTTTCCCTTGCCATGTAGTTGCCCTATTTTCTTATATGCCCAGTTAGCCTATTTGATACAACCGAGCATTGCTTTAGCCATAGTCAGTTTCCTTTCCTGCACTATAGATGCTTTCTTTTCCTGTGCAAGAACCGGTGATGATGCCTAAGCCTGCTGTTAGAAAATTCCCTGTACAGAACCTTGCTCAAAACAGCCGTGTATGTTCTCTGTTCTTTTTTTTCCTCGCTGTAGCTTGTTTCTTCTCGGGCTGGGGAAGGAAGAAGGGTTAGGTTAGCATTTTCCTATGCTGTAGTTGTAGCCGGTTAGGACTTAGAAGTTTCAACTCGAAAATTGTGCCAGTCCTCATTATAACCCTAGAAATGCGTTTGGCTGTTAGATTAATATTTCTACAGTAATAGACTTGCTGGAGTTAGCGTTGGATGATTTTGTGCTGGCCTGTAAAAGAAGCTTTCCCTGTACTCAGTCTTGCTGTTTAGTATGATTCAGGGCTTGGCGTTGAGTGTGATGCACACACTCAACGCCGGGTCTGCTTGGACTTGGCATTGAGTGTGGTGCACACAATCAATGTCGGGTCTGCTTGGACTTGGCATTGAGTTGTGGTGCACACACTCAATGCCGGGTCTGCTTGGACTTGGCGTAAAGTGTGGTGCACACACTCAACGCCGGGTCTGCTTGGACTTGGCGTTGAGTGTGGTGCACACACTCAACGCCGGAGCTGCTTGGACTTGGCATTGAGTGTGATGCACACACTCAATGCTGGGTCTGCTTGGACTTGGCGTTGAGTGTGGTGCACACACTCAACGCCGGGTCTGCTTGGACTTGGCGTTGAGTGTGGTGCACACACTCAACGCCGGGTCTGTTTGGACTTGGCGTTGAGTGTGGTGCACACACTCAACGTCGGGTCTGCTTGGACTTGGTGTTGAGTGTGGTGCACACACTTAACGCCGGGTCTGCTTGGACTTGGCGTTGAGTGTGGTGCACACACTCAATGTCGGGTCTGCTTGAACTTGGCGTTAAGTGTGGTGCACACACTCAACGCCGGGTCTGCTTTTGCTTGCCGTTGAGTGTGGTGCGAGCACTCAACTCCATTGCCCCTTGATCTATTCTTTTGAGGCTAAGTAGTGTGGTTTTGAGTGAGTGGGCCTCACTAAACGCCACAGCCCTTTCTTGTGGTTAAGTATTTTGGCGTTGAGTGAGTCGACCACACTCAACGCCAAAGCTGTTTTGGCGTTTAGAGAGGTGGACTCACTCAACACCACAGTTAGTTTTTGCGGCTAAGTGCTAAGGCGTTGAGTGAGTGAACCTCCTCACTCAACGCCGTAGCTGCTTTGGCATTGAGTGAGGTTAGCTCACTAAACGCCACAACCTGTGTTGCTTAAGGCATTGAAGGAGTGGACCTCACTGAACGCCATAGCTTTTTGGCATTGAGTGAGGTTAGCTCACTCAACGCCACAACCTATTGCTTAAGGCGTTAAGGGAAGTGACCTCACTCAATGCCATAGCTGTTTTGGCGTTGAGTGAGGTTAGCTCACTCAACGCCACAACCTGTGTTTCTTAAGGCGTTGAGGGAGTGAACCTCCCTCAATGCCATAACTGTTTTGGCGTTGAGTGAGGTTAGCTCACTCAACGCCACAGCCAGTGTTGCAAGAAGGCGTTGAGTGAGTGAACCTCACTCAATGCCATAACTGTTTTGGAGTTGAGTGAGGTTTGCTCACTCAATGCCACCGTCTGTTTGGGCGTTGAGTGAGGGGGGCCCACTCAACGCCTTGTCGTGTTGAGTCATCTCAACACTTTTTCCGTACTTGATTTTCCCACCCGAGTGAATTTCTTTGATTCTGAGGTTCCTTGTCAGCTATGTTTTTCCAAGGGCTGAATCGTGGGTTGTGGTTAGTAGTGGTGGTTTGAAGCTCTTTATAGGGGTGAAATTATGTGATTTAGCCGTGGCCACACTTTTATCTTGTTCTAGGTAAGGCCTGGGCAAGTTGGTGGGAGGTCCCTAGTGCTTTCACTTATAGACCCTTGAGCTTTATTTCTTGGAAATGGTGGTTGGGGTACTGAGTTTGCCTCCAACCCGGATCCGTGTTGTTTTTGTTACTGTCATCTCTCACAACATAGAGTGTTAGACGTTTCTTCCTTTGTAATTTGCAACGTTTGGGCTCATGGTAGCCTTGTAAACTCTACAGGATTTTTGGGCAGGGTTGTTGCTATTTCCTCGCACATAGTGCTTTTCCTTTTTGTCTTGTCTTGGACAGTGGTGCTTATTGCGGTTTACTTACTCTTCTTGCTTATCTTTTAGCTTAGCATTTCCGTACAGCTTATTTGTTTTTTTTTTGCTTGCTGAGGTATTCTTTTCTTCTTTGAATGCCTCAGGTTCTGGTTAGTAGCCGATTAGGCGGCTAGTTGTGTTGTGCTATTGCTGGGGGTCTCTCGTACTATAGATATCAGTTCCTTGGACTTGTGAGGTAGTTTTGTACTTCTTTCTTACAGACATACATACTTACCAGTGGGTTCGTGTAAGTTTGTTGGCGCCCACTAGTAGTTTTACCTTGATACTAGATATGTTATCTTTTTGCTGCTACCTTTTCTTGAGATAGTCTACTTGCTCTTGGGATGATTTATCCTAGGTTGCTAGTTACTTTTAAACCTAAAAATACTATTGTAAGTATATCTCATGATCTGCATGTTTTATAAAACTCAAACACTATTTTCCAAATAACGTAAAAGGATCGTTTTCCTATATATAGTGTAAATTAAATGTAGAGTCCTGCATAGTATAACTTGTCCTCTAGGGGCACTTATGTACTCTTTTAGGATATCAAGCCTGAATAAAGTATTTTCCGCAGCATATAAGTATAGTTTTTAGATTGTGGACTAGATGATCCACTGAGCCGAGGGATACGTCCTTTAAAATATAACTGATTTTCTAATCATTAAACTTATGAATTTTATAAAGTAACGTAGATAGTTTTGCCTGAGCGTCAGCAGTTATCCCCTGCTCGACGTGGCATCACGATGCGTGTTTTCTCATACTCTGATGCTTCTTTAATTTGGAGAAAATGCGGGTTATGACAGTTGGTATCAGAGGGAGGTTGCTTGACAAGTTAGTCGGGCAACCTTCCCTTTTGATTGCATTAGCAGTTTTGCATCATGTCATTCACACACCGATATGTCATCAGCACGTCTTGGAAAAAGCACGAACACTACACTCATAGCATAACATGAAGTATATGGGGCATATTATGTAGTATGGGATGCATAATATGTGTTCGTATATGGATCCACCATAGGGGAAACATGTGAGGGTTATGTAGTATGGGATGCATAACCTCAGCACATGGCTGCGATTAGCTCGTTTTCTTTTCGTTGCATGAGAATGTAATGTAGTATGGGATGCATAACATTTTCATGTGTACGCCGCTCATAACATGCAGTAAGGCCTTTTTAGAATGCATAGCACAAACATGCATAGCATAACATTGCATAAGCACAACGTGCCAAGTAAAAACTAGCAGGATGACATATATACACACATAAGTTTTGAGTCAGAAATAATATAAGTTCATTCATTCCCGATCTAGGCACAAGAGTTAGAAAGGTGGTGGTAAACCAACCTAGGTTAGGCATAACATCAATTCTTGTAAAAAAAACTCCCAGAGCAAGTTTAGCAGCTTTAAGTTCATATTTATGTATGTATTGTCTGTACTTGTATTTAGTAGTAGTTGTGGTAAACCCCCATGTATGAGGGTAAGTCATATGGAGCGCAGAATGATGCGGTGATCGAGAGCCTGCGACAGAGTAGCAATTCCTTGAGCAGGCAGATGGTGGAGATGCGAGCCCAGATCCAGTCTCTGGTGGCAGTTGTGGCAGGACAGACTCAGGGAGTGCAAGGCCCTGTAGGGGGGGTTAGTTTTTCTTCCTCCTCCTGCACCCCTGAGACCTCCAATGGTGGTGCCAGCAGAGATGGCATTTATCTCGCAGTTTCAGAGACTTAGCCCTCCTACTTATGATGGGAAGGCAGATTTCATGGTCATAGATGATTGGCTGATCTCCATGGAGGAGATGTTCTCGTACTCCGGTATTGCAGATGATCAGAGAGTGATGATAGCCGTCTATCAGTTCAAGGGTTTGGCTAAGAGTTGGTGGCTTAGAGAAATGGAGAGCTTGGTAGCTGGATGCTCTTGGGAAGTATTCAAGGAAATGCTGCTGAGGAAGTTCCTGCCTTCGGTCGAGCATGACCATCTTATGAACGACTTCCTCCACCTGAAGCAAAGGCAACTCACGGTCGGTGAGTATGAGATTGAGTTTAGCAAGTTGAGCCAGTTTCCTCCTAGGTTGGTGAGTATTGAAGCTGATCGAGTCAAGCGATTTCTTGGTGGCTTGAGGAGCGAGGTACAGAAGTTGACCGGTGCTTATGGATAAAAGACTTATGCAAGGGTAGTGGAGGCTGCTATGAAGGTGGAGTCAATAGAGACCGCAAAGAGCAGAGGCCAGCAAATGAGGAAGGACAAGAGGAAGTCTATTGAGGAGAAGAAAACCCGGGTACCCGGTGCTGCTTCAGGAAAGAAGAGCAAGGCGGTGTGTAGCTTCTGTGGTCAGTCAGGCAACCCTATTGAGAGGTGTTTCAAGAAGGCAGCAGCTTAGAAGAAGGAGCAAGTTCATACTATTCAGGGTGCTCCTAGGAGGGATGTTTCCTATTCTGTTTGCAAGCGACGCAGGCATGATGCTGCACAGTGCTGGTACAAGGATAAAGTTTGCAATCAGTGCGGGCAGAAGGGTCACATTAAGTCTAGGTGTCCTCAGGTCCAGCATGCTCTTCATGCAGTTCCACTTCAGGCACTACCTCCGCCTCAGTGTATGGACAATGACAAAGGAAAGTTGAACGTGATCTCTTCCGAGGAGGCTCAAGCTTCGACTCAGGTCATCTCAGGTTAGTTGTTTATCCAGCCTGAAAGTTTTATTTACTAGAATGGTTATAGTTTTTTTTGGTAGTTCCTTAGTTGTATATACTCCTATAGGGAAATTTAAGGTGAAGAACCGCTGGGCGCGTGTTCTGTTCGACTCCAGCGCTACCAACTCATTTGTTGCTAGAGCCTTTTTGGAGCGACATCAGTTGACTCTAGATCGAGTTCGTGATACCTTTCGCGTCAAGTTGCCTTCTCGTGAATCTGTGTAATCAAATTTGGGCATTCTAGATTGCCCTGTTTTGTTAGGAGACTTTCTTGCGAAGGCAGACTTAAAGATGATTGATCTTGATGACTTCGATGTTATTCTGGGCATGGACTGTGTCACAACCCGCATTTTCTCCGAATTAAAGAATTATCAGAGTATGAGAAAACGCGCGTCATGAAGCCATGTCAAGCAGGGGATAACTGCTGACGCTCAGGAAAAACCATCTACTACACTTTATGAAAGAAATTTATGAGTTTAATGATTAGAAAAATCAGTTATACTTTAGAGGCCGTATCCCTCGGCTCGGTGGATCACCTACTCCACAGTTAAAACTATACTTAAGCGCTGCGGAAAAATATTTTATTCAGGTTTGACATCCTAAGAAGTGCATAAGAGCCCTAAGAGGACCACTTATGTCATGCAAGACTCTACATTTAATTTATATTATATATAAGGAAACGATCTTTATACGTTGTTTGGAAAATAGTGATTTACCTTCATAAAACATGCTGATCATGCGAAATACTTATAATAGTAATAATTGTAGTTTTAAAATAACTAGCAAGCATAAATCCTCCCCAGAGCAAGTAGACTATCTCCAGAAAATGGTAGCAGCAAAAGTAATATATCTAGTACAAAGGTAAAAACTACCAGTGGGCGCCAACAACCTGACACAAACCCACAGGAAAATACGTATGTCTGTAAGAAAAGTACAGAAAAACTACCTCACTAACAAAGCAACAGGATCTCCAAAGTCCAAGAGACCACCAACGACACCACCGCAACCTAGCCACCAAACTGGCTACTGCTCAGAACCAGAGGCATTCAAAAAAGAAAGAATACCTCAGCAAGCAAAACAAGGAAAAACTGCATGGATGTGGCAACCAGAGAATAAATAAAAGAGGAAAACACACAGCAGAAAAAGTCACAACTGCCCAAGGCAAGACAACAAGGAATGCACTACGTGAGAGGAAACAGCACCAACCCTGCCCAGAAACTACATCCTGTAGGGTCTACTAGGCTACTAAGAGCCCAAAGTGCTGCAATCTACCAAGGGAGAAACTTCTAACACCCTAAGCTGTGGGAGATGGTAGTAGCAAAAATAAACAACATTGATCCGGGTTGGAGGACAACTCAGTCCCCCAACCACCACTTCCAATCCAACAAGCTCAAGGGTCTACATGTGAAAGCACAAGGGACCTTCCACCCCCTTGCCCAGCCCGTACCTGGAGCAAGATAGAAGAATAAGGGTGGCCTTGGCTAAATTACACAACACCTCCCCCATGAAGAGCTTCAAACCACCACTACTAACCACGACCCACAATTCGGCCTTTAGGAAAGAAAAAAACATGGCCGATAAGGAAACTCAAAATAATATCAAGGAATTCACTCGGGAATGAAAATCGAGGAAAGAGAAACAGTGTTGAAGTTACTCAACACGGCTTGGCGTTGAGTGGAACCCACTCAGCTCCTAACCATACCTTGACGTTGAGTGAGTTAGCCTCACTCAGCGCCAGAACAGCCATGGCGTTGAGTGAGAATCACTCACCCAACGCCCTCCGCAAGAACAGCTCTGGCGTTGCGTGAGCTATCATCACTCAACGCCAAAACAGCCATGGCGTTGAGTGAGATCCACTCCCTCAACACCTTCAGCAAAAGAGGCAGCGACTTTGAGTGAGCAAACCTCACTCAACGCCAAAACAGCTATGGCGTTGAGTGAGGTCCACTCCCTCAACTCCTTTAGCAAAACCACAAAACCCAACGGTGGCGTTGAGTGAGTCCACCTCCCTCGATGCCAAAGCAGCTTTGGCGTTGAGTGAGGTTAACTCACTCTATGCCAAAGTTCACTCCCGCAGGAAAACCCTAAACTATTGCCAACTAGAGGAGGTCGGCGGGAATGCCGACTGATTCTCGTTGAATCGGTGGGAATGCAAGATGATTCTCGCCGAATCGGCGAGAATCCAGGATGATTCTCGCCAAATCGGCGAGAATCCAGGATGATTCTAGCCGATCGACAGGAATCCAGAATGATTCTCGCCGAATCGGCGGGAATCAAGGATGATTCTCTCCGATCGGTGGGAATCACTGACGATACACGTCGAAATCGGGGGGAATCACTTGGTGATTCCCGTCGATTTTGACTTGGACGAAAATTTTCACTCAATCACCCCACCACTCAGCCGCAAGGAACAGACCCAACTATGGCTTTGAGTGTGTCCACCACAATCAACGCCAAGTCCGGGCGGCTTTTGGCTTTGAGTGTGTGCACCGATCTCAACACCAAAACCCGAGAGTCTACCAAGACTGGTTCTAACCAGAGCCCTACCACAACTTCCTCCCTCACTCTCTCTCTAGGCCCCACCCACAAAAGCACCCAACTAGAACTACAAATCTGGAGTCTAAATGGTGAACACAACTAGCAGGTTGAGCAAACAACACAAGGAGGGGGCTCATAGGAGAATCTAAGCCCTAAAATTTAGCAAGATAAAAGAGAATATGCTTGGTTTCTACCCTAGGGATAACCGGGAAACATTCCAAAATTCAAAAGAACCACAAATGCAAGGGCAAGAATACCACTTGCCTCGATTTCCGGCGAAGCTTGGTCGGCTTTCCCTCCTCTTCGTTCTGCACTAGAAGGAGCAGCACCTAACAAGCAAACCCTCACTTTAATGGCAGAAAACCACAAGAAACTGAAAATCCAGGCCTCCTAATACTCCACGAAAATCAAATCTCTTACCGTAGAAACGTAGGTCCAAGAAAGAGCAACCCAAATCCGCTTTCGGAATTGAATTCCGTCCACAAACGCTCCCGGAATCGCCGTCCGAAGGAAAAGCAGGTCCGGCGGTTTCCTCTGTTTTCCGCAAACAGGAGCAGCGGATTCGGTCTTGGGGAGAAGAAGAGAGGAGAAGTGGGCCCTCCACTTCTTAATAAGGCTTTTATACAAGCTTTAAAGCATCGGTTCAGCAAAACCGAACCCAACCGCCTGCTCCTTAAATAAAAAAAAGAATTTTCTTCTAGTCTTTACTAATGGCACACCCAAAGCGACGCGAAAAACAAACTATCTCGGAATTCGACGAAATTCGCGCCGTAGCTAAATATCCACGCTACGAACACAAAGGCGAAGTCGAAACAAAATTTCGACAAACAGAACTCGATTTATACCCTCCCGAAGCCAAAACACAAGCATCCCCGAGAGGCCACACCGGGTCACCCAAAACGACTCGGCTTGCTAGGGAGATCTTGCCAACAGGCTACAAAATAGGGCTCCCAGTTCTAAGGAGTTAAGACCACACTCCACAGATGGTGCAAGCCAAGAAAATACGTCGACGTAACGCCAAACGAGAATTTAAATAACCGCAGAAAAATCAGGGGCGTTACAGTCACTCCCCCTAAAAGAAAGTTTCGTCCCGAAACTTTATGCACTACACTTCTACCATAGAAGGAAAGTAATAATCCAAAAATTATAAGAAGAAAAACAAACAAAACTAATCAGGGAAACAGCTGAGGGTAAGCCTCCCTCATAGACGACTCTTACTCCCAAGTCGCGCTCTCCAAATCCTGATTCCTCCAAAGAACTTTCACCATCGGAATAGACTTCTTTTGCAGCACCCATTCTTGAGTATCCAAAATACGGACCGACACTTCAACAAAAGAGAGGTTGGGCTCCAACTAGGGCACAAAGTCCAAGACTTGCCCACTGTTGCGCACGCACTTCCGCAATTGGCTAACATGGAAAACATTATGAACACCTGGGAAGTTTGCTGGCAAATCCAACCTGTAAGCTGACACAACAATCCGCTCCAAAATCTTAAACGGGCCCACATACCTCGGGTCCAATTTCCGATTCTTACCAAACCTCTTTACACCCACCATCGGGGAAACTTTAAGAAATACAAGGTCCCCTACAGAAAACTCCAAGGCAGACCTACGCCGATTGGCGTTCTTCTCGTACCTCTCCTGAGCTATACGAAGCTTCTCTCGAACAAGCTTCACTGCAACTTCCATTTCCTCGATCGCATCAGGACCGAACAATGGCCTCTCACCAGCCTCAGCCCAAAACAACGGAGTTCTGCAGCGCCTCCCATACAAGGCTTTGAACGGAGCCATCTGCAAGCTCTCCTGATAACTATTGTTGTATGCAAATTCCATAAGTCGAGGCCGCTCGTCCTACGCTCCACCGTAGTCTAAAATGTAGCATCGGATTATATCCTCAACTATCTGATTCACCCGCTCCGTCTGCCCATTAGTCTGTGGGTGGTACGCAGTAGAATACCTCAAATCTGTACCCAAACCCTCCTGTAGACTCTGCCAAAAATGAGAAGTAAACCGGGAGTCTCGATCTGAAATGATGCTAACCGGCACACCGTGCAGTTGGATGACTTCATTCAAGTATAACTCTGCTATCTTCTTCATCGGGTAATCAATCTTATATGGCACGAAGTGAGCACACTTCGTCAGTCTATCCACTATAACCCAAACGGAATCAAATCCCCTCGGGGATCGCGGTAAACCCGTGATGAAATCCATAGATATACTTTCCCACTTCCAAGTCGGGATCTCTAACAGAGTCAACTTGCCACGAAGCCTTCCATGATCGGCCTTCACCCGCTTGCAAGTGTGGCACTCCGCAACAAATCAGGCTATATCTCTTTTTAGGCCATACCACCAGGCAATTTGCTTTAAGTCACGATACATCTTTGTAGATCCTGGATGGTAGGCAACGCTGGATCAATGAGCCTTTCTGCAAACCATACCCCGAATGTCCCCAACCGCGAGGATGCAAAATCTGCTGCGGTACTTCAAAGTTCCCGCATCATCGATGGAATAATCCGACAACTCTCCTCTCTCAGTCCTGGAGTATAAGTGTAGAATATCCGGGTCGTCCTTCTGGTGAAGTCTTGTCAACGAAATCCAAGACGGCTCTGCCATTGACAAACTACTCTACAGGCCATAGCATCCCACTGATATATCCATAAGGAGGAACTCCTCCACTAAACGATCTGCGGTGAGATTAAAGATCTTACCCGTCTTACGGCTCAGGGCGTCGGCCACCACATTGGCCTTGCCTGGATGATACCGGATCTCTACATCATAATCGACCACATACTCTTGCCACCGACGCTGGCGCAGATTTAACTCCTTCTATGTGATCACGTACTTCACGCTCTTATGGTCGGTGAAGATCTTGCACTGAGCCCCATAAAGTAGGTGTCTCCACAGTTTCAACGCATAAATAACCGCTGCGAACTCGAGGTCATGCGTAGGATAATTCTTCTTATGAGTCTTCAGTTGCCTTGACCCATAGGCAATCACCTTACCAACCTGCATTAATACGCATCATAGACCTACATGCGAAGCATCCACGTATACATCATAATCCACACCCTCAGTAGGCAGGGTCAAAACGGGAGGAGTGCACAATCTCCTCTTTAACTCCAGGAAGGCTTCTTCGCACATCTCGCTCCAAACAAAAGCCATGTTCTTTTGAGTCTGCTTATTCAAAGGTGCAGCTAGGGTAGAGAAACCCTCCACAAACCTCTTGTATTAGCCGGCCAATCCTAGAAAGCTCCTGATCTCCTTGGGCGTGCCCGGCCTACTCCAATCCATCACTGCTGCGATCTTATTCACCACGTGGCCAAGAAACGAGACCTGAGGCAACCAAAATTCGCACTTGCTTAACTTGGCGAATAACTTATGGTTCCTCAACTCCGATAGAACCAAGCTCAGATACTGCTCATGCTCCTTAGTACTGCGAGAATAAACCAACACGTCATCGATGAAGACCACCACGAACTTATCTAGGAAATCCTTGAACACCCGGTTCATCATATCCATGAACTCTGATGGAGCGTTGGTCAATCCAAACGACATCACTAAGAACACAAAATGTCCATGCCTCGATCTAAACGCAGTCCGTGGAATATCTGCCTTACGGATCCTAAGCTAATGATAGCCTGAACGAAGGTCAATCTTGGAGAAGACCGTGCTACCGCGCAACTGGTCAAATAAATCATCGATCCTCGACAGAGGGTACCTGTTATTTATTGTGACTTTGTTCAACTCCCTATAGTCGATGCAAAGCCGTATTGACCCATCTTTCTTCTTCACAAATAGAACAGGAGCACCCCAAGGCGACGAACTCTGCCTGATAAGCCCTTTCGCCAACAACTCATCTAACTGGACTCGCAACTCCTCTAGCTCTCGAGGGGCCATCCGGTACGGCGCCTTAGCAATAGGACGCGTACCTGGCTCCAAATCCATCACAAACTCAACATCCCGCTCGGGAGGAAGACCAGGAAGCTCATCAGGAAAAACATCGGCGAAATCACGAACAACTGGAATCTCCTCTAAGCGCGGTACACTAACAGCGGTCCCAACCACCGAGACCAAACAAGCAAAACAATCCGAAAGAAAAAACTTCTGAGCACATACCGTAGAGATGACAGGGGAATCCTGGCTCAGATCTGCATACACGCTTCCAGGCTGACCGTCGTCCCTGATGAAGTCCAAGCGCTTCCCTTTGCACTGAATGACTGCATCATACCTAGACAGCCAGTCCATTCCCAAAATAACATCGAAGTCCTCCAGATCAATCATCTTCAGGTCTGCCTTTGTAAGGAAGTCCCCTAACCAAACAGGGCAATCTAACACGCCTAAATCTGACAACACAGATTCACCAGAGGGGAACTTGACACGAAAGGTATCCCGAACTCGATCTAAAGTCAACCGATGTCACTCTACAAAGGCTCTAGCCACGAACGAGTGGGTAGCGCCGGAGTCAAACAGAACCCGCGCCCAGCAATTCTTCACCTTAAGCTTCCCTATAGGAACATATATAACTAAGGAACTACCACAACAATACTACAAATATTCTAGTAAGACAAGAACAAAACATTCAGGCTGGAAAGACAACTAACCAGAGATGACCTGAGTCGAAGCTTCAGCCTCCTCGGAAGAGATCACATTCAGCTTTCCCTTTCCTTTGTCCACATGCTGAGGTGGAGGTAATGCCTGAAGAGGTACTGCATGAAGAGCAGGCTAGACCTGAGGACACCTAGACTTGATGTGTCCCTTCTACCCACACTGAAAACAGACCTTATCCTTGGACCAGCACTGGGTAGCATCATGCCCGGGTCGCTTGCAAACAGAACACGAGACATCTATCCTAGGAGAACCCTGAATCGCATGAACCTAATCCATCCTCTGAGCTGCTGCCCTCTTGAAACATCTCTCGACAGGGTGGCCTGACTAGCCACAAAAACTGCACATCACTTTGCTCTTCTTTCCAGGAACCGTACCAGGTACCTGGGGTTTCTTTTACTCCACAGACTTCCTCTTATCCTTCCTACTTTGCTGTCCTCTGCTCTTCGCGGTCTCAATAGCCTCCACCTTCAGAGCAGCCTCCACTACTCCTACATAAGTTTCTGACCCATAAGCACCAGTCAACTGCTACACCTCACTCCTCAAATCACCGAGAAATCGCTTAACTAGATCAGCCTCAATGCTGACCAATCCAGGGGCAAAACGGCTCAACTTGCTGAACTCTATCTCATACTCACCCACCGTGAGTTGCCTTTGCTTCAGATGGAGGAAGTCGTTCATGAGGCGGTCACGCTCGACCGAGTGTAAGAACTTCCTCAATAGCATCTCCTTGAACACCTCCCAAGAGCATCCAACTACCAAGCTCTCCTTCTCTCTTAGCCACCAACTCTTAGCCAAACCTTTAAGCTGATATGCGGCTATCATCACCCTCTGATCGTCTGCAATCCCTGAATATGAGAACATCTCCTCCATGGAGATCAGCTAGTCGTCTATAACCATGAAATCTGCCTTCCCGTCATAAGTGGGAGGGCTCAGCCTCTGAAACAGCGAGATGAAGGCCATCTCCGCTGGAACCACCACTGGAGGTCTTAAGGGTGCAGGAGGGGGAGGAACAGCAATCCCCCCTGCAGGGCCTTGCACTCCCTGAGTCTGTCCTACCACAACTGCTTCCAAAGACTGGATCTGGGCTCGCACCTCCACCAACTGCCTACTCAAGGAATCGCTACTCTACCGCAAGCTTTTGATTACCGCATCATTCTGAGCTCCAGATGACTCACCCTCAGATAAGGGAGTTGATCTAGTTGAAGGACGTCTCGCCATCCTAAAGTCAAAGCTACACTAGTTAGATCTTAGTACAACGGCTAGACCCAACTACAAGTACAGACAATACATATATAGATATGAACTTAAAGCTGCTAAACTTGCTCTGGGAGTTTATTTTTTTTTTACAAAAAATTGATGTTATGCCCTAACCTAGGATGGTTAACCACCACCATACTAATTCTTGTGCCTAGATCGGGAATGCATGACTTTATATTATTTTTGACTCGAAAACTTATGTGTGTACATATGTTATCCTGCCAGTCTTTCGCTTGGCACGTTGTGCTTATACAATGTTATGCTATGCATGTTTGTGCTATGCATTCTAAAAAGGCCCTAATGCATGTTATGAGCGGCGTACGCATGAAAATGTTATGCATCACATACTACATAACATTCGCATGCAATGAAGAAAAGAAAACGTGCTAGTCGCAGTCATGTGGTGAGGTTATGCATCCCATACTACATAACCCTCACATGTTGCGCCTATGGTGGATCCATATACGAACACATATTATGCATCCCATACTACATAATATGCCCCATATACTTTATATTATGCTATGAGTGTAGTGTTCATTCTTTTGCCAAGACATGCTGATGACATATTGGTGTGTGAATGACATGATGCTGAACTACTAAAGCAATCAAATGAAGGTTGCCCGACTAACTTGTCAAGCAACCTCCCTCTGATACCAACTGTCATAACCCGCATTTTCTCTGAATTAAAGAATTATTAGAGTATGAGAAAACACGCATCATGATGCCACGTCAAGCAGGGGATAACTGTCGACACTCAGGCAAAACCATCTACTACACTTTATGAAAGAAATTTATGAGTTTAATGATAAGAAAAATCAGTTATACTTTAGAGGCCGTATCCCTTAGCTCGGTGGATCACCTAGTCCACAGTTAAAAACTATACTTAAGCATTGCGGAAAAATATTTTATTCAGGTTTGACATCCTAAGAAGTGCATAAGAGCCCTAAGAGGACCACTTATGCCATGCAAGACTCTACATTTAATTAATATTATATATAAGGAAACGATCTTTTTACTTTGTTTGGAAAATAGTGATTTACCTTTATAAAACATGCTGATCATGCGATATACTTATAATAGTAATAATTGTTGTTTTAAAATAACTAGCAACCTAGCATAAATCCTCCCCAGAGTAAGTTGACTATCTCCAGAAAATGGTAGCAACAAAAGTAATATATCTAGTACAAAGGTAAAAACTTCCAGTGGGCGCCAACAACATGACACGAACCCACAAGCAAATATGTATATCTGTAAGAAAAGTACAGAAAAACTATCTCACTAACGAAGCAAAAGGATCTCAAAAGTCTAAGAGACCACCAGCGACACCACCGCAACCTAGCCACCAAACTGGCTACTACTCAGAACCTGAGGCATTCAAAAGAAGAAAGAAACCTCAGCAAGCAAAACAAGGAAAAACTGCATGGAAGTGTCAACCAGGGAATAATTAAAAGAGGAAAACACACAGAAGAAAAAGTCACAACTGCCCAAGGCAAGACAACAAGGAATACACTACGTGCGAGGAAACAGCATCAACCCTGCCCAGAAACTACAACCTGCAGGGTCTACTAGGCTACTAAGAGCCCAAAGTATTACAATCTACCAAGGGAGAAACTTCTAACACCCAAAGCTATGGGAGATGGTAGTAGCAAAAACAAACAACATGGATTTTGGTTGGAGGCAAACTCAGTCCTCCAACCACCATTTCCAAGCCAACAACCTCAAGGGTGTACATGTGAAAGCACAAGGGACCTTCCACCCCCTTGCCCAGCCCGTACCTGGAGCAAGATAGAAGAATAAGGGTGGCCTTGGCTAAATTACACAACACATCCCCCATGAAGAGCTTCAAACCACCACTACTAACCACGACCCACGATTTGGCCTTTAGGAAAGAAAAAAACATGGCCAACAAGGAAACTCTAAATAAAATCAAGGAATTCACTCGGGAAAAAAAATCGAGGAAAGAGAAATAGTGTTGAAGTTACTCAATATGGCTTGGCGTTGAGTGGAACCCACTCAGCGCTTAACCAAACCTTGGCGTTGAGTGAGTTAGCCTCCCTCAACGCCAGAACTGCCATGGCTTTGAGTGAGAATCACTCACCCAACGCCCTCCGCAAGAACAACTCTGGCGTTGAGAGAGATATCCTCACTCAATGCCAAAACAGCCATGTCGTTGAGTGAGGTCCACTCCCTCAACGCCTTCAGCAAAAGAGGCAGCGGCGTTGAGTAAGCTAACCTCACTCAACGCCAAAACAGCTATGGCGTTGAGTGAGGTCCACTCCCTCAATGCCTTTAACAAAACCACAAAACCCAACGGTGGCGTTGAGTGAGTCCACCTCCCTCGACGCCAAAGCAGCTTTGGCATTGAGTGAGGTCATCTCACTCTACGCCAAAGTTCACTCCCAAGGGAAAACCCTAAACCATCGCCAACTAGAGGAGGTCGGCGGGAATGCCGACTGATTCTCGCCAAATCGGCGGGAATGCAGGATGATTCTCGCCAAATCGGCGAGAATCCAGGATGATTCTCGCCAAATCAGCGAGAATCCAGGATGATTCTCGCCGATCGGCGGAAATCCTGGATGATTCTCGCCGATCGGCGGGAATCCAGAATGATTCTCGCCGAATCGGCGGGAATCAAGGATGATTCTCGCCGATCGGTGGGAATCACTGACGATACACGTCGAAATCGGCGGGAATCACTTATTGATTCCCGTCGATTTTGACTTGGACGAAAATTTTCACTCAATCACACCACCACTAAGCCGCAAGGAACAGACCCAACTATGGCTTTGAGTGTGTCCACCACACTCAACGCCAAGTCCGGGCGGCTTTTGGCTTTGAGTGTGTGCACCACACTCAACACCAAAACCCGAGAGTCTACCAAGACTGGTTCTAACCAGAGCCCTACCGCAACTTCCTCCCTCACTCTCTCTCTCTCGGCCCCACCAGTAAAAGCACCCAACTAAAACTACAAATCTGGAGTCTAAATGGTTAACACAACTAGCAGGTTGAGCAAACAGCACAAGGAGGGGGCTCATAGGAGAATCTAAGCCCTAAAATTAAGCAAGATAAAAGAGAGTATTCTTGGTTTCTACCCTAGGGCTAACCGGGAAACATTCCAAAATTCAAAAGAACAACAAATGCAAGGGCAAGAATACCACTTGCCTCGATTTCCGGCGAAGCTTGGTCGGCTTTCCCTCCTCTTCGTTCTGCACTAGAAGGAGCAGCACCTAACAAGCAAACCCTCACTTTAATGGCAGAAAACCATAAGAAACCGAAAATCCAAGCATCCTAATACTCCACGAAAATCAAATCTCTTATCGTAGAAATGTAGGTCCAAGAGAGAGCAACACAAATCCGCTTTCGGAATTGAATTACGTCCACAAATGCTCCTGGAATCGCAGTCCAAAGGAGAAGAAGGTCCGGCGGTTTCCTCTGTTTTCTGCGAACAGGAGCAGCGGTTTCGGTCCTGGGGAGAAGAAGAGAGGAGAAGTGGGCCCTCCACTTCTTAATAATGCTTTTTTACAAGCTTTAAAGCACCGGTTCAGCAAAACTGAACCCAACCGCCTGCTCCTTAAATAAAAAAAATAATTTTCTTCTAGTCTTTACTAATGGCACACCCAAAGCGACGCGAAAACCAAACTACCTTGGAATTCGACAAAATTCGCACCGTAGCTAAATATCCACGCTACGAACACAACCGCGAAGTTGAAACTAACTTTCGACAAACAGAACTCAAGTTATACCCTCTTGAAGAAAAAACACTAGCATCCCCCGAGAGGCCACACCGGGTCACCAAAAAGTACTCGGCTTGCTAGGGAGATCTTACCAACAGGCTACAAAATGGGACACCCCGTTCTAAGCAGTTAAGGCCACACTCCACAGATGGAGCAAGCCAAGAAAATGCGTCGACGTAATGCCAAACGAGAATTTAAATAATCGCAGAAAAATCGGGGGCGGTATAGACTAGCTGTCTAAGTATGATGCGGTTATTTAATGCAAAGGGAAGCGCTTGGACTTCATCAAGGACAATGGTAACCTGGGAAGCATGTATGCTGATCTTTGCCAAGATTCTCTTGTCATTTCTGCGGTATGTGCTCAGAAGTTGTTTCTTTCTGATTGTTTTGCTTGTTTAGTCTTGGTGGTTGGGACTGCTGTTAGTGTACCGCACTTGGAGGAGATTCTCGTTGTTCGTGGTTTCACTGATGTTTTTCCTGATAACCTTCCTAGTCTTCCTCCTGATCGGGATGTTGAGTTTATGATCGATTTGGAATCAGTATGCGTCCTATTGCCAAGGCGCCGTACCGTATGGCCCCTCATGAGATAGAGGAGGTGCGAGTCAAGTTGGATGAGTTATTGGCAAAAGGATTTATCAGGCAGAGTCCGTCGCCTTGGGGTGCTCCTGATTTGTTTGTAAACAAGAAAGATGGATCGATGCGGCTTTGCATCGACTACAGGGAGTTGAACAAAGTCACTATTAAGAACAGGTACCCTCTGTCGAGGATCAATGACTTATTTCATCAGTTGCGCGGTAGCACGGTGTTCTCCAAGATCAATCTTCGTTCTGGCTATCATCAACTCAGGATCCGTGAGGTAGATATTCCACGGACTGCGTTTAGATCGAGGGATAGACATTTTGAGTTCTTGGTGATGTCGTTTGGTCTGACCAACGTACCATCATCTTTCATGGATATAACAAACCGGGTGTTCAAGGATTTCCTAGACAAGTTCATTGTGGTTTTCATCGATGACGTGTTGGTCTATTTCCGCAGCGCTGAGGAGCATGAGCAGCATCTGCGCTTGGTTCTATCGGATTTGAGGAATCATATGTTATTCGCCAAGCATAGCATGTGCGAATTTTGGTTGCCTCAGGTCTCGTTTCTTGGCCATGTGGTGAACAAGGATGGGACTTCGCTCGACCCAGAAAAGATCGCAACAGTGATGGATTGGAGCAGGCCGGGAAGGCCCAAGGAGATCAAAAGCTTCCTAGGGTTGGCCGGCTACTACAGGAGGTTCGTGGAGGGTTTCTCTACCCTGGCTGCACCTTTGACCAGGTTGACTCAGAAGAACGCAGTCTTTGTTTGGAGCGAGAAGTGCGAAGAAGCCTTCCTGGAGCTAAAGAGCAGATTGTGCAGTACTCCCGTTCTGACCCTACCTACTGAGGGTATGGAGTATGATGTGTACGTGGATGCTTTGCATGTTGGTCTAGGTTGCATGTTGATGCAGGCTAGAAAAGTGATTGCGTATTGGTCAAGGCAATTGAAGACTCATGAGAGGAATTACCCTACGCATGACCTTGAGTTTGCAAGCAGTGATTTATGCGTTGAAGCTGTGGAGGCATCTACTTTATGGGGCTCAGTGCAAGATCTTCACTAATCATAAGAGACTGAAGTATGTGTTCACGCAGAAGGAGTTGAATTTGCGCCAGCAGCGGTGGCTAGAGTATGTGTCCGATTATGATGTGGAGATCCAGTATCATCCAGGCAAGACAAATGTGGTGGCCGACACCCTGAGCCAGAAGACGGGGAAGATCCTTAATCTCTTTGCCGATCGTTTAGTGGAAGAGTTCCTCCTTATGGATATCTCAGTGGGATGCTGGACATGCAGAGTAGTTTGGCAGTGGCAGAGCTGTCTTGGATTTCTCTTACTAGGTTACACCAGAAGGAAGATCCGGACCTGTTGCACTTATACCTCAGGACTGAGAGAGGGGAGTTGCAGGATTTTTCTATCAATGATGCAGGTACTTTGAAGTACCGCGACAGATTTTGCATCCCTGCTGTTGGAGACATCAGGGGTATGATATGCAGAGAGGCCCATGGATCCAGTGTTACCTACCATCCAGGCTCTACAAAGATGTATCGTGATTTGAACCAAATTGCCTGGTGGTATGGGATGAAGAGTGATATAGCCTGATTTGTTGCTGAGTGCCACACTTACAAGCATGTGAAGGCCGATCACGGAAGGCCTGGTGGCAAGTTGACTCCGTTAGAGATCCCGACTTGGAAGTGGGAAAGTATTTCAATGGACTTCATTACGGGCTTACCGAAATCTCCAAGGGGATTTGATTCTGTTTGGGTTATTGTGGATAGACTGACGAAGTGTGCTCACTTCGTGCCGTAGAAGATTGACTATCCGATGAAGAAGATAGTAGAGTTGTACTTGAATGAGGTCATCAGATTGTACGGTGTGCCTGTTAGCATCATTTCTGATCGAGACTCCCGGTTTACTTCTCGTTTTTGGCAGAGTCTGCAGGATGGTTTGGGTACAGATCTGAGGTATTCTACTGTTTACCACCCATAGACTAATGGGCAGACAAGAGCGGGTGAACCAGATAGTTTAGGATATGATCAGATGCTACATTCTAGACCACGGAGGAGCTTGGGATGAGCGATTACGACTGATGGAGTTTTCATACAATAACAGTTTCAAGAAAGTTTGTAAATGGCTCTGTTTGAAGCTTTGTATGGGAGGCGCTGCAGAACTCCCCTATTTTGGGCTAAAGCAGGTGAGAGACCCTTGTTGGGTCCGGATGCGCTCGAGGAGATGGCAGTCGTGGTGAAGCATATTCGAGAAAAGCTTCGTATAGCTCAGGAGAGATATGAAAAGAACGCAAATCGGCATAGGTCGGACTTAGAGTTTTCTGTAGGGGACCTTGTGTTTCTTAAGGTTACCGCGATTGTTGGTGTTAATAGGTTCGGTAAGAACCGGAAATTGGACCCGAGGTATGTGGGCCCATTTAAGATTGTTGAACGGATTGGTGTGTCAGCATATAGGTTTGATTTTCCAGCAAACTTCCCAGGTGTTCATAATGTATTTCATGTAAGCCAATTGCGGAAGTGTGTGTGCAACAGTGGGCAAGTCTTGGATGTTGTGCCCAAGTTGGAGCCTAATCTCTCTTTTGTTGAAGTGCCGGTCCGCATTTTGGATACTCAAGATCGGGTGCTGCGAAGGAAGTCCATCCCGATGGTCAAAGTTCTATGGAATAATAAGGATTTGGAAAACGCGACTTGGGAGTTAGAGTCGGCTATGAGGGAGGCTCACCCTCAACTGTTCCCCTGATTGGATCGGTATGTTTTCTTCTTGTAATATTTAGCCTTTAACTTTTCCTTCTATAGTAGAGGTGTTGTGCGTAAAGTTTCGGGACAAAACTTTCTTTTAGGGGGAGTGACTATAATGCCCCCGATTTTTCTGCGATTATTTAATTATTACTTGGTGTTACGTCGACGCGTTTTCTTGGCTTGTGCCATCTGTGGAGTGTGGTCGTAACTCCTTAGAACTGAGTGGCCTATTTTGTAGCCTATTAGCAAGGTCTCCCTAGCAAGCCGAGTCGTTTTGGGTGACCAGGTGTGGCCTCTCGGGGGATGCTTATGTTTTGGCTTCGGGTAGGTATAACTCGAGTTCTGTTCGTCGAAAGTTAATTTCGATTTCACCGTTGTGTTCGTAGCGTGGATATTTAGCTACGGTGCGAATTTCGTCGAATTCCGAGGATGTTCGATTTTCGCGTCGTTTTGTATTTTATGGAAAGATAAAATTATTTATAAAATACTATATTAATTATCATTTTGGAAAGGTGCGGGTGCTGGACAGTTATTGTGGTGTATCATTATAAAATATTTTATTGATTAGCTAATTAAGATTAATAGGGGTCTATATATAGGATAGTTAAGACTTAAGAGAACCGCTCCTGTTCATATTCCCAAACCCGTCTGCGGCTGTTTGCGGAAAGAAGCGGAGAAACCGCCGAACCTGACAACTTCGGACGCCAATTCTGGGAGCGTTTGTGGACGGAATTCGATTCCGAAAGCGGATTTTGATTGCTCTCGCCTAGACCTTCATTCCTACGGTAAGAAATTAAGTTTTCGTGGTGTTTCTAGGGGTCTCGATTTTCTAGGGTTGTCCGTTTCCGCCATTAAAGCTCCAGATTTCCTCTTTAGGTGTTGCTGCTGTTGGTGCCGAGTGAGGATATGGGAGGCCGACCAAGCTCTGCTGGAAATCGAGGCAAGTGGTGTCATGCCCTTGCCATGTAGTTGTCATGTTTTTTTCTATGCCCAGTTAGCCTATTTGATACAACCGAGCATTGCTTTAGCCATAGTAAGTTTCCTTTCCTGCACTATAGATACTTTCTTTTCCTGTGCAAAAACCGGTGATGATGTCTAAGCCTGCTGTTAGAAAATTCTCAGTACAGAACCTTGCTCAAAACAGCCATGTATGTTCTCTGTTCTTTTTTTCCTCGCTGTAGCTTGTTTGTTCTCGGGCTGGGGAACGAAGAAGGGTTTGGTTAGCATTGTTCTATGTCGTAGCTGTAGCCGGGAAGGAGTTAGAAGTTTCAACTCGAAAATTGTGCTAGTCCTCATTATAACCTTAGAAATGTGTTTGGCTGTTATATTAATATTTCTACAGTAACAGACTTGCTGGAGTTAGCGTTGGATGAATTAGTGTTGGCCTGTAGAAGAAGCTTTCCCTGTACTCAGTCTTGCTGTTTAGTATGATTCATGGCTTGGCGTTGAGTGTGATGCACACACTCAACGTCAGGTCTGCTTGGACTTGGCGTTTAGTGTGGTACACACACTAGACGCTGGGTCTGCTTGGACTTTGCGTTGAGTGTGGTGCACACACTCAATACCGGGACTGCTTGGACTTGGCATTGAGTGTGGTACACACACTCAATGCTGGGTCTGCTTGGACTTGGCATTGAGTGTGGTGCACACACTCAACACCAGGTCTGCTTGGATTTGGCATTGAGTGTGGTGCACACACTCAACACCGGGTCTGCTTGGACTTGGCGTTGAATGTGGTGCACACACTCAACGCCGGGTCTGCTTGGACTTGGCGTTGAGTGTGGTGCACACAATTAACGCCGGGTTTGCTTGGACTTAGCGTTGAGTGTGGTGCACACACTCAACGCAAGGTCTGCTTGGGCATGAAGTTGAGTGTGGTGCACACACTCAACGCCATTTCCCCTTGATCTATTCTTTTGCGGCTAAGTAGTGCGGAGTTGAGTGAGTGGGCCTCACTCAATACCGCAGCCCTTTCTTATGGTTAAGTATTTTTGCGTTGAGTGAGTCGACCACACTCAATGCCAAGCTATTTTGGCATTGAGAGAGGTGGACTCACTCAACGCCATAGTTAGTTTTTGTGGCTAAGTGCTACGGCGTTGAGTGAGTGAACCTCACTCAATACCGTAGCTATTTTGGCGTTGAGTGTGGTTAGCTCACTAAACTCCACAACCTGTGTTGCTTAAGGAATTGAGGGAGTGGACCTCACTCAATGCCATAGCTATTTTGGCGTTGAGTGAGGTTAGCTCACTCAATGCCACAACCTGTTGCTTATAGCGTTGAGGGAGTGGACCTCACTCAACGCCATAGCTGTTTTGGCGTTGAGTGAGGTTAGCTCACTCAACGCCACAACCTGTGTTGCTTAAGGCGTTGAGGGAATGGACCTCACTCAATGCCATAGCTGTTTTGGCGTTGAGTGAGGTTAGCTCACTCAACGCCACAGCCAGAATTATAGAAGGCGTTGAGTGAGTGAACCTCACTCAACGCCATTGCTATTTTAACGTTGAGTGAGGTTAGCTCACTCAACGCCACCGTCTGTTTCGGCGTTGAGTGAGTGGGGCCCACTCAACGCCTTGCCGTATTGAGTCATCTCAACGCTTTTTCTGTACATGATTTTCCCGCCCGAGTGAATTTCTTTGATTCTGAGGTTCCTTGTCGGCTATGTTTTTCCAAGGGCCGAATCGTGGGTTGTGGTTAGTAGTGGTGGTTTGAAGCTCTTTATAGGGGTGAAATTGTGTGATTTTGCAGTGGCCACACTTTTATCTTGTTCCAGGTACGGGCTGGGCAAGTTGGTGGGAGGTCCCTAGTACTTTCACTTGTAGACCCTTGAGCTTTGTTTCTTGGAAATGGTGGTTGGGGTACTGAGTTTGGCTCCAAGCCGGATCCGTGGTTTTTTTGCTACTGCCATCTCTCATAACTTAGGGTGTTAGACGTTTCTTCCCTTGTAATTTGCAACGTTTGGGCTCATGGTAGCCTTATAAACTCTGCAGGATTTTTTGGCAGGGTTGTTGTTGTTTCCTCGCACATAATGCTTTTCCTTTTTTTTCTTTCCATGGACAGTGGTGCTTGTTGCAGTTTACTTACTCTTCTTGCTTATCTTTTAGCTTAGCATTTCCGTAGAGCTTATTTGTTTTTTTTGCTTGCTGAGGTATTCTTTTATTCTTTTAATGCCTCAAGTTCTGGTTAGTATCTGATTAGGCAGCTAGTTGTGTTGTGCTGTTGTTGGGGGTCTCTCATACTATAGAGATTAGTTCCTTGGACTTGTGAGGTAGTTTTGTACTTCTTTCTTACAGACATACATACTTTCTAGTGAGTTCGTGTCAGTTTGTTGGCGCCCACTGGTAGTTTTACCTTGATACTAGATATGTTATCTTTTTTGCTTCTACCTTTTCTTGAGATAGTCTACTTGCTCTTGGGATGATTTATGCTAGGTTGCAAGTTACTTTTAAACCTAAAAATACTATTATAAGTATATCTCATGATCAGCATGTTTTATAAAACTCAAACATTATTTTCCAAATAACATAAAAGGATCGTTTTCCTATATATAGTGTAAATTAAATGTAGGGTCCTGCATCTTATAAGTTGTCCTCTAGGGGCACTTATGCACTCTTTTAGGATGTCAAACCTGAATAAAGTATTTTCCACAGCGTATAAGTATAGTGTTTAGATTGTGGACTAGATGATCCATTGAGCCGAGGGATACGATCTTTAAAATATAACTGATTTTCTAATCATTTAACTTATGAATTTTATAAAGTAAAGTAGATAGTTTTGCTTGAGCTTCAGCAGTTATCCCCTGCTCGACGTGGCATCACGATGCGTGTTTTCTCATACTCTGATGCTTCTTTAATTTGGAGAAAATGCGGGTTATGACAATTAAACTATTGTGTTATTAATTATTTTTGTCTCATTTATTACAGTGATTTACATATTAATTTTAGGCCTCTTAAAGGAATATTCAGAGAAAGTCATCAACATGAAAAATGTAGCCCTATGTCTTACCTGTTATTTGACACACTAAACTTGTAATTTGGAGGACTTTATCTTCTTATAGGGCCAATCTCCTAGGACAGCTCCTAGATAAGGGAAGAACTTCAAATGGATGCCTAGGCTAAATTATAAGTCCACATATTGTGATATTTAGGTCATGTTTGTGTGTATACCATACTTAGACTTGTCCAAAAATCAGAATTTTTGTAGAATAATTTTCTATAGTTTTAATCGAAATATGAATGATTAAATAAATTGAATTTTGGGAGATTCCCAATTCCAAATGCACCCAAATTTGTGTGCCAAGGCTCTAAGGTCATCCTATGGTCTTGGTAAAAATTTGGAGCCATTTGGATCTCTATATGTTTAAGAATCCAACATGTATGATGAAGGTAGATTGGTAAATAATGTGTAAATGGTAAAATGGGAGTTTAGCCCATTTGGCCCAATGTACATCCATGAAATTTTGTACAGAGACTTATGGAGGTAAAATACTCCTTTCATGAGAAAATTTCGATTTTTGGAATAAAAATTCCCATAAGTTGGAATTATTTCAAAATTAGCACATTTAGGTGTTAATATGAAAAATAGGGCTACAAAATTTAGAAAATTCCAAATTTTTGATCTAAGCCCTAATACGTCATTTGACTTCTCTGGAAAAAATTTATGAGCACTTTGGAGAATTATTCCAAGTATAAATAGTGTAATTACTTTTTTACCCTAATGATACTTTGATAAAAAAACATGAGCAATGGTTCATGGAAAATTATGAGAAAATGTTTATGTCCGTATTTATTTATTATGAACCCCTGTAAATTTTATCAAGATTTTTTAAAGATTATTTATGGCGAATACTATAATAGTGGCATTTTTGTAATTATGTTAACATGTAAATATATTAGGTCAAATCACTGACAAAGAGTATGAAAATCTGTTTTGACCATTATCTTGTTAATATTAGTGAGTAGGAATTTTTCCTTAATTTTTACATAATTATTTTTAGTACTTCATTTAAAAAAGAAAGATAATGGGATTTCAATTATAAATGGAAAATAAGGGTCAAATCAAGATGGAAAATTAAGATATTTGGTTCACAGATATTTTTAAGCAAGCTGAACATTAGATAATTTATTTAGACCCAAAGGACTACTAGTTATAGTAGCTAATGTTCGAAGTGACCGAGGTCACTTAATTAATTAATTTAAATTATGGTCCAAAATAATTTGAAAAATGATGAAATTAAGAATGATCAATATTATACATATTACAAACCCATGAAAAAAATTTGGTGGCCTTTGGCCTAAGGAATTGAAAGTCATCTCGTATGGGTTAGAATTAGGTGATGGTCTGCGCTTAGTAAAAAGTGACGTGTAACACTAGGACCTACAGGGAAATGATTGGTGGTTGGATTGAGAGATGCATTGGGAGGTTGAAACACTGTTTGGTATCTCAAGTATGTCACTATATTGTAACGAGTGTTAGAGTGCAAGCCACAAGGAGAACAATTATATCGGGGTTCGGCGAAAGATCGTCGCTCTCCCAATCAGTACCTTAGTCACTAGGTTTACTCAAGAGTAATAACGAGATTGGGGTATTAATAATGGGCAGATACTAATAAAAGTAAGTGTCCTTGAGAAAGTGAGCTTTGGGATTCAGCCCATCGTAGTTCCTAGTGCCCTCGAGAGCCCTTCACCGGGCATGCACTTGACAGTCCAAGGATTAACCCTAAACTGCTATATATAACAAGAATTAGATAAGAGTAGCCTAATAGGTTAAGGGAAACAATGTGACAAACTCACCTGTATAGGGATGAAGGGATACAAGATAGGTTCAGTCCTGTGAGCTGGAGGCTTGGGAGATTTATTTCAGGATGGGTTGGTCCTGCGAGCTGGAGGCTCGGGTGTTTGATACCGAACGGGTTAGTCCTGCAAGCTGGAGGCTCGGGTTTGAAATAACTTGCATGTGGATAGAACATATTTTTGGCGAGTCATGCGGTACTAGGTCAATCGTCACACCGACGGCAGTACGATGACTCTGGTGAGGTGTGTATGTTTGAGGGGCTTGTAGGTTGTTTATATTACAGTCTGCTAGATAATCCCCGAAAACGCACATCCGACCAAAAATACTGGTGGGGATTACCAAAAAATTTATATTCAGAGACTCTAAAGTGCACCTCATATGTGTACAGAGGCGTACGAAGGGTTTAGGCCTAGTAGTGTGTAAACCTTCCTAAGAAGTGGAGAATCCCGCTCCACTACTATCGTAGCCACAACAGTAGTACCAGAGAGTTTAGCTAACTCAAAATGTTGGAACTAAAGGTCTGAGATAATAGAGTCATGTGTGTGAGTTGAACTTGTATGAATCATAACCTGCATAACATATCATACCATAAATACATACTTAGAACATACGTACCACAGATCCTTATCATATAAATTAGTATGGGCTCTTTTATATGATAAGTTATATTCATGAAACCTAAACTTATAAGTTTGTATGAGCATTCATATAAGTTAAGGTACTCCTGTGATGATAGTGTAGTGGTAGAAATTTTATATTTATGCTCGGTACTTTACCTTACTTACCTTTCAGCACTTCTTTCCAGTACTACTTTTCTTACTTCCTTACTTGTACTATATGGAATTGCTATCATATATACTTTCATGTTAGAGTAGAACTATTATCACTGCTTCCATTTTGATACTGCTTTGTTGTCCTCCGCTTTCGTCCTCCCGCTTGATGCCTAGGAGTCACGGGGGTGAGGCAAGGACAAAATGGCTTAGTCTTTATGACTAACGGTCGGTTGTGACCGTATCATGTTAGGAGCTCGAGGAGCTGGAGAACCAGTACGACCAGCAGGACGAGGTGGTAGGACCTGAGGAGCAGATACCACGTACTACTACCGCAGCTCAACGTTAAGTGATGATAAGTGTTTCAGCTACTGCTTCCGCATAGTGTTCTGTGAGAGAGAGACTTGATACTATTTGGCATGTACCGGGCATAAGCCCTTCTCTCATTTTGGTACTCATTGTGGACTAGTGTACTTTTCATCTATATCTATTATGATATTTTTACTGTGACTTGTGGACTTGCTAGTTATTTTATAACTGCTCAATGTAATTCTATTCTCAATTGGCCTACAGGTAAATAATCGTACAAGCTGGTAGGATCAGAGTCTTACGGTGTCGACTAGCCCATGTGCTAGTGTCACTGAAAGGCGGTAGTTCTGGGCATAAGAATGGGTAACCTCTTGAGTAAGGGGGGTCTTATGAGGGACGTCTAAATCTGGGGATCTATTGGGGCTCTAGGACCCTTCTGTATATGAAGGTGAAGATCCAGCTCGAAGACCTTTCCTAGAGGGAAAGGGAGAGAGTCAACCGGGCGGGTAGTGGGTTGGTATAGAAAATGAAAAAAATTTGAATTTCAATGTCTTTGATCTCTAGCGTCATGGAGATCTAGCTGCTATTATAAACCACTTTCATTTTATTTGAATACAATTAAAATTTGCTCTTCAACCTTATTGTACTTTTGTGGTTGTGTGCTGGTAGATCTTTAGGGTGTGTGCGTCTCCAAGACAGTTTATCTAAGAAAATGAGTTCTGTGAACTATCGACATGCACTAGCAAGCTAGCGCCCCACGGTAGTATCCAGAAACAGTTTTCTTGGGTAAAATTAATTTAATTTTAAATTAATATGCATATAATATTCACCCTCCCCCTCTAAGGCTGACCATCTGATCCAACAAGTTGTATCAGAGCAGGTTATTCCAAAACGATTTCACCACCGGGAATAATGGCCAACTCTATCCTCAAATCGACTAATGGGCATAGAAATTTGTACACCGAATATTCATTAGCGCCACCATTCTTTATAGCAAAAATTATGAAGGGTGGAAATTATTGATGAAAGAATTTCTTATATTACTAGATTAGAAGCTTGGAACATGACTTGTGGCAAGCCCCTAAATAACTTAAATGCGCACGAATGTCATTTAAATGCCAAAGCTATGAACAGTCTATTTTGCGGGATTGGTCAAGAAATTTTTAAACTCCTCTACACACTTCCTACTGCTTATGATATGTGTAAATTTCTTGAGTCTACTTATAGTTCGCTTTCTACAGATAACGATTCTGAGCAATTTCTCATGGATCCATGTGAAGAACAAAATAGAGACTTGCTCTTGGAGATGGTCATGACAACCACAATACAGGAAAGGGAAGATGAAATCTTAACTATAGATGAGGGAACAAATGATGAAGTCAAAGAAACTCTATGCTCCAATCCTGCCTCATCCAAGAGCACTGTACGAAAATCAAATTCCCTTCTTGTATGTAATTCTATCTCTAGATTGCATGTACTAGATGCGGCTAAGCGTAGAATTAAGAAATTGAGAAATATTAATTCAAAATTACGTTTAGAAAATAATCTTTTAAAAGTAAATGTTAATGTAAAATCTTCCTTTGTCGTGCCTAGTTCTCTTTCATGCTCTTTAAATAACAACTCTACACCTTGTATAGATTGTAGTGAATTAAAAGAAAATTATAAGGTTTTATAAAAAGAGCTTCAATTTGAAAAAGAACAAAAATGAGAAACTATGTCTAGAAAAGTCATATTTAAAAAGTAATTGTGTTAGATGCAATGATTATAAAATTAAAATTAAGGAGATGAATGAGACTTTTGATGAATTTAGGAGTAAGTACGAAGCTCAGATTTAATCTGTAGTCTGCACTCTTAAAAATACCACATAACGTACAATAAAGCTAAACAGATTCTCAAAATTAAAAATAAAGAATTAATTACAAAATCAACATGTTTAAGGAAATTATGTTTACAGACTCACAAAACATAACTCCTAAGTTTCAAGCAAAACCCAAAGCATGTTGAATACGAACTGTCACATAATAACCGAGTCAATCAAAGGGAGTAGAAATTTTCATGCACATACAAGTGAAATTCCTAAACACAAAAATCACCTTCACTTACAAAAACAAATTACTCTTTATCTAAAATCACATGACGTAAATTTCCTTTGAAGAATCACTACTCTATGAGCCCTTATATTAAGCGACTTATCTTAACTGGGAGAACAATTTCAATATATCTAATCCTCCAACAAAATATTGTTCAACTAAAGATCATCACATAATGACTCGTAAAACTCTAAATGGAAATTTGCAATATAAAAACAATATTAAGCCAAAGTATGAATGGAGGCGCATCGTGAAAAATGACGCATCTATTCCACTAGAAAGGGCACAAAGGTCATTATACCCCATGGTGTATCACGTAGTATTTGGGTATCTAAAAGAACCAACTCACACGGTCTCACTTGGATACCTAAATCTTATATCCAATAACATCCACAAATTGTGTGAAGTAAGTTCAAAATGAACTACACTAAAACTTACTTCATGATATACTTACTAGTTTTAATTTTTTTCTCTTTTGTTTTGTCCCTTTTGTTTTATTACTTGTTTATGTGTTTGGGCCAACACGATAAGTATATCTATCCACAAAATGAGAAGAACATTAAAAATCATGTTAAGCAGGGTAGTTTCACGCAACTATTCACAAGTGGAAAATGTAAAAGCATAATAAATATTACCAGTAGTACCACTATCGGGGTGAGAGTTCACTACAGATAGAATAATGTTTAACCTGTCTTAATACAACATGAATAATAATGATAATAATAAAATTAGTAGTGCATTCATGCTCCAGAATACTAAGTGACAAATCGTAGTTGTTATTCTTCTGTATAAGTCGTTGAAATATTGAGCATGCTCATCATCTTCTTCAACATCTTCATTACTCCCTTCACCTCCTTAGTTGTCTGCATGATCTCCCGCCCTTGCTCCTCCACCATCCCATAGATATCTCGGCTGGTATCCCTAAGGGATCCTCCACGGTGTAGAGGAGGTTGTGAAGCAGGGGGGCCGTGATCATGATGAAGTAGGAATCACACATACTTTACAGATCTGTAGGAAGCTATCTATAAGGTACTACGACCAATCAATGGCAAAACACTACCCCATGAGGATATTTTGAATCACTCCGCCCAATGGTAGAGTGTTCATTCGCTGGCAGTCGGGATATTTAAGCCAAAATGTATAGTGCATCATTGAAAGAATGTGATCTGATATGCTAAATGGCAAATCAACTTGGATGCAGTATGTTACCATAGAGAGCATGGCTGTTATATTCTTTGTATCCCAAGACTTGAACATCAACGAGTGGCACATTATATCTTGGATAATGCGAGCATTCAGAGTGAATGTATCCTCGGTTGTTATGAGATCTCGACATCCCTCCACACCATGGAGAACCTCATTGATTTCTCTCCAGTCCCTTGTAGATCTGAAGGACTCGTCGATATCGAGTCGCACCCCACCTGCTAACCAGACGTATTTCCTTGCTATATCTTCAGGTAGTATAGTCATGATTTGGGTACCGATGCATGACTGCACATCCTACATCTAGTTGTGTGTGAGCTGGATCCCAGATATTGTTATAAAATTCCCGAACGAGCACTGAGGAAAATGGGTCAACCGTTGAAATCACAGAAAGTATTCCCAAATGATCCAAATAGCTGTAAATATGCATGTATCGTTCATCAATATCGACAATCATAAGCACACTCACAGTCACCTAATCCAACACAGGGAATGTCAATGCAGATACTCAGGATAGCATGGAGAAACTCTATCAAGGTGGCTGGGAGCTAGAAGAAACCATAATTTGAAAAACACAAAGAATCAATTCTTTAAAATTCAAGAAAAATAGTATCTGGGGGATACCGCGGTACGGTAATCTGCTACCTCTGCACGGTAGCGTGACAGACTGGACTCTATCCTCCTCCGCCAGATCTCCCCCAAAATCCGATTTTTCACAAATTTTTTGCATAAAACCTAGAGGGGAAGGAGATCTAAGAACATATAACTCAGATCCGAGAAATCTAACTCGATCTATGAAGAAATTCCACAAATCAAACTCAAAAGATGTTGAAACCTCCATAGATCATGCCCAAAATGTCAAAACCTCCTTTAACTACACTCAAATCTCAATATACATAGAAATAGGGGAGAGTGGGAGGGATTTTTACCTGGAACTAGGGAAGCGCCCGCAGAAGAACTGAGCACAAGAGAGAAAATGGAAAAAGGAAAGTGAAGGGTTCGGCCTAACACCTGATCTAATAAATCGGGATACAATACGATGGTATCCCTACTGTCGGTGGTAGAATGATTTCTTTTTAAATACCTACTGTCATTGCTGGAAATCTTCATCTCTTAGTTGATATGAATGATAACTCAAGACCAACCGTAATGTGTCTGAAAGTCTTTGTTTTCAAGGTAGCTTACAACCTGGCGGGTGAATAGGTTGTCTCACTGATATTATTAGCTTTTAATTTTTTCTTCCTTAGTACTTAGTGTGTTGGCAGTAATTACCTTTCAAGTACCAGCACAAAGAAAACAACACATAAAAGCACACACAGATTTATAGTGGTTCCCAAACTTTTAGGTACATCCACTCTCCTCCCACCTTGCCAACTTCCTGTTAGTCAAGGCACTTCTCCAAACCACTGCTCCAAAGTGTTGGATCGTGCGGCGCCCTTAGAGGTGGGGGGTGAATAAGGGTTTACTAATTTTTCTTAAACCAGACAATCTTTACTTGATGAATAAAACAATGCAATTAAGAAATGAACAATAGTTTTTCATAAGAAAACTTAACTACACAGAAATGTATACGAACAAAAAGAATAATGATATATTTCAAATGGGATAAATCTGAATACAAAGTATCTCTATAGAGCTAGGGGCAAAGTCTTATGAAACAAACAACTTACTTATGTTTTCGCCGGTCCTTCTACCATGAACCGGCAGGCTAAAGCGTATCTCTTCCTAGACCTTGCTTCTATCCTCCCCTAGATCTACCACAATCTAAACGCTGCACACAAGGAAATGATTTCTCTCTAAGCCGCACAAGGACTTGGATGCCACTCATAAGGCGGCGATTTTCCCTTAAGCCACACAAGGACTTAGACGCCACGCAGAAGGCGGCGATTTCCCCTCTCGATTACAATAAGAAAACAATAGAAACAAGAACAAAACAAATTGAAAAATTTAGGCTAGAAACTCCCTTCAAACAATGCTCTAAAGATGCCCACGAATTCTTGCCAGGGTTTCTTTGAAAGCTGCGAACGTGTTGTCAATATTTTGCGATTTGGCCTTCTTGAGAGTAAGGAGTAAATATGAAATCTGGAGCTCTCAGAAACATCTAAACAGGAAGGTACACTCTAGGTAATGAAATTTATGATCCCCATAGAAAATGAACAGGCTTTTATACTTTGCTGATATCGCCTGGCGACACTGGGTATCGCCACCTGGCGATATCGATAACTGTTTCCAGGTGTCTCACGAACTCCTCATTTTTGTATGGCAGATTCGTCGATCGTCGAACGTGCACTGTCGCCTAATGACACTGGGTATCTCCACCTGGCAATATCTATAACAGATGACACGTGTCCCACGAATGTGAGTTATCGATCGTCGAGCGCAGGTTCGTCAAGCGCGAGTTGTCGATCGTCGATCATAGGTTCGTTGAGCTCGAATCGACGATCGTCGACCGCAGGTCATCAATCCTCGTTGGCGCAGGTTCGTCAAGCGCGAGTCGTCAATCGTTGATCGTCGTTGTCTCCTGTTAGCAATACTCAATATCGCCTGGCGAACCTCCTCAGCTCAACTGTTCTGACCTGAAACACCATCAAAAAGCCATTATCGCAAGACTTGTGAGATCTACACATCATAAACACCCAAAGATAAAAAAAACAAATAAGATTGGTTATTAGCAAACCAGGAAGCGTGGAACAAATGCTCCAACAATCTTCTCCTTTTGAAAATAACAAATCCATTGAGAAAGAAATCATGAATGTTATATGAAGTGTTGGAAACTATGAGTATCAAGAGTAAGAATTTGTACATGCACAAATTTATCTTGGATGAAAGACTCCCCCTATAGATGTACTCCCCTTAAATCTAAGCATATTGAAGGTTTTTTGAATGATTTCCTTTGAAAATTCTCCCCATTTGGTATTGTCAAAAGAGAGAGCAGAGTGGTGCGGAAGCTAAAGAAGGAAAAACACAAAGGAGAAATCAAAGATAGTATATGGGAGCAATGTATAGAAAATAAAGAAATGAGTAAACACTAACATTGGCAATGTTCATCACATTATATCACAGATATATAAACTAGTGAATAATCTGTTGTAAAAAGTTTCAGTCTAATTCTCATTAGAAGAACTTTTATAGAAAATAATGTTTTGTACATGTGATAGTTGGATGGAAAACACATATGCAGAGGCCATACAAATACATGAATACATGGAATGTAAAAAAAACAACATAACATAGAGATATACATGATTAGCGGTGCTTGTACCCAAGAATGTAGAGCACATACAAAAAAAATTATCCAGATAGAGACTTCTACAAGACACTTTACAATTCTTTCCAAGGTGCTCAACCTCATAATGCTTATTAAGACTTATCAGGAGGATAAGTATTGCTTGGTGGAAGTTCCTGTCAGTCTTTTTTATTTGCATTTTGAAACACATCACCAAAGGTGTGCACTTTTTGTGAACAATTTTTAATTTTTTGTTTGTTTTTTTGTCTTGACAAGGAGTCCGAATTCACATGTGAGAGCATACAGGATAATCAAATATGAGCGGTGCAATGTAGAAACCAGGATAAAGCATTAGCAGGAGCATGCAATTCTAGCGGTTATGGTAGAGCATTCACAATTCATATATACAGTATGGTGAACCCATATGAAGATTTTCACAACCATGGGTGAAAGAACGTTATCATAACTAAAAGATTTATCATACTTAGAGGCATGCAAAAACAATTTCATGAAGTAAAAGCACTAGCACTTAAGTATGTAGAAAACGATATACAAAGGTTGAACCATTGAACTATGTTATTAGGAACCCAAAAGTAAACAATAAATATTAAACCATGCATAATCCTGAGAAATGGAGGAAAATTGGCGTAATAGTGAATTTTCACTGTGGCCTGACAATACAGGATATCGCCGATCGGCGACAGTGCGAAAATATAAAAAAGGTCTCATTAGGTCAAAGGCATCAATTCAAGCAGATTTTCCCGAAGACTTGTCACGGAAGTTGAAGTGGACGACAGTGACAACCTTGGATCAGGGTAAGGGTCTTGGATTTTTTTTGATTCCTTAGAATTTTGGGATCTAAGTGTTTGTAGAGTTTTCCACTGAACTCTTGATGAGGAATTTTCCAAGTTTTGAAGGAGGATTGATCATTGTTAAGGTTTGGTGAAAGACTTGCAATTTATGAAGGCATAAACTAGAGATCTAAGTGTGTAGGGAAATGTTTGCATATGTTAAGGTATTTGAAAATCCTAAACTTAGATCTAATGTTCATGAGGTATGGTTTTATGAAAGAAGGGTTAGAGAGGAAGATGATGAATAGTGTGGTTAGGAAAATGTTCTTAAGTAATCATTAGAGAATTTTGTTATAAAGAATTGTAAAAATTGCAGATCTGGTATCTAAAGTAAGGTAAAACTCAGATCTGTAGTGGTAAATTGAGCTAGGGCATTTTCTGCTATCGACCGGCGACTTTCGTTTGCCACTACGGAGGTATCTTGGGAGGTTAGGCTCCATAAAGGGGAAACTAAAGGTCTCTGTGCACAGAGTCGGGTGTGTGTGTTCTACTTGCATGTTCATATCATAGCATACTTGCATGACATAGCATAATCATTGCATATAACCCTTAACATATATTGTATAATTGGTATGAAACACTTTATGCAATAGGCCTTGCAAAACGATCCCTTGGTCTATAGGTTTGTATGGGCATTCCTATAGGTCATGATTACTTACTTAGTTTATCTTCTTGTACTTTTACTTGCTCACCTTGTTCATGTGTATACTCATATTGCTTACCTACTATTTGCTTACTTATACTTGTTGTGGTTTTATACTTATGATAAACTAGTTTTGTCATCACATGCTTTCTTTGTACTCTCCACCTTCATTACCTTCCCTTTCCATCTCCCCGCTCGGTGCCTAGGAGCCAATGGGGGAGGGGTGGGGGATGATAGGAGTTTGTCTTTTTAATTAATGGTCGTTGACCACATCATTTTAGGGGATCGTGGAGCCGAACCTTGAGATGCAGCCCTAGAGGTCGGTGCGCTTGGAGATGGGACAGTCTAGCATGGGAGTTCAAGCAGTAGGGACAGTGAGTCCCAATCATTAGTAGTTACTATAGATTTGCTTCCGTGTTGAGTGACTTGTAGTGAGGATAATTGTTGGGTACACTGGAAACTGTGTACCAAATTTGGAGAAGCCTCACTTAACTCAATGATATACATCAATGTGTATTTCATGGGATGTTGAGTTTCAATGTGCAGGTTAAAGAAATGCAAGAAAATTTTCTAAGTACGAGTGTCGACACTTGTGAGGGAAATGTGTCGACACCAGAAGCAAGATTGTGTCGATACACAGGACTTGTGTCGACACACAGAAATTCTGTCAGCAGTAGTTGTGTCGACACCTAGGACTTGTGTCGACACACACTCAACTCCAGCTATGTTGAAGACCAGAAGTTGTTGTGTCAACACACTGGACTTGTGTCGACACACACTCAAAGAAATCTGTCAACAACAGCTATACTGAGACTGGAAGGCTTGTGTCGATACACAGGACTTGTGCCGACACACACTCAAAGAAATCTGTCAACAACAGCTATACTGAGACTGGAAGGCTTGTGTCGACTCATAAGACTTGTGTCGATACACACTCAAGAAATCTATCAACAGAAGCTGTGTGAAGAATAGAAGCAATTGTGTCGACACACAGGACTTGTGTCGACACATCCAACTGAAGCTATGTCAAGAAAATGAAGAATGACTGTGTTGACATTATGGGAGCTATATCGACATAATCAAGACTTGTGTCGACACATGGTCTATTTGTGTCGACAAATGTAAAGTGTTATGCTGACAGTTCTCTGCTATGACAGAAGTTCAAGGAGGAGTCAGTTGTCAAGACTGAAGACCTGACAGCTGTCATAAGTAACAAAGCTGGCACATCTGTCAGAGCTGTCAGAAGGCCGTTATAAATCGGATCAGCCGGTAACCTTGGATGGATTCTTTATATAGACCAATTCTATCATAATCAGTATGACGATAATAAACAAGAGACAAACCGAGAAGAATGCAAATCCTGAAGTGCCTGCTAGAAAAATTCAGATCTGATTCAGAATTCAAGAAGGAAGATGGAATTAAGATCAACTCCACCTCCAATCGAAGATCAAACTTACTTGGTAAAAATTCAAGAAGCTAAGACAGTTTGGATCTAAAGTAATCAATTAAATCAAGAACTGATCAAGAAGCCTTCACCCTATTCTCTTTCTATCAGGGTGAAGATTTTATTGTTTCAATCAATTAATTTCCTTTTAAGATCTTATATAGATCTGAGTTGTAAGCCTAAATTTATAAAGGCTGAGGTAGGGCTGAGAGCCTGTGGTAGGTCTTGAAAAAGTCTGAGTTATAGGCCTGGTAATAAAGGCTGAGGTACGGCTGTTGCCTGAGGTAGGATTCTTGGAAAGAATCTGAGGTGTAGGACTTGAAGAAGTCTGAGTTATAGGAACCAGTTGGGTTCTGAGTTGTAAAATTTGTGGATCTGAGATAGTGGAAGGAAGTTTGGCTGAATCAAGTTCTCTACTGGATAGGTGAAGGGGGAGAGTGGACGTACCCATAAATTGGGGAACAACTATAAAACATTATGTTTGTGCTGTGGATTTTTTGTGATTGTTATTCTTTGTGCTGTGACAATTGTGCTGTGTATAACTTTGTTAATTACCTGATTTGTTAAAAAGGATTAGAACCTATTCACCCCCCCCCCTCTAGGTGTTTGGGCTCTTTTAAACTAAATCTTTCAAGTGGTATCAGAGGGAGGTTCCTCAAATATAGACCTAACAGTCTGACTAAATCTCCAAGACAATTAACTGTTAGCCAGATTGGATTCAAGTGAGAATTAGAAGGAACTTGGATCCGTGAAACTTCCTATCTGTAGGAAAGAAAATTTTGGCATATGGAAAGAGAGGGTCAGATTGTTCATGGAGACATCTGATCCAAGAATTTACATCACAGTTCAAGAAGGTCCTTTCATTCTAATGAACATATAAGTTCTTGATGCAAATCTAAAAACTCCAAAGAGCTATTCTGAAATGAGTAAGGAAGAGATCATCCTAGCAACCTTAAATAAGAGAGCACAAAATATAATTGTGAGTGTTATAGATGATTCTATATTCCAGAATCTGGTACATTGCAAAACCTCCAAGGAGATGTGGGACACTTTGATTGTCTATATGGAGGGAACTGAAGAAGTAAGAGAGGAATTAAAGTCCATGTTAAATCTAGAATATGAGAGCTTTAGACAAGCCAAGACTGACAGCATAGCTGAATGTTACAAGAAATTCTTTGAATTATAAATGAGCTAATGAACTATGGAAGAGTCTTTAGCACATATAAACTGAATGACAAGTTTCTCAAATCACAGACCAAGGATTGGGATACAAAAATATGTGCCATCAGAGAGGTTGTCAGGCTTGCTGATACACCTCCACCAACCTTATTTGGAAAACTGTTATCTTATGAGATGCAGCTCACGTCCAGAAAGGAGGAGGAGAAAAGCAATAGGTCTTAATATAAAGAAAACTCAGTAGCCTTCAAGGCTTAAGCCACAAGAAAGGGTAGGAAAAAGTCTCCTTCTCCACCCAGGAGATTTGCTGAGGCTGAATCAGAAAATCCTGACATCAACACTTCAGACAGCCACAACTCTGATGAAGATTTTACTGTCTTTACAAGGAAGTTTTAGAGGTTTATGAAGAAGAAGAAATGGATAACAAAGCCATCTACATCCTTCTCTAAAGATGATTATTATAAGAAGAAGAAACCTTCCAAGGATGACAGGTATGGCTCTAATCCTAGTAAACAAACTACTTATAAAATTGTTTGATATTGCTACAACAGGCATGGACATGTCATAGCTAATTGTCCTGACAAGAGAAAAGATTCTAAGGACAAGAAGAAGCATCAAAATAAGGGAAATAAGGAGAAGTCCCTTGTTGCCCAGAAGCAGAAGAGTTGGACTGACTCTTCATCATCAGAATCAGTAAAAGAGGATGAAGCAGAAGCCTATATAGGATTATTCACTACAGAAGAGGATTCTGTGGAAACAGAATTCTTTCAAATGATGGATTCCATAAATGGAAGTGAAGATCATTATTGTAGAGGGCTGATGGCTCTATCTGAGGAAGATAAGTGCCAGGATCAGCCTGGTCCCAGTAAGCTATACAATCCATCCTTAGTATCTGAGTATTATTCTGGATCTGAATCAGAAGCATATGCATCAAGATATGTAGATGTTTCTGAATCTGAAGAGGATGTTCATCAATTAATTGATGAGTATGGTGGTCTGTTACAAGCTCTTAAGAAAAGCAAATTCCTTGTCAAGAAGCAGGCTGAGGAAATTGAATCTCTCAAACTGGCTGCATCAGATTTAGTAAAGATGTTGGATTTGAAATTGAATTAGGTTGTCAAACTGAAAAACATAACTATTATTCAGATGGGTACAATCACTTTAAAAAATAACCACATCAAGAATCTGGAAGTAAGACTTCAGAAAGAAATGGATCTAGTGGCTAAATTCTCTAAGCCATAGTCAATCTTACGCATAATTGATAATTTCATCTCCCAAAAGGGTAAGAAAGGATTAGTCTTTAAGGGAAGAATAAGGGCAGCCAATTCTCAAATAAAAGACAAATCCCCTGTTCAGCCAGTAGCCTTCAAACCCCTTATTTCTTTTAGGAAAGTGATGCAGCCTACTAATAGGTATGATCATGACATCACTCATGGTCACTGTAAGTATGGTGATCTGAATGGCAATGGTGCAAATACGAATAGGGCACCCCATGAGCAAACCCATCAGGTTCTTAAGGAATCCTTAGTATTTGATGCTTCAGCACCTGTACTTAAAAGGACTGCTGACAGCAATATTGTTAAGCCTGCACTTAAGAAAAGGTACAACAGATTTGAGTGCTGGTGTTGTGGCAAGGTGGGCCACTTTTCCTTTGACTTTTAGTTCAATGCTAGTATTCAGAATAAGGCCAGCTTACCAATGTGAAAGGTTGTAGGTAAGCATGTCAAAAATCAAACTAACCTGAACTAGGACCCAATAACTATTGGGGTTCAAAGGATAGGTAATTTAATTTGATGTAGGTGAGTCCAAGTGGCCATATCCCTATATGGTACTTGGACAGTGGATGCTCCAAGAATATGACTGGAACAAGATGGATGTTGAATGACTACTCCCCTATAGAAGATGGACCCAAAGTGATCTTTGGTGGATCTGAGAAGGGAGTCATCAAAGGGTTTTGTAACATTTCCAATAAGTCCATTACCATCACCCAAGTGGCTTATGTAAAAGGTCTAAAGCATAACCTAATTAGCATAAGCCAACTAAGTGATCTTGGTTATGACACTTCTTTTCACAAGGGTGTGTGCCAAATAAGAAGGTCAAATGGTCAAGAGATCATTTTGACAAGCACTAGGAAAGGAAATGTCATCTGTCTTAACTTTGATTGCGAGAATAAGTACTCACCTATCTGTCTAGTTGCCGATTAGAAAGCATCTCATTGTGTCCAATGGCACAAAAGGCTGGCTCACTTGAACTATAAGTCAATAGGCCAACTCTTTAGTATGGAGTTAGTGTGGAATGGTCTAGTGCATTAAAATGGTGTATGTTCAGCTTGCCAAAAGGGCAAACAGACCAGGACCTCTTTCCATGGATATGATACCAAAGATTCTTTAAGATGTCTATATCTTCTGTATATGGATCTATTTGATCCTATGCCAGTTCATAGTCTAGGTAGGAAAGCTTATACATTTGTAATTGTGGATGACAATTCTAAATTCACATGGGTTTTCTTCTTGAGTCAGAAATCTGAAACTCATACGGTCTTTAAGAATTTTATTAGGCAAATTCAGAATGAACTTAACAATTCAGTGGTCAAAATCAAAAGTGACCATGGAACTGAATGTCTGAATGCATGACAAAGTTCTGTGAAGAACTTGGGATTCATCAAGAGTTCTCCTTACCTAGAATTCCCCAACAAAATGGGGTTACAGAAAGAAAGAATATGACTCTTATTGAGGTAAGTAGAACACTACTAAGTGACACTTCTCTCTCAAAATATTTCTGGACTGAGGCAGTAAATACAGCATGTCATGTTCTCAATAGAGCATCCATCAATAAAACACACAAGAAGACACCCTATGAGATTATGAAAGGCAGAAAACCAAACATATCCTACTTTAGAATCTTTGGTAGCAAGTGTTATGTTCTAAATTATGGCAAGCACTATCAAACTAAGTTTGCTGCCAAATCCCTCGAAGGGATATTTGTTGGGTACAACAATAATAGTAGAGCTTACAGGATCTACAACTTGACTACACAAGTTATAGAAGAATTTGTCCATGTAGTCTTTGATGATTCTAAGCTAATTAACAGTGAACTGTCTAGCACTTCTGTTAGTCTAATAGGTTTGAAGGAAAGGATGGACAAGATAACAATTAGTGAAGACCAACCTTCAATACTGAATGAAGAAAATAATGGATGTTGTCCAGGGGGAGTGCAAGACTCACAGGAGGAAGGTGAAGACAATGAAGTGCATCCAGATGAAGAAATTGAAGAAGACCAAGAGATGGACAGATTTCCTCCAACAAGAAGACATTTGAAGGATCATCCAGCACACCAAATCATTGGTGATACAAGTCATGGAGTTCTGACTAGAAGCAAGAGCATGAACATAGTTCTATGTTCAAGCTTCCTGTCCCAGATGGAACCTAAGAAGTTTGAAGAGGATATACAAGACACAAATTGGATTGATGTCATGCTGGAAGAACTGAATCTGTTCAGAAGATGTAAAGTCTGGGAGTTGGTTCCTAAACAAGAGAATAACAATATTATAGGAACCAAGTGGATCTATAGAAACAAGTTAGATGAAAATGGCACCATAATCAAGAACAAAGCCAGACTGGTTGCAAAGGGCTACAGACAGGAAGAAGGGATAGAATTTGACCAAACATTTTCCCCAGTGGAAAGGTTGGAAGCAATAATACTCTTCCTAGCTTATGCAGCTTTTCAAGGGTTCAAAGTATTTTAAATGGATGTAAAGTCAGCATTTTTGAATGGTGACTTAAAAGAGGAAGTTTATGTTGATCAACCTTCAGGTTTTGTGGATCCCCTTTATCCTAACTATGTTTATATGCTTAAGAAAGCCCTATATGGATTGAAACAAGCCCCTAGGGCTTGGTATGAAACTTTGTCTACCTTCCTTATTGAGAATAAATTCTCAAGAGGGAAAATTGACAAGACTCTATTATTTAGGAAATCAAAAGGCAAGATCATCCTAGTCCAGATATATGTTGATGACATTATCTTTAGATCAACTGAAAACAACCTTTGTAGAAAGTTTGCAAAACTTATGCAAGGGAAGTTTGAGATGAGCAACATGGATGAGTTGAAATTCTTCTTGGGACTCCAAGTTAGACAGACTGATGATGGATTATCCATATCTCAGTATAAGTTCACCAAGGAGTTAATTAAAAATATGGTATGGAGTCAGCCTCCACCATGAAAACTCCAATGGGGATAAGTATGCTTATAGGAAAAGATGAAGTAGGAAAACCTATTGATGAGTCTTTGTATAGAGGGATAATTGGCTCCCTACTTTACTTGACTGCTAGTAGACCTGACATCATGTATGCTACATGTGTCTGTGCTAGGTACCAAGTCTGCCCTAAGGAATCTCATTATTCTGCTGTCAAGAGAATTCTGAGATATCTTAAGGGCACACCTAATCTAGGTCTTTGGTACCCTTAGAATAGAGATTTCTTACTAACAGGTTTTTCAGATTCATACTTTTCAGGCTGCAAAGAAGATAGGAAAAGCACCACAGGTACATGTCAGTTCCTAGGTGGAAGGTTGGTGTCATGGAGCAGCAAAAAGCAGACAAGTGTAGCTATTTCAACTACTGAATCAGAGTATATAGCTGCAGGCAGTTGTTGTGCTCAGTTGTTGTGGATACAACATCAACTTGGAGACTATGACATCAAGGTAAGTAGAATTCAATTATATTGTGATTCTACTAGCGCTATATCTATTCCTAGAAATTCTGTTTCACATAGCAGAACTAAGAATATAGAAATTAAATTTCATCAGAGAACATGTTGAAAAAGAAGACATAAGTCTGGAATTTTTTCAACACTAAAAAACAAATTGTTGATATATTTATAAAGCCTCTTGATGAAAGTAAATTCAATCATTTTAAAATTAAATTAGGTATGTTAAACCTAGAATAAGATGTTAGGTCAGCACATAATTTCTCAAGAAATTTTGTCTAAGTTAGAAAGTTTGTGTCGACACAAGCTAATTGTGTCGACACTCTCAGTAAGTTGTGTCGACAGGAAAAATTTATCTCAACACAACTCTGTTGAGACATTGTTTTAGAAGATTTTTTGTGTCGACACACAAAAATCATTGTTAACACAATTCTGTCGAGACTTAAGTAGACTTTGTCGACACTGGCAAAAGTATGTCGACACATAGACATGTCGACTTCAATAAAGTTTTGTCGAGACCTAGGCCAAGTAAATTCCTAAGTTAGGCGCGTCTTTTGACCTAACTTTTATAAGTATACTATAAATAGGAGAAGACAAAATCTGGCTGACTGTGCTTTCAGAACTCTCGACTCTAGACTTTGTGTCGACGATAAATTCTCCCATCGACTCTCTTCTCTCTCTTTCACCAATTGCGCCACAACAGGAAGACAAGATCAATGAAGGATATGAACTGGTACGCAAGGCGTTCGAGACTGCCTCGCCAAGGGCGTGATAACCCTAATCACAGAAAGTGGATTGGAATACTTGGTCTCTGAACCTTCAAGGATATGGAAGAAGGAAGTTCTTGAATTTCACTCTTCCGCAACAATGGACTCTCAAGGAAAGAAGATAAAGTCCTCTGTTAATGGTACCAAAGTGAAACTCTCACCGAAGACTATAAGAAAGTCACTTTAACTACCCAAGATTAAAGAAGAAGATGATACCATATCCTCCATGACAAGGGATGCACTGCAATGGTGTGGGCTGGATCCCTATACCAAGATTGGATCTTCAATGACCAGGAACAGGATGAATTCCAAGGGTAAGTTCCTATCCGAGATAATAGGGAAAGTTATTCTCTACATAATAGGAGGACATGATAGGATCTCTGCCTACATGTTCAACCTCATGACCAGAGTTATATTCAAAGTGAAAAAATACTAGTCAGCAGTAATTTTTGACAAGATCAATGAGAGTGCCAAGAATACTAATCTGGGTAGGATATTGAGCTTGTATATGGCTTCCACCATCCCATAAGTGATGAATCAAACTTCAGGAACCAAGATAAATCACCTGAGAAGGATGGATTTGAGAATTCTATCCAGATGGGATAGAGTTTTGACCAAAGATGTTTCTACTCTATATAAACTAGTGAAGAAGTGTTAGGTATTGCATCCACAATAACCCTTATTTGCATGAAGTCAACCCCAAACTAAGATGAATTATGTTATATTTGATATCCTTGTTTAAGTTGTGTGTTTACAGATCATCATTGCTAAGTATAGACCAATGTCAGTCTATAGTGGGTCATGAACACAGGACAATACAATGTAATCTCTCACTGTGTGATCCAAGGTGTTGACTCATGTGTAGCCTCTCAATTGGGATACACTTCATATTCAAGCTGTTGGACCATGGAATGAAGATTGGATTCTTGAAGAGTAGAGAAAATTTTTTAAGTCCAAAATTTCTCTAAGTCCACTTCTCGAGAATTCCATGATAGTTCTCGAGAAGTAGACTTAGCTGAACTCGAGAAGTTCCTCTAGTTCTCGAGAAGCCGAGACTAGTTCTCGAGAAACCTTTTTATAGTTCTCGAGAAGTCAGTCTAAGGTTATCGAGAAGCCCCAGCCTTTATTTCTCGAGTAGTCAGAGACAGCCGCAAAATTATTCTAAGTCCCTCTCTCGAGAAGTCTATCTTAGTTCTCGAGAACTTAGTCTCGAGTTCTCGAGAAGTCAGCATTGTTCTCGAGTACTTGATTTGGCTTTCGAGTAATAGTTCTTGAGAAGTCTATTTAGTTCTTGAGAAGCTTGACATAACACTTAAGTAGACTCAACACCTTTTATTCTCGAGTACTAACTTAAGTCCAGACAGTCTAGTTCTCGATGAGTCAGCCTATTCTCGAGAACTCATTCATACTTCTCGAGAACTGCTATCAAATTTTTCAAAAAATTTACTTAAGTCCACATCGATGGGATTTTCAAATGAGACATCGTGATTGGTCCATGTGTCGTCATTAATGTTAATTCTAACCGTTAGGGGAATTCCTATATAATGTCTTTTCGTCAAGACTAACCCAAAGCGAAAAATCGTTCATTTCTATTATCGTGATCGGCCGTCTCTCTCCAAGAAGAACAGAACTTTCAGCCCCCGCCTCCGCTAAATGTGAAGATCAACACTTCTGTTTTTGATCAAGAAAGGCTTGTTGTTCAAGGATATTTCATCTTCTCCTTGATCGAGTAGGTCTAAGATTTCTCAGATCAGATCTCTCAACTCTTCTTCAACATTTTCTGAAAAAGCCGCAAGTTCAAGAAGAAGACCTAGAGTTGAATTTTTCTAGATCTTAGACAAATCTTTGTTTGTATTTCAAATCTCTCTGTAAATTTTTTAGTAGATTAATCTCCGAGTTGTAGGAAGTTTTCATCTTCCGTGTGTAGATCCCTTTTGGATCGAGATTGTAGGAACTTTGTTCCGAGGCGTAGGATTGGATTTCAATTTGAGATAGTGGAGTAGCCGAGTCTAGTGATTTACTAGATCGGTGAGGGAAAGTGGACAAATCCAAGGTTGGGGAACCACTATAAATCTTCTTGTCGTCTATGATTGCTTGATTGTGTGTGCAAGTTCTTTAAAATTTTTATTCCGCATATAGACGCACAATTCACCTATTCACACCCCTCTAGGTTATTTAGTTTGAAAACTTAACTCTTTCAATTGGTATCAAAGGGAGGTTGGTCGTTAAAAGGTTAACACCTTGATCAATTTCTCTCTAAGTTGTCTTTGAGAATTTTCAAGCAATGGACAAGGCTAAAGATTATTCCAAGCTTCCCTGTGCACAAAGAATAACTTTCCCATGTGGAAAGAGAGAATTAAATTTTACATGGAAGCTGTGGATCCCCAGATCTTCATGATTGTTGAAGAAGGTCCTTACGTGCCCATGACCATCTCCACTATAGATACAACCAAGAAGGTTCCAAAGAAGTTGATGGATCTAGATAAGGACGAGATTGCACTTGTCTCTCTAGATTGGAAAGCAAAAAATATTATAGCAAGTGCAGTCGATGACTCGATGCTGCAGAACCTGATTCACTGCCAATCTACTAAGGAGATGTGGCAGTCACTCTGATGGAAGGTACTGAAGAAGTGAGGAATGATAGAAGATCCCTGTTGAACCAGAAGTATAAAGCCTTCACGCAAGGGCCAAAGGATACTATTGCAGATACATTTGAGAACTTCTTAAAAATAGTCAATGGTCTCAGAGTATATGGCATAGTCTTCACCAATGGAGAACTAAATGACAAGTTCCTAAGATCCTTAACCAAGGAATGGGACAATAAGGTATGTGCTATCCGGGAATTTGGAAAGCTAGCTAAGACAGATCCTCAGAATCTCTTCGGGAAGCTGATGTCGTATGAGCTTCAACTCAATACGAGAAAAGCTTTAGAATAGAAGAGCAAGTCTGCATCCAAAAAGAAGTCTATTGATTTAAAGGCAGACACCTCCAGGAAGTCAAAGGCTACCTCTCAAGCCTCAGCACAAGATGTGAGTGAAGAAGAAAACTTGTAGCCAAGTACCTCGGGATCTGAGCTATCTGAAGGAGAGTTATCCTTACTCTCACGGCAGTTCAAGAAAGTCTTGAACAAGAAAAAGTAATGGAAGGGCAAGGATGCCTCTCATATAAGATCACGACATGACGGTGATCGACACAGAAAAGTCTCAAGTAGCCACGACAGGTATGGTTCTAAACAGAACAAACATATTTCGACTGACATAGTTTGCTACAGTTGTAACAAGCCAGGTCACGTCATAGCTGACTGCCCCAACAAGAAGAAGGAGGGTGGCAGGAGAGAAGAAAAGAAGTCCTCGTACAGCAAGAAGAGGATAGAGAAGAGCCTGATAGCCAAGAAGGGCAAGACTCTTAGTGACTCTGACTCATCTAAGTCAAGTGAAGAAGAGGAAGCCTACTTTGGACTTATGGCTCAATCAGATGATGAACAAGAGCCCCAGTTCACTGGGGAGGTAAAATCTCAAACCCCTCTTTCAAAATCTAAAGTTTCTGAGCATGATCATGAGGACAGCTCCTCTGACGATAAGTCTGAACTCATGGCCCAGTATAAGGAGTTGATCATGGCTTACGACAAATGTCGAAAGGTCGTGAAAACTCAGGCAAAAGAGATTAAGTCTCTAAATGCCATAGAAAGCTCTCTGAGAGAGGAAGTCATTAAGATGGACTCACTCAGAGAAGACTTAGATAAAGTTGTTGATGAGTTCAACAAGGCTATCAAGCACCTTGATCTGAAGGATGAAATCATTAAAGGGTTGGAAGACTTACTAGAGGCCAAAAAGAAACTTGTTGAAGGTTTCTATAAGCCAAAGGTAGTTCTACCTCTTGTTGCTGAGTTCTCTGCTCAGGCCAAGGGTGCTGGGCTAGGCAATATAGAAGCTCCTAGTAAATATTCTAGGAGGAACAAGGCTCAGAGAAGGAATAAGGCAGTCAATAAGGCCTTGGACAAACAAAGGGGAAAGCCCCTCAAGATCAAACTGTCTTTAAGAAAGTCATATTTCCAACAAATGAGTTTTATCTAGACTCATCCTACGGCCACCTGACTAGGCCTACTTATGTAGAGCCAAAGTCTCATTACCAAGGATGGACTCGCCCCAGAAACTTTGGTGAGAGTGTCTTTAAGGCACCTTATGAAGAAGTCATTCTTCGGAGCTATGGCCTTTATGATCATGTTCATAACTTCAAGAAAGCACCAAAAGTAAAAAAACTAGTGTAGAAAAGCCTGTAATGGAGAAGAAATCATGTGATTGCCATCATCATGAAGCCACTTCCTCCAAGAATGCTACCCCTGCTGGACCAGCATCTCAGAAGGTCAAGCAGGAGTACCTAAGGTAAAGATACAACAGGTTCCATTGTTGGTGGTGTGGCAAAATTGGTCATTTTGTCATCAATTGTTGGTTTAATCCAAGAAATTTTGCAACTCCTCAAGTTGGCAACATGAGAATGACCACTCATGATGCTAATCCTCGGTGGGGGAGTGTTCTAACACGAGACCAAGGACCCAAACATGTTTGGGTTCCTAAGGCAAACTAATTATGATTGCAGGGATGTCCAAAGGCAACCAAAATGCCAATCTGGTATTTGGACAGTGGATGCTCTCGGCACATGACCAGGACAAGAAGCCTACTTCAAAATTATTCGCTAGTGTTGAACGGATCAAAGGTCATCTTTGGAGGTTCAGACCGCGGGATATTTAAAGGCTACGGTATGATTACTAACGGTAGTGTATCCTTTTCGGATGTAGCTTATGTAGAGGGATTGGAACACAATCTTATAAGCATAAGCCAACTATGCGACAAAGGATACATAGTTGAATTCCACGCTGACAAGTGCATGATAAAGCCTGTTGACAATATGGAAACGATTCTATCTGGCACTCGAAGCAGGAATATATTCTGTTTGAATTTCATTTGTATATATTCTTCTATACCAGTGTGTCTTTTGGCAAAAGATAGTGCCTCTCTTGGTGACCAATGACACAAGAGGTTAGCACATATTAATTTTAAAACTATTAATAAATTATTCTCCCAAAACTTAGTAGTTTATGCCCCGAATGTCAAGTACGTCAACGATATACATTGTCATGCATGCGTAAAAGGAAAGCAAACAAGGGCTACCTTTAGAAGCATTATTGACAAAAATTCAAGTAGATGTCTCCATCTACTTCATATGGACTTGTTTGGTCCACTACAAATTAGAAGCTTGGGAGGTAAGGAATATACATTGGTTATTGTTGATGATTATTCGCACTTTGCGTGGGTGTTCTTTCTGAAATACAAGTCAGATATATTCGACATCTTTACTAATTTTGTCAGGCAGGTCCAGAATGAAATCAACTGTTCCGTAGTCAAAATCAGAAGTGATAATGGAATAGAGTTCAAATCTGGGGCCATGATAGAATTCTGTGAAAGCCTAGGTATCTTTCATGAGTTTTCCTCTCCTCGCACTCCACAACAAAATGGAGTAGTTGAGAGAAGGAACAGAACACTCATAGAGGCCTGCAGAACTATGTTGAGTGATGCTTCACTACTGGAATACTTTTTGGCTGAAGCCGTCAATACTGCATGCCACGTGCAAAATCGAGCACTCATCAATAAGAATCATGATAAGACACCTTACGAACTTCTAAAAGGCATGAAACCAACTGTTTCATATTTTAGATTTTTTGGCTGTAAATGCTTTGTACTTAACAATTATAAGTATCACACTACCAAATTTAGTGAGAAAAGTTTTGAAGGTATTTTTGTAGGTTATAGTAGCCATAGTAAGGCATATAGGATTTTCAATAGAAAAACTCTAGTTGTAGAGGAATCCATACAAGTTGTATTGGATGAGACGAGCTTGCTGCAAAGCAAATCTTCTAGTGTGCTTGTTGAAGATGCAGGTATAAGGATTAAAGAGATCAGCTTGGATGAACTGACTGAAGGTGAAAGAGAAAAGTTCATCAAGATCACTACTCCAACCCCCATTGGAGAGGCAGATGATAAAAATGAGGAAAACATCCAAGTTGATGAAGTCACTCTAGTGGCTGAAGATGTTCCAGATGCTAGAAACCTAGAGCTCAGACATCTAAAGGATCATCCATTGGACCAGATCATAGGAGATCCCCAGGATGGTGTCAGAACTCGTCGAGGTACAACTAACGATAATTTATATTTAAGTTTTTTGTCACAGGTTGAACCAAAGAAGTTTGAGAGCAAACTCAGACGCATTATGGATCTTGACCATGGAAGAAGAACTGAACCAGTTCAAGCGATGCGAAGTTTGGAAACTAGTTCCTAGACCCAAAGGTAAGAATGTAATCAGAACGAAGTGGGTCTACCGGAACAAGTTGGACAAGGATGGAACAATCGTAAAGAACAAGGCCAGACTCGTCGCCAAAGGATATCGTCAAGAAGAAGGAATCGATTTTGACCAAATATACGCTCCAGTGGCAAGGCTGGAGGCCATCAGACTGTTCCTAGATTATGTTGCACTTAAGGGCTTCACTGTCTACCAAATGGACGTAAAATCTGCCTTCCTGAATGGTGACATAAAGGAAGAAGTGTACGTATAACAGCCCCCAGGTTTTGTTGATCCTAACTTTCATGAGTATGTTTATTTGTTATAGAAAGCGCTATACGGTTTGAAACAAGCTCCTCGAGCTTGGTACGAAACGCTATCTACCTTTCTCCTCGAGAACAAGTTCACAAGGGGAAAGAAAGATAAGACATTATTTCTTAGGGAAATTAAAGGCAAGATTTTGCTAGTGCAATTCTATGTCGACAACATTATTTTTGGTTGTACAGACGACAACCTCTGCAAAAAGTTTTCTAAACTTATGCAAGGGAAGTTTGAAATGAGTAGTATGGGAGAGCTGAAGTATTTCTTAGGACTTTAGGTGAAATAATCTGAAGATGGAATTTTCATCTCACAGACGAAGTTCACCAAGGAGTTGATTAAGAAATTCGGAATGGAGAATGCAACCTCTATGAGGACTCTAATGGCCTCAACTATCTCTCTAGACAAGGATGAGAAAGGGAAACCTTTTGATGAGACCAAATACATAAGCATAGTTGGATCCTTGCTCAACCTTACTGCCAGTAGACCATACATAATGTTCTCTAAATATGTCTGTGCTAGATTCCAAGTGAACTGTAAGGAATCTCACTATGCTGCTGCAAAGCGAATCTTGAGATACCTTAAAGGTACACCGAATTTTGGCTTATGGTACCCAAGAAGTAATGACAGTGAACTAATGGGTTTCTCAGATGCAGACTTTGCAGGTAGCAAAGATGACAGGAAAAGAACTTCCGGGACATCTCAGTTCCTTGGAAGAAGGCTCATATCATGGAGCAGCAAAAAGCAAAATTGTGTCACAATCTCAACGACCGAGTCAGAGTATATCTTTGCTGGCAATTGTTGTGTACAATTGCTTTGGCTAAAGAACCAGCTAGAAGATTATAATATGAAGGTTAAAGACATTCCGTTTTTCTGCGACTCCTCCAGCGTGTAACGTCCCAATTCGCGCTAGGCCCCTCGTACGTGTTCTGAGTCAAGAGACTCAACTCGGGCTCGGGGTGCACTGACGCGAGGTGTCAGATGCATTGAATAAGTGTAGGGTTGGGTTCAAGGATACCCCAACCAGTAGCCGAGATGAGGGAACTCGGCCAAGTAAAAATCGACGGGAATGTAGGTTGATGCTCGTCGATCGTCGAGAATGGAGGTTGATACTCGCCGATTCGACGGGTATCGGTGGTCGATACCCGCCGGACTCAGAACTGCAGTAGGTTAAGGGAAAATCGTCGAGAATGCCTGACGATTCTCACCGATCGCCGAGAATACCCGGTGATACCCACCGACCATCGAGTATCGCCAACTGATACTCAACGCACACAACGACAGGATGTCCGATAAAACGGCTAAGGAAAAATCGTCGAGTATCATTGTTGATACTCGACGAATTCGTCGAAAATGACCCGCTAATACTCACCGATCAACGGGAATCACTGGCTGATTCCCGCCGAATTTGACTTGTGCGTTTTCTGCGCCCAGGCAGATTCACCGGCTTGCACAGGCGGGCTGAACCGGACTTCAGGATTCATGCTGAATGATTCTTGGACCGGTCAGTTCAAATGAAACCTAATTTGGGCGGTCCAATTAGAGAGTGACACGTGGCGGAAGGGACTTAACCTAATATGTAATATAAAAGGGAGTAAACCAAACCCTAGCGATCGCACCCGATCGTTCTTGCTGAGCCGTCATCGTGCAAAACCGACGGGAGCGGGAGAGAGAGAGGACTATCGTAGATCGCCGGAGGAAAAGTTCGGATCGTTGAAGGAAGGCTTGCTGGAGCTAGTTTTGGAGGAGGAGAAACGCCTTTGCCGTGAAGAACGTCTGCACCGAGAGATGCCGCAAAGAAGGGTAACGCGATCCATGGCTGACAACGGAGGAAACGCCGGAAATGAAGTGAGTTTCCTCCCCTCTCCCTTGGTGCTAGATCTGTAGCTATTCTTAGGAGAGACATCGACTCAAAAGAGTCTTGATGTGTGAGATGAAGCTTTCTAGGAAGGCCATGCTAGAACTTGTGTTCTAAAGCTTAGTCATCTTCAACCTCTCCTCGCTTCAAAGTGATGTTAGGGGTGGTCTTGTGAAGAGGAAATGGCCTCAAGAGGGAGAATAAGGGTGGAGGAACTTCTGGTTGCGATTTGGGGAAAATCGCTTGAGGAGGAAGATGAACGGATGCCATTCACTTCGCTTCAAGATGCGTGCAGAATCTGTGTTCTACACGCAGCGAGCTTCTTGGCTACTTTTAAGCAAGAAAGGGTCGGATCTGAGCTTTCGACTAAACACAAAAGTCGTAGCCCTTGAAATTACCTTTCCGACGAGTGGTTGCACGTTTTCAGGCGATACCTGTAGCCACGGGAAAGTCCGTTTGAATCCGCTGTGGTTGGGAGTTAATGCCCAGGAAATCTGTATCCTGTACGCAGCAGTATTCGAGTCGGATTTCTGGTATGATGTGACCAGATCTGGGCTTTCGCCTAAACACAAAAGTCGTAGCCCTTGAAATTACCTTTCCAACGAGCGATTGCACATTTTTAGGAGACACCTGTAGCCACAGGAATCCTCAGTCAAAGTTGCTGACCAGATTACATATAATTCTAGGTGATTATAATATGAACTTGGATTCGATGGAATAGATGTTGCAATCCATCTCGAGGTTGGATGAATTCTTTTGTGTTAATCACCGAGGTAATGTGAAGGTTGATGTTTGAGGACTTGAGTTCCTATGCGAGATATGAATCAAGCCTAAGTGAATGAAAGGCTTTGTTATATTTGGCAAATCACCATTATGCGCATTATCTATAATATGTTGAATTCATATGGAAGGATTTGTAAATGATTAAACTATGGCCCTGATGTATAATGAATTGATGGGAAGGAATGGATAGTCCGATGCTTAGAGTGTCGTCTCCCTTCGGGTAGCATTGTGGAAGTTAACAAGTGCGGTGTAGACCGCCACTAATTGGAATGAGGTTGAGTTGGATAAAATTGGACGGTTGGGCTTGGTCCTCGGTGTTCACGTCCCGGGGCTCCTTCCGTGCCACGTGAACGGTTGGGCTTGGTCCTCTGTGTTCACATCCCGAGGCTCCATCCATATTTGTTGGATGGTTGGGCTTGGTCCTCGTGCTTTCTCCGAGGCTCCTTCCATGCCATGAATTGTGGAATTGCATGCGGTGTGAGTCGACATGCGGTGTCGTAATCTCGGGTTAAGGATAGTGTCGCAGGTCTACGGGCTCGCCAATCGTCACACCGATGGGAGTTGAGAGTTAGACCTTGGGCGGTTGGGCTTGGTCCTTGGTGTTCACGTCCCGAGGCTCCTTCCGTGCCAAGTGAACGGTTGGGCTTGGTCTCGTGCTCATTTTCGAGGCTCCTTCCGTGTCATACCATAGGCCAGTCGGGGCTAGGATCTTGGTGCATATTTACCCGAGAGAACCCGCTGAGCCGTAGTACGCATGTGAGCTCCGCTGTTTTGTTCTTAGCGTTGAGGCGTACGGAGGCCTAGGCCAGGTAGTGTGGAGACCAGCCTAGTAGTGGAGATGCCCGCTCTACTGTCACTGTTTGGCCACGACGGTTGATGCCTGAGAGGTTAGCTACCTGCTCGAATAGTGGGAACTATAAGTCTGTGTCGACATAGCGATTGCATGTGCTTGATCATGGGTGTGTCATTGCATTGCATACATAGCATTGCACTTCATTACATACACAAGACCCTCATCGTATAAGTTTGTATGGGCACTCCTATACGATGAGTTACTTTCTGTTGAACGACCCTCAACTTATATGCTTGTATGGGCACCCATATAAGTTGAGTTACTTACTGTTCTAGATATATACTCTCTTGCTGCTGTAGATTATAGATTTGTAAAATAAGACCTTGTTCATTTGTATACTATTTCTATTGCTATTTATGATATGTACACATACTTCACCTGCTTATACTACTGATATATATTTATTGTACTTGTTCCTTTCTCCGCCCGGTGCCGAGGAGTCGCCGGAGGAGCGGATGTGAAACCACTTAGTCTTTATGACTAACGGTTGCTACGTCTTCCTTTTTAGGAGGAAACCCCGCAGGTGGAGCAGCGGGCTATGCAGACGGACAGCCACGCCAGGGTGACAGGGCCTGAAGGGACGGTACCGTCGCTACCGTCGGTTACAGATGTGAGTGAGAGAGAGATTTTGTTGTAGCCCTTCGGGGCAATTTTGTTCTCGTACTCTGATATTAGAAGCTTGCTGTAGCTTCTTTATTTATAATATTATGGACATATGATTGGTGTCGATTTGACTTTCATATTATTATGGTTGGGTTGGCAGTTATTTTCTGATATTGGTTGTAGCCGGCAGAGTAGGCGTCCTGTGGTACCGGCTAGCCCGAGTGCTAGTACTACCGCAAGGTGGCTGTTTTGGGCATAAGACCCCTCTCGTGCCGTGTTTTGTGTTCCGGGAGGGGGGGTCTTACAAATGGTATCAGCTTGCTACGATCCTCCAAGGCGAAAGTCACTTAACAATGGTGCCACCCCCGTTTGATTGGTCAGTTTGGGGACAAGCTGACTTAGCGGAAGCAGGGGTGTGCCCATATATAATTCAAACTAAGTTGTTCATCTTTAACCTTAGATTAGCCAACCTAACCCTAGGTTTGTACCTTATGTGTAGATCCCAGCACATGTTGAGCCAGTAAGGGGCACCCCCGCCCCGTCCGTACCTACACAATTCCAACAATCAGAGCTAGGGCAGACGCTCACAGCTATTCTGGACGCCTTTAGGTCCCAATCTCAGCAGACACCTGTACAACAACAGGGTCCGGGATCTAGTTGGTTAAGCGTTTTCCGAGCTCTCTCCCCTCCCGCTTATATTGGGACAGAGTCGGCAGTGCGTACGGAAGAGTGGCTCGACACTATACAAGAGTTGTTGGCAGGAATAAGATGTCCAAACAACATGGCGGTGACCCTTGTGGTGACACTCTTAGAGCTGCACGCCAAAAGGTGGTGGAAGTCCCTCATGGGCTCCACTTTTCGTGGAAGAGTGTACACGGACATTAGTTGGAGCGAATTCTCCGAAGCCTTCTTAGAGCATTTCATCCCCTCGGCCGCTCGGGATGGTCTGGAAGAGAGATTATTGCAACTAAAGCAAGGGTCCATGTCGGTGATGGAGTACCAACGGGAGTTCCAGCACCTGTCTAGATTCGCCGACTCCTATGAGCTGGATAATAGAGGGTACGCCAAACGATTCTACAAAGGCTTGCGAGATCCCCTAAGCCAAGCCCTTTTGTTTATAGCGGACTCAAGTCTGGCAGAGATTATTGATATGGCAAAAGAGATTGGAAGCGGACCACTTGGGAAGTGGTAAGAGGCCAGCGGAAGGCGTGATGGAAGCAAGCCCCAGCAACAGAAGGAGATTTGACAATAAAAGAGGAAGAGGATATCGGAGGGGTGGAGGGCATTTCCCCCGGAACTTTTGAGAGGAGCGCCCGGTTCCACAACCGCTAGCTTTACCTCCACCTCCACAGTTTCAGCAACACGGCGGAAGGTAGGAACGGGTGTGCTTCGAATGCAACCAACCGGGCCACATTCGACGCTACTGCCCGCAACTGTTCGGAGATGCTCCTTTCGCTCTCCCTCCAGTAGCCCCGCGGGGGAGAGGGTATGTGTGTGGTCGAGTACGAGGACCACGAGGAAGAAACCCCGGACCTGCTCGAGATCAGATGTATGCCCTGGACATGACTCAAGAGCGGAACCCTCAAGAGATGATTGCAGGTACGATTTGAATTAATCATTTTGCTTCCATTAATATCCTCTAGTTGCTTGAGATATACTAGACGTCTAGCTTGAGTATTATTAATGACACTTAGGCACCGTGATGGTCGGCGGGAAACCGGCTTATACGTTATTTGACACCGGTGCCTCACATTCATTCGTGTCTGAAGACTTCATCAAAGATATACATGGAGTGCAATATTTCACTGGTATTGCTCGAAGAGTACGCCTCCCAGACGGATCTGAGATGACGGCAACCGCGAAATGTGAGTTAGAGATAACCATTGGGGGAAATACCTTTGATACCCCTGCCACAATCTTGAGAATACCAGATTTCGACCTCATTCTGGGTATGGCGTGGCTGGATTGGCACCATGCAAGAATCGACTGTGCGGAGAAGCGTATCTATTTGAGACATGGGGATACTGATGTAGTCTTCCAAGGTATAAACTTCGCACCACGAATATTGTTATCCTCAATCCAGACCTTGAAAGCTCATCTGAGAGGGGATGAAGTCTACATGAAACGATTCGAACTAAAAGAGATGAAGGTAGATGTGAAGGATGTGCGGGTAGCACGGGATTTCCCTGAGGTATTTCCCGAGAAATTGCCAGGGTTACCCCCGCATAGAGAAGTGGATTTTCAGATTAAGCTTGTACCAGGAGCTAAGCCTGTCTCCAGGACCCCTTATCAGATGGCCCCAAAAGAACTTGCGGAGTTTATAGTGCAATTGCAGGAGTTGGTAGAATCAGGGTTTGTTCGCCCCAGCTCGTTGCCTTGGGAAGCCCCTGTTCTATTCGTCAAGAAGAAAGATGGAACCCTGCATTTATGTATAGACTATCGAGAACTCAACCGACTGACAGTACGGAACACCTACCCGTTACCTCAGATCGATGAGTTGTTTGACCAACTGGTGGGAGCGCATTGGTTCTCCAAGCTACACTTGCGCTCAGGGTACTACCAATTGAGAATACAGGAGGATGATATACAGAAAACGGCTTTCAACTCAAGGTACGGCTTATATGAGTTCACAGTGATGCCGTTTGGACTCACCAATGCCCCATCAGCTTTCATGAGCTTGATGAATAAAGTGTTTGAGCCCTACTTAGATGTCTTCGTCATTGTGTTCATTGACGACATCCTGGTCTACTCGAAGACGGAGGAAGAACATGTCGGACATTTGGCCTTGGTACTGGAGAAGTTAAAGGAGCACGCCCTGTACGCCAAGTTTAGCAAGTGTGAATTCTGGCTTAGGGAAGTTGGTTTCTTGGGTCACGTAATCAGTGGGGCTGGACTAGCTGTGGATCCGGCCAAGGTGTGTGCCGTGAAGGAGTGGTCACCTTTGAAGTCAGCGGCCGATGTGAGGAGTTTTCTTGGACTTGTCGGATACTACCGCAAGTTCGTAAAAGGATTCTCCAAGATTGCCCCCCCCCCTCTTACTTCCTTGACAAAGAAAGGAGTGCCATTTGAGTGGACACCCCAGTGTGAAGCGGCATTCCAGGAATTGAAGGATAGACTTACCTCCGCCCCCATCCTTGTCCTTTCGTCTAGGAAGGAAGGATTCCAAGTTTACACGGACGCGTCTTATCAGGGGTTGGGAGCGGTGTTGATGCAGCACGGGCACATAATTGCTTATGTTTCAAGACAATTGAAGAAGCATGAAATCAACTACCCGGTGCATGATTTGGAGCTAGGAGCGGTGGTGCTCGCCTTGAAGGTATGGAGGCATTATCTATACGGCGTCCACTGCGAAATCTTCTCGGATAATAAAAATTTGAAGTACGTCCATACCCAGAAGGAATTGAACTTAAGAAAACGGCGGTGGTTAGAGTTTCTATGTGACTATGAGTTCACCTTGAACTACCACCCCGGAAAAGCAAACTCGGTAGTCGATGCGTTGAGTAGGAAAGTACCCGGCTCGAACCCAGAATCTCGATTGATGAGCATGGAGTTGGCACGGATGATCGAGGAGATGGACATCACCTTAATATTTAAGGCTTCTTCGGAATATACGGAGTACCTATCCAGCATGAGCATAGTTTGTGATATCCGGGACCGGATCCGAGTGGAGCAAGGATTGGATGCGGCTTTGGCCCCGACAATAAAGTTAATCGAAGACGGGACTACCTACGAGTACACACTAAAGGACGGCCTCGTTTACTTTCGCGGCCTACTCTACATTCCCAAAGGTGGCAGAATCCGGGAGGATATTATGAGAGAAGCACATTGCTCTCAATATTCCATGCACCCAGGAATTTCAAAGATTTGCGCCGGCTTACGGAAGACGATGTGTTGGCCAGGGATGAAGAAAGATGTCCGGTACTTTGTCACGCATTGTGAAGCCTGCCAAAGAGTGAAGGCGGAATGTAGGAGCCCCGGTGGCCTGTTGCAGTCGTTGTCAATCCCCGAATGGAAGTTCGAGGATATATCCATGGACTTCGTACATGGGCTACCTCGCTCCCGCTCAGGGAATGATTCAGTGTGGGTGATCGTTGATCGCCTGACGAAGGTTTGTCCGGTTCATTCCTATGAAGAAGGAGGCTCATGTGGATTTCTTGGTACGCCTGTTTGTGGAACAATTTGTATGGTATCACGGCATACCCAAGACGATAGTTTCGGACCGTGATGGTCGTTTCACCTCCAAGGAGTGGAAGGCGGTACATACGTATTTGGGCTCACGTCTTACCTTCAATACCGCATTTCATCCTCAGACGGACGGACAGTCTGAGCGGACCATCCGAACATTGGAAGATCTGTTGAGGTTGTGTGTGATAGATAGGGGAGAGCCGTGGGAAAGACTCTTGCCCTTGGTGGAATTCTCCTATAATAATAGCCATCAAGCTAGTATTGGCATGGCGCCCCATGAAGCCCTATATGGAAGGAGGTGTAGGACCCCCTTGTCTTGGGTGCAAGATGAAGACCCGAAGACTTTGGGAATTGAGTACATAGATGACACTGATGCGATGGTTAGACTGATAAGGGATCGCATGTTGGAGGCTCAAAGTCGGCAAGCGAAGTATTACAACGCAAGGCACCGTATGGTGGAATTTCAGGTGGGCGATAAGGTGTTTCTAAAAATCCGGCCGATGCATGGAGTGTCACGAGTGCGAGGAGTGAAGAAGCTCTGTCCACGGTATGTTGGGCCCTATGTCATATTGGAAAGGGTTGGCCCTTTGGCCTACCGGTTGGAGCTACCGCCCGAGCTAGAGAATCTCCACGATGTGTTCCATGTATCGTCGCTTCAGAAGGCGCTGTTGCGGCCCGAACAATACATCCCCACAACTGATGGTGCTGTGGCGTCTGACAGATCTATACGACTGGAGCCGGTGCGGATTGTTGATAATGAGATAAGAACCTTGCGCCGCAAATGTGTTCCCTTGGTAAAAGTGCTATGGTCTAATCATGGGAAGGAGGAATTCACATGGGAGCCAATGGATTTGATGCAAAGACGCTACCCGGAGTTGTTTGCTTCAGGTAATTTTATTTAAAAGCATATTTTGTTTTCTGTATACTTTACTCCCCACGACCTCAGCCTGATTTCGGGGACGAAATCTTTTTATTTTGTTTATAGGATTTGTAACGTCCCAATTCGCGCTAGGCCCCTCGCACGTGTTCTGAGTCAAGAGACTCAACTCGGGCTCGAGGTGCACTGACGCGAGGTGTCAGGTGCTTTGAATAAGTGTAGGGTTGGGTTCAAGGAATCCCCAACCAGTAGCCGAGATGAGGGAACTCGGCCAAGTAAAAATCGACGGGAATGGAGGTTGATGCTCGTCGATCGTCGAGAATGGAGGTTGATACTCGACGATTCGACGGGTATTGGTGGTCGATACCCGCCGGACTCAGAACTGCAGTCAGTTAAGGGAAAATCGTCGAGAATGCCTGACGATTCTCACCGATCGCCAAGAATACCCGGTGATACCCACCGAACGTCGAGTATCGCCAACTGATACTCAACACACACAACGACAGGATGTCCGATAAAACGGCTAAGGGAAAATCGTCGAGTATCATTGTTGATACTCGACGAATTTGTCGAGAATGACCCGCTAATACTCGCCGATCTACGGGAATCACTGGCTGATTCCCGCCGAATTTGACTTGTGCGTTTTCTGCGCCCAGGCAGATTCACCAGCTTGCACAGGCGGGCTGAACCGGACTTCGGGATTCGTGCTGAATGATCCTTGGACCGGTCACTTCAAATGAAACCTAATTTGGGCGGTCCAATTAGAGAGTGACACGTGGCGGAAGGGACTTAACCTAATATGTAATATAAAAGGGAGTAAACCAAACCCTAGCCATCGCACCCGATCGTTCTTGCCGAGCCATCACCGTGCAAAACCGACGGGAGCGGGAGAGAGAGAGGACTATCGTAGATCGCCGGAGGAAAAGTTCGGATCGTTGAAGGAAGGCTTGCTAGAGCTAGTTTTGGAGGAGGAGAAACGCCTTTGCCGTGAAGAACGTCTGCACCGAGAGATGCCGCGGAGAAGGGTAACGCGATCCATGGCTGACAACGGAGGAAACGCCGGAAATGAAGTAAGTTTCCTCCCCTCTCCCTTGGTGCTAGATCTATAGCTATTCTTAGGAGAGACATCGACTCAAAAGAGTCTTGATGTGTGAGATGAAGCTTTCTAGGAAGGCCATGCTAGAACTTGTGTTCTAAAGCTTAGTCATCTTCAACCTCTCCTCGCTTCAAAGTGATGTTAGGGGTGGTCTCGTGAAGAGGAAATGGACTCAAGAGGGAGAATAAGGGTGGAGGAACTTCTGGTTGCGATTTGGGGAAAATCGCTTGAGGAGGAAGATGAACGGATGTCGTTCACTTCGCTTCAAGATGCATGCAGAATCTGTGTTCTACACGCAGCGACCTTCTTGGCTACTTTTAAGCATGAAATGTTCGGATCTGGGCTTTCGACTAAACACGAAAGTCGTAGCCCTTAAAATTACCTTTCCGACGAGTGGTTGCACGTTTTTAGGAGATACTTGTAGCCACGGGAAAGTCCGTTTGAATCCGCTGCGGTTGGGAGTTAATGCCCAGGAAATCTGTATCCTGTACGCAGCAGTCTTCGAGTCGGATTTCTGGTATGATGTGACCAGATCTGGGCTTTTGACTAAACACAAAAGTCGTAGCACTTGAAATTACCTTTCCAACGAGTGGTTGCACGTTTTCAGGCAACACCTGTAGCCACAGGAATCCTCAGTCAAAGTTGTTGACCAGATTACATATAATTCTAGGTGATTACAATATGAACTTGGATTCGATGGAATAGATGTTGCAATCCATCTCTAGGTTGGGTGAATTCTTTTGTGTTAATCACCGAGGTAATGTGAAGGTTGATGTTTGAGGACTTGAGTTCCTATGCGGAGATGTGAATCAAGCCGAAGTGAATGAAAGGCTTTGTTATATTTGGTAAATCACCATTATGCGCATTATCTATAATATGTTGAATTCATGTGGAAGGATTTGTAAATGATTAAACTATGGCCCTGATGTATAATGAATTGATGGGAAGGAATGGATAGTCCGATGCTTAGAGTGTCGTCTCCCTACGGGTAGCATTGTGGAAGTTAACAAGTGCGGTGTAGACCGTCACTAATGGGAATGAGGTTGAGTTGGATAAAATTGGACGGTTGGGCTTGGTCATCGGTGTTCACGTCCCGGGTCTCCTTCCGTGCCACGTGAACGGTTGGGCTTGGTCCTCGGTGTTCACGTCCCGAGGCTCCATCCGTATTTGTTGGATGGTTGGGCTTGGTCCTCGTGCTTTCTCCGAGGCTCCTTCCATGCCATGAATTGTGGAATTATATGCGGTGTGAGTCGACACGCGGTGTCGTAATCCCGGGTTAAGGATAGTGTGGCAGGTCTACGTGCTCGCCAATCGTCACACCGATGGGAGTTGAGAGTTAGACCTTGGGCGGTTGGGCTTGGTCCTTGGTGTTCACGTCCCGAGGCTCCTTCTGTGCCAAGTGAACGATTGGAGCTTGGTCCTCGTGCTCATTTCCGAGGCTCCTTCCGTGTCATACCATAGGCCAGTCGGGGCTAGGATCTTGGTGCATATTTACCCGAGAGAACCCGCTGAGCCGTAGTACGCATGTGAGCTCCGCTGTTGTGTTCTTAGCGTTGAGGCGTACGGAGGCCTAGGCCAGGTAGTGTGGAGACCAGCCTAGTAGTGGAGATGCCCGCTCTACTGTCACCGTTTGGCCACGACGGTTTATGCATGAGAGGTTAGCTACCTGCTCGAATAGTGGGAACTATAAGTCTGTGTCGACATAGCGATTGCATGTGCTTGATCATGGGTGTGTCATTGCATTGCATACATAGCATTGCACTTTATTACATACACAAGACCATCATCGTATAAGTTTGTATGGCACTCCTATACGATGAGTTACTTTTTGTTGAACGACCCTCAACTTATATGCTTGTATGGGCACCCATATAAGTTGAGTTACTTACTGTTCTAGATATATACTCTCTTGCTGCTGTAGATTGTAGATTTGTAAAATAAGACCTTGTTCATTTGTATACTATTTCTATTGCTATTTATGATATGTACACATACTTCACCTGCTTGTACTACTGATATATATTTATTGTACTTGTTCCTTTCTCCGCCCGGTGCCGAGGAGTCGCCGGGGGAGCGGATGTGAAATCACTTAGTCTTTTTGACTAACGGTTGCTACGTCTTCCTTTTTAGAAGGAAACCCCGCAGGTGGAGCAGTAGGCTATGCAGACGGACAGCCAGGCCAGGGTGACAGGGCCTGAAGGGACGGTACCGTCGCTACCATCGGTTACAGATGTGAGTGAGAGAGAGATTTTGTTGTAGCCCATCGGGGCAATTTTGTTCTCGTACTCTGATATTAGAAGCTTGTTGTAGCTTCTTTATTTATAATATTATGGACATATACTTGGTGTGGATTTGACTTTCATATTATTATGGTTGGGTTGGCAGTTATTTTCTGATATTGGTTGTAGCTGGCAGAGTTGGCGTCCTGTGGTACCGGCTAGCCCGAGTGCTAGTACTACCGCAAGGCGGCTGTTCTGGGCATAAGACCCCTCTCGTGCCGTGTTTTCTGTTCCGGGATGGGGGTCTTACACAGCGCAATAGCAATTACAAACAACCCAGTCTCGCACAGCCGGACAAAGTATATCGAGCTCAGATATCACTTTCATACGGGAGCATGTGGAGTAAGGGGATTTGGATCTGTAGTACGTGCCAATAGATCGACAAGTTGCAGACATTTTCACAAAGTAGTTGGATGAGACCAAGTTCAATTTCTTCAAAACTGAACTTGGGATGCTGAACAAAGAAGGATAGATCAAAGGGAATCAGTTCAAAGCTCAAGAATCGAGGAAACTTCAAAAAGGTCGGAAATTTCTCAAGTGGAAGGCAGTTCTCAAGAACTATTATCACTTCTCGAAAAGTATAGAACTAGTTCTCGAAAACTTCAAGTCTACTTCTCGAGAACTACAAATCTGTCTCTCGAGAAGTGCTGAAAGTTCTCGAAAACTAGGCTTACACTTCTCGAGAACTGTTATTATACTTCTCGAGAACTAACCCTATCACTCGAGAAATGCCCCGTCTCTTTTCGAATTTCTGTTCATTTCTTCTATTTCGAAAACCGCTCGATTTTTGCCTTGATCCAAGGGTTATTTTAGATTAATTACACACCTAATTAACATTACTAGGGTTATATATATATATAACTTTAGATATCTCAAATCAACTGACATTTCAAAATCCATTCTCTCAAAAAAATCTTCGTCTTCCGGCGACCAGAACATCGACGCCGCCACCTTCTCGCGCTCCGTCCATCACCGTTGTTCATCTCAATGGCCCAGTAGTTCAAAATCAGCATCGGCAGTGATCTTGTAGTAGTAGGGATATCAGAGCTTTCAGAGGATTTCAGAAATCTTCTTCTTCTCCTGGACACAGCAGGTTTGACATTCGTTCTATCAGAACCTTGTAAGATTTTATTTCCTGAGGTAGAAGAGTTCTTCATAAATGTTAAGATAAGGAGAAATGGCGCTGTCCTGAAGTCCAAAGTCAAGGACATTAAAATTAAGTTGAGCCCGACCATAGTATTCAGACTTCTCAAATTACCTCATGTAGATGATGAAGATGAAATAACAGAAGATGATAATGACATAACCTGTCATTTCTGTGGAGTTCTAGATGACATTACTTCTCTTAAGAGGACTTCTTTAAATGATGTTAGCAAACTTTTAGTAGACATTATTGGCAAAATTCTGTGGTGCAGAATAGGTTCAATAGGGTTTATTACAAATGACTTCTTCAATATCATGACTGTCATAGTCTGCAGGAAAAGATTTCCTTATGGTTTGATGATTTTTGACTTGATTAGAGACAGCATAAGAGAACAAAAATTTGCTAGGATAATCTCCCTGATGTTGTAAGAGATTGATCCAACAGTCTTCAAGACTTCTAAAGGCACTCCAATCAATCACCTGAAGATCTCCCTAGCCTCCATTCATAGATGGGAGTTAAAGCTGAAGAATCCAAAGCAGCTGGCTAAAGAGCTTGGAGCCCCTGCTAAAGAGGTCAGGACCCCATCTCCCTCCTCTCATAATATTGCTGAACCATCTTGTACAGCAACTGAGGGGGAGCCTGCAGCCTCAGTTCTAGATATCAGACTTCCTTCTCCTCCTCCTCTAGCTAGATCTCCAGTTAGAAGTACAGTCAGAACACCAGCAAGTTCACCCATTAGAACCCCCATCAGAAGCCTAGTAAGATCTCCAACCAAGTCCCCAGAGGCAGACATTTCAGATGAGACATTCTCAGATGGTCAAGCTCAGAAAACCATTAACTCTACTGCAGCAGATATAGAAAGTATGATAAAAGAGCTTACCTCAGATGAACCTCTTCCCCTCCACACAGAAACTGCTGAAGAGCCTTAAAAGGATCCTTCTCCAGCTCCCTCTCCATCTCCAAAACCTTCACCAAGAGCATCTCCAGAACCATCTCCAAGGAAAGAATCACCTCCATAAGATACCATCATTCTCTCAGGAGAGGATGAGCCTGAACAAAAGGAAGTTGAAGCTCCTCTAAATAAACTTGATTTCTCCATCCCTTCCCTACTTGGTGAGGAAAGTGATATATTTCCTCATACTGTCAGAGCCAAAAGTTCTGTAGTAGTTGATGAGATCCCTCCATGGGTAGTTCCTCATCCTCCTTTAGTTACCCCTCCTGCTGTCATTACTGTTGCTGCTGCCCCTATCAATTAAGATTTTCTTAGTAAGATTGAATTCATGTTGGCTGAACAGAGGAAATATTTTGATGATGCTATGAAAGTGGTCCAAGACAAAGTCACTGCTCTAGAAAAAGAGAAAAACTTGTGGATAAGTTCACTACTGTTATAAACACAGTTTGGTCTGACAAGATAAGTGAAATCAATAAGAATGTTTTAGAGCAAATTCAATCTATGAAATTTCATACCTATGACACCTCAGTCTGGATGCACAACCAAATATTCCCTGAATTTTAGGTTGATCCTAATATCATTCCTCATAACCTGAATCCTATTGCTGAAGGACAATCTAGTCAGATGTCAGCTCAGATGCAACAAACTCAAATGCCCTGCTTTTCTCTAAGTCCAGAAGATTAGAATCCTCATCCTTCTTCTTATGACCAAGTATGGGATTATATTATTCCTCAAGGTTTACCTGAGATCAACACCTCTAAGAAAAGGAAGTATGGAGAAGGCCCCTTAGCTAGCAAAATTGTTCCCAAGCCAGATTCTGAGAAAAGAAAGGAACAAGAATTTGCGGAAGTCTGGAGTCCTACCTCCAAAGAATTGATTCTTGATACTCTCAAGTTAGTAATAGACTATAATAAAAATAGGAATCTCCACTACTTCTCCTCTGAGTGGGAACTTTATGAGAAGTCCATGACTAAAAGAAGGATATATGACAGTGAGTATGGCAAGAATAATCCCAAGGCTCCTCCAAAACCTCCAAGATACTACCCAAAGCCTTTCAGCTACCAGAGGAGACAATAGGAGAAGCATGACAGACAGCATCAGAGCTAGAGATGACTTTTCTACTGCTACATGTTTTTGAGACTATGGACGAAATGATGTTGAATTGGATATCTAAAACATTATATATATACAATTTCTAGTTTTGCTAATTGTGTGTTTAATTTTTCTATCTTGCATTTGTATTCTATTTCTTCATTTATAGTTCTTTCTTTATTGGTATAATTCACCTTAGTGTAGAGGGTTCTGACTTCTACAAATAGGGGGAGATTGTTGGGTATTGCATCCACAATAACCAAGATTTTCATGAAGTCAACCCCAAACTAAGATGAATGAAGTTGTATTTGATATCCTTATTTAAGTTGTATGTTTGCAGATCATCATTGCTAAGTGTAGACCAATGTCAGTCTATAGTGGGTCATGAACAGAGGACCATACAGTGTAATCCCTCACTATTTGATCCAAGGTGTTGACTTATGTATAGCCTCTCAATTGGTATACACTTCATATTCAAGCACTTGGACCATGGAATGAAGATTGGATTCTTGAAGAGTAGAGAAAATTTTCTAAGTACAAAATTTCTCTAAGTCCACTTCTCGAGAAGTCCATGATAGTTCTCGAGAAGTAGACTCAGTAGAACTCGAGAAGTTCCTCTAGTTCTCGAGAAGCCGAGACTAGTTCTCGAGAAACCTTTTTATAGTTCTCGAGAAGTCAGTCTAAGGTTATCGAGAAGTCCCAGCCTTTATTTCTCGAGTAGTCAGAGACAGCCGCAAAATTATTCTAAGTCCTTCTCTCGAGAAGTCTATCTTCGTTCTCGAGAACTTAGTCTCGAGTTCTCGAGAAGTCAGTATTGTTCTCGAGTACTTGATTTGGCTTTCGAGTAATAGTTCTCGAGAAGTCTAGTTAGTTCTCGAGAAGCTTCACGTAACTCTTAAGTAGACTCAACGCCTTTTGTTCTCGAGTACTAACTTAAGTCCAGACAGTCTAGTTCTCGAGAAGTCAGCCTGTTCTCAAGAACTCATTCATACTTCTCGAGAACTGCTATCAAATTTTTCAAAAAATTTACGTAAGTCCAGATTGACGGGATTTTCAAATTAGACATCATTATTGGTCCATGTGTCGTCATTAATGTTAATTCTAACCATTAAGGGAATTCCTATATAATGTCTTTTCGTCAAGTCTAACCCTAAGCAGAAAATCATACATTTCTATTATCGTGATCGGCCGTCTCTCTCAAAGAAGAACAAAACTTTCAGCCACCGCCGCCGCTCAACATGAAGATCGACACTTCTGTTTTCGATCAAGAAAGGCTTGCTGTTCAAGGATATTTCATCTTCTCCTTGATCGAGTAGGTCTAAGATTTCTCAGATCAGATCTCTCAACTCTTCTTCAACATTTTCTAAAAAAGCCGCAAGTTCAAGAAGAAGACCTAAAGTTGAATTTTTCCAGATCTGAGACAAATCTTTATTTGTATTTCAAATCTCTCTGTAAATTTTGTAGGAGATTAATCTTCGAGTTGTAGGAATATTTCATCGTCCGAGTATAGATCCCTTTTAGATCGAGATTGTAGGAACTTGGTTTTGAGGCATAGGATTGGATTTCAATCCGAGATAGTGGAGTAGTCAAGTCTAGTGATTTACTAGATCGGTGAGGGAAAGTGGATGTACCCAAGGTTGGGGAACCACTATAAATCTTCTTGTTATCTGTGATTGCTAGATTATGTGTGCAAGTTCTTTAAAATTTTTATTACGCATATATACGCACAATTCACCTATTCACCCCCCTCTAGGTGATTTAGGTTGACAACTTAACTCTTTCAAGAAGGATAAGAAAAAGAAACCTACACCCCAGGAAGCAGAATCTTCTAGTGATTCTGAAGAACAGGTTGTCTTCAGCTCAGATGGAGAACAACAAAGAAAATCACCTACACCACAACTAGATAAGGAAGCTTAAGTCCAAGGGGAGAGCATTAAACTACAGGAGAACCAGATGGTCTCCACTCCAGGGGAGACAACAATGAGATTATAAATGCTCAAGAACCTAAACAATCACAACTGCTTACCCAAGGGGGAGGTATAGCAGAAGTTAAACTGGAGAGTGTGAATGCAACTATTACTGTTATGGAAATAGTATCAAAAATCAACAATACTGCAACTGTTATTACTGAGAATGTAGAATAGGATGTGCATGTATCAGACCAAGATCATGCTGAGCAACTCCACTCCTCCAGTTTGGAGAAAATCCTGGAAAGGGACCTCGATATCTAAGGAGAACCATCTGTTGAAAAAGAGAACATTATCCCTCCTGTTCAGATACAGTAGGAGGTAACTCTGGAAGAATTATTTCCTTATTTACAAGGAGCTCAAACTGAGGGGGAGCTGCCAAGGACTGAGGGGGAGATGCCACTGTATGCCTCTAGTACTAAGGAAAATGTGGATATACAAAGTTTCTCAAGGCTAAGAAAAGGAAGCTGGTGGCTCTCAGGAAAAGGAGCACAGGTTATAAGAAAGCCTTACATACTGTCCCTCAAACATTTGCTCCGGGAATAGACTTCAGTTCACTATTGGTGCAACTGCAAGTGAAATTGGATGAGCAAAGACTTGCTTTGGAAAAGTATGTGGATGAGTCCCATAAAGAAGTGCAGTTCCAGCTAGCTCAAGATATTAAATCTATCAGATTTGAAGTCAATTTAAATAAGAAAGAGATGACAGATTGCTTCCATAAGGGAGGTAATGTTATAGTATATCTGGCAACCCAACAACAAGAAATGAAGACTACAATAGCTGACATAGCAGAAAAACAAGGATATATTCTAGAAAATCAATTCAGAACGAATGAAAATCTCAAGGACTCACATAATGAAATTCTCACAAAACTGGGAGGTATTGCTACTGATTTGAAAACTGAAGTATCCAGGCAAATACAAGAAGATTTAGCTCCTATTCAAATAGCACTTCAGGCATCCCAAAAGACTATTTTAGATCAACTGGAGAAGTTCAGACTCTACTACAAAGAGGGAATAGATTATCTGGTTGATCAAGTAAGGTTTCAGAAAGATGATCTAAGAGATCATGTGGCCAGAGAATTCATAAAGGGGGAGAGAGTGTTAGTCAAAGCTAGCTCTGATCATGCTAAATGGGTATCTAATACCATCAGAGCTACTCTTGGATATCCACCCCTTTGTGATGAAGATAACATTACTGTATCTAGTATTCAACCTGCTCACATTGAAGGGGTTCAGCAGGAAGTTGCACAAGTAATCTATCCTCCATCAGATTTTGAAGCAGTACAACAGGAAGTACATAAAATGTATAGCCCTCCACAGGAGGCACATAGTGTTATTATTAAAAAAGTTGAAATGTTTGAAGCTATTAAGGATGCTCAGAAAGAGACTCAACTTTCTAAGAAAAGATTCAGAGAACAGGAAGAATTAAAGCCTGATTTTGAGCAAAGGAGTCCAACCTCCAGAAATATCATTCTTACTGCCTGGAAAGCTATGAAGGACAATCTGCATGATAGAGGCAAATGGTACTCTGAACAAGAATGGAGTAAGTATCAGGGAAGGAAAGATGCCATACATCAGTTCAGAAGGGATATCAAAGATGGGAAGTTACCTGCTAACTCTGTGGAGCCTAGCATGTACTTTCCAAAGCCTTATCATTACTTTGAGAGGAAGAAGATTAAGGAAGATGAGCTCCAAAATAAAGATCTGAAAGGGAAGAAGCCAACTGATGACACATAATCCAAAGTACAAGCTAAGATTCATCCTGGAAAAGGAATAGTTATCAAGGAGCCTGATCAATCTTAAGGATAGATATGCTAGACTTATAACTATGTAAATTTTGTTCTAAACAATCTTGTAAATCAAACACTTATTCCTGATTAATGAATTTTATCATATTCAGTGATGATATAAAATGTTATTTGTGTTTATAAGTTACCCTGCCTGTGAAATGATTTTATACATCTTAATCTTTGTTTTATTATAAGTGGTGTATATCATTGACTAAGGGTTATGACTTCTCCAAATAGGAGGAGATAGTTGGGTACACTAGAAACTGTGTACTAGATTTGGAGAAGCCTCACTTAACTCAATGATATACATCAATGTGAATTTGATGGGATGTTGAGTTTCAATGTGCAGGTTAAAGAAATGCAGGAAAATTTTCTAAGTACAAGTGTTGACACTTGTGAGGGAAATGTGTCGACAGCAGAAGCAAGATTGTGTCGACACACAGGACTTGTGTCGACACACAAAAAATATGTCAACAGTAGTTGTGTCGAAACCTTGGACTTGTGTCGACGCACACTTAACACCAGCTATGTTGAAGACCATAAGTAGTTGTGTCGACACACAGGACTTATGTCGACACACACTCAAAGAAATCTGTCAACAACAGCTATACTGAGATTGGAAGGCTTGTGTAGATACACAGAACTTGTGTCAACACACACTCAAATAAATCTGTCAACAACATCTATACTGAGACTATAAGGCTGGTGTCGACACACAGGACTTATGTCGACACACACTCAAGAAATCTGTCAACAGAAGCTGTGTCAAGACTAGTAGCAGTTGTGTTGACACACAGGACTTGTGTCGACACATCCAATAGAAGATGTGTTAAGAAAATGAAGAATGACTGTGTTGACATTATGGGAGCTGTATCGACATCATCAAGACTTGTGTCGACACATGGTCTATTTGTGTCGACACATGTGAAGTGTTATGCTGACAGTTCTCTACTATGAGAGAAGTTCAAGGAGGTGTCAGTTGTCAAGACTGAAGACCTGACAGCTGTCATAAGTAACAAAGCTGACACATCTGTCAGAGCAGTCAGAAGGCCGTTATAAACCGGATCAACCGATAACCTTGGATGGATTCTTTAACATCCCATTTCCGGCTAGACCCTATGAGTCGATTTTCCATGACAGAACCCTAGGAAACCAAAGAATTAAAGTCTGTCAGCCAATATTTCAAGTCACGGGTTGGTCACGCCTGTGACCGACCCGTCACGCCCGTGACCTAGGGCGTGACCCACCCTTCGACGATCGTCGACCTCAGTAATACGATCGGCGAACTAAGAATTTTCAACATGGGCCTGTCACGCCCGTGACCAACCCGTCACGCCCGTGACTTAGGACGTGATGCCTCCACCGACCGTCGACCTCAGCTAGACGAACGTCGACCGAAGAACGCATGTCATGCCCGTGACCGAACCGTCATGCCCGTGACCTAGGGCGTTACGCCCCCACCGACTGTCAACCTCAAATCGACGAACGTCGACCGAACAACACCTGTCACGCCCGTGACAAACATGTCACACCCGTTACATGTGGGGTGACTCGTGAACCGACGTAGAAAATCGGTCGTCGACTCGAGAATGATGAATGGACTAGTGTCACGCCCGTAACCTACGTGTCATGCCCATGACAAAGGCCGAAACGTCAGCCAGGCTGGAAATTTCTATAACATATGCCATAATTAACTCTGATTATGGGAAGTTACACCAGGAGTATTTATGGGCCGTTTCCTTCTCTAATTACTTAATAAAATATGGAAGAGTTGGTCCAATAGGAAATCGCTACTTGGACACATCATTTCATCTTCCACCTTTTCCTCTCCTCCACCATAACCGAAATGCTATTAAGAGGAGAGCCTTCATGGCCTTAAATGCCTTACCCTTTCCCCTCCCCACTTGGTGATCTATAATAAGCCCCCTTAGATAAAGATGAGAAGTTTACACTCTTGACTAAACGATTTAGAGTTGTTTCTCTTGCTGTAGGAGAAGTTCGGCAAAGCCACCACCGCGCCATAGCAACCCGACGTTCATCTCGCCTCCAAATCACGAACAAGGTCCTCCTCTACTTCTTCTTTTATGGGTAGATCATAGGATCTTATAAAGGAAGTTCATGCTCAATGGAGCCGGAACTATCTCGCATTTTCATGGAAAAACCATGAAAAATATATTTTCGGGTCCGCCAGAAACCGCCACCTCTGGCGGCCAAACCACTGCCGACCGATAGCCATCGCCTCGACGGAGGTGGTGGTGGTGGTGGTTGGCCAGGGAAGTGACCGGACGGCCAGCGACAGATCGCGGAAGAGCTACAAGAAATATATGTTTCTGAGTTCAAGTTTCGGGTTCTGCAGAAGATGAACAGTAAAGATATTTTTATAATATAAAAATTATATATATAGTATATAAGGAAAGTATACATTAAATGGGCGCATTTTGATGTTACAAAACGAGGCACTTAGAGGCCGATTTAGGAAAAATAGCCAGTCACGAAAGTTGTGGCCCTTCGAGTCTAGATTAATTTAAAATTAATTTGAACTCGTTTGGGTAAGTGGTTTGACCGCAGCCCCATCTTAGTGGGGGCTTTACCTAGAGTTAGGCAAAAACTTAAATGATTTCCCACTCTTCGTCCCTTGTCCAAATAACCTAAAATTTGGGCAGGGGGTTACCCTTAGCCATACCTAGAGGCTGTCCAAAAATGGGAATTTTTGGAGATACTTTGCCTAAGGTTTTTGTTTTAATTTAATAAAGTTAGAGTAATTTATTTAAGTAGTCAAATAACCTCCAAACCCTCCCAAATTTTGGTGAGTGATCCCTGGCTATAAAACCTAGCTCTGTACAAAATTCCAACTCATTTGGATGAGTTTTGGGTAGGAAATCACCTATCCTTAATTAGGCATTAATGAGGCATTTTTGAGTAAAAAGTGCACTAAGAGGTTGGAATGGTCAAATCACCACAACAGAGGCTGATATTTTGACCACTAACTTAGAAGGGTTATTATAACCCACTTGGAGAAAAATGGTGTGGTTTAGGTTTGATTTACCCTAGGATCCAAACTCAAACCCTAAATGGAGGGTTTTGAGGGTTGTGAAGGGCATGGGGGTAAATGCCCTCATATTGCCTTGAAATTCAGTAGAGTCGACTTTAGCATAATATAAATCATCTGAATGGAATCTCGGAGGATTTGGAGATAGGTAGATACCTCAAAACCCTAACCTTAGTTTAGGGGTAAAATCTCAAATAAGTAAAATCAGTCACTAAACATTATCTAAAAGCTATGAATCTCAGATAGAGTGAGTTTTGGAATGGGTAAAACCTATAGCAATTTTACTGGAATTTTATGATGTTTATTTCTAGCACTTCATTTGTAAAGTTTGCTATAGCCCTAATTGACGTTTTAATTATTTAGATCTTTCTGTTCATTGAAACTACATGAAATCTTGGAAGTAAATGTTTCATGTTAGAATGGCTGCTCCTGAATGTTTGTATAATTTTTAGTTGAGTAAATCTAGTACTTCATTCACAAATGTTAAAAAAGGGCTTTATGGTTTAAAAATTAATTAAGGATGATATTGTTGTTGAAAAATTATGAGGCTTAGGAATTGAGACTTTCAGACCATTATATGCTTGTAGACAATTTATTCATGATTTTTAGAATCTTAGTTACGACACTTTCTTTACAAGTCCACCTTATGAAGACTTTTGATAATTAATTTATTTAGGGATTAATACTTGCTAAAAATTATGAAACTTGGCCAATGCTATTTTTAAGGTTGTATCTGCATAGTATAATTAATTTATAATTTTTTGATGGATATTCTCTGTACTTGATTCATAAATAACGAAAGATAGAAATTATTGCTAAAATAGTTTTAGTGCCCTTTTGATGATATAAAAATTGTGATACTTTGGATTTACCATATTGAGATAACATAATATTTATAATAATTTTGTTGGACATCTTGCATGAGTACTTAGGGTAGTTCATGTTCAAATCGGTAGCCCTTAGAATTTTTTAGGAAATTAATTAAATGCCAGATAAATTAGGTAAAATTATAATTTTCTGATTATAGGCTAATTATATCATGATATACCTCCAGTAAATAAGTTAGGGCATTTGGATGAGTATTTGATCATTTTCTATCGGTTCGATATATAGCATAGGATAGTCTGCAATTAACAATTTGTGTTAACAGTCATAGGATATGATGGGGCACAGCGTTGGAGTTAGTTAATCTGCTGAATTGGAAGGATGTGAAAGTGTTCACCATATAAGGATGGGAAGGTTAGTGAGAAGTGGTGTTGGCTAGAGTTAAGAGATGCTCAGGTTCGACGAAAGATCGTCTTTCCCGAAAAGAGGAAGCTTAAAAATCACATTAGGTTAGTCAATCGTAATATGAGAAGGGAATGGGTAAAGGGAATCAACCAATAACAATAAGTGCCTTGCGAAAGGGAACGATGGGCTTTAGCTACCATAATAGTTCCTAGTGCCCTTTGAGAGCCCTTCACAGGGAATACCGGGGGCAGTCCTGGGTTAACGTAAACTATATTAACAAGATGAAAAGAGTAACTTAGTAATTAGGGCTGCACATTTCACAAATACTGTTAGCACAGGAAGATAGTTGGGAGCTTCAGCTCGATTAGTTAAGATACAGACGGAATGGTCCAAGGAGTTTTTGTTCGATTGTTTGAGACGGACGTTTTAGTCCGGGGAGCTTCGGCTCAGTTTTTGTTTTTTTTATTGAATACGTTAAATTTGCATGTGCATAAAAGGAAAGAAAATTAAGGTGGTGGGTCTTCGGTATTGGAAGGTCGATGCACTGGCGCCAATACGCTGACTCGGCAAGTGTGGTTAGCACTTCGCCAACAGAAGTCTGGTGCGCTAGCCGGCAAGAGTACGCAGGAGTCTGCTTTGTGCACCAAGCATTGAGGCGTACGTAGGTCTGACCGGTAGTGCTTTACTGGTTTAGAGGTGGGCAAGGCCCAACCCACCGCTTCCGTCTGCCACTACGAAAGTATCCTGGGATGTAACGGCTCGGAAAGAGTGAACTAAAGGTCTGTGTACACATAGTCGTGTGTGTGTGTTGCACTTGCATGTTCCATCATACCCACTAGCATGTCATAGCATAATCGATTCATTTAACCCCTGACACCTAAGGTATAAGTGGAATGGGACGCTTATACATTAGGACTTGCAAAACGACCCCTTGGTCTATAAGCTTGTGTGGGCAAGTTTATAAATTAAGGTCAATTTTTGATATATGTATATAATGCTATTTGATAACCGACACACAAACGTATAAATTGGTATAGGACTTTTTATATGATGGGAGCCTTGCAGAAGACCCCTTGGCTTATGTGTTCTCACATAAGTGAAGGTTATTTTTCATATTTCGTCTTATTGTCATTATTTATTATAGAATTGTTAGATAAGTTCCTGCTGCCACCTGATTCATTTTATTTAATCTCCACCTTCATGTCCTTCCCTTTCTTCCTCTCCGCTCGGTACTTAGGAGCCATGGGGGAAGGGGTAGGGGATGATAGGGATTAGTCTTTATGACTAACGGTTTTCGAACCGCATCATTTTAGGGAATCGTGGAGCCCAGCACGGAGGAGCAGCCCAAGAGACCGGTGCGCTTGGAGATTGGGCAGTCTAGGTCCGGAGTTCATACAGCCGGGACCGTGAGTCTCGACCTTGAGTAGATATTCTGTTTTTGCTTCCGCATGAGTGATTTGTAGTGAGGACATGATGTACTGGGCATAAGCCCGTATTTTAGTACTCTGATATATTATTCTGTGGACACTCCCTTCGAGGAGACTTTTATTTCTATACATGTGATTTCTGTGGACTTGCTTTTAATTTATTATGCTACCTTTCTGTGATCTAATTGGCCGGCTGAATCGGCGCTTTGTGGTGATGACCCTTCAGGGCGTGAAGGTGTCACCGCAAAGTGGCGATCCTAGGCCTAAGACCCCGGTGTTTAAAAAGAAAAAAATGGGGTCTTACAAGTGGTATCAGAGGAAAACCTCGATCAGAAGAGTAGCAGTCCACTAACCCTGGGTCACCCCTGCTCGAATTTAGTTTGTGGACAAACTAAGCAGCGGAAGCGTGGTGCGCCCATATGGGGATCACATGTAATTGTCCACTTTTAATTAGGCTTGAGTCAATTGCTTACAGAAGGTTTTTGATATGTAGCCTCCAGAACAGCCTACACCACAGGGCAGAGTCCAGTAGACTCCAAATGATGCACCACCTCCCCTGGTCCCCACTCAGTTTCTACAGTCGGATATGGGGCAGACTCTGAAAGCCATTCTGGAGGCTTTCAGGGCTCAGCAGGTTCCGGCTCCACAGCCAAACCCGGGGGCCAACTGGTTGAGCATCTTATGAGGACTCTCTCCCCCATCCTACTTAGGGACCGAGTTAGTTATCCGGACAGAAGAATGGCTGGACATTATGTACGAGATGCTGATCTGGATACGGTGCCCCTGGGAGGAGAAGGTGGCTTTGGTTGTCTCTTGCCTGGAGTCCAATGCCAAGAGGTGGTGGAAGACGCTGCTGGACACGATGTTTACGGATAGGGAGGTTGCAGAAATTACCTAGGAAGAGTTCAGGGCCACGCTGCTGGAGCATTTTGTTCTGTAGTCGGCCAGGGATGATTTGGAGGAGCGGTTCTTACAGCTAAAGTAGGGCACCAGGACGGTGGTTGAGTACCATTAGGAGTTCGACCATTTGGTTCGATATGCAGATTCTTACTAGCTAGACAATGCAGGGTACATCAAGAGGTTATATAAGGGCCTGAAAGAGGAGTTGAGGGAGGCCTTGTTGTTTGTATTCGACGGGCCTATCTCCCAGATTTTTGAGATGGCAAAGAGGATTGAGGCTGATTGGCACACCACTCGGGGCCGAAAGCGGAAAGCGGAGGATCAGGGCCGGAGATTCAAAAATAATCAGCGGCGAGGTGATATACCAGATGGGAGAAGGATAGAGGACCAGCCTTGTCAAGAAGTGAGGCAGGAGCTGAGGGAGCAGGTGATAATGGCCCCTCAACCTCTTCGGATGCAGGAGATGTCGAGACCCGGGGGTATGGCGTATCCCCCACCAGAGTTCTTCCATTGTCATCAGATTGGGCACCTCAGGAGAAACTGCCCCGTGAGGGGGGCACCACCTCCAGCACCGCAGGGTGACCCACCTTCTCAGCATTTCGGAGGCCGGGGATGCGGTCGAGGTCGTAGATACCAGGGGGGAGATCGTAGACAAGAAAGGGAGCAGGTGTATGCTTTGGACCTTGCGCAGCCTCGGAACCAAGAGTAGGTCATAGTAGGTACGCCAACATGTTTAATTGTTTAAAAAGAATTCTCCTTTTTCTCAGTTGATAAATTTTGTAGAACTACACTAGATAGAATAGATAGGAAAGAAAAACTCGTTATAGAATCCTAAGACATTTAACCACCCCAGGTATAGTCTTCATCAGCGGCAAGCCTGCCCGCACGCTTTTCGATACCGGAGCTTCTCACTCCTTCGTATCGGAGACGTTCGTAGAAGAATCGGAAGGCGTGGAGCGATTCACAGGCTTGGTGATGAGGGTGCGACTACCCGATGGATCTGAACTCCTTACCTCGGACCACTACAACATTGAGGTAGAAATCGGTGGAAAGGTGTTTGAGGCTCCAGCGACGCTTTTGAAGTTGACAGACTACGACTTGATCCTGGGCATGGTATGGCTGCACTGGAACCATACCCAAATTGATTGCCAAGCGAAGAGCATCACCGTGAGGCACAGGGACTCTTTCATTGTCATCGAAGGTATAAGACCTGCCTCTCGTATACTCTTATCTTCGGTATAGGCTGTTAAGGCCCATCTGCAGGGAGAGGAGGTTTACCAGATTCTTTTTGAGATGGAGGAAGTCAAGGAGTCTGTGACAAACATCTCGGTGGTGCGAGATTTCGATGACGTCTTTCCAGAGAAACTGTCAGGACTACCTCCGCACCGAGAGATGGACTTCCAGATATAGCTTGTGTCGGGGGACAAGACGGCATCTAGGGCCCCTTACCGGATGGCCCCAAAAGAGTTAACAGAGTTCTGAAGCCAGTTGCAGGAACTAGTTGAGGCAGGTTTTGTCCGGCCAAGCTCTTCACCATGGGGAGCCCCGGTGTTATTTGTCAAGAAGAAGGACGGAAGTCTCCGCTTGTGTATTGATTATCGAGCGCTGAACAGACATACGGTCCGGAATACATACCCACTGCCACGGATTGACGAGTTGTTTGATCAACTGGAGGGAGCGCATTTCATCTCGAAACTTGACTTGAGGTCAGGTTATTACCAGCTACGGATTCGAGAGGAGGACATTCCGAAGACCGCCTTCAGTAGTAGATACGGATTGTTTGAGTTAACGGTGATGCCCTTCAGGCTCACAGATGCACCGTCAGCATTTACAAGCCTCAAGAACAGGGTATTCGAGGAGTATTTGGATGTATTCGTCATTGTATTTATTGACGACATCCTCATCTACTCAAGGACGGAGGAGGAGCATACACGACACCTGACGTTGTCTCTGGAGAGGCTACGGGAGCACCAGCTATACGCGAAGTTCAGCAAATGCGAGTTTTGGTTAAAGTAGGTGGCCTTCTTAGGTCATATTATCAGCAGTGTTGGGTTGGAAGTAGACCCGGCCAAGATTCGGGCAGTTCAGGATTGGCCACCGTTGAAGACAGCCACTGATGTACGGAGCTTCCTAGGACTTGCCGGATATTACCGGAAGTTCGTCGAAGGATTCTCCTGGATTGCACTCCCTCTTACATCCCTGACAAAGAAGGAATCCCCTTTCGTTTGGACGCCATAGTGCGAGGCGGCCTTTGTGGAGTTGAAAAGTCGGCTTACCTCGGCTCCCATTCTCGCTCTTCCGTCGGGAAAGGAGGGATTTCAGGTGTACACGAACGCCTCCTACCAGGGGATGGGTGCCATTCTGATGCAGAACGGGCACGTAATAGCCTATGCCTCCCGACAGCTGAAGATACATGAGAAGAACTATCCGGTGCATGATCTAGAGATGGGTGCAGTGATCTTTGCTCTGAAGATTTTGCGATACTACCTCTACGGGGTTCACTGTGACATCTTCTCAGATCACAAGAATCTGAAATACATGGACACACATAAGGAACTCAACATCAAACAAAGACGTTGTGTGAGGTTCCTGTCGGATTATAAGTACACCATGCACTACCATCCCTGGAAGGCGAAGGTGGTGGCAGATGCTTTGAGTCGGAGAGGAGATACCTCAGGGAAGGGACCACATCTGATGTCCATGGAGCTAGTCCGGTCATTCAAAGATATGCAGATATCACTAGTATCCGAGAATGATACAGAGCTGTATAGTGAGTATCTAGCATCGATGGTGGCCATAGATGATATTCAGGACCGCATCCGGGACGAACAGAGGACAAATGCATGGGCAGAGCCGATATTCCAAGCCTTGGAGGAGGGTTCGATGGGAGAATATTCACTGAGAGATGGTTTGCTATATTTTAGAGGCCGAGTCTATATACCCGCAGGAGGCCGAATTCGGGAGGACATCATGGCAGAGGCACATTGTAGCAGATATTTTATACACCCGGGGATCACAAAGATGACGGCAGACTTAAAGAAGATGATGTTCTGGCAGGGGATGAAGAAGGACATTACATACTTCGTGACTCATTGCGAGGCATGGCAGTTGGTGAAGGCGGGGTGCAGGAACCCCGCGGGATTACTGCAGCAACTTCCGGTGACGGAGTGGAAGCTTGAAGACATCGCAATGGACTTTATACATGGCCTCCCCCGATCTCGGACAGGAAACGATTCGATTTGGTTCATCATCGATCGGCTGACGAAGGTGGCCAAATTTATTCCGATCGGGAAGGATGACTCTGGGGGAGTACTAGTGCGGGGATTTGTGGAGCAGTTTGTTTGATATCACGGGGTACCCAAGACGATCGTGTCGATCGGGATGGCCGGTTCACTTCCATGGAGTGGAGATCCGTGAAGGCTTACTTAGGCACGCGATTGACCTTCAGCACTGCATTCCATCCCCAGACAGATGGGCAGAAGGAACACACCAATCGGACGCTAGAAGATCTTTTTAGGCTATGAATTTTAGAATGTGAGGAACCGTGGGAGAAGCTCTTACCCCTGGTCGAGTTCTCCTATAACAACAGCTACCAGTCCAGCATCAGGAAGACGCCTTAAGAAGCCTTGTATGGAAGGAAATGCAGGACCCCGCTTTCTTGGATTCAGGACGAGGATTCGAAGGTGTTAGGATCGGATTTTGTTGAAGACACTGAGGCTTAGGTGAGACTGATCAGAGACATGATGTTAGAAGCGCAGAGCAGACAGGCTAAGTACTATTACGCCTGGCATCGTCAGGTGGAGTTTCGGGTGGGGGACCGAGTGTTTTTGAAGATCCGGCCCATGCATGGAGTTTCACGGGTACGCGGTCGGAGGAAGAAGTTCAGCCCTAGGTATATGGGCCCTTACAGGATACTGGAGCGGATCGGGGCCCTAGCCAATAGGCTGGAGTTGTCACCAGATCTGGCAGCTCTGCACGACATCTTCCACATTTCTTCGCTGAGGAGGGCTCTACTACGCCCGGAGCAGCAGATTTTGACCACCGAAGGGCCGTAGACTCAGACCGGTCTGTTCACTTGGAACCGGTTCGGATCGATGACAAAGGAGTACGAATCTTGCGTCACAAGAAGATCCCCTTAGTCAAGGTTTTGTGGAGGAACCACGGTCAGGAGGAGCACACCTGGGAACCGCAGGACTTGATGAGGCAAAAATACCCGGAGTTGTTCAGTTAGGTATACCTCACCACCTCTCGGTATACTATAAATTACTTTATTATATTGAACCAGTAGGACTAGATAAGGGAAATTGAGAACCTAGGCACGCGCACTCAGTCAGGAAAGTTGGAGCTAATCTTTTGTTTATTGGGGAATTGCCTTCGTTTATTGAACAAGTAGTCGCTTCGACTCAATAGGAAAACCATATGGTGTGTTATAAGTTTATTTTATCCCGGTAGAAATCCCTATAGGCTTAACCTTAATTTCGGGGACGAAATTTTTGTTTTGTTTATTGGGATTTGTAACATCCCATTTCCGGCTAGACCCCTAGGAGTCGGTTTTCCATGACAGAACCCTAGGAAACCCAAGAATTGAAGTCCATCAGCCAAGATTTCGAGTCACGGGTTGGTTACCCCCGTGACCGACCCGTCACGCTAGTGACCTAGGGCGTGACCCACCCTTCGACGATCGTCGACCTCAATAAGACGATCGGTGAACTAAGAATTTTCAGCACGGGCCTGTCACACCCGTGACCGACCCATCACACCCGTGACCTAGGGCATGACGCCTCCACCGACCGTCGACCTCAGCTCGACGAACGTCGATCGAAGAACGCCTATCATGCTCGTGACCGACCCTGTCACGCCCATGACCTAGGGCGTGACGCCCCCACCGACCATCGACTTCAGATCGACGAACGTCGACCGAAGAACACCTGTCACGCCCGTGACAAACGAGTCACGCCTGTGACATGGGGGGTGACCCGTGAACCGATGCAAAAAATCAGTCGTCGACTCGAGAACGACAAATAGACTAGTGTCACGCCCGTGACCTACGTGTCACGCCCGTGACAAAGGCCGAAATGTCAGCCAGGCTGGAAATTTCTTTAACATATGCCATAAATAACTCTGATTATGGGAAGTTATACCAGGAGTATTTATGGGCCGTTTCCTTCTCTAATTACTTAATAAAATGAGGAAGAGTTGGTCCAATAGGAAATCTCCACTTGGACACATCATTTCATCTTCCACCTTTTCCTCTCCCTCCACCATAACCGAAATGCTATTAAGAGGAGAGCCTTCATGGCCTTAAATGCCTTAACCTTTCCCTCCCCACTTGGTGATCTATAAAAGCCCCCTTAGAGCAAGATGAGAAGTTTACACTTTTGACTAAACGATTTAGAGTTGTTTCTCTTGTTGTAGGAGAAGTTCGGCAACGCCACCACCACGCCATGGTAACCAGACTGTTGAAACCAAAAAATCGGTCTCTGTGGAGTTTGACCCTTGGGGAAGGGGTGACCGCGCACCTACTACCCTCAAGCGAACGATTTAGGCACAAGACTAGGAACACAAGGGACAGACCCAAGGTCTCAGCGTGGAGGTCCCTCCGCATACCCGAAGACTAACAAACTCTTCCCCTCCCAAGCCAAGGGCTGAGCTAAGGCATCTTTGGAGGGCTCTCTTGGCCGATCGGAACATCTAAGGTGGATCTCTAGATCCAATCCCTCTGAACTAGAGGTGTCGCCTCGGGTCTATGTAAAATGTTCCCCATCTGCCCTACTAGTCGCGTAACCTCGCCGAGCAGTCTTACTCTACGCAGCCCCAATTGGGCCGCTAACATCATAACATAGGCCTTCTAGGGCCATCATAGAGCATCACAGATATTTAAAATTACAGGAATATAAATTCCATACTTCGGCACGCAGGCCATCCACATAAACAAACTAGGCCTTCTTGGGCCGACACAAACTGAGGGCTTAAGCCCGCTACTTTCCGCTTGCTATTGCATCACCTATACGCCAACGTCCCGCCAAGCGATAACAAAATAAATATTGGCTCCACCTCTGCCTCGGGGCGGTGATACTTATCTCCCAAGAGCAAATAATAAATAACTTCCACAGGGTTTTCCCCGGGAACCCCAGAACATCTCCAATCCATCTTACACATCCGGATGGGCTTCACACAACATGCCTAAACCCTACTCACGCTTCCGGGTGCTAATGCAATTAACTGCGGTGACGTACATGTCAACTCGTCGGAGAACATCCTTTCCCCACTCGTTGGTGGAGAGGTGCTTCCATGCAAATATGAAAATTAAGGGCTTCACCTGCCCAAGTAGAAACATCGTTACCCTTGACGCGTGCTTGGCGGCAGTGCCGGGAGAGAAGCTCCTGGCTAGCTTGGCCCTGGGTAGCTGCGGCGGTGGCCGATCTCCACTCTAGGCCGAACCCTGCTGGGAGAGATAAGAAATCCTCATCTTCCTCTTCATTTTTCTTGGTGGTCGAGCCTCTCACCGGCGGTGGGAGAGAAAACCTCGATCTCACTCATAGTGGACGATCCGAGCTCTGGGCAGCGGAGCTAAGCTGTACGAGGTCGGTCTCGGCTCCAAGTGGCCAGACTTGCCGCAGGCGGCGATGGGAGAGAGAGACTGAGAGGAGGGGTCGGCTGTGCTGCTCCAGGCAGAGAGAGGAGGGCGGCCGGGCTGTGCTCCTCCTTGCGGCGGTGGCCTGGACAGAGGAAGCAGCTCGGGCCTTGTTTGCCTGGTAGCCGGAGAGGGAGAGGGAGACGGTGAGCTTGGGCTCGGCCCGAGCTTGGTGCGGCCGGTGACGGGAGAGGAAGGGAAAGGGCGGCGGGGCTGGCAATGGGCTGCTCCAGGCCGAGAGAAAGAGACGTCCAATTGCTCCTCAAGCCCGAGAGAGAGAGAAGGAGAGCGGCGGGTCTCTCCAGGCGGCCGGGAGAGAGGGAGAGGGGTGGCGGGGGTTGGCGTCGGGCTGCTCCAGGCCGAGAGAGAGGGAGAGGGGAGGGGCGGCAGCTGCCTTCTTCTTGGCCGAACCCTAGTTCGGGGGGGGGGGGGGGGGTGACCACGCATCTACTACCCCCAAGCGAATGATATAGGCACAAGACTAGGAACACAAGGGACAGACCCAAGGTCTCAGCGTGGAGGTCCCGCCGCATACCCGGAAGAATAACAAACTCTTCCCCTCCCAAGCCAAGGACTGAGCTAAGGCACCTTCGGAGTGGATCTAGAGATCCTCCTTAGATGTTCCGGTCGGCCAAGAGAGCCCTCCGAAGGTGCCTTAGCTCAGCCCTTGGCTTGGGAGGGGAAGAGTTTGTAAGTCTTCCGGGTATGCGACGGGACCTCCACGCTGAGACCTTGGGTCTGTCCCTTGTGTTCCTAGTCTTGTGCCAAGATCGTTCGCTTGAGGGTATTAGGTGCGCGGTCACCCCTTCCCCAAGGGTCGATCTCCATAGAGACTGATTTTTCGATTTCAACACCGACGTTCATCTCGCCTCCAAACCGCGAACAAGGTCCTCCTCTACTTCTTATTTTATGGGAAGATCTTAGGATCTTAGATAGTAAGTTAGTGCTCAATGGAGCCGGACCTATCTCGCATTTTCATGGAAAAACCATGAAAAATATATTTTCGGGTCCGCTAGAAACCGCCACCTCCGGCGGCCAAACCACCGCCGACAATAACCATCGCCTCGACGGAGGTGGTGGTGGTTGTGGCTGGCCAGGGAAGTGACCGGACGGCCGGCGACGGATTGCGAAAGAGCTACAAGAAATATATGTTTCTGAGTTCAAGTTTTGGGTTCTGTAGAAGATGAACAGTAAAGATATTTTTATAATATAAAAATTATGCATATAGTATATAAGGAAAGTATACATTAAATGGGCGCATTTTGATATTGAAAAATGAGGCACTTAGAGGCCGATTTAGGAAAAATGGCCAGTCAAAAAAGTTGTGGCCCTTCGAGTCTAGATTAATTTAAAATTTATTTCAACTCGTTTGAGTAAGTGGTTTGACCGCAGCACCCGTCTTAGTGGGGGCTGTACCTAGATTTGGGAAGAAACTAAAATTATTGCCCAATCTTCATCCCTTGTCAAAATGACCTGAAATTTGGGCAGGGGGTTACCCTTAGCCATACCTAGAGGCTGTCCAAAAATGGGAATTTTTGGAGATACTTTGCCTAAGGTTTTTGTTTTAATTTAATAAAGTTAGAGTAATTTATTTAAGTGGTCAAATGACCTCCAAACCCTCCCAAAGTTTGGTGAGTGGTCGTTGGCTATAAAACCTAGCTCTGTACAAAATTCCAACTCATTTGGAAGCGTTTTGGGTTGGAAATCACTTATCCTTAACTAGGCATTAATGAAGCATTTTTAGTAAAAAGTGCACTAAGAGGTTTGAACGGTCAAATCACCTCAACAGAGGCTGATATTTTGACCACTGACTTAGAAGGGTTATTATAACCCACTTGGAGAAAAATGGTGTGGTTTAGGGTTGATTTACCCTAGGATCCAAACTCAAACCCTAAAGGGAGGGTTTTGAGCATTGTGAAGGATAAGGGGGTAAATGCCCTTGTATTGCCTTGAAATTAAGTAGAGTCGACTTTAGCATAATATAAATCATATGAATGGAATCTAGGAGGATTTAGAGATAGGTAGATACCTAAAAAACCCTAACCTTAGTTTAGGGGTAAAATCTCAAATAAGTAAAATCAGTCACTAAACATTATCTAAAAGCCGTGAAACTCGGGAAGAGTGTGTTTGGAATGGGTAAAACCTATAAAAATTTTACTGGAATTTTATGATATTTATTTCTAGAACTTCATTTGTAAAGTTTGCTATAGCCCTAATTGACGTTTTAATTATTTAGATCTTTTTGTTCGTTAAAACCCCATGAAATCTTGGAAGTAAATATTTTAGTTTAGAATGGTTGCTCTTGAATTTTTGTATAATTTTTAGTTGAGTAAATCTAGTACTTCATTCACAAATGTTAAAAAGGGGCTTTATGGTTTAAAAATTAATTATTGATGATATTGTTATTGAAAAAAATATGAGACTTAGGAATTGAGATTTTCAGGCTATTATATGCTTGTAGACATTTATTCATGATTTTTAGAGTCTTAGTTACGACACTTTCTTTACAAGTCCACTTTATGGAGAGTTTTGATAATTAATTTATTCAGAGATTAATACTTGTTGAAAAATTATTAAACTTGGCCAATTCTATTTTTAAAGTTTTATCTGCATAATATAATTAATTTATAATTTTTTGAAGGAAATTCTCTGTACTTTATTCATAAATAACGAAAGATAGAAAATATTGCTAAAATAGTTTTAGTGTTATTTTGATAATAGAAAAATTGTGATACATTGGATTTACCATATTAAGATAACATAATATTTATAATAATTTTGTTGGACATCTTGCATAAGTACATAGGGTAGTTCATGTTCAAACTGATTGCCCTTGGAATTTTTGAGGAAATTAATTAAATGCCAGATAAATTAGGAAAAATTATAATTTTTTGATTTTAGGTTAATTATATCATGATATACCTCCAGTAAATAAGTTAGGGCATTTGGATGAGTATTGGATCATTATCTATCTGGTTCGATATATAGCATAGGATGGTCTGCAATTAACAATTTGTGTAAACAGTCATAGGATATGATGGGGCACAGCGTTGGAGTTAGTTAATCTGCTGAATTGGATGGATGTGAAAGTGTTCACCATATAAGGATGGGAAGGTTAGTGAGAAGTGGTGTTGGCTAGAGTTAAGAGATGCTCGGGTTCGACGAAAGATCGTCTTTCCCGATGAGAGGAAGCTTAAAAATCACATTAGGTTAATCTATCGTAATATGAGAAGGGAATGGGTAAAGGGAATCAACCAATAACAATAAGTGCCTTGCGAAAGGGAACGATGGGCTTCAGCTACCATCATAGTTCCTAGTGCCCTTTGAGAGCCCTTCACAGGGAATACCGGGGGTAGTCCTGGGTTAACGTAAACTGTATTAACAAGCTGAAAAGAGTAACTTAGTAATTAGGGTTGCACATTTCACAAACACTATTAGCATAGTAAGATAGTTGGGAGCTTTAGCTCGATTAGTTAAGAGATGGACAGAATGGTCCGGGGAGTTTCGGCTCGATTGTTTGAGACGGACGTTTTAGTCCGGGGAGCTTCGGCTCGGTTTTTGTTTTTTTTATTGAATATGTTAAATTGCATGTGCATAAAAGGAAAGAAAATTAAGGTGGTGGGTCTTCGATATTGGAGGGTTGATTCACCGACGCCAATACGCTGACTCAGCAAGTGTGGTTAGCACTTCGCCAACAGAAGTCCGGTGCGCCAGCCGACAAGAGTACGCAGGAGTCCGCTTTGTGCACCAAACGTTGAGGCATACGATAGGTCTGACCGGTAGTGCTTTACTGGTTTAGAGGTGGGCGAGGCCCAACCCACCGCTTCCGTCTGCCACTACGAAAGTATCCAGGGAGGTAACGGCTCCGAAAGAGGGAACTAAAGGTCTGTGTACACATAGTCGTGTGTGTGTGTGTTGCACTTGCATGTTCCATCATACCCACTAGCATGTCATAGCATAATCGATTCATTTAACCCCTGACACCTAAGGTATAAGTGGAATGGGACGCTTATACATTAGGACTTGCAAAATGACCCCTTGGTCTATAAGCTTGTGTGGGCAAGTTTATAAATTAAGGTCAATTTTTGATATATGTATATAATGCTGTTTGATAACCGACACACAACTGTATAAATTGGTTTGGGACTTTTTATAAGATGGGAGCCTTGCAGAAGACCCCATGGCTTATGTGTTCTCACATAAGTGAAGGTTACTTTTCATATTTCGTCTTATTGTCATTATTTATTATAGAATTGCTAGATTAGTTCCACTGCCACCTTATTCTTTTGATTTAATATCCACCTTAATGTCCTTCCATTTTTTCCTCTCCGCTCGGTACTTAGGAGCCATGGGGGAATGGGTAGGGGATGATAGGGCTTAGTCTTTATGACTAACGGTTTTCGAACCGCATCATTTTAGGGAATCGTGGAGCCCAGTACGGGGGAGCAGCCCCAGAGACCAGTGCGCTTGGAGATGGGGCAGTCTAGCTCGGGAGTTCATACATCCGGGACCGTGAGTCTAGACCTTGAGTAGATGTTCTGTTTTTGCTTCCGCATGACTGATTTGTAGTGAGGACATGATGTACCGGGCATAAGCCCGTATTTTAGTACTCTTATATATTATTCTGTGGACACTCCCTTCATAGAGACTTTTATTTCTATACATGTGATTTCTGTGGACTTGCTTTTAATTTATTGTGCTACCTTTCTATGATCGAATTGTCCGGCAGAATCGGCGCTTTGTGGTGATGACCCTTCAGGGCGTGAAGGTGTCACCGCAAAGCGGCGATCCTGGGCCTAAGACTCAAGTGTTTAAAAAGAAAAAAATGGGGTCTTACAGATTCTATATATAGACCAATTCTATCACAATCAGCATGACGACAATAAACAAGAGAGGTGGAACAAGTGACAAACCGAGAAGAAGGCAGATCCTGAAGAGTCTGCTAGAAAAATTCAAATCTGATTCTGAATTCAAGAAGGAAGCTGGATTGAAGATCAACTCCACTTCCAATTGAAGATCAACCTTACTTGGTAAAAATTCAAGAAGCTTTGAAGAAGCTAAGAAAGGTTGGAACATAAAGTAATCAGCTCAATCAAGAACTGATCAAGAGGCCTTCACCCTATTCTCTTTCTATCAGGGTGAAGATTTTATTGTTTCAATCAATTAATTTCCTTGTAAGAACTTATAAAGACTTGAGTTGTAAGTCTAAATTTATAAAGGCTGAGGTAGGGCTGAGAGCCTGAGGTAGGACTTGAAAAAGTCTGAGTTGAAGGCCGGGTGATAACGGCTGAGGTAGGGTTGGTTCCTGAGGTAGGATTCTTGGGAAGAATCTGAGGTGTAGGACTTGAAGAAGTCTGAGTTGTAGGAACCAGTGTGGTTATGAGTTGTAAGATCTGTGGATCTGAGATAGTGGAAGGAAGTTTGGCCGAATCCAGTTCTCGATTGGATAGGTGAAGGGGGAGAGTGGACGTACCCACAAATTAGGGAACCATTATAAACTATTATATCTGTGCTATGAATTTTTTGTGATTGTTATTCTTTGTGTTGTGATAATTGTGTTGTGTATAACTTTGTTAATTGCCTGATTTGTTAAAAAGGATTAGAACCTATTCAACCCCCCTCTAGGTATTTGGTCTCTTTTAAACCAAATCTTTCAATCATGATGTATCATGCAGGAGCCCTCTTATTAGTACGTTGACTTATCATTACTGTGGGCTCTCCCTTCGTGGGGATTTATTTTATATTATGGTGATTTCTAGTGGACCAGTATTTTAGTTCTAATTTACACTTTGTACTTACTCTTCTCTTATACGATCGGTATGGCTGGTAGGATTGGTGTTTTGTAGTGATGACCTTCCCGGGTGTGTTGGTGTCTCCGCAAACCAACGGTTATGGGCATAAGACCCTACTGATTTGGCAAAAAAGGGGTCTTATAACTCCAATGGGCCCTTAGTGGCCCAATGAACCTCCTAAAGGGTTAGGAAGGTTCAGGTGGGGTCAAGGAGTCAAGGTGAAGCCCTAAAGTCAAACCCTAGGTTAGGTAATTGGAAAGTGTTATTTACAGAACAAGGTGATTTTCACCTTCATGCCTAAGCTCACTTAGTCTTCTTGGGCTTCCCAGGGTTTGAAACCAACTTAGGGATCTAGTTGGAAATGAGATGTTATAAATCCTAATAAACAAAAAACAATTTCATCCCAAAAATTCAAGTTAGGAATGCGGGGTTTCTACTGAGAGTAACTGAATGTAATATCCCTTAAGAATTGAAGTTATACCTGACGCAAAGAGCTTCGGGTACTTCTACTGCATCAAATCCAGTAGCTCCCAGGTATGCTCCTCATGTCCATGATTTACCATCATGATCTTGATCACCGGAACCTTCTCGCATCACAAGACTCACACTGCAGTATCATCTATCCTAACCGACTCTAAGAGGACCAATCGATCAGAAGCTGCCGAGCCATCTATACTACTAACCTGCTGCTCCGGCCGTAGTAGAGCCTTCCTAAGAGAGGAGACTTGGAAGACATCATGCAAACCCACTGACTCCTACAGTAGCTCTAGTCTGTAAGCCAATGGGCCGATCCGCTCCAGGATCATGTAGGGCCCCATATTCCTCAGACCGAGGTTCTTTCACCCGCGTACCAGCGAGACTCCATGCATCAAATGTATCTTCAGGAATCCATGGTCTCCATCCTGAAACTCTGCTTGACAATGTCGCGCATCATAATACTTGTTCAGTCTACTCTAGGCTTCAACATCCTATCTCAAATCTGTATCACCTAGGTATCTGTGTCCTCCACAAATTTCGAGTCGAGTGCTTTTGAATCCTCATCCTAGACCCAAGACAGTGGAGTCATGCACCTTCGTCCGTATAATGCCTCAAAAGGGTCATGCTTATGTTGGACTGGTGACTGTTATTATAAGAGAGTTTTGTTAAATGTCGATCGAGAGCCCAGATAAGCCTAGACTGATCTTCTTTCCTTGGATGTAAACCTTCCATCCGGATCCGACATGATCATCTTGAGCACACCATGTTAACGGACAACTAATCAGATCTCATGAAACACCAACGTGAGCTTTATTATGGATTGGGGTGACCACAGCTACCTCAGTCAATCTATCCTCGATGTTGCAATTAAAATTGTGCCAGGAGTGGGGATGTGGTAACCTGTATGTGAAATTCACAATTATACCCTCGAACTTCCACTCTAACTCGGGCAATGAGTGTAGTAGTTCCCCAAAAACCTTTGCACTTGTCCTTCACCAGCCGATAACCTCACCGTGTGTCACAAAATCCATGACGTCTTTCTTTATTCTGGGGAAATAAACGTTTTGGTAAACAAAATTCTCTTCTGGTAATTTGAGTTCTAGTTAACCATGACTATAATGTCATCAAACGTATATATTCTGGTCCTTGATGCTATTCGAGTCAAGTTTGTAGAGTCGTACCTAAGGTATACGTCTTCGATATATTATCTGCTAATTTCTTTCAAATTTCCTAGTATTATCATACTTCTGATGTTACAATATAATGATTTATTCTTATCACCCCAAATATCCTGAAACTTACTACCCATCATCAAACTCACAAGGTATCTTGTAATGGTTAATTCTCGTAATTACTCTTCCTTATTACCATGACATCGCCCGAGAAACATCGAATAGGACCAGCTTCAACATCACTAAGTTTGTGACAACACATTTTCTAAGTTAGGTCCAACGAAACCCAAGTCAATAACTAATTTACCCAATAAACAAAGGACAAGCCCCGAATAAACAAAAGATAAGCCCCCAATAAAAAAAAGATAGACCCCTACCTACCTTGGGCTAAGTATCTTCGATATTATCATATTATATTTGGGCTAGATATGCACACCAACCTTAGGGTATGCAACCTTAGACTTGGGGTTCCATCCCGAAACTCGTTGATATAATCCATACTTTAGACTCTCCAGATTACCATTTACGACAACTTTCTCAAAATCAACATATGACTCTGTCCCAGATCGGTATCTTTTGATCTTTAATTCTTATTCGACCCTTGATATTTGGTATGGTGGTTGTCTCATCCTAATCGTGTCATCGATACGAGGTTCGAGTCTATGAGTCCCCTACTATTCCGCTAATGGTTCATATGCATCAATTCTCCTTAAGTTGGTCCTATTAGTTTAGGTAACCGATGATAGTTCTGCTTGATGAGTAAAGTAGGGACATCAGAGTTTAAGCGTTAAGTACCTTCTCTAACATTAGATTCTTCCTCTAATCATTTCGGGTATCCTCGTAACTTAACTGAATTATACCTAAAGTCAATTTTGACTAGGATACAATAAGAATCGTCTTGGTAAGTCAAGTTTCCTTGTTGGGTTGGCCTAACTAATTGATTTATGGACTATATATTATGATTTTTACAAATGGGTACACCACAGTTTTTGCTGCTTAGTTTGTCCCCAAACTAATGCTCGCACGAGGGTGACCCAGTGTTTTGTGGACTTCTTCTCTTCGGATCGAGGTTTCCTCTGATATCAGTTTGTAAGACCCCATTTTTTGCTATGCTACCGGGTCTTATGCCCAGAATCACCGTTTTGCGGTGACACCAACACTCGGGTGGTCGTCACTACAAAACACTGATCCTGTCGGCTAAAACGATCACCAAAGAAACTAAAAGTACAAAAGAATAAATATAAGTTCAAGTCCACAAGATCACATATATATATAAGTAAAAGATTCCACAATGAGTACAAAGTATGAAAGAGGGTAGAAAATAAATATGGGCTTAAGCCTGGTATACGTCAAATACAAATAAACTCTTTCTAACCTCACACATCTAGCGGAAGCAAACTAAAATCCAACCTCGACCCATCGCCGTGTAGTGGTGGTAGTACGTAGCAACTTCTCCTCATGTCCTTCCTCTTTGTCCTACCAGTGCTCATGCTCCTGCACCTCGGTCACCTAAAATGATGTGGCCCACCGACCATTAGTCATAAATACTAAGCCACTATCATCCTCGCCTCATCCCCGCGACTCCTAGGCACCGTGCGGGGAGGATGAAAGCAGAGGACAATAAAGCAAAGTAGAACAAGCATGTGATAACTATCCTAGCTAGTGTATGTATAAAAGAACTATAACAAGAAAGCAGTAATGTAAATAAGTAAAGTAGAACAATAAGAACATGTAAAGTAAACTATGAAAATAGTAACCTTAACTTATGTGAATGCTCATCCAAACTTATAAGTTAAGGGGTTTTTGCAAGACTCCCATCGTATAAAAATCTCATACCAATTTATACGATGGGGTGTCAGGTTGTATGTAATGTGGGGTATGAACGGACCGGACGTGACTACACTAACAGACACCTAACCGTCACAGAACAGGAAGTAAAAAGAGAGAACTCCGACCAAAAGTGAACGAAAAGGGGTCGGTTGGTTCCCAAAAATCTGGGACTCGATACCACATCCTTAGGACCTACCTCTTAAACAAGCACACAACTCGCCGTAGCCGGACTCGATACAACGTCCTTAAGACCTACTTCTCCAACAAGAACACAACTCACCGCACCTACACAAGCATCTATTCATTTCAATATAAGCCGTTTCAAACGCAACAATAATTTTATTTTGGAGCGGCGAAAAACTTTCAAGAGCGATCGAAATTCGATTCGTGATTAATTCCCTTGTTAGCACATAAAGTGCATCGATCGGAAGAGCAAATCAAGGCTAGTCCAAGTTGCGCTCCCGAGACGGATCTACCCGTTCCGGATAACAAGAGATTCAATAACAACACCTTCAATTTCAGATTTTGCAAGCGATGAATTTAAAAACCACGGAGAAAACGATGCGTGAAAAAACCTGCACAAACTAAAGCATGAATCACATAGGGGGAAAGAGATTACCCAACCGGGATTAAAGTTCACACAAAGATAAGGTGGGAGAATCACTCTCTCCACGGATCCGCCGGCGTCACACCGAGGGGTTTGCAACCTTCTTCCACGGAGTCGCACCGAAGGAATCCGTGCCGAAGTCGCACCGAATGGATGGAGGGAGAAAAGGGGGCGGCGGCTTCACACCCAAGCCAAGGGAGGAGGGGCAGCGGCTATGGAGTAGACTCCTCTTGGCCGAACTCTCTAGGGAGGGGTTTTTTTTAGGTTTAAACTTCAATGCTTGATTCCTTCTAATCATCTCCTTAAATAGGAGTTTACAACAAGCCTTAACCCTTCATGATGGAGATGTAATCTCATCCTTCCGAATGTCTAAGTGCACACCAAAAATAAAAATTGTTCAAACTAAAAAATTTAAAGCATGTCATGAATATAAAATTATCACTTAAACATTGGATAATTTTATATTATAAAAATATAAAATAAAGTTCATGAAATAAGATAATTAGGCTAATTCTTCATGGCGGTTTTAGCATGCTGCGGGCGTAGGTTGTAACGTGCACTTCCTTCAGCTTCATCACAGCGTCTCAGATCTTTATATCATAGCGCCTCGGCAACCGGGTCATCATCAATTAGCGGCAGTGCTGCATCAATTCTCCCCCACTCAAAATCACGTATCTCTGATGCGTGAGTGGAGAGATAGCGGCGGAGAAGCTCGGCATCCAAACGTTGAAGCTCTATCGCGAGTACCCAATAGTCGTCCGAAGGGGGGCGGTCACGCCAACGGACAAGGAAGCGCTAAGTTGTACCATCCGTAGTAGTGAACGGTTCCGCTGCGAGTATCATATCTAGAGTGAGAAATGTCCTGGGGAACCTGGGAAACATGTCAGCAGTAGGAGTAAAAGAAGGCAACGTACCATCCGATGTTATACCTGCGGGGACCGAAAGAGAGAGATCATCCGAACTACCACTCCCCAACCCATCAGAATTTTTAGTGGAGGGAGAAGACGACAGAGAATTCAACTCAGGTGGAGGTAAAACAAACAGCGTCAAATCCGAGACATTAAAAATAGGGGAGATACCCCAATCAGCCGGCAAATCCAAAACAAAAGCGTTGTCACCTAGTTTCTTGATAATCCGAAAAGGGCTGGCGCGCTTCAGTGCAAACTTCTTAACGGTGCCAGATGGCAAGCGTTCGGGAACTAATCGGACTAGGACCAAATCGCCAACTTTAAAGTGCGACACCCTCCTATGTAAATTAGCGTGTGTCTAATAAGACTCGTATTGAGCAGTCAAGGAGTAAGACCCCCTTTTTTTCTTTTTCGAACACCGGGGTCTTAGCCCAAAATTGCCGCTTTGCGGTGGCACCGACTCACGGGAAGGCCGCCACTACAAAACGCCAATTCTGCCGGCCCTTTTCGATCACAAAGAATGAGAAGTAAATATTACAATGAATATAAATATGTCCACAGAAACACATGAATAAAATGAAATCACATCCAGTCCATAAGTATATATCAAATAGAAAGTACTACATAAGATCAGCTCAGATAAAAATCTAGAAAAACGGGCTCGAGACCGGTACATCAGAGTCCTCACTACAAATCACTCATCGCAGAAGCTATAAAAATACTAATCACTCACGGAGCTGGTTGCAGGTGCACCGGTGCTAGACTGACCCACCTCCATGCGCACCGTACTCCACTGGTGCTGGTCCCTGTATCCCATCCGGAGCTCCTCTAATGTTGTGGTTCGAAAACCATTAGTCATAAAGACTAAGCCCTATCATCCCCTACCCCTCCCCCACGACTCCTAAGCACCGAGCGGAGACGAGAAAAGGGAAGCTACAAAGGTGGAGAGTAATCAAGCAGATGACAAAGGAGCTAATCTAATAACTATCATGGTGTATAAACAACTATCTAGAATAAAGTACATCTAGCAATTCTACGGTCGTAAGTAATAAAGTAGACATGTAGTAAGTAGCAAATATATAAGAAGACAAATAGAACAAGTAAGTAAGTAAGTAAGTAAATAAATGAGTAACCTTAACTTATATGAATGCCCATACGAACTTATAAGTTAAGGGGACTTTTGTAAGGCTCCGATCGTATAAAAATTCCCATACCGATTTATACGTTTGGGTGTCGGATTGTATGCAAATATCAGTGTAGTGGTATGTTATGGCCATGATTCGTGCAAGTACAAGTCACGCACATGACTCTATGCGCACAGACCTTTAGTTCCCCCTATTAGGGCAGCTAGCTTCACTCCCAGGAACCTCCATTGTGGCAAACGGAGACAGTGGGTCAGGCCCCCCACTCCTAGGCGGGTATCCACATTACCGGGCCTTGCCCTTCCGTACGCCCCTAGAAGAACACGACCTAGAGTATCCGTGTACTTATGCTGGCAATATTCGCCGAACTTTCTTTGGCTAAGTGTCCCACACTGCCGATTCAACGTACCGATGTCGGTGTGAATGACAATCAAATACCGAAGACCCACCACCTTATTCTGTACTCAAACCCTCTAGCCCTCGGCTCCCCGGACTGTCCCGTCCGTGCATCTACCTTCAGAGCTATCGTCTGAATTGCAACCAAACTAACTTATTCTACCTCCCTATCTACCGGGGTATGTGAAAGTGCAACCCTAATTATTCTAGTTGCTCTTTTAATTTATTATTCCTACGGTTTACGTTAGCCCAGGACTGCCCCCGGTATTCCCCGTGAAGGGCTCTCAAAGGGAACTAGGAACTATGATGGTAGCTGAAGCCCACCATTCCCTTTCGCAAGGCACTTATTGTTATGGGTTGGTACCCGTTACCCGATCCCTTTTTGATTACTTTAGACCTAGCTCTAAAGAATTAAGCCTCTTCCTCTCCTACCCGGGGTGGACGATCTTTCGTCATTCCCGAACACCACTTTACACTAACCAATCTCACACTCTACTTATCCTGACTTCCAATAATGAACTTAACTTAACTTTCCCTATCCAAACCAGCAAACTACAAAAATTCCATCTCTCCAAGTTCATTTCCCACTCTAGTTCGGTTTCTGTGGTTTAACTATATACAGACCATCCTAAGATACATGAGGTATATAAGGGGAGGTACTCCAAATTGTCTTTTGAATCTCCTATAATATTTACTGGAGGTCTATCATGACATAATATAACTAAGTCCAAGACTTCTAAATTTTGAGAAATTTCAGAGGTGTTTAGGCCTATATTTCCTAATTTACCATTTTAGGCCACCTCTACCATATTATGAAGCAAGTACTCTAAATATGCACCCAAAAATCACAAGAAAATTACAGAAGCTTGATGGTGACCTAAAACTATCAGAAACCAAGTCCATGATTTTTCTCGAATATACGGGCTCTGAATTTATTTTAATGTAAGATACTAATTTTCCTAGCTTAGTGTAGGAGGTACTATTTTTAATTATCTAAAAATCCAGAGAAAATTACAGGGTGACTATCATGGTTTGAAACACCCACTGACCAAATTTCAAAATTTTCCAAATAATAATTGGGCATTATTTGAATTTTTGACTACATATCCAAAGTAATCAAAATAATCAGATAGAACTCCCAAGAAAATACAGAAGGTATAACATGTTATAAGATGCCCTAATCCAAGATTTCATAACTTTCCAGTGAATAGAAATTCCACAATCATCAAAATAAATATCTAGGGCACAACTAGAGTTGTGACTGAAGTACTGTATAAATTAACCCAAAAATCTAAACAAAATTAGATTATGGCCATTTAGACTAGAAAATCACCCTGCCCAAATTTTATTTTATTTGTAGTTCATTTGTCAGCATAATAGTTCAAATTAAGATTGGTGCCCTAAACTATGGTTAGGATTTTAGGTGGCCTAACTGTCTCCAAATCCCCTAAGATTTTGTCCAGAAAACTATAATGGCCCTATGGTCCTCTCCACAAAATTTCAAGTCAGACAAAGGTCATTTGACACCATGACCTTCACAACCCACCAAGAGCCATCCTTACGGTTTTGCCTTGGATCCTAGGGTAAATTTACCCCAATCCACCTCAAACTCCATGAGGGGGTGCTAGAGAGCATTCTAAGTCAGTGGTCAAAATCTCATCTTCTGTTGAGGTGATCTGACCATTCAAGTCTCAAAGTGCACTTTTAACCTAAAAACCCCTTAATAGGGCATAGCTTAGGTTTGTCCATTTCCAATCTAAAACATCTCAAAATGAGATGAAAAATTATACAGAACCTTACGATAAACCCAGGGACCACTCACCAAGATTTAGGAGGGTTTGGAAGTCATTAAGCCAACTAATTAATTTTCCCTAAGATAATTAAATTTTTCTAAAAACTTTAGAACAACAGTCCCCAAAAATTACCATTTTTGGACAGGCCTTAGGTATAGCTAGGGTAGGCTCATTGCCAAAATTTCAGATCATTTGGTCAAAGGATGAAGCGTGGGCACACCTTTTAGTCTCTGTCTAACTCTAGGTCTAGATCCCACAAAAAGAGGTGCCCTGGTCAAACCAGTTGACCAAATTTACCCAAATCAATTTTAAAATATAGAAGACCCATAGGGCTACAAATTTCATGTTGGTCATTTCTTCATAAAAAGAACCTAAGTATTTTTCCTAATTTATCTAAGGTGGTTGTTATTTTAATACAGAAAAATGCTTATAAAATAAAAGCTAATTAAATAGCACAGATCTTGAAGAAGATCTAAGGGCCCTGACATCGTCTTCCTCCTCCAGCCAAAGGCCACAATCAGCCCGACCTGGAGCTACTTCCAAGCGCAGCCGCCGGCCGTCCAACCTCCTCCCTAGCCGGCCACCGCCACCACCATCTACGTTGAGGTGGCGGCCATCGCGGGGAGGCGGTGCAGCCGCCGGAGAGGCTTTTTCCGGCGAGCCCGAGAACGCGAATTTCATGGAAAATCCATGAAAATGAAAGCTCCAATCTGGCTCAGTTGAACCCGATTTTAAATCCTATTGAATCCTAAGATCTATCCGCAGAAGAAGAGGGAGGGGAGGACCTTGTTCGCGGGCTGGAGGCGTGCAGACCGTCGGGATGCCATTGGTGCAGTGGTGGCGTCGCCGGAATTCTCAATCGCATAATGGGAGGCTCGAAAACTTCAGGTAAAAGCTGGGAAAACCTCCTCTTGGGCCTCTGAGGGTGTTTAAAAGCTCGGTTAAGGAGGGGGAACGGCCAAAAGCTGGTGGCAATTAATGGTCCATTAAAGCTTGGGTCGGCCATGGTGGCGGGGGCTGAAACGGCTCAATCTAGCCAAGCTAACGGCTGGAAACTCCTCCTCTTCCATAGAGGAGTTGAATCCAGTCGAAAAGAGGGAAGGCCACGACATCAAATGCCATTGATGGCCATGAAGGCCGAGGCTCGTCCATGGACGTAACTGCTCTTTTTGCAAAGTTGTCGGTCCACGTGACACAGCTTCACTTGACCGGTCAACCTTCTTTAAAATAAGGCTTAATTGGGTCTTATTAAAAGAAACGGCTTAATAATGCATTTGGGCCCACCATCTAGACCGGCGCGGTTCAGCTAAACCAGCACACAGCCAGAAATAAAATGCAAGAAAAATTCTAAGTACAATGGCGTTGAGTTAGATCTGCTCACTCAACGCTATCCTTGCTACGGCGTTGAGTGAGCTCTGCTCACTCAACGCAATCCAGACTATGGCATTGAGTGAGCTTAGCTCACTCAACGCCATCTGGATTATGGCGTTGAGTGAGCTCTGGTCACTCAATGCCATCCAAAATATGCCCTTTTTAAACGATGGCGTTGAGTGAGCTTAGCTCACTCAACACCGTCCAGATTATGGCATTGAGTGAGCTCTGCTCACTCAACGCCATCCAGACAACACCAAATGGCATTGAGTGCGGTCAGTGCACTCAATGCAATTCAACATATGGCGTTGAGTGCACTCAACGCCATCCCTCCTGACAGATTACGGTGTTGAGTGAGCTAAGCTCACTCAACGCCATCTAGTCTACCGCGTTGAGTGAGCTCAGCTCACTCAACGCCAACCAGATGACACTAGATGGCGTTGAGTGCAGTCTGTACACTCAACGCCATCTAGCTTATGGCTTTGAGTGAGCTAAGCTCACTCAATGCCATCCAGTCTACGACGTTGAGTGAGCTTAGCTCACTCAATGCCATTCAAAGGTCACGAACGTGACGGATCGATCATGGGCATGTTAGGCCCATATTGAAATTTCTGAGCTTGCCGATCATCTTTCTGAGGTTGACGATCGTCAAAGGGGTCACGCCCTAGGTAACGGGCGTGACGGGTCGGTCACGGGCGTAACCTCCCCTTGACTCGAAATCTTGGTAGATAAACTTCAATTCCTGGGTTTCCTAGGGTTCTGTTATGACAAAACCACTTCCAGAGGTCTAGCCGGAAATGGGATGTTACAAATCCCAATAAAAAAACAAAGATTTCGTCCCCGAAATCAAGGTTAAGCCTACGGGGGCTCTAATCGGGAAAAAAAGCTTGTAACATCCCATGAAAGTCGAAAGATTTACTTCTCTACGTTACATTTGTTATGTGCGGTTTCAAATCTAAGACAAATTCGTCCAATAGACAAGGTATATACACCTCATCGACGACAAAAGATTAGCCCCTATACTTGAAATTTAAGTCCTATTGGTTTAAAACAGGAAAGCAAATTGATTGTCCAGAGGGGTTGTGAGGTATACCTTACAGAAAAGCTCCGGATACTTTTGTCGCATCATGTCCTGTGGCTCCCATGTATGCTCCTCCTGCCCACAATTGTTCCACAGGACCTTGACTAACGGAACCTTCTTCCGTCGCAAGACCCGCACTGCCGTGTAATCGATCCTGATAGGCTCCAAGTTGACTGTGCGATCCGAGGCCACCGGGACATCTGCCGAGGAAATCAGCTGCTCAGGGCGTAGCAGAGCCTTCCGTAGTGAGGAGACCTTGAAGACGTCATGTAGTCCCGCTAACTCTGGCGGTAGCTCCAGTCTATACGCCAAGGGGCCGATCTGCTCCAGAATCCTGTAAGGCCCCATATATCTCGGACTGAGCTTCTTCCGCCCGCGAACCCGCGAGACTCCGTGCATCGGCCGTATCTTTAAGAAAACCCAATCTCCCACCTGGAACTCCACTTGACGATGCCTCGCATCGTAATATTTGGCCTGTCTGCTGTGGGCTTCAAACATCCTGTCCCGGATCAATCTAATCTGAGCATCTGTATCCCCCACAAACTCCGAGCCCAGTGCTGCGGATCCTCATCCTGAACCCATGTAGTGGGGTCCTGCACCTCCTTCTATACAACGCCTCGTATGGAGCCATGCCTATGCTGGACTTATGGGCGTTGTTGTACGAAAACTCGACCAGTGGCAACAATCTCTCCCAAGGCTCGCCGCGGTTCAAAATACACAGGCGCAGAAGATATTCTAGTGTACGGTTGGTGCGCTCCGTATGCCTGTCGGTCTGAGGATGAAAAGCTATGCTGAATGTCAACCGAGAACCCAGATGGTCCTGGATTGACCTCCATTCCCTGGATATAAACCGCCCATCCCGATCCGAAACGATAGTCTTGGGCACCCCATGATAACGCACAAACTGCTCAATGAACCTCCGTACTAATACACTAACCGGAGCGTCCATCGCCACTGGAATGAATCTGGCCACCTTTGTTAGCCTGTCCACTATCACCCAGATCGAGTCATTCCCCGCACGGGATCGAGGTAGCCCATGTATGAAGTTTATGGCTATGTCCTCAAATTTCCACTCCGGCATCAGAAGTGGCTGCAGCAAGCCTGTCGAGTTCCTACACTCTGCCATCATGAGTTGGCAGGCCTCGCAATGCATCACAAAGTACGTAATATCTTTCTTCATACCCGGCCAGTACATCGTCCTCTTCAAATCCTTTACCATCTTGGTGATCCCCGGGTATACCGAATATCGGCTGCAGTGAGCTTCCGTCATGATGTCCTCCCAGATCTGGCCTCCTGCCGGTATGTAGAATCTGCCTCGGAAACACAGGAGACCATCACTCAAAGAGTAATCTCCTATCGTGCCTTCCTCCAAGGCTCGGAATATCGGCTCAGCTCTCTCATCCAGCTTCTGCCAATCTCTGATGCGGTCCCGAATATCATCAGTAGTAACCATCGACCCCAGGTACTCCATGTATAACTCCTGGTCATCCTAAGACATTAGTGATATATGCATCTCCTCGAATGCTTTAACCAACTCTAAAGCCATCAGCTGCGGGCCTACTCCTGATATACTCGCTCTCCGGCTCAGAGCATCTACGACCACGTTCGCCTTCCCCGGATGGTAGTGCATGGTATACTGGTAGTCTGACAGAAACTCTACCCTACGTCTCTGCCTGATATTTAACTCCTTCTGGGTATCGACGTACTTTAGATTCTTGTGGTCAGAGAAGATTTCGCAATGTACTCCGTAGAGATAGTGTCGCCAGATCTTGAGAGCAAAAATGACTGCCCCCATCTCCTAATAGTGCACGGGGTAGTTCTGTTCATGCTGCTTCAACTGACGGGAGGCATAGGCTATTACGTGCCCGTTATGCATCAAAACGGCACCCATCCCCTGATAGGAAGCATCTGTGTACACCTAGAATCCTTCCTTCCCTGACGGAAGGGCAAGGATGGGAGCCGAGGTAAGACGATCCTTCAGCTCCTGGAAAGCAGATTCGCATCGTGGTGTCCAAATAAAAGGCGACTCCTTCTTCGTCAGAGACGTAAGAGGGAGGGCAATCTGAGAGAACCCCTTTACGAACTTCCGATAATAACCGGCAAGTCCCAAGAAACTTCGAACATCCGAGGCCGACTTTAGTGGTGGCCAATCCTGTACTTCCTGGACCTTCGCCGGATCTACTGCCAGACCTGCTCCACTGATGACAAGGCCCAGAAAGTCCACCTCCTTTAGCCAGAACTGCACTTGCTGTACTTAGAATACATCTCATGCTCCCGCAGCTTCTCTAAGGTCAAGGATGTCGTCGATGAATACGATAACAAAGACATCCAGATACTGTTCGAACACCCGGTGCATCAAGGTCATAAATGCGGAGGGTGCATTTGTGAGCCCAAAAGGCATCACCGTAAACTCGTACAAACCATATCTGCTGCTGAAAGCCGTCTTCGGGATGTCCTCCTCCCGAATGCGAAGCTGGTAGTACCCTGACCTCAAATCCAGCTTTGAGAACCAATGGGCTCCCTCCAGCTGGTAAAATAGCTCGTCTATCCTTGGAAAGGGATAAGTATTCCGGACCGTCAACCTGTTCAGGGCCCGGTAATCTATGCACAGTCGAAGAGTTCCGTCCTTCTTCTTGACGAATAACACTGGAGCTCTACATGGTGAAGAGCTAGGCCGAACGAACCCGGCCTCCACTAACTCCTGAAGCTGGCTTCGAAATTCCACCAACTCCTTTGGGGCCATTCGATAGGGAGCTCTGGATACCTGTTTAGCCCCTGGTACGAGCTGAATCTGGAAATCCTTCTCTCGGTGCGGGGGTAGCTCTGGTATCTTATCCGGAAATACGTCGGCAAAGTCCCGCACTACTAGAATATCTGAAATGGCATCCTTGGCAACGACCGCCTCAAAAAGGACCTGATAAACCTATCCCCCTGCAGGTGGGCCTTAACGGCCTACACAAGTGATAATAAGGTACGGGGTGCTGGTATAATACCTTCGATGACAATGAAGGAGTCGTCGTGCCTCACGGTAATCCTCTTCGCCATACAGTCGATCTGGGCATGGTTCTAGCACAGCCAAGTCATGCCCAGGATCAGATCGTAATCTTGCATCTTCAGAACTGTCGCTGGTGCCTCAAATGCCTTCTCGCAGATCTTTGCTTCCATATTGCAATGAGCAAGGGTCATTATCTTTGATCCATCGGGTAGGCGCACCCTCATCATCTTCCCAGTGAATGGCTCCACACATGCCAGTCCTTTCACGAAATCCTCCGACACGAATGAGTGCAAAGCACCAGTGTCGAAGAGTGTGTGAGCGGTCTTGCCGCTAACGAAGACTATGCCTAGGGTAATTAAGTGTCTTAGTATTCTTATTGCAGTTGCCTTCTCTTAATTTCTAACTAGGTTATGTCTAGAAAATTAGTTCATATGAAGAAAACTTAAAAGTACTGCCATACCTGCTATAACCTGCTCCGGGTTCCGGGGCTGTGTCAGGTCTAGAGCATACACTTGCTCCCTCTCTGGCCTGCGGCCTCGATCCTGAAATCCTCGTTTTCGATCATGTCCTCGTCCGCCAAACTGCCGGGGAGGTGGAGCGCCCTGATGTGCTGGTGGGGGTGCACGCCTCATTGGGCAGTTCCTCTTGATATTCCCCGGCTGATTGCACTGAAAGCATACCGGTGCCTGCTCTGTTGTCCTTGGCATCTCCAGCATCTGTAGATGCTGGGAGACAATACCCCCTGACTCCTCTGCTCCTCCCCAAACTCCTTATGAGGTTGATCCCCGTTCCTTCTCTCCCTAATAACCTGGCCTCGACGACGGTCTCTACGACCTCCAATCACTGTATCATCAGCCGGTCTCTTCCAGCTCTTAATTATAAGCTGATCCGCTTCTCTCTTCTTTTCCATCTCTAGAATCCTGGCCAAACTCCCCTCTGAGACAAAGAGGAGGGCCTGCCTCATGTCGTCTTGCAGCCCCTTATAAAAGCTCCGGGCATTGCCAGTGTCGTCCAACTGATAAGCGTCCGCATAGCGGGCTAGGTGAGTGAACTCCTGATAATACTCCACCACAGTCCTGTTCCCCTGCCTCAACCGCAGGAACCTATCCTCCAGGTCGTCCCTCGCCAATTGAGGTACAAAATGTCCCAAGAGCGCTGCTCTGAACTCCTCCCAAGTAATATCTGCGCAATCCATCCCCGCAAAGGTGGTATCCAGCTGGGATTTCCACCACCTCTTTACGTGTGACTCCAGGCAGGAGACTTCCAAAGTAACTTCCTCCTCAGTGGGGCATCGAATCCCCGCAAGCGTCTCGTAAATGGTATCCAACCATTCCTCCGTACGTACTGCAGACTCCGTCCCCAGGTAGGATGGAGGGGAAAGTCCCCGGAAGACAGTCATCAAATTGGCCCCGGGGTTTGGCTGTGGAGCCGGAGCTTGCGGAGCTTCTAAGGCCTCTAGAATGGCCGTCAGTGTTTGCCCCATCTCTGTCTCCTGGAACGGAGCTGGAGCTGGCGGAGGTGGGACAACATTCGGAGCCTGAGGTGTCCCCTGCTGTGATTTAGGGTTCGTCACAGGCTACAAGGAAGAATTCCATTTGTTAGAGAGCAAATGAATGGAATTTAAGAAGGGATAGGATGGGCTTTCACATGTGTTTTCCCTTATGGGCACACCACTTCTTCCGCTGCTAGTTTGTCCACAAACTAAGCTCGCACGGGGTTGGCCTAAGGTTTTGTGTACTACTTCTCTTCCGAACTAGGTCTCCTCTGATACTACTTGTAAGAACCCCTTTTTTTCTTTTTCGAACATCGGGGTCTTAGCCCAGAATTGCCGCTTTGCGGTGACACCGACTCACGGGAAGGCCGCCACTACAAAACGCCAATTCTACCGGCTCTTTTCGATCACAAAGAAAGAGAAGTAAATATTACATTGAATGTAAATATGTCCACAGAAACACATGAATAAAATGAAATCACATCCAGTCCATTAGTATATATCAAATAGAAAGTAATACATAAGATCAGCTCAGATGAAAATCTAGAAAAATGGACTCGAGCCCGGTACATCAGAGTCCTCACTACAAATCAATCATTGCAGAAGCAATAAAAATACTAATCACTCACGGAGCTGGTCGCAGGTGCACCGGTGCTAGACTGACCCACCTCCATGCGCACCGTACTCCGCTGGTGCTGGTCCCTGGATCCCATCCGGAGCACATGTAATGTTGTGGTTTGAAAACCATTAGTCATAAAGATTAAGCCCTATCATCCCCTACCCCTCCCCCATGGCTCCTAAGCACCGAGCGGAGAGGAGGAAAGGGAAGCTACAAAGGTGGAGAGTAATCAAGCAGATGACAAAGGATCTAATATAACAACTATCATGGTGTATAAACAACTATCTAGAATAAAGTACATCTAGCAATTCTATTGTAGTAAGTAATAAAGTAGACATGTAGTAAGTAGCAAATATATAAGAAGACAAATAGAAAAAGTAAGTAAGTAAGTAAATAAATGAGTAACTTAACTTATATGAATGTCCATACAAACTTATAAGTTTAGGGGTCTACTGCAAGGATCCCATCGTATAAAAAGTAACATACTGATTTATACGTTTGGGTGTCGGTTGTATGCAAATATGAGTGTAGTGGTATGCTATGCCATGATTCATGAAAGTGCAACTCACGCGCACGACTCTATGCGCACAGACCTTGAGTTCCCCCTATTCGGGCAGCTAGCTTCAGTCCCAGGAACCTCCGTAGTAGCAAACGGAGACAGTGGGTCGGGCCCACCACTCCTAGGCGGGTATCAACACTACCGGGCCTAGCCCTTCCGTACGCCCCTAGAAGAACACGACCTAGAGTATCTGTGTACTTGTGCTGGCTATATTCGCCAGACTTTGTTTGGCTAAGTGTCCCACACTGCCGAGTCAACGTACCGATATCGGTGTGAACGATAATCAAATACCGAAGACCCACCACCTTATTTTGTAGTCAAACCCTCAAGCCCTCGGCTCCCCGGACTGTCCCGTCCGTGCATCTACCTTCAGAGCTATCGTCTGAATGGCAACCAAACCAACTTATTCTACCTCCCTATCTACCGGGGTGTGTGAAAGTGCAACCCTAATTATTCTAGTTGCTCTTTTAATTTATTATTCCTACGGTTTACGTTAGCCCAGGATTGCCCCCGATATTCCCCGTGAAGGGCTCTTAAAGGGCACTAGGAACTATGATGGTAGCTGAAGCCCACCATTCCCTTTTGCAAGGCACTTATTGTTATGGGTTGGTACCCGTTACCCGATCCCTTTTTGATTACTTTAGACCTAGCTCTAGAGAATTAAGCCTCTTCCTCTCCTACCCGGGGTGGACGATCTTTCGTCGTTCCCGAACACCACTTTACACTAACAAATCTCACACTCTACTTATCCTGACCTCCAATAATGAACTTAACTTAACTTGCCCTATCCAAACCAGCAAACTAACAAAATTCCATCTCTCCAAGTTCATTTCCCACTCTAGTTTGGTTTATGTGGTCTTACTATATACAGACCATCCTAAGATACATGAGATATATAAGGGGAGGTACTCCAAATTATCTTCTAAATCTCCTATAATATTTACTGGAGGTCTATCATGACATAATATAACTAAGTCCAAGACTTCCAAATTTTGAGAAATTTCAGAGGTGTTTAGCCCTATATTTCCTAATTTACCATTTAAGGCCACCTCTACTATATTATGAAGCAAGTACTCTAAATATGCACCCAAAAATCACAAGAAAATTACAGAAGCTTGATGGTGACCTAAAACTATCATAAACCAAGTCCATGATTTTTCTCTAATATACGGGCTCTGAATTTATTTTAATGTAAAATACTAATTTTCCTAGCTTAGTGAAGGGGGTACTATTTTTAATTATCTAAAAATCCAGAGAAAATTACAGGGTGACTATCATTGTTTGAAACACCCACTGAACAAATTTCATAATTTTCCAAATAATAATTGGGCATTATTTGCATTTTTGAATTCATATCCCAAATGGTAAGTTAAAGAAGCAAGTACCAAAAATAATCAGATAGAGCTCCCAAGAAAATACAGAAGGTATAACATGTTATAAGATGCCCTAATCCAAGATTTCATAACTTTCCAGTGAACAGAAATTCCATAGTAATCAAAATAAATATCTCGGGCACAACTAAAGTTGTGAATGAAGTACTGTATAAATTAACCGAAAAATTTCAACAAAATTATATTATTGCCATTTGGACCAGATAATCACGCTGCCCAAATTTTATTTGATTTGTAGTTCATTTGTCAGCATAATAGTTCAAATTAAGATTGATGCCCTAAACAAGGGTTAGGATTTTAGGTGGCCTAACTGTCTCCAAATCCCCTAAGATTTTTTTCAAAGAACTATAATGGCCCTATGGTCCTCTCCACCAAATTTCAAGTCAGTCCAAGGCATTTGACCCCATGACCTTCACAACCCACCAAGAGCCATCCTTAGGGTTTGGCCTTGGATCCTAAGATAAATCTACCCCAATCCACCTCAAACTCCATGAGGGGATGCTAGAGAGCATTCTAAGTCAGTGTTCAAAATCTCATCCTCTGTTGAGGTGATCTGACAATTCAAGTTTCAAAGCGCACTTTTAACCTAAAAACTCCTTAATAGGGCATAGCTTAGGTTTGTCCATTTCCAATCTAAAACATCTCAAAATGAGATGAAAACTTATACAGAACCTTATGATAAACCCAGGGACCACTCACCAAGATTTGGGAGGGTTTGGAAGTCATTAAGCCAACTAATTAATTTTCCCTAAGATTATTAAATTTTTCTAAAAACTTTAGAAAAACAGTCCCAAAAAACTCCCATTTTTGGACAAGCCCTAGGTATAGCGAGGTAGGCTCCCTGCCAAAATTTCAGATCATTTGGTCAAAGGATGAAGGGTGGGCACACCTTTTAGTCTCTTCCTAGATCTAGGTCTAGATCCCACCAAAAGAGGTGCCCTGGTCAAACCAGTTGACCAAATTTACCCAAATCAATTTTAAAATATAGTAGACCCATAGGGCTAGAAATTTTATGTTGGTCATTTCTTCATAAAAATCCCCTAAGTATTTTTCCCAATTTATCTAAGGTGGTTGTTATTTTAATATAGAAAAATGCTTATAAAATAAAAGCTAATTAAATAGCACAGATCTTGAAGAAGATCTAAGGGCCCTGGCATCGTCTTCCTCCTCCAGCCAAAGGCCACGATCAGCCCGACCTGGAGCTACTTCCAAGCGCAGCCGCCGGCCATCCAACCTCCTCCCTGGTCGGCCACCGCCACCACCACCTCCGTTGAGGTGGCGGCCATCGCCGGGCGGCGGTGCAGCCGCCAGAGAGGCTTTTTCCGGCGAAGCCCGAGAACGCGAATTTCATGGAAAATCCATGAAAATGAAAGCTCCAATTGGGCTCAGTTGAGCCCGATTCTCAATCATATTGAATCCTAAGATCTATCCGCAGAAGAAGAGGGAGGGGAGGACCTTGTTTGCGGGCTGGAGGCATGCAGACCGTCGGGATGGCATTGGTGCGGTGGTGACGTCGCTGGAATTCTCAATCGCACAGTGGGAGGCTCGAAAACTTCAGGTAAAAGCTGGGAAAACCTCCTCTTGGGCATCTGAGGGTGTTTAAAAGCTCGGTTAAGGAGGGAGAACGGCCAAAAGCTGGTGGCCAATAATGGTCCATTAAAGCTTGGGTCGGCCATGGTGGCGGGGGCTGAAACGGCTCAATCCAGCCAAGCTAACGGCTGGAAACTCCTCCTCTTCCCTAAGGGAGTTGAATCCAGCCGGAAAGGGGGAAGTCCACGACATCAAATTCCATTGATGGCCATGAAGGTCGGGGCTCGACCAGGGCCATAACTGCTCTTTTTGCAAAGCTGTCGGTCCACGTGGCACAGCTTCACTTGAACTGTCAACCTTCTTTAAAATAAGGCTTAATTCGGTCTTATTAAAAGAAACGGTTTAATACTGCATATGGGCCCACCATCTAGACCGGCCCGGTTCAGCTGAACCAGCACACAGCCAGAAATAAATTGCCAGAAAAATTCTAAGTACAATGGCGTTGAGTGAGCTCTGCTCACTCAACGCCATCCTTGCTACGGAGTTGAGTGAGCTTTGCTCACTCAACGCCATCCCAGATACGGCGTTGAGTGAGCTTTGCTCACTCAACGCCATCCAGACTATGGCGTTGAGTGAGCTCAGATCACTCAACGCCATCCAGATTATGGCATTGAGTGAGCTCTGCTCACTCAACGCCATCCAGAATATTACCTTTTAAAACGATGGCATTGAGTGAGCTTAGCTCACTCAACGCCGTCTAGATTATTGCGTTGAGTGAGATCTACTCACTCAATGCCATCCAGACAACACCAAATGGCGTTGAGTGCGGTCAGTGCACTCAACGCCAATCAACTTATGGCGTTGAGTGCACTCAACACCATCCCGCCTGATAGATTACGGTGTTGAGTGAGCTAAGCTCACCTAACGCCATCAAGTCTACGGTGTTGAGTGAGCTCAGCTCATTCAACGCCAACTAGACGACACCAGATGTGTTGGGTATTGTATCCACAATCATCGGGATTTGAGGAAGCCTCCTATCAAGCTAAGATGAATTTACTATGTATTTGATGAATTTCTTTAAGTTGTGCTTGCAGTTATTCCACGCTAAGTACACACCAATGTCAGGGTGCAGTGGGTCAATATACACGGGTCTGTGCAACGTAATCCCTCGTTGAGCAGATCAGTGTGTTGGCCTACGTGTACTCTCTCTATTGGGGTGTACTTAAGTTCAAGTACAGGGCTATGATAAAGCAAGAGCAGACAAGAAGCAAGGATGGGCCAAAGACCAGCTCATGGGTGGAAAGACGAGAATTCGTCTAAGTATAATTCGTCGAGAATCACTAAGTGATTCTCGCCGATTCGTCGAGAATCACTAGTGATTCTCGACGAGTCGACGAGAATCACTAGTTGATTCTTGCCGGGTTGGGCCGGCTGTCTCGACGCAGTCAGGAAAATCATCTAAGGCAGAATCGTCGAGAATCACCAAGTGATTCTCGCCGATTCGTCGAGAATGACTTTGCATTCTCGACGAGTCGGCGAGAATCCAAGGTGATTCCCACCGATTCTCCCCGGCCTCTATAACCTGTGCAGCCTGAATTCTCTAAGTAGAATTCGGCGAGAATCGTAAGTGATTCTCGCCGATTCGTCGAGAATCACTCACGATTCTCGCCGAATTTGACTTGGGCATTTTTCCAACTCTGTCTGGACCGGTCCACGTTATCTGCGGGATTTTGAACCGGACTTTGGTCTTACTGCTGGTGGGGCCCGCAACGGTCATCTCTTGACCTAATGTATAAATACTCTGTATTTGTGAACAGTATAAATACACGGATTACAGATCAAACAAAAAGAAGCCACCGTCAAGCCCTAGATCGGAAGCGAGCTCGGCCGACCTGCTCCGCCTCTCGCTAATTGCTCGCCACCTTTGATCGAGGTGTTCGTTACCTCTCCCTGCGATAGAAGCCTAGTCGGGCACAGCGTCTCACGCGTCTATCCAGAGATCTTTTGTCTCTGGATTTGTGATTGGGAAACCTTCCCCATCCGAATCGATCGAGACGATCTATCCTAGTGTGACCGTTGGAAGACCTTGCCGACTTTGCTAAGAAGATTGGATCTACATAGCATCACCGCCTCTCTTGTTGAAGCCGTCGATCTAGAGAAGATTCTCTCCAAGTGAGATCTAGAGTTGTGGACTCTTCGTTGACTTCAAGAACACGTCGTCGAACGAAGAGGGACATCTTAGTCTCCATACGTTGTTTGTATTTCGTACAAGCTATTTTCATTTCTTTGTAAAGGACCGTTTGGTCTCTAGTGTAGGGTTTGGTGCAACCCGAGTTGTGGGAGTGTTGACTCCTACGTGTGGAAGGGTTCCTTCCGTTAGTGCGAGGATTGGATTTCAATCCTTTTGGTGAAGTGACCGAGTCGTCCCTGGTTGGGAGATAGGTCGAAGGGGGAAAGTGGACGTACCCAAATCGGGGAACCACTATAAATTGCTTGTGTATTTTTGTGCTGTGTTGTTTTGTTTTCTTGTGCAGGTAAAACTTTAATTCCGCAAATACGCTGCAAAGACACCTATTCCCCCCTAGGTGTAAGTAGTTGACACTAAGTGGACTTTGAAGTGGTATCAGAGGGAGGTTTCTCAGCAATAAGGTTAACACCTTGAGTAAGATCCTGCCTCCTGTGTCAACTAGAAGACGAGACTCAAGCATGGAGCTGGAATTTGATGTCCCTTCTCTGAGACTCCCTGCGTGCACAACAGAGTATTACCCTATCTGGAAGATGAGAGTTATGTTTCATCTGGAGGCCATCGACCCTCGGGTGTCAATCATCTTGGAAGAGGGTCCCTTCATTCCCATGAAGGCTTCTGATTCTGGAGAAGATATCCAAATCCCCAAGAGTCCCGAAGAGATGTCTGAGACCGAGCTCTCACTGTACAACTTGGACAAGTTAATACGTCAGATCATCACTGACGTCTGGTCTGGAGTATCTCGTTCAAGAGTGGACAAGTGTAGGATGGCCAAGTCCATGTGGCAAACCATCTCTGACCTCATGGAGGGATCAGAGAAAGCTTGGACCGGTTGTCAGCAAGAGGATGAATCCTATGTAGGGGTCCTTATTTCTGAAGATGAAGGGCATGATCAATATGTCAATATCAGGGCTCCTGTGTCCTTGTCAGAGACTGAAGAAGAAGCTGAGGAAAGCAGTTCTGATGAAGCTAACTCAACAGTCTCTGCCGATCTGGATGGTAACCATGAACAACAAAGCCTGAAGCAGGTAACTTCTTCCTCATGCCCCTCTCCTCTTGAAGTTCCTGAAGACAGGAATAGTTTTGAGAGTAGTCCTTCCAATGATGCAAGGGATACACATAGCCTCAATCAAAAGATTGATAATCTTGATTCCCTTGAGAGTGCCCTTCAGACGAGCAACTTACTTGTTGAGGAACAAGCTAAGGAGATTGCTCAGCTGAAGATCTTGATGAATCTCCAATTGGAATCCATCAAAGTAAAGGACTCACAGATCTCGGATCTAGAAAGTCGTCTAGAGACCGAGAAGAGGATAGTTTCTAATTTTTCCAAGATTGATGCTATCAAGAGAAAAGCAGAAAATGGGTGGATCTCCCAAATTATTAAGTCATGGAGAAATGGGAAAACTGTGTTCAGACCCCCCACCCTGAGTAGGAAGGACACTCATCATGCTTTCAGGTATGACAATAGGAATAACCATGGTCACTGCAAGAATGATCAGTCCTCTTGTGGAAGCACCCAGAATGCCTGGGCTATCATGGCTACCCAGAAGAGGATACCTCAGGCTTCCACCAAGCCTTTTGTATTCTCGGCCACTACCCCTACTAATCATGAGTCTGCCAGCATCAGCACACAATGCGCCTCTCACCTCCCTAGGACTCAGGAAAGGGGGGTTAGAAATCATGTTGTTGGCACACATGGGGACCTTGGAAGGGGGCTGACTGAAAGGAAGGCACCTCCTCCCAGGCCTCATGACGCCTACCATATGCACTCTTTCCACCCATCCATGAGTCAAGGTGGAAGAGACAAGTCTGTTAGCAGATTCGGCCCCATCCCGTATAGACCTAGGACTTTGACTACCTCAGTCACCAGGTCAGGTCACAAACGGCGGTACAACATTCATGAATGTTGGTGTTGTGGCAAAGTGGGTCATTTTACCATAGATTGTTGGCACAACCCTTCTGTGTCAAAGGCAAGGGGACTTCCACATCCTCAAGGCAATGTTAGTCCTCTCTCCAGGATCCTTGAGGGGAGGCATCCCAATTATTATGCTGACAGGAACCTAGGACCCAATACTTATTGGGTTCCTAAGGCAAGATAACTCTTTTGCAGGGTAGTCTAGGTTCCCGTAAACCTAATGGGAACCAGACAGGAGATGTTCCAAAAATGACGTGGAACAAGTATCTGGAAAAGGAGCAGTGCCATCAACACGGGTATGTGCAAATTGACCATCTGGTGTTCCCTGAGTAGAAGTTCTAAATGATACATCCTTTAATCTCAGGTAATTGCAATCAGCTTCAATATATGAGCTATAGCGCATCGATTTTTATATATATATATAAGAATGTCTGCATATCCACATTAAGTCATGAATTCCCTCTCTCGAAAGTAAATGGTCATGTATAGACTTACACTTATATGCTTGTTCACCTAAAGAAAGATTAAGATTGCAAAAATAACCTTTAGATACATTGTTAAAAATTTATCTGTAAATACACTAGTAGATTCGAGAATAAACCTCAACAGGCCTAAGTCAGCTCACTGAAAATTAATGAAGATACGCCATTGGAAGGCACTAAAACTTACAACTGACATAAAGAAGATTATGCATATCTCGATCGAGAAATAACCCGTTGAAATTGATTATCACGGTTATTGTCTTGGGTATATTTAGAAGATTTCTAAATCCGGTATGTATTCCCGCCGACTCGTCGATTTAGAAAGCTGCCGACTCTTCATCTCCCGCCTTTCGCCGAGAATCCCGCCGACCCTTTCTCAGAAACCCGTCGATATTCCTTCCCTCCTCCCGGCGACTTCCCGCATCTTGTCTCCCTATCTCGTCGACCTCGTTCCGGATTCCGTAGACTCCTCTCCTCGCGTCCAGGGCGCTCGTCCTAGTTTCCATTCTCCGCGGTTTCGATCTAACAAGGGCACGAGCTCCTCCAGGCTTTCCGTCGTCTCCGTCAACTCTCGCTCCCTCCGCATTTGGGTAACCATTTCCTCTCCCCTACAGTGAATCACTGTTCGTATAGCTTCCTTTTTGAGCTCTGATTAGGCGTAAACTTGGGATTCCCTTCCTAGGTTTGCTATGGCTCCAAGGACCACCGCCGGGCTGGTCACTGGCTGTGAGTTGGTTCGAACCAAGTTCTCACATGCCTCGGATGAGTTCAGAAACATCATCATCATGCTGGAGGAGGCTGGACTCACGTTTGTTCTGGAGCACCCCTGCAAAATTCTGGATAAAGAAGTGATGGAGTTCTTCGCAACCGCCAAACTTCGGAATGAAGACTCTATCATCAAGAGTAAGGTTGCAGGTGCAAGGATCAAGATGTCTGCCAGGAAACTGACTCAATGCTTGCAGCTCTCCAGTTCTGAGCACGAGGATTATCTGGAGGAACATGATAGATCCAGGACCCTATTATTCTGTGGGCTAGCTAGGGGCACCAGATCGATAAAGAGAAAAGAAATGAATGAGGAGGGGAAACTCTTGTTCGACATCGTTGGGAAAGTACTGATATGCAAACCAGGCTCACACGACCACATCTCAGCCGACATGTTCAAGATTCTTGTGGTGATAGTCTGACGAAAGAGATTCAACTGGGGGCCATGCTTTTTGAGAAGATTAAGGACACCCTCAGATCTCCAAGTTTTGGACGAATCATCAGCCTATTTCTCAATCAGTTGAACGGAGATAGGTTCGACATGAGCAAAGGAGTTCCTTTGCATTATTTGAAGAAAATGGACTCCAACGTCTTTGACAAATGGGAGCGACTCATAGGGCAAGCTGCAGTGGTAGTTGAACAAGAAGAATCTCCTGCCGAGGACAACAGAACTTCAGCAGATTTCGTGGCAACACCCAGTGAAGTTCCTGACGCCCTGATTGCAGGAACTGAGGGGGAGACTGTAACCGGTTCTGCAAACATCCTATCTGATATTTCTCTGATAGCTAAAGAAGCTATGGAGATGGTGGCAGATGAAGTAGCAAATGATGAGGAGGTTGAGAACGATGAGGAAGCTCTTATCGACGATTATCTGGGAGATAAGGTGGCTGACGAGGAGGAGGAGGAAGAAGTAGAAGAAGATGTGCACAGCTCTGCCGATAAGCATGATCACTTGGAGACTGAGATAGAAGAAGAAGTACCAGAGAATGAGAAAGCAGTAGAGTCTCAGGAGGATGCTGAGGTTCCATTTGTGGAACAAGCTCCTAAGCAGTTAGATGCAAGGATGGAGGGGGAGCAATCCTTTGTTCCCCCTGTGGACTCCATACTACTATCCAGCTCTCCCAGTACTTCTGTGGGGGAGCCTGACCAGGGTCTGCCTGCAGCTCCTCCACTACAAGAAAGCCTAGCAAATCTCACTGTCAATTTTGTCCAAGGTATACTTGATGAGCTCAAGGATACGGTTGAGAAATCGCACAACAAAGTGCTAAAGAGACTGCGGGAGTCTGAGGATCTCATGCTTAAGAATGTGGTTCAGATCAATCACAAACTGGATTTGATGGAAAAGAAATTTGATGAAAAATACACAGAGGCAGGCAAAGCAGTATCTCTTCTCATGCAGGGACTGAAGAAGAATACTGACGATCTGGCTGTCATCAATAAAAATGCACATATTGTGGCAGACAGCATACAAAAATTCGATGCCAACATGGTAATGCTAAACGCAAATCAGAAATCTCTGTTGGACGAATTCAGTAAAACCGTGAAGCACATTGATGCATCTTTGCATTCCTATACAAACTCTGTAGCTGTCGAAGCCAAAAAGGGGGAGGAAGCGTATAATGCTAAGATTGCGGGGCTTCAAGAGTTGGTACTTCTAAATTTCGACCAGACCAATAGGCATGCCTTTCAAATGCCTTTCAAAACTGCACCTTTACTCAACTTAATAGATAATAATTGACAAATACAAATTCGATAATTCGAATAGGTACGTGTTTGAAACGGCCCACTGGCTGGTAAAAGAAGCATCGGGAATACATGTCCCTGTTGCCCCACCTGAGGATGAGGGCCGTGCTGGTACTACTGAGGGTGATATAAGGGCTGAAGAAGTACAACTGAGCGAAGTCGAGTTGAAGAAAGCTGCGGAGAGGGCTCAAAGAAGAAGCTGGTTTGACCAAGAGGCCTTAGCAAAAGCCAAAGGCAAAAGGCAAATCAAAGAAGGAACTTCGAAGGAAACACCAGCTGAAAAGAAGATTAGATTGAAGGAGGATGATGTTAGGAATGAAAAGTGGAGTCCCGTATCAAAGAATATCATCCTGGACACCTTTGCATTACTACAAGAAGGGCAAGTCAAAAGGAGTGACGTATATAGCCAATACGAGTGGGAGCAGCACAAGTTGTATGAAGTCAAAAGAAACTTGTTCTTCAGAAGCAACACTGGGGCAAACAAAGCTGCAAACATAGCTCCTCCTCCGAGATACTATCCTAAGCCCAAGGAGTATTTTGAGCAACAAAGCAAAAGATTCTTAGCTCAGCAACTCAAAGAAGACTTAGCTAAGGACAAAGATTTGTAGGATATTAGCTCTTGTGATTATCTCATTTAAACTTTTTTATTAAGTAAACCATGAACATTTGTGTGTGGATATTAATATTTATATATACATGTGTGTGGTTTATTATTTGAATCTCACATTGATCTAATTACGCTTATTGCTCACTCTGTTGATTAATGCATATTTTATCTGAAATGTTGAAATTCATCTTAGCTCAGTAGGATTTTGGCTTCGTCAAATAGGGGGAGATTGTTGGGTATTATATCCACAATCACCGGGATTTGAGGAAGCCTCCTATCAAGCTAAGATGAATTTACTATGTATTTGATGAATTTCTTTAAGTTGTGCTTGCAGTTATTCCACGCTAAGTACACACCAATGTCAGGGTGCAGTGGGTCAATATACACGGGTCTGTGCAACGTAATCCCTCGTTGAGCAGATCAGTGTGTTGGCCTACGTGTACTCTCTCTATTGGGGTGTACTTAAGTTCAAGTACAGGGCTATGATAAAGCAAGAGCAGACAAGAAGCAAGGATGGGCCAAAGACCAGCTCATGGGTGGAAAGACGAGAATTCGTCTAAGTATAATTCGTCGAGAATCACTAAGTGATTCTCGCCGATTCGTCGAGAATCACTAGTGATTCTCGACGAGTCGATGAGAATCACTAGTTAATTCTTGTCGGGTTGGGTCGGCTGTCTCGACACAGTCAGAAAAATCATCTAAGGCAGAATCGTCGAGAATCACCAAGTGATTCTCGCCGATTCGTCGAGAATGACTTTGCATTCTCGACGAGTCGGCGAGAATCCAAGGTGATTCCCACCGATTCTCCCCGGCCTCTATAACCTGTGCAGCCTGAATTCTCTAAGTAGAATTCGGCGAGAATCGTAAGTGATTCTCGCCGATTCGTCGAGAATCACTCACGATTCTCGCCGAATTTGACTTAGGCATTTTTCCAACTCTGTCTGGACCGGTCCACGTTATCTGCGGGATTTTGAACCGGACTTTGGTCTTACTGCTGGTGGGGCCCACAACGGTCATCTCTTGACCTAATGTATAAATACTCTGTATTTGTGAACAGTACAAATACACGGATTACAGATCAAACAAAAAGAAGCCACCGTCAAGCCCTAGATCGGAAGCGAGCTCGGCCGACCTGCTCCGCCTCTCGCTAATTGCTCGCCACCTTTGATCGAGGTGTTCGTTACCTCTCCCTGCGACAGAAGCCTAGTCGGGCACAGCGTCTCACGCGTCTATCCAGAGATCTTTTGTCTCTTGATTTGTGATTGGGAAACCTTCCCCATCCAAATCGATCGAGACGATCGATCCTAGTGTGACCGTTGGAAGACCTTGCCGACTTTGCTAAGAAGATTGGATCTACATAGCATCACCGCCTCTCTTGTTGAAGCCGTCGATCTAGAGAAGATTCTCTCCAAGTGAGATCTAGAGTTGTGGACTCTTCGTTGACTTCAAGAACACGTCGTCGAACGAAGAGGGACACCTTAGTCTCCATACGTTGTTTGTATTTCGTACAAGCTATTTTCATTTCTTTGTAAAGGACCGTTTGGTCTCTAGTGTAGGGTTGGGTGCAACCCGAGTTGTGGGAGTGTTGACTCCTACGTGTGGAAGGGTTCCTTCCGTTAGTGCGAGGATTTGATTTCAATCCTGTTGGTGAAGTGACCGAGTCGTCCCTGGTTGAGAGATAGGTCGAAGGGGGAAAGTGGACGTACCCAAATTGGGGAACCACTTTAAATTGCTTGTGTATTTTTGTGCTGTGTTGTTTTGTTTTCTTGTGCAGGTAAAACTTTAATTCCGCAAATACGCTGCAAAGACACCTATTCCCCCCTAGGTGTAAGTAGTTGACACTAAGTGGACTTTCAAGATGGCGTTGAGTGCAGTCTGTGCACTCAACGCCGTCTAGCTTATGGCTTTGAGTGAGCTAAGCTTGCTCAACGCCATCCAGTCTACGACGTTGAGTGAGCTTAGCTCACTCAACGCCATTCCAAGGTCACGGGCGTGATGGATCAATCACGGGCGTGTCAGGCCCATGTTAAAATTTCTGAGCTCGTCGATCGTCTTTTTGAGGTTGATGATCGTCGAAGGGGTCACGCCCTAGGTCACGGGCGTGATGTAAGACCCCCCTTTTTTTCTTTTTAAAACCCGGGGTCTTAGGCCCAGAGTCGCCGCTTTGCGGTGACACCTTCTCGTCCTGAAGGGTTATCACCACAAGGCGTCGATTCTGCCGGCCAATTCGATCACTGAAAGATAGCACAATAAATGATGTAAGAGCAATGCAGTCCACAGCAATAGATCACATATATAGAATAAAAATCTCCACGAAGGGAGTGTCCACAGAAAACATCAGAGTACTATAAGTGCGGGCTTATGCCCGATACATCATGTCCTCACTACAATATCACTCATGCGGAAGCTAAAACAGAAACTACTCAGGGTCGAGACTCACGGTCCCGGCTGTATGAACTCCGGAGCTAGACTGCCCCATCTCTAGGCGCACCGATCTCTGGGGCTGCTCCTCCATGCTGGGCTCCACGATCCCCTAAATGATGCGGTTCGAAAACCGTTAGTCATAAAGACTAAGCCCTATCATCCCCCACCCCTTCCCCCATGGCTCCTAGGTACCGAGCAGAGAGGAAGAAAGGGAAGGACATATTTGTAGAGAATACAAGTAAACAGGTGACAGTGGACTTAATCCAGCAAGTTGTATTCGGTGAGCAGTTAATATGAATGTTATAATAGGTCTAGCAGTAAGAAAAGCAAATATATGAATTTAAACCTTCACTTATGCGAGAACACATAAGCAAAAGGGTTCTTTTGCAAGGCTCCCATCGTATAAGTGTCCCATACCACTTATACCTTGGGGTGTCGGTTATCAAACATCAATGGTTGTTATATATTGAAATTAACCTTTGATTTATAAACTTGCCCACACAAGCTTATAGACCAAGGGGTCGTTTTGCAGGTCCTAATGTATAAGCGTCCCATACCACTTATACTTTAGGTGTCAGGGTTAAATGAATCGATTATGCTATGACATGCTAGTGGGTATGATGAAACATGCAAGTGCAACTCACACACCTGACTCTGTGCACACAGACCTTTAGTTCCACCTTTCGGAGCTGTTACCTCCCAGGATACCTCCGTAGTGGCGGACGGAAGCGGTGGGTTGGGCCTCGCCCACCTCAAAACCAGTAAAAGCACCACTGGTCTGACCTATCGTACGCCTCAACGCTTGGTGCACTAAGCTGATGCCTGCGTACTCTTGCCGGCTGGTGCACCGGACTTCTGTTGGCAAAGTGCTAATCACCCCCCGAGTCAACGATATCGGTGTCAGTGCAATCGAACTCCCCGATATCGAAAAACCCACCACCTTAACTTTTCCTATCTTATGCACATGCAAGTTTAATCGTAAACATACAAAAACCGAGCCGAAGCTCCCCGGACCAAAACGTCTGTCTCCAAACCAACCGAGCCGAAGCTCCCCGGACCATCCCGTCCGTCTCCAAACAAACCGAGCCGAAGCTCTCATCAATATCCCTGTGCCAACAGTGTTTGTGAAAAGTGCAGCCCTAGTTACTAAGTTACTCTTGTCGGTTTGTTATTACAGTTTACGTTAGCCCAGGACTGCCCCCGGTATTCCCCGTGAAGGGCTCTCAAGGGGCACTAGGAACCAAGACGGCGGCATTACGGCCCGAAGTTCCCTTTTGCAAGGCACTTATTGTTATTGGTTGATCTCCCATAACCCGATTCCCTTCTCATATTACGATAGACTATCCTAGGGTGACTTTTAACCTTCCTCTCTTCGGGAAAAGGCGATCTTTCGACGAAACCCGAGCACCTCTTAACTCTAGCTATCACCACTTCTCACTACTCTTTATACCTTCCTATTGTGATTTCCTCCACCATTGCCCACCCAGACATTATGATTAACTCCAATGCCTTCCTCAGATCATGTCCTATTGCATTTCACAAATTTGTTATATGCAGGCCGATCTAGACTACATGTCGAACCGGTAATGCAATGATCCAATACTCATCCAAATGCCCTTAATTATTTACTGGAGACTTACCATGACATAAATGACCTAAATCCAGAAAATGGAAATTTTCATAATTTATTTGGCATTAAATTAAATTCCTCGAAAATCCCAAGGGCTACCGGTTTGAACATGAACTACCCTAAGAAATCATGCAAGATGTCCAGCAAATTTATGATAAATAGTAGGTTATCTTAATAGGTTAAATCCTAAGTATCATAATTTTTCTATCATCAAAAGAGCATGAAAACTATTTTAGAAATAATCTCTAACTTCTGTTGTTTATGAATCAAGTACAGAAACTATTCTTCCAAAAATTATAAATAATTTATGGCATGCAGATAAAGGCCTAAAATTAGCACTGGCCAAGTTTCATAATTTTCCAGCAAGTATTTTATCCATAATTAATTTCTAAATAATAAAACCCCTTTCTAATATCTGTGAATAAAGTACTAGATTTACTCAACATGAAATTCTATAAAAATTCAGGGATCAATGTCCTACCAATCAAGATCTAAATCCAGAATTTTAACTGATTATAATTAATTTAAAACCTCCAATTATTTGAAACCACAAATCGGGCTAATAATCCTTTAACACATGAAGTATAATACTTATTATCCATAAAATTCCAGGAAAATTACCATAAGTCTAAAACATCCTAAAACTACCTCCTCCCGAGTTTCATAATTTTTGGATTAGATTTAGTGCTTAAAATAACTAAATTATATTTTTATCCTAATCCAAAATCTCAACTTTCGAGGTACCTAATTACCTCCACTTCCTTCACTATTTCAACCAGAGGGTTTTCATCATATCATCCCCCTCTCCTCCAAATTTCAAGGGCATACAAGAGCTTTAGCTCCTATGTCCTTCACAAACCTCAAAACCCTTTATTTAGGGTTTGAGCTTGGATCCTAGGGTAAATCAACCCTAAACCTCACCATTTTTCTCCAAGTAGGTTATAACACCCTTCTAAGTCAGAGATCAGGAAATCAGCCTCTGTTGAGGTGATTTGACCTTTCCAAACTCTTAGTGCACTTTTTACTAAAAGGTGTCTCACTAATGCCTAGTTAAGGGTAGAAGATTTCCTACACAAAACTCCTCCAAATTAGTTGGAATTTTGTACAGACCTAAGTTTTATAGCCAGGGACCACTCACCAAAATTTGGGAGGGTTTGGAGGTCATTTGACCACTTAAATAAATTCCTCTAAGTTTATTAAATCGAAACAAAACTTTAGGCAAAGTATCCCCAAAAATTCTCATTTTTGGTCTGCCTTTAGGTATTGTTAAGGCTAATCCCCTGCCCAATTTTCAGGTCATTTGGACAAGGGACGAAGAGTGGGCATCCGTTTTAATTTTTGCCCAACTATAGGTACAGCCCCCACTAAAACGGGTGCTGCGTCCGAACCGCTTACCCAAACGAGTTGAAACCAATTTTATATTAATCTAGACTCGAAAGGCTACAACTTTTGTGACTAGTCATTTTTCCTAAAACGGCCTCTAAGTGCCTCATTTTGCAGTCTCAAAATATATTCAAACAATATACATTTCCATTAAGTAATATATAATAATCTATATATTATAAAATTGATTCTACTGTTCGTCTTCTTCATGAAACCGAAAACAGAAACCCAGAAGCCATTTTTTTCTTCCTGTAACATTTCCGTGATCCGTCGCCGGCCGTCCGGTCACTTCCCTGGCCAGCCACCACCACCACCACCTCCGTTGAGGCGATGGCTAGCGGTCGGCGGTGGTTTGGCCGGCGGAGGTGGCGGTTTCCGGCGAACTAAAGAATACACTTTTCATTATTTTCCATGAAAACGAGAGTTGGGTCCGGCTCCGTTGAGTGTGAACTTCCTTTCTAAGAATCCTAAGATCTACCCATGAAAGAGAAGAAGCAGAGGAGGACCTTGTTCGCGGTTTGGAGGCGAGAAGAATGACGGGGTGCCATGGCGCAGTGGTGGCGTAGCCGAACTTCTCCTACAGCAAGAACAAAGATCTGATCCGTTTACTTGAGCGTGTAAACTTCTCCTCTTGCCCCAAGTGGGCTTTTATAAGTCAGAAAGTGGGGAGGTGAAAGGGTAAAGCCGTAATGGCCATGAAGGCTCCTCTTAATAGCCTTTCGGTTACAGTGAAGGGATAAGAAATGGTGGAAGATGAATAGGTGCGTCCAGTTGGCGGTTTCCTATTGGACCAACACTTCCTCCTTTATTATATAATTATAGAAGGAAAAACGGCCCGTAATTACTCCTGGTGTAACTTCCCACACCAGCATTTATTTCCACGCGTGTTAGAATAATTTCGGGCATGAACCGTCGTTTCGGCCAAATCACGGGCGTGACACTTAGGTCACGGGCGTGACAGGCCCGGGTGACAATTTTTGGGGTCGACGATCGTCGAACTGAGATCGACGGTCGTCGAAGGGTGGTCACGCCCTAAGTCACGGGCGTGACACCTAGGTCACGGGCGTGACAGGCCCGAACGGCAACTTTGAGGTCGACGATCGTCGAACTGAGATCGACGGTCGTCGAAGACTGGTCACTCCCTAGGTCACGGGCGTGACACCTAGGTCACGGGCGTGACAGGCCCGAACGGCAACTTTGAGGTCGACGATCGTCGAACTGAGATCGACGGTCATCAAAGGCTGGTCACGCCCTAGGTCACGGGCGTGACACTTAGGCCACGGGCGTGACAGGCCCGAGTTCAATTTCGACGATCTCCTTACGGAGATCGACGATAGTCGAAGGAGTCACTCCCTAGGTCACGGGCGTGACACCTTGGTCACGGGCGTGACATGCCCGGGCTGCTAGTTCGACGATTGTCTCACGGAGATCGACGATCGTCGAAGGAGTCACGCCCAAAGTCACGGGCGTGACGGGTCGGTCACGGGCGTGACCAACCCGTGACCCGAAACCTCGATCGATTTATTTCAATTTTTTAGGCTTCACAGGGTTCCGTCACGACCAACCGACTCCTAGGGGTCTAGCCGGAAATGGGATGTTACACGTGACGGGTCGGTCACGGGCGTGACCACCCCTTGACTCAAAATCTTGGTCGATAAACTTCAATTCCTAGGTTTCCTAGGGTTCTGTTATGACAAAACCACTTCCAGGGGTCTAGCCGAAAATTGGATGTTACACAAGGTAGCTCGTATACGTGCATGTAAGTCATGAATATGATTGGCGAAGGATTGTGCAAACTGACTTGTCTTGTATGTTGGGGGCAACGACACCAAGTCAATAGGCACAGGGGCCTTGTATCCGTGAACAATCTTGTTTGGTGACAGACCAGTGGACCGATTTTTTTGAATTATTATAAGCCAACTGGGCGTGGGGAAGAATAAGATCCCACGTGCCTTTGTGATCGCTCACTAGGCATCTAAGAAGGCTACCCAAGCTCCGATTAACCACCTCCGTCTGCCCATCAGTCTGGGGGTGATAGGCAGAGGAAAACAATAACTTGGTACCCATTAGAACCCAAAGTGTCTTCCAAAAATAGCTCGTATACTTAACATCTCAATCCGAGACTATTGTCTTCGGCACTCCCCGATGACTAACTACTTCTTTAAAATATAATTTGGCGATATGAGACGCATCGTTAGTTCTGGTGCACGGGATAAAATATGACATTTTTGAGAACCTATCCACAACTACAAAAATGGAATCGTGACGTCGTAAAGTAGTGGGTAGGCCTAAGACAAAGTCCATGCTCACATCTTCCCATGGGGTGGAAGGAATAGGCAATGACGTATATAAACTGACGTTGGTTTTGGTGCCCTTGGATATCTGACAAGTACGACAACTACTCACCACTTGTCCTTCCATTGCCTTAAGTTTTGGCCAATAGAATTTTTATTCAACTAACGTAATGGTCTTTTCTCTACCGAAATGACCACTCAACCCTCCGCCATGCAATTCCCAGATGATGTGGAGACGTAACGACGACTACGGAATACATAACTTTCCAAGTCTAAATAGATTGCCATCCTTAATGACGAAAGCCGATATGTTCGTGGGGGAGCTATCTTGGGCTGACAAATATGCGTCCTGGAAATCGGGGCACATGGCGTACTCATCTTTGATTCGCTCGAATCCTGCCACATTAACCTCCATAGTGGTGATTAACAAGGTTAAGCGACAAAGAGCGTCCGCGACTCGATTGTCGGCTCCCTTAAGGTTTTTAAGATTGAAAGTGTATTCTTGCAAAAAGGATACCCATTTAGCGTAGCGCGGCTGATCTTGTCCTGACCGTTGATGAATCGTAGCGTCTCATGATCGGAAAGTATGACAAACTCCTTAGGGAGGAGGTATTGCCTCCATTGATGCAGACATCTAATGATGGCGTAGAACTCTCTATCATAATTTGAGTAGTTTAATTTGGCGCCCGCCAACATCTCACTAAAATAACTCATGGGTGTCCCTCCTGACTCAAGACACCTCCCACTCCAATGCCAGATGCATCACACGTAAGCTCAAAGACCTTAGTGAAGTCGGGGAGACGCAACACCGGGGCTTCGGTCATAAGCTCTTTAATGCGACGGAATGCAAACGTGGCGGATTTCATCCATGTGAATTCGCCCTTCTTCATGTAGTCGGTAATGGGTTCCATAATGCTACTAAAATCGTGTATGAAACGACGATAGAAGGTAGCTAATCCGTGAAAACTACGCACCTCTCGAAGGTTAGTGGGCTCGGGCCAATCTCTAATCACTTGACCCTTTCCAGGGTCGACACGAATTCCATCAGAACCAACTATGTATCCCAAGAATTCTACCTCCGAGACATGAAATGTGCATTTCTTAAGATTCATAAATAAGGTTTCCTTCCTTAAAGTGGTGAGGATTACATTGATGTTGGAGAGGTGTTCGGCGGGGGAGGTACTAAAGACTAGGATGTCATCGAAATATACTACAACAAACTTCCCCATATACGGCCTAAAGATGTATGTCATCATCCGGGAGAAGGTGCTAGGGGCATTGGATAACCCAAAGGGCATCACAAGCCACTCATACAACCCGTCCTTAGACTTGAACGCAGTCTTCCACTCATCCCCCTGTCGGATCCGAATCTGGTGGTAACCACTCCGTAAGTCGAGCTTCGAAAAGATAGTGGCACCCGAGAGGACATCAAAGAGATCATATAATCGCGGGATTGGAAACCTATATTTTATGATAATTTTTTTGATAGCCCGACTATCAACACACATGCGCCAAGTGTCATCCTTCTTTGGGGCAAGGAGGGTCGGGACAGCACACTGGCTCATACTCGCCCTAATAAATCCCTTACGCAGTAAATCCTCTATCTGGGTTTGCAACTCTAGGTGGGCGGCAGGATTAAGCCTATAGTGGGGTTGGTTGGGTATGGGCGATCCGGGGATAAGGTCGATGGCATTTTGTATATCTCAAAGCGGAGGCAACGATGATGACAACTCATCTGGGTAAACGTCCATAAACTCATCCAACAATACCCGTAGCTCTCGGGGTAAATCATCCAACACACCACTATTAGTTTTGGTACCCATGAGAACGAGAGCGTACATTATGCCCTCAATGAACGGATCCTTCACAAATTATTTCCTACCAACCAAGCTCAACACCTTCCCCTCTACAGGGACGGTGGTATCCTTAGTCATCACTACCGGTTCCTTTGGCACAGTCGGCCTCAAGGTGATGGTCTTGTCGTTGAATTTGAACTCATATGTGTTGGCGCGACCATAGTGCGTCACATCACAGTCATAGAGCCAGGGGAGGCCTAATAACACATGACAAACGTCCATTGGCAGGACGTCGCACCAAACCTCATCCGTGTAGGATTTGAAAGACATGGGGACTAGGCATCGTTGGGTGACCTTGATAGTAACCTTACTAATCCAAGCAACCTGATAGGGGTTCGGGTGCGGCTCAACAGTCAAGGACATATGCTTAACGGCGTTCTCAGAAATGGCGTTCACGCAACTACCACCATCGATAACAAGTTTGCATAGATTTTCGCCACTCTTAAAGATAAGGGAAAATATGCTCGTCCTTTTCAAGTCATCTACGGGACGAGGAGTGGTCAAAATACAAAGCATCACCATAAGGCGGTGATCGTCCTCCAAGTCACTAGGGACTCTGTCGGGGTCACTCTCCTCCGCGGCCTCGTACTCATAATCGTTAGGGTCGGCGGCTGGATCTAATAAGGCTAGTATTTTCGTCTTGGTTGGGCATTCATAGGCATAGTGGCCTTGAATGCCATAAGAGTAACAAGTGGTGTTAGCCTTGCTAACCTTCCCTATAGGAACACGCTCACTTGCGGGGTTCTTAGTGTTTCGAGCGGTGATCACGACAGACTTCGACTCGTGTGATTTGAAGTTTCCCTTATCAGGATATGTGGAAGAAGATGTCCCAGTGGTGGACTTGTTCTTCGCGTGATAGTAACGGGAGTGAGCCTTAGAGGCTAAGTGTTTTTCAATGTCCATGGCGGCATTGAAAGTTGCGTTCAAATCCGTGTGCCCATATCGCAAGAGCTTCCTTTGGATATCAGGGTGAAGCCCCTTTCGAAACCTAGATAAAGTGACTTCGGGGATCTCCTTCAAGTTATATCGCACAAAACGGTCCTTAAGTTCACCCATATAGTCAGCTACCGAACATGAGCCTTGTCGTAGGGTGGCAAGCTCATCGAACATCTGTGTCCGATGGTACGCGGGGACGTACTGATCGGTCAACAAATTCTTCATTACGGCCCATCCAATAATTGGGTCTCCGTTCCCAGTTCCTAGCCTACACTCTTCATTCAACCAATAATTTTGACACGATCAGTTAACTTCATCCTGGCAACTTGGACCTTTTGGGGGTCCGTGAGATGGTGTCAGTCGAAGTAACATTCCATATCCACCGTCCAATTAAGGAAGTTTTGTGGATCTTCCATCCCGTCGTAAGTGGGGGCCTCAATCTTAACGGCCCTAGTAATGTCAAACTCTCGCTCGTGTCCATGGCCTCGAGGGGGCACTCGTGGGGAGTACCCATCAGAATCCGACTCGGAGCTTTGTTGGCGTCGACGGGGCAACTCAACAATAACGGGTGGTGGGGGTGGCATAGCTTGGGTTTGTATGAATTGGGTTAACATGTTCCTAAGTTCAGTCATCTCATTACGCAGCCCCGCTATGGCCTCGGTGTTGGGATCTACATGTTCATTCGCAGCCATCCTAGACGTAGACGGGGTCGAATATTCCGGTCCTAGCCTAGTACGCATTCAAGATTAGAAAAACCTTGGAAAGATGATTTTTCCTAAGGATGTAGCTATACTGAAAATAAGATATTTTTATAGATTCCCAACGTGACTAACACGCAGATCGTTAAATTTTTTATTTTTTTTTTAAATTTCGCTGAAAAAAAATATTTCAGCCCGCTATTTGCAGACCAGCTGGACAGAATTACGATATTCTAATTTGCAGGCTGACTTAACGAGGATGAATCGAAAAAATTTCTGTTTTAATGTTGCTGGAAATAAGGGCAGGAAGCTACAAAATTTTTTTCAAATTTTTTTGACAAGTTTTAAAATTCCGAGGGTTTTACTAAACGCAGATCAATCCGAAAATTTCAGATCCTTGAAAGATGAGATCGACCAACGAAGAACGCAGTGAGGATGTTTGCAACTTGGGAGTTGAAACGACCGCCTCTGATACAAAATTGATGTGGGGGTGTGAACGGACCGGATGCGACTACACTAACGAACACCTAACCGTCACAGAACAGGAAGTAAAAAGAGAGAACTCCAACCAAAAGTGAAGGGAAGATACTAACGAACACCTAACCGTCACAGAACCGTCAAGGACATATGCTTAACCACGTCCTTAGGACCTGCCTCTCTGAAAGAGAAGGGATAGATACTACTCTAGAGGGGGGGGGGTGAATAGAGTAATCCAAAAATTGCACTAGCAAAGTTGACTTTCTACTCAACTCCCTTGGAGTTAAATACGGAATGAAGGTTATAGATATTTGAGATTAAACCTTAGAGCCTAACACAAGTGTTGTGCACAAAAAAGCAGCCAACTGTAATTACAGTTAAGGCTTGGAAACCTAAACAGCAACTAGCAAACCTAGTTAAGATCTAATCACAGCCACAATGCAAGTAATTAAATAAAGCAATCCAGTCGACACAAGGAATTTATAGTGGTTCCCCAAACAACTTGGGTACGTCCACTCTTCTACCAATAAGGTAGGAATCCAGTCAGGTTTTTGATCAGGTTCCCTGCCACCAACAAGATCTGCTTCAGGTAGATCAAGAAACCCTTTAGACTTTTGATCAGGTGTCTAAAAACCAACACAGGTTTTTGATCAGGTGCCCTGCCACCAAGGGATACTTTTGAAGGGAGTAATAACCCTGTACAGGAGGGGGAAAGGAGGTTAAGGTGTCTTCTCTATTTTACAATAGATTAGAGAAGCACAATAACTTGCACTGAGCTAGAAAGCTCTAAAAGAATCAAGGCTCCCCCTGGCTAAAAGAACGTCCAGGTGAAGTCTTGCTTCAGTGCAGAAACACTTCAGAAAATACTGCAGGAAAAATCTACAAGAAGATAAAATAATATGAAATAAGATTTTCTTCTTCAGGCAGCTATCTTCTTCTTCTTCTTCTTCAAAAGGCTCTGAGTAAAGATCTTCCTGTAAGTAGGAGAACTCAGGTTGAAGAAGAGTGAAGAACTTGAACTTCTTCTCAGTTAGATGTGAATGTGCTGAGAGCAGTTTGGAGACTGTAAGTTCTTAAGCTTGAATGTAGCTGTTAGCTTTTGAATTCCTTTTTCCTGGATGAACTTGATTTTTGCTATGTGGACTAGTTCATTTCTTTTCTCAAGGAGGTCTTTATATAGCAGCAGCAGCAACGGCTCTTACTTGAGTTTGAATCTTGTCTTCTTCTGAACTCTGCAAGCTGGCCTGCAAAAAGCATAAAGGAAAACAAAAATACTGCAGACAGATATCCTATAAAAGGATAAAGCTTTCTAAGAAGCTGCAAATTACTCTGATGAAATAATATAAGATAAAGTCACATCAGAAGAGACTCTTTACAGCCAAGGAAGACTTTTTGAGTCTAACGGCTATAAAGGACAGCCTGGCAGAAATCATATCTCAGCTATAAGACAAACAACTTTGTCAGAAAAGATTAGCTCATGCATAAAGAATAGAACTGATATTGCATGGATGTGTTATCACAATTTACTCAGATAATCTTTTATAAAATGTGCCAAAATAATTATGAAATTAGTCACATCACAGAAGACGACAAAACTATTTAAATCAAACAGCAAAACGTCGAACAACCCTCGGAGATCGTCGACCGACGCACGGAGATCGTCGACCTATCGGACAGATAGTCGAACGATCCAGATAGTCGAACTATCAAAGAAGATAGTCGAACTACCTCGGCAGATAGTCGACCTATCAGAACAGAGAGTCGAGCTATCAGATAGTCGATCTATCAGGACAGATAGTCGAACTATCAAACGAAACAGATAGTCGACCTATCGAGCAGATAGTCAACCTATCACAGAAAAACAGATAGTCAACCTATCAAGCAGGTAGTCGACCTATCAACAGATAGTCGACCTATCAAAACAAAACAGATAGTCGACCTATTAACAGATAGTCGAACTATCAGATAGTTGAACTATCCAAGCAGATAGTCGAACTATCAAAGCAAAACAGATAGTCGACCTATCAACAGATAGTCGACCTATCAAAACAAAACAGATAGTCGACCTATCAACAGATAGTCGAACTATCAGATAGTTGAACTATCCAAGCAGATAGTCGAACTATCAAAGCAAAACAGATAGTCGACCTATCAACAGATAGTCGAACTATCAAAGCGGACAGATAGTCGACTTATCAACAGATAGTCGAGCTATCAGATAGTTGAACTATCAGGACAGATAGTCGATCTACCAAAGCAAACAGATAGTCGACCTATCAACAGATAGTCGAGCTATCAGATAGTTGAACTATCAGGACAGATAGTCGAACTATCAAAGCAAACAGATAGTCGACCTATCAACAGATAGTCGAGCTATCAACGCAGACAGAACGTCGACCAACTTATAGATGATCGTCGATCAGCCGATAGACGATAGTCGAGCGACATTCGACTATAGTCGAACGAAAAACTACTTAACCAAATATTCATCTGGAAAAGCAATTCTACATAACTAGAGAACCTAAACTATCAACTAACCTTTGACCATAGATAAATCTTGGGTCAAGAGACAGAAAGAGAGGACTGAACTCAAATCAACACCTAGGGTTCCAACAATCTCCCCCTATTTGAGTTAAGTCTCTCAACCATTTAAACATACAAAACTAATTACAGAAAGTAAAATAAAATGCATAAAGGGAAATAACTAAGCAGATATCATCAATCAATCAGATAAGAATTTAACTGTCAATCAATGAAAAATTAAGGTGCTACAGAGTTAGATTCAGGATTAGAAGAGCTAGAAACAAAAGTAATTTTTCTGGAGGGATCTAGAGCTTCTTTTTTCGATAACTTCAAGTCTTGTTCTCCAATAATTTTCAATTCTGTTGTCCTTGGGACCACTGCCTCAGGATGCTTTTCCATATACTTTGAAGGATCAAACATCTCAGGTCTGACCTGGAATTTTTCGAGCTCCTTCTTTCTGAATTTAGACATTGTGGTTAATCCTGCAGTGTCCTTTCCTTCTGCTTTTGCTTTCCTAATTTGCACTGCTCCAACTAGTTCAAGAAAACGAGCCATCCTAAAGTTAGGATCAAGCTCTGGGCTTTCATAAACAATCTCAGAAGAAGTGTCAACTGGTTCTTTATCCTGATTAACTAGATAACAAGAGAGAGCAGACTTAGCAATGTTCTTGCTAGAATTTTCAGATAAAATAGATTACTTACCTTTTGGAACATCTTTCACAGTGTGAACTGGCTTTGGAGATGAAACTTTTTTCTTTGGAGAAGGAGGAGGGAAAAAGGTTGGTCTTTGATATACTACCTCCTTAACTTGTTCTTTAACAATATCAGGTCATTGATAGCCAGTTTGATTTTTACCTTGGAATCCTTGCGAACTTCTCCTTTGAGCAGATTGAGATGGATTTGATCTTTCAGATTGAGAAGCAGATTTAGAAGATAAATTTCCTGAGGCTCCTGCACCGGGAGGTGGAGGAGGAGGACCTCTAGGATTCCATCTAGGAACAGGAGAGTCATACCTCTTAGACTTTTACCTTTGCTTTTGCTGGTTCTTAGAAAACAACATCCAATGCTGGAAGTCTTTTGACTTTGGATCAATTCCTTTCAGTATATAATATGGTGTATCATTATCTGGGTTAGCAGGAGGAGGAGCAACAGCTTTTCTTTTCTTTTTAGCAATTCTTTTTCTTTTAGATTCAGCAGACTCATCAGAATCGATCTCATCTTCAGAATTAGAGGAGATAGGTAGATCATAAGGGTCAATAACATCTTTTATATCTCTTACTTTTTCCTTTCGATCAGCTCTTTCTCGTTCTTCTTCTATGGCATCCTGTGCCAATAGAGCATCTAAATCCAAGCCTGGGGAATCATCCCATACAGTAGATTTTTCAATCTGGGCATCTGCAGCTGATTCTTGAATCTCAGAAACTATCAAAGTGACCAGTTCTGCTTGCACTTCAGGCTGAGCAACTTCAGAAATTTAAGCCTCTAGTTTGGTTGAACTTTTGGAGTAGGTGGGATAACAGACTCTTGAACTTCTAGAATTTCTTCCAATTTATCTGTAGTTTTATGAATAAAATTGTTCTAAATGACATCTAATCATGCCTTCCAGATATTCCCAAACTAGCATATCAATTAACAAGTCTAAAAAGTAAGAAAAGGGAATACCTTCAGAATCGACCACAGCATGTCCTAACTCCCACAATTCATCTAGAAAGGAGGTGATGATTCCTTCTAGGTAAAGGGCAACCAAGGGAGTAGAACACTCTTCTAAGCAGGCTTTAACAATGAACTCAGATTTCAATACTGCATCAGAAATTTCCTTTTCAGATAAAGAAGGAGGAGCTGAATCTTCTATAGCTTTCTCTACTACTGCAAGATGAACTGCTGGAGGAGAGGCCAAGGGCTGCTCAGAGACGTCTTCATCAAGCATCTCCCCCTGCCTGATTTCAGTAGAGACTGAAACCAGGCCCCTAGAAGAAGAGGGCTCAGCAGACATTGAGAGTTTTAGAATTGTAGCAGTCAAGGAGGATATAGAGGAAGCAAGGGGAGCAATCGCCTCGTCAATCATAGTTTTGATTGAGGTGGTAATTAACTCCACAATGCTAGAAATAAAAGCTGGAGTTATTTCAAAAGAAGATGATGATGATGGAATTTCAGAAGATGGAAGAACAGCAGGGATGGTATATGCATGATGAGCTGGAGAATGAACTGGAGATGTATGAGTGGATGCAGGGTGATCAATGTGACCAGGAGAGGGAATTGGAGAGTGAACAGGAGTAGAAATTTCAGACACCAACAAATCAAAACTGGGATGAGTAATCCCAGCAAGATGAGTCGGGAGAGGAGATGCAGGAGGAGAAGCAGAATGTCATACTTCAATTGAAGTTGAAGGTACTTCAACTGAAGTAGATGACAAAACTGATGAAGAAGATGGAAGGGATAAATTTGCTGAGCCAGCTGCTAGAAGGGGGGAGTGACTGCGACAGTCCTGGTGCTCTCAGAAGTAACTGGAGCAACCCCTGCGGGAGCGGGCTTCAGGAAGGTCCTTTTCCATTTGGCGAATAGCAATGGATCCATCTTCTTTCTTGCGTTAATGGAGGTGGCAGCTGACACAAGCAGGTGGGGGTATTTCTCCTTCAGAAAAATTCCAACTATCCTTCCTAGGGTAACTTCTTTCTTTCCATTCTTTTTCCTTATCAAATCAAAGAGAACACCTGCCCAATTTATCTGCCTCTTATTAACAATTGCACACATTAGTGCAAATTGTTGCCTTGTAATATTATCGTGGGCGGAGTGCTTTCCCAGTAGCACTTTTCCAACAATTTCCGCAAGAAACTTGATCTTAAACGGGAAATTCACTTTGAGCAGCTTATAGGGAATGCCTTCGGCATGTCCCAGCTCTATCAGCATCCTTCCAAACTCAGGAGCATCTTGCTCATACTCTTCTTCACCATTAATCAATCCAAAAATTTCAGTCAGAATAGCGGGAGTCAATATTACCTCTTCTCCGCTAATTGTTCCAGTCATCGAATCGTCAGTTGAAGACGAAGAGAAAGCCCACTCTTTGATCTATTGAGTGTTTATCTTTATTCTGTAAGACTTGAGTTTCTCTAATCCTTGATCTTTGCACAGATTCAGAATCTCCACTATCCCTGGTTCGCAGCAGCTGAAGGCGTCGAAATCTACGCTGAAACCGACATCAAACTTCACTACTGGAAGAAGCGCTGGAGTAATCGCCATGAAAAAGCTGTAGAAGATGAGGGAGAGACGGCGAGGACGGAGCGCAAGACAAAGAGCAAGCGGGAAGACGGAATGCGAAAAGACGCTCTCCGTCGACGATAAGAGCAACTATCTCTTAACCTAGGTCGACCATCGGCTTTTTATTAAAACAGCGATCGTCGATCTATTTAAAAGATACTGGAGTCGATGGTCGAACGGTCGCTCGACGATCGGTCCTGAAGCAGAGTAGTCGATCAATCGTTCGACTATTTCTGTCTTCACAAACGGCAAGCTGTCGTCAACCATAGATCGACGATAAGCTCGACCTGTTCGACTATCTTCGAACGCCGGTCGACGATCTTCAAGAAGATAAGCTATCTTCAACCATAGGTCGATGATAGGCTTGATCCGCTCGACTATCGTCGAACTTCATTCGACTATCTTCGAACAAGTTTCAACAAGGCAGACGTCACACTTAGTCTCTTCCATTAATCATGCCGAGTTGAACTAAAAAGAACAGATGCTTCTTTTCATCTAAGGGCTTGGTGAATATATCACCTCTCTGAAGGTCTGTGGATATGAACTCAAGGCTGATCTTGTTCTTTTCCACACAATCTCTCAGGAAATGGTGTCTAATCTCAATGTGCTTCGTTCTAAAGTGGTGCACTGGATTTTGTGCAATGGAGATAGCACTTGTACTGTCACACATGATTTTAGTGTTCTTGTGTGAGTACCCATAATCCAAAAGTTGATTTCGTATCCACAGGATCTGTGAACAACAACTAGCAGCTGCTATATATTCAGCTTCTACAGTTGAAGTTGAGACAGAGGCCTGCTTCTTACAGAACTAAGAGACCAATCTCTCTCCCAGGAACTGACAAGTTCCTGAGGTACTTTTCCTGTCAACTCAACAACAAGCATAATCAGAATCAGAATATCCAATTAATTCAAATTCTGACTCAGCTGGGTACCAAAGTCCTAGATTTGGACATCCCTTCAGGTATCTCAAGATTCTCTTGAGAAGAATCAGATGAGATTCCTTGGGGTTGACCTGGAATCTAGCACAAAGGCATGTAGCAAACATTATGTCTGGCCTACTTGCAGTTAAATACAATAGGGAACCAACAATGGCCCTATAATTCTTTTGATCAACAGGCTTTCCCTGATCATCAGAATCAATAACTACATTAGTAGCCATAGGTGTAAGTATTGCTGAAGCATCTGCCATCCCAAACTTCTTTACCAATTCCTTGGCATATTTGGATTGGGAGATAAAGATGCCATCAACATCTTGCTTTACTTGGAGACCAAGAAAGTAAGACAGCTCACCCATACTACTCATCTCAAACTTAGAATGCATCAAGTTGGAGAACTTTTTGCATAGTTTGGGATCAGTGGAACCAAAAATAATGTCATCCACATACACATGAACTAACAGGATTGTGTCCTTGTGGTGCTTGATGAAAAGGGTTCTATCAACTACTCCCCTAACAAAGTTGTGCTCTAACAGGAAACTAGCTAGAGTCTCATACCAGGCTCTTGGTGCTTGTTTTAGTCCATAAAGAGCTTTCTGCAACTTGAATACATGTGAGGGCTGAGTTGAAGAAACAAAACCGGGTGGCTGTTCAACAAACACCTCTTCCTTTAGCTCACCATTAAGAAAAGCACTTTTGACATCCATCTGAAAAACCTTAAACTTCCTATAGGCTGCATAGGCTAAGAAGATCCTTATTGCCTCTAGCCTTGCAACAGGAGCAAAGGTTTGGTCATAATCTATACCTTCCTCCTGTCTGTAGCCCTGTGCTACAAGCCTAGCTTTATTCCTTACAATGATTCCATTTGCATCCAACTTGTTTCTATACACCCACTTGGTGCCTATGATCAGTTGGCCTTTAGGTCTTGGAACCAAAGTCCATACTTTACATCTCTCAAACTGATTGAGTTCCTCTTGCATAGCAATGATCCAGTGGGGATCTAGCTCAGCATCTTTAATGGTGAGGGGCTCAATCTGTGAAAGGAAACAAGCATGCATCACATCCTGTCTTAACTGATGTCTTGTTTGAACACTAGCTGATATGTCTCCTATCACTTGAGATGTAGGGTGATCTCTAAGTGTGACAACATCAGCAGGTGGGATGTGATCTTCAGCAATAGTTGGGATTAATTCCTCAGGAGGAATTTGATCTACTATTGGTGGAACATCAACAACTTCTGCAATGTCTTCATCACTATCTGATTCAGTAATATGAAGAGTTGAAAGATGGAGGATTTCTTGAGTGACATCTTTGGTTGATTCTTGTACCTGTAATGAACTTGAGGAAGGGGAAGTTTCCTTCTCCTTGTAAAACATTTGGGATTCATCAAAGGATACATGAACAGACTCTTTAATTTTAGAAGATGATTTATTAAAAATCCTATAAGCTTTGCTTACTTGGGAATATCCAAGAAAAATTCCCATTGAAGCCTTTGCTTCAAACTTTCTAAGATATTCTTTATTGTTATTATGAATATAAACAACACAGCCAAACACTCTAAAATAATTTATTTTAGGTTTCTTTCCTTTAAGTAACTCATAAGGAGTTTACACTTAAGTTTGTGTATCAGACTTCTATTCAAGACATAGTTGGCTGTACTAACAGCTTCTGCCCAATAGGAAAGAGGCATATTAGCATCTGCCAACAATGTGCCAGCAGCTTCAATTAGTGTTCTGTTCTTCCTTTCAAGTACCCCATTTTGTTGGGGAGTTCTAGGAGCTGAGAAGCTATGTTTGATACCTTCTCTCTCACAGAATTCTTGCATGAGAAGAGAGTCAAACTCAGTACCATGATCACTTCTGATCAAGGCCACATGAGTAGAGTACTCAGTCTGCACACATAATAGAAAGTCTGTAAGGGCTTTGAAGTTATCAGCCTTAGTTCTCAAAATGAACACCCAAGTGAACCTAGAGAAGTCATCTACAATGACTAGGGTGTAATACTTCCCTTCTAAACTCTGTACATTTATTGGGCCAAATAGGTCCAAATGTAATAAATACAGGATTCTAGGAGAATCACTTTTATTTACTGATTTAAAAGAGTTCTTGGTTTGCTTGCCTAGTTGACAAGCCTTGCAAAGGCTCTCCTTCTTGTAGGGGCAAGAAGGTAAACCTCTAACAAGGTTGTGTTTAGATAACCTAGATATATTCTTAAGGTTAACATGGCTAAGCCTTTTATGCCATAGAGTATTGTTATTGGTTACTTCATTAAACAAGCAGATTTCAGAGTGAGTTGAATTAAAATCTACTAAATAAATGTTGCTTTGTCTAATGCCTACTAATACAACACTATTATTTAAAGTAATATTACAAATAAAGTTAGAGAATGATACCTGGTATCCAGCATCACATAACTGACTTACTGAAATTAAATTATGCTTCAGTCCAGTTACATAAGCAACTCTCTTGAATGTAACAGCTCCAATTGTCATCCTGCCATAGCCTTCAGTTTGACCACAGCTTGAATCTCCAAAGATTACCTTTGGGCCAAGCTTTGCCTTGAACCTTGACAGATGTTCTTTATTTCCTGTCATATGCTTGGAGCAACCACTATCCAAATACCACTTACTGTGAGTGATAGGATAGGTCTTCACCTGCAAATAAATCAATTTAAACATTGTGGACCCAGGTAACCTTGGGTCCCTTGTTTTTCACATAAGAAAAACTAGAAATAAATGAATAGGCAGGCTGAGGGTGATAACCTAATGGGTAAGATCTCCTAGGTGGGATTCTCCATGCAGATGATGGGTCAATGAACCTAGGGTTTTTATTCATATATGGGTTTCTAACGTTCTGGTTGGAATTTTGAAATTCTTATTGAAAGCGTCGATCGGCGTTCGACGATTGGTACCCAGATCGTCGATCTCCGTTCGACCATTGGGCCTGCGATCGTCGAGCTGCGTTCGACGCCTTTTGTAATTCCTTAAATTTCTGTTTTCTTTTCTCTCTTTTAGCTTTATTTAAAGCTCTATTTACTCTATTGACTTGCTCAGTGTTTTTTATTCCACTAGATGAAATAAAATTCACTGGAGTTGAAAGTTGGTTTTTAAGAATGATTGGGGGCTCACTAGAAGATGCTCCTAAGCCTAATTTGTTATTGCCTGACCTAGTGTTAGACATGCTGGTTATTTCAAGCAACTTAAGGCTTCTACCATTCAGAGACTCTTTTAATCTTTTGGACTTAGCTAATTCATTCTTAAGGAATTTTATTTCTTCACTAGCATTAGTGGGTTCTGTTGTTAACCTAATGTTTTCATTAGCAATCAATTCAGATTCAGCTAGTTTAATTCTAAGTTCTTTTATTTCTTTTTCAGAACTAATTAAATCTAAACATAAAGATATAAAATCAGATTTAAATTCAGCAGATGTAAAGTCATAAGAAGATAATACCTCATCTTCTGTTGGCATCTCTTCATCAGAATCTGAATTCTCTACAGCTGAGTGATTGCTGCAGGCATCAATTGCCATCAGGCAAACTTCCTTTGCCTTCTTTTCTTCTTCATCCTCACTGGAGCTTGAGGAAGAGGATTCCTCATCAGAGTCGCTCCAGGTTTCAGCAACAAAGCCTCTCTCCTTCTTTTGTTCTTATAGGAGGATGGCTTGGAGTGCTTCCTGTGCTGATCCTTGTCTTTTCTTTTATCTTTGTTCTTTTCCTCTGGACAATCTGGAAGAATATGTCCAGGCTTCCTGCAACTATAACAGATTATTTCTTTAGAAGGGGTACGGTCATACCTTGGTTTATCTTCATACTTTGAAGATTTCTTTCTGAATTCCTTCCTTCCCATCTTGAGAAACCTTTTAGCAAATAATGCCATCAGTTCCTCATTGGACTGGCTGCCTTCAGAAATGTCAGCAGCTTTGAGAGCAAGGGTTTGCTCTTTTCTTGTAGGAGTTGGGGTCTTTTCTTCAGCTTCAGCTTCCCTGGACTTCAGCACTTGCTCAAAAGACTTGAGCTTGCCGAGAAGGGCTTCTGTTGAGATTTCATTTGTGCTTCTGGCCTCCTTGATAGGCCAAATCCTTAGATCCCATGTGCTAGGGAAGCACATAAGAATCTTATCATTGACCTCTGTCAATGAAATATCCTTGTCAAGGGTCCTCATCTCATTGATGATTGAGCTAAGCCTTGTGTACATAGCTTCAACTGATTCAACATCAGTTTTCTTGAAATTCTCTTACTGTGAGATAAGGTTGGACCTTTTGTCCTTCCTCTCATCAGCTAAACCAACTACAATCTGGTTCAGTGTATCCCACATAGCTTTTGCTGAGGAGCAGTCAGCAACCTTCTGGAATACTTCATCAGACATTGTCTGAGCCAGAATGTTCATTGCCTTGGCATCTGCTATTTTTGCCTTTTTGTATTCATCATTGTAGTCTGGAGGAGGCACTGCACTCATATCAGATGATGATGAGGCAGTAGCTGCAGCAGGTGCTCTTGGTGGTCCTGTCAAAATAGAAGCAAAGATACTTTCATCAATAGAGTTCATATATAATTTGATCCTTGCCTTCCATATGCCAAACTTAGCTAAGTTGCATCCTGGAGGTCTGGTGTTAGAATAATCCTTGGACTGAGCCATGATAGTGAAAGTGAATATCTATAAACTTTGGTATCTATAAGGATCTTGTGACTTAGGTGTTAGCCTATTCAGTCAGTCAACCTCCCTCTGATACCAATTGAAAGAGAAGGGATAGATACTACTCAAGAGGGGGGGTGAATAGAGTAATCCAAAAATTGCACTAGCAAAGTTGACTTTCTACTCAACTCCCTTGGAGTTAAATGCGGAATGAAGGATATAGATATTTGCGATTAAACCATAGAGCCTAACACAAGTGTTGTGCACAAAAAGGCAGCCAACTGTAATTACAGTTAAGGCTTGGAAACCTAAACAACAACTAGCAAACCTAGTTAAGATCTAATCACAGCCACAATGCAAGTAATTAAATAAAGCAATCCAGACGACACAAGGAATTTATAGTGGTTCCCCAAACAACTTGGGTACGTCCACTCTTCTACCAACAAGGTAGGAATCCACTCAGGTTTTTGATCAGGTGCCCTGCCACCAACAAGATCTGCTTCAGGTAGATCAAGAAACCCTTTAGACTTTTGATCAGGTGTCTAAAAACCAACACAGGTTTTTGATCAGGTGCCTTGCCACCAAGGGATACTTTTAAAGGGTGTAATAACCCTGTATAGGAGGGGGAAAGGAGGTTAAGGTGTCTTCTCTATTTTACAATAGATTAGAGAAGCACAATAACTTGCACTGAGCTAGAAAGCTCTAAAAGAATCAAGGCTCCCCCTGTCTAAAAGAACATCCAGGTGAAGTCTTGTTTCAGTGCAGAAACACTTCAAAAAATACTGAAGGAAAAAGCTACAAGAAGATAAAATAATATAAAATAAGATTTTCTTCTTCAGGCAGCTATCTTCTTCTTCTTCTTCTTCAAAAGGCTCTGAGTAAAGATCTTCCTATAAGCAGGAGAACTCAGGTTGAAGAAGAGTGAAGAACTTGAACTTCTTCTCAGTTAGATGTGAATGTGCTGAGAGCAGTTTGGAGACTGTAAGTTCTTAAGCTTGAATGTAGCTGTTAGCTTTTGAATTCCTTTTTCCTGGATGAACTTGATTTTTGCTATGTGGACTAGTTCATTTCTTTCCTCAAGGAGGTCTTTATATAGCAGCAGCAGCAACGGCTCTTACTTGAGTTTGAATCTTGTCTTCTTCTGAACTCTGCAAGCTGGGCTGCAAAAAGCATAAAGGAAAACAAAAATACTGCAGACAGATATCCTATAAAAGGATAAAGCTTTCTAAGAAGCTGCAAATTACTCTGATGAAATAATATAAGAGAAAGTCACATCAGAAGAGACTCTTTACAGCCAAGGAAGACTTTTTGAGTCTAACGGCTATAAAGGACAGCCTGGCAGAAATCATATCTCAGCTATAAGACAAACAACTTTGTCAGAAAAGATTAGCTCATGCATAAAGAATAGAACTAATATTGCATGGAAGTGTTATCACAATTTACTCAGATAATCTTTTATAAAATGTGCCAAAATAATTATGAAATTAGTCACATCACAGAAGACGACAAAACTATTTAAATCAAACAGCAAAATGTCGAACGACCCTCGGAGATCGTCGACCGACGCACGGAGATCGTCGACCTATCGGACAGATAGTCGAACGATCCAGATAGTCGAACTATCAAAGAAGATAGTCGAACTACCTCGGCAGATAGTCGACCTATCAGAATAGATAGTCGAGCTATCAGATAGTCGACCTATCAGGACAGATAGTCGAACTATCAAACGAAACAGATAGTCGACCTATCGAGCAGATAGTCGACCTATCACAGAAAAACAGATAGTCGACCTATCAAGCAGATAGTCGACCTATCAACAGATAGTCGACCTATCAAAACAAAACAGATAGTCGACCTATCAACAGATAGTCGAACTATCAGATAGTTGAACTATCCAAGCAGATAGTCGAACTATCAAAGCAAAACAGATAGTCGACCTATCAACAGATAGTCGACCTATCAAAACAAAACAGATAGTCGACCTATCAACAGATAGTCGAACTATCAGATAGTTGAACTATCCAAGCAGATAGTCGAACTATCAAAGCAAAACAGATAGTCGACCTATCAACAGATAGTCGAACTATCAAAGCAGACAGATAGTCGACTTATCAACAGATAGTCGAGCTATCAGATAGTTGAACTATCAGGACAGATAGTCGATTTACCAAAGCAAACAGATAGTCGACCTATCAACAGATAGTCGAGCTATCAGATAGTTGAACTATCAGGACAGATAGTCGAACTATCAAAGCAAACAGATAGTCGACCTATCAACAGATAGTCGAGCTATCAACGCAGACAGAACGTCGACCAACTGATAGACGATCGTCGTTCAGCCGATAGATGATAGTCGAGCGACGTTCGACTATAGTCGAACGAAAAACTACTTAACCAAATATTCATCTGGAAAAGCAATTCTACATAACTAGAGAACCTAAACTATCAACTAACCTTTGACCATAGATAAATCTTGGGTCAAGAGACAGAAAGAGAGGACTGAACTCAAATCAAAACCTAGGGTTCCAACAATCTCCCCCTATTTGAGTTAAGTCTCTCAACCATTTAAACATACAAAACTAATTACAGAAAGTAAAATAAAATGCATAAAGGGAAACAACTAAGCAGATATCATCAATCAATCAGATAAGAATTTAACTGTCAATCAATGAAAAATTAAGGTGCTTTAGAGTTAGATTCAGGATTAGAAGAGCTAGAAACAAAAGTAATTTTTCTGGAGGGATCTAGAGCTTCTTTTTTCGATAACTTCAAGTCTTGTTCTCCAATAATTTTCAATTCTGTTGTCCTTGGGACCACTACCTCAAGATACTTTTCCATATACTTTGAAGGATCAAACATCTCAGGTCTGACCTGGAATTTTTCGAGCTCCTTCTTTCTGAATTCAGACATTGTGGTTAATCCTGCAGTGTCCTTTCCTTCTGCTTTTGCTTTCCTAATTTGCGCTGCTCCAACCAGTTCAAGAAAACGAGTCATCCTAAAGTTAGGATCAAGCTCTGGGCTTTCATAAACAATCTCAGAAGAAGTGTCAACTAGTTCTTTATCCTGATTAACTAGATAACAAGAGAGAGCAGACTTAGCAAAGTTCTTGCTAGATTTTTCAGATAAAATAGATTACTTACCTTTTGGAACATCTTTCTCAGTGTGAACTGGCTTTGGAGATGAAACTTTTTTCTTTGGAGAAGGAGGAGGGGAAAAGGTTGGTCTTTTATATACTACCTCCTTAACTTGTTCTTTAACAGTATCAGGTCTTTGATAGCCAGTTTGATTTTTACCTTGGAATCCTTGCGAACTTCTCCTTTGAGCAGATTGAGATGGATTTGATCTTTCAGATTGAGAAGCAGATTTAGAAGATAAATTTCCTGAGGCTCCTGCACCGGGAGGTGGAGGAGGAGGACCTCTAGGATTCCATCTAGGAACAGGAGAGTCATACCTCTTAAACTTTTTCCTTTGCTTTTGCTGGTTCTTAGAAAACAACAACCAATGCTGGAAGTCTTTTGACTTTGGATCAATTCCTTTCAGTATATAATATGGTGTATCATTATCTGGGTTAGCAGGAGGAGGAGCAACAGCTTTTCTTTTCTTTTTAGCAATTCTTTTTCTTTTAGATTCAGCAGGCTCATCAGAATCCATCTCATCTTCAGAATTAGAGGAGATAGGTAGATCATATGGGTCAATAGCATCTTTTATAGCTCTTTCTTTTTCCTTTCGAGCAGCTCTTTCTCGTTCTTCTTCTATGGCATCCTGTGCCAATAGAGCATCTAAATCCAAGCCTGGGGAATAATCCCATACAGTAGATTTTTCAATCTGGGCATCTGCAGCTGATTCTTGAATCTCAGAAACTGTCAAAGTGACCAGTTCTGCTTGCACTTCAGGCTGAGCAACTTCAGAAATTTAAGCCTCTGGTTCTGGTTGAACTTTTGGAGCAGGTGGGATAACAGACTATTGAACTTCTAGAATTTCTTCCAATTTATCTGTAGTTTTATGAATAAAATTATTCTAAATGACATCTAATCATGCCTTGCAGATATTCCCAAACTAGCATATCAATTAACAAGTCTAAAAAGTAAGAAAAGGGAATACCTTCAGAATCGACCACAGCATGTCCTAACTCCCACAATTCATCTAGAAATGAGGTGATGATTCCTTCTAGGTAAAGGGCAACCAAGGGAGTAGAACTCTCTTCTAAGCTGGCTTTAACAATGAACTCAGATTTCAATACTGCATCAGAAATTTCCTTTTCAGATAAAGAAGGAGGAGCTGAATCTTCTATAGCTTTCTCTACTACTGCAAGACGAACTGCTGGAGGAGAGGCCAAGGGCTGCTCAGAGACGTCTTCATCAAGCATCTCCCCCTGCCTGATTTCAGTAGAGACTGAAACCAGGCCCCTAGAAGAAGAGGGCTCAGCAGACTTTGAGAGTTTTAGAATAGCATCAGTCAAGGAGGATATAGAGGAAGCAAGGGGAGCAATCGCCTCGTCAATCATAGTTTTGATTGAGGTGGTAATTAACTCCACAATGCTAAAAATAAAAGCTGGAGTTATTTCAAAAGAAGATGATGATGATGGAATTTCAGAAGATGGAAGAACTGCAGGGATGGTATATGCATGATGAGCTGGAGAATGAACTAGAGATGTATGAGTGGATGCAGGGTGATCAATGTGACTAGGAGAGGGAATTGGAGAGTGAACAGGAGTAGAAATTTCAGACACCAACAAATCAAAACTGGGATAAGAAATCCCAGCAAGATGAGTCGGGAGAGGAGATGCAGGAGGAGAAGCAGAATGTCGTACTTCAATTGAAGTTGAAGGTACTTCAACTGAAGTAGACGGCAAAACTGATGAAGAAGATGGAAGGGATAAATTTGCTAAGCCAGCTGCTAGAAGGGGGGAGTGACTGGGACAGTCCTGGTGCTCTTAGATGTAACTGGAGCAACCCCTGCGGGAGCGGGCTTCAGGAAGGTCCTTTTCTATTTGGCGAATAGCGATGGATCCATCTTCTTGCTTGTGTTAATGGAGGTGGCGGCTGACACAAGCAGGTGGGGGTATTTCTCCTTCAGAAAAATTCCAACTACCCTTCCTAGGGTAACTTCTTTCTTTCCATTCTTTTTCCTTATCAAATCAAAGAGAACGCCTGCCCAATTTATCTGCCTCTTATTAACAATTGCACACATTAATGCAAATTATTGCCTTGTAATATTATCGTGGGCGGAGTGCTTTCCCAGTAGCACTTTTCCAACAATTTCCGCAAGAAACTTGATCTTAAACGGGAAATTCACTTTGAGCAGCTTAGAGGGAATGCCTTCGGCATGTCCCAGCTCTATCAGCATCCTTCCAAACTCAGGAGCATCTTGCTCATACTCTTCTTCACCATTAATCAATCCAAAAATTTCAGTTAGAATAGCGGGAGTCAATATTACCTCTTCTCTGCTAATTGTTCTAGTCATCGAATCGTCAGTTGAAGACGAAGAAAAAGCCCACTCTTTGATCTCTTGAGTGTTTATCTTTATTCTGTAAGACATGAGTTTCTCTAATCCTTGATCTTTGCATAGATTCAGAATCTCCACTATCCCTGGTTCGCAGCAGCTGAAGGCGTCGAAATCTACGCTGAAACCGGCATCAAACTTCACTACTGCAAGAAGCGCTGGAGCAATCGCCATCGAAAAAGCTGTAGAAGATGAGGGAGAGACGGCGAGGACAGAGCGCAAGACAAAGAGCAAGCGGGAAGACGGAATGCGAAAAGACGCTCTCCGTCGACGATAAGAGCAACTATCTCTTAACCTAGGTCGACCATCGGCTTTATATTAAAACAGCGATCGTCGATCTATTTAAAAGATACTGGAGCCGATGGTCGAACGGTCGTTCGACGATCGGTCCTGAAGCAGAGTAGTCGATCAATCGTTCGACTATTTCTGTCTTCACAAATGGAAAGCTGTCGTCAACCATAGATCGACGATAAGCTCGACCTGTTCGACTATCTTCGATCGCCGGTCGACGATCTTCAAGCAGATAAGCTATCTTCAACCATAGGTCGACGATAGGCTTGATCCGCTCGACTATCGTCGAACTTCGTTCGACTATCTTCGAACAAGTTTCAACAAGGCAGACGTCACACTTAGTCTCTTCCATTAATCATGCCTAGTTGAACTAAAAAGAACAGATTCTTCTGTTCATCTAAGGGCTTGGTGAATATATCACCTCTCTGAAGGTCTGTGGATATGAACTCAAGGCTGATCTTGTTCTTTTCCACACAATCTCTCAGGAAATGGTGTCTAATGTCAATGTGCTTCGTTCTAGAGTGGTGCACTGGATTTTGTGCAATGGAGATAGCACTTGTACTGTCACACATGATTTTAGTGTTCCTGTGTGAGTATCCATAATCCAAAACTTGATTTTGTATCCACAGGATCTGTGAACAACAACTAGCAGCTGCTATATATTCAGCTTCTACAGTTGAAGTTGAGACAGAGGCCTGCTTCTTACAGAACCAAGAGACCAATCTCTCTCCCAGGAATTGACAAGTTCCTGAGGTACTTTTCCTGTCAACTCGACAACCAGCATAATCAGAATCAGAATATCCAATTAATTCAAATTCTGACTCAGCTGGGTACCAAAGTCCTAGATTTGGACATCCCTTCAGGTATCTCAAGATTCTCTTGAGAAGAATCAGATGAGATTCCTTGGGGTTGACCTGGAATCTAGCACAAAGGCATGTAGAAAACATTATGTCTGGCCTACTTGCAGTTTAATACAATAGGGAACCAACAATGGCCCTATAATTCTTTTGATCAACAGGCTTTCCCTGATCATCAGAATCAATAACTACATTAGTATACATAGGTGTAAGCATTGCTGAAGCATCTGCCATCCCAAACTTCTTTACCAATTCCTTGGCATATTTAGATTGGGAGATGAAGATGCCATCAGCATCTTGCTTTACTTGGAGACCAAGAAAGTAAGACAGCTCACCCATACTACTCATCTCAAACTTAGAATGCATCAAGTTGGAGAACTTTTTGCATAGTTTGGGATCAGTGGAACCAAAAATAATATCATCCACATACACTTGAACAAATAGGATTGTGTCCTTGTGGTGCTTGACGAAAAGGGTTCTATCAACTACTCCCCTAACAAAGTTGTGCTCTAACAGGAAACTAGCTAGAGTCTCATACCAGGCTCTTGGTGCTTGTTTTAGTCCATAAAGAGCTTTCTGCAACTTGAATACATGTGAGGGCTGAGTTGAAGAAACAAAACCGGGTGGCTGTTCAATAAACACCTCTTCCTTTAGCTCACCATTAAGAAAAGCACTTTTGACATCCATCTGAAAAACCTTAAACTACCTATAGGCTGCATAGGCTAAGAAGATCCTTATTGCCTCTAGCCTTGCAACAGGAGCAAAGGTTTGGTCATAATCTATACCTTCCTCTTGTCTGTAACCCTGAGCTACAAGCCTAGCTTTATTCCTTACAATGATTCCATTTGCATCCAACTTGTTTCTATACACCCACTTGGTGCCTATAATCAGTTGGCCTTTAGGTTTTGGAACCAAAGTCCATACTTTACATCTCTCAAACTGATTGAGTTCCTCTTGCATAGCAATGATCCAGTGGGGATCTAGCTCAGCATCTTTAATGGTGAGGGGCTCAATCTGTGAAAGGAAACAAGCATGCATCACATCCTGTCTTAACTGATGTCTAGTTTGAACACCAGCTGATATGTCTCCTATCACTTGAGATGTAGGGTGATCTCTAAGTGTGACAACATCAGCAGGTGGGATGTGATCTTCAACAATAGTTGGGATTAATTCCTCAGGAGGAATTTGATCTACTATTGGTGGAACATCAACAACTTCTGCAATGTCTTCATCACTGTCTGATTCAGTGATATGAAGAGTTGAAAGATGGAGGATTTCTTGAGTGACATCTTTGGTTGATTCTTGTACCTGTAATGAACTTGAGGAAGGGGAAGTTTCCTTCTCCTTATAAAACATTTGGGATTCATCAAAGGATACATGAACAGACTCTTCAATTTTAGAAGATGATTTATTAAAAACCCTATAAGCTTTGCTTACATGGGAATATCCAAGAAAAATTCCCATTGAAGCCTTTGCTTCAAACTTTCTAAGATATTCTTTATTGTTATTATGAATATAAACAACACAGCCAAACACTCTAAAATAATTTATTTTAGGTTTCTTTCCTTTAAGTAACTCATAAGGAGTTTTACACTTAAGTTTGTGTATCAGACTTCTATTCAAGACATAGTTGGCTGTACTAACAGCTTCTGCCCAATAGGAAAGAGGCATATTAGCATCTGCCAACAATGTGCCAGCAGCTTCAATTAGTGTTCTGTTCTTCCTTTCAAGTACCCCATTTTGTTGGGGTGTTCTAGGAGCTGAGAAGCTATGTTTGATACCTTCTCTCTCACAGAATTCTTGTATGAGAAGAGAGTCAAACTCAGTACCATGATCACTTTTGATCAAGGCCACATGAGTAGAGTACTCAGTCTGCACACATAATAGAAAGTCTGTAAGGGCTTTGAAGTTATCAGCCTTAGTTCTCAAAATGAACACCCAAGTGAACCTAGAGAAGTCATCTACAATGACTTGGGTGTAATACTTCCCTCCTAAACTCTGTACATTTATTGGGCCAAACAGGTCCAAATGTAATAAATACAGGATTTTAGGAGAATCACTTTTATTTACTGATTTAAAAGAGTTCTTGGTTTGCTTGCCTAGTTGACAAGCCTTGCAAAGGCTCTCCTTCTTGTAGGGGCAAGAAGGTAAACCTCTAACAAGGTTGTGTTTAGATAACCTAGATATATTCTTAAGGTTAACATTGCTAAGCCTTTTATGCCATAGAGTATTGTTATTGGTTACTTCATTAAACAAGCAGATTTCAGAGTGAGTTGAATTAAAATCTACTAAATAAATGTTGCCTTGTCTAATGCCTACTAATACAACACTATTATTTAAAGTAATATTACAAATAGAGTTAGAGAATGATACCTGGTATCCAGCATCACATAACTGACTTACTGAAATTAAATTATGCTTCAGTCCAGTCACATAAGCAACTCTCTTGAATGTAACAGCTCCAATTGTCATCCTGCCATAGCCTTCAGTTTGACCACAGCTTGAATCTCCAAAGATTACCTTTGGGCCAAGCTTTGCCTTGAACCTTGACAGATGTTCTTTATTTCCTGTCATGTGCTTGGAGCAACCACTATCCAAATACCACTTACTGTGAGTGATAGGATAGGTCTTCACCTGCAAATAAATCAATTTAAACATTGTGGACCCAGGTAACCTTGGGTCCCTTATTTTTCACATAAGAAAAACTAGAAATAAATGAATAGGCAGGCTGAGGGTGATAACCTAATGGGTAAGATCTCCTAGGTGGGATTCTCCATGCAGATGATGGGTCAATGAACCTAGGGTTTCTATTCATATTTGGGTTTCTAACGTTCTGGTTGGAATTTTGAAATTCTTGTTGAAAGCGTCGATCGGTGTTCGACGATTGGTACCCAGATCGTCGATCTCCGTTCGACCATTGGGCCTGCGATCGTCGAGCTGCGTTCGACGCCTTTTGTAATTCCTTAAATTTCTGTTTTCTTTTCTCTCTTTTAGCTTTATTTAAAGCTCGATTTACTTGATTGACTTGCTCAGTGTTTTTTATTCCACTAGATGAAATAAAATTCACTGGAGTTGAAAGTTGATTTTTAAGAATGATTGGGGGCTCACTAGAAGATGCTCCTAAGCCTAATTTGTTATTGCCTGACCTAGTGTTAGACATGCTGGTTATTTCAAGCAACTTAAGGCTTCTACCATTCAGAGACTCTTCTAATCTTTTGGACTTAGCTAATTCATTCTTAAGGAATTTTATTTCTTCACTAGCATTAGTGGGTTCTGTTGTTAACCTAATGTTTTCATTAGCAATCAATTCAGATTCAGCTAGTTTAATTCTAAGTTCTTTTATTTCTTGTTCAGAACTAATTAAATCTAAACATAAAGATTTAAAATCAGATTTAAATTCAGCAGATGTAAAGTCATAAGAAGATAATACCTCATCTTCTGTTGGCATCTCTTCATCAGAATCTGAATTCTCTGCAGCTGAGTGATTGCTGCAGGCATCAATTGCCATCAGGCAAACTTCTTTTGCCTTCTTTTCTTCTTCATCCTCACTGGAGCTTGAGGAAGAGGATTCCTCATCAGAGTCGCTCCAGGTTTCAGCAACAAAGCCTCTCTCCTTCTTTTTGTTCTTGTAGGAGGATGGCTTGGAGTGCTTCCTGTGCTGATCCTTGTCTTTTCTTTTATCTTTGTTCTTTTCCTCTGGACAATCTGGAAGAATATGTCCAGGCATCCTGCAACCATAACAGATTATTTCTTTAGAAGGGGTACGGTCATACCTTGGTTTATCTTTATACTTTGAAGATTTCTTTCTGAATTCCTTCCTTCCCATCTTGAGAAACCTTTTGGCAAATAATGCCATCAGTTCCTCATTGGACTGGCTGCCTTCAGAAATGTCAGCAGCTTTGAGAGCAAGGGTTTGCTCTTTTCTTGTAGGAGTTGGGGTCTTTGCTTCAGCTTCAGCTTCCCTGGACTTCAGCACTTGCTCAAAAGACTTGAGCATGCTGAGAAGGGCTTCTGTTGAGATTTCATTTGTGCTTCTGGCCTCCTTGATAGGCCAGATCCTTAGATCCCATGTGCTAGGGAAGCACATAAGAATCTTATCATTGACCTCTATCAATCAAATATCCTTGTCATGGGTCCTCAGCTCATTGATGATTGAGCTGAGCCTTGTGTACATAGCTTCAACTGATTCTGCATCAGTTTTCTTGAAATTCTCGTACTGTGAGATAAGGTTGGACCTTCTGTCCTTCCTCTCATCAGCTGAACCAGCTACAATCTGGTTCAGTGTATCCCACATAGCTTTTGCTGAGGAGCAGTCAGCAACCTTCTGGAATACTTCATTAGACATTGTCTGAGCCAGAATATTCATTGCCTTGGCATCTGCTATTTTTGCCTTTTTGTATTCATCATTGTAGTCTGGAGGAGGCACTTCACTCATATCAGATGATGATGAGGCAGTAGCTGCAGCAGGTGTTCTTGGTGGTCCTGTCAAAATAGAAGCGAAGATACTTTCATCAATAGAGTTCATATATAATTTGATCCTTGCCTTCCATATGCCAAACTTAGCTAAGTTGCATCCTGGAGGTCTGGTGCTAGAATAATCCTTGGACTGAGCCATGATAGTGAAAGTGAATATCTATAAACTTTGGTATCTATCAGGATCTTGTGACTTAGGTGTTAGCCTATTCAGTCAGTCAACCTCCCTCTGTTACCAATTGAAAGAGAAGGGATAAATACTACTCTAGAGGGGGTGAATAGAGTAATCCAAAAATTGCACTAGCAAAGTTGACTTTCTACTCAACTCCCTTGGAGTTAAATGCGGAATGAAGGTTATAGATATTTGAGATTAAACCTTAGAGCCTAACACAAGTTTTGTGCACAAAAAGGCAGCCAACTGTAATTACAGTTAAGGCTTGGAAACCTAAACATCAACTAGCAAACCTAGTTAAGATCTAATCACAGCTACAATGCAAGTAATTAAATAAAGCAATCCAGACGACACAAGGAATTTATAGTGGTTCCCCAAACAACTTGGGTACGTCCACTCTTCTACCAACAAGGTAGGAATCCACTCAGGTTTTTGATCAGGTGCCCTGCCACCAACAAGATCTGCTTCAGGTAGATCAAGAAACCCTTTAGACTTTTGATCAGGTGTCTAAAAACCAACACAGGTTTTTGATCAGGAGCCCTGCCACTAAGGGATACTTTTGAAATACAGCAAATCAAGAGAAGAAAAGAGAAGAACTATAAATGCAAGCAGAGCAATACTAGAGTCAATCATGACATCACATATATTTATAGATATCCACAATAATTGTTCATATGTTAACATGATAATAATGATAAACAATAAGGAGTACATTAGCTAAAATCCTAGGTCTCTTTCTCCTTAGCTATTTCGTCTTTTAGTTGTTGCGCCAAGTGTCTCCTGCTTTGTCTTTCGAAGTATTCCTTTGGCTTCGGGTAGTATCTGGGAGGAGGAGCTTTATCTGCCACAGTGTTGGACCTGAAGAAGATGTTCTGTTTAGCTTCAAAGGCCTTGTGCAGCTCCCACTCATACTGACTATAAACATCATTCTGATTTATCTCCCCCCTCTGTTGTATGGTAAATGTGTCCAAAATGATACTCCTTGATACCAGACTCCACCATTCGTTCCTCACTTCATCCTCCTTCAATCTGATTTTCTTTTCAGTTTGCGTTTCTATGGATGTTCCTTCTTGAGTTTTTCTCTTGCCTTTAGCTCTCTTTAGGGCTTCTTGGACAAACCAGGCACTGCGCTCAGCTCTTGCAGTAGCCCTAGCAGCCTTCTTAGATTCAGCCTCACTCAGTGGAACTCCTTCAACCCTTTGTTCTTCCTCATCAGCTGCAGCAGTCTCTTCCGGAGGGGCAACCGGAACGTGTATGCCCGACGCCTATTGTACTAACCAGTGGGCTGTGTCAAAAATATACCTATTCGATTGATCGAAGGTGTTAATTATTATCTGTTAGATTGATCGAAGTTTAGCTGTCAATTATTATCTATTAGATTTAAAAACGTACCTATTAGATTTATCGAAGTTGTCTGGTATTATTTGTTGAAGCCCTGCCATTTTAGCTTTGTAATCTTCCTCCCCCTTTTTGGCTTCTACAGCAATTGAGTTTGGGAAAGCGTGCAGGGACACACCAATGTGCTTTACTGTCTTTGAAAATTCATTCAGCAGTGTCTTTTGATCCGCGTTCAGAATCACCTTGTTGGCATCAAATTTTTGGATGCTATTAGCCACAACATATGCATTCTGATTTACGATAGCCAGATCATCTGTGTTCTTTTTAAGACCTTGCATCAGAAGAGAGACAGTTGTGCCGGCTACAGTATACTTTTCCTCGAATTTCTTTTCCATGACGTCCAACTTGTGATTGACTTCCACAATGTTCTTTAACATTGGATCCTCAGATTCTTTAATCCTTTTGAGCACGTTGGCTTGTGTTTTCTCAAATGAGGCCTTTAGCTCATCCAGAATTCCTTGAACTATATTGACTGTATGATTTTCCAGATTGGCTTACAGTGGATTATCTTTAGGCATGCCTTGGTCTGGCTCTTCAGCAGAGGCACTTGGTGAGCTAGACACTACTACAGGTTCTACGGGGGGAATACTGGTAGCCACGGTAGATTGTTCAGGAATGCTTACCAAAGGTTGCTGGGAGGGCTCCCCCTCCATTCGTACACCAGAGTCCTCAGGAGCTTGTTCCTCAGATGGAACTTCAGCATCATCCCGAGGATCCACCACTTCCATCCTCTAAATTCCTTCTTCCTCCTCCTCATCATCCATGTTCTCAATCTCAACTGAGGCATTGTCTAAATTTTCCTCGTCATTCTCCTCGACAGCACCTCCGTCTCCCAGATCATTATCATTCAAGGCCGCCTCATCTTCCATCACATCCTCACTTTCTTCTTGCAGGTTCTCAACTGCATCCCTAGCTATCTGAGAGATGTTAGATCTGACATCAGCAGGAGTGGATAGAGACTCCCCCTCAGTTCCTGCAGTCAGCAGATCAGGAACTTCACTAGGGACAACCACGGAATCTGCTGGGGTTCTATTGTCCTCGGCCCCATGGGACACAGCTGGGGATTCATCTCGTTCTTCTTCCACGACAGCTTGCCCTATCCGTCTCTCCCATCTATCAAAGACACTGGAGTCCATCTTCTTCAGATAGTGGATGGGAACTCCTTTGCTCATATCAAACGTGTCTCCATCCAGTTGGTTAAGATAGAGACTGATAATCCGTCCAAAGCTGAGGGTTCGCAGAGTATCCTTTATTCTTTCAAACAGCATGGCCCCCCAGTTGAATCTCTTCCGACATACAATCACCACTAAGATCTTGAACATCTCACCTGAGATATGATCTTTAGAGCCTGGCTTATAGATCAGGAATTTCCCGACGATGTCAGATAGAAGCTTCCCTTCCTCGTTCATCTCCTTCCTCCTGATGGATTTGATTCCTCTGGGTAGACCAGAGAACAGAAGAGTCCTGGCTCGATCCTGTTCTTCCAGATAATCCTCTTGATCAGAGCTGGAGAGCCGCAGGTGTTGAGTCAGTTTTCTTGCAGACATTTTGATCCTTGCCCCGACAATCTTACACTTGATGACAGTATCTTCACGCCGAAGTTTGGCAGTCGCAAAGAATTCCATCACTTCCTTATCCAGTATCTTGTAGGGGTGCTCAAGGATGAATGTGAGTCTAGCCTCTTCAAGCATGAGAATGATGTTTCTGAACTCATCTGAGGCATGAGAAAAGCCGGTTCGAACTAGCTCACATCCAGTGATAAGTCCAGCGGTGGTTCTTGGAGCCATTTTAAACCTAAGGAGGAAATGCCCAAGTCTAAGCCTTTTCAGTAACTCTAATAGGAAGCTATACTAATAACAAGCCACTGCAAGGAGGAATAAGTCGTTACCCTAAGCCGAGGAGTGCCGGGATTACGGAGACGGAATTAGCGGGATCGAATGGAATGCCTGGACGGGCTCGGGAAGCTCGCGATTTTGGGATCGACGGGATCCCTGGGGATTGAAACCAAGACCGTCGGGAGCGATTGAGGCCGTGAGCTACCAGTCGACAGAGCACTGGAAAAGGGGGGAAGCGAATAGATGGGAAATGAAGAGTCGGTGGGATATCCTCTATATATATACTGTAGCGAATCGGGCGGTTTCGGCGAGATTCCGACAGATTTTTCTAAATGTTTTCTACCGAGGGTTTAGATGGAATTTTCCACACAGCGTTACGAGGCATAAGAACTTTGTTACACCCTAGACAAGTAATTTTGTTAGGAGGCATATTTATTCTGTGGCAAATAATTTTATTAAGTTATTTCTCGTTCGAGATGTACACAATATTCTGATATCAGTTGTAATCTTTTGTAACACCCATTGACGTACCTTCTTAATTTTAAGTGGGCTGACTTATGCCTGTTGAGGTTCATTTTCAAATGTATCAATGTGTAACTACCAAGAATTCCGTGAATTTGTATCTAAAGATCATTTTACACTTTTAATCTGTCCTTAGGTGTAAAAGCATATATGTGTATATATACACATAACCACTTACCTTAGAGAAGGAATTCACAAATTTGTGTGAATATATAAGTATATATATATATGTGAATGTCAATATAATTTGGCTCAAATATTTAATCTGAACGCAGGTACCTGGGATCATAAGATTAATCATTTAGATCTTCTATTTAAGGCACACCAGGTGTTCAATTTGAGTATGCCATTGTAGATAGCACTGTTCTTATTCCAGATATTTGTTCCAAGTCATTCTTGGAACGTCTCCTGTCTAGTTCCCATCATGTTTATAGGAACCTAGACTACCCTGCAAAAAGAAATTACCCTACCTTAGGAACCAAATATGTATTGGGTCCTAGGTTCTTGTCAGCATAAAAACTCGAATGCCTTCCCACAGGAATCCTGTTAGGAAGGCTAACTCTGCCCAGACGAGGTGGATATGCCCTTTCCCTTGACACAGAGGGGTTATGCCAACAATCTATGGCAAAGTGACCCACTGTAACACCCCGAAACTCAAAAGAGGGATGGGTGACGTTTTAAGCCCAGTCTGAATTTTGGAGCAGGTGTCACGGGCGTGACACGAGCGTGTCACGGGCGTGACACGGGCGTGACACAGGCGTGTTCGGCCACGAGTCATGTGGTCGATGTTTTGACAATCGGAGATCGTCGAGTTGAGGCACACGGCCTAGGACACAGGCATGTCCCAGGGCGTGTCACTTTTGGCAGTTTTCTGAGTCAGGCACACGAGCCATGACATGGGCCCTAACACGGGAGTGTCACATGCGACACGGGCATGTCGGGTGCCGTGTCGCAGGCCGTGTCCTTCTCGGGTTGGGAAAGCTGGCCGATTGCACACGGGGAGCGTGACACGGGTCTCGACACGGGCGTTTCACATGTGACACGGGCGTGTCGGAGGCTGTGTCGAAAGACGTGTGCTAGTTTTCGAGGCGGTCGAGATGGCGAATGGGTGATACGGCCATGCACACGGCCGTGTTGCAACCCGTGTTCGGCCCAGATTTTCTAATTTGAGGCCTAATCGTTGCCGTTCATTTCCTTGGCTATGGATCCGACTGTGGGGGGCTGCTCCTGGGTGGTTTTAGCCGGGATAAGGGTTTCAAAACCCTCATTCTCTTTTTCCATTCTCTTTCTAAATCCTAGAGAGAAGAGAGAGCAAGGTCAGAGGTTGGAGACCAAGATCCCCCCGCCGGTGGAGCGTCGGAGCTCCGAATCGCGATCCGACTCCAGATCCGCGGAGGTGACGCCGTTGCGGTGCTTTCCAACCGCATAGTTTTTCATGGCACCGCGGAAGAATGCAAGGGTAACGATTTCTCATCCTTGGGCATGTGAAGCCCTTTTTCCCTTTGCATAGGAAGCCCTCTCTCGCGAGTGAGCGAAGAGTTGGAGCATTCCTTGGGGTAGATATGTAAAGTCCCCCATGTATAGAGTCCGTATGCAAAAACAGACATAGGCATTGTTTGTGAAGCCTATCCGGACAAGTAGAGCCGGATCGGTGATGTTGCATTGCATATGAACCGGGGAAAACTCCGGGTGTTTGGGCGTTTTTCGAGTTTTATACGTGGTAGATTGCAATAGGGAACCTTGGAGATTAACTCCAAGGTGCACCCGGAAAACTGGGCAAAAGCGAGTTTTGCCAACACGATGGCCGGGGAGCCAACGTGAACATAACCGGGTTATGTGATTGTTGTGGCGGAAACGGGACTCGGTGAGTCTTGACCTGCGCATATGTCTTAATTTGCCGTTGCGATATGAGCACGGGTCAGGCGGAACCGTACCCGATCTATGTCGTTCGGTGGGACCGTTGGCATGGATGAGAGTCTTCGGCAGTCTATGGCTTAAATTGTCGTGACCAAGGCCAAGACTGCAAAATGCTCATATGGTTGGCCTTCCAAGGGGCGGTGGTGGAACGGGAACGTCTATGGCTTGAATTGACATGATGTTGGCCGGTTCGCCGTGAATGTGCCCTGTGTGCACGAGGTGTGTGGCCGTGCGAGCCTACGCCTGTGATGATGTGTGTTTACACTAATAAATTGCCTATACTAATAAAGTGCAGGGAAAGAGCATCGTAGCCCCGATTTTGGGGGCGGGATCGTTATAATTTGGTCAGCATAGCTGACCGTTGCTTTTGTTTGCCACCGGGCGGTGGTTTGTGCTTGCAGGTGCTGCGGAACCGAGCGGAAAATTGCGGGCTAAAGCCCATGTTGCGGTTCTGGCCCTCGAAGGCATACCTTTCTTTATGTTTTCCATTTATCTCATGTATGGCCGACCTGCGAGCCGAAGTATGAAAGACACTCTTGTTGAGAGAACTATTGTAAGGCCATAAGGCCGGTACTTTTGTATTCATCATTCCTATTTTATCTAAGTAGTGGACATTCGTGCTTGGCAGGGTTCTTTTATTTGTGAAACTTAAGAAATTGCTTCCGCTAGAATGACTTTGTGTAGGTCGTTGGTGATTGGTTGTATGGTTTCAACGCGTAACCAACCGGTCTGTCCGTAGTATATGGCATTGGGCCCTGGACGGACCTATTGCTATATGCTATGCGACGGATAGGGGTATTACAAATTGGTATCAGACTACTAGTTTCGGTCAAACTTAAATAAATTCGTGGGCGAATTCACTTTAAGGGGTGGTGAGCACATGTGTGCGTCATCATTATAACATGAAAAGAACCCATGAATGTCCACTTAGGAATGAAAATACACATGTTTGAGGAACCTTCGTGTTCCTATAATTGCTGTTTGCAAAAATATTTGGTCGCTTATCGGTGTTTTGCACGATTATAGGTGACCAGAAGTGGTGCTGGGCCGTCAGAACGGCCAGGTTCTGAGGCAAGCAGTGCGCCAAGTGAAGCGCCTGCAACACCTCCGTCTGCCGAGACCATTAGGTTAGTGGCAGAAGCTGTCATGGCGATGATTAATGCGCAACCTTCAAGACAGGTGCAGCAGCCTGCTCCTGCGGAGGAGCAAGTGCCGCTCCAAGCGGCGGAGCCTAGAAGGGTTGAGCAGGTGGAGGTTGAGCCGGAGTTGCCTTGGAGAGCAACTGAAAGATAGTTGAAGCATGTGATGGGCTTCCACCCACCGGTGTTCTCGGGAACGGGAACCCCGACCCAGGCTGAAGATTGGCTCTCAAGAGTCAATTGGGTGATGACAGCAACTGAAATGGAAGAGTGGCAGAAGACCACGACAACGACGTTCCTATTGGATGGGGACGCAAGGTTATGGTGGGAAGGCCTAGAGCTACACCAATTGAGGGGAAGGTCGTTGGCCGAAGTATCTATGGAGGAATTTTCGAGACTGTTCATGGCTCGATACCTCCCCTTAGCGCAGAGGATCGCATTGGAGAACGAGTTCCAAAAGTTGGTGCAAGGAGATAGCACTATAGACGAGTACCTCCACGAGTTTACTCGGTTGGGGAGATATGCTAGCGCTACCTTTACCGATGAGGAGCGAAAGACAAACCGCTTCTATGAAGGGTTAAGAGATGAGCTGAGGTTGCTACTGTCAGGGTTTCCTAACCTTGGTTAATACGGCCCGGTCCTTGGAGAAGGACATGAGAAATGTGCAAGCTAAGAAGGAAACTGGCGGGAAGAAATCAGAGTTCAAAGTGCCGACTACGTCGAAGTCGGGCTATCGAAGATTCTACAAGAAGGCTAGGACGTCAGGTCCAGCTTCTTCTACAGGTGCCTCGGGGGCAACTACCAATCGAACCCCCGAGCACTTGTTTCACGTGTGGAAAGACGGGGCACTTTGCCCACGATTGCTGGAGCGGACGCCCAAAGTCCGAGAGGAAGCAAGGAGATACTTACGAAGAGAAGGGCAAGGCGGTTGAGTGAACCACGTCCCACTATGCTCCGACTCAGCCTAGAGTCTACAACTTGGGGCAGCAGGAGGCCATTAAACAAGCGGATGTGGTGACAGGTACGAGTTAATTTAAAGCAAGTTAACTTAGATACTATTGTTTATTTCTTGTTAGACTAATATGGCTTGCATAGGCTTTGTTTTGATTAGCGATAGTCCGGCACGGGCACTGTTCGATACGGGAGCTTCACACTCCTTCTTGTCCGAAAATTTTATATCGCGCATCGGAGTCCCTTCTTTGATGGCGAAGGACAAGTTGGATGTGCTGCTATCGAATGGGTGCTCGATGCGTGTGGACAGAGTGTGCGCATTAAAGGTTCACATAGGGAGCCAAGAGTTCGAATTGCTAGCGTCATTGCTGCCGCTAGTAGAGTTCGACGTTATCTTTGGGATGGATTGGCTTTCGGAGCAGAAGGCTTGGATTGATTGCGACCGGAAGGAGGTCAAGCTGGGTTTTGGGCGGGGGACAACATTCGAGGGACTTAAGGGGTCGAGCAAGACGCTGGTGTCTGCTCTTCAGGTGGTAATGGCAGTTCGTGCTGGTGCAAAGCTGTTCTTTGTAATAGTGGGCGCTGTGGAGCCAAAGTCCACGTTGTATAGCATCCCCATGGTTTGTGAATACCCCGATGTGTTCCCGGATAGTCTTCCCGGAGCCCCACCGCAGCGGGAGATTGATTTCACCATCGAGCTCGTACCGGGGGCCAAACCGGTGTCACATGCTCCGTATAGGTTGGCGCCTAAGGAGATGGCAGAGTTGAATGTTCAGCTAGAGGAGCTAATGGAGCAAGGTTATGTGCGTCCAAGCTCGTCGCCTTGGAGCGCACCGATCCTCTTCGTTAAGAAGAAGGATGGTAGTATGCGGCTATGTATCGACTACAGAGAGTTGAACAAACTGACGGAGAAAAACAAGTACCCGATCCCGAGGATTGATGATCTTTTTGATCAGTTAGTCGGATCGTCGGTATATTCTAAGTTGGACTTGAAGTCGGGGTACTATCAGTTGAGGATAATGGAATGTGATATCCCGAAGACGGCGTTCAGCAAAAGGTATGGGCATTTCGAGTTCACGGTCATGCCGTTTGGGCTGACGAATGCGCCATCTGTGTTTATGGACTTGATGAATAGGACGTTCTGAGATTTCCTTGACCGCTTTGTGATCGTCTTTATTGACAATATATTTGTGTACTCGTAGTGCGAAGAAGATCACTTCAAGCACTTGCATTTGGTATTGGAGACTTTGAGGAGGAATGAGCTGTATGCGAAATTCTCCAAGTGCGAGTTCTGGCTACTCTCAGTATTATTCCTTGGTCACATTGTTAGTGGGGAATGTATAGCGGTGGATCCGGCGAAGATCGTTGCGATACAGGAGTGGCATGCATTGTCTTCTGTCGCGGAAGTCCGTAGTTTTCTCAGGCTTGCCGGATATTACAGGCGCTTCATAGAGAACTTCTCGCGGATAGCGCTACCTCTCACGAAGTTGATAAGGAAAGATCAGAGATTCTTGTGGACGCAGGAGTGCGTGCAAGCTTTTGAGGAGCTGAAGAGACGGTTGACCACGATGCCAGTGCTTAGTTCATCGAGTGGGACCGAGGGCTTCGAGGTTTATAGTGATGCCATGGGTAGTGGTTTGGGCTGTGTGTTATTGCAACATTGGAGCGTGATAGCTTATGGATCGCGTCAGCTAAAAGTGCATGAAAGGAACTATCCGGTCCACGACTTGGAGTTGGCGGCCGTGATATTTGCACTTAAGGTGTGGAGGCACTACTTATACGGTGTAAGAGTCGATATCTATACCGATCACAAGAGCCTGAAGTACCTGTTGGATCAGAAGGATCTTAACATGAGGCAGAGGAGGTGGATGGAGTTCCTGGGGGACTACACCTTCAAGATTCATTATGTACCCGGGAAGGGCAATGTTGCTGTTGAGTCGCAGGGCTCCCGCCCAAGCCAACTGGTTGTCGGTGCATGATGAGCGGCTGATACGGGAGTTGGAGGAGCTTGAGATCTATTGCGTTGACAAGCAGACGAGCGCCAAAGCAATGTTGAACTGGACAGAGGTCTAGTATGACCTGGCTGACCGGGTTCGGCAGGCATTGGATTTAGATGACTCCATTAAGGAGCTTATGGAGGAAGCGTTGGATGGGTCAAATTCCCAATTTTCAGTGGAAGATGGGTTGTTAAGGAAGGATCATCGGTTGTGCGTCCCAAGCGGGAGTAACCTACGGGAGGAGTTGATGTACGAGGCTCATCATACTAAGTACTTGATCCACCCAGGGAGCACAAAGATGTACCGTGACCTCAAGAAGCTGTTTTGGTGGCCGGGGCTTAAGAAAGACGTAGCGTTGTTTGTGGCTAAGTGCCAAACGTGCGCCTTGGTGAAGGCGGAGTGCCAAAAGCCGGGAGGATTTCTGAAGTCTTTGCTTATACCGGAGTGGAAGTTCGACGACATATCTATGGACTTTGTGCATGGGTTGCCAAGGTCGCAGAAGGGGAACGACGCCATCTGGGTGATCGTAGATCGGTTAACTAAGGTGTCGCATTTCATTCCGCATAGGAAGGATGACTCGGTGGAGAAGTTGGCAAAGCTTTATGTGGACAAAATAGTTAGACTGCATTGTGTGCCTCCCAGCATTGTGAGTGATCGCGATGGACGTTTCACGTCCAATGATTGGAGGTTGGTGCAGCAGATGTTGGGGACAAAGTTGAAGTTCAGCACAGCCTTCCATCCGCAGACGGATGGGCAGACCGAGAGAGTCAATAGGACAATGGAGGACATGCTCCGCATGTGTGTTCTAGACTTCGGGAAGCATTGGGAGGACCACCTATATCTGGTGGAGTTCGCGTACAACAACAGCTACCAGGCAAGTATCCAAATGGCGCCCTTTGAGGCCCTATACGGTAGAAAAAGTCGCACACCGTTGTCTTGGTTAGAAACGGGTGAGGCAAGGTTGTACAAGAAGCAGGAGGTGGAGAGTTCTACCTCGTTGGTGCGGATCATTCGGGAGCGCTTGTTGATCGCTCAGGATAGGCAGGCAAAGTATTATAATGCCAAGCACCGGAACGTGGAGTTCGCGGTAGGCGATTGGGTATACTTGAAAGTGAAGCCGTTCAAGGGGGTTTCGAGGGTGAGACGCTTGAAGAAGCTGAGCCCAAGATACCATGGACCTTTTGAGGTTCTGGAGCGAGTCGGCGAAGCCGCACACCATTTGAAGCTATCGGTAGAGTTGAGTGGGCTACACGATGTGTTCCACATCTCTGTGTTGCGGAAGGCAGTGCAAGAGCCTTCGCTAGTGATCGCAGTTGATCAAGTTCCGGTGGACGAAGGGTTGACGACTAGGGTCATGCCCGTTTGTATTAAAGACTCTGAGGTCAAGAGGCTCCATAATAAGGAGATCCGGACGGTCAAGGTCCGGTGGGATAATTGCGGTCGGGAGGAACTCTCTTGGGAGCGGGAGCAAGCTATGCTGGAGGAGTACCCGAAGTTATTCCGCTCAGGTACCGTTAAAAGTTTTAAGTTCCTATGATTTTCCTTTAGTAAATTTCGTGGGCGAAATTCTTTTAAGGGGGAGAGAGTTGTAACACCCCGAAACTCAAAAGAGGGACGGGTGACGTTTTAAGCCCAGTCTGAATTTTGGAGCAGGTGTCACGGGCGTGACACGGGCGTGTCACGGGCGTGACACGGGCATGTCACGGGCGTGACACAGGCGTGTTCGTCCACGAGTCATGTGGTCGACGTTTTGACGATCGGAGATCGTCGAGTTGAGGCACATGGCCTGGGACACGTGCGTGTCCCAGGGCGTATCACTTTGGGCAGTTTTCTGAGTCAGGCACACGGGCCATGACATGGGAGTGTCACATGCGACACGGGCGTGTCGGGTGCCGTGTCGCAGGCCGTGTCCTTCTCGGGTTGGGAAAGCTGGCCGATTGCACACGGGGGGCGTGACACGGGTCTCGAAACGGGCGTGTCACATGTGACACGGGCGTGTCGGAGGCCGTGTCGAATGCCGTGTGCTGGTTTTCGAGGCGGTCGAGACGGCGAATGGGTGACACGGCCATGCACACGGCCGTGTTTCAACCCGTGTTCGGCCCAGATTTTCTAATTTGAGGCCTAATCGTGGCCGTTCATTTCCTTGGCTTTGGATCCGACGGTGGGGGCTGCTCCTGGGTGGTTTTAGCCGGGATAAGGGTTTCAAAACCCTCATTCTCTTTTTTCATTCTCTTTCTAAATCCTAGAGAGAAGGGTGAGCAAGGTGAGAGGTTGGATACCAAGATCTGGCCGCCGGTGGAGCGTCGGAGCTCCGAATCGCGATCCGAGTCCAGATCCGCGGAGGTGACGTCGTTGCGGTGCTTTCCAACTGCATAGTTTTTCATGGCGCCGCGAAAGAATGCAAGGGTAACGATTTCTCATCCTTGGGCATGTGAAGCCCTTTTTCCCTTTGCATAGGAAGCCCTCTCTCGCGAGTGAGCGAAGAGTTGGAGCGTTCCTTGGGGTAGATATGTAAAGTCCCCCTTGTATAGAGTCCGTATGCGAAAACGGACATAGGCATTGTTTGTGAAGCCTATCCGGACAAGTAGAGCCGGATCGGTGATGGTGCATTGCATATGAACCGGGGAAAACTCCGGGTGTTTGAGCATTTTTTGGGTTTTCTATGTGGTAGATTGCAACAGGGAGCCTTGGAGATTAACTCCAAGATGCACCTAGAAAACTGGGCAAAAGCGAGTTTTGCCAACACGATGGCCGGGGAGCCAACATGAACATAACCGGGTTATGTGATTGTTGTGGCGGAAACGGGACTCGGTGAGTCTTGACCTGCGCATATGGCTTAAATTGCCATTGCAATATGAGCACGGGTCAGGCAGAACCGTACCCGATCTATGTCGTTCGGTGGGACCATTGGCATGGATGAGAGTCTTCGGCAGTCTATGGCTTAAATTGTCGTGACCAAGGCCAAGAAGACAAAATGCTCATATGGTTGGTCGTCCAAGGGGCGGTGGTGGAACGGGAATGTCTATGGCTTGAATTGACGTGACGTTGGCCGGTTCGCCGTGAATGTGCCCTGTGTGCACGAGGTGTGTGGCCGTGCGAGCATACGCCTGTGATGATGTGTGTTTAGACTAATAAATTGCCTATACTAATAAAGTGCAGGGAAAGAGCATCGCCACCCCGATTTTGGGGGCGGGATCGTTATAATATGGTCAGCATAGCTGACCGTTGCTTTTGTTTGCCACCGGGCGATGGTTTGTGCTTGCAGGTGCTGCGGAGCCGAGCAGAAAATAGCGGGCTAAAGCCCATGTTGGGGTGCTGGCCCTCGAAGGCCTACCTTTCTTTATGTTTTCCGTTTATCTCATGTATGGCCGGCCTGCGAGCCGAAGTATGAAAGACACTCTTGTTGAGAGAACTATTGTAAGGCCATAAGGCCGGTACTTTTGTATTCATCATTCCTATTTTATCTAAGTAGTGGACATTCGTGCTTGGCAGGGTTCTTTTATTTGTGCAACTTAAGAAATTTCTTCCGCTAGAATGACTCTGTGTAAGTCGTTGGGGATTAGTTGTATGGTTTCAACGCGTAACCAACCGGTCTGTCCGTAGTATATGTCGTCGGGCCCCGGCCGGACCTACTGCTATATGATATGCGACGGATAGGGGTGTTACACCCACCTTGCCACAGCACCAACACTCGTGAATGTTGGATCGCCGTTTCAGACCTGACCTACTGACTGAGGTAGTCTTGATCTCAGGTCTAAACGGGATAGAGCCGGTTCTTCTCACAAAATTGCCTTTTCCACCATGACACGTGGGAGGGTGGTCAGAATGCATGTGGTGAGTGTCATGAGGCCTGGGAGGGGTGCCTTCCTTTCAGTCAGCACACTTCCAGAGGCCCCATGGGTACTTACCACATGTTTTCTGACCCCCCCTTCCTGTGTCCTAGGGTGGAAAGTACTGTAGTGAGAGCTGGTTCCTGCATATTCATGATGAGTTGGGTCTGAGGCTGAGAATACAAAGGGTTCATAATGAGCCTTGGGTATTCTCTCATGGGTAGCCATGACAGCTCTGGCACTGTGGGTATTTCCACCTGAGGGCTGATCATTCTTGCAGTGACCAACGTTGTTTTGATGGTCATACCTGAAGGCATGATGAGTGCCCTTCCTACTCGGGGTGGGGGGTCTGAACACAGTTTCCCCATTTCTCCACGAATTAATAATTCGGGAGATCCACCCATTTTCTTATTTTCTCTTGATAGCATCTATCGTGGAAAAGTTAGAAACTATTCTCTTCTCGGTCTCTAGACGACTTTCTAGATCCGAGATCTTTGAGTCATTTACCTTGATGGATTCCACTTGGATATTCATCAAGGTCTTCAGCTGAGCATTCTCCTTAGCTTGCTCCTCAACAAGTAAGTTGCTCTTCAGAAGAGCACACTGAAGGGATTCAAGATTTTCAATCATTTGATTGGAGCTATTCATATCCCTTGCATCACTAGAGGGACAATCCTCTGAACTATTCCTGTCTTCAGGAACTGCAAGAGGAGAGGGTCATGATGAAGAAGTTACCTGCTTCTGGCTTTGTTGTTTAGGGTTACCGTCAAGATCGGCAGAGACTGTTGAGTCAGCTTCATCAGAACTACTTTCCTCAACTTCTTCAGTCTCTGACAAGGACACAGGAGCCCTGATACTGACAGATTGATCATGCCCTTCATCTTCAGAAATGAGGACCCCCACATAGGCTTCATCTTCTTGCTGACAACTGGTCCCTACTTTCTCTGATCCCATCATGAGATCTGAGATGGTTTGCCACATGGACTTGGCCGTCCTACACTTGTCCACTCTTGAACTAGATACACCAGACAAGACGTCAGTGATGATCTGACGTATTAACTTGTCCAAGTTGAATAGTGAGAGCTCGGTCTCAGACATCTATTCGGGACACTTGGGGATTTGGATATCATTTCCTGAACCGGAAGCCTTCATGGGAATGAAGGGACCCACTTCCAAGATGAGTGACGCCCGAGGGTCAATGGCCTCCAGATAAAATATAACTCTCATCTTCCAGATGGGGTAGTACTCCTTTGTACATGAGGGGAGTCTTAGAGGAGGTACATCATAATCCAACTCCATGCTTGAGTCTGATCTTCTTGTTGACACTAGAGGCAGGAACTTACTCGAGGTGTTAACCCCTTTGATGAGTAACCTCCCTCTGATACCACTTGAAAGTCCACCTAGTGCCAACTATCTTCACCTATGGGGGGGTGGGAATAGGTGTCTTGCAGCGATTTTAGCGGAATTAAAATTCTACCTGCACAATTAAATAAAACAACACAGCACAAACATACACGAGCAGTTATAGTGGTTCCCCGATTTGGGTACGTCCACTTTCCCCCTTCGACCTATCTCCCAATAAGGGACGACTCGGTCACTTCACCAACCGGATTGAAATCCAATCCTCACACTAACGGAAGGAACCCTTCCAAACGAAGGAGTCACCACTCCTCCACCACGGGTTGCACCCAACCCTTACAACGAGGAACCTACGTTCCTTTATAAAAAAAAAATGGAATGTATAAAATATACAAACTAATTATGGAGTGCTAGGTGTCCCTCTTCATTAGATGATGCGTTCTTGACGAAGACGAAGAGTCCACGACCTTAGCTCTCACTGTAAGACCCCCCTCCCGGAACACAACACACGGCACGAGGGGAGTATTATGCCCGAAATAGCCGCCTTGCGGTAGCACTAACACACGGGTTAGCCTTTACCACAAGACGCCTATTCCGCCGGCTACAATCCATATCACAACAATTATGCCAACCCAACCATAACAGAAAGTAAAGCTAAAAGCAGTTCAGTTCACAGCTAAGTTAAAGTCCAAAAATAGCGGAAGATAACAAGCACAACAGGCTTGTACAAAAGAAACAAGAGTCTAGAAATGTTTTGCCAAACGGCTACATGAAAACACTCACTACTGTCACTGACGGTGCCGATGGCACCACCACCTCAGGTCCTATCATCCGGGCCTGGCTGTCCTGCTGCATAGTCCGTTGCCGCTCTACCTGCGGGGTTTCCTCCTAAAAAGGAAGACGTAGCAACCGTTAGTCATAAGACTAAGTGGCTTCACATCCGCTCCCCCGGCGACTCCTCGGCACCGGGCGGAGAAAGGAACAAAGTACAATATATATATATATATGCAAGTAAACAAGCAGGTGACAGTAAGTATGGTGAAGTATAAACTACGCTACACAACTAGCAGTTCTACGAATATCAATAATATATAAATGACAGCAGGTATAATTAATCAGAATAGTAACTTAACTTATAAGAGTGCCCATACAAACTTATAAGTTAAGGATCGGCTTAACAGTATAGTAACTCATCGTATAAGAGTGCCCATACAAAACTTATACGATGAGGATCTTGTGTATGCAATGAATGACATGTTATGAATGTTATGGTATGACCGAATCATGCGCACGCACATGCAAGTTGCTATGTCGACACAGACTAGAAGTTCCCACTTTTCGAGCAGGTAGCTAACCTCTCAGGCGTCGTCCGTCGTGGCCAGACGGCGACAGTGGAGCGGGCGTCTCCACTACTAGGTGGTATCACACTACCTATCCTAGGCCCCCGTACGCCTCAACGCTAAGAACACAACAGCGGAGCTCACATGCGTACTACGGCTCAGAAGGGGTCTTGGGTAAATGTGCACCAAGAACACAGCCCAACCTGGCCTTTGATTTCGAACCGGATGGAACCTCGAAAACGCACGAGGTGCAAGCCCAACCGTTCTCATGGCACGGAGGAGATCTCGGGTTATGGACACCAAGTATCTAACCCTACCGCCCAAGGTCTACGCATTGGCTCCCATCGGTGTGACGACTGGCGAACCCGTAGACCTGCCACAGTCATTCTCCCAACATCGCGACACGATGAATCGTCGCACATCACATGCCCCAAAACAACTCACTCGATGCTACCCGTAGGGAGACTTCAACTCTAAGCATCGGTTGTTAATAAACCCCTTGGGCTCGGATTACAGTTACAAAATACTCTTCACATAGTGTTCATCATGTTCACGCCCACCTATTCAATGAATTCACCTCAACTCTACGCATAATAGATATGTTCAACACCAAATTGTATAAATATATCCTTTACCAATATCAACTCCTAATATCTAGCCTTCCCATCCAATCCATTTCTCTACCATTGCATGATTATCCCTTATTACACAACCAAATGAGTAACCATACTAAATTATAGTAACAACGACATTATAGATATATGGGAGCAAGATATCACATGAGCAAATCACAATCATTGCAAGAGTGCTAACATTATAAATTAACAAGTGCATTAACATAGGATAGTCCAATACTAAAACTGGGATTCCCGGAGCTACAGGAATCCGATCACAATGCACAACCCCTCGTTGGAAAGGTATTCGCGAGGGCTACGACTTTTGTGTTGAGTCGATCGCCCAGATCTGGTGGCAACATACCAGAAATTCAACTCGAATACGTACAGGAAACAGTTTCCTGTACAGGAATTTTCCCGAACGCAGCGGACTCGAACCAGCTTTCCCGTGGCTACAGGTATTGCATGGAAACGAGCAACCACTCGTTGGAAAGGTAATTTCAAGGGCTACGACTTTCGTGTTGAGTCGATCACCCAGATTTGGCCAGAACACCTCCGAAATTGGCCACGAAGGTCGCCGCGTGCAGAAATCAGATTTCTGCACGCATCTTAAGGCGAGATGAACGGCATCCGTTCATCATCTTCCTTGCAACGACCTCGCATAAACTTCTCCAGAAATCACACCCAACCTTATTTCTCCTTTCAAAGCCAAACCCCCAACGAAAACCCCTCTCATCTCCACTTTGAAGGATGAGAAGGTTGAGGGAGACTAAGCCTAAAACCTAGGCATGGCTTATCCTAAGAACTCTCCTCCTCACCATCAAGACTCTATGGAGTCGATGTCTCTCCTATAATAACTATAGATCTAGCACCAAGGGAGAGGGGAGGAAGCTCACCTCAAGTCCAGCGGTACCACCATGGCCGGCCATGAGCCTCGCACTCCTTCGCGGCGGCATTGTTTTTCCCTTGACGGTGGCGGCGTTTTGATTCCTCCAAGGATGGCTCCGGCAAGCTCTTCCTCCTCCTCCAGCCAAGAACCCTCTCAGGAATTTCGGGGCAGAAGAAAGGAGATGAAATGCTAGGGTTTCCCAACTTTTTCCTTTTTATACATCGCAGACACGGGTAGGCACACGGCCGTGTTCCTACCCGTGTTCAGGTGACACGGCTGTGTGGCATGCCGTGTCTAGGGCCGTGTTCCTCCCAGAAACCACTTTCTGCCGGGTCAGGGTTGCGGCACACGGGTAGAGACACGGCCGTGTCCCGACCCGTGTCCTTGGCACACGGCTAGGGACACGCCGTGTCCCAACCCGTGTCCTTGGCACACGGCTAGGGACACGCCCGTGTCCCAATGCCCGTGTACCTCTCTGACTGGTAAACCTATTTTTATGAGGCACACGGGTATGGACACGGCCGTGTCCATACCCGTGTCAGCCAAAAATGCTGTTTTGCCTTGTTTTCCTCATTTCCCGCACGTCCGCACCTGTTCACCCACATCCCCCATTGGGCTCACCACAGCCCCCTTGACTCGAATACGCAATCAAGGGGCCTAGCGCGAATTGGGACGTTACACTCACTTAGAATGAATCTCCACGAAACCGGCGGCGGCAAGAAGAGCGGCGGCTTGGCTTTGGATATCCAACCTTCGTAGCTATGCTGGCAAGGTCTACCAACGGTCTTCCTTAGATCAATCGTCTCGATCAATTCGGAAAGGGAAGGTATTCCCGATCTACAAACCAAGAGACAAAGGATCTCAAGAAGGATACGTGAGACGCGTTGCTTGGCAAAGCTTCTGTCGCCGGAAGATCAGGAGGTATCCACGATCAATGGAGGTGACTAACTTCCTGAGCGGCGATGGCGGCGGCGGAAGTGAAATCCGCAATCTAGGTCACGTCGGCGGCTCGGTTTTCGTTCTTGTGTATGAGAGTTATTTTTACTGTTTAAGATGCCGAAGTATTTATACAGTAGGTCATACAATATGACCGTTGTGGGCCCCACCAAATGAAACCCTAGCTCCGGTTTCAAAACAGCGCCTGGAACTTGGTCCGGTCTAGCGAGCAACAGAATTTCGCCCAAGGAAAATTCGGCGAGAATCATAGGTGATTCTCGACGAATTGACGAGAATCACTTATGATTCTCGCCGAATTCTACTTGGCAGAATTCTGGCTGAAGATCTAGCCATCCGGAGAGAATCGGCAAGAATCAATATTCATTCTCTACGGATCGATGAGAATGCAAAGTCATTCTCGTCGATTCGGCAAGAATCAACTAGTGATTCTCGACGATTCTGCCTTAAGCAGAAATCAGGAAGGCGTTGAGACAGTCGGCTGCAATCGGCAAGAATCAGCGAGTGATTCTCGACGATTCGGCGAGAATCACTAGTGATTCTCGTCGAATCAGCGAGAATCACTTAGTGATTCTCGACGATTTCTACTTAGACGATTTTTCGTCTTTCCACCCGTGAGCTGCTCTTTGGCTCATCCTTGCTCCTTGTCTGCTCTTGATCTTTCTCAGCCCTGTACTTGAAAGTAAGTACACTCCAATAGAGAGAGTACACGTAGGCCAACACACTGATCTGCTTAACGAGGGATTACATTGCGCAGACCCGTGTATATTGACCCACTGCACCCTGACATTGGTATGTACTTAGCGTGGAATAACTGCAAGCACAACTTGAAACATATCATCAAATACATTGTGGATTCATCTTAGCTAGACAGGAGGCTTCCTCAAATCCAGGTAATTGTGGATACAATACCCAACAGTATCTTCAACAAAATCTGATCCGAGAGCTCGAGGATCCACATCCTGGACCCAAGATAGTGGTGTCCGGCACTTCCTCCCATTGAGTGCCTTATAAGGAGCCATCCCGATGCTGGCCTGGTGGCTGTTGTTGTACGATAACTTAATCAGTGGCAGTAGCCTCTCCCAAGGCTTCCCCGTATCCAATATACATAGCCTGAGCAGGTCCTCCATAGTCTTGTTTGTCCGCTCCATCTGGCCGTCGGTCTGCGGATGGAAGGCATTGCTAAAGGTGAGTCTGGTTCCCAAGTAATCATGCACTGCCCTCCACTCCCTGAAAGTGAAACGACCGTCTCAGTCCGAGAAAATAGACCAGGGGATGCCATGGTATCTGACGAACTGCTCCACAAACACTCTCACCAACACAGCAACTGGAGCATCCTTTCTGACCGGAATGAAATGCGCTACCTTGGTCAGTCTGTCTACAATAACCTAGATGGAATCATGCCCAGAGTGGGAGCGAGGCAATCCGTGAACAAAATACATGCTAATGTCCTCGAACTTCCACTCTAGGACTGGTAGCAGCTGTAATAAACCACCCGGGCTCTTGCACTCGGCCTTCACTCGCTGGCAGGTCTCGCAGTTCGTCACAAAATAGATGATCTCCCTCTTCATCCCTGGCCAGTACATGGTCCGTCGTAAGTCAGCCCACAACTTGGTGATGTCGGGATGCCCTGAGTATCTGGAGCAGTGTACCTCTCTGAGGATGTCATCCCGGATACCATCTCCTGTTGGAATGTATACTCGACAAAGAAATCGAAGAAGATCATCCTGCAGCCTGTAGTCCTCATACTTGCCCCCTTTCAGGGCGCCAAAAATAGGCTCTAAATCAGCATCCAATCTTTGATGTGTAAGTATGCGCTTCCGGATATCATCATCGCCGACCAAAGAGCTCAAGTACTCTCTGTACACCACTGGCTCGGCCTACAAAACCATGGTAATGTGCATATCCTCCATCATCGAAACAGCTCTATAGACATCACCCGAGGCTCCGGTCCATAAGTGTCGGCCCTACTGCTCAAGGCATCCGCAACAGTGTTCGCCTTCCCTGGGTGATAATGTATCTCATAGTCATAATCGCAGAGGAATTCAAGCCATCTCCTTTGGCGCAGGTTTAGATCCTTCTGCGTATCAGTGTACTTGAGATTCTTTTGATCTGAATAGATATCACAATGGATCCCATATAAGTAGTGTCTCCATGTCTTGAGGGAAAATACCACAGCCCCAAACTCAAGATCATGTAGTGGATAGTTATGCTCATGCTTCTTTAGTTGTCGCGAAGTATAAGCGATAACGTGTTCATGCTGAATCAGGACAGCACCCATCCCCTGATAGGAGGCATCTGTATAAATCTTGAATCCTTCACTCCTAGAAGGGAGTGCAAGGATGGGGGATGAAGTGAGTCGGTCCTTCAGCTCCTTAAAAGCCGGTTCGCACTGCTCTGTCCAATCAAACACCGCATCCTTCTTCGTCAAGGACGTGAGGGGGAGGGCTATCCTCGAGAACCCCTCCACGAACTTGCGATAATAACCTGCTAAACCCAAGAAACTGCGGATGTCTGACGCTGTCTTTGGCTGTGGCCAATCCCGTACTTCCTCTACTTTGGCTGGATCTACTGCTAATCCAGCCCCGCCGATAATATGCCCCAGGAAACCGACCTCTTGCATCCAAAACTGGCACTTCGAGAACTTGGCATACATCTGAAACTCCCTCAGTCAATGTAAAACCTGTGCTAAGTGCCTGGTATGCTCCTCCTGAGTTCGGGAGTAAATCAGGATGTCGTTGATGAATGCTATGACAAAGCGTTCCAAATAAGGTTCGAACACACGGTTCATGAGCGTCATAAATGCTGAGGGGGAATTTGTGAGCCCAAATGGCATGACCGTGAATTCGTATAATCCATAACGTGAGCTGAATGATATTTTCGGTATATCTTCCTCCCGGATGCGCAACTAATAATAGCCGGATCGTAAATCTAGCTTAGAAAACCAGAAGGCTCCCTGAAGCTGATCAAACAACTCATCTATCCGGGGCAACGGGTAGGTGTTCCGAACCGTCAACCTGTTCAATTCCCTGTAATCTATACACAGTCGGAGGGATCCATCCTTCTTCTTTACAAATAAAACCGGTGCTCCCCTATAACGACGAACTCGACCGCACAAATCCCGAATCCACTAACTCTTGAAGCTGCGTCCTGAACTATGCTAGCTCCCTGGGAGCCATCATATAAGGTGCCCGGAACACTGGTCTCGCTCCCGGTACTAGCTGAATTCTAAAGTCCAGATATCGAGCCGGTGGTAGTCCGGGCAATTTATCCAGGAATACGTCGGAGAAATCCCGAACCACCGGGATATCGGCTATGGAACTCTCGACTGTCGCCATCTCGAAGCATATGAGGTACACCTCCTCCCCTTGCTCATAGGCCTTGACAGCATGTACAGAAGATAAAGAAAGGTGGGGGATGGGACGTATACCTTTAATGGTGATGTAGGAATCTCCATGTCTGAGTGTGATCCTCTTCGAGGGGCAGTCTATCTGAGCATGGTTCCAATGGAGCCATGTCATGCCCAAAATCAAATCGAAGTCTGGTAGCTTTAAGACAGCTGGCGGAGCTTCGAATGCCTTGCCTCCGATCTCGGCCTCCATGTTGCAGCTAACCGTAGTCCGTAGCTCCGAGCCATCAAGAATACGTACCCTCCTCTCTACGCCAGGGAATCTCCCCACGCCCTCTAGTCCTTCAATAAAGGTGTCCGACACAAAAGAGTGCGAAGCACCCTTGTCGAAGAGGGTATGATCGGGCTTACCGCTGATCATAACTATGCCTGGGTTTTGTTTGAGTTCAAAGATAAATATTATTTCTAATGTTCTCAAGGTACTTATTAAAGTTGAAATTTCTAAATCATGCAATATTTAAAGTAACTGTAATCACTTCCTCAGGGTTCCTCTGCTCCGTGAGGTCCAACGCATACACCTACTCCCGGTCTCTACCTCGGCCGTAGTGTCCTCTGCCTCGGCCTCGACCTCGTCCTCGTCCTCGGCCCTAGTGAGCTGGAGGGGCCACTAGAGGTGGAGGAGGAGGAGGAGGGAGTGGGTGGATCTGATGTGGGCATTGCGGCCTGATGTGTCCAAGCTGGCCGCATCCAAAGCACGTGAGCTGTCTTTGGCCACGATCCTCCTGTCTCATCGGCCTGTGATTCTGTAGAGGTGGGGGAGCTAGCACTGTAGGAGGCCTCTGCTCCTGCCTGTAGTTGGGACGACGACATCCCCCACCCCTCCTGTAGCTGATAACCTTGCCCCTTTGGGATGCCCTGCTACCATCTCCGGTTGATGACCCCTCTAGCGGTCTCTTCCCTCTGCCTTGTACCATTAGCTGGTTAGCCTCCAGCTTCTTTGCCATCTCAATGATCTGTGCAGTGGTGCCATGCGATAGGAACAACAAGGGTTGCCTCAAGGTGTCCCGGAGCCCATGGTAGAACCTCTTTGCATACTTCCGGTCATCCCAGTCATGGAATCCCGCAAACCTAGCCAAGTGGGAGAACTCTCTCTGGTACTCGATCATGGATCGGCTTCCCTGTTGGAGATTCAGAAATCTAGCTTCCAAGGCATCTCGGTCTGTGGAGGATACGTAGTGCTCCAAGAACTCATCACTGAATTCCTCCCAGGTAATATCCATCAGCTCCCTGTCAGCGTATGTAGAGTCTCGAACTGACTTCCACCACCTCTTCGCATGAGCCTCCAGTACTGAGGTGGAAAGAGGGACAACCTGTCTGACGGGGCAGTTGATGCAAGCTAATAGCTCCTGAATGGTCTCCAACCACTCCTCCGTCTTCACAGCATCCTCTGTCTCGCGGTACACCGGTGGAGACAGACTCTTAAAAGCATTCAACCAGTTCGAACTGGGGTTTGGCAGCTATGTCGGGGCTTGCTGGGCCCTGAAGGCATCCAGGATAGTCGTTAGAGTTTGCCCCATCTCTGTCTCCATGAACGGAATGGCAGCCGGAGGGGGAGGAACCGCGTCCTGTGGAGGCTGCATAAAGGTAAGTAAACATCAAAATTGGCCTAACTCATTGTTTAATGGACTGTTTTACGTGACTTTTTGCACATGGGCACACCATTGCTTCCGCTGCATAGTTTGTCCGCAAACTAATGCTCGAGCGGGGTGTTCCAGTGTTGTGGACTTCTTTCTCATATGATCGTTTGTTCCTCTGATACCAGTTTATAAGATCCATTTCCCCCTTTCCGGGGCTAACCCGGATCTTCTGCCCAGAACCGCAGCCTTACGGTGACACTAACACATGGGTTAGTTGACACCGCAAGTTGCCGATTCTGCTGGCTAGTACGATCATAAACATGTCAGCCAATATGAGAAATAAAAGTATAAAACAGAGTAAATATCACAGTCCACAGCCACAGTACTAATCATATATATATCAAATTAAAAGTACAAGATATAGTCCAAAATGAGTACAATAATAAAAGAGTGTAATAAAGGCTTATGCCCAGTACATCAATATCAAATCACACTCTCTCAATCAAACAGCAGCGGAATCTAACATCTCAACTCATCACACCTGAACGTGTGCTCCAGTAGTAGTAGTAGTAGGTGGTATCGGCATCTGCTACTCATGTCCTGGCTCCTCGACGTGCTGCTCCATCTCCTCGTGCTCCTAAAATGATATGGTCACCAACCATTAGTCAAAAAGACTAAGTCATTTCCTCCGCACCTCGCCCCGCAACTCCTAGGCACCGAGCGGGAGGACGAAGCGGAGGACAATAAGGGGTAGCAATAGTGGAAGCAGGTGACAAGAGTTAACTAGCAGTTGTAATAGGTATTGTTATCCTACTCTAGAAGTTCTAAGTATGTAGTACAGGTAAGTAAAGCAGTACTAGAAAAAGAATAGAACTGAAAGTAAGAGCACGAATAAAGTAAGATGAAATGTAAAGTTATCTATCATCACAGACGTACCTTAACTTATAAAAATGCCCATACAAATGTATAAGTTAAGGTTTCAAGGAATTTTAACTTATCATATAAAAAAGCCCATACAAATTTATATGATAAGGATCTATGAAGTGTATGCCCTAATATGAATGAATGTTATGATACAATTTATGTAGCAGGCAAGTGCAACTCACACACAATGACTCCGTGATCACAGACCTTTAGTTCCCACTTTTCGAGAGCTAGCATCACTCTCAGGTACTACCGTTGTGGCTACGGTAGCAGCGGAACAGGCGCTTCCGCTTTCTAGGCGGGTATACACACTACCTGGCCAAGACCTCTCCTGTATGCCTCTATACACTGACAAGTGCACTCTAGAGTCTCTGCGTACTATTGCTAGCTACCTGCTAGACTTTTAGGTCGGGTATATATCTTCAGGGATTGTCTGCCTGACCGCGGTATTAAACAACATACTGGCCCTTCCACCCGTACACCTCACCCGAGTCACCATACTGTCATCGGTGTGACGATTGGCCTAGTATCGCATGACCCACCACCATTTATGCACATGCAAGTATTTCATCTCGAGCCTCCAGCTCATAGGACCAACCTGTCCTGAGTCCTCCAACCCTGCCTGGGTGAGCAAGTAAACCAAACATTCCCTTCCAACTCTACATGGGTGAGCAAGTAGTCAACAGACTCCAAATCCCTCCAACCCGACATGAGTGTATATATAACTCATAAATTTCTTCCAACTCTACACGGGTGAGCAAGTAGTCAATAGACTCAAAGTCCCTCCAACCCGGCACGAGTGAGAACAAGTACAGTTTACCTAGCCTATTAGGCTACTCTTTCCTAACGGTTATTATACTTAGTGATTTAGGGTTAATCCCAGGACTGCCCAGGGTATGCCCAATGAAGGGGTCTCGGGGGCACTAGGAACCAAGATGGAATTAAAATCCAAAGTTTCCCTTTTGCAAGGATAATTACTTTTAATTGATGTCTACCCATAATCCACACTCAACTCTCATTGTTACTCTTAGTTGACCCTAATGACTTAAGTTGTTATCAGAAGGGCGACGGTCTTCCGCCGACCTCCATTCTAGTTGTTACCCAAAGACTTGCACTTTTACTCTCGTCACTAAGATAACACTAACCACCAGGGTTATACTTCCAATTGTAATCCCTTGTTTCCGTTGTAGATCTATCTCTCGGTGGCCTATAGTATAACCTACCTTTACTATGCGCAGCCCATGACCTAATACCACCCTGAAATCGAACTTCTAATTCCTTGGGCCACCAGGCCCCAAATATTTATGCTTGGATGGTATGGACTAATAAAATAAGTGTATTGATTTTCATAATTTCCTAGGTCATTAAGGCCTCTAATTAAATCATTTAAAATATTCCCTAGGTCATTTTACACATGAAGTGGTACCATTTAAAATCTACTGACCTAAGGGAATTTTACTGAGTTGCATATGGGTAAAATATAGATGTGCACAAGGTTTCATTATTTTCCTTTTATTATTTCTACTTATCCCATAATTAATACAAATTCTACATATTTAACATTTTCCAAATGAAGTATGAGAAATACATAAGCCAAAATTCCAAGAAAATTACTGAGCATTTATATCATTAATTAATGACCAATGGAAAGAGTTTTATTAACCTCTCTAGTGTAATGGCCTATCAAATTCTATTCTTAAATATTTACCCAAATGTCATTATGCTAGTTTAAGAATTAACAGTGCTTCCAAAAATTCTGAAATAAATCTACAAGACTAATAATACAATTATACAACAGTAGAAATAATTCCATAATTTTATAATATGTAATTCCACCAATTCATGAATAATTACAAAAAGGGTAAAATTGTAATTCCAAGGTATTTTACTCCAGAAGTTCTCAAACAGAAAGATCAAATTTTACTAAGTCTAATATAACCTTGTTTTTAACTTGGCAAGGTTTGAGGATTTTTGCATGATCAAAACCTATTTTCTCAATTTATTTTCCAATAAGGGCTAAATTTTCAAAATTCCAAATAATGGAGATTTTTTATTCCAAAAATCCCATAAATAATCTGAGGGGTGAACTTTACCCTAATGAACCACTGGAATCAAATCTATGATTTTTAGATGCCTAAATTATGCTGAATACACAAAATTTCAATTATTGCTATTTGCACCCCAAGGCTATAACTAGCCAACACATGACAGAAAATTAACCAACATGCAGTAATCCAAATGTTTTCAAATTTTTATCACATGTTTATAATGTCCCCAAGGACCTGCCACCAAAATTTGGGGCCATTTGGAGGCTTAACACTCCAATTATACCATTTATTATATTATTGATATTATGACCAAAACTATAGGGATTTTGTCCCCAAAAATTCCTAAACTTTGGCAGGGGCTAAATATGCCCAAATTAGTCACATGCTAAAAATTTCAGGCCATGTGGATATCTAGTTTGGCATGAGCTTCACTTTTAATTTCTGCCCTAGCCTAGGACCAGTCCTAGGAAAAATATTCTACAGGCCAGACCACTTGACCAAAACCTAAGTTTAGGGTAACATTTTAAAGATAACACCAAGGGCTACAATTTTCATTCAGAAGTCAAGTTAATTTGATGCCTCTAAGTACCTTAAAATATACATGCAAGGTGACTGAAAATGTGTGACAGTTATTTACTATTCATAACATTTATATAATCATTTATACATATATAAACATGAATCTTAAAGCATGAATAAACGACATCCAGTCATCATCCCAGATGAATCAAGGGCTGGGATTGACTTTCCTGGGCCATTTTGTGGGGCCGTTTCCGGCCAGTTGAGGCGGCGCCACTGTCGGCCAACGGTGCCACCACCTTTACGGTGGTGGTGGCCTTCTTTTCCCGGTGATGTGGCGGCGGGAGACGGTGGCGACGGTGATCCCGAGCGGTAGAAAAAGCTTAGAAAATTCTCTCATTTCTCACATGGCATCGGGCTCAATTGAGCCTGATATCTCGCCTAATGGATCTAAGAAGCTAGTACAGGTAGAGGTGAAGCGAAACAGACATGGATTGGGGCTTGGCGGGGAGTTTGGCGGCAGTTTGGCATGGTGGTGGTGCTCCGGCGATCTCCTGCCAGATTTCTTGATTCTCCACTGTTTGCTTTGATCCAAGACTCAATTTCCACTCCTCTCGACCTTCTGAAGCTGATGGAATGGTTTGTTTGGACTGAGGTGGAGTATATGGGGAGTTATGGCCGAGGTGAGCTCGAGGTGAAGCTTTGGATGCTTCACCCATGGTGCCAAGTGGCTCTCAGCCTTTAATTCTTTCTGGAGGAGGTGGGGTGGTCGGCCAGCAAGCTTTTGGGCTGATGAGATGAGCCCATGTGGCCTCTTTTCATCTCCTCCCCATTTCTCTCTCCTCTTTTAGGTGATTTCTCCAAAATACCCTTTTACATGTAATCTCTCTCCTCCTTTTGGGGGTTCGGGGTTGTCCTTGTCCACTTGGGCTGGTCATGGGCCAAGTTTGATGGGCTTGGCCCAAGGGAAATGGCTTAGGCTTCTATTTTCATCTTTTAGGTCAAATTGTTGACTTTGTTGACTTGGAGAGTTGACTTGGTCAACATGATGAGTAGGCTGACCCCACTTGATGGTCATGAGCCCAATGGTACCACCCAACTTGGGTTGGGTCAAGGGGGTACCCTACTTAGGCTAATTGGGCCTATGAGTGTGGGTTTGACCAAATTAGGCCTAAGGTTGACTTTGGTCAACTGGGGTCAAAGTGTTGACCTAGTGACATGCCCTAGGGTCCACTTAGATTATTTTTAGGGTTAGGGCAATGTGGTGGGGTCATGGTATGGCTAGGGTCCTTATTTAGGCTAGTTTGACTTAGTTGACTTGGTCCTATAGTGGGCCCACATGGCTACAACCCACTACCTATGGTCAAACATAGCTAATTTCCCTAAAACCCACCCCATGCCTAACCCATTCTAAGTTAAGGGGTCTAGAAGTAACATGGGATGTTATATCAGATGGGTCTATATAAAGACCTGTGCTATCACAAAGATACACAACAAAAAAGAGGCAACACACAAGAAGGAAGGACTTGACATTCTTCTAACAGTTGAAATCTACAAGTCATTAAGTTAGGGCAGATTCTGAACAAGTCTGCAAGAAGTATTCAGATCTATTTCTAAATTGAAGGAAGCTGGATTGAGGATATCTCCAAATTCAAAAGAAGATTAACCTTACTGTGTTCAGATTCAAGAAGCTTTGAAGAAATCTAAGACAGGTTGGATCTTAAGAAATCAGTTCAATCAAGAACTGATCAAGAATCCTTCATCCCTTTCTCTTTCTACCTAGGTGAAGTATTTGTCACTTTTATAATAGATTTTTCTGTAAGATCTTTTGTAGATCTGAGTGTAGGAGAGTTATATCTCTGAGATGTAAGCCTAAATATATAAAGGCTGAGGTAGGACTGAGTGCCTGAGGTAGGATCTTGGTGATCTGAGTTGTAGGCCTGGTGATTAAGGCTGAGGTAGGGCTGTTGCCTGAGGTAGGATTCTTGGGGAAAATCTGAGTTGTAGGACTTGAAGAAGTCTGAGTTGTAGGAACCAGTTGGGTTCTGAGTTGTAATATCTGAGGATCTGAGTTAGTGGAAGGAAGGTTGGCCGAATCCAACACTATACTAGATAGGTGAAAGTGGAGAGTGGACGTACCCACAAATTGGGGAACCACTATAAACCATTGTGTGTTGTGCTGTGATTTTTCTGTGCTTGATTTACTCAGTATTGTGATAGATGTGGATCAAATAATTATGCTGTGAATAACATTTTAATTTCCTAAGTTTTAAAAAGGATTTGAACCTATTCACCCCCCTCTTGGTGTTTAGAATCTATAAACTAAACCTTTCAAGTGGTATCAGAGGGTGGTTTACTCAAATCTAGACCTAACAGTCTGAGTTGATCTCCAAGGCAATTATCTATTAGCCAGAATGGGTTCAGGTGAAAATCAGAAGGAACTTGGATCCATGAAACTTTCTATCTATAGGAAAGAAAATTTTGGCATATAGAAAGAGAGGGTCAGATTGTTCATGGAAGCATCTAATCCAAGAATTTACATCAAAGTTCTAGAATGGTCATTCATTCCTATGAACATATCAGTTCTTGATGCAAATCTCAAGACTCCAAAAAGTTATTCCGAAATGACTAGGGAAGAGATCATCCTAGCAACCTTAAACAAGAGGGCACAGAACATAATTGGGAGTGTCATAGATGATTCTACATTCAAGAATCTGGTCCATTGCAAAACCTCCAAGGAGATGTGGGAAACTTTGATTATCTACATGGAGGGAACAGAAGAAGTAAGAGAGGATAGAAAGTCTATGCTAAATCAAGAATATGAGAGTTTTAGACAAGCCAAGACAGATAGCATAGCTGAATATTATAAGAAATTCTTTAGAATTGTAAATGAGCTACTGACTTATGGAAGAGTCTTTAGCACATATGAACTAAATGACAAGTTTCTCAGATCACTAACCAAGGACTGGGATACTAAAACATGTGTCATCAGATAGGTGGCCAGGCTGGCTGATATACCTCCACCAACCTTATTTAGAAAACTATTATCATACGAGATGCAACTCACTGCCAGAAAGTAAGAGGAGAAAAGTAATAGGTCTAAATATAAAGAAAAGTCAGTTGCCTTCAAGGCTGAAGCCACAAGAAAGGGCAGGAGAAAGTCACCTTCTCCTCCCAGGAAAATTGCTGAAGTTGAACCAGAAAATACTGACATCAACATTTCAGACAACCATAACTCTGATGAAGACTTTGCTGCCTTCACAAGGCAGTTTCAAAGGTTCATGAAGAAGAAGAAATTGAGAACAAAGACATCTTCATATTTCTCCAAGAATGATTATTATAAGAAGAAGAAAACTTCTAAGGATGATAGGTATGGCTGTAATCCCAGTAAACAAACTTCTTATAAAATTGTTTGTTATTGCTACAACAGGCCAGGAAATGTCATAGCATACTGTCCTGATAAAAGAAAGGAATCTAAGGACAAGAAGAAGCATCAAAATAAGGGCAAGAAGGAGAGATCCCTTGGTTCCCAGAAATAGAAGAGTTGGACTGACTCTTCATCATCAGAATCTGGAGAAGGGGATGAAGAAGAAGCCTATATTGGATTGTTCACTACAGAAGAGGATTCTGTTGAACCTGAATTCTTGCAATTGCTTGATTCTATAAATGGGAGTGAAGATCCTTATTGTAGAGGGCTGATTGCTCTGTTTGAGGAAGATCAGTGCTAGGATCAGCTTGGTCCCAGTAAGGTATACAATCCAACTTAAGTTTCTAATATTATACTGGATCAGAATCAGAAGTATCTGCATCAAGAGATGTGGATGATTCTGAATCTGAAGGTGATGTTCATTAACTAATTGATGAGTATGGTTGTTTGTTATAAGCTCTTAAGAGAAGCAGAATCCTTGTCAAAGATCAAGCTACAAAAATTGCATCTCTTAAATTGGCTTCATCAGATTCAGCAAAAGTGCTGGATTTGATGCTGAATGAAGTTGCCAAATTGAAAAACATAACTGTTATTCAGATGGGTATAATTACCTTCAAAAATGATCACATCAAGAGTCTTGAAGTTAGACTTCAAAGAGAGAAGGATCTTATGGCTAAATTCTCAAAGCCAAAGTCAGTCTTACCCTTAATAGATAACTTTATCTCCCAAAATGATAAGACAGGATTAGGCTTCAAAGAAAGAACTAGGGCAGCTAATTCCAAAAGAAAAGGCAAAGCCCCAATTCAGCCACTAGCCTTCAAACACCCTATTTCTTTCAGAAAAGTAATGCAGCCTACTAATAGGTATGATCATGACATCACTCATGGTCACTATAAGTTTGGTGATCTGAATGGCAAGGGAGAAAATGCTAATAGGGCATCCCATGAGCAAACACACCATGTTATTCAGGAGTCATCTGTGTATGATGCTCCAGCACCAACACTTAAAAAGATAGCTATTCAAACAGACTTGAAGACTGCTGACAGCAATACTGTTAAGCAAGTACTTAAAAGAAAGTACAATAGATATGAGTGCTGGTGTTGTGGCAAAGTGGGTCACTATGCCATTGATTGTTGGTACAATGCTAGTGTTTTGTAAAAGGCCAGCTTACCTGTCAGAAAGGCTGCTGGTAAGCATGTCAAATATCAAGCAAACCTAAACCTAGGACCCAATAATTATTGGGTTTCTAAGGATAAGTAATTTTATTTAATCCAGGTGAGTCCAAGTGGCCATACCCCAATATGGTACTTGGACAGTGGATGTTTCAGGCACATGACTGGAATAAGAAGGATGTGGAAGGATTACTCTCCTATAGAAAATGGACCCAAAGTGAACTTTGGTGGATCTGAAAAGGGAGTCATCAAAGGGTTTGGTAACATTTCCAATAACTCTATTACTATCACCCAAGTGGCTTATGTGAAAGGTCTAAAACATAACCTAATTAGCATAAACCAACTAAGTGATCTTGGTTATGACACTTCTTTCCACAAGGGTGTATGCAAAATAAGAAGGTCAAATGATCAAGAGATCATTCTGACAAGCACTAGGAAAGGAAATGTCTACTATCTTAACTTTGATTGTGAGAATAAGATCTCTCCTATTTGTCTAGTAGCAGATGAGAAAGCAACTCATTATTTCAATGGCACAAGAGGCTAGCTCACCTTAACTACAAGTCAATAGGCCAACTCTTTAGTATGGAGTTAGTGAGGAATGGTCCTAAGGCCAAGTGCATTAAAGAGGGTGTATGTTCAGCTTGCCAAAAGGGCAAACAGACCAAGACCTCTTTCAATGGACATGATACCAAAGATTATGTGAGATGTCTATACCTCCTATATGTGGATCTATTTGGTCCTATGCTAGTTCATAATATAGGAAGGAAAGCTTACACATTTGTGGTTGTGGATGACTATTCTAGATTTACATGTGTTTTCTTATTGAGGCAGAAATCTGAAACCCCAACTGTCTTCCAGAATTTTATTAGGCAAACTCAGAATGAACTTAATAATTCAGTGGTCAAAATCAGAAGTGACTATGGGACATAATTTCAGTCTGAATGCATGACAAGGTTTTGTGAAGAACTTTGGGATTTATCAAGAGTTCTCCTCACCTAGAACTCCCCAGCAAAATGGGATTGCTTAAAGAAAGAATAGGACTCTTATTGAGGCTAGTAGAACATTACTAAGTGACACTTCACTCCAAGAATATTTTTGGGCTGAGACAGTAAATACTGCATGTCATGTTCTCAATAGAGCTTCCATCAACAAAAGACACAAGAAGACACCCTATGAGATTACAAAAGGCAGAAAACCAAACATATCCTACTTTAGAATCTTTGGTAGCAAGTGTTATGTTCTTAGTAATGGAAAGCACTATCTAATTAAGTTTGCTACCAAATCCCAAGAAGGGATATTTGTTGGGTACAGCAATAATAGTAGGTCATACAGGATCTATAACTTTACTACACAAGTTGTAGAAGAATCTTCCATGTAGTTTTTGATGAATCTAAGCTAATCAACTATGATCCGTCTAGCACTTCTTTTAGCCCTAAAATTTTGAAGGAAAAGATGGACAAGCTAACAATTAGTGAAGACCAAACTATAAGACAGGATGAGGAAAATGATGGATGCTGTCTAGGGGGAGTACAAGACTCACTAGATGAAGATGAAGACAATGAAGTACATCTTGGTGAGGAAAATGATGAAGACCAAGAGGTGGACGGATTTCCTCTAGCAAGAATACATCTGAAGGATCATCCAGCACACCAAATCATTGGTGATGCAAGACATGGTGTTCTGACAAGGAGCGAGAACATGAACACTGTATTATGTTCAAGCTTTTTGTCTCAGGTGGAACCTAAGAAGTTTGAGGAAGCTATTAAGGATTCTCATTGGCTAGGTGCATTGCATGAAGAACTAAACCAGTTAAAGAGATGTAATGTATGGAAACTTGTTCCTAGACCAGAAAGACACAATATAATTGGAACAAAATGGATCTATAGGAATAAGTTGGATGAGAATGGAATCATAATCAAAAATATGGCAAGGCTGGTATCTAAAGGTTACAGGCAGGAAGAAGGGATATACTTTGACCAAACTTTTGCTCCTATAGCAAGGTTGGAGGCCATAAGACTATTCCTTTCCTATGCAGCCTATCAAGGATTTAATGTCAACCAGATGGATGTCGAGTCAGCTTTTCTGAATAGAGACTTGAAGGAAGAAGTATATGTTTAACAACCATCAGGTTTTATTGATTCTCATTTTCCAAACTATGTCTATAGACTTAAGAAAGACCTTTATGGGTTGAAACAGGCTCCTAGGGCTTGTTATGAGACATTGTCTACCTTCCTCATTGAGAATAAATTCACAAGGGGGAAAATAGACACAACTCTATTCCTTAGGGAATCCAAAGGCAAGATCATACTTGTTTAGATTTATGTTGATGACATAATTTTTTGATCTACTAAAAACAACCTTTGCAAGAAGTTTGCTAAACTTATGCAAGTGAAATTTGAAATGAGCAGTATGGGTGAGCTAAAGTTCTTTCTAGGACTTCAAATAAAACAGACTGATGATGGCTTGTCCATATAATAGTGTAAGTTCACCAAGGAGTTGATAAAGAAATATGGTATGGATACAACATCCACCATGAAAACTCCAATGGGGTCAAGTATGCCTATATGCAAAGATGAAGCTGGAAAACCTGTTGATGAAACTTTGTATAGAGTGATAATTGGCTCCCTTCTCTACTTGATTGCTAGTAGGCCTGACATCATGTATACAAATGTGTCTGTTCTAGATATCAAGCATGCCCTAAAGATTCACATTATTCTGCTATAAAAAGAATTCTGAGATATCTTAAGGGCACACCAGATCTAGGCCTTTGGTACCCTAGGAATAGAGATTTCCTATTAACTGGATTTTCAAATGCAGATTTTGTAGGATGCAAAGAAGATAGGAAAAGTACCACAGGTACTTGTCAGTTCCTAGGTGGAAGATTGGTGTCATGGAGTAGCAAAAAGCAAACAAGTGTTTCCATTTCAACAGTTGAGTCAGAGTACATTGTTGTAGGGAGTTGTTTTCACAACTATTGTGGATGCAGCATCAGTTAAAAGATTATGACATCAAGCTAATTAAAACACCTTTATATTGTGACTCTACAAGTGCTATTTCCATTGCTAGAAATCTTATTCACATAGTAGAACAAAGCATATAGAAATCAGGTATCATTTATTAGATAACATGTTGAAAAGGAAGATATAAGTCTACAATTTGTCAACTCTAACAATCAAATTACTGACATATTTACAAAACCTCTGGATGAAAGTAAATTCAATTATTTTAAAATTGAATTAGGAATGTTAAACCTAGAGTAAAATGATAGGTCAGATCAACATTTCTAAAAATTTTGGCTAAGTTAGAAAGGTTGTGTCGACAAATAGATATTGTGTCGACACTATCAGCGAGTTGTGTCGACAAAAGAATAAAATGTGTTGACACAGAAATAAAATCTATGTCGATAGAAAAGGTTTGTGTCGACACAACGTTGTTGAGACCATGTATTGGATGATTTTTGTGTCGACACACAAAAATATTTGTCGACACATAGACATATCGACCCCTATAATTCCCTATCGAGATTTGCGTAGTTTATATCGACACATGTAAAATTTTGTCGACTAATAAGATTCTTATTTAGGTATGACTTTTGACCTACCTTTACAAGAATACTATAAATAGGAGAAAACAAAATCTAGTCGACTGTGTTATCCAGAACTCTCGACTCTAGACCCTGTTTCGACAAGAACTTCTTTCGTCTACTCTCTTCTCTCTCTATCATTCATGGTGCTACAACAGGAAGGCAAAGTAAATGAGGGATATGAATTGGTTCGCAAAGCATTTGAGTCTGCCTCCAAATAAATCAAAGCCGTGATTACCCTAATCACCGACAACGGATTAGAATACTTATTTTCTGAACCTACTAGGATATGGAAAAAGGAGGTTATTGAATTTTACTCGTCAGCATCCATGGATTCTAAGGAAATGAAGATTAAGTCATCTGTCTATGGTACTAAGGTAAACTCACACAGAAGAGTTTAAGTAAGACACTTCAGTTTCCCAAGTTTAAGGAAGAAGATGATATAGCATCTTACATGACTAAAGAAGCTCTCCAATGGTGTTGAATGGATCCCACTACCAGGATTGGATCTTCAATGAACAGGAAGGGAATGAATTCCCATTGAAAATTCCTGTCTGAGATCATAGGCAAGGTTATTCTATATTAATCATGAGGACATGAGAGGATTCCAGCCTATATGTTCAATCTTATGATCAGAGTTATATTCAAGGTAAAAACAAACTGGTCTACTGTTGTATTTGATAAGATAGAAGAAAGTCTCAAGAAGCCCAAACTGGGTAGGATACTAAGCCTGTATCTGGCTGTCAATATTCCAGAAGTAATGAATCAGACAATCAGATCTAAGATTAATCATATGAGGAGAATGGACTTAAGAATACTCTCCAGATGGGATAGGGTGTTGACTAAGAATGTTTCTGCTCAGAAACCCATGACAAAGGCTCAGAAAAGAAAACACCAACAAAGGAATCTGAATCTTCTAGTGATTTAGAAGAAAAAGTAACTTCAGCATAGATGAAGAACAACCAAGAAAATCACCTCCACCAACACGTGATACAGAGGTCCAGGCCCAAGGGGAGGGCATCCAAATTCAAGGAAATCAGGTGGTATCAACTCCAGGGGGAGACAACAATGAAACTTCAATTGTCCATGAACCTAAACATCCACAACTACCAGACCTAGGGGGAGGTATAGCTGAAGTTGCACTAGCAAGTGAAAATGCAACTGATACAGTCATGGAAATAGTTTCTGAAATCAACAATGATGCAACCATCATCACTGAGAAAGAAGCATTGGATGTGTATATGTCTGCTTCTTATCAACCTGAGCAACACAATTCTCCTATTTTCGAGAAATCTCTGGAAAAGGGCTTGGATATCAAGGGGGATCCATTTGTTGAGAACAAGAAAATTATTCCTCCAGTTAAGATGCAACAAGAGGTAACTATGGAAGAGTTATTTCCTGATTTATAAGGAGCTAGAACTGAGGGGGAGATCGCAAGGACTGAGGGGGATATGCCACTCCTTGCCTCTAGTCCAAAGGACACTGTGGATATAGATAGTTCATCTAATTCTTTTGAAGATGAAGAAGCCACCAAGGAAATGAAAAGGAAATTGGTGGCACTCAGGAAGAGGAGCATATGCTACAAGAAAGCCTTGCAGACTGTCCCACAAACTCCTGCTCCAGTAGTAGATTTAAGTTCACTTTTGTTGAAGCTGCAAGTGAAGATGGATGAGCCAAGACTTGCTCTTGAGAAATATGTGGATGAAAGCAATAAAAATTTACAATTTCATCTGGCCCAAGATATCAAATCTATTAGATTTGAAGTTAACTTGCATAAAAAGGAGATGACATATTGATTCCATAAGGGAGGTAATGTTATGGTATACTTGGCCAAGCAATAATAAGGGATAAAGACTGAAGTTGATGACATTGCAGTCAAGCAAGGGTATGTCCTAGAAAATCAAATCAGAATGAATGACAATCTCCAAGATTCACATACTGCTATTTTAACAAAGATTGGGAATATTGGAACTGATGTCAAGGCTGAAGTGTCCAAGCAGATCACAGAAGATCTAGCTGCTGTCCAAACAGCAATTCAAGAATCTCAAAAGGCTATTTCTGATCACCTGAAGAAGTTCAGAGCCTACTACAAAAAGGGTACAAAATATCTGGCTGGTCAGGTATGGTTTCATAAGGATGATCTGAGAGATCATGTGTCCAGAGAAGTCATAAAGGGGGAGAGAGTGTTAGTCAAAGCAAGCTCAGATCATGCTAAATGGATATCCAATACCATCAGAGCAACTCTTGGATATCCACCCCTTGTGATTATGACAACATTGTTGAATCTAGAATTAACCTTGATTACAATGACGGGGTTCAACAGGAAGTAGCCTAAGTGATTTACCCCCCTTTTGATTTTGAAGAAATACAGCAGGCAGTACAACACATGTATAGCCCTCCACAGGAGGCACATAATGTTACTTTTGAAAAAGTTGAAATGTCTGAAGCAGCATTACAAAGAGAGCATGAAGCACAAAAAGCTAGGGATGCTCAGAAAGAAGCTCAACTATCTAAGAAAATATTCAGAGAGCAGGCTGAATTAATGCCTGATTTTGAACAATGGAGTCCAACCTCCAAAAATATCATTCTTACTGATTGGAAAGCTGTGAAAGAAAATATGCTTGATAGAGGCAAATGGTATTCTGAATAAGAGTGAAGTAAATATTAGAAGCGGCAAGATGCCACCAGTTCAGAAAAGAACTCAAAGCTGGGAAAATACTTGCTAACTCTGTGGAGCCTAGAAAATATTTCCCAAAGCCTTATTATTAATTTAAAAGGCAAAAGATTAAGGCTGAAGAGCTCAAGAAGAAAAACCTGAAAGGAAAGAAGCCGGCTGATGGCATAGAGGCTAATGTACAAGCTAAGATTCAACATGGCAAAGGAATTGTAATCAAGGAGCCTGATCAATCCTAGGGATAGATTGACTAGGTTTAGAACTATGCAATCTTTTGTTCTAAAATCCTTGTAACTCAAAAACTGATTATTGATTCAATAAATTTTATTATAATGTGTGATGATATTTCATGTTGTTTCTGCTTATGAGTTACCCTGTCTGTATAATAATTTTATATATCATAATCTTTGTTTTATTATGAGTGGTGTATATCACTGACTAAGGGTTATTACTTCTCCAAATAGGGGGAGATTTTTCGATATATTGGAAACTGTGTACCAGATTTGGAGAAGCTTCACCTAACTCAATGATATACATTATATGTATTTGATGGAATGTTGAGTTAGAATGTGCAGGTTAAAGAAATACAGGAAAATATTCTAGGTACAAGTGTCAACACTGGTGAAGGAAATGTGTCAAAACCAGAAGCCAATTTGTGTCAACACACAGGACTTGTGTCGACATATAAAAATTCTGTCAGCAGCAATTGTGTCGACACACAGGACTTGTGTGGACACACAGAAGTTTAGTATATAGCAATTGTGTCGACACACAGGACTTGTGTCGACACACACTCAAGAATTCTATCGACACCAACTATATCAAGACTAGAAGCAATTGTGTCGACACATTCAATAGGAGTTGTGTCGAGAAGATGAAGAATGGTTGTGTCAACATTGTTGGAGCTGTGTCGACACCAACAAGACTTGTGTCGTCACATGGTCTATTTATGTTGAAACATTTGGAGTATTGTCTCGACGCTTTTCTGTTGAGATAGAGTACATTGAGGCATCAGGTTTCAAGACTGAAGACTTGACAGCTATCATAACTAACAAAGCTGTTACATCTGTCAGAACTGTCAGAAGGCCGTTATGAACCGGATCAACCAATAACCCTAGATGGGTTTATATAAAGACATTCTATCACAAAGATACACAACAAAAAAGAGGTGACACACAAGAAGGAAGGACTTGACATTCTTCTAATAGTTGAAATCTACAAGTCATTAAGTGAGGGCAGATTTTGAGCATGTCTGCAAGAAAGATTCAGATCTATTTCTGAATTGAAGGAAGCTGGATTGAGGATCATCTCCAACTTCAAAAGAAGATCAACCTTACTGTGTTCAGATTCAAGAAGTTTTGAAGAAAGCTAAGACAGGTTAGATCTTAAGAAATCAGTTCAATCAAGAACTGATCAAAAATCCTTCATTCCTTTCTCTCTACCTAGGTGAAGTATTTGTCACTTTTATAATCAATTTTTCTGTAAGATCTTTTGTAGATCTGAGTGTAGGAGAGTTATCTCTCTGAGTTGTAAGCCTAAATATATAAAGGCCGAGATAGGGCTGAGTGCCTGAGGTAGGATCTTGGTGATCTGAGTTGTAGGCCTGGTGATTAAGGCTGAGGTAGGGTTATTGCCTGAGGTAGGATTCTTGGGAAGAATCTGAGTTGTAGGACTTGAAGAAGTCTGAGCTGTAGGAACCAGTTGGGTTCTGAGTTGTAAGATCTGAGGATCTGAGTTAGTGGAAGGAAGTTTGGCCAAATCCAGCACTCTACTAGATAAGTGAAGGGGGGGAGTGGACGTACCCACGAATTGGGGAACCACTATAAACCATTGTGTGCTGTGGTGGGATTTTTCTATGCTTGATTTACTCTGTGTTGTGATAGATGTGGATCAAATAACTATGTTGTGAATAACATTTTAATTGCCTAAGTTTTAAAAAGGATTTGAACCTATTCACCCCCCCCCCTCTAGGTGTTTCGGATCTATAAACCAAACCTTTCATTCTTCTTTATCAGATAAATATCTCTTAACTTGTTGTTGTTGGTGTTGATCACAACAGTTAGCTTAATAAACTTTTGGATCAGTAGATTTGAACTTCTTGCTTCAAGGCTCTGCAACAATGACGAGGAGGAAGACGAAGTTCTTTTCTCTTCACAATAATCCCAAAAGTTAATTTACTCAAACTAATCCGAATTCCTTTATTAGCTTCTGCCATCCAATGGCATTTTTCTCGTGGCCCACCTGTAGTTGTCGGCTGTAACTTGCTTAAACATAAAAGATGTACAATAAGACTGTTGCGCCATTTGTCGTGTACTGTAGCTTTCACACAACTAATTTGAATTATATTGACTTTTGTTGACTTCAGCATTTGTAGGCTTAGACAAATTCTCAGTTTCATTCCATGCGTTGAGTGCGTTTAGTAAACAGCCTTCACTCAATGTAAAAACACTTAGCCAAATAAAATGCACTGCCAGGCGTTGAGAGCATTGAGTAATAGCCTTCACTGAATACTTTTTTCCTTGGACAATCTTTCTGCTGATTTGGCATAGAGAGAGTTGAGTGAGCCTTCATCACTTAATGCCAACTTGACTTAGTCAAATTCTACCATGCTAGGCATTGAATACGCTGAGTGAATATTCATCGCTCAACGCTTCTGGACATGGCCAATTTATTCTACGATGTCAGGCCTTAAGTGAGCTTTCATCACTCAACGCCCCTGGACTTAGCTGCTTCTCTGAATGCATGTCATCTTGTTGAGGCGTTGAGGGAAGTGCCTTCACTCAACGATTCTGTACTTAGCCAATCTTCTTGATGAGCTTGAGTTGAGTGAGCTGACATCCCTCAACGCATCTAGACTTAGATAGATTTTTCTGTCTATCTCTTAACAAGCTTTGAATAATCATTATTCTATCGACGCCTTCTTCTGGGCATTAATTGAGTTGTCCTCACTCAATACTTCTGGACTTAGCCAGAATTCTTGACATATCTTCATCTGCTTTGACTACTTGAGCTTGTCTCAATATGTCTTGGTGTATGGCGTTGAGTGAACTACCTTCACTCAATATCTGTAGATGTAGTGATGGCGATGTTGTCCCACAACTTGCTCGTTATGATCATGACCGTTTGATTGGTTGCGATGAAGTCACGCCACTTATTCGTGATGATGTTGCAGATGGTGCTGACGAGTTCTTTGGTGAGCTCCATGGCGACGCTGGGTTCATGCATTATGTTTATCGCCTCCGCAATCGTACGTTTGAAGACTAGGATGGACGATGCCGCAACAATAATTTTGATGCACGTCATCGCTGCTACAACGTCATCGCTGCGACAATTATTTTGCTACAACACCATCACAGCTACAATGCCATCGTCGCGACAATAATTTCGCTACAACGCCATCACCGCTACAACGCCATCACCTCGACAATAATATAATAATTATAATGTTTTATTATATTTATTTATTTCCTTATTGCATTATTTTAATTTGGAAGTTTTTATTTCATGCATTTAATTATGTATTTGTTATGTCATGTTTATGATGGGTGCATATAACCATCATGTGTTTATTTATTGAATGGAGGAGATGAGTGGGTAGGCTATAAAAACCATGCTTATGAAGGATTTATTGGATTGATGAATGAAAAATGGAAAACCTAAAATTTCAAATTGAAATCCCCCCTCCTCTCTTATTTCCCTCTTTGGTCGCCGGCCTCCTTCCCCTATCCCTTGTTGTAACACCCCCGATTTTCCTGTGATTTTTTTTTATTCTCGTTGGCGTTACGATGACGCGTTTCCGTGGCTTGTGCCATGTGTGGAGTATGGTTTAGTTCCTTAGAACTCAGTGCCCTGTTTGGTAGCCTGTTGGCAAGATCTCCCTAGCAAGCCGAGTCGTTTTGGGTGACCCGGTGTGGCCTCTCGGGGGATGGTTGTGTTTGGCTTTATTTGGGTATAACTCGAGTTCTGTTCGTCGAAAGTTAATTTCGACTTCGCCGTTGTGTTCGTAGCATGGGTATTTAGCTACGGTGTGAATTTCGTCGAATTCCGAGGTGATTCGGTTTTCGTGTCGTTTGGTGTGTTAATAGTCTATGTGATCAATTAATTAAATTGATTTGGCTGTCCTGTAGCCTTTCGGTTTTGACCGATTATTAAATTCTGCGGGAGAATTTAATTGGGCAGTTATTGCCTTGCCTTGGTGGCAGCCATATTTTTGCCTTATACCTATTTTGGCATTTACGTAATGAAATTAAGCAATTAGGCGTTTTAGGGTTCGGTTATGGATGAACCGGTGTTTAGCTTTTCGTATAAAAGCTTTTCTTAAGAAGTGACGGCCCACTTCTTCTTCCTTTTCCTGAGCGAGGACCGTCCCTGCTTGTTCGCGGAATACAGAGGAGAAAACCGCCCGTCCTGTACCTCCCTTGGTCGGCGATTCCGGGCTTGTTCGTGGACGGAATTCGATTCCGAAAGCACCGTTGTCTTGCTCTCTCCGAGATCTTCGTTTCGACGGTAAGATATTCGATTTTCGTGGAGTTTTGATGAGATTTGGGTTTCGGTTTTGGAATTTTCTGCCATTAATGGCCGTGAGATTTGTTCTAGGTGCTGCGGCTGTTCGTTCTGTGTAAAGAGGAGGAAAGCCGTCCAAGCTTCGCTTAAAGTTGAGGCAAGTGGTATTCTTGCCCTTGCCAAGTTTCTTTTTGATTATTCTTGCTGAAATTGAAATCCCTGTTAGCCCAGGTTAGAGGCCTTGTTGTTCTCATTTTTCTTGCTAACTATAGGAATTAGTTCTTCCTATTGAACCCCCCTACTTGTGCTGTTGGAACCCAACTTTGCCGGCGTGATGCCGTTTATCTTTATTCAGATTTGCTCTGGTTTGGGTGTAGCCGAGAAGGAGTGTTAGGAGGGGGGGGGTGATTTTCCCGAATTTGGTAAGTGTATTACTCGAGTATTGGAGTATGTTACTCGTGAGGTAGAAGTGGATTACTCGGGTATTAGTTCTGGAGTACTCGAGTAGGTGGTAGTTACTCGGGTTAGGGTTTGGAGTACTCGAGTAGGAGGTATTTACTCGAGTACGAGTCTTGGTTTACTCGAGTAGTAGGTAACTACTCGAGTAGGGGACTTGAGCTACTCGAGTAGTGGATTCGAGATACTCGAGTAGTAGCCTTGAGCTACTCGAGTAGTGGATTCGAGATACTCGAGTAGTAGCTTAGAGATACTCGAGTAGAAGGCTTTAACTTGAGTGAGTGGTTTAGTTACTCGAGTAGTCGGCACCTACTCGAGTGGGAGACTGGAATACTCGAGTATTAGGTTAGCTACTCGAGTACTGAACTTCTCCCTGCTTCTAGTCTGGAGTCGTTCGACTATCGTCGATCTCTGGACGGAGATCGTCGATCGCTGTATCTTCCTTATATCATTCGACTATCGTCGATCTCCATTCGACGCTCGATGAGCATCGAGCTCAGCTCTTTCTGTCTTAGCGTCGTTCGACGCTCGACGTTTTCTGGGAGGAGAACGTCGAGCTCAGGGTTAGTCTTGAGCCGTTCGACGCTCGACATTTTTTCCGGAAGGAGAACGTCGAGCTCAGCTATTATCGGATATTCGATCAGCGCTCGATGATTTCCTAGAGGAAGATCGTCGAGCTTCGCTCGCCTGTAGCCTTCGACGATCGTCGACCTCCAGGATGATGATCGTCGGGCTTCTTTTGGCCTTCAACCGATCGACGATCGTCGACCTCCGACTGACGATCGTCGAGCTCCGTGTTACCTTAGTGGGTTTGTGGTTAGAGTTTGGTTTTGGCTTTAAGTGAGGCTAGCTCACTCAACGCCAAGGTGTAGGTAGGCTTTAGGGTCTCACTCAACGCCTTATCGTGTTGATTCTTTTAAACCCTCTTCTTTACCTTGATTTGGTTCCCGAGTGGTTTTTTTTTCTTGTTGTGTTGCTGGGTTATCTTGTCGGCCGTTTCTTTACATTCTTGGAGGCCGAATCATGGGTCGTGGTTAGTAGTGGTGGTTTGTAGCTCTTCAGGAGGGTGGAGTTGTGTGATATAGCCAAGGCTACTCTTATTTTTCTTGCTCTAGGTATGGGTTGGGCATGTGTGGGTGGAAGGTCCCTTATGCTTTCACGTGTTGACCCTCGAGTTTTTTTTGACTTGGACATGGTGGATTGGGGGACTGTGGTTGCCTCCGATCCGGTTCCTCATTGTTTGTTTTTGCTACTACCACTTCCCACAGTTTAGGGTGTTAGAAGTTTCTTCCTTGCTGGTTTGCAGCACTTTTGGCTCTTGGTAGCCTAGTAGGCCCTGCAGGATGTTGTACCTGGGTTGGGTTATTGCTGTTTCCTTGCACGGGGTGCATTTTCCTGTTGTCCTGTTTTTGGACAGTTGTGACTCTTTCTACTGCATGTTTTTCAGTTACTTCTTCCTTTTGGTTGACTCCTGCATGCAGTTGTTTTTACCTTGATTTGCTTGCTGAGGTATTCTGTTTTTTTTTTGGAATGCCTCAGGTGCTGAGCTGTAGCCGGTCTGGTGGCTAGTTGAGGCATTGGTGTTGCTGGTGGACTTCCGGACTTTGGAGTTCCATTTACCTTGTTAGTGAGGTAGTTTTTCAGTACTTTCTTACAGACAGGCATGTATGCCAGTGGGTTCGTGTTAGGTTGTTGGCTCCCACTGGTAGTTGTTGCCTTGTACTAGATATATTACTTATGTTGCTACCATTTTCTAGAGATAGTCTACTTGCTTTGAGAAGGATTTATGCTAGGTTGCTAGTTACTTTTAAACAATAAATATTATTATAAATGAAGCTCATGATCAGCATGTTTTATAAACTTAATCACTATTTTCCAAATCACGTATGAAAACCGTTTTCTTATATATTGTATAAATTAAATGTAGAGGCTTGCATAACGTAAGTGGTTCTCTAAGGACCCTTATGTGCTCTTTAGGATGTCAAACCTAAACAAAGTATTTTTCCGCAGCGTAAAAATATCGTTTTCTTTTGTGGACTAGGTGATCCACTGAGCCGAGGGATACGGTCTCTAAAATATAACTTATTTTCTAATCATTAAACTAAGGATTTTTCTTGCATAAAGGTTGTAGTTGGTTTGCCTGAGCATCAACAGTTATCCCCTGCTTGACGTGGCATCATAACGCGTATTTTCTCATACTCTGATAATTCTTATATTCGGAGAAAATGCGGGTTGTGACAGTTGGTATCAGAGGGAGGTTGCTTGGCAAGTTAGTTGAGCAACCTTCCTTTGTTTGCTTTTGGTAGTTCTGCATCATGTCATTCACACACCGATATGTCATCAGCACGTCTTGGCGAAAGCACGAACACTTCACTCATGGCATAACATGGAGTATACAGTGCATATTATGTAGTATGGGATGCATAATATGTGTTCGTATATGGATCCACCATAGGGGCTACATGTGAGGGTTATGTAGTATGGGATGCATAACCTCACCACATGACTGCGACTAGCACGTTTCTTTTTCGTTGCATGGGAATGTAATGTAGTATGGGATGCATAACATTTTCATGCGTACGCCGCTCATAACATGCATTACGGCCTTTTTTTAGAATGCATAGCACAATCATGCATAGCATATCATTGCATAAGCACAACGTGCCAAGCTAAAGATTTGCAGGATGACATATGTACAAACATAAGTTTTCAAATTAATTTAAAGTCATGCATTCGATCTAGGCACAAGAGTTAGTATGGTGGTGGTTAACCATCCTAGGTTAGGGCATATCATCAAATTTTTGTTAAAAGATAAACTCTCAGAGCAAGTTTAGCAGCTTTAAGTCTATATCTATATATGTACTGTCTGTACTTGTGTTTGGTTCTAGTCGTTGATTGGGGATCTGATTGGGATATGTTGATATTAGGATGGCTAGGCGACTTGCGACTCGATCGACTCCCCTGTCTGAAGATGAGTCGTCTGGGTCTCAGTATGATGCGGTGATCGAGAGTCTGTGTCAGAGTAGTGATTCTATGGGCAGGCAGTTGGAAGAGGTGCGAGCCCAGATTCATTCCTTGGTGGCAGTAGTGGCAGGGCAGGCTCAGGGGGTGCAAGTTCCTGCTGGGGGGATAGCTGTTCCTCCTCCCCCTGCACCCGTGAGACCTCCAGTGGTGGTGCCAGTGGAGATGGCCTTCATCTCGCAATTTCAGAGACTGAGCCCTCCCACTTATGACGGCAAGGCAGATTTCATGGTTATAGATGATTGGCTGATCTCCATGGAGGAGATGTTTTCGTATTCAGGGATTGCTGGTGACCAGAGGGTGATGTTAGCCACCTATCAGCTCAAAGGTTTGGTGAAGAGTTGGTGGCTGAGAGAAAAGGAGAGCCTAGTAGCTGGATGCTCTTGGGAAATGTTTAAAGAGATGCTGTTGAGGAAGTTCTTGCCTTCGGTCGAGCATGACCTCCTTATGAATGACTTCCTTTATTTGAAGCAAAGGCAACTCACGGTGGGTGAGTATGAGATAGAGTTCAGTAAGTTGAGCCGTTTTGCCCCTGGATTGGTCAGCATTGAGGCTGATCAGGTTAAAAGATTTCTTTGTGGTTTGAGGAGCGAGGCGGAGCAGTTGACCAATGCTTATAGGTCAGTGACTTATGCTGGAGTTGTAGAGGCTGATCTGAAGGTGGAGGCTATTGAGATGGCAAAGAGCAGAGGCCAGCAGATGAGAAAGGACAAGAGAAAGTCTGTCGAGGGGAAGAAGCCCCTGGTACCCGATGCTGTTCCAGGAAAGAGGAGCAGAGTAGTGTGCAGTTTCTGTGGCCGGTCAGGCCACCCTGTTGAGAAATGTTTTAAGAGGTCAGCAGCTCAGAAGAAGGAGCAAGTCCATGCGATTCAGGGTGCTCCTAGGAGAGATGTCTCCTGTTCAGTTTGTAAGCGATCCGGGCATGATGCGGCCTAGTGTTGGACCAAGGATAGAGTCTGCTTTCAGTGTGTGCAGAAGGGTCACATCAAGTCGAGGTGTCCTCAGGTTCAGTCAGTTCTTCCTGCGGTTCCATTACAGGCCTTACCACCACCTCCGCGTGTGGACAAGGGAAAAGGGAAGCTGAACGTGATTTCTTCCGAGGAGGCTCAGACTTCGACCCAGGTTATTTCAGGTTAGTTGATTGTTGTTTTTCTAGCCTGGTAGTTTTATTTGCTAGAGTGTTGTGGTATTGCTGTGGTAGTTCCTTAGTTTATGTGTTTCTATAGGGAAGTTTAAGGTGAAGAACCGCTGGGCGCGTGTTCTGTTTGACTCCGGCGCTACCCACTCGTTCGTGGCTAGAGCCTTTGTAGAGCGTCATCGGTTGACTCTAGATTGTGTTCTGGATTCCCTCCATGTCAATTTTCCCTCTGGTGAATCTGTGTTGTCAGATTTGGGCATTTTGGATTGCCCAGTTTTGTTGGGGGACTTTCTTGCGAAGGCGGATCTGAAGATGATTGATCTGGAGGACTTCGATGTCATTTTGGGCATGGACTGGATCTCTTGGTATGATGCGGTCATTCAGTGCAAAGGAAAGCGCTTGGACTTCATCAGAGACGACGGTCAGCTCGGTAGCATGTATGCTGTTCTGTGTCAAGATTTTCCTATCATCTCTGCGATATGTGCTCAGAGGTTGTTTCTTTCTAGTTGTTGTGTTTGTTTAGTCTCGGCGGTGGGAGCCGCTGTTAGCGTACCACGCTTGGAAGAGATTCCTATTGTTCGTGGTTTCGCCGATGTTTTTCCTGATGATCTTCCTGGTCTTCCCCCTGATTGCGATGTTGAGTTTGTAATCGATTTAGAGCCGGGTACGCGTCCTATTGCTAAGGCGCCGTACCGGATGGCCCCTCGTGAGTTAGAGGAGTTGCGAGTTCAGTTGGATGAGCTGTTGGCTAAGGGGTTTATTAGGCAGAGTTCGTCGCCTTGGGGTGCTCCTGTTTTGTTTGTAAAGAAGAAAGATGGGTCGATGCGGCTTTGCATCGACTATAGAGAGTTGAACAAGGTCACTATCAAGAACAGGTACCCTCTGCCGAGGATCGATGATTTGTTTGACCAGTTGCATGGTAGCACGGTGTTCTCCAAGATCGATCTTCATTCTGGATATCATCAGCTCAGGATCCATGAGGCGGATATTCCACGGACTGCGTTTAGGTCGAGGCGTGGACACTTTGAGTTTTTGGTGATGTCGTTTGTTCTGACCAACGCACCGTCAGCCTTCATGGATATGATGAACCGGGTGTTCAAGGATTTCCTCGATAAGTTCGTTGTGGTCTTCATTGATGATGTGTTAGTTTATTCTCGCAGTGTTGAGGAGCACGAACATAATTTGCGTTTGGTTTTGTCAGAGTTGAGGAACCACAAGTTATTCGCCAAGTTGAGCAAGTGCGAATTTTGGTTGCCTCAGGTTTCTTTTCTAGGCCACGTGGTGAATAAGGATGGGATCTCGGTCGATCACGAAAAGATTGCAACAGTGATGGATTGGAGTAGACCGAGTACGCCTAAGGAGATCAGGAGTTTCTTAGGGTTGGCTGGTTATTATAAGAGATTTGTGGAGGGTTTCTCTTCCCTAGCCGCACCTTTGACCAAGTTGACTCAAAAGAATGTGGCTTTTGTTTGGAGCGAAAAGTGCGAGGAGGCTTTTCTAGAGCTAAAGAAGAGATTGTGCACTGCTCCCGTTCTGACCCTGCCTACTGAGGGAGTAGATTATGATGTCTACGTGGATGCTTCGCATGTAGGTCTGGGATGCGTATTGATGCAAGAGGGAAAGGTAATTGCCTATGGGTTAAGGCAACTGAAGACTCATGAGAAGAATTATCCCACGCATGACCTTGAGTTTGCAGCGGTTATTTATGCCTTGAAGCTATGGAGACACCTACTTTATGGGGCTCAATGCAAGATCTTCACTGACCATAAGAGCCTGAAGTACGTGTTCACACAGAAGGAGTTGAATCTGCGTCAACGGTGGTGGTTGGAATATGTGGCTGATTATGATGTGGAGATCCAGTATCATCCGGGCAAGGCCAATGTGGTGGCTGACGCCCTGAGCCGAAAGACGGGAAAGATCTTTAACCTCTCCGCCAATCGTTTAGTGGAGGAGTTCCTCCTTATGGATATATCAGTGGGATGCTGTAGTTTGTAGAGTAGTTTGTCAGTGGCAGAGCCGTCTTGGATTTCTTTGACTAGGCTGCACCAGAAGGACGATCCTGATCTTATGCACCTTTTCACCAGGACTGAGAAGGGAGAGTTGCCCGATTTTGCTATCGATGATGCGGGTACTTTGAAGTACAGCGGTAGTTTTTGCGTTCCCGCGGTTGGGGATATTAGGAGGATGATTTGCAGTGAGGCTCATGGTTCAAGCGTTGCCTACCATCCAGGATCTATGAAGATGTACTGTGACTTAAGGCAAATTGCCTGGTGGTATGGTATGAAAGGAGATATAGCCCGATTTGTTGCTGAGTGTCACACTTGCAAGCGTGTGAAGGCCGATCATGGAAGGCCTGGTGGTAAGTTGACTCCGCTAGAGATCCCGACTTGGAAGTGGGAAAGTATATCTATGGATTTCATTACGGGTTTACCAAAATCCCCGAGAGGATTTGATTCTGTTTGGATTATAGTGGATATATTGACGAAGTGCGCTCACTTTGTGCCTTATAAGATTGATTACCCGATGAAGAAGATAGTAGAGTTGTACTTGAATGAAGTCATCCGACTCCACGGTGTGCCGGTTAGCATCATTTCTGATTGAGACTCCCAGTTTACTTTTAATTTTTGGCAGAGTCTGCAGGAGGGTTTGGGTACGGATCTGAGGTATTCTACTGCGTACCACCCGCAGACCAATGGGAAGACGGAGCGGGTGAACCAAATTGTTGAGGATATGATCCGGTGCTATATTTTAGACCACGGTGGGGTGTGGGATGAGCGGCTGCGACTTATGGAATTTGCCTACAATAATAGTTATCAGGAAAGTTTGCAGATGGCTCCGTTCGAAGCCTTGTATGGGAGGTGCTGTAGGACTCCATTGTTTTGGGCTGAGGCTGGCGAGAGGCCTTTGTTGGGTCCTGATGCGCTTGAGGATATGGAAGTCGCTGTGAAGCTTATTCGGGAGAAGCTTCGTATAGCCTAGGAGAGATATGAAAAGAACGCCAATCGGCGTAGGCCTGCTTTGGAATTTTCTGTAGGGGACCTTGTATTCCTTAAGGTTTCCCCGATGGTGGGTGTTAAGTGGTTTGGTAAGAATCGGAAGTTGGACCCAAGGTATGTGGGCCCGTTTGAGATTTTGGAACGGATTGGTGTGTCAGCGTACAGATTGGATTTGCCAGCGAACTTTCCAGGCATGCATAATGTTTTTCATGTTAGCCAATTGCGGAAGTGTGTGCGCAGCAGTGGGCAGCTCTTGGACGTTGTGCCTGTTGAAGTTGAGACCGGGCGGTCTGTCGGTCTGGCTTGGCGGGTTATTGACCGGGCGGTCTGGCGGTTTGCCTCCAGCGGGTTGGTTGCTGCGTTGAGGTCTGTGGTCCAAGCGGTCTAGCGGTCTGTTACTGGCGACTAGGAGACCGGGCGATCTAACGGTCTCACTTGGCGGCTTGTCTCTCTCTCTGGCAGTGGCTGAGCGGTTAGCCCTTCTGTCTAACCGCGTGGCTTGTTTCGGTCTGTTGATCTAGCCGCCCAGATTCTTTTGTATAGTTTTAGTCCCACATCTCTTATTTGTATTCTCTCTTCTCTCCTCCATTCTATATAAGGGAGGCCATACCTTTGTAATAGATACCCTTTTTCTGATAATAAAATTTCAGTTATACCATTTCGGGTTGTTTTAGTTCGCTTCTCACATGGTATCAGAGGAATCGATCCTTTCCTCCTGATTCTGTACTTCTCTCTGTCCGCGCGGCTTGCTTCTCCGGCTTGCGCCCTGTCCACGCGGTCTCCTTGTCGTTGCCCTCTGTGTGCGCGACCTGTTGCCTTGTTCACTGCGATCTGTCGCCTTGTTCGCCGTGACCTATCGCCGTGTGCCTTGCCTCCTCCTGTTTTCTCTTGCCCTGGTCGTCGCGACCTGTTGCCTAGTTCGCCACGACCTGTTGCCTTGTTCGCCGCGACCTATTGCCGTGTGCCTTGCCCTCTCTTGTGCTTCTGTTCGAGCGGACTGTCTGCTTGCCGCTCGACTTCTTCCCCTTTGTTTGTTACTGCGGTTTGGTCGTGGTCTCTCTGGCCGCTGGAGTCTGACATCCTGACCGCTGCAGTTCCTCTTCTGCCTATCCGCGCGGCCTGTTTTCTAACCGCGCGGCTTCCTGTTGTTTGCTCTTATGGCTCTTTCTGATGCTTCTACTGCCACCACTCCTGCCGCCACCCCTGTAGCCAATCCGGCTCCTCCTCCTACTCCTTCCGGGAACCTTGGCACCGTTTCCAAGCTTGTCGGCTCCAACTACCCGGATTGGAGCGTCTCTTTCACCTTTCTCCTTCGCTCGCAACGCAAACGCCACCATCTCGTTGATGACCCTCCTCCTACCACTTCCCCTCTCTTTGATGACTGGGATGCGAGTGACGCTCTTGTGCGTACTTGGCTCGCTAACAGTCTATCCGATGAGTGCCTTCCCGTCATCCGTCATGATGAGACGGTGAAGGCCGCTTGGCTTCATCTTGCTGCTTTGTATTCCAAAGGGGCTCAGACGTCCCGCATCTATACGTTGTATGCGGACCTCTTTGCCCGGCCTACCTTGTCTCCTGCTGCTGCCTACCAACAAGTTCAAGCTCTTGGGCTGAGATTCCTCAGAATCGCCCCTTTTCTGCGGATCTGGCTCAACAACACAAGCACTTCCAGGAGCTTCTGGTTGTGTGTTATCTGCTTCGTCTTCCTGACACTTATGACATGATCCGCCAACAAATTCTGGGTGAGGCGGAATCTCCTACCTTAGATGCCACCGCTGCTCGCATCGCCGCTGTCACCTCTCTCCTTCAGCGCCCGCTTCTACCCGCTCCTTCTCCTCCGGATAACTATGCTCATCAAACTCAGCGGAGTGGCTCTGGTAGCCGCAGTCATCAGTCTGGCGGACGTCCTTCTTCCCGCTATCTCTGCTCTCACTGCGGGCGCACCGGACACACTCTTGACCGCTGCTGGACAAAACATCCCCATCTTCGCCCCTCGGGTGACTCTTCCGCCTCTTCTTCCAAGCCGTCTGCTTCCGTGGTCACAACATCAGGTAGTGCCCATGTAGTCACTCAAGGTAAATGGCTTATCGACTCCGGTGCTACTAATCATATGACGGGCAATCCTCAGTGCTTCTCTCTCCTCGAACAGCATGATCGGTTGCCCCGGTCCTCATTGCAGACGGTTCTCCCTCCCCGGTTCATGGGTCGGGAGTGGTTCATGTTACTCCGTCCCTTCGGCTAGAGGACACTCTCTATGTGCCCAAGTTTCCGTGCAATCTGTTATCGGTTACTTCTTTGTGCAAGCAGCTTCAATGTTCTGTAACGTTTACTCCATCTTCTTGCTCTTTTCAGGATCCGAGCTCCCAGCGGACGATTGCTACTGGGACTGAGAGCGGCGGCCTCTACTTCCTCGACAACGTTTCCGCTTTGTCCGTCTTCTCTTCTTCGTGTACGGATCTTCTCCAGTGGCATCTCCGTCTCGGTCATCCTCCACCACGGCTTCTGCATCAACTTCTGCCCCACCTCCCTCCCTCCACTACTCCTCTCCACTGCGAAGCATGTCAACTTGGCAAGCATCATCGTTCCTCCTTCCCGCCGAAGCAAGGTCGGGGCTCTACCCGTCCGTTTGATCTAGTCCACTCCGATATCTGGGGACCTGCTCCTACCCTTACTATTGGTCGGGGTAGTTCTTATTTTGTAACTTTTATTGATGATTTTTCTAGATGTACTTGGGTGTATCTCTTACGAGATCGCTCTGAACTTTTTAATGTATGGACCTCCTTTTATCATTTAATCAAAAATCAGTTTGGTGTTAGTGTTAAAACTTTTCGCTCTGATAATTCAAAAGAATACTTAAGTCATGCTTTTACCTCTTTCTATGTTCAACATGGCGTTATTCATCAGACAAGTTGTGTCTATACATCCCAATAAAATGGGGTGGCGGAACGCAAAAACCGTCACCTCCTCGATGTTGCTCGCACATTAATGACTCAAATGCATGTCCCTCGCTCATATTGGGGCTATGCTGTTCTTCTTGCTTGCTATCTCATCAATCGCATTCCCTCCTCCGTTCTTCAGGGAAAAACCCTTTTTCCATCCTTTATCCTGGCAAGGAGCCTTTTGCTCTCCCTCTCCGAATCTTTGGGTGCACTGCTTTTGTGCATGTCCCATCTGCCACCCGTGATAAGCTCTCCCCTCGCTCCACCAAATGTGTTTTTCTGGGGTACTCGGTCACTCAGAAAGGCTACTGCTGCTTTGATCCTGTTCTTCGTAAACAGTTTGTCTCCGCTGACGTTACCTTCTTCGAGAATGCCTCCTACTTCTCGGATGACTCCTCTTCTCTTCCTCCCACCTCGGATTCTCCTGTTATTCCGTTCGTTCCCTCGTCTCCTACTGCGATATCCGCTCCTCCTCCGTCTCCGCCCACTCCTCTCTCTCCGCCTCCATCTCCCTCATCTCCGCTGCCGTTGCTCTCTCCTCCCGGGCCAGCTCTCTCTGCCACGGATGCTCTGGATGCCGAGGAGCCCGCCGACCTGGATCTTCCTGTAGCTCTTCGCAAAGGGGTGCGGACGTGTACCCTACACCCCCTTGCTGCTGTTGTTTCATATGATCATCTTACCCCTTCTCGCAGGGCCTTTGCGTTGGCTATCTCTGCTACTACCACACCTCGTTCCTACCAGGAGGCCCTTGCCATTCCTCACTGGAAGCTGGCCATGGATGAGGAAATGGCGACCCTCACAGAGCGGGGTACCTGGACTCTTGTCCCTCCTCCTCTTGATACATATGTTGTTGGCTGTCGATGGGTCTTTGTAGTCAAGTTTGGCCCAGATGGCACTGTAAACCGTTACAAAGCTCGTCTGGTGGCTAAGGGCTTTACTCAAACCTATGGGGTTGATTACTTTGACACCTTCTCTCCCGTGGCTCGTCTCAGCACTATACGGGTCCTTCTCTCTGTGGCGGTCAACAAAGACTGGCCCCTTTCCCAGCTGGATATCAAGAATGCCTTCCTTTATGGTGATCTTCAGGAGGCCGTCTACATGGAGCAACCTCCAGGGTATGTTGCTCAGGGGGAGACACGAGTTTGCCGGCTACAGAAGGCAATCTATGGCCTCAAGCAGAGCCCTCGAGCTTGGTTTGACAAATTCAGCGGCATCGTGGCGGCCGTTGGTTTTGCTCGCAGCGCTGCTGATCACTCTCTATTTATTCGCAAAACCTCTTCGGGACTGGTGGTTCTTGCAGTATATGTGGATGATATTCTTCTCACTGGTGATGACCAGGAAGGGGTAGCCTTGACAAAGCGGCATCTTCGCCAACATCTAGTCACGAAAGATATGGGTTCTCCAAAGTACTTTTTGGGGATCGAAATCTCTCGGAAGCCCAACTCTTTAGTCCTCTCTCAGCGTAAGTATGCTCTTGATATTTTAAAAGAAGCAGGATTGACTGGGCCAAACCTGCCCGATGTCCCATGGCTGTTGGAGAAGACAAAACCTGGACAGATGATTCGCCTCTTCTTTCAGATGCTTCGCGGTACAGGCGTCTAGTTGGTAAGCTCATATACCTCACCGTGACTAGGCCCGACATCTCCTATGCTGTGGGCAAGGTGAGTCAATTCATGCAAGCTCCCAGGGAGTGCCATCTACAGTCCGCCTTGCGGATCTTGGAGTACGTCAAAGCAGCCCCTGGGAAAGGATTGCTCTTTCAGAAGAATGATCATCTGAGGGTTGAAGCTTACTCAGATGCGAGTTACGCGGATGACAAAGGGGACCACAAGTCTACCTCCGGTTTCTGTACCTTTGTTGGGGGCAATCTGGTAAGTTGGAAGAGCAAGAAGCAATCTGTTGTCTCCAGGTCCAGTGCTAAAGCTGAGTATCGGAGTATGGCATCGACCACTTGCGAGCTAAAGTGGCTACGAGCTCTCATGTTGGATTTAGGAGAGGTCTACAACCATCCTCTACCTATGTTCTGTGACAACAAGGCTGCTATATATATCTCCAAAAATCCAGTCTTCCATGAGAGAACCAAACACATTGAGGTCGACTGTCATTTCATTCGTGAAGAGATTCTGAAGGAACAAATTTGCACTCCCTTCGTCACGTCTGAAAAAGAGCTGGCTGACATCTTTACCAAGCCAGTATCCGCCTCATTTCTTCATATATGTAACAAGCTGGGCATGATCGACATATATGCTCCAGCTTGAGGGGGAGTGTTGAAGTTGAGACCGGGCGGTCTGTCGGTCTGGCTTGGCGGGTTATTGACCGGGCGGTCTGGCGGTTTGCCTCCAGCGGGTTGGTTGCTGCATTGAGGTCTGTGGTCCAAGCGGTCTAGCGGTCTATTACTGGCGACTAGGAGACCGGGCGATCTAACGGTCTCACTTGGCGGCTTGTCTCTCTCTCTGGCAGTGGCCGAGCGGTTAGCCCTTCTGTCTAACCGCGCGGCTTGTTTCGGTCTGTTGATCTAACCGCCCAGATTCTTTTGTATAGTTTTAGTCCCACATCTCTTATTTGTATTCTCTCTTCTCTCCTCCATTCTATATAAGGGAGGCCATACCTTTGTAATAGATACCCTTTTTCTGATAATAAAATTTCAGTTATACCATTTCCGGGTTGTTTTAGTTCGCTTCTCACAGTGCCCCAGTTGGAGCCCAACCTCTCTTTCGTTGAGGTGTCGGTTCGTATTTTGGATACTCAGGAGCGTGTGCTGTGAAAGAAGTCCATACCGATGGTTAAAGTTCTTTGGAAAAATCAGGATTTGGAAAGCGCGACTTGGGAGTTAGAGTCGGCTATGAGGAGGGCTTACCATCACCTGTTTCGTTGATTTGATCGGTATGTTTTCCTTCTTGTAACTCCTATGTGTTGCTTTTCCTTCTTTAGTAGGAGGGTTGTGCGCAAAGTTTCGGGACGAAACTTTCTTTTAGGGGGAGTGACTGTAACGCCCCCGATTTTTCCTGCGATTTTTTTTATTCTCGTTGGCGTTACGATGACGCGTCTCCGTGGCTTGTGCCATGTGTGGAGTATGGTTTAGCTCCTTAGAACTCAGTGCCCTGTTTGGTAGCCTGTTGGCAAGATCTCCCTAGCAAGCCGAGTCGTTTTGGGTGACCCGGTGTGGCCTCTCGGGGGGATGGTTGTGTTTGGCTTTATTTGGGTATAACTCGAGTTCTGTTCGTCGAAAGTTAATTTCGACTTCGCCGTTGTGTTCGTAGCATGGGTATTTAGCTACGGTGCGAATTTCGTCAAATTCTGAGGTGATTCGGTTTTCGTGTCGTTTGGTGTGTTAATAGTCTATGTGATCAATTAATTAAATTGATTTGGCTGTCCTGTAGCCTTTCGGTTTTGACTGATTATTAAATTCTGCGGGAGAATTTAATTGGGCAGTTATTGCCTTGCCTTGGTGGCAGCCATATTTTTGGCTTATACCTATTTTGGTATTTCCGTAATGAAATTAAGCAATTAGGCGTTTTAGGGTTCGGTTATGGATGAACCGGTGTTTAGATTTTCGTATAAAAGCTTTTCTTAAGAAGTGACGGCTCACTTCTTCTTCCTTTTCCTGAGCGAGGACCGTCCCTGCTTGTTCGCGGAATACAGAGGAGAAAACCGCCCGTCCTGTACCTCCCTTGGTCGGCGATTCCGGGCTTGCTCGTGGACGGAATTCGATTCCGAAAGCGCCGTTGTCTTGCTCTCTCCGAGATCTTCGTTTCGACGGTAAGATATTCGATTTTCGTGGAGTTTTGATGAGATTTGGGTTTCGATTTTGGAGTTTTCCGCCATTAATGGCCGAGAGATTTGTTCTAGGTGCTGCGGCTGTTCGTTCTGTGTAAAGAGGAGGAAAGCCGTCCAAGCTTCGCTTAAAGTTGAGGCAAGTGGTATTTTTGCCCTTGCCAAGTTTCTTTTTGATTATTCTTGCTGAAATTGAAATCCCTGTTAGCCAAGGTTAGAGGCCTTGTTGTTCTCATTTTTTTTGCTAACTATAGGAATTAGTTCTTCCTATTGAACCCCCCTACTTGTGCTGTTGGAACCCAACTTTGCCGGCGTGATGCCGTTTATCTTTGTTCAGATTTGCTATGGTTTGGGTGTAGCCGAGAGGGAGTGTTAGGAGGGGGGGGGGTGATTTCCCCGAATTTGGTAAGTGTATTACTCGAGTATTGGAGTATGTTACTCGTGAGGTAGAAGTGGATTACTCGGGTATTAGTTCTGGAGTACTCGAGTAGGTGGTAGTTACTCGGGTTAGGGTTTGGAGTACTCGAGTAGGAGGTATTTACTCGAGTACAAGTCTTGGTTTACTCAAGTAGTAGGTAACTACTCGAGTAGGGGACTTGAGCTACTCGAGTAGTGGATTTGAGATACTCGAGTAGTAGCCTTGAGCTACTCGAGTAGTGGATTCGAGATACTCGAGTAGTAGCTTAGAGATACTCGAGTAGAAGGCTTTAACTCGAGTGAGTGGTTTAGTTACTCGAGTAGTCGGTACCTACTCGAGTGGGAGACTGGAATACTCGAGTATTAGGTTAGCTACTCGAGTACTGAACTTCTCCCTGCTTCTAGTCTGGAGTCGTTCGACTATCGTCGATCTCTGGACGGAGATCGTCGATCGCTCTATCTACCTTATGTCGTTCGACTATCGTCGATCTCCGTTCGACGCTCGATGAGCGTCGAGCTCAGCTCTTTTTGTCTTAGCGCCGTTCGACGCTCGACATTTTCTGGGAGGAGAACGTCGAGCTCAGGGTTAGTCTTGAGCCGTTCGACGCTCGACGTTTTTTCCAGAAGGAGAACGTCGAGCTCAGCTCTTGTCGGATAGCCGATCAGCGCTCGACGATTTCCTAGAGGAAGATCGTCCAGCTTCGCTCGCCTATAGCCTTCGACGATCGTCGACCTCCAGGATGATGATTGTCGGGCTTCTTTTGGCCTTCAGCCGATCGACGATCGTCGACCTCCGACTGACGATCGTCGAGCTCCGTGTTACCTTAGTGGGTTTGTGGTTAGAGTTTGGTCTTGGCTTTAAGTGAGGCTAGCTCACTCAACGCCAAGGTGTAGGTAGGCACTGAGTGGGTCTCACTCAACGCCTTGTCGTGTTGATTCTTTTCAACCCTCTTCTTTACCTTGATTTGGTTCCCGAGTGGTTTTTTTTTCTTGTTGTGTTGCTGGGTTATCTTGTCGGCCGTTTCTTTACATTCTTGGAGGCCGAATCGTGGGTCGTGGTTAGTAGTGGTGGTTTGTAGCTCTTCAGGAGGGTGGAGTTGTGTGATATAGCCAAGGCCACTCTTGTTTTTCTTGCTCCAGGTACGGGCTGGGCATGTGTGGGTGGAAGGTCCCTTGTGCTTTCATGTGTTGACCCTCGAGTTTTTTTTTTGACTTGGACATGGTGGATTGGGGGACTGCGGTTGCCTCCGATCCGGTTCCTCGTTATTTGTTTTTGCTACTACCACTTCCCACAGTTTATGGTGTTAGAAGTTTCTTCCTTGGTGGTTTGCAGCACTTTTGGCTCTTGGTAGCCTAGTAGGCCCTGTAGGATGTTGTACCTGGGTTGGGTTGTTGCTGTTTTCTTGTACGGGGTGCATTTTCCTGTTGTCCTGTTTTTGGACAGTTGTGACTCTTTCTACTGCATGTTTTCAGTTACTTCTTCCTTTTGGTTGACTCCTGCATGCAGTTGTTTTTACCTTGATTTGCTTGCTGAGGTATTCTGTTTTTTTTGGAATGCCTCAGGTGCTGAGCTGTAGCCGGTCTGGTGGCTAGTTGAGGCAGTGGTGTTGCTGGTGGACTTCCGGACTTTGGAGTTCCGTTTACCTTGTTACTGATGTAGTTTTTCAGTACTTTCTTACAGACAGGCATGTATGCCAGTGGGTTCGTGTCAGGTTGTTGGCGCCCACTGGTAGTTGTTGCCTTGTACTAGATATATTACTTATGCTGCTACCATTTTCTGGATATAGTCTACTTGCTTTGAGAAGGATTTATGCTAGGTTGCTAGTTACTTTTAAACTATAAATATTATTATAAATGAAGCTCATGATCAACATGTTTTATAAACTTAATCACTATTTTCCAAATCACGTATGAAAACCGTTTTCTTATATATTGTATAAATTAAATGTAGAGGCTTGCATAGCGTAAGTGGTTCTCTAAGGACCCTTATGTGCTCTTTAGGATGTCAAACCTAAACAAAGTATTTTTCCGCAGCGTACAAATATCGTTTTCTTTTGTGGACTAGGTGATCCACTGAGCCGAGGGATACGGTCTCTAAAATATAACTGATTTTCTAATCATTAAACTAAGGATTTTTCTTGCATAAAGGTTGTAGTTGGTTTGCCTGAGCGTCAGCAGTTATCCCCTGCTTGACGTGGCATCATAACGCGTATTTTCTCATACTCTGATAATTCTAATATTCGGAGAAAATGCGGGTTGTGACACTTGTGGTTCGGCCACCTTCTTCCCCCCTCCTGCTTCCTTTATTCTCCACCTTAACTCTCCCTCTCCTCTATAAACGATTTGCAACAAGCAAAGGTGACTTCTCCCCCCTTGAAGGAATTTGTCCTAACCTTGGATCTCCTCTAGGATTCGACCAACCCATCATCTTCCCCTTGAATATTTCGGCCAACCAAGGAGTTTAATCTTGGTGGATTTCGGCCAAGGTGCAAGGACCTCCGTGGTTTCGTGGAACCATCTCCGGCGTGAATCAAGGAAGGCGGACGAGTTTCTCTCCATTCGGCGCGACTCCGGCAGAGCCGTAGAAGAGCGAACCATTTTTTTTAATCGGAATCATCCATTCCGATTGGGGTAACGAAATTTTTATCTTTTTGAGCGTTTCTCTCCAGGATTAATTCTTGTGGTGGTTTTCTTTGGCGTTGCCTACGAACCTTAAATTCGACGTGCTTTGATCCGAACGACTTTGTTATTTTCTTTGATCTATTTATATTCGTGAGGATTGGCGGACCTCATTTTCTTTTTGTTGGGAGAGATCTACCACTTTTCGAATCGTTTATTTTTTGTGGATCTCTTTTGGTATGACACACGCTCAAACAGATCGGGTCGATCCATTTTGCTTGAGAGAATATTGGTTCATCGCCTCTATTTGATCTCTAATGGTATAGCAAACCCGTGTGTTAGCATTAGATTGATATTATTGTGAATCCGGTATGCCGCATGTAAATTGTGCGAGCGTAGAATTGGAACGAGTGAGAATAATTTGGTGTCTTTTTTCCGTTGCGATTCGTCAGGAGATGTAGCCTACATCAATTTTGTATCAAGGGGAGGTTCACGTCAATTTCCTAATTGGCACCCTCCCTCTTTTCTTAGAACATCGACATGCACTTGTCTTGCACGTTTATTTGACAAAAAAAATTTAAAAAACAATTTTTGCCTGCCAATAGAGGCCTAAATTTTTATTTTTCTACAAAAGAAATTCAAAAACATTTATTTAATAATCTCCTATTTATTTTCAGGAATAAAATACAAAAAAAAATATTTATTGCCTTAGCAGTTTAGCGGGAACAATTCCATTGGTTACAATTGTATAGAAATAGAGTCATTATTCTATTGCTTGTGCACCAGATTCAAGTTGAAAATTTTCTGTCCCGTCGCCACTAAAATGGCCCATGGCATTAAAGTTTCCCGATTCAAATCTTCTATAACCATGTCGAATGTTAGGAAACAAGTTCATTCACCTATAATGGTGAAATTAGGGACTTGCTTAGGCAACTAATGGCTAACCAAGCGACACCACCATCCCATAGGCAACCCTACCATCATCAGGACCATCGCCTTGAGCAAGAGGTTGACGTATCTAGGTAATCTAGGAGCGTTGCTCCCATCTACGATGGGTTGGGAGGTCCTCAGATCTTCCTTAATTGGGTTGTTGAGATAGAACGTTATTTCGAGTGTCTTAGTCTGTGGGACCTCTGCAAGGTCCCAGTGGCGAGAGTGCAGTTAGTGGGTCGAGCACAGACTTTTTGGTTCAACGAGGAAAGACGTATTTGGTCTCCTATAGGTTTGCATATTATGAAGAGCCTCCTCACCGATCAGTACGCTCTCGCGTGGTGTTCGATGAAGTGGCTTCATTATTCCAGTGCACTAGACCCGTATCTGATGATAAAAGTGGCATATTTCCTCAGGATAGATCCTTTCCACAGGATAGATCCTCTCGCCCTGAGCTGTTTGATCTAGTCGTTGACTCTCCTGATGAGTCTGCGACTGTGTCTAGGACTGAGCCCGCCACTGAGGGCGAGGCCGATTTAACTAACGAGTTTAGTGACGATGAGGAGTTTGGTTACCCCAGTGACATGGAAGAGGAACTCTCCTTTGAAGTGCCTCCCCATGGGATTACTTAATCTACCCTGGACTTTATTCGCAATCCGTCACCTATGGTAGCTGAGGAATATTCTGATGATTCTAAGTTAGTAGATGTACCTATGGTGTTGGAAGATTTATCTTATGAGGGAAGGTTATTTTTGGATGAATTTAGCGCTGAGAACCCAAAAGATATTTCTTTGATGTTATCACCATTGCCTGAAACTCAATATGAATTTGAAATTTTGTCGGGTTCGATTTTGCCCGTTTCTGAGACTTTTACAAATTCTGATTTGGATGATGTATCCAGTGTGTTGGAAGAATTTCCTAGCGAGGGAGTTGTACTTTTTGATGACGTTATTGATGTAGACCCGGTTGAGCGTCCTTTGATGTTGTCTCTATTGCATGAAATTCAAGATGATTTTGATTCTCTCGCTGGTGCAATTTTAACGACCCTCCCTCCCGCTCCATTGACCCGACTAGCACATATTTTAGGACATGAATTTGTTATAACTAGTCCAAGCAATTTGGTGTTGTCTACGTTAGTAACCCCTCCGTTGGACATGTTTCGTAAGATAGGTATTAGTGAGTTGTTAGATTTCGTGTTCGGTCTCGTCACAAGTTTTTGTAATTCTATATTCTCCAGACTTCTATAAATAAACAATTCTCTGATTATACATTTACGATGAGGTCGTCTATTATTCCAACTTTAGATTTCGTGATGGGTGTGCCCATTGGTTTGCGTCCGCTAAACTTTCATTATAAATTAAATCGATTAAACCATTTATCATCGGTGCCACCTGATTTAGTTCTGTTACCCCCAACGTATAAATCAAGTGAGTTTTCACAAGAATTCGCTCTTCATGTTCACAATTTACATAAGCACATTCATGAAACGTTAGTTGCCCCAAATGAATTTTATAAATCATATGCTAACATACGTAGGAGAGCGTCTCACTTTAATATTAATGATTTAGTTTTGTTGCGTCTCATCCCTGAACGGTGGCCTTCGGGCTCCATAAAAAAGTTAGCGAATCAGCGAGCCGGTCCTTTCAGAATTTTAAAGAGGTTAGGTGAAAATGCATATCTTTTGGAAATACCCACTGATTGGGGTATATACTGTAACATCCCATTTCCGACTAGACCCCTAGGACAGACTTTGTCCTGACTAGGATAGGACAAACCCATAAAGAACCGAGGAGGACCAAGTGAACCTAGGATTTCAGTTAAGTGTCACGTGGTCTGCATATAGTAAAACCCAGAAACCTTAGAATTGGAGGGTCAAGTAAGTCCAACCTAAGTGGACCCTAGGGTAGGTCATAGGGTCAACCCTAGAATCCATGTTGACCCAAGTCAACTTTATTCTAGGGTTAGGTCAATCCTAGCCTAAATGGGCTAACTCAAGCTCAAACCCAAACCTACTTGTGCTAACCTCATTCTTTGTGTTCATATGGGTTAAATGGGCTGCCAATAGACAAGAGGGTTGGCCAACCCACTTAGTGACTAGGAGAGAGAGAGAGAGAGAGAGAAAGAGAAATTAAAAATAAAGGATAATTAGGAGAGAGAAAGGGGATATTTAAGAATGAAAGTGGATTGAGCCCACTTGGACCCATGCCATCAGCCCCCACATGGGCTGGCCGACCCCTGGTGTCACTTAGGAAGTGTTGGGTGGATTGGGGCCCACCCATGCATGCATGGTGACAAGAACAAGGCAAACCCGCCACCTTTGCCGAGGTTGTATCACCCCCCTTGATATCATCACCTCCTATGACATCCTCTCCTCATATTCCTCCTCACTCTCCCCCCATTTCATTCTGAACCCGGGAAAGAGAGAGAGAGAGAGAGAGAGATACCTGTAGCTGGAAGCAAGGAACCCAAAAGAAAAGCACCGCCACCACCGGAAATGGCTCCCCGCCGCTCCTCACGTCGCATGGCCGCCGGGAAGGTCCTCCCTCACCTCTTTCTTCATGTTATAGATCGTAGGATTGTTAGGGTAGGGTTCGGGCTCGAATGAGCCCGAACCCAGCTTTCATTTCCTCCATTAATGGAGTTTCCTGGAGCTTGCGGGTAGGGTGGCGCCGCCGTATCCCGCCGCCCTAGCCGCCGGAAATGCTTGCCCCCACCACCGTGAGGGTAGAGGAGAAGATGTCTGGTGGTTGCGCCGTCGGTAGCCGCCGGAAAACCTCTCCCATTAAAGCTTGTTATCGGGCTGGAATCCTTGCTGGATTGGAGAAGAAATACAGCAGCCGTCCGATCGGCTTTAAGATCTGTGCCATGCAAATATTATAAATCCTGTAATTATTAATTATATGAATAGTGTTAAAAATCTGCCCTATAAAGGCAGACCTCTTGTAGGTCAAATTTAGGGAATCTGTGTCCCTTTTCATAAAATGTGTTCAACATAAAAATTATAGGCCCTTGAGTTACCTTTAATTTGATATATTACACATTTATTTTAGTTAAGTAGGCTGCCCTATAGAGCCACTTTTCTAGTGCTGGTCCTAAGCTAAGTCAGGAATTAAATTGTGTGCCCTGACCAAACCATATGTCCACATGGACTGAAATTTTGGGCATGTGACTAATTTGGGCACACTTAGCACCTGACAAAGTTTAGGAATTTTTGGAGACAAAATTCCTATAGTTTTGGTCATAATATCAAAATTTAAATAAATGATATAATTGGAGTGTTAAACCTCCAAATGTCCCCAAATTTTGGTGGCAGGTCCTTGGGGACATCATAAGTGCATGATATAATTTTCAGCACAATTGGGCACTGCATGTTGGGTTAACCCACTTGCATGTGTAGGCTAGATTTAGCCTTGGGGTGCAAATAGCAAAATTTGTTATGTAGTGTATTCAGCCTCCTTGAAGTTTCTAAAAATCATGGAATTGATTCCAGAGGATCATTACGGTAAATTTAACCCCCTCAAATTAATTGTGGGATTTTTGGGATCAAAAATCCCATTAATTGGAAATTTTAAAAATATAGCACTTTTGGAAAATAAATTGGAAAAATAAGTTTTGATCAAGTTAAATCCCACAAAGGCTGTCAAGTCAAAAATGAGATTATATTTGACTTAGGAAAATTTTACCTTTCTGTTTGAGAACCTTTGGAGTAAGACGCATAGAAATTACCATTTTTACCCTTTTTACCCTTATTCATGAATTAATGGAAATACTTATCAGAAAATGTTGGGAATATTTCTAGCATTATATATTTGTATGATTAGCTTTGTACATTTATATCAAGATTTTTGGATGTACTGATAATTTCAAAATTAGCATAATGGCATTTTGGTAAATACTTAAGAATAGAGTTTAATAAACCCTTACTCTATAGATGTTATTGAAACTCTGCCATTAGTCTTAAATTGATGACATATATGTCCTGTAATTTTCCTAGAATTTTGGTCTATGTATTCATTATACTTCATTTGGAAAATGGTAAAAATGTGGATTATGTAATAATCAAGGAATAAATAGAAATATTTAAAGGGAAATTATGAATCTTGGAAGACAGTAATATTTCACCATATTATAGGTCAGGAAAATTTCTCACACCAGTACGATTATTATTTGATATACTTCATGTGTTAATTGACTTGGAGAATTAATTGAAGAAATTAAATTAATGGTGTAATTAATTTGGAAAAATATGAAAATCATTATGATCATTACATAGGTCCATACCACCATATTATAAATAATTTGTGACATATGGCCCAAGGAATTAGAAGTTGGATTTCAGGGTGGTGTTAGACCATGGGCTGCACATAGTACATGTAGGTTATACCTTAAGGCCACCGGGGAATAGATCGACAATTGAGCTAGAGAACATGATTGGAAGTATAACCCTGGTGGTTAGTGTCATCATAGTAATGAGAGTAAAAGTGCAAGTCCTTGGGTAACCACTAGAGCGGAGGTCGGCGGAAGACCGTCGCCCTCCTAATAACACTTTAAGCCCTTAAGGTTGTTCTAAAGTAATACGAAAGTTTTGGGTATCAATCTTGGGTAGACATTAACTAAAAGTAAACATCCTTGTGAAAGGGAACTTTGGGCTTGTCATCCCATCTTGGTTCCTAGTGCCTTCGAGACCCCTTCATTGGGCATACCTTGGGCAGTCCTGGGATTAACCCTAAAATACTAAGTGTAACAACCGGTAGGCAAGAGTAGTCTAATAGGCTTGGTAAACTGTATCTGTTCTCACTCGTGATGAGTTGGAGGGAAATGGTTAAGTTGTCCTGAGGTGTTCAAAGGGGCGTCATCCCGCGGTGTTCAAAGGGATGAGGTTTGGAATTTAAGACGGACGGGTTAGTCCGGGGAGCTTTGGCTCGGTTGTTGGCTATTACGGACGGGTTTGTCCGGGGAGCGTTGGCTCGGAGGTTGACACATCAAGGTTGCATGTGCATAAGAAATACCTAAGGTGGTGGGTCTTCGGTGTTGGAGGGTCGTTGCACCGAAGCCAATACGATGACTCGGCAAGTGTGGTTTTACACTTCGCCAAACTAAGTCCGGCGGTCTTTTCGGAAAAGAGCACGCGTAGTCCGCTTAGTGCACCAAGCGTTGAGGCGTATGATTGGTCAGACCGGTAGTGCTATACTGGTTTTGAGGTGGGCGAGGCCCAACCCACCGCTTCCGTCTGCCACTACGGTGGTATCCTGGGAGGTAACGGCTCCGAAAGGGGGAACTAATGGTTTGTGTACACAAAGTCGAGTGGGTGAGTTGCACTGCTTGATCATAACATACCCACCATATAGATGCATATCATAATCATTCATAATAACCTGTGACACCTAATGTATAAGTTGTATGGGACGCTTATATATTAGGACTTGCTAAACGACCCCTTGGTCTATAAGCTTGTGTGGGCAAGTTTATAAATTAAGGTTATTTCAATTTATATATATATATATACTGCTTGTGATAACCGACACCCCAACGTATAAGTGGTAAGGGACACTTTATACGATGGGAGCCTTGTAGAAGATCCCTTGGCTTATGTGTACTCACATAAGTGAAGGTTAAATTTATTTTCCTACTTTACTTATTACCACATGATTATAATTGCTAGCTAGGTCCCCTGTCACCTGTTTGTTTTACTCTCCACTTTCACGTCCTTCCCTCTCTTCCTCCCCGCTCGGTGCCTAGGAGCATGGGGGAAGGGGTGGGGGACGATAGGGCTTAGTCTTATAGACTAACGGTTTTCGAACCACATCATATTAGGGGATCGCGGAGCCCAGCAGTGAGGAGCAGCCAAGGAGACCGGTGCGATTGGAGACAGGGCAGGCTAGCTCAGGGATATAGCCAGCTAGGACGGTGAGTCCCGATCCTTAGTAGTAGATGTTTTATTTTGCTTCCGCATGAGAGACTTGTAGTGAGGATATTGATGTACCGGGCTTAATCCCTTCATTTATGTACTTTTTACTATTCTGTGGACACTCCCTTCGTGGAGCTTTTGATTATATGTGATCTGGATGCGGACTGCATTTTCTTACTATTCTACTTGCTACTACTATTGTGATCGAACAAGGCCGACAGAATCGGCGCTTTGTGGTGATGATCTTCCCGGGCGTGAAGGTGTCACCGCAAAGCGGCGGTTCTGGGCATAAGACCCCGGTGTTTGAAAAAAAAGGGGAGGGGTCTTACAAAGTGGTATCAGAGCGTAACTTCGATCGGAAAAAAGTAGCAGTCCGCTAACCCTGGATCACCCCCGCTCGAGTTTAGTTTGGGGACAAACTAATCAGCGGAAGCAGTAGTGTGCCCATGTGGGGATCACATATATAATTGTCCATTTTAGTTAAGGATTGAAAAAATTACTGACGATAAGTGTTGTTGTGCAACCTCCAACACTGCCTACACCACCGAGTGGAACCCCGCAAATTCCGGAAGTTGCACCACCGCCGCCGGTTCCCACTCAGTTCCTACAGTCTGATATGGGACAAACTCTGACGGCGATCTTGGAAGCCTTCAGGGCCCAACAGGCCCTGGCTCCGCAGCCTATTCCGGGAGCCAACTGGCTCAGCATCTTTCGAGGACTCTCTCCCCCATCCTACCTGGGGACAGAGGCGGTAGTTCGGACTGAAGAGTGTCTAGACATCATGGAGGAGATGCTGACAAGGATACGGAGCCCTTGGGAGGAAAGGGTGCCACTAGTTGTTTCCTGCTTGGAGTCCCATGCCAAGCGGTGGTGGAAGACAGTTCTGGAGACTACCTTTGCTGGTAGAGAGGCTGCCGAGGTGACAAGGGAGGAGTTCAGGCCCTTACTGTTGGAGAATTTTGTTCCACAGTCGGCCCGAGGCGAGCTGGAGGACCGCTTCTTGCAGTTGAAGCAAGGTGCCAGGACAGTGGTGGAGTACCATCGAGAGTTCAACCACCTAGCCCGTTTTGCATACTCTTATCAGTTAGATGAGGCAGCGTTCACCAAGAGGTTCTACAAAGGTTTGCGGGAAGACATGAGGGATGCCCTCCTTTTCGTTTCGGACGGGCCTATCCCTCGTATTCTGGAGATGGCAAAAAGGTTAGAGGCTGACTGGCACACCACCAGAGGCCGGAAGCGGCCAACGGAGGATCAGAGCCGGGGAGCCCGGAATGATCAGCGGCGAGGTCGTGCACCAGAGGTACGACAGGTGGAGGACATCCTCGAGAGGAGGTGAGGCAGGAGCCGAGGGAGCAGGTGACACTGGGCCTCAGCCTATTCAGATGCAAGATGTGTAAAGACCGAGAGGTGGGGCTTACACCCTGCCGGAATGTTACCACTGTCATCAAGTGGGGCACATCAAGAGAAACTGTCCCATGAGAGGGATGCCTCCACTAGCACCGCAGATTGCCCCACCAGCTCAGCATTATGGAGGCCGAGGACGTGGCCGTGGACGCGGATATCATGATAGAGACCGCATGCCGGAAGGACAGCAGATTTATGCACTGGACCTGGCTCAACCCAGGAATCCGGAGCAAGTGATTACCGGTACGACCAAAAAGTTTTCTTTTTTACTTAAGTTCTTTTCTTTCATAGAAAGTAGTTTCATGAACTTTAATTATTAAGACTAGGCAGGAAAGCCAGAAATAGAGCTCTAAGTAAATTTACAATCTCAGGCATCGTCTTCATTTGCGGCAAGCCTGCACACACTCTCTTCGACACGGGTGCTTTGCACTAATTTGTGTCGGAGACCTTAATCCAAGGGTTGGATGGCGTGGAGAAATTCACGTGATTGATGATGAAGATACGGCTACCTGACGGGTAAGAGCTGTTTACCTCATCCCATTGCAATATGGAGGCATGGATAGACGGGAAACCCTTCGAAGCTTCAACGACAATTCTGTCGCTGCCAGATTATGATTTGATACTGGGGATGACATGGCTCCACTGGAACCATGCGCAGATTGACTGTTTGGCCAAAAAGATTACCCTGAGATATGGGGATTCATTCATCGTGATGGAAGGTATTAGATCTGCCTCCCATATATTCTTATCATCTATTCAGGCCGTAAAGGCCCACATCCAGGGCGACGAGATCTATCAAATTCTTTTCGAGATGACGGAGGTCAAGGGCTCTATATCAGACATTCCCGTGGTGCGAGATTTGGCGGACGTCTTCCCAGAGAAACTACCAGGGCTACCCCCGCACAGAGAGCAGGACTTTCAGATATTACTTATGCCAGGGGCTAAGCCGGCATCTAGAGCTCCCTACCGCATGGCCCCAAAGGAGCTGGCAGAGTTCCGGAGTCAGCTGCAGGAGTTGGTGGAAGCCGGGTTTGTCCGGCCAAGCTCTTCGCCATGGGGAGCCCCAGTGCTGTTTGTCAAGAAGAAAGACGGAACAATCAGATTGTGTATCGATTACCGGGCGTTGAACCGGCTAACAGTTAGGAATACCTATCCACTGCCAAGGATAGACGAGTTGTTCGACCAGCTGGAGGGAGCCCACTTCTTCTTGAAGTTAAACTTGAGATCAGGATATTATCAGTTACGGATCCGAGAGGAAGATATACCGAAGACTGCTTTTAGTAGCAGGTATGGACTCTACGAGTTTACCGTGATGCCCTTCGGGCTCACGAATGCGCCGTCAGCATTCATGACTCTCATGAACCAGGTCTTCGAAGCATATCTAGATGTGTTTGTCATCGTTTTCATCGATGACATCCTCATTTACTCGAGGACCGAGGAGGAGCACTCGAGGCACCTAACGCTGGCCTTGGAGAAGCTATGAGAACATCATTTATACGCCAAATTCAGGAAATGCCAGTTCTGGCTGAAGGTGGTGGCCTTCCTCGGACACGTTATTAGCGGAGCAGGGTTGGCAGTAGATCCGGCCAAGATTCAGGCAGTCCGAGAATGGCCACAGTTGAAGACAGCTACGGACGTACGGAGCTTCCTAGGACTTGCCGGCTACTACTGGAAGTTCGTAGAGGGTTTTTCTAGACTTGCCCTTCCACTTACCTCTCTGACGAGGAAGGAGACACCGTTTTTCTGGACGCCACAGTGCGAAACGGCGTTCCAAGAGCTGAAAAGACGACTCACTTCGGCCCCGATACTTGCCCTCCCCTCAGGGAGAGAAGGATTTCAGGTTTATACGGATGCCTCCTACCAGGGCATGGGAGCAGTTTTGATGCAAAAAGGACATGTGATCGCTTATGCCTCCCGCCAACTAAAGAAACATGAGCAGAACTACCCAGTTCACGATTTGGAAATGGGAGCAGTTATATTTGCATTGAAAGTCTGGCGGCACTACCTCTATGGCATCCACTGCCACATATTTTCAGATCATAAAAATCTGAAATATGTGGATACGCAGAAGGAACTGAATATCCGGCAACGCAGATGGGTGGAGATTCTGGCAGACTATCAGTACGAGATGCACTACCATCCGGGAAAGGCAAACGTGGTGGCCGATGCACTGAGCCGGAGAGCTTCCACTCCTGGAGCAGGGCCCCAGCTTATGTCCATGGATCTACTACGGAGTTTTGAAAAGATGCATATCACTCTGGTATCATCTGATGAACCTGAGCTGTACGAGGAGTACCTGGCCGCTACAAGCACCATATATGATATACATGACAGAGTCAGGGTTTGGCAGAGGCGGGATGCCAAGCTCGAGCCGATTTTTCGGGCCTTAGAGGCAGGCTCAGCTAGGGACTACACGATGCGAGATGATTTGATATGTTTTAGAGGTCGGACTTACATACCGGATGGAGGGCAGATTCGGGAGGATATCCTGGCCGAGGCTCATCATAGCAGATATTCTATACATCCCGGGATCACGAAGATGACGGCAGATTTGAAGAAGACTCTATACTGGCCGGGCATGAAGAAGGACATCATCTACTTCGTGACCCACTGTGAGGCATGCCAGTTAGTGAAGGCAGAGTGCAGACATCCCGCTGGTTTATTGCAGCCACTCCCGGTTCCGGAGTGGAAATTTGAGGATATCGCGATGGACTTCATCCATGGCCTCCCTCGATCACGAGCGGGAAACGATTCTATCTGGGTAATCATTGACCGACTGACGAAGGTGGCTAGGTTCATCCCGATCAGGAAGGAGGATGCTGTCGGAGTGCTGGCACGAAGATTCATAGAGCAGTTTGTACGATATCATGGGGTACCTAAGACGATCGTGTCAGATCGAGATGGACGATTCACGTCTAGGGAGTGGAGGTCGGTACAGACATACTTGGGTACTCGATTGGCTTTCAGTACAGCCTTCCACCCCCAGTCAGATGGGCAGACCGAACGAACCAACCGGACACTAGAGGACCTGCTGAGACTGTGTATTGTGGATCGTGGAGAACCTTGGGAGAGGATGCTGCCCCTAGTGGAATTTTCGTAAAATAACAGTCGTCAGTCCAGTATACGGATGGCTCCGTATGAGGCGTTATATGGGCGGAAGTGTAGGACTCTACTGTCTTGGATACAAGACGAGGATCCGAAGACTGTGGGCACGGACTTTACTGAGGATACTGAGGCACAGGTACGGCTGATACGGGATCGAATGCTAGAGGCGCAGAGTAGGCAGGCGAAATATTATGATGCTCGGCATCGCCCAGTGGAGTTTCAGGTAGGAGATCGGGTGTTCTTGAAGATCCGGCCGAAGCATGGGGTTTCACGAGTACGTGGTCGGCGGAAGAAGCTTAGCCCGAGGTACATGGGGCCGTTCAGGATCCTGGAGAGGATCGGTTCCCTAGCTTACCGGCTGGAGCTGCCACCGGAGCTGGCCGGCTTGCTCGACGTCTTCCACGTGTCTTCACTCAGGAGGGCCCTACTACGCCCGGAGTTGCAGATTACGGCCATTGATGGGCCGGTAGCTTCGGATCGATCTGTACATTTGGAGCCGATACAGATCGACGACCAGGGGATACGAGTCTTGCGCCGCAAGAAGATCCCGCTAGTCAAGGTCTTGTGGAGGAACCACGGACGAGAGGAGCATACTTGGGAGCCACAAGACCTGACGCAGGAAAGATATCCGGAACTATTTCATAAGGTATACCTCGCAACTCCTCAAGTGGTTTAAGCATTCTTCCTAATTGCTTTTACGCATAGAATCATCTAAAAGGATAGAGGCTAATCTATTTGGTTTATTGGGGCTAGCCCTAGCTATATTAAGCAAGTAGGCATGTCAACTCATTTATGGGATGTTACACTTTAGTTTTGCCGGTAGAAAAAGCCCGTAGGCTTAACTTAAATTTCGGGGACGAAATTTTTATTTTGTTTATTGGGATTTGTAACATCCCATTTCCGACTAGACCCCTAGGAGAGACTTTGTCCTGACTAGGACAGGACAAACCCATAGAGAACCGAGGAAGACCAAGTGAACCTAGGATTTCAGTTAAGTGTCACGTGGTCTGCATATAGTAAAACCCAGAAACATTAGAATTGGAGGGTCAAGTAAGTCCTACCTAAGTGGACCCTAGGGTAGGTCAGAGGGTCAACCCTAGAATCCATGTTGACCCAAGTCAACTCTATTCTAGGGTTAGGTCAAACCTAGCCTAAATAGGCTAACTCAAGCTCAAACCCAAACCTACTTGTGCTAACCTCATTCTTTGTGTTCATATGGGTTAAATGGGCTGCCAATAGATAAGAGGGCTGGCCAACTGACTAGGAGAGAGAGAGAGAAAGAGAAATTCAAAATAAAGGATAATTAGGAGAGAGAAAGGTGATATTTAAGAATGAAAGTGGATTGAGCCCACTTGGACCCATGCCATCAGCCCCCACATGGGCTGGCCGACCCCTGGTGTCACTTAGGAAGAGTTGGGTGGAGTGGGGCCCACCCATGCATGCATGGTGACAAGAATAAGGCAAACCCGCCACCTTTGCCTAGGTTGTATCACCCCCCTTGATATCATCACCTCCTATGAGATCCTCTCCTCATATTCCTCCTCACTCTCCCCCCCATTTCATTCTGAACCCGGGAAAGAGAGAGAGAGAGACCTGTAGCTGGAAGCAAGGAACCCGATAGAAAAGCACCGCCACCGCCAGAAATGGCTCCCCGCCGCTCCTCACGTCACATGGCCGCCGGGAAGGTCATCCCTCACCTCTTTCTTCATGTTATAGATCGTAGGATTGTTAGGGTAGGGTTCGGGCTCGAATGAGCCCGAACCCAGCTTTCATTTCCTCCATTAATGGAGTTTCCTAGAGCTTGCGGGTAGGGTGGCGCCGCCGTATCCCGCCGCCCTAGCCGCCGGAAATGCTTGCCCCCACCACCGTGAGGGTAGAGGAGAAGATGTCTGGTGGTTGCGCCGTCAGTACCCGCCGGAAAACCTCTCCCATTAAAGCTTGTTATCGGGCTGGAATCCTTGCTGGATTGGAGAAGAAATACAACAGTCGTCCGATCGGCTTTAAGATCCGTGCCATGCAAATATTATAAATCCTGTAATTATTAATTATATGAATAGTGTTAAAAATCTGCCCTATAAAGGCAGACCTCTTGTAGGTCAAATTTAGGGAATCTGTGGCCCTTTTAATAAAACGTGTTCAACATAAAAATTATAGGCCCTTGAGTTACCTTTAATTTGATATATTACACATTTATTTTGGTTAAGTAGGCTGCCCAATAGAGCCACTTTTCTAGGGCTGGACCTAAGCTAAGTCAGGAATTAAATTGTGTGCCCTGACCAAACCATATGTCCACATGGACTTAAATTTTGGGCATGTGACTAATTTGGGCACACTTAGCACCTGACAAAGTTTAGGAATTTTTGGAGACAAAATTCCTATAGTTTTGGTCATAATATCAAAATTTAAATAAATGATATAATTGGAGTGTTAAGCCTCCAAATGTCCCCAAATTTTGGTGGCAGGTCCTTGGGGACATCATAAGTGCATGATAAAATTTTCAGCACAATTGGGTCACTGCATGTTGGGTTAACCCACTTGCATGTGTAGGCTAGATTTAGCCTTGGGGTGCAAATAGCAAAATTTGTTATGTAGTGTATTCAGCCTCCTTGAAGTTTCTAAAAATCATGGAATTGATTCCAGAGGATCATCAGGGTAAATTTAACCCCCTCAAATTAATTGTGGGATTTTTGGGATCAAAAATCCCATTAATTGGAAATTTTAAAAATATAGCACTTTTGGAAAATAAATTGGAAAAATAGGTTTTGATCAAGTTAAAACCCCCAAAGGCTGTCAAGTCAAAAATGAGATTATATTTGACTTATGAAAATTTTATCTTTCTATTTGAGAACCTTTGGAGTAAGATGCATAGAAATTACCATTTTTACCCTTTTTACCCTTATTCATGAATTAATGGAAATACTTATCAGAAAATTTTGGGAATATTTCTAGCATTATATATTTGTATGATTAGCTTTGTACATTTATATCAAGATTTTTGGATGTACTGATAATTTCAAAATTAGCATAATGGTATTTTGGTAAATACTTAAGAATAGAGTTTAATAAACCCTTACTCTATAGATGTTAATAAAACTATGCCATTAGTCTTAAATTGATGACATATATGTCCTGTAATTTTCCTAGATTTTTAGTCTATGTATTCATTATACTTCATTTGGAAAATGGTAAAAATGTGGATTATGTAATAATCAAGGAATAAATAGAAATACTTAAAGGAAAATTATGAATCTTGGAAGAAAGTAATATTTCACCATATTATAGGTCAGGAAAATTTCTCACACCAGTAGGATTATTATTTGATATACTTCATGTGTTAATTGACTTGGAGAATTAATTGAAGAAATTAAATTAATGGTGTAATTAATTTGGAAAATTATGAAAATCATTATGATCATTACATAGGTCCATACCACCCTATTATAAATAATTTGTGACATATGGCCCAAGGAATTAGAAGTTGGATTTCAGGGTGGTGTTAGACCATGGGCTGCGCATAGTACATGTAGGTTATACCTTAAGGCCACCGGGGAATAGATCGACAATTGAGCTAGGGAACATGATTGGAAGTATTACCCTGGTGGTTAGTGTCATCATAGTAATGAGAGTAAAAGTGCAAGTCCTTGGGTAACCACTAGAGCGGAGGCCGGCGGAAGACCGTCGCCCTCCTAATAACACTTTAAGTCCTTAAGGTTGTTCTAAAGTAATACGAAAGTTTGGGGTATCAATCTTGGGTAGACATCAACTAAAAGTAAACATCCTTGTGAAAGGGAACTTTGGGCTTGTCATCCCATCTTGGTTCCTAGTGCCTTCGAGACCCCTTCATTGGGCATACCTTGGGCAGTCCTGGGATTAACCCTAAAATACTAAGTGTAACAACCGGTAGGCAAGAGTAGTCTAATAGGCTAGGTAAACTGTATCTGTTCTCACTCGTGATGAGTTAGAGGGAAATTGTTAAGTCATCCTGAGGTGTTCAAAGGGGCGTCATCCCGCGGTGTTCAAAGGGATGAGGTTTGGAATTTAAGCCGGACGGGTTAGTCCGGGGAGCTTTGGCTCGGTTGTTGGCTATTACGGACGGGTTTGTCCGGGGAGCATTGGCTCGGAGGTTGGCACATCAAGGTTGCATGTGCATAAGAAATACCTAAGGTGGTGGGTCTTCGGTGTTGGAGGGTCGTTGCACCGACGCCAATATGATGACTCGGCAAGTGTGGTTTTACACATCGCCAAACTAAGTCCGGCAGTCTTGTCGGCAAAGAGTACGCGTAGTCCGCTTAGTGCACCAAGCGTTGAGGCGTACGATAAGTCAGACCGGTAGTGCTATACTGGTTTTGAGGTGGGCGAGGCCCAACCCACCGCTTCCGTCTGCCACTACGGAGGTATCCTGGGAGGTAACGGCTCCGAAAGGGGGAACTAAAGGTTTGTGTACAGAAAGTCGAGTGGGTGAGTTGCACTGCTTGATCATAACATACCCACCATATAGATGCATATCATTATACTTCATAATATCCTGTGACACCTAATGTATAAGTGGTATGGGATGCTTATATATTAGGACTTGCTAAATGACCCTGTTGGGTATTGTATCCACAATGCACCTGATTTGAAGAAGCCCCTGAACAAGCTAAGGTAAATAGACAATGTATTTGATGAAATATGTCTAGTTGTGCTTGCAGTTATTCCACGCTAAGTACACACCAATGTCAAGGTGCAGTGGGTCAATATACACGGGTTTGTGCAACGTAATCCCTCGTTGAGCAGATCAGTGTGTTGGCCTACGTGTACTCTCTCTATTGGGGTGTACTTAATTTCAAGTACAGGGCAATGATAAAGCAAGAGCAGACAAGGAGCAAGGATGGGCCAATGACCAGCTCACGGGTGGAAAGACGAGAATTCGTCTAAGTATAAATCGTCGAGAATCACTAGTTGATTCTTGCCGGGTTGGGCCGGCTGTCTCGACGCAGTCAGAAAAATCATCTAAGGCAGAATCGTCGAGAATCACTAAGTGATTCTCGCCGATTCGTCGAGAATGACTTTGCATTCTCGATGAGTTGGCGAGAATCCAAGGTGATTCCAACCGATTCTCCCCGGCCTCTATAACCTGTGCAGCCAGAATTCTCTAAGTAGAATTCCGCGAGAATCGTAAGTGATTCTCGCCGATTCGTCGAGAATCACCCACGATTCTCGCCGAATTTGACTTGGGCATTTTTCCAACTCTGTCTGGACCGGTCCACGTTATCTGCGGGATTTTGAACCGGACTTCGGTCTTACTGCTGGTGGGTCCCACAACAGTCATCTCTTGACCAAGTGTATAAATACTCTGGTATTTATGTATAGTAAGATACACAGACGATATACAAAAGAAAGCGGCCGACGAAACCCTAAACTCGCGAACTTGCTCCGCCTCCGTCGCCGCAGCCGATCACCGAAGTCGATCTTGATCTCCTCCAGATCCTCGGTGATAGAAGCCAAGTCCTGCACAGCGTCTCACGTGTCTATCCAGAGATCTTTTGTCTCTTGATTTGAGATAGGGAAATCTTTCCCCGTCCGAATCGATCGAGATGATCGATCCTCGTGTGACCGTTGGTAGACCTTGCCGACTTCGCTAAGAAGATTGGATCTCCAGTGCTTTGCTGCTGTGTTCAGTTGCCGCCGCCCACACCGAGAGCCCTGCCGCCGCTCGACGCCGCCGCCGGTCTCGGGGAGATCCTCTCCAAGTGAGATCTAGGTTGCAGACTCTTCGTGACTTCGAGAACACGTCGTCGAACGAAGAGGGACACCTTATTCTCCATACGTTGTTTGTATCTCTTACAAGCTATTTTCATTTCTTTGTAAAGGACCGTTTGGTCTCTAGTTGTAGGATTGGGTGCAACCCGTGTTGTGGGAGTGGTGACTCCTACGTGTGGAAGGGTTCCTTCCGTTAGTGCTAGGATTGGATTTCAATCCTGTTGGTGAAGTGACCGAGTCGTCCCTGGTTGGGAGATAGGTCGAAGTGGGAAAGTGGACGTACCCAAATCGGGGAACCACTATAAATTGCTTGTGTACTTGTTGTGCTGTGTTGTTTTGTTTTCTTGTGCGGGTAAAATTTTAGTTCCGCAAATATGCTGCAAAGACACCTATCCCCCCCATAGGTGTAAGTAGTTGACACTAGGTGGACTTTCAAGTGGTATCAGAGGAAGGTTGCTCATCAAAAAGGTTCACACCTTGAGTAGAATCCTGCCACCAGTGTCAAGAAGAAGACCAATATCTTCCATGGACAGACTCAAGCACTCCGGCAAGATCCCAGTATGCACCAGACTGAACTTTCCTATCTGGAAGGAAAGAATCAGATTCTACATGGAAGCAGTCGACCCCCGGCTCTTCATGATAGTGGAGGAAGGACCTTACATTCCCACTAAGGCCTCCACCATTGATCCTACCAAGAAAGTACCCAAGAAACTTTCAGAAATGGACAAGGACGAAATGGTGCTGTTTGGACTCGACAAGAAAGCTCAGAACATCCTGGTAAGCGTAATTGACGACTCCATGATGCAGAACTTCAGCAATTGCAGGACAGCCAAGGATCTCTGGAGCTGTCTGATTATCCTTATGGAGGGCACAGATGAAGTGAGGGACGATCGGAGATCCCTCCTCAATCAGAAATATGAGTCCTTCAAACAAGGGCCAAAGGAGGAGATCGGAGTTACCTTCGAAAACTTCCTCAAGATCGTCAATGCACTCAAAGGATATGGAAGAGTGTTCACTGACGGTGAACTCAATGATAAGTTCCTTAGGTCCCTCACTAAGGAATGGGACACAAAGATCTGCGCCATCCGCGAGTTTGGCAGACTTGCGGAAACTGATCCACAAATTCTGTTCGGGAAGCTCATGTCCTATGAGCTTCAGTTGAACACAAGGAAGGCTGAAGAGGAAGCAGAGAAAGCCGCGGCCAAAGAAAAGACGGTGGCCCCGAAAGCCATTCAATCCAGAAAGGGCAAGGGTACCACTTCTTCCCGTGCGTGGAAGAGGGATGAAGAGGAAGACTCTGAGCCAAGCTCCTCCGACTCAGAATTGTCTGAGGAAGACTTATCCCTCATCACAAGGGAGTTCAAGAAGTTCCTCAAGCTGAGGAATCAGAGAAAGATAAACGGCTCCTCGTCAAGGGATCAGAAGAAGAACTATTCTTCCGATAGGTATGTTTCCAAACCGAATAAACATCGCACATCTGACATTATTTGCTTTGGTTGAAACAAGCCAGGACACGTCGTGGCCGACTGCCATCAAGGCAAGAGGGAAAAGGGAAAGGGAGAGGAGCACCGGTCCTCAAAAGACAAGAAGAAGGAGAGGAGCTACATCGCGAAGAAGCCAAAGACGCTGAGTGAATCTGACACATCAGATACCAGCGATGACGAGGAAGCATACTTTGGGCTAATGGGTCACTGTGACTCGGAAGGAGATTGCCCCCCATTTACGGGGAAGGTAAAAGCTCGCACCCCTCTCTCCGAGTCTGACTCTGATCCTGAGTCTCAGGATGATGACCCTGAGGATAGCGCTTCTGCCCGTGAAGCTGAGCTCCTCGATAAGTATGAGCTTCTGCTCAATACTTTCCTGGAGTGTCGAAAGAGACTGAAGGCTGAGAAGAAGGAAGTAAAATTCCTTAAAGGTGAGAGTGTTTCCCTGAGGGAAGAGATCACCAGTTTGATCTCCCTCTGACAGGAGCACTTGGACCTGACTTCAAAGCATTCAGAGTCTCTCAAGCTCCTTGATCTTAAGCAGGAGGAAGTCGACAAGTTGGAAGAACTACTTGCGGCAGAAAGGAAGATCGTCAAGAGTTTCTCTATGCCAAAAACTGTTCTTCCATTAGTTGATACCTTCTCTGCTCAAGCCAAAGGAGCTGGCTTGGGGCACGTAGGGGTATCTAGCTCCTCATCCAGGAGAAACAGGAATAGGAGAAAAAATAAGGCTGCCAAGAAAGCCTCTACTGATGAGAAAGGAAAGGCCCCACTCAGCCCTGTTGAGTTCAGAAAGCTTAGCTTTCCTTGTAACCAACATGACTTTGAGTCAACATATGGGCATCACTTCAGGCCCTCGGTTGCAAAGCCGAAGAGCCGATATGATGGGTGGACCTTTCCCCGTAACTTCAGTGAGAGTGTCTTCAAGGCACCTTATGAGGAAATCCACTTGGGAAATTATGGTCACTTCTCTAGCAGCCATAATAGGAAGCAGACACCTAAGGCCAAGCATGTTACACTGAAAAGCCAAGAGGTGAAGAAGTCATGTGACTGTGGTCATCATGTTGCCTCCACCTCCAGGTCTTCGGCCCCAGCTGAACCCTACGTTTCAAAGGTAAAACAGGCGCCCAAGAGGAAGTATAACAGGTTTGACTGCTGGTGCTGTGGCAAAATTGGTCACTTTGCCGTGGATTGTTGGTTTAATCCAAGGTATAACGAGACTTCTTATGTTAGTAATGCGAGGCCGACCACTCGTAGAGTTAACCAATCGAGGGGGAGTATGCTAACAAGGAATCTAGGACCCAAGTTCGATTGGGTTCCTAAGGCAAATTAATTCTGTTTTGCAGGGATGTCCAAAGGCCAACAAAATTCCTATTTGGTATTTGGACAGTGGATGCTTCCGTCACATGACCGGGACAAGAAGCCTACTGAGGGAGTACTCTTCAGTCGAGGATGGACCCAAAGTCATATTTGGGGGATCTGATCGGGGAGTCACCAGAGGTTACAGTACGATTTCCAACGGTATACTCTCTATCACTAACGTAGCTTATGTTGAAGGGTTAAATCATAACCTGATCAGCGTAAGCCAGTTATGTGATAAAGGGTATGACGTTAAGTTCTGCAAGGATAAATGCTTGATAATATCATGTGCCTCTTCGGAGACCGTATTAACAGGCATTAGGAGCAGAAATATTTTCTGTTTAGACTTTCTTAGTTTAGATTCTTCTACCCCTGTATGCCTCGTTGCTAAAGGTAGTGCATCTCTTTGTGAACAATGGCACAAGAGATTGGCACACATTAATTACAAGACAATTAATATGCTGTTTTCCAAAAACTTAGTAAGGGATGCTCCCATTATTAAGTGCATCAAAGATAGTCCATGTCCTGCATGTCAGATGGGCAAGCAGACTCGAGCTACCTTTAAGGGCATCCCAGACAAAGATTCCTCCAGATGTCAATATCTTCTGCGCATGGACTTGTTTGGTCCAATGCAAGTTCATAGCTTAGGAGGGAAGTCGTATACGCTAGTGATTGTAGATGATCACTCTCGGTTTACGTGGGTGTTCTTTTTAAAACACAAGTCTGATACGTTTGACATCTTCACCAGTTTTGTCAAGCAGATACAGAACGAACTTAACTGCTCAGTGGTCAAAATTAGAAGTGACCACGGAACAGAGTTTGAGTCTGGGGCTATGACAGAGTTCTGTGAAGAGCTTGGTATCTTTCATGAGTTCTCCTCCCCTCGCACTCCTCAACAGAATGGAGTGGCGGAGAGGAGGAATAGAACACTCATTGAAGCATGCACGATAATGTTGAATGACGCTTCTCTCCCAGAATACTTCTGGTCCGAGGCGGTCAATACGGTCTGTCTTGTACAAAACCGGGCATTGATCAACAAGAGCCATCGTTAGACTCCTTATGAGCTTCTGAAAGGCAAGAAACCAACCATGTCCTATCTGAGGATTTTTGGCTGCAAATGTTATGTACTGAATAATGGGAAGTACCCGCGTACTAAGTTTGGTGAAAAATGCTTCGAAGGCATATTCATGGGCTATAGTAGCCACTGCCGGGCTTATAGAGTTTCAACAAGAAAACCCTAGTGGTAGAGGAATCAATAAATGTTGTATTTGATGAAGGAAGCTTGCTTAACTGCAAGACTTCTAGTTGTCTTCCTGAAGCTGCAGGTGCCAGACTCGAAAAGCTACAACTGGATGATCCCGAGAAAGATGCAACTCCAAAGTATGTCAAGGTCTCCACCTCAACGCCGATCGGAGAAGTTGAAGCTCAAAATGAGGAAAATCCTTTAGAAGGAGGAGATGCCCAAGAAATAGTTGATGCTCCTGATGCAATAATTTTAGAGCTCAGACACGTGAGGGATCATCCCAGAAATCAAATCCTTGTAGATCCCCGAGACGGTGTCAAAACTCGTCGAGGTACTCTTAACGAGATCTTGCATCTTAGCTTTCTATCGCAGGTGGAGCCAAAGAAGTTCGACGAAGCGAACAAAGACGCATCGTGGATTTTGGCCATGCAAGAGGAGCTGCATCAATTCGAAAGATGCGAAGTCTGGACGCTGGTTCCCAGACCAAAGACGCAAAATGTGATTGGCACCAAGTGGATCTTCAGAAACAAGTTGGATGAACATGGAGTCATCATCAAGAACAAAGCCAGACTGGTGGCTCAAGGATACAGACAGGAGGAAGGGATTGACTTTGACCAGACGTTTGCACCAGTTGCACGGCTCGAGGCAATCCGGCTATTCCTAGCCTATGCCTCTCACAAAGGATTCATTGTCTATCAGATGGACGTGAAATCGGCCTTCTTGAATGGAGATTTGAAAGAGGAAGTATACGTTGCTCAACCTCCAGGTTTTGTCAATCCTACTTACCCTAATCATGTATATTTTCTTAATAAAGTGCTATATGGCCTAAAACAAGCTCCTCGAGCTTGGTATGAGACTTTGTCTAGTTTTCTTCTTGAGAACAAGTTCTCTAGAGGAAAAATAGATAAGACATTGTTTCTCAGGGAAGTCAAAGGCAAGATTTTGCTAGTGCAAATCTATGTTGATGACATTATATTCGGCTCAACAGACAACAATCTTTGCAAAAAGTTTTCCAAACTTATGCAAGGAAAGTTTGAAATGAGCAGTATGTGAGAGCTGAAGTATTTCTTGGGAATTCAAGTGACACAGTCTGAGGAAGGAATCTTCATTTCTCAGACGAAGTTCACAAATGAACTCCTCAAGAAATTCGGAATGGAGAATGCAACCTCTATGAGGACTCCAATGGGATCCACCATGTCTCTGGATAAGGATGAGAAAGGGAAACCTTTTGATGAAACCAAATACAGAAGCATCATTGGATCCCTGCTCTATCTTACTGTGAGTAGACCGGATATCATGTTCTCCACATGTGTTTGTGCCAGATATCAGGTGAACACTAAGGAATCTCATTATGTCGCTGCAAAGCGAATTCTCAGATACCTTAAAGGTACCCCTAATCTTGGCTTATGGTACCCGAGAAGCAATGATGTCGAGCTAATAGGGTTTTCAGATACTGATTTTGCAGGGAGTAGAGATGACAGGAAAAGCACCTCCGGGACGTGTCAATTCCTCGGAAGAAGGCTTATTTCATGGAACAGCAAGAAGCAGAATTGTGTAGCGACCTCCACTGCAGAGTCTGAGTACATCTCGGCTGGCAGCTGTTGCGCACAACTCCTATGGATCAGAAACCAGTTAGCCGACTATGACCTCCAGTTCAAGGAAGTACCGATGTACTGCGACTCCTCCAGTGCAATTGCTATTGCCAACAATCCGGTCTCGCACAGCAGAACGAAGCATATTGAAGTGCGTTACCACTTCATTCGGGAGCACGTGGAGAACAAGGACATCTCTCTCTGCTATATTCCCACTAACAAGCAGATTGCAGACATCTTCACAAAGCCCTTGGACGAGGCCAAGTTCAGTCTTTTCAAAACTGAATTGGGGATGCTAAACTATGAGGAATGAAGACCACAGAAGCTCATGGCTCGTGCATCTAGGGGGAGCATCTGTCAGGCACTCAAGTGTAAGCATAGGTTCCAGAACTGCGGGGGAGCATGGGGTCATATGCACCAGACCCCGATTTGCAGAAGCCGAAAATGGGGAGATTACCCTCTCGGCTAAGGTTAAGGTGGCTCCAAGTTTTGCTCTCAAGTAATTGGTAATGAATATCTCTCTCTCTCTCAACTCAATTTTAGTTTCATTCCTATATGCTCTATTCACCTTAGCTTGTAGGGTTTAGGCTTCTTCAAATAGGGGGAGATTGTTGGGTATTGAATCCACAATGCACCTGATTTGAAGAAGCCCCTGAACAAGCTAAGGTAAATAGACAATGTATTTGCTGAAATATGTCTAGTTTTGCTTGCAGTTATTCCACGCTAAGTACACACCAATGTCAGGGTGCAGTGGGTCAATATACACGAGTATGTGCAACGTAATCCCTCGTTGAGCAGATCAGTGTGTTGGCCTACGTGTACTCTCTCTATTGGGGTGTACTTAATTTCAAGTACAGGGCTATGATAAAGCAAGAGCAGACAAGGACCAAGGATGGGCCAAAGACCAGCTCACGGGTGGAAAGACGAGAATTCGTCTAAGTATAAATCGTCGAGAATCACTAAGTGATTCTCGCCGATTCGTCGAGAATCACTAGTGATTCTCGACGAGTCGACGAGAATCACTAGTTGATTCTTGCCGGGTTGGGCCGGCTATCTCGACGCAGTCAGAAAAATCATCTAAGGCAGAATCGTCGAGAATCACCAAGTGATTCTCGCCGATTCGTCGAGAATGACTTTGCATTCTCGACGAGTCGGCGAGAATCCAAGGTGATTCCCACCGATTCTCCCCGGCCTCTATAACCTGTGCAGCCAGAATTCTCTAAGTAGAATTCGGCGAGAATCGTAAGTGATTCTCGCCGATTCGTCGAGAAACACCCACGATTCTCGGCGAATTTGACTTGGGCATTTTTCCAACTCTGTCTAGACCGGTCCACGTTATCTGCGGGATTTTGAACCGGACTTCGGTCTTACTGCTGGTGGGGCCCACAACGGTCATCTCTTGACCTAGTGTATAAATACTCTGGTATTTATGTACAGTAAGATACACAGACGATATACAAAAGAAAGCGGCCGACGAAACCCTAAACTCGCGAACTTGCTCCGCCTCCGTCGCCGCAGCCGATCAGCGAAGTCGATCTCGATCTCCTCCAGATCCTCGGTGATAGAAGCCAAGTCCTGCACAGCGTCTCACGTGTCTATCCAGAGATCTTTTGTCTCTTGATTTGAGATAGGGAAATCTTTCCCCGTCCGAATCGATCGAGACGATCGATCCTCGTGTGACTGTTGGTAGACCTTTCCGACTTCGCTAAGATGATTGGATCTCCAGTGCTTTGCTGCTGTGTTCAGTTGCCGCCGCCCACACCGAGAGCCCTGCCGCCGCTCGACGCCGCCGCCGGTCTCGGGGAGATCCTCTCCAAGTGAGATCTAGGTTGTGGACTCTTCGTGACTTCGAGAACACGTCGTCGAACGAAGAGGGACACCTTATTCTCCAAACGTTGTTTGTATCTCTTACAAGCTATTTTCATTTCTTTATAAAGGACCGTTTGGCCTCTAGTTGTAGGGTTGGGTGCAACCCGTGTTGTGGGAGTGGTGACTCCTACGTGTGGAAGGGTTCCTTCCGTTAGTGCTAGGATTGGATTTCAACGCTGTTGGTGAAGTGACCGAGTCGTCCCTGGTTGGGAGATAGGTCGAAGAGGGAAAGTGGACGTACCCAAATCGGGGAACCACTATAAATTGCTTGTGTACTTGTTGTGCTGTGTTGTTTTGTTTTCTTGTGCAGGTAAAATTTTAGTTCCGCAAATACGCTGCAAAGACACCTATCCCCCCCATAGGTGTAAGTAGTTGACACTAGGTGGACTTTCAGACCCCTTGGTCTATAAGCTTGTGTGGGCAAGTTTATAAATTAAGGTTATTTCAATTTATATATATATATACTGCTTGTGATAACCGACACCCCAACGTATAAGTGGTATGAGACACTTTATACGATGGGAGCCTTGTAGAAGATCCCTTGGCATATGTGTACTCACATAAGTGAAGGTTAAATTTATTTTCCTACTTTACTTATTACCACATGATTATAATTGCTAGCTAGGTCCCCTGTCACCTCTTTGTTTTACTCTCCACTTTCACGTCCTTCCCTCTCTTCCTCCCCGCTCGGTTCCTAGGAGCATGGGGGACGGGGTGGGGGATGATAGGGCTTAGTCTTATAGACTAACGGTTTTCGAACCACATCATATTAGGGGATCGCAGAGCCCAGCAGGGAGGAGCAACCAAGGAGACCGGTGCGATTGGAGACAGGGCAGTCTAGCTCAGGGGTACAGCCAGCTGGGATGGTGAGTCCCGATCCTTAGTAGTAGATGTTTTATTTTGCTTCCGCATGAGAGACCTGTAGTGAGGATATTGATGTACCGGGCTTAAGACCTTCATTTATGTACTTTTTACTATTCTGTGGACACTCCCTTCGTGGAGCTTTTGATTATATGTGATCTGGATGCGGACTGCATTTTCTTACTATTCTACTTGCTACTACTATTGTGATCGAACAAGGCCGGCAGAATCGGCGCTTTGTGGTGATGATCTTCCCTGGCGTGAAGGTGTCACCGCAAAGCGGCGGTTCTGGGCATAAGACCCCGGTATTTGAAAAAGGGGGGGGGGGGGGGGTCTTACATATACACCATTTTCAATGTTTCGGATTTAACGCCTTATGTTTCTCCACCACTTTAATTATCTGCCTATCCATTTATTTCGTCACTATGTTTTCTAATGGGTTAAGGGGTGAGTTGGGTCCTGGATCGCTCTCTCTTACAATTTCCACCTATATGGTTTGAAACAAGCTCCTCGAGCTTGGTCTGAGACGCTGTCTAACTTTCTTCTTGAGAATAAGTTCACAAGAGGAAAGATAGATAAGACATTATTTCTTAGAGAAATAAAAGGCAAGATTTTTCTAGTGCAAATCTATGTCGATGACATCATATTTGGCTCTACTGACGACAACCTTTGCAAAAAGTTTTCCAAACTTATGCAAGGGAAGTTTGAAATGAGCAGTATGGGAGTGCTGAAGTATTTCTTAGGACTTCATGTGAAATAATCTGAAGAAGGAATTTTCAGCTCTCATACGAAATTCACCAAGGAGTTAATTAAGAAATTCAGAATGGAGAACGCAACCTCTATGAGGACTCCAATGGGTTCTGCTTTTTCTCTGGACAAGGATGAGAAAGGGAAACCTTTTGATGAAACCAAGTACAGAAGCATAAGTGGATCCTTGCTCTATTTTACAACTAGTAGACCGGACATAATGTTTTAAACATGTGTGTGTGGTAGATTTCAAGTGAACTCTAAGGAATCTCACTACGCTGCTGCAAAGAGGATTTTGAGTTACCTTAAAGGTACATCAAGTCTTGGCATATGGTACCCAAGAAGTAATGTTAGCGAACTGCTAGGTTTTTTAGATGCTGATTTTGCAGGAAGAAAAGATGAGAGTACTAAGTTGTTAGCCTAAATCACCTAGAGGGGGGTGAATAGGTGAATTGCGTGTCAAATGCGGAAGTAAAAAAAAGTGTTCCCCAATCTTGGGGACGTCCACTTTACTCAGCACACATCAAGCAATCACAGACGACAAGAGATTTATAATGGTTCCCCAATCTTGGGTACGTCCACTTTACTCACCGATCTAGCAAATCACTAGACTCGGCTACTCCACTATCTCGGATTGAAAACAATCCTACACCTCGGAACCACGTTCCTACAAACTCGATCCAAATCGGATCTACACTCGGAAGATAAAGCCTTCCTACAAATCTCAGAGAAAAACTCCTACAAAGAAATTTGGTTTGAAAATAAAATACAAACAGTAATATTCTCAGATCTGGATCTTGACAGTCTTCTTCCTTGAGAGCTTTGGCTTGATCAGAATATGTTGAAGACGACTTGAGAGAGATCCACAAATCTGAAAAACAGAATCACCTCGATCGAGAAAATAGATCTGAAATCGTTGAGGCTTGGCGAGATCGAGTGATTAACTTTCGTCTGGATCTCTGGAGAATCAGAGTTGAAAACAACGATCAAAGATCGTCGATCCAGAGCTTCTTCCGTGAACGTCAATGGCGGCGGCGTGAGAAATTAGGGTTCACGGAACTTTTTCTCTTTCTTAAAATAAAATCTCTATTCACTTGTTATTAGTCAAATCTGAGAGGACCTATTTATAGGTGGACTCCAACGGTCAGAAAATTAATTAGGGATGACACGTGGACCAATCAGAAATGATTAATTTGAAATACACTGCGAAATTGACTTAGAGAATTTCAGGAAAATTTAAACAGATATACTCGAGTCAAAGAAGAAACATACTCGAGTATCAGATGGTATATACTCGAGTGGATAGAAGGAGTATACTCGAGTATAAGCAGAGAAGCTACTTGAGTGATTCAAAGATCAGCACTCGAGTGAATTTAGAACTACTCGAGTATGAGAGTATATACTCGAGTAAAAACACTTAGAGAAAATTTCTGAGATAAGATAGGAAAAACTACTCGAGTGAAAGGGTTGGAGATACTCGAGTGAGGGGAAAAAGAACTACTCGAGTATCTGGGGAAGATTACTCGGGTAATCACTAAGCTACTCGAGTATGAATAACAACTACTTGAGTACAGAGTCACTTACTCGACTCGAGTATGTAGACTTAGAATTTTTCTGAGATGAGAAGCACAGATTTACTCGAGTATGAACAGAACATTTACTCGAGTAACTAACCAACTACTCGAGTGCAAGTTATCATCTACTCGAGTATAATGCAGTCTACTCGAGTATGTAACCCAACATACTCGAGTGCAGACTCACTTACTCGAGTGTAAAAGGAGGTACTCGAGTATGTGGATTTAGAGAAATTTTTGGATCTAATAATAGAAGGATCTACTCGAGTATAATATATGACTTACTCGAGTGACTAACTATCTACTCGAGTATAAACTTATCTACACGAGTATACAGAGTCACACGAGTATGTCTCAGGATCTACTCGAGTACTAAGTCACTTACTCGAGTATATGAAGAAGGCTACTCGAGTATGTGGACTTAGAAAAATTTCTTCTGAAAAGATAAACTTCAACACTTCAGTCCACCAATCCAAGTGCATGTAGGAAGTGTATCCCAATAGAGAGGCTATATATGGGCCAACACTTTGGATCACACAATGAGGGATTACATTGTATGGTCCTGTGTTTGGTGACCCATTATAGACTGACATTGGTCTACACTTGGCAATAAAAACCTGCACACATACAACTTGAACACAATATCAAATACACCTTAATTCATTTTAGTTCAAGGTCTGACCTCCTACAAATCTGAGGTATTGTGGAGACAAATCCCAACAATCTCCCCCTATTTGTAGATGTCAGCACCCTCTATACTAAGGTGAATTACTTAAAGTAAAAAGAACAACATATACCAAAAGAATATAAACTGAAGCAGGATAAAAAGTCAAAAAGCCATAATCAGAATCAAAAATATATATATATAGAAATATTTTTAACAGATTAAAATATCCATTTCCACATTCTCATAGACTCAAGAAGGAGCTCCTTTATGCATTCTTTCTCTCTTCAGCTCTTGTCTCTATAGGTAACTGAAAGGTTTAGGAAAATAAGTTTTGGGCCTAGGAGGAGCAGCTGGGTTGTTGTATCCCCAATTCTTGTCATGAAGTCTGATCTTGATCTGAGATGCTTCATAAGCCTTCCATTCTGAATAACTGTAATAGTGATCTCTGTTCTCACCATGATCTGTTACTAACTTCAGGGTATCAAGGATCAGAGATTTGGAGGTTGGACTCCAAACTTCAGAATGAACAATTTCTGATCTACCTTCAGAAGCTTGGGCAGGCTCTTTTCTAGGTGCAGAACGGCTGGCAGAAGCACCATCACCATATTTTCTTTTCTTTCTTGGGGCACCTTGAGAACTGGGAGGAATTTCATCTTGCCACATATCAGAATAGGAGAGAGGGGGCTCAGTCACATCACCATCAGGTCTGGTTGAGAAGACTGGCACACCTTCTGGTATGGTTGCCTGAGCTGGGGCATCTGCTGGAGGTTGTTCTTCAAGAGGATCTAAGAACTTGGGAGTGATGGTAGGGTTGAGTTGAGAATTTGGGAAGTTCTGATTATTTACCTATACAGCTGTATCATAGATGTAGAATTTGACAGATTGGAGCTGGGCTAGGATGTCAGCTTTCATACCTTTTACAAGACCATCCACAGTTGTTTGGGCTTGTTCAGACAGTTTTTCAACTACTTTTTCAACTTATTCTTTTACAATTTTCTCCCCCTTGCTGATATCTACAGCTAGCTGGGCAATTGCTTCATCTTTGAAGGTGCCAACTTCTTCACATACTTTCATCACATTTGCTTCAGCATTCTTGTCCAATATTATCTGATTATGTGCAACAGTTTCTTGTTGATTTCTTAGTTCACCTATGCTTGTGATAGTGTGATCTAGTGCTTTTCCACCTAGCTGAAACAATCTTTTGAGCTCATCAGTATTGGCTTGGATTTCAGCAAAGCCTCTACTCATCTCTTATTCAAGAGTAGTGACTTTGTTATTTACTGATGCTAAAGATTCATCAAAGTACTTTCTCTGTTCAATAAGCAACTGTTCAATTTTACTGACCATATCTGAAGAGGAAGAAAGGACTGAGGTTGGTGCAGGGACTGAGGGAGCAGGAGCAGGAGCAATCCATGGAGGGATTTCTGTAATTACTACTGAGCTTGCAGCTCTCTTGAAGGATTCTATCTCAACAGTTTCTTCTGTATCCAGAAAGGATGGAATGGAGAAATCCAAAGTCCTCAGAGGTGCCTCCACAGGATCTGGAGACATTTCCTCATCATCAGACAGGAGAATATGATCAGATTTGCTGGGCTCACTATCAGGAGACTGGGCAGGAGACTGTGCTGGAGTCTGAACTGGAGTCTGAGCTGGAATCTGAACTGGAGACTGAATTAGAGACTTGGCAGGAGACTTTACAGCTGATTCATTTTGAAATAGAGGAGCATCTGAGCTTAGCTCATAAATGAATTTATTTATATCTTCTGCTGTAGACAGTAAAGATGTTGTATCTGGAATCTCTGATTCAAGATTTGCTGGAGGAGGAGAAGCTGGAGGAGTAGAAACTCTGACTTCTGCTAGTTCTGAAAGTTCTGAGGAAGCTGGGTACTTAGGATGAGAAGAGGCAGGCTCCCCCTCAACTATTGCACCAGAGGTAGCAGCAGTTTGATTTAGAGGAGGAGATGGAATCCTGTCTTCAGATACACTGGGTTCTTGGGACTTTTCTGAAGGAACAGCAGCTTTGGAGGCCTGTGCAGAATTCAGAAGTTTAACATCATATCTCTGGATGGAGGATATGGAGACTTTCTTCATGTGATGTAGGGGAATCCCTTTGGATAGGTTAAACACTGATGGGTTAACTTCATGAAGCAGGAGGGAGATAATTCTGGCAAAGCTGGGATGCTTAATACTTTCTCTGATTTTGTCTAGGAGCAACAGTCCAAACTGGAACTGTTTGCGGCAGATAATAGCTTGTATTATGTCAAACATTTCCATAGAAATGTCTCGAATAGAATACGTCTTGCATAACAGAACTTTTGCAATAACATCTACTAGGAACTTTCCTTCTGAGTTAAAGTCGGCCCTGCTAAAGGAATGGGCTTGAGGGTTAGCGCCACAGAATAAGCTAGTTCTTATGGAATCTTCTGCAGTCATATCGGCATCTTCATCGACCACTGGGAGCTTTAGCAGAGTTGCAAGAGAAACTTTATCCAATCGAATTTTTATTCCTCTGACTTTGGATTTCAGGAGCTTTCCATTACGCTTGACCTTCAAATTCTGATAGAACTCCTCAACTGCTGGAAAAATAACTCTGCACGGCGACTCGAGAACGAACGATAATCCGGCGGTTTCGAACAAAATCAGAAGATTTCTGAAATCATCTGAGAGATCGGCTATACCCGCGGGGGCGAGTTCAGAGCCAATGCCGATTTTAGAGGAAGGGGCCATTTGCGATTCTGGAAGATGAGAGAGGCGAAGAAGACGATGCTCTGCGATTTCTGGAAGATGAGGAGTCGGCGGCTACTCGAGTAAATGAGAAGTGGAAAGGGTTTTCCCGATTTTTCTATATATATATATAATCCTAATTAGGTTTTAAAAAAAAATATATTTCATACCTGAATGAAGCGGCAAATAGCTCGGTGCGAATAGAAAAATTAGAATTTCAAAGTAGAGAAGTCCGTATACTTGAGTAAGTCAAGTTCATACTCGAGTAGAGACGGAGCATACTCGAGTGTGTAAAGTTCATACACGAGTATGTAGTCAACTACTCGAGTATGTGAAACTCTTTACTCGAGTATTTCCCATTTACTCAAGTATGTCTTTGATATACTCGAGTATCTTGCTCTGAAGGACAATTTTCCTTGGAGATTTTTACTGTCATTGATCTCTTCAACTTTGAGCAGCCAAAATCACTGATATCTTCTTAATTTGGGAGTCCATAACTAGTCTTCTTTGTTGAGCAGCCCGAGTTCCGTTTTGAAGAACGAAAACTTGGACTCGTCCAGCGGCTTGTGAATATGTCTGCAACTTGCCTGTCTGTGGAGACATATTGTAGATCAATGTCTCCATTTTCCACATGCTCCCGGATGAAATGATAGCGAAGCTCTATATGCTTGGTCCGGCTATGGGAGACTGGATTGTTGGCAATTGCTATAGCACTGGATGAGTCGCAAAACAAAGGAATGTTCTGGAACTTCATGTTGTAGTCTTCAAATTGATTCTTGATCCATAAAAGCTGTGCACAACAGCTGCCTGTAGAGATGTACTCTGATTCAGCCGTTGAGATAGCTACACAGTTCTGCTTCTTACTACTCCAGGAAATAAGTCTTCTTCCGAGAAATTGGCAAGTCCCGGAGGTGCTTTTCCTGTCATCTTTGCTACCTGCAAAATCTGCATCTGAAAATCCAATTAGTTCACTATCATTACTTCTTGGGTACCATAAGCCAAGATTTGGTGTACATTTGAGGTATCTCAGGATTCGCTTTGCAGCGATGTAGTGAGATTCCATAGAGTTCACCTGAAATCTAGCACATACACATGTTGAGAACATTATATCTGGTCTACTTGCAGTAAGGTAGAGCAAGGACCCAATTATGCTTCTGTACTTGGATTCATCAAAAGATTTCTCTTTCTCATCCTTGTCCAGAGACATAGCTGAGGCCATTGGAGTCCTCATAGAGGTTGCATTCTCCATTCCGAATTTCTTAAGTAGCTCTTTGGTGAACTTTGTCTGTGAGATGAAAATTCCATCCTCAGATTGTTTCACTTGTAGCCCTAAGAAATACTTCAGCTCTCCCATACTGCTCATTTCAAACTTCCCTTGCTTAAGTTTAGAAAACTTCTTGCAGAGGTTGTTATCTGTAGAGCCAAAAATGATGTCGTCGACATAGATTTGCACTAGCAAAATCTTGCCTTTTATTTCCCTAAGAAATAATGTCTTGTCTATCTTTCCTCTTGTGAACTTGTTCTCAAGAAGGAAGGTGGACAACGTCTCATACCAAGCTCGAGGAGCTTGTTTAAGACCATATAGTGCTTTTTGCAGTAAATAAACATAATTAGGAAAGGTTGAATCAACAAAACCTGGCGGTTGCTCTACATACACTTCTTCCTTTATGTCACCATTTAGGAAGGCGGACTTAACGTCCATTTGATAGACGGTAAAGCCCTTAAGTGCAGCGTAGGCAAAAAATAACCTGATCGCCTCCAGTCTTGCCACTGGAGCATAAGTCTGGTCGAAGTCGATTCCTTCTTATTGACGATAGCCCTTGGCGACAAGTCTGGCTTTATTCTTTATAATTGTTCCATCTTCGTCCATCTTGTTCCGGTAGACCCATTTTGTCCCAATGACGTTCTTACTCTTGGGTCTAGGAACAAGTGTCCAAACTTTGCATCGTTTGAACTGATTCAGCTCTTCTTCCATGGCTAGAATCCAGGATGCGTCGGAGTTGGCTTCCTCAAACTTCTTTGGTTCAACCTGTGAAAGAAAACTTAAGTATAAATTCTCGTTAGTTGGACCTCGACGAGTTCTGATGCCATCCCGAGGATCTCCTATGATTTGATCAACGGGGTGATCCTTCAAGTGTCTGAACTCTAAAGTCCTTGCATCTGGGATCTCTTCAGCCACTGGAGTTGCATTTCAGCTGGGATGTGTTCTTTATTTTGATCATCTACCTCTTCAATGGGGGTTGTAGAGGTGATCTTGATGAACGTCTCATCCTTATCTTTAGTAGTTTCATCCAGGCTAAGTTCTTTCAACTTTGTACCTGCATCTACAATAGGCACACTAGACAAGTTGCTTTGTAGCAGACTCGTCTCATCAAATACAAGATGTATCGACTCTTCGACCACCAGAGTTTTTCTATTGAATACTCTATAGGCCTTACTATGACTACTATAACCTACAAAAATACCTTCAAAGCTTTTCTCGCTAAACTTGGTAGTGTGATACTTACCGTTGTTAAGTACGAAGCACTTACAGCCAAAGATTCTAAAATACGAAATGGTTGGTTTCCTGCCTTTTAAAAGTTCGTAAGGAGTCTTATCATGGTTCTTGTTGATGAGAGCTCGATTTTGCACGTGACAAGCGGTGTTGACGGCCTCAGCCCAGAAGTACTCTGGAAGTGAAGCATCACTCAACATGGTCCGGCAAGCCTCTATGAGTGTTCTGTTCCTTCTCTCAGCTACTCCATTTTGCTGTGGAGTGCGAGGAGAGGAAAACTCATGAAAGATACCTTGACTTTCACAGAATTCTGTCATGGCTCCAGACTTGAATTCCGTTCCATTGTCACTTCTGATTTTGACTACGGAACAGTTGTATTCATTCTGGATCTGCCTAACAAAATTAGTGTAAATACCGAAGGTATCTGACTTGTGTTTCAGAAATAACACCCACCCAAAGCGCGAGTAATCATCCACAATAACCAACGTATATTCCTTACCTCCCAAACTTCTAACTTGCAGTGGACCAAACAAGTCCATATGGAGAAGCTGTAAGCTTCTATTGGAATCCTTGCCTATTATGCTTTTAAACGAACTTCTTATTTGCTTGCCTTTGATACAAGCGTGACAAGGACTGTCCGTAATGCACTTGACATTAGGTGCATCACGTACTAAGTTTTGAGAGAATAATTTATTAATAGTTTTGAAATTAATATGTGCTAGTCTCTTGTGCCATTGGTCAGCAAGAGATGCACTACTTTTTGCTAAAAGACATACTGGTGTAGAAGTGTCAATACAAATAAAATTTAAACAAAAAATATTTCTGCTTCGAGTGCCTGATAAAATAGTTTCCATGTTGTTAACCGATTTTATCAAACACTTGTCAGCATGAAATTAAACTACGTATCCTTTGTCGCATAATTGGCTTATGCTGATGAGATTGTGTTCCAATCCTTCAACATAGGCTACATCCGAAAAGGATACGCTACCGTTAGAGATCATACCATAGCCTTTAGTTATTCCTCGATCTGAACCTCCAAAGTTGACCTTTGGTCCGTTGCAGACTGAGGTGTAATTCTGGAGTAGGCTCCTTGTCCCGGTCATATGCCGAGAACATCCGCTGTCCAAATACCAGATTGGCATTTTGGTGGCCTTTGGACATACCTGCAATTACAATCACTTAGCCTTAGGAACCCAAACATGTTTGGGTCCTTGGTCTCGAGTTAGAAAACTCCCCCTACGAGTATTAGCCTCATGAGTGGTCATTCTCACGTTGCTAACTTGAGGGGTTGCAGCATTACTAGGATTGAACCAACAATCGATGGCAAAGTGACCAATTCTGCCACAACACCAACAGTCGAACCTGTTGTATCTTTGCCTTGTGTAGTCCTGCTTGACTTTCTGGAATGAAGGTCCAGCAGGAGCTTTACTCTTGGAGGAAGAGGCTTCATGATGATGGCAATTACATGAAGTCTTCTCCTTCATAGGCTTTTCTACAATGGGTTTTACCTTTGGTGTCTTTTTGATATTGTGACCATGAGCATAAGGTCCATAGCTTTGAAGTTGAATCTCTTCATAAGGTGCTTTGAAGGCACTCTCGCCGAAGTTACGAGGATGAGTCCAACCTTGGTATCTTGACTTAGGCTTCTCAGGGAACGGCCTGGAAAAGTGTCCATAGGTAGACTCATAGTCGAGCTCGTTCGTAGGAAAGATAACTTTCTTGAACAGAACAGGTTCCAAGGGAGCTTTCCCTTTTTCTTCAGCTAGAGCCTTCCGGGCAGCCTTATTCTTTCTCTTGGCCTTGTTTCTCCTAGAGGATTTACTAGAAGAGCCAATGTGGCCTAAACCAGCACCCTTGGCCTTAGCAGAGAACTCAGCAACGATTGGAAGAACTGTCTTAGGCTTAGAGAAACTCTCAACAAGTTTCTTTTCAGCCTCGAGTTGTTGTTCCAATTCTTTGATGATTTCCTCTTTAAGGTCGAGGTGCTTGAGAGCTTGATTGTATTCATCCATAGCACTGTTTAAGATCTCTTGAAGAGAGTTAGTCTTATTGACTTCTTCTCTCAAGCTGCTCTCACTAGCGTATAGAGATTTTATCTCTTTGGCTTGAGTTTTCACTACTCTACGATATTTCTCGTAGGTCATGAGCAACTCTTTGTACTGGGCCATGAGTTCAGATTCATCTTCAGAGGAATATCCCTCTTGCTCATTATCATCATCAGACTCAGAGAGAGGAGTGTGAGATTTTACCTCCCCAGTGAACTGGGGGACTTGTTCATCATCTGAGTGAGCCATGAGCCCAAAGTAAGCTTCCTCTTCTTCACTCGACTCAGATGAGTCGGAGTCGCTGAGAGTTTTGCTCTTCTTGGCTTTTAGACTCTTCTCTGTCCTCTTCTTATGGTGTGAGGATTTCTTTTCCTCTCTTCTTCCACCTTCTTTCTTTTTGTGAGGGCAGTCGGCGATGACGTGACCTGGCTTATTGCAATAATAACAAACGATGTCAGTCGAAATCTGTTTGTTCTGTTTAGAGTTATACCTGTCATGGCTACTTGACCCTTTCTTTCTCTGATCACCATCACGTCGTGATCTTCTGAATGAGGCATCTTTGCCTCTCCATTGCTTCTTTTTATTTAAGAATTTCTTGAATTGCCGGGAGAGCAATGAGAACTCTCCTTCAGATAGTTCTGAGCCAGATGAGCTTGGATCAGATGATTCTTCTTCATCAGCTTCAGGAACTGGGGCAGGAGAGCTAGCCTTTGTCTTCCTTGAGCTATCTGCCTTTAGAGCGACAGACTTCTCCTTGGATGCAGACCTGCTGATCTCTTCTTCAGCTTTTCTTGAGTTGATTTGCAGCTCGTAAGACATAAGCATTCCGAACAGATTCTGCGGGTCTGTCTCAGCTAACCTTCTAAACTCCCGAATGGCACATACCTTATTGTCCCATTCCTTGGTTAGGGATCTTAAGAATTTGTCATTGAGTTCCCCATTGGTGAAGACACGTCCATAAACTTCTGAGGCCATTTACTATCTTGAAGAAGTTCTCAAAAGTGTCAGCTATGGCTTCCTTATGACCCTGCCTGAAGGCTTCATATTTTTGGTTCAGTAGGGACCTTCGATCATCCCTTACTTCTTCTGTACCTTCCATTAGAGTCACTAGGGATTGCCACATCTCCTTGGCAGATTGGAAATGAATCAGATTCTGCAGCATTGAGTCATCGACTGCGCTTGCGATAATATTTTTGGCTTTCTTGTCCAACGAGACAAGTGCAATCTCATCCTTATCTAGATCCATCAATTTCTTGGGAACTTGTTTGGTGGGATCTATGGTGGAAGTAGTCATAGGAATGTGGGGACCTTCTTCAACTATCATGAAGATCCGGGGATCTACTGCTTCCATGAAGAACTTTACTCTTTCCTTCCACATAGGAAAATTGTTCTTGGTGCAGATAGGGAGTTTAGCAAAATCCTTGGTCTTACTCATGCTTGATACTATTCAAGAAACAACTTAGAGGGATAAGATCAAGGTGTTAACCTTTTAACGATCAACCTCCCTCTGATACCAATTGAGAGTACTAAGTTGTTAGCCTAAATCACCTAGAGGGGGGTGAATATGTGAATTGCGTGTCAAATGCGGAATTAAAAAATAACACAGCACACATCAAGCAATCACAGACGACAAGAGATTTATAGTGGTTCCCCAATCTTGGGTACGTCCACTTTACTCACCGATCTAGCAAATCACTAGACTCGGCTACTCCACTATCTCGGATTGAAAACAATCCTACACCTCGGAACCACGTTCCTACAAACTCGATCCAAATCGGATCTACACTCGGAAGATAAAGCCTTCCTACAAATCTCGGAGAAAAACTCCTACAAAGAAATTTGGTTTGAAAATAAAATACAAACAGTAATATTCTCAGATCTGGATCTTGACAGTCTTCTTCCTTGAGAGCTTTGGCTTGATCAGAATATGTTGAAGACGACTTGAGAGAGATCCACAAATTTGAAAAACGGAATCACCTAGATCGAGAAAATAGATCTGAAATCATTGAGGCTTGGCGAGATCGAGTGATTAACTTTCGTCTGGATCGCTGGAGAATCAGAGTTGAAAACAGCGATCAAAGATCGTCGATCCAGAGCTTCTTCCGTGAACGTCAATGGCGGCGGCGTGAGAAATTAGGGTTCACGGAACTTTTTGTCTTTCTTAAAATAAAATCTCTGTTCACTTGTTATTAGTCAAATCTGAGAGGACCTATTTATAGGTGGAATCCAACGGTCAGAAAATTAATTAGGGATGACACGTGGACCAATCAGAAATGATTAATTTGAAATACACTGCGAAATTGACTTAGAGAATTTCAGGAAAATTTAAACAGATATACTCGAGTCAAAGAAGAAACATACTCGAGTATCAGATGGTATATACTCGAGTGGATAGAAGGAGTATACTCGAGTATAAGCAGAGAAGCTACTCGAGTGATTCAAAGATCAGCACTCGAGTGAATTTAGAACTACTCGAGTATGAGAGTATATACTCGAGTAAAAACACTTAGAGAAATTTTCTGAGATAAGATAGGAAAAACTACTCGAGTGAAAGGGTTGGAGATACTCGAGTGAGGGGAAAAAGAACTACTCGAGTATCTGGGGAAGATTACTCGGGTAATCACTAAGCTACTCGAGTATGAATAACAACTACTTGAGTACAGAGTCACTTACTCGAGTATATAGGGAACTACTCGAGTATGTAGACTTAGAATTTTTCTGAGATGAGAAGCACAGATTTACTCGAGTATGAACAGAACATTTACTCGAGTAACTAACCAACTACTCGAGTGCAAGTTATCATCTACTCGAGTATAATGCAGTCTACTCGAGTATGTAACTCAACATACTCGAGTGCAGACTCACTTACTCGAGTGTAAAAGGAGGTACTCGAGTATGTGGATTTAGAGAAATTTTTGGATCTAATAATAGAAGGATCTACTCGAGTATAATATATGACTTACTCGAGTGACTAACTATCTACTCGAGTATAAACTTATCTACACGAGTATACAGAGTCACACGAGTATGTCTGAGGATCTACTCGAGTACTAAGTCACTTACTCGAGTATATAAAGAAGGCTACTCGAGTATGTGGACTTAGAAAAATTTCTTCTGAAAAGATAAACTTCAACACTTCAGTCCACCAATCCAAGTGCATGTAGGAAGTGTATCCTAATAGAGAGGTTATACATGGGCCAACACTTTGGATCACACAATGAGGGATTACATTGTATGGTCCTGTGTTTGGTGACCCATTATAGACTGACATTGGTCTACACTTGGCAATAAAAACCTGCACACATACAACTTGAACACAATATCAAATACACCTTAATTCATCTTAGTTCAAGGTCTGACCTCCTACAAATCTGAGGTATTGTGGAGACAAATCCCAACAAAAGATGATAGGAAAAGCACTTCTGGGGCTTGCCAATTCCTAGGAAGAAGGCTTATCTCCTAGAACAGCAAGAAGCAGAATTGTGTCGCAATTTCAACAGCCGAGTAAGAGTATATCTCTACAGACAGTTATTGTGCACAACTGCTATGGATAAAGAACCAGTGTGAAGACTAAAACATAAAGTTCAAGAACATTCCAATGTTTTGTGACTCCTCTAGTGCAATTGCAATCGCCAACAACCAAGTCTCTCACAGCAGGACAAAGCACATAGAGCTGAGGTACCACTTTATCAGGGAGCATGTGGAGAATGGAGACATTAATCTCCAGTATGTTCCAACTGACACGCAGGTTACAGACATATTCACAAAGCCGCTGGACGAGGCCAAGTTCTCGTTCTTCAAAACAGAACTTGGCATTCTCAACAAAGAAGATTGAAGAAAAAGGTCTCACAGAAGATTTAAAGAATCAGGCTACTTAAAAATTTCAAGAAAATTCTAAGTTTGGACTTCATTTCACGAGAAGGATGTTCACTTCTCGAGTACTAGGAAATACTTCTTGAGTACTATAGATTTCTACTCGAGAACTAGAGGAATACTTCTTGAGAACTAAATTGATTCTCGAGAACTTCAAGTCTATGTCTCGAGAACTTCATAACTGCTTCTCGAGTAATACAGTTGACTACTCGAGAACTTTTTAACTTCTCTCGAGAAATGGCCTACCATTCGAGAAGTCTGGTGCCGATTTTCTTCCTGAAGTTCAAATTTTTGATATTCACACCCGGACTCTACTACCGCCATATTATCAGGTATGTCATTATTATTATTTCCTTAATCATCATAAATTAAGAATTATATAAATAGATAAAGTCCGGAAAGTCCAAAATCACAAATTTCAAAACCCTTCTCTCGAGAAAATCTCTTCGCCTTCTCTATCATTGTCGCCCTCTTGCAGCTGCTTCAAAATTTCTCTGAGAAAAAGGATTTCCGTTCATCTCTCTCGATCATGTCCCCTCCGTCGAATATTGGAATTGGCAGTGAACTCATTTCTACTGGAATCGCCGACCTGTCGGATGATTTCCACAACCTTCTACTATTATTGGAAGTCGCCGGACTCTTATTCATTTTGGAATACCCATGCAAAGTTTTGCTTCCAAATGTTGAAGAATTGTTCCAGAATGCCAGAGTTAAGAGAAATGGAAGGATTATGAAATCCAAAGTTTGAGGAATCAAGGTTAAGCTAACTACTCCTATTGTCTCTAAGATTCTTCGACTGCCAGTCATTGATGAAGAAGATGACCTAACTAAGGAAGATCACGATCAGGCCTGCGGATTTTGTGGTGTCTCTGTTGATGTGAGCACCATTCGCCACCCAAATCTCAATCAAGAGAGCAAATTACTTTTGGATATTCTTGGAAAAGTTCTTCTATGTAGAACAAGTTCTATTAGCTTCATTACAAATGATTTATTTGATATGATGATAGCAGTTATTTGCAGAATGAAGTTTCAATGGGGAATGATGATTTTTGATAAAATCAAGGAAAATATAAAGGCACCAAATTATGGCAGGATAATTTCTCTTATCGTTAATGAACTCAGTCCAGAAGTATTTGATCTTTCTAAAGGTACTACTCTACATCATATGAAGAAAGTTTCAATTTCCTCTATTCAAAGATGGGAGCTCAAGCTTCAAAACCCTGCTCAAGCTGCAAAAGCCCATGATTTCCATGAGGATGAGGACAGGACCCCATCTTCCCCTTTACATCAAGTGGCTGGCACTTCAGGTGCAGCTGCTGAGGGGGAGCCTGCTCCTACAGTCCCAGAAGAAAGCCATTCTGCTCTTCCTCCAGATATTCCTTCAGATGTTGCTACTAAGAACACTCCTACCCTCCCAGTTGACTCAAGTTTTCTAGATGTTGATCAACCTGATGAAGACATTCTTTCTGATGCACAAGTGAAAGAACAAGTTCTAACTACAGAAGCTGATATCAGTAAAATTATTGATGAACTCACTTTCAAAGAACCCCTTTCCCCTTTACTTATATAGAAATCTCCTCCTCTAGAACCATCTCCATCAGAACCATAATTCTGAACCAGAATCCCCAAACACTCAGTCTCTTGTTGCAAATATACATGAAGAAGAAATAGTTTTGATTTTTGATGAAAAAGAAGATACTCCTGAACTAGTTGAAGCTCTCCTCAAGAGCCAGAACTTCTCCCTTCCTACTATCCTTGGTGATGAAGGAGATGTCTTCATTCATACCACCAGAGCCAAGAGATCAGTTATTATAATAGAAATACCTATTTGGAATGCTCCATTAGTAACTCCTCCTTCTCCTCCTCCACCTCCTCAAGTTGAAGCACATTCCGCAGATACCATTCTAGGCAAAATTGAGGTAATGCTAGCACAACAAAGAACTTTCCTTGAAGACTCTCTGAAAGTTGTAATTGAAAAAGTCACTGCTGTTGAAAAAGAGATGAGCAGACGATTTGCTAAAATCTAGCATAATACTAACGAACTTAAACACCTATTTCAAATAGGTGGGAAAGCTTTAGATCACACAATTACCAGCATTTGTCATGTGATGGATCAATCAGTAACTCTCGCAAATAATCAAATCCAATTAGAAAAGAATGTTGAAGGTCATAACTTCAAGACCTGTGAAGAGGTTTGAAAATTCAAAGAGGAAGCCATAGCCACCCTATCCATATAATTCATAATGGGGGAAAGCTTAGTAAAGTAATACATAGAAAAGTCTGATGTAAGAAAGCAGATAGAATAGGAAGCAAAGCTGAAAGAGATACATGATGATGTTCAGAATCAGATTGATTTTGTCAAGTTTTATACTTATGATACAGCTGTTTGGATGCACAACCAGATATTTCCTGATTTTTAAGTCAATCCAAATGTTATTCCACATCATCTGAATCCAACTGCTCAGCATCCTACTGTCTTGTAGCTATCTTTCTCTCCAAGACTTGAGGGTTCTGATTTTCCTCCTCTAGAAAGCTATGCTAAAGTATGGGAATCTAAAAAGAATGATGTGCCTTCTCAAGCTCCTCCTGATATGCAAATCCCTAGGGGAAGAAAGTATGGTGATGTAGCCTCTACTTGTAGGTCCACTCCTAATCCTAAAGCTGAAAGAAGGAAAGCACAAGAGCTTGCTGAAATATTGATCCCAACTTCCAAATCCCTTATCCTTGAGACTCTTAAACTTGTTGTTGATTATAATAAGAACAGGAATGATCATTACAGCTCATATGAATGGGAGTTATATAAGAAATCCTTAACTAAGAGAAGGATATATGAAAGAGAGTATGGAAAGAACAATCCTAAAGCTCCTCCTAAGCCTGCAAAATATTATCCCAAACCTTTCAGTTATTAGAAGAGGCAACAAGAGAAAAAAGAAGAAGCAGCAATAAAAGCAACAAAGGAAGAAGTGATAGAAGAAGATCAGAAGTTTCCTTATAAGATTTTGTGAAATTGGATTTTTCCTTGAACATTGTCTATAAATATAAATCCTTTAATTCTTATGATCTGATTTTTTTCATTGCTTAGCATTTTTCATCATTACTTTGTTTACTAGTCAGTTTATTTTATTTATCTTGATGTAATTCACCTTATTATAGAGGGTTTCGACTTCTACAAATAGGGGGAGATTGTTGGGTATTGTATCCACAATAACCTAGATTTGTATAAAGTCACCCTTGAACTAAGATGAATTAAGTTTGTATTTGATGCCCTTTTCAAGTTGTGTGCCTGCAGGTTATAATTGCCAAGTGTGTTCCAATGTCAGTCTACAATGAGTCACCAAACATAAGACCACACAATGTAATCCCTCATTGTGTGATCCATGGTGTTGACACATATGTAGCCTCTCTATTGGGACACACTTCATTTTCAAGTAATAAAGTAATTGGAGAAAGAATAGTTGCTGAAATTCCTTGAAGAAACAAAATTTTCAGAAAGTTTAAAATTTTCTAAGTCCATTACTCGAGATGAACATCTTGTACTCGAGTAGTGCTGAAATGATTTCTCGAGTTAATCTTTGTATAGTTTTTTAGTAGCAGAAGTTATTCTCGAGAAGGCCTTTTTTAGTACTCGAGAAAGTCATGCAGTACTCGAGTACTACTCACCTTCCTCTCGAGTTATCTCAAAAATCATTTCAGAAATGTTTCTAAGTGTTGTACTCGAGTAACATAAGACATTACTCGAGAAGGCACACCCTTGTCTCGAGAAAGAAGAAGACCAGTACTCGAGTAATCAGAAGTTAAGTTTCAAGAAATCAATTTGTTCTCGAGAAAAAATTAGTTAGTTCTCCAGAAGTGAAGTTTGTTCTCCAGAAGTCATTATATAGTTCTCGAGTAATAGAAGCTATTTCTCGAGAAGCCAGAAATCATTTCCCGTGGACTTGTTCTTTAGAACCACACGTCCTCTTTTCGAGAAACAAAAACTTGTTCTCGTGTAGTCTATTACTCACTCGAGAAATGCAGTAAATATTCCTGAATTTTCGTTAAGTCTAGACGATTTTTTTTTTCAAAATTAACCTCGATTCTTATTGGTCCACGTTTGCAGTCATTTATGATTATGACCGTTAGGCTTGTCCTATAAAAGATCTTATCAAAATTGACTAACCGTAACACTAGAAAATAAGTTTTCTGAATCATTACATTCATTCTAAATCGGGTAAGCCGCCGCTCTTCATCGACATTCTTACCGCTGCTCTTCTCTGATTCAAGTGATTTAGAGCAAGAAGAGATCAACAGATCAATTTGCTCAATTTCTACAGATCCATCTCTTGATCGTGCAGATCCCAAGTTTTAAGATCCAGAGATTTCGGCTTGTCTTCTTCAATCCATTTCTTACAAAGCTTCAAAGTTCAAGGAAGAAGAAAGGCTGAAGATTGAGATCTGAGATAATTTTGTTTGTATATTTTTGTTTATAACATCTTTGATCTTGTAGGAGATTTTGTCTCTGAGTTTTGTAGGAAGTTCGTTTTCTTCCAAGTATAGATCCTGTTTTGAGGAATTAGTTGTAGGGGCATTGCTTCGAGTTGTAGGATTGGTTTTCAATCCGAGATAGTAGTGAAGTAGCCGAGTCTAGAGTGTTACTAGATTGGTGAGGTGGAGAGTGGACGTACCTAAGGTTAAGGAACCACTATAAAACTTGTGTTCTCTGTGGCTTTATTGTTTATTTTCTACGCTCCGTTCTTTCAAGTTTTTATTCCACAAAAAGGCGCAGACCTCACCTATTCACCCCCTCTAGGTGATTTAGGCAGATAACTAAAAACATCAAGGAATTCAGTTCAACAAAAGTTAAACTTAGCTCGACGAAATTCAAACTCAGCTCGACGAACTCAGAGTTCCAACTCTGAGTTGAGCTCGGGGAAAGCGTAGCTCTGGTCGACAAAATTTGTCCTCAACTCTGCAATCTCAGTTCGATGATAGCCCAGCTCTGCCCGACAAACTTGGAGCTCAGCTCAACGAATATGAAGAATCAGCTCGACGAATTCAAGGCTCAGGTCGACGATTTATTTGCAGAGTTCGACTATTTCTCTACATTTATCTTAGGCAATTTTATTGGCAGAAGCAGAATAATTTTTAGGCTTAATTTCAGGATAATCATTCTGAAGGCAGAATATTCTAATGAGATTAATTACATGCAGTTATGACTCTAACATTTAATGCAATATATTCTAATGAATATAGCCGTTTAGAGGAAGCATTAAATGTGGATATTATCATAGAGTTTATTATTGATTAATTTCCAAGGCCAGTTTCCTTTCTCAAGGAATGCTCAACTGTATCAGAATTAATGATTTCAAATATTTGAATTCTGATCAGCATTCTATATATTCTCAAAAGTTTTTCTATCTCAAGGTTACAGAGTTATACACTCAGACATTTACAAACATAAAAAACAACAAACTGTCATTCAGACTTTCTACCTCAGTTTTCTTTTAGCAAACAATCTTCATTCTGAGATCATCTTCACAATCTCTCAGATACATCTACTGGAAGGATCAGTTTTCAAAAGAAGGCCTACACCATAAAAGAAAAGGACTCCCTCACCTGATCATCAACTCTATTCATATTAGGGGGAGCTTTCTGCTTTATCAGAATCCACTAGTCATCTCTCAGATTATTGATAGAGAAGAACATCTTCAATTTTTGTTTATTTATCCAACTGTATACAAGGTTTTCTTAACTCACTTCAAAAGTTATACTGTTGGTTTTTAAGTCTCCTGATCAATAGACTTAGTTTGGTTTTTGGGCACCTGATCAAAAGCTCAAAGGGTTGCGAGGTCTCCCTTAAAAAATAGATCTTGTGGTGGAAGTGCACCTGATCAAAAACCTGTAGTGGATTCCTACCAGGGTGGTTGAAAAGTGGATGTACCCACATTTATTGGGGAACCACTATAATCCTTGTGTCTTCTGTGTTTGTTTATTTCTTTGCTTGTGTGCTGTGATATTCTCTGTTTATACGTACATATATATATCACCATATTTTAATCCGCTATAAAAAAATGTTAATAAATTCTAAAATACTCTATTCACCCCCCTCTAGAGTTAAGTAAGATCTATCCCTCACTTTCATGTTGACTTAATAAAGCATGACCGTACATTTCTCAGTCCCATTCCATCAAGGGGCCCATGAATGCAACTCCTGTCATATAAGAGGTCAAATTCCATTTTTGTCCACACACAAACACCCAAATGACTCGTAACGCACCCAATACCCACCCTTATCATCAACCTTTTTCAAGGAAGACTTTAGATGGCATCAGAGTACGCTCTTCCTCACTTGATGAATATTATGACTTCAGTTCAAAGGACCACAAACACCATTATCACTTGAGACCTACTTGTGACATGTTCATATAAAAATCATAAAGTATTCTCAGGCTGGGTTTGTCAATTACAACTTGTTCACTAACAAGTACTCAAGTGATGACTTTATATCACAATATCATGACCTATGAGAACCAGCCATCAGTTAACACAGATGTTAGTCTTAATGTACCATCATTTCCCTTAACTTTTAAGGCGATACATTGACTAGAGACCATTTAAGAACGAAGCTTTATACAAAATATAGACCCTCACATTCAAGTCACGCAGTTGAATTCCTAAGGAAACAAACATTCCAAGGGCATTTATTATACTAATTAATCTATCATGTAGAAATAATTGACATAAAAAAGAACTCACCATAAATATAAAAGGAAATATAAAGTACTATATTCATCACAGGAATAAACAACAACTGACAAATATATAATCCAAAAGTCTTGCACTAGAGACAATATTTCAGGTATCTAATACCCATTGATCTAGTATGGTTATCATTCTTTCTTTGTCTTAGAGGCTTCGTTAGTGGATCCATAATAATCTCTTTAGTCGGTACTCTGAAAATGCTCACATCTCCTCGATCGATAATTTCTCGAATAAGATGGAACCACCGAGGCATGTTCTTGGAGTGTTGCTGACCTTAGCTTGTGCAATTGCACCATTGTTGTCACGGTAGAGAACTACGAGATAAACAATGATAGGAACTACATCAAGCTCATTGATGAATTTCCTAATCCATATAGCCCCTTCTTCTCATTTGCAGCGGCGATGCACTTGGCCTCAGTTGTAGAATCAGCAACTGTCTCCTACTTGGAACTCTTCCAGATTATAGCTCCTCCATTTAGGAAGAACACAAACCTTGACCGAGACATTGAGTCGTCCTTATCAATTTGGAAGCTAGCATCTGTGTAACCCTTTACAACAAGCTCTTCCTCTCTATCAAAAACCAAGAACATATCCTTAGTTCTTCTCAAGTACTTTAGGAAATTCTTGACTACTATCTAGTGACCATCACCTGGATCAGACTAATACCTGCTAGTCATACTTGAAGTATAGAAGACATCTGGTAGAGTACATAACATTGCATATATGAATGATCCAATTGTTGAAGCATATAGAATAAGATTCATGTGGTCCTTATATTCCAAAGATTTAGGGCATTGGTCCTTAGAGAGACTCACACTATAAGACATGGGTAAGAATCCCTTCTTGGTGTCAAGCATGTTGAACCGCTTTAACTCCTTTTGAATCTATGTACTTTGGGTCAAAACAAATAACTTTTTCGATTTATCTCTATAGATCTTAATACCAAATATATAATTCGCTTCGCCCAAGTCTTTTATAAAAAAGCAGTCCCCTATTCTGTTCTTAACAGCATGTAGGGTTGGAATGTCATTTCCAATTAACAGTATGTCCTATATATACAAAATTAGGAAGACAACAATGCACTCACTAATCCTCTTGTAAACACAAGGCTCATCTTCATTCTCGATGAAACAAAACTCTTTGGTTTTTTTCATCAAAACGTAGATTCTAACTTTGAGAAGCATGTTTCAATCTATAAATGTATCTCTGCAGCTTGTATATTTCTGTGGCTTTTTTTTGAGATATAAAACCCTCAGGTTGTGTCATGTACACTTCCTCAAGGAGGTTTCCATTAAGGAAATCCATTTTGACATCCATTTACCAGATCTCGTAGTCATAATACGTAGCAATAGCAAGCAAAATTCTTATATACTTCACCATGATGATAGGGGAAAAGGTCTCATCATAGTCAACACCATGGATTTGCTTGAAACCTTTAGCCACTAATCATCCTTTGAATGTCTATACATTCCCATCCATATCGGTCTTCTTCTTTAATACCCATTTGCACCCTATGGGTCGTACCCCTTCAGGTGGTTCCACCAAAGTCCAAACTTGGTTTGCATACATGGAGTCCATTTTAGATTTCATGGCCTCAAGTCACTTCTCTAATTTTTGTCCACACATACCCTTTTGGCAGGTTGCAGGCTCATCATTATGATCCATAAGCAATACATTACCTATTTTAGACACGAGAATTCCATATATCTCAAACTCAAATCTTGTTCTACCAGATCTAAGTATGACTTGCGTTATTTGAGCAGGCTCTCTGTAATGCCCCTAATTTTTTGAAAACAATAGGAAGTTGGTCTCTGAAAGTTACCACCGGAAGGTAGAACTAGCGTTGGTGGTTTCCAGCGGAATTAATTCAACCATTATCAATAGAACTTATTATGTGATAGTATAGGAACCGCTGACGACAGAGGTGCCACATGTTAAGGGGTGTTGAGCCGGCCATTGAGCGGCAGAACGATGTTGGATGAGAACACCACCACCACCTAAGCTACCTCTCGGTGATAGCAAGTTATCACACAGTGATAGCTATTTAAATTGAAAGCTCAAGTGAATCTTGGCCATCCACTCCTTTAAAGGTGGAGATCCTATGGGGGAAAGAGCAGCCTGGATTATTAAGTGGTTGAGGGGAGGTAAGACTTGCTCATTCTCACTTACACATACACTCTATCTCTCTCTCTTATTCTTTGTGAAAGAAAGAAGGAAAAATGAGAAGAGAAAGAAGTAGGAGAAGGACAAGTCTAGACTTGCCCTTCAGAAGAATATGGAGGCATTTTTGTGATCTGAGTAGCAAGTCAAAGCTAGAACGTAGAGAGGAAAGTGTTGCGGACATTTCCATATGGATCAAGTGAAAGCTCATGGATCTTAAATTATCGACAAGGGTAACGATCTTCCTTCTTGAATAAGTGAAGTACTTATTTGGCATGTGTATGGAAACCCTCTCCAATTGGTGAAGAAAGAGAAGTTTCCAATGGGTTGATCGATGATATCCACGATATTAAACATGTATATTGAATTTGGAATTGAAGTAAAGAATAGGTATGCTGTGTGAAGCCCATCCGGATAGGTTGGTCTGGATTGGTGATGATTAATTTGCATGTCGGAGAAGACTCCATTGGTAAATGTGTAGTTTTATGGAGTTTCGGGGCGCTAAGGTTGCTACTGCTAGTATTAGAGGCGTGCTCTAGGAAAACACCCAAATTTAGGGCAAGAGAGTAGTTCTATCAGATACCGCCCGACAGTAGTGCTACTGCTGACGGTAGCTCACAAAGGGATATGTTTGTGAGGCCTGTCTCTTAGAGACTAGGGGCCAATATGTCGATCTATGAGCTTAGAGTACCCAGCTATGGTGGTCATGAGTGCCAGCCTTGAAACATAATGCAGTTATGTATGTGAATGGGCAAGGTGAGGCTGGCCCGCATTGTGGCTTGTTGCGCCCGATTGACTTTGAATTTGTTGTAGCATAGGCGAGAGTCTTAGGCTACAGGCTGGTAAGATTAATAATGCTAAAATATGGACCATCACTGAGTATGGTGATTGGGTTGGGATTACAATACACCGATAATGTGCCCTGAGTGCACAGGATATATGGACGGGCTTACCACGTCTGTGGTGGATGCAATGTATATAGATTGTCATTCTACTTGTTTGCAGGGAAGGAGCATCGCCGCCCCGAGTGAGGGGTGGGGTCGTTATAATTTTGTCAGTTAATGCTGACCATTACTTTGTTTTTCTATATCTTTGTTGGTCATGCTTATGCAAGTGCTGGAAAGACAAGTGGAAAGTAGTGGGTTGAAGTCCCTTATACTGTGTTGGTTGGCCCTCGAAGGTCCAAAGACGAATATTTTACTTTTTTATGTTTGGATGGTCTGTGTGCCGATGTTTATAAAACACTTTTGATGTGAAAATCTCTTGTAAGGCCTTAAGGCCAAACTCTTTGTGAATTTTGAATATCACTCATACTAGTTAGTTAGTGTACATTCCTTGTGTTGAGTTCTTTTACATAAAAGTTTCCGCTAGAATGCAACTCTGAATTAGGATGCGCATATGGTTTGAATTAAATGCATAACTCTGCTGACTGTTCGTGGAATTTGGCGTAGGGCCCCGGCCGAACCCACTGTTATATTTCGCTTGACAGATGGAGGTGTTACAATTTGCTATCATAGGGAGGTATCAATCCTCCGACTCGTGGGTTATGGAACCACCACGCTTCCTCCGTGCCACTCTGATTTTGGTATCAGATTCTAGTGTCAGTCTTTCTTATTCGAATTCATGGACGAATTATTTTAAGGGGTAGATATCACATGTATTTGCATTACCGTTATAACATGAAAGAACCCATGAATGTCCACTTAGGAATGAAAACACACATGTTTAAGGAACCTTCGTTTTCTTATAATTGCTTTTTGCAATATTATTCATTGCTTAATTGTGTGTTTCATTATTATATGCAACTAGAAGTGGTACGGGGCATCCTAAACCTCAGTGTTCTGGGGGAGAGTAGTGCACCAGCTGAGGTGCCTACACCTCCTCCTATTACTAAAATAATACGATTTGTTGTTGAAGCAGTGTTCGCATTAATCAATGTGCAACCATGAGGGAAAGTACAGCCTCCTACCCCTTGGGTGGCCTAGGAGCAAGTTGGCGTAGTTGAGCCTGTGGTAGTGAGACAAGTGGTCGTGGAGCCAGTGGCCGTAAGGCAAGCAATGAAAAAGCAATTGAAGCATGCGATGAGTTTCAACCCACCTATATTTGCTGGACTGGAAACCCAAGACAAGCCGAGGATTGGCTCCAAAGAATATTGAGAACCATGATGACAACAGAAATGGAGGAGTTGTAGAAATTCACCGTGGCTACCTTCTTTTTTTCTGAAAAGGCGAGGCTATGATGGGATGAATTGGAGTTACACTAGTTTGTTGGTCAGACATTAATAGATATCTCAATGGAGGAGTTGAAAGTGAGGGATAGATTTGACTTAACTCTAGAGGGGGGGGGGGTGAATAGAGTATTTTAAAATTTATTCACTTGTTTTTATAGCGGATTAAAAGTTAGTGATATATATAAATATAAGAAGAAAATCACATCACACAAGCAAAGAAATAAACAAACACAGAAGACACAAGGATTATATTGGTTTCCCAATAAACCTGGGTACATCCACTCTTTTACCACCCTGGTAGGAATCCACTACAAGTTTTTGATTAGGTTCCCTGCCACCACAAGATCTATTTTCTAAGGGAGATCTAACAAACCATTGAGCTTTTGATCAGGTGCATAAAAACAAAACTAAGTCTTTTGATTAGGAGACTTAAAAACCAACAATATAACTTTTAAAGGGAGTAAAGAAAACCTTATACACAGTTGGATGAAATAAACAAAAAGTTGAAGATGTTCTTCTCTGTCAATAATCTGAGAGAAGACTAGTGGATCTGATGTAGTAAAAAGCTCCCCCTGAATGAATAGAGTTAATTATCATGAGAGGGAGCCCTTTTGTCTTCAGGGTGTAGGCCTTCTTTTGAAAACTTCTCCATCCAGTAGATGTATCTGAGAGATCGTGAATATGATCGTAGAATGAAGATTGTTTGCTGGAAGAAAACTGAGTTACAAAGTCTGAATGACAGTTTGTTGTTTTGTAAGTCTGTAACTGTCTGAGTGTATAACTCTGTAACCTTGAGATAGAAAAACTTCTGAGAATATATAGAATGCTGATCAGATTTCAAATATTTGAAATCATTAATTCTGATACAGCTGGAGCATTCCTTGAGAAAGGAAACTGCCCTTGGGAATTATTCATCAATAAACTTTGTGATAATATCCACATTAAATGCTGTCTCTAAACGAGTATATTCATTAGAATATCTTGCATTAAATGTCAGAGTCATAACTGCCTGAAATTAATCCCATTTGAATATTCTATCTTTAGAATGATTAGCCTGAAATTAAGCCTGAAAATTATTCTGCTTCTGCCAATAAAATTGCCTAAAATAACTACAGAGAAATAGTCAAACTCAGCAAATAAATCGTCGACCTGAGCTTGGAATTCGTCGAGCTGATTCTTCATATTCGTCAACCTGAGATTTAAGTTCGTCGAGCTGAGCTGGGCTATCGTTGAGTAGAGATTGCAGAGTTGAGGACAAATTTCGTCGACCGGAGCTCAGCTTTCGTCGAGCTCAACTCAGAGTTGGAACTCTGAGTTCGTCGAGCTGAGCTTTACTTTCGTCGAGCTGAGTTCAACTTTCGTCGAACTGAATTCCGGAACTTTGAAATCTTCTAAGGCAAAACACTGGAAATTCCTATGACCCTAGACTATACATGTTGGGTCAGTCTAAGCATCCTAATAGTGATCCTAGCACCAATCAAACCCGGGGTTCCAACAATCTCCCCCTATTTGGGTGAGGATACTATTTACAAAATATAGCATAAAGTGAAAAAGATATATCTAGCAGAAATAACACATTCAGCAGATATATGATAGGGCTATGAATGTTTTAGAAACAATAACATCAAATAATTCAAAAGCATAAATAAGAGTTAGGGATCACTCTTAGGAGCTTCAGTTGGAGAGGCTGAAGAAGGCTTGGTGAATACTAGCTATCTAGTTGGATCTTCAGATTCCCTTTGAGTCATCTTTAAATCTTCAGCTCCAAGAGTTTTCTTAGAAAATGCTCTTGGCACTACTGCCTCTGTATGGAGCTGTATATACTCATTAGCATTGAATAGAGGTTTCTTAGAGAATTTGTCAAATTCTTGTTGTCTATAGGAAGACATAGCTGTGAATTGGGAGGTGTATTTTCCTTCAGCTCTAGCTTTATTGATCATAGACAGACCAATAAGCTCATTGAATCTGGCCATCCTATTAACTGGATCTAACTCAGGTTCATATGTAGCAGAAAGAGGCCTCTTTTGGCTTGATTCCTTTTATTGTTCACTTTGAATTATTTGTTGACTGCTTTGCTTTGACTATTGTTCTTGGCTGCCTTGGCTTGTTTTCTATTGTTGATAGCTTCTTTGGCCTTATCTCTACTATTGTTGGTTGCCTTGGCTATCTTACCTTGAAGATCTATACTGTCTAAACTGGGTAGATCTGGAATATTATTGAAAGGCAAACCTATGATACTGAGAAACACCTCCTGCTGATCCTACTGTAGGAGGAGGAGGAGGAGGTCCTCTCCAAGATTATTTAGGTGGAGAACTGTACCTCTTCATCTTCTTCTTGTTCTTTAGCTCATTTTTGGAAAATCTCATCCACTAGGGCATGTCTAGAGTGAGAGGAATATTGTGCAGAATGTAGTAGGAGGTATCTGCTGTAGAATTTGGTTTTGGAATATCTCTTACTAAAGCCTTCTTCTTGGCTTTCCTTTTCTTAGAACCAAAATCCTCTGAATCATCTGATTCATCATCCTCAGATTCTCTGGCAGGAATATCATATAGATCATCAATCTATTTTATCATTTGAGCAAAAAATGCAAGAGGAGCCTGTATCTATGGCTCTATATGTTCTGTACTAACATGTACATCAGTATCTTCTATATCTATATCTTCAAACAAAATCTCATCCATATCTGGCTTTGGGGATTCAGCCCAAGCATAAGTTGGTGGAGAGATAGCCTTTGGCTTTATAACATTTACTGATATAATCTCAGAGACTGAAGAAATACTGGGAGAAATATTACAGAAAATTTTTATAATTTCTTCTAAAACTGAAGAATCAACTGGAGCAGGATAGCAAACTATTGCTTTAGAATAATCAGAAATTGTATCAACTATATCAAAAACTAGTAAGGTGTAGCTATAAACTGTATCAAAAGAATGAAGTAAAGAAGGAATGTCAACTGTGAGATTGATGATGAAATCACCAATAATGATTATTTCAACTACTGATGTTGCTGGAATTGCTATTGTTGTTGTTGCTACTACTGCTATTGCTATTGCTGGAGCTAGAGCTGCCGTGGGAGCTTCTTCATAGAACATTTCCCCATGCCTTGATTCAGAGAGACGAGAACCTAGGCCCCCAGAAGAACTGATAGAGGAGGAGGAAGTCAGCTGAGCAGAAAGAAGGAAGATAGAAGTAGGAAGAAGAGCAATAGCCTCATCCATGAGCTTCTTCAGAGTGGGTGAAATGAATTTGAGAAGGTCATTGGTAATGTCAGAGAAATCCAAATATAGTGGATCAGGAGTAGAGGGGGTATAGGTGGATCTGTTACCATAGTTGGAATAGATTGAGACTGCTTGAGGTAGGTCTGAATGTAGGAAGGTTGGAAAAGTTGGTGTAAGATTTGGTGGAGGGATGGCATCAGGTAGTTCATTTGGAGTTATTTCCTGAACTTGTGAAAGAGGTGGAGAGTGTTGTGGAGATGAAGATGAGAGTAGATTGAAAGTTAGAGATGACAGAAGTGGATCTGGATTAGTAGAAGTGGATAGAATGTCATCAAAATGTGGTGGAAGAGGTGATAGAGGAGGTGATGTTGCATCCTCAAGAATGTTGATTGGTGATTGTGGTTGAAATGGTGGTTGATATGGTGAGGCAGGAGGGATGGAATTAGATGGTGTGTCTGTAATAACTGTAGATGGTTATTGAAGAGGAGATGGTATATGAGCAGGAGAGGGAGGAGGAGTAGGAACTTCTTCAGGGGTTTGGAGAGTGGCTGTTACAGCCCTTGTGTCCTATGAAGATATCCTGTAAGAGGAAGCCATGGAGGTATTTGGGATAACCCTCTCCCATATGCTAAAGATGGCAGAGGTAAGACTCTTAGAGGCATTGATGAAAATGGTCTGGGAGACCAAAAGTTCTGGAACCTTTGCCTGTAAGAAGATTCCCAATACTCTACCAAAACTCACATCCTTCTTAATTATTTTCTTCTTAATCAAATCAAATACAATTCCACCCCAGTTCACTGATTTCTTGTTTACCGAAGCACTCATCAAGTTAAACTGATGTCTGGTAATATTGTAATGGGCAGAGTGTTTGCCTAACAACACTTTACCTACCACATCTACTAAGAATTTGTATTAAATGGAAAAGTTTTTCTTAAGCAAATGGTTTGGGTTTCCCTGGGAGTGACCCATCCTATCTAGCATCTCAGTAAATTCATTATTAGATAGTTATAATTCATCGCCTCCATTCACAAAACCGAAAACTTCAGTTAAAAGTTCTGGAAATAAAATAACCTTGTTTTTAGAAATTATTCCAACAATAACTTGAGTATCTTGAGGTTTGGCTGTATGTACCCATTCTTTAATCTCTATCACTGGGAGTTTTATTCTTGATGTTATGAATTACTGTAGATTCAAACTTCAAACAGCTGTAAGATGTCCTTGAAAATCTGGTCTGAATGACTGAAGGATTCAAGATCTATATCAAATCGTGCGTCAAACTTAATCCCTGACAGGAGTGCTGGAGAAATCGCCATTTCTCTGCAAAAACAAAGGGATCAAGTGCAAAGGGAATGAAAAGGCGCAGGATAGAGTTTGATGAAAACCTAGTTATAAGATTTCAGAAGTCGAAACGGAGAAATCTGCCCGACTAAAAGCGAAACATCGAACTCTCTTCGATGAAAAATCTAAAACGAAATACATTTTGTTGATCTCAGGTCAACAAAAGTTTTGCGAAAAGAATTATATTTTGTCGATCTGGTTCGACGAAAATAATTTGAAACAAATTCTTCGATCTCCGTTCGACGAAAGTTTCTAAAGGAGGGTTCGTTGATCTCAGTTTGACGAAAATTCCATGAAAAGTTCACAGATCGTCGATCTCCGTTCGACAAAAGGTGACCAGTTCGTCTATCCCAAAACAAAAAATTAAAATAAAGAGTCTCCATTGATCATTCCCAACTAATTTTTAAAGAAAAAAGATGTTTCTTTTCATCTAAGGGTTTAGTGAAAATGTCTGCCCTTTGTAAATCAGTAGAAATAAAGACAACTTTAATTTTATTTTTGTCTACATTATCTATAATAAAATAATTTCTAATCTCTATATGCTTTGTTCTACTATGAAGTACTGGATTTTGTTCAATTAAAATGGAACTGGTATTATCACAAAAGAGAGTTGAATTATTTAAGTTGAGATCATAATCTAGAAGCTGATTTTGAATCCACAAAATCTGTGAGCAGCAACTACCAGCTGCAATGTATTCAGCTTCACCAGTTGATGTGGATACAGAAGTTTGCTTCTTGCAAAACTAGGACACAAGCCTATCACCAAGAAATTGACAAGTTCCTGATGTGCTTTTTCTGTCAACTCTGCATCCAGTATATTCAGCATCTGAAAATCCAATTAAGTCAAATTCTGACTCTTTTGGATACCAAAGTTCTAAATTTGGACAACCCTTAATATATCTAAAAATTCATTTTACTAAAATTAGGTGAGATTCTTTGTGATTTATGTGGAACCTAGCACAAATACATGTAGCAAACACGATATCAGGCCTACTTGCTGTTAAATATAAAAGAGACCCAATGATGGCTCTATATATTTTCTGATCAACAGGCTTGCCCTGTTCATCATTATCAACAACAACATTAGAGTGCATGGGTGTTTTCATTACTGAGGCATCAGACATCCCAAATCTTTTAATAAGCTCTTTAGCATATTTGGATTGGGATATAAAGATACCATCAGGGGATTGCTTCAGTTGGAGACCAAGGAAGTAGGATAGTTCACCCATGCTACTCTTTTCAAACATTGAATGCATCAGGTCAGAAAACCTTTTGCAAAGTTTGGAATCAGTAGAACCAAATATTATGTCATCTACATATATTTTAACTAGAAAAATTATATCCTTATGATGTCTGATAAATAAAGTCCTATCTACTAAGGCCCTAGAAAACTTATTTTCTAGGAAGAAACTAGTAAGAGTGTCATACCAAGCTCTTAGAGCTTGTTTGAGACCATAAAGAACTTTGTTTAGTCTAAATACATAAGAAGAGTGAGTTGGAGAGAAAAAACCTAGTGGTTGTGCTGCAAACACTTCTTCTTTGAGCTCTTCATTCAGAAAGGCACTATTCACATCCATTTGATATACTTTGAACTTCTTGAATGTTGCATATGCAAGAAAAATCCTGATAGCTTCCAATCTTGCAATAGGGGAAAAGGTCTGGTCATAATCAATGACTTCCTCCTAAGAATAGCCTTGTGCTACCAATCTTGCTTTGTTCGTCACAATGATTCCTTGAGCATCCAACTTATTCCTGAAGACCTATTTAGTTCTAATGACTGGATGGTCTTTGGGTCTTGGAACAAGATCCCAAACTCTACATCTCTCAAATTGATTGAGCTCCTCTTGCATTGCAATGATCCAGTGGGAATCTTGTTTTGTATCTGTGATGGATTGAGGTTCAATCTGAGAGATAAAACAAGCATGCATCTGATCTTGATTTAATTGATGCCTTGTTTGAACACCAACTGACATGTCTCCAATCACTTGAGATATAGGATGATCTCTAAGTATGAAAAGATCAGTGGGTAGAGTTGGTTTTTCAATAGCCATTTGTGGTATTAATTCCTCTAGTGGAATTTCATTAGCCACAATGTCTTCAGCATGAATTTCCTAAATTTCTCCATCACTGTCAATACCATCAATTTGTTGAGAGGGATGTGATATATCCTCTTGAGTTAGGATTAAGTCATCCAATCTCTCACACAGATTGGGTACCTGCAAATTTTCTATGGTAGAGATGTCTCTCTCCTTGTAAAACATGTTATTTTCATCAAAAGTTACATGCATAGATTCTTCAATTTTAAGAGTTAATTTATTATAAACCCTATAAGCCTTGCTAATTAGGGAATATCCAAGAAAAATTTCCTCTACAGCTTTGGCTTCAAACTTTCTAAGACATTTCTTGTCATTATTGTGAATATAACAAATACAACCAAATACTTTAAAATAGTTTATTTAAGGTTGTTTTCCTTTAAGTAATTCATAGGGAGTCTTACCATTTAGCTTATGAATTAGACTTCTATTCAGAACAAAATTTACTGTGCTTACTACCTCTGCCCAAAAGGATAGGGGAATGTGAGCATCTGCAAGTAATGTCCATGTAGATTCAATCAGGGTTCTATTTTTCCTCTCAGCTACCCCATTTTGTTGAGGAGTTCTAGGAGCAGAAAAACCGTGTCTGATACCTTCCTTCTCACAGAATTCTTGCATGATAAGAGATTCAAACTCAGTGTCATGATCACTTCTGATCAATGCAACTTGAGTTGAGTACTCAATCTGGATGCTCTTAAGAAAATCTGTAAGAACTTTAAAGTTGTCTTACTTGTTTTTCAGAAAGAAAACCCAAGTGAATGTAGAGAAATCATCAACTATAACTAGGGTATATGACTTCCCTCCCAAACTATGTACTGCAATAGGTCAAAAAAGATCCATATGTAGTAAGTACAAGATTCTGGGTGAATCACTTTTATTAATGGATTTGAAAATATTTTTTGTTTCCTTGGCTAATTGACAAGCCCTGCAGAGTCCTTCCTTCTTGTATGAACTAGAAGGTAGTCCTCTGACAAGGTTATCCATAGATAATTTAGCAATGGTCCTTAGATTTACATGATCTAATCTCTTATGCCATAATTCACAAGCTTTACTAATCTGATTAAAGAAATAAATTTTAGATTTTGTTAAATAGAAATTAACTCGATAAATGTTACCTTGTGTAATACCAGGTAAAATAATTTAATTTAAACTAGAAGAAAAAATGCATAAGGACTTGTTAAAGGTTACTTGATAACCTTCATCACATAACTGACTTATGGATATGAGGTTATGCTTCAGACCATTCACATAAACAACTTTCTTGAATGTCACTGCTCCAACCTTGACATTTCCATAGCCTTCTGTTTGTCCACAGTTGGAGTCACAAAGATAACTTTGGGTCTAAGCTTTTCCTTGAAATCACAAAGATTAGCCTTTGAACCTGTCATGTGTTTTGAGCAACCACTATCCAAGTACCACTGTTCCTTTGTGGTATGATAGTTCTTTGCCTACAAGAAAGCAAGTTAGATGTTTTTGACCCAGGTTACCATGGGTCCTTGATTTATTTCATAAGAATAACTGGAAATATAAGAAAAATCTGGTTGATCCTTATAACCTAATTGGTGATATCTCCTAGGAGGAATTATCGATTGAGTAAAAGGATTAACAAATTTTTGTCTTTGATTATTATTTTGATATGAGTTAAAGTTTTTGTTTCGAGAAAATTAGTTCAACGATTTTAATTGAGTTCATCGATCTGAGTTCGACGAAAGGTATTGATTTTGTCGATCTCGGTTCACAGAATGATAGAGTTCATTTTCTGCTTTCCACGATCGTCGATCTCTGTTCGACGAATCGCAACGATTTCATCGAGCACCCACAGATGAGTAATTATACCCAAATTCTGGGTTCAAAGAGCGGCGATCACCGTTCAACGAATAATACTGTTTTTGTCGATCTCAGTTCGACAAATTTTATTGAACATGATTTTTCTGTGAATTTTTATTTTGTTTTGATTTAGTCTTTGGTAGAACTTTAGTATCTTTGTATGTGAGTTGTAAAACATCTTTTTCTTTTCCTTTATCACAGATGAATTTTATGGGCGCTGATAAAATATTTTTCTGAAGAAAAGGAGGCTGACGATGAAGCTCCAAAGCCTAGTTTGCCATTAAGTCAGACATTGACTGTGCTTGTGATGTCCATCAATTTGATGCTTCTCCCATTAAGGTATTCTTCAAATAGCTTAGCCTCATTTAGTTTATTTTCTAAAGAAAATATATGTTCATTTGCAGTTTTTAAATCTTCTTTAAGTTTTGTATTTTCAGAAAATAGGTTGTCTGAATCATTTAATTTTTCTCTGAGAAGTTTTATTTCCTTCTCAGATTGAGTTAAATATTTGTAAAGTAATTTAAAGTCTATTTTGAATTTATCTGAGGTAAAATCAAAAGTAGATATTACCTGATCTTCTTCAGATTCTGACTCGGACTCTTCCTTAGAATTATTGCATGAGGCAATGATTGTCATCAAACAGATCTCTTTTGCTTTTGCTTCTTCTTCATCTTAACTAGAACTAGATGAAGAATTTTAATATGAGTCACTCCATGTCTCAGCAATAAAACCTCTCTCCTTCTTCTTGTATTTGTTGGAAGAGAATTTGTTAAGGTGCTTCCTAGAGTCCTTCTCCTTCAGCTTGTCTTTCTTTTGCTTTTTAGGACATTCTGGAAGGATATGTCCTGGTTTCCTGCATCCATAATAGACTATCTCTTTAGTAGGGGTTTTATCATACCTTGGTTTATCTTCATTTCTAGAAGGCCTTTTCCTGAAGTCCTTCTTGGCCATTTTGTAGAATCTCTTGCCAAGAAGACTCATGAGGTCTCCATTTCCTGTAATAGCTTCTGCTTCATCTGTAGCTTGAAAAGAAATGCTCTTTTCTTTTCTGGGTGAAGGTGAAGCCTTTTGCTCAGCTTCCCTTGACTTGATGAGCTGCTCATAAGAATTGAGATTGCCCAATAGGGTTTTAGTTGAAATCTCATTTAAGCTTCTGGCTTCTTTGATCGGCCAGATTCTTGAGTCCCATGTGCTAGGGAAGCACATAAGGATCTTATCATTGACTTCTGTCAATGTGATGTCCTTTTCAAGGGTTTTCAGTTGTTTGATAATGAGACTGAGTCTGGTGTACATATCAGTAATTGATTCTGATTCAACCTTCTTGAAATTCTCATATTGAGAAATCAAGTGGGACCTTCTATCCTTTCTTTCATCTGCTAAATCAGAAACCATTCCATTTAAGGAATCCCAGATGTCCTTTGCTGAGGAGCATTCAGAAACTCTCTGAAATATATCATCAGACATTGTTTGATCTAAGATGTTCATAGCTTTTGCATCAGCTATCTTCAACTTCTTCTGAGCTTCTGTGCACTAACGAGGTGGAACTTCACTGGTGCTTATTGATGCGGATGGAGTACGGGGACTTGACAAATTAGAACTATAGATGTCCTCATCAATAGAATTCATGTAGAGCCTAATCCTTGCCTTCAAAAGTGCAAACTTATTCAGATTGCACACTGGAGGTCTTGTGCTTGAGAACTCTTTGTTTTGTGCCTTGAGAAAAGGGAGCAAGCTAGAGTAAATGAGATCTGTCAATGATCTTTTGGTTCAAGTATTAACATGTGAAACAAAAGAACAACCCTTTGATACCAATTAAAAGAGAGGGATAGATCTGACTTAACTCTAGAGGGGGGTGAATAGAGTATTTTATAATTTATTCACTTATTTTTATAGCGAATTAAAAGTTAGTGATATATATAAGTATAAGAAGAAAATCACAACACACAAGAAAAGAAATAAACAAACACAGAAGACACAAGGATTATAGTGGTTCCCTAAAAAACCTAGGAACATCCACTCTTCTACCACCCTGGTAGGAATCCACTACAGGTTTTTTATTTGGTGCCCTGCCACCACAAGATCTATTTTCTAATGGAGATCTAACAACCCTTTGAGCTTTTAATCAGGGGCCCAAAAACCAAACTAAGTCTTTTAATCAGGAGACTTAAAAAACAACAGTATATCAATTGAAGGGAGTTAAAAAAGCAGTGTACACAGTTGGATGAAATAAACAAAAAGTTGAAGATGTTCTTCTCTGTCAATAATCTGAGAAAAGACTAGTGGATCTGATGAAGCAGAAAGCTCCTTCTTATATGAATAGAGTTTATAATCAGGTGAGGGAGTCATTTTCACTTCAGGGTGTATGCCTTCTTTTGAAAACTGCTCCTTCCAGTAGATGTATCTGAGAGATTGTGAAGATGATCTATGAATGAAGATTGTTAGCTGGAAGAAACTTGAGGCACAAAGTATGAATGAAAGTTTGTTGTTTTGTAAGTCTGTAACTGTCTGAGTGTATAACTCTGTAATCTTGAGAAAGAAAAACTTCTGAGAATATATAGAATGTTGATAAATTTTCAAATATTTGAAATCATTAATTCTGATACAGCTGGAGCATTCCTTGAGAAAGGAAACTGCCCTTAGGAATTAATCAGCAATAAACTCTGTGATAATATCCACATTTAATTGTTCCCATAAATGGCTATATTCATTAGAATATATTGCATTAAATGTCAGAGTCATAACTGCCTGAAATTAATCCCATTAGAATATTCTGCCTTCAGAATGATTAGCCTGAAATTAAGCCTGAAAATTATTCCGCTTCTGCCATTAAAATTGCCTAAGATAACTGCAGAGAAATAGTCGAACTCCGTAAACAAATCATCGACCTGAGCCTGGAATTCATCGAGCTGATTCTTCATATTTGTCGACCTGAGCTCCAAGTTAGTTGAGCTGAGCTGGGTTATCGTTGAGCTGAGATTGCAGAGTTGAGGACAAATTTCGTTGACTGGAGCTCAGCTTTCATCAAGCTCAACTCAGAGTTGGAACTCTGAGTTCGTCAAGATGAGCATGACTTTCATCGAGCTGAGTTCAACTTTCATCGAACTGAATTCCTGAACTTTGAAATCTTCTAAGGACAAACCCTGGAAAATCTTATGACCCTAGATTATACATGTTGGGTCATTCTAAGCATCCTAATAGTGATCCTAGCCCAAATCAAACCTGGGGTTCCAATAGGAGTTCTCGAGGCTTTTTCTGGCAAGGTATCTCCCATCTACATAGAGGATTGATATGGAGAATCAGTTCCATAGGTTAACTCAGGGTGAGAGTTTTATTAATGTCTACTTGCATGAGTTTTCAAGATTGGGGCGGTATGTGGGCTCTAAATTTTCTGATGAGGAGCACAATACAAACTAGTTCTATGAAGGTTTGCATGATAGTTTGATGCTACATCTCTCAGGTCTGATGACACAGGGCTTTTTGATGTTGGTAAATATTGCACGATCCCTGGAGCAAGATCTAAAAAGAGTTCAAAGTAAGAATGACTTGATCCTGAAGAAGCCAGAGTTCAAAGTACCAAATTCGTCAAAGTCTTGGTATCGAAGGTGTAACAAGAAGTCCAAATCTTCTAGGATAGCTTCTTCATCTGCTATTTCAAGAGTAACTACTGGGCGAGGCCCAATTATCTGCTATACTTTGGGCAAGACAGGACATATACCCCGAGACTCTTATAGTGGTCTCCCGAGGATAGAGAAAAAGGCAGGAGCATCTTATGCTGAGAAATGGAAAGTAGTAAAGTCTACTTTATCCTACTATACTCCAGCCCAATCGCGAGTCTATAATCTTGTCCAAGAGGAGGCAATTAAACAATGTGATGTGGTAACATGTACGATTTAGTATACATCTTTTACTGCTTTATATACTTGTTATATTATGCATTGCTTAATTTGTTTGAATTAGGATTTGTCCTGATCTTGGACTATCCGGTGAGATCACTGTTTGATACAGGAGCTTCTCATTCCTTTCTGTCTGAGTACTTCGTGTTACGTATCGGCATGACTTATTTTGTGTCGACAGATATGGTGAACGTATTGTTGTCTAATAAGTAATTGATGCACGCAAATAGATCCTATTGTGTTCAGGTGCGGATCAGAAGTCATGATTTTGTATTGAAAGCATCTGTACTACCGATATATGAGTTTGATGTGATATTTTGGATGGAATGGCTCTCAGAGCAGCGTGCCTACATTGATTTCAACTCAAAGGAAGTTATGCTGGGACATAACACCGAACACGAGACTAAGTTTGCTAGTATGCGAGGATCAAGCAAGGTACTTATGTCAGCTCTACAAGTGGTCAAGGCAATCCGGAAGGGCAAGGAGTTATTCTTCATGTTATTGGAGGCTGTAGAGCCGAAGTCCAGTTCAAGTGACGCTCCTATTGTGTTGGGATTTGCAGATGTGTTTCCTAAAGATCTCCCTATAGTTTCACCTCAACGAGAGATCAACTTCACTATTGAGTTTGTTCTAGGTGCGAAACCTATGTCACGCTCATCGTACCGAGTAGCGCCAAAGGAGATAGCGGAAATAAAGATTCAGTTGTAGGAGTTGCTAGAGTAAGGCTATATACGTCCAAGTATGTCACCTTAGAGTGCACCGGTTCTCTTTATGAAGAATAAGGATGGAAGCTTGCGTCTATGCATTGACTACCGTGAACTAAATAAGATGAGAGAAACGAACAAGTATCCAATTCTGAGAATTGATTATTTATTTGATCAATTGGTTGGATCAACTGTCTATTTGAAGTTGGATTTAAAGTCTGGTTATTATCAGTTGAGGATTAAGGAAAGTGATATTACCAAGACAACATTTGGTACACGTTATGGTCACTATGAGTTTACTATAATGTCATTTGGGTTAACGAATGCGCCATCGGTATTCATGGATCTGATGCACATGACCTTTAGAAAGTATTTAGACCGATTTGTAGTCATATTTATAGATGATATATTAGTATACTATGAGTGTGAGGAGGACCATGTGAATCATTTGAGGTTAGTTATGCATACCCTGAGGAGGAATCGACTCTATGTCAAGTTCTCGAAGTGTGAGTTTTGGCTAGCGTCAGTCACTTTTCTTGGTAACATGGTCAGGGGAGAAGGCATTTTTGTGGATCCGACGAAGATAGTTTCAATAAGAGAGTGGCATGTTCTTACTACTGTGGTAGAAGTAAGGAGTTTTCTTAGACTTACTGTCTAATATAGGCACTTCATAGAGAACTTGTCGAGGATTGCTTTGCCTCTCACTAAGTTGACAAGAAAGGATCATAAGTTCGTTTGGATGCTAGAGTGCACGTGAATTTTTGAGGAGCTAAAGGGTCGTCTGACCACGACGCATGTTTTGAGTTCGCCATGTGGAGTAGAATACTATGTAATCTATAGCGATGCCTTATGGAGTGGCTTAGGCTGTGTTCTTCTGTAGTTTCAAAAGGTTATAGCTTATGGATCTTTCCAGCTAAAGATGCATAAAAGGAACTATCCAGTCTATGACTTGGAGTTGGCGGCTATGATATTTGCCTTGAAGTTGTGGTAGCACTACTAGTATGGCGTAGTGGTTGACATCTTTACAGACTATAGAGCCTAAAATATCTGTTGAATCAGAAAGTTTTGAACATGCGATAACAAAGGTGGTTGGAGTTCCTTGTGGACACCTTCAATATTCATTACACTCCCGGTAAGGGAAATGTCGTCGCAGAGATCCAACATAAGAAAATTTGTTACAAGTCCACAATAAGCATCTGATTCATGAGTTGGAGGCCTTGGATATTTCTTGTGTTTACAGGAGAATGAGCATAGAAGCATGTTTGAACTAGATGAAGGTACAATATGACCTCACAGATAGGATTTGTCAGACATTGGAGCTTGTCAAGAGCATGAAGCATTATATAATAGAAACTGTAGATGGGTCAAATTCCCAGTTCTCTATTGATGATGGTTTTTATGGAAGGATAGTCAGTTGTGTATTCCAAATGTTGGCAAATTGCTGGAGAAATTTATTTACCAGTCACACTTTACAAAAATATACAATTTTGTATAGTATTAATTTTGAATATTTATGAATAAAACCTTAGTTTATATATATAACTAATTATTTTTGTTATTTTTTATTGTTTTATATTTATTTTTTTAGTTTTTCTGAATTTTTGTAATTTTTTACTTAGGTCACACCCCTAGGTCACGCCCGTGACCTAGGGCGTGATAGCCCTATTTAATTCCTTTTTATTTTCTTATTTTGTTATTTAGGAAAATCGGAAAAGCTAATGGACACGTCCACGCCACGCTCGTGACCCAATCAGACATGCCCGTGCTCGCACTGGTGTTAGCCGTTTCTAGCAAGATGTCGTGCTGTCGCCACACCCCGTGCCGCTTCATGAACCAACTGCCAGACACGCCCGTGACACATTTAGACACGCACGTGACCTGATGAAGTTCTATCCAAAGTTCAGCAAGCTCGACACATGTCCCGACACGCCGCCCGACACGCCCGTTACCTTGTCACGCCCACCCGACACGCCCGTGTCCAGGGGCGTGTCGTTTCAAATTTTTTCCTATAAATAGAGGGGCAGAGCTTTGTAAAATTATTCGAACACCAACAGCTTTCTTAAGAACTATTAGGACTCCCAAGCTCTCTGACAAAGAACTGGTAGTAGCTTTCAAGTATTCCAAGTTCTGTTAGTTGTAATTTTCTTCACCTTTCTTTTCAGCTTTGTAGGAAGTTGTAATAACTTTTTGAATTTATAAAATAGAATATTTCAATTTCAATTCTGAGTACTTCATAGTTTTATTTTCTATTTTACTTTACTTTATTTCCTCATACTATCCCGAATGAAAGGAGAAGCTCTGCTTATGTCCTGGATTAAGATAGCGTGAAACTGCTTTCAAAACTATTTTTCAAAACCTTATTATTTCATACTATCCCGAATGAAAGGCGAGGAGAAATCCTATGACCTTGATTAAGATAGTGAGAAAACTTTTCAATAGTTTAGATTTTACTACCCTATCCCGAATGAAAGGCGAAGCCAAAGCTTATGTACTGTATTAAGATAGATCGGTAGATATTATTTTCTGCACTTTATACCGCCCCAATCCTGATAAGAGGCTAAGAACCCTTAGCACTTGGTCAAGATAAGCTCTGGGCTGGATATTATTTTAAACTATTTCAACTCAACGTTCTAGTTATTCTAACTAGGGTTTACTGTTATTGATCATAAACCAAGTGAAGAGACACTACGTTTTACGTTAACCCGTTTTAAATGCAAGCCTCCCCGGTCATACTTTCAAGTCAGTGATGCTACCAAAGGGACCCTCTTCGGAAGTTAGGTAATCAAGAAATAAAGTTATTCTTTAAAAGTTTAATTAATATTCTCTCATAGTAATTCCGAAATCAAGGACTACCTTCTGAGTCCTTATCTTAATAAAACCACGTATTTATATTTTTCTGTCTTTTATTTTTAATATAAACTCCACTCCGTTCTTTCGATAAGATAATAGTCCATTCTAAAAAGTATAATAATTAACACCGATCCTAGGAAAAATACGACATTGATATTTTTTACAAAATACTATACTCCTATGTGTAGGTACTCTTGCATTAATCCACAGGATATTAGTAAGTAAAAAAGAGATAGACTTATATACGTAAAAGATTATATAACACCAAATCTATCCTCTTTAAATCAAAATTTACTTATTAAGTTTTTGGTGACGTTGCCGGGGATTCGTTTATATGTGTTAATATTTGAAAATAAAAGAACGCTATTAATTTTATCTTTTCTTTTTCTTGTTATTTAAAAAACCTTAGTTTTTATAAAAATAAAACAAACATAAAATTCACTGAATTTTAAACTTTATTTTTATAAAACCTAACTTTTTATTAACAATTTTATTAACCACTAACAAATTCTAATAAAAACCTAACATACTATTTTAACGTATTTTATATAAAACTTTTTTTATTATAAAACTAGTTTATAATAAAACTGCATTTTATTATAAAATCTGTTTTATATAAAACCTTATTTTTAGTTATTTTCTTATTTTAAGTCTTTTCGTGTGTTTGTATTTGTGTGTTTATATATATTTGTTTTTAATTTAGGTTTCTTTATTGTAACTTATTTTTGTGTTACTTCGTTTTTATATATTTATTTTATTTTCTGTTTTTATCAAAAGCAATTTTAAGTGTATGACCCGCAGAACTCCATCTGATTTAAATCTTGAATTTGATCCTAAAATCGATCGCACCTTTCGCTGCCGCCTCCGATATCTGAATAAAGAGCTAGTGTCAAATATGGAATAATCCGTAGGCACCGCACACGTACAAGAAATGGCAGTAGAGCCATAACAAACGCCAGAGGTGGTCCCCCAAAGGACCTTGTCTTATTATGCATGACCAAGGAGTTAATTAAGAAATTCAGAATGGAGAACGTAACCTCTATGAGGACTCCAATGGGTTCCGCTTTTTCTCTGGACAAGGATGAGAAAGGGAAACCTTTTGATGAAACCAAGTACATAAGCATAAGTGGATCCTTGCTCTATTTTACAACTAGTAGACCGGACATAATGTTTTAAACTTGTGTGTGTGGTAGATTTCAAGTGAACTCAAAGGAATCTCACTACGCTGCTGCAAAGCGGATTTTGAGTTACCTTAAAGGTACATCAAGTCTTGGCATATGGTACCCAAGAAGTAATGATAGCGAACTGCTAGGTTTTTTAGATGCTGATTTTGCAGGAAGAAAAGATGATAGGAAAAGCACTTCTGGGGCTTGCTAATTCCTAGGAAGAAGGCTTATCTACTAGAACAGCAAGAAGCATAATTGTGTCGCAATTTCAACAGCCGAGTAAGAGTATATCTCTACAGACAGTTATTGTGCACAACTGCTATGGATAAAGAACCAGTGTGAAGACTAAAACATGAAGTTCAAGAACATTCCAATGTTTTGTGACTCCTCCAGTGCAATTGCAATCGCCAACAACCAAGTCTCTCACAGCAGGACAAAGCACATAGAGCTGAGGTACCACTTTATCAGGGAGCATGTGGAGAATGGAGACATTAATCTCTAGTATGTTCCAACTGACACGCAGGTTGCAGACATATTCACAAAGCCGCTGGATGAGGCCAAGTTCTCGTTCTTCAAAACAGAACTTGGCATTCTCAACAAAGAAGATTGAAGAAAAAGGTCTCACAGAAGATTTAAAGAATCGGGCTACTTAAAAATTTCAAGAAAATTCTAAGTTTGGACTTCATTTCTCGAGAAGGATGTTCACTTCTCAAGTACTAGGCAATACTTCTTGAGTACTATAGATTTCTACTCGAGAACTAGAGGAATACTTCTTGAGAACTAAATTGATTCTCGAGAACTTCAAGTCTATGTCTCGAGAACTTCATAACTGCTTCTCGAGTAATACAGTTGACTACTCGAGAACTTTTTAACTTCTCTCGAGAAATGGCCTACCGTTCGAGAAGTCTGGTGCCGATTTTCTTCCTGAAGTTCAAATTTTTGATATTCGCACCCGGACTCTACTATCACCATATTTTCAGGTATGTCATTATTATTATTTCCTTAATCATCATAAATTAAGAATTATATAAATAGATAAAGTCCGGAAAGTCCAAAATCACAAATTTCAAAACCCTTCTCTCGAGAAAATCTCTTCGCCTTCTCTATCGTTGTCGCCCTCTTGCAGCTGCTTTAGAATATCTCTGAGAAAAAGGATTTCCGTTCATCTCTCTCGATCATGTCCCCTCCGTCGAATATTGGAATTGGCAGTGAACTCATTTCTACTGGAATCGCCGACCTGTCGGATGATTTCCATAACCTTCTACTATTATTGGAAGTCGCCGGACTCTTATTCATTTTGGAATACCCATGCAAAGTTTTGCTTCCAAATGTTGAAGAATTGTTCCAGAATGCCAGAGTTAAGAGAAATGGAAGGATTCTGAAATCCAAAGTTCGAGGAATCAAGGTTATGCTAACTACTCCTATTGTCTCTAAGATTCTTCGACTGCCAGTCATTGATGAAGAAGATGACCTAACTAAGGAAGATCACGATCAGGCCTGCGGATTTTGTGGTGTCTCTGTTGATGTGAGCACCATTCTCCAACCAAATCTCAATCAAGAGAGCAAATTACTTTTGGATATTCTTGGAAAAGTTCTTCTATGTAGAACAAGTTCTATTAGCTTCATTACAAATGATTTATTTGATATGATGATAGCAGTTATTTGCAGAATGAAGTTTCAATGGGGCATGATGATTTTTGATAAAATCAAGGAAAATATAAAGGCACCAAATTATGGCAGGATAATTTCTCTTATCCTTAATGAACTCAGTCCAGAAGTATTTGATCTTTCTAAAGGTACTACTCTACATCATATGAAGAAAGTTTCAATTTCCTCTATTCAAAGATGGGAGCTCAAGCTTCAAAACCCTGCTCAAGCTGCAAAAGCCCATGATTTCCATGAGGATGAGGACAGGACCCCATCTTCCCCTTTACATCAAGTGGCTAGCACTTCAGGTGCAACTGCTGAGGTGGAGCCTGCTCCTACAGTCCCAGAAGAAATCCATTCTGCTCTTCCTCCAGATATTCCTTCAGATGTTGCTGCTAAGAACACTCCTACCCTCCCAGTTGACTCAAGTTTTCTAGATGTTGATCTGCCTGATGAAGACATTCTTTCTGATGCACAAGTGCAAGAACAAGTTCTAACTACAGAAGCTGATATCAATAAAATTATTGATGAACTCACTTTCAAAGAACCCCTTTCCCCTTTACTTATATAGAAATCTCCTCCTCCAGAACCATCTCCATCAGACCGTAATTCTGAACCAGAATCCCCACACCCTCAGTCTCTTGCTGCAAATATACATGAAGAAGAAATAGTTTTGATTTTTGATGAAAAAGAAGATACTCCTGAACTAGTTGAAGCTCTCCTCAAGAGCCAGAACTTCTCCCTTCCTACTATCCTTGGTGAGGAAGGAGATGTCTTCATTCATACCACCAGAGCCAAGAGATCAGTTATTATAATGGAAATACCTCTTTGGTATGCTCCATTAGTAACTCCTCCTTCTCCTCCTCCACCTCCTCAAGTTGAAGCACATTCCGCAGATACCATTCTAGGCAAAATTGAGGTAATGCTAGCACAGTAAAGAACTTTCCTTGAAGACTCTCTGAAAGTTGTAACTAAAAAAGTCACTGCTGTTGAAAAAGAGATGAGCAGACGATTTGCTAAAATATAGCATAATACTAATGAACTTAAACACCTGTTTCAAATAGGTGGGAAAGCTCTAGATCACACAATTACCAGCATTTGTCATGTGATGGATCAATCAGTAACTCTCGCAAATAATCGCACGGGCCCTGGCTTTCTTCTTCCTCCAGCCAACAACCTAGATCTACCCGACCTGGAGCAAAGCCTTAGCGCAATTGCAGGCCCTCTGGCCACCTCCCCGGCCAACAACTGCTACCACCACCTCTATTGAGGTTAGGGCTATCGGCCGGAGGTGGTTTTGCCGCTGGAGAAGGCGGATTCCGACGAACCCGACACTTAATTTTCGGAAACTCCAGTGGAAAAGTTCCACTGGATTGTGCTCAATTGAGCCCGATTCTCATCTCTAATGAATCCTATGACCTAGCCCACGAAGGGGTAGAGGAGGACCTTAGTGGAGGGCTGGAGTCGGGCCGATCGCTGACATGCCATGGACGGTGGTGGCACCGCTTGGTGTTCTGCATTAACACAACCAAATTTCTCGATACCTTCAATGGAATAGTGGAAACGATTGCTATGGGTCCACAGATACTTTTAAGATTGCTAAAGGGGGAAGATGAGTGGTCATGGCATTAATGCCATTAATGGCCACTGAAGGCTAATTTCGGCCAAGGTGGGTTCACTACACCCAGCCACCTAAATGGGCTGTAAAGTCCCTTGATCTCCCCCTAATTGACCAGGGAGGAAGATTCCAGCAAAAATATAGGGCTTTTGGCCTTCCAAGCCATGAATAACCTTTACTCCCCACTTTCTCTCCTCCATTAAAGGGTAAAATGGAGCTTTTCTCTCTCGTAGTCATCAAGACCGAATTTGATGATTACTCAACCCTAATTGCACCCCACTAACCCATATTATTCATGAAATAATGTTAGCCTAAGGGAGATTGGGCTTGAGCTTGAGTTAGCCCATTTGAGATAGTTTGACTTAATATAAAGGTAGAGTTGACCTTAGTCAAATTAACCATTTGGATTTACCCCCAATGGGTTCTTGGTGATCCATTGGCCTCCCTTAAGGTGTAGGAAGGCTTGGGTTGGGTTGGTTGGGCATCTTGGAGGTTTCTTGACCCTTAGTTAGGGCACCTTGACCTTTTTAGGGCTTGGGTTTACTTGAGTAAACTTAGCCTTTTTAGTTGACCCCAATGGGTCGTTGGTGACACATTGGCCTCCCTTAGGGATGGGGAAGGTTTAGGTGGGTCCCTTTGGCTAAGGGGATGTCAATTGGCCATGTGTTGGCTTTGTTTGACCTAATTAGGGTTTGGGTTGACTTTGGTCAACTTGACCTTTTTATTTGACTCTAGTGGGTCCCTATGGCTCTAATGGACCCTCTAATAGGTTAGTGATGTGGTGGGGTCATGGAGTCATGGTGAAGCCCTATGATCATTCCTAACTAGTAATTGGAATTCTACTATTTGCAGACCAAGGTGGTTCACACACTAATTCGTAGGTTCACCCAAACCCTTTAGTGCTTCACAGGGTTTTTTCATGACCTAGTCATGACAAAAGTATCCTAGGGGTCTTAAAGTCTGAGGGATGTTATACCCCCAGACTTGGATTTGATGATATAGGTGTGTGCACCGCCTACTCTCCAACAAAAAACTTTCATACCAAGATTTTCAATTAAAGTTTAACAATGTATTTATAAGTGTAAATCATTGGATAATTATCCATGTTGTATAGAAAAGGTAATTTGATCATGGAAGTCATAGGAAATTAGTTAATCATGGGCATAAGAAAAGCAAATAAAAATGAAGAAAATCAACCAAGGCAAATATGCGTCAACTAGAAGTCTGTGCAACATCAACTGAAAGTCAACGTGACTCTGAATAGCTATCAGCTCATCCTATGAAGTGAAGTCAATGCCTCTTCAAGACAAAAGTTGACGCATACATTGATAAGATATGGATTTAATGTTGAGTACTAAGTCAAGTCGACAGAGTCTTATTCTGAAGCAAATTTTGACGCACCTTCAACTAGAAATTGAAGTAGCGTCGACATATATCCAAAATGGAAATTTCAGAGGACTTCACTCAGATTTATTAGAAGTCAATAACTATGGAAATTATTTGAATCATAAATAGTTGAAATAAGGAAAGAGATATCTAAGGGTCTGTTCGTTTCAACGACATTGATATTGAAGTATTTGCTTTTAATCCAATATCAATACACATGGGAAATGACATTGAGTTTAAATCCAATTCTTTTGTTCGGCCGCATGATGATTTTCTTTCATAGGAATTGACATTAATCACTTTTTATTGTTCGTTTGCAGAAAGATTTTCAATCATAGGAATTGACATTGGTCAATGCTCTCAATTAAAAATAACAAACACGGATTTTTCGCCCAACATCAATTTTATCGGCCGGACACGATTTTTTCGTCATGACGCGATGTTTTTTCTCAGACTTAAATTTTTCGGCCAGAACGCAAAATATTTCGTCCGAACGCGATTTTTTCGCCGAGACACAATTTTTTTGCACGGACGCGATTTTTCCGTCCGAACTAAAATTTTCACTCCGACACTACTTTTTCGCCCGGACGCGACTTTTAATCCTGGACGCGATTTTTTCGCCCGAATGCGACTTTTTCGCCGGGACGCGATTTTTTTCGCCTGGACAGGATTTTTTCGCCCGACACAATTTTTTTGCTCTGACGCGATTTTCGAACGGGGTTTTCTTCTTCCCCTTTTTCAATGAAAGATTCATATCAAACAATTTTAATGTACCCGACGTGATTTTTTGTCATGGCGAAAAAATCATGCCCGGGCGGAAAAATCGCGCCCTGGCGCAAAAATCGCCCCCGGGCGGAAAAATCGCGCCCGAGCGGAAAAATCGCGCCCGGACTGAAAAAATCGCGCCCTGGCGAAAAAATCGCTTCTGGGAGAAAAAAATCGCGCCCGTGCGAAAAAATCGCGTCCGAGCGAAAAAATAGCGTCTGGGCGAAAAAATCGCGCCCGGGAGAAAAAATCGCGCCCGGGCGAAAAAATCGCTTGTGGGAGAAAAAAATCGCGCCCGTGCGAAAAAATCGCGTCCGGGCGAAAAAATAGCGTCCAGGCGAAAAAATCTCATCCGGGTGAAAAAATCACGTCCGCGCGAATAAAACGTGTTAGGGCGAAGAAAACGTCCACGTGCGAACAAAATTGTGTCTGGTCAAACAAATCGCGCCCAGCGAAAAAACCCGTCCGGTCGAAAAAAGCCCGCCCGGGCGAAAAAAGCGCGTCCGGGCGAAAAAATAGCGTCATGGTGAAAAAATAGCATCCTGACAAGAAAATCGCGTCCGTGCAAAAAAGTCACGTTCGGGCGAAAAAATCATGCCTGGTCCAAAAAATCGCATTTATGTAGAAAAAATTACTCTTCTTTTGAAAATTCGATGTTAGCAATCTCAATATCCGCACCTGGAGATAGACATTGAACAATTGAGTTTTTAGTTTTGTGTGAATATCTACGGCTTTCTGTCAGAAAGCTAATTCCACTCTACAATAGTTGATACGAACAGCGGAAATGACTTTCATTTTCTTAAAGCCAATACTTTAATATCAATGTCGTTGAAACGAACAGACCCAAATAGATTTTCTGAAGAATATATGGAGGAAATGTGAAGAGGTCGATGGGATTACTTAGGACAAAGATATAATGATATTATTTCATTTCTTTTGAAAATAATTTTCTTGAGGAAGAAATTCCAAATTCTCTAGAGATTGATTTGCCTAGATTTCTAATAGAGACTGTAACATAACACACATAGAAATAATACATAACATACATACAACCGATATTGTAGAAATAAAATTAGATAATTGACTACAGTTCTTCTTCTTTTCTTCTTCACTATTACAATAGGACTTTCAAAGAACAATCTGAAAGATAGTGGATCACAGTGCTTATAATCCTTGCACCTTATTCTCTGCACGGATTCATATATTAAAGAGATCTAGTCCACTGAAGTGCCTTAAGAATCCTCAAAAATTTGATGAAAGAGGATTCAACCTAAAAGACTGTTTATCTTCTTCTCATACCCTATCATTTTCTGGTATTGAGTAAAGAATTTTAAGAATCCCTCTTAAAAAGATTCAGTGTGGTTCATCCATATTAAAACACCAGGTTATTATTCTGAAATTTTACTTAATAAAAGACTCAGCCTTGGGTCAAAGAGTCTCCTTAACAAAAGACTCGGTTATAGGTTCTGAGAGTCCCCTTATAAAAAAAACTCAAGCACTGTGATAGTAGATTTTTGCTAGAGTGGTAGAAGAGCGAACATACCCAGATTTTGTGGAACTGCTATTTTTTGTGTTCTCTATAATGTGCTTCGTTGAGCTTTGTTTTTCTTTGTCTTAATTTTTCTTTGATCATTTTTTGTGTTGAGATACTTTTTCTAGTTGTGATTCTATGGATACTAATTTGAGATTAGTTAAACCTAATAAATTGTTTTTGCAAGTATTTTTAAATCTGACTTATGATGGAGTAAAATACGGATCTTAACTACTAGAGGGTCGCTTGCATAAACTCTTTGAATTTATATTAAGGGTTATTAATTTGAACAAAATAGTGGGAGTATTTAAAAAAGACCTTATTAAATAAAAATGTATTTTGAAATATAGTACTAAAATTATTTTGTATAATTCTGATAAAATTTCCATAGTAAGTGATTTATACTCCACCTTGTCCTTGAGAGCTATCCTTGAGAAAGGCAAGCTTAATAAGATAAACTTTCTAGACTAGTATAAGAACCCGAGGATTGTCCTCATTCATGAGTTCATGATCTATGTCTTGGAAGATGATCCCACCATAGAACCAGCTAGATCTGCCTCCCAAGCAGAAAAAGAAGCTTACAACAAGTATCAAGATGACTCCTTAGAAGTTGAATGCCTCATGCTTGCTACCATGATCTATGAGCTTTAGAAGCGACATGACACCATGAGTGGTTATGAGATAATCGGGCTCTTGGAGAAAATATTTTAGTGGTAGGGTTGGTAAGAGAGGTTTGATAACTTTAAGGAATCATTTCAGTGCAATATGGGAACTCGAGACCCAGTAGGGACACATTTACTCAAGATAATTAGGTACGATGACTCAGATTTTTTATTATTTTTAAAATAATTTATATTTTACATTTTATCAAATTTTGTATATCTTTCTCTAATTTAAGTACCCAATTATCTTCTCTTTGAAATTCAGGAAATTTTTGGCTGCTAATATAAATTTTGAGCTCATTGATGTAAACAGGGAAAAATTCTAAAGGTTTTCTGAGAACTCAAGTTTTACAAGCCCTGGTCACGGGCGTGACTTGGAGACATGACCTCAGTCACGGACCGTGTACCACCTCCGCTCCACAAAATTATTTCCACGTTAAATAAATATTACACGCCTTGGTCACGGGCGTGACCAGGGAAGCGTTTTCTCTATTCAAAATGAAGTACAACATCATTTAAAGTTACATGACCCAGTCACCGGTGTGATAGGGAAGATGTGCCATCCAGGCCCCATGCGTGATCCAGTTTTATGAGAGCCAATTTCGGCAAATGATCATTTTAAGCAGTCATGCAAGGTCACGAGCGTGACTCCCTAGCATGACTTTTATAGTAACAACCACCATCATTCAGGATTAAGTCATTGTTCCCATTGTTTTAAGTACCATACGCTAAACGCCCAAGTCATGGGCATGACCAAGGGGTATGACCCATAAAGAAATGACCCTTGACGATTTGTCTACCAGCATTTCTTGGTTTTTTTGGAGGCAGTTCAGTATCATACATGCCCTATTATCACAAGCGTGACCTAGGGCGTAACTCTCATGCAATTTTCCCTATAAATACAAGTCTTCTTCTTGAGCTAAGGAGAGAGATTTGGTGGAGAAATTCTATAATTTGGTACTATCTTTCCTTATTTTTCATTTCTAGTTTATAGTTTAGTTTAGTGTAATTTCTGTTCCAAGTTGTAATTTAGCTTTGTAGTTTGGTATTTCAAGTTCTCTCTTTTGTAGTAATCATGTATTTCTTAATCATGTTATGTAGTTTCTCTATCGTGATAAGTAGCTAAACTTCCTTTAACAGTTGATCATGATGAACTTTGGAATGAAATGAACTGTAGTTTTCCTTTAATTATCTAGCAAGATCTCAACTTTAATTTGCTTCTGGTTGTCTTTGAATATAATTTGTTTAAATTATAGTGTAGTGAGTCAGATTCTAGATCTGTATTGTAGATTTTACCGAGAGATTATGGATACATGGAGATCACTAATAATATTGCTACCTAGTCTTCGATCCTAGATTCGTATCCTAGATTTTATCGAGAGGTTGTGGATATGAGAAGATCACTCAAAGAAAAAAGGAGTTGTCATGCAATCCTTAATAGAGGACATCCCAAATCTTCTAGATTGGGGTCAAACCCAATATTGGGGATCACTGCCAAAACCAAGCTTAGAGGGTTCGACTTGCTGGGGGTTCTTAATCATGAAACCTAAGGTTAGACATTAACAGTATTCCTGAGAGTGGCATTAACATAATTTGGGAACCTCTACGGTCGAAGAAATATTATTGGAACTAACACTTTAATATTTTAATCAATGTTCATTTTATCCAAAGGGATTCTTAATCAAGTGCTAGCCTTTCTCTTATCGAATTTCTCTCAATTAGTTTAATTTATTTTTGTCTTTTATTTTAGCAAATCTCTCACTATTTTATTAAGATAGAATAATAGCTCTTCCTTATGATTACAATTACTTGACATGAAAAATATAACACTTGATTATATACTCAATCATGATAGGTGCACTTGCCTTTATTTTCACGTGTAATTAATCACATCTCATCATTTCAATCACATATCACACACTCATCTCACATTACGAAATTTACGCATCAAGTTATTGGCGTCGTTATCGGGGACTATATTTTTGTCAATATTCTGAAATGAATGTTCTATTACTTTTATCAAGTTTTTATTTTTTAAATATTATAATATATAATATATATATATATAATATTTTTCTTAGTTTGTTTAACTTTGGTGTATTACTCGAAGGAATCCATCAAATATATTTGACTTGGATCCTAAAATTGAGGAAACCTTATGGCAACACTTACGAATCTGTAATCTCAATTCTCAAGATTTGGATAAGGATTCCATAAGGGACACTTCTCTTTCTTTACCTTCTTCACCATCTTATTCTTGTCATTCAACTTTTCTTTCTCCACCTTCTTTTATTATTTCATTTACTAGTATGGGAGAGCCGAATATGGCCGAACAACGGACCATGTCCTATTATGCACGACAAAAGTTAGATGATGTTCAATCCATTATTGTTCGACTTGCTATTGTGAACAATAACTTTGAGTTGAAGCCATGCATTATTCCAAATGTATGGCAATACGTACAATTTGATGGACTTTAAGATGAAGATTCTAATGCGCATATTGCAAACTTTTTATAATTTATGATACTTTTAAAATTAACTGAGAGACAGATGATGTGATAAGACTTAGACTTTTCCTTTTACCTCAAAAACTACAGCAAAACAATGGTTAAGTACTCTCCCGCGAGGATCTATCACCACTTAGGTCGAGATGACGAAACAATTTCTCACAAAGTATTTTACGCCATCTAAGACGGCTAAATTATGAATGATATTTCATATTTTTATCAAGCTGATTCTAAAACATTATATGATACTTGGGAAAAGTTTAAGGAACTACTTTGCGGTTGTCCTCATCATCAAATTCCTGATTGGTTGCAAATCAAAACTTTCTATAACGGCCTTAATGCCCAAACTAGACAGTCATATCAATGATGCCCCCGATGGAACATTGAACAACAAAACCCTGACAGCCGCTCAAGAGCTTATCTAACGAATGGCAATGAATGTCGATCAATGGAGTACACTCCGATCTCGTCCAAATAAACCAACTGGGATGTATGAAATTGATACTATTTCTAATTTATGCCTCCAAGTTGAGTAACTTAGTAAGAAAATAGTTGGGTTGTCCACTACACCTTCCATACCAACTTTCGAGAATAATTATAGTGAGGCGAAATAAGTAGAGCGAGTAGATTACATAGGAAATCCCAATCGTCCGACTTTTAACTCAAATAATAATTACAAATATAATTATCATCCAGGTTGGTGAAAACATCCCAATTTTTCATGGGAAAATCAGGGAAATATGGGAAATGCACCTAACACTCTTCCTGTACATGTAAATTTGTTTCTCTAAGCACATAAAAAACCCCTCTCAAGGATGTGATAAATAGGTACTTTACTAAAAACTAATGTAGATATTTTAAACCTCCAAGGATCATTATGTAATCTATAAAAACAGTTAGGCTAGTTAGTAAAAAAATCACTAATGCCGATAATAGGCCACCACTTGAGCCTACTAATGCCTTGGCAGCAACCCTTGCTAATGATTTAGACGATCATGAAATTTCAAAATCTACACCAACCTTACCTCTTCAAATTATTCAACCTCAATTGATAAAGTGCAATACTTACTCTAATATTCATTTTCATATCCCAATTACTATAGGGGAATTTCATTTTTTGAATTCTTTCGCAGACCTTGGCATACATGTTAACATTCTCCCCTCTAGTCTAACTCACAAGCTTAATTTAGAAGACCCAATCCCTACCAATATAATATGAAGATTTGTCGATCAATCAATTGCTACTCCTATTGGGATAAATCACAACATTCCGGTTGAAATCGATGAGACTATTTTAGTGATAGATTTCGTTATTCTCGATAGAGGATGATAGTATACCCCATATCCTAAATTATCTGTTATTAGTCGTTACACGCGCTTTTTTTTACATAGGTGAAGGTACTCTTCTCCTCCAGCTAGGATATCAAAAAATTAATATTAATATAACCTCTCGCGCCCCATCAAAATTTCCAAAGCCTCTTTCATCATTTGATGATAAGTTAAGAGCAATGTAGTCCGCAACACCGTTATGGTTGAGCTTTCCGACCATAACCAAAGCGCTCTTGGGAGGCACCGCAAGCTTATCTTTGTTCGTTTCTTTTCTATCTTTTAAAAAAATCGAATTTCATTTTTTTACAAGCCTCATTCATGGCATGACTTTTCATGTATCATGTGCATGACCAGAGGTCATAAATGTCTTTAGATTTTGTTTAAATTCAGGTAAGATGATTGTCTGTCTTCCATCCGTTACATGGGCGTGACCTTTATTGGCCATGGGCATGTCTTTGAATGACAGTATTTTTAAATTTTTGCAAGACCCCGTATCACGGGTGTGTCCCGTAGGCGTGTACGCCAACCGTTAGTTTGACTTCAAAATGCCATATCCTTAAACCTGCAGCGAATTGGAAGAATTTATGTTACACTCCCCTCAATCATTGGCGTGACTCAAGGGAATGTCCAATGAAAATTTTCTTTAAATAAAGTTTTTCCCTTCTTTTCTTCTCATCACTTCAAAATCTGCTACCAACCCGAGATTCATCTTATTTCCTCTCCTCAAAACCTCTCTTTTTCATCATGTGTCGGTCTTGGTCCACCGCCTCTTCTTCCTCAGCATCGGCTGGCGCAACCGAGGCCATGTCCTTTTCACCAAATCTTACTTACCAAATTCTTAGCAACCGCCTGAATGGAAAACCATTTGGTATATTCCGTGTTCTCGGTTGGGGATTACTTGCAGCCTTTGGAGTCGACAATCTTGTTCAAGGATTTCTCTCCACCCCTGGGTGGAATAGCTTCTTTACCATTGCCGAACCTTCTTTTCTTGAACATTTAGTAGAAATTTTATCTTCACTCAAACTTCAAGGGACTCACACGGAAACATACTTAACTTTCCACATGGGTGGTATTCAAAACGAACTATTGTTATTCCAATTTAATGTGTTGATGGGATTCTTTGATGAAAAATTTGTTCACTCTCCTGCCTATGAAGAGCTTTGTGAAATAATGTGAAATTCTTCAACTCCGCTCAATTTTGGTTAGAAATCAGTTCTTATCTCATACACTACAATCCTAAGAATTTAAAGGGATGTTTTATCACCTCTCTAAGTCTTCAAATTCTTCAAAACATTTTGAATTGTTCACTCACCGGTCGATGGGATCTCAAGGGAATCGTCACCCAATAGAAACTTTTTTATATTTATAGCTTAGTCCATCCAACTCCAATCAATTTAGGTTGAGAGATCGCTCTTCTCTTCCGCTTTTAAGTAGAAAGTTCATGCCTCGGTGCAGTGCATTATGGTAATTTTATCACCCTCTTAGCCAAGCGGTTGGGAGTTTGGGATGCCCTTTAGGTTTTTCATTGTGTTCTAATCCCTCTTCCCCTTACAACTGAAAATATTAAGGCACTTGGCGTGTCGCACCGTGTTGATGGTGAATTTGTGACTGACCATCCGGATGATGAAAATGATATAGATCTAGGTTGTATTTGTCAACCTCCTCCTACTCCGCCAGCCCTGCCACTGCAATCACCCCCAGCTCTAGGACCATTTACTCATTGGAATGTTCATTTCAATTTGATCAGCATGCAAATTGAGGAAATTGACATTCACCTCAGTGCTTAAATCGACGGCGTATCGATAACTTAGAGCGGTGCCACGAGACTCCTATGGGACATATCAGGTGAGAATTCACTGAGCTCCGTGCTTATATTATGAAGAATGAGAGTGATAGTGATGAAGATTAGGCTAGCATTGATTACTCACATTTATTTTCCTTTTTTAGTATTTGTTTCAGCATTACTTGTGTCCATTTTATTTTATCATGTATTCGTTCATATCATTGTACCTGTTTTTTTAATAAACTGTCATGTTATGTTTTAAATTAATTTTTGTTATGAATTTGTTTTGTGTTTAAGCTATTTTTAGGATCGCTTTATTGCTCTGCTCGCCTCCTCTTCAAGGGAGTTCTCTTACTTCTACTCTTCTAAAACATTGGGGACAATGTTTTATTTAAGTATGCGGGGATACTATGAGTATTATGGGCACTTCTTTTCAACAAAAAAATTTTGTTTAATTATCTTATTAATTATAATTTATATTAAGAAAAATATATTTTTTATCATATATATATTTATAAAATTTATTAAAAATATTTTATCAAATTTTTATAATCTTATTTTGAGAAATCATTATTTTCATGCCCACTCAGTTGCAAAATTCTTAGCCAAATTAACTTTCTTCTTATTGTTTAGATAATTTTCAAGCTTTATAAGATTTTTTTTATTTGTAAGTAGAACAATTGGTCATATTATGTTTCTAGTCAAGCGCACATATTAGTAGAATTTTGTGTATAACTAACTATTCAGCATACTATCAGATTTATCTTTTTCGTAGTACGTAAATACGGTTTATTCTACTTAAAATTTAAAACCGATTGAATCTAAAATTGCTTAAATGAGTTTGTAGAAGTTGACTTGAGAAATATTAATCGAGTTCAAAATACAGTTTATTCTTTCTCGATGTCTAGAACTTGCCCCAAGCGACTCTCAAGAAATTTGCATAAGTTAATTCATTATCATGAAAAGAATATAGGTATTTGTTTTGGCTCGTTTGATCTTTTGCTATCCACACCCCAATACATTACCTTTGTTTAGCCTTTTTGAGCTTATCCTTTCTTTTGTTTTTTCCCCATCATAATAATTTTACCAAGGCCTAAATAGCTTCCTATTTGCACACTTTTTGAAAAAAGAGCTTAAAAGTTTAGTAATGTGTATTGTTCACAAATCATTGTTATGGTGAAATTTGTTATTATCCATTATGTTGAGAAAAAAAAAGAAGTACAAATCTTGAAAAAAAAAATTCAAGCATAAGTAAAGAATATGAAAAAGAAGTGTATATGATGTTCAACAAAAGTCAAAGAGTTTGAAATACATGTTGATAGACTTAAAAGCTCGATGTTGGTTTATTGTGTGCTAGACATCGTGTTTATCTTGCCCTTATCCAAAGCCTTACAATTCAACCAAAGTAAGTCTTGTTGATTTGTGTTTATGAGTTGTACTAATGTCCTGGTGAGAGTGTGAAAGGGCAAGCCTATGACCATTTTCATTAATAGATTTCTTTGGAGGTATTCTGTTTTTAAATTTTGCGTAATAATGATTGTAAAAAACATACTACTCTCTCTTTAAATTCAATATTTGGATTTACTTGCTTTCTTTTTGAAAGTACAAATAATAAATAGAAATGTACTCTTTAAATTTATAAGCTAATCTGTATGTTGAGTAGGTCTTTCTACTGAAATCACTACACACATAGCTGTAAGACTTCACATTTTACTCAGGTTCGAAAATTCTTTTATTATTTTTAATATTGTCCACTCCCTATAAGAGGTTGTTTGCTAGGGACTAGCAAATGACTAAGTATGGGAGTATTTTATGACTTATATTTTATCTTATTTTTACTATAGTTTCTGTTTTATATTTTATCAAATTTTGTTTATCTTTCTCTAATTTAAGTATCCAATTATCTTCTTTTTCAAATTCAGAAAATTCTGGGTTACTAATATTAATTTGGAGCTCACTGATGTAAACAGTGCAAAAATTTTAATGTTTTTTGAGAACTTAAGTTTTATATGCCCTGGTCATGGGCGTGACGAGGAGGCATGACCTCAGTAACGGACTGTGTACCGCCTCCGCTCTAGAAAGTTATTTCCATGTCAGATAAATATTACATTCCCTAGTCACGGCCATGACCTTTGAGTCGTGTCTGCTATTCAGAACAAAGTACCACCTCATTCAAAGTTACATGACCCTGTCAAAAATATGACAGGGAAGGCATGCCATCCTATCCCCAAGTATGATCTAGAGTTATGATGGCTAATTTCAGTCAAGGACCATTTCAAGCAGTCATGCCAGGTCATGGGCATGACCCCCTGTCATGACTTCATCAGTAATTGCCACCATCATTCCATATCGAGTCATTGTTCCCAATATTTTCAGTATCGCACGCTACACGTTCTAGTCACAGGCGTGACCAAGGGGCATGACCCATAAAGAAATAACCTTTGGATGTTTGGTTCCCAGGGTTTCCCAGGTTTTTATGATGGCAACCCCCTGCCTTCCATGCCCTATGGTCACTGGTGTGACCCAGGGATATGACTCTCATGCAATTTTCCCTATAAATACCCATCTTCTCCTTGAGTTAAGGAGGGAGATTTTGGTGGAGAAATTATCTAATTTAGTACTATTTTTCCTTATTTTTCATTTCTAGTTCATAGTTTAACTTAGTTTAATTTCCATTCCAAGTTGTAATTTAGCTTTATAGTTTTGTATTTCTAGTTCTCACTTTTATAATAATCATGTATTTCTCAATCATGCTATGTAGTTTCTCCATCGTGATGAGTAACTAAAATTCCTTTAGCACTTGATCATGATGAACTTTGGAATGAAATAAACTTTAGTTATCCTTAAATTATCTAGCCAACTCTCTACTTTAATTTGCTTCGCGTTGTCTTTGATCATAATTTGTTCGAATTCTAGTATAGCGAGTCAATTTCTAGATCTATATCGTACATTTTACCGAGAGGTTGTGGATACGGGTTGATCACTACACTTATCGCTACCTTGTCTTCGATTCTAGATTCATATCCTAGATTTTATCGAGAGGTTGTGGATACAGGAAGATCACTCAAAGACAAAAGGAGTTGTCATGCAATCCTCAATAGAGGAAAATCCAAATCTTCTGGATTGGGGTCAAACCCAATAGAGGGGTTAACCACCTAAAGAAGCTTAGAGGGTTCGACTAGCCTAGGGGTCATAATCGTGCCACCTAAGGTTAGATGTTAGCAGTTTTCTTGAGAGGGGTGTTAACATAATTTTGGAACCTCCCTAGTCGAAGACAAATTATTGGAACTTGCACTTTAATCTTTTAATCAATGTTCATTTTATCCAAAGGGATTCTTAATCAAGTGATAGCCTTTCTCTCATCGAATTTCTCTCAATTAGTTTAATTTCTTTTTGTCTTTTATTTTTGCAAATCTCTCACTATTTTATTAAGATTGAATAATAAATCTTCCTCATGATTACAATTACTTGACAGATGCAGAAAAATATGACACTTGATTTTATACTCTATAACAATAGGTGCACTTGTCTTCAATCTCAATGTGTAATTAATCACATCTCATCATTTTAATCACATATCACACACTCATCTCACATTATGAAATTTACGCGTCAAGGTATATTGAGAACCTTGAGAGATTGGGTTTTCCCTTGGGCCATAATTTGTCTACTCGCCTGGTCTTATCATCATTGTTGGACAGTTATAAGTAATTTGTCTTGAATTATAATATGAATGAAATTGACAAGACAGTGCCTGAGCTCCAAGACAAGCTAAGAACTATCGAGAACAATATGAAGAAGGTCAAACCTGATGGCCCCATTTTGATGGTACATAAATGCAAGGGTAAAGCCAAGATATCCTAGAAGATGAAGATATGATCTATGTATTATCTTGATCCCAAGTCTTTAGCTCTGGATAAGAAGGAACTGGCCAAGGAAGGAAATTACCTACATAGCCAAAAGGAATTATACTGGAGGAGGAACTATCCTATTTATATTGAGGATCTATAGAAGAAAATGAAGGGAAGTCTGACTTTCATTTTAGGTATTTTTTGTTATAGAGGTATACATTTCTGCTCTTTCATCTTGGGTATTGTATATTAGATGTACTTCTCACTTTTGTACAAAAGTGCAGGAATTGGGAAGGAGAAGAATGTGGGGTAATGGAGAGGTGGACCTATATGTTGAAAATGGAGCAAGAGCTTTTGTCAATAACATTGAATTTTATCATCTTTTTTTACTCACTTGGCTTGTAATTGAACTTGATAATTGTTATTATTTTTCAGCCATAACAATAATCTTTATATATATTGGGTTTTTTGATACAAGAGGTGGAACAACAACATGCACCAAATATGCACAACGGAATAAAGATACAAGAATAATGAAAAAGAGTAAAGAATCTTGCGATCTCCATGAATCGAGAAATAAAAGTAAATAATAAGGCATTATACTTGAGTGGGATTGAGGTTCTACTCAATAAACATGCACCAAATATCCAGTACAGAAATAGGCGACAGAGTCTAAAAAAAATATATCTGTGACTCTACAAGTATCTACACTAGTGAAAGAGAACCCCATGGTCTTGTCCCGCAAGAACTGGGTCAGATAATGGATGCTCTATATATCTCCATGAATTGCTAGATTTATTTCAAGGAGAGGTGGTAATAAGAAGAAGTTACTATATGATCTAGGGCAAGTGACGGCTTAAGAAGCACACACTTCAATTACAAACACATGTACATGAAAACCCTTTCCTAAGTATATTTATACTTAAGGATGTCAAACAGACAGAAGCCCTCTTATAAGTCCCCGAAAACTCGACTTGCGCCGATAAGAACTCGACTCAACATCGATAAGAAGTTGATAAAACTCGATGCAACTTGCGTTGACAGGAAGTCGACACACTTGCATCGAATTGAAGTCAATGTAATGTCAATATCTACTCGATGCAACGTCGACAAGAGATCACAAACACATAGAACATAGATGCATCGATAGGAAGTTGATGTGCGTCGATACGCACTCGACACAACGCGTCAGTAACATTAATGTCATATGAGTTGTTCTCTAATCATATCTCACTTGAGTGAGGCCAACAAAATACCTCTTCTAACTTCTCCAAACACTCTTATGTGTGACCCTATAGGATCGAATCGCATTGGCAGTGAGACTAACTGCTTGTCTACATCCAAATTACAATATAAACACTAACAGTCTCTCACTTAATATAGAACATATCAACAAAAGTCTCAGAAGCAATGAGCGGCATCTAGAAAATCTATCATTACTACCCAAGCAATAAGAGTTCATAACTCAACCTGCCTTTTGTTACCAATGTATTAGTGTTGTCTTGTACCTTTATCCCTTTCATCCTGATTAAACTAGAGGCATGGAATGTGTCACCGTCATAATTATCCAAATCCAATTTCTTAATTTAGAATGGACTTCTAAAAATTCAAGAGTCCAATATCATATATTGTCTCAATTAAGCATGGTCATGCATTTCTCCATATCATTCCATCAAGGAGCCCAAAGATGTAAATCCTGTCATATAGGAGGACAAATCTCATTTATTTCCACACACGAACACCCAAATGACTCGTAACACACCTAATAACCATCGTTATCATCAACCTTCTTCAAAAAAGACTTTTGATGGAATCAAAGTATGCTCTTCCTCACTTGATGAATGTTGTAACTTCATGTCAAAGAACCACAAGCATAATTGCTACTTGAGACCTACTTGTGACATGTTCATAAAATAATCCACAATAAAGTCTCATGGTGTATCTATCCAGCACAACTTGTTCACTAACAAGTACCCATGTGATGACTTGATATTACATTATCATGACCTATGAGAACTCGTCATCAGTCAATGCACATACTAGTCTTAATGTATCGTAATCCCCCTTAGCTTATAATATGCTACAAAGACTAGGGACCATTTAAGAATGAAGCTTCTAATAAACATAGAACCTCACATTCAAGTCACGTACTTGAATTCCTATGAAATCAAAACATTCTAAGGGCATTTATAATGTTAATTAATTTTATTGGAACCAACGGTTCATATATCCTTAGTTTGATAATATCAATTCCTATGTTATATTTGATCACATCTTGTGTTTTGTGCAGTGTACAGGTTTACAGGTCCAAGAAATACAAGAAGCTTTACTCTGGAACCTGCTGCCGAGCAGTAGTAGTTAATGCCAGGCGGTAGCTTGAATAAAATGGACATGTCGCTCGGGTTTCTACTACGTCGCATTAATCTTACTGCCCACTCTAGCTCGAGGAATTAATTCAGACGGACGCTCGATAAGCTACCGCCATGCAAGAGCAGTATACTGCATCGCGCTAGCCTCTTAATGATCGTCGAGATGGATTCATCGATACGCCTGGATATCGCATGGCGTTACCTACCTACCGCACCGTGCTTGCATTAGAAAAAGGAAAATATTCGTTTTGAATATTTCTCCAAATTTGGAGGATAGCTGTAGACATCAAGCGTGTGAACCTACCGTCGGGTGCTAGCCTTACTGCCGGCAGTAGCATATTTTTACAAAGACGTATAAAAAGGCGCCTCGTTTTCTATGTTCCTTTATCAAGACAAAAATAGACTTAGATCTGTGACTCCTAGGGTTCGGCCACCTCTCTGTGGTTCATTCCTCCTTCTCCATCAAAGGAATAAGAGACCGCCTCCCTCACATTCGCGAATGAAGAACTCCAGCATGCCAAGAACAACAAAGCCTATGAAGAGTTGATCGGTTGCAAGCCCACAAAGATTTCTAGCACCGATCACAGATCACTCAATGGAGGAGTCATATTGAGGGAGATTTGAACTTTAATCTTTTTATATTCTTGTGTATTTTTCTCTTTTTTGTATTCTTGTGGTGAACAAAATCGACCGGTGAAGGTCATCGGGATTCGAGAAGGATTTTGTGAAAAATCATCCTGGGGAAGGGACATTTAGATCGGGGGATCTACAGGGGATCTAAGACATCTCCTTGCGTGAGGGTGAAGAGCCGGCTCGAAGACCTTTCCTGGAGGGAAAGGGAGAGAGCCAACCAGTTCGTGGAGTGGGTCGGTATAAAAAACCGAAAGTGGTATTCATTCACCGCCTTCAATCTCGGGCGTCACGGAGAACATGTTTTGTAATCTTTAAAAATAGTTGTTGATTCATTTTGCAATGAAATTCATTTCTTTTTCTTTACTTACATATAACATAGTGATTAATAGCTTGTGAGTTTCTAAAGGGTGCATAGATCACCAAGGGGGAATCTTCCTAGAAAAATGAGTTCTGTGACATACCGCCATGCATTAGCTACCCAACGCTTCATAGTGGCTTCCTGAACTAGTTTTCCTGGTTAGAAATTATTCGAATTTCTAGTGCTCGTCGTTAAACCTTATTCACCCTCCCCCCTTTATGGTTGGCCACTAGATCTAACAAGTGGTATCAGAGGAAAGTTATTCCAAACCTATTTCACCACCGGGAATAATGGCCAACCCTACTCCCAAATTGACTAGTGGGGATTGTTATTGTTACACTGAAAAATCAATAGCACCACCACTATTTTTAGGTAAACACTATGAATGTTCGAAAGTGTTAATGAGAAAATTCCTCATAAGTATAAACGTAAAGGTGTGGAACATGACGTGTATTAAGCCGCCAAAAAACTTAACGAAGCACGAGTGCCATATAAACACTAAAGCTATGAATAGTTTATTTTGTGGGCTTGATCAAAATTTGTTTAAACTTATCTATGCTTTTCCCACTACCTATGATATATGGAAATTTCTTGAGTCTACTTATAATCCTATTTTTGTAGCTGACGAGACTGAGTAATTTCTCATGGATCCGAGTGAAGAACTAAATGGAAATCTGCTCCTGGAGAAAGACATGACAATCACATCACAGGAAAGGGAAGTAAAAATGTCAACTATGGATGAGGCAACTCACGAATAAGTCAAAGAAACTCTATTCTCCAATCTTGCCCCAATTCAAGAGCAATGTAAGAAATTTAAACTCCCCTTGTGTATGCAATTCTATTTTTACATTGAATATGCTAGATGCCGCTAGACGTAGAATTAAGAAATTGAAAAGTACTAACTCAAAACTATGTTTAGAGAATAACTACTTAAAAGCAAGTGTAAATGTAGAATATACCACTGTCGTGCCTAATTCTCTTGCATGGTCTTTAGATAAAACCTCTACACCTTATGTAGATTGTAATAAATTAAATAAAAAACATTAGGATGTTGAAAAAGAGCCTCTCTTTATGACAGAACAAATTGAGATACCATGTCTAGAAGAATAATCTGTCAAAAGGCAGTGTGCTAGATGCAATGATTATAAAAATGAAATTAAGGAAATGAATGAGACCTTTGATGAATTTAGGAGTAAGTATGATGCCCACATTGAATCTGTCATCTCCACTCTTAAAATAGCACAATTGCGTACAATAGAGCTCGAAAGAATCTCAAAATTAAGAATAATGTATTAATTGCTAAAATCAACAGGCTTAAGGAAAATGTGTTTAAAAGCTCACAATACACAACTCATAAGTTTCCAGCAAAACCTGAAAGCATGTTGAATATGAACAGTCATATAATAACTAAGTCAATCAACGGGAGTAGAGAATGTCAAGGGCGTGTAAATGAGATTCCAAAATAGAAGAACCATCCTCATTTGCAAACTCCAGTCACTCCCATTTCTAAATAAAATGTACATTAATTTTCTTCTAAGAATCACTACACTATGAACCTTTACGTAAAAAAAACATAATCTTAACTCAGTGATCAATTTCACTATATCTAAACCTCCGACGCAATTTTGTCCAACTGAAGTTCATCACACAAGGCATTATAAAAGCATAAATGGAAATTTGCGACATAAACATAAACTAAAACTGAAGTATGAATGGAGGCCCATTGTTAAAAATGACGGGTGTACACTACTCGAAAGGGCACACACACAAGTATCATTACTAGGTGTATCACACAGCGTTTAGGTACCCAAGAGAACTGCCCCTATGGGTCTCACTTGGATACCTAAGCCACATATCCTATAACATTGACAATATGCGTGATATAAATTTTTAAAACGAACCACACTATATCTTACTTCACGATATGCCTACTATTTTTTATTTTCCTGTTTTTGAATTTTTAGGAAAAATGCTTATTTCAATACGGATTAGGTTTTTGTTCTATGATTTTTTTCCCAGCATGATAGGTAGTCTCAAAAAATTGGAACGATAAAGAAATATGTTAAGCAGGTTGCTAACATAGAACTAATTTAACGAAGAAAAACTAATCTCAAAATTGAAATTAACTACTGGAATATGTGTTTAACCTGTTTATATTACAACATAACATATATATATATATAATTTAATATAACCTAGAAAGCTACTCATTAGAATAAGTGAGCGAAATGTTGAACTTGATCATGATCTTCCTGATCATCTTCTTTATGCCTTTCACCTCTTTTGACGTCCTCCTAATCTCCCAGACCTATTCCTCCACCATACCGTAAATGTCCCGACTGGTTTCCCTGAGGGACTCTATACAGTGTAACATAGGTTGTGCTATAGAGGGCCGCGCTCGTGAGGTAGTAGGAATCTCACCTACATTGTTGATAAGAGGATAACAATCTATAGGGTACACCGACCAGTCGATGGAAGGATAATTCTCCACTAGGATGCTCTAGATCACACCGCCCAAAGGTAGTGTGTTCATCCGCTAGAGATCAGGGGATTTGAGGCGATAAGTATAACGCATCATGGAGAGGATGAGATTAGAGACACTGAAGGCTTTCTCAGCTAGGATACAGTATGTCACCATCGAGAGCTGGGCCGTGATTTTCTTGGTATCCCCAACCATGAACATCAGAGAGTGATAGAGGACATCTTGGATGATGCAGGCATCGGGAGTAAGCGTATCGACCATAGTGATGATATCTGTAATGTCCCCCACACCGTTGAGAAACTCATTGATATCTCTTCAGTTCTGGCTGGTTTTGAAGGACTCCATATTGTTGAGGTACGGAGAGTTGGGAGTCAAGACATATTTCCGCTCGAGATCCGCATGGAGTATCATCACTAATTCAATCTCATTATATGACCAAACTCCTCCACCCAGTTGCATGTGAGTGGGATGCTTAAGGTTGTTGTTGAATTCCCGAGTGAGGACTGAGGAAAATAGATCACTAGAGGAAATCACAGAGAGCATGCCCGAGTTCTCCAAATAACTAAAGATGTGAGCATACCAATCATCGATATCAATGAACATTAGCACGCTCACTGTCGCCATGTCTATAGAGGGAAATATAGATGTGGGCACTCAGGCACCCTAAACTGCGGTGAGGGGTTTGGGTTCTTGATGAAGCCATAACCTGAAAAAACACACAAAATTCTTCAGTCAAAAATTGAAAAAAAGCGACAAAAAATAGGTTTCTAGATCCTACCGTAGAGCGGTAATCTGTTACCGCCGCACGGTAGAGTGACAGACTACAACCCGTCTTTCTCCACCAGATTTTCCCCGAAACTCCATTTTTCACAATTTCTACTCAAAAATAGGTAGAGGAGATAGATCTATGCTCATGCAAAGTGGATTCGTGAAAACAAACGAGATCCGTGGAGGAAAATCACAAATCAAACATGGAAAATAGTTGAAATCTCCCCGGATTAGGTTTCAATTCTGGATCTCAGAAAACTCAATTTTTAAGAAAATTATTAAATTGAAAAACGTTAAGAGAGCGAGATCCAATCCTACAAAAGAAAGATCCGTGAAAAACACCATGATCTATGGAGGAAATTTACAAATCAAACGTGAAAATCATCGTGAAACCGTCAAGGATCGAATAAAAAATGACTTGAAATCTACCACCTACACTTCCAAAACTCATCGAACTAGGAATTAAATATAGAGAGAGAGAGGAAAGGAGCTTACCTTGAATTCAGAAGCACCAACAAAGAACTGTAAGCGGAGGCGAGAGCAAGCGTGTAAAAATGATGAACTATATTTGAACGGGTCTTATATAAAGCCTGAAGCTACCGCAACACGATAACTATACCGTCGACGATAACACTCATTTCCGTGCTATTCTCTAACAATTTGAGCTAGTTTATTCATTATCCCTTAGTTTGATACAACCGACAACAAAAGACTCACTATAATTTGTCTCATAATAGCGGGGGAATAGATTTGTCGGCATTAGGAACGCGAACTTGTAATCTATGTCTTGTTCTTAACTGGGGAAGGGTTCTAGTAGGTCCTCGTGTGATGTTGGGTGGAAAGAGTGTTTGGTTGGGAGGTTTCTGGTGTTGTAATATAGGATTAACACCCCACCCTGCGGCACGTGTGCAGCTCCTCATGCCCATCCGTCACTTAGTACGGGGCTAGTGTGGTAATACATTGCTTGGGTCAATTGTGTTTTGAGCATTCTCAAGGTTGTTCCTTCATAATACGAACATTATTTCATGCTTCATAGTTATTGGGTATTGTATCCACAATAACCCTGATTTGAATAAGGGTCTCATTAAGCTAAGATGAATTGAGTGGTATTTGATGCTGCATGTTTAGTTCTATACATGCAGGTCTACATTGCTAAGTACACACTAATGTCAGGTTATAGTGAGTCAGTAAACACGAGAATATACAATGTAATCCTTCATTGTGTAGAACTATGTGTTGAATCACGTGTAATCTCTCTATTTGGGTGCACTTCTATCCCAAGTGAATGAGAAGGATCTAGGAAGGACAAGGAATTGGAATCAGAAGAATAGAAATTTTACCCTAGTAAAATTCGTCGAGTATCATAAAGGATATTCGTTGAATTCGTCGAGTATAGTCATCGATACTCGCTGAATTATTCGTATATACTTACATGCACTCATCGAATTCATCATATTGTACTTCCGATAAAATCTCTTAGAGTTGGGAAATCAGCCAAGTAAAAATGATCGAGTATTCTCGTGTATACTCGTCAAATTTTTCGAATGTATCAAACGATACTCGTGGAATTCGTCGAATATATTAGTCAATACCAGATGAATTTTTCAAGTGTCACAACCCACATTTTCTGCTCATTTAAATGATATAGCATAGTAAGAGAAAATACATGTCGTGATGCCACGCCGCGGAGGGGATAACTATGGGCGCTCAGGAAAAAACTCAAACCTAACACCTTATAAGAAATCCTCAAGTTTGTTATAAATAAAGATGTAATTTTAAGTTAAGTTTTAATGGGCGTATCCCTCGGCTCAGTGGATCAACTAGTCCACAAGTGAAAATATGAATATACCCTACGACAAAATACTTTGTTTATATGGTTTAAAATTCTACATGAGCATAAACATCCAAACAGGACAACTCATGATATGTATACCTCTAAATTTTATATAATTATAGAAATAGCCTTTACATGCGTTAAAATGTAGTGAATTTGGTTCAAAACGATGCAATGAAGGAGATAGTCAAAATGATGCTTTTATACTTTAAAGATAACTAACATGCAATTCTAGCATTAAACCATTCTAGAGAGCAAGTAAATCTGACAAGTCATAGGGAAATAGACTTAGCAGCTAACAAGTAACTTAACCAAATAAAATCTTCGGCGGGTGTCAACAACCTGACACAAACCCAATAAAAAAGGAACATGTATGTCTGAACTAAACAATAAAACAAAAACACAACCTCACAATGGTGAGTGAAAGAAAACTATAATGACTACAGAACACAAGCAACCACCAAAAGTAGTCGCTCAATCGGCTACTGCTCCAAACCTGCGGCATTTCAAAGAAACGAACACCTCAGCAAGAAATATAAGTGGTAAAAAGATCATTAGTAGATAAAAGCAAAGGAGTTTAAAGGTTACTTCGCCAAACAGGAAAGCTGCCAAACTACAGCAATGAGAAATAAAAAAGTTGAGTTATTAACTAAAAAAGTCCAAGAGTAAGGAAATTTCACCAAGTGCGAAATGAAGCCATTCTTCGAGAATATCTGCAAGAGTAAGCATAAAGACATATGTCTAAACAATGAGAAACAAGAGACTGAATAGCTCTAAATACGTGAATCATTAACACAGGTGAAAATGGTTCTGAGTTTGTGGCCACAATGTCCAACACGAACAAATAGACCCAAACAACTCGAGAAGGCACTGTGGTGGAAACAACAAGGTCCAACACAACCTAATAGTCCAAAAATTTCAAAAAGGCACTATGGTGGTGACAACAAGGTCCAACATAACCCAATAGTGCAAACATCTCAAAAAGGAACTATAGTGGTTGCAATAATGTCCATCACAACCCAACAGATCAAACATTTCAAAAATGCACTGTGGTGGGGGCAACAAGGTTCAACACAACCGAACAGTCCATGAGAAAACACCAAAAAACCACAAGGTGCAGTGATTCAAGAGACGACACTAAATTAGTGGTTTTTTATCCAATGCCAACCATGGGCCACACTTAAACATCCATAAACACCTATAAAACCCCAACCAAAACACCGGGCTTCTCCAATGATAAGAAGGTAGAAAATCCTGAAATTCACTCTGAGGCCCACATTAGACGAATTGGACTACTTTCCATGAGAAAATACTAAGTCCATACTGAATCATCAAGTATACTCAATGAATACAGTAGATATACGACGAATAATACTTGGAAAAATCAACTGTCATAACGATACTCAACAATTCGGCGTAATTACCTTGATACTCGACGAATCGGCGAAATAACTAAGTCCATAGAAAATTCATCAAGTATACTCGACGAATCTGGAGTTCACTCAATGCTATCAAAGCCAAAGCAGTCTCACTTGACACCTGGACTTGACTCAGCAAATTTCACTTCACTCAACGCCTTCACTCGACACCTCGCTGAATTAACTCAGCACACTCAACGCCAACTGACAATACTCAATGAATTCGTCGAGATAACACGATGCTTTAGACTATGTCTTACAGACTACTCGACACTCTCAACGCTAAGGCCAAATCACTCAAGGACAAGGCTGGAATTCAAAAAATTCGTCGTGAATACTTGACAAATTTGCCTTAGTCTAAAAATTCACTCAACACTAAGACTACACACAACGCCAAAGGCTAATACTCGGCGAATTCATCGAGATTACTCGACGAATCAGACTCCACTCTATGCCTAAACAATTGGATGAATTAGACTTAATCCAAGACCCATACTTGACAAATTTCAATCAGGATAACCCCACCATACTCGACGAATTTTTAAACCTAAAAGGTCATATTCAATGAATTTGTCTATACTTAGACTGTCATATATGACGAAATTACCTTAGGATAATTTTCATACATGACGAATCCTACTTAGATTACCTGTCATATACTCGACGGATTTACCTAGACTAGCAGATATATACAGCAAAATCTACCTTTTGCTTGACTGGGAATTTTAAACTACTCAGTAGATTGAAGTTGGTCGATCGCTCCGCTACTCCTAATTCTAAGGAGGGCAGAAGAACACAATAAGAAAACTCATGGAAAACTATTATCAAGGGGAAGAAATCACCACTTGCCTCTAACTCAAGAAATCCGGCCACACAAGTGCCCTTCCTTACAGATCCGACTGCAAGAACACCTTGGCTACACTTTCTTAAACTTTTTGAGGAAAAAGGTGTCAAAGCGAATTCCCTAATGCCAAAAAATTCAAGAAACAGGAAAAACTCACTGCACACCCGTAGATCTCAGCGAGAGAAGTCCGAATCTACTCTCCGATGATGATTTTGAGCACCAAAGCTCCTGCAATCGGTGGCCAAAAGCCTAGAAATGTCCGCCGTTCTCTCCCTTCACAAAATGGTTCGTCGGCTTGGGAGGAAGATGAATAGGGCTTCCGTCACATTGAAGGACAATTTATATTTATATAAGTAATATAATATTGTATTATAATTAAGGGGGCACTGAATTTCCGCGCAGCACTTTTTGGACAAAAAAACGCGCTCCTCGGAAAAATGAAAACAACACCCCCTTAACAGCATTTTTAGAAAAGGTGGTCAACAGGAAATTGTAGATCTTGACGAGATATACAACTTTCATGTTGACCACTTTTTCTAAAAATGCTGTTTAGGTGGTCTATTTTCAAAAGGCGCAAAGGGGGTTCCGCCCGGTAAAAAAATTCGTAATATTTACCAGGCGGAACCCCCTTCGCGCCTTAAATACACCCCCTAAACAGCATTTTTAGAAAGAGTGGTCAACAGGAAAGTTGTAGATCTCGACGAGATCTACAACTTTCATGTTTACCATTTTTTCTAAAAATGCTGTTAAGGGGGTGTTTTTTTCATTTTTCCGAGGAGCGTGTTTTTTTGTCCAAAAAGCGCTGCGCGGAAATTCATTAATCTGTATAATTAATTACTAAATAAACGTCCAAATGACCTGAAACTCAAACCAACTCGGAATTCTACAAAAATTGCACCGTGCTAAATATCGACGCTACAAATCTACTGAAGAAATCGAAATCAAAATACGACAAACTAAACTCTGGTAAAAACCACCCGAAGTCAAAACTCTAAATATCCCAAAAAGGCTCCACCGAGTTCCAAAACAAACCCGACTCTCAAGGGATATCTCAAAAACACATTAGAAATTAGCCATGCTAATATTCTGAATCAAAACCTCAGATACCAATGATCAAAAGTCACGCTCCAGTAACATTACTTGTCAACCACGTGTCAAAGTAATGCCCTGACGTCAAAAATACATCACTAAAGGAATTAAGATAAACATCGAAAAATCAGGGCGTTACAGCAACTCCCCATAAAAAGAAGTTTTGTCCTGAAACTTGACACACAACTGAATCCATTAAAGAAGTAAAAAAAAAATCAAGGGTTATTGAATAAAAAAACTTACCAATGAAACTAGGAGAACATATGAGGATGAGCCTCCTTCTACGTTTTGGTTTCACCACAAAACTTTGACCATGGGTATTGTCTTCCTTTATAACACCCGATCTTGAGTATCTAGAATGCGAATAGGCATCTCAACATAAGAAAGATTTGGTTGCAACTGGGGCACCGAATCGAGAACCTACTAGTCACTAAGCATACATTTCTGTAACTGGCTAATATGAAACACATTGTGCACACCAGGAAAATTTGCGGGCAAATCCATCCTATAAGCTCACATTCCAATGCATTCAACTTGGACCACATACCTGGGATCAAATTTGTGGTTCTTTCCAAGCCTCTTAACACTGGCCATCAGAGAAACCTTGAGGAAAACCTTATCTCCAACTGTAAATTCCAAATCAATTCTTCTCCAATTATCGTTCTTCTCATAACGCTCTTGAGCTATTTGAAGCTTCTCTCAAATATGCATCATAAAAGTATTCATCTCTTCTAAGGCTTTCAGATCCAACAACGGTCCTTCACCAACTTTGGCCCTAAACAAGGGAGTTCTACAATGTCTCCCATACAAAGCCTCAAACGGGGCCATTTGCAAGCTCTCCTGATAACTATTATTGTAGGCAAATTCCATCAATCTCAGCCGCTCGTCTCAAGCTCCTTCGTGTTCCAAGATGTAACATCTTATCATGTCTTCCACAATATGATTAACCCTCTTCGTCTGACCATTGGTCTGCGGATGATAAGCGATTTAATATCTGAGGATGTACCCAACCCTTCTTGTAAAATTTTCCAAAAACGAGATGTAAACCTGGAATCTCGATCCGACACAATACTAACAGGTACTCTATGTAGTCTGATGACCTCATCCAAATATGACTCTACTATTTTCTTCATGGAGTAATCAATTTTAAATGGCATGAAGTGAGCACACTTTGTTTGTCTGTCAACTATGACCGACACTGAATCATTTCCTTAGAGAGATCTTGGTAAACCAGTAATAAAATCCATAGAAATACTCTCCCACTTCCAACTTGGAATCTCCAAAGGCATCAGCTTGCCACCAATTCTTCCATGATCTGCTTTCATGCGCTTGCAGGTGAAACACATAGACACAAATTTGGCTATATCATTCTTCATTCCATACCACCAAACGATTTGTATCAAATCTCTATACATCTTAGTAGAACCAGGGTGGTAGGCAACACTAGAACCATGCACCTCACTGCACAACTTAGCTCAAATATCCTCAATAGTGAGGATAAAAAATCTACCACGGTACTTCAAAGTACCTGCATCATTAATTGAAAAGTCTGGTAACTCCTCTTTCTCAATTCTATTACGAAAGTGTTGCAAATCAGGATCATCCTTTTGATGTAGCCATGTAAGCGTAATACATGAAGGCTCTACCACTTCCAAGTTGCTTCGCGAGTCGCTACTTCCGATCGAGATACCCATCAACAGAAACTCCTCCACCAAGGGATCCACCGAAAGTCCAAAAATCTGCTCAATATTTGTACTCAAGGCATCGACTACCACATTATCTTTGCCTGGATGATATTAGATCTCGACATCATAATCCGCGACATATTATAACCATCTATGCTGGCGCAAATTTAATTCTTTCTAAGTGAAGATATATTTTAAACTCTTATGGTCCGTATAAATCTTGCACAGTGCGCCATACCAAAGTTGCCTCCACAACTTCAAGGAATAAATTACTACCGCAAACTCTAAATCATGAGTAGGGTAGTTCCTTTCATGTATCTTTAATTTCCTCGAAACATACACAATTACCTTGCCTTCTTGCACCATGACACATCCAAGCCCGATATGAGATGCATCCACATAAACAACATACTCCAATCCTGAGGTAAAATATCTTTTTCAATTCCTGAAAAGCTTCATCGCACTTATCGCTCCAAAAAAAGAGATGTGTTCTTCTTCATAAGCTTAGTCAGCGGCGTAGTCAATATTGAAAATCCTTCCACCATCCTTCAACAATAGCCTGCCAACCCTAGGAGGCTTCTTATCTCTTTGGGCGTGGTAGGTCTTTTCCAATCCATTACGACAGCTATCTTTTCTGAGTCAACAGAAATTCCATCCTTTTTCATAACATGACCTAAAAAAGAAACCTGACATACCAAAAATCGCACTTACTCAACTTTGCATACAACTTATGCTCTCTCAAGACAGATAGAACAAACCACAAGTGATGGGCATGCTCCTCAGCACTCCGGGAATAACCAGGACAACATCAGTAAATATGACCAAAAAACAATCCAGGAAATCTTTGAACACTCTGTTCATCATGTCCATGAAGGTAGATGGTGCATTCATCAAAGCAAAGGACATTACCAAGAACACACAATGTCCATGCCGAGAACAAAAAGTGGTCCGTGGAACATCTGACTCACAGATCCTCAACTGATGGTAGCCCGAACAATGGTTAATCTTCGAAAACATTGTACTACCACGCAACAGATCAAACAAGTCATATATTCACGACAAGGGATACCTGTTCTTGATAGTTACCTTATTCAGTTCCCTATAATCGATGCACAACCTCATAGATTCATCCTTCTTCTTTACAAACAACATGGGAGCACCCCAAGGCAAAGTACTTGGTCTAATAAATCCACACTGAATAACTCATCCATCTGGGTATGTAACTCTTCTAGCTCACATGGGGCCATATGGTACGGTGACTTAACAATAGGGCGAGTACCCGGCTCCAAATCTATCAAAAACTCCACATCTCTCACATGCGGAAGACCAAGAAGACTAACAGGAAATACATCTGTAAACTCTTGTACCACAAGAAAATCCTTGACACGCAGAAAAATACCAACGGTTTCCAAAACAGAAACAAAAAAAGAAAACAACCGAAATTCAAAAGTTTTTGAGCACATACTGTAGAAATAATCGAGGAATCCTGACACGAAAAACCATAAACACTCCTAGGGTGGCTGTTGTCCATCTTGAAGTCCAAATGCTTAAACTTACATCTGACAACCGCATCATATCTCGATAAAAAGTCCATGCCCAAGATCACATCGAAGTTCTCTAGGTTTAACACCTTCAAATTAGCAAAAGCAACAAAATCACCTAAAAGGATCGGACAATTACGAATACCTTGGTCTAATACAACTGAATCACAAGAAGGAAACTTAATGCGAAACGAATTACCAACCATATCGAGAGTCAGAAGATGACGCTCTATGAAAGTCCTAGCCACGAATTAGTGGGTGGCACCAGAATCAAAAAGAAAACGCGCCCAATGGTTCATTACCTTAAACTTCCATATAAAATGACATACATAACTAGGCGAACAAACATCAAAACTACAGCTACAAGCTAAAAGCTAGAACTAGATTAGAATCTAACCTGAGATCACTAGGTTGGATGTCTGCGCTTCCCCCATAGTCATCACATTCAACTTGACCTTCCCTTTATCCAATTATTGCTGGGACGACAAAGCTTGAAGTGGAATTGGTAGCAGCAGGGGCTGAGTCTGCGGGCATTTTGACTTGAAATGTCCTTTCTATACGCACTGGAAATAGACCTTATCCTTTCTTCAATAATGGGCAGCAACATGCCCCTTTTTCTTACATGCGGAACAAACCAAATCCCCTTTGGGAGCTCTCTGATTGAATGCACTTGCTGCTACTTCTGAGCTCCCAACCTCTAAAAACACTTTTCAAATGGATGGACCGGCTGGCCATAGAAACTGCATACCTTCTTGCTCCTTTTCTTCGAAGAGGAACCAGACTCCCGAGAGTTCTGATCATTATCGAACTTTCTCTTGTCCTTCCTCATTTGTATGCCTTGATTCTTAGCATTATATATAGCCTCAACTTTTAGGGTAGCTTCTACTGCCTCAACATAGTGGTCGAATCCATAAGCGCTAGCAAGCTGCTGGATGTCACACCTAAGAACACCCAGAAATTTCTTAACTATGCTAGCTTCAGAAGCAACCAAATCCGAGGAAAATTGGCTCAACTTGCTGAACTCCTCCTCATACTCACTGACCGTGAGTTGTCTTTGCTTCAGATGCAGGAAGTTGTTCATCAAGCGGTCTTGCTCGACCGACGATAGAAATTTCCTAAGCAACAACTCCTTGAAGGATTCCCACGAGCTTCCATCTGTGAGATTCTCCTTCTCTCTTAACCACTAGCTCTTGGCAAGGCCCTTAAGCTGGTAATGGCGACCATCACTATCTAGTCCTAAGAAATCCCTGAATACGAGAACATCTCCTTGATAGCAATAATCAGGTCATCCAACGCCATGAAATCAGCTCTACCGTCATTGGTAGGAGATCCTAATTGCTGGAAATACAAAATAAAATTCATCTCTAGTGGCAGCAAAACTGGAGGCACCAAAGGAGAAGGAGGAACAGGAACTTCTTGACCCCTAGAAGGGTCGTGCACTCTCGGTTGCTGTCCTGAAATAACAGTCAACAGCGCCTGGATCTGCGATTACATCTCCACCATCTTCCTAGACAGAGCCTCATTGCTCTGTCGCAGTCCCTCAATCACAGCCTCACTCTATGCACTAGACGACTCGCCCTCAGACTTGGGAGTCGATCTCGTCACAACATGCTTAGGCGGCATCCTAAGAATACAACGAACAACCAATAAAAACCTAACTTAATTGCTAGAACCTCAGAACTTAGTTCAGACCATACATGTTTAGATACTTGCTGTTGCTTCTAACTTGCTCTGAGATTTTCATAATGATGTCATGCTTAAACTTAGGATGATATACCGTCATCCTACTGAATCATGTGCATAAATCTAGAATGCATGAACTCTTATTCTTTTGCTTTAAAACCATGAGTGTACATATGTCATCATGTAGATCTTTAGTCTTGCATGTGTGTTAATGCTATGTTATGTCATGCATGTTGTGCTATGCAATCTAATAAAGGCCTTAATTCATGTTATGAGCAGCGTACATATGAAATATTATGTATCCCATACTAAAAAATATCGCATATAATGAAAATAAAATTCTAATGTGCATTCATGTGATGATTATTTTGCATCCCATACTACATAACAGTCACATGTTGCTTCCAATGAGGATCCATATACAAACGCATATTATGCATCCCATACTATATAATATGCCCCGTATACTTCTTATCATGCTTATGAGTGTAGTGTTCGTGCTTCATCCAAGACATACTGATGACACATCGGTGTGTGTATGAAATGGAAAAAGACAATCTAAAAATAACCATAGATAGTCATTCGACCAATTATCAAACAACCTATCCATCTGATACCAACTGTCACAATGAAAGTATATAGCGTCTACATAAATCACCTAGAGGGGTGTGAATAGGTGATGTTTGTGTCTTTTCGTGGAATAAAAATCACTTTAAAAAACAAGCACACAAACACAGAGATTTATAGTGGTTCCCTGAGTTGGGAACGTCCACTTTCCCGCCTTGCCTATCTACCACGAAGCTCTAGATTCGACTACTTCACCAATCTTAGATTTCCACAATCTTACACCTTAGAGGCGCAACTCCTACAACTCAGAGACGACGCTCCTACCACTTTATCCGTGAACAAATCTACAAACTCAATCAACAAATAGATCTACAAACTCGATCCACAAATGGATCTACAAACTTGATCCACAAATGGATCTACAAACTCGGAGAAAATCTCCTACAAGATTAAATGAATGTTTTACAATAGTATAACAATCACAAAGATATGAACTAAGATCTTCAATCCGTCGTTCTTCTAGAATGGTAGTTCTTGAAATTGCTTGGAGAACACGGAATATGTAGACTTAAAAGATCTTGAATCTCGTCTTGAATCTTCAAACGACTTGATCTGGAGGAGCATAGATTGGTAGAGAGAAAATTGATCTAGTCATGTATGTCGAAGAAGATGAATCGCACTATAGTCGGCGGCCGATTGAAAGAATCGTAATGTGTACAGTAGTCGGTGGCGGACGAACGGTTTTTGATTTTGGAAGTTTTCTAGGTTTGAAAATGAGAGTAAAATTACGATTAGGTTGAAAGGAAATATTCTCTAGGTATTTATATAGATTTCCTTCCCAACGATATAAAGAAAACTTCCTAAAATGAAATCTAGAAAAGTCACTGTGCATTGCCAACCGAAACCCAAACCAGCGATTTGAAAATTTTAGAAAAATGCCCTAAGTCAAATTCGTCGAGTATCACCGAGTATCATAAGTATAATTGCTGAATGGGTCTATGATATTCAATGAATTAGAATTAGACAAATCAACTCAGGTCGGCAATACACTCAATGAAAAGCGGAGAATCATACTCGACGAATTCGTCGAGTATTAGATGGTATACTCTACGAATTCATCAAGTATCGGCTGAATGACTCAACGCTCTCAACGTTATGACAAGAAATATTCAATGAATGAGACTTAGAAAAATCCAGGAAAGTAGCGTCGAATAGACTCGATAAATTCAGCGTGTATCATCCTGTATATTTGATGAATTCAGCGAGTATCGTTAGATACATTCGACGAATTCGAAGAGTATACACAATAATACTTGACGAATTTTACTTGGCGGATTTTCCAATTCTCAAAGAATTTGCCCTAAGTACAAATGGTGAATTTGGCGAGTTTTGGAAGGTATATACGGCGAATTCGACGAATATGAATGAGCATACTCGACGAATTCGACGTGTATCCCTAGCCATACTCGATGAATTTTACTTAGGCAAATTCATGTCCTTCTGAATCCAAGCCTTGCTCCTTCCTTGTTCCTTCTCCTATACTTTGGATAGAAGTATGCCCCAATATAGAGATTACATGTGAGTCAACACATTGGCCTACACAATGAGGGATTACAATGTATAGTCCTGTGTTTATTGACTCACTATGACCTGACATTGGTGAGTACTTAGCAATGAAAACCTGCATGTACATAACTCAAAAGGCAACATCAAACACAGTCACAATTCAACTTAGCTTAACTAGACCCTTCTTCAAATTCGGGTTATTGTGGATACAATTTCCAACAGTCTCCCCATATTTGAGGAAGTCATAACCCTATAAGCTAAGATGAATTGTACAAATAAAAAAAATAAAAACACATTAAAACCTGAAACGATAAATGAAATTAAAATTAGAAAGCGCATTCACATGTCAATCATAAAATCATATATATATACTCGGCCCGGGGGCATTCGTCAGGGGAGCAACATTTGTCATGGGAGTGACATTTTTCATGGGAGCGACATTTGTCGTAGTGGCGACATTTGTAGAAGAAACGACATTTGTCGAAGAAATGACATTTGTCATGGGGTCGAATTTTGTTGTAGAGAAGCACCATTTTTTGGTGCGATGTATGTCGTGGGGGAGACATTTGCCATGGTGACGATATTTGTTGTGGGGGCAATATTTGTTGTAGGTGGTGACATATGTTGTGGGTGCGATATTTGTCATGGGGGTGACATTTGTCATTGGGGTGACATTTATGGTGGGGGCTATATTTTTCCTAGGGCCAACATTTCTATTAGGGGTTACATATATTGTGGGGGCGATATTTGTCTTGGGGGCAACATTTGTCATGACGTTGAATTTTTGTTTGGAGCTACCTTTGACGTAGATGAGAAAGTTTGATTAAGTAATGTTTTCGTGTATTCATAAGGTTTAGAAATGAAAGTAAAACATAGAAAATATATTTGTTTGTGAAATTCGGAAAATTTCTTTAATGTTCGATAAACTCAATTTCTCGAACGTAGATAACTAAACATGAATATAAAATAATTAGTAAAAGAAGTAAATATGAGGCATCGACTAATGGTCATTTCAATTATCACTTAGCCCCCACTCTTCTTAGATATTCATTTGTTTATATTCGCTTGCCACCGTTCTTGTTTTGTCTTTGCACGGGCCTTCTGTCGAATTCTGCTTTATTTGTTAATTGTCGTTGAGCCTATGAAACCTGAGAAACAAAATTGTTTTTTATTTATAACATATAAAATGTAGTATTTATTAAATTGATCTATGCAAGTGAAATGGAATGAACAAAACAGTTGTTTGATTGTCGTTGATGTCATACCTTAATGTTGTCATCTGGTCGACTCGATCAAAAATCTCCTTGAAGACCACATTTTTCGTGTACACGCCCTCATGATCTTCGATAGCATAGTTTTTTACCAAAACTCTTATGGATTTCGCTGAAAACCCTCTTGATAAAGCAATATACAACTGTCTATATTTCGGAGTAGCATAATTGGATAGCCCTGTTTCAGTGTTAGCTTATGTGTTGGTAAATTACTTGGATTAATGGAGTTTAAAAATTCCGGGAGATATAAGTTATGGTCATCATTTGAAACTAAGTCAAAAGAGTAGTAAGTTGTGCTATCCCCCGGGAATATTTCCATGCATTTTTCATTCAACTTGTTAACATCTTCATTTAATGGAGTGATTAGAGCTCTTGTCTCCATATACATAGCATCGGGATCATTGACACCATAAGTTTGCATATTTGGAAAAACAAAATTTATTAAATCATCGATTGATTGATCTCCTTCCCAAGACATAACAATTGAGTCCGGAAGGCGAATCATGTCATTTTCTATTGTTGTCTCCACCTCATTTCCGACCCTTAGCAAGAAATCTGCAAATTCGATATCATTGCGTGCTCTCATATTTTCTTTTAATTTAAGTATCTTGACACATGACCATAAGTAAAACTCAACGATGCTTGAGCAAATTATTTCCAATCTCGTGTCATTCACAACAACCGACATCACCTGCCTGAAATCTCCTCCTATGATAAGGACCTTCCCAGTAAAAGGCTTATCTATTTCTAATACATCTTGCAATGTACAGTCTAGAATTTCGAATGTTTTCCATGCACTGTACATTTGGTCTTAAGCGTCCGCATGGTCCATGCAACATATGTCTAAGCACTGCATTGAATAATTCTGGTTAATCAGTCTGTATTGGAATTTCGGCTTTGACGACGCAATCGTAATCGTCAGGAGTACTTAGCTTATCGTGTTCATTGAAAATAAATAACATATGTGCTTGGGGAAGACCTCTTTTTTTAAATTCTACCGCATGAACGTGTGCTACAACTCTGCCCAGGACACCCTTATGAAAGATGTCATCCTTTAGGCACTGTAATTTTGCTTGTAATATTCTCGAGATTAAATCAGGTCTATCTTGCATCGTTTGTCCAGGATGGAGCTCATTTGTTATCTCTGGCCACGAAGGATTGCAAGTCATTGTTAAAAAAATATCAAGCCTTCCAAAATTTCGTACAACTTCCATAGCGTCTTGATATCGTTGGAACATATCCCTTGGACTTCCAATAAAAGAAGACGGCAAAATTGTCCTACGACCGACATTACCTGTAGTGAGGTATAGTTAAACTTTGTAGAAAAAATATACAAACGTTGAAGTTATATATGAGTAAAAATCATTAGAAAAAGTATGTACCTGCATCATTTTCACCGTTTTATAAGCAATCCTGCAATCCCTGTTATAGCTCGGCTCTTACATCGCTTTGTTGCAATCAAATCCACCGTAGTTTTTGTGTTTCAACCATTATGTACATATCGACGATGTATTATTGTAGTAGACAACCTACATTGTGAAGCACGGAAATTCGATTTGCACGGATCTACATGGAGATAGTATAATTTAGTAAATATTCAACAGTAATATTATGTTATGCGTAAATGAGAGTAATTTGTTGAAGTACTTGTAGTTTGTAGGAGTAATAGTCACAACAGCTTGTTCGTTCTACACGAATTAATAGTTCGTCGCCACGCCACCCATATGAACCATGTGGAAATAACAAAGGATATTGTAGAGGGTCGTAATGGCAAGAATATTCTTTTATTGGCAACAGTTCTCCAGAATATGTTTCTACAATTATGTCTCTATCATTTTCTTCCATGAAATCATCTGCGCCAACTAATACCGCTACAACTTGTGATATTGTTGGAAGTGAGTACTGACGCTCTGTTGAAGGCCTTTCTTTTATTAGAAGTCTGCATTGGTGGAGATCTGAGTATCTTGATAATTGGCATAAGGTTTGGACGAATGGATTTACTGCATCTAGTATGATGGAGATCTTTTTAATTATTTGTAGAGTGAGGTTCGGGCTCTCATTCAACCTATTCTCCATTTCGTTCTCGGTATCATAGATGAACATTTGCAAAAAACATGGTCTATAAGCATATTCTGGTATTAGAGTGTCAATTCTATGATATATTGCACTGTGTGCTCTAAAAGTGTAGATTCCCTGATTGAATGCTGCCATACATTCATCAAATGTCACTCACATTGAGGTGAAGGAGAATACATGGTTGTATGAACGTATATTTTATCTGAAATAACATCCTTCTATTGTTTATGTTGTAAAGAATTCTATAAGCTCGAGCGGTACTGGAATATCTGGTACATTGACCAATCCTCCTTTGCAACACAATATCGTGGACTCAATGTGAAAAAGCTTAGCGTAACAATGACGGCAAGTAGTAGGTAAAGAGAGAGTTACCAGAGGCACATGTATTGTCGGATAACAGTTTCTTGCACTTAAATGGCGAGTTGATCCTTGAGTAGGAGCATTTCCTATGTGATAGTAAGCAGATCACAGTGAGACTAACGTAATGTAATGTTCTTACTTGTTTGGTTTAGTTTTATACGTTAAGATTGAGGCTTACTGTGTATTGTGTGTTGTTCATCCTCAAGTTGCATTTCTTCATAATAATCTGTTGTGCTTGCAGTGTCATTTTGGATTTAGACAGTGGAAGCATTGCATTGTCGAGCACGATGATTTTCCCTTTGTCGGGCATTAATTGCTTCTCGTCGGTGGAGACTGGATGTGTATATTGGTGGCCTTCCTCTTGGTCATACTTGTCACGGTGTTGTAGTGGTTGTTTCTCGCGCAGTTGTTGCATCATGTCAGTTATTAGCTGATGTATGTATTGGTGGCCTCCCTCTCCGTCGAGTTGTTGTAGGGGGTAAGTAGGTTGCACAATCGACGTTAAGGTCACTTGCATGATCGACGTTAAGGTCATTTTCTGTTCATTTTTTGTTTTGATGGAGATGTGAGAAACTCCTTCGTCTACTTATATTTCAATAAGTATATGTTTATATATTTTGAGTAAATATGAACGATATAATACCGTATGTAGTTGTTGTTGAAATTAGAGTTGAGGGTATCGTAGAGGTAGATTCATTTGGAACTGGCGTTTCATTGTTCTCCGAAGTTTGATTGCTTAGATTTATGGAGTGGATGTTTGACCCTGATATTGAAGCAGTTAAGTGGTTTAGTTGTAACCAAATGGATGATGAAGTTCTTATTGTCTTTTTTATAGTTTGTGTAATGTATTTATTACATCCATTATATATTACCTGATGTGTACACATCGATGCTTTGTAGAAATCTACGCCGTTCCCTTCTTCGGGCGTTAGCTTCCTCAGCTCGTTGTTGGTTTGATGCGTATGTTGGAGGTCTTCCTCTTCGGCGGATTGGTTGGCTTGTTATATTGCTTACAGTTGTGTTAGTTGTCCCATCTTCCACTGTCGATGAACTTTTTATGATGGAGTGTAGCAGTCGATCTTGATGTTCGTTTGCGTTGATCACATTGTTTTGACTCATTATTGAGATGGTGAAGGATATTTGTTGTAATAAAGTACGGGGTTGTTGAAATTGATATTTTGTTGTTAAAAAGCATGTAGTAAGTGAAAAAGTAGTCTTAATTGGAAAAACACGAAATATTATATACACAACAGAGTATTGGCAAACAAAGTGGGATTGCATGTTTAATAAGTAATTTTATGCATGGTTGACGCCTGTTTAGTAACACTCTTTAATTGGAGGGCTCCACTCTTGGCCACCCAATTAAAAGAAGAAGTCCATGCGTCAAAAGAATTAAAGACTGCACTTGTGAAAAGATGTACCAAACATAAATCGAATGTAAAAAAGAAATAATATAGTTGTGCTCACCATAAATCATGTTGTATCATTGCTCCAGCAAGGCATTTAGAAATTCATTGAGGAGTTGGCGAGAGAACAGAATCCTTACAGAGGAAGGAATAGAGTTTTAGGGAAATTATTATAGTTAACATAGATAAAAGCTGCACATCCTCTCTATCCCTTATATAATCTTATAATCCCATGGGAGAAAGAAGAGAACATACAAATATAAAGAAAAGTGATTTTAGTTTAGTGAGTTCAATTTTTCTAAACTCATGGACAATTTAAGAAATTGTGTAAAGGATGTAGCTGCACATCCGCCTCCTACTTTTTGGCCCAGCCAATACAAAAATATATCTCATCGTTAATCTTTACAAAAAATAGAACCTTATATAACCAAGACTTAATTTTGATCAAAAACGTAAATAGAGTACATATAATCAAGCCCAAAACTATGATCAAAATTAAAATTAAACTGTGATCAAAAACTTAAATAGAGATCAAAACTATGATCAAAATTAAACTGTGATCAATATATAAAATTAAAAGATATTTTCAGATGAAAACTGGAATTAAAACTAAAACTAAACTAAACTGAAATGAAAAATGGAATTTAAAACTGAAACTGAAACGTAAATAATATAAATAATATTCTTATATCTTATTGGGTATGATGTGCTATATAATTAAGATATTCGTGATAAGAGCAGGGAGAAGCTTAATAATCTATGGTTGTCCAACAGTCAATAAAATCTAATTATCCTCTACTTGGATCATATTGTTAAACAATATAATTATTTATCACGAAAAATGAACTCAAAAGTTTTATCAAATCTGGAATGAAATGAAAAACTATATTTTGATCCTGTAAAAAACCTTGTAAAAACAATATTATTATCAAACTGGAATGAAACTGTGAGATTTAATCTAGAAAACCATATTGTTATCTGTAAACAACTTAATCAAAAACTCTGAGAATGAAATAAACTCTGAGATTAAAAATGAGAATGAGAGTGCTTAATCATTGAGGAAATCATAATGAAAGTGTGAAGAAGATTCACGTAGAGAACCTATAAAGTAGGGCCTATCTGTTTGTTAATCCTTTTATCCCAATCCGTAGATCTCATTCGCTATGTTTAAATCTTGAGATTGTTTAAAGGAAATCATGATGCGCTGACGGCAAGTGTACCGATTACTGTCAAGTAATAATAATGGAGAGTAGCTTCCCTGAGTATCGATCTCTCGCAGAGCGCAAGTAGGGAGCAAGGGTATAAGTACTTTGGAGGAATGAGTGCAAGTGCAAGGTGAGCAAGGGGGGTTTTTATTGGGGTTTCCTAACTTAAACAACCTAAAATTCTTGCAGGCCGCCTTCACCGCTTCGTTCGGGTGAATCACTCCGGAGAGTGATAGGGGAAGTGTGAGAACTGGTGAGGGTTGAAAACACCTCTTCACAACACACACTTCTAGCAAATGCTAGAATGGCCAAAACACCTTTACTCTAACAAGAATAATGAGCTTAACAATACATAGCAAGTTCAGAAAACACCTAAGCAAAAGCATAAAGTATTCTAGAACAACATAAGCTTATCACAGTACAATATTCAACAAGAGTTCAGTAAGGAGTAAATATAAGAGGAGGGAGGAGAGATTACAACCAAGACAAAGAAGCTTTCCAAGGTTCTCGGCCGAAAATTAGGGGTGTCAACCCTTGTCCGTACTCGGTCTTAGAAAGGAGTCCAGGATCCAAAAGGAGCAGTCATTTCCTTCGTCGAACCCATCTTCGTATTGCTGAGGTTGTAGAGGCAGAACTAAACTTGGTGGGCTGCAACGAGTAGCTTAAACCGGATCTTAGAACGTGTCAATGTCAATGGAGGTGGAGGATGAAGCTTTTGTAAGCTCTATGGAGTGGAATGAGTGGCCGGATCTCCCCTCCAAGGAAGAGAGAGAAAAAGGGGACTGGAGACTGGTTTTCCCGCTCAAGAGAGCCAAAAAGGTGGGCTGGCCGATCCTCTCCCGGAAATGGCAAAGGATGCAACTTAAATAGAAATTCATCAGAAAATTGGTCTCGCACGGTTCGACGCACGACCGTGCGCAAACCGTACGATATTATATTAAAGCATGTGCCTGCAAAGAAGAAGCGTTGACCCATGCATTTCCTTCGCTCACGGGTGATCCGCCCGTGCGTGAAGCAATTCGCACGGGTAAACACAGAACAAAGAATGTCAGGAAAAATCCAGAATGCTACAGGACAACCGTGCGTTTCCTTCACGCACGGTTTTGGTGAAACCGTGCGTGAAGGATTTGCACGAGCTGGTCATTTCACCAGATTGACCGGAAGAAAACGCATGACTAAAACTAACCATGCGCTAAGGAAGTGCACGACCGTGCGTTTTCCTCATATCAGAATTCAGAAAAGGGAAAACTTACCACCTATAAGCCTGGAAAATAAGGTAATGGAGGACCCTCCAGTAATACATAAATTAAGTAAAAACTACTGGAACGAGCCCTTGGGAGCACCACATGCTTACCCCCAACCAACAAATGCGCAATTGCGCATGCAAGGGCAGGAAAAGCACATTAAGCATGAACGACATAAAGGATGAGATAAAAAGCGAAAACATCTAATAAATGAAGTGCAAAGGCATGAAAACCAGCCCAGATGAGCCCGCAAAACCCTATATAAATAGGACTCATCACACCCCCAGACTTAATCATTTGCGTGTCCCGAGCAAAGAAGATCCTCGCAGACCAGAAAAAATACAAGCTAACATAGCAATTATGAGCCGGAGTACCATGCGAAGTCGCATGCTCACGGGCGTAAAAATTGAGTAGAGAAAATTTCTAAGCATACAAACTAATTTATAATTTCAGCCCGTGTAAAAATAAATTCTATAACTACTCAAAAAGATAATCTCGGTGAATCCTTTAGTCGCTCGTAGGGATAAAATAAACTAGCCGCTAAGACGAGTATTGGCAAAGATCGGGATTCAGGAAAACCTCCAAAGGAAACCACCAATGTCGGTGGCCATAAGCTTTCCCTTCCGCACTCTCTCCACGATACTAGTTTGACTTAAGCGCAAGTAAGTAAGACTTTAGTTAAAAGTTGGGGCTTGGGTTTCGGTGAGGTAAGCAAGGATAAAAAGGGAGGCTATGCACAAAAACCCAAATGAGCTAGCACAACAAGGATCAAATCTGCTATCCGCCAAAAATACAAGTACACCACACCCCTATACTTGATTTTTAAAGCATGAGTGCATGTACCGCCTACACCAAAAACTTTTTTATCATAAAAAAAGATGTTCAATAAACTTGTCCTCTCTCATTTGTTTTCAATCAATTCTTTTTTTTCTTTTTTTTTCAATTTTTTTTTTCATAACGAAGCCTTTTTATACAATATCTTTTCCTACATCACACTTCCAGCAATTTAAGCATTAGAAATCATCCACTTATTTCACAAATACAACATCCCATAAAACCCCAAACTAGAAATCAAAAAAACGATAAAGCTCAAATTGGGCGTGCAACTAGGATTGGCTTTTAAGCTTTTGTGAAAAACATGTGGAGCTGAAACAAAAGGAAGGGTAGGCACAATGGGGATAGCAAAATTAAAACATTAGGAACAGGAACAAAGGTCAACCTGGACTAAAAGATGGCCTACATCATGCTCGCTCTTAGCTAACCATGTACCCATGCTTTGAGAGTAGCATGGGGCATGTTCTTAGCCAACGAGAAAGACTACCCCTTCTCTCGACTCGAGCAATACAAATCTAACGACCGTATAAACACATCCCTAACATACCGTCGGATTCACATCGGATTCACCAAAAATTTTCTGAGTAGCCTAAAAAGAATTTACGCAGCTAGAAAAAAATATAAACTAGCAGTATGCAGAAAAAATAATCTTACTATAATTTCTACAAGAGACGGTAGCACTTGACTAGGAACACAGCACGACCAACATTTTACTCCATCAAATAATCCTACGTTAGCACGATAATCTTCCCAGATCTAACAAAAGAAGCTAGTTTGACTCGCAGCACGCAAAAAGTTAAGAACACGCTCAAGTGGGGGCATGGGTGCGCAAAGCAATGACTACGTAATTAAAAAAAAACAACTACTGGCAAGCAAATGCAGTGCGAGTGCAACAGTTAATAACTACAGGCTCTCCCCCAGAGTTAATCTAACAAAACAGCAATTGATGAAGTGTGGTCTTGCCAAAGCAAGGTGCATCAATCTATCTTAGTAAGTGTGCGAGCAGATAATTGTGATATCCCACTATCAATATCAAGTCTAACTTAACTAGGTGACCTCAAAGGTTGAGTGCCTAGAGGCATGGGGTTGGGATGCAACACATGATGGATGTAAATAAAAAGTTAAACACTAACCATACAAGTGAATAAAGAGTTATTCACTAACCATACAAGTGTTGCATGATGATGCCATTGACAAAGGTTGCCTACCAAAATAGCCACACTATGTGCGATCAGCCAAAGTTGACATTTTGGATTGGTAAAATACGGATCTTATCCACTAGAGAGTAGCTCACATAAACTCTTTGAATTGATATTGAGGGTTATAAATTTGATTAAAATAGTGGGAGAGCTTTTAATTAAAATTCATATTAAAATTAAATGTATTGTGAAATATAGTACTAAATTACTTTGCATAATTTTTGTAGAATTTCTCTGGAAAGTGGATACCACTCCATTTTGTCCCTAAGGGCAGTCCTTGAGAAGGACAAGCTCAACGAGACTAACTTCCTAGACCAGTATAAAAATCTGAGAATTATTCTCAAGCAAGAGCGCAAGCTCTATGTCTTGGAAGAGGATGCCCTCAAAGAGCTAACCGAGAATTCATCCTGAGGCGACAAAGATGCTTATAAGAAGTATCAAGATAATTCCTTAGATGTTGAATGCCTCATGATTGCTACCATGAAATATGAGCTTCAGAAGTAACACGAGACTATGTGTGGTTATGAAATAATAGAGCACCTGAAAAAATGATTAAAGGGCATGCTCTACAAGAGAGTTTTCACATTTCTAAGACACTTTTTCAGCGCAAGATGGAAGCTCGAGACCCAATAGGGACTCATATACTCAAGATGATTGGATATATTGAGAACCTTGAGTGACCGGGGTTTCCCTTGTGCAAAGTTTGCCACTAATCTGATCCTACAATCATTGCTGGACAGTTATAAGTAGTTAATATTGTACTATAACATGACTGAGATTGACAAGACACAGCCCGAGCTCCTTTGCATGTTGAGAATTGTGGAGAATAACATGATGAAGGACAAGACTACTAGCCCCATATTGATGGTGCATAAAGGCAAGGGCAAGGGATCAAAAAAGAGCAAGGTAGGACCTAATTCATATCTTGATCTAAAGTCTTCAGCACTAAAAAGAAAGGGTTTGACGAAGGAAGGGAAGTGCCACCATTATGGTAAGACACTGCATTGGAGGAGGAACTATCCCCTCTATTTTGAGGATTTGCAGAAGAAGAAGGGATGTATGACGTCCTCTTCAGGTATAGTTATTATAGAAATAAACCTTTCTTCGCATTTATCTTGGGTATTGGATACCGAATGTAGTTCTCACATTTGTACTAATGTGCAGAAACTAGGAAGGAGAAGAAAGCAAGGTAAAGGATAGGTAGGCCTATGCATTAGAAAAGGAACAAGAGTTGATGTCGTTGTCGTAGGTGCTTATTGTCTTTCTTTTCCCACTGGGCTTATAATTGTACTTGATAACTATTATTTCAAAGAGTTTAAAAGTTCAAAGAGTTAAAGAGTAAAGTAGAGAACCAACTACGGAAAAGGATAAAAACACTCTGATCTGATCAAGGTAACGAATATCTTAGTTATGAGTTTTGTGATCATCTGAAACTATGTGGTATTGTATCACAGCTTACTCCACCTAGAATGCCAACACATAATGGTGTGTCTGAGAGGAGGAATCATACTTTGTTAGAAATGGTATGACCGATGATGAGTCATGAAGATTTGCTCATTTCCTTTTCAAGTTTTGCTCTAGAGACTGCCACTGTCACTTTAAATTGTGCTCCAACAAAAAGGTTCTTAAGATACAATATGAGATATGGACTAGGAAGCGTTCTAATATGTCTTTCATAAAGATTTGGGGCTGTGAGGCAAACGTGCGATGTCAAATACCTGACAAGCTGGAACCCAAGTCAGATAAATATTATTATGTGGGGTATTCTAAGGAAACTAAAGGGTACTACTTCTACGTACCATCCACGGTCAAAGTGTTTGTCACTAGGACTGTTGTCTTACTAGGGAAAGAGTTCTTATCAAAAAAGATTTCTAAGGTAGAACTTGAAGAAGTTCAAGAACCACAAACAATGATCGGACTGGAATTTGAACCTTTGACAGGACTACAAGTTGTTTTAGCTAAAGATCATGCTCAAGAAATACAAGTCCTACATAGATCTAGTAGACCAAGATTTTATCCCGAGACATATGGATTTCTCATGTCTCAATAGGCAATATATTGCTTATGGATCATGATGATGAGACGGCAAACTACTAAAAGGCTATGAATGGACTAGACTCGGAGAAGTGGCTTAAGGCCATAAAATCTGAAATGGACTCCATGCATGCAAACCAAGTATAGAACTTAGTAGAACCACCTGAAGGGGTACGACCCATAGGGTGTTAGAGGGTCTTCAATAAGAATACCGATATATATGGGAATGTACATACATTCAAAGGGAGATTAGTGGCTAAGAGTGTCAAGAAAATTCAAGGTGTTGAATATGATGAGACCTTTTCCCCTATTTCCTAAGTTAAGTGTATTAAAATTCTGCTTGCTATTGCTGCGTATTTTGACTACGAGATCTAACAAATGGATGTCATAATGGATTTCCTTAATGAAAATCTCCTTGAGGTTGTATATATGACACAACTCGAGGGTTTTGTATCTCCAAATGAAGCCACTAGAATATGCAAGCTGTAGACATCCATTTATGGATTGGAACAAGTTACATGAAGTTGGAATCTATATTTTGATGAGGAAATTAAAGAATTTGATTTCATCAAGAACGAAGATTAGCCTTGTGTTTACAAAAGGATTAGTGAGAGCATTATTATCTTTCTAATATTGTATATAGATGACATACTGCTAATTAGGAATAATATTCCGACCCTACAAGCTGTTAAGAATAGTCTAGGTGATTGTTTTTCTATGAAGGACTGATGCAAAGCGACTTATATACTTGGTATTAAGATCTATAGAGATAGATCGAAGAAGTTGCTGGGTTTTACCCAAAGTACATACATTGAGAAGGTGTTGAAACAGTTCAGCATGTTTGAGTCCAAGAAAGGATTCTTGCCCATATCTCATGGTGTAAGTCTCTCTAAGGAACAATGTCCTAAATTTTTTGAAGATAAGGACAACATGAAGTTGATTACATATGCTTCAGCAATTGGATCAATCATGTATATGATGTTGTGTACTCGACCTGATGTCTCATATGCTTTGAGCATGACTAGTAGGTATTACTCTAACCCAAGTGATGGTCACTAGACAGTAGACAATAATATCTTAAAGTAGTTTAGAAGGACTAAGGATGTATTCTTGGTGTTTGGTGGGGAGAAAAAGCATGTTGTAAATGTTTATACAGATGCTAGCTTCCAAACTGATAGGGATGACTCATAGTCTCAATCAGGTTTTGTTTTTTTCCTTAATGGAGGATCATGTTTTAATTTTTGATTGAATGGAGGAGCTGTGAGCTGGAAGAGTTTAAAGCAAGAGACAGTTTATGATTCTATAACTGAGTCTGAGTATATCGTTGTTGCAAATACAGTGAAGGAGGCTGTGTGGATTAGGAAATTCATTGGCGAGCTTGATGTAGTTTATAACATTGTTTATCTCGTAATTCTTTACTATGAAAACAATCGTGCTATTTTACATGTTAAGGAACCTAGATCAAATCATCTCTCGAAGCACATACTTCAGTGGTTCCATCTTATTCGAGAGATTGTCGATCAAGATTATGTGAGCATATGCAGAGTACCGGCTAAAGATTATTGCAGATCCACTGAAGAAGCCTCTTTGATAGAGAAAACATGATTATCATACTAGATCAATGGTTATTAGATACCTGAATGATCATATCTAGTGGTATTCTTTTGTATTATATATTTGTCATTTGTAATTCATATGATGATATAGTACTATGTATTTTATTTTATGTTTATGACAAGTTCTTTTATTATGTCAATTTGATCTTGTATTATAGATATGTTGGATCTAGTGGCCAACCTTAGAGGGGGTGAATGAGGTTTAACAAAGATCACTAGAAATTCAAATTATTTCTAACCAGGAAAACTAGTTTAGGATGCTACTGCGGGGCGTTAGGTAGCTAACGCGCGGCGATATGTCACAGAACTCGTATTTCTAGGCAGATTCCCCCTTGGTGAACTATGCACCCTTCAAAAACTCACAGTCTATCAATCACTACGTTATATGCAAGTAAAGAAACATAAATTGAATTTCATTGCAAATTAAATCAACAATTGTTTTTAAAGATTACAAAACTTGATCTCCGTGATGTTGGAGATCGAAGGCGGTGAATGAAAACAACTATTGGTTTTCTATACCGACCCACTCCACGGACAAGTTTGCTCTCTCCCTTTCCCTCCAAGAAAGGCTTTCGAGTCGGCTCTTCAACCACATGCAAGAAGGTGTCTTAGATCCCCCAATCTGAACGTCCCTTCCCCGGGACAATTTCTCACGGAATCCTTCCCGGATCCCGACAAACTTCACCGTTCGATTTCCCTCACCACAAGAATACAAAAAAGAGAAAAATACACAAGAATATAAAAAGATTAAAGTTTTAATCTCACTCAATACGACTCCTCCATTGAGCGATCCATGATCGGTGCTAGATATCTTTGTGGTCTTGCAACCGGCTCTTTGTATGCTTTGTTGTTCTTTGCTCGTCGGAGTTCTTCATTCACGAATGGGAGGGAGGCAGTCTTTTTTTCCTTCAACCGAGACGGTGGAACGGACCAAGAGAGTCGGGCGAACCCTAGGAGTTACAGATTTAAGTCTCTTTTCGTCTTGATTAAGGAACACAGAAAAAAAGGCACCTTTTATGTCTTTGTAAAAAAAAGGCTATCGCCAGCAGTAAGGCAATCACCTAGTGGTAGGTTCACGCGCTTGATGTTGATAGCTGGCCTCCAAATTTGGAAAATATTCAAATGAATATTTTCCTTTTTCCAATGCTATCGCATTGCAGTAGAAAGGTACTGCCACGCAGTAGCCAGAAATCTTGACGAATCTGTCTCGACGATCGTTGAGTTTCTAGCACGACGCAGTATACTGTTATCGCCTGGCAATAGATTCCTGAGCGTCTGTCTGAAATAATTTCTCCAGATAGCGCGGGCGGCAGGACTAGCATAGCACGGTAGAAACCCGAGCTCCAGGTCCAATTTATTCAAGTCACCGCCCGGCAGTAACTACTACCGCTTGACGGTAGTTTCCAGAGTAGAGCTTCTTGTATTTCTTGGACCTGTAACCTGCACACTCTACCAAACACAAGATGTAATCAAATACAACATGAGAATTGATATTATCAAACTAGGGATATGTGAACTGTCGGTTCTAATAAACTCGTCCTTTTGATAATATCAAATCCTGTTCATGAGATATAATAATAAGTGCTCTATAGAATGTATATATACGAGATAATCTTTAAAGCTCAAGTTTCAGGATCTATATAGCTTCCCCTACACATGCGCTCCCCCTATATATGTGTTCTACACGGTCCCCCTATCTTTTTGCACACAGCGAACTGAGCTCCCCCTACATGTAATCTACCCTTACCCATGAGATCTACCCTTACCCATGACTCATGAACTATTTATTCTCCCCCTTTGATATTATCAAAGGGGGGGGGCTAGACTAAAAGTGAACATACACATGCACGGGAGAAACAAAATGCAGTATATAATGATCATGATAAAGAAATCAAATAGTGCACGTTATAGAAAGTGTAACGGGAGGCGAAAAGCAATAGGGCTGAACAAACAAGAAATCAGAGAATAGTAAGCATAAAGGTTAAACTGATGAATGCAGTACTCAACAAAATTTGTTTGAAGAAGTATCAGGGATATAAAGGAGTTGACAACACATGTAAACTATGCACATAATGATGGAGAGTACAATGCTAAAAGAATTAGAGAATTAGTGCATAGGAACATTGTACAATTCATGAAAAGAAATCATGTGCTAGAGCTTATGTTATATAGACATATAGTGCCGTGTCCGTCTAATTCTCATCTATGGAAGCGTTAGATAGAGAAATGATTTATGCACGTGTAGCATTAGAAGACAAACATCAAGTAGAAATAACATTCATTATATGTGTATCTTAGTAAGTAAATATGCTATCGCGAGAGGAATAAAGTGAAAAATCACATCATGTTGCTATCCAAGTTATACCAAGGCTAAAACTATGGGCACTAAGCTTAAGGTTCTAGTCTGTGCACAAGATCAAAATGACTTTTGTGACCAAGGTGCTCATCCTCACAATGCACATTAATACTTATCAGGAGGAGTGAGCAGTGCTTGGGGGGTATCCTTGACATATGGCTTGATAACATTCATTTTTTTTATTTAGACGCGTTGGGCTATCAATTTTATAGTTTGTATTTCAAGGACCCCAAAACAATCGAAATCTACCCACATAAATAGATACACTTTAACTTGTATACATTAGACTTGACCACTAGAGTTTTGGCTCAAAGTTCTACCCATTATAAAAATACATATGTATCGTGAAATTGATTATTAAAGTTATTGCTAATGTGGTAGACAAACTCTCACGAGTTATAGCATGTATGCATATAATTTCTACAAGAGTGCTTCGTCGAGGGATGTGTGAACAGTGTAAAGTCATTTCACTACCTAAATCCACACACATACCTAGAGGCATATTCGACGAACACAAACATATCTAGTCACACTAAGTCACTAAGCACCTATAGATTCAACACATCATGACATATGTAGACAATGTTCACAGGAATTAACAAGCCTAACTCAAATATTGTACATACGCGGCATGCTCTAAGTTCTAGCCATGTGTGTCCTAGGAGTGAACAATCAAAATTTTTTTTATTTTTAGGTTTATAAATAATCGATATACTTTTTTTTTTATTTTTCAATTTAGCAAAAACAAACAAAGTAAGCAAATCAATCAAAAGAAATGGTTTTTTTGAAAGAAATGATTAATCAAGTAATGCAAAGCAAACAAAAACAAATGAAAAAGAAATAGGACAACATGAATTATTATTATGCATAATACTGATTACTATTGAAAGTATCTAGTGTCTACCTAAATAACTTATAAGGGGGTGAATAGGTGATGTCTGCGTCTTTTCACAGAATAAAAATAACATAAAAAAAATTAGAACACAAAGATCTATAGAGCTTCCCTGAGTTGGGTACGTTCACTGTCCCGCCTCACCTATCTACCACGAAGGGCTAGATTTGGCTACTTCACCTTTCTAAGATTTCAACAAACCTTACACCTCGGAGCCTTAACTCCGACAACTCGGAGACAACGCTCCCACTACTCGAAGAACAACCTCTCCTACAACTCAATCCTAAACAAGATCTAGAACTCGATCTAAATACGGATCTACAACCCAGAGATAAAAACCTCTGATAAAAGTGAAAGGTAATACTACACACAAGATTACAAATAATCGAAGTAGATCTATAATCTTCACTCCTTCATTCTTTGAAACGGTTGAACATGAAACTCTAGAAGAATAAGGCAAATCTGAAATCCTTGAAAACGTAGATTTGAAATCACAAATCGACTAGATCTGATAGAATAGAGATCTTCAGAGAGCAATAATCTAGTCGATTAGGTTGAGGAAAATCGAATCGTGTAGCACGCTAGCGTCGGCCGATCAAAAATCGCGAATAGTACGGAGCCGACGGAAAATGTTTGATCGGGATCTTTCTTGGAAAGTTTTGAGTACGATTAGTATGATTAAGGTTGATGAAAAATCAACCCTAGGTATTTATGGAGATCCTCCTTGGAACCGGATATAAAATAAATTCCAAATCAAGACCCAAAATCATTTTATATGGCGTATCGTTCAACCCGAGCTGAAATTTGAAAAAGCGGAAGAAAATATCCTAAGTCATTTTCATCGAGTATGGTTGAGTATACTCACTGAACAGCAATGATTCTCGACAAAAATTACTTGGAGAAATTTAACTTGTTCCAACTTGTCACTCGACTCCAGGCAGGAAACATACTCAACGAATTCGACGAGTATCGTTAAGTATACTCGACGCATTCGACGCCTTGCCAAGTGATAATCGACGAATCTAACTTAGAAAATCCAGATAAGTAAAGTCGTATTGACTTGACAAATTCGTCGGTTATTGACTAGTATATTCGACCAATTTGGCGAGTATCGTTAAATATATTCGATGAATTCGACGAGTATACACGGGAATACTCGACGATTTTTACGTGGCTAAATGTCCAACTCTCAAAGATTTTACCGTAAGTACAATATGATGAATTCGACGAGTGGCAGTAAGTATATACGACGAATTCGGCGAGTATCCATGACTATACTCAACGAATTCGACAAATATCCTTTACGATACTCGACGAATTTTACTTCGGTAAAATTCCTATTCTTCTAATTCTAAGTCCTTGTCCTTCCTGGATCCTTCTCATGCCCTTGGGATAGAATTACACCCTAATAGAGAGATTACACGTGAGTCAACACATTGGTCTACATAATGAAGGATTACATTGTATAGTCCCGTGTTTACTGACTCACTGTAACCTAACATTGGTGTGTACTTAGCAATGTAGACCTGCACGTACATAACTAAACATGCAGCATCAAATTTTACTCAATTCATCTTTGCTTAACGGGACCCTTCTTCAAATCAGGGTTATTGTGGATATAATACCCAACAATCTCCCCTTATTTGAAGAAGTCAGAATCCTATAGCTAAGGTGAATTGCACAATAAAAATAAAGCATGAATTTGAAAAAATATATAAAATTGAAATAAAAATAAAAGAAACACAATCCCAATCAAACATTTAAATTATATATATATATATATATGAGAGTTTTAATTTTGGGGCAACCGGCAACCATACAAATTAACCAAAATAATATAAGAACATCAACCCTTCCTGCCCTAGCTCTTCAAATATCTCGGAAGAGCTAGTGGTGTCGTTGGATCATCAAACATGTGATTCCTGAAATAAATTCTTCTCTTTTCATTGGTCATCTCATACATCTACCACTCCTCTCGATCATAGTGGTTCCACCTATTTTCACTTCAAACGTCAGCCAATGTGAATGAGTCTAAGATGATGCCTCTGGAAATCAGACTCCAAACCTCAGCAATTTATCAGTTTGATATTTCTCTGTTGGGCATTTCTTTGGCAGGCTTTGATCTCACAACAGATGGGCCTTTTCCTAATTTTTTCCTTTTATAGACTAGTAAAGGAATGTCCAACCACTCGAGCATATGGAATATCAGCAGCAGCAGCAGTAGGTCTACCATGTGAAAAATCTTGAGTGTCTGACCAGTATTGTGAGTAATCCTGAGTAGGATGAACTTCAAATTACTACTGGTGCAGGCCCAACAGGTACTGAAAAACTTGCAGCAACTTGACCTGGTCAGCAAACAATCTCATCATGTAGCCAAGAGAAGTTGTCATAACTGCACTCATTGACTCCTTTGAAGTTTGCAACCATGGAAGCCTCAACAACATCTACCTTAGCTTTCAGGGCATCCTCCCCCTTTCTTACTTCAACAGCTATAGCATTGGCATAAGCGTCAATCGTCATGCCAAAATGAGCTTTTTTTAGCATCAATCTTGGTCATTGCGTTCTTATCAACATTCTGAAGCACCTACAAGTTACTTTTAAGGGCGGCCATGTTATGAATAAGTTTTTCGTGACCCTCTACAAACCAAAAATCCAACCTTGCATCTAATTTATCAAAACACACCTTGACAGCTGCAAGGATGTTATTCAAATTTTTCTCAGTTTCTTTAACCTACTTCACCACTTTCCTCAAGGAATGATCAAAATGGGCTTGCTATTTCTCCATCATGCCTTCTATTGTTTTCAAAATAGAGACCTCTATACTGGTATATGGTATATCATCATCCTGAACACTGGGAGGGTGGGGGTTTGCACTTCCCTCGAAGTAACTAGAGGACTCTTCCATAAGATTAATAGTTTCTTTTGAAAGTATTTTAGGTGCAATAGCTTCTAGGACAAGGAGGGCGTACCTCAGCATCTCCTTACTAATCAGACAAGTCAATAACATTTACCTACTCCATTGGAGGTCCACCTGGGATTGTAGCAATCCTTCTCTAAAGCTTACTCATGAATCTGTCTAACTCTGTTTATATGGAGATAGAAGGATGGCTCTGCTCCCCCTCAGACCTTACTGGTAGTACATTTGGGAGAGGTATAAGTAGATTCTCTGGAACAGTGATTATAGAAGAATCATTTATAATATCAGCAACTCCAAGCACATCCTCAATAATCTCATAATCAACAACATTTAGCGCAGTATCATCTACTGTCTCTTCCACCTCATTAGTAGTATCATCCAATCAATTATCAATAGTAGCATCATCAATCTCAATATTAGAGGAGACTGGAACATCATCAGTAGTCTTATCCTAAGGCACATCAGTCACTATCTCACAAACTACCGCCTGGCTTATAGCAGCAACCTTAGAGAGCAGATCAACTGACTCTTCATCTTTAATTATAGCAGCAGGCACTGATAGTTAAACTTGAACCTCTATAGCTAGGACTGGTGTCTCTAGCTCAGAGCAGATTAGGACATCTATAAATTGAATTGAAGGAACACTCATGGGCACTGACTTAGTTGCCACTTATGTATCAACTGTCTCACCCTCAAATCCTGCACTCAATCTATAGGGAGTTTCCCTAGGGGTGGAAGCAGGAAGCCTGTCCTCAGGTACTTCCTCTACCTCTTGCACATCTCTAACTCCCCCTGGCTGTTGGACGCTTATATCCAACCTTGAGAAGATGGAGGAATCGATCTTATTTAGGAGGTGGATGGGGACACCCTTGGTCATATCAAACTTATCTCTGTCCATTTGATTAAGATATAAACTTAGAATTCGTCCAAAATTGGGAGTGTAGAGACTATCCTTGATCATTTCAAACAACACATCACACCAATCCAATTTCTTCCTGCAGATGATTCCCACCTGGATATTGAATATCTCAGAAGAGAGGTAGTCATAAGAACCTGTCTTGAATAACAACACCTTGCTAATCATGTCTGATAGCAGCTTGTCTTCCTCGTTTATGCCTTTTCTTTTAACATCTTTAGTACCCCTTGGCAGTCCACAAAATAGTAGAGCTCTTGTGAAGTCCTCCACTTTTAGGTGATCGGCTTCGTCACAGGCTCGAAGCCTCGGAAGCTAGGTTAGGAGAGAAGCCTTCACCTTAATCTTTTTCTGACGAACCTTGCTTTTGATAACTAAATCTTCACGTAAAAGTTCTGCATGCTGAAAGAATTCAAGAACATCTTTATCCAGTATCTTCTATGGGTGTTCTAGGACAAAAGAGATGCCAGCAGACTCCAACATAAGGATAACATTCCTGAACTCATCTGACGCTGATGCAAACTCGGTTCTAATGAGTTCTCCACCTCCTAGCAGTACACTTGTGCTTTGAGGAGCCATGGAGAATCACTAAATTGAGAACTTAGGAATTTGCTAGGGACTGAACGAACGTCCTGAAAGTAGATTGTTATGATAGACTGAATCGTCGAGGAGTTTGTTGTCGGTATCAAAGCACTAGATTACTCGACAGGAAAACGTTGCTTGACTATCAGAAGTTTCTATATGGCTTGCACTAACTTTATGGAGAAGTAACGAACTTACTCCGACAATAAGACAACGATGAACAGTGAAATCTGAATCATCGAGATGAATGTTGTTCGACAAAATCGAGATTCTCATTCGATGAAGTGGAATGGTTTGCCCCTAACCCTTTATTATATATATTTATTTAAATTTGACATTGGGAATGGCGCATACTTGAACTGTGACTCTTCAGATCTTATATAAGAGAGAAACTTTTGACCTAAGTCGAATTTTTCAAAATTCACATGACGTAGAGTCAAATTCATCGGGTTTCGATGTGAATATCCATCGAATCGCCGAGTTCTGCTGACTGATATCCGATGAATTTGCCTTGTGCAAATTTTTCTACTTTGATGGATTTCTCGAGTGAATTCCTATCTTCTTAGCCATCTTCACGAGCCCTAGTTTAGCATGCCCAGTTTTGTTTTGAAAAATGAGAACATGACCTCGTCTAGTGGCTTCATGAATATATCTACGACCTGCTTATCTGCCAGGACATAGCTGTGGGATATATCCTTGTTCTCCACTTGTTCCCGGATGAAGTGATATCATCCTTCATTGTGCTTTGTCCGGCTATGGGAGAATTGATTATTTGTAATTGCTATTGAACTGGAGGAATCGCAAAACATCAGAATCTCTTTAAACTTTAAGTTATAATCCTAAAACTCATTCCTGATCCATATGAGATGTGCGCAACAACTACCAGCAGAGATATACTCTGACTTGGCAGTTGATCTTGCCAAACAATTTTGCTTCTTTCTACTCCACGAGATAAGCCTTCTTCCGAGGAATTGGCACGTCTCAGAAGTGCTTTTCCTGTCATCCCTGCTACCTGCAAAATTTGCATTTGAAAAACCAATTAGCTCAACATCATTGCTTCTTGGGTACCATAAGGCAAGATTTGGTGTACCCATAAGGTATCTTAAAATTCACTTTGCGGAGACGTAATGAGATTCCTTAGTGTTCACCTGAAATCTAGTGCACAAATATGTCGAGAACATTATGTCAGGTCTACTGGCAGTAAGATAGAGCAAGGATCCAATTATGTTTCTGTACTTGGTTTCATTAAAAGATTTCCCTTTCTCATCGTTGTCTAGAGACATATTTGAACCAATTGGAGTCCTCATCGAGGCTGCATTCTACATTCCAAATTTCTTAAGTAACTCCTTTGTGAACTTCGTCTGGAAGATGAAAATTCAATCTTTAGATTGTTTCACCTTAAGTCCTAAGAAATACTTCAGCTCCCCCATACTGCAATTTTCAAAGTTCCCTTGCATAAGTTTAGAAAACTTTTTGAAAAGGTTGTCTTCCGTAGAGCCAAAATAATATCGTCGATATAGATTTGCACTAACAAATCTTGCCTTTTACTTCCCTAAAAAATAATGTCTTGTCTATTTTTCCTCTTGTGAACCTATTCTCAAAAAGAAAGCTATACAACGTCTCATACCAAGCTTGTGGAGCTTGTTTTAAACTGTAAAGAGCTTTAATGAGAAAATAAACATAGTCAGAGAAAGTAGAGTTGATAAAACCTGGGGGTTGTGCAACGTATACTTCCTCTTTTAGATCTCTATTGAGAAATGCCAACTTTGCAACCATTTGATAGACTTTGAAGCCTCTGTGAATAACATACGTTAGAAACAACCTTATCGCTTCGAGTCAAGCCACTGGAGAAAATGTTCTGATCAAAGTCGATCCCTTCTTCTTGTTTGTTTCCTTGCGCTACAAGCCTAGTTATGTTCTTTATGATTACGCCATTCTAGTCCAGCTTGTTTCTGAAAATCCATTTGGTACTGATCACATTCTGTCCCTTGGGCCTGGGCACCCCAGACTTTGCATATTTCCAACTGGTTGAGCTCTTCTTGTATTGCCAATATCCAAGAGGCATCTTTGTTTACTTCTTAAAAATTCTCTCGCTCAACTTGAGATAGAAAACTAAGATGCAATATCTCATTAGCTGTACCTCTTCTGGTTCTAACACCATTGCCTGGCTCTCTAGTGATCTGGTCAACCATGTGATCTCTCAGGTGTCTAAATGCTAGATTTCTTTCTCGCCCACTGGCTGGTTCTGCCACATATATAGCATCTCCTATAGGTTGAGATTGTTCTTCATCTAGTCATTCTTCATCCACCATACTTGGATCGATGACCTTGACTAAACTTGGAGCATCTTCCTTGAAATTTGTACCTATATCTACACCAACAACACTAGACGAGCTGTTATGAAGCTTGCTTTTCTCATCAAATACAACATTGATAGACTCTTCTAATACCAGGGTTTTCTTATTAAAAATCTTATATGCCTTACTATTGCTACTATAACCTACAAAAAAATCTTCAAAACATTTGTCGCTAAACTTTATTTGGTAATACTTCTCATTATTAAGTATGAAGCATTTTCTGCCAAAGATCCTAAAGTAGGACACAGTCAGTTTTTTGCCTTTTAATAGTTCATAGGGAGTCATACAATGGTTTTTGTTAATTAGTGCTCTATTTTGCATGTGATAATCGGTGTTGACAGCTTCGGCCCAGAAGTACTCAGGTTGTGAAGCGTCATTCAACATAGTCATACTTGCTTTAATGAGAGTTATATTCCTTCTCTCGGCAACTCCATTTTTTTGTGGAGTATGCGTGGAGGAAAACTCTTGAAAGATACCAATGCTTCCACAGAATTTTGTCATGGCACTAGACTCAAACTCTGTTTTGTGATCACTTCTGATTTTGATCACTGAGTATTTTAATTTGTTCTTAATTTGCCTAACAAAAATAGTGGAGGCTTCAAATGTGTATGACTTGTTTTTTAGAAAGAACACCCATGAAAAATAAGAGTAGTTGTCAACAATTACCAACGTATAGAATTTACCTCCTAAACTATGAATTGGCATAGGACCGAATAAGTCAATATGAATTAAGTATAAACTTCTCAAAGAATCTTTTTTAGAAGCACCCTTAAAGTTAGCCCTTGCCTGCTTACCCATCTAGCATGCGTGTCTTGGACTCTCTTTAAGGCACATTATTCTTGGGGAATCACACACTAAGTTGTGAGAAAATAACATATTTATTGTTTTGAAATTAATATGTGTTAATCTCTTGTGCCATTGGTCAAAGAGTGATGCACTATCTTTTGTCAAAAAGCACACTAGAGTAGAATTGTCTAAACAATGAAAATTTAAACAGAAAATATTTATGCTCCGAGTGCCGGTTAAGATCGTCACCAAATTTATAGGCAATTTTATCAGGCACTTGTCCTTCTATAACTCAAAGATATAGCCTTTGTCACATAATTTACTTATGCTTATCAGATTATGTTGTAATCCTTCAACATAAGCTACATCTGTGAAAGAGACTATGCCGCAGGAAATCGTACCGTAGCCTTTAGTTATTCCCCTGTTAGACCTTCCAAAGATAACTTTTGGTCCGTCTTCAACTGGGGTAAATTTCGCAGTACTCTTCTTGTTCTAGTCATATGCCGAGAGCATCCACTGTCCAAATACAAGATCGGAGTTTTATTGGCCTTTGGACATACCTGCAATCATAAATCATTTTACCTTAGGAACCCAAATCAATTTTGGTCCTTGGTTCCTTGTTAGCCTGACACTACAAGGAATATTAATATTGCGAGTGGTCGGTCTCGCAGTGTTAACTCATGGAGTTTCAAAATTTGCAGGATTAAACAAACAATGTATGCAAAAATGACCAATTTTGTCGCAGCACCAACAGTCAAATTTGTTGTACCTTCTCTTGTACTCCCACTTTAACTTTTGAATTTAAGTTCTAGCAGCGGATACCGACTTGGAGGTGGAAGCCTCTTGATTACAGCATGCACATGGTTTCTCAATCACCTTAGTCTTGGGTACAATAGTTTGGCTTTCAGTGCCTTCTTAAAATTTTGTCCATGAACAAAGGGACCATGCTCCTTGAGAATTATCTCTTCATAAGGTTCTTTAAAAACACTTGCACTAAAGTCTCAGGGACGAGTCCATCCTTGATAGTGTGTTTTAGTCTCCACATAGGTAGGCCTTGTAAAGTTCCCATAGGACGTCTCAAAGTCAAACTTATTCGTGGGGGAAAACAACCTTATTAAATAAGGGTTGACTTTGAGGTTCCTTCCCTTTGTCATTGGTACTGACTCTCTTAGCAGCCTTAACTTTTCCCACTACGTGGCCAAGACCACTACCCTTTTTGGAGATGAAAACTTATTGATGAGGGGAATAATGGTCTTTGGCTTTGAGTAGATTTTGACCAGCTTCCTTTCCACCAAAAGCTTTTCTTCGAGCTCATCTAGGTATTTCTCCTTCTGACTTAAAAGTTCATGGGAGCATTTCAAATCCTCTTGCAAGGAGTCAACTTTACTTCTGAGAGGAGTCAATTTAGTGATTTCCTCCCTCAGGCTTGATTCCACTTCCTTGAGAGAAGTGATCTATTTAAATTGCTTCTTGACGACCTTATGACATTTGTAAAAAGCTTACAAGAGTTCTTGATACAAAGACATCAAGTCAGTGTTATCTTCCTCAGAAGCAAAATCTTCATGACCATTAGTGGAAGTTTCTGATTCGGAAACGATTGAGTCAGAGTTTACCATCCCATGGTATTGAGAATCGCCTACTTCCTCATCTGATTGAACCATGAGCCTGAAGTAGGCTTACTCATTTTCTGTACTGGATTTACTTTAGTCGTTGTCGCTAAGTTTCTTTGACTTTTTCGCGAAGAAAGTTGTCTCTTCCCTCCCTTTACCCTAGAAGGATCTCTTCTCTTCCTTCTTAGAACCATCTTTCTTCTTGTAGGGACACTCCACAATCATGTGTCCTGGCTTGTTATAATAGTAGCAAACAACATCAGAGGAACAATGTTTATTCGGTTTAGATTTATACCTGTCCTCTCGGTTATATCTCTTCTTGGAACGATCACCTTCCCGATGTGATCTTCTAAAATCAGAGGAGGATGACTGATTCTTCATTTGTCTCCTCTTGTTAAGTAATATTTTGAACTTCTTAGAGATGAGTGAGAACTCTTCATCAGATAACTCAGAGTCTGACATGCTTGGCTCAGAGTCTTCTGGAGTATCTAGAGCTCGTGTCCTTACTAGTGACACAGCTTTTGAATTTCTCGACCCTTCAGCTTTCAAGACTACTGACTTCTCTTTGCTTGAAGTCCTGCCGCTTTGCTCCTCCTTCTTTTTGGTGATCATCTGAAGTTCGTAGGAGAGCAGATTTCTAAAGAGGTTCTTGGGGTCAATCTTTGGCAGTTTACCAAACTCCATAATGGCTACAACTTTTGTATCCCAGTCCTTTGTCAAGGATCTGAGGAATTTTTCGTTGTGCTCACCATTAGTGAAGGTGCGGTCATAGTTCTTAAGCCCGTTGACAATCTTGAAGAACTTCTTGAAACGTCAGCAATAATGTCATTGGAACCCTGCTTGAAAGCTTCGTATTCCTGCTTTATCGAAGATTTGTGATCATCCAGAACTTCTTCGATTCCTTCTATAAGCACAGCCAGACAATCCCACATCTCCTTGGCTGATTTGCAGTGGAATAAATTTTGGAGCATCGAATCATCCACTATATTGGCTATAATATTCTTTGCCTTCTAATCCAGTGAGACCAAGGAAATTTCATCCTTAGTCAAATCCATCATCTTCTTTGGAATCATGACAGTAGGATTGAGAGCAGACGGTTGTATCGGAATGTGAGGTCCTTCTTACATAATCTGAAATATCTTCTGATCTGCTGCTTCCATGAAGAATCTGACTCTTTATTTCCACATGGGTAAGTTCTCTTTGGTGCACACATGTAACTTCATAGAAGACATGTTCTTACTCTTATCCATAGCCACGAAGTGGAATCTCTTGACATTAGACGGGAGATCTTGTTCAAGATGTTAACCTTATATTGAACAACGACCCTATGATACTAATTGATAGTATCTAGTGTCTACCTAAATAACCTAGAGGGGGTGAATAGGTGATTTCTGTCTTTTTGTAGAATAAAATCAACTTAAAAAAATTAGAACACACAGAACACAGAGATCTATAGTGGTTCCCCGAGTTGGGTACATCCACTGTCCTGCCTCGCCTATCTACCATGAAGGGCTAGATTTGGCTACTTCACCTTTCTCAGATTTAAACAAATCTTACACCTCGGAGGCTCAACTCCTTCAACTCGGAGACAACGCTCCTACCACTCAGAGAATAACTTCTCCTACAACTCGATCCAAATACGAATCTACAACTCAGAGATAAAAACCACCTACAAAAGTGAAAGGTAATAATACAAACAAGATTACAAATAATCTAAGTAGATCTATAGTCTTCACTCGTATGATCTTCAAAACGCTTAAATATGAAACTCTAGAAGAACAAGGCAAATCTAAAATCCTTGAAGACATAGATCTTAAATCACAAATCGACTAAATCTGATATAATAGAGATCTTCAGAGAGCAATAATCCAGTCAATTAGGTCGAGGACATTAGAATTGTGCAACACGCTGGCATCGGCCGATTAAAAATTGAGAATAGTACGGAGGCGATGGAAAATGTTCGATCGGGATCTTTCTTGGAAAGTTTTGAGCACAATTATCATGATTAGGGTTGATGAAAAATCCACCCTAGGTATTTGTAGAGATCCTCCTTGGCAACGACTATAAAACAAATTCCAAATAAAGACCTCTGAAATCACTGTACATGGCATATCATTCAACAAGAGCTGAAGTTTGAAAAAGTGGAAGAAAATACCCTAAGTCAATTCCGTCGAGTATGGTTAAGTATACTCGTTGAACTGCAATGATTCTCGATGAAAAGTACTTGGAGAAATTTAACTTATTCAAACTTATCATTCGACCCTAGGCAGAAAACATACTCGATGAATTCGGCGAGTATCGGTTATTACACACGACGAATTCGACAAATATCGTCAAGTATACTCGACACATTCGATGCCTAGCCAAGTGATAATTGAGGAATCTGACTTAGAAAATCTTGAGAAGTAAATTCATATTGACTCGATGTAACGCCCCTGATTTTTCAATGTTTATCTTAATTATTTTAGTGGCGTATTTTTGACGTCAGGGCGTTACGTTGACGCATTGTTGACAAATACCGTTGCTGGAGCGTGACTTTTGCTCATTGGTATCCGAGGTTATGACTTAGAATATTAGCATGGCTAATTTCTAGTTTGTCTTTGAGATAACCCTTGCAAGCCAAGTTTGTTTTGGAACTCGGTGGAGCCTTTTGGGGATATTTGGTGTTTTGACTTCAGGGTGTTTTACCCGAGTTTGGTTTATTTGATTTCAATTTCAACTTCGCTGTTTGATTCATAGCGTCGATATTTAGCTACGGTGCGATTTTCGTTGAATTCCGAGTTGGTACGAGGTTCGGGTTGTTTGGACGTTTATTTAGTAATTAATTATAATACAATATTATATTACTTATATAAATATAAATTGTCCTTCAATGTGACGTAATCCCTATTCATCGTCTTCTAGAGCCGATGAACTGTTTCACGAAGGGAGAGAACGACAGACATTTCTAAGCTTTTGGCTGCCGATTGTATGAGCTTTGGTGCTCAGAATCATCATCGGAGAGTAGATTCGCAATGCTCTCGCCGTGATCTACGGCACTGTGGTGAGTTTTTCACGTTTCTTGAATTTTTGGGCGTTGGGGAATTCGTTTTGACCCCCGTTTTCCTCGAAAAGTTTCAGGAAGTGTAGCCAAGGTGTTCTTGCGGCCGGATCCGTGAGGAACGACGCTTGTGTGGCCGGATTTCTGGAGTTAGAGGCAAGTGGTGATTTCCTCCCCTTGCCAAGAGTTTTCTGTGTGTTTTCTTATTGTTTTCTTCTTCCCTCCATAGAATTAGGAGTAGTGTAGGGATGGCCCTAGTTCAATCTACTGAGTAGTGTAAAATTGCCAGTCAAGTAAAAGGTAGATTTTGCCATATATTACTTCTAGTCTAGGTAAATCCGTCGAGTATATGCAATTACTCTAAGTAGGATTTGTCATGTATGAAAATTAGCCAAAGGTAATTACTTTATATATGACAGTCTAAGTATAGACAAATTCGTTAAATATGACCTTTTAGGTTTAAAAATTCATCGAGTATGGTGAGGTTAGCCTGATTAAAATTCGTCAAGTATAGGTCTTGGATTAAGTCTAATTCATCGAATAGTTTAGGTGCGGAGTGGAGTCATACTCGTCGAGGAATCTCGACGAATTTGCCGAGTAATAACCATTGGCGTTGAGTGTAGTCTTAGCGTTGAGTGAATCTTGAGACTAAGGAAAATTCGTCGAGTATTCACGACGAATTCCTCGAATGCCAACCTTGGAGTTGAGTGATTTGGCCTTGGCGTATAGAGAGTCGAGTAGTCTGTGAGTCTAATTCTAAAGAGTCATGTTATCTCGACGAATTCCTCGAGTATTGTCAGTTGGCATTGAGTGCGCTGAGTTAATTCAGCGAGGCATTGAGTGAAAGCGTTGACTGAAGTAAAATTTGTTGAGTTTAGTCCAGGCGTCGAGTGAGACAGCTTTGGCATTGAGAGCATTAAGTGAACTCCAGATTCGTCGAGTATACACAATAAATTTTCCATTGACTTAGTTATTTCTCCAATTCGTCGAGTAACAAGGTATTCACGCCGAATCATTGAGTATCGCTAAGATGGTTGATTTTGCTAAGTATTATTTGTCGAGTATCTACTGTATTCATCAAGTATACTCGACGAATCAGTATAGACTTAGTATTTTCTCTCCTAATGTAGTCAAATTCATCGAGTGTGGGCCTTAGAGAGAATTTTAGGATTTTTTTCCTTCTTGTCATTGGAGAAGCCCGGTGTTTTCGGTTGGGGTTTTATAGGTGTTTATGAATGTTTAGGTGTGGTCGGCCCATGGTTGATAGTGGATAAAGGACCACCAATCTAATGTCGACTCATGAATCATTGCACCTGGTGGTTTTTGGTGTTTTCTCATGGACTGCTGGGTTGTGTTGGACCTTGTTGCCACCACCACAGTGCCTTTCCGTGATGTTTGGACTGTTTTGTTGTGTTGGACCTTGTTTCCACTACCACATTGCATTTTTGAGATGTTTGGACTGTTGGGTTGTGTTGGACCTTGTTTCCAACACCATAGTGCCTTTTTGAGATGTTTGGACTGTTGGGTTGTGTTGGACCTTATTGTTGCCACCGCATTGCCTTCTCGAGTTGTTTGGGTCTGTTAGTTCGTGTTGGACATTGTGGCCATTGACTCAGAACCATTTTCACCAGTATTAACGATTCACTTGTTTATTGTTGTTCAGTCTCTTGTTTCTCATTGTTTAGACATATGTCTTTTTGCTTACTCTTGCAGATATTCTCGAAGCATGGTTTCGTTTTGCACTTGGTGTAATTTCCTTACTCTTGGACTTTTTAAGTTAATTACTCATAACTATTTTATTTCTCATTGCTGTGGTTTGGGAGCTTTCCTGTTGGGGGGGTGGTAACCCTTAAATTACTTTGCTTTCATCTACTAATGATCTTTTTAACACTTGTATTTCTTGATGAGGTGTTCTTTTCTTTGGAATGCCTCAGGATTGGATCAGTAGCTGGTTGAGCGGATAGTTTGGGTGGTTGTTGGTGTTCTACAGTCTTTGCAGTCATCTTTTCCTCACCATTGTGAGGTAGTGTTTTTGTCTTGTTATTTAGTTCATACATACAAGGTTCCTTTTTGGGTGGGTTTGTGTCAGGTTATTGACGCCCACTAGAGATTTTATATTGTAAAGTTACTTATTTGCTACTAAGTCCATATCTTGATGACTTGTTGGATTTAATTGCTCTCTGGGAAGGTTTTATGTTAGGATTGTGAAAGATCTTATTTTCAAGGTAGCTAGCAACCTAGAGGGGGGGGGGTGAATAGGTTTGTTTAGGTCTTTTGAATTTCTTGTTTCTTCTTAAGTTACTTTGTGATTGAATAGATGAATGCTTTTAAGAACCTACAAACAAAAAATAATCACAGAAAAGCATACAAGTATTTTATAGTTGTTCCCCAAAATTATGGGTACATCCACTCTCCTCCCACCTTGCTAACTTCCTGTTAGTCAAGGCACTTGCCCAAAAACAATGCTCCAAGTAGCTTACACCTTAGATCCCTCAGGATATCTCAGTCTCCTCTAAGACTTACACCTTCAGCCACAAGGGTGTACACTAAGTGATACAAGTATCACCTACCTCGGGAAATTAAGCCCTACCACTACGGCTATGGAGGATAGCCTTACCTCAGAGCAAACTTGCTCCTACAAGTCAGAGAGATTCACTCTCCTACAGCTAGGGCAATACTGCCCTACATCTCAGTGAGTAAAACTCACCTACCTCAGATCCCAACATGATCCTACACTCAGAGAGGATCCCTCTCCTAAAGCTCAGGCAAATTTGCCCGACCTAAAAACTAAGGCCCTACAACTCAGATCCAGAAGGATCCTACAAAAATAAATATTTTAATTAACTTTGACTTAGAGAAATTTCTCTGTGTTAACAACTAGAGATGACAAATTTCTGCTCTAACTCTCCTCACAGTATAGAAAAACTTTGCTGGAGGAACTCAGAAGCTTACTCTTGAACTTGCTGTAGAAGACTAAAGATCTGTTAATCTTAAGTCTTCAAGCAGCTAACTGAACCTGTCGAAGGCTAAAGGTTCTTCTTTCTTTAGAACAATTTTTGATCCTGCCATGCTAGATGGAGACGGCACAACTATCAGCACTTTTCTTTGCTGGAAGGCTTCAAGATTTTTCTTGGCAGAAAAATGGTGAGGAAGATGAAGTTCTGCTTCTTTTTCATTTCACAGGCAAAACCCATAAAAAAAATTTGTTACTTCATGGCATATCACTTCCTTTAGAAGTTCGCCGATCAACGACTCTTAGTGAACAATGGGCCCCACTTGTAGCTTCCAGCGGCTCCTTGCTTTAACAGAAGAAGACGTATAGTAGCTTCGCAAAAGAGTTTGCCGTGTTCTGTAGCTTCTCCGTACCTGATTTGAACTTAGTTGACTTTGTTGATTTTTCTGATGTCAGCACTTGTGGACTTAGCCAAAATCGAGCATCAGTAGAATAGACATTGTGAGAATGAGCTTCACTCAATGCCAAAACACTTAGACAGTTTTTGTATGTTTATGCGTTGAGTGAACAAGCCTTACTCAACGCTTTTTGCCTTAGCAAAATCTTCCTGCTTCTCTAGCATTGAGAGCATTGAATGTGTCTTCATCACTCAACGGTGTTTGCCTTAGAATAGCTTTCTGTAACTTAGGCGTTGAGAGCGTTGACTGAGCACGCCTCACTCAATGGCCTTAGCCAATATTCGGTGTTAAAAAACACTGGCTTTTAAAGACTGAGTGTTACTCAACAGTTATGAGGTTATGGCATTGAGTGAATGACCTTCACTCAACGCCAATGGACTTAGCCACTTTTCTGCCTATTAACCTCAGGCTTTGACTGTCTCAAACTTCTTCACTCTGAACTGAGTTCGACAAATGGCGAACTGAGTTCGACAAATGGTCAGCTCAGCTCGACGAACTCTGAACTCAGTTCGATTAATTCTGAACAGAGTTCGATGAACTAAGAATCTCAAATTCTGAATTTTGCTCGACGAATGGTGAACTCAGCTCGACGAACACTGAACTGAGTTTGACGAACTCTGAACTCAGTTCAACTTACAGTTTTTTGTTGTATGGCGTTGAGTGAGTTGACTTTACTCAATGCATGTGGACTTAGCCACATTCTCAGCTTGCCACTGCTTTAACTTTGACTAAATAGGCTTCCCTCCGTGCTATAAGTCATCTGTTATTGATTGAGTCACCTTCACTCAACACCTGTGGACTTAGACAGTTTTTTATCAGTCCACATCTTAGGTAAGTGTTTACCTAACTTGGTCACTTAGGCTACCTGTCCTGTCATTGTCAACTATAACTATATGTATATCATTGACAAGATTTACTTCCTCAAATCTAGGACATTGTGGGCAATGGACCCAAAAATCTCCCCCTATTTGAGGGAGTCAAAACTCTTAAGTGATTCAATGACATACACATAACCATGCAGCAATAAGCATAAAAACTATATAATTGAGAAGTGATCTATAGTTACCACACATCCCTGTCTGCATAGTGGAACATCACTGCACCTGCTTCCCATGAATTGTTGCTACCACACTAGAACATTAATCTGATCATCTTTTCCTCCCTCTTTTTGACTTCAGCAAATAGCTGGTAGAATTCATCTGATTTTTTGATCATCTTATCATCTGCTCCCCCTCAATTAGGCATCAGTGAATTGTTGGAATTGTGCTAGACATGCTCCTCCTCAATTGGAGAATCTTCATTTCTTTAAAGAACAATTCCATCTGCAAAATACCAAATAGCTTGCAACCAGATGAGGAGAAACTTAAGCTATACTAAGTTTAACATTCCCAACTAAAATTTGAAGGTGTTAAGCTTAGCTTCATCTAGTGGCTTAGTGAATATGTCAACTACTTGTTTGTTTGTTGGAACAAACTCAAGGGTGATATCTTCACATTCCAAATGCTCCCTAATGAAATGATAACTAATCTCTATGTGCTTAGTCCTGTAATGGGAGACAGGATTCCTAACAATTGAGATTTCACTAGTAGAATCACAGAATAGAGGAGTTCTACGTATGAGGAGGTTCTAGTCTTGAAGCTGGTGCTAGATCAACAACAACAGAGCACAACGGCTAACTGCTGAGATGTACTCTAACTCTATAGTGGGTATTTCAACACTTATTTTTTTCTTGCTGCTCCAAGATACCAGTCTCCCTCCCAAGAACTGATAGGTGCCAGATGTGCTCTTCTTGTCCTCTTTGCAGCCTGCAAAATCTGCATTTGAATAGCATGTTAGTTCAAACTCACCATTCCTAGGGTACCATAGGTTATGATCCGAAGTGCCCTTAAGATACCTCAAAATTCTCTTAGCTACAGAGTAGTGAGATTTTTAAGGGTAGGCCTGATACCTAGCACAAACACATGAAGCATACATGTTGTCTGGCCTACTTGCAGTCAGATATAGAAGGGAGCCAATTATCCTTCTATACAAAGTTTCATCAACTGGTTTCCCTGCCTCATCTTTCCCTACGGGCATACTTAACTCCATGGGAGTTGTCATGGTGGAGGAGTTCTCCATGCCAAATTTCTTTAACAACTCCCTAGTGAACTTAGACTGGGATATGGACAATCCATCATCAGTCTGTCTTTCTTGGAAGCCCAAGAAGAACTTAAGTTCACCCATACTTCTCATATTAAATTCCCTGGCATAAGGTTAGCAAAATTTTTGCAGAGGTTGTCATCAGTAGATCCAAAGATGATGTAATCTGCATAGATCTGAATTAGGATGATCTTACCCTTAGATTCCCTTAGGAATAGAGTATTGTCTATTTTCCCCCTTGAGAATTAATTCTCAATATTAAAACTAGACAAAGTCTCATACCATGCTCTATGGGAAAGCTTCAGCCCATATAAAGCTTTCGTAAGTCTATAAACATAATCAGGTGAGTAAGGAACTACAAAATCTAGAGGATGCTCAACATAGACTTCTTCTTTTAAGTCACCATTCAGGAAGGCTGACTTCACATCCATCTGGTATACCTTGAATCCCTTGTGTGCAGCATATGCAAAGAACAATATGATGGCCTCCAATCTTACTATAGGGGCAAAGGTTTGATCAAAGTCAATGCCTTCTTCTTGCATGTACCACTTAGCCACTAGTCTGATTTTGTTCTCTATTATAATGCAACTTTCATCAAGTTTGTTTCTGTAGATCCACTTGAATCCAATGAAATTATGTCCTTATGGTATGGGAACCAGCTTCCAGACCTTGCACCTCTTGAACTTGTTCAGTTCCTATTGCATAGCTTCAATCCAATGATGATCTATGTTGTCTTCTTCAAACTTCTTGGGCTCTACTTGTGATAGAAAACTTAAGTACATGGCTGTGTTCAGACTTCTGATCCTTACAATTACTCCATGGCTTGCCTTATGAATGATCTAGTTTGCTGGATGATCTCTTATGTGTCTGACTACTGGTGATAGTCTTCATTCAGCAGTAGGTTCAGCTTTAAGTGCAGCCTCTTGTTGATCTCCATCCATTCCCTGTGTACCTGGTATATTTTCTGGAGTATCCACTTCATCTTGTATAACTGGTTATGCTTCCTTGATGGTCAGTTTGTCCATCATATGTTCTGTACCTGCAATACTATAAGAGGAGCTAGGCAGCCCACTGTTAATCATTGTAGACTCATCAAAGACTAAATGAACTTATTTTTCTACAACTTGGCTTTTCAAGTTATAGATCTTATAGGCTTTGCTATGATTGTTGTACCCATCAAATATTCCATCAAAGGACATGGCAGTAAACTTAGTAACATATAACTTGCCATTATGAAGAACAAAGCACTTACCACCAAAGATTCTGGGATAGCCAAGATTTGGGTTTCTTCCCTTCAAGATCTTATAGGGAGTCATCTTGTAGCTTTTGGTGATATAGGCCCTATTGAGGACATGACATGCAGTATTTACTACCTCAGCCCAGAAATATTCTGGGAGAGATATATCACTCAAAGGTGTTCTACAAACCTCTATGAGAGACCTATTTTTACTCTCAACTATCCCATTTTGCAGGGGTGTTCTAGGAGAAGAGAATTCTTGATGACTCTCATGCTCTTCACAGAACCTTGTGATGCCATCTGACTGGAATTCAGTCCCATGGTCACTTCTGATTTTGACCACAGAACTGTCAAGCTCATTTTGAATTTGCTTGACAAACCTCATAAAGACATCAAGGGTCTCCTTCTTTTTCTTAAGAAAGAACACCCATGTAAATATGGAATAGTGATCAACTACTATAAGGGTGTAGACTTTCCTACCAAGACTGTGAACTTGCATAGGACCAAATAGTTCCATGTGAAAGAGGTATAAGCATCTCGCAGAGTCTTTGGTCCCAATGCCCTTGAAGGAGACTTTTGGCTGCTTGCTATTTTGGCAAGCTGAGCAAATTCCCTCCTTGGAGAACTTACATTGGGCACATTCTTAACTAGCTCTTGACTGAAGAGCTTGCCAATAGTCTTTTAATTCAAATGGGCTAGGCTCTTATGCCACTAGACACAGTAGGAGACTTTCTCATTTGCTACTAGACAGATAGGAGAATCTGTATCTAAACATAGAAAGTTTAAGCAATAAACATTTCCACTCCTAGTGCCTATCAAGATGACCTATTGGTCACTTGACCTCCTAATAAGACACTCATCCTTGTAGAAGACAATAACATAGCCAAGATCAAAGAGATGGCTTATGCTTATCAGGTTGTGTTGCAACCCTTCAACATCAGCCACCTTTGTGATGGTGACTATATCATTGGTAATCTTAGCATATCCTCTGGTTACCCCTCTATCTGAACCACCAAAGATTACTTTGGGTCCATCTTTTACTAGAGTAAACTGATTCAAGTTGCTCCTTATTCCAGTCATGTGCCTGGAACAACCACTATCCAAGTATCATATAAGGTATGGACACTTAGACTAACCTGTAATATACAATTTACTTAACATTATGACCCCAATATCTATTTGGTCCTAGGTGCATATTAGTATGAAACTAAACATATCCACCAGCAGAATTTATGACAGGTGGACTGACCCTAGCTCTGGACATATTGGGATTGTGCTAGCATTCAATAGAAAAATGCCCTATCTTACCACTGCACCAACAATTATGTATGTTATAACCTCTCTTTTGTGTAGGCCCTATGGCTTGGTTAGCAACAGCCATAATAGGAGGAAGATGTGATGCAGCCTTTTTATTATTTCTTTCAGCTAGAATATGACTGAAGGAAAGTTTTCCAACTGGTTTATTTGGTCTGCTTCTAGTGCCAGCAATAACAAGCTTCTTTTCCGAAAGCATGCTTCTGATGGCTTCAGATGTGCCCAAATCAACCTGACTGTTAGAATTTCCCTTAGTCTGAATCTTTGCTGTCAGATTCTGAGTCTTGCCTGCAGTAACATTCTTTAGAGTTGGGTCAGAAGCACCAAAAACAAATTGTCCAGATTGGGTCATTTGAAATTTCTCATTGGCAGCCTTGAAGGCACACACCCTGCTAAAACTTTCACCATGGCAGTGAACATCTTTGTTCACTCCAGATGAACAACCCTTCTCCCAGTGACCATAAGAGCTTTCTTGGTCGTACCTGTTAGAAGGAAACCGAACTATTTTAAGAAGGATGGGAGGCTTGGAAGCAATAGACTGAGCTAGAGCTTGTGCTTTGCCCTTCCTTTTGGAAGGAGCAACTCTTGTGCTTCCCTTGAATCCCAACCCCTTATTGCCCTTTTCGGAGGAGAAGGTGTCTATCAAGGGGAGTACAGTTCTTGGCTTAGAATAGCTAGCCACTATTCTTTTCTCCTTCTCAATCCTATCTTCAAGTTCCCTGATGAGAAAGTTCTTATGCTTGATGGAGGCTAAAGGGTTATCCAAGAGGGAATTCTGTTGGCTTATTTCACAAGATTTCTGATCCAACAGATTAGTTGTTACAGTCTGTTGGGAAACTGCAGGCTTAAGAGATGAATTCTCTTTAGCTTGCTTCTTAGACAACTTCTTGACCTTCTTAAAGGCATTAAAAATTTCTCCATGCTTATCAATCAATTGATTGACATCTACTTAAGATTCAGAATCTTCTTCACCACTGGGTGAAGAGGTTTCTGAGCAAGGACTCGTCTCATACTCAGACATAGAAGAAGAATTGGGTAAAGAATGTACCTGGCATTGACCAGGCTGATCTTGGATGTCCTCTCCATCTATCATTTCCATCATCCCTCTGCAGCTATGGATATCATCTTCTTCCACCTATGAATAACTGTATGATAGTGTCAGAGGGGCCCTAATTCTTATTCTCACTGGAGGATTGACTTCTCCTACTGCAATATCTTTATCTTTAGGAGCAGCAATAACTAGCCCAATTTAGGCTTCCTCTTCTTTAGACTCAGAAGATGATGAGTCTATCAAACTCTTTTCCTTTTTAGAAATGAAGGACTTCTCCTTCTTACCTTTGTATTGATATAGCTTCTTCTCCTCAATCGTCTTCCTCTTCTCTGGACAGTCATCTATCATATGCCTAGGATTGCTGCAACAGTAGCAAAGTACTTTAGATGAGTTATATTTATTAGGTTTGGAACCATACCTATCAGTCTTAGACTGATTCTTCCTGTGATGAGTGGAATTAGAAGGCCTCTTCTTCTAATGCTTCTTCTTCATCATCCTCTGGAGTTGTTTGGAGAAGACTGCAAAGTCTTTAACATACACACTATTGTCTGATGCCTCTGAGTCTGAGCTATCTGACTCTGTTGGTCTTCTTGGTGGAGATGGAATCCTCTCCTTGCCCTTCTTTGTGCTTTCTGCTCTGAGGGCCTAGGACTTTTCCTTGGCCAGGGATTTGCTGCTGGCCTCCTCCTCTTTCCTGGCAGCTAGCTGCATCTCATAGGAGAACAGCATTCTAAACAATTTTTGGGGATGAGTTTCAGCAAGCTTTGCCACCTCTCTTATGGTATAGATCTTAGTATCCCAGTCTCGAGAAAGAGATATGAGAAACTTGTCATTTATTTCAAAATTATTGAAGACCCTCCCATAGGTCTTCAACTCATTTATGATCCTAAAAAACCTTTCATAGCAGGCAACTATGTTCTCTTTCATATTTTGCCTGAAAGCCTCATACTCCTAGTTTAGCAGAGACTTCCTATCATCCCTTACCTCTTAAGTACCCTCCATGTAGGCCACAAGAGTGTCTCACATCTCCTTGAAGGTCTGGCAGTGAACCAAGTTCTAAAAAGTTGAGTCATCTATTGCACTGGCAATGATGTTTTGTGCTCTCTTATCCAAGCCAGCTAAGATGACCTCATCTTTTGTCATTTCAGAGTATGTTTTTGGTGTCTTGATGTTGGCATTTAGAGCAGAGACCTTCATAGGAATGATAGATCCCTCCCTGTTTGTTGTAAAGATCCTTGGATCATAGGCTTCCATAAATAGCCTCACCCTCTCTTTCCATATTCCAAAGTACTTCTTCCTGTAGATGGGGAGTTTCATGGAACTCAGCTCTCTCTGGCTCTCTCTAGAGCCCATGGTCACTTAACTGTAATTACCTTTGGAGTTCACTCAGATTGTTAAATCCCATTTTTAGTAACCTCCCACTGATACCACTTTAAAGATCTTATTTTCAAGGTAGCTAGCAACCTAGAGGGGGGGGGGGGTGGGTGAATAGGTTTGTCTAGGTCTTTTGAATTTCTCTTGTTTCTTCTTAAGTTACATTGTGATTGAATAGATAAAAGCTTTTAATAACCTACAAACTAAAAATAATCACAGTAAAGTACACAAGTATTTTATAGTGGTTCTAAAAAATTATGGGTACATCCACTCTCCTCCCACATTACTAACTCTTGTTTGTTAAGGCACTTCTCCAAAATAATGCTCCAAAGAGCTTACACCTCAGATCTCATAGGATCTCTCAGTCTCCTCCAAGACATACACCCCAACCTATAAGGGCCTACACTCAGTGATATAAGTATCACCTACCTCAAGCAATTAAGCCCTACCACTCAGTCTATGGAGGATAGCCCTACCTCAGAGCAAACTTGCTCCTACAACTCAGAGAGATTCACTCTCTTACAGCTCAGGAAATACTGCCATACTTTTCAGTGAGTAAAACTCACCTACCTCAGATCCCAGCAGTATCCTACACTCAGAGAGGATCCCTCTCCAATAGCTCAGGCAAATTTGCCCTACCTCAGGCCCAAGGCCCTACATCTCAGATCCAGAAGGATCCTACAACAAGAAATAATATAATTAACTTTGACTCAGAGAAATTTCTCTGTGTTTTAACAACTAGATCTAAGAAATTTCTGCCTTAACTCTCCTCGCAACAGAGAAAACCTTATTGGAGGAACTCAAAAGCTTACTCCTGAACTTGTTGTAGAAGACTAAAGATTTGTTGATCTAGAGTCTTCAAGTAGCATACTGAACCTGCCGAAGGCTGAAGGTTTTTCTTTCTTTAGAACAATATCTGATCCTGCCGTGCCAGATGGAGACAGAATAGCTATCTGCACTTTTCTTTGCTGGAAGGCTTTAAGCTTTTTCTCGACAGAAAAATTGCAAGGAAGATGGAGTTCTGCTTCTTTTTCTTTTTACAGGCAAAACCCCTAAAAAAATTGTTGTTTCATGACCCATCACTTCCTTTTGTAGTTCGCCGATCAATGGCTCTTAGTGAACAGTGGGCCCCACCTACAGCTTCTAGCTGCACCTTGGTTTAACAAAATAAGACATACATTAGCTTTGCTGCAGAGTTTGTCGTATTTTGTAGCTTCTCCGTACCTGATTTGAACTTTGTTGACATTGTCAATTTTGCTGATGTCAGCACCTGTGGACTTATCTAAAATCGAGCATCAGTAGAATAGGTGTTGAGAATGAGCTTCACTCAATGCCAAAACACTTAGACAGATTTTCGTCTATCTAGGCATTGAGTGAACAAGCCTCACTCAACGCTTTTTGCCTTAGAAAAATCTTCCTACTTCTCTGGCATTGAGAGCGTTGAATGCGTCTTCATCACTCAATGTTTTTTCCTTAGAAAAGCTTTCTGCAACTTATGCATTGAGAGCATTGAGTGAGCATACCTCACTCAACGCTTTTTGCCTTAGCCAATATCCTGTGTTTAAAAAATCTAGCTTTGACTGACAGAGTGTTACTCAACATGTATGAGGCTATGTCATTGAGTGAATGACCTTCACTCAATGCATGTGGACTTAGCCACTTTTCTGCCTCTTAACCTTAGGCTTTGACTGTCTTAGTCTGCCTCACTCTGAACTTAGTTCGACGAATGGTGAACTGAGTTCGACGAATGGTGAGCTCAGCTTGATGAACTCTGAACTCAGTTCGACAAATTCTGAACTCAGTTCGACAAACTCAGAATCTTAAATTCTGAATTTAGCTCGACGAATGGTGAGCTCAGCTCAACGAACTCTGAATTGAGTTCGACAAACTCTGAACTCAGTTCAACTCACAGCTTTTTTTTATGGCGTTGAGTGAGTTGACTTCACTCAATGCCTGTGGACTTAGCCATTTTCTCAACTTGCCACTTCTTTGGCTTTGACTGAATTGGCTTCACTCGGCGCTATAAGTCATCTATCATTGAGTGAGTCACCTTCACTCAACGCTTAGGGACTTAGACAGATTTTTGTTAGTCCACATCTTAGGTAAGTGTTTACCTGACTTGGCCACCAAGGCTACCTGTCCCATCACTGTCAACTATAACTATATGTATATCATTGACAAGATTGACTTCCTCAAATCTAGTATATTGTGGGCAATGGACCAAACATATTGCATTTTTGTTATCTTTAAAGTATAAAAGCATCATTTTGACTATTCTCATTCATAGCATTGTTTTGAACCAAAGTCACTACATTTTAACGGACGTAAATGCTATTTCTATATTTAAATAAAATCTAGAGGTATGCATATCATGAGTTGTCCTCTTTGGATGTTTATACTAATGTAGGATCTTAAACCATATGAACAAATTATTTTCCACAGCGTATATTCATATTTTCACTTGTGGACTAGTTTATTCACTGAACCGAGGGATACAACCATTAAAACATAACTTAAAATTATAGCTTTCTTCATAACAAACTTGAGGATTTCTTAAAAGGTGTTAGGTTTGATTTTTTGCCTGAGTGCCTGTAGTTATCCCCTGCACGGCGTGGCATCACGACATGTGTTTTCTCTTACTCTGAAATATTATTTAAATGCAGAGAAAATGTGGGTTATGTGTTGGGTATTGTATCAACAATAACCCGAATTTGAAGAAGGGACCAGTTAAGTTAAGTTGAATTGTGACTGTGTTTGATGTTGCCTTTTGAGTTATGTACTTGCAGGTTTTCATTGCTATGTACACACCAATATCAGGTCACTGTGAGTCAGTAAACATAGGAATATACAATGTAATCCCTTATTATGTAGGCCAATGTGTTGACTCACATGTAATCTCCCTATTGGGGTGTACTTCTATCCAAAGTATAGGAGAAGGAACAAGGAAGGACCAAGGCTTGGATTTAGAAGGACAGGAATTTGCCTTAGTAAAATTCATTGAGTATGGCTAGGGATACGCGTCGAATTTGTCGATTATGCTCATTCATATTCGTCGAATTTGTCGTATATACCTTCCAAAACTCGTCGAATTCACCATTTGTACTTAGGGCAAATTATTTGAGAATTAGAAAATCCACCAAGTAAAATTTGCCGAGTATCATCGTGTATACTCATCGAATTTGACGAATATATCTAACGATACTCGTCAAATTCGTCGAAAATACTCGGCGATACACACTGAATTCATCGAGTCCATTAAACGCTACTTATCTGGATTTTTCTAAGTCTCATTCATCGAATATTGCCTGTCATGGAATTGAGAGCATTGTGTCATTCAGCTGATACTTGATGAATTCGTCGAGTAAACCAGCTGATACTCGACGAATTCGTTGAGTATGATTCTCGGCTTTGGCGTTGAGTGTACTCCCGACCTGAGATGATTTGTCTAAGTCTAATTCATCGTATATCATAGACCCATTTGACGAGTATACTTATGATACTTGGCGATACTCGATGAATTTGACTTAGGGAATTTTTCGAAAAATTTCAAATCGCTGGTTCGGGTTTCTGTCGGCCATGAACAGTGACTTTTCTTGATTTCATTTTTGGAAGTTTTCTTTAAACCGTTGGGAAGGAAATTTATCTAAATACCTAGAGGATATTTCCTTTCCACCTAATCGTAATTTTTCTCTCATTTTCAGACCTAAAAAACTTCCAAAATCGGAAACAGTCCATCTACCGCCGACCACCGTACGCAACGTGATTCTTCCGATCAGGCGCCCACTATAGTGTGATTCATCTTCTTTGACATACACGACTGGATTAATTTTCTCTCTACTGATCTATACTCCTCCAGATCAAGTCATTTGAAGATTTAAGGCGAGATTCAAGATCTTTCAAGTGTATATATTATGTGTTCTCCAAGCAAATTAATGAACTACCATTCTAGAAGAACGACGGATTAAAGATCTTAATTCTTATCTTTGTGATTGTAATATTATTGTAAAACATTCGTTTAATCTTGTAAGAGATTTTCTCCGAGTTTGTAGATATGTTTGTGGATCGAGTTTGTAGATCCGTTTGTGGATTGAGTTTGTAGATCTGGTTGTGGATTGAGTGGTAGGAGCGTCGTCTCCGAGTTATAGGAGTTATGACTCCGATGTGTAAGATTGTGGAAATCTGAGATTGGTGAAGTAGCCAAATCTAGCTCTTCGTGGTAGATAGGCGAGGCGGGAAAGTGGATGAACCCAACTCGGGGAACCACTATAAATCTCTGGGTTTGTGTTCTTGTTTTTTAAAGTGATTTTTATTCCGCAAAAAGACACAAACATCACCTATTCACCCCCCTCTAGGTGATCTAGGTAGAAGCTATGTACTTTCAATAGGTATCAGAGGGGCATTTTGTCCGATATAAGGTTAACACCTTGAACAAGATCCCTGTTCTAGCGTCAAGAGATTCTGTCTAGTAATCATGGACCGAAGCAAAGACATGTCTTCTATGAAGCTCCCAGTATGCACAAAGGAAAACTTTCCCATGTGGAAAGAATGAGTAAGGTTCTTCATTGAAGCTGCAGATCCAAGAATTTTTTAGATTGTGGAAGAAGGACCCCATATACCAACTCAAACATCAGCTCTAAATCCTGCAGTCATGATCCCTAAGAAGATGATGGATTTAACTAAGGATGAAATTGCCTTGGTCTCCCTGGATAAGAATGCAAAGAACGTCATCGAAAGTGTAGTGGATGACTCAATGCTTCAGAATCTATTCCACTATAAATCTTCTAAAAAATATGGGACTTCCTAGTTGTGCTGATGGAAGGGACAGAGGAAGTCAGAGACGATAGTAGATCATTGTTGAATCACGAATACAAAGCATTCAAGCAAGGATCAAGTGATAGTATTGTTGACAGCTTCAAGAAGTTCTTTTAGATTGTTAACGGCCTCAAAAACTATGGTTGTACTTTCACTAATGGCGAGATCACTTACAAATTTCTGAGATCCCTAACAAAGTACTGGAACACCAAAGTCGTAGCCATTAGAGAATTTAGAAAGCTGCCTGAAATTTACCCGCATAACCTCTTTGGGAAATTCCTCTCCTATGCACTACAAATGAACACCAGAAAGTAGGAAGAGCAAAGCATACGAACTTCTAGCAAAGACAAGTCGGTGTCCCTAAAAATTGAAGGTTCAAGGACGTCCAAAGCTGTTTCACCAGTATGGACTCGTGCTCCCAACACTCCATAAGACTCCGAGCCTAGCACATCTGGCTCTGAGCTATCGGATGGGGAGTTCTCTCTTATATCTAAGCAGTTCAAGAAACTTCTCAGTAAGAGGAGATAGGTGAAGAATAAGTTATCCTCATCTGACTTCAAGAAATATCATCGTGATGGTGATCATTTCAGAAATAGCTACAACCGAGAGGACAGGTATAGATCTAAACCGAACAAACACTCTTCCTCTGACGTTATGTGCTATTATTGCAACAAGATAGGTCATATGATTATTGAATGCCCATACAAGACGAAGGAGGGATCCAAGAAAGAGGAGAAAAGATCCTTCAAGGGCAAACCAAAAGAAGAAAAGAGCTTCGTCGCTAAGAAGTCCAAGACTCTTATTGACAGCGACTCAAGTTAGTCCATCTCAGAGAATGAGGAAGCCTACTTCGGGCTCATGGCTCAATCAGACGAGGAATTTGTTGACTAAGAGTATCGCGGGAAGGTAAAACTCGCACACGATACTCTCTGAATCGGAAACGTCATCCAATGTCAATGAAGGCTATTCTTCTGAGGAAGGCGATTCTGATTTAATGGTTCAGCATGAGAACCTTTTGAAAGCCTTTGACAAATGTCACAAGGTAGTCAAAAAGCAGGAAAAAGAGATTGCCTCTCTCAAGGCAGTGGAATCAAGCCTGAGGGAAGAAATTGCAGAATTGACTCCTCTCAGAAGTAAAGTTCACTCCTTGCAAGAAGAATTGAAAAGCTTGGCTGAAATATTAAGTCTGAAAGAGAAATATCTTGATGAACTGGAAGAAAAGCTCTTGGTGGAGAGAAAACTTGTTGAGAAATTCTCAAGCTCAAGATTGTTCTCCCTCTCATTGATGAGTTGTCAACTTATAAGAAGGGCAATGGTCTTGGACACGTAATTTGAAAAGGTAAGGCTACCATGAAATCAAGTGTCAAAGAAAAGGGGAAGACACCTCTAGAAAAACCCTTATTTAGGAAGGTAATCTTTCCAACAAACAAGTTTGACCTTGAGTCATCCTACGGTCATCTTGCTAGGACTACCTATATAGAGCCCAAGAAGAGATACAAAGGATGGACCCATCCCCGAGACTACGGTGCCAGTGTTTTTAAAGCACCTTATGAAGAATTGAACTCAAGATTTATGATCCCTATGATCATGGGAATAACCTTAAGAGGGCAACAAATGCCAAAACTATTGTATCTAAGGCAAAGGAGATGGAGAATCCCTATGTATGCTGTAATCAGGAGGCTTCTACCTCCAAGTATTTTTCCCCTGCTAGACCTCGCGTTCAAAAGGTAAAGCAAGAGTACAAGAGAGAGTACAACAGGTTTGACTATTGGTGCTGCGGAAAATTTGGTCATTTTGGCATAGATTGCTGGTATAACCTTGCTAACTTTGTAACTCCATGACTTAACTATGCGAGACCGACCACTTATAGAGTTAATGTTCCTAGTGGTGTTAAGCTGACCAGTAACCAAGGATCCAAATACGTTTGGGTTCCTAAGCTAAAATGATTTATGATTGCAGTTATGTCCAAAGGACAATAAATATCCAATCTGGTATTTTGACAGTGGATGCTCTTCAGCATATGACCGGGACAGGAAGCCTGTTGTTTGATTTCACCCCAGTCAAAGACTGACCAAAAGTCATCTTTGTAGGGTCAGACCTGGGAACTACAAAAGGCTATTGTATGATCTCCAATGGAGTAGTATCTTTAACAGACGTGGCTTATGTTGAAGGATTACACCATAATCTTATAAGCATAAGCAAGCTATGTGATAAAGGCTGCATCATTGAGTTCTGTAAGGACAATTGTTTGATAAAATCATCTACAAATTTGGAGACGGTCATAACATACACTCAGAGCAGAAATATTTTCTGTTTAAATTTTCTTTGTTTAGACAATTCTACACCAGTATGTTTTCTTGCAAAAGATAGTGCATCTCTTTGTGGCCAATGACCCAAGAGATTAGCACATATTAACTTCAAAATAATAAATATGTTATGTTCTCACAACTTAGTGCGAGATGCCCCTAGCATTAAGTGCCTTAAAGTGAGTCTGTGTCACTCATGCCAAATGGGTAAGCAGACAAGGGCTACCTTCAAGGGTATTGCCGAAAAGGATTCTTCAAGAAGTTTATACTTACTTCATATGGACTTATTCAGTCTTATGCTTATTCACAGTTTAGGAGGTAAAGTCTACACGTTAGTAATTGTTCACGACTAATAAAATTTTACTTGGGTGTTCTTTCTGAAACACAAGTCAGACACCTTCGACACAATTATAAATATTGTCTGACAAATTCAGAACGAATTAAACTGCTCAGTTGTAAAAATCAGAAGTGACCACGGAACAAATTTTGAGTCTGGTGCTATGATAGAATTCTATGGAAATCAAGGTTTCTTTCATGAGTTTTCCTCTACACATACTCCATAGCAAAATGAAGTTACTGAGAGAAGGAATAGAACCCTAATTGAAGCATGTACAACTATGTTGAACGACGCTTCACTTCCAGAGTACTTCTGGGCTGAAGTAGTCAACACAACTTATCACGTGCAAAATAGAGCACTTATCAACAAAAGCTATCATAAGCCCCCTATGAGCAATTGAAGGGCAGAAAACCGATTGTGTCTTATTTTAGAATCTTTGGAAGTAAATGCTTCGTACTTAATAATGGGAAGTATTACCGCACGATGTTTAGTGAAAAATATTTTGAAGGATTTTTGTAAGTTATAGTAGCTATAACAAGGCATATAGGATTTTCAATAAGAAAACTCTAGTGGTAGAAGAGTCAATCAGTGTTGTATTTGATGAGATAAGCCTGCTCTAAAGCTGCTCGTCTAGCGTTATTGGTGCAAATATAGGTACCAAGTTCAAGTAACTAAGCTTGGATGAAGCTATCAAGGAACAAGCTCCAAGCTCGGTCAAGATCGTCGATGCAGACTTGATGGATATAGATCAGCTAGAGGAAGAATTGCTTCAAACTCTAGAGGATGCACCGAATGTTGCAGTACCTATAGGTGGAAGAGAAAGAAATTTAGGGTTCAAACACATAAGAGATCACCTAGTTGATCAAAAAATTGGAGAGCCAAGCGACATTGTTTGAACCAGAAGAGGTACAAGTAATGAGATTATGCATCTTAGTTTTCTATCACAGGTTGAGCCAAAGAAATTTGAAGAGGCAAACAAGGATGCTTCTTGGATTTTTATAATGCAAGAGGAGCTCAATAGATTTGAATATTGCAAAGTCTGGGAATTGGTACCCAGGCCCAAGGGACAGAAGGTGATAGGCACCAAGTGGATTTTCAGAAACAAGATGGACAAAAATGGAGTCATTATCAAGAATTAAATAAGGCTTGTAGCTCAAGGATACAGACAAGAAGTAGGGATCGAATTCGACCAAACCTTTGCACCAGTGTCTAGTCTTGAGGCGATCAGGTTATTTCTTGCGTATGCTGCCCTCAAAAGCTTCACTGTCTACCAAATGGATGTGAAGTTAGCATTTCTAAATGGGAAACTGAAAGAGGAAGTATAAGTAGTGCATCCCCCAGGTTTTGTTAATTCTAATTTCCCTGATTATGTTTATTTTTAAATAAAGCTTTATACGGCTTAAAGCAAGCTCTATGAGCTTGGTATGAGACAATATCTAGCTTCCTCCTTGAGAACAAGTTCACAAGAGGGAAGATAGACAAGACATTATTTCTTAGAGAAGTAAACGACAAGATTTTGCTAGTGCAGATCTATGTTGATGACATCATATTTGGCTCTACAGAAGACAGCTTTTGAGAGAAGTTTTCCAAACTTATGTATGGGAAGTTTGAAATGAGCAGTATAGGAGAGCCGAAGTATATAACACCCAAAAAAGGAGTAGTGGTCATTGGGTCCTACAGCGTGGTGATAGGCTTATCGCAGGCAGTAGCTCATTGAATTAAAAGACCAAGTGCTTGGGTTTTTACCACCTTACGATAGGAAGTTATCACGCCACGGTAGCAAATTCCTTCGGTGAGACCACTCAATGCTTTTGAGGAATCGTCGATAGTGCTATCGCTAGGAGATAGGCGTTACTACGCAACGCTAGCCTCTCGAGGAATGTAAAAAGGATTTCTCGAGTAACCAGTCTACCTCCAGGCACTATAGAGTTATCGTGGGGAAATAGCTCTGGATAGCGGCGTCGGCTAGTCAAAACGGTTACATCATGTGTTACCGTGCGACCGAAGGAGTTACCGCGCGGTGGTAGCTTTTGTAAAAAGGATGGACTTGAGATTTTATTCTCATCTTCAATATACTTTCTCTTCTTTACTTCTAAAGAGAGAAGAGGAGGAACGTCCAAGAACACTTGTGGAGATCGATCCAAGGTGTTCTTGTGATTAGAATCGCGAGTCGATGCTAGATCCGCAAAGAGGAATTTGTGAACGATTAATTCCATCTGGATCAAAGATCACGGTCATGGCTTCGAAGAGAACTACAAGGGTAATGATCTTCCTTCTTGGACAAGTGAAGTCCTTATTTTGGCATATGCATGGAATCCCACACCAAAAGGTGAAGAATCGAGGGAATTCCATTGGGTTGATTCATGAAATCCCCAGTGAGTCTTGCATATAGATCCGAAAATGTGTAGTATGGAATAGGCATGCTGTGTGAAGCCCATATGGACAGGTTGGTCTGGATTCGTGATGATTATTTTGCATGCCGCAGAAGACTCTGAGTATCAACGAGTAATATACGGGGTCTGCGGGGTACTGGAGTTGAATTTTAGGAAAATACCCTTGAAATCTGCGATTTAAGACCAGTTGGATATCGCAGGGCAATAATGAGTATTGCCATTGGTGATAGCTCTTGGTGAGATATTTGTGTTGTATGCTATAGAAATACCACTGTTTCTGGCACTGCAAGATGCTGTAGGGTTTGGGTTGAGTTTAGGCGCAGAAAGATTGCTTCTGTTGGTCCCACCAAGCGATCGTGACGAACGCTTGCACTAACTCCCTTTTTGATTGTGAAGCCTGTCTCTGAGAGACTGTGAGTCTAATTTATGAGCTGCGATCTCATAAAGGCCATCGAGCCAAAAGGATAAGGGGAAGCCGACCCGCGTCAGCCCAAGCATTGAATTGACGATTTGAGCAATGGGCAATGGTTGAACTGTCTTCGTGTTATGGTTGTCTAACTCGAGTGCCTAAGTTATTGGCGTTCGTTAAGTTCACATAATGAGAGTCTTGGGTTATATGCCATCAAGACTAAAGTCTCCAGTCGTGGGTCGTGGAGCATGAATGCTAAAACTTGTGGTTAAGTCTGGGACCTTTGAACGGTGATGGGACCCTAGTTTTCCTGTACAACGACAATGTTCCCTGAGTCCACGGAGCGTAGGGTCGTGCGGTCGATGTTTGTGATATATTGAACGTTACGTGAGTTCACGTTTTTGTGATATGTCTGCTTGTTAAAATACTATGCCTGTAGGGAAGGAATATCAATTCCCCGGGAAAGGGCTAGGGTCGTTATAAATTGGTCAACTGAATGCTGAACATTGCCTTGTTTGCCACCCTCGTGGTGGATTGTATCTGTGCAGGTGTTGGAGAGTTGAGTGGGAAATAGCAGGCTGAATCCCATGCTTCTATCCTGGCCCTCGAAGGTCGAATGGAAAAGTTTTACTGTTTTCATGTGTGGCCAGCCTGCATGCCGATGTTTGTAATCCACACCTGTGAAGTTTAACTGTAAGGCCTTAAGGTAAAACACTTTTGTGTATTTCTGTATACATTCCTGTGATATATATAAATGTGGTTGTTTATATATAGTGGATATTCATGATTGTTGAGTTCAGTAATAACACCTAAAGCTTCCGCAAGAATGCTCTGGGTTAGGATGTATATACTTTTTTGATATTCATAAGTAACGTCGCTGATTTTCTGCGGAATATGGCGTGGGGCCCCGGCTGGACCCTCTGTTATATTTCATGTGATGGACAAAGATGTTACAATTTGGTATCCGTTTTCCTTGGTCTTCCTCCTATGAATTCATGGTTGAATTCTTTTGAGGGGTGGCGAGCATGTGTAAGTACGGTCTGTTATAACATAAAAGAACTCAAGAATGTCCACTTAGGAATGAAAATACACCTGTTTGAGGAACCTACGCGTTCCTACTCATCATTGTTGCTTTAGTAAAGTCGCTAAAGGGTGTTCTTTTATAGAAATTGGTGACTCGCAGTGGTGCGGGGTAGTCTGATCCCCAACATTTTGTTGAAAGTTTGACACCAGCTGAGGTTACCACACCTCCTCCTTATGTAGAGACAGTGTATTTAGTTGCTGAGGCACTGTTTGCAATGATACATGCACAACCTACTAGGCAGGCACAAGCTATAATGGTTCCAGAACAGGTTTGTGTGAGGCCAGAACCTGTGGAGGTTCTGGTAGATATACGAGCAGTGGAACGACAACTGAAGCAGTTCATGAGTTTTACTCCTCCTACGTTCGCGGGGGCAAGATCCCAAATGCAGGCAGAGGACTGGCTTTCCCGAGTCAAAAGAATTTTTACGGCATTATGAACTGAGGAGGAACAGAAAGTCACCTTGGCCACTTTCCTATTGGAAGGAGAGGCTCGGCTTTGGTGGGATGAAATTGAGCTGCACCGCTTAGCTGGCAGACAATTAACGGAGGTATCGATATGGGGGTTTTCGAGACTATTCTTAGCAAAGCATCTGCCATCGGCACTGCGCATTGTAATGGAAAATGCGTTCCAGCATCTAACTCAGGGAGAAAGTAGCGTATATACCTACTTATATGAGTTTACAAGATTGGGACGTTATGTGGGGTCTATTTTTGCGGAAGAAGAGCGTGAAACCAATTGGTTCTACGAAGGACTCTTGGATGAGCTGAGATTCCTACTTTCGAGTTCGGTGAACCAAGGATTTCAAGCATTGGTGGATACAGTTCGGTCGTTGGAGAAAGATATGAAGAGAGTGCAAGGAAAGAAAAACTTGGCTGTGACAAATTCGGAGATCAAAGCACCATGTCCTGAAAAGTCTGGTTATCGCAAGAGATAGGGTAAGAGGTCCAAGTCTTCTGGAGAGGCTCCTTCTATAGTTGCATTTCAAGAAACTTCTAGGAAAGACCCTCGTGCGTGTTATACATGTGGAAAGGTTGGTCATCTAGCCCGTGACTGTCGGGTTGGTCCGCCAAAGGTTGAGAAGAAGGCAGGAGCTACTTATGCTGAAAAAGGAAAGGCGGTAGAATCCACTGCATCCCATTATGCTCCAATGCAACCAAGGGTGTTCAACCTTGGCCAACAAGAGGCCATAAAGCCAAGTGACGTCATAGGTACGAGTTAAGATGCAGTTTTACTGCTTTCCATACTTAGTACCTTGTGCGTTACTTTTGCATGAATTGTTTATGTTAGGCTTTGTCCTTATTCAGGACTGTCCGACAAGAGCACTATTCAGTACAGGTGCTTCACATTTGTTTCTATCTGAGGACTTCGTGTCACGGATCGGAGTGCCTGCTCGAATGAAAACAGATAGTGTGAAGGTGTTATTGCCTAACGGATGTGTGATATGTGCGGATAGGTATTGTTATGTTGAGGTGTAGTTAGGAAGTCGGGATTTATGATTGGAAGCATCCGTACTGCCTATATCTGAGTTCGATGTGATCTTTGGTATCGACTAGCTCTCGGAGCAGCGTGCCTATATTGATTGCAACTCAAAGGAAGTCACACTGGGTCAGAATACTGAGCTAGAGACTGCATTCGTAGGTGCGTGAGGATCGAGCAAGATATTGATGTCTGCTCTCCAAGTAGTTAAGTCTGTTCAGAAGGGCGCGGAGTTGTTCTTCACGCTTATTGAGGCTGTTGAGCTGAAGATTAGTTTGCATGATGTTCCGATTATATTGGAGTGCTCATATGTGTTTCCGAAGGATATTCCGGGGTTATCTCCCTAGCGGGAGATTGCCTTCTCTATTGAGTTGGTGCGAGGTGCAATACCTGTGCCCCGCTCACCATACCATGTAGTGCTAAAGGAAATGGTGGAACTTAAGGTCCAACTGCAAGAACTGCTAGAGTAAAGATATATACGCCCAAGTATGTAACCTTGACCGCTCTGGTCCTATTTGTGAAAAAGAAGGATGGAAGCTTGCGGCTATGCATTGACTATTGAGAGGTGAATAAGCTGACGGATAAGAACAAGTACCAGATTCCGCGGATTGATGACTTGTTCGATCAGCTAGAGGGATCAACTGTCTCCTCTAAGCTAGACTTAAAGTCTGGCTATTATAAGTTAAGGATTCGGGAATGTGACATTCCCAAGACAGCGTTTGGTACACACTATGGTCATAACGAGTTCATTGTAATGTCGTTTGGGCTAACAAATGCGCCATTGGTATTCATGGACCTAATGCACCGAACATCTCGAGAGTACTTGGACTTATTTATCATCGTATTTATTGACGACATTTTAGTGTACTCTCAGTCTAAAGAAGACCATGCGAACCATTTATGAATGGTGTTGCGCACCCTGAGAAAGAACAAGTTGTGGATCAAGCAAAGATAGTTGTGATATGAGAGTGGCCGGTTTTGTCTTCTGTGGCTAAAGTTTGGTGTTTCCTTGAACTTGCGGGGTACTACAGGCGCTTCGTACAGAACTTCCCGCGGATAGCCTTGCCTATCACCACACTGACGAGGAAAGATCAAAAGTTCGTTTAGACGCCGGAGTGTGCGCGAGCTTTTGAAGAGCTAAAGAGTCGTTTTACCACGACGCCTATTTTGACGTCGCCATGTGGTACAAACGGCTATTAAATTTATAGTGATGCATTAGGGAGCGACCTAGGATGCATTCTTCTTCAGTTCAAAAAAGCGATCGCCTATGAATCACTCTAGTTGAAAGTGCATGAGCGGAACTACCCCGTCCATGACTTAGAGTTGGCGGCGGTGATATTTGCACTTAAACTGTGGCGTCATTACTTATATGGCGTGAAAGGTGACATCTTCACGGACCATAAGAGCCTTAAGTATCTTCTGGATCGAATGGATCTAAATATGCGACAACGAAGGTGGATGGAGTTCCTTAGAGACTATACCTTCCAGATTCTCTATACTCCTAGGAAGGGAAATGTGGTCACAGATGCCTTGAGTCATAGAACTCGAGCAAGGGTAAGTTGGTTATGGGTGCTTTATGAGCGTCTGATCCAGGAATTGGAGAAATTAGACATTTCTTTTGTTGACAAGAATGCCATTGCAAATGCGTGCCTGAATTGGATAGAGGTTCAATATGACATTGCAGATAGGGTTCGACGAGCAACGTAACTCGATAATAGTCTACAATGCTATGCAGTGGATGCGTCAAATGCCTAATTCTCCTTCAATGATGAACTTTTGCGAAAAGTTTGTCGTTTGTGCATTCTGAAGGTGGGTAAACTTCGTGAGGAGTTGATGTACAAAGTGCATTTTATAAAGTACTCAAGTCACCCAGGGATCACAAAGATATATAAGGACATGAAAAATGTTTTCTGGTGGCCAGGTTTGAAGAAGGACATAGCCCATTATGTGGAAAATTGTCAAACTTGTGCCTTAGTGAAGACTGAAAGCCAGAAACCTGGTAGTTTCCTGAAGTCATTACCAATCCCGTTATGGAAGTTCGACGACAGTTCTATAGATTTTGTTTATGGTCTGCCGAGATCTCAGAGCAGAAATGACGCCGTGTGGGTGATCATTGACCGATTAACCAAAGTGTCGCACTTTATACCAAACAGGAAGGACGATTTAGTGGAAAAATTGGCCAACTTGTATGTGGATAATATTGTACGAATGCACTGAGTGCCCCATAACATCGTAAGTGATCGAGATGGGCGCTTCACTTAAAATGATTGGAGGCTAATCCATCAAATGTTCGGGACTAAACTAACGTGCAATATGGCCTTCAATCCGCAAACAGATGGCCAGACTGAGAGGACCAACAGAACAATGGAGGATATGCTTTGTATGTGCACCCTAGATTTTGAGAAGAGGTGGGAAGATCACCTCTATATGGTTGAATTCGCTTACAATAATAGCTATCAAGCTCTTATACAAATGGCGCCTTTTGAAGCTGGAAGTCTCTAGTGTCGACTAAATCCACCTATGGGGGGGGGGGAATAGGTGTCGTGCAGTCTTTTGTGGAATGAAATTTACCTGCACAAATTAACAAAAAGAGCACACAGAACACACAAAGAATTATAGTGGTTCCCCGATTTGGGTACGTCCACTTTCCCCCTTCGACCTATCTCCCACCAAGGGACGACTCGGTCAATTCTCAAAACGGATTGAAATCCAATCCTCACACTACGAAGGAACCCTTCTAACAAAGGAGTCATAACTCCACCACAACGGGTTGCACCCAACCATTATAACAAGAAATTAAAATTCATTAACAAAAAACCAAAATTGAATGTCAAAGAAAATACAAACAAAGCTTTTGGAGAATCCAATGTCCTTCTTCGTTCGTTGTAGCTTGCACGAAAAATACGAAGAGTCCACAACTGGAATTCTCTCTTGGAATGGGTCTTCTCAAGATCGGCGGCGGCAAGTGATTGCGGCAGTGATACTTTGTAAATCCAAAATTCTTGACGAAGCAAGCAAGGTCTACGAAATATCTCTGTCGGATCAGTCGTCTCAACCAATTCGGTATGGAGAACAAATCTCGTTCAACGAATCGGAAGACAAGAGATCTCAAGAGAGATGCGTGAGACGCTTGGCTTGCCTCGGTACTGTCGTCGGAAGATCAAAGAAGATCGGAGTTCAGCGGCAACGACGAGCTTGCGAGCGGCTACGGGCGATCGGCGGTTTCCGCGATCGGCTAGGGCATGGAGTCGGCTGCTTTCATTTCTGCGTGAATGTATGTCTTTAGAGGTTCAAAATACGCGTATATATATACTAGGAGCCAACCCTAATGACTGTTGTGGGGCCCATAAGGAAAAACCCTAGCCCCGGCCGAAACAGCGCACGACAAGTTTGTTCGGTCCAGCGAACGAGGAAATTTGTCTAAGGCAAAATTGGCGGGAATCGTTGGTGATTCCCGTCGATGTCAGAGGGAATCACTCACGATTCCCGTCGATTCTGCCTTGGCAGAATCCCTGTCTGGAAAACTGTCAGCCGGAAGAAGTCGGCAGGAGAGGCTAACTGATTCTCGACGAATCGGCGGGAATCACTAACGATTCCCATCGAAGTCGGCGGGAATCACTAGCGATTCCTGTCGAATTCGGAGGGAATCACTAGCGATTCCCGTCGATTTTCACTTAGAAGAAATTTCTCTTCCTTCCTTTGATGACTTCGTCTTTGACCCATCTTTGCTCCTTCTTCTGCTCTTGATCTACCTTGGCCCTGTACTTTAAAATAAGTACACTCCAATAGAGAAGGCATACGTGAGTCAACACACTGATCTACTCAATGAGGGATTACGTTGCGCTGACCCGTGAATATTGACCCACTACACCCTAACATTGGCGTGTACTTAGCATGGAATAGCTGCAAGCACAACTTGATAGAAGATCGTCAAATACATTGTGAATCCATCTTAGCTTGACTGGAGTCTTCTTCAAATCCGGGTAATTATGGATACAATACCCAACAATCTCCCCGTATTTGAAGAAGACAAAATCCTACTAGCTAAGATGAATTACACCAACCAAAAAGATATATATAAAAGTATGCGAGACAATAAATCTGAATAATAAGATTTCACGCATTCAAACCAAAAATAGAATCATCATATGATCATGTGTATATAAATCCAAAGTGATGTCCATTTTTAAATTACAAGAATAGAAGTAATAGAAGTACACGCATATTGAAAATTAAATGTCCAGATTTCATGTCTATCACTCCTTTGCCTCAGCATCTCTTAGTTGTTTAGCCAGGAACCTCTTGCTTTGCCTTTCAAAATATTCCTTTGGCTTTGGATAGTACCTGGGGGGAGGAGCTTTGTTCTCAACTGTGTTCGACCTGAAGAATATGTTTCTTTTTGCCTCATATTCTTTATGCATTTCCCATTCATACTAACTATATACTTCATTTCTGTTCAGCTCTCCCCGTTGTTATTGCATGAATGTATCAAGTATAATGCTCCTAGACACGGGACTCCATCATTCGTTCTTGACTTCACTTTCCTTCCTTCTTGATTTCCTCTCAGTTGGATTGTCTTTAGAAGTCCTTCTTGAAGCTTTCTTTTCCCTTTCGCAATCGCTTCTTGATCAAACATTGCACTGCAAGCAACTTTGGCAGCGGCTTTAGCAGCCTTTCTGGCATCAGCTTCACTTAAGGGAAATTCCTCAGCAATAGCAACCTCATCAGCAGCAGCAGTAACATCATCAGTAGGATTAAAAGGAATATGTATACCTGAAGCTTGCTGAACTAGCCAATGACAACTTTCAAATACATATTTGTTTGATTGTTTGAAGTTGTCGACCATGATTTTCTCTAACCCTGCCATCTTAGCTGCATATTCCTTCTCCCCCTTTTTGGCTTCTAGGGCAATTGAGTTTGAATAAGAGTGCAGTGACTCATCTATATGCTTTACATTCTGAGTGAAATCGCCCAGCAAGGTTTTCTGATTCGTGTTGAGGGTGACCATGTTGGCATCAAACAGTTTGATGTTGTTGGCTACGAGATGAGAATTTTGATTTACCACTGTCAGGTCAGCAGTGGCCTTCTTTAGCCCTTGTATTAGAAGATTGATGGCAGTGCTGGCCTCAACATACTTATCTTCAAATCTTTGTTCCATCTTATCCAACTTGTGATTTATCTCCACAATATTCTTTAGCATCAGATCCTCTGATTGCTTAATTCGTTTAAGTACTCTGTTGTGAGATCGTTTAAAGGAGATCTTCAGTTAATCTAATATACCTTGAATGATATTTACAGTGTGATTTGCCAGGCTTGGTTCTAACGGATGATCTTGATGAAAAGCCTGCTCGTGTTCTGGAGGGATAGGACTCTGTGAGTCAAGACTCTCCTCTTCAGATTCACTTGAGGAGCTCGATAAATTTATAGTCTCTTGTGGAGGGATAGAGGCAGCATCTGTCAAGTTTCCATATATACTCATCACCCCCTTCAGCATAGTATCAAGTTATTCCTGAGGCCGGGAGGTCTCCCCCTCAACTGTTACGCCAGATACATCAGGAACCTTTACCTGAATCTGTTCCTCAGAAGGGAGGTCAACATCAATCTCCCTCATGGCCATATCATTTCCAGCTTGCTCATCATCAAGATCCTCAGCGACATGCTGCTCAGGGGAATCCACATAATTCTCACTAGCAGCAGCATTCTCCACATCATCCTCTACTTCCTCCTCGTTAGTCTGATCAGTAGAGAGGGTTACTACTGCATCGTTAGCGATGCGGGTAATATCAGTAACAACGTCTACTTGATCTGAGACTGAGGCTTCCATCCTGATGACAGTAGAAGGACTGGGCAATGACTCCCCCTCAGTTCCTGCATTCAGCAGATCAAGAACTTTACTGGGCTGATCCGAACGATTTGTGAACTCCGCTGCTCTGTCTTCTTCATCAACATGTATTCCAGACGCACCCCCTTGGACAATTCTTCTTTCCCACCGATCGAAGACGCTGGATTCCATCTTCTTTAGATAGTGAAGGGGAACTCCCTTAGTCATATCAAATCTATCTCCATCCATCTGGTTTAGATAGAGACTGATGATTCTACCGAAGTTAAGAGTATGTAGGGTATCTTTTATTTTCTCAAATAACATGGCCCCCAAGTTCAATTTCGTTCTACACACTATGGCTATCCGGATCTTAAACATGTCACCTGAGATGTGATCATGGGAGCCAGGCTTGCAGATCAGAACCTTCCCTATGATATCTGAAAGAAGCTTTCCTTCTTCGTTCATGTCCTTGAATTTAATAGCCCTTGTCCCTCGAGCCAATCCACAGAAAAGTAATGTCCTCATACGATCATCTTCGTCTAGATAGTTCTCTTGTTCGAAGATGGAGAGCTGAAGATGATGGGACAGTCTTGTAGCCGTCATCTTTATCCTTAGACATGTTATCTTACTCTTTATCAATGTGTCCTCGTGACGCAGCTTGGAGTTGGCGAAAACTCAAGAACTTCCTTGCCGAGAACCTTGCACGGGTGCTCAAGAATTAAGGAGAGTCCGGCTTGTTCCAACATCAAGATGACATTTCTGAATTCGTCTAAGGCAAAAGCAAAGCCTATCCTAACCAATTCACTTCCAGTGAGGAGCCCGACCGTTGTTCGAGGAGCCATTATGAACCAAAGTGAGTAAAACCCAAGGTGTTAACTCTATCCAAATCTAGAATTTGAAGGAACTAAACTAGGAGGGATGATCCTTGAAAGTTGAGTCGAATATGAATTTCAAGGAATCAACCGAAGTTACCTTTCACTCTCGGAGGGTGCAAGGAAAGAGATACGTACCAGGCGTTGAGTAGGTCTAGCCCTAGGGTAGATGCAGACTGAGGCCGAAGAGAAGCTTGCGTCGGGGCTGAAGGGCTGGTGGAGGATCAGCGAGACACTTGTGTCGAGCTGATGCCGACGACGGGAACGCAGAGTCGACGGGAGATGACAGTGGGCTACAATCGACGGGAGCCAATGACGGGAGTCGACGAACGACGGTTGGAGAGCAACGGGAGGCAGACTCATTTTCGCAAGTTCCGTAGTGAAGCTGAAGGGTTTCCACAGGGATGCTGATTTCCGCAGGGTCGACGGGAATGTGAAGGGTCGGGAAATGGATCGATTATAAATTAGCAATTTTCCGCTAGTTCCGTTCGATTATAATGATCGACAGGAATTCCTTCTAATTCGGAAATTTAAGGCGACGGGAATTCCTGCTAATTTAACCTTGCTCTTTTAAAAAATGGATTAAAAATTTTCAGTTCAAAATAGCTAAGCCGAGTCAATGGAAGGTTAACACTAGAAATAATCACCGACTATTTCTAGTGAGTCAAAATGTAATAATTGTAGTTGCAACTACTGGTACAAGTCACTTGAGATTCATCGGACCAATTGACACCCACTTTCACACATTATCAAGATATAAAAAATTTATCAGATTCAAAATTAAGGATCTTACGGTTATTAGCTTGCGTGTCCTTCCATTTCAGGTGTGTGTATATATATATCTTGAAAGAAAATCTACATATATGTCTGTATATATATGTATATCTATGTAATGCGATTCAATTTTCGAAACTGAATGCGCGTACCTGGTATTACTAGGTTGATTATTCGGATCCACTATTTGAAGTACGGCAGGTATCATGTAGAAGTAGGACACTGTAGTTAGCATTATCTCTTTTCCCATAATCTTGTTCCATAGCAAGCCTGGAACATCTCTTGTCTAGGTCCCATCATGTTCATGGGTACCTAGACTATCCTGCAAAAAATAATTACCTTACCTTAGGAACCCAATAGGTATTGGGTCCTAGGTTCTTGTCAGCATAAAATGCAGCATGCCTTCCTACAAGATTTTTGTCAGGAAGGCTATCGCTTACCAAAGGATGTGGACATACCCTTGCCCTTGGCACATGAGGATTGTGCCAACAATCTATGGCAAAGTGACCCACTATACCACCGCACCAACACTCATGAAAATTGTACCTCCTTTTCTGACCAGATCTATTAACAGAGTTAGTCATGACCCTAGGTCTGAAGGAGGCAAAGCTGGATCTGCTCTCATATTTACCCTTTCCACCTAGACACGAGGGGGGTCTGATATGAACATGTGGTGAAAGTTGAGAGGCCTGGGGGGTGGTGCTTTCTTTTCAGCCAGCACATATCCGGGGGCTCCAGTGATGCTTGCTATATGTTTGCCAGCTTCCTTTTCCTTTGTCCTAGGGTGGGAAGATGTTCTGTGAGGGCTGATTCTTGTAATGTCATGAAGTGTGGGAGCTGAGGCCGTAAATACAAACGGTTCATGATGAGTCGTGTGTATTTTCTAATAGGTAGCCATAATAACACTTGCACTATGGGTGTTTCCACACGAGGGTCGATCATTCTTGCAGTTACCATAGTTGTTCTTATGGTCATACCTAAAAGAATGATGAGTGCCCCTTCTACTAGGTGTGGGGGGGTCTGTAAGTAGTTTTCCCATTTCTCCACGATTTTATAATTCGCGAGATCCACCCATTTTCTCACTTTCTCTTAATAGCATCTATCTTGGAAAAGTTATATACTATCCTCTTCTCGGTCTCTAGATGAAACTCTAGATCCGAAATCTTTGAGTCCTTCACCTTGATGGATTCCAATTGGAGGTCCATCATGGTCCTCAACTGAGCAATTTCCTTAGCTTGTTCCTCAACAAGCAAGTTGCTCTTCTGAAGGGCACTACGAAGTGAATCAAGAGTTTCAATCTTTTGATTGAAACTGTCAATTTCCCTTGCATCAATTGATGGACAAACCTCCGAACTTCTCCGGTCTTCAGGAGATACAAGAGGAAAGGAGCAAGAAGAGGAGGATACCTGATCTTGATTGGGCTGATCAAGGTTAGAGTTATGGTCTGTAGAGACTGATGTTTCAGCTTCATCACAACTATATTCCTCAATCTCTTATTCAATCTCAGATAGAGACACAGGAGCCTTGATATTGAGAGGTTATTCTTGACTTTCATCTTCAGAGATGAGGACCCCCACATATGCTTCATCATCTTGCTGGCATTCAGTCCCGGCATTCTTCGTTCCCTCCATGAGGTCAGAGATAGATTTCCACATGGACTTTGCAGCCTTACACTTATCCAATCTTGTAAGAGATGATCCAGACCAAATATCAGAAATGATTTGTCGAACCAGCTTGTCTAAGTTGAAAAGTGAGAGCTCAGTTTCAGACATCTCTCCGGAACTCTTTGGGATTTGAAGATCTTCTCCAGAGTCAGAAGCCTTCATGGGAATGAAGGTAACCTCTTCTACAATGTATAAAGCACGAGGGTCAATGGCTTCCAGATTAACTTGAACTCTCATTTTCCATATAGTAAAATACTCTTTTGTGCATGCAGTCAGTCTCAGGGGAGAGACATCTGAGTATAGCTCCATGCTTGATTCTTGTAATCTTCTTGACACTAGACATAGGATCTTACTCAAGGTGTTAAACTTATTGATGAGTAACCTCCCTCTGATACCACTTGAAAGTCTCTAGTGTCGACTAAATCCACCTATGGGGGGGATTAGTGTAGTGCACTCTTTTACGGAATTAAATTTACCTGCATAAATTAACAAACAGAGCACGAAAAACACAAAAAGAATTATAGTGGTTCCCCGATTTGGGTACGTCTACTTTCCCCCTTCAACCTATCTCCCACCAAGGGATGACTCAGTCACTTCTCCAAACGGATTGAAATCCAATCCTCACACTACGGAAGGAACCCTTCCAACAAAGGAGTCACAACTCCACCACCACGGGTTGCACCCAACCCTTACAACAAGGAATGCAAATTCCTTTACAACAAACCAAAATTGAATGTAAAAGAAAATACAAACAAAGCTTTTGGAGATTCTGATGTCCTTCTTCGTTCGTTGTAGCTTGCACGAAAAATACGAAGAGTCCACAACCGGATTTCTCTCTTAGAATGAGTCTTCTCAAGATCGGCGGTGGCAAGTGATTGCGGCGGCGATACTTTGTAGATCAAAACTTCTTGACGAAGCAAGCAAGGTCTACGAATGATCTCAGTCGGATCAGTCGTCTCAACCAATTAGGAATGGAGAACAAATCTCGTTCAACGAATTGGAAGACAAGAGATCTCAAGAGAGATGCGTGAGATGCTCAACATGCCTCGGTACTGTCGTCGAAAGATCAAAGAACTAGAAACAAGCCGGAACGGGTTAACTGAAATTTTATTATCAGAAAAGGTCTCTATTACAAAAGTATGGCTTCCCTTATATAGAATGGAGGAGATGGGGAGAGAATACAAATACCCAATGTGGGACTAAAATTACAAAAGACAACATCTACAAAGTTACCCGCCAAACCGCCAAACAGACCGCCTAAACCCGTGCGGTTAGTAAGGAACTAACCGCCCGGTCACCACCAGAGAACACTCAGCCGACCATCAAGATCCCAGAGCTAGCCGGCAGACCGCCTGGCTACCAACCGCCACCGCCAGACTACCCGACTACCAAACGCCAGATTAGCCGGGCTGACCGCCGGCTAACCAGAACCGCCAGTCCTAGCCGCCTGTCCCCCAGGTCTATCAGCACACTCCCCCTCAAGCTGGAGCATAGATGTCAATCATGCTAGCTTGCTGCAAATGTGGAAGAAAGAGGCGGACACAGGTTTTGTGAATAATCTGCCAGCTCTTTCTCCGAGGTACAAACGAGTGCAAATCTGGTTCTTCAACACTTCTTCCCGAATGAAGTGACAATCAACCTCTATGTGCTTTGTTCGCTCATGGAATATACGGATTTTTGATGTAATCGCAGCCTTGTTGTCACAGAACATGGGAAGAGGGATAGTTATAGACTCTCCTAGATCCAGCATGAGAGCCCGCAACCATTTTTAAACTCACACGTGTGTTGATTCCATGCTACGATATTCGCTTCCGCACTAGACCTGGAGACGACTGACTGCTTCTTGCTCTTCCAGCTAACCAGTTTCCTCCAACAACGTGCAAAATCCGGAAGTCGACTTGCGATCCCCCTTGTCGTCCGCATAGCTAGCTCGGAGTACGCTCGACTCTTAGGTGACCGTTTTTTCTGAAAGAGAGACCTTTCCCAGGTGCGACTTCACATACTCCAATATCCTAGAGCAGATTGAAGATGACATCCTAGGCGACTACATAAACTTGGCTGCCTTTCCCACTGCATAGGAGATGTCTGGTCTGGTCACCGTAAGGTAGATGAGTTTGCCAACCAGACGCCGATACCTCGTAGTATCCAATAGAGGAGTGATTCGTCTGTCCATGTCTTGTCTTCTCCAGGAGCCATGGGACACCGGGCAGGTTTAGCACCGTCAATCCTGCCTCTTTCAACATCAAGACATACTTCGTGGGAGAGAACCAAGGAACACGGTTTCCGAGAGATTTCAATTCCAAGAAGTATTTTTGGAGAAACCCATATCCTTCGTGACTAGGTGTTGCGGAGGGATGGACCTTCGTCAAGCTACACCAGCTTGATCGTCCGCAGTAAGAAGAATATCGTCCACATAAACACTAGCACAACAGACCCGAAGATGTCTTGCGAATGAAAATGAAACAAGGAGTGATGCCGAACTCCTGGTGAAAACATAGCCCCAACGATGCTACTGAACTTATCGAGACCACGCCCTGGGATTTGGCTTTAAGGCCATAGATGGCCTTCTTCACCGGCATACTTGAGTCTCCCCCTGAGCAACATACCCAGGAGGTTGCTCCATGTAGACGTCCTCGTGAAGGTCACCATAGAGGAAGGCATTCTTGACGTCCAACTGCGAAATAGGCCAATCCTTGTTAACCGCCACTGATAAAAGGCCCGAATGGTTGCTGAGGCGAGCACTGCGAGAACGTGTCAAGTAATCAACACCATAGGTCTGAGTAAACCCTTTTGCAACAAGACGCTTTACCGGTCTACACTGCCATCAGGACGGAACTGACGACAAACCCCAGCGACAACCAACCACATCCGTGCCAAAAGGAGGAGGCACAAGGGTCCAAGTGCCCCGGTCAGAGAGAGTAGCAATCTCCTCATCCATGGCAGCCTTCCAGTGAGGAATATCAAGGGCTTCCTGGTAGGTGCGAGGGGTGTTAGTCGCGGATGGCTATGGCGAAGTCCCTGCGAGAAGGTGTTAGCCGATCATAAGAAATAACAGCTGCCAGCGAGTGCTGGGTGCACGTACGAACCCCTTTGCGAAGGGCATGGGCAGCTCCAGGTCCTCGAGTTCCTCAGTCACCGGTGCATCCGTGGCGGAGATCGCTGGCCCAGAAGGAGAGAAGAGACGGCGCGAGGGGACAGGGAGAAGGATCATTGATCAGAAGGAGCGGCTGGTGGAGGTGGGGATGGAGGAAGCTCAAGAGGAGTGATGTGGTGGAGAGAATGGGAGGAGAGGTCGAGTCGGTAGGAAGAAGAGGAGGTTCGATCCATCGACCTGTGGAGATCAGAAGAGAAGTGGCGGCATTCTCAAAGAATGTCACATCCGCCGAGACGAACTGCTTGCGATGAACAGGTCAAAGCAAGCAGTAACCTTTTTGAGTTGTGGAGTACCCAAAAAGATACCTTCGTAGCACGACGGGACAATTTGTCGCGAGTTGCGGCAGGGCTATGAACGAGGCAGTGCACCAAAAATGCGAAGAGGTAAGGGAAAGGGGTCCTTGGAGGATAGAGGATGGAAAAAGTGGTTTTTGCCTTTGAGGACGGTAGAGGGAATGCGATTGATGAGGTAGCAGGAAGATGAGGACCGCGTAGCCCCAATAGCTACGAGGAACCGCATCTGCGTCATGAATTGCGAGCTACATCGAGGAGGTGACGGTTTTTTACGTTCCGCCACCCCATTTTGCTGGGAGGTATAGACGCAGCTAGTCTGATGAATGATGCCATGTTGCGTACAGACAGAAGCAAAATCACTACTCAGATATTCTTTGCATTATCAGAGCGAAAAAAGTTGACAGAGGCATCAATTGATTTTTAATCATATAAAAAAATGAAGTCCATACAGAAAAAGTTCGAGCGATCCTTTAAATAGATACACCCACGTACAACGAGAATAATCACAATAAAGGTTACAAAATAGGAACTTCCCGCCCGATGGTGAGGGTAGGGGAAGGTCCCCCAAACATCCGAGTGAATAAGGTCGAGGGCTTGGAAGAGCCACGACCTTGCTTAGGAGGAAAGGGGAACGGATGCTTGCCATTTGACAAGCATCACCAGTTGAGGAGAGTCCTGCTGAGGAGGTGGAAACAGCTGGTGGAGGAGACGCGAGGGAGGATGCCCCAAGGCGAAGGTGCCACTGATGAAGATCTGTAGAAGCGGGAGAGAAGACGGTAAGGAGCAGATACATCATCAAGGAAGTAGAGACCACCCCTCTCAGTCCCAGTAGCAAACTCCGCCGCTGGAGTCCGGGTCCTGAAATGAACAAGAAGAAGGAGTAAATGTACCGAACACTGAAGCTGCTTGCAAGAGAATACCGACAATAAATGCCACGGAAACTTGGGCACATAAAGAGTATCCTCCAGGCGAAGGGACGAGTAACTTGAACCATGCCTGTTCCATGCACCGGAGAGGGAGAACCATCCGCAACGAGAACAGGGGGCAACCGATCATGTGTTTCTAGGAGAGAAAGCACTGAGGATTGCCCGTCATATATGATTAGTGGCGCCAGAGTCGATAGCCATTTACCTTGGGTAACTACTGGGCACTACCTGAAGTCGTGGCCACGGAGGCAGATGGCTTGGAAGGGAGGAGTATCACCAGCGGGACGAAGATGCGGATGCTTTGTCCAGCAGCGTCAACCAAGTGTCTGGGCGGCCACAATGAGTACAGAGGTAGCGAGAGGGCCACGCCCGCCAGAGTGGTTACCACGACCACTAAATCCACCACGATGAGCCTGGTGGGCATAGAATCCGGAGCCGGAGGAGCGGCAAGCAGGGGCGTTGGAGGAGAGAGGTAACAGCAGGCAATACGTGCAGCGTAGCATCGAGGGTAGGAGACTCAGCCTCTCCAAAATTTGCTGCCGGATCATATCATATGAGTCCGGAAGCCGCAGAAGGTAACAGACCACTAGGAGTCCTGGAAGTGCTTCAGCTGAGTGGCCACATCTGCGAGAGAGGACGATTTTGGAGAATCTCAGCTCCAAGGGCTTGGACCTGTTGGTAAGCGGCAGGAGGGGACATGGACTGGCGAGCAAAGAGATCCGCATAGAGAGTTAGATGCGAGACGTTTGTCCCCCCTTGGAGTAGAGAGCGCAAGTGATTCCAAGCTTGTTTTACGGTCTCATCGTGACGGATGACAGGAAGACATTCATCAGACAGGCTATTCGCCAGCCAAGTACGAACCAGCGCATCATTCGCATCCCAGTCAGAAAACTGGCAGAGTCCGCAGGCGGAGGGTCATCGGTAGATGATGAGCTTGCGTTGAGAGCGAGAAGAAAAGTGAATGAGACACTCCAGTCGGGATAATTGGGCCCCAAAAGCTTAGAGACGGTGCCAAGATTCCTGAAGCAGGAGGAGGAGGAGGAGGCGGTGGGCAACGACAGTAGACGAGGTGGAGCCATCAGAATGGCATCCTGAGAGAGGGTCGCGCGGTAAAGAAAGGGTAAACCGGGCGGGAAGAAAAAGAGCCGCACGGATAGAGAGAGCGAGAAGACCGCGCGAAACAAAAAACAAACCGCGGCGGGCAGAGAGGCCGCCTAAACAAGGCAGACTCGCGCGAACAGCGAGAAAATCGCGCGGATAGGAAGAAATGATCTGCAAGCGGTCACGATGTCAGACACCAGCGGCCAGAGAAGCCACGACCAAGCCGCAGAACCAAACAGAGGGAGAGAAGTCGCGGCTAGCAGACAGACCGCGCGAACAGAAGAGGAGGATAGAAGAATCCACGGAGAAGAGAACTCGCGCGAGCTAAAAGACAGGCCGCGGATAGAAGGCAGAGGTCGCACGGACAGAAGAAAACACAATCAGGAGGACTAGATCGATCCTCTGATACCATGTAAGAAACAACTAGAAACAAGCCGGAACGGGTATAACTGAAATTTTATTATCAGAAAAGTCTCTATTACAAAAGTATGGCCTCCCTTATATAGAATGGAGTAGATGGAGAGAATACAAATACCCATGTTGGGACTAAAATTACAAAAGACAACATCTACAAAGTTAACCGCCAAACCGCCAAAACAGACCGCCAAACGTGCGGTTAGTAGGAACTAACCGCCCGGTCACCACCAGAGAACACTCAGCCGACCATCAGATCCCAGAGACTAGCCGGCACCGCCTGGCTACCAACCGCCAGACTGCCAGACTACCCGACTACCAAACCGCCAGATTAGCCGGGCTGACGCCCGGCTACCAGACCGCCAGTCCTAGCCGCCTGTCCGCCCAGGTCTATACACCAACATCGTCGAAAGATCAAAGAAGATCGGAGTTCAGCAGCGACGACGAGCTTGCAAGCGGCTATAGGCGATCGGCGGTTTTCGCGATCGGCTAGGGCACGACGTCGGCTGCTTTCGATTCTGCGTGAATGTCTGTCTTTAGAGGTTCAAAATACGCGTATATATATACCAGGAGCCAACCCTAATGACCGTTATGGGGCCCACAAGGAGAAACCCTAGCCCCGGCCGAAACAGCGCACGACAAGTTGGTTCGGTCCAGCGAACGAGGAAATTTGCCTAAGGAAAAATTGGCGGGAATCGTTGGTGATTCCCGTCGATGTCAGCGGGAATCACTCACGATTCCCGTCGATTCTTCCTTGGCAGAATCCTTGTCTGGAAAACTGTCAGCCGGAAGAAGTAGGCGGGAGAGGCTAACTGATTCTTGACGAATCGGAGGGAATCACTAACGATTCCCGTCGAAGTCGGCAGGAATCACTAGCGATTCCCGTCGAATTCGGCAGGAATCACTAGCGATTCCCGTCGATTTTGACTTAAGAAGAATTTTTTCTTCCTTCCTTTGATGACTTGGTCTTTGACCCATCTTTGCTCCTTCTTCTGCTCTTGATTTACCTTGACCCTGTACTTGAAAATAAGTAAACTCCAATAGAGAGAGCACCGTGAGTCAACACACTGATCTACTCAACGAGGGATTACATTGCGCAGACCCGTGTATATTGACCCACTGCACCCTGACATTGGCGTGTACTTAGCATGGAATAGCTGCAAGCACAACTTGATAGAAGATCGTCAAATACATTGTGAATCCATCTTAGCTTGACTGGAGTCTTCTTCAAATCTGGGTAATTGTGGATACAATACCCAACAGAAGTGTTATATGGTAGGAAGTGTCGTACACCGTTAGCTTCGGTAGAATATTGTGAAACTATGTTGTATAAGCAGAAGGAAGTTGAAGAAGCTAATTCAAAAATACGAACTATCCGAGAGAGGCTACTGATAACTCAGGATAGGAAGGCGAAATACTATAACGCCAAACACCGAAAAGTGGAGTTTGCGGTGGGCGATTCGGTATACTTGAAGACCAAACCATTCAAAGGCGTGTCTAGGATTCGGCGCTTGAAAAAGTTAATTTTGAGGTATCTTGGTCCATTTGAGGTCGTGGAGCGAGTTGGAGAAGCTGCCTATTAGCTAGCTCTTTTAGTAGGATTGAGTGGCTTACACGATGTGTTTCACATATCAGTACTTCAAAAAGCTGTGAAAGAGCCAACTCACGTGGTTGAGGATGATCGAGTACCGGTCGATAGTGGTATAACAACGAGAGTTAGGCCCATTCGGATCGAGAAAACGGCGATCAAGCAGCTACGAAACAAAAAAATTGGGATGGTCAAGGTCCGGTGGGACTACTATGGCCGTGAGGAGCTGAGATGGGAGAAAGAGAAACCATGCGTATTGAATATCCTGAGTTTTTTGTGTAATAATATAAGACCCCCATTTTTTTTTCTTTTTAGACACCGGGGTCTTAGGCCCAAAACCATCGCCTTGCGGTGATACCTTCTCATCTGGGAAGGTCGTCACTACAAAACGCCGATCCTGCCGGCCAAATCGATCACAATTGTAGCAATAAATTAAAAGCAAGTCCACATGAATCACATGTATAGAAAATAAGATCAATGAAGGGAGTGTCCACAGATAGTACATATAACAGAAATCTTGGGCTTATGCCCGGTACATCATGTCCTCACTACAAATCGCTCATCGCGGAAGCAAACTAATATAACTACTAGTGGTCGGGACTCACAGTCCCTGCTGTCTGGACTCCGGTACTAGACTGTCCGATCTCCAAGCGTGCCGACCTCCGGGGCTGCTCCTCCATGCTGGGCTCCGTGGTCCCCTAAAATGATGTGGTTCGAAAACCATTAGTCTAAAAGACTAAGTCCTATCGTCCCCCACCCCTTCCCCCATGGCTCCTAAGCACCGAGCGGGGAGAAGGAAAGGGAAGGACATGAAGGTGGAGAATATCAAATAGCAGATGGCAGCGGAACTAAACTAACAGTTCAAAAAGATGGTAATAATGATATAAAATTTGAATAATAAAGTAACCTTAACTTATGTGAATACACATAAGCTAAGGGATCTCTTGCAGGGTTCCTATCGTATAAAAAGTCTCATACTGATTTATACGATAGGGTGTCGGTTTTACTAGCAGGCTTAAATATATAGTACTGAAAGAGAACCTTGACTTATAAGCACGCTCGTGCGAACTTATAAGCCAAGGGGTCGTTTTTCAGGGCCTAATGTATAGAGCGTCCCATACCGCTTATACATTAGGTGTCAGGTTTTATGCAATGGTTATGCTATGAAATACAATTATGTCATGATGTGAACATGCAAGTGCAACACACCCACTCGACTCTGTGTACACAGACCTTTAGTTCCCCCTTTTGGAGCCGTTACCTCCCAGGATACCTCCGTAGTTGCAGACGGAAGCGGTGGGTTGGGCCTCGCCCACCTCTAAACCAGTAAAGCACTACCGGTCAGACCTATCGTACGCCTCAACGCTTGGTGCACAAAGCGGACTCTTGCGTACTCTTGCCGGCTGGCGCACTGGACTTCTGTTGGCGAAGTTCTAACCACACTTGCCGAGTCGACGTATTGGCGTCGGTGCATCGACCCTCCAATACCGAAGACCCACCACCTTATACCTTTTATGCACATGCAATAGTTATGAGTCCAACCAACAACCGAGCCAAAGCTCCCCGGACTATCCCGTCCGTCAACAACCGAACCAAAGCTCCCCGGACTATCCCGTCCGTCAACAACCGAGCCAAAGCTCCCCGGACTATCCTGTCATTTATAGTCAACAACCGAGCCAAAGCTCCCCGGACCATCCCGTCCGTCACAAACCGAGCCAAAGCTCGCCAGACTAACCCTAGTATTTTGACAAATCCTCCTACGGGTCAGACGATCTTTCGTCGATCTCGAGCACCATCTAACATTTAGCCAAAACCCAACACTTGCTCATCCTAACTCGAGTGATGAACTCATTCTAAATAATCCAAACCTACAACCACTAATTCCCGACACATGTGCCCAACTTTATACTTCACATATTTTCTGCAGATTTACTATATGCAGACCACTAAGGTTAAATGCCTTGTAAAATGGGAAGTACATCAAATAATCATCCAGTATTCCTATAATAATTATTGTAGGTCCATTATGACCTTTATTGCCCAAATCCAGAGTTTCATAATTTTTCCTATTTATATAATAATTTATTAAATTTTCATAGTGGCCAAAATCTCCAAGTTTGAACAGGAAATACCAAATTTAGACAAGGTAAAATTCCTCCAGATTAATGTTATACTTAATATGAAACTTTTAACCTAAGATCCAAGGTATCTTAATTTTTCAACAAGATTTAGGCCACTACTTTTTATTTCAATTGTAACTTATAATAATTCATTTAATTAGATAAGTAGGGCAATATCATTTCCAAAAATTCAAGGAAAATTCTAACTTGATTGCAAGGGCATATAAACGCTCTGGGTCAAATATCATTAATGATAAAGGAGTAATAAGTTTCAAACAAATTAATGAACAACTTCCAAAATTACTAAATGTAGACCACCAAGGTTAAATGTCATGTAAAATGGAAAGTACATCAAATAATCATCTAGTACACCTATAATAATTATTGGAGGTCCATTATGAACTTTAAGTCCTAAATCCAGAGATCCACAATTTTCCTATTTATTTAATAATTTACTTAATTATTATAGTGACTAAAAATTCCAATAATGAACATGATGTACCAATTTCAGACAAGATATCATTCCACTGATTTTATATGATATTCAAAATAAGTATTCAACTTACCCTCCAAAATATCCAAATTTTTCAATACGGTTTTGTCCCCCATTTCTTATTTGAATTTATTCCTTAATAATTTATTTAAAGAGATATGTGAGGCTATATTACTTCAAAAAATTCATAGAAAATTCAAGTATTATTTTAATGGCATATAAAAGATTTGAGCAAACTTTCATAATTTATTTATCAGTAAAGAGCTATAAATAAATTATTGAACAATTTCCTCATTTACCAAGCTTGTGAAGTAAGTACCTCAAATATGTATTCAAGAATTCTCATAAAATTTAAATATGTCTATAAATACTTAACACTTTCTCTGCCAAACTTTCATGACCTCCCAAGCAGTAGAGAGACCAATATGATCAATTTATTAATTGGGGAATCCCCTTGTGTTACAAAAGAAGTACTATAATTATTATCCCAAAAATTCTAATTAAATTACCAGAGGTTTATAATATCCTTATGACCATTCTACCAAAATTTCATCTTAGTTTAAGGAGTTTAACTAGCCTATTCCAACCCTACCATATTTGTGCCCTAAACTAGGGTTACGGTTTTGTGGGTCCTAAACTTTCCAAAATCCCTTAAGATTATCACCAGAGGGTTTTACTTACCCTAGTACCCTCCCTACAAAATTTCATGGTCATGCAAGGCGTCTTGGACACATGCCCTTCACAAGGTACAAAAGTCCTTCCTTAGGGTTTTACCTAGGATCTTGGGCCAAATCAATTCCAATACTCCCAATTTTTCATTGGAAGGTGTAAAAAGTCATGCCAAGTCAGTGTCCCAAATTTGAACCTCTATTGAGGTGAATTGGACATTTTAAGCCAAACATACATTTGTGGACCGAAAAACCCTTTTTAAGGCAAGGCTAGGGTTTGCAAGATTTCCATTCAAATCACCTCCAAAATTAATGAAATTTTAACCAGAGCTTACTATTAACCTCATGTACCTCCCACCAAAATTTGGGTGGATTTGGAATTCATTTAACCCATAAATTAATTTACCCTATATAAATTAAATTAATTATAAAAACTATAGAAAATTTATCCCCAAAAATTCCAATTTTTGGGCAAGGTCTAGATATTGGTTAGGGTGACTCCCTGCCAAAATTTCAATTCATTTGGACTATATATGAGGTGTAGGAACTTAGTTTAATGTCCGGCTAGCTATTTGTATATATCCCACCAAAAGGAGTTCCCTGGTCAAACCAAGCACCCAAATTGGTTCAAACAAATTTTGTATGAAAGTAGACCCATAGGGCTACATTTTATATGTTTACCATTTTTCATGAACATGCCTCTAGATATTTTTAAAATTTAAAACTATTAAATACAAAAACTGTGACAGAAATGAAATAAATCAGAATTTTAATAATCTATAGTTTCTAATCATGCGACACGAATCTTGACGCGCCATTGGACGGCATCCCGTCGCCTTCTACCTCCAGCCGACGGCCCAGATTAATCCCGCCTGGGATATCTTCCAGCTGCTGCCGTCGGCGATCCGGCCACCTCCCCGGCCGGCCACCGCCGCCAACACCTTCGTGGTGGTTGTGGCTATCTCCAGGCGGCAGCACGGTCGCCGGGGAGCACTGTTCTGGCAAACCCGAGAGGTGAAATTTTTCGGAAAAACCATGAATTTGGAAACTTGGATCGGGCTCAATTAAGCCGAACCTTGGCCCTAATGATTTCTAAGATCTGCCCATGGGTTAAGGAGTAGAGGAGGACCTGTGGGGGCGGTTGTAGCCGTGCTGATCGCCAGATTGGCATGGTGGTGGCTGGTGGGTGTCGTCCTTCTACAACAACACAGTAGAACTGCTTGGCTCCTTCAGGTAAAGTGTTTGTATTCCTCCTTGGAGTCCAGTGAAGCTTTTAAAAGGGAGAGGGGAGGTGTTAGGTGGCTGAAAACTCTTTGGCCATTTTTGGCCAAGGTCAAGTTTGGCGGCTTGGGTAGGTAGGGGAGAAGGCATGGCTCCAACCAGTCAAGGACTGGCTGGTCTAATTGGGGCTGCCTTCCTTGTCCTAGAGGAGTGAATGGAGGGGGTTGGGGAGGGGAGGATGAGCCCAAAAGTCCTCCTCCCTTTTCTTCCTTCTCTTTCTCTCTCCTCCATGGTGGCCTCCTCTCTCTCCTACACCCCAAGCTAAAATTTTGGCTCCTACCTAACCCATGGAAGCCCACAAGTCCATCTCACCCATCAAAACAAGGTTAGCCCAATCAAAATGGACTTGAGCTTGAGTTAGCCCATTTGGGCTAGCTTGACCCAAACTTGGACTAGGGCCCACTTAGGTCAATTTTGTCCTTAAAGTTTCCTTAATGGGTACTTGGTGACCCATTGGCCTCCCCTAGGGTCAAGGTGGGGTTGGATTGGCCCTTGGAGGTTACTTGACCCTTAACTAGGGCATTTTGACCATTTTAGGTCCAGAGTTAACTTTGGTCAACCTAGCCTTTTTGATTGGTCCCAATGGGTCCTTGGTGACCCTTTGGCCTCTCACTAGGTCTATGAGGGTATGTGTGTGGTCCATTTGGCTAAGGGACTACAACTGGCCCTTGTGTAGGTCAATTTGACCTAATTAGGGTTAGAGTTGACTTTGGTCAACTTAGCTCCTTTGACTGCCCTCCATGGGTCCTTAATGACCCATTGACTCCTCACTAGGGTTATAAAGGTATGGGTGGGGTCTTGGAGTCTTGGTGAAGCCCCATGATCACCTTAAACCAAGGTTTTGGAATTTACTATTTGCAGACCATAGTGCCCCTATCCATACCACCAGGTCCACTTGACTTTTTCTTGGGCTTCCAAGGGTTTTGTCATGACAAAACCACTCTTAGGGGTCTAGTTGGAAATGGGATGTTACAAATCCCAATAAACAAAATAAAGCTTTCGTCCCCGAAATCAAGGTTAAGCCCACGGGGACTCCTATCGGGGAGAAAGAAACTTGTAACATCCCATGAGAATTGAAAGATTTACATCACGACACCATGTTTGTTATGTGAGGTTTAAAGGTGATAGTCAAATCTAAGACCAATTCGCCCAATTGGCAAAGTCTAGACCCCAATAAACAAAAGTTTAGCCCATATTCTTGAAATTTAAGTCCTACTAGTTTAAAATAGGAAAATAAATTGAACATCCTGAGTGGTTTGAGGTATATCTGACTGAAGAGTTCCGGGTATCTTTGTCGCATCAAGTCCTATGGCTCCCATGTGTGCTCCTCTCTTCCATGATTCCTCAATAGGACCTTCACTAATGGAACCTTCTTGTGGCGTAAGACTCGTACTCCCTTGTCGTCAATCCGAACCGGCTCCAAGTGAACAGACCGGTCTGAAGCTACCGGCCCATCCGTAGTCGAAATCTGCTGCTCCGGGCATAGTAGAGCCCTCCTAAGAGAGAATATATGGAAAACGTCGTGCAGACTTGCCAGCTCCGGTGGCAGCTCCAGCCTGTATGCCAAGGGACCGATCCGCTCCTGGATCCTATAAGGCCCCATATATCTTGGGCTGAGCTTCTTCCTCTGTTCGCGTACCCTAACTCCATACATTGGTCAGATCTTCAAGAACACCTGGTATCCCACCCTGAATTCCACCTGACGGTGCCGAGCGTCGTAATACTTAGCCTTTCGGCTCTGTGCTTCTAGCATCCTGTCCCGTATCAATCTCAAGCCTCGGTGTCCTCGACAAACTCCAAATCCAATGCCTTAGGGTCCTCGTCCTGTGTCCATGATAACGGAGTCATGCACCTCCGTCCGTACAACGCCTCATAAGGAGCCATCCTTATACTGGACTGGTAGCTGTTATTATACGAGAACTCGATCAGTGGCAACAACTTTTCCCAAGGTTCACCGCAATCCAATATGCAAAGTCGTAGCAAATCCTCCAGAGTCCGTTAGTGGTTCCATCTGTCCTTCCGTCTGGGGATGAAAATCGTACTGAATGTTAGTCACATGCCCAAGTAAGTCTGCACTGACCTCCACTCCCTGGACGTAAATCGTCCATTCGGTCCGACACAATAATGTGGGCACGCCATGATAACGGACGAACTGCTCCACAAACTTTCGGACTAACATACCCACCGAGTCATCCTTCCTGATTGAAATAAACCTAGCTACCTTCATCAACCGGTCGACAATCACCTAGATCGAATCATTCCCTGTCCGCGATCGGGGAAGTCAATGTATAAAGTCCATGGCGATATCATCGAACTTCAACTCTGGTACTGGGAGTGGCTGCAATAATCCTGCGGGGTTTCTGCACTCCGCTTTCACTAACTGGCATGCCTCGCAATGGGTCACGAAGTAGGTGATATCCTTCTTCATGCCCGGCCAGTACATAGTCTTCTTCAGATCTGCAGTCATCTTCGTAATCCCCGGGTGTACCGAATATCGACTGAAATGAGCCTCCATCATGATGTCCTCCCAGACCTGGCCTCCCTCTGGTATGTAAACCCGTCCTCTGAATCACACTAAGTCATCCCTCAGCGAGTAATCTCCTGCAGTGCCTGCATCTAAGGCCCGGAATATCGGCTCTAGCTGGGTATCCTGCCTCTGTCCATCCTTGACCCGTTCTCGAATGTCATCCGTGGCAATTAATGACGATAGATACTCCGGGTAAAACTCAGGGTGATCCTCAGACACAAGGGATATTTGCATCTTGTCTAACATCTTAACCAACTCCAAGGCCATCAACTGTGTTCCTACTCTGGGGTTTGCGGTCTTTCGGCTCAGTGCATCGGCTAACACATTCGCCTTTCCCGGGTGGTAGTGCATCTTGTACTGGTAGTCTGCAAAAACTCCACCCATCGTCTCTTTCTGATGTTCAACTCTTTATGCGTGTCCACATACCACAAATTTTTATGGTCAGAGTATATGCTGCAGTGTACACCGTATAGATAGTGCCGCCAGACTTTTAGTGCAAAAATGACAGCTCCCATTTCTAGGTCATGGACTGGGTAGGTCTGCTCATGCTTCTTCAGCTGCCGAGAAGCGTAAGCTATCACATGGCCATTCTGCATAAGCACTACACCCATGCCCTGGTAGGAAGCGTCGGTGTAGACCTGGAATCCTTCTTTCCCTAAAGGGAGGGCAAGTATAGGAGCCGAAGTGAGTCGTCCCTTTAGCTCTTTAAAAGCCACCTCACACCGTGGGGTCCAGATAAAGGGTACCTCCTTCCTTGTCAGAGATGTGAGTGGAAGGGCGATACGAGAGAATCCCTCTACAAACTTCCGGTAGTAACCGGCGAGTCCTAGGAAACTCCGCACATCTGTGGCCATCTTAAACCTGTGGCCAATCCCGAACTGCTTAGATCTTGGCCGGGTCCACTGCCAACCCAGCACCACTGATGATATGGCCTAGGAAAGCCACCTCCTTCAACCAAAACTGGCATTTGCTGATCTTCGCATAAAGCTTGTGCTCCCGTAGTCTCTCCAGGGTCAGCGTCAGATGTCGTGTGTGCTCCTCCTCTGTCCTTGAGTAAATGAGGATGTCATCGATAAACACGATTATGAACACGTCCAAATATGCCTCGAATACCTGATTCATGAGGCTCATGAATGCCGACGGAGAATTTGTGAGCCCGAAGGGCATCACGGTAAACTCATATAGCCCATATCTGCTACTGAAGGCAGTCTTTGAAATGTCCTCCTCCTGGATCTGTAGCTGGTAGTAACCCGACCTTAAATCCAATTTGGAAAAGAAATGCGCGCCTTCTAGCTGGTCAAACAGCTCATCTATCCTTGGCAGTGGATATGTATTTCGGACTGTCAATCGGTTTAATGCTCGGTAGTCGATGCACAATCTCAGAGTCCCGTCCTTCTTTTTAACGAACAAGACCGGGGCTCCCCATGGCGAAGAGCTCGGTCTGACAAATCCGGCCTCCACCAGTTCCTGGAGTTGGCTTCGAAATTCTGTCAGTTCCTTTGGGGCCATCCGGTAAAGGGCTCTAGCGGCCGGCTTAGCCCACGACACTAGCTGTATCCGAAAATCCTGCTCCCGGTGCGGGGGTAGCCCAGGTAGTTTCTTTGGGAATACGTCAGCAAAATCTCGTACCACCGTAATATCCGAGGTGGAGACCTTGGCCTCAGTCATTTCAAATACTACCTCATATACTTCTTCCCCCTGTAAGTGGGACTTGACGGCCTGTACAGATAACAGCATGAGAGGGGGAATAGATCGAGTACCTTCGATGACGAGGTAGGAATCCTCATGTCTCACGGTAACTCTCTTGGACATGCAGTCAATCTGAGCATGATTCCAGTTCAACCATGTCATTCCTTAGGATCAAATTAAAGACTGGCATCTTCATGATTGTCGCTGGAGCTTCAAATATCTTTCCGCCGATTTCCGCCTCCATGTTGTAGTGGGCCGAGGTGAGCAGCTCCGATCCGTCGGGTAATCGTATCCTCATCATCAAACCCGTGAATCGTTCCATGCCTTCCAACCCTTCTACGAGGCTTCCGATACAAATGAGTGTGAAGCACCCGTATCAAACAGCGTATAAGCGGGTTTGCTGCTGATGAAAACTATTCTTGGGGGGGGGGAAAGTTAAATGTCTTAGAATCTAGCTATGGTTTTCTTTCCTAGATTGTCACTTCTATATAAATTTAAATTTCATGAGAAAATAACTTAAAATTTTCTGACGTACCGGTGATTACTTGCTCCGGGTTCCGGGGTTGAGCAAGACCCAGTGCATATATTTGCTCCCTCTCCTGCCTGCGATCTGCACCCTAGAAACCACGTCCTTGTCCTCTAAACTGTCGGGCATGCGGGGCAGCCTGTGGTGCTGGTAGAAGTGCTCCCCTCATGGGGCAGTTTCTCCGAATGTGTCCTATCTGATGGCAGTTGTAGCACTCTGGTGGGGGAAATGCCATACCCCCGGGTCTTGGTGCCTCCCTCATCTGAAAAGGCTGAGGAGCCATTACCACCGGCTCCCTCGGCTCTCGTCTCACCTCCTGGTGAAGTTGGCCCTCTGTCCTTCTTCCCTCTCTCCCATCTGTGATGCGGCCCCGCCGCTGATCATTCCGGGCTCCTCGGCCCTGGTCCTCCGTCGGCCTCTTTCGACCCCGAGTCATGTGCCAATCAGCCTTAATCCTCTTGGCCATCTCTAACATCCGAGGTATAGGCCTGTCAGAAACGAACAGAAGGGCCTCCCTCAACTCCTCCCGCAGGACCTTATAAAATCTCTTGGTGTATCCCGCCTCATCTAGCTGATAGGAGTCTGCGAATAGTGCTAAATGGTTGAACTCCCGGTGGTATTGTACCACTGTCTTGTTTCCCTGCTTCAATTGCAGGAACCTGTCCTCCAGCTCATCCCTGGCTGATTGTGGCACAAAATGCTCTAGTAAAGCGGCCCTGAACTCCTCCTAATTAATATCTGAAATCTCCATATCGGCAAAAGTCGTATCCAGCGATGTCTTCCACCATCTTTTGGCATGAGACTCTAAACAAGAGACTACCAAAGGAACCCTATCCTCCCAGGGGCACCGTATCCCGGTCAACATTTCATACATAATATCTAGCCATTCTTCTATCCGAACAACCGATTCTGTCCCTAAGTAAGATGGAGGAGAGAGTCCTCGGAAGAAGCTCAGCCAATTGGCCCCCGGGTTTGGCTGCGGGGCCGGAACCTGTTGGGCCCTGAAAGCTTCCAGAATGGCTGTCAGGGTTTGCCCCATCTCCAAGTGTAGGAATGGAGTGGGGACCGGGGGAGGTGGTGCAACATTCGGAGTCTGCTGGACTCCTCCTTGTGGTGTTGGCTGCACTGGGGGCTGCGTAACAGAAGTCAATTATAAGTAATCGCAAATATCTAAAAGTGGTCAATTTCATGTGATCCCCAATATGGGCCCACCACTGCTTCCGCTGCTTAGTTTGTCCCCAAACAAAACTCGTGCGGGGGTGGCCCGGGGTTTGTGGACTGCTACCTTTCGATCGATATAATTTGCCTCTGATACCACTTGTAAGACTCCCATTTTTTTTCTTTTTAGACACCGGGGTCTTAGGCCCAGAACCGTCGCCTTGCGGTGATACCTTCGCACCTGGGAAGGTCGTCACTACAAAATGCCGATCTTGCCGGCCAAATCGATCACAATTGTAGCAATAAATTAAAAGCAAGTCCACAGGAATCACATGTATAGAAAATAAGCTCCACGAAGGGAGTGTCCACAGATAGTACATATAACAGAAATCTCGGGCTTATGCCCGGTACATCATGTCCTCACTACAAATCGCTCATCGCGGAAGCAAACTAATATAACTACTAGTGGTAGGGACTCACAGTCCCTGCTGTCTGGACTCCGGTACTAGACTGTCCGATCTCCAAGCGTGCCGACCTTCGGGGCTGCTCCTCCATGCTGGGCTCCGTGGTCTCCTAAAATGATGTGGTTCGAAAACCATTAGTCTAAAAGACTAAGTCATATCTTCCCCCGCCCCTTCCCCCATAGATCCTAAGCACCGAGCGGGGAGAAGGAAAGGGAATGACATGAAGGTGGAGAATATCAAATAGCAGATGGCAGCGGAACTAAACTAATAGTTCAAAAAGATGGTAATAATGATATAAAATTTGAATAAGAAAGTAACATTAACTTATGTGAATACACATAAGCTAAGGGATCTCTTGCAGGGCTCCTATCGTATAAAAAATCCCATACTGATTTATACGATAGGGTGTCGGTTTTACTAGCAGGCTTAAATATATAGTACTGAAAGAGAACCTTGACTTATAAGCATGCTCGCGCGAACTTATAAGCCAAGGGGTCTTTTTTCAGGGCCTAATGTATAGAGCGTCCCATACTGCTTATACATTAGGTGTCAGGTTATATGCAATGGTTATGCTATGAAATATAATTATGTCATGATGTGAACATGCAAGTGCAACACACCCACTCGACTCTGTGTACACAGATCTTTAGTTCCCCCTTTCGGAGCCGTTACCTCCCAGGATACCTCCGTAGTGGAAGACGAAAGCGGTGGGTTGGGCCTCGCCCACCTCTAAACTAGTAAAGCACTACCGGTCAGACCTATCGTACGCCTCAATGCTTGGTGCACAAAGCGGACTCCTGCGTACTCTTGCCGGCTGGCGCACCGGACTTCTGTTGGCAAAGTGCTAACCACACTTGCTGAGTCGACGTATTGGCGTCGGTGCATTGACCCTCCAATACCGAAGACCAACCACCTTATACCTTTTATGCACATGCAATAGTTATGAGTCCAACCAACAACCGATCCAAAGCTCCCCGGACTATCCTGTCCGTCAACAACCGAGCCAAAGCTCCCCGGACTATCCCGTCCGTCAACAGCCGAGCCAAAGCTCCCCGGACTATCCTGTCTGTCATAGTCAACAACCGAGCCAAAGCTCCCCGGACCATCCCGTCCGTCACAAATCGAGCCAAAGCTCGCCAGACTAACCCTAGTATTTTGACAAATCCTCCTACGGGTCAGACGATCTTTCGTCGATCTCGAGCACCATCTAACATTTAGCCAAAACCCAACCCGTGCTCATCCTAACTCGAGTGATGAACTCATTCTAAATTATCCAAACCTACAACCACTAATTCTCGACACATGTGCCCAACTTTATACTCCACATATTTTCTGCAGATTTACTATATGCAGACCACTAAGGTTAAATGTCATGTAAAATGGGAAGTACATCAAATAATCATTCAGTACTCCTATAATAATTATTGTAGGTCCATTATGACCTTTATTGCCCAAATCCAGAGTTTCACAATTTTTCCTATTTGTCTAATAATTTATTAAATTTTCATAGTGGCCAAAATCTCCAAGTTTGAACAGGAAATACCAAATTTAGACAAGGTAAAATTCCTCCAAATTTATGTTATACTTAATATGAAACATTTAATCTAAGATCCAAGGTCTCTTAATTTTTCAGCAAGGTTTAGGCCACTACTTTTTATTTCAATTGTAACTTACAATAATTCATTTAATTTGATAAGTAGGGCAATATTATTTCCAAAAATTCAAGGAAAATTCTAACTTGATTGCAAGGGCATATATATGCTCTGGGTCAGATATCATAAGTGATTAAGGAGTAATAAGTTTCAAACAAATTAATGAACAACTTTCCAAAATAACTAAATGTAGACCACCAAGGTTAAATGTCATGTAAAATGGAAAGTACATCAAATAATCATCCAGTACTCCTATAATAATTATTGGAGGTCCATTATGAACTTTAAGTCCTAAATCCAGAGATCCACAATTTTCCTATTTATTTAATAATTTGCTTAATTATTGTAGTGACTAAAAATTCAAATAATGAACATAATGTACTAATTTTAGACAAGATATCATTCCACTGATTTTATATGATATTCAAAATAATTATTCAAGTTACCCTCCAAAATATCCAAATTTTTCAGTAAGGTTTTGTCCCCCATTTCTTATTTTAATTTATTCCTTAATAATTCATTTAAAGAGATATGTGAGGCTATATTACTTACAAAAATTCAGAGAAAATTCAAGTATGATTTTAATGGCATATAACTGATTTGAACCAATTTTCATAATTTATTTATCAGTAAAGAGCCTTAAATAAATTATTGAACAATTTCCTCATTTACCAAGCTTGTGAAGTAAGTACCTCAAATATGTATTCAAGAATTCTCATAAAATTTAAATGTCTATAAATACTTAACACTTTCTCTGCCAAACTTTCATGACCTCCCAAGTGGTAGAGAGACCAATATGATCAATTTATTAATTGGGGAATCCCCTTGTGTTACAAAAGAAGTACTATAATTATTATCCCAAAAATTCTAATTAAATTACCAGAGATTTATAATATCCTTATGACCATTCTACCAAAATTTCATCTTAGTTTAAGGAGTTTAACTAGCCTATTCCAACCCTACCATATTTGTGCCCTAAACAAGGGTTAGGGTTTTGTGGGTCCTAAACTTTCCAAAATCCCTTAAGATTCTCACCAGAGGGTTTTACTTACCCTAGTACCCTCCCTACAAAATTTCATGGTCTTACAAGGTGTCTTGGACACATGCCCTTCACAAGGTACAAAAGTACTTCCTTAGGGTTTGACCTATGATCTTGGGCCAAATCAATTCCAATACTCCCAATTTTTCATTGGAAGGTGCAAAAAGTCATGCCAAGTCAGTGTCCCAAATTTGAACCTCTGTTGAGGTGAATTGGACATTTTAAGCAAAAAAATACATTTGTGGACCGAAAAACCCTTTTTAAGGCAAGGCTAGGGTTTGCAAGATTTCCATTAAAATCACCTCCAAAATTAATGAAATTTTAACCAGAGCTTACTATTAACCTCATGTACCTCCCACCAAAATTTGGGTGGATTTGGAATTCATTTAACCCATAAATTAATTTACCCTATATAAATTAAATTAATTACAAAAACTATAGAAAATTTATCCCCAAAATTTCCCATTTTTGGACAGGGTCTAGATATTGGTTAGGAAGACTCCCTGCCAAAATTTCAATACATTTGGACTACATATGAGGTGTGGGAACTTAGTTTAATGTCCGGCTAGCTATTTGTATATATCCCACCAAAAGGAGTTCCCTGGTCAAACCAGGCACCCAAATTGGTTCAAACAAATTTTGTATGAAAGTAGACCCACAGGGCTACATTTTATATGTTTACCATTTTTCATGAACATGTATCTAGATATTTTTAATATTTAAAACCATTAAATACAAAAACTGTGACAGAAATGAAATAAATCAAAATTTTAATAATCTATAGTTTCTAATCATGCGACACGAATCTTGACGCGCCTTTGGACAGCATCCCATCGCCTTCTACCTCCAGCCGATGGCCCGGATTCATCCCGCATGGGATATCTTCTAGCTATTGCCGCCGGCGATCCGGCCACCTCCCCGGCCGGCCACCGCCGCCAATACCTTCGTGGTGGTTGTGGCTATCTCCAGGAGGCGGCACGGTCGCCGGGGAGCACTGTTCCGGCGAACCCGAGAGGTGAAATTTTTCGGAAAAACCATGAATTTGGAAACTTGGATCGGGCTCAATTGAGCCCGAACCTTGGCCCTAATGATTTCTAAGATCTGCCCATGGGTTAAGGAGTAGAGGAGGACCTGTGGGGGCGGTTGTGGCCGTGCTGATCGCTGGATTGGCATGGTGGTGGCTGGTGGGTATCGGCCTTCTACAACAACACAGTATAATTGCTTGGCTCCTTCAGGTAAAGTGTTTGAATTCCTCCTTGGAGTCCAGTGATGCTTTTAAAAGGGAAAGGGGAGGTGTTAGGTGGCTGAAAACTCTTTGGCCATTTTTTGCCAAAGTTAAGTTTGGCGGCTTGGGTAGGTAGGGGAGAAGGCATGGCTCTAACCAGTCAAGGACTGGCTGGTCTAATTGGGGCTCCCTTCCTTGTCCTAGAGGAGTGAATGGAGGGGGTTGGGGAGGGGAGGATGATCCCAAAAGTCCTCCTCCCTTTTCTTCCTTCTCTTTCTCTCTCCTCCATGGTGGCCTCCTCTCTCTCCTACACCCCAAGCTGAAATTTTGGCTCCTACCTAACCCATGGCAGCCCACAAGTCCAACTCACCCATCAAAACAAGGTTAGCCCAATCAAAATAGACTTGAGCTTGAGTTAGCCCATTTGGGCTAGCTTGACCCAAACTTGCACTAGGGCCCACTTAGGTCAATTTGGTCCTTAAAGTTTCCTTAATGGGTCCTTGGTGACCCATTGGCCTCCCCTAGGGTCAAGGTGGGGTTGGATTGGCCCTTGGAGGTTACTTGACCCTTAACTAGGGCATTTTGACCATTTTAGGTCAAGAGTTGACTTTGGTCAACCTAGCCTTTTTGATTGGTCCCAATGGGTCCTTGGTGACCCTTTGGCCTCTCACTAGGTCTATGAGGGTATGTGTGGGGTCCATTTGGCTAAGGACTGCAACTGGCCCTTGTGTAGGTCAATTTGACCCAATTAGGGTTAGAGTTCACTTTGGTCAACTTAGCTCTTTTAAATGCCCTCCATGGGTCCTTAATGACCTATTGACTTCTCACTAGGGTTATAAAGGTATGGGTGGGGTCTTAGAGTCTTGGTGAAGCCCCATGATCACCTTAAACCAAGGTTTTGGAATTTACTATTTGTAGACCAAAGTGCCCCTATCCACACCACCGGGTCCACTTGACTTTTTCTTGGGCTTCCTAGGGTTTTGTCATGACAAAACCACTCTTAGGGGTCTAGTTGGAAATGGGATGTTACAAACAATGTTATAAAAATGTTTTTATGAATAAAAAGTTATTGTGACATTTAAGTTGCTGTCTTTCTTATAACTTATTGTAAATTTCAGAACGAAATTTTTATAAGGAGGGGAGGATTGTAACACCCCAAAAAGGAGTAGTGGTCATTAGGGGATACCGCACGGCGATAGGCTTATCGCAGGCGGTAGCTCAGTGAATTAAAAGACCTAGTGCTCGGGTTTTTACTGCCTGGAGATAGGAAGTTATCACGCCACAGTAGCAAATGCCTTCGGAGAGACCACTCAATGCTTTCGAGGAATTGTCGAGATCGCTACCTCCAGGCGATAGGCATTACCGCTCCGCGCTAGCCTCTCGACGAATGTCGAAAGGATTTCTCGAGTAACAAGTCTACATCCAGGCGCTAAAGAGTTATTGCGGGGAGATAGCTCTGGATAGCGGCGTCGTCTAGTCAAAGCGGTTTCCGCCTATGTTACCGTGCGGCGGTAGGAGTTATCGCATGGCTGTAGCTTTTATATAAAGTATGGACTTGATATTTAATTCTCATCTTCTCTTATACTTTCTCTTCTTTACTTATATAAAGGGAAGAGGAGGTACGTTCAGGAACTCTTGTGGAGATCGATCCAAGGTATACTTGTGATTGGAATCGCGAGTCTACGCTAGATCCGCGTAGAGGAGGTTGTTATGATCAATTCCATCCGGATCAAAGATCATGGTCATGGATCCGAAGAGAACTATAGGGGTAACGATCTTCCTTCTTGGGCAAGTGAAGTCCTTCTTTTTGCATATGCATGGATTCCCCCACCAAAAGGTGTAGAATCAAGGGAATTCTTTGGGTTGATTCATTAAATCCCCATTGAGTCTTTCATATAGATTCGAAAATGTTCAGTACGGAATAAGAATGCTGTGTGAAGCCCATCTGGATAGGTTGGTCTGGATTGGTGATGTTTATTTTGCGTGCCAGAGAAGACTCCTAGTATAAATGAGTAATATACGGGGTCTGCTGGGTACTGGAGTTACGTTCCAGGAAAATACCCTAGAAATCCACGGTTTTAGACCAGTTGGATATCGTCGAGCGACAGTGAGTATCGCCAACGGCGATTGCTCTTGGTGATCTATTTGTGTTGTATGTTATGGAAAGACCTTTGTTTCTGGCACTATAGGGTGTTGTAGGGTTTGGGTTGAGTATGTGAACAGAAAGAGAGCTTCTGTTGGTCCCGCCATGCGATCGTGAAGAACGCTGGCACTAACTCCCTTTTTGATTGTGAAGTCTGTCTCTGGGAGACTGTGAGTCTAATTTGTAGTTGCGAGCTCATAAAGGCCGTCGAGCCGAACAAATAAGGGGAAGCTGACCCACGTCAGTCTAGGCATTGAATTGACGATTTGAGAAACGGGCAATGGCTGAACTGTCTCCACGTTATGGTTGTCTAACTCGAGTGCCTAAGTTATTGGCATTCGTTAGGATTACATAATGAGAGTCTTGGGTTGTACACCATCAAGACTAAAGTATCCGATCGTGGGCCATGGAGAATGAGTGCTAAAACTTATCGTTATGTTTTGGACCTCTTAATGGTGGTGGGACCCTAGTTTTCCAGTACACCGATAATGTGCCCTGAGTGCACGAAGCGTCGCGACGTGAGACTGATGTTTGTTATATATTGAACTGTGCGTGAGTGTATGTTTTTATGACATATCTGCTTGGGAAAATACTATGCATGCAAGGAAGGAATACCACTACCCCGGGAAAGGGGAAGGGTCCTTATAAATTGGTAAGCTGAATGCTTGCTGTTGCCTTGTTTTCCTCACTCGTGGTGGATTGTATGTTGGATCGCTAGTTGGATATGGGCTAGGTTCACTAATTTTCGCCTGTTTCTAACCCACCTTGTATAGCCAGGGTCATGATTAGTAGTCCAAGTGTTTAGGCTAAGTCCTTTTAGTTCTACCTTCTTGGACCAGCCAGCAAAGGACCTTAGAAGACTCAGATTTAGAAGATATCAGAAGACAATTTGATTAGTTCAAAATTCTTCGAACTCAGCTCGACGATCGTTGATCTTCGATCGATGAACTCAGAGTAAATTATCTGAGCTAAGCTCTACGATATTCGAGCTAAGGTCGACGTTTAGTTTTCTCCAAACAGATTCCCAGGTCGACGAACTGGTATTCTTAGGTCGATGATCTTGGATCTCAGGTCGACGAATTCTGTTTAGAGGTCGACAATTTCTGTCCCGGTTCCAGAATGAGTTTTTTCTCTTCTTATGATCCTTTATTTCCACATTTATTAGCAGTATTATTCCTGAGTAATTAATGCTTATATTCCTCTGAATATAGCTGTTATTGGGTGCATTAATTATGGTATTCATTTGGATATTTACTTGCTTATTTTATTAAGGACTGTTGGGGAAACTCATTAATATTTTTTTCCAGCCATTTGTAATCTCAAGATCAGTCAGCATTTAAGGCAGAAATTCAAATTTAAAAGGGATTATAATTGACTGAGAATATTAAAAGAGATCTCTCTCTTTTTCAAGGATATAGTACAAAGAACTCACAATCATCAGGAACTCTCTCATTTTTTTCTCAGTGCTATCATCCCTGTTAATACTCAAGACTGAAGAAGAACATTCATCAAATATCAGGAGTCTTCTTCATCTTCAGATTTGGTAATCTTCAGAGACATTCTTTTCAACATCTGTTTATTACATTCCAGAACATTGACAAATCAAAACTGAAGACCTACACATTGAAGCAAAGCTCCAGTCTTCCTGAACCTTCAACATCTTAGGGGGAGCTTTGGCACCATCAAGGATCAACAAAGTCTTCTCAATGTTTTTTTGATAAAAGAGAAGACTAACATAATCTGCTTTCCCACCCCATTGTACAGGGTATTAACTCCCTTAAAAAGTTAGCCTGGTTTGTAAGTCTCCTGATCAAAAGACTTGAGATTGGTTTTTGAGCACCTAATCAAAAGCTCAAAGGTGGCAGTCACCTGATCAAAACCTGTTAGTGGATTCCTACCAGAGTGGTAGAAGTATGGATGTACCCAGGTTGGGGAACCACTATAAAAGTTCTTGTGTTGTCTGGTTGCCATTTTCTCTTTGTTCTTGTTGTGGCTTTGATAGCTTACATCTGTGTTCTGTATTAGATTAGTTTTACTTAGATTGTTTTCTTGCTTACTGATAATCTTGGTATTCACTAGTCTTTCTACTCTAATTATTTTTAAACAACAAAAGTTTTTAACTACTCTATTAACCCCCCCCCCCCCCCCCCGCTCTAGAGTAAATTAGGTCTAACTCTCTCTTTCAATTGGTATCAGAGGAAGTTTTCATTGGTTATACAAGTTAACCATTGATCCAAAAGATCCTGTGTTAGATCTGATCTTTTTATTTCTCTTAGGACTATTTTCACAACATGGCACAGAACAAGGATTGTGCAAGCACCAGACCTCCAGTTTGAAACTTATCTAAGTTTTGCCATCTGGATGGCAAGAATAAAGTTATGCATGAACTCTATTGATAAAGATATTTTTAATTCAATTTTGACATTACCACCAACTCTAGTGGACTCCCCTCGTTCAACTTCATCAAATCTGAGTGCAGCCCCACCTCTAGATTGGACAGATGCACAGAAGAAAGCAAAAAATTTCAGATGCCAAAGCCATGAACATATTTGCTCAAACCATGTCAGATGACATCTTCCAAAAGGTGGTTGAATGCACCTCTGCAAAAGCAATCTGGGATTCTCTCAACTAGATGGTTGCTGGCTTAGTAGATGAGAGAAAGGATAGAAGATCAACTCGCATCTCACAGTATGAGAATTTCAAGAAAGATGAAGCTAAATTTGTAAGTGACATGTACAACAGATTAAGCTCCTTCATGAGTGAGTTGAAGACGTTGGATAAAGACATCTCTCTCACAGAGGTGAATGACATGATCCTAATGTGCTTCCCAAGCTCATGGGACTCCAGGATCTGGCCAACCAAAGAGGCCAAAAGCTTGAATGAGATTTACAGAGAATCTCTCCTGGGAAAGCTCAAATACTATGAGGAATTGATCAAATCCAAGGAAGCTGTACAACAAAGGACTCCTCCACCAACAAGTAAAGAACAAAATATAGTATTCAAAGCTGTTGAAGAGACTGAAGCTTCAACAGTCAATAAAGAATTGATGAGTCTCTTTGCTAAGAGATTTTTCAAAATGGCAAGAAAGGACTTCAGGAGAAAGTCATCCAGGAATGATGACAAGCCCAGGTATGATAAAACTTCTACTAAAGGAATAGTGTGTTTTGGATGTAGGAAACCTGGACACTTCATTTCTGAATGCCCTGAGAATAAGAAAAATGAGAGGAGAAGAGAAAGAGACTCCAGGAGCAAGCACTACAGCAGGCCTTCCTCCAGTAAGCACAAAAAGAAGGAGAAGGGCTTTATTGCAGAAACCTCGAGTGATACAGAGGGAGAGTCATCCTCTTCCATCTCTAGTGATGATGAAGACGAAGATAAGGCAAAAGAGGTTTTCCTAATGGCAATTGATACTTCTAGGAGTCAGACAGATGCTGAAGCCATAGAAGATGAAGAATCAATGTCAGCAGAAGACCAGATAATTGCATCTTATGATTTTAATTCAGAAGAATTTAAAACTGAGTATTAAAATCTATGCTTAGATCTAATAGGCTCTAAGAAAGAAATCAAACTTCTTAGAGAAAGATTAACTAATCAAGACAAGCACATTGTTGAAAATACTTAACAAACAATTGAACTTATCTCAGCAAATGAACAAATTTTTTTCCTAAAATCTGAACTAAGTAAGGCCAAGAAATTAGAAGAATCTCTCAATGGTAGAAGCTTACAACTGTTAGACATAACTAGTACTATAAATGCTAGGACTAATAACAGTAAACTAGGACTAGGTGCATCATCTAGTGAACCACCTATAATCAAGAAGAATCAGTTATCTAAACCAGTAAATTTAATTTAGAATAAGGGTAAGAAGAATGCTGAACAAGTAGATAAAGTAAATGAAGTATTAAAGCAAATGAAACTAAAATAAAAATCCAAGAATAAGAAGAAAAACAACTACAACAATGTTCAATAGTTTTCGTCGAACTCAGATCGACAAATTGTGAACAGTTCGTCGACCACAGAACGACGAACTCTGAACACAAACCATAACAACAATTATTCTTCGACCTACGATCGAAGAAACTAGTATGGTTCGTCGACCAGATATCGACGATATTGGTGCCCTGAGAATGAATACCTTCATTCTTCGAGCAGAGTTCGTCGAGCTCAGGTCGACGAACTTACCAGAGTTCGTTGATCCCAGATCAGTATAACAGATATCTTAATCCTTTTGAAACCTATAATCAACCAAGAACATTTAATAATGAATTTAATCAATGGATCATCCCACCTAGGAAACATCACCCGTTAGAATGTAATAGCCAAACTGAGTATTCATTTATTTCCAGTTTTAGTTATGTGAAGAAAGAAAGACCCAAGGTAACCTGGGCCGGAAATGAATAATCTGTTTCATTGCAAGTGAAAGACTGTTCTACCACAGAGCAATAGTGGTATTTGGACAGTGGCTGTTCTAAGCATATGACTATAAATAAGGCCAACCTAACACATTACAAGGCAAAGCTAGGACCAAAAGTAATATTTGTTGACTCCAACTGTGGCCAGACTGATGGCTATAGAAAAGTTAAAGTTGGAGTTGTCACCTTCAGGAATGTAGCATATGTAAGTGGACTGAAGCTCAACCTTATTTCCGTAAGTAAATTATGTGATGAAAGGTTTCAGGTATCATTTACTAAAACCACCTGTATTATATCTTCTTTGGACAATAATGTAGTATTGACTGGCACTAGAGTAGGAAACATTTACTTAGTCAACTTCTAGTCAGCCAAATCTGAAATTTGCCTATTTAATTCAACTAGTAATAACAATGACCTTTGGCATAGGATATTAGGTCATGTTAACTTGAAAAACATTGCAAATTATCTAGGGACAACCTTTCAGAAGTTTGCCTTCTTACCCCTACAAGAAGGAAAGCCTTTACAGGGCTTGTCAATTAGGCAAGCAAACTACAAATAGTTTTAAATCATTAAACAAAAGTGACTCACCTAATATATTGTACTCACTACATATGAACCTTTTTGGCCCTATAGCAGTACAAAGTCTAGGAGGGAAATATTATACTTTAGTGATTGTAGATGACTTCCTTAGATTCACTTGGGTTTTCTCTCTGAGATCTATGTTTGATAACTTTAAGATTCTTACAGATTTTCTCAAGAACATACAGATTGAGTACTCTACTCCAATTACATTTATTAGGAGTTATCATGGTACTGAGTTTGAGTCTCTTCTTATGCAAGAGTTTTATAGGAAGGAAGGTATCAGACATTGCTTGCAGATGCTTATTGAATCTAATTAAATCTACAGAATGGGGTTGCTGAAAGGAAGAATTGAACACTAATTATATATGCAAGCACATTACTTACAGATGCTTATTTGCCCCTATCCTTTTGGGCAGAGGCTATAAACACAACAAATTATGTGCTGAATAGAAGTCTTATACACAAACTTAAGAATAAGACTCCTTACGAGCTACTGAAATGGAAGAAACCTAAAGTAGACTACTTTAAAATATTTGGATGTTTATGTTATATACACAACAAAAATAAGAAACACATTAGAAAGTTTGAAGCCAAGTCTGATATGGGAATTTTTCTTAGATATTCCCAAGTAAGCAAGGCTTATTGGGTATATAACAAATCTACCTTGAAAATTGAAGAGTCTATCCAAGTTTCTTTTGATGGGACTAACATGTTTTTCAAGGAGAAGACTTCTTCTACCAATGAATCTTTGCAGGAACATAAGTTCTGAGAGAAGCTTAATGACCTGACCCTCACTAATGAGGCAGGTAGCCATTCTTCTCCACAATGTACTGATGAAAGTGAAGAAGAAGACACTGTAATCAGTGATAAACCAACAACAGCTAACTTAATTCCACAAGAGGAATTTATTCCCCAAGCTGTTGAACAACAAATTCCACCCACTGACTTTGTCACACTTAGAGATCACCCCATATCTCAAGTTATTGGAGAAATGTCAGCTGGTGTGCAGAAAAGGCATCAACTCAACCAAGATTTGATGCATGCCTGCTTCATATCTCAAATTGAGCCCCAATCCATTAAAGATGCAGAGCAAGATCTACACTGGATCATTGCAATGCAAGACGAGCTCAATCAATTTGAGAGATGCAGAGTTTGGGACTTAGTTCCAAGACCTAAACACTACGCAGTCATTGGAACTAAGTGGGTATATAGAAACAAGCTGGATGCCCAAGGTGTCATTATAAGGAATAAAGCAAGACTTGTTGCTCAAGGTTATAGGCAAGAGGAAGGGATTGACTATGAACAGACTTTTGCACCTATTGTTAGGCTGGAAGCAATCAGGATTTTCCTTGCATATACTGCCTACAAGAAATTCAAAGTCTTTCAAATGGATATCAAGAGTGCCTTTCTGAATGGAGAACTAAAAGAAGAGGTTTATTTTGAATAACCTACAAGTGTCATCTCTCCAACTCATCCCTCTTATGTCTTTAGATTGCATAAAGCTCTCTATGGTTTAAAGCAAGCTCCACGAGCTTGGTATAAGACCTTTACTAGCTTCCTTTTAGAACATAAATTTTCTATGGGCATTGTAGATAGGACATTATTCACTAGGAACCATAAGGATCAAATTTTATTAGTACAAATTTATGTAGATGATATTATATTTGGGTCTACAGATAACAAACAATGCAAGGAGTTCTATGACCTCATGCATTAAAAGTTTGAGATGAGTAGCATGGGTGAGCTCTCCTACTTCCTTGGTCTCCAAGTGAAGTAGCTACTTGATGGCATCTTTATATTCCAATCTAAATATTCTAAAGAGCTTATCAAAAAGTTTAGGATGTCAGATGCCTCAGACAAGAAAACACCTATGGCTACAAATGCTGTAATTGACTTTGATGAACATGGGAAACATGTTGATCTGAAATTATATAGGGCCATTGTTGGATCCCTACTATACCTTACAGCAAGCAGACCTGACATAATGTTTGTTATATGTCTTTGCGCTAGGTTCCAAGTGAACCCAAAAGAATCTCACCTTACTTTCTTAAAAAGGATTTTAAGATATATAAAGAGTTGTCCTGGTCTAGGACTTTGGTATCCTACTGAGTTAGAGTTTGAGTTAACTGGATACTCAGATGCAGACTTTGCTGGATGCAGAGTAGACAGAAAAAGTACCTTTGGAACATGCCAATTCCTTGGTACTAGATTAGTCTCCTGGTTTTGCCAGAAATAGTCATCTGTGTCTACATCAACTGCTGAAGAAGAATATATAGCAGTTGGCAGTTGCTGTTCCCAGATGTTGTGGATCCAGAACCAACTTCTGGACTATGGGTTCAACTTAAATAATTCAACTCTATTATGTGATAAAACAAGTGAAATTTCCATTGCACAAAATCCAGTCCATTGCAGTAGGACTAAGCATATAGATATTAGACATCATTTCATTAGAGAGTGTATAGACAAAAAAAAGTAACCTTGTCTATATATACACTGATTTGCAAAGAGCAGGTATCTTTACCAAACCTTTGGATGAGAGGAACCATCTGTTCTTCATAAATCAGCTTGGTATGATAAATTGAGAAGCCTTAATTTAATTTCTATCTATGGTCGAAGAATTTTCCAAAATTTGTCGAACGGAGCTCGATGAACTGAGGAATGTTCTTGAGATATTTCGTCGACCTAAGATCGACGAACTCTCAATGTAAGTCATTTTTTCGTCACCGGAGATCGACGATCTGGATTCAGAAAATTTTCGTCGACCTGAGTACAACGAAAAGTTTTCCCTTCTTCCGGGTGAGGTCGACGAACTCTTTTGTCAATAAAATATTTCGTCAACCCCAGATCGAAGAATTTTTTTTTTTCGCAGGATGGAGTTTGTTGTTTCATATTCTGAAAAACCATATAATTAGGTTTTCTTCGAGCTCCATCCCGCGCTTTCAGTTCCCTCGCACTTGATCTCTCTGTTTTCTTTATTGCAGGTGATTATGGCGATTTCGGCAAGTTCTCTTACAGGAATGAAATTTGATATGGGTTTCGATATTGACTTCAAATCATTTCAGCATTCAGATCAGATTTTTTTGGATATTCTACAATTGTTTGATGATTTGCACTTGAAGAACTTAATGACAACCAGGTTGAAGATAGCTGTGACCTAGATTAGAGAGTGGGTTTACTCGTTATCATCTACAGATGTTGATACATTGGTCATCACCATAGCGGGTAACGCTATCCCTCTCACCCCTTAAATTCTTTCTGAAATTTTTGGTCTTATAAATGGAGAAGAGGATTTAGAAATAGATTATACTGAGTTTGATGAAATGCAGAATCGAATGGGTTATTCTGGATACAACCCTAATAATTTGTTAAATAAACATCTGTCTGCTGAATACAAGTTTCTCGCAGACGTAGTAGGAAAAGTTTTGGTGGGATAGCATACTGCCCATGATTATATTACTAGACAACAGTTCATAGTAATGTGTGGTTTGGTTAACAAAAAGGCCGTCAACTAGGCTAGAATTCTGTTTGAATTAATAAAGAATAAAAACACTAAGAAGGAAGTCGGTTTTGGACGGGTTTTGGGAATTTTTCTTCAAGCCAAGGCTGCATAATCACTGGTCACCCCGACCATATTCATCAATGCCTCCAAGATGCTAACCTACGCCTTATTTAGCAGGTGGGAGAGGAGCATCCCCAAGCCATCCAGGGCTTCCTCCTCCAAAACTTCTGAGAGTACAAGGGATGTTCCAGCCACTTCCCACCCTGCTGAGGATATTTTCATCCCTCCTCCTCCTCCCCCTATTCAAACAACTTCAACATCCCTCCAATAAACTTCCCCAACTCCAGCACATCAACCTACACATCCTGCTTCCCCCATCCATCCTTCTTCACCAGCTCAATCACCACTACCTCAATCACCACTACCTCAAAATTCCCCAATCTCTTCTCCAGTTCAACAATCTACAGAGCATGATCATTCACCAGCACCTGTTACTCCTCCTCAGTCCCCTCTTCCTTCTTATCTTATTGAAATTCCTCCTCTTCAAAATCTATCATCCCTACCTTCATTCAATATTCTTTCATCCCCTAGTCATTCTCCATCCCCTCTAGATGAGCAAATGCTACATTCTCATCCCTCCTCTTCCACCTTCAATCCATTTATATCTACCCAGAACCCACAAGAATTCATGGACATAGATTCACCCTCCATTTCCTCCATTCTGCAATCCATCACATCCCTGCTCCAATAACTTATAGCAGAGGGCCATTTCACCTCTAGCTTCTTCTATCTCATCTCTTGCTGCCCAACTATCTGCCTTCCCTGTCCCTCCTTCTTCAGTCAGGGGCCTTACTCCAGTGATTACTGAAACCAGGCAGGGGGAGATACTCCATGAAGAAGTAGCTCCAGTATTAGTAGCGACAACAACAAATATACCAGAAGTAGAGAAAGATATTATTGATACAGATATATCAGATGCGGAACTTACTGAATTTTTTGATACTGATATTGAGACAGTTGATTCAACTCATTCTTTGTATATTTATTCTAGTGACTACTTCGTCTCTTCAACAGTTGACCTGTTTTCAATTCTAGGTTCTTTTGACCTTTTGTATATAAACATTATTTCATTTACTTCCAATCAGTCTTGCATAGATATTGTTTGTTATTCAGCTCCTGTTAGCTCAGAAATGTTGCAGCTTATTCAGAATAGTTTCAGCTACAGAGCCTGAGTTTGTCCTAGTTTTAGAGGTTAAGTCTGTTAAGGTTGCTGAGGATGAGTTCTCTAAGCCCAAGTCATTTTCTCCTCCCACTTTTGTCTTTTCTACCTCTCCATTACTAGATATGGATGAGATTTTTGCTGCACACATGGCTCAAGAAGCTGAAATGGTTTCAAATGCAGTGGTTCCTCCTCTAGTTGTTCCTCCTTAAGTAGACAAACAGATCTCAAAGGAAACATTAAAAGCAATAGATGCTCTTTATGATAATACTCAAGGTTCCTCTGAAGATGACTCAGAAAATGATTCAAGAAATTCTGATAATTCACAATCCAAGAAGAAATCTATCAAGAAGAGAAAGGCTGCTCTTAAGCAAAATCCAAACAATGATACTCCTTATTACATTCTGTAGAAAATAACTCCTTATCCAGGAATTCCCCAGTTTATGTGGTTGTCCAAAAATGAAGAAACAAAGGAAGAAGAAGAGAAGGTACAAGTTTCCTCCCAAGTAATTCAGGAAAGACCCTCCTCCTCCTCCTCCCCCCCCCTCTTCAGGTGATTCTGGAAGTGTTACTCAGAGAGCAGCTCCAGCAACCAAGACCTATCAAAGACAACCAAGGCATGACAGTCAGCAATCTTCTTCAAGCCATCCTCCTCCAGCTTCTTCCAAGAGAGCTTCTACAGTGACTACTGATAAATATCAACAGGACTCTAGTCCAATAAGGCAAGAGTCTCCTCTAATTCCATTTGTTGATCCAGAAAAGGAGACTTCTGCCAGAATGGATAGACTTCATGAGTTAGTTGGACTCTCTCAGATTAGAAAAGTTAAAGCTGAAGGCAAGGATCCTTCTGAGTTTTCAACTATGTCATCTTACAGGAAAGAATATCTAACCAGGTATGCAAAAGCTAACAAGTTCAATAATATTAATGACTACATGAAACTTCATCCAGAGGCTTTAGTTCCCAGAACATCTTCTCAGACTGTTATTGGTGCATATAACATGTATATGTCAAAGAAAGAAGCAGCAAATCCTAACAGATAAATCAAGTTCAGACAGCCTGCTGAAAAGACTGACAAAGGAGATGCTAAACTGAAAAGTAAGTCTATTATTGTGTTCTTCTTAATTACTTTTGAACTCTATTTCTTCTTATATCATGAAGCATGTGATGTAAATATCTGTTGAATGTGTTAATTCTGTCAGATATATATTTTCTTGCTTTGTGATTGTTTCTTTTGTTTTATACTTAGTGACCTCACCCAAATAGAGGGAGATTGTTGGATCCCTAGTTGGATTTGGGCTAGGTTCACTAATTTTAGGCTGAGTCTGACCCACCTTGTATAGCTAGGGTCATGATTAGTAGTCCTAGAGTGTAGGCTAAGTCCTTTTAGTTCTACCTTCTTGGACCAGCCAGTAGAGGACCTCAGAAGACTCAGATTTAGAAGATATTAGAAGACAGTTTGATTAGTTTGAAATTCTTCGAACTCAGCTCGACGATCGTCGATCTCCGATCAACGAACTCAGAGTAAATTCTCTGAACTGAGCTCTACGATATTCGAGCTCAGGTCGACGTTTAGTTTTCTCCAGACAGATTCTTAGGTCGACAAACTGGCATTCTTAGGTCGACGATCTTGGATCTCAGGTCGACAAATTCTGTTCAGAGGTCGATGATTTCTGTCCCGGTTCCAAAATTAGTTTTTCCTCTCCTTCTGATCCTTTATTTCCACATTTATTAGCAATTTTATTCCTGAGTAATTAATGCATATATTCCTCTGAATATAGCCGTTATTGGCTGCATTAATTATAGTATTCATCAGGATATTTACTTGCTTATTTTATTAAGGACAGTTGTGGAAACTCATTAATGTTTTATTCCAGCCGTTTGTAATCTCCAGATTAGTCAGAACTTCAGGCAGTAATTCAAATTTCAAAGGGATAATAATTGACTAAGAATATTAAAAGAGATCTCTCTCTTTTTCAAGGATACAGTACAGAGAACTCACAATCATCCAGAACTCTCTCATTTTTTTCTCAGTGTTATCATCCCTGCCAATACTAAAGACTGAAGAAGAACATTCATCAAATATCAAGAGTCTTCTTCATCTTCAGATTTGGGAATCTTCAGAAACATTCTTTTCAACATTTGTCTTCTAGATTCCTGAACATTGACAAATCAAAACTGAAGACCTACACCCTGAAGCAAAGCTCCAGTCTTCCTGAACCTTCAACATCTCAGGTGGAGCTTTGGCACCATCAAGGATCCAAAAAAGTCTTCTCAAGTTGTTTTTGAGAAAAGAGAAGACTAACATAATCTTCTTTCCCACCCCATTGTACAGGGTTTTAACTCCCTTCAAAAGTTAGCCTGGTTTGCAAGTCTCTTGATCAAAAGACTTGAGATTGGTTTTTGATAACCTGATCAAAAGCTCAAAGGTGGCAGTCACCTGATCAAAACAAATGAGTGGATTCCTACCAGGGTGGTAGAAGAGTGGATGTACCTTGGTTGGGGAACCACTATAAAAGTTCTTGTGTTATCTGGATGCCCTTTTTTCTTTGTTCTTGATGTGGCTCTGATAGCTTAGATCTGTGTTCTATATTAGATTAGTTTTACTTAGGTTGTTTTCTTGCTTACTGATATTCTTGGTATTCACTAGTCTTTCTACTCTAATTATTTTTAAACAATAAACGTTTTTAACTACTCTATTCACCCACCCCCTCTAGAGTAAATCAGGTCTAACTTTCTCTCTTTTCTTATCCCTGCAAAGGTGTTTGAGAGCTAAGCAGGAAATAGCAGGATGAATCCCATGCTGCTATGCTGGCCCTCGAAGGCCGAATGGAAAATTTTTATTATTTTCATGTGTGGTCGGCCTGCGTGCCTAAGTTTGTAATCCACAGCTGTAAATTTTAACTATAAGGCCTTAAGGCCAAACACTTTTGTGTATTTCTATGTACATTCCCGTGATATATATAAATGTGGTTGTTTATATATAGTGTAAATTCATGATTGTTGAGTTCAGTAATAACCCCTAAAGCTTCCGCTAGAATGCTCTGAGTTAGGATGTGTGTACTGGTTTTGATATTCATAAGTAACGTCGCTAACTGTCTGCGAAATATGGCGTGTGGCCTCGGCCGACCCTCTGTTATATTTCATGTGATGGACGGAGATGTTATAAAGTATTTCTTATGACTTCAGGTGAAGCAATCTGAAGATGAAATTTTCATCTCTCAAATGAAGTTCACCAAGGAGATTCTTAATAAATTCGAAATGGAGAATGCAACCTCAATGAGAAATCCAATGGGTTCAACTGTGTCTCTAGACAAGGATGAGAAAGGGAAAACTTTTTATGAAACAAAGTACTGAAGCATAATTGGATCAATGCTCTACCTTACTGACAGTAGACCAAATATAATGTTTTCAACATGTGTCTGCGCTAGATTTCAGGTAAACTCGAAGGAATCTCATTACATCGTTGAAAAGCGAATTTTAAGATACCTTAAGGGTACACCCAATCTTGGCTTATGGTACCCGAGAAATAATGATGTCGAGCTAATTGGTTTTTCAGATGCTGATTCTACAGGAAGCAGGGATGATAGGAAAATCACTTTCGGGACGTGCCAATTTCTAAGAAGACGACTTATTTCATGGAGCAGTAAGAAGCAAAATTGTGTGGCAACTTCTACGGCCGAGTTAGAGTACATCTTTACGGGTAGTTGTTGCACACAGCTTTTATAGATCCGGAATCAACTTGAGGACTGCAACTTGAAGTCTAAAGAAATTCTGATGTATTGCAACTCATCCAGCGCAATAGAGATCGTGAATAATCCAGTCTCTCAAATCCAGACAAAACACATCGAGGTGCAATATCACTTCATCCAGGAGCATGTGGAGATCAAGGATATAACCCTAAACTATATCCCAACGGATACGAAGATCGTGGATACCTTTACGAAGCCGCTGGACGAGGCCAAATTCTCGTTCTTCAAAACAGAACTAGGCATGCTGAAGATAAACTCATGAAGAAGGGAAAGCAAGCAGGAACTTACTCAGGAATTATTTCACAAAGTTAGAAAATTGTCCCCTGGCAAATTCATTGAGTATCGGAGCTCAAGTCGCCGATTCGTCGTATTTTTATGCGATACTCGCTGAATCGGACTCGACCACCAGCAAAACTCGTTGAATCTCAATTAGGGAAAATTTCTACATTTCTTTAATTAATCCAAAGAGCAACAAGTTCCAGGTATGCGCCTTCTCGGCCAATTTAAAATTATATATATATATATAGTCAAGAGGGGGCAACTGCACTTAAATTTCGTCGACATTCAAGATAATTTGCCGAAACAGCCTACCTTCTCTTCGGCTCCCGCGATAAGTCTTCGTCATCTTCCAGTGACTCTGACGATCTGTACTTTCCTCTTTCCTCGATCAAGATCGTGAACCTCTTCCAAGCCCTAGCCGACGGTCCCGCAACATCTTGCCGACAAATTCCAACATTACTGTATTCCCGAGCCGCAGGTTCCGTCGATTCCAACATTTGACAAAATCAAGTCTACAGCAGTACAGAAATCAGATTGCAGTGTTCTCGATATACAAAAGCTCCTCGAAGCACCCACAGATTGCTAGGGTGAGGTGAACTTATTTGCACAGGATTTTCTCCACCTCCGATGAATTCTATAACATTATCCTCATGTTGTAGACCGCTGGACTCTCATTCATCCTAGAACATCCATGCAAGGTTCTGTATAAGGAAGTTCTTGAATTCTTCCATAATGCCAAGCTATGTCATGAAGATATAGTCATCAAGAGCAAAATTCTGAAGACCAAAGTCAAAGTGAATGCGTCACTCCTCTCCAGGTACTTGCGGCTTCCTACAAGTGATGAGGTCAATTACCTTGATGAGAATGATTTCTCTAGAGCTCTCCTATTCCGTGGATTGCCCAAAGGTATAAAAGCAGTCAAGCGTAAAGGGATGAATTAATAAGGCAATCTTCTTTCCGACATCATGGGTAAAGTGTTCTTGGGCAAAACCGGTTCCCACGACTATCTCTCAACAGAAATGTTAAAGGTACTTGTGGCTATCATCTGTAGAAAAAGGATGGACTTGGGTGCATTGTTGTTTGAGAAGATTAAGGACAGCCTTCACACTCCCAACTTTGGGAGGATTATCAGGTTGTATCTAAATCAGCTGGATGGTAACAGGTTTTATATGACCAAAGACATGTCTATCCATCAATTGAAGAAAATAGATTCTTCCATATTTTCTAGGTGGGATGGAAGGATATTGAGGTCGGGGGGATCCCAGTATTGCAGGTGAAGGATGTAGAACAGGCTCTTGATGTCAGGATTACCTCTCCACACACTGGTGAAATTACTGAGAGTTTGAGTGCAGGGATCTAAGGAAAGAAATTGGAACCACAAGTGGCCACTAGTATAGTGCCCTTGGGTGTAATTCCAGAGTCAGTGCCAGTTCTATATACAACAATTATAGAGACAGAGAATCTGAGGATAGAGGTGTAAGACCCCTCCCCTTACCAAGGAGTCTCCCGGTCTTATGGCCAGAACCGCCGCCTTACAGTGACACTAACTCACGGGTTAGTCAACACCGCAAGTCACCGATCTTGTCGGCAAGTACGATCATATAACCTGTTCGGTCAATTGAAAAAGAGAAATATAAAAACAGTGTATAAAACACCTAGTCCACAAGTCACATCACTACCATTTATAATTAAAATGAAAGTAAAATAAAGTCAAGAATGAGTACAACAAAAGATAAAAGGGCTTATGCCCTGTACATGATATCAAATCTCTCTCTCCAAAATGACAACAAAGCAGAAGCTAAACTATCATTAGTAAACTCGTCCCACCTGACGACGGACTGCAGTAATAGTAAGTGGTGGTGGTTTCAGTGCAACGACCCCATCCATTAAATAACATATAATAGAAGGTCCGATCGGGGCCCACACCATATGCAACAAAACAGGCGGTGAGGTTACAGGTTAATACCAAAATATATTCGCACCCTAACTCATAGCATGCTAGCGGAAGATTAAGATTAATATTGAACTCAACTACCATGAATGTCCACTATATATAAACAACCTCATTTATATATATACCCCAAAGGAATGTACATAGAATACACAAAAGGGTGGCCTTAAGGCCTTACAGTTAAGTTTAATAAGTGTGGATTACAAACCTCGATGCGCAGGTCGGACACACTTGGACATTATAAAGTTCTCTCTCAGCCTTCGCGGGCCAGCAACAACAGCAAGGGCTTCAGCCCGCTATTTCCCGCTCGACTCTCCAGCACCCGCACAAGGACAGCCCACAATGATGGTGGCAAACAAGGCAACTGTCAGCATTCAGCTGACCAATTTATTACGACCCTACCCCTTTCCTGGGATAGTGGTATTCCATCCCTGCATGCATAGCATTTCACAATAAGAAATTTCACATAATGTGCACTCACGCACAAGTAATACATCACAACCATCGGCCACGCGGCCCGACGATCCGTGCACTCAGGACTCATTCTTGGGGTACCGGCGAACTAGGGTCCCACCACCGTTCAAGGTCCAAAACCCGACGGTATTGAGCATTTAGTCTTAATGGCACGCAGGCCTAAAACTCTCATTATGCGCTCCAACGAGACCAATAACTTAGGTCTACTAGTCAGTCAGACATAACGTGGTCATGTTCAGCCAATCTCGTTGCTCAAATCATCCAAACTGACATGGGTCGACTTCACCTAATCCATTTGGAACGAAACCTTAAAAAGCTCGCAGCTCACAATAGACACACTGTCCACTAAGGACTGACTTCACAATCTAAAGGGGATCTAGTGCCAGCGTTCATCGCGATCGCTTGGCGGGTTCAGCAGAAGCTCTCTTTTTGCACCTAAAATCAAACCAAATCCTATAGTATCCTGCAGTGCAAGAAAACTAGTTTTTCATAGCATACAACACAATAATTACGAGGGTATTTTCTGGAATTCCATTCCAGTACTTCCAGCTACTGCCCTTCACAGGTATAACCCATCGAATCTACAAACTACACATTTATAGACGAAGTATTCTCCGGTACGCAAAATGAAACATCACCATCCAGACCAACCTGTCCAGATGGGCTTCACACAGCATTCCTATTCCGTAATACACATTTCCGGATCTATATGCAAGACTGATTGTGGATTTCAAGAATCAACCCAAGGGAAATCCCTCAATAATCCACCTTTTGGTGGGGAAAATCCATTCACATGCCAAAACAAGGACGTCACATGTCCAGGAAGGAAGATCGTTACCCTTGACAAATACTTTGGAGTCATGGAAAACTAGCCAGATGAAAAGCACCACAACGACCTTGCCTCTATGAATGTAGACTCGGCTCGCGATTCGGGGCTCTGAAGCTCCACCGGCGGCCGGATTCCTTCTCATCCTCCTTCCTTGCTCTCCCAACTCTCTAACACTTTAGAAAGAGAAAGACTTGAGATAAATTAGAGTCTATCCCTCAACTCTCGGCCTTAATACAGCAGGGAGAGCTCTGGACCGTTGGATCCTAATTGAAGGAAATAAACGGCCACGAATCACCCTGAAATGACTTTCCTGTGCCGAACACGGCCTGTGACACGCCCGTGCCACAGGCCGTGTGCCTTAAGCGACAAATAAACTGACTTTACCTGACCAGGACATGGCCCTGTGACATGCTTGTGTTACAGGCCGTGTGCCTAGACACAGCTTCGGGCACACCCGTGTCCAGCCCGTGTTCAATAGTCCTCACAGACCTGGCCAAACACAGAGAAGGACACGGCCCTTGACACGCCCGTGTCATAGGCCGTGTGCTCAACATGTCTTGCCTCTCGAGGATCGTTGAGTGCACTTCGTTGAACTCATGGGACGCGGCCCTGGACACGCCCGTATCACAAGACGTGTGCCCCACTCAAGACCGCCCTGCACCACACTCGAGACCGCCCTGCTCCACATTTTAGTATACAGAGTAGGACACGGTTTTGGACACGGTCGTATCACAGGCCGTGTGCCATACTCGAGACCTCCGAGGATCATCGACTGCATTTTGTCGACCTCTCAAAACACGTCGAACAAGCAGGACACGGCCCTAGACTCGCTCGTGTCCCAGGAAGTGTTGCTCAGCTCGACGATCTTCGTCGTGCTCGGCTCGATGATCGTCGATCTCCAGTCGACTCCACTGATTTAGGGTGTTATAATCCTCACCTCCTTACAAGAAATTTTGTCTCGAAATATATATACAATACTCAGGAAATAATATCTTATGTTTTATACAACATAAAACACAAACTGTTATACAAGTTTAAATAAATAGTTCGGTAAATTCAGCACGTATGGTCGGCTCTCGCTCCCATGTTAGCTCCTCACGGTTGTAGTTGTCCCATCGGACCTTGACCATCCCGATTGTCTTATTTTGCAACTGCTTATCGGCTTTATCCTCGATCCAAAATGGACTAACCTTCGTTGTTATCCCAAATTTGACCGATACGCAATCATTCACAATCACTTAAGCTGGATCTTTTACGGCTTTTCTAAGCACTGATATGTGAAACACATCATGCAATCCACTCAATTCTGTCGAAAGAGCTAGCTGATAGGCAGCTTCTCCAATTCGCTCCACCACTTTAAACAGACCAAGATATCTCGGACTTAAATTTTTCAAGCGCCAAATCCTGGACAGGACTTTGAACGGCTTAAATTTCAAATATACCAAATCTCCAATCTCAAATTTAACATTTCGGTGCTTGGCATTGTAATACTATGCTTGCCTATCTTGGTCTATCAGTACCGTCTCCCGAATAGAGCGTATCGTCGAATTAGATTCTTCGACTTCCTTACGCTTATATAGTTTAGATTCTCCTGTTTCAGCCCAAGCTAATGGTGTACGGCATCTTTGACCATATAAAGCTTCAAACGGTGCCATATTTAAGCTCGCTTGGTAGCTATTATTATAGGTAAACTCTACTATATAGATATGATCTTCCCACCTCTTACCAATATCCAAGGCGCACATTCGGAGAATGTCCTCCATCATTATGTTGGTCCTCTCAGTCTGGCCATCAGTTTGGGTATGAAAGGCCATACTGAATGTTAACTTTATTCCCAATAATTCATGGATTAACCTCCAATCATTCTAAGTGAATCGCCCATCACGGCCACTTACGATTCTACTGGGAAAACCGTGCAATCGTACGATTTGCTCAACATAAAGTTTTGTGAAGACTTCCACTGAATCATCCCTCTTGTTCGGAAGGAAGTGAGCCACTTTAGTCAACCGGTCTATGATCACCCAAACCGAATCATTACCGCATTGATATCTCGGCAAACCGTGCACGAATTCCATCGAAATATCATCAAACTTCCATTCCAAAATGGGTAATGACTTCAAGAAACCTTCGGGCTTTTGGCATTCTTCATTCACCAAAGCACATGTTTGACATTTAGCCACATTATGTGCTATTTCTTTCTTTAACCCTGGCCACCAGAACAGCTTTTTTAAGTCTTTGTACATCTTTGTGTTCCCTGGGTGAATTAAGTATTTTGTAAAGTGAGCCACATACATCAATTCTTCTCTTAGCTTACACATACTTGGGATGCACAAACGACCCTCTTTCCTCAAAAGGCCGCCATCCTAGGAGAATTGGTCATTTGACCCATCCACTACATAATGTTGCAAACTTTCATCAAGTTCTGTTGCTCGTCGAACCCTGTCCACAAGGTCATATTGTTCTTCTGTCCAGTTCAATCATACAATTGCTGTGGAATTCTTGTAAACACAAGAAATTTCTAACACTTATATCTCCTGGATCAGACGCTCATCATGCATCTACAACCAATTTGCCCTTGATGGAGTCCTACGACTCAAGGCATCTGCGACCACGTTTCCCTTCCCGGGAGTATAGTGAATATCAAAGGTGTAGTCCCCGAGGAACTCTATACATCTTCGTTGTTGCATATTGAGATCCTTCTAATCCAATAGATACTTTAGGCTCTTGTGGTTCGTAAATATATCCACTTTTACGCCATATAGATATTGACGCCATAATTTAAGTGCAAAAAACACCGCCACCAACTCCAAGTCGTGGACGGGATAATTTCCCTCATGCACTTTCAACTGGCATGAGCCATAAGCAATAACCTTTCCAAACTGAAGAAGAACGCAGCCTAAGCCGCTCCCTTAAGCATCATTATAAATCTCGTAGCCGTCTGTACCACATGGCAATGTCAAAACAGGCTCCATGGTCAAACGACTCTTTAGCTTTTCAAAAGCTCGCCAGAACTCCGGCGTCCAAACAAACTTCTAATCCTTCCTCATTAATGTGGCAAGAGGCAAAGAGATCCGTGAGAAGTTTTCTACAAAATGTCTGTAGTAGCCTGCCAGCCCAAGGAAACTTCTGACTTCGGCCATCGAGGACAAGACTGACCACTCTCGATGGCTCTTATCTTTGATGGATCCACCACAATGCCCTCTCCACTTACCACGTGGCTAAGAAAAGCCACAGACGACAGCCAAAACTCACATTTTGAGAACTTGAAAAGAGCATATTTCTCCTCAGGGTATGCAACACCAACCGTAAATGGTTCGCATGGTCAGCTTTAGATTGAGAGTACACTAAGATATCATCAATGAAGACAATCACAAACAAGTCCAACTACCTTCGAAATGTTCGATGCATTAGATCCATAAACACCGATGGCGCATTACATATCCAAAACGGCATTACAGTGAATTCATAATGATCGTAGCATGTTCCAAATGTTGTCTTGGGAATGTCACCTCCCGAATCCCTAACTGGTAATAACCAGATTTTAAGTCCAGTTTAGAATAGACGGTTGATCCCACTAGCTGATCAAATAAGTCATTCGATCCGTGGAATCGGATACATATTTTTCCTGTCAAGCTTATTAAATTCACGATAATAAATACACAACCGCAAACTACCATCCTTCTTTTTCACAAAAAGAACAAGTGCGCTCCAAGGTGACATACTTGGGCGTATGTATCCCTATTCCAGCAACTCTTGCAGTTGAACTTTTAGTTCTTCCATTTCCTTTGGCGCTACCCGATAAGGCGAGCGGGTCACAGGTTTCACACCTGGCACCAGCCCAATAGTGAAGTCGATCTCCTGCTGGGCTGATAACCCAGGAAGATCTTTAGGAAACAAATCAGCAAACTCCAATACAAATGCAACATCATTCACACCATCCTTTGGCTCAATAGCCTTAATAAGCGCGAAGAATAACTCCGTGCCCTTCCGAACAGCATTGATTACTTGGAGAGTAGACATCAAAATCCCGCTCATGCCTCGCATACCAGCGAACTTAGAATCAAGCTCGGTATTCTTGCCCAGTGTGTTCACCTTTGAATTGCAATCAATAAAGGCACGCTTCTCCGAGAGCCATTCCATACCAAAGATCACATCAAATTCCGATATCGGTATCACAGATGCATTCAAACAGAAATCATGACTTCTTATTTGTACCTCCACGTAGCAAGACCTATCTGCACGCATCACACATCTGTTTGGTAACAACACCTTCATACTATCTGTCGACGCATGACTAAGTACTCTGATTTATGCTATGAAGTCCTTATATAGAAATGAATGCAAAGCACCCGTATCAAATAATTCTCTCGCTGAATTGTTCTAAATCAGGACAAATCCTAAGACAAAAACATCATACACAAGCTACACATAAGGTATGAAATACGAAAAGTAAGCAATCAATATCTTAGATCGTACCTGTGACGACGTCATTTTGTTTTATGGCCTCCTGCTGGCCAATATTATATACTCGGGGCTGTGCCTTGGATGCAGAGGAATCCACCACTACCTTTCCCTAGTAAGCATATGATGCTCCCGTCTTCTTTTCCACCTTTTGCGGACCAACCCGACAATCACAGGCTATATGCCCCACTGTACCACATGTATAGCAGGTACAAGGTTCTTGCCACGAAGTTTCCCCCGATGCAACTGTAGAAGGAGCCTGTCTAGAAGATTTGGATCTCTTGCCCCGTTTCTTTTGGTAGTTCAATTTTCCAGAATGGGCGCTTTGAACACGGACTTTGTCACAGCCAAATCCCTTCTTCCATGCACCTATTTCATATCCTTCTCCAACGCACACGGCTTATCCACCAGTGCTTGAAACCCCTGGTTCACCGAACTCGAGAGCAGGAATCTAAACTCATCCTGCAACCCTTCGTAGAACCGATTGGTTTTATGTTGTTCATCAGCGAAGATAGACCCCGCATAGCGTTCCAATCGTGTAAACTCATGCAGGTAGGTATCGACACTACGTTCTCCTTGCGTTAAACATTGGAACTCATTTTCCATGGCGATACGTTGTGCTGCTGGCAGGTGCTTTGCCAAAAATAGTCGCGAGAACTCCTTGATCAAGACTTCTGTTAATTGCCTGCCCGCTAAGTGGTGCGACTCGATCTCGTCCCACCATAGCTGATCCTCTCCTTTCAACAAGAAGGTTGCTAAGGTGACCTTCTGATCTTCCTCCGTCCTTATCGCTGTCAATATTCGCTTGACGCGCGATAACCAATCGTCTGCCTGCGTTGGGGTTCCCACACCCATAAATGTAGGAGGATTAAAGCTCATAAACGGCTTCAACTGTCGTTCAGCTACTCGAGGATCAACAGCCTCAACAGGTTCTGGGCTTACACCAACCCGTTTTGGCACCAATGCCAGCTGCGCCTTCCCTGTAGGCTGTGCATGAATCATTGCAAACAATGCCTCAGAAACTAAGCTTACTGTTTCCGCAAAAATAGGCGGTGTAGGCACCTCACCTTGTGCCGCACTCTCATCAAAATGCTGGGGCTCAAACTACCCAGCACCACTACGAGTCACCTATAGGTGAACAAGACACACTTTAGCGACCTTGCACAAGCAATAAAAACAATATAGGAATGTCTAGGTTCCTCAAACAGGAGTATTTGCATTCCTTAGTGGACATTCTTGAGTTCATTAATGTTAAAGCGGGTTGCACTTACACGTGCACACAACCCCACAAAATAATTCGACCACGAATTCAAAAGAGGAAGACCGAGATAAGCAGATACGAAATTGCAATGACCCCATCCATTAAATAACATATAGTAGAAGGTTCAACTAGGGCCCTGATGGGATAAACCCGAACATGCAAGCATACCTGTCGAATTGTAGTATCAAGGTCATATTTAAACACGGGGCCGTCAATTACATCTACTCACGCTTTAACTATTATCGTACTGGAAAATTGTTGGGATTTGAGAATTTTTTAAAGGTAAAATAAAAGACAATTTTAAGACGAAAAACTTATAATAAAAAGCTAGCACCCGATCAGTGAATCACCATGAAATTAGATGAGAGAGATATAAAATAAAGATAGTTTTAATTTTGCAAATCATACTCGACCGTGACGGATCCGAAAATGAGACAAAATCACGCTAGAGCATTAGGTCTCCTAACTTGTAGACTCTTTGATCGAAATCTCTTTACAAACCAAAGAGGCCTAAAGTTGCATTATCATTGTGATCCGCACTATTGGATTTGACTCCAATCCGGAGGATTTACGTCGTCCTATCTCTAGGATTATGTTCAACTCCTTCCTTCTTTGAGTGGTCTTTCAAATCATGAGTCTCTCGACTACTATGAAATGAGAACAAGGTCTACTACCGTATACCGGAAATACGGAGTCGACATAAAATAAATCAAGGAAGGATCGAGCATGAAATAACAAAAATAAAACTAAGAAAGGAAATAAACTCTCATCTCACTTCATGGATCCTCACGATCGAATGCTATAGGAAATTAGCTACGCATGATTGAAAAGGAAGACAAAATAAGACAAGGAAATTTCATTAATATTATAAAAAGAGAAGTTCACAATGCTTAAACAAAATGATCTTAAACAAAACTCTTAAACAAAAATTGAAATTACAACTAGACAACTAGGAAATAAAATTACAAAAGCTCTCTTGACTTGTACTCTCCACTTGCTCTTTCCAAAAGCCAACCTCCAAAACATAAGACCATGGGTTCCTTATATAGATGAGGAGGGAAGATTCTAGAATGGAAATGAAGAGGGGAGACAAGGTGGTGGCCAGCCAAATGAAGGGGGGATGGTTCATGCATGCATTAATAAAGGGGAGAGAGAAAAGAGGGGGGTTCATGTATTTCATTTAATGAAAAATATAAAATAATAAGGGGGGATGAATGGAAACTTGTAGAAGGGGGAAAAGGAGTGGGGCCGGCCATATACTTGGGGAAATTCATGAATGCTAATTAATAAAGAGAGAGGGAGGGCAAAGTGCATGCATGAGATAAAAAGGTGGCCGGCCATGCATGGAAATATTCATGCATGGCAATTATGAGGAGAGAGGGGCTGCTTCAATGTGTGAGGGGGCCGACCACAAGCTTTGAAGGCATGTTGGGCTGCTTTGTGGGCTTGGCTTGAGGGAAAAGAAGGGCGTTGAAGTGGGCTGCCGCATGTGGTGTGCTCGGGTAGGACAAGAGCTGCTCCAACAAAGGCTCGGGTTGGGCTAGGGGTTGCTCCAAAGGCTCGGGCTGCATGCTATTTTGAGGCTACATCATATGGAGGGCTCTGGTAGTCCATGTTGGGCTGCACCAAGTAGGCCGGCTGCACCATGGATCAAAGGGGCTGCTCCATGATCAAACTTGAACCTACAAAACAAATTCAAAACATAGATTAGTTGAACAAAAAAATAATTAAAACATCAAGTACATGTAAACATAAAAACAAAACATCAAAACATTCAAACATTAAAATAAAATAACAAAACATAAAACAAACATTAAAGCATTAAAACATAACAACCAAACATTAGCTAATATTAATAAACATAACACCATAAATGGTGACATAATACATATAATAAGGCTAAATAGATTTTAATATCAAAACATAGAATGACATCAAAACAAGCATACAAAACACAAAATTATAATAAAACTTAGGGAAATAAGCTACTAAATTACCCCCAAAAAGGATGACTAAAAGTAGTCATCAAACTCCCTCATGCTTAGACATTTGCTTGCCCTCAAGCAAATAGAAATAAAAATTAGGGAAGAAGAAAGCAAAAGATATATCTTTTTTTTTAGGTTCCAAAGTTAAGAAAGACGAAATATGAAAAATTAAACTATCCTAATTTCCATGTTATCAACTAGTGGGGTGAGAAGTGCACAATAGAAAATTTGAAAGTGGAACCCTAAAAATCTCATTAAAACATAAGAAAAGTCTACACATTTCTAAATCTTAAAACAAGGCATCCAAAATAAATGAAAGTAAGGAAAACAAAAGTAGAGGTTCTAAATAAACGGCGCATTAACAAACTACTAGGTTGCTAAATAAACATTAACCTTAAAACACTCCAAGGTAACCTCCAAAGAAATCCATCAATGATAGTGGCAATAGGCTTGTACGTTCACACTTTCTCCACTACACGAATTTATGTTCTAAAGATCAATAGGACTTCTAATAGGCGTTAAGACTTGGCTTAGGTAAATAATTAGGAAGTGAAAACAAGGATAAACATGACGGCTAAGACACTAAACCAAGGTGAGCTTCAAAAATAAAAATAAAAACATGATAACAAAACGAGAAATGACAAGCAAGTCATTTCTCCACTTCAAACTACAAAACAAGGCCATAAAATTTTCTTTTATAAATTTGGCCAAACATAATTTTTTTTTCTTTCATTCATTTTTCTTTATTTTGATTTTTTTTCATTTTGTTCGATAACATTTTGATTAGAAAGCTCCAAAAATAGGCTTGAGAATTTACTATTCATTTCAAAGATAATACCCCCCCATAAAAATAATTTTTAAGCTCAAGGTTATAGTGTGAAAAATAGGAAGGGAATTTTGGCTTTGGTGAACATAGTGAAATGAAAGGTGGAGCTAAAAACAAAGAAAACATGAAAAGGCCCAAAATTGTTTAGCAATGGTGATGTTTTAGGTGGGCAAGAAAAGCTCAAACTAGTCAAATGGTGGCCTAAATCTTTTCTAAAGAACGTAAAATCGACGCAAATGTTTTGAGAGTAGCTTGGGACAAGTTCTAGACACCAAGAAAGACTACCTCGCAAATGAAAAAGAGCTAATATTACCTAGCAACCATTCGTAAGCAACTAACCGAATAAAAAGACATAACTACAAATTGCTAACTTATAACGTAAAAAACGGATGCCTATATTTAAGAAAGAGAAACTAGTAGAACTAAACTATGGTAGAATGATAAGTTTAGAAAACATTTTCAAAGTAATCTACATAGAACTACAAAAACCGCACCGGCCTACACATCACTACAAGAAACATAAAAATAAAGATAGAAATAATTTTAGATTTTGTTTTTCAAATAGATTTTAGCACTTTTTTGTTTGTTTGTTTTTTTGTTTTTCTAATTTTTTTTGGGTTTTATATTTTATAATTTTTTGGATTTTTTGATAAAGTACTATACTAATTTAAAACATAATTTTTTTAAAAAAAAGGAAAGAAGAAAGAAGGAAAATAAACCCTCCCCCATGCTTAAACTCTTCATTGCCCTCAATGAAGGAAACAGAGAAAAAGAGAAGGGGACTGAGAATAAGAGAAAAAGAAAATGCAGGAAAGTAAATAAATAAGAAAAAAAAACAGGACTTCCCCGGGGTTGTGAGATGAAGGCGGATGTCACTCCCCCATGCTTGCTTTTTAGTGCACTTGATCGTCAGTAGGTTTGACTTGATCCATCTTGATATCAGCAGCAGTGGAGCGGCGACCACGACTTGGACTTGATTGGCCTCCGGTAGGAAGAGCAAAATATAAGCAGAAAAATAGTACAGTCCGCAGGAAGATGCCCAAAATTGTTCTTTATTACAATAATTTAATGTCCGAATAAAAGAGTTTCAGAATAATAATAATGAGTCCAAAAAATAAAATAAAAATGTCCATAACAAAATAACAATCAAAGAGTCCAGAATAAGATTCTCCTTTGCAGAAGACACAGAATCATTAGAAAAATATAATTTAAGTCTATGCCCATTAACTTTAAAGTCCCCCTTATCGGGGTGCGAAAGTAACACAGTGTCGTAAAGAAAAACATCCTTGACCGTAAACAGTCCAGACCATCTAGATTTAAGTTTTCCAGGGAAGAGACGTAAACGCGAATTAAAAAGAAGAACCTGATCGCCTGGTTTAAACGTTTTAGGATGGCGTAGGTTCTTATCGCGATACAATTTCTTGCGTTCTTTATAAATTTTATTATTTTCATATGCGTACGCTCGCCACTCGTCAAGCACATTTAGTTGGTTTTTTCGATGCTCGCCGACCGAGTGCGGATCGAAATTAAAAAATTGTAATGCCCAATACGCATGGTGTTCTACTTCTACCGGAAGATGACACGATTTTCCATAGACTAATCGGAATGGAGTACAACCAATGGCGGTCTTGTACGCTGTCCGATAGGCCTAAAGAGCATCGTCTAATTTTAAAGACCAATCCTTACGAGAAGTAGAAACGGTTTTTTCAAAAATTCTTTTAAGTTCTCGATTAACTACCTCGACCTGACCATTAGTTTGGGGGTGATAAGCGGTGGATAATTTATGCGTAACGCCATATTTAGTTAAAGCTTTAGTGAGTTGAGCGTTGCAAAAATGACTTCCCCTATCACTAACGATCGCTCGAGGAAAACCAAAACGAGAAAAATAATTTTTTAGAAAAACAACTACAATGCGAGCATCATTATTTGGTAAAGCTTGGGCCTCCGCCCACCTAGAAACGTAATCAACTGTGACTAAAATATATTTATTACCTAAACTTTAGGGAAATGGGCCGACGAAGTCTATGCCCCACGGATCAAAAACTTCAAACTCGAGAAAATAGTTTTGTTCCATTTAATTTTTATTAGAGAGATTTCCAGTCCGCTGGCATCGATCGTATCCGCCCACAAAGATTTTTGCATCTTTAAATATGCTTGGCCAATAGAAGCCAGCACTGAGTACTTTGTGTGCGGTGCAATTTTCTTGAAAGTGCCCGCCAGTCGGACCTTCATGAACATGTTTTAAAATTTGCTGACCCTCTTCCCGGGAAACACATCTCCTTACCACTTGATCCGCACAAATGCGAAATAGAAATTGGTCTTCCCAAAAATAATACTTCAACTCAGAAAAGAATTTCTTCTTTTGGTGAGTTGAGTATTCTTTTGGAAGGACCCGGGCCACAAGATAATTGGCCAGATCGGCAAACCAGGGGGTAGAAGAAGAAATATTTAAAAGACGCTCATCCGTAAAAGAGTCATTAATAAAAGTTTCATTTAAAATATCAAGGTTGGGATTTTCAAGACGAGAAAGATGATCAGCTGCTAGGTTTTCCGCTCCTTTCTTATCCCAAATCTCCAAGTCGAATTCTTGAAGTAAGAGGATCCAACGAATAAGACGCGGCTTGGCATCCGGTTTAGAAAGGAGGTACTTCAAAGCGGAAGGATCCGTGAAAACAATAACTTTAGAAAGAGTAACATACGGTCGGAATTTATCAAAGACAAAAATAATCGCTAAGAGTTCTTTCTCCGTCGTGGTGTAATTTTCTTGAGCAGAAGTTAGAGTTTTACTAGCATAAAAAATCGGATGAAAGTTCTTAGCGATTTGTTGACCTAGAACTGCACCTATCGCATGATTACTCACATCACACATTATTTCGAATGGTAAATCCCAAAATGGGGCGATCATAATAGGAGCATTTATAAGTTTTGATTTAATTAATTCAAAGGCCGCGAGACAAGAGTCATCAAATACGAAAGGAGTGTCTTTTTTCGAGAAGGTGGGTGAGAGGCTTAGTGATTTTTGAAAAGTCTTTAATAAATCGACGATAAAAACTCGCGTTCCCTAAAAAACTTCTAATCTCTTTAGCAGTTGTAGGTGGCGGTAACTTTTCAATAATTTCAATTTTTGCCTTGTCCACTTCAATTCCCTTAGCGGAAATTTTGTGGTCGAGGACTAAACCTTCACGTGCCATAAAGTGGTACTTCTCCCAATTTAAAACTAGATTCGTTTCTTCGTAATGTTTCAAAACTTTTCCTAGATTATTTAAACATAATTCAAACGAGTCGCCAAAAACTGAAAAGTCATCCATAAAAACTTCCATGATGTTTTCTACATATTTATCGAAGATGGCTAGCATACATCGCTGAAAGGTAGCTGGTGCGTTGCATAGCCCAAAAGGCATCCTACGGTAGGCAAATGTTCCGAAGGGGAAAGTGAATGTTGTCTTCTCTTGGTCTTCGGGTGCGATAGGGATTTGAAAGTATCCCGGAAGACCGTCGAGAAAATAATAAAAACTTGCCCGGATAAGGGTTCTAAAATTTGATCGATAAAGGGGAGGGGGAAGTGATCTTTACGAGTGCCATCATTGAGTTTACGGTAATCGATGTACATCCTCCATCCCGTTACCGTCCTAGTTGGAATTAGATCGTTATTTTCATTTGTTATTACCGTGACCCCACCCTTTTTAGGAAAAACCTGGACGGACTTACCCACTAACTATCCGAAATAGGATAAATTATCCCCGTATCTAATAACTTAAGAACCTCACCCTTCACAACCTCTTTCATGTTGGGATTAAGACGACGTTGAGGTTGGACTACACTCTTAGAATTATTTTCAAAAAATATTTTGTGGGTGCAGAAGGATGGGCTTATGCCAAGAATATCAGAAATTTGCCACGCTATAGCTCGACGATGTTTTTGTAGTACTTCGATCAACTGATTGTTTTCGAATTTAGAAAGATAGGCCGAGATTATAACGGGCAATTTATAATCTTTTGCAAGAAAGGCATATTTGAGATGCTCAGGAAGTGGTTTTAAATCAAGATGGGGTGGTTCATAATAAGAGCTTTTTAAATTCTTTTCTTTTTAAAAAATGAGATTTTCATACTATTTTCTACCAAAGACGGAATTATTTTAAAAAATTTCTTGTATTGACATCACCGTGTTTTCAAAATCATTTGAAGAAATTTCAGAAAAAGAAGAGGAAAATTCGTTAGAAGAGATGTTTGAAAGAGAAAGGGAAGAATCTTCATTTAAAACATCAATAGAGAAGCATGAGTCATCATTTTTTAAAGAATTTTTCATTGATTGATTAATAGAAAATGTGACATCATCATCTCCCACGCGCAAAAACAACTTTCTATTACTAACATCGATGATTGCTCGAGAGGTGGCTAGGAAGGGTCGGCCAAGGATAAGAGGGACCTCGACGTCCTCTTCAATATCAAGAATGACAAAATCCACCGGGAAGATGAATTTGTCGACCTACACTAGCACGTCCTCAACGATACCTAATGGGTACTTAATGGACCTATCAGCTAATTGGATACTCATTCTTGTAGGGCTAAGAGTGCCCAATCCTAGTTTCTTGAATACAGAAAAAGGCATCAAATTGATGCTCGCTCCTAGATCTGCTAACGCATGTTTAACGAATAGATCACCAAAGACGCATGGAATGGAAAAACTACCCGGATCGTTTATCTTTTTAGGAAGATTAGAGTTTTTAACGATCGCCGAGCATTCTTCATTTAATGTTACATGTGATAAATTTTCCAATTTCGTTTTGTTTGTTAATAGATCCTTATGGTACTTCGCATAATTAGGCATTTGACTAATCGCTTCATGAAATGGCAAATTAATGTGAATTTGTTTGAACATTTCAAGGAAGCATTTGTACTGATCGTCTAGTTTTTCCTTCGTAAGTCGAGCCGGATAAGGAGGTGGCGGAAATTCTTTTATAATAATAGGAGCATCATTTTGAAAATCATCTTTTTCTTTTTCAGAATCAGAAAAAACAGAGATATCTTTTTCTTTTTCAAAAGTAGATTTTTCATGTTCAAGATTTGATTTATCATTTTCCGTGGGGATAATAACAGGAGGGACAATCACCCTTGTCTCTTCCCTTGTGGTGGGCTCGTTAACAGCCTTACCGCTCTGAAGGGAAATCGCATTTGCGTACTCCCTTGGGTTAGGCTCAGTGTTCGAGGGAAGAGTTCCAGGTGGTCTCTCAGAAAAAGCCTTGGCGAGTTGGCCGACCTGATTTTCTAAATTTTTCATTGACCCTGTTAAATTTCTAATAATAGCATCGTTCGAGCTTATATATTTGGAAAGGATCTCTTCCAAAGGGGAAGGTTTTTGAAAATTTTGTTTTGGTGGTGGTGGTGGCGGTGTAAAATCGTGCGGTGGGCGTACGACATTAGCATTATTACTCCAAGAAAAATTAGGATGGTTACGCCATCCAAGGATGATAAGTGTTCGAAGAAGAAGAAAAACCAGGAGGAGAAAAAAAATTCGAAAAAGCAGAAAAATTATTGGCAGAATTATTTTGAGCAGGCCTGGGTATGTTCCCCAGATAATCCACCTGCTCGGCAGCAGCAGCATTTTCATATACCTTAGCGGCGAAGGGAGCAGTCATCTCCGATATCTTCTTGTTTAGCATTTCCACTTGTAGCGCCAGTTGCGACACCGAATCCACTTCATATATACCTGCAGGTTTAGATGGTCGAGTCCTAGACGAATTCCACTGATAGGTATTCATCGCCATGTCCTTGATAAGCTAAAGAGCGGCTTCCGGAGTTTTGTGGTCCAAAGAACCAGCGGAAGCGGCATCTATCATCTGCTTAGTTTCTTGGTTTAGCCCATTATAGAATGTCTGGACCTGCAACCATACAGGCAGAGCATGGTGTGGGCATCTTCTCAAAAGCTCTTTGAACCTCTCCCAAGTGTCATAGAGGGTCTCAGAAGCAATTTGAGAGTATGAAGTTATATCATTTCGTAGCTTAGCAGTTTTGGCGGGGGGGGGGGGGGGAAGTAGCGATAAAGAATATTTTCAGTTAAAATGTTCCAAGTAGTGATTGATCCTCTTGGAAGAGAACTCAACCACTGTTTGTATTTGGTCCTTAAGGAGAAGGGGAAGAGTCTTAGCCTTATAGCATCGTCTGAAACACCATTAATCTTAAAGGTGTCACAGATTTCAAGAAAATGGGCAATATGGAAGTTCGGATCTTCATCTTGTAATCCATCGAACTGTACATATTGCTGCACCATTTGTATGATGATAGGCTTAAGCTCGAAGTTATTGTTCGCAATCGCAGGTCGAACAATACTCGTTTCAGTCCCCTCCAGATTGGGTCGTGCATAATCAGACATAGTCCTATGATGAGCCATTTCTGGGTTAGGATCTCCCATTTTAGAATTGAAATTGCAATCCCCGTAGGAATCCTCAAACACTGTTTGAGAAGTGGAAGCCCCAAATCGTAGTTGTCTCCGAAAGGAGCGTTCGATTTCTGGGTCCAAATCAACAAGTAGCGACGGATTCGCTCGGGTCATGCACTAGAAAAGAAGACGAAGGGGAAATGAAATTTAAAACTTGAAAAAGAAAGAAAAAGAGAAGAAAGGATTTTTTTTTTTTGAAAATAGATTTTTTACGGTTTGGCTCTCGATTTTCCCAAGGGCTACCCGGTGAAGGGTTCGCAAGGTACTAGGTAAAATTGTGGCGCTTAAAGCCCCTTACCCTTTTCCAGAGAATTTAGGTTGGGTAGAAAGAAGATGATGTGAGTTGATTATAATAATAAAAGAAAATATAATTTTTTTTTTGCAGAAGTAATAGCGATAGCGTTTTCAAAATATTGACGAAGAGAATCCCCGGCAACGGCGCCAAAAACTTGATGGGATAAACCCGAACAGGAAAGCGTACCTGTCGAATTGTAGTATCAAAGTCGTATTTAAACACGGGGCCGTCAATTACTGCTACTCACGCTTTAACTATTATCCTACCATAAAATTGTTGGGATTTGAGAATTTTTTAAAGGTAAAATAAAAGACAATTTTAAGACGAAAAACTTATAATAAAAAGCTAGCACCCGATCAGTGAATCACCATGAAATTAGATGAGAGAGATAAAAATAAAGATAGTTTTAATTTTGCAAATCATACTCGACCGTGACGGATCCGAAAATGAGACAAAATCTCGCTAGAGCATTAGGTCTCCAAACTTGCAGACTCTTTGATCGAAATCTCTTTACAAAGCAAAAAAGCCTAAAGTTTCATTATCGATGTGATCCGCACTATTGGATTTGACTCCAATCCGGAGGATTTACATCGTCCTATCTCTAGGATTGCGTTTAACTCCTTCCTTCTTTGAGTGGTCTTTCAAATCATGAGTCTCTCGACTACTATGAAATGAGAACAAGGTCTACTACCGTATACCGGAAATACGGAGTCGACACAAAATAAATCAAGGAAGGATCGAGCATGAAATAACAAAAATAAAACTAAGAAAGGAAATAAACTCTCATCTCACTTCATGGATCCTCACGATCGAATTCTATAGGAAATTAGCTACGCATGATTGAAAAGGAAGACAAAATAAGAGAGGGAAATTTCATTAATATTACTAAAAAGAGAAGTTCACAATGCTTAAACAAAATGATCTTAAACAAAACTCTTAAACAAAAATTGAAATTATAACTAGACAACTAGGAAATAAAATTACAAAAGCTCTCTTGACTTGTACTCTCCACATGCTCTTTCCAAAAGCCAACCTCCAAAACATGAGACCATGGGTTCCTTATATAGATGAGGAGGGAAGATTCTAGAATGTAAATGAAGAGGGGAGACAAGGGGGTGGCCGGCCACATGAAGGGGGGATAGTTCATGCATGCATTAATAAAGGGGAGAGAGAAAATAGGGGGGTTCATGTATTTCATTTAATGAAAAATATAAAATAAGAAGGGGTGGATGAATGGAAACTTGTAGAAGGGGGAAAATGAGAGGGGTCAGCCATATACTTGGGTAAATTCATGCATGCTAATTAATAAAGAGAGAGGGAGGGCAAAGTGCATGTAGGAGATAAAAAGGTGGCCGGCCATGCATGGAAATATTCATGCATGGAAATTATGAGGAGAGAGGGGCTGCTTCAATGTGTGAGGCGGCCGGCCACAAGCTTTGAAGGCATGTTGGGCTGCTTTGTGGGCTTGGCTTGAGGGAAAAGAAGGGCTTTGAAGTGGGCTGCTGCATGTGGTGGGTTCGGGTAGGACAAGAGCTGCTCCAACATAGGCTCGGGCTGGGCTAGGGGTTGCTCCAAAGGCTTGGGCTGCATGCTATTTGGAGGCTACATCATATGGAGGGCTCGGGTAGGCCATGTTGGGCTGCACCAAGTAGGCCGGCTGCACCATGGATCAAAGGGGCTGCTCCATGATCAAACTTGAACCTACAAAACAAATTCAAAACATAGATTAGTTGAACAAAAAAATAATTAAAACATCAAGTACATGTAAACATAAAAACAAAACATCAAAACATTCAAACATTAAAATAAAATAACAAAACATAAAAAAAAACATTAAAGCATTAAAACATAACAACCAAACATTAGCTAATATTAATAAACATAACACCATAAATAGTGACATAATACATATAATAAGGCTAAATAGATTTTAATATCAAAACAAGCATACAAAACACAAAATTATAATAAAACTTAGGGAAATAAGCTACTAAATTACCCCCAAAAAGGATGACTAAAAGTAGTCATCAGGCCCCACACCATATGCCACAAAACAAGCGGCGAGGTTATAGGTTAATACCAAAATATATTCGCACCATAACTCAGAGCATGCTAGCGGAAGATTAAGATTAATATTGAACTCAACTACTATGAATGTCCACTATATATAAACAACCTCATTTATATATATACCCCAAAGGAATGTACATCAAATACACAAAAGGTTGGCCTTAAGGCCTTACAGTTAAGTTTAACAAGTGTGGATTACAAACATCGGTGCGCAGGCCGTCCACACATGAACATAATAAAGTTCTCGCTCAGCCTTTGAGGGCCAGCAGTAGCAGCATCAGCAAGTACTTTAGCCCGTTATTTCCCGCTTGGCTCTCAAGGACTTGCACAAGTACAGCCAACCATAATGGTGGCAAACAAGGAAACGGTCAGCATTTAGCTGACAAATTTATAACGAACCTACAACTTTCCCAGGGCACTAATATTCCATCCCTACAGGCATAGGATTTCACAAGCATGTATATCACATAATGTGCACTCACGCACAAGCAATACATCACAACTGTCGGCCACGCGGCTCGACGATCCGTGCACTCAGGGTACATTCTTCGTGTACCGGCGAACCAAGGTCCCACCACCATTAAAGGTCCAAAACCCAACGGTATTGAGTATTTAGTATTAATGGCGTGCATGACTAAGACTCTCATTATGCGCTCCAATGAGACCAATAACTTAGTTCTACCATTCGGACATACATAACGTGGTCCAGTTCATCCAATCCCGTTGCTCAAATCATCCAAACTGACGCGGGTCGGCTTCCCCTTATCTATTCGGCACGAACCCTTCAAGAGCTCATAGCTCACAATAGTTATACTGTTCACCAAGGACTGGCTTCACAATCAAAAAGGGGAGCTAGTGCCAGCATTCCTCGAGATTTCTTGGCGGGTTCAGCAGAAGCTCTCTTTCTATACCCAAACTCAACCCAAACCCTACAGCATCCTGCAGTGCTAGAAAACTGGTCATTCATAGGATACAACACAATGATTATGAGGGTATTTTCCTGGAATTCCATTCTAGTACTTCCTGCTACTTCCCTTCACAGGTACAACCCATCGACTCCACAAACTACACGTTTATACACGGAGTCTTCTCCGGTGCGCAAAATGAAACATCACCAACCCAGACCAACCTGTCTAGATGGGCTTCACAAAGCATGCTTATTTAGTACTACACATTTCCGGATCTATATGCAAGACTGATTGGGGATTTGAAGAATCAACCCAAGGGAAATCCCTCAATAATCCACCTTTTAGTGGGGGAAATCCATAAACATGCCAAAACAAGGACTTCACATGTCCAGGAAGGAAGATCGTTACCCTTGACGATCGCTTTGGAGTCGTGGAAAACTAGCCGGAAGAAAAGCACTGAAATGGCCTTGCCTCCATGAATCTGGACTCGGCTCGCGATTCGGGGCTCTGAAGCTCCACTGGTGGCCAGATTCCTTATCCTCCTTCTTCCTTGCTCTCCCAACTCTCAAACACTTTAGAAAGAGAAAGACTTGAGATAAATGAGAGTCTATCCCTCAACTCCCGACCTTAACATAGCACGGAGAGCTCTGGACCGTTTGATCTTAATTGAAGGAAATGAACAGCCACAAATCGCCCTGAAATGACTTTTCTGGGCCGAACACGGCTTATGACACGCCCGTGTCATAGGCCGTGTGCCTTAAATGACAAAGAAACTGACTTGACCCGACAAAGACACAACCCCACGACACGCTCGTGTCACCGGCCGTGGGCCTAGACACGTCTTCGAACACGCCAATGTCCAGCCCATGTTCAATAGTCCTCACAGACCTGGCCAAAAACAGAGAAGTACGCGACCCTTGACATGCCCGTATCACTGGCCATGTGCCCAACATGTCTTGCCTCTCGAGGATCGTCGAGTGCATTTCGTCAAACTCATGGGAGACGGCCCTGGACATGCCCATGTCACAGGATGTGTGCCCCACTTGAGACCACCCTGTGCCACACTAGATACCGCCTTGCGCCACACTCGAGTATACAGAGTAGGACACGGCTTTGGACACGCCTGGGTCATAGGCCGTGTGCCATACTCGAGACCTCTGAGGATCATCGACTTCATTTCGTTGACCTCTCAGAAACACGTCAAACAAGCAGGAAACGTCCTTTGACACATCGTGTCCCAGGCCGTGTTGCTCAGCTCGACGATCTTCGTCAAGCTCCGCACAATGATAGTCGATCTCAGGTCGACTGCACCGATTTGGGGTGTTAGAATCAACTCCTCACGTCCTGCCACCTTATCCTGCTGGTCGTGCTGGTACTCCATCTCCTCGAGATCGTAAAATTATTTGGTCACAACCGACCGTTAGTCATAAAGACTAAGTCGTTTCCTCCACACCTCGCCCCCGCAACTCTTAAGTACCGGGCGAGAGGGTGAAGTGGAGCACAACAAGGGGTATAAAAAGAAGCAGGTGACAGTGGAGTTATACTACCAAATATATATATTATCAATCTATTTCTACTCTAGCAGTTCTATACAAATAGCACATGTAAGGTATGAAGAACTGTAGAGAAAGTAAGTAAGGTGCTGTAAGTAAATAAGGTACTGTAAATAAAATAGAGTAAAGAATGGCAAGTAGAATATGCTACCACAAAACTACCATCAAAGAAGTACCTTAACTTATACGAATGCCCATACAAACTTATAAGTTAAGGTTTCAAAATATAACTTATCATATAAAAGAGCCCATACTAATTTATATGATAAGGATCTATGGTACGTATGACCTAGTTATGAATGTATGTTATGCATACGTTTTATGATTCATATAATTGCAACTCACACACGCGACTCTATGATAACCGACCTTTAGTTTCCACTTTTTTGAGCTAGCATCACTCTCTTGTACCGCTGTTTTGGCTATAGCAGCAGCAGAACAGGCGCTTCCACTTCCTAACCGGGTATACACACTACCAAGCCCTGACCCTTCATACGTCTCTATACACGTCCTAGGTTCACTCTAGAGTCTCTACGTACTAATGCTGGCAAACTACCATAATTTCTTTTTTGGGTGTGCGTCTTCGGGGATTGTCCTTCGGACCGTAGTAAAAACAACTTACTGTCCCCTCAAACCTTCATACCTCACCAGAATCACCGTACTGCCATCGGTGTGACGATTGGCCCAGTACCACATGACCCGCCATTAGTTTTGTTTCTATGCACATGCAAGGTATCTCAACCTGAGCCTCTAGCTCATAGTACAAAACCCATCCTGATGTCAAACTCTTGAGCATCCAGCTCGCAGGACTAACTATCCTGAAACCCTCCAACCCTCACGGGTGAGATTGTAATAACATTCTCCTATCCTATTATACTACTCTTTTCTAGTGTTTGCTATACCTAGTAATTTAGGGTTATTCCCAGGACTGCCCAGGGTATGCCCATTGAAGGGGTCTCGTGTAACGACCTCCCCAGCATCACGCTTGCAAGGATGGTCGCCGACACCCCTAACACCAGGTATGCAGACCATGCACCCCAACCCCTCTCCATCCATAGGCGGGTTTTTGAGGCCCGGGATCGAACTCGAGACCTCCTTGATCAGGATTTTTCAAACAACCAACTGAGATCAGTTGGTGATGGGTAGTGGTTTGAAAACTCCTTATCAAGGAGGTCTCGAGTTCTATCCCCGACCTCAACAACCTGCCTGTGGATGGAGAGGGGTTGGGGTGCATGGTCTGCAGACCTGGTTAGGCTGAACCCTTTCGAGCGTGGTGTTGGGGGTGTCGGCGGCCATCCTTGCGAGCATGATGCTGGGGAGGCCGTTACATCTCAGGGGCACTAGGAACCAAGATGGGATGAAAGCCCAAAGTTCCCTTTCGCAACGATATTTACTTTTATTAATGTCTACCCAAAATCAATAACAAACTCTCATTGTTACTCTGGGACGAACCTAATAACTTAGGATGTTATTGGGAAAGTGGCGGTCTTCTGCTAATCTCCATTCTAGTTACTATCCTTGGGATTTTGCACTCTACCACACTTTATCAAGAAGTGACCTATTGTACACCAACTAGGGTTTTTCTTCCCAACATTGATTCCATCTCAACCGACAACCTTATCTTCAGTGGATCCTAGTATTATATGTTATTCTTGCTAAGCGCACCCATGACCTAATGTTGACCCGTATGATATGACTTCCAAACTCTTAGGCCAACTGCCCCTAATTATTTATCATGGGTTGCTATGATGTATGATGTTGACCATCCAAGGTCTCATAATTTTTCTAAGGAATTAAGGGCTAAATTAATTTTTTTAATTGCGTGACCTGAGTCACCTTGCACATGATGTACTACCTATAATGGTTCAGCCTACTTAAGAAATTTATCAGATGTTCCACGAGAATAGATTTGACATCCTATCAAGTTTCATAATTTTCCCATGTGAAATTCCATTTAATGTCCATTTAATATTAAAATCACAAATTGACTACTTTCCAAATGAAGTACAGTATTTATACAATCAGAAATTCTAGAAATATTACTAGAGCTCCATAATGATATAATGAAATTGACGACAGAATTTCAAGCTCTTAAACAGTGATTTGGACTAACATATGTCCATATGATAAATATTACCAAAAATGTCATTATTAGGATTTTGCCTATATATACATCCAAAAATTCTCAAATAATTTAACAAGGATTAGATCATATAAATAAACTATTACAAATTTTTACATAATATTTAAACAATTATTTCCCATATTTTTAATTAATTTCCATAATGGCCAAAAGGGTAAATTCTACTTAAAATCCAAGTTAACATTACCTAATATTCTAATAAATTTGTCTAGAGGTGCGCTATGTCCTACTAAAGCTTGTGACAAAATTTCAGAATTTAATAAATTCATATACCCTACATTCAAATTTATTTCCTATTTAGGTATATTTTCCAATAATTCCAAATAATGGGATTTTTTATCCCAAAAATCCTAACCTTCCTATGGGAGGTATATTGTATCCATATATGCCTCTATCCTGAGTTTTATGGACAAGCAATGGTCCAAATGGGCTAAATTCCTATTTTTCTAGTTTGTCTATAGGCACCCCAAATTTGAACATACCTATCTCATGCATGTGGGATTTCCCAAACATGCAGAAGTCAAACTGACCTGAAATTTCAACCATGGTTTTATATTGACCTAATGGACATGGCATCAAAATTTGGGGGCATTTTGAGTCATATATCCTCAAAAATACACTTAATTTAAATATTAGTATTTCACCGAATACTATAGCTAAATTATGACCAAAAATTCTCTTTTTTTGTCAGAACCTAGGTTTAACCTAATCCCAAGCATGACCAAAATCTTAGGTCATGAGTACTTATGGTTTGGCTTGGGAATTTATTTTAAAATCATCCCTAGCCTAGGACCAGTCATGGTAGAATTGTCCTACAGGGAGTTCTACTATACCAAATCCTAACTTTATGGAGTCATTTTAAAGGCAAGGTCAATGCCTACATTTTTCATGTTGATAGATATCTCAGAATGTGCCCTTAACAGGCCTAAAATTAACATGCAAGAACATTGTAAAAGTGTGACAATAATAACACTGTTCATAAATTAATGCAATATCAATTTAATACCTCAAATCGGACGGCTCCTATCCATCATCACCAATCGGCCAACGGCTGAGATAGAGCCATCTTGGGCCAAGTTTGTTGGCTTATTCCATCCATCTGGGTCGGTTCCACAACCGGCAATTATCGCCACAACCTCTATTGAGGTGGTGGCTAGCGTTTCCCGGTGGTGAGGCTGCCAAAGACGGCTCCTCCGGCGATCCCGAGCTAGAAGAAAAAATCGGAAAAATGCGCACAAGCTCTCATGGTATAGGGATCAATTGAACTCGATGTCTCGCCTAAGTGAGCTCGAAAGCTAGCATGGGGTGATGTGAGGCGAAATAATCTTGTAGCTATGCTTGGCAGTGAGTGTGGTAGCGGTGAGCCATGGCTGATGCTTGCTCTGACGATCTAGCCCAATACTTCTTTTCTCAAGCAAAATCTTTTCTCCAGCTATCGAACTCCACTCGTTTCAACCTCCTAAAGCTGATGGTGGGCTTAGATTTGGCTGGGAGTGGCTGGGTGAGGATTTTTTTATTAGGGCGTGGCCGACCATGAACATTGGAATCTCCTCCTAGCTGCCAAGTGGCCACCACCCCTTAATTCCTGCTGAAAAGAGCCTTGGAAGCTCAGCCATGAGCTTGGGCAGAGGGAAGGAGGGCCGCATGGCCTCCATCCCCTCTTTCCCTCTCTTCTCTCTCCTCTTTTTCTCGAAAATTCCTAAACTACCCCCATGGATGTATTCTCTCTCCTAATTTTGGGGTTTAGGGGCTTTCATTTACTTCTTCGGCTAGTCATGGGCCTTGAGCTATAGGCTTAGTCCATTAGGAATGGGCTTGGCTCATAATATTTCCTTTCTTTAAGCCCTATGTTTACTTGTTGACTTTTAGGTTGAATTGGTCAACATGGTGAGTGTTTTGAGCCCACTTGATGGTCATGGACCCAATGGTACCACCCAACTTAGGTTGGGCCATGGTAGTGCCCGACTTGGACTAATTTGGTCTTTAGGTGTGAGTTTGACCAATTTAGGTTTTGGGTTGACTTGGGTCAACTTGGGTCAAGAGGTGACCAAATGACATGGCTTATGGTTCACTTAGATTGTTATTAGGGTTAGGGGTAAAGTGGTGGGGTCAATATAGAGCTAAGATCCCAAATAGGGCTAGATTGACTTGAGTTAACTTGGGCCATATAGTTTGTCCTATGTGACTACACCCTAACTCCCTAGATAAACCCTAGCCTAAACCTATGCCCCACCACATGTCCTAACCTAATCTAAGTTAAGGGGTCTAATAAGAAATGGGATGTTACAAATCCTAATAAACAAAAAAAATAATTTCATCCCCGAAATTTATGTTCGGTTTTACGGGGTTTCTACACAAAAAATTTAAGAACTTTAAAAAAAATTTAAGTATTACATGTGGTAAAAAGCTCCGGGTTCCACTTAAGCATCAGATCCCTCGGCTCCCAGGTGTGCTCCCCGTCCATGGTTGGACCACAACACCTTCACCAGGGGGACCTTCTTCTTTTGCAGCACACAGACAACAGTATCATCGATCCAGAGCGGCACTAAACGAACTGATCTGTCAGGTGCTATCGGGCCTACTGTAGAGGAAATATGCTGCTCTGACCGAAGGAGAGCTCTCCGCAGTGAAGAGACGTGGAAGACATCATGCAAGGTCCCTAACTCAGGCGTCAGCTCAACCTGTAAGCAAAGGGGCCAATCTGCTCCTGGATAAAATATGGCCCCATATATCGAGGGCTGAGCTTTTTGTGCCTCCGCACCTGTGAGACACCATGCACCGAATGTATCTTTAAGAAAACTCCATCTCCCACAAGGATCTCTACCTTCTGATGCCTCGCATCGTAATACTTGGCCTGTCGACTCTGAGCATTCGTACCCTCAATATAATCTGATATGAGTGCCCTTGAATCCACATCTTAAACCCAAGATAGCGATGTCCGACAATTCCTACCCTATAGGCCTTGTGGTTGTTTCTATCAGAGGTAACAGTTACCTTCCAAATGCACTTTCATTATATTTTGGAATATTCATAATCAAGATTACGTGGGAATATTTCCAAGTCTTCCGACACATTATCATTAAATAAACCTTAATCATACATTAGTTCGGAGTCCCTTACGTGCAATGATCATCAAGTACGTGAAAATCAATAATCTTATATGTAGAATTGTGCACACAAACATTAGATTTCTCTTTTAGAATCGCCTCATGCCTTATAGCTTATACAATATCAAATCTTCAAATATATTGAAATACTTTGATTCAAGAGCCTAAACACCTAGAGGGGGGGGGTGAATAGGTTCTAATCTTTTTGTGTCTTTTTGATTTTAAGGCAAATAGAAGTTTATAACTACTTATAGTACAGAATAATTCTATCTACAGAAATTAAATGCAACACAGCAAACACCAGATTTATAGTGGTTCCCCAAAATATGGGTACATCCACTTTCCCCCTTCGCTTATCCAGTAGATAACTAGATTCAGCCTAACTTCCTTCCACTGGCTCAGATCCGCAGATCTTACAAACTCAGAACCCAAAATGGTTCCTACACCTCAGACTTTACACAAGTCCTACCTGAGATTCTTCCCTGAATCCTACCTCAGGCCTCAGCCCTACCTCAGCCTTTATAATTAGGCTTATAACTCAGACTTTTCGCAAGTCCAACCTCAGGCACACTGCCCTACCTCAGCCTTTATAATTTTAGGCTTACAATTTCAGATCTAACAATAGATCCTACAAAAGTTTGTGAGTAATAAGTTTCAGAAAACTTCACCAGCTAGATTCCTCTATTGATGTTGTCTTCTTGATCAGTTCTTATATAAACTGATTCTTCTGATCCAACCTAATATAAATTTTAAAAGCTTATTGATTAGGATAAATAAGGTGGATCTACTCTTCAAGTTGAAGTTGATCTTCAGTCAGCTTCTTCCTTAGATTCAGATTGAACTCTGAATCTTTCTTGCAGATAGACCTTGATCTGTCAGAATTCTTCTTTATGATCCAGAGATCTTTTCACATTGATGATAATGAATCGTTTCCGATCTGGCTCTTATATAGAGCTTGCTCCATGGTTACTGGCTGATCCGGTTCATAATAGACTTTTGACAGTTCTTACTATGGTGTCAGACCGGTTAGTTATGACAGCTGTCAAGTCACCAGTCACATCACCAGGTTCTTCAATGTCTATCCAACTCAGCATACAACACTCAGCAGACTGCTTTACATGTGTCGACACATATAGGCTAAGTGTCGACACAAGTCTTCAAGGTGTCGACACAAATACTCCAAGTGTCAACACAGTCATACTTCTACTTCTTGACACTGCTTTTTGTTGTATGTCTCGACACAAGTCCTGTGTGTCGATACAACAGCTTCTTGTCTTGACATTTCTGTTACAGACAGATGGCGTTGAGTGTTTGTCAAATGGCATTGAGTGTGTGTCGACACAAGTCATGTGTGTCGACACAATTACTTCTAAACTCGACACAGCCTCTTGAGAGTTGGTGTGTCGACACAAGTCCTGTGTGTTGACACATTTGCTTCAGGTGTCGACATAGCTACTGAGTGTCGACTCATCCTATGTTTTAAGTTGTCGACACAATTATGGATGTCAACACAACTTCTTGTTTAGGTGTAGACATATCTTTGAGTGTCGACACAACTCCTTTATAAGTGTCGACGTAGCTTTCCTGAGTGTCAACATAGCAGCTTGGTGTCGACACAAATTCCCTGAGTGTCGACACAATTTGCCTATGTGTCGACACAGCTCTCCTGAGTGTCGACACAAGTTTCCTGAGTGTCGACACAGTTACTTCACAAGTGTCGACACTTGTACTTAGAAACTTTTCCTTCAAATATTTAAAGCCTGCACAATGAAATTCAAACTTCTATCAAATACACATTGATGCATATCCTTGACTAAATGTTGGCTTCTCCAAATCTAGTAAACATTTTCCAATGTACCCAACAATCTCCCCCTATTTGGAGAAGTCATTACCCTTAGTCAAAGATATACATCTCTTTAGATAAAAAAATTGTAATAGAAGTAAAAACATTTCAGAGCAGATAATTACATAATCTTTGTAAACAACACACACTTAATATTGAACAAGATTTCATTGATCAGAAAAACTTTGATTTACATAAATTTCTTATAGAACAAAAGGAAGAGTAATACATTGTTCTATTACAAGAACCTAACAATCCTATTACTGACTAGGTTCCTTAATAACTATCTCTTTGCCAGACTTGATTTTAGCTTGCACAGAAGGTTCAGCATCTTCAGCTAGCTTTTTCCCTTTGAGAGCTTTCTTCTTTAATTCTTTAGCCTTGATCTTTTGTCTTTCAAAATAGTGAAAAGGTTTGGGGAAGTACTTGCTTGGCTCTTGAGCATTAGCAGGTAGCTTCCCAGCCTTAGCACTTCTTCTATGTTGTAGAATTGCTTCTTGTCCATCTTGATATTTATTCCATTCTTGCTCAGAATACCACTTACCCCTGTCATGGGTTATATCCTTAACAGCTTTCCAGGCAGTAAGTATGATATTTCTAGAAGTTGGGCTCCATTGCTCAAAATCTGGCTTCAGCTCAGCCTGCTCTCTGAATCTCTTCTTGGAGAGTTGAGCTTCCAATGCAGCTTCTGACATTTCAACCTTTTCAAGAATTACATTTTGTACCTCTAGTGGAGGACTATACATTTTCAGCACTTCTTCTTGAACCATCTCAAAATCAGCTAGGGGGTAGATCACCTGAGCAACTTCTGGTTGATCTCCTTCAAAATAATCAGGTTGAATCCCAGACTCAGCTACATTAGCATCATCACACAGAGGAGGATATCCAAGAGTGGCTCTGATGCTATTGGTAGTCCATTTAGCATGTTCAGAGCCAGCTTTGACTAGTAATCTCTCCCCCTTTATGACTTCTCTTTCAATATGATCTCTTAAATCTTCCTTCTTGAATCTGACTTGATCAGCTAGATATTCAGTTCCCTCTTTAAAATAAGCTCTGAATTTTGTCAGGAAGGTTTTTATTTTCTCCTGAGATTCTTGGAATGTGGCTTTGACCGCAAGTATATCATCCTGGATTTGCTTGGGGATTTCAGCCTTCAGAGTAGTGCTATAATCAGTGAGCTTGTCAATATTGCATGATGTGAATCCTTGAGATTTTCATTCATTCTAATCTGATTCTCTAGGACATATCCCTGATTTACTTCAATCTCATCCACTTTAGCTTGTATATCTTGTTGTTGCTTGGCCAGGAACACCACAACATTATTTCCTTTATGGAAGCAATCTGTCATCTCATTCTTATTTTTATTTACTTCAAATCTTATGGATTTGATGTCCTTGGCCAACTAAAACTGTAACTCCTTATGAGTTTCATCTACATTTTTTTTATAGTCTGCCTTTGATAATCTAATTTTATTTGCATCTAGACCAGTAAAGAACTGAAGTCCACATTTGATGTAGATTGTGCTATTCCCATTTGCAAAGCTTTCTTATATCCAGAACTCTTCTTCTTTAACACAGAAAGCTTTCTTTTGTTAGCCATTGTGGCTTCTTCAACTTCAGAAGATTCAGATGTACTTTCAATATCAACAGTGTCCTTTTCAGCTAGGGTATCCTTGGATAACTCCCCCTCAGTCCTTGGAATTTCCTTTTCTTTTTCAATTTCCTCCCCCTCAGTCCTATCAGTAAGAGGATCAGGAAACAATTCTTCCATTATAAATTCCTGCTGTATCTGTTGAGAAGGAATCAGATTAGTTTTTTTAAAAAAAACTAATGAAAAGACTAATACCACTTGAAAGACCTCTTTTGTTGTGTAAACAAAAGTGTCCCTTTGAACAATTTTTGAGGAGAATACTATAATTCATCACTAGTCTGTGGAGAAGAAACTTACTGGCTCATGTTGAGCATCATTTTTATAAGTTACTTCAGCTGCAGAGTTCATTTCAGATACAACATCAATTATTGTGTCTGCAGCTAAGTCACTATCCAAGACAGCATCATCAATACCTCCCCCTTAGGCAGGCAACTCAGTTTCTTTTTCTCGATTTTCTCCCCCTGGAGTAGATTCAATTTGTTGCTCTTGGGGCTCACAGTCCTTAGCTTGATCTTGAACATCTTGTTGTTGCTGGTCTTCATCAGAACTGAAGACCACTTCCTCTTAAGAATCATTGGAGGAGTCAGCCTGTATAACCACCTTCTTTTTCTTCTTGTCTTTGTTAGTTTGCTCCTTAGGAGTAGGGACTTCCTTGGTTAGAACTCTGTCCCACCTTGATAGTATCCTTACATCCATTTTTCTCATATGATTTATCTTAGAGCCATTTGCTTGTTTCAGTACATCTGGAACTACTGATGTTAAGCATAGGCTGAGGATCCTTCCAGGTTAGGTTTCTTTGTTCCTTCTTGTAGTTTATCAAACACTACTACTGCCCAATCAGTGTTTATCTTGAATATTATTCTCACCTTCAGATTGAACATGTGGGCAGAAATCCGATCATGTCCTCATGTTTTGTAGATAATCACCTTGCCCACCACTTCAGAAAGAAATTTTCCTTGGGAATTCATTCCTTTTTTATTGATGGATGAACCAATCTTAATACTGCGATTCAGTCGACACCAGCTTAATGCTTCTATTTTTGGGATGGAGTAATTTCATCTGTATCCTTAATCAATGGCAGATGTAGTGCTTTCCTGATTGATTTCAAAGTGAGCTTCATCGGGGTACCTTGAATAGAAGCCTTGAATTTCTTTCCTTTAGTGTCCAATGAAGCGGTTGTGTAGAACTCCATGACTTCCTTTTTCCAAATTTTGGTCGGTTCTGAGACCAAATATTCTAGTCCATTTTCAGAAATTAGGGCAATGACTCCCTGAATTTCGTCAGAAGAAGTTGTGAAACCTTCGCGAACCAGCTCGTAACCTTCATTAACCTAGTCTTCTTGGTGTGGTGTCATTGATGTAAGTACTAGAGGAGAAGAGAAGAGAGGGTCTATGCCGACAGAAGGTGTAGAGTCAGAAATTCTAATAGCGTAGTCGACCAGATTTTGGATTCACATATTTATAGTACTTGAGTCAAGGGCAGATCAAAAGTCAAGCTTAAGTCGACAAATCTGTTTTTGTGTCGACAACAATGACATAGGTCTTGACAAAACTAAAGTTAAGTCGACATGACTATGTGTGGACATATTAATTTCTAAGTCGACAAAACATATTTTAAGTCGACACATTTATGTGTCGACATACTTGAGTCTATATCGACATACTTGCGTCTGTGTCGATACTGACAACTTAAGTCTCGACAGAGTTGTGTCGACACTGACTTTTTGTGTCGACACAAATATCCTCACGACTTATTGTCTCGACAAGGTTGTGTCGACACTTATTCTCCTATCGACACAGATACTGTTTCTATGTCGACACATCCTTTTTCTGTGTCGACACATCCTTTTTCTGTGTCGACACAACATACTGAGTCTGTCGACACAACTTGCTCGTGTCGACACAAACATTGTACTTAGACAAATTTCAAGAGAAATTTGGTGCTTACTGATGCTACTAATGGAAACTTTTGTTAACCTATTCTAGGTTCAACATACCTAATTCAATTTTGAAATTATTGAATTTAGTTTCATCCAGTGGTTTTGTGAAAATATTAGCTATTTGATTATCTGTTTTTACAAACTCTAGACTAATATTTCCCTTTTCAACATGTTCTCTGATAAAATGAAACTTTATTTCTATATACTTGGTCCTACTGTGTGACACAGGATTCTTAGCAATAGAAATAACACTTGTAGAATCACAAAATAATGGTATTCTACTTACCTGGATGTCATAATCTTCTAGTTGATACTTCATCCACATCAATTGTGCACAACAGCTGCCTGCAGCTATATACTCTGATTCAGCTGTTGATATTGCTACACTGGTTTGCTTCTTTCTTCTCCATGACACGAACCTCCCACCAAGGAACTGACAGGTTCCTGTGGTACTTTTTTGTCTTCCTTGCATCCAGCAAAATCTGCATCTGAGAAACCTGTTAATAGAAAATCTCTATTCTTAGGGTACCAAAGGCCTAGATTATGTGTGCCCTTAAGATATCTATAAATTCTTTTTGCTGCAGTATAATGAGATTCCTTAGGGCATGCTTGATACCTAGCATAGACACATATTGCATACATGATGTCAGGTCTACTAGCAGTCAAGTATAATAGGGAGCCAATTATCCCGCTATACAAAGACTCATCAACAAGTTTCCCTGCTTTATCTTTGCATATAGGCATACTTGTTCCCATTGGAGTTTTCATTGTAGAAGCAGAGTCCAAACCATACTTCTTAATCAACTCCTTGGTGAACTTAGACTGGGATATGGACAACCCACTCTCAGTCTGTCTAACTTAAAGTCCCAAGAAGAACTTCAGCTCACCAATACTTCTCATCTCAAACTTGCCTTGCATAAGTTTGGCAAACTTCCTACAAAGGTTGTTTTCAGTAGAACTAAAGATAATGTCATCCAAATATATCTGGACTAGTATTATCTTTCCTTTTGATTCCCTATAGAATAGAGTTTTGTCTATCTTTCCTCTAGAGAATTTATTCTCAATGAGGAAGGAAGAAAAGGTTTCATACCAAGTCCTTAGAGCTTGTTTCAAACCATATAGAGCTTTCTTAAGCCTATACACATAATTAGGAAAGCGAGAGTCTACAAAACCTGAGGGTTGTTCTACATAGACTTCTTCTTTTAAATCACCATTCAGAAATGCTGATTTCACATCCATTTGATATACTTTGAACCCTTGATATGCAGCATAGGCCAAGAACAGCCTTATTGCCTCCAGCCTTGCAACTGGAGCAAAAGTTTAATCAAAATCAATACCTTCCTCTTGTCTGTAGCCTTTTGCTACCAGTCTAGCCTTGTTCTTGACTATTTTGCCATTCTTATAATGCTTGTTCCTATAGATCCACTTAGTTCCTATTATGTTGTGATCCTTAGGTTTTGGCACTAGTTCCCAAACCTTACACCTTTTGAACTGACTGAGCTCTTCTTGCATTGCATCAATCCAATTTGTGTCTTGCATGGCCTCTTCAATCTTCCTGGGTTCTATCTGAGACAGGAAGCTAGAACACAAAACTGTGTTCATGCTCCTGCTCCTTGTTAAAACACCTTGACTTGCATCACCAATAATCTGGTGAGTTGGATGATCCTTCAGGTGTCTCCTTGTTGGAGGAATTCTGTCACCATTATGTCTATCTCCAGTTTCCTCATCTTGAAGCTCCACATTTTCTTCTTCACCTAGAGGGACTTGATCTCCCCCTGGATAGCTGGAATCTTTATCCTCATCCAGTTTAGATAGAACATCTTCATTGATGGTCAGCTTGTCCAGCTTATCTATTAGATCTGTAGGACTAACTGAAGAACTAGACAATTAACTGTTAATAAACATTGACTCATCAAATACAGCATGCACAGATTCTACTACAACTTGAGTAGTCAAGTTGTAGATCCTGTATACTCTACTATTGTTGTTGTACCCAACAAATATCCCTTCTAGGGATTTGGCAGCAAACTTTGTTTGGTAGTGTTTACCATTGACTAGTACAAAACACCTACTACCAAAGATTCTAAAATAAGATATGTTTGGTTTTCTGCCTTTAAAAATCTGGTAGGGAGTCATCTTGTGTTTCTTGTTGATGGAGGTCCTATTGAGAACATGACATGCAGTATTTACTGCCTCAGCCCAGAAGTATTTGGGGAGAGTAGTGTCATTTAGTAGAGTTCTACTGGCTTCAATTAGAGTCCTATTCTTTCTTTCAGCAACACCATTTTGCTGAGGAGTTCTAGGTGAAGAGAATTCCTGATGAATCCAAAGTTCTTCACAGAATTTTGTCATACATTCAAACCTAAATTCAATTCCATGGTCACTTCTGATTTTGACCACTGAGTTGTTGTATTCATTCTGTATTTGTCTGACAAAAGTCTGGAAAATAGTTGGGTTTTCAGATTTCTTCCTAAAGAAGAAAACCCATGTAAATCTAGAATAGACATCCACAACAACAAGTGTGTATTCTTTCCTACCAAGACAGTGAACTGGCATAGGACCAAACAAATCAATATGCATGAGATACACACATCTCTTTGAATCTTTGATGTCAAGTGACTGAAAAGAGGACTTAGTCTGCTTGCCTTTTTGGCAAGCTGAGCACATACCCTCTTTTATGCACTGAACTTGAGGACCATTCCTCACTAATCCCATGCTGAACAACAGTCTAATTGACTTATAGTTCAGATGAGCTAGCCTCTTATGCCATTTGACACATAGAGAAGCTTTCTCTCCTGCAACCAAACAAATAGGTGAGTTGTTAGACTCACATTCTAGGTTGAGGCAATACACATTTCCTTTCCTAGTGCCAGTCAAAATGATCTCTTGATCACTTGACTTTTTTATTAGGCACTCCACTTTGTGGAAAGAAATATCATAACCTATATCACTAAGTTGACTTATGCTAATCAGGTTATGTTTTAAACCCTTTACATAAGCCACTTTAGTGATAGTAATTGAATCACAAAAGATGTTACCAAATCGTTTTATGATTCCCTTTTCTGATCCACCAAAGATAACTTTTGGTCCATTCTTTATGGGCACATAGTTCCTAGACATTCTCCTTATTCCAATCATATGTCTAGAATAATCACTATCCATGTACCATATAGGGGTATGGTCACTTGGATTTACCTGCAACAAATAATGAGTCACTTACCCTTAGAACCCAACTTGCTAGTGGGTCCTAGGTCCTTGTTAGTTTGAAACCCTGTGACTGATATAACAGGAATCCTACTTTTGGTTTTAACACTTAAGTTAAACAAGCAATCCATAGCAAAGTGGCCCACCTTGCCACAACACCAACACTCAAACCTAGTATACCTATTCTTAGGTACAGGCCTTCTTACTTTTTTGTCAGTAGGCTTGTTAAGTGTTGGTGCTGGAACATCATTCTTCAAGAATTCCTCTTGAATATGATGGGCTTGCCTATAGATTGGTCAATTGGCATTAGCACCCTTGCTCATGAAATTTTCATGATCACAGTGACCATATGTCATGTCATGATCATACCTGTTAGTATGATTCACTACCTTTTTAAAGAAAATTGGGGGATTAAAAGCTTGAGGCTGAACTGGGACTTTACCTTTTCTATGAGAATTGGTAGCCCTAGTTCTTCCCTTGAAGCCCAGACCAGTCTTTCTTTTTTGTGAAACAAAATTATCTATCAAAGGTAAGACTGATTTTGGCTTGGAGAATTTTGCCACAAGCTCTCTCTCTTGCTGAAGTTTTCCCTCAAGTTTCTTGATATGATTCTCTTTGAATGAGATTGTGCCCATCTGAATAACTGTAATGTTTTTCAATTTGGCGACCTCATTCAGTTTTTGATCCAGCAGTTTTGCTGAATTTGCTGCAGCCAGTTTGAGAGACTCAATCTCCTTGGCCTGCTCTTTAACAAGAAACTTTCTCTTCTTTAGAGCATGCAACAACCCACCATACTCATTAATGAGTTGGTGAACATCCCCCTCAGACTCAGATCCATCCACTTCTTTTGAAGAAGATGCTTCTGATTCTGAACCAGTAAAGTAATCTGAGACTAGGGGTGAATTGTTTACCTTACTTGGTCCAGACTGATCCTGGCACTTATCTTCTTCTGATTGAGCCATAAGTCCTTTACAGAGATGTTCTTCTACTCCATTTATGGAGTCCAATATCTGTAGGAATTCTAGTTCCCTAAAATCCTCTTCTATTGAGAAGAGTCCAACATATGCTTCTATCTCTTCTTCAGATTCTTAAGATGAAGAGTCTGTCCAACTCTTCTCCTTCTGAGCCACTAGAGACTTCTCCTTCTTGCCTTTGACCAGTGGCTTTCTTGTCCTTTGACTCCTTTATTTTGTCAGGACAGTCAGCTATGACATGTCATGACCTGTTACAGCAATAACACACAATCTTATATTTAGATTGTTTACCAGTTTTAGAAGCATACCTGTCCTCCTTAGGTGTTTTCTTCATCCTGTAGTATTCATCCTTGGAATAGGATGTAGATGAAGGCCTTGTTTTCCAATTCTTTTTCTTCATGAACCTTTGAAATTGTCTACTGAAGGCAACAAAGTCTTCATCAGATGTGTGACTATCTGATGTACTTGTTTCAGGAACTTCTTCTTCTGCTTCAGTACTCCTTCCAGGTGGAGAAGGAGATTTTCTCCTACCCTTCCTTGATCCCTAAGCCTTGAAGGCTACTGTCTTTTCTTTATGTTCAGATCTGCTTCCCTTCTCTTTCTCTTTCCTAGCAGTAAGCTGCATTTCATATGAAAGCAGTTTTCCAAAAAGTGTAGGTGGTTGTGTGTCAGCCAGTTTGGCCACTTCCCTGATGAAACATATCTTAGTGTCCTAATCCATTGTTAGGGACCTAAGAAACTTGTCATTCAGTTCATAAGTACTGAAGACTCTTCCATATGTTATCAATTCATTCACTATTCTGAAAAACTTTTTATAGCATTCAGCTATGCTGTCAGTTTTATTCTTCCTAAAGCTCTCATACTCCTGATTCATCATAGACTTTCTGTCCTCTCTGACTTTTTTTGTTCCTTCCATATAGACAATCAGTGTATCCCACATTTCTTTGGATGTTTTACAGTGCATAAGATTCTGGAATGTTGTATCATCTATGACACGTACAATTATATTCTGAGCTCTTTTATCTAATGTAGCCAAGATGATCTCATCCTTAGTCATCTCTGAATAACTCTTAGGAGTTTGAATGTTTGCATCAAGAACTGAAACCTTCATTGGGATGAAGGGGCCTTCCTGTGCTGTGATATAAATTCTTTGATCAGATGAAGCCTGACCCTTTCTTTCCAAATGCCAAAGATTCTTTCCTCATATGGGAATTTCATAGATCCAAACCTTTGTATTTTCACATGAACCCATTCTTGTTGTCTGTTTTTAGCCTTGGAGAAATCCTCTGACTGTTAGGTCAACTTTTGAGGAACCTCCCTCTGATACCACTTGAAAGACTTTGATTCAAGAGCCTAAACACCTAGAGGTGGGGGGGGGGTGAATAGGTTCTAATAGGCAAATAGAAGTTTGTAACTACTTGTAGCACAGAATAATTCTATCTACATAAATTAAATGCAACAAAGCAAACACCAGATCTATAGTGGTTCCCCAAGATATGGGTACATCACCTTTCCCCCTTCGCCTATCCAGTAGATAACTGGATTCAGCCTAACTTCCTTCCAATCCGCAGATCTTACAAACTCAGAACCGAAAATGGTTCCTACACCTCAGACTTTACACAAGTCCTACCTCAGATTCTTCCCTGAATCCAACCTCAGGCCTCAGCCCTACCTCAGCCTTTATAATTAGGCTTACAACTCAACTTTCCAAATACCCCAGGCACACTGCTGATGGTTAAAAAAGAAGAGCTAAAAATATATATTTAAAGTATAATAATAATGAATTGTGATATAGCAGAAAGCCGAAGAAGAACTAAGCGCGAGATATCCTAATGCTCTTCGATATTGAGGGCTAAGGGCGGTTGCCACTCATCGGAATGAGGACACTTATACTAGAAAGCGATAAAATAAAGCTGTAAAGAAAGCAGTAAAGAAAGCAGTAAAGGAAAGCAGAAAATTGCGAGTCACGGCTCAAGCGAGTGGGCGGGAGAAGAAAGCAGTAAATGCGAATCCCGACTCAAATGTGTGGGCGGGGGTAAATTTATCTCATACACGCATGCACTCTATAGAAATGAAAAGACACACACGCACTCTACATAAATTGAAACACACACACACGCACAAAGTTATCCTACTCAAGTGAGTAGGAAGAAAATTAGAGCAATAAAAAGACAAGTTCCACTCAAACGAGTGGCGCGGGAAATGAAAGAGATGCGCCATTTAACTCTTAACGAGTAGGCATAAATAGATGCACATACGCACACACTCTACGGAAATGAAATAAAGCTATAAAATCTAACTCATACACGCACGCACACTTGCAAAAATAAGAAAAACTAAGTGCATTAAAAAATTAAAACAACTGCATTTCTACCGCTAGAATGCGGTAGAAATGCATAAAAAGACAAAATAAAAATTAACCGAGCGAAAAGTTTTTGCAAATAAATGCAAAATGAAAGTGCTCTAAAAATTAAAACGACGATATTTCTACCGCTAGAATGCGGTAGAAATGCGTAAAAAGACAAAATAAAAATTAAACGGGCAAAAAGTTTTAAAAATAAAAGGCTAAAACGAAGTGAGCGAAAAATTGAAATAACGACATTTTCATTCTTATGTTTTTATAAAAGCTCCTAAAAAGTGAAAATAAAACTAAAAAGGACGAAAAGTTTTATGATCCTAAAAAGTCCTAAGTTAAAGAAAATGAAAAATAACACTTTTAAAGGTGTTTTTATAAAGCTATAAGAATGAAAGTAGTAAAAAGAAAACAAGCTAAACCTAAACAAGTTGTATGAAAACAAAATCTTCGGCATAACGGCTAGAATGCGGATAAAATTCCTAAACTAAACTAAGTTATAAAAGTGAAGACATAAAAATAAAAGCACAAAAAAGGAGAACGAAAAATCACTTAAGGTAGGCGAATTCAAATGGAACTCCAAGCATTATAAAGAGAGAAAAAGCTAACATTGTATTAATAAAAAGGTGTTTACAAAGAAAGTTTACACAAACATCCTAATACAAACTAAGAGAGAGAGATGGGGGGATAAAATTCCCTTACATAACATTTGGATTCCATTTGGGCAGCACCTCCCCTAAGTAAAGTGGTCAAAAAGTGGACAAGAAAAGCTTTCTGAAAGCTTTTATTTATAGACAAAATTTTGGGTGTGACACTCCCTAGGTCACGGGCGTGACAGGGGGCGTGTCAGTCAAAGTCGTGTTTGACTTGGCATCTTCGGCGAGCTGGCGAAATTCTGGAAGGTCGGGGAGTTGACGCGTTTCGGTCACGGGCGTGGTAGGCTTGGTCACAGGCGTGACGGGGGGCGTGACTTGGACAGCTGACAGTCCTGATGTCGTAGTGTCGAGTGTTGAAAAGGTGTTGAATATAGACATCGACACGGGCGTGACGGGTCTTGGACACGGGCGTGACTAGGGCGTGTCTGGACGACATTGAGTGTTGAACAGTAAAATCATCGAGCGTCGACTGGCGGAAGGCGTTGAGTGCCTTACACGGGCGTGTCGGGCATGGTCACGGGCGTGATAGGTAAAATTTTGACCTTTTTCTGAAATTTTTCAGAAAACAAAATAAATTAAGTTAGATATAAAATTTACAAAATATGAACAATTTATTAAAGAAAAATAACAAAAAATAGCTAAAACTTTCTAAAACTACTTAAATAAAATACTAAAAAATGCGTATATTTACAACTCATCAAATACCCCCATACTTAAGCTTTTGTTATTTTAGAGCAAAAGTTGGAGATGAACTTATAAGGAATGAAAAAGAATCCTAAATTTAACTAACACTTAAGTTAATTGTAAGAAAGATCGAAATAAATTTCCGGGGTTTCGGAATTAAATCTTAACATATGAAAATGTTATAAATAGAGGAACTGTTTGAAAAAATACTTCTAAATGAAAAAAGAAAGCGAAAATTATTTTTGTTAGTATAACAAAAATTGATTGAAATTATAGAAAAAACTTTAGGTAAAAAGAAATTAATAGGAAATAATTCAATTTAAAAATTATGCTCTCAAAAAGATTTAGATTAATTCTAGAATCATAAATAGGATAAGTGGTTTGGCGGTTCTGAAGAGGGCTTTGATTTTTGAGGCGAGGTAATTTTTTCTCGAACCTCCACATATATTTTTTTTGAATAATTAGGAAAATGAAATCTTATTTTCCTAACATTTTTTTTTTTCATAAATAAAAATAAACTCAATGAATATGTATAGGAGTAATGAATTTTATCCTCTTACACCTTAACATATTATTTTTTTAATTATTGGGTGCCTATATTTACGGGACGAAATCTTATCTCCATTGACATAAGATCTTTTAAGGGTGAGTGAGAAATCATACCAAGTAAGGCATGAAAAAAATGTGGAAGAGATTTTTTTCTAAAAGAAAACTAGAGTTTAATAAAAAAATTTGAGAGCAATCTTTTTAATTTGAACGTTCCTACGTTTCTAAAAGCATAAGTAGAAATAATATAAAATCCATAAATGTTATTTTCTAACATAAAAACGTGCTTTTATTCAAAAAATCAGAAGTGAAATGAGAAATACAGGTTCCCTATAATAAGAAAAAGACATAAAAAAATTCTTTAAAATGTTAACCCCAGAAATCTAAGTCTTTCGAGCTACAATTAGTAAACGAATAGTAAATAAAAAATTAATTAAAATTCGCTTATAAATAAACTCGAAACGATTATTTGGAGAGCAAAGAGGTTAAGAAATGAGGTATTCGAATTATTTAATTCAAGATAAAATTTTTATTTTTAATTTTTATGAGTTTTTCTATTTTTTCATATTTTGGGGTTATTTTCATTTTTTTGGAATTTCTTTTAAAGGTTATGCAAATTTTTTTTTATTTTTGTGAGTAATAAAATTTTTTTTGATTTTTTGATTTACAGAAATATTTACAAGAAAAGAGAGAATTTTTACAAGATAGGAAAGAGAAGTGGAAAGAAACGAGATTATTTACAAAAAATATTTATAAAGTAAAAAAAAATCGCCCGCGAATAGACTCTTATTTGTGGTTGGTTCGATTAGTCGAACGTCGCGGAGCGATGTTTCATTTTTTTTGAAAATTTATTATTATTATTATTATTAAAGCATGAAAACATATTTTTTGAAGTTTTCTTAATTTTTGCAAATTTTTTTGGGTTTTTGATTTGGTGCAGAAAATAAAAGATCAGAAAATAGGAAACACCCTCATACTTAAGTCCAACATCGTCCCCAATGTTGCACTAAGTATGAGGAACGGGATATATATATATAAAATACTAAGCAGTTATGTACAAAAAAAAACAGGAGTTAAAGAAACTTCCCTGAAAACATGTTCGGGGAGGCCCGTTAAATTAAGACCTGCAAAAGTTAGAAGAAAATAGCAAAAAAATATAATATAAAAAATGAAAAAGATAAATTCGGCGAAAATGTGCGGGTGGTAGGGGCGCAATTGAGTGTGACTCGTAAGCTAACGTCTTAGCTAAGAGCGTGACCGATATGCGATCCCCTATCGCTCACAATAGTGAAGCGCGCTGAAACGACAAAATAAATCATAATTTAAATTTTTGTTTGTTTTATATATATTTTTTAGTTTTTTGAATTTTTTGTTTTTTAAGTTTATATTTTTTTTTAAGTTTTGATTTTTTTCGAAAATAAAAAAAAAAATTAAAATAAGTTAAAGGCAAAAAAAAAATAAAAAAAAATGAAAGATTATATATTATTTTTGAATTTTGAATTTTTAAATTTTTTTTTACAATTAAAATTTTTCATCAATTTTTTATTTTTAGTTTTTTAAAAAGTTTTTTAAGTTTTTAAGTTTTGTAAGTTTTTAAGTTTTTGAATTTTTTAAGTTTTTAGTTTTCTGATTTTTTAAAGTTTTAAGTTTTCTGATTTTTTTTAAGTTTTTAAAGTTTTTAAATTTTTTATTTTTTCTTCTTTTTTTTTATTTTAAGTATTTATTATTGTTATTATTATTATTATGAAATATATATATATATATAATTTTTGTGGCCATTTTGTTTATAAAGAGAAATAAAGGGTAAAATTAATAGTTTTCAGGAATTCAAAATAGTAAGTCGAAATTTTCCCCGGCAACGGCGCCAAAAACTTGATGGTTACACCGACGGCTCTTATTTAATGATGAAAGTGGAGGTGATTTTATTTTATAAAAATGAAAAGCGTTTTATTTTATTAGAAACGAAGTTTTAACGAGAGGGAGGCAAGTGCACCTATCGCGTGTAGTACAGGATATTCTGGTGTGGAATATCGAGGTCGTATTGTTCTCGGGGCTGACTTAGCTATTTCTACTCATTCCCTGAAAGCCTATTATTTTACCGATAATATTTTAGTTCGTTTAAAAAGAAGATGACCTAAAAATATATATTTAAAGCATAATAATAATGCATAATAATAAACGCAGGAAATAAATGGAGCAGGAAATTAATAGCAGAAAGCCGATGAAGAACATAGCGCGACGATATCAAAAAAAGAACTAAACTAAAATAACTTTTAATAAAAAGAGATCCTAAATTTCAAATTAATTAAGGCGAAGACTTGGTCGTGGAGGTTCCACAAAAATGAGCACACCTATCTTTAGGTAATATCGCTCACCTGAACGCTAAGACTATTCGACTGATCGCTAGACCGACGAAGGATTCCTCTTAACGCCTGCATTACGCTAAGAACCCCGCTATTGGGTGGGGAACCCAATCTGGTAGAGTCACGCGCCTCCTCTCTCGAGGGTTAGTGCAGAGCTCTCTTTACCCAAGGGTGATCGGTCCATACGCACGGCCTCTCGGCGTTGTGTATGGATAACGGAAATAGAGCCCGCATATCGATTTGCGGTCCTACGCGTCATTAACCTGGGGCAAACCTTAAGAAATTTAATTAAACTGAAAAACAGGACCTTCAATTATTTAAAGCTACTTTATCTGTCCAAATGCTCTTCGATATTGAGGGCTAAGGGCAGTTAGCCACTCATCGAAATGGGGACACTTACGCTAGAAAGCGATAAAATAAAGCTGTAAAGAAAGCAGAAAAGGAAAGCAGAAAATTGCGAGTCCCGGCTCAAGCCAGTGGGCGGGAGAAGAAAGCAGTAAATGCAAATCCCGGCTCAAATGAGTGGGCAGGGGTAAATTTATCTCATACATGCACGCACTCTACAGAAATGAAAACACACACACGCACTCTACATAAATTGAAACACACACACGCACACAAAGTTTTCCTACTCAAGTGAGTAGGAAGAAAATGAGAGCAGTAAAAAGACAAGTCCCACTCAAACGAGTGGGCGGGAAATAAAAGCGATGTGCCATTTAACTCTTAACGAGTAGGCGGAAATAGATGCACACACGCACACACTCTACGAAAATGAAATAAAGCTATAAAATCTAACTCATACACGCACGCACACTTGCAAAAATAAGAAAAACAAAGTGCTATAAAAAATTAAAACAACTGCATTTCTACCGCTAGAATGCGGTAGAAATGCATAAAAAGACAAAATAAAAATTAACCGAGCGAAAAGTTTTTGCAAATAAACGCAAAATGAAAGTGCTCGAAAATTTAAAACGAGGACATTTCTACCGCTAGAATGCGGTAGAAATGCGTAAAAAGACAAAATAAAAATTAAACGGGCAAAAAGTTTTAAAAATAAAAGGCTAAAACGAAGTGAGCGAAAAATTGAAATAATGACATTTTCATTCTTATGTTTTTATTAAAGCTCCTAAAAAGTGAAAATAAAACTAAAAAAGACGAAAAGTTTTACGATCCTAAAAAGTCCTAAGTTAAAGAAAATGAAAAATAACACTTTTATAGGTGTTTTTATAAAGTTATAAGAATGAAAGTAGTAAAAAGAAAACATGCTAAACATAAACAAGTTGTATGAAAATAAAATCGCCGGCATAACGGCTAGAAATGCGGATAAAATTCCTAAACTAAACAAAGTTATAAAAGTGAAGACATAAAAAGAAAAGCACAAAAAAGGAGAACGAAAAATCACTTAAGGTAGGCGCATTCAAATGGAACTCCAAGCATTATAAAGAGAGAAAAAGCTAACATTGTATTAATAAAAAGGTGATTACAAATTAAGTTAAAACAAACATCCTAATACAAACTAAGAGAGAGAGAGAGGGGTGGGGGGGGGGGGGTAAAATTCCCTTACATAACATTTGGATTCCATTTGGGCAGCACCTCCCCAAAGAAAAGTGGTCAAAAAGTGCACAAGAAAAGCTTTCTGAAAGCTTTTCTTTATAGACAAAATTTCGGGTGTGACACGCCCTAGGTCACGGGCATGATAGGGGGCGTGTCAGACAAAGTCGTGTTTGACTTGGAATTTTCGGCGAGCTGGCGGAATTCTGGAAGGTCGGGGAGTTGACACGTGTCGGTCACGGGAGTGACAGGCTTGGTCACGGGCGTGACGGGTGGCGTGACTTGGACAGCTGGCAGTCCTGATGTCGGCGGCGTCGAGTGTTGAAAAGGCATTGATGTCGACATCGACACGGGCGTGATGGGTCTTGGACACAGGCGTGTCGGGCATGGTCACGGGCGTGACAGGTCAAATTTTGACCTTTTTCTGAAATTTTTCAGAAAACAAAATAAATTAAGTTAGATATAATATTTAAAAAATATGAACAATTTATTAAAAAAATAACAGAAAATAGCTAAAACATTCTAAAACTACTTAAATAAAATACTAAAAAGTGCATATATTTACAACTCATCAACTGCCCTACATCAGCCTTTATAATTTTAGGCTTATAATCTTAGATCTAACAATAGATCCTACAAGAGTTTGTGAGTAATAAGTTTCAGAAAACTTCACCAACTAGATTCCTCAATTGATGTTGTCTTCTTGATCAGTTCTTATATAAACTGATTCTTCTGATCCAACCTAACTTAGCTTTTCAAAGCTTCTTGATTAGGACAAATAATGTGGATCCACTCTTCAAGTTGAAGTTGATCTTCAATCAGCTTCTTCCTTAGATTCAGATTGAACTCTGAATCTTTCTTACAGACAGGCCTTGATTTGTCAGAATTCATCTTTATGATCAAGATATCTTTTCACGTTGATGATAATGATTCATTTCCGATCTGGCTTTTATATAGTGCTTGCTCCATGGTTACCGGCTGATCCGGTTCATAACGGACTTCTGAAAGTTCTGACAGTGGTTTCAGACCGGTTAGTTATGACAGCTGTCAAGTAACTAGTCACATCACCAGGTTCTTCAATGTCTGTCCAACTCAGCATACAACACTCAGCAGACTGCTTTACATGTGTCGACACATATATAGGCTAAGTGACGACACAAGTCTTCAAGGTGTCGACACAAATACTCCAAATGTCGACACAGTCATACTTCTACTTCTCGACACTGCTTTTTGTTGTATGTGTCGACAGAAGTCCTGTGTGTCGACACAGCAGCTTCTTGTCTCGACATTTCTGTTGTAGACAGATGGCGTTGAGTGTTTTTTAAATGGCGTTGAGTGTGTGTCGACACAAGTCCTGTGTGTCGACACAATTACTTCTAAACTCGACATAGCCTCTTGAGAGTTGGTGTGTCGACACAAGTCCTGTATGTCGACACAATTGCTTCAGGTGTCGACATAGCTCCTGAGTGTCGACTCATCCTCTGTTTTAAGTTGTCGAAACAATTCTGGATGTCGACACAACTGCTTGTTTCGGTGTCGACATAGCTTTGAGTGTCGACACAACTTCTTTATAAGTGTCGACACATTTTGCCAGTATGTCGACACAGCTTTCCTGAGTGTTGACATAGCAGCTGGGTGTCGACACAACTACCCTGAGTGTCGACACAATTTTCTTGTGTATCGACACAGCTTGCCTGAGTGTCAACATAAGTTTCCTGAGTGTCGACACAGTTTCTTCACAAGTGTCGACACTTGTACTTAGAAAATTTTCCTTCAAATTTTTAAAGCCTGCACAATGAAACTCAAACTTCTATCAAATACACATTGATGCATACCATTGACTAAGTTGTGGCTTCTCCAAATCTAGTACACATTTTCAGATGTACCCAACATATATGTTATCATAGTTTTATTTATGACGAAGGTCCAACTTATGCATTGTAATTAACCAAACTCCAAACTTTAGATTGGATGAAAAATTATCACCCCCTTCTTTTCTCCCCCCCCCCTTTCTTCCAAATTCATGACATATTACACCTCTACTTAAGTAAAAATACATAATTTGTAGAGTGAACACTTCATATATACATCGAGCGATCATTATTAATATTGATGTTCACAGCATGGAACTCAATCCCTTTTCTAATTTTATTCTGATTGATAAGATATAAGAAATTTTTGCAAAATAATAAGATTCGTCACGAGTCGATTTCATCATAAGAAAGAATCTTATTAAACACTAATTAAATCATGTGTTATTTCACTGTATACACATTTTATAGCCAAAACCTATATTCCATAGTCATGAATCCTCCTAATGGTGGTTACAATGTTATCAACTTATGTGTCTCGGTTCTTGACGATATCATAATCAAGGGGTCATACATATGCGTGAGCTTTAACTAATCATCCACCCCATTTTAATTTGCTGAGTCGTTACATTTTCAATGTCTTGCCTTGACAAATTAATCTTTTATGTGCTCGAAGTTTCAACATAGGTATGCTCATACTAACTTTCCAATACATGTTCATATGGTTGTCTTTATTAGGCAAGCATTGGTGAATACTCATCTAAATCCATTATATTCATGAGATTAGCTCAACAGTGTGTGGAATATGTATGAGTAACCTTCAATCTAACCTCCAAAAGTTATGTCATGGTAGATACCATCATTTCTCTAAGTTCATGAGTTATCAACACTTATATACACCAAAAAATATAATTCGCATTATCCAATATATAGAAGGTTAATTTTATTCATTCCTTGGTGCATAGGATATGCTTGCATTGTCTACTCATGATCACATTTTTCTAAGTTCACTTAAACATAATAGTGCATTTGTTACCCGCAAAGTGGGCATTTGAAATCCTCCGAATTATTATAATACTTGATTCTAAGGATAATAGTATATTCATAATCATGAGTTTGTTCTCAAAATCAAGAATATTCCTGAAGGCAATTATTATGTCATCGAATACTTTTATTTTGATTCTTGTGATCAGCAAAGCCACATCCAAATGATCGAACTTATAATATACATCTTCCAATTCAGTATGGTTTTTCACTTGATCTTAATTTTTCTAGGGCCGTTATATTCCCAATGTCATAAACAAAATTATTCAAGCACTTTGAATTCTCACTTATGGGTTCTAATCATATAACAGTTAAGACCCGCAACCACTCCTTCATATTACCATGACGTTACCTTATCCTAATATGTATGTTTCAAACCTATTGACCTGGTTATGTTAGGTAGGCGTGGGTACCAGTGATCAATCATCGTGTTTACTTCTCCCAATTGTACCCATTTAATATGTGATAATCATGAGCCCTAGTTATGCAAAAAATTTAAGTTATCCTTCTGACTTGTACTAAATTCTCAATTCACCTTGGCTTTCTCTTGCAATATATCTGAATTCATTAATCAAATCCTTAATCGACGATATAATCATTAATTGCATGTCACTTCAATGGGTTAAGGTATTCGGGCATCTAGGAACGTGCTTTGATGAAGTAACACATTCCTTTAAATATACATAAAACCTTTGTGTCGTCGTTACTGCTTGATTTTAGTTTATTGAAAGGCCATTTGTTCGAATTCTTATGGATTATACGAAACTTGTTTCGTTCTTTGAATATAGTATGTCATTATGTATTAATGAAATTACGATCTCTCTTTTAGTTGTGTCAAGTAGTTATCTAATTCATAAGCCCGAGAAAGTTTCTAATGTCTCATGACGACTTTACTTGTTATAGGGTTGTGATATATCCAAGCGGGAAACCCTCAACGTATATCCCAAACTTCGAGGGAGGGTTGATCATCTTACCAATTATTCATACAAAAATCTCGCTTTTCATATGGGTAATGTTTAAATACGAACACTCCAAGATCACTATGTCTGCGACACAACGTTTATAAACAGGATCTAGGGAAATCCAAGTTGTTATCAATTTAGCCCAATAAACAAAAGGATAATCCTCCATACATTTTGGGCTAAATTTCTTTAATATCCATAATGCAATCATCAAATATATGCATCAATCCTTAGGGATAACAATCTTAGACTTGGAGTTCCACATTGGGACTTATTGATATATTATATACCTTAGGATCTCAATGTTACTATTTACGACAATCTTCTCAATGTCAACATGTGACCCAACAAAAAAAAATGGGTCTCTTCTGAGATTTAATGTCTTATTCGACCTTTGGTATTTTTCATGGTGGCTGTCTCTGCGTAATCAAGTCATCGGTACGAGGGTTAAGTTTAGGAGTACCCTACCATTCCACTAATAGATTATATGCACCAATTCTTAAGGCGATTTTATCAGCTTGGGTAAGAAGTGATAATATCACCTGATAGGTGGAGTAGGGACATCAGAATTTAAGCCTTAAGTAGTGACTCTTGCGTCAAATTCTTCCCTTGGTAAATTTGGGTATCATTGTACCTTAACCAATCTATCTCCGAGGACGATTTTAGACTCGGGTATACTACGAAATCCTCTTGGTAAGTCAAACTAAGGTGGTGTCCTAATTGGATTGGCCTGACTCATTGTTTAAATGCACTATTTTTTATGACTTTTTACACATGGGCACACAATTGCTTCCGCCGCATAGTTTGTCCGCAAACTATTGCTCGAGCGGGGTGACCCAGTATTGTGGACTTCTTTCTGAACGAAAGGGGTTAGAATGATTTACTCTAGAGGGGGGGGGGGGTTAATATAGCTTTTAAAATATGTTTGAAGAATTAAATCTACTAGATTAAAATAGTTGTATTACTATGTGTAAGAGACAAAGTGTAGAAGGGAAAACTACAGCACACATCACACAGTAAGTAAACGCTAGCATCACAGAGGACGCAAGAAATTTATAGTGGTTTGCCTAAACTTGGGTACATCAACTCTTCTACCACCCTGGTAGGAATTCACTCAGGTTTTTGATCAGGTGCCCTGCCACCAATCAGGTTTTTGCTCAGGTGACCTGTCACCACAAGATCTATTTCAAGGGAGATCTCACAACCCTTTAGGCTTTTGATCTGTTGCCCAAAAACCAAATCAGGTCTTTTGATCAGTAGACTTGCAACCAAGGCGTATAACTTTTGATGGGAGTTAAGAAACCCTTTATATAAAGAGAGGAATAAAACAAAACAATATGAAGTTCTTCTCTTTCTCAAATAATTGAGAAGACTAGTGGATCTTTCTTGATGAAACCAAAGCTCCCCCTGAGATAGAAATTTTGATCTGGAAGATGGAAGCTTGGCAGGGTGAGTCGGTCTTCTTGAGAATGATCTCCAGAAAGTTTTAGACTGATGATAATGATTGTCTCTTGGAATTCTTTGGAGATGCAATACTGATGAAGATGAAAAATTCTCAGTCTCTTATATTCTCAAATCTATAACTCTACAGCTTCTCATTGTTATATTTTCTTTTGAAAAACTTGTTTTACATTTACTATAATTTTCTGCAGCAAAGTTTGAATTCCTTCCTTAATTGACTGCTGATTTCTTGGAACTTGGACAACGGCTAGAAGAGCAATAAATTAATTCCTTAACTGTCCCAATAATTAGCTGTATAATGACTCTGTGAAATCCAGAACTTAATGCTGCCATATGAATGGCTATATTCAGAGAATATAAGCATTAATGACTCGGAGTAAAATAAGCTAGAAAGTAAGCCTTAGTCAATCTGAAATAACTGCAGAGAAGTAGAAAATGAACTAACAGATATCGTCGATCTGAGATCCAAGATCGTCGAACTCAAACCTCTCATTCGTCGAGCTGAGCCTTGAGAATTCTGAACTTAAATGTTACTTTCTCTTCTGTGCTCAAAGATCTTCGAGCTGAGATAGAAGAATGTCGAACTCATTCCTGATAGAAGATCCGAACTCATCGAGCTCAGTTCATCTTTCATCGATCTCAGTTAAGAGAAGAGACGTTGAGATCATCGAACTGAGAACAAAGATCGTTGATCTCGCTTCAGAGTTCGTCGAACGCCTTCTTAAAAGGAGAAAACTCTGCCTTGTTATGGTTCTTCAGTCTTATAAGTCTTCTGAGGGATTGGTCTGATCAATATGACTTATTTACCAACCCTATAATATAATGAAGACCTATGACCCTAGACTATACAATGAGGGTCAATCTATGCAATCCTAATATTGAACCTTAGCCCAAATCCGAAATATTGGTGGGGTTCCAACACTTTCTCATATGAACATTTGTTCAAGTGATACCAACTTGTAAGACCCCTCCCCTTACTAAGGAGGCACCCGGTATTATGCCTAGAACCTTCACCTTATGGTGAAACTAACTCACGGGTTAGTCGACACCACAAACGCCGATCGTTCTGGCAAATACGATCATATAACCTGTTCGGCCAATTAAGAAATAGAAGTATAAAAGCAGTGTATAAAACAGCTAGTCCATAAGTCCCAACACTATCATCTATAATGAAAATGAAAGTACAATAGAGTCCAGAATGAGTACAACAAAAGAGAAAAGGGCTTATGACCTATACATGATATAAAATCTCTCTCTCCAAAATGACAACAAAGCGGAAGCTAAACTATCATCAGTAAACTCATCCCACCTAACGACGGACTGCAGTAGTAGTAGTAAGTAGTGGTTGTATGAGCTCCTCATGTCCTGCCACCTCGTCCTGCTGTTCATACTGGTACTCCATCTCCTCGAGCTCCAAAAATTATTTGGTCTCACCCGACTGTTAGTCAAAAAGACTAAGCTATTTCCTCCACACCTCGCCCCGGTAACTCCTAGGTATCGGGCGGGAGGATGAAGCGGAGGACAATAGGGGTTTAAAAAGAAGCAGTTGGCTTTGGATCTATACTACCAAGTATATAAAGTATCAATCTATTTCTACTCTAGCAGTTCTATATATATAGCACATGTAAGTAAGGTGTTGTAAGTAAACAAGGTACTATAAATAAAATAGAGTAAAGAATGGCAAGTAGAATATGCTACCACTAAACTACCATCACAGAAGTACATTAACTTTTATGAATGCCCATACAAACATATAAGTTAAGGTTTCCAAATATAACTTATCATATAAAAGAACCCATACTAATTTATATGATAAGGATCTATGGTGCGTATGACTTAGTTATGAATGTATGTTATGCATGCATTTTATGTTTCATACAAGTGTAACTCACACACATGACTCTGTGATCATAGACCTTTAGTTCCCACTTTTTGGAGCTAGCATCACTTTCTGGTACCACTGTTGTGGCTACAGCAACAGCAGAACGGGCACTTCCGCTTCCTAGGCGAGTATACACACTACCAAGCCCAGACCCTTCGTACGCCTCTGTACACGTCCTAGGTGTACTCTAGAGTCTCTGCATACTAATGCTGGCCAACTTCCAAACTTTCTTGGTCTGGTGTGCATCTTCGGGGATTGTCCTCTGGACCGCAGTATAAACAACTTACTGGCCCCTAAATCCTTCACACCTCATAAGAGTCACCGTAATGCCATCGGTATGACGATTAGACCATTACCGCATGACATGCCACTAGTTTTGTTTTTATGTACATGCAAGGTATCTCAACCCGAGCCTCCAACTTACAGGACCAAACCTGTCCTGATGTAAAACTCTTGAGCATCCAGCTCGCAGGACTAACTGTCCTGAAAGCCCCTAACCCTTCATAGGTGAGATTGTAACAACATTCTCTTAGCCTATTAGACTATTCTTGTCTAGTGTTTGTTATAACTAGCAATTTATGGTTAATGCCAGCTGGAATGCCCAGTTTATGCCCAATAAAGGGTTCTCGGTGGCAGTAGGAACCAAGATGGGATGAAAGCCCAAAGTTCCCTTTCGCAAGGATAGTTACTTTTATAAATGTGTACCCATGATCCATACCAAACTCTTGTTGTTACTCTGGCACAAACCTTATAACTTAGGATGTTATTGGGAGAGCGGCGGTCTTCAGCCGATCTCCGTTCTAGTTACTATCCTTGGGATTTTGAACCCTACCACTTGTTATAAAGAAGTGACCTATTGTACACCAACCAGGGTTTATCTTACCAACATAGATTCCATCTCAACCGACAACCTTATCCCCTTTGGGTCCTAGTATTATATGATATTCTTACTAAGCGCACCCATGACCTAATGTTGACCCGTAAGACATGACTTCCAAACTCTTGGGCCAACTTCCCCTAATAATTTATCATGGGCTGCTATGATGTATGATGTTTACCATCCCAGGTCTCACTATTTTTCTAAGGAATTAAGGGATTAAATTAATTTTTTTAATTGAGTGACCTGAGTTACATTGCACAAGATGTACTACTTATAATTATTCAACCTACCTAAGAAATTTATCAGATTTTCCATGAGGTTAAATTTGACTTCCTACCAAGTTTCATATTTTTCTCATGTGAAATTCCATTTAATATCCATTTAATATTAAAATCACAAATTGACTGCTTTCCAAATGAAGTATAGTATTTATATAATCAAAAATTCTAGAACTATTACTGGACCTCCGTAATGATATAATGAAACTAAATCCTGAATTTCAAGCTCTTAAATAGTGATTTGGACTAACATATGTCCATATGATCAATATAATTAAAATGCCATTATTAGGATTTCAAGCCTATATATACATCCAAAAATTCTCAAATAATTTAACAGGTATTAGATCACTTAAATAAACTACTTTAAATTTTTCCATAATATTTAAAAAATAATTTCCCTTATTTTTAATTAATTTCCATAATGGGCAAAATGGTAAATTCTACTTAAAATCCAGGTTAAAATTACCTAACAGTCCCAAAAATTTTTCCATAGTTGATCTATGTCCAACTAAAGCTTGTGATAAAATTTCAGAATATAATAAATTCATATGCCCTAGATTCAAATTTATTTCCTATCTAGGCATATTTTCCAATAATTCCAAATAATGGGATTTTTGATCCCAAAAATCCCAACCATCCTATGGGAGGTATATTTCATCCCTATAAGCCTATGCCCTGAATTTTGTGCACATATAATTGTCCAAATGGGCTAAATTCCCATTTTTCTTGTTTTACTATAGGCACCCAAAATTTGAACATACCTATCTCATGCATGTGGGATTTCCAAAACATGCAGAGGTAAAAATGAGCTAAAAATTCTACCATTGCTTTATATTGACCTAATGGACATGCCACCAAAATTTGGGGGCATTTGGAGTAATATATCCACAAAAATACACTTTATTTAAATATTAGTATTTCACCAAATACTATAACAAAAGTTTGACCAAAAATTCTCATTTTTGTTCAGAGCCTAGGTTTAACCTAATCCCAAGCATGACCAAAATCTTATGTAATGAGGACTTATGGTTTTGCTTGGGCATTTATTTTAATATCAGCCCTAGACTAGGACCAGTCATGGTAGAATGGTCCAACAGGGAGTTCTACTGTACCAAATCCTAACTTTAGAGTGTCATTTTAAAGTTAAGGTCAAGGTCTATATTTTTATGTTAATAGCTACCTCTGAATGTGCCTATAAGAGGCCTAAAAGTAACATGCAATAATACTATAAAAGTGTGACAATAAAAACACGGTTCATAAATTAATGCAATATCAATTTAATACCTTAGATCGGGCGGCTCCTGGCCATCGTCCCCAATCAGCCAATGGATGAGATAGAGCCATCCTTGGCCAAGTTTGCTGGCTTATTATGGCCATTTGGGCTGGCGCCACTACCGACGATTATCGCCACCACCTCCGTTGAGGTGGTGGCTAGCATTTCCCAGCGGTGAGGCAACCGGAGGCGGCTCTTCTAGCAATCCCGAGCTAGAAGAAAAACTCCGAAAAATGTGCACAAGCTCTCATGGTATAAGCTCAATTGAGCCCTATGTCTCGCCTAAGAAAACTATAAAGCTTGCACGGGGTGAGGTGAGGCGAAACGAACCTGTAGACGGGCTTGGCGGCGAGTGTGGTGGTGGTGAGCCTTGGACAAAGCTTACTCCGGCGATCTAGCCCGATTCTTCATTACTCCAGCAAAAGCTTTGGTCTAGCTATCGAACTCCACTTGTTTAAACCTCCTGAAGCTGATGGTGGGCTTAGATTTGGGTGGGAGTTGTTGGGTGAGGAGTTTTGATTAAGGGGGTGGCCGGCCATGAACATTGGAATCTCCTCCTAGCTGCCAAGTGGCCACCACCCCTTAATTCCTGCTGATGCAGCGCCACCGCTACTTGATGATGTCCCGGTTGCCGAGGCGCTACGACATAAATATCTGAGACGCCGTGATGACGCCGAAGGAAGTGCACGCTACCACCTCCGCCCGCGGCGTGCTAAAACGCCATGAAAAATTAGCCTAATTTTATTATTTTCATGCACTTTATTTTATATTTTGGGAATATAAAATTATCCAATGTTTAAGTGATAATTTTATATTTATGGCATGTGTTATTTTTCATTTGGAACAACATTTCATTTTGGTGTGCATTTAGCCTTTTGGATGGATGAGATTACATCTCCATCATGGAGGGCTAAGAGTTATTGTAAACTTCTATTTAAGGAGGTGATTATGAGGAATAAGATCATTGAATATTTGAAACCTAAAACTCCCTCTCCTTTGAGAATTTTGGCCAAGAGCTTTCTCCAAGCCGCCGACCCCTTGGTGGTGTGAAACAGCCGGCCCCCCTTGCGTGGTGTGAAACCGACGCCCCTTGCTCCCTCCATCCGTTCGGTGTGACTCCGGCGCGGCTTCCTTGGTGCGACTCCGTGAAAGAAGGTTGCAAACCCTCGATGTGACGCCGGCGGATCCGTGGAGAGTGATTCTCCCACCTTATCTTTGTGTGAACTTTCATCCCGGTTGGGTAATCTCTTTCTTTATGTGATTCTTGCTTTAGTTTGTGGAGGTTTTTCATGCACCGTTTTTTCCGCGAATTTAAAATTCATCGCTTGCAAAATCTGAATTTGAAGGTGTTGTTATTGAATCTCTTGTTGTCCAGAATGGGTAGATCCGTCTCGGGAGTGCAACGTGGCCTAGCCTCGATTTGCTCTTCCGTTCGGCGCAATTTATGTGCCAACAAGGGAATTAATTACGACTCGAATTTCGATCGCTCTTAAAGGTTTTCCGCCGCTCCGAAATAAATTATTGCTGCGCTTGAAACGACTATATTGAAATAAATAGATGCTTGTGTAGGTGCGGTGAGTTGTGTGCTTGTTGGAGAGGTAGGTCTTAAGGACGTTGTATCGAGTCCAGCTTACGGTGAGTTGTGTGCTTGTTGGAGAGGTAGGTCCTAAGGACGTGGTATCGAGTCCCGGATTTTGGGGAACCAACCGACCCCTTTTTGTTCGCTTTTGGTCGGTGTTCTCTCTTTTTATTTCTTGTTCGGTAATGTTTAGGAGTCCGTATTGTAGTCACGTCCGAATCACAGTCGTCACGACATCACCTGCTGAAAAGAGCCTTGGAATCTAAGCCAAGAGCTTGGGCAAAGGGAAGGAGGGCCACATGGCCTCCATCCCCTCTTTCCTTCTCTTCTCTCTCCTCTTTTTCTCCAAAATTCCTAAACAACCACCATTCATGTATTCTCTCTCCTAATTTTTGGGTTTAGGGGCTGTAATTTACCTGATGGGCTGGTCATGGGCCTTGAGCCATGGGCTTAGTCCATTAGGAATGGGCTTGGCTCATATCATTTCCTTTCTTTAAGCCTTATGTTGACTTGTTGACTTTTAGGTTGACTTGGTCAACATGGTGAGTGGGCTGACCCCACTTGATGGTCATGGACCCAATGGTACCACGCAACTTGGGTTGGGCCATGGTGGTGCCCTACTTGGACTAATTGGGTCTTTAGGTGTGAGTTTGACCAATTTATGTTTTGGGTTGACTTGGGTCAACTTGGGTCAATAGGAGATCCAATGACATGGCTTATGGTTCACATAGATTGTTGTTAGGGTTAGGGGTATAGTGGTGGGGACAATGTGTAGCTAAGATCCCAATTTGGGCTAGTTTGACTTGAGTTAACTTGGGCCCTAGAGTGGGTCCTATATGACTACACCCTAACTCCCTGGGTAAAACCTAGCCTAAACGCATGCCCCCACTACATATCCTAACCCAATATAAGTAAAGTTATCTAATAGGAATGGGATGTTACAAGAGGTTGGCAAGATGGCTCAGAATGCTGTTGAAGAGTTAGTCCCTGAGGAAGTTGAGAATGAGGTTGTTGCTGCTATTGTATATGTGGATGCTGATGCTGAAGATGATTCTCATGATGATTTGGATGATGAGGTTGTTGTTGATGATGCTGCGGAGGATGCTGCTGCAAAGGATGATTTCCATTTGGATGTTGAACATATGGTGGTGGTGTTTGATGCTGATAAGACCAAAGCTGCTGATAATGTGGATGTTGGTTATGCGCCAGTGCCATTAGAAAACCTAATTGTCCCCCTCCTAGAAATTGGTCCCACTTCATCTTCTATGGGGGAGGTGACTAGGCCTTCTATATCAGTTGCTACTGAGGTTGGCAGGCTCATGCGCAACCATGAGAAAATAATAGGCAAGATGCTTGATTCACCTCCTGCTGCTGAAGAGGAGGTTGTTGAAATTTATGACGAGGAGGGAAATGCAGAGGAGCAAACTCCAACTCTCACTACTGCTGTAGTTCGTGCTACAACTTCCAGAGCTCATCTATTTCTGATAGATGAGTCTTCCAGTAAGGATCTATCCAGCACTCCCATCCCAGAGACCCCAGTTTTGACTGCTGATTGTACACTTCTGCAGAGCATAGAGGTAATGCTAGCAAATAAGAAAGCATATTTCGATTCCTCAATGAAAAGTGTTCTGAAAAAGGTGAAAGAAATAGAAAGAGATCTGAACAACGGACTAGTCAAGGTTAACGTAAGATTTTATAAGCTAGATGCCAAGTTAGACTCCTACTTGACCCAAGGTGGAACAGGGGTTGAGTTTGATATTAAAGTATTAGAAAGCAATCAGAAAGTTATGTGCATTGTTGATACTAATGCCAAAAAAATGATTGAAGGTCATAATAAAGCGATTGCACATTATGATGATAGCATGCAAGATTATGCAAATGCTTTGGCTGAAGTAGTCAGAAAGGGGGAGGATTCCTTGGAAGCTAAGTTGGTAGTAAGGTTAATGTGCTTGAAGAAGCAATGTTAGCAAATTTCAAAGGTGTAAATGACTACAATTATGACAACTGTGTGCGGCTTCATAGTCAGTTGACAGGATATCAAGTACCTATTGTGCCTATACCAGCGCATGATGGGACTTATCCTGCCAAGGATTACTCTAAATACTGGTCAGACACATAGGAATTTTATAAGGTTAGTGTTGTTGCTGCTACTACTGCTGAGGCTCCAAAGGTAGAACTTGTTGATTACTTCCCTCCTTTGGATTACAAACGAAGAATATATGGGGAAGGCCCGTCTGCAGTCAGGTGAAAACCAAACAGAGAGATGGAAGAATTTTGGAGTTAGATATCCATAGGAATCATCTTGGACACATTCTCCTTGGTCGACCTTGGTAGTGAAAAACATCAGCACCACTACGATCAAGAAGAATTGAACAAGTACATGTTCTCTTGCACCATCAGAAGGACACACTTCAGAAATCATAGAGATGCTGATCTGATTCCTCCATCCCCTCCAAAGTACTTTCAAAAGCCAAAGGCTTACTTTGACAGGAAGTGGTTGAAGAGGAAAAGCAAGCAGACCAAATAGTAATTTTATGTGTTTTATTTTGAGTGTTGTGGGTTGCCACTTCTCCCAAAATAATAAACACTTTGATATTTATACTATATTAAAAAGATTTATACTGGCCTGCAAATAGCTTGAGTTCAAAAATCAAACAAAAAAAAATCACCGTTCAATATGACTTGATTTTATATCCAACGTCCGATCATTTACAAACTCTCTATAATAAAAACACAAAACAAACCCTAATCTTCCTATATACCCCACACGCAGGAAAAAAATGTTGTTATCCTCACTCACCCCACTATGACGCTCGCATCGCCCCAAAGTCGTTCCTTCAGATTCTTCTCCCGTGATATCCCTGCAGCCGACGACATCCACGGCCCGCCTTCATCTTTCCGCCAGTTCCCGCTCGGGAGGAAGCCTTCCGTCCGCCTTCTTCTTTCTGCCAGTTCCCGCTCGGGACGAAGCCTTCCACTTTGTCGGTGAGAACCTTCTTCTTATCTCCCTAATCGTTGAATCTACGAATTTGGATTTCGTTTCTTATATCTAAATTTAGGTTCTTATTCTCTTAAGGGTTTCACTGTTGATTTGATGAGTCCCGTTTATATAGGGTTTTACGGGCTCATCTGGGCTGGTTTTCATGCCTTTGCACTTCATTTATTGGATGTTTTTGCTGTTTATCTCATCCTTTATGTCGTTCATTCTTTGTGTGCTTTTCCTGCCCTTCCGTGCGCAATTGCGCATTTGTTGGTTGGGGGTAAGCACGTGGTGCTCCCCAGGGCTCGTTCTAGTAGTTTTTACTTCATTTCTGTATTACTGGAGGGTCCTCCGTTGCCTTATTTTCCTTTCTTACAGGTGGTCAATTTTCCCTTTTCTGAATTCTGATTTGAGGAAATCGCAGGGTCGTGCGCTTCCTTAGCACACGGTTAGTTTTGGTCGTGCGTTTTCTTCCGGTCAATCTAGTAAAATGACCAGCTCGTGTGAATCCTTCATTCACGGTTTCACCAAAACCGTGCGCGAAGGAAACACATGGTTGTCCTGTAGCATTATGGATTTTGCCTTCCATTCTTCGTTCTGTGGTTACCCGTGTGAATTACTTCACGCACGGGCGGATTGCCCGTGCGCGAAGGAAACGCACGGGTCAACGCTTCTTCTTCGCAGGCGCATGTTTTAATATAATATCGCACGATTCGCGCACGGTCGTGCGTCGAACCGTGCGAGACCAATTTTCTGATGAATTTCTATTTAAGTTGCAGCTTTTGCAATTTTTGGGAGAGGATCGGCCAGCCCGCCTTTTTGGCTCTCTTGAGTGGGAAAACTAGTCTTCAACCCCCTTTTTCTCTCTCTTCCTTGGAGGGGAGATCCGGCCACTCATTTCACTCCATAGAGCTTGCAAAAGCTTCATCCTCCACTGCCATTGACATTGCCACGTTCTAAGCTCGGTTTAAGCTACTCGTTGCAGCCCACCAAGTTTCGTTCCACCTCCGCAACCTCAGCAATACGAAGACGTGTTCGACGAAGGAAGTGACATCTCCTCTTAGATCCTGGACTCCTTTCTAAGACCGAGCACGGACAAGGGTTGACACCCCTAATTTACAGCCGAGAACCTTAGAAAGCTTCTTTGTCTTGGTTGTAATCTCTCCTCCCTCCTCTTATATTTACTCCTTGCTGAACTCTTGTTGAATATTGTAGTGTGATAAGCGTATGTGGTTCTAGAATACTTTATGCTTTTACTTAGTTTTTTTTGAACTTGCTATGCATTGTTAAGCTCATTATTCTTGCTAGAGTAAAGGTGTTTTGTCCATTCTAGCATTTGCTAGAAGTGTTCGTTGTGAAGAGGTGTTTTCGACCCTCACCAGTTCTCACACTTCCGCTATCACTCTCCAGAGTGATTCACCTGAACAAAGCTATGAAGTTGACCCACAAGAATTTTAGGTTGCTTAATTTAGGAAACCCCAATCAAAACCCCCTTGCTCACCTTGCACTTGCACTCATTTCTCCAAAGCACTAAAACCCTTGCTCCCTACTTGCGCTCCGCGAGAGATCGATACTCCAGGAAGCTACTCTCCATTATTATTACTTAATAGCGATCGGTACACTTGTCGTCAGCGCATCAAGTTTTTGGCATCGTTGTCGGGGAGTGTAATCGTTGCTTGTGGTTTTGTTTTTGGTGAAAAGTTTGTAGGTGCTTTAGTGCGTTTTTATCTTTTTATTTTGTGAGTTTATGATAGATCGGAACCCAGCTGAAAGATTTGAAGATTTAAGAGTTGAAGCTGAGACTGCAAGAGCTAGGAGAGCTCAGTTGCGTGCTTCTGTAGCAGAAGTGAGAATGGACAATCCGGTCCTATTAGGAATTGGCCAGGAAGATAGAGTGGCTGATGCAAACGAGGTGGTCCAACCTCGAATTAGGGCAATGAGGTATTTCACCACCCCTACGATGGGGAGTGTTTATGCCGGGTTTGGACCAGCCATCGCCAACCGCCATTTCGAATTAAGCCAGCAATCCTCAACATGATTAGAAGCAACACACAATATTCGGGGTTGCAGAGCGAGGATCCTAGGCTACATCTTGCAGATTTTTCTGAAATTTGCGGAACCTTTCGTTATGTGGGAATTGTTGATGAAGTGGTAAAATTAAAGTTGTTCCCTTTCTCATTGCGGGATAGAGCCAAGATGTGGCTGCATACTATTGCTCCAGGATCTGTTACAACTTGGGAAGCCTGGTCCCCTTATTTTTCGCGAAATTTCACCCTGTTGATAAAATTGTTAATGCGCGCAGGGATATTGCCATGTTCCGCCAGCAAGACCAAGAGACCCTCTCCGAGGCTTGGGAGATGTTTACTGATTTGCAGCGCCACTGTCCGCAACACGACTATGAGCCCTGGAGTTTGGTCGAGATATTTTATATTTCCATCGAATCAAATTTCTGGGCGATGATTGATGCTGCTGCAGGAGAGATAATCATGAATTTGGCTCCCGAGGAAGCGCTGAGGCTTCTACGTGATACGACCTCCCACAGTACCTATTGGACTGCCGGAAGGAATGCCCCGAGAGGGGCAAGGAACTTGTTTGATGTGAATGCGGTGGTGCAGCAAGCTGAACCATGCCATCCTTCTATGGAAGGAAAATCGTTTATGACAAGGTCTACCCCGCCTCCAGCTCCTGTGTTGAACATTTTGTGCCAAGGTTGTGGAAACCATGGGCACCACGCTTTTGATTGCACCGTGGGGGAGTTTACTAATGATACGGCAGGTATGGCTTTTGAAGAAAGTGTTAATTTTATTAATAATCAAAATAGAGATGCCCCTTATAATAATTCCTATAACCCGAACGCGAGAAGTCACCAGAATTTCCCATGGAATCCTAATGCTCTTGGTCAAAGATGGCAAGGAGACCAACATCAGTTTGATGCTCAAGCCTTTGGAAGCAAACCGCGACCACTACAGGCGGGTTATAATCAAAACATGTAAGGGGCGCGTAAAAGCGCGCTAGAAGAAATGATGGAGAAATTCGTTGAAATGGCCCAGTCAAACATGACCACTCAAACTGCCTCTATGAGGAATTTTGAGACACAGCTTGGGCAACTTGCCCATGTGCTCTCTGAACGCACTCGTGGCACCCTCCCGAGTGACACGGAGAAAAATCCCCATGACCAAGGGAAGAGCGCTGTTGAGGTGGGTGAGTGCAGTAGCGAGGAATTGGTCGTCGAATGTGTGATAAATGAAATAGAGACGGTGGCAGTATGCGATTCTTGATCAACATTCAACATTCTAGCCCTGCGAGATGTTGTGAAGCTAAATTTGAATGTCGAGAATAATAACTAGAAGTCGCTTGTGCTGGCCAATGGATCAGTTGTTAAAACCGAAGGCGAAATTAAAGATGTTAAGGTAAAACTTAACAGGGCTGTTGTGGTCACCGACTTTCAGGTATTGGGATAGGAGGAAAACACCTCCAAACCCATTTTGGGGGTTCCATTTCTGAAAGCCAGTTAGGTGACGTTGTGCTTTAATGCTTCAGGGATTACCTTAACCTCTACGGATGAATTACGATCTCCACAATCACTTCCTGTTCTAGCCCCTTGTAAATCTGAAAATCTACGCACAATAAATGCTTTGTTATCTAACGATTTATCTATTGATGATAAGGTGGATGAGTTGCTTAGCGAGCACTATGTGACAACGCTAGGGAAGGAACTGCTGAAGCTTGTTGTGGATGAAGCAAGTTCGGAGATACCAGGCGCAGAAGGTGATGACGATAAGAAAGATGTTGAATTATGTGCGGCTAGTGAGAGCGTGCAGGAGATTGCTTTAAGAATAGTTATTGAACCAAATAAATCTTGAAAAACTGTTAAACTTGTATAGTGGGCTGATATGCCACCATCTGCGGGCGAATAAAGGATGCCCCTGGCTGTGGTTGATGATCTGAACACTAAAACTCCGGGCGTGAAATTGCCGCCCTGGCGCTCTCCTATGGTGGAATTGCGAAGAAGGGAGTTTCTATTGCGCAAGGCGCAGCGTTTTGCCCTCCGGCGCGGGAAGGAGGAGAGTAGGGGTAAAGGAGACTTGTCTTCTTTGGGCCCTAAAGCCTTCCTCTCGTCCTCATCTCGCGTGTCGGGTGAGGTTTACCATAAATTAGCGTTCAGTTGAAATGTGGTAGATCTCCGGGTCCGTCTCCTTTGCCTTGCTGCTTTTATTTATGTTTTTGTTAAATGCTGTTTTGGTTTTGAATTAATTTTTCTTGATTGCATGTGTTGCTTTTGTACCTGAACAATGATATATAACTGTTAATGCAGGTATTTGGTCAACCTTAAGGACGGTAAAGAAAAGGTCTTATGGGAGACAACCCGAGTTTGCGGCCTTTAGCCTTGTTTCAAGGCTATTGCTTGCGTTTCTTTGCTATTTTCTCTGTTTTCTTGTGTTGCATATTTTCTTGTGTGGTTGGAGATTGTTTGTTCTTGCAGGTGATGATTTCTTGGGCCATAGGCTGGTTGATCGAGTTTGAATGCCTAACTTCTGGTATGCTCATCTCTGAGCATTGAGTAACCTCTTCCCTCACCTCATAGATTACATTTTCATTATCATTGCTGTTTTGTTAGATTAAGTATGGGGGAGTGCCTGTAGGTTTTACCCATTGCACTCGCACTTCATTTGCTTGCCAGTAGTTAATTTTTTTTGAATTACGTAGTCATTCCTTTGCGCACCCATTCACCCACTTGAGCGTGTTCTTAACTTTTTGCGTGTTGCGAGTCAAACTAGCTTCTTTTGTTAGATTTGGGAAGATGACCGTGCTAATGTAGGATTATTTGACGGAGTAAAATGTTGGTCGTGCTGTGTTCCTAGTCAATTGCTACCGTCTCTAGTAGAAATTATAGCAAGATTATTTTTTCTGCATACTGCTAGTTTATATTTTTTTCTAGCTGCGTAAATTCTTTTTATGCTACTCAAAATTTTTTTTGTGAATCCGGTGTCAATCCGACGATAGGTTAGCGATGTGTTTAGACGATTGTTAGATTTGTATTGCTCGAGTCGAGAGAAGGGGTAGTCTTTCTCGTTGGCTAAGAACTTGCCCCATGCTACTCTCAAAGCATGGGTACATGGTTAGCTAAGAGCGAGCATGATGTAGGCCATCTTTTTGGCTAGGTTGAGCTTTTTGCCCGTTCCTAACGTTTTAATTTTGATATCCCCATTGTGCCTACCCTTCCTTTTGTTTCCGCTCCACATGTTTTTCACCAAAGCTTAAAAGCTAATCCTAGTTGCACGCCCAATTTGAGCTTTGTCGTTTTTCTGATTTATAGTTTGGGGTGTTATGGGATGTTGTATTTGTGAAATAAGTGGATGATTTCCAATGCTTTAATTGCTGGAAGTGTGATGTAGGAAAAGATATTGTATAAAAAGGCTTAGTTATGAAAAGAAAAATTGAAAAAAAAAGAAAAAAAAAGAATTGATTGAAAACAAATGAGAGAGTACAAGTCTATTGAACATCTTTTTTTTTTGATAAAACCATTTTTAGTGAAGGCGGTGTAAGACCCCCTTTTTTTTCTTTTTAAAACCCGGGGTCTTAGGCCCAGAGTCGCCGCTTTGCGGTGACACCTTCACGTCCTGAAGGGTCATCACCACAAGTCGCCGATTCTGCCGGCCAATTCGATCACAGAAAGGTAGCACAATAATTGAAGTAAGAGCAAGTCCACTGAAAGTAAATCACATATGTAAAATAAAATCTCCACGAAGGGAGTGTCCACAGAATAACAATAATCAGAGTACTATAAATGTGGGCTTATGCCCGATACATTATGTCCTCACTACAATCTCTCATGCGGAAGCTAAAATAGAAACTACTCAGGGTCGAGACTCACGGTCCCGGCTGTATGAACTCTGGAGCTAGACTGCCCCATCTCCAAGCGCACCGGTCTCTGGGCCGCTCCTCCATGCTGGGCTCCACGATCCCCTAAATGATGCGGTTTGAAAACCGTTAGTCATAAAGACTAAGCCCTATCATCCCCTACCCCTTCCCCCATGGCTCCTAAGTACCGAGCGGAGAGGAAGAAAGGGAAGGACATGAAGGTGGAGATTTAATCAAGAAACAAATGACAGCGGAACTAATTTAGCAATTCTATAATAATATGACAGAAACAGAAAGTAAGAAAGGTAACCTTAACTTATGTGTGAAAGCGCATAAGCCAAGGGATCTTCTGCAAGGCTCCCATCGTATAGAGTGTCCCATACCACTTATATGTTGGGGTGTCGGATATCAAACAACAACATGTCTATATATATTAAAATTAACCTTTGATTTATAAACTTGCCCACACAAGCTTATAGACCAAGGGGTCGTTTTGCAGGTCCTAACGTATAAGCGTCCCATACCACTTATACTTTAGGTGTCAGTGTTAAATGAATCGATTATGCTATGACATGCAAGTGGGTATGATGAAACATGCAAGTGCAACTCACACACCCGACTCTGTGCACACAGACCTTTAGTTCCCCCTTTCGGAGCCGTTACCTCCCAGGATACCTCCGTAGTGGCTAACGGAAGCGGTGGGTTGGGCCTCGCCCACCTATAAACCAGTAAAGCACTACCGGTCAGACCTATCGTACGCCTCAATGCTTGGTGCACTAAGCGGACGCCTGCGAACTCTTGCCGGCTGGCGCACCGGACTTCTGTTGGCAAAGTGCTAACCACACTTACCGAGTCAGCATATTGGCGTCGGTGCATCGACCCTCCAATACCGAAGACCCACCACCTTAATTTTCATTCCTTTTTATGCACATGCAAGTGTAATCGTAAACACACAAAAGCCGAGACAAAGCTCTCCGGACCAAAACGTCCGTCTCCAAACCAACCGAGCCGAAGCTCCCCGGACCAAAACGTCCGTCTCCAAACCAACCGAGCCGAAGCTCCCCGGACCATCCCGTCCATCTCTTAACCAACCGAGTCGAAGCACTCATCAATCTTCCTGTGTCAACAGTGTTTGTGAAGGGTGCAGCCCTAGTTACTAAGTTACTCTTGTCGGTTTGTTATTACAGTTTACGTTAGCCCAGGACTGCCCCCGGTATTCCCCGTGAAGGGCTCTCAAGGGACACTAGGAACCAAGATGGCGGCATTGCGGCCCGAAGTTCCCTTTCGCAAGGCACTTATTGTTATTGGTTGATCTCCCTTAACCCGATTCCCTTCTCATATTACGATAGACTATCCTAGGGTGATTTTAAACCTTCCACTATTCGGGGAAGACGATCTTTCGTCGAACCCGAGCACCCCTTAACTCTAACTATCACCACTTCTCACTACTCTTCATATCATCCTATCGTGATACCATCCACAATTGTCCACCCAGACAAAATGATTAACTCCAATGACTTCCTCAGATCATGCCATATTGCATTTCACAAATTTGTTATATGCAGACCGACCTAGACTATATGTCGAACCGGCTATGCAATAATCCAATACTCATCCAAACACCCTAAATTATTTACTGGAGACTTATCATGATATAACTAGCCTAAATCCAGAAAGTGGTAATTTTCCTAATTTATCTGATGTTTAATTAATTTCCTCGAAAGACCCAAGGGTTACCGGTTTGAACATGAACTACCCTAAGTAATCATGCAAGATGTCCAGAGATTTTACTATAAATATTATGTTATCCCAATATGGTAAATCCAAAGTATCACAATTTTTCTATTATCAAAAGGGCACTAAATCTATTTTAGAAATAATCTCTATCTTTTGTTATTTATGAATCAAGTACAGAAAATATCTTTCCAAAAATTGTAAATTAATTATACTAAGCAGATAAGACATTCAAAATAACATTGGCCAGGTTTCATAATTTTCCAACAAGTATATCATCCATAATTAATTTTTAAACCATAGAACCCCTTTCTAACATCTGTGAATGAAGTACTAGAATTACTCAACTAAAAATCATACAAAAATTCAGGGGCAACTATTCTGACCTAAAACATTTACCTCGAAGATTTCATGAGGTTTCAATGAACAGAAATTTCTAAACAATTAAAACATCATTTAAGGCCATAGCAAGCTTTACAAATGAAGTGCTAGCAATAATCAACAGGAAATTCCAGAAAAATTGCTATAAGTTCTACCTGATCCAAAACTCACTCTACCCGAATTTCACAGCTTTTAAGTAAGGTTTAGTGACTGGTTTTACCTATTTGATATTTTACCCTAAAACTAAGGTTAGGGTTTTAAGGTATCTACTTGTCTCCAAATTCTCCAAGATTCCATCCAGACGATTCTTATCAGGCCTTTGTCAACTCTACAGAGTTTCAAGGTAATACAAGAGCAATTGCCCCCATATCCTTCACAACCCTCAAAACCCTCCATCTAGGGTTTGAGTTTGGATCCTAGGGTAAACCAACCCTAAACCACACCATTTTCTCCAAGTGAGGTTATAATAACCCTTACAAGTCAGTGGTCAAGGTATCAGCCTCAGTAGAGGTGATATGACCATTGTAACCTCGTGCACTTTTTACTCAAAAATGCCTCACTTTGCCTAGTTAAGAATAGGTGACTCCCTATCCAAAACTCATCCAAATGAGTTGAAAATTTGTACAGAGTGAAGTTTTATAGCCAGGAACCACTCCCCAAAATTTGGGAGGGTTTGGAGGTCATTTAACTACTTAAATAAATTCCTCTAAGATTATTAAATTAAAACAAAAACTTTAGGCAAAGTATCTCCAAAAATTCCCATTTTTGGTCTGCCTTTAGGTATAGCTAAGGTTAACCCCCTGCCGAAATTACAAGTCATTTGGACAAGGGACGAAGAGTGAGCTTCCATTTTAATTTCTGCCCAACTCTAGGTACAGCCCCCACTAAAACGGGTGCTGCGGTCGAACCGCTTACCCAAACGGGTTGAAATAAATTTTAAATTAAACTAGACTCAAAGGGCTACAACTTTTGTGACTGGTCATTTTTCCTAAAACGGCCTCTAAGTGCCTCGTTTTGCAGCATCAAAATGTGATCATCTAATTATATTTTCCATACAAATTATTTACATAATTTATATATTATAAACAGCTTTTACTGTTCATCTTCTACAGAACCCGAAAAACCAGAACACAGAAACTCATAAATCCTGTAGCTCTTTCGCGATCCGTCACCGGTCGTCCGGTCACTTCCCTGGCCGGCCACCACCACCACCACCTCCGTTGAGGCGATGGCTATCGGTCGGCGGTGGTTGGCCGCCGGAGGTGGCGGTTTCCGGCGAACTCAAAAATACATTTTTTCATGGTTTTCCATGAAAACAAGAGATAGGTCCGGCTCTGTTGAGCATGAACTTCCTTTCTAAGAATCCTAAGATCTACCGTGAAAGAAGAAGCAGAGGAGGACCTTATTCGCGGTTTGGAGGCGAGATGAACGACGGGGTGCCATGGCGCGGTGGTGGCGTTGCCGAACTTCTCCTACAGCAAGAACAAAGATCTGAATCCGTTTGGTCAAGAGTGTTGAGAGTACTAAGTTGTTAGCCTAAATCACCTAGAGGGGGGTGAATAGGTGAATTGTGTGTCAAATGCGGAATTAAAAAATAACACAGCACACATCAAGCAATCACAGACGACAAGAGATTTATAGTGGTTCCCCAATCTTGGGTACGTCCACTTTACTCACCGATCTAGCAAATCACTAGACTCGGCTACTCCACTATCTCGGATTGAAAACAATCCTACACCTCGGAACCACGTTCCTACAAACTCGATCCAAATCGGATCTACACTCGGAAGATAAAGCCTTCCTACAAATCTCGGAGAAAAACTCCTACAAAGAAATTTGGTTTGAAAATAAAATACGAACAGTAATATTCTCAGATCTGGATCTTGACAGTATTCTTCCTTGAGAGCTTTGGCTTGATCAGAATATGTTGAAGACGACTTGAGAGAGATCCACAAATCTGAAAAACGGAATCACCTCGATCGAGAAAATAAATCTGAAATCTTTGAGGCTTGGCGAGATCGAGTGATTAACTTTCGTCTGGATCGCTGGAGAATCAGAGTTGAAAACAGCGATCGAAGATCGTCGATCCAGAGCTTCTTCCGTGAACGTCAATGGCGGCGGCGTGAGAAATTAGGGTTCACGGAACTTTTTCTCTTTCTTAAAATAAAATCTCTGTTCACTTGTTATTAGTCAAATCTGAGAGGACCTATTTATAGGTGGACTCCAACGGTCAGAAAATTAATTAGGGATGACACGTGGACCAATCAGAAATGATTAATTTGAAATACACTGCGAAATTGACTTAGAGAATTTCAGGAAAATTTAAACAGATATACTCGAGTCATAGAAGAAACATACTCGAGTATCAGATGGTATATACTCGAGTGGATAGAAGGAGTATACTCGAGTATAAGCAGAGAAGCTACTCGAGTGATTCAAAGATCAGCACTCGAGTGAATTTAGAACTACTCGAGTATGAGAGTATATACTCGAGTAAAAACACTTAGAGAAAATTTCTGAGATAAGATAGGAAAAACTACTCGAGTGAAAGGGTTGGAGATACTCGAGTGAGGGGAAAAAGAACTACTCGAGTATCTGGGGAAGATTACTCGGGTAATCACTAAGCTACTCGAGTATGAATAACAACTACTTGAGTATAGAGTCACTTACTCGAGTATATAGGGAACTACTCGAGTATGTAGACTTAGAATTTTTCTGAGATGAGAAGCACAGATTTACTCGAGTATGAACAGAACATTTACTCGAGTAACTAACCAACTACTCGAGTGCAAGTTATCATCTACTCGAGTATAATGCAGTCTACTCGAGTATGTAACCCAACATACTCGAGTGCAGACTCACTTACTCGAGTGTAAAAGTAGGTACTCGAGTATGTGGACTTAGAGAAAATTTTTGGATCTAAGAACAGAAGGATCTACTCGAGTATAATATATGACTTACTCGAGTGACTAACTATCTACTCGAGTATAAACTTATCTACACGAGTATACAGAGTCACACGAGTATGTCTGAGGATCTACTCGAGTACTAAGTCACTTACTCGAGTATATGAAGAAGGCTACTCGAGTATGTGGACTTAGAAAAATTTCTTCTGAAAAGATAAACTTCAACACTTCAGTCCACCAATCCAAGTGCATGTAGGAAGTGTATCCCAATAGAGAGGCTATACATGGGCCAACACTTTGGATCACACAATGAGGGATTACATTGTATGGTTCTGTGTTTGGTGACCCATTATAGACTGACATTGGTCTACACTTGGCAATAAAAACCTGCACACATACAACTTGAACACAATATCAAATACATCTTAATTCATCTTAGTTCAAGGTCTGACCACCTACAAATCTGAGGTATTATGGAGACAAATCCCAACAATCTCCCCCTATTTGTAGATGTCAGCACCCTCTATACTAAGGTGAATTACTTAAAGTAAAAAGAACAACATATACCAAAAGAATATAAACTGAAGCAGGATAAAGAGTCAAAAAAGCCATAATCAGAATCAAAATATATATATATAGAAATGTTTTTAACAGATTAAAATATCCATTTCCACATTCTCATAGACTTAAGAAGGGGCTCCTTTGTGCATTCTTTCTCTCTTCAGCTCTTGTCTCTCTAGGTAACTGAAAGGTTTAGGAAAATAAGTTCTGGGCCTAGGAGCAGCAGCTGGGTTGTTGTATCCCCAATTCCTGTCATGAAGTCTGATCTTGATCTGAGATGCTTCATAAGCCTTCCATTCTGAATAACTGTAATAGTGATCTCTGTTCTCACCATGATCTGTTACTAACTTCAGGGTATCAAGGATCAGGGATTTGGAGGTTGGACTCCAAACTTCAGAATGAACAATTTCTGATCTACCTTCAGAAGCTTGGGCAGGTTCTTTTCTAGGTGCAGAACGGCTGGCAGAAGCACCATCACCATATTTTCTTTTCTTTCTTGGGGCACCTTGAGAACTGGGAGGAATTTCATCTTGCCACATATCAGAATAGGAGAGAGGGGGCTCAGTCACATCACCATCAGGTCTGGGTGAGAAGACTGGCACACCTTCTGGTATGGTTGCCTGAGCTGGGGCATCTGCTGGAGGTTGTTCTTCAAGAGGATCTAAGAACTTGGGAATGATGGTAGGGTTGAGTTGAGAATTTGGGAAGTTCTGATTATTTACCCATACAGCTGTATCATAGATGTAGAATTTGACAGATTGGAGCTGGGCTAGGATGTCTGCTTTCATACCTTTTACAAGACCATCCACAGTTGTTTGGGCTTGTTCAGACAGTTTTTCAACTACTTTTTCAACTTGTTCTTTTACAATTTTCTCCCCCTTGCTGATATCTACAGCTAGCTGGGCAATTGCTTCATCTTTGAAGGTGCCAACTTCTTCACATACTTTCATCACATTTGCTTCAGCATTCTTGTCCAATATTATCTGATTATGTGCAACAGTTTCTTGTTGATTTCTTAGTTCACCTATGCTTGTGATAGTGTGATCTAGTGCTTTTCCACCTAGCTGAAACAATCTTTTGAGCTCATCAGTATTGGCTTGGATTTCAGCAAAGCCTCTACTCATCTCTTGTTCAAGAGTAGTGACTTTGTTATTTACTGATGCTAGAGATTCATCAAAGTACTTTCTCTGTTCAATAAGCATCTGTTCAATCTTACTCACCAGATCTGAAGAGGAAGAAGGAGCTGAGGTTGGGGCAGGTACTGAGGGAGCAGGAGCAGGAGCAATCCATGGAGGGATTTCTGTAATTACTACTGAGCTTGCAGCTCTCTTGAAGGATTCTATCTCAACAGTTTCTTCTATATCCAGAAAGGATGGAATGGAGAAATCCAAAGTCCTCAGAGGTGCCTCCACAGGATCTGGAGACATTTCCTCATCATCAGACAGGAGAATATGATCAGATTTGCTGGGCTCACTATCAGGAGACTGGGCAGGAGACTGTGCTGGAGTCTGAACTGGAGTCTGAGCTGGAATCTGAACTGGAGACTGAATTGGAGACTTGGCAGGAGACTTTACAGCTGATTCATTTTGAAATAGAGGAGCATCTGAGCTTAGCTCATCAATGAATTTATTTATATCTTCTGCTGTAGACAGTAAAGATGTTGTATCTGGAATCTCTGATTCAAGATTTGCTGGAGGAGGAGAAGCTGGAGGAGTAGAAACTCTGACTTCTGCTAGTTCTGAAAGTTCTGAGGAAACTGGGTACTTAGGATGAGAAGAGGCAGGCTCCCCCTCAACTATTGCACCAGAGGTAGCAGCAGTTTGATTTAGAGGAGGAGATGGAATCCTGTCTTTAGATATACTTGGTTCTTGGGACATTCCTGAAGGAACAGCAGCTTTGGATACCTGGGCAGAATTCATAATTTTGATATCATATCTCTGGATGGAGGATATGGAAACTTTCTTCATGTGATGTAGGGGAGTCCCTTTGGATAGGTTAAACACTGATGGGTTAACTTCATGAAGCAGGAGGGAGATAATTCTGGCAAAGCTGGGATGCTTAATACTTTCTTTGATTTTGTCTAGGAGCAACAGTCCAAACTGGAACTGTTCGCGGCAGATAATAGCTTGCATTATGTCAAACATTTCCATAGAAATGTCTCGAATAGAATACGTCTTGCACAACAGAACTTTTGCAATAACATCTACTAGGAAATTTCCTTCTGAGTTAAAGTCGGCCCTGCTAAAGGAATGGGCTTGAGGGTTAGCTCCACAGAATAAGCTAGTTCTTATGGAATCTTCTGCAGTCATATCGAAATCTTCATCGACCACTGGGAGCTTTAGCAGAGTTGCAAGAGAAACTTTATCCAATCGAATTTTTATTCCTCTGACTTTCGATTTCAGGAGCTTTCCATTACGCTTGACCTTCAAATTCTGATAGAACTCCTCAACTGCTGGAAAAATAACTCTGCACGGCGACTCGAGAACGAACGATAATCCGGCGGTTTCGAACAAAATCAGAAGATTTCTGAAATCATCTGAGAGATCGGCTATACCCGCGGGGGCGAGTTCAGAGCCGATGCCGATTTTAGAGGAAGGGGCCATTTGCGATTCTGGAAGATGAGAGAGGCGAAGAAGACGATGCTCTGCGATTTCTGGAAGATGAGGAGTCGGCGGCTACTCGAGTAAATGAGAAGTGGAAAGGGTTTTCCCGATTTTTCTATATATATATATAATCCTAATTAGGTTTTAGAAAAAAAAAATATATATTCCATACCTGAATGATGCGGCAAATAGCTCGGTGCGAATAGAAAAATTAGAATTTCAAAGTAGAGAAGTCTGTATACTCGAGTAAGTCAAGTTCATACTCGAGTAGAGACGGAGCATACTCGAGTGTGTAAAGTTCATACACGAGTATGTAGTCAACTACTCGAGTATGTGAAATCTTTACTCGAGTATTTCCCGTTTACTCGAGTATGTCTTTGATATACTCGAGTATCTTGCTCTGAAGGACAATTTTCCATGGAGATTTTTACTGTCATTGATCTCTTCAACTTTGAGCAGCCAAAATAACTGATATCTTCTTAATTTGGGAGTCCATTACTAGTCTTCTTTATTGAGCAGCCCGAGTTCCGTTTTGAAGAACAAAACTTGTACTCGTCCAGCAGCTTGGTGAATCTGTCTGCAACTTGCCTGTCTGTGGAGACATATTGTAGATCAATGTCTCCATTTTCCACATGCTCCCGGATGAAATGATAGCGAAGCTCTATATGCTTGGTCCGACTGTGGGAGACTGGATTGTTGGCAATTGCTATAGCACTGGATGAGTCGTAAAACAAAGGAATGTTCTGGAACTTCATGTTGTAGTCTTCAAATTGATTCTTGATCCATAAAAGCTGTGCACAACAGCTGCCTGCAGAGATGTACTCTGATTCAGCCGTTGAGATAGCTACACAGTTCTGCTTCTTACTGCTCCAGGAAATAAGTCTCCTTCCGAGAAATTGGCAAGTCCCGGAGGTGCTTTTCCTGTCATCTTTGCTACCTGCAAAATCTGCATCTGAAAATCCAATTAGTTCACAATCATTACTTATTGGGTACCATAAGCCAAGATTTGGTGTACCTTTGAGGTATCTCAGGATTCGCTTTGCAGCGATGTAGTGAGATTCCTTAGAGTTCACCTGAAATCTAGCACATACACATGTTGAGAACATTATATCTGGTCTACTTGCAGTAAGGTAGAGCAAGGACCCAATTATGCTTCTGTACTTGGTTTCATCAAAAGGTTTCCCTTTCTCATCCTTGTCCAGAGACATAGCTGAGGCCATTGGAGTCCTCATAGAGGTTGCATTCTCCATTCCGAATTTCTTAAGTAGCTCTTTGGTGAACTTAGTCTGTGAGATGAAAATTCCATCCTCAGATTGTTTCACTTGTAGCCCTAAGAAATACTTCAGCTCTCCCATACTACTCATTTCAAACTTCCCTTGCATAAGTTTAGAAAACTTCTTGCAGAGGTTGTTATCTGTAGAGCCAAAAATGATGTCGTCGACATAGATTTGCACTAGCAAAATCTTGCCTTTTATTTCCCTAAGAAATAATGTCTTGTCTATCTTTCCTCTTGTGAACTAGTTCTCAAGAAGGAAGGTGGACAACGTCTCATACCAAGCTCGAGGAGCTTGTTTAAGACCATATAGTGCTTTTTACAGTAAATAAACATAATTAGGAAAGGTTGAATCAACAAAACCTGGCGGTTGCTCTAAATACACTTCTTCCTTTATGTCACCATTTAGGAAGGCGGACTTAACGTCCATTTGATAGATGGTAAAGCCCTTAAGTGCAGCGTAGGTAAGAAATAACCTGATCGCCTCCAGTCTTGCCACTGGAGCATAAGTCTGGTCGAAGTCGATTCCATCTTCTTGACGATAGCCCTTGGCGACAAGTCTGGCTTTATTCTTTATAATTTTTCCATCTTCGTCCATCTTGTTCCGGTAGACCCATTTTGTCCCAATGACGTTCTTACTCTTGGGTCTAGGAACAAGTGTCCAAACTTTGCATCGTTTGAACTGATTCAGCTCTTCTTCCATGGCTAAAATCCAGGATGCGTCGGAGTTGGCTTCCTCAAACTTCTTTGGTTCAACCTGTGAAAGAAAACTTAAGTATAAATTCTCGTTAGTTGTACCTCGACGAGTTCTGACGCCATCCCGAGGATCTCCTATGATTTGATCAACGGGGTGATCCTTCAAGTGTCTGAACTCTAAAGTCCTTGCATCTGGGATCTCTTCAGCCACTGGAGTTGCATCTTCAGCTGGGATGTGTTCTTTATTTTGATCATTTACCTCTTCAATGGGGGTTGTAGAGGTGATCTTAATGAACGTCTCATCCTTATCTTTAGTAGTTTCATCCAGGCTAAGTTCTTTCAACTTTGTACCTGCATCTACAATAGGCACACTAGACAAGTTGCTTTGTAGCAGACTCGTCTCATCAAATACAAGATGTATCGACTCTTCCACCACCAGAGTTTTTCTATTGAATACTTTATAGGCCTTACTATGGCTACTATAACCTACAAAAATACCTTCAAAGCTTTTCTCGCTAAACTTGGTAGTGTGATACTTACCGTTGTTAAGTACGAAGCACTTACAGCCAAAGATTCTAAAATACGAAATGGTTGGTTTCCTGCCTTTTAAAAGTTCGTAAGGAGTCTTATCATGGTTCTTGTTGATGAGAGCTCGATTTTGCACGTGACAAGCGGTGTTGATGGCCTCAGCCCAGAAGTACTCTGGAAGTGAAGCATCACTCAACATGGTCCGGCAAGCCTCTATGAGTGTTCTGTTCCTTCTCTCAGCTAATCCATTTTGCTGTGGAGTGCGAGGAGAGGAAAACTCATGAAAGATACCTTGACTTTCACAGAATTCTGTCATGGCTCCAGGCTTGAATTCCGTTCCATTGTCACTTCTGATTTTGACTACGGAACAGTTGTATTCATTCTGGATCTGCCTAACAAAATTAGTGAAAATACCGAAGGTATCTGACTTGTGTTTCAGAAAGAACACCCACCCAAAGCGCGAGTAATCATCCACAATAACCAATGTATATTCCTTACCTCCCAAACTTCTAACTTGTAGTGGACCAAACAAGTCCATATGGAGAAGCTGTAAGCTTCTATTGGAATCCTTGCCTATTATGCTTTTAAACGGACTTCTTGTTTGCTTGCCTTTGATACAAGCGTGACAAGGACTGTCCGTAACGCACTTGACATTAGGTGCATCACGTACTAAGTTTTGAGAGAATAATTTATTAATAGTTTTGAAATTAATATGTGCTAGTCTCTTGTGCCATTGGTCAGCAAGAGATACACTACTTTTTGCTAAAAGACATACTGGTGTAGAAGTGTCAATACAAATGAAATTTAAACAGAAAATATTTCTGCTTCGAGTGCCTGATAAAATTAGTTTCCATGTTGTTAACCGATTTTATCAAGCACTTGTCAGCATGAAATTCAACTACGTATCCTTTGTCGCATAATTGGCTTATGCTGATGAGATTGTGTTCCAATCCTTCAACATAGGCTACATCCGAAAAGGATACGCTACTGTTAGAGATCATACCATAGCCTTTAGTTATTCCTCGATCTGAACCTCCAAAGATGACCTTTGGTCCATTGCAGACTGAGGTGTAATTCTGGAGTAGGCTCCTTGTCCCGGTCATATGCCGAGAACATCCGCTGTCCAAATACCAGATTGGCATTTTGGTGGCCTTTGGACATACCTGCAATTACAATCACTTAGCCTTAGGAACCCAAACATGTTTGGGTCCTTGGTCTCGAGTTAGAAAACTCCCCCTACGGGTATTAGCCTCATGAGTGGTCATTCTCACGTTGCTAACTTGAGGGGTTTCAGCATTACTAGGATTGAACCAACAATCGATGGCAAAGTGACCAATTCTGCCACAACACCAACAGTCGAACCTGTTGTATCTATGCCTTGTGTAGTCCTGCTTGACTTTCTGGAATGAAGGTCCAGCAGGAGCTTTACTCTTGGAGGAAGAGGCTTCATGATGATGGCAATTACATGAAGTCTTCTCCTTCATAGGCTTTTCTACAATGGGTTTTACCTTTGGTGTCTTTTTGATATTGTGACCATGAGCATAAGGTCCATAGCTTTGAAGTTGAATCTCTTCATAAGGTGCTTTGAAGGCACTCTCGCCGAAGTTACGAGGACGAGTCCAACCTTGGTATCTTGACTTAGGCTTCTCAGGGATCGGCCTAGAAAAGTGTCCATAGGTAGACTCATAGTCGAGTTCGTTCGTAGGAAAGATAACTTTCTTGAACACAACAGGTTCCAAAGGAGCTTTCCCTTTTTCTTCAGCTAGAGCCTTCCAGGCAGCCTTATTCTTCCTCTTGGCCTTGTTTCTCCTAGAGGATTTACTAGAAGAGCCAATGTGGTCTAAACCAGCACCCTTGGCCTTAGCAGAGAACTCATCAACGATTGGAAGAACTGTCTTAGGCTTAGAGAAACTCTCAACAAGTTTCTTTTCAGCCTCGAGTTGTTGTTCCAATTCTTTGATGATTTCCTCTTTAAGGTCGAGGTGCTTGAGAGCTTGATTGTATTCATCCATAGCACTGTTTAAGATCTCTTGAAGAGAGTTAGTCTTATTGACTTCTTCTCTCAAGCTGCTCTCACTAGCCTGTAGAGATTTTATCTCTTTGGCTTGAGTTTTCACTACTCTACGACATTTCTCGTAGGTCATGAGCAACACTTTGTACTGGGCCATGAGTTTAGATTCATCTTCAGAGGAATAGCCCTCTTGCTCATTATCATCATCAGACTCAGAGAGAGGAGTGTGAGATTTTACCTCCCTAGTGAACTGGGGGACTTGTTCATCATCTGAGTGATCCATGAGCCCAAAGTAAGCTTCCTCTTCTTCACTCGACTCAGATGAGTCGGAGTCGCTGAGAGTTTTGCTCTTCTTGGCTACTAGACTCTTCTCTGTCCTCTTCTTATGGTTTGAGGATTTCTTTTCCTCTCTTCTTCCACCTTCTTTCTTTTTGTGAGGGCAGTCGGCGATGACGTGACCTGGCTTATTGCAACAATAACAAACGATGTCAGTCGAAATCTGTTTGTTCTGTTTAGAGTTATACCTGTCATGGCTACTTGACCCTTTCTTTCTCTGATCACCATCACGTCGTGATCTTCTGAATGAGGCATCTTTGCCTCTCCATTGCTTCTTCTTATTTAAGAATTTCTTGAATTGCCGGGAGAGCAATGAGAACTCTCCTTCAGATAGTTCTGAGCCAGATGAGCTTGGATCAGATGATTCTTTTTCATCAGCTTCAGGAACTAGGGCAGGAGAGCTAGCCTTTGTGTTCCTTGAGCTATCTGCCTTTAGAGCGACAGACTTCTCCTTGGATGCAGACCTGCTGATCTCTTCTTTAGCTTTTCTTGAGTTGATTTGCAGCTCATAAGACATAAGCTTTCCGAACAGATTCTGCGGGTCTATCTCAGCTAACCTTCCAAACTCCCGAATGGCACATACCTTATTGTCCCATTCCTTGGTTAGGGATCTTAAGAATTTGTCATTGAGTTCCCCATTGGTGAAGACACGTCCATAAACTCTGAGGCCATTTACTATCTTGAAGAAGTTCTCAAAAGTGTCAGCTATGGCTTCCTTATGACCTTGCCTGAAGGCTTCATATTTCTGGTTCAGTAGGGACCTTCGATCATCCCTTACTTCTTCTGTACCTTCCATTAGAGTCACTAGGTATTGCCACATCTCCTTGGCAGATTGGCAATGAATCAGATTCTGCAGCATTGAGCCATCGACTGCGCTTGCGATAATATTTTTGGCTTTCTTGTCCAATGAGACAAGTGCAATCTCATCCTTATCTAGATCCATCAATATCTTGGGAACTTGTTTGGTGGGATCTATGGTGGAAGTAGTCATAAGAATGTGGGGACCTTCTTCAACTATCATGAAGATCCGGGGATCTACTGCTTCCATGAAGAACTTTACTCTTTCCTTCCACATAGGAAAATGGTTCTTGGTGCAGATAGGGAGTTTAGCAAAATCCTTGGTCTTACTCATGCTTGATACTATTCAAGAAACAACTTAGAGGGATAAGATCAAGGTGTTAACCTTTTAACGATCAACCTCCCTCTGATACCAATTGAGAGTACTAAGTTGTTAGCCTAAATCACCTAGAGGGGGGTGAATAGGTGAATTTCGTGTCAAATGCGGAATTAAAAAATAACACAACACACATCAAGCAATCACAGACGACAAGAGATTTATAGTGGTTCCCCAATCTTGGGTACGTCCACTTTACTCACCGATCTAGCAAATCACTAGACTCGGCTACTCCACTATCTCGGATTGAAAACAATCCTACACCTCGGAACCACGTTCCTACAAACTCGATCCAAATCGGATCTACACTCGGAAGATAAAGCCTTCCTACAAATCTCGGAGAAAAACTCCTACAAAGAAATTTGGTTTGAAAATAAAATACGAACAGTAATATTCTCAGATCTGGATCTTGACAGTCTTCTTCCTTGAGAGCTTTGGCTTGATCAGAATATGTTGAAGACGACTTGAGAGAGATCCACAAATCTGAAAAACAGAATCACCTCGATCGAGAAAATAAATCTGAAATCTTTGAGGCTTGGCGAGATCGAGTGATTAACTTTCGTCTGGATCGCTGGAGAATCAGAGTTGAAAACAGCGATCGAAGATCGTCGATCCAGAGCTTCTTCCGTGAACGTCAATGGCAGCAGCGTGAGAAATTAGGGTTCACGGAACTTTTTCTCTTTCTTAAAATAAAATCTCTGTTCACTTGTTATTAGTCAAATCTGAGAGGACCTATTTATAGGTGGACTCCAACGGTCAGAAAATTAATTAGGGATGACACGTGGACCAATCAGAAATGATTAATTTGAAATACACTGCGAAATTGACTTAGAGAATTTCAGGAAAATTTAAACAGATATACTCGAGTCATAGAAGAAACATACTCGAGTATCAGATGGTATATACTCGAGTGGATAGAAGGAGTATACTCGAGTATAAGCAGAGAAGCTACTCGAGTGATTCAAAGATCAGCACTCGAGTGAATTTAGAACTACTCGAGTATGAGAGTATATACTCGAGTAAAAACACTTAGAGAAAATTTCTGAGATAAGATAGGAAAAACTACTCGAGTGAAAGGGTTGGAGATACTCGAGTGAGGGGAAAAAGAACTACTCGAGTATCTGGGGAAGATTACTCGGGTAATCACTAAGCTACTCGAGTATGAATAACAACTACTTGAGTACAGAGTCACTTACTCGAGTATATAGGGAACTACTCGAGTATGTAGACTTAGAATTTTTCTGAGATGAGAAGCACAGATTTACTCGAGTATGAACAGAACATTTACTCGAGTAACTAACCAACTACTCGAGTGCAAGTTATCATCTACTCGAGTATAATGCAGTCTACTCGAGTATGTAACCCAACGTACTCGAGTGCAGACTCACTTACTCGAGTGTAAAAGGAGGTACTCGAGTATGTGGACTTAGAGAAAATTTTTGGATCTAAGAACAGAAGGATCTACTCGAGTATAATATATGACTTACTCGAGTGACTAACTATCTACTCGAGTATAAACTTATCTACACGAGTATACAGAGTCACACGAGTATGTCTGAGGATCTACTCGAGTACTAAGTCACTTAGTCGAGTATATGAAGAAGGCTACTCGAGTATGTGGACTTAGAAAAATTTCTTCTGAAAAGATAAACTTCAACACTTCAGTCCACCAATCCAAGTGCATGTAGGAAGTGTATCCCAATAGAGAGGCTATACATGGGCCAACACTTTGGATCACACAATGAGGGATTACATTATATGGTCCTGTGTTTGGTGACCCATTAAAGACTGACATTGGTCTACACTTGGCAATAAAAACCTGCACACATACAACTTGAACACAATATCAAATACACCTTAATTCATCTTAGTTCAAGGTCTGACCTCCTATAAATCTGAGGTATTGTGGAGACAAATCCCAACAAGTGTAACCTTCTCATCTTGCTCTAAGAGGTCTTTTATAAGTCAGCAAGTGGGGAGGTGAAAGGGTAAAGACTTAATGGTCATGAAGGCTCCTCTTAATAACATTTCGGTTTCGGTGAAGGGATAAGAAACGGTGGAAGATAAAAAAGGTATGTCCAGTTGGCAGTTTCCTATTGGACCACATCTCCTTATTTTATTAAGAAATTACAGTAGGAAACGACCCATAATTAGTCCTGGTGTAACTTCCCACACCAGCATTTATTACCACGCGTGTTAGAATAATTTCGGGCCTGAACCGTCGTTTCGGTCAATGTCACGGGCGTGACACATAGGTCACGGGCGTGACAGGCCCGGGTGGCCAATTCTGGAGTCGACGATCGTCGATCCGAGATCGACGATCGTCGAAGGATGGTCACGCCCTAGGTCACGGGCGTGACACCTTGGTCACGGGCGTGACATGCCCGAATGGCAAATTCTGAGGTCGACGATCGTCGAACTGAGATCGACGGTCATCGAAGGGTGGTCACGCCCTAGGTCATGGGCGTGACACCTTGGTCACGGGCGTGACATGCCCGAATGGCAAATTCTGAGGTCGACGATCGTCGAACTGAGATCGACGGTCGTCGAAGGGTGGTCACGCCCTAGGTCACGGGCGTGACACCTTGGTCACGGGCGTGACATGCCCGAATGGCAAATTCTGAGGTCGACGATCGTCGAACTGAGATCGACGGTCGTCGAAGGGTGGTCACGCCCTAGGTCACGGGCATGACACCTTGGTCACGGGCGTGACAGGGCCGGGTTGAAAATTCTGCGCCCGACGGTCGTCTCCCTGAGATCGACGATCGTCAAAGGAGTCGCATCCTAGGTCACGGGCATGACGGGTCGGTCACGGGCATGACCAACCCGTGACCCGAAATCTCGGTCGATTTATTTCAATTTTTGGCCTTCTTAGGGTTCTGTCACGACCAACTGACTCCTAGGGGTCTAGCCGGAAATGGGATGTTACAAATCCCAATAAACAAAACAAAGATTTTGTCCCCGAAATCAAGGTTAAGCCTACGGGGACTTCTACCAAAATAAACTAAACTTGTAACATCCCATACGATTTTTTGTCTACTGGGTTCAAGTGACCACTTATTTGATAAACAAAGTCAATCTCCCCAATAAACAAAAAGATTAGCCCCTACTTTCCTGCGCATGCGTAGGTTCTAAATTTTTCCTTATCTAATCCTACCGGTTTAGTACAACAAGGTAATTTATAGTATACCAAGAGGTGGTGAGGTATACCTGACTGAACAACTCCGGGTATTTTTGCCTCATCAGGTCCTGCGGTTCCCAGGTGTGCTCCTCCTAACCATGGTTTCTCCACTGAACCTTGACTAAGGGGATCTTCTTGCGACGCAAGATCCATACTCCTTTGTCGTCGATCCGAATCGGCTCCTAGTGAATAGACCGGTCTGAAGCTACCGGCCCTTCGGTGGTCAAAATCCGCTGCTCCGGGCGTAGTAGAGCCCTTCTTAGCGAAGAAATGTGGAAGACGTCGTGTAGAGCTGCCAGCTCTGGAGGCAACTCTAGCCTGTAGGCTAGGGGCCCGATCCGCTCCAGGATCCGATAAGGGCCCATATACCTAGGGCTGAGCTTCTTCCTCCGACCGCGCACTCGTGAGACTCCGTGCATGGGCCGGATCTTCAAGAACACTCGATCCCCTACCCGAAACTCCACCTGATGATGCCGGGCGTCATAGTATTTAGCCTGTCTACTCTGCGCCTCCAACATCCTATCTCTGATCAGTCTCACCTGAGCCTCGGTGTCTTCAACAAAATCCGATCCCAGCACCTTCGGATCCTCGTCTTGAACCCAAGAAAGCAGGGTCCTACATCTTCTCCCATACAAGGCCTCGTTAGGAGCCATCTGTATGCTGGACTGGTAGCTGTTGTTATACGAGAACTCCACCAATGGCAGCATCTTCTCCCAGGGCTCTCCGCGGTCTACAATACATAGTCTCGGGAGGTCTTCCAGCGTCTGATTGGTACGCTCCGTCTGCCCGTCAGTCTGGGCGTGGAAAGCCGTACTGAAAGTCAGTCGGGAGCCAAGGTAAGCCTGCACCGATCTCCACTCTCTGGATGTAAACCGACCATCTCGATCAGATACGATCGTCCTTGGCACGCCGTGATAACGAATATTCTGCTCCACGAACTTCCGAACCAACACTCCAACAGAGTCATCCTTCCTGGTCGGGATGAACCTAGCCACCTTCGTCAGACGGTCCACGATCACCCAGATCGAATCGTTTCCCGTCCGTGATCGAGGTAGGCCATGGATGAAGTCCATCGCGATGTCCTCAAATTTCCACTCTGGCACCGGGAGTGGCTGCAATAAACCAGCAGGATGTATAGACTCTGCCTTCACTAACTGGCACGTCTCGTAGTGGGTCACGAAGTAGATGATGTCCTTCTTCATGCCCGGCCAGTATAGATTCTTCTTCAAATCTATCGTCATCTTTGTGATCCCGGGATGTATAGAAAATCTGCTATGATGAGCCTCGGCCATGATATCCTCCCGAACCTGGCCTCCATCCGGTATGTAAGTCCGACCTCTGAAACATATCAGTCCATCTCGCATCGAGTAGTCCCCAGCTGAGCCTGCCTCCAAGGCCCGGAAAATCGGCTCCAATTTGGCATCCTGCCTCTGCCAGTCTCTAACTCTGTCATGAATAGTGTCGGTGGCGCTCGTCGCAGCTAAATACTCCTCGTACAGATCGGTGTCTTCGGACGATACCAAGGTGATGTGCATATCTTTAAAGCTCCGTAATATCTCTAAATACATGACCTGGGGCCCGGCTTCAGAAGTGCCACATTCCCTAAACTAGGTCCGAGGGAACCCAATCCAATACTAATTTGCCCAATAAACAAAAGTTTATCCCCCAATAAACAAAAGATAAGCCCCTACCTACCATGGGCTAAGCATCTTTGATATTACCATGTTATCTTCGTCCCAGTTGGGTGCATAATCCCTAGGGCATCAATCTTCGACTTAGGGTTCCAACCTGAAACTTGTTGATATACTTCATACATAAAACTCTCTGAGTCACATTTATGACAACCTTATCCCGGTCAAAATGTTCCTAATCCCAAGTGGGTATCTTCCGAACTTGAATTCCTATCCGACCCTCAATGTTTGTCTTGGTGGTTATCTCTGAGTAATCTTATTACTGGTACGAGGGTTAAGACTACTTGTCTTCTACAATTCTGCTAAAGTATTATTGATCTCAATTCTCCTTAAAGCAATCTACTGATTTGAGTAATTCTTGATAGGGGTCGTAGGGTCACCTGAGTTTATCTATCAGGTTGTCATTCTCATGTTAAACTCCTCCTTTTATTCTGTTTGGGTATCTCCTTACCTTAAACAAGTTCGTACCCAGGGTCTATTTCGAGCTAGGGCATGTTATAAGTCGTCATGGTTAGTCATGTGTCCTACTAGATTGAGTCTAACTTATTGACTAAAGAATTATAAGATGAGGTCTTTACAGCCGGAGGTGCTCCCTGCTGGGGGCAGGGTTTGCCTCAAGCTACAAAGAAGAATTTCATTTGTTGAAGAAGTGGACAATTTATATGTGATCACCATATGGGCAGACCACTGCTTCCGCTGCTTAGTTTGTCCCCAAACTAAACTCGCGTGGGGGTAACCCAGGGTTTGTGGACTGCTACTTTCTTCTGATCGATGTTTGCTCTGATACCACTTGTAAGACCCCCTTTTTTTTCTTTTTAAAACCCGGGGTCTTAGGCCCAGAGTCGCCGCTTTGCGGTGACACCTTCACGTCCTGAAGGGTCATCACCACAAGGCGCCGATTCTACCGGCCAATTCGATCACAGAAAGGTAGCACAATAATTGAAGTAAGAGCAAGTCCACTGAAAGTAAATAACATATGTAAAATAAAATCTCCACGAATGGAGTGTCCACAGAATAACAATAATCAGAGTACTATAAATGCGGGCTTATGCCTGATACATCATGTCCTCACTACAATCTCTCATGCGGAAGCTAAAATAGAAACTACTCAGGGTCGAGACTCACGGTCCCGGCTGTATGAACTCCGGAGCTAGACTGCCCCATCTCCAAGCGCACCGGTCTCTAGGGCCGCTCCTCCATGCTGGGCTCCACGATCCCCTAAATGATGCGGTTCGAAAACCGTTAGTCATAAAGACTAAGCCCTATCATCCCCTACCCCTTCCCCCATGGATCATAAGTACCGAGTGGAGAGGAAGAAAGGGAAGGACATGAAGGTGGAGATTTAATCAAGAAACAAATGACAGCGGAACTAATCTAGCAATTCAATAATAATATGACAGAAACAGAAAGTAAGAAAGGTAACCTTAACTTATGTGCGAAAGAGCATAAGCCAAGGGATCTTCTGCAAGGCTCCCATCGTATAGAGTGTCTCATACAACTTATACGTTGGGGTGTCGGTTATCAAACAACAGCATGTCTATATATATTGAAATTAACCTTTGATTTATAAACTTGCCCACACAAGCTTATAGACCAAGGGGTCGTTTTGCAGGTCCTAACGTATAAGCGTCCCATACCACTTATAATTTAGGTGTCAGGGTTAAATGAATCGATTATGCTATGACATGCAAGTGGGTATGATGAAACATGCAAGTGCAACTCACACACCCGACTCTGTGCACACAGACCTTTAGTTCCCCCTTTCGGAGCCGTTACCTCCCAGGATACCTCCGTAGTGGCAGACGGAAGCGGTGGGTTGGGCCTCGCCCACCTCTAAACTAGTAAAGCACTACCGGTCAGACCTATCGTACGCCTCAACGCTTGGTGCACTAAGCGGACGCCTGCGTACTCTTGCCGGCTGGCGCACCGGACTTCTGTTGGCAAAGTACTAACCACACTTGCCGAGTCAGCGTATTGGCGTCGGTGCATCGACCCTCCAATACCGAAGACCCACCACCTTAATTTTCATTCCTTTTTATGCACATGGAAGTGTAATCGTAAACACACAAAAGCCGAGACGAAGCTCCCAGACCAAAACGTCCGTCTCCAAACCAACCGAGCCGAAGCTCCCCGGACCAAAACGTCCGTCTCCAAACCAACCGAGCCGAAGCTCCCCGGACCATCCCGTCCATCTCTTAACCAACCGAGCCGAAGAACTCATCAATCTTCCTGTGTCAACAGTGTTTGTGAAGGGTGCAGCCCTAGTTACTAAGTTACTCTTGTCGGTTTGTTATTACAGTTTACGTTAGCCCAGGACTGCCCCCGGTATTCCCCGTGAAGGGCTCTCAAGGGGCACTAGGAACCAAGACGGCGGCATTATGGCCCGAAGTTCCCTCTCGCAAGGCACTTATTGTTATTGGTTGATCTCCCTTAACCCGATTCCCTTCTTATATTACGATAGACTATCCTAGGGTGATTTTAAACCTTCCACTCTTCGGGGAAGACGATCTTTCGTCGAACCCGAGCACCCCTTAACTCCAACTATCACCACTTCTCACTACTCTTCATATCATCCTATCGTGATAACATTCACAATTGTCCACCCAGACAAAATGATTATCTCCAATGACTTCCTCAGATCATGTCATATTGCATTTCACAAATTTGTTATATGCAGACCGACCTAGACAATATGTCGAACCGGCTATGCAATGATCCAATACTCATCCAAACGCCCTAAATTATTTACTGGAGACTTATCATGATATAACTAGCCTAAATCCAGAAAGTGGTAATTTTCCTAATTTATCTGATGTTTAATTAATTTCCTCGAAAGACCCAAGGGTTACCGGTTTGAACATGAACTACCCTAAGTAATCATGCAAGATGTCCAGAGATTTTACTATAAATATTATGTTATCCCAATATGGTAAATCCAAAGTATCACAATTTTTCTATCATCAAAAGGGCACTAAAACTATTTTAGAAATAATCTCTATCTTTTGTTATTTATGAATCAAGTACAGAAAATATCCATCCAGAAATTGTAAATTAATTATACTAAGCAGATAAGACATTCAAAATAATATTGGCCAGGTTTCATAATTTTCCAACAAGTATATCATCCATAATTAATTTTTAAACCATAGAACCCCTTTCTAACATCTGTGAATGAAGTACTAGAATTACTCAACTAAAAATCATATAAAAATTCAGGGGCAACTATTCTGACCTAAAACATTTACCTCGAAGATTTCATGAGGTTTCAATGAACAGAAATTTCTAAACAATTAAAACATCATTTAAGGCCATAGCAAGCTTTACAAATGAAGTGCTAGCAATAATCAACAGGAAATTCCAGAAAAATTGCTATAAGTTCTACCTGATCCAAAACTCACTCTACTCGAATTTCACAGCTTTTAAGTAAGGTTTAGTGACTGGTTTTACCTATTTGATATTTTACCCTAAAACTAAGGTTAGGGTTTTAAGGTATCTACTTGTCTCCAAATTCTCCAAGATTCCATCCAGACGATTCTTATCAGGCCTTTGTCAACTCTACAGAGTTTCAAGGTAATACAAGAGCAATTGCCCCCATATCCTTCACAACCCTCAAAACCCTCCATCTAGGGTTTGAGTTTGGATCCTAGGGTAAACCAACCCTAAACCATACCATTTTCTCCAAGTGGGTTATAATAACCCTTACAAGTCAGTGGTCAAGGTATCAGCCTCAGTAGAGGTGATATGACCATTCTAACCTCTCGTGCACTTTTTACTCAAAAAAGCCACACTTTGCCTAGTTAAGAATATGTGACTCCATATCCAAAACTCATCCAAATGAGTTGAAAATTTGTACATAGTGAATTTTTATAGCCAGGGACCACTCCCAAAAATTTGGGAGGGTTTGGAGGTCATTTAACTACTTAAATAAATTCCTCTAAGTTTATTAAATTAAAACAAAAAATTTAGGCAAAGTATCTCCAAAAATTCCCATTTTTGGTCTGCCTTTAGGTATAGCTAAGGTTAACCCCCTGCCCAAATTTCAGGTCATCTGGATAAGGGACGAAGAGTGGGCATCCATTTTAATTTCTGCCCAACTCTAGGTACAGTCCCCACTAAAACGGGTGCTGCGGTCGAACCGCTTACCCAAACGTGTTGAAATCAATTTTAAATTAAACTAGACTCAAAGGGCTACAACTTTTGTGACTGGTAATTTTTCCTAAAGCGGCATTTAAGTGCCTCGTTTTGTAGCATCAAAATGTGATCATCTAATTAAATTTTCCATACAAATTATTTACATAATTTATATATTATAAACAGCTTTTACTGTTCATCTTCTACAGAACCCGAAAAACCAGAACACAGAAACTCATATATCCTGTAGCTCTTTTGCGATCCGTTATCGATCGTCCGGTCACTTCCCTGGTCGACCACCACCACCACCACCTCCGTTGAGGCGATGGCTATCGGTCGGCGGTGGTTGGCCGCCGGAGGTGGCGGTTTCCGGCGAACTCAAAAATACATTTTTTCATGGTTTTCCATGAAAACGAGAGATAGGTCCGGCTATGTTGAGCACGAACTTCCTTTCTAAGAATCCTAAGATCTACCGTGAAAGAAGAAGCAGAGGAGGACCTTGTTCGCGGTTTGGAGGCGAGATGAACGACGGGGTGCCATGGCGCGGTGGTGGCGTTGCCGAACTTCTCCTACAGCAAGAACAAAGATCTGAATCCGTTTGGTCAAGAGTGTAACCTTCTCATCTTGCTCTAAGAGGTCTTTTATAAGTCAGCAAGTGGGGAGGTGAAAGGGTAAAGACTTAATGGTCATGAAGGCTCCTCTTAATAACATTTCGGTTTCGGTGAAGGGATGAGAAACGGTGGAAGATAAAAAGGTATGTCCAGTTGGCGGTTTCCTATTGGACCACATCTCCTTATTTTATTAAGAAATTACAGTAGGAAACAGCCCATAATTAGTCCTGGTGTAACTTCACACACCAGCATTTATTACCAAGCGTGTTAGAATAATTTCGGGCCTGAACCGTCGTTTCGGTCAATGTCACGGGCGTGACACATAGGTCACGGGCGTGACAGGCTCGGGTGGCCAATTCTGGAGTCGACGATCGTCGATCCGAGATCGACGATCGTCGAAGGATGGTCACTCCCTAGGTCATGGGCGTGACACCTTGGTCACGGGCGTGACATGCCCGAATGGCAAATTCTGAGGTCGACGATCGTCGAACTAAGATCGACGGTCGTCGAAGGGTGGTCACGCCCTAGGTCACGGGCGTGACACCTTGGTCACGGGCGTGACATGCCCGAATGGCAAATTCTGAGGTCGACGATCGTCGAACTGAGATAGACGGTCGTCGAAGGGTGGTCACGCCCTAGGTCACGAGCGTGACACCTTGGTCACGGGCGTGACATGCCCTAATGGCAAATTCTGAGGTCGACGATCGTCGAACTGAGATCGACGGTCGTCGAAGGGTGGTCACGCCCTAGGTCACGGGCGTGACACCTTGGTCACGGGCGTGATAGGGTCGGGTTGAAAATTCTGCGCCCGACGATCGTCTCCCTGAGATCGACGATCGTCGAAGGAGTCACGCCCTAGGTCACGGGCGTGACGGGTCGGTCACGGGCATGACCAACCCGTGACCCGAAATCTCGGTCGATTTATTTCAATTTTTGGCCTTCCTAGGGTTCTGTCACGACCAACCGACTCCTAGGGGTCTAGCCGGAAATGGGATGTTACAGGCGGTACATGCACTCATGCTTTAAAAATCAAGTCTGGGGGTGTGGTGTACATGTATTTTTGGCAGATAGAGGATTTGATCCTTGTTGTGCTAGCTCATTTGGGTTTTTGTGCATAGCCTCCCTTTTTATCCTTGCTTACCTCACCGAAACCCAAGCCCCAACTTTTACCTAAAGTCCTACTGACTTGCGCTTAAGTCGAACTAGTATCATGGAGAGAGTGCGGAAAGGCAAGCTTATGGCCACCGACATTGGTGGATTCCTTTGGAGGTTTTCCTGAATCCCGATCTTTGCCAATACTCGTCTTAGCGGCTAGTTTATTTTCTCCCTACGAGCGACTGAAGGATTCACCGTGATTCTCTTTTTGAGTAGTTATAGAATTTATTTTTACGCGGGCTGAAAATTTAAAATTAGTTTGTATGCTTAGAATTTTCTCTACTCAATTTTTATGTCCGTGAGCATGTGACTTCGCATGGAACTCCGGATCATAATTGCTATGTTAGCTAGTATTTTTTCTAATCTGCGAGGATCTTCTTTGCTTAGGACGCACAAATGGTTAAGTCTGGGGGTGTGATGAGTCCCGTTTATATAGGGTTTTATGGGCACATCTTGGCTGGTTTTCATGCCATTGCACTTCATTTATTAGATTTTTTCGCTGTTTATCTCATCGTTTATGTCGTTCATGCTTTATGTGCTTTTCCTGGCCTTGCGTGCACAATTACGCATTTGTTGGTTGGGGTTAAGCACGTGGTGCTCCCCAGGGCTCGTTCTAGTAGTTTTTACTTCATTTCTGTATAACTGGAGGGTCCTCCATTGCCTTATTTTCCTTGCTTACAGGTTGTCAGTTTTCCCTTTTCTGAATTCTGATTTGAGGAAAATGCACGGTCGTGCGCTTCCTTAGCGCACAGTTTGTTTTGGTCGTGCGTTTTCTTCCGGTCAATCTGGTGAAATGAGCAGCTCATGCAAATCCTTCATGCACGGTTTTACCAAAACCTTGCGCGAAGTAAACGCATGGTTGTCCTGTAGCATTCTTGATTTTTCCTGACATTCTTCATTCTGTGGTTACCCGTGCGAATTGCTTCACACACAGGCGGATCGCTCGTGCGCGAAGGAAATGCACGGGTCAACGCTTCTTCATCGCAGGCGGATGTTTTAATATAATATCGTACGGTTCGCGCACGGTCGTGCGTCGAATCGTGCGAGGCCAATTTTCTGATGAATTTCTATTTAAGTTGCAGCCTTTGCCATTTTCGGGAGAGGATCGACCATTCCGCCTTTTTGGCTCTCTTGAGCAGGAAAACCAGTCTCCAGCCCCCTTTTTCTCTCTCTTCCTTGGAGGGGAGATCCGGCCACTCATTCCACTCCATAGAGCTTGCAAAAGCTTCGTACTCCACCACCATTGACATTGCCACATTCTAAGCTGCGGTTTAAGCTACTCGTTGCAGCCCACCAAGTTTCGTTCTGCCTTTGCAACCTCAGCAATAAGAAGACGGGTTCGACGGAGGAAGTGACTGCTCCTTTTTGATCCTGGACTCCTTTCTAAGACCGAGCACGGACAAGGGTTGACACCCTTAATTTTCAGCCGACAACCTTGGAAAGCTTCTTTATCTTGGTTGTAATCTCTCCTCCCTCCTCTTATATTTACTCCTTGCTGAACTCTTGTTTAATATTGTAGTGTGATAAGCTTATGTTGTTCTAGAATACTTTATGCTTTTGCTTAGGTGTTTTCTGAACTTGTTATGCATTGTTAAGCTCATTATTCTTGGTAGAGTAAAGGTGTTTTGGCCACTTCTGAAGCTCAGAGTTCATGGTAGCAAGCATAAGGCATTCAACATCTAAAGAATTATCTTGATACTTCTTATAAGAATCTTTGTCATCTCGGGATGAATTCTCGGTTAGCTCTTTGAGGGAATCCTCTTCCAAGACATAGAGCTTGCGCTCTTGCTTGAGAATAATTCTCAGATTTTTATACTGGTCTAGGAAGTTAGTCTAGTTGAGCTTGTCCTTCTCAAGGACTGCCCTTAGGGACAAAATGGAGTAGTATCCACTTTCCAGAGAAATTCTACAAAAATTATGCAAAGTAATTTAGTACTATATTTCACAATACATTTAATTTTAATATGAATTTTAATTAAAAGCTCTCCCACAATTTTAATCAAATTTATAACCCTCAATATCAATTCAAAGAGTTTATGTGAGCTACTCTCTAGTGGACAAGATCCGTATTTCACCAATCCCAAAAGTCAACTTTGTCTGATCGCACATAGTGCGGCTATTTAGGTAGGCAACCTTTATCAATTGCATCATCATGTAACTCTTGTATGGTTAGTGAATACCTCTTTATTTACATCCATCATGTGTTGCATCCCAACCCCAAGCCTCTAGGCACTCAACCTTTGAGGTCACCTAGTTAAGTTAGACTTGATATTAATAGTGGGATATCACAATTATCTGCTCGCACACTTACTATGATAGATTGATGCACCTTGCTTTGGCAAGCCCACACTTCATCAATCGAGACAAGAAGAGTCTCATCCATCGGAAAGAATCTGAATAATTTATATTGAGTAAAGGGATTTTATGATAATCGATTAACACTTAATCATGATTAACATTTAATCAATGTGCACATAAATAAAGAAAAAATACGTCATTCACATCCTTATACATCTCAAATGTGCATAGAAGAAAACCATCAACGCTTGATGTAAAAAGGGCTAAACCAGAACATTTAGAACATTTTTAAATCTTCAGATTTATATATATTGGACACAGACACAAGCAATCTTCCTTATAGAAGTGTTCAAGCTCGTCCCACATCATTAAATTCAAAATTCAAGATATAATTTGGTTTCACAAACCACATGGAGAGACGATTACTGCAAAGGGAAAAGCAATTCTGAAAAATAGAAATCGCAATGCAATCACAGGCATTCCTAGCGAGGTTCCAAGGATTTGTACCTCTAGAGGGGTTTTTGGGGAAGGGCCCCTAACGGGTTCCATGGGGCAGCTCTAAATCTCCTGATTTATAAATATTTGATGTTCTAGAAATAAATTTAGACATTTATACATGTTCTAAATCTCCTGATTTACATGCACTAGATCGCAAACCTAGCACTTTTTTGGATTTTTCTATACAAGAGGTGGAAAACAACAAATCACATATGTGTAGCAGAATAAACATACAAGAACAACCCAAAAGAGTAGAGGATCATGTGATCTCCATGAATCGAGAAATAAAAGTAAAAAACAAGGCATTATACCTGAGTGGGATTGACTTTTTACTCAATCAAGATGCTCCAAAGATACAGTCCAGAAACAGGTGGCTGAGTCCACAAAAAATAGATATGTGACTCTTCAGGTAAACATACGAGTGAAAAAGAACCCCGAGGTCTTGTCCCACAAGAACTGGGCTAGAGAAGGGATACTCTACTTCTCCACGAATTGCTTGATTTATTTCCAGGAGAGGCAGCAATAAGAAGAAGTCACGACAGGATCTAAGACAAGTGACGGCTTCAGAAGCATACACTTTACCTATACACAGGAAAATCCTTTTCCATATATATTTATACCCAAGGATATTAAATAGATAGAATCCCTTTTAAAAGTCCGCCAAAACACAACTTCAATTGATATGCATCGACTTGCGTATGATAAAAACTTGACGTAATATCGATAAGCAGTCGATGTCACTCGACGCAACCTACGTCGATAGGAAGTTAACACACTTGTGTTTAATAGAAGTCAATGTAACGTCAATATCTTCTCGACATAGCATCCACTAGAGGTCACAAATACATCGAGCTTGGCTGCATTGATAGGAAGTCGACATGCGTCGATGCACAGTCGATATATGTCGATACTCACTCAACACAACCCGTCAATAACATTAATGTTATAGGAGTTATTCTATGCTCATATCCAATATGAGTGAGTCTAATACAATCTTTCCTCTAACTTCTCTAAACACTCTTATGTGCGACTATATAGGCTCAAATTGCGTTGTCAATGAGATTAACTATTTGACTGCTTCCAGATCACAAAGAAACACCAATAGTATTCATTTCATGCTTAGACATGAAAGGTTTTAGTTTAATTATTAAAAAAAATATTTGTTTTATATATATGAATAATGTTGTTACGGTGTAGCTCAAATGTATAACAGATTATATGTTTTAAACTTAGACTAACCAATTTTTGAAGTAAAAAATACTAAAAGATTAAAAATGAATAACTCGGATCCGAGAAGTGAATTAAGGCCATGAGATTTGAAATGAACTTTATGTATGCAAACTAAGTTTAGATCTTGACAGAACGACCTGAAGTCATACAACCATAAGGTGCATGTGGGTCTTTAAGAAGAAGACCGACAAGGATGGGAATGCACAGACATTGAAAGGGTGATTAGTGGCTAATGTTGTCAAGCAAATTAATAGTGTTGACTATAATGAGAACTTTTTCCATGTTTCAATGGTAAAGTCCACAAAAATTCTTCTTGTTATTACTGCATACTATGAGTATGAGATCTAGTAAATGAATATCAAAACAGCTTTTCTTAATGGAAACCTCATCGAGAAAGTGTATATGACAAAATCATAGGATTTTGTATCTCGAAATGAAGCCACTAAAATATTCAATTTGTAGAGATCCATTTATGGTTTAAAGCATGCTTCTCAAAGTTAGAATCTTTGTTTTTATGAGAAAATCAAAGAGTTTGGTTTTATCAAGAATGAAGACGATCCTTGTATTTACAAGAGGATTGTTGGGAATGTTAATATATTCATGATATTGTATATAGATGGCATACTACTGATTTTGAATGACATTCTAACCCTACAAGCTATTAAGAACATTCCAGAGGATAGTTTTTCTATGAAAAACTTTAGGGAAGTGACTTATATACTAGGTAATAAGATCTATAGAGATAGACCAAATAAGTTATTGGATTTGACTTAGAGTACAAACATTGAAAAGGTGTTGAAGCGATTCAACATGCTTGAATCCAAGAAGGGATTCTTACCCTTTTCACATCGTGTGAGTTTCTCTAAGGACCTGTGTTCTAAATCTTTAGAAAATATGGACCATATGAAGTTGATTCCATATGCTTCTGTAATTGGATCACTCATGTATACAATATTATGTACTTATCTCGATGCCTCATTTGCTTTGAGCATGACTAGAAGATATCAGTTCAACCTGGGTGATAGTCCATGCAAAGTAGTTAAGAATATCTCGAAGTACTTGAGGAGTACTAAGGATGTATTCTTTTTTTTGTGGAGAGAGAGAGCTTAATATAAAAGGTTATATGGATGTTAGCTTCCAAATTAATAAGGATGACTCAAAGACTTGATCAAGTTTTGTGTTTTTCCTGAATGGAGGAGCTGTGAGCTGGAAGAGTTCCAAGAAGGAGAGGGTTTTCAACTCTACAATAAAGGACAAGTATATCATTGCTGCAAAAGCGACGGAGGTTGTATAGATTAGGAAATTCATCCACGAGCTTAATATAGTTCCTAGCATTATTTGTAACACCCCAGTTTTCCGGTAATGAAAGTAATAAAGAGTTGGTATTTGGAGCTATCGCTAGCTTTAGTTTGATATCGCAAGGCAATACCGTGTCACGTGGAAGGCATCCACATGTTAGTATGTGGCGAAGTAGTCATTGAGCAACGCTGACTGGGTCAAGTGGCCATTGCTGGATCTATTATGTTGTGATAGTGGATATCGCCCGACTTTAAAATTAAAAAAAGTTTTGCAGTTGAAATCCTGCCCCTTCATTCCTTTTGTTGAAATGATCTTGTGGCTGGGTTTAATCCCGTGTCCACTTAGTCAAAGAAGTGGGTAAAGAAACTCATTTCTCTCTCTCTCTCTTCAAACCTTGGAAGAAAAGAAGAAAGGAAGAAGGAGGATGGAGGAAGATCTTTGGAGAGTTGCTGAAGGTGTTACTACGGTTGGATTTGCGAGCTGGGGCTATATCTGCGAAAAGAAATGCAAGGTGATCCTTTCCATCTGGACAAAATCCAAGTTCATGGCTCCTAAGAAATCTACAAGGGTAACGGCCTTCCTTCTTAGACAAGTAAAGTCATTATTTGGCATGTGCATGGAAGCACTCACCAATTGGTGAAGAACGAGAGGTTTCCAATAGGTTGATTGATGATATCCCTAAAATTAAACTTATATATAGAATCTGGAATTGTAGTACGGAATAGGCATGCTGTGTGAAGCCCATCTGGATAGGTTGGTCTGGATTGGTGATAATTGATTTGTATGATGGAGAAGACACTGTGGTTTATTGTGTAGGTTACGAAGTCAGGGGTGTTGTATGTTACTGTAGATAGTACTATAGGTGTTCTCTAGGAAAACACCCATGATTATAGTAGAATCAAAGTTATGTTAGTATCGTCCCGCCATAGTACTATTGCTGGCGATAGCTTGATTAATAGAGACCAGTGAGCAGTTGATTATGATGGGTGTGGACCCAAGCCTAAGACAAACATGTGGTTCTATTTGGTACCACCAGCCGGTAGAGCTACCACCGACGATAGCTCTTAGAGAGATACCTTTTTTTGGCATGTCTTTTGGAGATGAGGGGACAATATATTGAGATGTGTGCTTAGAGTGCTAGCTATGGTGACCTTGAGTGCCATCCTTGAAACATAACACGATTATTTAAATGAATGGGCCAGAGTAGGCTGACCCACATCATGGTTTATGAGCCTGGCGACATGAGCAACGGGCTATGGCTGAACTGTACCCGCCCTATGGTGTACGACTTAGAGCGTGTCGCTGGATTGTATCTCAAGGTAATGGAGCTCCATTGACTTTGTCGTAGCATAGAGGAGAGTCTTGGGCTTCATTCTGGAAAGACTAAAAATGCTCAAATAGGTGGGGCTTGAATCACAACACACTGAAAGAAAATGCTCAAATAGGTGGGGCTTAAACCTCAGCACACTGAAAGGGAATGCTCAAATGTGGACCGTCATTGAGTACGGTGGTGGGGCTTGAATCTCTGAACACCAAAAAATAATGCTCAAATATGTGGGGCTTGAATCTCAACACACCAAAAGAGAATACTCAAATGTGGACTGTCATTGAGTATAGTGGTGGGTCATGAATCTCAGCACACTGATATTGTGCCCTGAGTGCATGAGGTGTGCGGTCGTATGTGCCAACATCTATGGTGAATGGTTCTTAAATTGTGTTTTCTGATTTCATTATATATACATGTTGTTTTCCTTCAGGGAAGGAGCACCGCCGTCCTGAGTAAGGGGTGGGGTTGTTATAATTTGGTTAGTTAAAGTTGATTGTTGCCTTGTTTTGCCACATCTTGGTGGATTTTCCCTATATAGGTGTTGGATAGCCAAGCAATAAGTATCGTGCTGAAGCCCCTTTGAGCTATGCTAGCCATCGAAGTCCAAGTGAAGCGTGTTTTAATGTTTTCATGTGTGGTCGGCCTGTATGCCGATATATGTAATATACTTTTTTAAAGTGCATAGTTTCTAAGGCATTAAGGCTAAAACACTTTGTGTATTTTATTATCGTTCCTTTGGTGTTATTAGTGGACACTCCTGGTGTTAGGTTCTAATTAACTTAAAAACTTTCATTATAATGCAACTTTGAGTTAAGATGCATTAATGATTCGGTTTCAATGAGTTGCTCCACTAACTGTCTGTGGAATATTGTGTTGGGCCCCGACCAGACCTTTTGTTATATTCTACATGACGAATAGGGGTATTACAATTTGGTATCAGACTCTCATGCCGGTCTTCCTTGTTCGAATTCGTGGTTGAATGCTTGTAAGGGGTGGTGTGCACATGTATGTGTATTTCATGATTATAGGTGACTAAAAGCAGTTCGGGGGAGTCTCAGCCCAAGCACTTGGCAGAGAGTAGTGCACCAACTAAGGTGCCTACACCTCCTCAATCTTCGGCAACGGTTTTGATGATAGTTGATGTGGTCTTTGCAATGATCAATTCCCAACCTGAAAGGCATATGCAGCCTTCTATCCCTGTGGTAGCTTCGATGCTGATTGGTGTACTTGAGCAGATTAAAATAAGAAGAGCCTCGAATCAATAGTTGAACATGTGTTTGGTGTAAGGAGCGCACACAGTTGAGGAGTACTTACAAGCATTTATCATATTGAGGCGCTATGCAGGGTTTATGTTGGAGGAGTAAAGACCAAGATTAATAGATTTTATAATGGTTTGCACGATGATCTACGACTTCTATTGGTCGGTACAAAGTTATTTGTGTTGGGTAGTGTATCCACAATAACCTAGATTTGTATGAAGTCACCCTTAAACTAAGATGAATTAAGTTATATTTGATGTCTTGTTTGAGTTATGTGTTTGCAGGACTTAATTGCCAAAGTGTAGACCAATGTCATTCTACAATGAGTCACCAAACACAGGACCATACAATGTAATCCCTCATTGTGTGATCCATGGTGTTGACTCATGTGTAGCCTCTCTATTGGGATACACTTCATTTTCAAGCACTAAACCTGTAGGAGAAAGACTAGTTGTAGATTTCCTTGAAGAAAGAAAATTTTTAGAAAGCAGAATTTTTCTAAGTGTTTTACTCGAGTAGTAACTTAAGTACTCGAGTTGAATTATAGTCAGTTCTCAAGTAAGCTAAGTCTAGCACTCGAGTAACTGAAGTAGTTCTCGAGATGATTTAAAGTTTTTTCTTGAGAAACTGCTTAGTACTCGAGTACATCTCTACTTGTTCTCGAGTTATTTGAAATATCTAACACAGAAATTCTTCTAAGTCTAATACTCGAGTAGCCAAGGCTATTACTTGAGTAATGCAAGACTTTGTCTTGAGTAACAGAAGTCGAGCACTCGAGAAATTTGTCCTTGTCTCGAGTAACAGAAGTAGAGTACTCGAGAAGTATATCTAGTTCTCGAGTAGTGAAGCATTAGTACTCGAGAAGTCCAGCTATATCTCGAGAAGTCAATTCTATTACTCGAGTAGCCAGAAGTTATTTTCAGATTTTTATCTAAGGTTTGTTCTAGAGAACTTTACATCCTTTTCTCGAGAAGTCAAAGTGATTACTCGAGTAGTCATATTCCACCCAAGTAATGCAGACAATTTTTCTGAAATTTCGTTAAGTCTGATGGGACCCAATTTCAAATTTTCTCCATGATTATTGGTCCACATGTTATGTCATTTATGATTAAGACCGTTAGACTATTCCTATAAAAGGTCTTATCCTATTTGACTAACCCTAACAGAGAGATAAAATATTCTAAATCTATTTTCTTCATTCCAAATCGAGAAGCCGCCGTCGCTTTTCATCGAAGATCTCGCCGCCACTCCTTCTCCAATTCCTGTGATTCAGAGCAAGATTAGATTAACAGATCAAGGCATTCTTATTCTCATAGATCCTCATCTCGGTAGTGCTGATCTAGGTTTTCAGATCAGGAATAGTTTTTTGCTTATCTTCTTTAACTTATTTTCTGAGAATGCTTCGAAGATTCAAGAAAGAAGAAAGACTGAAGATTCAGATCTGAGATATTTTGTTTGTATAATTTTTTTTACAAAATCTTTATCTTGTAGGAGATTTAGTCTCTGAGTGTTGTAGGAAGTATTTATTCCGAGTGTAGATCCGTGTTGTGGATCGAGTTGTAGGGGCATTGCTCCGAGTTGTAGGATTGGTTATCAATCTGAGGTAATAGCGAAGTAGCCGAGTCTAGCGTGTTGCTAGTTTGGTGAGGTGGAGAGTGGACGTAACCAAGATTGGGGAACCACTATAGATCTGGTGTTATCTGTGTTTTGTGTGCTTATTTTCTGTGCTTCGTTCGTTAAATTTTTATTCCGCAAAAAGACGCAGACCAAAATTATTCACCCCCCCCCATCTTGGTGATTTAGGTGGACAACTAAAACATCATTTGGTATCAAAGGGAGGCTGTTCATCAAAAAGGTTAACACCTAAAACAGATCTACTCCTTGTTGTCTTTAGAGGATTCAAGCATGGACAGAGTTAAGGATTTTACAAAACTTCCTCTGTGCACAAAGAACAATTTTGCTTTGTGGAAAGAAAGAATAAAGTTCTTCATGGAAGCTATGGATCCTAGATTTTTATGATAGTGGAAGAAGGACCTTATTCCTATGACCACCTCCACCATTGAATCAAAAAAGCAAGTTCCTAAGAAACTGATGGAACTTGATAAGGATGAGATTGCACTTGTCTCTTTAGACAAAAAAGCAAAAAATATTATCGCAAGTGCAGTCGATGACTCTATGTTGCATAATTTAATTCACTGCCAATCTGCCAAGGAAATATGGCAGTCTCATATCATCTTGATGGAAGGCACTAAAGAAGTTAGGGATGATAGAAGATCCCTTCTGAATCAGAAATATGAAGCATTCTGGCAAGGTCCCAAGGATTCCATTGCAGATACCTTTGAGAATTTCTTCAAGATTGTCAACGGCCTAACAGTCTATGGTCGGGTCTTCACAAATGGGGAACTGAATGATAAGTTCCTGAGATCCCTGACTAAGGAATGGGATAAAAAGGTTTGTGCTATCCGGGAATTTGGAAAGCTAGCAGAGACAGACCCCAAAAATCTCTTCGGAATGCTTATGTCATATGAGCTACAAATAAATTCAAGAAAAGCTGAAGAAGAGAAGAACAGGTCTTCATCCAAGGAGAAGTTTTTCGCTCTAAAGCCAGACACCTCAAGGAAGTCTAATGATTATTCTCCTTCCCCAGCATAAGAAGAAAGTGAAGAAGAATCTTCAGTGACAAGCACCTCAGGCTCAGAATTATTTGAAGCAGAGTTTTCTCTTCTCTCAAGGAAGTTTAAGAAATTCTTGAACAAGAAGCAGCAATGGAAAGGAAAGGATGCCTCATTCAGAAGATCACGTCACGATGGTGATCACTACAAGAAATGCTCAAGTAGCCAAGACAGGTATTACTCAAAATAGAACAAACACATTTCTACTGACATTGTTTGTTATTGTTGCAATAAGCCAAGACACGTCATTGCTGATTGCCCTCACAAGAAGAAGGAGGGTGGAAGAAGAGAGGAAAAGAAAACTTCTTACAACAAGAAGAAAACTGAAAGAAGCCTGATTGTTAAGAAGGGAAAGACCCTTAGTGACATAGACTCATCTGAGTCTAGTGATGAGGAGGAAGCCTACTTTAGGCTTATGGCACAGACATATGAAGAAGAAGAACCCCAGTTCACTGGGAAGGTAAATTCACATACCCCTCTTTCTAAATCTGATGATTCTGACCATGATTATGATGAATGTTCCTCTGACGAGGAGTCTGAACTCATGACTCAATATGAAGAGTTGATCAAATCCTACGACAAATGTCATAGAGTTGCAAGATCTCAAGCTAAGGAGATATAATCTCATAAGGCTGAAGAGAGATTTCTGAGGGAGGAAATTGCAATGATGGAATCACTCAAAAAGGACTTTCATAATGCAATGGAAGAATATAATAAGGCTCTCGAGCACCTAAATATGAAAGAGAAAATCATCAAGGAATTGGAAGAACAACTTGAAGCTAAAACGAAAATTGTTGAAAGTTTCTCCAAGCCCAAGACGGTCCTTCCGCTTATTGCTGAATTCTTTGCTCAGGCCAAAGGTCACTTGCTTAGGCAATGGGGTTGGTCCTAGTAAATATTCTAGGAGAAATAAAGCCCAGAGAATAATTAAGGCTGCCAAGAAGGCTCTAGCCAAGGAGAAGGGCAAAACTTCTCAAGAACAAACTCCTTTCAAAAAGGTTATCTTTGCAACAAACGATTTTGATCTTGACTTATCCTACGGTCACTTTGCTATTCCTACTCATGTATAGCCCAAGTCTCGGTACCAAGGATGGACTCGTCCCTGGAACTTTGGCGAGAGTGTCTTAAAGGCACCTTATGAGGAGATCACTCTTCAGAACTATGGACCTTATAATCATGGTCACAATATCAAGAATGATCCAAAAGCCAAACCCATTGTTGAAAAGCCTATTATGGAGAAGAAGCCTTGTGTAACACCCCAAAACTTGGAAGGGGAATCGACGGCGTCGTTTTAGCCAAGTTTGGGTTTTGGAGCAGGTGACACGAGCGTGTCAGGGCGTGACACGGGCGTGTCAGGGCGTGGTCGACCGCGGAGCTTGTGGTCGACGTGTTGAGGGTCGATGCTCGTCGAGCTCAGGAACACGGCCTGGGACACGGGCGTGTCCCTGGCCGTGTCCTTCTCGGGCTGTTTGTAGGATTTATTCTGCTAGGCGTGACACGGGTCACGACACGGCCGTGTCGGGTCTAACACGGGCGTGTCGAAGGCCGTGTCTTTGGCCGTGTCTTTGGCCGTGTCCTTCTCTTACAGGGAAAGTTGGTCGGTGGGGGCGTGACACGGGTCTCGACACGGGCGTGTCAAAGGCGACACGGTCGTGTAGGAGGCCATGTCAATGGCCGTGTGCTGGTTTTCGAATCGGTCAAGATGGCGAATGGTTGACACGGCCCTACACATGGCCGTGTGCCAACCCGTGTTCGGCCCAGATTTTGTTATTTTGGGTTCCGATCGTGGCCGTCCGTTTCTTTGATATGAGATCCAATGGTGGGGAGCCTCCCTGGGGGGTTTAAGGCCGGGAATAGGGTTTCAAATCCTCATTTTCCATTTGGCTTTATCTCTCTTGATTCTAGAGAGAAGGGAGAGCAAGGAGGAGGAAGAAGGCCAAGTTCCGGCCGCCGGCGAAGCTTCAGAGGTCCGTTTCGCGAGCGGAGTTCATATCCACGAAGGTGGGAGCGTTGCGGTGGTTTTCAAGCGAGCAAATCTTTTCCATGGCTAGGAAGAGGGGACGGAAGGTAACGACACTTCTCCTCTCAGTTTTTAGGATTTAGGATGCATGAATAGCATCCCCTTCCTTTCGTATTTTGAGCACCGAATCTCTCAAATGAGAGGGATTCGTGTAGCCTAGGTTCAAGAGGAACCTCCGGGTTGAGTATGTTCATCCCGGCATGCTTTGTATTAGAGATCCGCTCCGTTAGCGGATTAGGCATTGTGGGTGAAGCCGTGGTCGCGACCGTTAGTCCGACCCGATGATGTTGCATAGCGAGCTTCGGGGATTCGGTAGAAATCCGTTGCGGCAATACGCCGTTGTATGTATGCATTTTCCCCCTTATATTTGAGTGAGTACTCGTGGTCGGAACCGGACAAGGTTAGCTCCGTGTTGTGCGGTAGATGGTTTCCTTGGAGCACGGGAAAGACATGGTGCGAATGGTGATTGGGGTGGGGAAACCTTTGTTTGTGCTGTGCAAAGGCGCGGCTATGTCTCCGTGGTCGGCTGGCTATCCCGTGACGCGCAAGTCATGTGGGGGAAGTGTCCCGGCGAGACTAGCCCCTTGTGTGGGACTGACGAGAATGTCGAGCGGAGGGCAAGCCCGGGCAATGTGGCCATGAGCGGGTGGGGTCCAGCAAGGCTTCTTAGAATCGGTCAGTGTGAGACGGAACCCTGACGTGCGAAGTCAGAATGTGCGGGCAAGCCCCGGGGTATATGACCCTTGTGCGGGTGGGGCCTTTGCAAGGTTCCGTGTGACGGCGTGTGTGCCGTTAGGGACATGGTGGTCCCCTTGTGTTTGCGGCTTTAAGCCAATGGGGAAACGGAAGTACCCAGTGTTTGATGTTGTGCTAGATGCATACGAGCTAGGGTGCCTTGGGTGAAACCCGGGTTGCATTCATGTTGCATAGTAGGCCCCTTTCACTTTGTACAAAACATAGAGAACATGTATGTTGTATGAGACATCCAAGCCTGTTTTACCGCTTTATTATATATACTCTTTTGGTATATGAAGTGCTAACTTTCAGGTGGAGTGGTACCCCGGGGTCCGTTAGGGACGGCCGGGAGGAGATGTGTTTGTTATACAGTAGAGGTCAGCCTTTGCTGACCCACGTTACTTCAAATCCTTACAGGGCAAGGATCGCATGCAGGAGCTAGCGCGCCGGGCGAAAAGCCCTAAGCCTCATGAAGTGTTGCTGAGCTTGACTATTTTCTTTTCCTTGCTTTGCTGGTGTTGTTTGACTATGTCCGGCTTGCATGCCGAGGTAGCCTAGGGGTGCTTGGAACTTTTTATATTTGGGCTTATATTGTGTAAGGCCTTAAGGCCATTTGATACTTTTCTGTTAGTGGATAACTTCTGTCTGTTGTTGTTCTGTTTCCGCTGTGTTTGTCTGGAGTTTTGAGATTGGGTAGTTTTATATCATCTTTTAATACTAAAGCTGTGGCGTTCGTATGTTATGGGGCCCCGGCCTGACTCGTATTATATGTTCTTTACGAGGGAGGTGTTACAATTTGGTATCAGAGGGAGGTTGCGTCCCAATGACAAGTTTCGCGGTCGAAAGTATAAGTCGAGTCGCGTATAAGAAGTTATCCACATAGGAGTATCGCGGGACCATGAGTGTCCTTGAGTTCGAGTCTTGCAATTAGAGACTGATTTGCGTTTTCTTGCTTGTGTTTAGATTGCAAGCAACGAGGCTGGGACCTCGAGGCCAAGAGAAGAGCTCTCGGCAAGTAGTGCGACTGCGCAAGGTCCGCTAGGGATGGGGGTCACACCGGCCGACTTCTGCCGTATGCTTGCAGAAGCGATGGTGGCAGCCCAAGCTGCAGCGACAGCACAGGTAGCAGCTCCCGTTGCTCAAGTAGCAACTCCTGCTACCTCGGACATGGCAGCGACCGTGCCGGTTGAGGAAGCCAGGCGGGCAGAGCCGTAGGCCGAGAGAGTGGTTGTCGGGCATGGGGACCGGCAAATGAAGTACTTCCTGAGTTTCCACCCTCCAACCTTCAAGGGAATCGGCACGCCCACAGATGTAGAGGATTGTTGGGCTAGAATTCAGGAGCTTCTGAGGGCGGCAGAGGCGCCAGATGAGAAAAAGGCAGAGTTCGCAGCCTTTATGTTGGAGGGAGATGCCAAGTTATGGTGGGTGAGCCACAGTGGCCGGCAGTTTCTAGGACGCACACCGTCCATCGAGGAGTTTGGGAATGCCTTCCTGAAGAAGTACATTCCCACCTCAACGAGGTTAGCCCTCCAGAGGCAGTTTCTACATCTGGTGCAGCGAGACAAGTCAGTGGATGAGTATGTTCAGGAATTTACTCGCTTGGGTCGTTATGCAGGGACGACCATGGCAGACGATGAAGAGAGGGACAATCTCTTCTATCATGGATTGAGGGTGAATCTAAGACAACCCCTCATATCGATGAAACGTGCGGGTTTCAACGAATTGGTGGAGGCGGCCCAAATTTTGGAGAGTGACATGGAGCGATCCCAGCGTTGCAAGGGTTTCACACCCAAATAGGGGGAGGAGAAGAAGTCCGCTCAGTCCCATGGAAAGGCAGAAGGGAGCCTATGGAAGAAGAAGCCTTCCCCATATAAGTCGGGCGAGAAAAGTAATTGGACGTCCGGAGGGTCACGCTCTAAGGGACCGCAGACGTGTTACAGTTGTGGCAAGCCTGGCCACATAGCAAGATTTTGTACCCAAGGGGGAGCTGAGCAAGAGCCAAGGCAGGAGCAGTCCGTACGCTCCGGACCCAGTGCAGCAGAGAAGGGGAAGATGGCGGAGTCGAGTGCTTCCCGGTTTCAACCAGTGCAGCCAAGGGCCTATAACCTTGGGCAGCAGGAAACAATCCGCCAAATCGATGTGGTGACAGGTGAAAGTCTACCTAGTGTCAACTATCTTCACCTATGGGGGGGGGGGGAATAGGTGTCTCTGTAGCGTATTTGCGGAATTAAGATTTTACCTGCACAAGAAAACAAAACAACCAAGCACAGAAAATACACAGGCAAATTATAGTGGTTCCCCGATTTGGGTACGTCCACTTTCCCCCTTTGACCTATCTCCCAACACGGGATGACTCGGTCACTTCACCAACAGGATTAAAATCCAATCCTTGCCCTAACGGAAGGAACCCTTCCACACGTAGGAGTCAACACTCCCACAACCCGGGTTGCACCCAACCCTTACAACTAAAGACCAATCGGTCCGTTACAAAGAAATTGAAAATGCTTGTAAGAAATACAAACGATGTTTGGAGAGTAAGGTGTCCCTCTTCGTTCGACGACGTGTTCTTGAAGTCAACGAAGAGTCCACAACCCTAGATCTCTCTTGGAAAGAATCTTCCCGAAACCGGCGGCGGCTTAAAGCGGCGGCAAGGTTCTCGGAATCAGCGGCGGCGACGGAGAGCAGCAGCAGTGCCAACTTGATTCAAACTTCGTAGCGAAGGAAGCAAGGTCTTCCAACGGTCACACTAGGATCGATCGTCTCGATCGATTCGGAAGGGGAAGGATTTTCCCGATCAACGAATCAAGAGACAAGGGATCTCTGGTTAGACGTGTGAGACGCTATGCTATCTTGAGCTTCGGTTGCCGGTGTAACATCCCAAACTTCAAATAACTTAGATTTGGGTTAGGCATGTTATGGATGCTAGGGTTTAGCTAGGTTTGACCCTAGGAGGAGGATTTAAACCATGTGGGGCCCACTATGGGGCCCAAGTCAACCTAGGTCAAACTAGGCTAAATACAAACCCTAGCCACACCATGACCCCACCACATTGCCCTAACCCTAAATACAATCTAAGTGGACCCTAGGGTAGGCCATGGGGTCAACTAGTTGACCCATGTTGGGTCAAGTCAACATGTTGACCTAAATAGTGAAAATTGTGCCCTAGCCCATTTCACTAGGTTGGGTCCACCCAAACCAACCCAAATTCATCATGTGGGCCTAAAGTGACCTTATAAACCCTAGGGGAGAGAAAAATAGGGTCTTGCAATAGTACTTTTGGGAGAACACTTAGGAGAGAGAAAAGAGGAGGAGTAGGAGAGAGAAGATGCTAAGAAATGGGTTTGGACCATTTGGGCTCATCCCACCAACCCATGATGGGTTGGCTGACCATGCATGGGTATTAGGAGGTGTAGGACCCCCACCATGCAGCCTTGGGTCAAGCCTAAACCCAACCCAAGCCCAAGATAGCCTTTTTCCACTTATGAGAGCCAAACCCCCTCTCTCCACTCACCAACTCAGCCCCTAACCTTGGAACCCGACCCATTAGGGTCTATTTAACCCAGCTGGAGTAGTGGGGCCCACTCCCAAGCAACCTAGCCGGCCACACACACCAACCCGAGCCCTCCCCACCTTGGTGAAATCGTCACCTTGGTGAAATCGCCAAGCATTGGTGAAATCGCCCCCCCCCCCCCTCTCTTAACTCAGCCCAAACGAGCTCACCCTCTTTTCCCACTTCATCTTTACCCCAGAGAGAAAGAGAGACCTGCTGCCATGGCTATCCAAAGAGGAGATCGCCGGAGTTTTCATGCCATGGGAAACCGCCACCACCCTCGGCCTCAGCCGCCGCCACAGGTCCGTATCCCCTCCCCTCCAAGTGTACTAGTTTCCTAGATCAACTAGGCTAGAGGTTGAGCTCAAACGAGCTCGACGTTAGGAAATCAAAAGCTTGAAATTCTGAAAAAAATGGCGGCCTGGGAGCTTTTCGGTTTGGTTGCGCCGCCGCCGTCCGCCGCTCTCCGCCGCCCAGTCGCCGGCCAGCCCTAGCCCCGACCACCGTGAGGTCGGGGAAGGTCTTGGCCGGAGGCCCCGCCGCCGGCGATGGCCGGAAATGGCCCCGCAAGAATGGCCTGCACGGGTTGGCCTGCATGCATGTGCATGGAGAAGAAGCACAGATGCCGTCCGATCGGCCTTTAAAATTCGTGCAAGATTGATTAAATCATTTTAAGTTATTATTATTAAATCTGTTACTATTTAATTTAATGAATAGTGGATTAAGTTGTGACATTTTGGCAGTCATTTTTCATGTTGTTTATGAGGTACTTAGAGGCCCCACCTTAGGATGGACCTTGAATGAAACATTTAGTTAGATGAGTTAACTTTAAAATGCCATAGAAATCATAGGTTTTGGACCAGTAGGCTGCCCTGTAGGGCTGATTTGCTAGGACTGCCCCCTAACTAGGGCAGAAACTAAAACTGATGCCCTGCTCAAACCCTAAGTCCAAATGGACTGAGATTTTGGGCATTTGGCCTATTTAGTCAAATCTAGGTCCTCCCCAAAAATCAGAATTTTTGGGGAACATTTTGCTATAGTGTTTACAAAAATACCCAAAAGTAAATAAATGTGATTTTTGGAGTTTCCTAACTCCAAATGGCCCCAAATTTTGGTGGCACCCTCTCATGGGTATATTAGACCCATGGTTAAATTTGGGCTGAATTGGTGCACTGCATGATGAGGAATCTCACTTGCATGTTTGAGAAATAAAATTTGGCTTGGGCTGCAAATAGCAATTTTGCAGAATTTCAAATGGCTGCCCAAGCCAAACCAGAAGCCCCCTTGACCTGAGATTTTAATCAGAGGTATAATTAGGGCATATTCAGGCCCTGCCCAAAAATGGGCTTGATTGGGAAATAAAATATGGGGAAATTACCAAAATACCCCTAGGGCTTAACTAGGTGATTCTTGGAGTTAGCTAACTCCAAATGGCCCCAAATTTTGGTGGCTGACCATTAGGGACCATATAGACCAGTGGTAGAAATTTCTCTGAAATTGGAACAAGTCATGTTGGGAAAGTCCCACATGCAAGAATTGAACTACTTAGGCTCGGGGTGCAAATAGCAAATGTAAAACTTGTTTTGATATTTGACTAAAGGGGTGCATTTAGAATGCACACCCCCTGATTTAGTAGACCAGTAGGGTATAAATTTCAAACCCTAAATTAGTCGGGATTTTTGGGGAGCAAAATCCCACACTTAGTGAATTTGACAATTTTGAGAATTTGGTGAACACTTAAGCATTTTCTAAAATGAATCAAACTAGGGTTTAGAAGATTTTACGAAACCCTAATGATATTATTTAAACTCATGGGAGACATATTCGAGCCCTTGAGATACGACTTGATAAATTGAAGATTTAATTTATAAGTATACGAGAAAAATGACAATTTTACCCTTAACAATAATTGACTGATTCTGGTGGAGATAAAATATTGAATAAATCGATGTATCATATCTATAATAGTCTCATGTGATTAAACACAATACATTGCATTTGGAAGTTCATTCAAGTGATCATTAGTTAGGTCATCTTACCCTAGTCGCTCAGTCTCGATAGAAGCGTCGTACGTAAATACTTATCTAGATAATACCACCCTAGATTAATGAACAGAACGATGGGGATGGTAGTGTAAATTGGAAATGGCAGGGTTGGTATTAGGTCTGGGGCTACATTTAGAATAAGTAGGTTTACTCTACTAGGACCACCGGGAGATAGAATGAAAAATGGGATAGTCGTGGAAATTGGGAATAAAACCGGGTGGTGTTTGATAGCTTCATAAGTATAGCAACGAGTGATAGAGTGCAAATCACTTTACAATAGGCATAACGGAGTCCGACGGGAGACCCTCGACTTCCGATTAATACCATAAATCATTAGGTCTACTACGGGTAGTAACACTAAAGGAGAATCGTGGGTAACGGGTAAGCATCAACTAAAACTAATTATCCTTGCGAAAGGGAACTTCGGGTTTCCATGCCCGTCTTGGTTCCTAGTGCCCTCGAGACCCCCTCACGGGGCATGCCTTGGGCAGTCCTGGATTCACTCTAAATCACTATGTATAATAAAACCTTAGACGAGAGTTAGTCTAATAGGCTTGGAGTTCTACGCGATAGGTTCGCCGGTTAAATAAGGTTGGAAAACATCATATGGGTTACTTGCTCACCTATTTCACAAGGTTGGAGGGATACAAGTAATGAGGCTCATCCTAACCGGGTTGGAGTGGCTTGCTCACCTGTTTCTTAAGGTTGGAGGGATACAAGCACTTGCTCACCCAAATTGGATTGGAGGGAATGTGTTGACAATATCAGTACGAGCAGGAAGCTCAGATTAATACCTTGCATGTGCATAAAATTAGTGGCGAGTCACGCGGGACTGGCCCAGTCGATGCCACCGATGGCAGTACGATGACTCGGGCGAGGAGTACGGGTGGAGGGGCCAGTATGCTAAATATATAATTACTGCGGAATCCCGAAGACGTACACTCGACCTACAAGACTGACGGGTTAGTCAGCAAAATACGTACGCAAAACTCTAGAGTGCACCTAGGACGTGTACAGAGGCGTATGAGAGGGGTCTAGGTCTGGTAGTGCTTATGTACCTACCTAGAAGTGGAGAGGCCCGCTCCACTATTGCCGTAGCCACAACGGTATAGTAACCCGAGAGTGATGCAAGCTCTCAAAAAGAGGGAACTAAAGGTCTGTGATCACGGAGTCGTGTGTGTGTGTGTTGCACTTGCATGTTTAACATATTCATCATAACATACATCTCATTCATTAGGACATACGCTTCATAGATCCTTATCATACAAATTGTATGGGGCGGTTTATATGATAAGTTACTTTTGGAAAACCCTAACTTATAAGTTCGTATGGGCGTTCATATAAGTAAGTAGGGTACTTATGTGATATTGATAGGAGTTAGGGAGTAGCAGTAGCATACTTTCCTTTCTGTACTGCATTTACTTACAGTTCTATCTTCTTAACTGCAGTCCTTTCCTTTCTGCACTATCTTTACTTAACTGTGCACTTTATATAGAACTGCTAGATTATATATAGAACTGCTAGATTTTACTTACTCCTGCTAGATAGAAATGTCACCTGCTTCCACTTTGCTACCCCTTGTTGTCCTCCGCATCCTCCTTCCATCCGGTACCTAAGAGCGACAGGAGGAGGTGTTGAGGATACGACTTAGTCTTTTTGACTAACATACGTTGACTCCCCCTTTTTAGGAGTTCGAGGAGGTGGACCAGCACGTCCAGCGGGACGAGGAGGCAGGGCGTGAGGGAGCAGCTACCACCACCACCAGACACTACTACGCGCACGTCCTCAGGTGGGAGGAGATGTAGTGGATAGCTTAGTTTTACAGCTTTCTATTTTGTTTGAGAGAGAGTCTGATTTCTATTGATGTATATGGGCATAAGCCCTACTTTCTCTTTAGTACTCATTATGGACTATAGTTAGCACTTTCATTTTCATATATATGATATGCTCTTGTGATTTCTGTGGACATGTGTATTAGCTTGTTTATACACTTTTACTTCCGCATCTCTAGTGAAAAATGATCGTAATAGCCGGCAGAATCGGCGTCTTACGGTGTCGACTAATTCAGGAGTTAGTGTCACCGTAAGGCGGGGATTCTGGGCATAAGATCGGGATGCCTTCGAAAAGGGAAAAGGCGGATCTTACAAACTGGTTATCAGAGGAAAAATACAATCATTAGAGAAAGAAGTCCACAACACTGGAACACCCCGCTCGAGAGTAGTTTGCGGACAAACTATTCAGCGGAAGCAATGGTGTGCCCATGTGTAAAAAGTCACACTAATATAGTCCATTAAACAATGAGTTAGGCCAAATTTTGAAGAATTTTGACTTAAGAATCACCTTTTTGCAACCTCTACAGGTCGCCGTGCCACAAAACGTGGTCCCTCCCCTCCGGATGCCACTCCGTTCATGCAGACTGAGATGGGACTGACCCTTACTGCGATCCTAGACGCATTTAGAGCCCAGCAGGCCCTGGCACAGCTGCCAAATCCCGGGGTCAAACTGGTGAGTGCGTTCAGGAGCCTGTCCCCGCCCATGTACCACGGGACGGAGAATGCTGTGAAGACGAGAGGAATGGCTGGAGGCCATACAGGAGATGCTTGCAGGCATCAGTTGCCCGGTTGCAACAGGCAGTACCCTTGGCGACTTCTGCTCTAGATTCACATGCCTGGAGATGGTTGGAAATCCATGATGGATTCCACATATGCTAATAGGGACCCATCAGAGATCTCATGGGAGAGAGTTCAGTGAGTCCGTCCTTGGACATTTTGTGACAGATACAGACAGAGATGAGTTGGAGGAGAGGTTTTTGAACCTCAAGCAGGGGACTCGTTCCAGTGATTGAGTACCAGAGGGAATTCTCCATCTGGCCAGATTTGCAGGCTTCCATGATCTAGAGGACGGAGGTATGCAAAGAAGTTTACGAGAGGACTTAGGGATTCAGTACGGCAGGCACTGCTATTTATTTCTCATGGATCATCGACAGAGATCATCGAGATGGCAAAGAAGCACGAGGCGGACCAGCTTATGTACAGAGTAGAGGGAAGAGTCCACTTGATGGGCCATGGCACGGAGAGAGTAGTAGAGGCCCCAGAGGGGCAAGGTCATTGGGTTCAAATGGGTGGGGGGTCGTCGTCCCAACTACCGGCAGGAGAAACTACAGGCAGGAGCAGAGGCCTCCTCCAGTATATGCTCCTCCACCTCTTCAGATTCATGGACCGATCGGGCAGGAAGATCAAGGTCAGAGACAAGTGGTCTGTTTTGGGGTGCCACCAGCAGGGCACTATAGAGCTGATTGTCCAGCAGCAGTTCCGTCAGCTTCCTCCTCCTCCTCCACCCCTCCAGTGGCCCCTCCAGCATACCAGGGTCGAGGTCGAGGACGAGGCCGAGGCCGAGGACGAGGACATCACGGCCGAGGCAGGGGTCGTGATCAGATGTACGCCTTAGATCTTGCCGTTCCAAGAAACCCAGAGGAGGTCATTACAGGTATTTATAAACCTTAAAAGTTTATTTCCTTCAAATTACTTGATCTTATAAGCTCATTAAGCCACGTAGAATAACACTCGTTATAAATAATCAAAACCTCAGGCATAGTCATCGTCAATGGCAAACCCGCCCATACCTTATACGACACGGGTGCTACACACTCGTTCATATCATAAGCCTTCATCAAAGGGCTAGATGGCGTGGAAAGATTCACGGGGCGGGCGGAGAGAAGGGTGCGTCTGCCTGAGGCTCGGAGATAGTGACTACGGAGCATTGCAACTTGGAGGGCGAATCGCTGGCAAGATAGTTCCAGAATACCGGGGGATGATCCTGATGCTGCAGGACTTCGACATTTATTCTGGGCATTGGTGTGGTTACATTGGAACTACGCCCAAAATAGATTGTCTGTCCAAGAGGATCACCCTCAGGCATGGCGACTCCTACGTCACCATCGAAGGTATCCGACCTATCCCACCTCTTTCATTATCTTCCATACAGGCTGTCAAAGCCTACGAGCAGGGCGAGGAGGTGTATCTTGTATGCTTCGAGATGATAGTGGCGGAGACAGCCATTTCCGATATACCCGTGGTCCGGGATTTCTCCGACGTATATTCCGGAGAAATTGCCCGGACTACCGCCGGCTAGAGACACCGACTTCCGTATCCAGTTGATACCGGATGCCAAGCCCGTATCCCGGGCACCGTACCAGATGGCTCCAAGGGAGCTGGCAGAGTTCAGGACGCAGTTATAGGAGCTAGTGGAGTCCGGATTTGTCCGGCCTAGTTCTTCAACCTGGGGAGCACCAGTTTTATTTCGTGAAGAAGAAAAGACGTTCGCTCCGGTTGTGCATTGATTACCGGGAATTGAACCGGCTTACGGTCCGGAACACTTACCCACTGCCACGGATTGATGAGCTGTTCGATCAGCTTCAGGATCATTCTGGTTTTCGAAGCTGGACTTGAGATCTGGATACTATCAGTTGCAGATCCAAGAGGAGGACATACCGAAGACGGCGTTCAGTTCTCGGTATGGCTTGTTTGAGTTCACGGTGATGCCCTTCGGGCCACGAATGCGCCCTCAGCATTCATGAGTCTGATGAACGTGTATTCGAGCCTTACTTGGATCGGTTCGTCATAGTCTTCATCGACGACACATTTTGGTCTATTCAAGACCAAGGAGGAACATGCGCAGCATCTATCGTTGTTTGGGGAAGCTGAGGGAGCATAGCATGTATGCTAAGTTTCTCTAAGTGCCAGTTCTGGCTTGAGGAGTAAACATTGGGACACCATCAGTGGGGCTGGACTAGCTGTGGATCCAGCTAAGATCGAGGCAGTTTGAGATTGGCCGCAGCCGAAATCGGCCACGGAGATACGCAGCTTCTGGGGCTAGCAGGCTACTACCGCAAGTTTGTGGAGGGGTTTTCAGGATAGCTCTCCCCCTCACATCGTTGATGAAGGAAAGAGGCAGGATTTCATTGGTCTGAGAAGTGCGAGGCAGCGTTCCAGGAATTGAAGAGCCTCACCCCTCATCCCCTATCCTTGCACTTCCAGCTGGGGAAGGAAAGGATTCCAGATTTACACCGACGCATCTATCCAGGGAATGGGTGCTGTCCTATTGCAGCACGGTCATGTGATAGTATAACGCTTCGAGACAGTTGAAGAAGCACGAGCACAACTACATGTCCATGACCTAGAACTCGGGGCAGTGGTATTCGCATTAAAGATATGGAGGCACTATCTGTACGGGATCCATTGTGATATTTTCTCCGATCACAAGAATCTCAGGTACATCGACACTCAGAAGGATCTGAATCTACGCCAGAGAGGAGAAGGCTAGAAATCCTATGTGACTACCAGTACAAGATCCATTACCACCGGGGGAAGGCAAACACTGTGGCGGATGCCTTGAGCAGGAGAGCCGACACTACTGGTCCGGAACCTCGGGTGGGGAGCTATGTCGTTGGCTCAGATGGTGGAGGGCATGCACATTACTGTGGTGTCAGAGACTGAGCCAGAGCTGTACCGGGAGTATCTGAACTCCCTGATTAGCGATTGTGACATTCGGGAGCGCATCTGGGGCGATCAGAGGCAGGATGCAGATTTAGAGCCGATATTCAGAGCCCTAGCTGAGGCAAGGCAGAGGATTACACGCTACGCGACGACCTCGTTCATTTCCGTGGCCGTATATTATATACCTGCAGGAGGTGGTATCCGGGAGGACATACTCAGGGAGTCGCACCAATACGGTACTCAGTGCACCCCGGTATCACAAGATGACGGCTGATTTGCGGAAGAGATGTACTGGCCCGGGATGAAAAGGGAAGATCATACATTATGTTACACACTGCGAGGCATGTCAGCTAGTGAAAGCTGAATGCAAGAGCCAGGAGGGTTATTACAGCCATTACCGGTGCCAAAGTGGAAGTTTGAGGATATTGCTATGGATTTTTGTGTGGGTTGCCTCGCTCCCACTCTGGGCACGATTCCATTTGGGTCATCGTCGACAGATTGACCAAGGTAGCCAGATTCTACCGATCCAGAAGGACGCCCCAGTTGCCGTATTGGTGAGATTGTTTGTGGAGCAGTTCGTTAGATACCACGGCGTCCCCAGACGATTGTCTCGGATCGTGACGGTCGATTCACTTCTAGGGAGTGGAGGGCAGTGCTTGCTTACTTAGGTTCGCAGCTCTCTTTCAGCACTGCCTTCCATCCACAGACCGACGGTCGACAGATCGCGAAACCAACAGGACTATGGAGGATCTGCTGCGTCTTTGTATTTTGGATATGGGGAAGCCCTGGGAGCGACTGTTGCCATTGATTGAGTTTTCTTATAACAACAGTCACCAGGCGAGCATTGGGATGGCTCCTTACGAGTCACTATATGGGAGGAGGTGTCGGACACCTCTATCATGGTACAGATGAGGATACACGAGCTCACGGTTCAGAGTATGTCGAGGACACGGAGGCTCAGATACGTCTGGTCAAAGATCGGATGTTGGAGGCCCAGAGCAGAAGGCGATGTATTACGATGCGCGGCATCGTAAGGTGGAGTTCCAGGTGGGAGACAGGGTTTTCTTGAAGATACGTCCAGTGCACAGTGTTCCCGGGTGCGGAGGCACAAGAAGTTCGTCCGAGATATATGGGGCCTTACTTGATCTGGAGCGGATCGGCCCTTGGCTTACCGACTGCAGCTACCGATAGAGTTGAGAAACTCTACACGACGTCTTTCACGTCTCCTCCCTACGACGAGCACTCCTACGCCCTGAGCAGTATTATTTCTACTACCGACGGGCCAAGTAGCATCAGATCGATCAGTTCGTTTAGAGCCGGTACGGATCGACGATACCGCCGTCCGAGTGTTGCGGAAAAAAGAAGGTCCCTCTCGTGAAGGTGTTGTGGTCCACCCACGGACGGGAGGAGCACACCTGGGAGCCGAGGGATCTCATGATGGAGCGACACCCGGAGCTATTCTCCTCAGGTACAACTTAGGTTTAATATTTTCCTTTTAGTTACGTTTCGAATCTTTTATAAGCTTGTCGTAGAAACCCCGTAGCCCGAACTTAAATTTCGGGGACGAAATTTATTTTTTTTGTTTATAGGGTTTGAACATCCCAAACTTCAAATAACTTAGATTTGGGGTAAGGCATGTGATGGATGCTAGGGTTTAGCTAGGTTTGACCCTAGGAGGAGGATTTATAGACCATGTGGGGCCCACTATGGGGCCAAGTCAACCTAGGTCAAACTAGGCTAAATACAAACCCTAGCCACACCAGGACCCCACCACATTGCCCTAACCCTAAATACCAATCTAAGTGGACCCTAGGGTAGGCCATGGGGTCAACTAGTTGACCCATGTTGGGTCCAAGTCACATGTTGACCTAAATAGTGAAAATGGTTGCCATAGCCCATTTCACACTAGGTTGGGTCCACCCAAAACCAACCCAAATTCATCATGTGGGCTAAAGTGACCTTATAAACCCTAGGGGAGAGAAAAATAGGGTCTTGCAATAGTATTTTGGTGAAACACTTAGAGAGAGAAAAAGAGGAGGAGTAGGAGAGAGAAGATGCTAAGAAATGGGTTTTGGACCATTTGGGCTCATCACCCACCAACCCATGATGGGTTGGCTGACCATGCATGGGTATTAGGAGGTGTAGGACCCCCCACCATGCAGCCTTGGGTCAAGCCTAAAACCCAACCCAAGCCAAGATAGCCTTTTTCCATTTATGAGAGCCAAAACCCCCTCTCTCCACTCACCAACTCAGCCCCTACTTGGAAACGACCCATTAGGGTCTATTTAACCCAAGTTAGGAGTAGTGGGGCCCACTCCCAAGCAACCTAGCCGGCACACACACACCAACCCGAGCCCTCCCCACACTTGTGTGAAATCGTCACCTTGGTGAAATCGCCAAGCATTGGTGAAATCGCCCCCCCCCCCCCCCTCTTTAACTCAGCCCAAACCGAGCTCACCCCTCTTTTCCCACTTCATCCCTACCCCAGAGAGAATGAGAGACCTGCTGCCATGGTTTATCCAAAGAGGAGATCGCCGGAGTTTTTCATGCCATGGGGAAACGCCCCACCTCGGCCTCAGCCGCCACCACCACAGGTCCGGGTTACCCCTCCCCTCCAAGTGTACTAGTTTCCTAGATCAACTAGGCTAGAGGTCGAGCTCAAACGAGCTCGACGTTAGGAAATCAAAAGCTTGAATTCTGAAAAAAATGGCGGCCTGGGAGCTTTTCGGTTTGGTTGCGCCGCCGCCGTCCGCCGCTCTCGCGCCGCCCAGTCGCCGGCCAGCCCTAGCCCCGACCACCGTGAGGCCGGGGAAGGTCTTGGCCGGAGGCCCCGCCGCCGGCGATGGCCGAAAATGGCCCGCAAGAATGGCCTGCACGGGTTGGCCCTGCATGCATGTGCATGGAGAAGAAGCACAGATGCCGTCCGATCGGCCTTTAAAATTCGTGCAAGATTGATTAAATCATTTTAAGTTATTATTATTAATCTGTTACTATTTAATTTAATGAATAGTGGATTAAGTTGTGACATTTTGGCAGTCACTTTGCATGTTGTTTATGAGGTACTTAGAGGCCCCACCTTAGGATGGACCTTGAATAAAACATTTAGGTAATGAGTTAACTTTAAAATGCCATAGAAATCATAGGTTTTGGACTAGTAGGCTGCCTGTAGGGCTGTGATTTGCTAGGACTGCCCCTAACTAGGGCAGAAACTAAAACTGATGCCCTGCTCAAACCATAATTTAAAATGGACTGCGATTTTGGGCATGTGGCCTATTTAGTCAAATCTAGGTCCTCCCAAAAATCAGAATTTTTGGGGAACATTTTGCTATAGTTTTTTACAAAAATACCCAAAAGTAAATAAATGTGATTTTTGGAGTTTCCTAACTCCAAATGGCCCCAAAATTTGGTGGCACCCTCTCATGGGTATATTAGACCCATGGTTAAAATTTGGGCTGAATTGGTGCACTGCATGATGAGGAATCTCACTTACATGTTTGAGAAATAAATTTGGCTTGGGCTGCAAATAGCAATTTTGCAGAATTTCAAATGGCTGCCCAAGCCAAACCAGAAGCCCCTTGACCTGAGATTTTGGTCAGAGGTATAATTAGGGCATATTCAGGCCTGCCCAAAAATGGGCTTGATTGGGAAATAAAATATGGGGAAATTACCAAAATACCCCTAGGGCTTAACTAGGTGATTCTTGGAGTTAGCTAACTCCAAATGGCCCCAAATTTTGGTGGCTGACCATTAGGGACCATATAGACCAGTGGTAGAAATTTCTCTGGAATTGGAACAATTCATGTGGGAAAGTCCCACATGCAAGAATTGAACTACTTAGGCTCGGGGTGCAAATAGTAAATGTAAAACTTGTTTTGATATTTGACTAAAGGGGTGCATTTAGAATGCACACCCCCTGATTTAGTAGACCAGTAGGGTATAATTTCAAACCCTAAATTAGTCGGGATTTTTGGGGAGCAAAAATCCCACACTTAGTGAATTTGACAATTTTGAGAATTTTGGGAACACTTAAGCATTTTCTAAAATGAATCAAACTAGGGTTTAGAAGATTTACGAAACCCTAATGATATTATTTAAACTCATGGGAGACATATTCGAGCCCTTGAGATACGACTTGATAAATTGAAGATTTAATTTAAGTATACGAGAAAATGACAATTTTACCCTTAACAATAATTGACTGATTCTGGTGGAGATAAAATATTGAATAAATCGATGTATCATATCTATAATAGTCTCATGTGATTAAACACAATACATTGCATTTGGAAGTTCATTCAAGTGATCATTAGTTAGGTCATCTTACCCTAGTCTCTCAGTCTCGATAGAAGCGTCGTACGTAAATACCTATCTAGATAATACCACCCTAGATTAATGAACAGAACGATGGGATGGTAGTGTAATTTGGAAATGGCAGGGTGGTATTAGGTCTGGGGCTACATTTAGAATAAGTAGGTTTACTCTACTAGGACCATCGGGAGATAGAATGAAAAATGGGGATAGTGTGGAAATTGGGAATAACCCGGGTGGTGTTGATAGCTTCATAAGTATAACAACGAGTGATAGAGTGCAAATCACTTACAATAGGCATAACAGAGTCCGACGGGAGACCCTCGACTTCCGATTAATACCATAAATCATTAGGCTACTACGGAGTAACACTAAAGGAGAATCATGGGTAAGGGGTAAGCATCAACTAAAACTAATTATCCTTGCGAAAGGGAACTTCGGGTTTCATGCCCGTCTTGGTTCCTAGTGCCCTCGAGACCCCCTCACGGGGCATGCCTTGGGCAGTCCTGGGATTCACTCTAAATCACTATGTATAATAAACCTTAGACGAGAGTAGTCTAATAGGCTTGGAGTTCTACGCGATAGGTTCGTCGGTTAAATAAGGTTGGAAACATCATATGGGTTACTTGCTCACCTATTTCACAAGGTTGGAGGGATACAAGTAATGAGCTCATCCTAACGGGTTGGAGTGGCTTGCTCACCTGTTTCTTAAGGTTGGAGGGATACAAGCACTTGCTCACCCAATTGGATTGGAGGGAATGTGTTGACAATATCAGTACGAGCAGGAAGCTCAGATTAATACCTTGCATGTGCATAAAATTAGTGGCGAGTCACGCGGGACTGGCCAGTCGATGCACCGATGGCAGTACGACGACTCGGGCGAGGAGTACGGGTGGAGGGGCCAGTATGCTAAATATATAATACTACGGAATCCCCGAAGACGTACACTCGACTACAAGACTAACGGGTAGTCAGCAAAATACGTACGCAAAACTCTAGAGTGCACCTAGGACGTGTACAGAGGCGTATGAGAGGGGTCTAGGTCTGGTAGTGCTTATACCTACCTAGAAGTGGAGAGCCGCTCCACTGTTGCCGTAGCCACAACGGTAGTACCCGAGAGTGATGCAAGCTCTCAAAAAGAGGGAACTAAAGGTCTGTGATCACGGAGTCGTGTGTGTGTGTTGCACTTGCATGTTTAACATATTCATCATAACATACATTCATTCATTAGGACATTACGCTTCATAGATCCTTATCATATAAATTGTATGGGCGGTTTATATGATAAGTTACTTTTGGAAACCCTAACTTATAAGTTCGTATGGGCAATCATATAAGTTAGGGTACTTATGTGATATTGATGGAGGAGTAGGAGTAGCAGTAGCGTACTTTCCTTTCTGTACTGCATTTACTTACAGTTCTATCTTCTTACTGCAGTCCTTTCCTTTCTGCACTATCTTTACTTACTTGCACTTTATATAGAACTGCTAGATTATATATAGAACTGCTAGATTTTACTTACTCCTGCTAGATAGAAATGTCACCTGCTTCACTTTGCTACACCTTGTTGTCCTCCGCATCCTCCTTCCATCCGGTGCCTAAGAGCGACAGGAGGAGGTGTTGAGGATACGACTTAGTCTTTTTGACTAACATACGTTGACTCCCCCTTTTTAGGAGTTCGAGGAGGTGGACCAGCACGTCCAGCGGGACGAGGAGGCAGGGCATGTGAGAGCAGCTACCACCACCACCAGACACTTACTACCGCACGTCCTCAGGTGGAGGAGATGTAGTGGATAGCTTAGTTTACAGCTTTCTATTTTGTGAGAGAGATGTCTGATTTCTATTGATGTATATGGGCATAAGCCCTACTTTCTCTTTAGTACTCATTATGGACTATAGTAGCACTTTATTTCATATATATGATATGCTCTGTGATTTCTGTGGACATGTGTATTAGCTTGTTTATACACTTTTACTTCCGCATCTCTAGTGAAAAAATGATCGTAATAGCCGGCAGAATCGGCGTCTTACGGTGTCGACTAACTCAGGAGTTAGTGTGACGTAAGGCGGCGGTCTGGCATAAGATCGGGATGCCTTCGAAAAGGGAAAGGCGGATCTTACAGTCGGAGATCTGGAAGATCCTGAGATCAGCAGCAGTGGCGACAAGTGCACGAGCGGAGGAGACGGGCGGCGGACCGTTAGGGCTTGTCGGCGGCTCGTGCTTTTTGAAATCCCGTGTGTTTTTTTTTACTGTTCATACATAGAGGAGATTATACATTAGGTCAAGTATGTGACCGTTGTGGGTCCCACTGATAAGAAGACAGGCCCGGTTCGAAACAGTTCAGATAGTTTGAACCGGTCCAGAGGAGAACAACAGGAAACTGCCTAAGTCAAATTCGGCGAGAATCGTAGGTGATTCTCGCCGAATCGGCGAGAATCACTTACGATTCTCGCCGACTTCTACTTAGCCGAAATCTGGCTGAACTGATACAGAAGCCGGGGAGAATCGGCAGGAATCACTTTTGATTTCTCACCGAATCGTCGAGAATGCAAGGTCATTCTCGACGAATCGGCGAGAATCATAAGTGATTCTCGACGATTCTGCCTTAGAAAATTTCCCTGTCAGTGTCGAAGCTGCCGGCTTCAACCGGCGAGAATCAGCTAGTGATCTCGACGACTCGACGAGAATCATTAGTGATTCTCGCCGAATCGGCGAGAATCACTTAGTGATTCTCGTCGATTTTTACTTGGGCTATTTCTCCTCTTTCTTTCCTTGAGCTGGTCTTGGCCCATCCTTGCTCCTTGTCTGCTCTTGCTTTATCATAGCCCTGTACTTGAAATTAAGTACACCCCAATAGAGAGAGTACACGTAGGCCAACACACTGATCTGCTCAACGAGGGTACATTGCACAGACCCGTGTATATTGACCCACTGCACCCTGACATTGGTGTGTACTTAGCATGGAATATCTGCAAGTACAACTAGAAAATAATTCATCAAATACATTGTGGATTCATCTTAGCTTGACAGGTGGCTTCCTCAAATCCAGGTAATTGTGGATACAGTACCCAACAATCTCCCCCTATTTGACGAAGCCAAAATCCTACTAGCTAAGATGAATACCACCACCCAAAGAATAATTAAAACTTTAAGAAAATAAGAACAGACAAAATAATACTTGAGACAAAACATGTCATCACATATATATGTATATATAAACCACAATACTTGTTCGTAAGATAATATGAAAACATAGATGTGCAGTGAAGGACAAAAGGGTCTTAAGCCTATTTTTCCTTAGCAGAAGATCATCCTGAGCTTCTGAGCCAGGAATTTCTTGCTCTGTCTTTCGAAATATTCCTTTGGCTTAGGATGATATCTGGGAGGAGGAACTTTATCAGTCACTGTATTATTTCTGAAAAATATGTTGCGTTTGGCTTCAAATTCTTTGTGCCTCTCCCATTCGTATTGATTGTATACCTCACTTCGATTTATGTGCCCCTTCTGCTGTAACAAGAATGTGTCCAAGATGATACTTTTTGATACAGGACTCCATTTTTCATTTATCACATCCTCCTCCGTCAATCGGGTCCTCTTTTCAGCTGGTGTTTCCTTGAAGTTCCTTCTTGGATTTGCCTTTTTCTTTGGCTTTAGCTAAGGCATCTTGATCAAACCAAGTTCGTCGTTCAGCCCTTTCAGCAGCTTTCTTCATCTCAGCTTCACTTAACAGAACAGCCTCTGCACTTGCCCCTTCGTCATCCACAGTATTGTGCTCAGTGTCGTTTCATGTACAGGATTAACCTCAGGATTATTGCCTAATGCTTGATTGAGCAAACCACTGGCAACTGTCATATACATAAACATTAGTCTGATCGAAGTTTTCACTTGATGATGTGCTGAAGCCCTGCCATTTTATCAGTATATTCTTTCTCCCCCTTTTGGCTTCGAGGGCAATGGAGTTTGCATATGAGTGCAGGGACTCATCTATATGCTTTAGAGTTTTAGAAAACTCAGTCAGCAGGTCTTGTTGATTTTTATTAAGGAGCACCATGTTGGCATCAAATTTCTGTATGCTAGTCGCCACAACATGTGCATTATGATTTACCACGCCCAGGTCATCAGTATTCTTTTTCAGCCCTTTCATGAGAAGAGTTACACCTGTGCCTGCCTCTGTATACTTTTCGTCAAATTTCTTCTCCATCTCATCTAGTTTATGGTTGATCTGCACAATGTTCTTGAGCATGAGGTCCTCAGATTATTGTAGTCTCTTTAGCACCGATTTGTAGGACTTCTTAAACGATCTCTTGATCTCATCTAGGATCCCTTGGACTATATTTACAGTGTGATTTGCTAAGTTTTCTTGAAGTGGAGGAGCTGCAGGCAGACCCTGGTTAGGCTCCCCCTCAGAAGCACTGGGAGAGCTGGATTGTAGTATGGACTCCACAGGGGGAACAAAGGATTGCTCCCCCTCCATCCTTGCATCTGATCGCTTAGGAGCTTGTTCCGCAGATGGAACCTCAGCATCCACCTGAGAATCTGCTGCTTTCTCATTCTCTGGTACTTCTTCCTCTATCTCTGTTTCCAAATGATCACCCTTATCATCAGAGATGTGCACATCTTTTTCTACTTCTTCCTCTTCCTCCTCATCACCCACCTCATCTCCCAGATCAGCATCGATATGAGTTGCCTCATCGGTCTCAGCCTCCTCATCATCTGCTACTTCTTCTACTTCTTCCTCTTCCTCCTCATCATTCTCAGCCTCCTCATCATCTGCCACTTCTTCTGCCACCATCTTCACAGCATCTTGAGCTATCAGAGAAATATCAGACAAAATGTTTGCAGAATCGGTTACAGGCTCCCCTCAGTTCCTGCAATCAGGGCGTCAGGAACTTCACTGGGTACTGCCTCAGAATGAGCAGGAGCAGTGATATCCACGACTGGGGATGCTGACTCATGGTCTATTTCCCTGTTGGCCTGCCCTATTCGACGTTCCCATCGGTCGAATATGCTAGCATCCATCCGTTTCAAGTAGTGCAGAGGCACTCCCTTGCTCATGGCGAATGTGTTTCCGTCTAGTTGATTTAGATACAGGCTAAGGATTCTGCCAAAGCTCGGGGTTCGGAGTGTGTCTTTGATTCTGTTAAACAGCATGGCCCCCCAGTTGAACCGCTTTCGGCATACGATTGCCACCAGAGTTTTGAACATTTCCCCAGAAATGTGGTCATGGGATCCAGGTTTGCAGATGAGAGCTTTCCAACAATGTCAGATAGCAGCTTTCCTTCCTCGTTCATATCTTTTCTCTTGATTGACCTAGTCCACCTGACCAATCCACAGAAGGATAGAGTCCTTGCTCTATCCTCTTCCTCCAGGTTACTCTTCTTCTTCAACGCTAGATAACCGCAGGCACTGAGTCAGTTTCCTGGCGGATACCTTGATTTTCTTCCCGGACACTTTGCTTTTGATGGAGGTGTCATCATGATAGAGCTTTGCAGTTGCAAAGAACTCCAAAACTTCCTTGTCCAAGATTTTGCATGGGTGTTCCAGTACGAACTTCAGTCCGCTTCTTCAAGCATGATGATTATATTTCGGAATTCATCAGAGGCTTGGGAGAACCGGTTGTCACGAGCTCACATCCAGTGACTAGTCCAGCAGTAGTCCTAGGGGCCATAGTAAACCTAGGAAAAAGGAGAATACCAATAGGATCTCCGATACCACGAGAGAGAAAGCAAAATCTAGCCAAGCGTAAGTTACGGAAAAGGGCATTACAGGTATTACCTAGTGGGGAGATGCAGTGGAAGTTCGGGATTCTTCCACGACGGGAGCACTGGAGGACGCCGAAAGATGCGAGCCTGCGGCGAGAGGGCGCGGGCAGAAGGTGTAGGTCTTAGGTGCACCACGGAGCTACACAGAAAAAGGTCGTCGCGAGAAGTGAAAGAGATGGGGATTCCAGAGCAGGGTCTCGGCGAAACGACGAACTGTGGAATATGAAGAGTTCGGAGGGTATCGTAGGGAAGAATAGGTTTGAGATGATTTCGGGTTTAAATATCCGGATATTGGTCGACTAACCTATTCCCGCCGAATACCAGCTTCCCTGGTTGAAATATCTCAGCGAGATTGGACAGGTCGGTGAGACTTGTAAAATAGGTGAGTATGTGGAATTTGATATGATGAGTATTACCTATAACGTTTTTGTCAACACCATTCACCATAACGTTTTTGTCAAAGATTGTAAGAGAGTCGAAAAGATCATTTCTTCATCGAGTGTGGTTTAACATACCACACAGCTTAGGAGGCACAGCAACTCTGAGATTCCTAACTTACTAACATGGCGCTAGCAGACTTCATGAATTATGTCGAGATCGATAAATGCGATATTCATGAAGTTAGTTGTAATTCTTAGTGACTCCTAATGACGTGTCAACTTTATTTTTCAACTTGTAATATATGTTTATTGATGTGCCTTCTCGAATCTTTCAGAGATTTTGCTGAACACAATCGTTAGTAATATATTTAAGGGTTATTTTTACAGCTTTGATCTGTCCTTAGTAGAACACACATATAAGTGTAAATATATAATAATATATATGTATATATATATATAATGTAGATGTCGACATAAAATGACTCAATTATGTTGGCTGATCAATGATACCTGGGATTGTAAGATTCATCATTTAGCCCCTTTCGAAGAGAGCAACCCAGAAATGTTCAATTTTGAGTATCCGTATTGAAGATAGTACTTCTCGTATTCTAGATACTTTTTCCAGACCATTCTCGGAACCTCTTCTGTCTAGCTCCCATCATGACACGGAAGTCTAGACTACCCTGCACCAAGGAGAATTACTTTACCTTAGGAGCCCAATATGTATTGGGTCCTAGGTTCCTGTCAGCATAATAATTTGGAATGCCTCCCCTCAGGAATCCTGGTGGGAAGACTAACATTGCCTCGAGGATGTGGAAGTCCCCTTGCCATTGATACAGATTGGTTGTGCCAGCAGTCTATGGCAAAATGACCCACTTTGCCACAACACTAACACTCATGAATGTTGTATCGCCGTTTGTGACCTGAACAGATGACAGAGGTAGTCATAGTTCTAGGTCCAAAACGGAATAGAGCCAGACATGCCTTACAGAATGGTCTCTTCCATCGTGACTATTGGAAGGGCGGAAAGAAATGCATATGGCAGGCGTCATGAAGCCTGGGAGGAGGTGCCTTCTTTTCAGTCAGCTCCCTCCCGAGGACCCCATGAGTCCTAATAACATTATTTCTATCCCCCCTTTCCAGAGTCCTAAGGGAGGTGTGAGGCGCAGTGTGAGCTGATGCTGGTAGATTCATGAGGAGTTGGTTCTGTTGCCGAGAATACCAAAGGGCTTGGTGGAAGCCTGAGGTATTTTCTTCTGGGTGGCCATGACAGCCCTTGCATTTTGGGTGCCTCCACATGAGGGCACATTAACCTTGCGGTGACCACGATTATTCCTGTGGTCATACCTGAAGGCATGATGAGTTCCCTTCCTACTCGGGGTGGGGGGTCTGAACACAGTTTCCCCATTTCTTTCTCCATGATTTGACGATTTGGGAGATCCACCCATTTTCTTCCTTTCTTTTAATAGCATCAACAATGGAAAAGTTGGATACTATCCTCTTCTCATTCTCTAGACTACTCTCTAGATCTGAGATTTTAGAGTCCTTAACCTTATTGGATGCCAACTGGAGAACCAATAAGATTTTCAGCTGAGCAACCTCCTTAGCTTGCTCCTTCACAAGTAAGTTGCTCTTCTGAAGGGCACTCACAAGGGAATCAGGATTTTCAATCTTTTGATTGATGCTATCCCATATCCCGTGCATCTCTGGAAGGACTTACCCTTCTGAATGAGTTCCTGTCTTCAGGAACTTCAAGAGGAGAGCGGCATGAGGAAAGAAGTTACCTGCTCCTGGCTTTGTTGTTCAGGGTTACCGTTAACATCGACAGAGACTGTTGAGTCAGCTTCATCAGAACTGCTTTCCCTCAACTTCTTCTTTAGTCTCTGACAAGGACACAGGAGCCCTGATAGTGACAGATTGATCATGCCCTTCATCTTCAGAAATGAGGGACCCCTACATAGGCTTCATCCTCTTGTTGACGACTGGTCCCTGTTTTCTCTGATCCCTCCATAGAGGTCTGAGATGGTTTGCCACATGGACTTGGCTGTCCTACACTTGTCCACTCTAGAGCGAGATGGTCCAGACCAGACATCAGTGATGATCTGACGAATCACCTGATCCAGGTTGAACAGTGAGAGCTCTGTCTCCGACATCTCTTGGACTTGGGGATTTGAGGAGATCTTTCCCCGAGCTGGAAGCCTTCATGGGAATGAAGGGACCCTCTTCCAGAATGAGTGATGCTCGAGGGTCGATGGCCTCCAGATGAAATAGTACTCTCATCTTCCATACAGGATAGTACTCCTTTGTACATGAGGGGAGTCTTAGAGGAGGGACATCATAATCCAACTCCATGCTTGAGTCTGATCTTCTTATTGACACTAGATGCAGGAACTTACTCGAGGTTTTAACCCCCTTTGATGAGTAACCTCCCTCTGATACCACTTGAAAGTCTACCTAGTGTCAACTATCTTCACCTATGGGGGGGGGGGGGGGAATAGGTGTCTCTCTGTAGCGTATTTGCGGAATTAAGATTTTACCTGCACAAGAAAACAAAACAACCAAGCACAGAAATATACACAGGCAAATTATAGTGGTTCCCCGATTTGGGTACGTCCACTTTCCCCTTCGACCTATCTCCCAACACGGGACGACTCGGTCACTTCAACCAACAGGATTGAAATCCAATCCTTGCACTAACGGAGGAACCCTTCCACACGTAGGAGTCAACACTCCCACAACCCGGGGTTGCACCCAACCCTTACAACTAAAGACCAATCGGTCCGTTACAAAGAAATTGAAAATGCTTGTAAGAAAATACAAATGACGTTTGGAGAGTAAGGTGTCCCTCTTCGTTCGACAACGTGTTCTTGAAGTCAACGAAGAGTCCACAACCCTAGATCTCTCTTGGAAAGAATCTTTCCCGAAAACCGGCGCGCGGCTTAAAGCGGCGGCAAGGTTCTCGGAATCAGCGGCGGCGACGGAGAGCAGCAGCAGTGCCAACTTGATTCAAACTTCGTAGCGAAGGAAGCAAGGTCTTCCAACGGTCACACTAGGATCGATCGTCTCGATCGATTCGGAAGGGGAAGGAATTTTCCGATCAACGAATCAAGAGACAAGGGATCTCTGGTTAGACGCATGAGACGCTATGCTATCCTTGAGCTTCGGTCGCCGGAGATCTGGAAGATCCTGAGATCAGCAGCGGCGACAAGTGCACCGAGCGGCGGAGACGGGCGGCGGACCGTTAGGGCTTGTCAGCGGCTCGTGCTTTTTGAAATCCCGTGTGATTTTTTTACTGTTCATACATACGGAGTATATATACATTAGGTCAAGTATGTGACCGTTGTGGGTCCCACTGATAAGAAGACATGATCCCGGTTCGAAACAGTTCAGATAGTTTGAACCGGTCCAGAGAACAACAGGAAAACTGCCTAATTCAAATTCGGCGAGAATCGTAGGTGATTCTCGCCGAATCGGCGAGAATCACTTACGATTCTCGCCGACTTCTACTTAGCCGAAATCTGGCTGAACTGATACAGAAGCCGGGGAGAATCGGCGGAATCACTTTTGATTCTCACCGAAATCGTGGAGAATGCAAAGGTCATTCTCGACGAATCGGCGAGAATCATAAGTGATTCTCGACGATTCTGCCTTAGAAAATTTTCCCTGTCAGTGTCGAAGCTGCCGGCTTCAACCGGCGAGAAATCAGCTAGTGATTCTCGACGACTCGGCGAGAATCATTAGTGATTCTTGCCGAATCGGCGAGAATCACTTAGTGATTCTCGTCGATTTTTACTTTGGGCTATTTCTCCTCTTTCTTTCCTTGAGCTGGTCTTTGGCCCATCCTTGCTCCTTGTCTGCTCTTGCTTTATCATATAGCCTTGTACTTGAAATTAAGTACACCCCAATAGAGAGAGTACACGTAGGCAACACACTGATCTGCTCAACGAGGTGATTACGTTGCACAGACCCGTGTATATTGACCCACTGCACCCTGACATTGGTGTGATACTTAACATGGAAATATCTGCAAGTACAACTAAGAAAATAAATTCATCAAATACATTGTGGATTCATCTTAGCTTGACAGGTGGCTTCCTCAAATCCAGGTAATTGTGGATATAGTACCCAACAACAGGTATGAGAGTTCAAACCGCACCGTAGCTTTCTTCCTTTCAAGCCCTTTTTATGTTTGTTGCATGTGTGTAGGCTTTGTAGTGGTATCTGGGTTACCCCGCTAGAGTACTTTTTGATACGGGAGCGTCGCACTCCTTCCTTGCGGAAAGTTTCACCCGGAGGATTGAGAGTTGAGTCCTTCACAATGGACTCAGAGTTGAAAGTGTGGCATGCCCAATGCGTCGTCTATGACAACCAGGGCTAAAGGGCGGATTTGTTGGAATCTTGAGGGAGTCGACTTCTTATTGGTAGCAGCGATCTTGCCGTTGTACGATTTCGATGTGATTTTGGGGATGGATTGGCTAGCGGAGAAGCGTGCCAGTATCGACTGTTTGTCCAAGGTGGTAACCCTGGGGGCGTGGGGCAAGCGGAAGTCAAGTTTGAGGGCCTGCATAGAGTGGCATGTTGCCTAGTTTCGGCACTTCAGCTAGTGCGAGCTGTTAACCAGGGGGGTGTAGCTCTTAGTAGCGTTGTTTGAAGTTAGCCTTTCCCAGGCTGTCTCTTGGGGAAGTGCCCGTGGTGGCGGAGTTTGGAGATGTTTTTCCTGAGGAGCTACCGGGGGCACCTCCTCGGCGGGAGATTGATTTCTCCATCGAGTTAGTGCCCGAGGCTAGACCGGTGTCACGTCGACCCTTTAGGATGACACCAAAGGAGTTGGCCGAGCTCAAGGTTCAGTTGCAGGAGCTGTTGGAGCAAGGGTATATCAGGCCCAGCTCTTCACCGTGGAGTGCGCCGGTGTTATTTGTAAAGAAGAAGGACGGTAGTATGCGTCTGTGCATAGACTACCGGGAGTTGAACAAATTGACTGTCAAGAATAAGTATTCGATTCCTCGGATAGACGATCTCTTCGACCAGTTGGTGGGGTCGGTGGGTTGTACTCCAAGTTGGACTTGAAGTCCGGATATTATCAGTTGCGGATTCGTGACGAAGACCTACCCAAGACCGCATTTGGTACGAGGTATGGTCATTTTGAGTTCTCGGTGATGCCGTTCAGGCTGACGAACGCGCCGTCCGTGTTCATGGACTTGATGAACCAAGTGTTTCGTGAATATTTGGACTGGTTCGTAGTCGTCTTTAATCGATGACATATTGGTGTATTCCAAGTCGGAAGCGGAGCACGAGTCGCACTTGCGGACAGTATTGCAAGTATTGAGAGAGAACCATCTTTATACGAAGTTCTCCAAGTGCGAGTTCTGGTTGGGGAAAGTGGCATTTCTAGGCCATGTGATTAGTGGGGATGGGGTGGCGGTAGATCCAACGAAAGTAGAAGCCATCAGAGAGTGGCCAGTTTTGAGGACCGTGGCGGCAGTCCGAAGTTTTCCTGGACTAGCGGGTACTACCGAAGATTTGTGGAAAAACTTTTCACGGATAGCTCTACCCCTCACTTCACTAACTCGCAAGGATCAGAAGTTTGTATGGACTCAAGAGTGCAATCAGGCGTTTGAAACCCTGAAAGGAAAGGCTAATGACAGCGCCGATCCTATGTCTACCAAAGGGGACCGAAGGGTTCCAGATTTATCAGCGACGCATCCGGATGCGGTTTAGGGTGCGTGTATGGTGCAGCATGGTAGTGTGATAGCTTTTGGGGTCGAGGCAGCTGAAGCCTCATGAGAGAAATTACACCGTCCATGAATTTGGAGTTGGCGGCGGTAAATTTTTGCTTTGAAGTTGTGGAGGCACTACGTTTATGGTGCAAAGGTGGAGATCTTCACGGACCACAAGAGTCTGAAATATCTCCTAGATCAGAAGGACCTAAATATGCAGCAGCGCAGGTGGGTCGAGTTCCTTGGGGACTACGAGGTGGCGATTCAGTACACGCCCAGGGAAAGCCAATGTGGGTGGCAGATGCTTTGAGTAGGAAATACTCGGGGCAAGGAAATTGGATTGAAGCTCACGATGAGCGGTTAAGGCGGGACTGGGAGTCCCTTGGTTTTGAATGTGTGGCAAGAGCCGAGTCTAGCGTGGCTCGACTAAATTAGATTGAGATGCAGAGTGACTTATGCGATCGTATTCGGGAAGCGACCCGTGTAGATGCGGAGTTCCAACCTTTCATGGAGGAAGCTCTAAAGGGCGAGGGTAGCGCCTGGGAGATGGTTGATGGGATTCTGAGGAAGGGCGGAAGGATTTGTGTACCGCGGTTCGGCAAGCTCCGCGAGGAGTTGATGTTTGAGGCCCACTTCACTAAGTACTCCATTCACCCGGGTAGTACAAAGATGTACTTGGATTTGAAGAGGTCCTATTGGTGGCCTGGGATGAAGTGGGACATAGCTTTGTGTGTGAGTCGGTGCCAAACATGTGCCTTGTGTGAAGGCCGAGTGTCAGAAGCCGGGCGGGTTTCTTGAAGCCTCTTCCAATCACCGAATGGAAATTTGATGACATCTCCATGGATTTTGTGCATGGGTTGCCTAGATCGCAGCAGGGTAATGATGCCATTTGCGTGATTGTGGACCGCTTGACCAAAGTGGCACACTTCATCCCAAACCGGAAGGAGGACGGTGTGGAAAAGTTGGTGAGAGTTGTACGTCCGCAATATTGTACGACTTCATGGGATTCCGAAGAGTATAGTCAGCGACCGGGATGGACGTTTTCACGTCTAAGGATTGGCGGTTGTTGTGTAGAAGAGCTTGGGAACAAAACTCAAGTTCAGTACGACCTTTCATCCTCAAACCGATGGGCAAACTGAGAGAACGAACCGTACTTTGGAAGATATGCTAAGGATGTGTGTACTCTCGACTTCGGCAAGAAGTGGGAGGATCACCTCTTCATGGTGGAGTTTGCTTATAACAATAGTTACCAAGCTAGTATCAAGATGGCGCCATACGAAGCTCTGTATGGGAGGCGGTGTTGAACACCGATGTCTTGGACGGAGGCGGGAGACACCAAGCTTTTGGGGAAAGAAGTGGTAGCCAATGCTAGTGAGCTAGTGCGGACCATCCAAGAGCGCATGAAGGTAGCTCAAGATCGGCAGTCGAAGTATTTCAATGCTCGCCACAGGCATGTGGAATTCGCTGTGGGCTACTGGGTGTATCTTAAGATCAAGCCGTTCAAAGGCGTTTCGCGAATTCGCCGACTCAAGAAGCTGAGTCCGAGATTTTTGGGACCATTCAAGGTCATCGAGCGAGTGGGAGAGGCAGCGTACCGGTTGGTGTTGTCCACAGAGCTATGTGGATTGCATGACATTTTTCACGTCTCCGTCTTGAGGAAAGCTTTGTTAGAAGCCAGCGTGGTGATTGAGCCGATGGCGGTGCCGGTAGAGGAAGACTTGAGGACGTGAGTTCGTCCAATCGGGATAGAAGACTCAGAGGTTCGGCAATTACGGAACAAGGAGGTCAGACTCGTAAAGGTCTGTTGGGACAACTGTGGTTGCGAGGAGCTCTCATGGGAGTGAGAGCAGGCCATGCTGGAGGAGTACCCCGAGCTTTTCTCCTCAGGTACCGTTTAGTTTTGTTTACCTTCCATGTTTTAAATTTCGGGATGAAATTCTTGTAAGGGAGGGGGGAGAATTGTAACACCCCAAAACTTGGAAGGGGAATCGACGACGTCGTTTTAGCCAAGTTTGGGTTTTGGAGCAGGTGATATGGGCATGTCAGGGCGTGACACGGGCGTGTCAGGGCGTGGTCGACCGCGGAGCTTGTGGTCGACGTGTTGAGGGTCGACGCTCGTCGAGCTCAGGAACACGGCCTGGGACACGGGCGTGTCCCTGGTCGTGTCCTTCTCGGGCTGTTTGCAGGATTTATTCTCTTAGGCGTGACACGATTCACGACACGGCCGTGTCGGGTCTGACACGGGCGTGTCGAAGGCCGTGTCTTTGGCCGTGTCCTTCTCTGACTGGGAAAGTTGGTCGGTGGGGGGAGTGACACGGGTCTCGACACGGGCGTGTCAAAGGCGAAATGGCCGTGTCGGAGGCCGTGTCAACGGCCGTGTGCTGGTTTTCGAATCGGTCGAGATGGCGAATGGTTGACACGGACCTGCGCACGGCCGTGTGCCAACCCGTGTTCGGCCAAGATTTTGTTATTTTGGGTTCCGATCGTGGCCGTCCGTTTCTTTGATATGAGATCAAACGGTGGGGAGCCTCCCTGGGGGGTTTAAGGCCGGGAATAGGGTTTCAAACCCTCATTTTCCATTTGGCTTTATCTCTCTTGATTCTAGAGAGAAGGGAGAGAAAGGAGGAGGAAGAAGGCCAAGTTCCGGCTGCCGGCGAAGCTTTGGAGGTCCGTTTCGCGAGCGGAGTTCATATCCGCGAAGGTGGGAGCGTTGCGGTGGTTTTCAAGCTAGCAAATCTTCTCCATGGCTAGGAAGAGGGGACGGAAGGTAACGACACTTCTCCTCTCAGTTTATAGGATTTTGGATGCATGAATAGCATCCCCTTCCTTTCGTATTTTGAGCATCGAATCTCTCAAATGAGAGGGATTCGTGTAGCCTAGGTTCAAGAGGAACCTCCGGGTTGAGTATGTTCATCCCGGCATGCTTTGCATTAAAGATCCGCTCCGTTAGCGGATTAGGCATTGTGCGTGAAGCCATGGTCGCGACCGTTAGTCCGACCAGGTGATGTTGCATAACGAGCTTCGATGATTCGGTAGAAATCCGTTGCGGCAATACGCCATTGTATGTATGTGTTTTCCCCCTTATATTTGAGTGAGTACTTGTGGTCGGAACCGGACAAGGTTAGCTCCGCGTTGTGCGGTAGATGGTTTCCTTGGATCACGGGAAAGACACGGTGCGAATGGTGATTGGGGTGGGGAAACCTTTGTTTGTGCTATGCAAAGGCGCGGCTATGTCTCCGTGGTCGGCTGGTTATCCCGTGACGCGCAAGTCATATGGGGGAAGTGTCCCGGCGAGACTAGCCCCTTGTGTGGGACTTACGAGAATGTCGAGCGGAGGGCAAGCCCGGGCATTGTGGTCGTGAGCGGGTGGGGTCCAGCAAGGCTTCTTAGAATCGGTCAGTGTGAGACGGAACCCTGACGTGCGAAGTCAGAATGTGCGGGCAAGCCCCGGGGTATATGACCCTTGTGCGGGTGGGGCCTTTGCAAGGTTCCGTGTGACGGCGTGTGTGCCGTTAGGGACATGGTGGTCCCTTGTGTTTGCGGCTTTAAGCCAATGGGGAAACGGAAGTACCCAGTGTTTGATGTTGTGCTAGATGCATACGAGCTAGGGTGCCTTGGGTGAAACCGGGTTGCATTCATGTTGCATAGTAGGCCCCTTTCACTTTGTACAAAACATAGAGAACATGTATGCTGTATGAGACATCCAAGCTGAAAGTGAAGGGATAGATACTACTCTAGAGGGGGGGTGAATAGAGTTATCAATTTTGCACAGACAAAACTTAATATTCTACCCAACTCCTTGGAGTGAAGTGCGGAATGAAAAGATTATAGATATTGATTTAACCCTAAAGCCTAACACAAGTGATGTGTACAAACACAAGCTAACTGTAATTACAGTTAAGCTTGGAAAAACCTAATCAGCAACTAGCAACCTAGTTATATCTAATCACAGCCACAATGCAGGAATTAAATAGAGGAATCCAGACTACACAAGGAAATTTATAGTGGTTCCCCAAACAACTTGGGTACGTCCACTCTTCTACCCAAACGGTAGGAATCCACTCAGGTTTTTGATCAGGTGCCCTGCCACCAACAGAATCTGATTCAGGTAGATTCAGAAACCCTTTAGACTTTTGATCAGGTGTCTAAAAACCAAGCACAGGTTTTTGATCAGGTGCCCTGCCACCAAGGGATACTTTTGAAGGGAGTAATAACCCTGTACAGGAGGGGGAAGAAGGTTAAGATGTCTTCTCTATTTTACAATAGATTAGAGAAGCACAAAAGCTTGCACTGAGCTAGAATGCTCTAAAGAATCAAGGCTCCCCCTGGCTCAAGAATGTCCAGGTGAAGTCTTGCTTCAGTGCAGAGAAAACTCTTCAGAAAGTTCTGAAGGAAAGAGCTACAGGAAGACAGTAAATAATAAATCAAAGTTCTTCAAGCAGCTATCTTCTTCTTCTTCTTCTTCTTCAAAGGAACTCTGAGTTGAACTTCCTGAAAGCAGGAGAACTCAGGTGAAGAAGAGATGAAGATCTTAACACTTCTCAGTTAGATGGAGATTGCTGAGAGCAGGAAGCTTGAGCTTGATGAAGGCTTGAGTGCTTGAGAATATGTGTGTAACACTAGCTTCAATCCTTCTTCAAAGGGTCCTTTAAATATTATCAGCAAGCAACGGCTCTCTTCCATTTGAATTATTTGTCTTCTTCTAAGCCTTGAGACCTGGGCTGTAAATATCAAGAAGACAGAAATATCTCTGCAGCAAGACATTCTATAAAGGGAATAAATCACTTTCTAAGAAGCTGCAGACTTAAATCAGATAACAGAAGGACTAAATAAAGTCACATCAGAAACAATCTCTTTATAGCAAAAGAAGACTTTTCAGTCTAACGGCTATAAAGGGCTGACAATAGATAAAGTAAATTAAAATGACAGCTAATAAGACAAACAACTTTATCTTAAAAGATTTGAACTCAGGCAAAAGGAATAGAGCAAATAATGCCTGAAAATATTATCATACAACTTAAAATACTGTGCCAGAAAATGTATTAATTAATTAAATATAATAAATAAATACAAAATACAAAGGCAGACAGAAAACGTCGAACGACCTTCGAAGATCGTCGAACGACGCACGGAGATCGTCGAACTATCGGGCAGATAGTCGAACGATCCAGATAGTCGAGCTATCAAACAGATAGTCGAGCTACCGCAGCAGATAGTCGAACTATCAGGACAGATAGTCGAAATATCAGATAGTCGATCTATCTAGGACAGATAGTCGAGCTATCAAGCGCACAGAGATAGTCGACCTATCAAGCAGATAGTCGACCTACCTCAGAAAACAGATAGTCGATCTATCAAAAGATAGTCGAACTATCAAACAAACTAGATAGTCGATCTATAACAGATAGTCGAACTACCAGCGCAGAAAAGATAGTCGACCTATCAACCGATAGTCGAACTACCAGCGCAGAACAGATAGTCGACCTATCAACAGATAGTCGAACTATCAGCGCAGAACAGATAGTCGACCTATCAACCGATAGTCGAACTATCAGCGCAGACAAAGCGTCGACCAACTGATAGACGATCGTCGATCAACCGATAGACGATAGTCGAACGGCGTTCGACTATAGTCGAACGAAAAACCTACTTAACCAAATTCTCAATTTGGAAAAGCGAGGACTCTACAGCTAGACTTCTAACCATTGACCATAGATATTTCTTGGGTCAAGGGGCACAAAGGAGAGGACTGAACTCAAATCAAACTAGGGTACCCACAATCTCCCCCTATTTGAGTTAAGTCTCTCAAAAACTAAAACAGCTAGCAATAAAACACTAAAAAATAAATTCAGCAAATAGTTAACAATAAACTGGCAGATAATCAATCAGATAAACAAATAATCAAATATATCACAGCAGTTTAATCAAACTATTAAGAATCTTTAGAGTCTGGTAAAGGATCAGAAGAACTAGAAACGAAGGAAATTTTTCTAAGAGGGTCATCTGATTCTTTCTTTGACATCTTCAGGTCCTGAGCACCAATGATCTTCAGCTCTGTAGCTCTGGGGACAACAGCTTCAGGATGTTTTTCCATGTATTTTGCTGGATCAAAATCTCAGGATTGACTTGGAATTTTTCAAATTCTTTCTTTCTGTAGGTTGACATGGTAGTAAAACCAGTCGTATCTTTACCTTCGGCTCTTGCTTTTCTTATTTGGGCTGCTCCTACAAGTTCTTGAAAGCGAGCCATCCTAAAGTTAGGATCGAGCTCAGGATTTTCATATACGGGCTCTGGAGAAGCAGCATCAGCTATTATATCTAGATAAGACATTAGAGTATACTTAGCAGAGAGGTTCTTGCTAGATATCTTAAAACAAAAATAAACTATTTACCTTTTGATACAGTTTCCTCAGTCTGAACTGGAGAAGGAGGTGGGGAAAAAGTTGGTCTTTGGGCCACAACCTCCTTCATTTGTCTTTGAGAACCATAAGATGATTTGCCTTGAGAACTTTGATGACCTTGTCTTGGTTGGGGCTGAGCAGACGCAGATTTTGCAGAAGAGGTAGAGGGATGAGCTGAAAGGTTCCCAGAGGCTCCTGCACCTGGAGGTGGAGGAGGGGGACCTCTGGGAGTCCATCTTGAGACAGGACTGTCATACCTCTTGGTTCTTTTTCTCTCTTTTTGCTGATTCTTCGAAAACCTCATCCAATGCTGAAAATCTTTGGATTTGGGGTCAATGCCCTTCAAAATGTAATATGGAATATCATTATCCTTATTTGGAGGTGGAGGAGGAGCAGCTTTTCTTTTCTTTGCAGCAGATTTCTTTTTCTTTGACTTCTCAGACATATCAGAATCATCATCATCAGAATGGGATGATGGAGGGTTCTCATAAGGATCATAGGCTTCTGAGACAGCCTTTTCTTTAAGCTTTGAAGCAGATTTCTCCCTTTCCTCTTCCATGGCATCCAGAGCCAGAAGGGAGTCTAAATCTAAACCTGGAGAGTCATCCCAGATGGATGACTTTTCAAATTGCAAATCTTTCTCTTTCTCTCTTAAAGATTGAACTCTTAAATTCCATGCTGCTCTTGCTTGAGCTTCTTCCAAACTCAGAACAGAAGAGTCAACTTTGACTTCCTCTTTCTCAGACTCATCTTCTTTATTATCTAAGAAGGATTCCAACTCAGGGTCTACTTGAGTAGCAGGAATACTTGGGTCAGCCTCAGAAACTACTGCTATGATTTGAGCAGTTAAATCTTCTTTAATAATATCTGTAAAATTATGAATACATATCTGCTAAATAAAGCTTGAATCATTCCTTCAAGGTATTCACAAACTATCAAATTAATCGACTCATCAACAAAACGAATGAAAGAGTTACCTTCATATTTAACCATTTCCCATGATTCATTCAGATAAGAAGTTATGATTCCTTCCAGGAATCTAGCAATCATAGGAGTGGAAAGATCTTCTAAGCAAACCTTAACTGCAATCTCAGAATAGCAGGATTCCATCTGCTATTTCCTTCTCAGACAAAACTGGAACTTTTTCTTTCTCAGCAGGGGCTATCTCTTCCTGGCTGGAGCTATTTCTTCTTCAGCTGGATCTATCTCTTTCTCAGCTGTCATGACAACATCTGGAACTATTTCTTCCTGAGCAGACAATGACTGAATCTTTTAAAGCTGGAGGAGAGGCAGGAAGATCTGAGGCATCTTCATTGAACATCTCCCCCTGCCTGATTTCAGTAGATACTGAAACCAGGCCCCTAGAGGAAGATGGCTCAGCAGATTTAGAAAAGGATTTGATGGAGGCAGACAAAAGATCAATGGAGACTGCAAGGGGAGCGATTGCCTCGTCAATCATGGTTTTGATTGACGGGGTAATCAGCTCCACAATGCGGGAGATAAGCTCTGGAGAGATTTCAAAAGATGAAGGATGAGAGGTGGATGGAGCTGCAGCAGATATGGTAGTGGTGCTGGGATGAGGAATGGTGTGGACAGGGGATCGAGCGAGGAGGATGGAGCAGGAGAGTTTATTGGGGAATGAATTGGAGAATGAATTGGAGATTCAGGAGGAGTAAGAATTCTCTCTGATCCTAACAAATCAAAGCTAGGAGCAGATATCCTAGCCAGATGAGCAGGTAGAGGAGAGGCTGGAGGAGATAGAGGAACAACCGTAGTTGTTTCAGGAGCAGCAGAGGAAGAAGGTCGTACCTCAGCAGAAGTTGATGGTACTTCAACTGAGGCAGACGGCAAAACAGAGGAGGAGGAAGGAAGAGCTGAGCCAGCTTCAACAGGTTGAGGAGCGACTGTTACAGTCCTTGTGCCCTCAGATGTTGCTGGAGCAGATTTCACAAATGTCCTCTTCCACTTAGAGAACAAGTGGGGATCCATCTTCTTGCTGGCGTTGATTGTAGTCGCAGTGGAACTCAGCAGCTGGGGATATTTCTCTTTAAGGAAAATACCGATAACCCTTCCTAGGGTGACTTCCTTCTTGCCAGTCTTCTTCCTGATTAAATCAAACAAAACAGCTGCCCAATCTATCCTTTTTCTATTAACAATTGCACACATGAGTGCGAATTGCTGCCTTGTTATATTGTCGTGGGCAGAGTGCTTACCCAGGAGCACTTTTCCGACTACCTCAGCGAGGAACTTGATCTTGAAGGGGAAGTTTACCTTGAGCAGCTTGGTGGGAATGCCCTCAGCATGTCCCAGCTCAACCAGCATTCGTCCAAATTCCTGAGCGTCTTGCTCATAATCCTCTTCACCAATAACTAAATCAAAAACATCAGATAAGACGGCCGGAGTCAGGATAACTTCTTCTCCGCCTATGGTACCAGTCATCGATTCGTCTGTGGAAGACGACGTGAAAGCCCATTCTTTTATTTCTGGAATGTTGATCTTAATTCTTTCAGACATTAACTTCTCCAAACCTTGATCCCTGCAGAGCTGGAGAACTTCCACGATTCCGGCATCGCAACTGCTGAAAGCTTCGAAATCCACACTGAATCCGGCATCAAACTTTACTACGGCTAGAACAGCTGGGGAAATCGCCATGGATTCGCCGGAGAAAGCATGAGAAAGCTGGAGAGAGAACGAGAAAGACGAAGCGCCAGAAAATCGCAAGCGGTAAAGCAGAATGCGAAAGGGCACGCTCCGTCGACGATAAAGCAACAGATCTTTTAACCTAGGTCGACTATCGGTTTTATATTAGACCGGAAATAGTCGATCTATTAAAAGATACTTGACCCGATAGTCGAACGACCGTTCGACGATCGGCTCAGAAGCAGAGTAGTCGAACCATCGTTCGGCTATTTCTGGCTTCACACGCAACAAGCTGTCGTCGTTCAGAGATCGACGATGAGCTCAACCTGTTCGACGATGGTCGAACGTCGATCGACGATCCTCAAACAGATAAGCTACCATTAACCAGAGGTCGACGATAGGCTCAATCCGTTCGACGATCTTCGATCATCGTTCGACGATCTTCAAGCAGATTTCAATAGAGGCAGATATAGTCACACTTAGTCTCGTCCATTAATCATGCCTAGTTGAACTAAAAAGAACAGATGCTTCTGTTCATCTAAAGGCTTGGTGAATATATCACCTCTCTGAAACTCAGTGGATATGAACTCAAGACAGATCTTGTTCTTTTCCACACAATCTCTCAGGAAATGGTGCCTAATCTCAATGTGCTTGGTTCTAGAGTGGTGCACTGGATTTTGTGCAATAGAAATAGCACTGGTACTATCACACATGATCTTGGTGTTCTTGTGTGAGTAACCATAATCCACAAGCTGGTTTTGAATCCACAGGATCTGTGAACAACAACTGGCAGCTGCTATATATTCAGCCTCTGCAGTTGAAGTTGAGACAGAAGCCTGCTTCTTACAGAACCAAGAGACCAATCTCTCTCCCAGGAACTGGCAAGTTCCTGAGGTGCTCTTCCTGTCAACTCTGCAACCAGCATAGTCAGAATCAGAATATCCAATTAATTCAAACTCTGACTCAGCTGGGTACCAAAGTCCTAGATTTGGACATCCTTTCAGGTATCTCAGGATTCTCTTTAGAAGAATCAGATGAGATTCCTTGGGGTTGACCTGGAATCTAGCACAAAGGCATGTAGCAAACATTATATCTGGCCTACTTGCAGTTAGATATAATAGGGAACCAACAATGGCCCTATAATTCTTTTGATCAACTGGCTTGCCGTGATCATCAGAATCAATAACTACATTAGTAGCCATGGGTGTAGGCATTGCTGAAGCATCAGCCATCCCAAATTTCTTTACCAATTCCTTGGCATATTTGGATTGGGAGATGAAGATACCATCAGCATCTTGCTTAACTTGGAGACCAAGAAAGTAAGACAGCACACCCATACTACTCATCTCAAACTTAGAATGCATCAAGTTGGAAAACTTTTTGCACAGTTTGGGATCAGTGGAGCCAAAAATAATATCATCTACATACACCTGAACTAACAGGATTGTGTCCTTGTGATGCTTGACGAAAAGGGTTCTATCAACTACTCCCCTAGTGAAGTTGTGCTCTAACAGGAAACTAGCTAAAGTCTCATACCAGGCCCTAGGAGCTTGCTTTAGTCCATAAAGAGCTTTCTGCAACTTAAAAACATGAGAAGGCTGAGTTGAAGAAACAAACCCTGGTGGTTGTTCAACAAACACCTCTTCCTTAAGCTCACCATTTAGGAATGCACTTTTGACATCCATTTGGAACACCTTAAACTTCATGAAGGCTGCATAGGCCAAGAAGATCCTTATTGCTTCTAGCCTTGCAACAGGAGCAAAGGTTTGGTCATAGTCTATACCTTCCTCCTGTCTGTAGCCCTGAGCTACAAGCCTAGCTTTATTCCTTACTATTATTCCATTTGCATCTAACTTGTTTCTATACACCCACTTGGTGCCTATGATCAGTTGGCCTTTAGGTCTTGGAACCAAAGTCCAAACTTTACATCTCTCAAATTGATTGAGCTCCTCTTGCATTGCAATGATCCAGTGGGGATCTAGCTCTGCATCTTTAAAGGTGAGGGGCTCAACCTGTGAGAGGAAACAAGCATGCATCACATCCTGTCTTAATTGGTGTCTTGTTTGCACACCAGCTGACATGTCTCCAATCACTTGAGATGTGGGGTGATCTCTAAGTGTGACAATATCAGCAGGTGGGATGTGATCTTCAGCAACAGTTGGGATTAATTCCCAGGAGGAATTTGATCTACTGTTGGTGGTACAACAACAGCTTCAACAGCTTCAGCAATGTCTTCATCACTGTCTGATTCAGTGATCTGAAGAGTTGATAGTTGAAGGATTTCTTGAGGGGCATCAGGTACCTGCAAAGAACTGGAGGAAGGAGAATTTTCCTTCTCCTTGTAAAACATCTGAGACTCATCAAAAGTCACATGCACAGATTCTTCTATCTTACAGGTTGATTTGTTATAAACCCTATAAGCTTTGCTTACTTGGGAATATCCAAGCATAATTCCCATTGAAGATTTTGCTTCAAATTTTCTAATATATTCTTTATTATTATTATGAATATACACAATACAGCCAAAAACTCTAAAGTAATTAATTTTTGGTTCTTTCCTTTAAGCAACTCATAAGGAGTTTTACACTTAAGTTTGTGTATCAAACTTCTATTCAAGACATAGTTAGCTGTACTAACAGCTTCTGCCCAATAGGATAGAGGCATGTTAGCATCTGCCAACAATGTACTAGCAGCTTCAATTAGTGTTCTATTCTTCCTTTCAACTACCCCATTTTGTTGGGGAGTTCTAGGAGCTGAGAAGCTATGTTTGATACCTTCTCTCTCACAGAATTCTTGCATGAGAAGAGAGTCAAACTCAGTACCATGATCACTTCTGATCAAGGCCACATGAGTAGAGTACTCAGTCTGCACACAAAGTAGAAAGTCTGTAAGGGCTTTGAAGTTATCAGACTTAGTTCTCAAAAAGAAAACCCAACTGAACCTAGAGAAGTCATCTACAATTACTAAAGTGTAATACTTCCCTCCTAAACTCTGTACATTTATTGGGCCAAAAAGGTCCAAATGTAATAAATACAGGATTCTAGGAGAATCACTTTTATTTACAGATTTAAATGAATTCTTGGTTTGCTTGCCTAGTTGACAAGCCTTGCATAGGCTCTCCTTCTTGTAGGGGCAAGAAGGTAAACCTCTAACAAGGTTGTGCTTAGATAACCTAGATATATTTTTAAGGTTTACATGACTAAGCCTTTTATGCCAAAGGGAATTATTATTAAGGGTTACTTCATTAAACAGGCAGATTTCAGAGTGAGATGAATTAAAATCTACTAAATAGATATTACCTATTCTAATACCTATTAAAACAACATTATTATTCAAAGTAATATTGCAAGATGAGTTGGAAAATGAAACCTGGTAGCCAGCATCACATAGCTGGCTGACTGAAATCAGATTATGCTTCAGTCCATTGACATAAGCAACTCTCTTGAATGTAACTGCTCCAATTGTGATCTTGCCATAGCCTTCTGTCTGACCACAGCTGGAGTCTCCAAAGATAACCTTTGGGCCGAGCTTAGCTTTGAATTTTGACAGTAGATCTTTATTTCCTGTCATATGCTTAGAGCATCCACTATCCAAATACCACTTATTTAGAGTGATTGGATAGGCCTTCACCTGCAAAACAACTATTTAGACAGAGTGGACCCAGGTAACCTTGGGTCCCTTGTTTTTCACATAAGAAAAACTGGAAATATATGAGAATGCAGGATGAGGGTGATAACCTAGTGGGTGAGATCTCCTAGGTGGGATTCTCCATGCAGATGATGGGTCAACAAACCTAGGGTTTCTATTTTCATTTAGGTTTCTATGATACTGATTATGATTTTGAAAATCATGTTGAAATCGTCGATCGACGTTCGACGATGGGCGCTCAGATCGTCGAGCTTCGTTCGACCATGGAGCATCCGATCGTCGAGCGGCGTTCGACGCTCTTTGCATTTCTTTGAAAAACTTCTTTCTCTTTTCTCTCTTAGCTTTATTTAGGGTTTTATTTACAAGGTTTACTTGCTCAGTGTTCTTCTTTCCACTAGCTGAAATGAAGTTCACTGGAGTTGAAAGATTATTTTTAAGCAGGACTGGGGGTTCACTGGGAGAAGCTCCTAAGCCTAATTTATCATTACCTGACCTAGTGTTAGTCATGCTGGTAATTTCTAACAGCTTAAGGCTTCTACCATTAAGGGATTCTTCTAATCTCTTAGACTTAGCTAATTCTATTTTAAGAAATTTAATTTCTTCACTACAAGTAGTGAGATCTTCCTTTAACCTAATGTTTTCAGAGGCTATTGATTCTGAGTCAGCTAACCTATTTCTAAGTTCTTTTATTTCTTTTTCTGAACTAATTAAATCTAAACATAAAGATTTAAATTCTAATTTAAACTCTTCTGAAGTAAAATCATAAGATGAAAGTACCTCATCTTCAGTAGGCATCTCTTCATCAGAATCAGAACTCTCTGCAGCAGAGTGGTTGCTGCAGGCATCTATTGCCATTAGGCAAATTTCTTTGGCCTTCTTCTCTTCCTCATCTTCACTGGAGCTTGATGAGGATGATTCTTCATCAGAATCACTCCAGGTTTCAGCAATGAAACCTCTCTCCTTCTTCTTGTTTTTGTAGGAGGATGGCTTGGAGTGCTTCCTGTGTTGTTCTTTGTCTTTTCTCTTTTCCTTGTTCTTCTCCTCTGGACACTCTGGCAAAATGTGTCCAGGCTTCCTGCAACCATAGCAAATAATTTCTTTAGCAGGAGAGCGATCATACCTTGGTTTGTCTTCATAGCGTGAAGACTTCTTTCTGAACTCCTTTCTCCCCATCTTGAGAAACCTCTTGGCAAACAGTGCCATAAGTTCCTCATTGGATTGGCTGCCTTCAGAAACATCTGAGGCCTTAAGAGCTAGAGATTGCTCTTTTCTTGTTGGAGTGGGGGTCTTGGCTTTAGCTTCTGCTTCTCTGGTCTTCAGCACTTGCTCAAAAGACTTGAACTTGCCGAGGAGAGCTTCAGTTGAGATCTCATTGGTACTTCTGGCTTCTTTGATGGGCCAGATTCTTAGATCCCATGTGCTAGGGAAGCACATAAGAATCTTATCATTGACCTCTGTCAATGATATGTCCTTGTCCAGGGTCCTCAGCTCATTGATGATTGAGCTGAGCCTGGTGTACATAGCTTCAACTGATTCAGCATCAGTCTTCTTGAAGTTCTCATACTGTGAGATAAGGTTGGACCTTCTGTCCTTCCTTTCATCAGCTGAACCAGCTACAATCTGGTTCAGTGTGTCCCACATGGCCTTTGTTGAGGAGCAGTCAGCCACCTTCTGGAACACCTCATCAGACATTGTCTGAGCCAGTATGTTCATTGCCTTGGCATCAGCAATTTTAGCCTTCTTGTATTCATCATTATAATCTGGAGGAGGCACTGCACTCATATCAGATGATGAGGCAGTGGCAGCAGCAGGTGCTCTTGGGGGACCTGACAAAATAGAAGCAAAGATGCTTTCATCAATAGAGTTCATATATAATTTAATCCTTGCCTTCCAGATGCCAAACTTTGCTAAGTTGCATGCTGGAGGTCTGGTGCTAGAATAATCCTTAGACTGGGCCATGATAGTGAATATCTATAAGCTCTTGGTATCTATCAGGATCTTGTGACTTAGGTGTTAGCCTATACAGTCAGTTAACCTCCCTTTGATACCAATTGAAAGTAAAGGGATAGATACTACTCTAGAGGGGGGGGTGAATAGAGTTATCAATTTTGCACAGACAAAACTTAATATTCTACCCAACTCCCTTGGAGTGAAGTGCGGAATGAAAAGATTATAGATATTGATTTAACCCTAAAGCCTAACACAAGTGATGTGTACAAACACAAGCTAACTGTAATTACAGTTAAGCTTGGAAAAACCTAATCAGCAACTAGCAACCTAGTTATATCTAATCACAGCCACAATGCAGGAATTAAATAGAGGAATCCAGACGACACAAGGAAATTTATAGTGGTTCCCCAAACAACTTGGGTACGTCCACTCTTCTACCCAAACGGTAGGAATCCACTCAGGTTTTTGATCAGGTGCCCTGCCACCAACAGAATCTGATTCAGGTAGATTCAGAAACCCTTTAGACTTTTGATCAGGTGTCTAAAAACCAAGCACAGGTTTTTGATCAGGTGCCCTGCCACCAAGGGATACTTTTGAAGGGAGTAATAACCCTGTACAGGAGGGGGAAGAAGGTTAAGATGTCTTCTCTATTTTACAATAGATTAGAGAAGCACAAAAGCTTGCACTGAGCTAGAATGCTCTAAATAATCAAGGCTCCCCCTGGCTCAAGAATGTCCAGGTGAAGTCTTGCTTCAGTGCAGAGAAACTCTTCAGAAAGTTCTGAAGGAAAGAGCTACAGGAAGACAGTAAATAATAAAATCAAAGTTCTTCAAGCAGCTATCTTCTTCTTCTTCTTCAAAGGAACTCTGAGTTGAACTTCCTGAAAGCAGGAGAACTCAGGTGAAGAAGAGATGAAGATCTTAACACTTCTCAGTTAGATGGAGATTGCTGAGAGCAGGAAGCTTGAGCTTGATGAAGGCTTGAGTGCTTGAGAATATGTGTGTAACACTAGCTTCAATCCTTCTTCAAAGGGTCCTTTAAATATTATCAGCAAGCAACGGCTCTCTTCCATTTGAATTATTTGTCTTCTTCTAAGCCTTGAGACCTGGGCTGTAAATATCAAGAAGACAGAAATATCTCTGCAGCAAGACATTCTATAAAGGGAATAAATCACTTTCTAAGAAGCTGCAGGCTTAAATCAGATAACAGAAGGACTAAATAAAGTCACATCAGAAACAATCTCTTTATAGCAAAAGAAGACTTTTCAGTCTAACGGTTATAAAGGGCTGACAATAGATAAAGTAAATTAAAATGACAGCTAATAAGACAAACAACTTTATCTTAAAAGATTTGAACTCAGGCAAAAGAATAGAGCAAATAATGCCTGAAAATATTATCATACAACTTAAAATACTGTGCCAGAAAATGTATTAATTAATTAAATATAATAAATAAATACAAAATACAAAGGCAGACAGAAAACGTCGAACGACCTTCGAAGATCGTCGAACGACGCACGGAGATCGTCGAACTATCGGGCAGATAGTCGAACGATCCAGATAGTCGAGCTATCAAACAGGTAGTCGAGCTACCGCAGCAGATAGTCGAACTATCAGGACAGATAGTCGAACTATCAGATAGTCGATCTATCTAGGACAGATAGTCGAGCTATCAAGCGCACAGAGATAGTCGACCTATCAAGCAGATAGTCTACCTACCTCAGAAAACAGATAGTCGATCTATCAAAAGATAGTCGAACTATCAAAACAAACTAGATAGTCGATCTATCAACAGATAGTCGAACTACCAGCGCAGAAAAGATAGTCGACCTATCAACCGATAGTCGAACTACCAGCGCAGAACAGATAGTCGACCTATCAACAGATAGTCGAACTATCAGCGCAGAACAGATAGTCGACCTATCAACCGATAGTCGAACTATCAGCGCAGACAACGACCAATTGATAGACGATCGTCGATCAGCCGATAGACGATAGTCGAACGGCGTTCGACTATAGTCGAACGAAAAACCTACTTAACCAAATTCTCAATTTGGAAAAGCGAGGACTCTACAGCTAGACTTCTAACCATTGACCATAGATATTTCTTGGGTCAAGGGGCACAAAGGAGAGGACTGAACTCAAATCAAACTAGGGTACCAACACAAGCCTGTTTTACCGCTTTATTATATATACTCTTTTGGTATACGAAGTGCTAACTTGCAGGTGGAGTGGTACCCCGGGTCCGTTAGGGACGGCGGAGGAGATGTGTTTTGTTACATAGTAGAGGTCAGCCTTTGCTGACCCACGTTACTTCAAATCCTTACAGGGCAAGGATCGCATGCAGGAGCTAGCGCGCCGGGCGAAAAGCCCTAAGCCTCATGAAGTGTTGCTAAGCTTGACTATTTTCTTTTCCTTGCTTTGCTGCTGTTGTTTGACTATGTCCGGCTTGCATGCCGAGGTAGCCTAGTGGTGCTTGGCACTTTTTATATTTGGGCTTATATTGTGTAAGGCCTTAAGGCCATTTGATACTTTTTTGTTAGGGGATAACTTCTGTCTGTTGTTGTTCTGTTTCCGCTGTGCTTGTCTGGAGTTTTGAGATTGGGTAGTTTTATATCATCTTTTAATACTAAAGCTGTGGCGTCCGTATGTTGTGGGGCCCCGGCCGGACCCATATTATATGGTCTTTACAGGGGAGATGTTACACCTTGTGAGTGCCATCACCTTGAAGCTTCTACTTCCAAATCTACTTCCCCTGCTAGACCATAATCTCAAAAGGTCAAGCAGGAGATCATTAGGCAAAGATACAATAGATTTGACTGTTGGTGTTGTGGCAAGGTTGGTCACTTCGCCATAGATTACTGGTTTAATCCTAGATATTATGAAACTCCTCAAGTTAATAATATGAAAAAGACCGTTAATAATGTTAACATACGTAGGGGAGTATGCTAACTGGAGACCAAGGGACCAAACAAGTTTGGGTTCCTAAGGCAACTTGATTCTACTTTTGCAGGATTGTCCAAAGGCCACCAAAAATCCCATCTGGTATTTGGACAATGGATGCTCTTAGCATATGATGGGGACTAGAAGCCTTCTCCAGAATTATTCTCCAGTAATGAACGGGCTAAAGGTCATCTTTGGAGGTTCCGACAGAGGGATAACTAAAGGCTACGGTATGATCACCAATGGTAGTGTATCCTTTTCTTATATGGCTTATGTTGAAGGATTGGAACACAATCTTATAAGCATAAGCCAGCTCTGCGATAAAGTATACATCGTAGAATTTCATGCAAATAAGTGATTGATAAAATCGGTTGATAATTTATAAACAAATTTATCAGGAACTTGTAGGAGGAATATATTTTGCTTAAATTTTATTTGCACAGACTCTTCTACACTAGTGTGCTTTTTGGCAAAAGATAGTGCTTCTCTTGGTGACCAATGTCATAAGAGATTAGCACATATAAATTTCAAAACTATTAATAAATTATTTTCTCTTAATTTAGTACGTGATGCCACAAATGTCAAGTGCGCTAAAGATAGACCTTGTCACACATGTATAAAATGCAAACAAATAAGGGCTACCTTTAAAAGCATTATTGGCAAAGACTCTAATAAGTGTTTACACCTACTTCATATGGACTGGTTCAGTCCACTGCAAATTAGAAGTTTAGGAAGTAAGGATTATACATTGGTTATTATTGATGATTAATCTCGCTTTGTGTGGGTGTTCTTTCTAAAATACAAGTCAGATACCTTGATATCTTTACGAATTTTGTCAAGCAAGTCCAGAATGAATACAGCTGCTCTATTGTCAAAAATAGAGGTGACAATGGAACAGAGTTCAAGTCTGGGGCGATGACAAAATTCTATGAAAGCCTAGGTATCTTTCATGAGTTTTCCTCTCCTCGTACTCCTCAACAGAATGGAGTTACTGAGAGAAAGAATAGAACACTCATTGAGGCTTGCAGGACCATGTTGAGTGATGCCTTACTATAGAAATATTTCTGGGCTGAAATTGTCAACACTGCATGCCATGTGCAAAATCGAGCACTCATAAAAAACCATAATAAGACACCTTACGAACTACTAAAGGGCAGGAAACCGACCATTTCATACTTTAGAATCTTTGGTAGTAAATGCTTTGTCCTTAACAATGGTAAGTATCACACCACTAAATTTAGTGAAAAGAGCATTGAAGGTATTTTCGTAGGTTATAGTAGCCATAATAAGACATATAGGTTTTTCAACAAGAAAACCCTGGTTGTAGAAGAATCTATTCCTGTTGTATTTGATAAGACGAGCTTGCTGTATGTAGTTCTTCTAGTGTGTTCATTGCAGATGCAGGTTCACGACTGAAGGAATTGAGCTTGGATGAGTAAGTTAAGTAAAAAGATCAAGAGTTCATCAAGATCACCACTCTAACCCCTATTGGAGAAGGTGATCACTATGATGAAGACATCATCACAGTTAATGAAGTCACTCAAGGGATAGAAGAAGCTCCAGATGCAAGGAACCTAGAGTTCAGACACTTGAAGGCTCACCTAATTGATCAAATCATCGGAGATCCCTGGGACGGTGTCAGAACTCGTAGAGGTACAACTAATGAAAATTTATATTTGAGTTTCCTCTCGCAGGTTGAACCAAAGAAGTTTAAGGAAGCAAACTCAGACACATCTTGGATAATGGCAATGGAAGAAGAATTGAACTAATTCAAGCATTGCTAAGTCTGGAAGCTTGTTCCAAGACCCAAAGGTAAGAACGTCATCGGAACCAAGAGGCTATATAGAAACAAGATGGACGAAGATGGGACCATCATAAAGAACAAGACCAGAATCGTCGTTAAAGGTTATAGACAAGAAGAAGGAATTGACTTCGACCAGACGTATGCTCTAGTGGAAAGACTGGAGGCAATCAGGTTATTCCTAGCTTATGTTGCACTTAAGGGCTTCACTGTCTATCAGATGGACGTGAAGTCGGCCTTCCTTAATTATGACATAAAGGAATAAGTGCATGTGAAACAACCTCCAGGTTTCATTGATTCTAACTTTTCTGATCATGTTTATCTTCTATTTAAAGCATTATATGGTTTAAAACAAGCTCCATGAGCTTGGTATGAGATGTTGTCTAACTTTCTTCTTGAGAACAAGTTCACAAGGGGAAAGATAGATAAGAAATTATTTCTTAGGGAAGTAAAAGGCAAGATTCTGCTAGTTCAAATATATGTCGAAGACATTATTTGTTGCTCTACTAACGACAACCTTTGCAAGAAGTTTTCAAAACTTATGCAAGGGAAGTTTGAAATGAGCAGCATGGGAAAGCAGAAGTATTTTTTAGGACTTCAGGTGAAAAAATCTGAAGATGGAATTTTCATCTCTCAGACGAAGTTCACCAAGGAGTTAATTAAAAAATTCGGAATGGAGAACGCAACCTCTATGAGGACTCCAATGGGTTCAGCCATGTCTCTAGACAAGGATGAGAAAGGGAAACCTTTTGATGAAACTAAGTACAGAAACATAATTGGATCTTTGTTTTATGTTACTTCTAGTAGACCTGACATAATGTTTTCAACATGTGTGTGTGGTAGATTTCAAGTGAACTGTAAGGAATCTCACTAAGCTGCAGCAAAGCAGATTTTGAGATACCTTAAAGTTACACCAAATCTTGGCTTTTGGTACCCAAGAAGTAATGATGGAGAACTAATTAGTTTCATAGATGCAGATTTTGCAGGAACCAAAGATGACAGGAAGAGCACTTCTGTAACATCCCATGTTACTTGTAGACCCCTTAACTTAGATTGGGTTAGGCATGGGGTGGATTTTAAGGAAATTAGCAAGGTTTGACCCTAGGTAGTGGGTTGTAGCCATGTGGGGCCCACTATAGGACCAAGTCAAACTAGGTCAAACAAGCCTAAATAAGGACCCTAACCACACCATGACCCCACCACATTGCCCTAACCATAAAAAGAATCTAAGTGAACCCTAGGGCAGGTCACTAGGTCAACATTTTGACCCCAGTTGACCAAAGTAAACCTTGGGCCTAAAGTGGTCAAAACCACACTCATAGGCCCAATTAGCCTTAGTAGGGCACCCCCTTGACCCAACTCAAGTTGGGTGGTGCCATTGGTTTCATGACCATCAAGTGGGGTCAGCCCAATCATCATGTTGACCAAGTCAACTCTCCAAGTCAACAAAGTCAACAATTTGACCTAAAAGAAGAAATTAGCCTAAGCCCTTTTTCCCCTTGGGCCAAGCCCACCAAATATGGCCCATTGGCAGCCCAAAGGGTCAAAGACCAGCCACACCCCTCTGGTTGTGGAGAGAAAGTACATGCAAGGGGGCATTTTGGAGATTTTACCCAAGGGAAGAGAGAGAAGGAGGAGAGAAGAGAAAGGAGACCACTTGGCCTGGTTTCTCCTGCCCAAAGGCCTGCTGGCTGATCCCAGGGGATCATTCCAAAAGAATTGCAGCTGGGGGTGGCCAAGTGGAGGCTATGGTTAAGCATCCAAAGTGAGCCCGAGCTCACCTTGGAATTATCTCCATGTATAAGCCTTCCCAGGCCCAACTAACCCCACCATCAGCTTTAGAAGGTCGAGAGGAGTGGAATTTGAGTGCTGGATCAGGTCTTTTGCTGGAGAATCCAGGAAACGGGAAGGAGCTCGCCGACGCACCACCGCCATGCCAAACCGCCACAAAGCTCGCCGCCGGGCCTCCATTCAGGTCCGTTTCGCCGCCCCTCTCTCTGTACGAGCTTCTTAGATCCATTAGGCGAGATATCAGGCTCAATTGAGCCCGATGCCATGAGTGGAAAGTGCGTATTTACCGAGCTTTTCTTCTTGCTCGGGTTCGCCAGAGGAGCCAACTCCGGCGGCCTCACCGCCGGGAAACGCTAGCCCCCACCTCAGTGAAGGTGGTAGCGATATTCGCCGGCGGCAGTGGTGGCTCAGCTGGCCAGAAAACGGAAGACAAGTCAGCCCAGTGCAAATAAATCTCGGCCGTTGGTTGGAGGTAGGAGGTGAACAGATTCCGTCAGTTTAGGCTTTAAGATTCGTGCTAAACTATATAATGTTATATTATAAATGTTATGAAATGTGTATTTCTGTCACAAAAATACAGTCACATTACATGTGATTTTTAGTGTACTTAAAGACCTCTCCCTAAGCTGAACCTGCAATGAAAAATATAGCCATGTGTGTTACCTTTAAAATGCCACCCTAAACATGGGTGTTGGTCCAGTGGTCTGGCCTGTAGGGAATTTTTACTAGAACTAGTCCTAGGCTAGAGAAGAAATTAAAAGTGAAGCCCAGGTCAAACCAGAAGAACAAATAGGCTGGAATTTTGGTTAGGTTATTTATTTGGGCATATTTATCCCCTACCAAAGTTTAGGAATTTTTGGAGACAAAATTCCTATAGTTTTGGTCATAATATCAACAATTAAATTAATGGTATAATTGAAGTGTTAGGCCTCCAAATGGCGCCAAATTTTGGTGGCAGGTCCTTGGGGACATCATTAGTGCATGATAGAAATTTCAACACAATTGGGTCGCTGCATGTTGGATTAACTCACTTGCATGTGTAGGCTAGATTTAGCCTTGGGGTGCAAATAGCAAAATTTGCTATGTTGTGTATTCACCCTCTTTGAGGCTTCTAAAAATCTTGAAATTGAATCCCGAGGATCATTAGGGCAAATTTAACACCTCAATTTATTTATGGGATTTTTGGAATCAAAAATCCCATTATTTGGAATTTTGAAAATATAGTCCTTATTTGAAAAGAAATTGAGAAACTAGTTTTGATCATGCAAAAATCCTCAAACTTTGCCAAGTTAAAAAAAAGGTCATAGTTGACTTAGTAAAATTGGATCTTTCTGTTTGAGAACTTCGGGAGTAAAATACCTTTTAATGACCATTTTACCCTTATTACATTTATTAATGAATTGATGGAAATACAAATCATAAAAATTTGGAAATATTCCTAGTGATGTATAATTGTATTAATAGTCTTGCATAAATATCTCAGAATTTATTGATTTACTGATAATTTTAAAATTAACATAATGGCATTTTGTTAAAAATTTAAGAATGGGAATTGTTAGGCCCTTACACTATATAGGTTGATGAAACTCTGCCATTATTCTTAAATTAATGTCTTATATGCTCTGTAATTTTCCTAGAATTTTGGTAGTTGAAGTTCTTATACTTCCTTTGTAAAATAATAATTATGATGATTTTGTATTAATTAAGGAATAAATAGAAATACTTAAAGGAAAATTATAAATCTTGGAAGACAGTGATATTTCACTATGTCATAGGTCAGGATAATTTATCACAATATTAGGATTATGATATGATATACTTCATGTGTTAAATGACTTGAAGAATTATTTTGAGAAATTAATTTAATGATTTAAATAATTTGGAAAATTATGAAAATCATCATGGTCATCATATAAGTCCATACCACCCTAGGATAAATAATTTGAGACATATGGGCCAAGTATTTAGAAGTTGGATTCCGGGGTGGAGTTAGGTCAAGGGCTGCGCATAGTAAAAGTAGGTTGTACTATAGGCCCACCAGGGGATAGATCAACAATTGAACTAGAGAACATGATTGGAAGTATGACCCTGGTGGTTAGTATCGTCTTAGTGACGAGAGTAAAAGTGCAAGTCATTGGGTAACCACTAGAATGGAGGTCGGCGGAAGACCGTCGTCCTCCCGATAACAACTTAAGTCATTAGGGTCAACTAAAAGTAACAATGAGAGTTGAGTGTGGATTATGGGTAGAAATCAACTAAAAGTAATTATCCTTGTAAAAGGGAACTTTGGATTTTAATTCCATCTTTGTTCCTAGTGCCCCCGAGACCCCTTCATTGGGCATACCCTGGGCAGTCCTGGGATTAACCTTAATTCACTAAGTATAATAACCGGTAGGCAAGAGTAGCCTAATAGGCTAGGTAAACTGTAATTGTTCTCACTCATGCCGGGTTGGAGGGACTTGGAGTCTATTGACTATTTGCTCACTCGTGAAGAGTTGGAGGGAATTGATGAGTTATATATTCACTCATGCCGGGTTGGAGGGACTTTGAGTCTGTTGACTACTTGCTCACCCGTGTAGAGTTGGAAGGAAGTGTTTGGTTTACTTTCTCACCAAGGCAGGGTTGGAGGAATCAGGAAAGGTTGGTCCTACGAGCTGGAGGCTCGAGATGAAATACTTGCATGTGCATAAATGGTGGTGGGTCATGCGGTACTGGGCCAATCGTCACACCGATGGCAATACGGTGACTCAGGTGAGGTGTACGGGTGGAAGGGCCAGTATGATGTTTAATACTGCGGTCAAGCAGACAATCCCTGAAGACGTATACCCGACCTAAAAGACTAGTAGGTAGCTAGCAATAGTACGCAGAAACTCTAGAGTGCACTTGTCGGTGTACAGAGGCATATAGGAGAGGTCTTGGCCTGGTAGTGTGTATACCCGCCTAGAAAGCGGAAGCGCCCGTTCCGTTGCTGCCGTAGCCACAACAGCGGTACCTGAGAGTGATGCTAGCTCTCGAAAAGTTGGAACTAAAGGTCTGTGATCACGGAGTCATTGTGTGTGAGTTGAACTTGCCTGCTGCATAATTAGCATCATAACATTATTCTTGTTAGAACATACGCTTCATAGATCCTTATCATATAAATTAGTATGGGCTCTTTTATATGATAAGTTACAATTCCTGGAAACCTTAACTTATAAATTTGTATGGGCATTTGTATAAGTTAAGGTACGTCTGTGATGATAGATAGCTTTACATTTCAGCTTACTTTATTCCTGCTCTTACTTTCAGCTCTTTTCTTTTACTAGTAGTGCTTTTACTTACCTGTACTACATACTTAGAACTGCTAGAGTAGGATAACCATACCTATTACAACTACTAGTTAACTTTTGTCACCTGCTTCCACTTTTGCTACCCCTTGTTGTCCTCCGCTTCGTCATCCCGCTCGGTGCCTAGGAGTTGCGGGGCGAGGTGCGGAGGAAACGACTTAGTCTTTTTGACTTATGATCGGTGACCATATCATTTTAGGAGCACAAGGAGATTGAGCAGCACGTCGAGGAGCCAGGACATGAGGAGAAGATGCCGATACAACCTACTACTACTACTAGAGCACATGTTCAGGTGTGATGAGTTGAGATGTTAGATTCCGCTGCTGTTAGATTGAGAGAGAGTGATTTGATATTGATGTACTGGGCATAAGCCCTTATTCACTTTCATTTTCGTACTCATTTTGGACTATATTCATGTACTTTCATTTGATATATATATGATTAGTACTTTGGCTATGGACTGTGATATTTACTCTGTTTTATACTTCTACTTCTCATATTGGCCGACAGGTTTATGATCATACTAGCCGGCAGAATTGACGACTTGCGGTGTTGACTAACCCGTGTGTTAGTGTCACCGTAAGGCAGCGGTTCTGGGCATAAGATCCGGGTTAGCCCCGAAAAGGGGGAAACGGATCTTACAAACTGGTATCACTTGAATAAACGATCATGTGAGAAAGAAGTCCACAACACTGGAACACCCATCTCGAGCATTAGTTTGCGGGCAAACTATGCAGCGGAAGCAATGGTGTGCCAATGTGCAATAAGTCACATAAAACAGTCCATTAAACAATGAGTTAGGCCAATTTTGATGTTTACCTTACCTTTATGCAGCCTCCACAGGATGCGGTTCCTCCCCCTTCGGCTGCCATTCCCTTCATGCAGACAGAGATGGGAAACACTCTGACGGATATCCTTGATGCCTTCAGATCCCAGCAAGCCCCGGCATAGCTGCCAAACCCCGGGTCGAACTGGTTGAATGCCTTTAAGAGTCTCTCTCCGCCAGTGTACCGCGGGACAGAAGATGCGTTGAATATGGAGGAGTGGATGGAGACCATTTAGGAGCTATTTGCTGGCATCAGCTGCCCCATCAGACAGGCTGTCCCTCTTGCCACCTTAGTACTGGTGGCTTATGTGAAGAGGTGGTGGAAGTCTGTGCGAGACTCTACATACGCTGATAGGTAGCTGATGGATATTACTTGGGAGGAATTCAATGATGAGTTCTTGGAGCACTACGTATCCTCCACAGACCGAGATGCCTTGGAAACTAGATTTCTGAACCTCCAATAGGGAAGCCAATCCATGATCGAGTATCAGAGAGAGTTCTCCCACTTGGCTAGGTTCGCGGGATTCCATGACTGGGATGACCGGAAGTATGCAAAGAGGTTCTACCATGGGCTCCGGGACACCTTGAGGCAGCCCTTGTTGTTCATATCGCATGGCACCACTACACAGATCATTGAGATGGAGAAGAAGCTGGAGGCTGATCAGCCTATGGTACAAGGCAGAGAGAAGAGACCGCTATAGGGGTCGTCATCCGGAGATGGTAGCAGGGCATCCCAGAGGGGCAGGGTTTTCAGCTACAGGAGGGGTGGGGGACGTCGTCGTCCCAACTATAGGCAGGAGCAGAGGCCTCCTATAGTGCTAGCTCCCCCACCTCTACAGACTCACGTGCCGATGACACAGGGGGATCGTGTCCAGAGACAGCTCACGTTCTTTGGATGCGGCCAGCCTGGACACATCAGGTCACAGTGCCCACATCAGATCCACCCACTTCCTCCTCCTCCTCCACCTCCAGTGGCCCATCCAGCACACCAGTGTCGAGGCCGAGGACGAGGTCGAGGCCGATGCCGAGGACACTATGGCCGATGCCGAGATTGGGAGCAGGTGTGTGCATTGGACCTCACAGAGCAGAGGAACCCCGAGGAAGTGATTACAGGTACTTTAATAATTGCAAGATTTAGAAATTTCAACTATAATAAGTACCATGAGAACCTTAGAAATAATCTTTATCTTTGAACTCAAATATAACCTCGGCATAGTTATGATCAGCGGTAAGCCCGCTCATACCCTCTTCGACACGGGTGCTTTGCACTCCTTTGTGTCGGACACCTTTATTGAAGGACTAGAGGGCATGGAAAGGTTCCCTGGCATAGAGAGGAGGGTACATCTTCCTGATGGCTCGGAGCTACGGACTACGGTTAGCTGCAATATGGAGGCCGAGATCGGAGGAAAGGCGCTCGAAGCTCCGGCAGCGGTTTTAAAGTTACCAGACTTTGACTTGATTTTGGGCATGACCTGGCTCCATTGGAACCATGCCCAGATCGACTGCCCCGCGAAGAAGATTACACTCAGACATGGAGATTCTTTTGTCACCATCGAAGGTATCCGTCCCATCCCCCATCTATCTTTATCTTCTGTACAGGCTGTCAAGGCCTATGAGCAAGGGGAGGAGGTGTACCTCATATGCTTCGAGATGGCGACAGTCGAGAGTTCCATAGCCGATATCCCGGTGGTTCGGGATTTCTCCGACGTATTCCTGGATAAATTGCCCGGACTACCACCGGCTCGATATCTGGACTTTAGAATTCAGCTAGTACCGGGAGCGAGACCAGTGTCTCGGGCACCTTATAGGATGGCTCATAAGGAGCTGGCAGAGTTCAGGACGCAGCTTCAGGAGTTAGTGGATTCGGGATTTGTGCGGCCGAGTTCGTCGCCGTGGGGAGCACCGGTTTTATTTGTGAAGAAGAAGGATGAATCCCTCCGACTGTGTATAGATTATAGGGAATTGAATAGGTTGACGGTTCAGAACACCTACCCATTGCCCCGGATAGATGAGTTTTTTGATCAGCTTTAGGGAGCCTTCTGGTTCTCTAAGCTAGAATTACGATCCGGCTATTATCAGTTGCGTATCTGGGAGGAAGATATACCGAAGACAACATTAAGCTCACGTTATGGAATATACGAATTAACGGTCATGCCATTTGGGCTCACAAATGACCCCTCAGAATTTATGACGCTCATGAACCGTGTGTTCGAACCTTATTTGGATCGCTTTGTCATAGTATTCATCGACGACATCCTGATTTACTCCCGGACTCAAGAGGAGCATACCAGGCACTTGGCACAGGTTTTACAGAGACTGAGGGAGTTTCAGATGTATGCTAAGTTCTCGAAGTGCCAGTTTTGGATGCAGGAGGTCGGTTTCCTGGGGCATATTATCAGCGGGGCTGGATTAGCAGTAGATCCAGCCAAAGTAGAGGCAGTGCGGGATTGGCCACGGCCAAAGACAGCGTCAGACATCCGCAGTTTCTTGGGTTTAGCAGGTTATTATCGCAAGTTCGTGGAGGGTTTCTCGAGGATAGCCCTCCCCCTCACGTCCTTGACGAAGAAGGATGCGGTGTTTGATTGGACAGAGCAGTGCGAAGCGGCTTTTCAGGAGCTGAAGGACCGACTCACTTCATCCCCCATCCTTGCACTCCCATCTGGGAGTGAAGGATTCTAGATTTATACAGATGCCTCCTATCAGGCGATGGGTGTTGTCCTGATGCAGCATGGGCATGTTATCGCTTATTCTTCGCGACAGTTGAAGAAGCATGAGCATAACTATCCAGTACATGACCTCGAGTTCGGGGCTGTGGTATTCTCCCTCAAGAAATGGAGACACTACTTATATGGGATCCATTGTGATATCTATTCAGATCACAAGAATCTCATGTACATTGGCACGCAAAAGGATCTAAACCTGCGCCAGAGGAGATGGCTTGAGTTCCTCTACGATTATGACTATGAGATGCATTATCACCCGGGAAAGGCGAACACTATTGCGGATTCCTTGAGCAGGAGAGTCGGCATTTCTAGACCAGAGCCTCGGGTGATGTCTATAGAGCTGTTTTGCATGATGGAGGATATGCACATTACCATGGTTTCGGAGGCCGTGCCAGTGGTGTACAGAGAGTACTTGAGCTCTTTGGTCGGAGATGACGATATCCGGAAGCGCATAGTTACACATCAGAGATTTGATGCTTATTTAGAACCTATTTTCGGTGCCCTTGAAGGGGGAAAGTATAAGGACTACACGCTACAGGACGATCTTCTTCGATTTTGTGGTTGAGTATACATTCCAGCAGGAGATGGTATCCGGGATGACATCCTCAGAGAGGCACACTGCTCCAGATACTCAGTGCACCCCGACATCACCAAGATGTGGGCTGACTTGCGACGGACCATGTACTGGCCAGGGATGAAGAGGGAGATCATCTATTTTGTGACACACTGCGAGACCTTCCAGCGAGTGAAGGCCGAGTGCAAGAGACCGGGTGGTCTATTACAGCCACTGCCAGTCCCAGAGTGGAAGTTCGAGGACATTAGAATGGATTTTGTTCACGGATTGCCTCGCTCCCACTCTGGGCATGATTCCATCTGGGTTATGGTAGACTGACTGACCAAAGTAGCCCGGTTCATTCCGGTCAGAAAGGATGCCCCAGTTGCTGTGTTGGTGAGAGTGTTTGTGGAGCAGTTCATCAAATACCATGGCGTCCCCAGGTCTATTGTTTCGGACCGAGACGGTCGCTTCACCTCTAGGGAATTGAGGGCAGTGCATGCTTACTTGGGTTCCACACTCACCTTTAGCACTGCCTTCCATTCATAGACTGACGTCCAGACGGAGCAGATAAATAGGACTATGGAGGACCTGCTCAGGCTATGTATATTGGATACCGGGAAGCCTTGGGAGAGGCTACTGCCACTGATTGAGTTCTTGTACAACAACAGCCACCAGGCTAGTATCGGGATGGCTCCTTATGAGGCACTCTATGGGAGGAAGTGCCAGACACCGCTATCCTGGGTTCAGGATGTGGATACCCGAGCTCTCGGATCAGATTTCGTGGAAGATATGGAGGCCCAGATTCGTTTGATCAGGGATCGGCTATTAGAGGCACAGAGCAGGCAGGCAAAGTACTATGATTCTCGGCACCGGAAGGTGGAGTTCCAGGTTGGGGACAGGGTTTTCCTGAAGATACGTCCAGTACATGGTGTCTCTCGGGTGCGGAGGCACAAGAAGCTCAGTCCGCGATACATGGGGCCTTACTTGATCCTGGAGCGGATCGGCCCCTTGGCTTACCGACTGCAGCTGCCACCGGAGTTGAGTACCTTACATGATGTCTTCCATGTCTCTTCCTTATGAATAGCTCTCCTTCGGCTGGAGCAGCACATTACTACTTCAGCCGGACCGGTAGAGCCTGACAGATCAGTTAGGTTGGAGCCGATCCGGATGGACGATACGGCCGTCCGAGTGTTGCGGAAGAAGAAGGTCCCTCTCGTGAAGGTGTTGTAGTCCAACCATGGACGGGAAGAGCACACCTGGGATCCGAGGGATCTATAATGGAGCAACACCCGGATCTATTTGTATCAGGTACTTTTAATTATGTTTTAAAGTTGCTTAAAATTCTTGCAAGTAGAACCCCGTAGACCCGAACTTAAATTTCGGGGACGAAATTATTTTTTTTGTTTACAGGATTTGTAACATCCCATGTAACTTGTAGACCCCTTAACTTAGATTGGGTTAGGCATGGGGTGGGTTTTAAGGAAATTAGCTAGGTTTGACCCTAGGTATTGGGTTGTAGCCATGTGGGGCCCACTATAGGACCAAGTCAAACTAGGTCAAACAAGCCTAAATAAGGACCCTAACCACACCATGACCCCACTACATTGCCCTAACCCTAAAAACAATCTAAGTGGACCCTAGGGCAGATCACTAGGTAAACACTTTGACCCTAGTTGACCAAAGTCAACCTTGGGCCTAAAGTGGTCAAAACCACACTCATAAGCACAATTAGCCTAAGTAGTGCACCCCCTCTACCCAACTCAAGTTGGGTGGTACCATTGGGTTCATGATCATCAAGTCGGGTCAGCCCACTTATCATGTTGACCAAGTCAACTCTCCAAGTAAACAAAGTCAACAATTTGACCTAAAAGAAGAAATTAGCCCAAGCCCTTTTTCCCCTTGGGCCAAGCCCACCAAATATGGCACATTGGCAGCCTAAAGGGTCAAAGACTAGCCACACCCCTCTTGTTGTGGAGAGAGAGTACATGCAAGGGGGCATTTTTGAGATTTTACCCAAGGAAAGAGAGAGGAGGAGAGAAGAGAAAGGAGACCACTTGGCCTGGTTTCTCCTGCCCAAAAGCCTGCTGGCTGATCCCAGGGGAGCATTCCAAAAGAATTGCAGCTGGGGTGGCCAAGTGGAGGCTATGGTGAAGCATCCAAAGTGAGCCCGAGCTCACCTTGGAATTATCTCCATGTATAAGCCTTCCCAGCCCCAGTTAACCCCACCATCAGCTTCAGAAGGTCGGGAGGAGTGGAATTCGAGTGCTGGATCTGGGCTTTTGCTGGAGAATCCAGGAAACAGGAAGGAGCTCGCCGGCGCACCACCGCCATGCCAAATCGCCCCCAAGCTCGCCGCCGGGCCTCCATTCAGGTCCGTTTCGCCGCCCCTCTCTCTGTACTAGCTTCTTAGATCCATTAGGCGAGGTATCGGGCTCAATTGAGCCCGATGCCATGAGAGGAAAGTGCGTATTTACCGAGCTTTTATTCTTGCTCGGGTTTGCCGGAGGAGCCAACTCCGGCGGCCTCACCGCCGGGAAACGCTAGCCCCCACCTCAGTGAAGGTGGTGGCGACATCCGCCGGCGGTGGTGGTGGCTCAGCTGGCCGGAAAACGGCAGAAAAATAGGCCCAGTGCAAATAAATCCCGGCCGTTGGCTAGAGGTAGGAGATGAACAGATGCCGTCGGTTTAGGCTTTAAGATTCGTGCTAAACTATATAATGTTATATTATAAATGTTATGAAATGTGTATTTCTGTCACAAAAATACATTCACATTACATGTGATTTTTAGTGTACTTAGAGACCTCTCCCTAAGCTGAACCTTGAATTAAAAATGTAGCCCTTTGTGTTACCTTTAAAATTCCACCCTAAACTTGGTTGTTGGTCTAGTGGTCTGGCCTGTAGGGCATTTTTACTAGGACTGGTCCTAGGCTAGGGCAGAAATTAAAAGTGAAGCCCAGGTCAAACCAGAAGAATAAATAGGCTGGAATTTTTGTTAGGTGATTTATTTTGGCATATTTAGCCCCTGCCAAAGTTTAGGAATTTTTGGAGACAAAATTCCTATAGTTTTGGTCATAATATCAACATTTAAATTAATGGTATAATTGAAGTGTTAGGCCTCCAAATGGCGCCAAATTTTGGTGGCAGGTCCTTGGGGACATCATCAGTGCATGATAGGAATTTCAACACAATTGGGCCACTGCATGTTGGATTAACTCACTTGCATGTGTAGGCTAGATTTAGCCTTGGGGTGCAAATAGCAAAATTTGCTATGTTGTGTATTCACCCTCTTTGAAGCTTCTAAAAATCTTGAAATTGAAGCCAGAGGATCATTAGGGCAAATTTAACCCCTCAATTTATTTATGGGATTTTTGGAATAAAAAATACCATTATTTGGAATTTTGAAAATAGAGTCCTTATTTGAAAATAAATTGAGAAAATAGTTTTGATCATGCAATAATACTCAAACTTTGCCAAGTTAAAAATAAGGTCATATATGAATTATGAAAATTTGATCTTTCTGTTTGAGAACTTCTGGAGTAAAATTCCTTGTAATGACCATTTTACCCTTATTACATTTATTAATGAATTGATGGAAATACAAATCAGAAAAATTTGGAAATATTCATAGTGATGTATAATTGTATTAATAGTCTTGCATAAATATCTCAAAATTTATGGATTTACTGATAATTTTAAAATTAACATAATGACATTTTGGTAAATATTTAAGAATGGGAATTGTTAGGCCCTTACACTATATAGGTTGATGAAACTCTGCCATTATTCTTAAATTAATGTCTTATATGCTCTGTAATTTTCCTAGAATTTTGGTAGTTTAATTTCTTATACTTCCTTTATAAAATGATAATTATGATGATTTTGTATTAATTAAGGAGTAAATAGAAATACTTAAAGTAAAATTATAAATCTTTGAAGACAGTGATATTTCACTATGTTATAGGTCAGGATAATTTCTCACAATATTAGGATTATGATATGATATACTTCATGTGTTAAATGACTTGAGGAATTATTTGGAGAAATTAATTTAATGATATAAATAATTGGGAAAATTATGAAAATCATCATGGTCATCATATAAGTCCATACCACCCTAGGATAAATAATTTGAGACATATGGGCCAAGTATTTAGAAGTTAGATTCCGGGGTGGAGTTAGGACAAGGGCTGCGCATAGTAAAAGTTTGTTGTACTATAGGCCCTCTAGGGGATAGATCGACAATTGAACTAGAAAACATGATTGGAAGTATGACCCTGGTGGTTAGTATCGTCTTAGTGACGAGAGTAAAATTGCAAGTCAATGGGTATCCACTGGAATGGAGGTCGGCGGAAGACCGTCGCCCTCCCAATAACAACTTAAGTCATTAGGGTCAACTAAGAGTAACAATGAGAGTTGAGTGTGGATTATGGGTAGAAATCAACTAAATGTAATTATCCTTGCGAAAGAGAACTTTGGATTTTAATTCCATCTTGGTTCCTAGTGCCCCCGAGACCCTTTCATTGGGCACACCCTGGGCAGTCCTCGGATTAACCTTAATTCACTAAGTATAATAACCGGTAGGCAAGAGTAGCCTAATAGGCTAGGTAAACTGTACTTGTTCTCACTCGTGCCGGGTTGGAGGGACCTTGAGTCTATTGACTACTTGCTCACCCATGCAGAGTTGGAGGAAATTGATGAGTTATATATTCACTTATGCCGGGTTGGAGGGACTTGGAGTCTGTTGACTACTTGCTCACCCGTGTAGAGTTGGAAGGAGTGTTTTGTTTACTTGCTGAAAGTCCACCTAGTGCCAACTAGCTTCACCTATGGAGGGGATAGTTGTCTTGTGGGGTTTTTGCGGAATTAAAAACTGTACCTGCACAAGTAAATCAAACAACACAATAGAAAAGAACACATGCAAATTATAGTGGTTCCCCGATTTGGGTACGTCCACTCTCCCCCTACGACCTATCTCCCAACCAGGGACGACTCGGTCACTTCACCAATAGGATTGAAATCCAATCCTTGCACTAACGGAAGGAACCCTTCCACACGTAGGAGTCACTACTCCCACACGGCGGGTTGCACCCAACCCTTACAACTAGGAACCAACCGTTCCTTTACAATGAAAAAGGAAATAGAATGTATAAGAAATACAAACAACTTGTGGAGATCAAGGTGTCTCTCTTCGTTAGACGACGTGTTCTTGACGTCGACTAAGAGTCCACGACCGTAGATCTCTCTTGGAAAGGATCTCCTCTAGATCGACAGCTTCAATGAAGGAGGCGGTGATGCTATGTAGATCCAATCTTCTTAGCTAAGCTGGCAAGGTCTACCAACGGTCGATCTTGGATCAATCGTCTCAATTGATTCGGATTGGGATAGTTTTCCCGATCTACAAATCAAGAGACAAGGGTTCTCAAGAAGGACACGCGAGATGCGTTGCGAGGGAGATCTTCTGTCGCCGGGAGATGAGGAGGAAACCTCAATCAACGGTGGAGACCACCTAGCACGAGCGGCGCAACAGTCGGACGAAGCTCCGCGACCTAGGTTTTGACGGCCGCTCGTTCTTTTCTTCGCTTCTCTATTCGTTGTCCTACTGTTCAAAAATACCTGTGTATTTATACATTAGGTCATCAAGATGACCGTTGTGTGCCCCACCAAAGAGAAACCCTAAGACCGATTTGAAATACCGCTGGTAACATGGACCGGTCCAGAATGTGTCGGAAATTTGCCCAAGTCAAATTCGGCGAGAATCGTAGGTGATTCTCGACGAATCGGCGAGAATTACCTACGATTCTCGCCGAATTCTACTTAGCAGAATTCTGGCTGCACTGATATAGAAGCGGAGAGAATCGGCGGGAGTCACACTTGATTCTCGCCGGATCGTCGAGAATGCAAAGTCATTCTCGACGAATCGACGAGAATCACTTAGTGATTCTCGACGATTCTGCGTTAGAGAAATTTCTGGCAGCGTTGAGACTGCCGGCTCCAACCGGCGAGAATCAGCTAGTGATTCTCGACGATTTGGACTTAGACGATTTCTCGTCTTTCCACCCGTGAGCTGGTCTTTGGCCCATCCTTGCTCCTTGTCTGCTCTTGATCTTTCATGACCCTGTGCTTGGAAGTAAGTACACTCCAATAGAGAGAGTACACGTAAGCCAACACACTGATCTGCTCAACGAGGGATTACGTTGTGCAGACCCGTGTATATTGACCTACTACACCCTGACATTGGTGTGTACTTAGCGATGAATAGCTGCAAGCACAACTAGAAGGATTTCATCAAATACAATGTGAATTCATCTTAGCTTGACAGGAGGCTTCCTCAAATCCTGGTAATTGTGGATACAATACCCAACAATCTCCCCCTATTTGAAGAAGCCAAAATCCTACTAGCTAAGATGAATTTCAACAACCAAGATAATAAGTGCATTAAACCAAGAGAACGATAATAAAAGCAATCAGACTAATGTGAGAGCCAATCAACAAATCACACACACATATATATATAGATATCCACATTAAATGTTCACACTTTTACATGATAGTGAAAATCAAAACGTAAGGAAAGCACTAGCTAACACCCTAGAGTTCTTTATCCTTAGCTATCTCTTCCTTAAGCTGCTGAGCCAAGAACTTTCTGCTTTGCCGCTCAAAATATTCTTTGGGCTTTGGATAGTATCTCGGAGGGGGAGCTTTATTTGCCACCGTATTGGTCCTGACGAATAGGTTTCTTTTGGCTTCATACATTTTGTGCAGCTCCCACTTGTATTGACTATACACATCATTCCTTTTAACTTTCCCCCCTTGGTGTAGTGCAAAGGTGTCCAATATGATACTTTTTGAGACTGGGCTCCACCTTTCATTACGCAATTCATCTTCCTTCAGTCTGATCTTCTTTTCTGTTGGTGTTTCCTTTGAAGTTCCTTCTTGGATTTGCCTTTTGCCTTTAGCTTTTATGAGTGCTTCCTGATCAAACCAGCTTCTTCGCTCAGCCCTTGCAGCAGCCTTCTTTGACTCGGCTTCACTCAGTGGTACTTCTTCAGTCCTTATTTCTTCCTCAGCAGCATCAGCTAAGCCCTCATCCTCTGGCAGGGCAACAGGGACATGTATGCCCGATGCCTGCCGTACGAGCCAGTGGGCCGTTTCAAACACATACCTATTAGACTGAGCGAAGTTTTTGATTATCAATTGTTGAAGCCCCGCCATCTTAGCTTTATACTCCTCCCCCTTTTGGCTTCGGCGGCTATAGAGTTTGCGTAAGAATGCAGGGATGTATCAATGTGCTTCACAGTTTTACCAAATTCATCCAGCAGTGTCTTTTGATTTTCGTTCAGCATCACCATGTTGGCATTAAACTTTTGGATGTTATCTGCCACAACATGTGTATTATTATTGACCACTGCCAGGTCATCGGTGTTCTTTTTCAGTCCTTTCATTAGAAGAGAGACTGTTGTGCCTACCTCTGTATATTTTTCTTCAAATTTCTTCTCCATCTCATCTAGCTTATGATTGATTTGTACTACATTCTTGAGCATGAGATCCTCAGATTTCTTCATTCTCTTCAGCACTTTGTTTTGGGCTTTCTCAAACTTATCTTTAAGCTCATCCAGCATCCCTTGGACAATGTTTACCGTATGATTTGCTATACTTGCTTGAAGTGGAGGAACCTTAGGCACGCCCTGGTCTGTCTCCTCAGCAGAGGCACTGGGTGAGCTGGACACTAGAATAGATTCCACGGGGGGAATACCGACATCCACTGTAGGATGTTCCGGATTGTTCACAGAGGGTTGCTGGGAGGGCTCCCCCTCCATTCTTGCATCCAATCTCTTAGGAGCTTGTTCCTCAAATGGAACATCAGCATCCTCCCGAGAATCCACCCCTTTCTCCCTCTCAGGTACTGCTTCCACCTCCTCAGTTTTCATGTTCTCAGTCTTATCAGCCATATAATTCATATCTTCCTCTTCTTCCTCTTCCTCCTCCTCATCAGCCACTTGCACAGTCTCAACCGTATCTCTAGCTATCTGAGAGATGTCAGATATGATATTATCAGAAGCGGGTAGAGGCTCCCCCTCAGTTCCTGCAGTCAGTGCATCAGGAACTTCACTGGGAACAGCCACAGAATGTGCAGGAGCACTGGTGTCCTCAACTGGAGATGCTTCTTGGTCTATGTCCACGGCAACCTGCCCTATTCGACGCTCCCACCGGTCGAATATGCTTGAGTCCATCTTTTTCAAATAGTGCAGGGGCACTCCTTTGCTCATGTCAAATTTATCTCCGTCTAGCTGATTAAGATAGAGACTTATTATTCTATCAAAGCTTGGGGATCGGAGAGTGTCTTTAATTTTCTCAAAGAGCATGGCTCCTCAGTTGAACCTTTTTCTGCAGACAATCGCCACCAGAGTCTTGAACATATCCCCTGAGATATGGTCGTGTGATCCAGGTTTGCAAATTAGAACCTTCCCAATGATGTCTGACAGCAGTTTCCCCTCCTCGTTCATGTCTTTTCTCTTTATTGACCTTGTCCCCCTGGACAGTCCACAGAATGATAGGGTCCTTGTTCTATCATGTTCCTCTAGGTCATCTTCTTGCTCAGAACTGGATAGCTGCAGGCATTGGGTCAGCTTCCTTGCAGACATCTTAATCTTTGCCCCAGCAACCTTACTCTTGATGTATGTGTCTTTATTTCAGAGTTTGACTGTCGCGAAGATCTCCATGACTTCCTTGTCCAGGATTTTGCAAGGGTGCTCCAGTACGAAAGTGAGTCCTGCTTCCTCAAGCATAATGATGATATTTCTGAATTCATCCGAGGCATGGGAGAACCCGGTTCGCACCAACTCGCATCCGGTGACCAGGTCGACAGTAGTCCTTGGAGCCATTGCAAACCTAGGGAGGGATTTCCAAGTCTAAGTCTAATCCGAAACAACGAGAGTGAATACCAAAGCTACACTAAGCTTAAATCACTATAATGGACAAGAGAAGGTTACCTAATGCGGAGAGGAAGAGAGAGTTCCGGCTGCTTCACCAGGGAGACAACGGACCACCCGAAGAAACTCGCGACAATGATCCGCGACGAAGCTTGAACGAACACCCTAGTTACGAGCGGGAAGGCCTACGGGATTCAGAGTTAGGTCAACACCGGCTCACGAAGATGGAAATCACCGGGAGGAGAGGATCAGTGGGAATCCTGCGGGGAGGTCTCGGCGAATATCGGAAGTCGAAGAGTCGGCGGGAATTAGAATAGCGGAAGGTTTGATTGTTGGGTATATATATATGTAGACCGGGTTTATCTATGTATAACTTCAGTTCGACGGGAATAACTTTAGTTCGACGGAAATCGCCGGGATTCCTAATTTACGTCTTTGTCAAGGGTTGGAAGGGATTCAAAATGATTGTTTCTTAATCCAAGTATGTTTCAACATACCACATGGCTTAGGAGGCACATCAACTTTGGTTTACCTAACCCAATAACAGTGGCTAGCAAATTTTATAAGTTATTTCTAGATCGATAAACACAAGATCCTTGATGTCAGTTATCATTCTCAGTGATTCCCAATGACGTATCTTCTCAATTTTCCGAGGGCGAACTTGTACCTGATGATGTCAGACTAATCTTTACTAATGGAACTAAAGGTTATCTCATAATTTTACTCTTTCCCTAGGTGAAGGAGAACATGTGAAGATTTCTCCATATGACCATTTACTTTCAAAAAGTGGGAATTTATTACTTAGTGAGGATATGTAAACATATATATATACATATATGGAACTATTTATGAATTATGGCTCAAACATTTAGGCTAATTGCAATTACCTGTGATAACTGGATGTATCATTTAGATCATCAGCACAAGGAACATCAGGAGGTCAACTGACATGTGCCTGTGTTGATGGTACTACTCCTATTCCATATACTTTTTACACGTCATTCTTGGAGCATCTCCTGTCAGGTTCCCATCAGGTTTACGGGAACCTAGAGTACCCTACAAGAAAGAGTTATCTTACCTTAGGAAACCAATAAGTATTGGGTCCTAGGTTCTTGTCAGAACAACAACTTGAGTGCCTTCCCACAGGAACCCTGGTGGGATGGCTAACTTGGCCTCGAGGATGTGGATATTCCCTTGCCCTTGACACAGAGGGGTTGTGCCAACAATCTAAGGCAAAGTGACCCACCTTACCACAACACCAACACTCGTGAATGTTGTATCGCCGTTTATGACCTGATCTATTGACTGAGGTAGTCATGATCTTAGGTCTAAACAGGATAAAGGCGGTTCTGCTCACAAAATTGCCTTTTCCACCGTGACACATGGGAGGGTGGAAAGAATGCATGTGGTGAGTGTCAAGTGGCCTTGGAGGTGGTGCCTTCCTTTCAGTCAGTATGCTTCCAGAGGCCCCATGGGTACTTACCACATGTTTCCTGACCCCCCTTTCTTGTGACCTAGGGTGGAAAGTACTGCAGTGAGAGCTGGTTCCGGTAGATTCATGATGAGTTGGGGCTGAGGCCGAGAATACAAAGGGCTCATGATGAGCCTTGGGTATTCTCTCCAGGGTAGCCATGACAGCTCTGGCACTGTGGGTATTTCCACATGAGGGCTGATCATTCTTGCAGTGACCATGGTTGTTCCTATGGTCATACCTGAATGCATGATGTGTGCCCTTCCTTCTCGGGGTGGGGGGTCTGAAAACAGTTTCCCCATTTCTCCATGAATTAACGATTTGGGAGATCCACCCATTTTCTGCTTTTCTTTTGATAGCATCTATCTTGGAAAAGTTAGAAACAATCCTCTTCTAGGTCTCTAGACGACTCTCTAGATCCGAGATCTTTGAGTCCTTTATCTTGATGGATTCCATTTGGAGATTCATCAAGGTCTTCAGCTGAGCAATCTCCTTAGCTTGCTCCTCCACAAGTAAGTTGCTCTTCTGAAGGGCACTCTCAAGGTAATTAGGATTTTCAATCTTTTGATTGAAGCTATCCATATCCCTTGCATCTCTGGAAGGACTACCCTCCAAATTGTTCCTGTCTTCAGGAACTTCAAGAGGAGGGGGGCATGAGGAAGAAGTTATCTGCTCCTGGCTTTGCTGTTTAGGGTTACCGTTAATATCGGCAGAGACTATTGAGTCAGCTTCATCAAAACTGCTTTCCTCAACTTCTTCTTCAGTCTTTGACAAGGACACAGGAGCCTTAATACTGAGAAATTGGTCATCACTTTCTTCTTCAGAAATGCTAACCCCCATATATGCCTCATCCTCTTGCTGACGACTTATCCCTGTTCTGTCTGATCCCTCCATGAGGTCTGATACAGTTTGCCACAAGGACTTGGCCGTCCTACACTTTTCAAGTCTTGACCGGGAAGGTCCAGTCCAGACATCCAAGATGATTTTACGAATCATTTTATCCAAGTTGAATAGAGAGAATTCAATCTCAGACATTTCGGTAGTCTCCTTGGGGATCTGCATGTCCTTTCCGGAGCAGGAGGCTTTCATGGGAATGAATGGACCCTCTTCCAAGATGATTGATGCGCGAGGGTCGATGGCCTCCAAATAAAAAGATACCCTCATCTTCCAGATGGGATAATAGTCCTTTGTGCACGCGGGGAGTCTAAGAGGAGAGATATAATATTCCAGCTCCATTATGGTTGACACCGGTGGTAGGATTCTCATCAAGGTGTGAACCTTTTTGACGAGGAACCTCCCTCTGATACCACTTGAAAGTCCACCTAGTGCCAACTAGCTTCACCTATGGGGGGGATAGGTGTCTTGTGGGGTTTTTGCAGAATTAAAAATTGTACCTGCATAAGTAAATCAAACAACACAGCATAGAAAAGAACACAGGCAAATTATAGTGGTTCCCCGATTTGGGTACGTCCACTCTCCCCCTACGACCTATCTCCCAACCAGGGACGACTCGGTCACTTCACCAACAGGATTGAAATCCAATCCTTGCACTAACGGAAGGAACCCTTCCTCACGTTGGAGTCACTATTCCCATACGGCGGGTTGCACCCAACCCTTACAACTAGGAACCAACCGTTCCTTTATAATGAAAAAGGAAATAGAATGTATAAGAAATACAAACAACTTATGGAGATCAAGGTGTCTCTCTTCGTTAGACAACGTGTTCTTGACGTCGACGAAGAGTCCATGACCGTAAATCTCTCTTGGAAAGGATCTCTTCTAGATCGACGGCTTCAATGAAGGAGGCGGTGATGCTATGTAGATCCAATCTTCTTAGCTAAGCCAGCAAGGTCTACCAACGGTCGATCTTGGATCAATCGTCTCAATTGATTCAGATTGGGATAGTTTTCCCGATCTACAAATCAAGAGGCAAGGGTTCTCAAGAAGGACAAGCGAGACGCATTGCGAGGGAGAGCTTCTGTCGCCGGGAGATGAGGAGGAAACCTCAATCAGCGGTGGCGACCACCTAGCACGAGCGGCGCAACAGTCGGACGGAGCTCCGCGACCTAGGTTTTGACGGCCGCTAGTTCTTTTCTTCGCTTCTCTATTCATTGTCCTACTGTTCAAAAATACCTGTGTATTTATACATTAGGTCATCAAGATGACCATTGTGTGCCCCACCAAAGAGAAGCCCTAAGACCGGTTCGAAATACCTCTGGTAACATGGACCGGTCCAGAATGTGTCGGAAATTTGCCCAAGTCAAATTCGGCGAGAATCATAGGTGATTCTCGACGAATCGGCGAGAATTACCTACGATTCTCGCCGAATTCTACTTAGCAGAATTCTGGCTGCACTGATATAGAAGCGGGGAGAATCGGCGGGAGTCACACTTGATTCTCGCCGGATTGTCGAGAATGCAAAGTCATTCTCGACGAATCGGCGAGAATCACTTAGTGATTCTCGACGATTCTGCCTTAGAGAAATTTCTGGCGGCGTTGAGACTGCCGGCTCCAACCGGCTAGAATCAGCTAGTGATTCTCGACGATTTGGACTTAGACGATTTCTCATCTTTCCACCCGTGAGCTGGTCTTTGGCCCATCCTTGCTCCTTGTCTGCTCTTGATCTTTCATGACCCTGTGCTTGGAAGTAAGTACACTCCAATAGAGAGAGTATACGTAAGCCAACACACTGATCTGCTCAACGAGGGATTACGTTGTGCAGACCCGTGTATATTGAACTACTGTACCCTGACATTGGTGTGTACTTAGCGATGAATAGCTGTAAGCACAACTAGAAGGATTTCATCAAATACAATGTGAATTCATCTTAGCTTGACAGGAGGCTTCCTCAAATCCTGGTAATTGTGGAAACAATACCCAACACTTGCTTACCCAGGCAGGGTTGGAGGAATCAGGACAGGTTGGTCCTACGAGCTGGAGGCTCGAGATGAAATACTTGCATGTGAATACATGGTGGTGGGTCATGCGGTACTGGGCCAATCGTCACACCGATGGAAGTACGGTGACTCGGGTGAGGTGTACGGGTGGAAGGGCCAGTATGTTGTTTAATACTTCGGTCAGGCAGACAATCCCTGAAGACATATACCCGACCTAAAATACTAGCAGGTAGCTAGCAATAGTACGCAGAGACTCTAGAGTGCACTTGTCGGTGTACAGAGGCGTACATGAGAGGTCTTGGCCTGGTAGTGTGTATACCCTCCTAGAAAGCGGAAGCGCCCGTTCCGCTGCTGCCGTAGCCACAGCGGCGGTACCTGAGAGTGATGCTAGCTCTCGAAAAGTGGGAACTAAAGGTCTGTGATCACAGAGTCGTTGTGTGTGAGTTGCACTTGCCTGCTGCATAATTTGCATCATAACATTCATTCATGTTAGAACATACGCTTCATAGATCCTTATCATATAAATTAGTATGGGCTCTTTTATATGATAAGTTACAATTCCTGGAAACCTTAACTTATAAATTTGTATTGGTATTTTTAAAAGTTAAGGTACGTTTGTGATGATAGATAGCTTTACATTTTAGCTTACTTTATTCCTGCTCTTACTTTCAGTTCTTTTCTTTTACTAGTACTGCTTTTACTTACCTGTACTTCATACTTAGAACTGCTAGAGTAGGATAACCATACCTTTTACAACTGCTAGTTAACTCTTATCACCTGCTTCCACTTTTGCTACCCCTTGTTGTCCTCCGCTTCGTCCTCCCGCTCGGTGCCTAGGAGTTACGGGGAGAGGTGCGGAGGAAACGACTTAGTATTTTTGACTAATGGTTGGTGTCCATATCATTTTGGAGCACGAGGAGATGGAGCAGCACGTCGAGGAGCAAGGACTTGAGGAGCAGATGTCGATACCACCTACTACTACTACTGGAGCACATGTTCAGGTGTGATGAGTTGAGATGTTAGATTCCGCTGCTGTTAGATTGAGAGAGAGTGATTTGATATTGATGTACTGGGCATAAGACCTTATTCACTTTCATTTTCGTACTCATTTTGGTCTATATTCATGTACTTTCATTTGATATATATATGATTAGTACTGTGGCTGTGGACTGTGATATTTACTCTATTTTATACTTCTACTTCTCATATTGTCCGACAGGTTTATGATCGTACTAGCCGGCAGAATCGGCGACTTGCGGTGTCAACTAACCCGTGTGTTAGTGTCACTGTAAGGTGGCGGTTCTGGGCATAAGATCCGGGTTAGCCCCGAAAAGGGGGAAATGGATCTTACAACCACAGGGACTTGTCAATTCCTAGGAAGAAGGCTCATATCTTGGAGTAGTAAGAAGCAGAATTATATCGTAATTTCAACAACCAAGTCAGAGTATATCTCTACAGGCAGTTATTGTGCACAACTGCTATGGATAAAGAATCAGTTTGAAGATTGCAACATGAAGTTCCATAATATTCCAATTTTTTGCGACTCTTCTAGTGCAATTGCAATCGCCAACAACCCAGTCTCTTACAACAGGACAAAGCACATAGCATTAAGCTATCACTTTATTAGGGAGCATGTAGAGCATAGAGACATCAATCTCCATTATGTCCCAACTGAAAGGCAGGTTGAAGAAATTTTCACGAAGCTGCTGGACGAGGCCAAGTTCTCATTCTTCAAAACAGAACTTGGCATGCTCAACAAAGAAGAATAAAGAAGGAGAACTCACAACAAAGCTCAAGGATTAGGAAACACTTCAAAAATTCTAAAATTCATAAGTTTAGACTTCATTTCTTTAGTACGACCCTTACTACTTTAGTACTAATTTGGACCACTCGAGAAATAAGTCTGCCTCTCGAGAAATGCTTCTCGAGTAATAAGATACTTCTCGAGAACTTGAGTCTATTCACTCGAGTAATTCTTGTCCACACGAGAAATCTGAAGCAACTTTTAGTCTTCAAGTTCAAATTTTGATATTCTCACTCAGATGTTATGCCACCATACTCTCAGGTATGTTACTTATATTATTTCAATAACTATCATAAAATAAGACTTATATAAATAGAAAAGTCCGGAAATACCAAATCACTCGATCTCTAAACCCTATCTCAAGAGAAAAGAAGGAAACTTTTCTCCTTCCGCCTCCATCGCAAGAACTTGCCGCCGATTCTCTCCCTATAGTAAATTCTCTCTCTTCTCTGGATCGATGTCTCCTACTTCCAAGATAGGGATTGGAAGCGAACTTATTTTGACTGGGATTGCAGAGATTTCAGTCGACTTTCAAAATCTTCTTCTCCTTCTAGAAACTGTGTTGGTACCCTAGATGTGATTTGGCTTATGTAATCCCTTTCCAGCCCCTCTTGATCCATATAAAGATATATGATCATGTTTAGGCTCTGTTTAGTCTCCCTAGGGCAGTTTATAAACTGACCTAGAGCTTAGGTTAGAAGTTCTAGATGTTTTTGTGGTTAAGGCTTTTCCGTTCGACCATCGTCGAACGAGGCCTCGCGATCGTCGATCATTGGTCGACGATAGCAGGGCTATTGAATCGTTGAAGTCAAGACAATTATCGTCGACCGTTGGTCGACGATCTCAGAGCAAGCTTACTACGCTCTGAAGGTTGGTCGACGATCTGTCATCAACAGATCGACGATCGTGTTCTTGCTTCACGATTTCTGTCTCGACAGATATTTGCCTTTGCTGGTCGACTATCTGTTAGCCGGTCGACGATCTATTAGCTGGTCGACGATTTCTGGTCGACGATTTCTGTTCCGACAGATTCCTGCTATTAGTCGACGATCTGTTTGCAGGTCGACGATCATCGAACTCCTGTTCGACGATTTCTGTCTGCTTTTATCTATTTGTATTTATGCTATTCCTTGGTTTATTTCCAAGTGTGTTAGCTTGTGGTTAGAAAGATTTTCTGAAGTTATTTGTTGCTAAATTTATGGCTTAAATTCAAATAAATTATTTACAAAATATGTCAAGCATAAATCACGGGATTCAGTATTCTTGATAAAGCATTTTGTCCTATTATACAAATTGCGTTGACTTTATCTTTCCAGCTTGTTTTCTAGCCGTTGGTACTATGTACTATTTCCAAGAATGGTACGTCTTTATGCTGAGATATTTTTCCCGCTTATTTTATTCCTTATTGGGACTGACAGAAAGTTAATAGGCCATTCTATTCCTATTGCTATATTCTATTTTGAGATAATCTGTTGCAGGGCTCGAGAATTCAAATCAATAGAGCCGTTCCAAAGGAAAAACGTGAAGACATATTTAAGAGAGATTCTTCTCTCAGCAAAAGAGAAGTTACAGACACAGAGAAATATTATTCATTCGCTCAAGCATCATCAGAGCAGCTCTTCACAATCTCACAATAAGAAGAAGAAAAGTTTTCCTGAAGCAAAAGCCCAGAGCAATCATCTTTCATTCTCAAGTCTCCTGAGCATCTGCTTAGAGTTTTCAAGACTTCAGAAAGAGCTCCAGTTCTGCTTCAAGTGCTCCAGAATCTTAAGACCTGATAAAAATCAGTCTTCAGATCTCTGAGGATTTAGTTTCAGTTTATCTGAAACTCCTTCATCCTGAAGCAAAGGCTTTCCCTGGACTTTCACTGAGCCAGAGGGAGACTTTGATTCTTTAGAGAATCCACAAGTCTTCTCTAATCTGTATTCACAACAGAGAAGATAATCTAACCCTCTCAACCCCTTTGTAAAAAGAGTTTGTTCACATCTCTTCAAAAGTGAACGTTGGTGACAGGGCACCTTATCAACAACCTGTGGTTGAGCATCCTTATCAAAAGCTCAAAGGGTCTGTTTGATCTACCTGAAGAAGATCATTGGTGGCAGGGCACCTTAGCAAAAACCTGTAGTGGATTCCTACCAGGGTGGTAGAAGAGTGGAGTACCTATTAAGAGGGAACCACTATATATCCTGTGTCCATCTGGTTATCTTGCTTATTCATCTTATTCTGTGGCTGTGATAGAACTACCTAGGATTGCTAGTTGCTGTGATAGGCTTATAGTTAAACTGAAATTTCAGTTAACTCTCTCACTTGTGCACTTCACTGTGTTAGGCTCTTAGGGTTCAAGTATCAGATTATTTTATTCCGCAAATCAACTCCAAGGGAGCTGACTAGTTATTCATAAAATTTGAATACTCTATTCACCCCCCCTCTAGAGTAGTTTACAACTTATCCCCTCACTTTCAATTGGTATCAGAGGGAGGTTAGCTGTTCATACAGGCTAACACCTGAGTTAAAAGATCCTGTGATAAGTTGTTTCCTGATACCATTCACAAACACTTTCACACATGGCCCAGTCTAAGGATTATTCAAGCACCAGACCTCCTGTATGCAACTTGTCCAAGTTTGGCATATGGAAGGCCAAGATAAGACTATACATGAATTCTATTGATGAAGATATTTTTTCTTCTATTTTGACAGGACCACCTGCTAGGCCTGCTGCTGCTTCCACTTCTGCTGATCTCAGTGCTGTGCCACCACCTGACTACAATGAAACTTACAAGAAGGCAAAAGCAGCTGATGCTAAAGCAATGAATATCCTAGCTCAGACAATGTCTGATGAGATATTCCAGAAGCTGGCTGAATGTACCTCAGCCAAAGCTATGTGGGATTCCCTCAACCACATAGTTGCTGGCTCAGCTAATGAGAGGAAGGACAGGAGATCCAATCTCACCTCTCAGTATGAAAATTTCAAGAAGGATGATGCTGAAGACATTGACACAATGTACACAAGACTCAGTTCAATAATAAGTGAACTGAGGTCTTTGGACAAGGAGATAACTTTGTCAGAAGTAAATGACAAGATCCTGATGTGCCTTCCCATCTCTTGGGACTCAAGGATATGGCCCATCAAGGATGGAAGAAACACTGTGGAACTCTCCACAGAAGCTCTGTTGGGAAAGCTCAAGTCATATGAGCAAACTCTAAAGAGCAGAGCTGCTGCAATTGAAGTAAAAACTCCAACACCAATAAAGAAAGAGCATTCTCTAGCTCTTAAGGCTGCTGAGACTTCTGAAGGAAGTCAATCAAATGAGGAGTTACTGGCACTCATTGCCAAGAGGTTCTTCAACATGGGAAGAAGAGACCTCAGAAAGAAGTTCTCCAAGCATGAGGACAAGCCAAGGTATGACAAGACTCCATCTAAAGAAATCATTTGTTATGTTTGCAGCAAGCCTGGACACATTGCCCCAGATTGTCCAGAGAAGAAGTACAAGGAGAAGAAACATGAGAAAGAGTACAGGAAGCACCACTCCAAGTCCTCATCACACAAATACAAGAAGAAGGACAAGGGATTTGTGGCTGCTACCTGGAGTGAAACAGAAGAGGATACCTGCTCCTCTAGTTCCAGTGATTCTGAAGAAGAAGAAGAGAAGAAAGCCAAAGAGGTCTGCCTCATGGCCATTGATGCCTGCAGCTCTCTGTCAGCTGCAGAGAATTCTGAAGAAGAAGGAGACAATGAAGAAGATTCCTTTATGGAGGACCAGGTAATCGACTCATTTGACTTCTCATCTCCTGAGTTCAAACTAAAATTTAAAACTCTATGTTTAGATTTACTATTATCTGAAAAAGAAATTAAGTCACTTAGATTAAAAATAATGGAACTAGACATGGAAGGTATTGAAATAATCAGATTAGAAAAGGAATTAGAGAGCTCAAAAGAAGAAGTAACATTCCTAAAATTAGAACTAGCTAAATCTAAGAGGTTAGAAGAACAATTAAATGGCAGAAGCCTTAAATTATCTGAAATAACCTGTATAGCAAACACTAGGGTTGGTAATGATAAACTAGGCTTAGGTGCTACACCTAGTGAACCCATCCTCCTCACAAAGGAGAGATTTAGCACTCCAGTAAAGTTTGTTTCTGAATCAGGAATGAAGAATACTGAGGAAATTGAAAAATGCAAGAAAATTCAGAATAAGATTAAGAAAGAGAATAGGAAGAAAAAATTTCTAGCTTTACAAAAATCGTCGAACATTAATCGACGATCGTCAAACCAATCGTCGAACGACTATCGACGATCGCTGAACACCTACACTGAGTATAATAGCTTTGGTGCAGGAGGTCGACGATCTCATCTTGAGTCGTCGACCAGTGATCGACGATCGTGGAATCCAGAACATCGTTCTACCATAAATGATCGACGATATGGCTTGCGATCGTCGACCATTGATCGACGATCTGGACTTAAGCTGGAAAATAAAAATCAAACTTCCAGAACTTCAAATCCTAATCACCACCCCAGGTTGTTTAACCCTTCAACTGAATGGATTATCCCACCTAGGAGATCACACCCTTTAGGATATAAATCTAAGCCTGCAAAATCTTTTATATCTAGTTTTTCTTTTGTGAAGAATACTGGACCCAAGGTAACCTGGGTCCACAATGTATAACTGTTCTTTCTGCAGGTGAAGACCTATCCAGTCATACATGACAAATGGTATCTGGATAGTGGATGTTCAAAGCATATGACAGGAAAGAAGAAGAACCTGTCAGGTTTTAAAGCTAAGCTGGGACCAAAAGTTGTATTTGGGGATTCCAGCTGTGGACAGACTGAAGGGTATGGCAGCTTCACCATAGGAGCTGTAACCTTCAAGAAAGTAGCTTATGTCTCAGGACTAAAGCACAACCTAATCTCTGTAAGTCAAATGTGTGATGCTGGGTACAAGGTATGGTTTACTGACACTGCTTGCAATATTTCTTTAAATAATACTGTTATGTTAGCAGGTATTAGAATTGGAAATGTTTATATTGTAGACTTTAATTCATCCAAATCTGAAGTATGCTTATTTAATGAAGTAACCAGTAATAATACCCTTTGGCATAAGAGACTTAGTCATGTAAATTTGAAAAACATTTCTAGGTTGGCTAAATACAATCTTGTACGAGGTTTACCTTCTTGCCCCTACAAGAAGGAAGGCCTTTGCAAAGCTTGTCAACTAGGTAAGCAAACAAGAAATAGCTTTAAATCAGTTAATAAAAGTGATTCTCCCAGGATTCTGTACTTGCTACATTTGGATTTATTTGGTCCTATTGCTGTACAGAGTCTTGGAGGAAAGTCTTACACTCTAGTAATTGTAGATGACTTCTCTAGGTTCACTTGGGTATTCTTCCTGAGAACTAAGGCTGATAACTTCAAGGTTCTTACAGATTTTCTAAAGTGTATACAGAGTGAGTATTCTACTCAGATTGCCTTGATCAGAAGTGATCATGGTACTGAGTTTGAGTCTCTTCTTATGCAAGAATTCTGTGAGAAGGAAGGTATCAAACATAGCTTCTCTGCTCCTAGAACTCCTCAACAAAATGGGGTAGTTGAAAGGAAAAACAGAACCCTAATTGAAGCTGCAAGTACATTGTTGGCAGATGCTAACATGCCTCTGTCCTTTTGGGCTGAAGCAGTTAGCACAGCTAACTATGTATTGAACAGAAGTCTGATACATAAACTTAAGGGTAAGACTCCCTATGAATTACTTAAGCAAGTGAAACCTAAAATAGACTATTTTAGATTATTTGGCTGTGTTGCTTTTGTTCATAACAATAACAAAGAATACCTTAGAAAATTTGAGGCAAAAGCATCAATGGGAGTTTTTCTAGGATACTCTCAAGTAAGCAAAGCCTATAGGGTCCTTAATAAATCCTCTCTTAAGATAGAAGAGTCTGCACATGTCTCTTTTGATGAGACAGTCATGTATTATAAGGAGAAGGACTCTTCCTCTAATAGTACAGTGCAAGTCCTAGGAGTAAGTAAGGATTTGGAAGGTTTGAGACTCACACAGGAGAATCATCCCCAACAAACTCCTCAGGTTGCTCCCTCAGATTCTGAATCTGATGTAGAACTTTTTCAAGTTAAAGCACCTGCTCCAACAGTTGATCAAATTCCACATGAGGAATTAAATCTTGAAACTGTTGAAGATCAGATCATTGTTGAACCTACTGATCTTGTCACACTTAGAGATCACCCTGTATCTCAAGTGATTGGAGACATTTCAGCAGGAGTCCAGACAAGACATCAACTCAACAAAAATGTGATGTTTGCTTGTTTCCTTTCTCAGGTTGAGCCCCTAACCATTAAAGATGCTGAGCTTGATCCCCACTGGATTATAGCAATGCAAGAGGAGCTTAACCAGTTTGAAAGATGTAAAGTTTGGACCTTGGTTCCAAGACCAAGAGGCCAACGGATAATAGGCACCAAGTGGGTGTTTAGAAACAAGCTTGATGCCCAAGGCATAGTAGTTAGAAATAAGGCTAGGCTAGTAGCTCAAGGCTATAGATAGGAGGAAGGCATAGATTATGATCAGACTTTTGCCCCTGTAGCTAGACTAGAAGCCATTAGGATTTTCCTAGCCTATGCTGCCTATAAAAGATTTAAGGTCTTCCAAATGGATGTGAAGAGTGCCTTCCTCAATGGAGATTTAAAGGAAGAAGTGTTTGTTGAACAACCACCAGGGTTTGTTTCATCAACCTTACCCACTCATGTGTTCAAACTCCAAAAGGCTCTCTATGGACTCAAGCAAGCTCCTAGAGCTTGGTATGAGACCTTAGCAAATTTTCTTCTAGAACACAAGTTTGTGAGAGGTGTAGTAGATAGAACCCTGTTCATTAGACATCATAAGGACTCACAACTGTTAGTTCAAATCTATGTAGATGACATTATATTTGGCTCTACTGATCCCAAACTATGCAAGAGGTTCTCTGAACTAATGCACTCTAAGTTTGAGATGAGCAGCATGGGTGAGTTATCCTATTTCCTTGGTCTCCAAGTGAAACAGAGTGTTGATGGCATTTTCATTTCTCAATCAAAATATGCCAGAGAGCTGGTTAAAAGATTTGGAATGTCTGATGCTTCATCAATGAGCACACCTATGGCCTCAAATGCAGTTATTGATTCTGATGTTAATGGCAAGCCTGTTGATCAAAAGAACTTTAGAGCCATTGTTGGTTCCCTGCTGTATTTGACTGCAAGTAGGCCTGACATAATGTTTGCTACATGCCTATGTGCTAGGTTTCAGGTCAACCCAAAGGAATCTCACTTAACTCTTCTCAAGAGGATTTTGAGATACCTTAAGGGATGCCCTAACTTAGGACTGTGGTACCCAGCTGAGTCAGGATTTGAATTAATTGGATATTCAGATGCTGATTATGCTGGTTGTAGAGTTGACAGGAAAAGCACCTCAGGGACTTGTCAGTTCCTGGGAGAGAGACTTGTCTCTTGGTTTTGCAAGAAACAGGCATCTGTGTCTACTTCAACTGCTGAGGCTGAATATATAGCAGCAGCTAGTTGCTGTTCACAGATCCTGTGGATTCAAAATCAGCTAGTGGATTATGGGTACACACACTCAAACACAAAAATTCTGTGTGACAGTACCAGTGCAATATCAATTGCTCAAAATCCTGTGCACCATTCCAGGACCAAGCACATTGAGATTAGACATCACTTTCTGAGAGATAATGTGGAAAAGAACAAGATAGAAATGGAATTTATATCCACAGACCTGCAGAGAGGAGATATTTTCACTAAGCCCCTTGATGAACAAAAGCATTTGTTCTTCCTGAACCAGCTTGGCATGATTAATGGTTCAGAGTAGTGAAAATTTGGTTAGTTTTGTTTTCTGTCTAAAATCGTCGAACGACTGCTCGACGATCTTCGACCAGGTCAGAACTATCGTCGACCAACGGTCGACGACAGCTCGTTCGGTAGTAAGGCAGAAATCGTCGATCAACCGGTCAACGATCTCTCCTTAGGTATCTATCGTCGACCAATGGTCGACGACAGATTTTCTGTGCTGTATGGAGAATCGTCGACCAAACATTTATTGATCGACGATCGTGGTAATTACGTGTAGTCGGTCGATGTTTACCGATTAGTCAAACATTGACTATCGTCGGTCTGTGTTCGACGACCAATTTTATTCCGGGATCGACGATCGCAGATTTGTTTCTAATAGTCGATTTAGGTCTGGAGATCGTCGTCCTTCCGCTCCGTCTTTTCATATTCCTTCTTCTGGCTTAGAATTCGCTCTCGAACTCTAATCCCGCGCGATTCTCTTCTCCCCTGTTTTGCTTCTCGATTCGCCATCTTCTCTCAAATCCTATGGCGATTCCTTCTACTGTTCTCTTCGGAATGAAGTTCGACACTGGCTTCTGTGTCGACTTCGATTCTTTCAGCCGATGCGATCAACCAATCCAAGATATTCTGCAGCTGTGTGAAGACCAAGGCCTCAAGAAATTTATGTCGTTCTCTCCTAAGATTCATATACCAGAGATTCGTGAATGGGTATATACTTCGTCCTCCAGCGACGACGCCATGACAGGAAAGATAAATGGCGAGGAGGTCATTCTGACTCCTGAAGTATTGACTGAGCTGTTTGGACTGCCAACAGGAACTGAGGACTATGAGCAAACTGCAGAAGAATATGGCCGCATGCTATCTGTGATGGGCCATGCTGAGGGTGTTCCAGCTAAGCTGCTAAAGATAAACCTGTCTCCAGAGTACAAGTTTCTGGCCGACCTGGTGGGCAAGGTCGTTTTGGGAAAACATTCTGCTCACGACAACATCAACAGGCAACAATTTGCCCTGATGTCAGCTTTGGTGAATAAGGCACAGATTGCCTGGGGAAAAGTTCTGTTTGAACTAATAAGGAGAAAGAACAATCAGAAAGAAGTAAATCTTGCCAGGGTATTGGGTGTGTTTCTATATGTGAAAGCACCCCTGCTGCTTGTGTCTGCACCCTCCGCAGTCAACGCCAGCAAGAGGTTGGACCCCTCTCTATTCAAGAAATCCCAAAGGATTATCAAGAAGTCAGCCAGGGTTGATCCTAACCCTCCTTCAGACACAAGGGCTGATTCGGCCGCTCTCCCGCTTACTGGGGAAGGCTCAGTAATCCCTCCTTCCTCCCTCTCTATCCCTGCATCCTCTTCTCCTGCATTACTTTCCTCTACAACACCTGCAGTGCCACCACAACATGCATCCTTCATTCCACCTGCATCTCCACACCAGTCACCAACACCACAACATCTGGCAGCTTCAGCCAGTGTTGACATGGTGACTGCTACCATCCTCACGCATCTTTCTCAACATGAATCCCACACTCATGTTGATGTTCACCCATCTCCACATGACTCATTTGATCATGTGGCAGATCATCCTGCTTCCATTCCATCCACCTCCACATCATCAGCATTTCAGATAACTCCTGAATTGCTTGCACATATTGTCGAGCTCATTACTCCCTCCATCCAAAAAATGATTGAGGCTGCCAATGCCCCTCTCATTGCATCCATCAATGCCCTTACTCAAGCCATAAAATCATCTCATCCCTCTGCTGAGCCCTCTTCAGTAAGATGCATGACTCCAGTCCCCACTGAAGTCATGCAGGGGGAGATGTCTGTTGAAGTGGTCTCAGGTGATGCCCTGACCCTTCAGGACAATTCTTCTCTTCCCCTTCAAGGAACTATAGAAGAACCTCAAGAGATTCCAGAGAAAGAACCAGAAGGTAAACCTTAAAATTCTTCCTCCAAAGGTTATAATCAGGACTTCAATTTGATATTTGTATCTAACAAAGACATTCACTCCCTAGTGAATCTAGCTTCTGAGGAAGAAGTTCCTGAAAAAGAAAATGAGGAAGTCCCCATGGACACCTGTGAGTATGATGCTGCTCAACCTGATGGTATAGCTTTATTTAAGATTCTAATTAATTCAAACTCCAACTTAGAGTTAATTTCTTATCCCTTCCTTTCCATCACAGCTGCTGATGACCTTACATCAGTATTGCAAGTTGATGCTGCTAAGTCCTTTGATTCTGATAAAGACTTGGAATCATCTCTTAACTCAGACTGTGAGTTCTCACTCACATCTACTCCTTTTGTTCTTCCTCCTCAAGAGATAGTGGTCCCTTATAGACCTGAGTACCTTGATGACCTCTTGGTCAAAGATACTCTTTTCTTTTCCTGTATGGCACTCCTCTTGTGCCTTGCAGAGGTGTCTATCCCTGATGTCACTGAACATCTAGAAGGAATTATAACCTCCTTCCTAGATGCAAAGTGGTATCCTGTGTAGATCTTCAGGTAATCCTATCTATTACCTGTTGTTTGTTCACCTTGGGGGGAATATTTTATTCCCACTTGGTTGTTAACCTATCTTTCTTTGCATGCAGGCACAACCATAAATGCTGCTGCTGCTGAAGACATCAACATCCCTGCTGATGCTGCTGCTGAAGAAATTGAAGATGTGCAAGATAGGGCAGACAATGCTCCCAAGATGACTGAAATGGACTCAAGCTCAGGTACTCTAAACATTGACCAATATATAGCCTTTGTGGCTGAAAATATTGCCTCTGAGTACATTGAAGGGATGGCTAATTATCATCTGGATTCCCTAGCCATCTCTCTAGAGAAAGCATCTGCCCCTGCAGATATCGTCATCTTTTCTCCACCTATCCTTACCTATCCTCTATCCATTCCTTCTATTGCAGAACTGGTCCCCAAGACAGTTCCTGAGTTGTATCCAGAATCAGAACTCTGGAAGAGGTCTTCAAATGTGGATCTTGATGCCCTCCTTAGGCAAGATGCCATTGAGGAAGCTAAAGAGAAAGAAGAAAGAGAAAAGAAAGACAAAGCTGAACCTGCTGCCAAGGATCCTTCTGAACAAAACTTTGATGATTATGCTGGCAGAACCTCATCCCACTCCTCTGATGATGATGATCCTAAAAATTCTGATAGCTCCCAAAAGAAGAAAAAGGCTGTAGCCCAGAAAAGAAAGGCATCTGCTCCTCCTGCTGCTAATCCAGACAAGGATGTTCCCTATTTTATTCTGAAGGGAATTGATCCCAAGAGCAAAGAATTTCAGCCTTGGATGAGACTTTCAAAGGATCAGACAAGAGAGAATAAGAGAAGAAAAAGATATGACACTCCTGTTCAGAAATTCCCCCCCAGAGGTCCTCCTCCACCTCCTGGTGCTGGAGCCTCTGGAAGTCTCTCTTCTGCCCCCTCTGCAAGGTCAGCCAGTTCTAACACTTCTCAGACCTACCAAAGAAGGAGTAACCAAAGCCAGGGAGGCCAAGATGTATCAGGATAGGGAAGAAAAAGAAATGACAATGCTCTCGTGGAACAAATAAAGGAGATGACTTTTCAGCAACCTACCTTCTCTCCTCCTCCCTCTCCTAAAAAGAAAATTTCAGAATGGAAACCTTCTCCTCCCAGGAAAGGTCCATCCTCTTCTTCAAGAAAACCTGCTGCTGCTGAGACAACTGAATCAAAAGGAAAAAGAGTGGTCCTTTCAAAGAAATCCCATAAGAAGTTCATTGAACTTGCTCCTCCAAAATCTCTATATGCTGAAACAGATCCTAAGAAGGCTGCACAAATTTATCTTGATTCAAGGAAAATAGTCACAGCTCTTCAAAGAAACATGGAGATTGCAGCTCAAGCTGATATTGACAGACCACCCTCTCCATCAGATATAACTGAACTGAAAGGATTGCCTCTATGTCAAGATTTAAGGAATCTATTGCTCTAAGCATGATGGAGAAAGCCAAAGCTCAAGGACTAGACCCTACAGCATATACAACTATGTCTGAATTCAGAGAAAAGGAACTCAGCAAATTTCAAGTCAATCCAGAAGCTTTTAATACTGAAGAATACATGAAGCTACATCCTGCTGCAGTTCTACCAAGCTATGCTGAAAAGAAAATCATTGGTGAACACGATCTAATGCTATCCAAAAGACAAGCAGCAAATCCTAACAGAGAGATTATTTTCAAACCAGCTGTAACCCCTAAAAACTCATCTGATGCTAAAACCTCTGATAAATCTGCTTGATACTTTATAGTTCTGCTGATTTATGTTTTTTTTTCGGTGGATTGCCTGTGTTTTATTTTGGTTAATATCTATTTTTGTTGCTGTGTGCTTTAGTTTTTAGATTGGATTGGATAACATAACCCAAATAGGGGGAGATTGTTGGTACCCTAGATGTGATTTGGCTTATGTAATCCCTTTCCAGCCCCTCTTGATCCATATAAAGATATATGATCATGTTTAGGCTCTGTTTAGTCTCCCTAGGGCAGTTTATAAACTGACCTAGAGCTTAGGTTAGAAGTTCTAGATGTTTTTGTGGTTAAGGCTTTTCCGTTCGACCATCGTCGAACGAGGCCTCGCGATCGTCGATCATTGGTCGACGATAGCAGGGCTATTGAATCGTTGAAGTCAAGACAATTATCGTCGACCGTTGGTCGACGATCTCAGAGCAAGCTTACTACGCTCTGAAGGTTGGTCGACGATCTGTCATCAACAGATCGACGATCGTGTTCTTGCTTCACGATTTCTGTCTCGACAGATATTTGCCTTTGCTGGTCGACTATCTGTTAGCCGGTCGACGATCTATTAGCTGGTAGACGATTTCTGGTCGACGATTTCTGTTCCGACAGATTCCTGCTATTAGTCGACGATCTGTTTGCAGGTCGACGATCATCGAACTCCTGTTCGACGATTTCTGTCTGCTTTTATCTATTTGTATTTATGCTATTCCTTGGTTTATTTCCAAGTGTGTTAGCTTGTGGTTAGAAAGATTTTCTGAAGTTATTTGTTGCTAAATTTATGGCTTAAATTCAAATAAATTATTTACAAAATATGTCAAGCATAAATCACGGGATTCAGTATTCTTGATAAAGCATTTTGTCCTATTATACAAATTGCGTTGACTTTATCTTTCCAGCTTGTTTTCTAGCCGTTGGTACTATATACTATTTCCAAGAATGGTACGTCTTTATGCTGAGATATTTTTCCCGCTTATTTTATTCCTTATTGGGACTGACAGAAAGTTAATAGGCCATTCTATTCCTATTGCTATATTCTATTTTGAGATAATCTGTTGCAGGGCTCGAGAATTCAAATCAATAGAGCCGTTCCAAAGGAAAAACGTGAAGACATATTTAAGAGAGATTCTTCTCTCAGCAAAAGAGAAGTTACAGACACAGAGAAATATTATTCATTCGCTCAAGCATCATCAGAGCAGCTCTTCACAATCTCACAACAAGAAGAAGAAAAGTTTTCCTGAAGCAAAAGCCCAGAGCAATCATCTTTCATTCTCAAGTCTCCTGAGCATCTGCTTAGAGTTTTCAAGACTTCAGAAAGAGCTCCAGTTCTGCTTCAAGTGCTCCAGAATCTTAAGACCTGATAAAAATCAGTCTTCAGATCTCTGAGGATTTAGTTTCAGTTTATCTGAAACTCCTTCATCCTGAAGCAAAGGCTTTCCCTGGACTTTCACTGAGCCAGGGGGAGACTTTGATTCTTTAGAGAATCCACAAGTCTTCTCTAATCTGTATTCACAACAGAGAAGATAATCTAACCCTCTCAACCCCTTTGTAAAAAGAGTTTGTTCACATCTCTTCAAAAGTGAACGTTGGTGACAGGGCACCTTATCAACAACCTGTGGTTGAGCATCCTTATCAAAAGCTCAAAGGGTCTGTTTGATCTACCTGAAGAAGATCATTGGTGGCAGGGCACCTTAGCAAAAACCTGTAGTGGATTCCTACCAGGGTGGTAGAAGAGTGGAGTACCTATTAAGAGGGAACCACTATATATCCTGTGTCCATCTGGTTATCTTGCTTATTCATCTTATTCTGTGGCTGTGATAGAACTACCTAGGATTGCTAGTTGCTGTGATAGGCTTATAGTTAAACTGAAATTTCAGTTAACTCTCTCACTTGTGCACTTCACTGTGTTAGGCTCTTAGGGTTCAAGTATCAGATTATTTTATTCCGCAAATCAACTCCAAGGGAGCTGACTAGTTATTCATAAAATTTGAATATTCTATTCACCCCCCCCCATCTAGAGTAGTTTACAACTTATCCCCTCACTTTCAAACTGCCGGATTATCCTTCATTTTAGAGCAATCGTGCAAAATTTTATTTCCAGAGGTTGAAGAGTTCGTTTAGAATGCAAAGGTAAGGTGAAATGGAAAGATTCTTAAGACAAGAGTTCGTGGAATTAAAATCAAACTCTCAAAGACAGTTGTTTCTAGGCTTCTTCGACTTTCTGTAAATGAAGAAGAAGACGACCTAACTGCTGAGGACTATGATAGAGCTAATAGTTTCTTTGGAATTTCTGTTGTTATAAACACCATTCGTTTACCTGAACTAAATGCAGAGGGCAAACTTCTAGTTTATATTCTTGGCAAAGTACTTCTGTGCAGGACTACTTCTATAAGCTTCATCACTGCCGACTTCTTTTATATGATGACAGTAATTATATGTAGGAAGAAATTTATGTTTTGGATGATGATTTTTGATAAGATAAGAGAAAGCATCATAGCACCTAACTATGCAAGGATTATTTCTCTACTTTTGCATGAGTTCAAGCCAGAGATTTTTGACTTATCCAAAGGTACAACCCTTCACCACATGAAGGAAGTCTCTATATCTTCTATACAAAGATGGGAGCTTAAACTCAAGAATCCTGCCCAAGATGCTAAAGCACAGGATCATATAGAGTATGAGGACAGGACTCCATCTCCTCCTCTACCTCAAGTAGTTGGCACATCTGGTGCAGATGCTGAGGGGGATCCTGCTCCTTCAACTCCAGTAGAAAGAGTTTCTACCCCTCCTCCAGCAGCTGCACTCCATCCTGCTACCCCAGAAGAGCAACTCTCAGATGCCCAAGTACAAAAGAACATTCTATCCACAGAGTAAGACATAACTAAAATGATTGAGGAATTGACTTCAAAAGATCCTCTTTCCACTTTTCATACAGAGAAGTCTCCCTCTCCAGAACCGTCTCCCTCTCATCATCACTCTGAACAAGAATCTCCTCATCAATCACCTGTTGTAGACATTCAAGAAGAAGAACTAGTTCTTATTTCTGATGAGAAAGAAGCCACCCCAGAACTAGCTGAGGCTCCTCTTAAGAGCTTGGATTTTCTCTTCCCACCATTCTTGGTGAGGAAGGTGATATTTTGATTCAAACTATAAGAGCCAAGAGCAGAGTTGTCATTGAATAAATTGCTCCATAGACTGCTCCTCCTCCTCCAGTTCCTCATGTTCAAAATCCTACTGCTGATGATATTTTGGGTAAGATTGAATTACTGCTAGCACAACAGAGAAAGTATTTTGATGAATCTCTAAAGGTTGTGACTGATAAAGTAACTTCTCTAGAAAGAGAGATGAGTAGAGAATTTGTAGAGATCCAGCATAACACTAATGAGCTGAAACATCTATTCCAAATAGGTGGGAAAGCTCTAGACCACACCATAACTAGCATTGGTCATGGGATGGACCAGTTAGTAACTCTTGTTAATAATAAAATCCAGTTAGAAAAGAAAGCCCAAAAACATTACTTCAAAACTTATGAAGAAGTTGATACCTTCAAAGAAGCTGCTATTATCACCCTATCTGTAGAAGTCAGAAAGGGGGAGAGCTTAGTAAAAGAATTGTTAGAAAAATCAGATGCAAACATGAAAACTCTCAGGGAAGAAAAGTTGAAGGAAATTCATGCTGATGTCCAAAATCAAATAGATAATGTAAAGTTTCATACTTATGATACAGCTATGTGGATGCATAATCAAATATTCCCAGATTTCCAAGCTGATGCAAATGTGATCCCTCATCATCTTTACCCTCTTGCTCAGCATCCTCCTGCCCAACAGCCAACTTTTCTCCAAGACCTGAAGGCTTAGAAGCACCACCTCTAGATACTTATGCTCAGGTTTGGGAAACTGATCAGGCAGATGTGCTTCATCAAGCACCTCCAGAAATTCAAATTCCTAAGAGGAGAAAGTATGGTGATGGAGCATATGCAAGAAAGTCCATCCCTAATCCAGAAGCTGAAAAGAGGAGAGCACAAGAATTTGTAGAAATTTGGAGCCCTACTTCTAAGTCTTTAATCCTTGATACTCTCAAATTAATTATGGATTACAATGAAAGCAGGACTAATCATTATAGCTCCTCTGAGTTGGAATAGTATGAGAAATCCTTAACTAAGAGAAGAATTTTTGATAGAGAGTATGGAAGGAACAATCCAAAGGCTCCTCCTAGACCACCAAATTACTATCCTAAACCCATCAGCTACCAGAGGATACAACAAGAGAAGAATGAAAGACAATAACAATAATAACAACAACATCAGAGTAAGGAATGACAAAATGATCTAGGTTGTGTTTTGAGATTTTGTTGAAATGGATTTCATGGACAATTCTATATAGATATAAATCTTTAATTTTGATGATCTGATTTTCTTGTCATTACTTAGCATTTTATTTTCTATTATCTCTGTGGCAGCTAGTCACTTTGTTTATTTATCTTGATATAATTCACCTTAGTATAGAGGGTTTTCACTTATACAAATAGGGGGAGATTGTTGGGTATTATATCCACAATAACCTTTTTGTATGAAGTCACCCTTAAACTAATATGAATTAAGTTGTATTTGATGTCTTGTTTGAGTAATGTGTTTGCAGGACTTAATTGCCAAAGTTTAGACCAATTTCAGTCTACAATGAGTCACCAAACACAGGATCATACAATGTAATCCCTCATTTTGTGATCCATGGTGTTGACTCATGTGTAGCCTCTCTATTGGGATACACTTCATTTTCAAGCACTAAACCTGTAGGAGAAAGACTATTTGCAGATTTCCTTGAAAAAAGAAAATTTTCAGAAAGCAGAAATTTTCTAAGTGTTTTACTCGAGTAGTAACTTAAGTACTCGAGTTGAATTATAGTCAATTCTCGAGTAAGCTAAGTCTAGCACTCGAGTAACTGAATAGTTCTCGAGATGATTTAAAGTTATTTCTCGAGAAACTTCTTAGTACTCGAGTACATCTCTACTTGTTCTCGAGTTATCTGAAATATCTAACACAAAAATTCTTCTAAGTCTAATAATCGAGTAGCCAAGGCTATTACTCGAGTAATGCAAGACTTTGTCTCGAGTAACAGAAGTCGAGCACTCGAGAAATTTGTCCTTGTCTCGAGTAACAGAAGTAGAGTACTCGAAAAGTATATCTAGTTCTCGAGTAGTGAACCACTAGTACTAGAGAAGTCCAGCTACTTCTTGAGAAGTCATTTCTATTACTCGAGTAGCCATAAGTTATTTCCAGATTTTTCTCTAAGGATTGTTCTCGAGAACTTTACATCCTTTTCTCGAGAAGTCAAAGTGATTACTCGAGTAGTCATTGAAAGAAAGGGGACAGACCTGATTTACTCTAGAGGGGGGGGGGGTAAATAGATTAATTAAAATTTTTGGCTCTTTTTAAAAATTATATCAGAGTAAAATAGGTGATACCAATAGTAGTAACAAGAAATGGAAACAATCTAAGCTAATCTACCACAGCACAAAAAAAAGGAAATTGATCAACCAGACAACACAAGAATTTTATAGTGGTTCCCCAAACTGGGTATATCCACTCTTCTACCACCCTGGTCAGATCCACTATCAGGTTTTTTATCAGGTGACCGCCACCACAAGATCTATTTTTAGGGAGATCTCACAACTTTTTAGGCTTTTGATCAGGTGCCCAAAAACCAAGAATAAACTTTTGAAGGGAGTTAATAAACCCTTTTATAGGACGTGAGAGAGGTGATGATGTCTTCTCTTTTCTCTAAGCAACAAAGATGACTTATGGATTGCTGTTGTCAAGACTCCTTCTGAAATGTTTAGATGGTTCAGAAAACTTGTAGCCTTGCTCTGGATGTAGGTCTTCAGCCTTGTCTTGAAAGATCCTGGAACTTTATGACTGATTCAATGTTGTTGTCCTTGAATGTTCATGGAGGAGAAGTTGAAGAAGACCCTTAAAATTGATGGTTATTCTTCTTCAGTCTTCATAAAGAACAAGGGAGAAAACAGAATGTTTTCTGTGCACAGATAAAGAGTTCTGTATGTTGTTATTCTGTGTCTCTTCTCTGTATTGCTCTTGTGTTATCACTACATGTGTGGTCTATGTATATCTCAGCCTGCAGTTTGAAAAGAGAAAATCTCTTTTATATTTTGCTGTCAAAATTCTCCTTTGAAACTTGAATTCCTAGCATTAATTGTTGACTGATTTGGAGAATGAAATGACTGGAATATTTGACTTTTAATGAGTTTCCTCAACTGTCCCAGTAAAATAAGAAAGTGATTAACCCTGATGAAGACCGTAATTAATGCTGCCATTAACGGCTATATTCAAGCGAATATGAACATTAATTACTCAGAAAATCACTGCTAAATAATATAATAAATAAGGACAAAAATAAGGAAAAATTATAAGTCTGGCTTGGGAAAGAATTCGTCGACCTCTGAACAGAATTTGTCCAGTGGAGTTCCAAGTTCGTCGAGCTGAGAATTCCTGTTCGTCGACCCGAGCTCTACGAACTGCATTCTAGAAATAACTTGCCAAATCTACGCTCCAAGTTCGTCGAGCTGAGAATCTATCTGGAGGAGGAGATCGTCGACCTGAGCTCGAATATCATCGAGCTCAACTCAGAGAAAGATTTCTTAGTTCAACGATCTGCGATCGACGATCGTCGAGCTGAGTTTGAAGAATTTCGAACTAAGAGTCTGAACTCTGAATTCTTCTAAGTCTGGGTCTACTGAAGTCCTCTACTGGCTGGTCCATAAAGATTGAACCTAATGACTAGCCAAAACTTTAGGACTCATAGACTTGACCCTAACAATACAATGTGGGTCAAACTCATCCTAATTAGTGAACCTAGCCCAAATCTAAACTAGGGATCAAACAATCTCCCCCTATTTGGGTGATGTCACTAATACAAACAAAAGAAAACATTCATAAAGCATAAAAACATATATCTGGCAGAAATAAAAACATCTAGAGGATATTTACACAGCTGTTTCAATATTAACAGATAGAGTTCGAAAAATAACAACTAAACACAACCACTTGTTCTTCTTGGCCTTCTCTTTCTCAGCTTTGTCAGACTTTTTAGACGGTTGTTTGAAAATAATTTCTCTGTTTGGATTTGCAGTAACTCATTTTGACATAATCATGTCCGATGCTCCAATTATATTGCATGAGGTGTCTCTTGGTACTACTGCTTCAGGATGCAAACTCATATAATCATCTACATTAAAAAATTTATTAGCTTTAACATACCTCTTGAGTTCTTATTTTCTATATGATGACATTGTTGAGTGTTGTGATGGATCTTTTCCTTCTGCATTATCTTTTTTGATCATTGAATGTCCAATTAGCTCTTGAAACCTGGCCATTTTTTCAGTCTTTTCCTGTTCTGGATCTACAAATGGGATAGGTGGAGATTCTGACCTTTTAGGACTAGAGTCCTTCTTTGAATCATTAAGAGAAGTTGAAGTACTTTTCTTATCTATAGCAGGAGGAGGCTTGCTCTGAGAGGATTTCTGCTATTGACTTGGCTTGAAGTGTATCGAATAGGTTTTGGTAACTGGTGCTGATTTGAGAGATGCACTTCAAGAGGCCCCAGCTGAAGGAGGAGGATGAGGAGGAGGGTCTTTCCAGAAGTACTTAGGAGGAGACCTATACATTCTTCTCTTCTTCCTTTCCTTTTGCTCATTCTTTGATAACCACATCTATTGTTGCATCCTAGGGTAAGGTGTAATCTTTTGCAAAATATAGTAGGGAGTATCATGAGTAGGATTTGTCTTGGGAGCAGCTTTCCTTTTATTAGCAATCTTCTTCTTGGCTTTTGGATCATCAGATTCATCAGAATCTTTATCATCATTTTCATCAGAAGATTCAGGAGGGTTGTCATATAAATCATCAATCTCCTTCAAGGCTTCCTTTGAGATTTGCTTCTCAGCTTGAGGAAGCATTTGAGGTTCTGTAACTTCTGGTGGAGCAACATTCTTAGTAACCTTCTGATTGACTTCTTCTTCTAAATCAGCAAACAAAAATTCATCCTTGTTTGGCATTGGGGACTTAGCCCACATGCGAGGAGGAGGACTGCAAATCTCCTCAACAACTGATATCTCAGAATCTGCAAAACTTACCTTTAGTTATTTAACAACCTCAGGGCTTATTGATGAAGTATAACATACTATAGCCAAAGATGGCTCTAGGCAAATTTCTGGAAGATAATTCAAATCAGTTGTATCAAAAGAATTTTACAAACTGAAAATACTTACTATGGGATTGACATAGCAATCACCAACAATCAAAACTTCTGGAAGAGCAACTTGCTCATATGTACAAAGCATATCAAAATCAACAGTTGTCTCAACATCTATAATCATATTTACATCTACATCTGCATCTGCTGGCCCATCTAATAGCAAAATTGTCGTTGTTGTTGCATCTGCTGGAGGAGAGGAGACTGGAGCTTCTTCACTGGATATCTCCCTCTGCCTGGTTTCATAGGGTCCTAAAGCCAGGCCCCCAGAAGAAGGGACAGTGGGGGCTGCAGAAATGAGGGAAGATAGAGATGAAATAGATTCAGCAAGAGGTTTAATGGCCTCTGCTATAAGAGTTTTAAGAAAGGGAGTGATGAGTTCCAGAAGTGAGGGAATGGAAGGGAAATCCATTTGCATAAACTCAGAGGGTGTCTGAGTTGATACGGAAGGATGGATTGTGGATGATGAAGGGAAAGGAGTGATGTCTGTCATTGGCTCATCATGAGGTGATGGAGTATTGATGGGAGATGATGGTATAAGATCAAAAGTTGGAATGGATGAGAGGTTATGGAGGGGGATATCAGCAAGATGATTTGGAAGTGGGGATTGAGGTGGTGTGGTATGCTCTGGAGATTGAACTGGTGTTGGTTAATTTTCAGGATATGGAATTGGTGTTGGAGTATGAGCTTGAGATGTGGATGGTTATTGGAGGGTTGATGAAGAAATTGAAATTTGTGGAGGAGTAGGTTGTTGAGATGGAGGTGTTGGAATCTGGGTGGATGGAATTTAGATGGAGGGGACATCTTCTGCGGGTGGGAGATTAGTTGTTATAGCTCTTGTATCCTCAGATGCTCTGGAAGAGGTTGAAGCCTTAGAAGGCTTTGAGATAGTCCTCTCCCACCTTTCAAATAAGGCACAAGTAAGCCTTTTGGAAGCATTAATGAATATGGTCTTGGATACCAGGGATTCATTTGCCTTTTCATGAAGAAAAATTCCCAATATTCTTCCAAAACAAACCTCTTTCTTACTGTTCTTTTTTCTTATAAAATCAAACAGAATCTTAGCCCAATTAACTTATTTCTTATTTATAATAGCACACATTACCAGAAACTATTGTCTGGTAGTATAATCATGAGCAGTATTCTTTCCTAGCAATACTTTGCCCACCACATCAGCTAAAAATTTGTAATCAGAAGACAAATTCTTCTTTAACAGTTTATTAGGGTTCTCTCCAATGTGACCCATTATATTAAGCATTTCATCATATTCAGAGCTATCAATTTCTATGTCTTCTTCAACATTAATCAAACCAAAAATCTCAGTTAAAACTGCGGTGGTTAAAGAAACTTGGTTACCAGATATTGTGCCTATCATCGTGCCGGCGTCTGGAGTTGAGGAGGTGAACAGCCATTCTCAGATTTCAGTAGCAGCTATCTTTATACTGGTTGTCATGAAGTTCTTCAACTGTTGTTCCTCAAATAATTTCAATATGTCCAGGAAAATTTGATCGGAATGTTGAAATGATTCGAAGTCTATATCGAATCTCATGTCAAACTTCATTACGGAAAGAGAGCTCGCCGAAAATTCCATTGATCGCCTGCAAAAGGAAACAAAAAGATCAAGTGCAAGGGGAACAGAAAGCACGGGATGGAGCTCGAAGAAAACCTAGTTATAAGATTTTCAGAATATGAAGCGTCAAACTCTGTCCTGCGAAATAAACATAATTCTTCGATCTGATGGCGAAGAAATATTTTATTGACAAAAGAGTTCGTCGATCTCAGTCTGAAGAAGGGAAAACTTTTCGTCGTTCTCAGGTCGATGAAAATTTTTTGAAGCAATATCGTCGTTCTCCGTTTGATGAATAAAACTTCACACACAGAAAGTTCATCGATCTTTAGTCGATGAATTATCTCAAGAACTTTTCTCAGTTCGTCGATCTCCGTTCGACGAACTGTGGCAAATTCTTCAACCACGGACAGAAAGTTAAATTAATGCATCCACATTTATCATACCTAGCTGATTCATAAACAACAGATGTTTCTTCTCATCTAAGGGTTTGGTGAAGATATCTGCTTTTTGCAAATCAGTAAAAATAAAGGTGAGATTGATTTTCTTTTTGTCAACACACTCTCTAATGAAGTGATGTCTTACATCTATATGCTTATTTCTACTATGATGCACTTGATTCTGTGCAATAGAAATTGCACTAGTATTATCACAAAGTAGAGTTGAATTATTTAAATTGACACAATATTCTAGGAGTTGGGTCTTAATCCACAGCATCTGTGAACAACAACTGCCAGCTGCTATATACTTAGCTTCTGCTGTTGAGGTAGACATAGATGTTTGCTTCTTGCAAAACCAAGAAACTAGCTATCACCAAGGAACTTACATATTCCTGATGTGCTCTTCCTGCCCACTCTACATCTAGCAAACTCAGCATCAAAGTATCCAGTTAACTCAAATTCTGACTAAGTTGGATACCGGAGTCCTAAATTAGGGCAACTCTTTATATATCTCAAAATCCTTTTTAAGAAAATAAGATGAGATTCTTTAGGGTTCACCAGGAACCTAGCACAAAGAGAAGTAACAAACATAATATCTGGCCTACTTGTTGTGAGATACAATAGGGACCCAACAATGGCCCTATATAATTTCTGATCTACAGGTTTCCCATGTTCATTAGAATCTATCACAGTATTTGTAGTCATAGGTGTTATCTTAGCTGAAGCATCAGCCATCCCAAACCTTTTTATCAGCTCCTTAGCATACTTGGATTGGGATATGAAGATGCCATCTGGGGACTGCTTCACTTGAAGACCAAGGAAGTAGGAGAGCTCACCCATGCTACTCATTTCAAACTTGGAATGCATGAGGTTGGAGAACCTTTTGCATAGTTTGGAATATGTAGAACTAAATATAATGTCATCTAAATATATTTGAACTAATAAGTTTTTATCATGATGATGCTTGATAAATAAAGTCCTATCTACTATGCCTCTAGAAAAATTATGCTCTATGAGAAAGCTAGCTAAGGTTTCATACCAAACTCTTGGAGCTTACTGTAGACCAAAGAGAGCCTTATGCAATTTGAGAACATAAGATGGATGGGATGAAGAGATAAAACCTTGTGGTTGTTCTACATAGACCTTTTCTTTGAGTTCACCATTTAGAAATGCACTTTTGAAATCCATTTAATATAGTGTGAACTTCTTGTAGGCTGCATAGGCTATAAATATTCTGATTGCTTCTATCCTTGCAATAGGGGCAAATGTTTGGTCATAATCTATGCCTTCCTCTTGTCTAAATCTGGTAGAATTGAACCGACTATCAACCCGAAGAGGCAAGTGTGCCTATCGAATTGTAGTACCAAGGTCGAATTTAAGACTCGGGGATGTCAAGTACTATTACTCACTCTTCAACTATTATCCTACCGTACGATTGCTGGTCGGGGTTTTGAAAAATTAAAATTAAACTGAAACGAAATTAAAATGAAACTATGGGTTAAAAGATAACATTTGATCTATGATTCACCATGAAAAGAGATAAGAGAAATAATAATATAATTTTATAATTTCGAATTAAACTTGACTGTGACGGATCCGAAAATAAGACAAAATCTCGCTAGAGCATTAAGTCTCCTAACTTATAGACGCTTTGATCGAAATCTCTTTACAAATCAAAGATGCCTAAAGTTGTATTATCTAGGTGATCCACACTATTGGATTTGACTCCAATCCTGAGGATTTACGTCATCATAACTCTAGGATTGCGTGCAACTCCTTCCTTCTTTGAGTGATCTTTCAAATCAACGAGTCTCTCGACTAGTATGAAATGAGATCAAAGCCCTACTACCGTATACCGGAAATACGGAGTCGCCATAAAATAAATCAAAGAGGGATCGAGCAAAATTTAGCAAAAATAAAATTACGAAGTAAAAAAGAATTCTCATCTAAAATCATGGATCCTCATGATCAAATGCTAAAAGAAGATTAGCTACGCATATTGGAAAAGGAAACAACAATATAAAGAGAAGAAAATTTCATTTTTATTGATAATAAACGAAAGAGTACACAATGCTAAAACAAAACGATACTACACGTAAACGAAATGAGATTGCAACAAAGTAAACTAAGAAATAAAATTACAATGAAACAAAAGAGCTCCCTTGACTTGTACTCTACACTTGCTCTCTCCAAAAAAATCCTCCTCAAAGCATGAGAACAAGGTGCCTATTATAGATGAGGAGGGAAGATTCTATAATGAAAATGAAGAGGGGGAGACAAGGGGGTGGCCAGCCATGCAAGGTGGAAGGTGCATGCATGGCATTAAATGAGCTGGTGAGAGAAGAGGGGGGATTCATTTCATTTAATTTATGGAAATGCAAATGGAAAATATAAAGTAGAGAGGGGGGAATGAATGAGTTTAAATGATGTTGAGAGAGGGGATGAATGTGGAATAAAGAGGGAAAAAGAGGGGGGCTGACCATGTAGGTGGAAAGGTGCATGCATGGAAATAAATGAGGAGGGGAGAGAGAGGTTGTCGGCCAATGCATAGGCTTTGTGGGCTGCATGAGCAAGGTGGGCTCAGGTTGCTCTTTGGGCTGCTTCAAATAGGGGGCTTGGGTAGCATCATGTGGAAGAGGGCTCGAGTAGCATGATGTGGGCTTGAACCATGTACTCGGGCTGCATGATGTGGGCTTGAACCTACATGAAAATAAAATAAAAACATTAGTTATATTATAATAATTAAAACATTAATATCAAAAAGTAGCAAAAACAAAAAATCAAAAACATAAAAACTTAAATAAAAAAAACAAAACAATCCAATAAACATAACACAAAATGCAACATAACAAACAAACATAAAATATTAAAACATATTATCAAAAATGAAATGTTTAAGCATAACATACATTACATATAAAAATTAATACTTAAACCAAGGAAAAATTAAACTAAACTAACCCAAAAAGCGATGACTAAAACTAGTGATCAAAATCCCCCGTGCTTAGACATTTGCTTGCCCTCGAGCAAATAGAAATAAAAACTAGTGAAAAACTAAAAAGAAAGCAAAAGATATATTTTATTTTTTAAGTTCCATAGTTAAGAAAACCAAAACATGAAAAAACTAAACTATCCTAATTTCTATGTTGACAACAAGTGGGGTGAGAAGAGCATAATAGAAAACTTGAAAGTGGAGACCTAAAAATCTCATTAAAACATAAGAAAAGTTTACACATTTCTAAATCTTAAAACAAAGCATCCATAACTTTAAGAAAATAAGAAAAGCAAAAGTAAACGTTCTAATTAAACGGCGCATTAAACGAACTACTAGGGTGCTAGAATAATAATTACCCCTAAGTCACCTCAAGATAACCTCCAAAGAAATCCATCAATGATTGTGGCCATAGGTTTGTCCGTTCACACTCTCTCCACTATGCAATTCACGTTCTAAAGATTAAAAGGACTTAAATAGGTGTAATGACTTGGCTTAGGCAAATGATTAGGAAGTGAAAAGCAAAGATAAAAATGAAGGCGAAGACACAAACTAAACCAAGGTTGAGCTCAAAATAAATAAACCATAACCAAAAAGAGAAATGACAAGTATGTCATTTCTCCAATTAAAACAAAGACAAAAAACTAGGCCATATATTTTCTTTTATAAATTTGGCCAAACATAAACTTTTTTCTCATTTCCTTTTTTTTTATTTTGATTTTTCATTTTTTTCTCATTTTTTGAAACACAAATATTTTGGAAAACTCCAAATGTAAGATAAAAATTCCTTTTCATTTTTCAAAAAGAAACAAACCATCACACAATGAGTATTAAAATGAATCTCAAGGTTTAGTGTGCAATAGGAAGGGCATTTTTGGCTTTGGTGAAAAATAAAAAAAAGTGGAGCTAAACAAAGAAAAGGGAAAAGGCACAAAATAGTTTTGCAAAGGTGAAATAGTTTGGTGGGCAAAAAGGCTCAAATGGGTCAAAAGGTGGCCTAAATCATTTCTAAAATTCGTGAAAAAGGCGCAAATTCTTCGAGAGTAGATAAGGACAAGTTCTAGACACCAAGAAAGTATTACCCCACAAATGAAAAAGTGATAAAGTTGTCCTAGCAACCATTCATACGCAACTAACCGAATAAAAAGAAGACTACAAATTGCTTACCTATAACGTAAAAATGGATGCATATATTTAAGAACTAGAAACTAGTAAACTAAGCTACGTTAGAATAGGAGATTTAGGAAACCTATTCACGAAATTCAACTTAGAACTAAAGGACCGCAAGGGCCTACACACCACTAGAGAAAACATAAAAATAAAGATAGAAAATAATTTTTGATTTTGATTTTCAAGTAGATTTTTTTTGAAAGTTTTTTTGATTTTTGATTTTTCAATTTTTTTGGGATTTTTGATAAAGCTAAAGAAAAAGATTTTCAAAATTCTGAAAAGAAAAGAGGAAACAAGGAAATAACCTAAACCACTCCCCCATGCTTAGCGCTTTCATTGCCCTCAATGAAAAAAAAATGAGAAAGAGGAGGAGAAAGAGAAAAAGAGAAAGTGCAGGAAAGTAAAAACAATAATTATAAAAAAAGAACAGGACTTCCCCAGGGTTATGAGGCCGAATGTGGATGTCGCACCCCCATGCTTGCGCTTTATATCACTTGATCATCAGTAGACTTTACTTGATCCATCTTGAAATCAGCAACGTTGGAGCGGCGATCACGAACTTGCTTGGTTGGTCACCGGAAGGAAGAGCAAAATAAAAAGAAAAAAGAAAAATAGAGTCCGTGGGTAGGTGCCCAAGATTGTTCTTTATTACAACAATTTAAAGTTCGAATAATAATAATAAAAGAGTTATATAATAATAAGAAGTCAAAAAATAAATAAAGGTTCCACATGAAATAGACATTTAAGCGACATAAAGAAGATCCTCCTTTGCAGGAGACACAGAATCAATAGAACAATATAACTTAAGTCTATGCCCATTCACTTTAAAATCACCCTTATCCGGGTGCGAGAGTAGCACAGTGGCATAAGGAAAAACCTGTTTGACCGTAAAAGGTCCAGACCAACGAGATTTCAATTTTCCAAGGAAGAGACGTAATCACGAATTAAAAAGAAGAACCTGATCACCTAGTTTAAACGTTTTAGGGTGGTGCAGGTTCTTATCGTGATAAAGTTTCGTGCGTTCTTTATAAAGTTTGTTATTTTCGTAAGCATACACTCTCAATTCATCGAGTTCATTCAATTGATTTTTCCTATGCTCGCCGACTCAGTGCGGATCGAAATTAAAAAATTTTATCGCCCAATACGCTCGGTGTTCTACTTCTACTGGAAGATGACACGATTTTCCATAGACCAATCGGAAAGGAGTAAAACCAATGACGGTCTTGTATGCTGTCCGATAGACCCAAAGAGCATCGTCTAATTTTAAGGACCAATCTTTACGAGAAGTAGAAATAGTTTTTTCCAAAATTCTTTTTAGTTCTCGATTGACTACCTCGACCTGACCGTTAGTTTGCGGGTGATAAGCGGTGGATAATTTATGCGTAACACCATATTTAGTTAAAACCTTAGCTAGTTGGGCGTTATAAAAGTGGCTCCCCCTATCACTAATGACCGCTCGAGGAAAACCAAAACGAGAAAATAATTTTTTTAAGAAATTTATGACTATGCGAGCGTCATTACTTAGTAAAGCTTGGGCCTCCGCCCACCTAGAGACGTAATCTACAGTGACTAAAATGAATTTATTACCTAAACTTGAGGGAAATGGGCCGACAAAGTCTATGCCCCACAAATAAAAAACTTCGCATTCGAGAAAATAATTTTGTTCCATTTGATTTTTATTAGAGATGTTTCCAGTCCGCTTGCACCGATCGCACTCACCCACAAAGATTTGTGCATCTTTAAATATGCTTGGCCAATAGAAGCCAGCACTATGAACTTTGTGTGCGGTGCGGTTTGCTTGAAAGTGCTCGCCAGTCAGACCTTCATGAACATGTTTTAAAATTTGTTGACCTTCTTCCCGGAAGACACATCTTCTTACCACCTGGTCCGAAGAAATGCGAAATAGAAATGGATCCTACCAAAAATAATACTTCAACTCAGAAAAGAATATCTTCTTTTGCAGAGAGGATTATTCTTTTGGGAGGATGCGGGCCACCAGATAATTAGCCAAATCGGAAAACCAGGGGGTAGAAGAAGAAATGTTTAAAATTTTTTCATCCGGAAAAGAATCAATAGGTAAATTTTCATCAAAAATATCAATTTCAGGATTTTCTAGGCGTGAAAGATTATCAAACGCTAAATTTTCCGCTCCTTTCTTATCCCGGATCTCCAAGTCGAATTCTTGAAGTAATAGGATCCAACGAATAAGACGCGGCTTGGCATCCGGTTTAGAAAGGAGGTAATTCAAAGCGGAATGATCCGTAAAAATGATAACCTTAGAAGGAGTGATGTAGGGTAGGAATTTATCAAAAGCAAAAATGACAGCTAAGAGTTCCTTTTTAGTTGTAGTGTAATTTTCTTGCGCTGAATTAAGCGTTTTGCTAGCGTAATAGATTGGGTGGAAATTCTTAGCTATAGGTTGTCCTAGCACCGCACTGACCGCAAAACTACTTTCGTCGCACATAATTTCAAAAGGTAAATCCCAAACTGGGCCGATCATAATCGGAGCATTTATAAGTTTGGATTTAATTAAGTCGAACATCGCTAAACAAGAATCGTCAAAAACAAAAGGAGCGTCTTTCTCGAGAAGGTGGGTGAGAGGCTTAGTAATTTTTTAAAAGTCCTTAATAAATCTTCGATAAAAACCCGTATGCCCTAAAAAACTTCTTATCTCTTTGATATTCGTAGGCGGCGGTAACTTTTCAATTACTTCGATTTTTTCCATGTCCACTTCAATTACCTTAGCGGAAATTTTGTGGCCAAGGACTAAGCCTTCACGTACCATAAAGTGGCACTTTTCCCAATTTAAAACCAGATTTCTTTCTTCGCAGCATTTTAAAACATTTCCTAAATTCTTTAAACATAACTCAAACGAGTCGCCAAAAACTGAGAAGTCGTCCATAAACACTTCCATAATGTTTTCTCCATATTTATCGAAAATTGCCAGCATGCACCGCTGAAAGGTAGCTGGTGCATTGCATGGCCTGAAAGGCATCCTACGGTAGGCAAAAGTTCCGAAAGGGAAAGTGAATGTTGTCTTCTCTTGGTCCTTGGGTGCCATAGGGATTTGGAAGTATCCCGTAAGACCGTCGAGAAAACAATAAAAACTATGCTCGGATAAGCGTTTTAAAATTTGATTGATAAAGGGAAGGGGGAAGTGATCTTTACTAGTGGCAACATTTAATTTAAAGTAATTGATGCACATCCTCCATCCCGTTACTATCCTAGTTGGAATTAAATCATTATTTTCCTTTATTACTACTGCGATCCCGCCCTTCTTAGGTACAACCTGAACCGGACTTACCCACTCACTATCGGAAATAGGATAGATTATCCCCGCATCTAATAACTTAAGAACCTCGCCCTTCACAACCTCTTTCTTATTAGGATTAAGATGACGTTGAGGTTGGACTACACCCTTAGAATTATTTTCAAAAAAAATTTGTGGGTGCAAAAGGAGGGGCTTATGCCAGGAATATCAGAAATTTGCCACGCTATAGCTCGGCGATGCTTTTGTTGTAGTTCGATCAATCGATCGTTTTTTGATTGAGAAAGCAAAGCCGAGATTATAACGGGCAATTTAGAATTTTGTTCAAGAAAGGCATATTTGAGATGTTCGGGAAGGGGTTTTTGTTCTAAGTTGGGTGGTTCATCGTAAGAGTTCTTTAAAATTTTTTCATTTTCAAAAACAATATTTTCAAAAACAATATTTTCATAAATTTTTTTTCTAAACACTGGTTCATTTGCAAAGTTGGCTTGTGCGGACATAACCGTGTCTTCAAAAACATTTGTAGAAAAATCAGAAAAAGAGGAAGAAAAAATCATTGGAAGAAACATTTGCAAGAGAAAGAGAGGAGTCTTCATTTAAACCATCAAGGAAGAAACTTGAGTCGTCATTTTTTTAAGAATTTTTCATGGATTGATTTATTGAAAATGTCACCTCGTCATCTCCCACACGAAGCAAAAGTTTCTCGTTACTCACATCGATGACCGCACAAGTGGTGGTTAGGAAGGGACGACCAAGGATAACGGGAACCTCGACGTCTTCTTCAATATCAAGAATGACAAATCCCACCAGGAAGATGAATTTGTCGACCTTCACTAGCACATCCTCGAGGATACCTAGTGGATACTTAATCAATCGATCAACTAATTGAATACTTATACGCGTAGGGCTAAGATTGCCCAATCCTAACTTTTTAAACAATGAAAAAGGCATCAAGTTGATGCTCGCACCTAAATCCTCTAGCGCGTGCTTTACAAAAAGATAACCAAAAACGCAAGAAATCGAAAAACTACCCGGATCATTTATCTTTTTAGGAAGATTGGAATTTTTTATGACCGCCGAGCATTCTTCATTTAACGTAACATGAGATAAGTTTTCTAATTTCTTTTTGTTCGTTAATAGCTCTTTAAGATATTTAGCGTATTTTGTCATTTGGCTAATCGCTTCATGAAATGGCAAATTGATATGAATTTGTTTAAACATTTGAAGAAAGTGTTGGTATTGATCATCTAGCTTATCTTTCCTAAGCTTAGCGGGGAAGGGAGGCGGCGGAAATTCTTTTAAAATCTTGAGATCATTATTTTTAAAACCATCTTTTTCTTTTTCCAAAATAGATGTTTCTTGTTCATTTTCAAAAATAGAGTTTTCTTTTCCAAAAATTTTATTAGTTGTTTCTTCGTCACTAATTCGTTTAGCAGTAGGAGAGGCAATCACCTTTGGCTCTTCCCTTGTGGTGGGCTCGTGATTTACTTTGCCACTCCGAAGGGAAATCGCTTTCGCATGCTCCCTTGGGTTTGGCTCAGTATTTGAGGGAAGAGTCCCAGGTGGCTGATGCGTAAAAATCATCTCACAGACTACAATCCGAATAGGCAAGTGTACTTATCGTTTTATAGTATAGTGATATAAATAAATCAAGGTCGTATAAAAACTCAGGGCAGGCAACTACTATTACTCACAACGACTCTATTATCCTACCGAAAGATTGATGAGTTTTGAAAATAAAATAAAATAAACTTAGTTAAAAGAGAAATAAACTATTGCAAAAGAGTGCTCGATCGACGATTCACTTTGAAATAAAATAACGGAATAAATTAGTTTAACATTTGCAATACTATTAAGACCGTGACCGATCCGATATTAGGAAGTAATCTCGCTTGAGCATTAAATCCCCTAACTTATAAGCGTTTTGACCGAAATCTCTTTACAAGTCAAAATGGCCTAAAGTCGCATTACCGAAGTGACCCGCACTATTGGATTTGACTCCAATCCAGAGGATTTTCGTCATCCTATCTCCAGGGTTGCGTTCAACTCCTTCCTACTTTGAGTGATCTTTCAAATCAATGAGTCTCTCGACTTCTATGAAATGAAATTAATTGCCTACTACAGTATACCGGAATACGGAGTCAACACGATAAAAATCAAAGAAGGGTAAATAATAGAAAAAAAATACAAATGCAAACATAAAATTAAAGATGCGTTATTTTATCGCAAAGTTCATCGCGATCGGGCACAAAAAGAACTAGCTAAACATAATTGGAAAGGAAACCAAAATAAGAGAAAAGAAATTCATTTTCATTTATAGAAAAAGGTGTACACAATAATAATAAAAAGAGAGAAAAGATTATGCTACCAAAACAAAGGATTATAATAAAAAGAAATCTACTTAGCAACAAAGAAAGAAGAAAACTTGCACTTGAACTAGCTATCTCTACCAAAACTACTTTTTTCAAAACAAGAGGCAAGGAGTTCTTTTTATAGGAGAGGGATAATGATCTAGAATGAAAATGAAGAGGAGAAGCCAAGGGGGTGGACGGCCATGTATGTGGAGAAGGTTCATGCATGATATTTAATGAATGAGAGACAGAAGGAGTTACATGCATGCATTTTATTAAAAAATAAAAATAGAAAATAGAAATTTAAAAGAGGGGACATGGATGAGTTTAAATGAGAATGAAAGAGGGGAAAAGAGGGATGAATGAGAAATAAAGAAGGGAGAGAGGAGTGGAAGGTGCATGCATGTAATTTAAAAGAAATAAAAATAGAAAATGCAAGGGGAATGAATAAGAAATAAAGAGGGGAGAAAGAAATAAAAGAGGAGAGAGGGGGAGATGAATAAGGAATAAAGTGGGGAGAAAATAATAAAGGGGAGAGAGAGAGGAGGCCGACCATGTAATGGTGGCAAGGTGCATGTATGTGAGTGGTCGGCCATGCATTTGATTCATAATGGGCTGCTTGGTGGGCTGCTTGGTGGGCTCGGGTAGGCTTGCGTGGAGGCTCGGGTAGCATGGTGGGCTGCTCCATGGGCTGGAATGCATGTAGGGGCTCGGGTAGGGCTGCACCATCATGTACTCGGGTAGGCTTGCATGGAGGGTTGGACTTGTGCTTGGGCTGAACCAAATGGAGGGGATGCATGAACCTACAAATAAAACAAATAAACAAAACATTAGCTATATTTTATAACATAACATGATAATATAAAACATAAAATAAAAGTGAAAATACATTAAAACATATAAATAAAACTATGAAGTTTAATTATTTTAACATAACAAAACATTAAAATAAAATAACAACATAACAAGCATAATATTACGTAAAACTATAATAAAACTAGGAATTAATATATCCTAACACAAAAAGACAAAACATGCATAAAAATACTTAAAACATATAATTAAACTAGGAATTTTGCATACTAAACTACCCCAAAAATGAAGACTAAAACAAGTCATCAGTGGCCTCTCGGAAACCATCTTTGCTAATTGACCGACCATATTCTCTAAATTTTTCATTGAGCCTGTTAGATTTCTAATGGTCGCTTCATTGGTGCTTATGTATCTTGAAAGCATTTCCTCCAAAGAGGAAGGTTTTTGAAAATTTTGATTTTGTTGTGGTGGTGGTGGTGGTGGAGTGAAATCGTACGGTGGACGAGGAATTCACGGGATTACTCCAAGAAAATTTTGGATGGTTAAGCCATCCAGGGTGATATGAGTTTGAAGAAGAATAAAAACTAGACAGAGCAGAAAAATTAGAAAAAGAAGAAAAGTTCGAAGCATTATTTTTAGCAAGCCTGGGTATGTTCCCCAGATAATCCACCTGCTCGGCAGCAGCAGCATTTGCATTTTCATATACCTGAGGATCGGAGGAAGCAGTCATCTCCGAAATCTTATTGTTCAGCATCTCCACTTGCAGCGCCAGTTACGATACAGAGTCCACTTCATAGATACCTACAGGTTTATTTAGGGGAGTCCTAGACAAATTCCACTGATAGGTGTTCATCTCCATGTCCTCTATAAGCTCAAGAGCGGCTTCCGGAGTTTTGCGGTCCAAAGAATCCACGGAAGCAGCATCTATCATTTGCTTAGTCTCTTGATTTAGCCCATTATAAAATATACGGACCTTTAACCATACAGGCGGAGCAAGATATGGGAAGCGTCTTAAGAGTTCCTTGAACCTATCCCAATTGTCATATAGGGTCTCAGAAGAAATTTGAGAATAAGAAGTTATATCATTTATTAATTTAGCAGTTTTGGCGGGAGGGAAATATCTAGCTAGAAATTTTTCAGTTAGAATGTTCCAAGTAGTGATGATCCTCTTGGAAGAGAACTCAACCACGGTTTGGCTTTGGTTCTTAAGGAGAAAGGGAAGAGTCTTAGCCTAATAGCATCGTCTGAGACACCATTAAGTTTAAAGGTGTCACAGATTTCAAGAAAACTAGTAATATGTAAGTTCGGATCTTCATCTTGTAATCTGTCAAACTGTACATATTGTTGCACCATTTGTATGATGCTAGGATTAAGCTCGAAGTTTTTATTCGCAATTGTAGGTCGAACAATACTGGTTTTTATACCCTCCAAGTTAGGTCGAGTATAATCGGGCATGGTCCTTTGCTAAGCCATTCCTGGGTTGGGATCTCCCATTTCAGAATTAAAATTACAATCACAGTCGAAATCCTCAACCAATGTTTGAGAAGTGGAAGCCCCGAATCGTAGTTGTCTCTGAAAGGAGCGTTCGATTTCTGGGTCCAAATAAACAAGTAACGACGGATTCGTGCGGGTCATGCACTAAAAAATGAAAGAGAATGGAGGGAAGAAAAGAAAGGAAATAAAAACTTGAATACGAGAAAGATAATGATTTTTTTTTTGGATTTTTGCAGAAGTAATAGCGAAAACGTTTTCAAAATATTGACGAAAAAGGTCCCCAGCATCGGCACAAAAAAACTTGGTGGAATTGAACCGACTATCAACCCGAAGAGGCAAGTGTACCTATCAAAATGTAGTACCAAGGTCATATTTAAGACTCGGGGCTGTAAAGTACTATTACTCATGCTTCAACTATTATCCTACCATACGATTGCTGGTGGGGGTTTTGAAAAATTAAAATTAAACTGAAACGAAATTAAAACGAAACTATGGATTAAAAGATAGCACTTGATCTCTGATTCACCATGAAAAGAGATAAGAGAAATAATAATATAATTTTATAATTGCGAATTAAACTCGACCATGACGGATACGAAAATAAGACAGAATCTCGCTAGAGCATTAAGTCTCCTAACTTATAGACGCTTTGATCGAAATCTCTTTAGAAATCAAAGAGGCCTAAAGTTGCATTATCGAGGTGATCTGCACTATTAGATTTGACTCCAATCCAGAGGATTTACGTCGTCCTAACTTTAGGATTGCGTGCAACTCCTCCTTATTTGAGTGATCTTTCAAATCAACGAGTCTCTCGACTACTATGAAATGAGATCAAAGGCCTACTACCATATACCAGAAGTATAGATTCGGCACAAAATAAATCAAAGAGGGATCGAGCGAAATTTAGCAAAAATAAAATTTTGAAGTAAAAAGAATTCTCATCTTAAATCATAGATCCTCATGATCAAATGCTAAAAGAAGATTAGCTACTCATATTGGAAAAGGAAAAAAACAATATAAACACAAGAAAATTTCATTTTTATTGATACTAAACGAAAGAGTACATAATGTTAAAACAAAACGATACTACACTTAAACGAAACGAGATTGCAACAAAGTAAACTAAGAAATAAAATTATTATGAAACAAAAGAGCTCTCTTGACTTGTACTCTCCACTTGCTCTCTCAAAAAAATCCTCCTCAAAGCATGAGACCATGGTGCCTTTTATAGATGAGGAGGGAAGATTCTAGAATGAAAATGAAGAGGGGGAGACAAGGGGGTGGCCGACCATGCAAGGTGGAAGGTGCATGCATGGAATTAAATGAGGTGGTGAGATAAGAGGGGGGATTCATTGAATGTAATTTATGGAAATGCAAATGGAAAATATAAAGTAGAGAGGGGGGAATGAATGAGTTTAAATGATATTGAGAGAGGGGATGAATGTGGAATAAAGAGGGAAAAAGAGGGGGCCGGACATGTAGATGGAAAGATGCATGCATGGAATTAAATGAGGATGGGAGAGAGAGGTGTCCATCCAATGCATGGGCTTTGTGGGCTGCATCAGCAAGGTGGGCTCGGGTTTCTCTTTAGGCTTCTTCAAAGAGGGGGCTCGGGTAGCATCATGTGGAGGAGGGCTCGGGTAGCATCATGTGGGATTGAACCATATACTCGGGCTGCATGATGTGGGCTTGAACCTACATGAAAATAAAAGAAAAACATTAGTTAGGTTATAATAATTAAAACATTAATATCAAAAAGTAGCAAAAACAAAAAATCAAAAACATAAAAACTAAAATAATAAAAACAAAACAAACCAACAAACATAACACAAAATGCAACATAACAAACAAACATAAAATATTAAAACATATTACCAAAAATGAAATGTTAAAGCATAACATACATAAAATATAAAAATTAATACTTAAACCATGGAAAAATTAAACTAAACTAACCCAAAAAGAGATGACGAAAACTAGTCATCAATATCCTTGAGCAACTAATCTTGCTTTGTTCCTTATGATAAGACCATGAGTATCTAGTTTGTTTATAAATACCCATTTAGTTCCAATGTCTGGGTAGTATTTGGGTCTTGGAACTAAATCTCAAACTCTACACCTCTCAAACTAATTTAACACCTCTTGCATTATAATTATCCAATGTGGATCTTGCTCAGCATTTGTAATGGATTGGGGCTCAGCTTGAGATATGAAGCAGGCATGCATCATGTCCTGGTGGAGTTGAAGCCTTGTCTACACACCCACTGAGATGTCTCCAATCACTTGAGATACAGGGTGTTCTCTAAGTTTGACTAATTCAGTAGTAGGTGTTGGTTCAGCAACAGCTTGGGGAAATAGTTTCTCTTATGAAATTATAGCTATTGTTGGCTCTTCACTGAGTTCAGTGTCATCATATTCACTCTCTTTAACAACATGTGGAGAGGGATGTGTGACAACCTCATTGGTGAGGGCCAACTCATCCAACTTCTCACACAGATAAGGTACCTTGAAAGTCTCACTGGTAGAAGGAATCTTCTCCTTGTAAAACATATTAGATTCTTAAAAAGAAATATGAATAGACTCTTCAATTTTCATAGATGATTTATTATAAATCCTATAAGCCTTGCTTACTTTGGAATATCCAAGAAAAATTCCAATTTCTGCCTTGGCTTCAAACTTTCTAATGTATTTCTTGTAGTTTTTATGAATGTAACAAATGCAACCAAAGACTATAAAATAATCTACTTTAGGTTTCTTCCCTTTGAGTAGTACATAGGGGGTCTTGCCCTTAAGCTTATGAAATAAACTTCTATTCAGTACATAATTTGTTGTGCTCACATCCTCTGCCCAAAAGGATAGGGGCAAGTGAGCATCTACAAGTAATGTGCCTGCAGCTTCAATTAGTATTTGTTTTTCCCTTCAGCTATCCCATTTTGTTGAGAAGTTCTAGGTGAAGATAAGCAATGCCTGATACATTCCTTATCACAGAATTTTTGCATGAGAAGAGACTCAAAGTCAGTACCATGATCACTTCTGATCAATGCAACTGGAGTAGAATACTCAATCCTTATGCTCTTAAGAATATCTGTAAGAACCTTGAAGATATCTGACATGTTTCTTAAGAAAAACACCCAAGTGAACCTTGAGAAGTCATCAATAATTACTAAGGTATAAGACTTCCCTCCTAGGCTCTGTACAATAATGGGTCCAAAGAGATCCATGTGAAGCAAATACAAAATTCTTGGTGAATCACTCTTATTAAGTGACTTAATGCTATTTTTAGTTTTCTTGCCTAACTGATAAGCCCTACAAAGGCTTTCCTTCTTGTATGGGCAAGAAGGCAATCCTCAAACAAGGTTGTCCCTAGAGAGTTTAACAATGTTTTTTAGGTTTAAATGTGTTGGGTCCGATGTTCCTTCACTTGACCCGTGGCGCTTTGCTACTTATTTAAGAAATTAAGTAGCGCCCTCTCCAACAGTTCGGGATTTTGGTGCAGTTGGGTATGCGCTTGATCCTTTAATTGGTATCAGAGGAGGTCACGAGTTCAAGACCGGGGGGCGCTATTAAATCTTGATTTTTCCCTTCTACCTGTGTGGGTCTGGCGGGTCAGGCAAACCGTGGACATGTGGTAACCCCACTTCTGAGCCATGTGGGCCATGTGGTAACCCCACCTCTGAGCCGATGGGTTGTGATGGACGTCGGGGTGGGGGGATTGTCTGGTCCAACATTCCTTCACTTGACCCGTGGCGCTTTGCTACTTATTTAAGAAATTAAGTAGCGCCCTCTCCAACAATCCGGGCTTTTGGTGCAGTTGGGTATGCGCTTGATCCTTCAACATGGCCTAATCTCCTATGCCAAAGTTCATTATTATTACTAGCTTGGTTAAACAGGTGTATTACAGTTTTAGCTGACTTAAAGTTAACTACATAGATATTTCCTACTCTAGTACCTGTTAATACTACTTGGTTATCTACAGAAGTAATAATACATGAAGTTTTTTAAAATGATACCTGAAACCTTTCAACATATAACTGACTTATGGATATAAGGTTGTGCTTCAGTCCAATTACATAAGCAACCTTCCTGAAGGTGACCGCTCCAATTTTGACCTTTCCATATCTTCAGCCTGGCCACAATTGGAAACACCAAATATTACTTTGGGTCCTAGCTTTGCCTTATATTGATTAAGTTGTCCCTGTTTCCAGTCATATGCTTTGAACAACCACTATCTAGATACCACTGTTGCTCTATGGTGGGATAATCTTTCACCTGCAATGAAACAGTTTAGTTATTCTTGACCCAGGTTACCTTGGGTCCTTGTTTATTTACATAATTAAAGCTGGAAATGTAAGAGTATTCTTGTTGATTTTTATAACCTAAGGGATGAAATCTTCTAGGTGGAATTATCCACTAGGTGAATGGATTAACAAATTCTCTAGGTTGATTAAATGATCTGTTGGAATTAAAGTTTCTATTATTATAAACTGGGGTCGACGAATTCTGGTAAGTTTGTCGATCTTAGGTCGACCAATGGGGATGAGTTTGTCGAACTCCACTTAGAGAATGAAAATATTCATTTTCTGGGCCCCAATATTGTCGATCTTGGGTCGACGAACAATACTGGTTTCTTCGATCAAAGTTCAGAGAATAATTATAATAAAAGTTTGCGTTCTTAGTTCGTCGACTTGAGTTCGACGAACTGTACTAATTTCGTCGATCTGAGTTCGACGAAATCTGCTGAACATTGTTATGCTTAAGATTTTTCTTATTCTTTCTCTTTTTCTTATTCTTTTGTTTTAATTCTGTTTGTTTAACATTATTTTCATCTATTTTTTTCTTGCCTTTTCCAGAAACAAATTTTATTGGAGTTATTAAAATGTTTTTCTAAATTAGTGGCGGTTGTCTTGATGAAGCACCTAAGCCCAGCTTGCCATTAAGCCTGACATTCACTATTCTTGTGATGTCCATCAGCTTGATACTTCTCTCATTTAGGGATTCTTCAAGTTGCCTAGCCTCAGCTAATTCAGTTTTTAATGAGATAATCTGTTCATTAGCTTGAGTTCTTTCATCTTTTAATTTGATATTTTCAGAAATGATATTATCTTGTTCTGATAGTTTTTCTCTAAGTTATTTAATTTTTTTTTCAGAATTAATTAAATCAATGTATAAAGATTTGAATTCAGTTCTAAAATTATCTGAATTAAAATTAAAGGAAGACAATACCTGATCCTCTTCAGATAGAGGTTGTTCACTGTCTGATTGCTCAGCTTCAGATAGGCTGCTTGATGTATCAATGGACATCAAGCAAATCTCCTCGGCCTTAGCCTCTTCTTTATCTTCACTAGATCTGGAATATGAAGATTCATCTTTAGTTTCACTCCATGTCTCAGCCACAAAGCCATTCTCCTTTCTTTTGTGCTTGTTGGAGGAGGGCTTGCTGTAGTGCTGCTTCCTGGTTTCTTTTTCTCTTCTTCTCTCCTTGTTTTGGTTTTATGGACACTCTGAGATGAAGTGTCCAGGCTTCTTGTAACCAAAGTAGACAACTTCTTTAGTTCGAGTCTTGTCATACCTTGGCTTGTCATGTTGCCTAAATGACTTCCTTCTGAAATCCTTCTTTGCCATCTTATAGAATCTCTTGGTTAAGAGACTCAGAAGTTCTTCATTTGTTGTTGGATCTTCTGATTCTTCAGATGCCTTAAATGCAATGTTCTGCTCCTTTCTTTCTGATGAAGGAGTCTTCTGTTCTGTAGCTTCTCTAGCCTTTATCAATTGTTCATAAGACTTGAGCTTTCCAAGAAGAGATTCTGTGGAAATCTCATTTAGACTTCTCACTTCCTTAATTGGCCAGATTATGGAGTCCCATGAGCTAGGGAAGCACATGAGGATTTTGTCATTGACTTCTGTGAGGGAGATGTTCTTGTCCAGAGTCTTCAGCTCATTGATGATTGAGCTTAGTCTGTTGTACATGTCACTTACAGACTCTGACTCATCCTTCTTAAAGTTTTCATGTTGTGAGATAAGATTAGATCTCCTATCCTTTCTCTCATCTACTAATCCAGCAACAATCTGGTTCAGAGAATCCCAGATAACATTGGTTGATGTGCACTCTGCCACTTTCTGGAAGATTTCATCAGACATTGTCTGAGCCAGAATATTCATGGCCTTGGCATCAACTATTTTTTTCCTTCTATTGAGCATCTGTCCACTCAGGTGGTGGGACAGCTTGAGTGTTAAAAGTTGAAGTAGATGCAGTCTCCTGAACTTGTGGTTCTATCAAAATATAAATAAAAATATCCCCATCGATAAAGTTCATATTTAACTTGATTCTTGCCTTCCAGATAGCGAACTTATTCAAGTTACAGACTGGAGGTCTGGTGCTTGCATAATCTTTGTTTTGTGCCATGATATAAGACAGAAAAACTAGGAAAAAAATTAGATCTAACAAGGATCTTTTGGTTCAAGTGTTAACTTATACAATCAAAGGAACACTCATCTGATATCAATTGAAAGAAAGGGGATAGACCTAATTTAATTTAGAGCGGGGGGGGGGGGGGGTTAATAGAGTAATTAAAACTTTTGGCTATTTTTAAAAATTATATCAGAGTAAAATAGGTGATACCAATAGTAGTAACAGGTAATGGAAACAGTCTAAGTTAATCTACCACAACAAAGCAAAACAAAAGAAAAATGATCAACCAGACAACACAAGAATTTTATAGTGGTTCCCCAAAGTGTGTACATCTACTCTTCTACCACCCTGGTAGGAATCCACTATCAAGTTTTTGATCAGGTGACTGCCACCACAAGATCTATTTCCAGGGAGATCTCACAACCCTTTAGGCTTTTGATTAGGTGCCCAAAAACCAAGAATAAACTTTTGGAAGGAGTTAATAAACCCTTTTATAGGAGGTGAGAGAGGTGATGATGTCTTCTCTTTTCTCTAAGCAACAGAGAGGACTTGTGGATTGTTGTTGTCAAAACTCCTTCTGAAATGTTGAGATGGTTTAGAAAACTTGGAGCCTTGCTCAGGGTGTAGGTCTTCAACCTTGTCTTGAGTTATCCTGGAACTTTCTGACTGATTCAAAGTTGTTATCCTTGAATTTTCCTGGAGGAGAAGTTGAAGAAGACTCTTGATATTGATGGTTCTTCTTCTTCAGTCTTCACTAAGAACAAGGGAGAAAATAGAATGTTTTCTATGCACAGAGAAAGAGTTCTGTATGTTGTTGTTCTGTGTCTCTTCTCTATATTGCTCTTATGTTATAACTACTGGTCTGGTCTGTGTATATCTCAGCCTGCAGTGTGAAAAGAGAAAATCTCTTTTATATTCTGCTGTCAAAATTGTCCTTTGAAATTTGACTTCCTAGCATTAATTGCTGACTAATGTGGAGAATGAAACGTCTGGAATATTTGACTTTAAATTAGTTTCCTCAACTGTCCCAATAAAATTAGCAAGTGATTAACCCTGATGATGACCATAATTAATGCTGCCAATAACGGCTATATTCAAGAGAATATGAGCATTAATAACTCAGGAATTCACTGCAAAATAATATAATAAATAAGGACAGAAATAAGGAAAACTTCTAAGTCTGGCTTGGGACAGAATTCATCGACCTATGAAAATAATTCGTCGACTGGAGTTCCAAGTTTGTCGAGCTGAGAATTCCTTTTCGTCGACCTGAGCTCTCCGAACTGCATTCTGGAATTAACTTGCCAAATCTACGCTCTAATTTCGTCGAGCTGAGAATCAGTCTAGAGGAGGAGATCGTCAACCTGAGCTCGAATATCATCGAGCTCATCTAAGAGAAAGATTTCTGAGTTCGTCGATCTGCGATCGACAATCGTCGAGCTGAGTTCGAAGAATTTCGAACTAAAAGTTTGAACTCTGAATTCTTCTAAGTCTGAGTCTACTGAAGTCCTCTGCTAGCTGGTCCATGAAGGTTGAACCTAATGACTAGCCTAAACTCTAGGACTCATAGACTTGACCATGGCTATATAATGTGAGTCAAACTCATCCTAATAAGTGAACCTAGCCCAAATCCAAACTAGGGATCCAACAGTCATATTCCACTCGAGTAATGTAGACAATATTTCTGAAATTTTGTTAAGTATGACGGGACCCAATTTCAAATTAATCTCCATGATTATTGGTCCACATGTTATGTCATTTATGATTAAGACCGTTAGACTATTCTTATAAAAGGTCTTATCAAATTTGACTAAACCTAACAGAGAGATAATGTTTTCTGAATCGATTTTCATCATTACAAATCAGGAAGCCGCCGCCGCTCTTCTTCGACAATCTAGCCGCCACTCCTTCTCTTATTTTTGTGATTCAGAGCAAGATTAGATCAACAAATCAAGGCATTTTTATTCTCAAAGATCATCATCTTTATCGTGATGATCGAGGTTTTCAGATCCAGAATAGTTTTTGGCTTGTCTTCTTCAACCTATTTCTGAGAAAGCTTCAAAGATTTAAGAAAGAAGAAAGGCTGAAGATTTAGATTTGAGATTTTCTATTTGTATAATTTTATTTACAAATCTTTATCTTGTAGGAGATTTTATCTCCGAGTGTTATAGGAAGTATTTCTTCCGATTGTAGATCTATGTTGTGGATCAAGTTGTAGGGGCATTGCTCCGAGTTGTAGGATTGGTTTTCAATCCGAGGTAATAGTGAAGTAGCCGAGTCTATCATGTTGCTAGATTAGTGAGGTGGAGAGTGGATGTACCCAAGATTTTTGAACCACTATAGATCTGGTGTTCTCCGTGTTATGTATGCTTATTTTTTGCGCTTCATTTATTTAATTTTTATTCCACCAAAAGATACAAACCTCACATATTCACCCCCTCTAGGTGATTTAGGTAGACAACTAAAAACATCAATTTGGATTCCGAGTATTAGTGGAGTTGGCTAGATCTTTGGAGATAGATTTCACAAAAGTCCACCAGAATCCAGAGCTCAAGGTACCGAGCTCTACGAAGTCTGCGAAGTCTGAGTATCGCAAGAGGTTGATACAAAAGTCTCGAGAAATTACTAGTCATGTTCTACGTATTTGTTATGCTTGTCGCAAGAAAGGACACTATGCTCGAGATTATCGCAGTGGTGCTCAAAATACATTGAAAATGGCGGGTGTGTCGTATGCAGAGAAAGGGAAGGCAGTGGACGAAACTGCGTCCCAGTTCATTTAACCGAGAGCTCATGGTATTTGCAATGATGGTTCAAGTTTGAAGTATTAGGCAGTTGTTGTAGCTTTTGGTATTTTATACCATGTGCATATCGGGCTACGTCCTAATACTTACCTGTTCAGTAATAACAATTTCTTTACCCTTTCTAATAGTGGGAAAGTAGCCATCTACATTTGTTTATAATGTTGCATCATGGGTAAGGTATTAGTAAGGATGGTGCAAGTAGTGTTAAGGTGTGAATAGGAAGTCATGAATTTAGATTAAAAGAATCTGTGTTGTTGATATTTGAGTTTGATTTGATCTTTGGCATGGACTGGCTCTTAGAGCAGCATGCTTGTGTTAATTACAACTCAAAAGAAGTACCACTTGGTAGAACCCTGAACGCGAGACTAAATTCACTGTTATATGGGGATCGAGCAATACATTGATGTCTGCTCTCTAAGTGGTCAAGGATGTTCGGAAGGGCGCAGAGTTATTCTTCACAATATTTGAAGTTGAAGGGTCGAAGCGCAGTATGAGTGACGTTCCTATTGTGTCGAAGATTGCAAATGTGTTTACTAAAGATCTCCCTGGAATTCCACCTCCGTGAGAGATTGATTTCACTATTGAGTTCGTGTCAGCTGTGAATCCTACGTCACGCTCATCGTACCGTATTACTCCAAAGGAGATGGCAGAATTGAAGGTTCATTTATAAGAGTTACTTGAGAAAGGCTATATACGTCCGAGTATATCACCTTGGAGTGCATCAGTCTTTTTTGTAAAGAAGAACGATAGAAGCTTGCGTATATGCATTGAATACCATGAACTGAACAAGTTGACAAAAAAGAACAAGTATCAGATTCCGAGAATCGATGATTTGTTTGATTAACTATTTGGATTGACTGTCTATTCGAAGTTGGATTTGAAGTATGGCTATTTGTAGCTAAGGATAAGGGAAAGTGATATTCCCAAGGCATTGTTTGGTACACGTTATTGTCATTTTGAGTTCACTGTGATGCCATTTGGGTTAACAAATGCTCTATCGGTATTCATGGACTTGTTGAAAAGGACCTTTTGAGAGTATTTGGACCAATTTGTAATCGTATTTATTGATGATATTTTGGAATACTCTCAGCCGGAAGAGGATCATGAAAATCATTTGAGGTTTGTTTTGCATACCCTGAGGAGGAATCGACTTTATGCCAAGTGTTGGGTCTATTGATCACAATGTCCCAGATTTGAAGAAAGCCAATATGACATTGGTATCCATAGTATTGTATTTGATGAATGCTATAAGTTCTATATATAAAGGTTGCTCTTTGTTCATAGTTTAAACAAGTTGTCTAAGAAACAATGACAGGTGGACACAAAACAAAATGCTGAGAAGGAAGAAATTTGCTTAAGTCCAGATACGTTTAGTGAAGCCAGTTCACTCAACTCCATGCAGCTTTAAGTGTTGATTAAATCATAGGCAGTCAAACCCTCAGCAATACCAAAGCAAAAATCTAGTTAAGTCCAGAAGCATTGACTGAAGGCAGTTCACTCAACGCCTAAGGCCAAAAGTATTGAGTAAAGCTCAAACAGCCAAAGACAGAGAGAAGCTGACAAGAATTCTGGCTAAGTTTAGAAGCGTTGAGTGAAGGCAGTTCACTCAACGTCCAGAAGGGAAAGCATTGATGTTTGTGCCAAAAATGCGCCTCTCTGTGAGCTCGAGAGGTGTACACGTTCAATCTAGGATGCGGGGATATGGGAGGTGATGAGGACTGTCGAATAGTCGGTTACTTTGATGGTTAGGATTAGCGGTTGAAGCCGAGAGAAGTGAGAAGGGAAAAAGAGAGGCCATTGGCAGCGACAACAATAGAGTTCGATGACCGCGGCTAAAATTCCACTCCTGCGACGGGCTTTCCTTCAATTACAAAGCTTGGGTTACATCTTGAGTTATCTCTGGTTCATAGAAAAAACAAAGGGTACAAGAGAGAAGCTGGCGACTATATAGGGAAGCCACCGAGAACGCATGGAATGCTGACTCAGGTCACCAGGCCGCGCGGACTGTCCTGCCCCACAGCTCGTTGCTTCAGGCCTGCAAATGGTACGGTGTGACCGAGAAGGTTATTAAGGCTACGACTACTGAGCAAGACCGGAAGGCCTATCTACCTAGTTTAGCGGCTGAGACCACATAAACTGGGTTGTTGGGGAGCTTGTTGGAGCCAAGGCACAAGACCGCAAGGGCTAGTCGCTGAGGCTGTGCGAACAGACTTAGTTCAGTCCACGAATGTTGCGGGAGGATAGGAAAACTGTATCTGTATTATTATATGTCCTTGTTGCTCCCTGATTGTTCCTCCTTCAAAAATGAGAGGTATGGGGGGCTATTTATAGGATCGAGGAGGAGACTCCCAGATCTAGACTTGATGAAGTCACCCCGATGGTTTGGGTGAGCTACGAGCGAATTCGTGCCATGTTGTGTGAGCTATGGAGCTCGTATGCTGCTGGAAGAAGAGAGTCTATCACTTACAGGTGGACTGAAGCTGAGTCTGCGCCTGTGCCTGACTGAGAAGGAGTCCGCCTACTACTACTGGAAGCAAGTTTGCCACCTACAGGGGGATTGGCCATCCTTCATTTACTGGTGGACTGAGATTGAGTCCGCCGCCTTTGGTCGGACAAAGATTAAGTCTGCCCCATACTTGGGTGCTATCCACTACCAAGCGGTCTGATGACAAGGTCATCGGGTACTAGAATGCGAGGATGCCTGGCGCAGGCGGACTGAAGAAGATCCTTGGTCTAGGGCGATTCTTTCTTGCGGCTACCTGGAGGAGAGTTCGCTTAATAACGGCAGGCTGGAAAAGAGAACACTACCTGCCCAGCTAGCTGCGCGACCTGCTGGTGCGGGATGGGAAACAATCCATACCTCTACAGAGATGGCGACTACCGGGCGACCACTTACCTAGCCACGCGAATAGAAAAGTCTATCCGCGCGATTAGCTGAAAAATAGGCCGCAAACCCCCTGGATGAGACGGAGCAGTCTGCGGCTTACAAGATAGGCATCTTAGAGAGGATCGTGTATTTCTGGGTTAACATTACCCTGTACTTTTTTAAGTTTGCACAAAAACTTCCAAAAAGTAGAGATAACCCCTTAAATTGATATCCACTCCTTAAGGAATAAGCAAAAAATAAAAGACAGAGGGAGAGGTTTAGAACCTGACGTTTCTCCCTAAAGATCCTGAACGTACTTATTGTTTCCTCTGCGAAGGAGAAGAGTTAGAGTAAGAAATAAATGTGCACTTTGCGAGTACCTAAATTGTCCCCGCAATGTGAAGATGACTTGTGAACATCTTCTCCTAAGCTCTGCAAAAAAAGACGAGAGGAGGTATGGAAAAAAATAACTTGTAAGTGCCTGAAGGGAACTCGCAAGTATCTGCCAAACCTACCAAAGAAGAGTAAGAAGCAGATATGAAAGAAAATAGAATGCGAGTACCTAAAGAAAACTCACAGATACCTGCTAATTAATCTCTGCAAATGAAGAGTAAGAAGCGGATATGAAAAAAAATAGAATGCGAGTACTTGGAGGGAACTCGCAAATACTTGCTAATCTCTACAAAAGAAGAGTAAGAAGCAGATATGAAAGAAAAATAGAATACAAGCACCTAAAGGGAACTCGCAAATACCTGCTAATCTCTGTAAAAGAAGAGTAAGAAGTAGATATGAAAGAAAAATAGAATGCAAGTACTTTGAGGGAACTCACAAATACCTACTAATCTCTGCAAATGAAGAGTAAGAAGCAAATATGAAAGAAAAATAGAATGAGAGTATCTGGAGGGAACTCACAAATACCTGCTAATCTCTGCAAAAGAAGAGTAAGAAGCAGATCTGAAAGAAAAATAGAATGTGAGTACCTGAAGGGAACTCACAAATACCTGCTAATCTCTGGAAAAGAAAAGTAAAAAGCAGATTCGAAGAAAAATATAATGCGAGTACCTGAAGGGAACTCGCAAATAGCTGCTAATCTCTGCAAAAGAAGAGTAAGAAGCAGATATGAAAGAAAAATAGAATGCGATTACCTGAAGCAAACTCGCAAATACCTGCTAATCTTTGCAAAAGAAGAGAAGTTAAAGCAGGTAAAAAGAAATGTAAGGCATGAATACCTGAAGAGGAGTCGTGGATATCTGTTAATCTTTGTTAAATGTTAAATGTTGATGCGGTAAGGCAGAAAGAATTAAATAACATAAATAATATCCAACAAACCCATATATTAACCGAGTAAAAGAATGAGCAAAATCAAGTAGAGATCGAGCCATATCAATAAACTTCTTGCGCGGTCAGATATGATATCCTCAATATGAAATCCAGACTAGCCAGAAAAAATCATTTTGATTAGACCGCACGGTTTGTAGACAACGAGAACCAGATTCTTCAATTAAATAATTGGTGTCAAAAAATATTCAATAAGCATAGTAGAGGCACGGTTAACTTGCAGTGGATAGAGTTCTGTATAAGCTGAGTATATAAGAAGAGTACAAGCAAGAAATATGATGTCTCGACTCCTTCAGATAGGGCGGATTTTGCCTGTTAACCTAAAAAGGGCAGCTTACACAAAAGCGGTCTACACCCGAAGATGATCATCAAGGCCGGGTGCACCCCAGGTGTTCCCTGAGGGCTAAATCACTGGTCACTCAATAAAAATCATCAAGAGTGTGGTCCTATTAAGAGCCGATTTATCGCGCTCCCCCGGAAGGGAAAAAAGAAGAAAAAACAAAAACCTAAGAAGGAATGATGGACGCACTACTCTTATGCCTTGGGCTACAAGCTATGCTGATCAGTTAGGCCAGGTACGCCTAGCGGTCTACAACATTGATCACCCTAAAAGATCAACGATGTTGTGGGTCCCCTGAAGGAATAGCTTGAGAGTACCTTGGAGTGTTTGATTATCACAACGTGAGATGATCATAGAGACAAGGCTACACTCGGGGGCTATTGCTTGCCAAGCAATGATCATATTAGCTATAATGTATCCCTAGCGGAGCACAGTAGAGATAACACACTGGGACCTCCCATGATGCGCGCTATGTGTTAGATAACGGTTAGGATCCGAAGCCCTGAAGTCTGCCAGCAAAGATTGGACGACTCCCACTACACATATTTGAACACTCCCTTCTATATGTGGTCACCGTGGTATTATGCCATAAACCAACCTATGGGGGGACGAGTAAGACCCGATGATATCTCATTAGTTCAACGATCCCTTTGGCAAAGAGAAAATAGAGAGTAGACACTCCAAAAAAGGAAAGTGTCAGTGCGGTATCTCTGATGAAAAATATTGAAATGAATGAAAGAGTACTTAGGTGTTCCAGAGAAAATGTTCAAAGAATAAAAACAACCATCTATGATTACAAGGAGTTTTTATGACTTTGCGATGTCCTCTTTTTCCTCAGCATTTTAGTTCTCCAAGAGTGCCTTCGTCATCGGCACTGATGCACTCGCTAATTTTGAAGTTGATACCTATGATGATTTGGCTCACTCCCTTTGATCCGAGAGGAATATCTGTAACTTCTTTGCCTTTCGAAGTAGACAGATCAACGTGGTCATTCTTCTGGAATAAGTTACACAACTTGCCCTGCTTTAACATTCTTGCCAACAATTGTCAAAGTTCTCGACAATTTTTAGTTAGATGGTCTTTCACTTTATGGAATTCGCAGTAGGGATCTGAATCTTTGGATCTCTGATCTGTGTGCTGATAAGGCCTCTTATAATCGGTCTTACTTTTCATGACTTGGAATACTTCTTGCAAAACTTGGTGAAGTTCATTTTCTGGCGAGTTATCACCCGGCTATTGGTAAACTGAAGCTGCTTGCGGAGCCAGTGTCGGATAAGCAGGAGCTAAGAATTGTAATCATTGACCATGGGAGTAATCCTGACTTGGGAAGAGGTGTTTATGACGTAGGAAATTCCTTCCCTTCCTCGCTCGCGTTTGAAAATCCTTCTGAGGAGACTTTGGAGGTTGCCCGAACAAAGAAGAAGGATCTTTTTATGTTACAATCGCGGAGATATAGTTTGTATTGCTTTTTTCACCTCGTATGTATAAGTTGGCAAGGCTGATCATCTCCTTATATGTCCTTAGAACTCAGACATTAGCTTCGAACTTAAGTGGTCCTTCTCTTAAACCACTTATTAGGGTGCTTAGGTAAATTTTCGGATCATTGTTTTCAATCTCAAGAATCTCTCTTTGGAAACGATCGACAAAATGAGCCCAAGTCTCATTCTCTTACTACCTTATCTCAAATAGGTCTTCTGGACTGCCCTTCCTCTTTGTAGAGGTTGAAAAAGTGAGCAGAAGCTCTCTTTACAAATCAGCAAAAGAAGCGATGGACTTAGGAAGCAATCCATAGAATCACTCCCTCGCTTGTCCATCAAAGGATGTTACGAGGAGTTTTCACCTGGTATATATGTAAGAGTCTTGAGAGCGATGACAGACTCATAAGCTTATAAGTGTGCAATTGGGTAAGTCTCCCCAATGTAAACGTGTAGTCGCGACTCTCTCAAGTGAGCTGGAGTCAGTTCTTACCATATACTCTCTATAAACGGTGATGGCTCTTCCTGTTCTCCTATAACATAGGGGAAAGTAAAAAACAGAGCATACGTTGTAGTTGAAAAAGGATAGGGAGGATAGAAAAGAAAAGCTGCCGCAGGAGGAGCAGCTGTAGGAGCCGAAGGGTAGGGATGACTTCCCTGAAAATTTTAGAATCCTGTTGGACATCCTCGGGCATCTTCCCGGAAGAAGTTTTGACGAGCTATAAACTCGTCATTTTGAGATCGCAAAGGGGTTGCGGCCTGCACTGGCGGGTAGGTTTCCTGACAGGCCGGCGGATGAGATGGTGGATAAACAGGAGTGTAGACCAGAGGATAGGTCTAAGGATTCCCCAATGCTGGTGTCGAGCTGACTAGAGGAATTAGTGCTGCTGCAGGTTGCTCCTCTAATCGCTGCGTGATAGCTGCTAGAGTATGTTTGATGGTCTGGAACTGCTAGGCGGTTTCCCAACGCGATTACTCCAAGGCTTCCAAATGAGGAACTTCACTGGGACTTGAAGCAAAGTTCCGGAAGGTTGATGATCTGTCATGGCTAACCATTGGATTTCACCGTCTATTCGAAGCCTGAAGGTCGCATGTTAAATGTTGATGCCAAAAATTCGCCTCTCTATGAGCTCGACAGGTGTACACATTCGATCCGGAATTCGGGGATATGGGAGGTGATGAGGACTATCGAATAGAAGGTTACTTTGACTGTTAGGATTAGCGGTTGAAGCCGAGAGAAGGGAGAAGGGAAAAAGAGAGGCTGTTGGCAGTGAAAACAAAAGAGTTCACCCGCCGCGGCAAAAATGTCACTCCTGCGATTAGCTTTCCTTTGATTACAAAGCTTTTGTTATAGCTTGAGTTATCTTCTTTACATAGAAAAATAAAGGGTACAAGAGAGAAGATGGAGGATAGAAATAGAAGCCGTCGAGACTGTACGGACTGTTGACTCAGGTCGCTAGGACGCGCGGACTGTCCTGCCCCACATCTCGCTGTTTCAGGCCGCCTAATGGCGTAGTCTGGCCGAGAAGGTCGTTGAGGCTATGACTACTGAGCAAGACCGGGAGGCTTATCTTCCCGGGTTAGCTACTGAGACCGCGCGAACTGGGTTGCTAGGGAGCTTGTTGGAGACAAGGCACAAGGCTGCAAGGGCTTGTCGCTGAGGCCACGCAAACTGACTTTGTTCAGTCTGCGAATGTTGCGGGCGGATAGAAAAACTGTATCCACAGTGTTGTATGTCCTGGTTGCTCCTCGATCATTCCACCTCCAAAAATTAGAGGTATGGGGGGATATTTATAGGCTCGAGGAGGAGACTCCCATATCTGTACTTGATGACGTCACCCTGATGGTTTGGGTGAGCTACGTGCGAGTTCGCACAATGCTGTATGAGGTAAGGAGCACGTCTACTGCTAAAAGAAGCGAGTGTGTCACTTGCTGACGGACTGAAGCTAAGTCCGCGCATGTGGTGGACTGAGAAGGAATTCACCTGCTACTACTGGAAGCGAGTTCGCCCCCTGTACGCAGATTCATTATCCTTCATCCGCTAGCGTACTGAGATTGAGTCCGCCACCTTTGGGCGGACTAAGATTAAGTCTGCCCCATGCTTGGTGTGCTATCCACTGCGAAGCGCCTGATGATAAGGTCGTGGTAGACTGGAATGTGAGGACTCCTGTTGTAGGCGGACTAAAGAAGAGCCTTGGTCTATATCGATTCTTGCTTGCGGTGACTTTGAGGAGAGACTGCTTAATGGCGGAATGCTGGAAAAGAGACCGATACACGCCCGGCTAGCCACGCAACTTGTTGGTGCGAGCTAGTAAGAAGTTCACGCCTCTACAGAGCTTGAAACAACTGGGTGACCACTAACCTAGCCACACAGACAAAAAATTCTATCAGCGCGGTTAGCTAAAAAATAGGCCGCGAACCCCCTAGATGAGAAGGAGCAGTCCGGGGCTTGTAAGCTAGCCATCTTCAAGAGGATCATGGATTTCTAGATTAATAGTAGAAAGAACACAGTTTATTCAAAGCTGCAGGGTTGTTTGACATGGAAATCTGTCTAAGGATAAATGCGTTGAGTGAAGTCAACTCACTCAATGCATATTCAACAGAAAATCTGTCTAAGGACAGAAGCATTGAGTGAAGGGAGTTCACTCAATCCTTATTCAATAAAACAGGAAAAGGCAGAAAGTGTTGAGTGAAGACAACTCACTCAATGCCTTAATACAAAGAAAATCGAATAAGTCAAGATGCGTTGAAGGATGAAGGCTCACTCAAATCCTAGTCAGTTAGATTACAATTGTCGATATTCGTTGAGTGATGAAGGATCACTCAACGCCTGGTGGTGTAGAATTCTGCCTAAGTGTTTTAGCGTTAAGTGACAAGTCTTCACTCAATGCCTATGTAGAATTGTTGAATTTGGCCAAGTCCACGGGTGCTGAGTCATGATGACGTCAGCAATAATTCAAATGTTACGGGAATGGAACATTAGACGACGAATGGCGCCGCTAGCCTTTTGTATAATAATTAATGCAAAAGAGAAGTTGCAGCTACAAACTCTAGGTGGCCCCAGTACTCAAAGAGTTGTTGGACGGCGGGATACAAAAGTGATATTCAAAGGAAGAAGAAATTAATTTTTGGAAATTGATCGCTTCTTCTTCTTTCTCTGAACAATGTTACAGATCTTGACGAAATTACTTTTGCTGTTGATCTGAAACTTCAAGAAAGATAGTTGTTGTCATTCTTACCTTCAACAACAGTATCAGGGAGTTATCTCTCTGAGGTAGAAGAGGGAATAGAGCAAGCCCAAGTTGCAGTTACTTCACAGCTCAAGCTGAACATTCTTGAAGATCCATCCTTGGAGCTGTGAAGAAGATAGGACTGATTCATCTCTATTCAGGAAGAAGGAGACTCAGAGATTATTTATCTGGAGTAAATCTACATCAACAACCAACACTTCTTTCTGTAGGATCTTAATTGATCTGTGTGTATGCCTAAACAATAAAGGTTAAGGTATGATCTTTTATGTATATATGAGCTATAGGGCCTTTGTTCCTGAGTTATAGGATTCTGGTGGAGTATCTGAGTTGTAGGAGAGTTTCTTTCAGAGGTAGGATCCAGTGGTGGATCTTAGTGTACGGCTAGCCACTTAGCCTGAGTGTAGGACTTTGAGTTAAAGTCTGAGGTAGGTGTTTTGGAGCAGATCAACGAGTTGTAGGAGAATATTTCTCTGAGTGTAGGGATTGGGTCTGACGTAGGACTTAGAGGATTCTGAGATATCCTGTGGGATTTGTGTTGTAAGCCCATTGAGTTGAGTTTGAAGAAGTTGGCCTTGTATAACACACTATTAGAAAGGTGGGAGGGACAGTGGATGTACCCAGACCATAGGGAACCACTATAAATACCTTGTGTAATGTTGTGTGATCTTGAAAGCTAATGTAAATCTAACTCACAACTCACTTAAATAAGAGATTATCATAACAGACATAAAAAAACTATTCACCTCCCCTATAAGACCCCATTTTTTTGCACCAGGTATTTTTCCCAGAATCGCCACTGTGTGGTGTCACCTATTCCGAGAGGATTGCCACCACAAATTGCCGATTTTACCAGCAAATACTCATCCATATATCACAGAAGAAAAGAAGTAAACATATATAGATATGAATCCAGTCCACAATCACAATGCAACATAAGAAAGTCCACAAAAATTTAAAAACTACTCAACATGAAACAATGAGTCTGATAGGAAAGATAAAGGGCTCCTATCCAGTACATATGATCCTTACAACATAACGCTCGTGAAAGTAAAACTACTAGTCACTCACTGATCCCACGGCTGCTGGTGTTGCTACCATACCTGGGCTAGGCCGGTTTACCTCCTACTGGATGTGTTGGTTCCCCTGGTGCCGGAGATCCTTGTGTTATGCCCATCAGGCCGTTAGATTAAACTAAGTCTTAATCACCCTCCACTATGTTGGATCTAGTGGCCAACCTTAGAGGAGGGGGGGGTGAATAAGGTTTGCGAACGTTTATTGAATTTAAAAATTTCACACACCAAACAATTATAGGAAAAAAGGATTTCATTTCATTAAATCAATGATGAAAAGCAGTACAAGATGAGTATACATCAAAACTTGATCTTCATGGCGTCAAAGATAAGAGAATAAAGATTCTTTTTGTTTATATTCCGACCAAAAATTGACTGGTTGGCTCTCACCCTTTACCTCCTGGAAAGGCGTTCAAGCCCACTCTTCACCCCCACAAAAGGAAGGGTCTTAGAGCCCACTCTTCACCTCCACATAAGGAAGGTTCTTAGAGTCTTTCTAGATCCTCCAATCTAGACATCCCAAATCCCGGGATGATTTACTGCGGAATACTTCCCGAATTCCGACAACCCTCTCTGGTCGATTTTCCTCACCAAAAACTCAGCAGAAAATAGAAACAGAGTACAAATATTAAAAGTAAAGATGATAATAAAATGAAGTTCTCCCTCTTGATGACTTCTCCGGTGTGCGATCTATGACCGGTGCTTGATATCTTCGTTGGTTGGCAACCGGCCGGTTCTTAGTGGTCGATGAAGATTCTAGATCGTCGGAGTTCTATGTTCACGAATGGGAGGGAGAAAGCTTCCTTCATCTTTGACGAAGACAAGTGGAAACGAGCGCAAGGAGGCGGCCGAAATCTAGAGTTCATAAACCCTTCGTCAAAATTCATCTAGGAGACGGTGATGACCACAGGAAACTCAGCGGCTTTTATACGTCTTCATGAAAATAGGCTACCGCCAATGGTAAGACTAGCGCCTGCAGTAGTTTCGCACGCTTGTTGTGCCAGCTGTCCTCCAAAACAGGAAAATAATCTTCGAAACGATCTTTTGCCTTTTCATTTAAGCTAGCGCCGCGGTAGGGCCTTCCTCCATATATTAACATAGGATGCGACGTTCCTGAAATGGCAACATCCATTTGACATGGCTAGTGTCGCGCGGTAGGTGCTACCGCCGAAATCTTCCAGAGCACTAGGATCGAATAAATCGTTAAGTTACCGCCTACAATAATCCAGTAACCTGGCGGTAGCGCTGAACAGCTAGCACGGCGCGGTAGAGATAGCGCCGAAACCATCCAGAGCGCTAAGTCCAAATAAATCATCGCGTTAGCGCTTGTGATAGTACTAATGCTTGGCGGTAGCCCAGAGTCTCGATGTTTCATCTCTCGATATTTGTCGATAGGCTAGCGTGGCGCGGTAGAGCTAGCGCTGAAATAATCCAGAGCGCTAAGTCCAAATAAATCATCGCGTTAGCGCCTTCGGTAGTACTAATGCCTGGCGCGAGCCCAGAGTCTCGACGTTTGTCGATGGGCTAGCGCTACTTGGTAGAGCTAGCGCTGATACCATCCAGAGCGCTAGGTCCAAATAAGTCGTCATGTTAACGCCTGCGGTAGTACTAGCGCCTGGTAGTAGCATCCATATAAGCCTTCTCTATTTCTTGCACCTGACAAACTTGCACACTCTATCAACATACAGCATGATCAAATACAACCTGAGATTTGATATTCTCAAACACAAGGAATGTGAAACATCGGTTCCAACAAACTCCCCCTTTTGATAATATCAAATCCATTCATGAGAATTAATACATGAGATAGAGTGCATATAGAAGATAAGAATTATAAGCTACCATCAGGTTACAGTATATATGTGACTCTACATATTCGACTTGCTCCCCCTATCTATGTGATACTCCCCCTATCTATGTGCACACAATTGAACCATGCTCCCCCTACATTTGACCTTTCCTAACCCGTGATGCATACTCATGACCAAACACATGAAACAATTTTTTCTCCCCCTTTAATAATATCATAAGGGCGGGTAAGGCCTATACGATATGTAGGATGAAAAATTGGAGATATGATGATGATTTAGACAAAAAAATAGATATTGCACACACACAGTAAGTTTTGAAACAATAAGCATAGAGGGGACCAAAAACTAAAAACAAATCAGAGAATTGGAGATGCGTGGGTCATAGAATAGAGCAAGATAGAGAAAAACAAGTTTCAGATTTTAGATGAATTGGGCAGCACAGAGTAAACTAAGCACACAATGAGAACGACTTCAATGCTAGATGTGTTATGAGGTAAATCATGTTGAACAAACATTGTAATTGTCATGAGTGTAAATCGTGTGCTAGCATGTGTTGTGCACAAATATACAGTGCAGTTTTATTCCAATTCTTATGCATGGAAGAGTTAAACAAGGCAATGACATGTGAACGTGTAGCATCAAAAGAGAGAAAACACTTATTAGAAATATCATAGTTTACATGTTTATCTCGATCCGATAAAATGGTAACCCAGGAGAAATAAAGTTAATGATCACGTCATATGTTTACCTATGGCATAACGAGATTTGAACTTGGGGCACTAAGCATCAGGTTTGGTCTATGCATAAGATCGAAATGACTTTTTGATCCAAGGTGCTCATCCTTACAATGCTCAAAAAGACTTATCAGAAGGAGTGAGTAGTGCTTGGGGGGGTCCTTTACATGTGGTATTATAGCCACCAAATTATTTTTGATTATTGTTTTGGGCTATCACTGTTGGGTATATTGGAAATTGTGTACCTGATTTAGAGAAGCCTCACCTGACTCAATGATATACATCAGGTTGTATTTGATGGTGTATTTAGTTTATTTTTATAGGCAGAAGAATGCAGAAAATATTCTAAGTACAAAAGTGTCGAGACATTTATAATGTGTCGGCATCTTTGAAGAAGCAGAGTCGAGACTAGAAGCAAAGTTGTGTCGACACACAGGACTTGTGTTGACACATGGAATTTGAGTCGACAACAGCTGTGTCGACACTCAGGACTAGTGTCGACACACTTAGATTTGAAGTACTGACATTAATATAAGGGCTGTGTTGACTCACAGGACTTGTTGCGACTTACAAAGTTTGAGTCTACATCAGTTGTGTTGACAATTTCTAAAGTATGTCGACACATTCTACAAAGGCAGTATAAACACTGAATGAAGAGCTATGTCGATAGTTTCTAAAGTATGTCGACACATTCTACAAAGGCGATATAGAGACTGAATGAAGAGTTGTGTCATTAGTTTTTGAAGTGTGTCGAAGACATCATAGAAGTTATGTCAACACATTCTATAAAAGCTTTGTCGACAGTTTCTGAAGTTTGTCAACAACAAAAAAAGAAGTGTGTCCACACCCGGGTAATTGTGTCAACACGTACTCCATCTGTGTTGAAACATATTATCCTTATGTCTCGACACATTCAGCTAAGTTAATTAACTCTAAGTGCCAAATATCAAGACTGAAGACTTCACAGTTGCAAGAATTATCAAGGCCTGTTAGACATGTCAGAACTGTCAGATGTATGTCAACTACCGGATCAGTCGGTTGCCTCTGATGTGATCTATAAATAGAGCTGAGCTATCAGAGAATATTAATAGTGGTACAGAGAGAGAATTTAGAGGGAAACCGAGAAGAAGGAGGAATACTCCAAGAAGAATTCGCAGAATTCTATACATCAAGAAGATTCTGATTCTAAATCAAAAAGGGGACAACATCTGATTAGATCTGTCAGTGTTTGCAGAATTAAGTCTGTAAGAAGGAAGAAACTGAGTATACAACAATTTCTCAAGAAGATTCAACCTAGGTTCTCTCTTTCAAGAAACTTTGAATAAGCCGAGTAAGGTTGAATCTGATTCATTGCAAAAATGTTCTAAAGGAAGCAGATTAATCATGATCTTATCAAGATTCCCTCACCCCTCTTTCTCTCTATCTGGGTGAAGGTAGAAAGTAATTCTTTATACAATTTTCTATAAGATCTATTTGTAGATCTGAGTGTAAGAGATTTCAATCTCTGAGTTGTAAGCCTGTAATTATAAAGGCTGAGATAGGGTTGTTTGCCTGATGTAGGAGATTAAGTTCTCTGAGTTATATGCCTAGTGATAAGGGCTGAGGTAGGGCTTGATAGCCTGAGTGGTTGGTGTGTTGATTCACTCTGAGGTAGGGTTCTTGGGAAGAGCCTGAGGTGTAGGACTTGTTGAAGTCTTAGTTGTAGGAACCAGTTTGGGTTCTGAGTTGTAAGATCTGAGGATCTGAGAAGGTGGAAGGAAGTTTGGCTAAATCTTGTGTACAACTAGATATGCAAAAGGGGAAAGTGGATGAACCCATTTCTTGGGGAACCACTATAAATCTGTGTGTTTGATGTGATTGGTTTGTTGTGTGTTGTGATTGCTATAGAATCTAGCTATGATGTAAATAATTTATTATCTGCTTATATAAAAAAGAATTGAACCTATACATCCCCCTCTCTAGGTGTTTAGACATTTTTGAAACCAATTCTTTCAAGTGGTATCAGAGGGAGGTTACTCAAAATTAGACTTAACAGTCTAATTATATCTCCAAGGAGGTAATAACTCAGCCAAGATGGGTTCAGGTGAAAATCACAAAGAACTTGGATCTATAAATCTTCCAATTTGTAGAAAAGAAACATTTGTGATATGGAAAGAGAAGGTCAGATTATTCATGGAAGCATCTTATCCTAGAATCTACATCACAGTTCTAAAAGTTCCATTCATCCCAATAAAGACATCAGTTCTTGATGCAAATTTACAAACTCCAAAGAATTATTCTGAGATGACAAAAGATGAGATCTTCTTAGTAACTTTGGACAAGAGGGCACATAACATAATTGTTAGTGCAATAGATGATTCCACATTTCTGAATTTAGTTCACTGCAAAACTTAAAAGAAAATATGGGACACTTTAATTGTCTATATGGAGGGGACAGCAGAAGTAAGAGATGATAGGAAGTCCATGCTCAATCAAGAGTATGAAAGATTCAAACAAGCTAAGACAGATAGCATAACTTTATGCTACGAAAAGTTCTTCAGAATTGTCAATGAGCTGATGACTTATGGAAGGGTCTTCATTACTTATGAACTAAATAACAAGTTTCTCAGGTCATTAACCAAGGACTAGGATACCAAGGTCTGTTCCATCAGAGAAGTGGCCAGACTTGCAGATACTCCTCCACCAACCTTGTTTGGAAAATTGATGTCCTATGAAATGCAGTTGATTGCAAGAAAGGAAGTGGAAAAGAGCAGCAGGTCTTATGGCAAAGATAATTCTGTGGCTTTCAAAGATGAAGCTACAAAGAAGGGTAGGAGAAAGATTCCTTCTCCTCCCAGAAAAGTTGTTGATACTGATTCAGAAAGTTCAGAGTCAAGTACATCTTATTGCCATAACTTTGATGAGGTTTTTTCTTCCTTTTATAGGAAATTACAGAGGTTCCTGAAGAAAAAGAATTGGAGGAGCAGGCCATCCTCTTCTTCTTACTCCAAGGATTCCTACTATAAGGGAAAGAAGAAAACCTCTAAAGAGGAAAGGTATGGTTCTAAACCTGGTAAACAAACTTCTACTAAATTTATTTGTTATTGTTGAAGCAAGGCAGGACATGTTATAGCAGACTGTCCTATCAAAAGAAAGGAGTCTGGTGAGAAAAATAAACACCAACATAAAGGAAAGAAAGAGAAATCCTTTGTGGACAAGAAGCAGAAAAGCTGGACTTACTCTTCTTCATAAGAGTCAGAAAATTAAGAGGATGCTGAGGCCTACATTGGGCTATTCTCAACTGAGGAAGATTCTATAAAAATAGAATTCTTGTAGTTGCTGAATGATATCAATACAAAAAAAGATAGCCAAAGCATAGGGCTGATGGCCATAGCTAACGATGGACACAATCAGGAGCAGCTTGGTCCTAGTAAGGTACAGTCTTTACCTTCAGTTTTAGATTATGTTACTAGCCCAGAGTCAAAAGCAGTTTCATCAAGAGATGATGCTGGCTCAGAATCTGAAGGATACATCAATCAACTAATTGATGATTATGGAGAGCTCCTGCAAGCCTTTAAGGAAAGCAAGCTCCTAGATAAAAAGTTGGCAAAGGAAAATGCCACTTTGAAGTAGGCTGCTTCAGACTCAGCAAAACTGGTGGATCGGAAATTAAAAGAGATTAGTAAATTGAAGAATATAACTTTTATTCAGATGGATACCATTACTTTTAATAATAACCATATAAGGAATCTTGAAAGTAGACTCCAAAAGGAGAGGGAGCTGGTGGCCATGTTCTCAAAACCTAGTTCTATGTTACCTTTGATAGATTCCTTCTCTTCCCAAAAGGGTAAGAAGGGTTTATGTTTCAAAGGAAGAACAAGAGCTGCAAATTCCAACAGGAAAGGCAAAGCTCCAGCTCAGTCACTTGCTTCCAAGGATCAAATTTCTTTTAAATAGGTGGTTCAACCTTAAAACAGGTATGCCAATGATAGTATTTATGGTCACTGTGAGCAAAGCAGTAGAAATGGAAAGGGTGTTAGTGCCTACTGGGTAGTCCATGAGAAAACCCAAATGCCCTATAAAGGACCATTTGTGTTTGGTGTACCAGCCTCAACACTCAAGGACAAGGTAGAATCTGACTCACAAAGTCTGCTAGTTTATTATCAAGCTAAGGGAAAATCTGTTAGCAAAGCAGACTAAGGAATATCTGAAGCCATCAGAAGTATGCATTCTGAAAAGAAGGCAGCTGCTGATAGGGTTCAAGATATCCAAAGTACTCTTGCTGCTAGACAAGATCCTAAGCTAGCCTTGGCTGAAAGACTTAAGAAAAGATCTGATGTATAAGATGATTTAAGAGTTGCAAACAACATTGCTATTAAGCCAGTTCTTAAAAGAAGGTACAATGTGCATGAGTGCTTGTTCTATGGAAAAGTGGGCCACTATGTCATTGATTGCTGGCACAATAAGAGTGTCCAGAGAAGTAATGATGGCCTATTTGTAAAAAAAACTGAAGGTAGGCATGTTAAGTTTAGATCTAACTTGCACCTAGGACCCAATAAAATTTGGGGCCCTAAGGTTAGATAGTATACTTTTTGCAGGTTAGTCCAAATGGCCATACCCCTACATGGTACTTGGGCAGTGGATGTTCCAGACACATGACTGGAACAAGAAGCATGCTAAAGTAATACACTCCTATTGAGAATGGTCCCAAAGTTATCTTTGGGAGCTCAGAAAAAGTGGTAACTAAAGGTTTGGGTAAGATAACAAATGACATAGTAACAATCTCACAAGTAACTTATGTGAAAGGTTTGAAACATAACCTTATAAGCATAAGTCAACTTTGTGATCTAGGCTATGACATTTCTTTCCTCAAGGATGAGTGTCAAATTAGATGTTCAAGTGACCAAGGGGTTATCTTGACAGGCACGAGGAGAGGAAATATTTATTGTCTATGCTTAGAGTGTGAGAGTGAGGACACTCCTATATGCCTAATTACAGATGAGAAAGTTTCTCATTGTGTTAAATGGCATAAGAGGCTTGCTCCCCTACACTACAATACCATAAGTAGACTCTTTAGTGAAGAGTTGGTGAGGAATGGTCCTGAAGTTAAGTGCATTAAGGAGGGAATTTGCTCAACTTGTCAAAAGGGAAAGCAGACCAGGTCTTCCTTCCAAAGTCTTGATACCAAAGACTCAGTAAGGTGTTTATACCTCCTACATATGGATCTATTTAGTCCTATGCCAGTTCATAGTCTAGGTACGAAATTCTATGCTCTTGTGGTGGTTGATGATTTTTCCAGGTTTGCTTGGGTATTCTTCCTAAGGAGAAAATCTGAAACCCTAGATATCTTCAAGACTTTTGTCAAGCAAATTCAGAATGAACTTAATAGTTCTGTGGTAAAAATCAAAAGTGACCATGGGACTAAGTTTCAGTGTGAATGTATGACAAAGTTCTGTGAAGGGCTTGGGATTCATCAAGAATTCTCCTCACCTAGAACTCCACAGCAAGATGGAATTGCTGAAAGGAAGAATAGAACTCTAATTGAGGCTGGTAGGACCTTGTTAAATGACACTTCCATCCCAGAATATTTCTAGGCAGAGGTAATAAATACTGCTTGTCATGTTCTCAATAGAGCTTATATCACCAAAAGCCACAAAAAGACTCCCTATGAGATTCTGAAAGGTAGAAAACCAAATTTTTCTTATTTTAAGATTTTTGGTAGCAATTGTTATGTACTAAATAATGGTAAGTCGCATTTGACTAAGTCTGCTGACAAGTCCCAAGAAGGGAAATTTGTTGGGTACAATAATAATAGTAGAGCATATAGGACCTATAACTTGACTACACAAGTTGTAGAAGAATCAATCCATGTTGTTTTTGATGAGTCTAAGTTAATTAACTGTGAGTTGCCAAGTACTTCTTCAAGTTCTACAGGTTTAAAAGATAAGATGAAAAATCTAACCATCAGGCAAGATAAACCAGTGGGCCAAGAGATTGAAGATTATGGATTTTGTAAAGAGGGAGATAAAGACTTATAAACTGAGAATAAAGAACAACCAGCTGAATACATTGAGGATCAGCAAGCTGAAGGAAATGAAGAACACCAAGCTGAACAAAGATTGCCACTAGCTATGAGACATTTATTAGATCATCCACCTCACCAAATCATTGGTGAAGCAAGTCATGGTGTGATGACCAGAAGCAAGAGCTTGAATTCAGCACTATGTTCAAGCTTCCCTTCTCAAATGGAACCAAAGAAGTTTGAAGAGACTATCCAAGACTCACACTGGATTGGTTCAATGCAGGAAGAGATGAACAAATTCAAGAGATTCAAAGTCTGGAAACTGGTTCCCAGACCTAAGGGACCTAATATCATAGGGACTAAGTGGATTTATAGGAATAAGTTAGATGAAAATGGCAATATTGTCAAGAACAAAGCCAGATTGGTGGCAAAAGGCTACAGGTAGGAAGAAGGAATAGACTTTGACCAGACCTTTTCCCCAGTAGCAAGGCTGGAAGCAATAAGACAATTCCTTGCATATGCAGCCCATAAAGGATTCAAGGTCTTCCAGATGGATGTCAAGTCAGCATTCCTGAATGGAGATCTAAAAGAGGAAGTATATGTGGATCAGCCTTCAGGTTTTGTAGATCCACACTTTCCTGATCATGTTTACAGTCTTAAGAAAGCTCTATATGGGTTGAAACAAGCTCCTAGAGCATGATATGAGACATTGTCAACTTTCCTCATTGAGAATAAATTCTCAAGGGGGAAAATAGACAAGACCCTATTCCTAAGGGAATCAAAGGGCAAGATCATCCTAGTTCAGATATATATTGATGATATAATCTTTGGATTTTCTAAAAACCACCTTTACAGGAAGTTTGCCAAACTTATGCAAGGGAAGTTTGACATGAGCAGCATGGGTGAACTAAAATTCTTCTTGGGACTCCAAGTAAGACAGACTGATGATGGACTATCCATATCCCAGTATAAGTTCATTAGGGAGTTAATTAAAAAATATGGCATGGAGATTGCCTCCACCATGAAAACTCCAATAGGATCAAGTATGCAAATAGGCAAAGATGAGGCAGGGAAACCTGTTTGTGAGTCTTTGTATAGTGGGATAATTGGCTCCTTACTATACTTGACTGCAAGTAGGCCTGACATCATGTATACTACATGTGTCTGTGGTAGATACCAGGCATGCCCTAAAGAGTCTCATTATTCTGCTGCAAAGAGAATTTTAAGATATCTTAAGGGAACACCAGATCTTGGCCTATGGTACCCTAGAAATGGAGATTTTCTAATAACAGGTTTTCAGATGTAGACTTTGCAGGATGCAAGGAAGACAAGAAAAGTACCATAGCTACATGCTAATTTCTAGGTGGAAGATTGGTGCCATGGAGCAGCAAAAAGTAGATAAGTGTTGGTATATCCACAGCAGAGTCAGAATACATAACAGCTGGAAGTTGCTGTGCTCAGTTTCTTTGAATACAACATCAACTTGAAGATTATGACATCAAGATAAGTAAAACACCTTTGTATTGTAATTCAACTAGTGTTATTTCAATTGCTAGAAACCCTGTTTTACATAGCAGAACAAAGCACATTGAAATTAGATACCATTTTAATAGAGAACATAATGAGAAAGATGACATAAGTCTAGAATTTATTTCTACTGATAAAAAAGTAGCAGACATATTCACTAAACCTCTAGATAAAAGTAATTTCAATTATTTTAAAATTGAATTAGGCATGTTGAACCTGGAATAGGATGGTAGATTAAGATAAATTATACTCAACATATGATTAAGTAAGTTATGTGTTGACACAAGTTAAGAGTTGGTCGACACACAGTAGTTGGTGTCGACACATATAGTAGTCTATGTCGACACTCAGTAGGGGGTGTCGACACATAGAGTTGTTGACACTAAGACATTGGTGTCGAAACATAAGTTCGTCTGTGTCGACACTGGAAAATTAGTGTTGACACATAGGGTGGTCGAGACTCTAAACTCCCTGTCGAGACTTTAACAGTCTGTGTCGCCATAATCAAAATTGTGTCGACATACGAAACTCTAATTTCAGCCCGACTTTTGACCTTCCCTATTTAGAAAAGTATAAATAGGAGGAAATGAGACCTTGTCGACTACGCTCTCAAAAATCTCGAGACTAAACCATCTGTGTCGACAAGAAATTCTTCTTCTCTCTCTTCAACTTCCACTTCTCTCATCTCAAATGGCGCCCAAGATGGACAACAACATTAACGAAGGTTATGAGCTTGTTCGGGGATCGTTCGATGATGCGGAATAAGATATAAAACTGGTGGTGGACCTAATCCAGGAAGCAGGACTGGATTATCTGGTTTTGGAACCAACAAATATATGGAAGATGGAAGTTCTATAATTCTATTCCAACGCCACAATAATTTCAAATGGGAACAAGATTAAATCAACTGCTCACGGAGAAACAGTAAGAGTATCCTTCAAAAGTCTGAGCAAATCCCTTCAACTACCAAGAATTAAAGAAGAATCGGAGATTGATTCTACACTAACTGCAGAATTCCTCAAATGGTGTGGGATGCACTCAACTACAAACATTGGATCATCCATGAATAGGAAAGGGATGAACTCTAAAGGAAAAATTCTGTCAGAAATTATTGGGAAGGTAGTTCTCTGAAAAACTAGGGGGCATGATAGAATCTCATCCTACATATTCAGTCTAATGACCAGGATAATCTTCAAGGTAAAGACAGACTAGAGTACCATTATCTTGAATAAGATTAAGGAAAGAATTAAGAAGCCAAACCTAGGAAGAATATTAAGTTTGTATCTTGTTGTCAACATACCTGAGGTGTTAAACCAAATTATTGGCTCTAACATTAATCACATGAGGAGAATTGATATAAGAATCCTGTATAGTTGGGATATAGTATTTTCCAAAGAAGACCCTGCACATAAGCAGAAGTCCAAACAGGTCATAAAATCTAAGAAAGATACAATGCAAGCTAAGGAGTCCTCCAGTGACTCAGAAGAAAGGGTTGAATTCAGCTCTGACGAAGATAACGCTGAACTACCCAGGAAGTCTCCCACTCACATACCTGGAATTGAAGCTCAAATCCAGGGGGAGACTACGCATCTGACAGATAATCAAGAGATATCAAACCAAGGGGGAGATATTACTGCAGCTGAGCTAGACAGTGAGACTACAAACCTCACTGTTATGGAAGTGGTTCAGGACATCAACACAACTACTGAAATTTCTGAAAAAGAGGCCCAAGATGTGCATATTACTGATCTGCTAGAGAAACCTCAGGCTCCTGAGACTGATGTAATCCAAAAATTAGAGAGAGAATTCCAGGGGGAGGAATAAGAGGTACACAGGGAAGTTATTTCTACTGATGTACACGCTACTGCAAAGGTTGAGGGGGAGGTGCCATACCTAGCCCCAAGACTAGATATAGATGCTCCAGGCACTACAGTGGAACTTGAGATATAATCTGATACAGGAAATGAGGAAGAATCCTCAATACTTAAGAAAATAAAAATCATGGAGCTAAGAAAGAAGAGTTTAGGTTATAAGAAAGCCTTAAAGGCTGGATCCTCATCTACTGCCCCAACAATGGATTTTAGTTCTGTGTTAGTATAGCTGCAAGTCAAACTTGATGAGCAAAGACTTGCACTAGAAAAGTATGTGGATGAAAGCCACAAGGAGATGCAGTTCATTCTGGAACAAGACATCAAATCTATAAGATTTGAGGTAAATTTGCTCAAGAAAGAAATGACAGACTGCTTCCATAAGGGAGGAAATGTTGTAGTATATATTGTCAAACAACAACAAGACACTAAAACTGAAGTGGATGATCTAGTTGTTAAGCAAGGTTGTGTTCTAGAAAATAGGAAGACGTTGAATGAGAATTTGATGGAAATATATTCCATCACTCTGAAAAAATTAGCTGAACAAACCACTGCCATAGAAACACATATGAACACTAAAGTATCTGGTATAGAAGCACAAATTAAACTTGATTTGGCAGCAGTTGATACTGCTATCAATACTTCTGAGTCTGCAATTTCATCCCAAGTAAAGAAGTTTAAGATCTACGATACCACTGGGAACTATCATGTAGTGGATTAAGTCAGATTTCAGAAGAATGACCTCAAAGATCATATTGCCAGATAAGTTATAAAGGGGGAGAGATTGCTTGTCAAATCTAGCTCTAATTATGCTAAATGGGTATCCAATTGTATCAGAGCTACCTTAGGATATCCACCCTTATGTGATGACAATAATACTGTTGAATCTGGTTGCAAACTTGCACTCTTGGAGGGGATGCAACCTGAGGTAGCTCAAGTCATATATCCCCCTCCTGTGTATGAAGAAATTCAACAGGCATTCCAGGATATGTACATCCCTCCACTAGACAAATTGCCTTTAATTTCTGAAGAAGTGGAAATGCCTGATCCAATGTTGAGTAAAGAGCAAGAGGCCTAAATATCCAAGAAGAGATTTAGATAGCAGGCTGAGACTAGGCCTGATTTTGAGAATTAGAGCCTAACCTCAAGAAGCATCATCTTAACTATATGGAATGCAGTTGCTGAAAATCAATATGACAGGGATTAGTGGTACTCCAAACAGGAATGGGATAAATATCTTGCACAACAAGAAACCATCTACAAATTTAGGAAGGACTTCAAGGCTGGAAGAATCCCTGTAAACTCCATAGAGCCTTGCAAGTACTTCCCAAAACTATTCCATTACTTTGAAAGGCAAAAGCTGAAAGCCGCTCAACTTAAGGCCAAAGACATCGAGGGTAAGAAGCCTGTTGTTGATACTGAAGATGAAGTCAAAGCTACTATTCAGACAGGCAAAGGGATTGTCATCAAGGAACTAGATCAACCAAAACTTTTGATTGACTAGGTTCTAGAAGAACTATGTAGACCTTTTTTGTTGATCTTATAAAAATATATACCTTGTAATCTTATTTTGGTTATATGATAAAGAAATTCCTGGTTGACAACAGTTTATATATCTATGTTTCTGAGTTACATGGTTTCCTTATGATATTTAATTTTGAATATTTGTGCAACATGCTAGATCTGCTCTTGAATAACTCTGTTTTAAATGTCTGAATACATCATGCTTATTACTTTTTCTATATTTGTGCATATCATTTACTATGGGTTATGACTTCTCCAAATAGGAGGAGATTGTTGGGTACATTAGAAATTGTGTACCAAATTGGAGAAGCCTCGCTTGACTCAATGATATACATCAGGTTGTATTTGATGGTGTATTGAGTTTATTTGTGCAGGCAGAAGAATGCAGAAAATATTCGAAGTACAAAAGTGTCCATACATTTATAATGTGCTGACATCTTTGAAGAAGCTGCGTCGAGACTAGAAGCAAGTTGTGTCGACACAATGGACTTGGGTCGACACATGGAATTTGAGTCGACAATAGCTGTGTCGACCCTCAGGACTAGTGTCGACACACTTAGATTTGAACTGCTGACATTAGTAGAAGGGTTGTGTCAACACACAGGACTTGTGTCGACTTACAGAGTTTGAGTCTACATGGGTTGTGTTGACAGTTTTTGAACTATGTCGACACATTCTATAAAGGCAGTATAGAGACTGAATGAAGAGCTGTGTCGACAGTTTCTGAAGTATATTGACACATTCTACAAAGGCAGTATAGAGACTGAATGTAGAGTTGTGTCGACGGTTTATGAAGTTTATTGACAACATCAAAGGAGTTGTTTCGAAACATTCTACAAAAGCTTTGTCGACAATTTCTGAAGTTTGTCAACAATACCAAAGGAAGTGTGTCGACACCCGAGTAATTGTGTCAACACATACTCCATCTGTATCGGCACATAATATTCTTATGTCTCGACACATTCAGCTTAGTTTAATAACTCTAAGTGCCAAATCTCAAGACTGAAGAATTGACAGCTGTCAGAATTATCAAGGCCTAGATATGTCAGAACTGTTATATGTCAGTCAACTACCAGATCAACTAGTTGCCTCTGATGTGATCTATAAATAGAGCTGAGCTATCAGAGAAAATTAATAGTGAGACAGAGAGAAAATTTAGAGTGAAACCGAGAAGGAGGAATACTCTAAGAAGAATTCGCAGAATTCTATACAACTAGAAGATTCTGATTCTAAATTAGAAAAGGGGATAGCATCTCATTAGATCTGTCAGTGTTTACAAAATTAAGTCTGCAAGAAGGAAGAAGCTGAGTATACATCAACTTCTCAAGAAGATTCAACCTAGGTTCTCTCTTCCAAGAAGCTTTGAATAAGCTGAGTAAGGTTGAATCTAATTCATTGCAGCAATGGTCTGAAGGCAGTAGATTAATCAATATCTAATCAACATTCCCTCACCCCTCTTTCTCTCTATCTGGGTGATAGAAGAAAGTAATTCTTTATAATATTTTCTGTAAGATATATTTTTAGATCTGAGTGTAAGAGATTTCAATCTCTGAGTTGTAAGCCTGTAATTATAAAAGATGAGGTAGGGCTTCTTGCCTGAGGTAGGAGGTTAAGTTCTCTGAGTTATAGGCCTGGAGATAAGGGCTGAGGTAGGGCTTAATAGCCTGAGTGGTAGGAGTGTGGATTCACTCTGAGGTAAGGTTCTTGGGAAGAGCCTGTGGTGTAGGACTTGTTGAAGTCTCAGTTGTAGGAACCAGTTTGGGTTCTAAGTTGTAAAATCTGAGGATCTGAGAAGGTGGAAGGAAGTTTGGCCGAATCTAGTGTACTGCTAGATGAGCAAAGGGGAAAGTTTATATACCCATTTCTTGGGGAACAACTGTAAATCTGTGTGTCTGATGTGATTGGTTTGTTGTGTGTTATGATAGCTATAGAATCTAGCTATGTTGTGAATAGTTTATTATCTGCCTAAGTAAAAAGAATTTAACCTATTCACCCTCCCCCCCTCTATGTGTTTAGACATTGTTGAAACCAATTCTTTCAATCACATTTATCTCTTTTGAACACAAGGAACCCCACGTCAATTTAAATCTACCACATAGGTAGATACACTTTAACTTGTAGGCATAAGACTTTTGCACTAAGATTTGGCCAGCAGTTTTAATCTCAATAAAGCATATGTGAATCGTGACATTGATTGTTCACCATATTTCTAATGCGTTAAGATACAATGTCACTAGTTATGGCATGTAGATCTATAATTTCTTTATGAGTGCTCCGTCTAGTGATGTGTGAATAGTGAAGTCATTCCCCTGTCTAAATCCTCACACATACCTGCAGGCATAGTCAACTTATACGTACTTGTAATGTCACACTCAATAGCTAAGCACTTATAAATTCAGCCCACAATGACCGGAGGAACAATGATTGGATAGATTAACCGTCTAAACTCATACATTGTGCATTCGCGTTATGGTCTAAGTCGCAGTCATGTGAGCCCCAATCATGCGTTGTAATATTTTTTTAAAATTAAATATGTTTTTTTATAAAAACGGTTCAAACAAAACATAAAGATACAACATGCACACACATATAACCAAAAAAAATGAAACATGCAAACACAAGAGAGTAACAACAAAAAATATAAAACTAGGATGAGAGGTCAAGAATGCCAAGATTGAGTCGGAGTAGAGAAACACGTGCATCAGGGAGAGGTTTAGTTAGGATGTCCGCAAGATGGTCATCGGTGCCAATAAAGATGACACTAACGTTCTCCTTTTTTATATGATCACGAATAAAATGATGACGCACGTCAATATGTTTCGACCGAGAATGGTGCACTGGATTATGTGTTAAGTCTATGACACTCTTATTATCACATTGAAGTATAATATTCCTACATGTGAGGCCAAAGTCTTCTAACGTTTAAGTCATCCATAATGCTTCAGCGCAACAGCTTCCTAAATAATGTACTCAGCCTTAGAGGTTGATAGAGCAACGAAGTTTTGTTTGCGGCTAGACCAGGAGACTAGTGTCGGTCCTAGGAAATGGCATGTACCGCTTGTGCTCTTGCGGTCGGGAGGGCATCCGACATTATTTGAGTCAGAGTACCCGTGAAGAGAAAAATCTATAGAATGAGGGTACCAAAGTCCAAGGTTTTGTGTGCCTATATGGTACCTAAAGATATGTTTTACAACTTTCAAATGAGACTCTCTAGGGTCAGCTTGATACCATTTGATTGGTTAATAAAAATCCCATCTAGGCGTTGAGAAATCTAAAATGCAAGGAAATAGGTGAGTTCTCCTACTAAGCTCATTTCAAATTCAGATTTCATTAAATTGACAATTTCTTCACACAACTTCTCATTTGTTGCCCCGAAAATGATATCATCAACATAAAATTGAAGTATAATAAGACCTGAATTCTTGGTTTGAACAAAAAGAGTAGTGTCCGCAGTACCCATCCTAAAGCCATGATCTAAGAGAAAGGTAGTGAGCCTATCGTACCAAGCACAGGGTGCCTGTTTCAATCCATACAGGGCCTTCACCAACCTATAATCTTTATTTGGGTAGGCGGCATTCATGTAACCAGGTGGTTGCTCGACATACACCTCCTCCTTAATTTGTCTGTTTAGGAAGACACTCTTTGTAAGACCCCATTTTTTTTCTTCTTTTTGAACACCGGGGTCTTAGGCCCAGAACCGTGACTTTGCGGTGACACCTTCATGCCCTGAAGTGTCATCACCGCGAACACCGATTCTGCCGGCCGATTCAATCACAAAAAAGCAGCAATAGTAGAGTAAATACAAAATATAGTAAAACTCTCGCCATAAAATCCACAATAAAAATCACATCAGAGTAATAATATCTCCACGATGGGAGAGTCCACAGAAATAATATTAAAGGTACTGAAAGAAAGGGCTTATGCCCGATACATCAAAATCCTCACTAGAAGACGCTCAAGCGGAAGCAAACTATAACATCTACTATAAGTCGGGACTCACAGTCCCAGTTGGCTGAACTCCTGAGCTAGACTGCCCTATCTCCAAACGGGTCAACCTCCGGGGCTGCTCCTACATGTTGGGCTCCATGATCCCCTAAATGATGTGGTCCAAAAACCGTTAGTATATAAGACTAAGCCCTATCATCCCCCGCACCTTCCCCCATGACCCCTAGGCACCGAGCGGAGAGGAAGAGAGGGGAGGACTTGAAGGTGGAGAGAAATCAAAAAACAGGTGGTAGCGGACCTATACTAGCAATTTTATAATACATGTGGCAGTAAAGTAAAGTATGAAAAAATAACCTTAACTTATGTACGGAAATGCTTAAGCCAAGGGATCTTCTATAGGGCTCCCATCATATAAAGAGTCTCATACCAATTTATATGTTGGAGTGTCGGTTATTAACATCAATATATATATAAAGAATTTGACCTTAATTTAAAAACTTGCCCACACAAGTTTATAGACCAAGGGGTTGTTTTGCAAATCCTAATGTATAAGCGTCCCATTCCACTTATACCTTAGGTGTCAGGGGTAAAATGAATTGATTATGCAATGAAATGCTATTGGGTATGATGGAACATCCAAGTGCAACACACACATCCGACTCTGTGCACACAAACCTTTAGTTCCCCCTTTCTGGAGCCATAACCTCCCAGGATACCTCCGTAGTGGCAGACGGAAGCGGTGGGTTGGGCCTCGCCCACCTCTAAACCAGTAAAGCACTACTGGTCAGACCTATCATATGCCTCAATGCTTGGTGCACGAAGCAGACTCCTGCGTACTCTTGCCGGCTGGCGCACCAGACTTCTGTTGGTGAAGTGCTAACCACACTTGCCGAGTCAACGTATTGGCATCAGTGCATCAACCTTCCAGTACCGAAGACCCACCACCTTTATTTTCTTTCCTTTTATGCACATGGAAATTTAACGTATCAAACTAATCGAGCCAAAGCTCCCCCAACCATTCCGTCCGTCTCTTAACTAATCGAGCTGAATCTCCACGGACCAAACTGTCCGTCTCAAAACTAACCGAGCCGAGGCTCCCCGAACCAAACTGTCTGTCTCAAAACTAACCAAGATGAAGCTCCCAAAAAACTTCCTGTGCTAACAGTGTTTGTAAAATGTGAGATCCTAATTACTAGGTTACTCTTTTCAGTTTGTTAATATAGTTTATGTTAACCCAGGAGTGCCCCCGGTATTCCCTGTGAAGGGCTCTCAAAGGGCACTAGGAACTATGATGGTAGCTGAAGCCCATCGTTCCCTTTCGCAAGATACTTATTATTATTAGTTGATTCCCTTACCCCTTACTTCCTCGTGTTACGATAGACTATCGTAGTGTGATTTTTAACCTTCCTCTCTTCGGGAAAGACGATCTTTCGTCGAACCCGAGCACCTCTACACTCTAGCCAAACCACTTCTCACTACCCCCCATCCTTCTATGGTGAAATCATCCAAATCTATCCGACCCAGCAAATGACTAACTCCAACAACAATCCCAAATCATATCCTATTGAAACTTTAATGATTTGGTAAGTGCTGACCAACCTAGACTATACGTTGAACCGGATAGGAGATAATCTAAATAATCATCGGAATGCCCTAAATTTTTTACTGTAGACTTATCATTACACAAATAGACTAAATCCAGAAGATTATAATTTTCCTAATTATTCTGATTTTTAATTAATTTTCTTAAGGGTTCTAAGAGCTACCAATTGAACATAAAGTGCATTTTTAGATATGAATAAAGCTTCATAAAATCATGATAAATTCTAAACGACAATTTATAAGTAAATCCAAGATATAACAATTTTTCCAGTATATTAAGGACTCTAATTTAATTTTAAGAATAAATCTTTTTTCCTTTCATTAATGAAGTAAGTGCAGTAAATAATCATTCAAAAATTCTTTATTAATCTTCTAGAGCAGATACTATCCTAAAAACATCAGTGGCCAAATTTAATAATTCTTCAATGGAAATTGAGCTCTAGAATAAAAAATTACCAAAATCTCAAAAAACTACGTTTGTAAAGCAAGTATTGTAAATGTTCTCCTAAAAATCATGAATAAAATCCTACAACTAAATATTGATCTAAAAACATCAGTGGCCAGGTTTCATAATTTTATAGAAGGTAATTTTCTCTAAATGATTTATTGACCATAATTGCCCTTTTGGAACTTGTGAAGGAAGTACTAAATATAATCAACTAAAAATTGGTAACAAAATTCAGGGTTATGCATTTAGACCTAAGTCATCTGCTGGCCAAGTTTGATTAGATTCAAATTAACAAAGTAATCAAAATAATTAAAACACCAGTTTGGGCAAATTGATACCTAACAAATAAAGTACTAGAAATATAACCCATATTATTCTAATAAAAATTAGTAAGGGTTCTACCAAGACTAAAACTTACGCTACCCAAGTTTCACAACTTTTAATTATAATTTAGTGACTGTGTTACCATATTTGAGCTTCAACCCTAAAACTAGGGTTAGGGTTTTAAGGTGTCTACCTACCTCCAAATCCTCTAAGATTCCTACCAGAGGACTTAGGTTTTACTACCTTCAACTCAATTGAGTTACAAGGTCACAAAAGGGCATTTTCCCCAATGCCCTTCTCAACACTCAAGGGCCCTTCCTTAGGGTTTGAGTTTGAACCCTAGGGTAAACCAACCCTAAATTACACCATTCTCCTTAAGAGGGTGACATTGGCCATACCAAGTCAGTGACCAAAACCCCAGCCTCTGTTGAGGTGAGATGACCACTCAAAATCCCAAGTGCACCATTATTCAAAAGAACCTCTTTAAGGCCTAACTAAGGTTTGGTGATTCCCTAACCAAAACTCATCCAAACAAGTATAAATTTTGTGCAGAGCCTGGTATTATTGCCAGGGACCACTCACCAAAACTTGGGAGGGTTTGGAGATCATTTGACTACTTAATTTAATTACCCTAGCATTATTAAATAAAAATAAAAACTTTAGGCAAAGTGTCTTCAAAAACTCTCATTTTTGGACAGACCCTAGAAATGGTTGAGATTTGTCCCCTATCCAAATTTCACTCCATTTGGACAAGGGATGAAGGGTGGGCACCAATTTGAACCTCAGGTTATCCCTAGGTATAGGCCCCACCAAAATGGGTGCTCTGGCCAAACCAGAAGTCTAAATGGGTCCAAATCAATTTAGGATTAAAGTAGACCCATAGGGATACAACTTTCATTTTTAAAGTTTTCCCACCAGAGGGCCCTAAATATTTTTAAAAATTAAAACCATCTACTATAAATATTGTGACAGAAAAATGAAATAAATCAACATTAATTAATTTCTATGAATCTTGCCGCACGAATCTTGGAGCAAATCCAAGGGCAGCCGAGTCATCTTCTTCCATGAGCCGACGACCACAATCTTCGTTTCCTGGGTCTCATTGTGGGCTGGTTTCCCGGTCACCCATCCACTTCCCCGGCAGGCCAGCGCCACCACCACCTTCGAGGAGGTGGGTGCTACCCCCATCCGGCGGCACGACCGCTAGAGACGCCTATTCCGGCGATTCTACCAAGCCGATTTTCAGCCGAAAACAATGAAAACGAGGACTTGGATTGGGCTCAATTGAGTCCGAACCTCGAACCTAAACATTCCTAGGATCTATCCATGAAACAAGGAGAGGGGGATGACCTTTCCGGCGGCCTGAAGGGGAGAGGAGCGGCGGGACACCATGGTTGACTGCAGCGGTGCTCGGCTTCTGCAACAGTACAGTGGGAGGGCTTGAATTCTTCAGTAAAGGGCCGGGAAATCTTCCTCTTGGGCCACTGGTGGTGTTTAAAAGACCAATTAGGAAGGGGAGTGGCTTGATCCTTCATTGTCCATCAATGCCATTAATGGCATGGCTCGGGTTGAGAGAAGGGGGCTGAATATGCCCCTTGGTCTCCAGGAAATGGCTGGAAACTTTTCCCCTACCCTAGGGAAGTTGAATCCAGCCATTAAAGGTGGCCTTTGGCCTCCTTTTGGCCGCCCCTATATTCCACCACTTCATTCCCATTTCTCTCTCCTCCATTAAAATGAGGTGGAGCTCATTTTCTCTCTCTCTCCTAGTCACCAAGTTGACTTGGTCAAACTTGTGATCTAATGGCAGCCCACTCATATAAATTATATTCTTATTAAGCCACATGAGGGGGCTTGAGCTTGGGCTAGCCCATTTGGGCTAGGTTGACCCAAAATGGGCTTCGGTTGAGTTTGGTCCACCTAGCCTCTAGGGCTGACCCCAATGGATCTGTATTGACCCATTGGCCCCTCTTAGGGTCTAGGTAGGTCTGGGTAGGGTTGACTTGGCACTTTGGAGGTCACATGACCCTTGGTAAGGGCACATTGACCCCTTTAGATCAAGGGTTGAATTGGGTCAATTAAGGCTCTAGAGTTGACCCCAATGGATCTTTGGTGACCCATTGACACCACTTTAGGTCTAGGAAGACCTGGGCAAGATTGGTTGGGCACATTAGAGGCCAACTGCCCTTTATTAAGGCACCTTGCTAAATTTAGGCCTAGGGTGGTCCTAGGTCAAATTGGTCACCTTGGGTTGACTCTAATAGACCCTTAAGGCTCTAGTGGGTCCTCTAATAGGTTAGTGGTGTTGTGGTGGGGTCATGGAGTTATGGTGAAGCCTTAAGGTCAAACCCTAGGTTTGTTGATGAGGTTGTGTCATAGGCAGACAAAGGTGATTCTCACCTTGGCCTTTGATCACCTGGCGCTTTTTTTTAGCTCCCTAGGGCTTTGTCATGACCTAGTCATGATCAAAACCACTCTTAGGTGTCAAGTTGGAAATGGGATGTTACAAATCCCAATAAACAAAACAAAGATTTCATCCCCGAAATCAAGGTTAAGCCTACATGTACTCCTATCGGAGAGAAAGAAACTTATAACATCCCATCAGAAGTGAAAGATTACATCACGACGCCATGTTTGCTAAGTGAGGTTTAAAGGGAAAACTCACATCTATGACTAATTCGCCCAATTGGCAACGTCTACACCCCAATAAACAAATGATTTGCCCCTACTCTTGAAATTCCAGTCCTACTTGTTTAAAATAGGAAAGTAAATTGAACGTCCTGAGAGGTTCTGAGGTATACCATACTGAACAGCTCTGGATAATTTTGTCACATCAGGTCCTGCGGTTCCCAGGTATGCTCCTCCTGGCTGTGGTTCCTCCACAGAACTTTGACTAACGGAACCTTCTTGCGACACAAGATCCGTACTCCTCTATCATCGATCCGAACCGGCTCTAAGTGAACTGACCGGTCTGAAGCTACCGGCCCATCTGTTGTCGAAATCAGTTGCTCCGAGCATAGTAGAGCCCTCCTAAGTGAAGTAATATGGAACACGTCGTGTAACCCTGCCAGTTCCGGTGGCAACTCAAGCTTGTAAGCTTGGGGCCCGATCCGCTCCAAGATCCTGTAAGGGCCCATATACCTAGGGATGAGCTTCTTCTTGTGACCACGCACCCATGAAACTCCGTGCATGGGCCGGATCTTCAATAAAACCCGGTCTCCCACATGGAGCTCTACCTGACGGTGTCGGGCATCATAATACTCAACATGTCTGCTCTGCACTTCCAGCATCCTGTCTCGTATCAATCTCACCTGAGCCTCGGTGTCTTCACAAACTCTGATCCCAACACCTTCGGATCCTCGTCCCGAATCCATGAAAGCGGAATCCTACACCTCCTCCCGTACAGGGCTTCATAGGGAGCCATCCTAATGCTGTACTGATAGTTCTTGTTATAGGAGAACTAACCTAGTAGTAAAAGCTTCTCCCAAGGTTCATTTTGATCCAAGATGCATAGCCTTAGGAGGTCCTCCAATGTCCGGTCTGTGCGTTCCGTCTGCCCATCTGTCTGTGGATGAAAAGCTGTGCTGAAGGTCAGCCGCGTGCCTATGTAAGTCTGCACGGATCTCCACTCTCTGGATGTGATCGACCATCCCAATCCGACACGATCATCCTTGGCACCCTGTGGTAACGAATGAACTGCTATACGAATCTCCGCACCAGTACCCCAACCGAGTCATCTTTCCTGATCGGAATGAATCTGTCCACCTTTTTCAGCCGATCGACAATGACCCAAATCGAATCGTTTCCCGTCTGTGATCGGGGAAGGCAATGAATGAAATAAATCGCGATGTCCTCAAATTTCCACTCCGGAACCGGAAGTGGCTGTAGTAATCCTGCGCACTCCGCCTTCACCAACTGGCATGCCTCGCAATAAGTCATGAAGTATGAAATGTACTTCTTAATCCCCGGCCAGAACATCGTCTTCTTCAAGTCTGCCATCATCTTGGTGATCCCTGGGTGTGTAGAATATCTGCTACAATGTGCTTCCGCCATGATGTCCTTCCGAATCTGACCTCCTGCAGGTATATAGACCCTGCCTCTGAAATATAGTAATCCATCTCTCAGTGAATAATCTCCCGTCGAACCCTCCTCCAAGGCTTGTAATATCGGTTTTGCCCATGCATCTATCCTATGTCCATCCCGGATGCAGTCCCGAATATCATTTATGGCCGCCATCGATGCTAGATACTCCCTATACAGCTCTGGATCATTCTCGGATATTAGGGATATCTGCATATCTCTGAATGACCGGACTAGCTCCATGGACATCAGATGTGGTCCCTTACCTGAGGTATCTCCTCTCCGACTAAAAGCATCTGCCACCATGTTCTCCTTCCCGGGATGGTAGTGCATGATGTACTGGTAATCCGACAGGAACTCCACCCAATGTCTCTGTCTGATATTGAGTTTCTTCTGTGTGTCCACGTATTTCAAATCTCTGTCTCATGTACCCTCTGAATGAGCGGACTAGCTCCATGGACATCAGATGTTGTCCCTTTCCTGAGGTATCTCCTCTCCGACTCAAAGCATCTACCACCACGTTCTCCTTCCCGGGATGGTAGTGCATGGTGTACTGGTAATCCGACAGGAACTCCACCCAACGTCTGTCTGATGTTGAGTTCCTTCTGTGTGTCCACGTATTTAAAATTTTTGTGATATGAGAAGATGTCACAGTTAACCCCGTAGAGGTAGTGTTGCCAAATCTTCAGAGCAAAGATCACTGCATCCATCTCCAGATCATGCACCAGATAGTTCTTCTCATTTACCTTCAGCTGCCGGGAGGCGTAGGCTATCAGGTGTCCGTTCTGCATCAGAACGGCACCCATCCCCTGGTAGGAGGCATCTGTATACACATGGAATCCCTCCCTTCTTGACGGAAGAGCGAGAATGGGAGTCGAGGTAAGCCGACCCTTCAACTCCATAAAGGCCTCCTCGCACTGTGGCGTCCAAACGAAAGGGGATTCCTTCATTATCAGGGAAGTAAGAGGGAGTGCAATTCGCGAGAAGCCTTCGAAGAACTTCCGGTAATATCCGGCAAGCCCCAAGAAACTCTGTACATCCGTGGCTGTCTTCAACGATGGCTAATCCTGAACTGCCCGAAACTTGGCCGGGTCTTCTGCTAACCAAGAACCGCTAATAATATGACCTAAGAAGGCCACCTCCTTTAGCCAAAACTGGCATTTGCTGAACTTTGCATACAGCTGGTGTTCCTGTAGCCTCTCTAGAGTCAAAGCCAGGTGTTGTGTATGATCCTCCTCCGTCCTTGAGTAGATGTGGATGTTGTCAATAAATACGATGACGAATACATCCAAATACTCCTCAAATACCCTGTTCATGAGGCTTGTAAATGCTTACGGCGCATTTGTGAGCCTGAAGGGCATCACTGTAAACTCAAACAGTCCGTACCTACTACTGAAGGCGGTCTTCAGAATGTCCTCCTCTCGAATCCATAGCTGGTAATAACCTGACCTCACGTCAAGCTTCGAGAAGAAATGCGCTCCTTACAGTTGATCGAACAACTCGTCAATCTGTGGCAGCGGGTATGTATTCCGGACCGTTAGTCTGTTCAGCGCTCGATAATCAATACACAAGCGGAGACTTCCGTCCTTCTTCTTGACGAATAACACCAGGGCTCCCCAAGGTGATGAGCTTGGCCGGACAAACCCTGCCTCTACTAATTCCTGCAACTAACTTCGGAACTCTTTCAACTCTTTCGGGGCCATTCGGTAAGGGGCCCTAGATGCCGGCTTGGCCCCTGACACAAGCTGTATCTTGAAGTCCTGCTCCCGGTGCCGAGGTAGACCTTCCAGCTTCTTTGGAAAAACGTCGGCAAAATCTCGTACTACTGGAATGTCCGTCACAGATTCCTTTACCTCCGCCATCTCAAATAGAACCTGATAAACCTCCTCCCCCTGTATATGGGTCTAAACGGCCTTAACTAATGATAAGAGAATACGGGAGGAAAGTCTTATACCTTCGATAACAATAAGAGAGTCCTCGTGCCTCACGGTGATTCTCTTTGCTTGGCAATCAATCTGGGCATGGTTCCAATACAGCCATGCCATGCCTAGGATCAAGTCGTAGTCCATCAGCTTCAAAAGCGTTGCTGGAGCCTCGAACGCCTTTCCACCAATTTCTGCCTCCCTATTGCAGTGGTCCGAGGTAAGGATTTCAAATCCATCGGGTAGTCGCACCCTCATCTCTGAGCCGTGAATCGCTCCACGCCTTCCAGTCCTTCTACGAACGTTTCCAACATAAAGGAGTGAGTAGCTCCGGTATCGAAAAGTGTGTGGGCAGGCTTACCGCTGATAAAGACTATACCTGGGGCGATTAAATATCTTAGGATTCTATAATGAGTTTTCTTTCCTATTTATTCTATGTAGTGCAACTCTACAAATTTAACAACTGAGAAAGGGAATTCTATTTAAACCATTAAACATCTTGGCGTACCTACTATGACCTTCTCTGGGTTTCGAGGCTGCGCCAGGTCTAAAGCATACACCTGCTCCCTTTCTTGTCTACGATCCCTACCCTGGTATCCTCGTCCTCGGCCACGTCCTTGGCCTCCAAAATACTGTACTGGCTTGGCAGCCGGTGGTGCTGGTGGGGGTGCCCCTCTCATAGGGATATTTCTGTGGATTTGCCCAACCTGATTGTAGTGGAAGCACTCTGGCGGGGGATATGTCATTCCCCCGGGTCTCTGTCCCTCCCGTTCCTGAAGAGGTGGTGGAGCCACCACCGCTGGCTCTCTTGTCTCCTGTCTTGTCTCCCGATGAGGTTGGTCCTCGACCCTCCTCCCATCCGAGATACAGGCTCGTCTCTGATCGTTCTTTGCTCCTCGACCATGATCCTCCGCCGGCCGTTTCCGGCCCCGAGTAGCTTTCCAATCAGCCTCTATCCTTTTAGCCATCTCCAGTATCCGGGAAATGAGTCCATCAGATACAAATAATAGTGCATCTCTCAGCTCCTCTCGGAGGCCCTTGTAGAATCTCTTGGTATATCCAGCCTCGTCTAACTGATACGAGCCCACAAACCGGGCTAGGTGGTTGAACTCTCGGTGGTACTCCATAATCGACTTGTTCCCCTATCTCAATTGTAAAAATCTATCCTCCAATTCGTCCCTGGCCGACTGTGGAACAAAGTGATCCAACAGCACGCCCCTGAAATCCTCCAAAGAAATCTCTGCTATTTCCCTGTCCGCAAATATCGTGTCCAGCGAGGTCTTTCACCATCTCTTTGCATGCGAATCCAGGCAGGAGACCACCAAGGGCACCCTCTCTTCCCAAGGGCACCGAATTCCAGTCAGCATCTCATACATGATGTCAAGCCATTCCTTTGTCCGAATGGGGGACTCTGTTCCCAAGTAGGACGGGGGAGACAATGCTCTAAAGATACTCAACCAGTTGGCCCCCGAGTTTGGCTGCGGAGCCGGGGCTTGTTGGGCCCTAAACACATCCAGTATTGCTGTCAAGGTCTGCCCCATTTTTGACATCTGGAATGGAGAGGGGGCCGGAGGAGTGGGTGTAACACCGGGAACATGCTGGACCCCACCCGGTGGTGTGGGTTGTGCTGAAGGCTGCACAACAAAACATAATAAGCAACGACCCGAAGTTTATAAAAGGAGTGGACAATTCCGTGTGATTCCCAACATGGGAACACCACGCTTCTGCTGCTTATTTTGTCCTCAAACTAAACCTGCACGGGGGTGACCAAGTGATTTTGTGGACTGCTTCCTTTTCCGATCGAAGTTTGCATTTGATACCAATTGTAAGACCCCTTTTTTTCTTCTTTTTGAACACCGGGGTATTAGGCCCAGAACCGCCGCTTTGCGGTGACACCTTCACGCCCTGAAGGGTCATTATCACGAGACACCGATTCTACCGGCCGATTCGATCACAAAAAAGCAGCAATAGTAGAGTAAACACAAAATGTAGTAAAACTCTAGCCATAAAATCCACAATAAAAATCACATCAGAGTAATAATATCTCCACGAAGGGAGAGTCCACAGAAATAATATAAAAGGTACTGAAAGAAAGGGCTTATGCCCGATACATAAAAATACTCACTACAGGACGCTCAAGCGGAAGCAAACTATAACATCTACTATAAGTCGGGACTCACAATCCCAACTGGCTTAACTCCAGAGCTAGACTGCCCTATCTCTAAACGGGTCGACCTCCGGGGCTGCTCCTCCACGCTGGGCTCCACGATCCCCTAAATTATGTGGTCCAAAAAACGTTAGTCTATAAGACTAAGCCCTATCATCCCCCTCCCCTTCCCCCATGGCCCCTAGGCACCGAGCAGAGAGGAAGAGAGGGGAGGACTTTAAGGTGGAGAGAAATAAAAAAAACAGGTGGCAGCGGACCTATACTAGCAATTTTATAATACATGTGGCAGAAAAGTAAAGTATGGAAAAATAACCATAACTTATGTGCGAAAATGCATAAGCCAAGGGATCTTCTGCTGGGCTCCCATCGTATAAAGAGTCACATACCAATTTATATGTTGGGGTGTCGGTTATTAACAACAATATATATATAAAGAATTTGACATTAATTTATAAACTTGCCCACACAAGCTTTTAGACCAAGGGGTCATTTTTCTAATCCTAATGTATAAGCATCCCATTCCACTTATACCTTAGGTGTCAGGGGTTAAATGAATCGATTATGCTATGACATGCTAGTGGGTATGATGGAACATGCAAGTGCAACACACACACACGACTCTGTTCACACAGACCTTTAGTTCCCCCTTTCTGGAGCCGTAACCTACCAAGATACCTCTGTAGTGGTAGACGAAAGCAGTGGGTTGGGCCTCGCCAACCTCTAAACCAGTAAAGCACTACCGGTCATACCTATCATATGCCTCAACACTTGGTGCACGAAGCGTACTCCTGCGTACTCTTGCCGGCTGGCGCACCGGACTTCTGTTGGCGAAGTGCTAACCACACTTGGCGATTCAACGTATTGGCGTCGGTGCATCGACCTTCCAATACCGAAGACCCACCACCTTTATTTTCTTTCCTTTTATTCACATGCAAATTTAACGTATCAAACAAATCGAGCAGAAGCTCCCCGAACCATTATGTCCGTCTCTTAACTAATCGAGCCGAAGCTGCCCGGACTAAACTATCCGTCTCAAATCTAACCGAGTCGAGGCTCCCCAGACCAAACTGTCCGTCATAAAACTAACCGAGCTGAAGCTCCCAAAAATCTTCCTGTGCTAACAGTGTTTGTGAAATGTGAGATCCTAATTACTTGGTTACTCTTTTCAGTTTGTTAATGAAGTATACGTTAACCCAGGACTGCCCCCGGTATTCCCTGTGAAGGGGTCTCAAAGGGCACTAGGAACTATGATGGTAGCTGAAGCCCATCGTTCTCTTTCGCAAGGTACTTATTATTATTGGTTGATTCCCTTACCCCTTACTTCCTCGTGTTACGATAGACTATCCTAGTGTGATTTTTAACCTTCCTCTCTTCGGGAAAAACGATCTTTCGTCGAACCAGAGCACCTCTACACTCTAGCCAAACCACTTCTCACTACCCCTCCCATCCTCCTATGGTGAAATCATCCACATCTATCTGACACAACAAATGACTAACTCCAACAACTATCCCAAATCATATCCTATTGCAACTTTAATGATTTGCTAAGTGCATACAACCCTAGACTATACGTCGAACCGGATAGGAGATAATCTAAATAATCATCTGAATGCACTAAATTATTTACTGGAGACTTATCATGACACAAATAGACTAAATCCAGAAGATTATAATTTTCCTAATTATTCTGATATTTAATTAATTTTCTTAAGGGTTCCAAGAGCTACCAATTTAACATAAAATGCACTTTTTAGATATGAATAAAGCTTCATAAAATCATGATAAATTCTAAACAACAATTTATCAATAAATTAAAGATATAACAATTTTTCCAGTACTTTAAGGACTCTAATTTAATTTTGAGAATAAATCCTTTTACCTTTCATTAATGAAGTAAGTGCAGTAAATAATCATCCAAAAATTCTTTATTATTCTTCTAGAGCAGATACTGTCCTAAAAACATCAGTGGCCAAATTTCACAATTCTTCAATTGAAATTGAGCTCTAGAATAAATAATTACCAAAATCTCAAAAAGCTATGTTTGTAAAGCAAGCATTGTAAATGTTCTCCTAAAAATCATGAATAAAATCCTACTACTAAATATTGATCTAAAAAAATCAGTGACCAGTTTCATAATTTTACAGTAGGTAATGTGCTCTAAATGATTTATTGACCATAATTGCCCTTTTGGAACTTGTGAAGGAAGTACTAAATATCATCAACTAAAAATTGGTGACAAAATTCAGGGATATTCATTTAGACCTAAATCATCTGCTAGCCAAGTTTCATTAGATTCAATTGAATAGAGTAATCAAAATAATTAAAACACCAGTTTGGGCAAATTGATACCTAACCAATAAAGTACTTGAAATATAACCCATATAATTCAAATAAAAATTAGTAAGGGTTCTACCTAGACAAAAACTTACTCTACCCAAGTTTCACAACTTTTAACTATAATTTAGTGGCTGTGTTACTATATTTGAGCTTCTACCCTAAAACTAGGGTTAGGGTTTTGAGGTGTCTACCTAGCTCCAAATCTTCTAAGATTCCTACCAGAGGACTTAGGTTTTACTACCTTCAACTCTACTGAGTTACAAAGTCACACAAGGGCATTTGCCCCTATGCCCTTCACAACACTCAAGTGCCCTTCCTTAGGGTCTGAGTTTGAACCCTAGGGTAAACCAACCCTAAATTACACCATTCTCCTTAAGAGGGTGACATTTGTCATACCAAGTTAGTGACCAAAACCCCAGCCTCTGTTGAGGCTAGATGACCACTGAAAATCCCAAGTGCACCATTATTCAAAAGCACCTCTTTAAGGCCTAACTAGGGTTTGGTGATTCCCTAAACAAAACTCATCCAAACAATTTGAAATTTTGTGCAACACTAGGTACTATTGTCAAGGACCACTCACCAAAATTTGGGAGGGTTTGGAGATCATTTGAATACTTAATTTAATTACCCTAGCATTATAAAAAAAAAACTTTAGGCAACGTGTCTCCAAAAATTCGCATTTTTGGCTAGACCCTATATATGGTTAAGATTGGTCCCCTGTCCAAATTTCACTCCATTTGGACAAGGGATGAAGGGTGGGCACCAATTTGAACCTCAGGTTAGCCCTAAGTATAGGCCCCACCAAAATGAGTGCCCTGGCCATACCAGAAGTCCAAATGAGTCCAAATAAATTTTGGATTAAAATAGATCCATAGGGCTATAACTTTTATGTTGAAAGTTTTCCCACCAGAGGGCCCTAAATATTTTTAAAAATTAAAATCATCTACTATAAATATTATGACAAGAAAAATGAAATAAATCAACATTAATTAATTTCTATGAATCTTGGCGCACGAATCTTGGCGCAAATCCAAGGGCAGCCGAGTCGTCTTCTTCCTTGAGCCGACGACCACGATCTTCCCATCCTGGGTCACATTGCGGGCTGGTTTCCCGGCCACCCATCCACTTCCCCGGCCGTCCACCGCCACCACCACCTTCGAGGAGGTGGGGGCTACCCCCAACCGGCGGCACGGCCGTCGGAGACGCCTATACTGGCGATTCTTCCAAGCCAATTTTCAACTGAAAATCATGAAAACAAGGACTTGGATCAGCCTCAATTGAGCCCGAATCTCAAACCTAAACATTCGTAGGATCTATCCATGAAACAAGGAGAGGGGGAGGACCTTTGCGGTGGCCTGATGGTGAGAGGAGCGGCGGGACACCATGGTTGACGGCGGCGGCGGTCGGCTTCTGCAACAGTACAGTTGGAGGGATCAAATTCTTAAGTAAAGGGCCGGGAAATCTTCCTCTTGGTCCACTGGTGGTGTTTAAAAGACCAATATGGAAGGGGAGTGGCTGGATCCTTCATTGCCCATCAAAGACATTAATGGCATGGCTCGGGTTGAGAGAAGGGGGCTGAATATGCCCCTTGGTCGCCAGGAAATGGTTGGAAACTTCTCCCCATACCTAGGGGAGTTGAATCTAGCCATTAAAGGTAGCCTTTGGCCTCCTTTTGGCCGCCCCCTATATTCCACCACTTCCTTCCCATTTCTCTCTCCTCCAATAAAATGAGGTGGAGCTCATTTTCTCTCTCTTTCCTAGTCACCAAGTTGACTTTGTCAATCTTGTGATCTAAAGACAGCCCACTCATACAAATTATATTCTTATTAAGCCACATGAGGGGGCTTGAGCTTGGGCTAGCCCATTTGGGCTAGGTTGACCCAAAATGTGCTTCGGTTGACTTTGGTCCACCTAGACTCTAGGGCTGACCGCCAATGGATCCGTATTGACCCATTGGCCCCTCTTAGGGTCTAGGTAGGTCTAGGTAGGGCTGACCTGGCACTTTGGAGGTCACATGACCCTTGGTAAGGGCACTTTGACCACTTTAGATCAAGGGTTGAATTGGGTCAACTCAGGCTCTAGAGTTGACCCCAATGGATCTTTGGTGACCCATTGACACCACTTTAGGTCTAGGATGACCTGTGCAAGATTGGTTGGGCACATTAGAGGCTAATTGCCCTTTATTTAGGCACCTTTCCTAATTTAGGCCTAGTGTGGTCCTAGGTCAACTTGGTCACCTTGGGTTGACTCTAATGGACCCTTAAGGCTCTAGTGGGTCCTATAATTGGTTAGTGGTGTTGTGGTGGGGTCATGGAGTCATGGTGAACCCTTAAGGTCAAACCCTAGGTTTGGTGATGAGGTTGTGTCATAGGCAGACCAAGATGATTCTCTCACCTTGGCCTTTGAACACCTGACCTTTTTTTAGCTCCCTAGGGCTTTGTCATGACCTGGTCATGATCAAAACAACTCTTAAGGGTCTAGTTGGAAATGGGATGTTACACTCTTAACGTCCATTTGGAATAGTTTAATTTGCTTATAACTAGCAAATGCTAAAAATATACGAATGGACTCAAGACAAGCAACCGGGGTAAATGACTCTTCAAAATCAACACCCTCTATTTGAGAATATCCTTGGGCCACCAAACGAGCTTTGTTTCTAGTTATCCTTGATTCACCTTCGAGTCTATTTTTAAAAACCCATTTTAAACATATGACTGGATGGTTATCCAGACGTTCTACTAACACCCATACTATACTCTGCTCGAATTGGCTCAGTTCCTCAGTCATGTCCAAAAACCATGATTCATCTCTTAAGGCTTCCGAGACATTCTTGGGTTCAATATCCGAGAGAAAACACATGTTTGAAAAAGACTCTTGAAGTGTGGACTGGGTTCTAACTCAATGAGATGGTTCTCTTATGCGTAGATCACGAGGATGTTGCTTTGAGAAAGTTAAGTTATTAGGAGGCCTATATCCTTGTTCTATTATCTGGGTTTCACTCTCCACGGTTTTGTCCTCCCAGTTACTCTTAATTGGTACGTTTTATTCAACTTCCTCTTCAATCGCCTTAGGCTCGCAAGTTTTAGTATTTTCATCGAAATGCACATGATCCGATTATTCAACCACTAAGGTCCTGTTATTGTAGATCCTATAGGAACGACTCTTGCTCGAGTATCCTAGAAAAATGCTTAGATCAGATTTTTCGTCAAATTTTCCTAGATGGTCCTTTGTGTTTAGAATATAGCATGGACACCCAAAAACTGTAATGTATGATACTGACGGTTTCCTTTTGAAATATAGGTCATAGGGAGTTCTCTTTAAAAGAGGGCGAAGCATGACACAATTCATCACATAACTTGCTGTGTTGACCGCTTCTGCCCATAAATAACGAGGTAGACCGAACTCTACGAGCATCGTGCTAGCTAATTCTTGAAGAGTACGGTTCTTCTGTTCAACAACCCTGTTCTGCTGTGGAGTGCGAGGGGCAACAAATTCGTGCTTAATTCCTAAAGAGTCACACAAGTTTGAGAAGTCCACATTCTCAAACTCTCCTCCATGACCTGATCTGATACGTTTAATTTTGAGCTCCTTCTCAGTTTGAAGTCTTGTGCATAGGTTTGAGAATTCATGAAATCTATCAGATTTGTTCGCAAGGAAAATTGTCTAACAATAGCGTGAGAAATTGTATATGATGACAAAGGTATACCATTTCCCACCTAGACTACATGTACTAAGAGGTCCGAACAAGTCCATGTGTATGAGTTCAAGAGGTCTAGTCATGGAAATCTCAGTTTTGCTTTTGAATGAGTTTTTAATGAATTTCCCTTTTTGACAAGGAGCACACAGAACATTTAAACTACCACTTAAGTTGGGGAGGACTCGTACGAGTTTCTTTCGTGATAGTTTAACAATAATCATGCTACTAGTGTGTCCTAGTATCCTATGCCAAAGGTCTAATTCATCGTTCTTTGTCACAAGTCATTTCAAATTAGATGCAGAAATATCATCAAAACTAACGGTGTACATGTTATGATTTCTATGAGCTACAAGCAGTACACTAGAAGTTTTGGCATTAATAAGTTTGCACCTATTTGAGGACGACTCAAATATAACATCTATACCTTTATCACACAATAGACTAATAGAGATACGATTATGCTTTAAGCCATCTACAAAGAGAACATTTGAAATTTAAAATAACTTGTTACCTATAATGCTGATTCCTAGTATCCTTCCTTTGTTGTTATCTCCAAATGTCACCATGCCACCCATCTTCTTTTCCAGGCTAAGGAACTTGTCTTTATCTCCCATCATGTGCTTGGAGCAACCAGAGTCCAAGTACCACAGGTTCTTTGTGTCCTTAGCCTGCCAACATACCTAAGAAGAAGATGAGGGTAAAGTTCTGGTTACCCATGTAGTCCCACCCATAACATAGGTAGATGAATTTGGTAGCCAGACTTGCGAATTTTTTGTGGCACCTTTGCTTAGGCATGAGATAGATGTGTGACCAAACTTATGACACTTTGCACATGAGATGTAAGCAGTGGATGCTGCTTTTATCAGGTTGCTTGAGCTCTTGCTTGAGAAAGGAGATAGCCCTCCAAAATTTTTCATCTTATCTTTTGGTTTATGAGCGTTGGGCTTAAGCTTAGAAAAATGACGATTTCCCATCGGTGGTGATGTTGGACCTCCATATCCTAGTCCAAATTTCCCAGATCCATGACACTGCGCATCCAACAACATATTTAATGATTTTTGGCCTACTCCAAACTTTTGGATAGCGTAGTCAAGATCATGGATCCTCTCCTTTATGGCGGTGTTCTCAGTCACAAGAATCACACACCTATTAGAAAATTTTTTTTCTTGCATTCCTCTACCATGGCAATAGATAACTGGAGTCTCTTCTCCAAGACGTTCTTTTCATTTATAAGACTAGTTGTTCTCAACGACGACTTGGAGAGACTTGCCTTTTGATCTTTGATCGTTGTCATCAAGTGTGAACACTCTAGACACTCGATCTTTTCTTTGCCGGCTCTAATTACTTTGTTTTTAAATTTTTCTAAATCCTTTTTGATTTTCTTATTTTCGGCTCTTAAGGCCTTTTTTGTAGAAATCGTGTTTTCTAATTTATTAACAATATTTTCGTAAATTTGAAGGAGTTCAGAATATGTAGGCGGGGTTACCTCAGTGTCTCTCTAGACACTGGATTCATCATTAGATTCTTCTTGGCTCTTTCCCATGAGGCACAGATTTTCCTCAACATCACTCCCTGAATTTGAGGAGCTTGAATTGTCAGATCCATTCTCATCCCAAGTAAGCGCCTTTAGTACCTTCTTTCCTTTGTATCGGCATTCTTTACCCTTCTCCTCCTTCCTAAGTCTCGGGCAATCTCTCTTCAGGTGTCCTGGTTTGTGGCATTGATAACATTCTGGCTGGGACTTCTCATCGTCGCTCTCTTTCTCTTTCCCTAGCTTGTTCCACCTCCTGTCTTCTCAAGCTCCTTTCTTTAGGAATTTCTTGAACTGTCCTAGTTTTTTAGGGTTCTTCATGAATTTCTTGAACTCCCGGACATAGAGACTTTCCTCCTCATACTCCTCAGAATCTTCTGCAGCTTTTCTTTAACGTGCTGCCTTCAGGGCTAACCCCTTCTTCTTCATATCCTTGGGATATTCCTCTGCTTGAATCTTCAGTTCCACCTCATGTGTTTTGATGTTTTCAATGAGGCTCTCTATCTCCAGGGTGCTGATTTCATGAGACTCAGCAATCACAGTCACCTTAGGATTGAAGCGTGGAGGCAAAGATTGCAGGATCTTCCTCACCGGATAACCTTTTAGAATGTTCTTTTCGAGAGACGTTGAAGCGTTGACGATCTTGGTGAAATGCGTGTAAATGTTGTCCACATCCTCATCGATCCCCATCCAGTACTGTTCATATTCAGATTCGAGTCGGAACATCTTCGACTCCTTAACTTACGATATACCTTCATGAGTAAGCTCTAACAGTCACCATATATCATAAGTAGTTTCATAGTTGCAAATTCAATTGAATTCAGTTTTGTCCAAGGCGCAGAATAAAGCATTCATGGCCTTGGAATTATTTGTACATCTTAACTTATCTGCATCATCCCACTTATCTCGTGGTTTTTCGAGGACGGTGTCACAAACCATGATAACAGGAGCAGTGTACTTTTTCTCTATAATGGCACATAATTCCATGCTATGTGTCATAAGAAAAATGTTCATCTGTGTCCTCAAGTGACTATAGTAACTCCCCATAAAGAGTGGAGGAAGAATAACACCTTGTCCCTTACTGATAGCGTGCATAGTGTTGTCCATCTTACTTCAGGTTATTAAGCCTTTTTAAGTAACCTCGCTCTGATACCACTTGTTGGATCTAGCAGCCAACCTTAGCGGGGGGGGGGGGTGAATAAGGTTTGTGAACGTTTACTGAATTTAAAAATTTCACACACCAAAGAATCACAGAAAAAAGGATTTCATTGCATTAAATCAATGATGAAAAGTAGTATAAGATGAGTATACATCAAAAATTGATCTTCATGGCGTCAAAGATCAGAGACGAAGAGAATAAAGATTCTTTTGGTTTATATACCGACCAAACTATGACCGGTTGGCTCTCACCCTTTCCCTCCAGGAAAGGCGTTCAAGCCCACTCTTCACCCCCACACAAAGAAGGATATTAGAGCCCTCTCTTCACCTCCACACAAGGAAGGGTCTTAGAGCCCTGCTAGATCCTCCAATCTAGACGTCCCAAATCCCATACAATTTACTGCAGAATCCTTCCTAGATTCCGACGACCCTCTCCGATCGATTTTCCTCACCAAAAACTCAGCAGAAAATAGAAACAGAGTACAAAGATTAAAAGTAAAGATGATAAGAAAATGAAGTTCTCCTCTTGACGACTTCTTCGCTATGTGATTGACGGTCGGTGCTTGAGATCTTCGTTGGTTAGCAACCGGTCAGTTCTCAGTGATCGATGAAGATTCTGGATCACCGGAGTTCTTTGTTCATGAACGGGAGGGAGAAAGCTTCCTTCAACTTTGACGAAGACAAGTGGAGACGGGCATAAGGAGGCGGCCGAAATCTGGAGTTCAGAAATACTTCGTCAAAATTTGTCTTGGAGACGGTGATGACAAAAGGAAACGCAACTGCTTTTATACATCTTCATGAAAATAAGCTACCGCCGGCGATAAGACTAGTGCCTGCGGTAGTTTCGCGCGCTTTTTGTGCCAGCTGTCCTCCAAAATAGGAAATGAATCTTCAAAACGATCTTTTGCACTTTCATTTTAGCTAGCGCCGCGCGGTAGGGCCTTCCGCCGTGCAGTAACATAGGATTTGACGTTCCTGAAAAGGCAACATCTGTTTGACAAGGCTAGCGACGCGCGATAGGTGCTACTGCAAAAATCTTCCAGAGCACTTGGACTGAATAAATCGTTAAGTTACCGCCTGCAGTAATTTAGTCGCCTGGCGGTTGCGCTGAACAGCTTGCACGGCGCGGTAGAGCTAGCACCGAAACCATCCAGAGCACTAAGTCTAAATATATTATCGCGTTAGCGCCTGTGGTAGTACTAACGCTTGGCGGTAGCCCAGAGTCTTGATATTTCTTATCTCGACTTTCATCGACAGGCTAGCACGTCGCGGTAAAGCTTGTGCCGAAACCATCCAGAGCGCTAAGTCCAAATAAATAATCATGTTAGCTCCTACGGTAGTACTAACGCCTGGCAGTAGCCCAGAGTCTCGATGTTTCTTCTCTCAACGTTCGTCGACGGGCTAGCGCGGCGCGGTAGAGCTAGCGCTGAAACCATCCAGAGAGCTAGGTCTAAATAAGTCATCGCGTTAGATCCTGCGGTAGTACTAGTGCTTGGCGGTAGCATCCATATGAGCCTTCTTTGTTGCTTGCACCTGACAAACCTGCACACTCTATCAACATAAAACATGTTCAAATACAATCGGGGATTTTATATTCTCAAACACAGGGAATGTGAAACATCAGTTCCAACACCCTCCCCTACAACACCTAGGCACCGTGTGGGAGAGGAGGAAAGGAAAGTACCAAAAGTGGAGAGTAAACAAAGCAGGTGTCAGCGCTCCTAACTATCATATGCTAAAAATATTTATCATAATAATGACATGTATATAAATTAATAGTTAATAAAGGTAGTAGTATAATGGAAACAACAAATTAAATTAAAGGTAGACCAATAAACTATCATTACAGAGAAAATAACCTTACCTTATAAGAATGCTCATACAGACTTATAAGTTAAGGGGTCATTTTGCAAGGCCTAACGTATAAAAGATCTCATAATAATGTATATGATAGGGGTAGAGGTTTTATGCAAGTTTTGTATGACATGAAATTCTATGCATGCTAGACCATATGTTTCACACAAGTGTAACACACCCACCCGACTCTATGGGCACAGACCTTTAGTTACCACATTTGGGGTTAGCTAAACTCTTAGCTACCTCTCGTAGTGGAAAATAAAGGTAGTGGCTGGGCCTCCCCACTCCTAGGCCAGTATTCACACTACCCAACCTAGACCTTACGTATAACTCAGTACGCAATCGGGTGCTATAAAGTCTCTTGTACTAATGCTGGCAAAACCACCAGACTTTTATGGGTTGAGTGAAGGCTTACACCAGCCGAGTGAATATATCGATGTCAGTGTGAATGACCGTCAAATAACTAGGACCCACCACTTAATGTACATACACACATGATATAAAGAGTTCCTGAGCCAACGACTCACCAGTCTAAGTAATCAATTCTACCTACACCGAGCCCACCGCTCATGAATATAAACCATCTATCCTCCTAAATTGACGGGGTGAGTGTATGTGATGGTGTTTCATTATTGGTTACTCTTTCAGTCAGCATATTCTTACAGTTTAGGGTTAAGCTTGGACTGCCTAGGGCATGCCCAGTGAAGGGCTCTCGAGGGAACTAGGAACTACGATGTGCTGAAGCCCAAAGCTCCCTTTCTCAAGGAACTTACTTTTATGGGTAACTATTTATTACCAAACCTTTTCCCACAGTGCTCTTTAGCTAACCCTAAGTGGATTACTATTCTCCGAGAGAAGACGATACTTCGTTGACCCTGATCTCAACTCTATCTCCTTGGTACCTAGACTACCTAACATTTAGCCCTGAGTGTGACCTCATCAAAACTCTACCCAGACTAGGTGTACCCACTATATTTCCACCCATGTGAGGTATATAATTTTACCCTGAATACTTCATTTTGTTGAATGCAGACCAAATGAACTAGCTTAAGTGTATGGAAGTGAATACTCACACTACATTGTCAACAACCTTGGGATTATTTCTTGGGGTCTACCATGACATGTCTAGGCCAAATCCAGAATTTGGTATTTTTCCTAATTAAATCAGCTTTTAAATAATTTTCCCGAAATCATGAATCCTAAGACTTTGAACATTAAGTATAAGTTCCGCACATGCAATGATCACACCAAAATTCCACAGCCTCTTATTGACTAAATAACAACATGGTATGAGTTTCCTAACTTTCCAGAAATGATTTCTATCATAAACCAAAATATAATCTTTTTGATTAAAAGGATAATTAACAAAGGGACTATAAGATTTTATCATCCAAAAATTATAATAAAATTATCATAAATAAATAATGGTCAGAAAGTGTCACTACCAAAAGTTCATAATCTTCTAACTTCTTTTTGTCACATAAATAAATTAATGAATAAAACTTCACCTTGGGCATCTTGTGAATGAACCTCTATTTAATTACTTCCAAAAATTATAATAAAATTAACAAGACACTATTATGGTCTAAAAGGTTTACATACCAAGTTTCATAATTTTTCAGTACTCAATTTGTCCTGAAACAAATTATTTCCTCAATCATCAATTTCTAGAATTACAAAGTAGGTACAAAAATTCTTCATCAAAAAATTATGATAAAAATTGCAGACATCTATAACATCACTATAGGACCATCACCGAAGTTTCATAACCATTCAATACTGTTATGACATGTATCTCCATTAATAGGAATGTGCATATTTTAATTAACAAGTTATTGAGGGGGAGAAATACTCATAAAAAATTCTAATTAAATTGTCCTAGGTGTTTCTTATCATTTCTTTTTATAATAAGGTGTTAGGGATATGTTACTTCGCCATGTGTCACTTCCTCATTGGACCGCCCATCATCACATTAAATAAGTCATGTTGAAAAGACAGGTCCAAAGGAGCCATCCAACACATATCTTGAAACCCAGTTCAGCCCGTACGTATTCATGAATCGGCAAACACAGACTGGGCTTAAAATCTCCCAAGTCAAATTTGTCGTATATACCTATACACACTTGACGAATCGTCAAAATTTGTCATGATTACTCCTCGTTGAGTCTAGTATTTTCTAAGTCAAAGTGTCGTATTCGTCGAGTATAACTCGACTTATCGTCAAATGGAAGCGAGATCACTCAACGCCCCGTTGAGTCCCGAATTTTTTAAGTCAAAGTATCGTATTCATCGAGTATCACTCGACTCCTTGTCGAATGGCGTCGGGATCACTCAATGCCTTGTTGAGTACAGAATTTTCTAAGTCAAAGCATTGTATTCTTCGAGTATCACTTGACGCCTCGTTGAATGTCGTCGAGATCACTTAACGCCTTGTCGAGTCAAGTAAACGCACTTGATGCTTTGTCGAGTCTAGTCTAGGCACTCGACACCTGTTACCAGTGCACAAAAAAATAGACATATTACCCCAAGATGGTAAACATTATTCACCAAGTTACCCCACCAAATCAACTCTAATTGAGTTAATATTTTTTTATTGGCCTTATAATATACCCTCTGGTCATCCACAAGAGTTTGGGTAAAATTTGAGGTCCACAAACCATATTTAAGTCACATATATTAAATATTAAATGGTTACAGAAACTATATAAACATTATCTCCAAAAATTCTGATTTTTCGATAAGTTATGGGTCATGGTATAACAGCCGATGGTCCAAATTTCAGGTCATTTTACTAAGTGGGCCATTGGGGGCACTCATTTTAATTTCTAGTTAGACTTTGGACACCTTACACCAAAAAGTATGCTGAGGGAGATCCAGTGGTCCAAATGGGTGATTTAAATTTTAGATTAAACTAGACTCTAAGGGCTAAGTTTTCTATGTTGGACACATTCACAGAAAATGAATTGAATTATTTTTAATAATTAAACCAAAGTGACTAATAAAATGTGACAAAAGGATATATTATATATAAAATTAAAATCGTCCTACCATTATCAGATCAAGCCCGATCCGACGGTCATGGGTCATCATCCTCGATGAGCAAATGGATGAGATCAAAACTACCCAGAGCTTTTCTAACTACAATTCCCGGCCACCCGACACCTCCTTGGCCAGCCACCACCACCACCTCCGTTGAGGTGGTGGATATCACCTGGCGGTGGCACAACCGCCAGAGAGGACATTTCCGATGAACCCAAGAGGATGAATTTTCATGGAATTCCCTCATTTTTCTCTCACTGATCGGGCTTGATTGAGCCTGATTTCTCTACTTAAAGATCTACTAATCTTGCACAGGTGATATGGAAGAGATTAAACCTACAGGCGGACTTGGCGGTGTGTGTGCTGGCAATGTGCCATGGCTGATAATCTCAAGGTTCTCCCTGGCTGAATTCAATATTCTCCACCTAAACCAATGATGTAACCATTCATTTTCATTGCTTGGAAGCTATTAAAGCTGATGGATGTGTTGTTTTGGGGAGTGGGAGAGGCAAACCATGAATGGCAAATAATGGCCTTGAATTGGATATTTTGGCCACCTCAAAACTCTTGAAATTCCACCCCTAGTTGGCCTGGAAAACCCTTCCATCTCCTCATAATTAACTAGGGGGGTGAATGAGTCCATTAAGTGATTGAATGCCCCTTAACCATCTAAAGCCATGAATGCTCCTCTTTCTCTCTCCTTCCTTAGGTATAATTTCCACTTTCTCTCTCCTAGTCATCCCATCGAGAATTTTAGTGGCATTCTAGGAAATTTTCACTTGTTATAACTAGTGGGCCATCACAATTCGGCCTAGCCCAATTGGATTGGAGTTAGGCTTAGTTTTTCCTCCCCTTTTTGAGCTTAGCTTGACCAAGGTTGACTTGGGGGTGTTGACTTGGTCAAAGGAGTGGGATGACCGGTCAACTGAGTTCCGTGAGTCCCTTGTCACCTCCAAAGCCCATTTGTGCTTTGGGGTAATCAACTTAGGTCAAACAAGGGAAATTTGACCCAACTAGGGTTAGGGTTGACCCTAGTTAACTTGACCCCTTGGGTTGACCCCAAGTGTGTGGTATAGGCTCTAAAGGGTCCATGTGAGATTGAGAGAGGTATGTTGTGGTCAAATAGTCATGTTGGGACCCACAAGCCAAACACTAGCTTAGGTGTCAAGGAATTACTGTAGACCAAGGTGCTTTCACCTATTTACCTAGGCACCTATGGTCCTCTTGGTCTTCTAAGAGCAATGACATGACCTAGTCATGACAAAAACTTCCTAGGGGTCTGTTTGTCTGTGGGATGTTACACCTCCCTCCAGGTATTTAGCTACTATTTAAAACAAAGTCTTTCAAGTGGTATCAGAGAGAGGTTGCTCAAAAAGGACTTAATAATCTGAGTTGATCTGCAAGAGTAGCATAAGTATATTCTTTATGGGTTTAGGAGAGAAGCATAAAGTGCTGGGCTCAATGAAGCATCCAATCTATAGTAAAGAGAGCTTTAGGATCTGGAAGGAAAGTGTTAGATTGTTCATGGAAGCATCTGACCCAAGAATCTTCATAATAGTATAAGAAGGACCTTTAATCCCAATAAAGGTCTCAGTTCTGGATACCAATGTCCAGACACCTAAGAAGTATTCTGAGATGACCAAGGATGTGGTCATCCTGGCTACTATTAACAAGAGGGCACATAACATTATTGTAAGTTCCATTGATGATTCTATAATCCATAATCTTGTCAACTGAAAGACTTCCAAGGAAATGTGGGACGCCTTGATTGTCTACATGGAAGGTACTAAAGAAGTTAGGGATGACAAGTAATCCATACTCAATTAGGAATATGAGGCTTTCAGGCAGAACAAGACGTATAACATAGCTAAGTGCTATAAAAAGTTCTTCAGAGTCGTGAATGAGATGAGGACCTATGGGAGGGTCTTCAGCAAGTATGAGCTGAATGATAAGTTCGTAAGGTATCTAACCAGAGACTGGGACATAAAGATCTATGCCATCAGAGAAGTGGCCAAGCTAGCTGAAACTCCTCCTCACATATTATTTGGAAAGCTACTATGTGCTCTCCTATGAGATGCAGCTGTCTGTCAGGAATGAGGAGGAGACCACCATAAGATCCCAAGCCAAGGAGAAGACAGTGGCCTTCAAGGTTGATTGCTCTAAGAAGAGAAGGGAGTGGATTTCTTCTCCCCCAAGAAGGTCTGCTAATTCAGACAGTACTGAATCAAGTTAATCTGATAGCAATATGTCAGATGGAGAATTTGTTGCCTTCTCAAGGAAGTTCTAGAAGATGATGAAGAGAAGGCAGTGGAAGAACAAACTTTCCTCCTCTTAACACAAAAAAGGGATCACCACAAGTCTGAGAAGAAGTTCTCTAAAAGTGACATATATGATTCCAAACCTAGTAAACATAGTTCTTTTAAAATTGTTTGTTATTGTTGCAGCAAGCCTGGGAATGTCATAGCTTACTGCCCAGTCAAGAAAAAAGAGACAAGTAAGAAGGAGCATCACCATCTGAAGTGCAAGAAGGAAAATACCTTCATTGCCAAGAATGAGAAGAGTTGGAGTCAGAGTGACTCAGCATCCCAGATTCTGAAGAAGAAGAAGAAGAATAAGCCTATATTGGGTTATTCGCTGCTATTGCGGATGAGGAAAATGAGTACTATCCTGCTGTTAAGATAGGTTTAAAGGCCCCTCTGTCACACTCAAATAGTGGCACTGAGGTGGATGAAGATGATAATAGAAACTATGGACTCATGGACAAGATAGATGGAGAATCCAGCCTGGTCCAAATAAGGTACATTCTTTGTCTAGCTCCTCCTCTGAATCTGACTATGAGACTAGTCCCAATTCTGAGGCTTCTTCTTCCAGTTATGATAATGACATAGAATCTGAGGATGATGTAAATACATTGATTGACAATTATGGTTTAATCTTGGATGCTCTGAAGAAGAGAAAGTTACTTGTCAAAATACAAGCAAAGGAGATTGTCTCCCTACAACTAGCTGCTTCCCTATAGTCTGACTCAGAACCTCTGCTTGACCAGATGTGGAGGGATGTCAGCCAGCTGAAGACTATCTCAATCATCCAGCTGAAGACTATCTCAATCATCAAGATTGGGACCATCATCCATAAGAACAAGATTATTATGGATCTTGAAGAGAAGCTGCTCAAAGAGAGGATGCTAGTGGCTCAGTACTTCAAGCCAAAATCAGTGTTGCCACTCATTGATACCTTCACCTCCCAAACAAATAAGAAGGGACTGGGGTATATTGAGAGAAACATTGGAAGAAGGAATAAGAGGAAAGGCAATGCCCCTATTTAGCTCATTGTCTCCTTTGAGAAAGTTGTGCTGCCATCCAACAGGTATGACAAAGAAAGCATATATGGTCACTACTTGAATGTGTTGGGTCCATTGCCCAAAATGTTCCCTAAAGTGGATTTGAAGAGGCATCACCATCAAGACTAAGCGCATAGTTGTATTTGATGTGTGCATAAGCCCATGCATGCAGGTTGTCCTTGATTGGATTGGTGAACAAAAAGAGTAAGCTGGAAGTCAACTAATTTGACTAAGGCACAAACGTCAAGACAGCTGAGAAGAATGCCTCAGCATAATCGCTGAGACAGCTGAGAAGGAAGCATTGAGATAGTTAATGCAGGTTGTCCTTGATTGGACAGGTGAACACAAAGAGTAAGCTGGAAGTCATATAATTTGACTAAGGCAAAAGTGTCGAGACAGCTGAGACAGCTGAGAAGAATGTCTCAACATAACCGCTGAGATAACTGAGAAAGAATTTGTCGAGCTGAGTTCAGAATTCATCGAACTGAGTTTAGAGTTCGTCGAACTGAGTTCAGAGTTCGTCGAACTGAGTTCAAAGTTCGTCGAGCTCAACTCACCATTCGTCGAGCTAAATTCAGAGCTTGAGATTCTGAGTTCGTCGTGCTCGATTGAGAATTCGTCAAACTGAGTTCAGAGTTCGTCGAGCTCAGTTCACCTTTCATCGAACTCAGTTCAGCATTCGTCGAACTAAGTTAAGGATTTTGTCTAAGGAAAAAAACACTAAGACAAGTGTTAGTATCAGCATAACCGCTGAGACAAGTGTTAGTCTCAGCATAACCACTGAGATAAGTTTTTGTCTCAGCAGAGAATAAGAAAGCACTGAGACAATTAAGCAGGAAAATGCCTAAGGAAGAAAGCGTTGGGTGAGGAGTGCTCACTCAATGCTATCAATGTCTAAGATGTTGTAGAGGTAGAAAAATGGTTAAGGCAAAAAGCATTTAGTGGAAGTTGCTCACTCAATGTTGTCAACACCTAATGGAGACAGAATTTTGTTTAAGGATTTTTGTGTTGAGTGATGCTCACTCACTCAACGCCAAGAAGCAGAAAACTGATAAAGCAAGTTGGCTTTGAGTGAAGCTGAATCACTCATTGCCTAGAAACAGATTTATATTCTAAGTATTTTGGCGTTGAGTGAAGGTTACTCACTCAACTCCAAGAGGAAGTAAATCTGTCCAAGTGTTTTGGCATTGAGTGATGCTTACTCACTCAACTCTTATGCTTATGTTGCTTGATTTTTTGCTAAGTCCACAACTGGTGACATCTACAAGTAAAAAAGTCAACATATTTCAACTTAGTGGCGGGATGGCTATAATACGCGACAAAGGTTACTGCAGACCTACTATACGGCAGTTGGCGTTAATTCAAAGTTGTTGTTGGTCATTAATCATGTGGGCCCACTGCTCAAGAGCCGTTGTGATAAAATCAATAAAAGAAAAGGTCTTTTATAGAGAAAGAGAGCTTTTGAAGAAAGCAATAAGGCAGTTCTTCTTCTCCGCCATTGTTGTGGAGCAAAAGAACAGGAAGCTCAAGTATACAAGATAGAGAAAGTAAGCTGTTTAAAAACATCTTCAACAACAAGATAGCTGGTGTGATCTTCATCTGCACTAGCAAGTTTTCTCAGAAGGAGTCACTGAGAAAAAGGTAGCAGCTTGGGCCGACCCTTGCTGCAGGTGTTTCTCAGGCTCAACCAACAAACTTAAAGAACATTCTCTTGGTGAGCTGTGAAGAAGGAGATAGGGCCGAGCAGTTGGATCAGTTCAGAAAGGGGCAGAGAAGCTGATCTGCAAGTTACTTCCAGCACAAGCCAAAAAGATCTTCATCCTTGTTGCTGTGAATAAAGGAGTTGGGCAGGGATTCTCCTAGCTCAGGTTGTAGCAAGATCTGTTGCAGTTACTTCTCTAGATCTAGCTGGATAAAATCCCTGGTGCTGAGAAGAGGAATTTATGTCTAACTATTCTCTCAGACTAGATAAGTAGACTCAGAAAATATATTTCCTGGAGTCAAGGTTGGGTTGTGTTTATCTCTGTCCAGGTAGATTGGTAGAGTGAAATTTCACCTGTGGCCAATCATCACACCAACCCACGTTCATCCTGTAGGATCTAAGTGTGGATTTGAGCTATATGGCTTAATTGCATGAGGTAGGAGAGTGTTACTCTCTGAGGTAGGATCCAAGTGTGGATCTGAGTGTAGGGCCTTTTGGCCTGTTGTAGGTGACAAGTGTGTCACTTAGATAGGTGCCTGGAAGGGCACTGAGGTAGGTACATGTTGGGTACTGAACTGTAGGATTGCTGCAGTACTCTAAGAGTAGGGCCTTATGCCTGAAGTTGTAGGGCTGAGAAGCCTGAGCTGTAGTCCTTAAAGATAAGGCTAAGGTAGGTGGCTTGAGGGTCACTGAATGTAGGAGCACTTCAAAGCTGTGAGGTCGGATCCTTTATGGATCTGAGGTATGCCTGTCCTCCCAGCCTGAGTGTAGGGCTTAACAGCCTGAGGTAGGTGGTTTGCTGACCATTGAGTTGTAGGCCCTTGTGGCTGAGAAGTAAATCTTGGAGGAGACTTAGAGATATTGATGGATCTGAGGTGTAAGCTCTTAGGAGCAGGTGTTGGAGAAGTTCCTAGTCCAATAAGATAGTTGGATAGGTGGGAGGGAAAGTGGATGTACCCAGCTGGGGAACCACTATAAATATCTGTATGCTTTACTGTGTTGTTTTCTTTATGCAAGTTATGTACATCTTGAAAGCATAAATAATTAAAAGCCGAAGCTCTAAAAGAAGAAACATAAAAGAACTCATAAAAAGACCAATAACATATTAACCCCCCCAAGTGATTTAGCTATCCTTGAATTAATGAATTTCAAGTGGTATCAGAGGGAGGTTACTCAAAAAGGACTTAACAGTCTGAGTAGACCTTAAAGGATAGCTAAAAGGTTAACATTGGTGGGTTCAAAAAAGAACCATATGGAGTGGAGCTCAATGGAGCTTCAAGTCTGCAATAAGGAGAACTTTAGGACATGGAAACAAAGGATCAGGCAGATTATGGAAGCCAGTGATCCTAGAGTCTTGGATTCAATTCAAGAAGGACCCTTCATTACCATGAGGGTCTCTAACTCAGATACAAGTAACCAGACCCCAAAGATTTATGCATAGATGTTTGAGGATCAAATCAACTTGGCATCTATGGATAAGAGGGCACAACACATCATGGTAAGTGTCATAGATGACTCCACCTTCCAGATAATTGTCCACTGCAAGACAGCAAAAGAGATGTGGGATTCTCTCACTACCTACATGGAAGGGACAAAGATAGTGTATCTTTCTGACAATGGTTCATAGTCTGAAAAAGAAGAAGCCTTCATTGGGCTACTTGCTGTTATTGCATATGAAGATGAAGACCATCAAGATACTAGGATAGAGATAAGGTCCCCTCTAGCATACTCAGAAAGTGATGCTGAGGTGGATGAAGATATTAGTGGCTACTGTTAGGGGATGGCTTTGATAGAAGAAGTATCCTTCCAGGATCAGCCTGGTAAAGATCAGGTACAATCTCTGTCTAGCTGCTCAAGTCATGAGACCAGTCATGATTCTAATGCATCCTCATCTAGTGATGAAGACGGCTTTGAATTTGAGGTATATGTCAATTAATTGATTGACATGTATGGTCAAATTTTGGATGCTTTGAGAAAAAGCAAGATGCTTGGCCATGATGCAGACTGAGGAGATTATCTCTCTTCAGCTAGCTGCTACCCAGCAATCTTAGATAACATCCTTGCTGGATCATAAAGTGAGGGAAGTCAGCCAACTGAGGCCATCTCAATCATCTAAAATGAGACCATAAGCCAGAAGGACAAGATCTTTTTGGATCTTGAAGAGAAACTCCTAAAGGAGAGATGGGCTGTGGCTGAATTCAACAAGCCTAAAGCTGTACTGCCCTTGATAAATTCCTTCTCCTCCTAAAAGGGTAAGAAGGAGTTAGTAGTCAAGGGAAGCACAAGAGTTGACCTTTCAAAAGGGAAAGGCAAAGCCCCTATAGTGCCACCGTCAACCTTTAATAAAGTAATCCTCCCTTCTCATAGGTACGATTGGGACTGTATGTTTGGTCACTATAAGAATGGGAATTCTTCTTGTAAGAGTACAAGTGTTTCTTACAATGGAAGAAGAAAGGGTAGGGGAATGAGTGAATTTAAGTCTCTCCATGAAAATTTACAAATGGCCCATGCTGGACCTTTTATATTTGGTGCCTCAGCCCCAACTCATAAGGGAATGGCAGTGGATTTCACTCAAGCCAATCCTGTAAGTTCTCAGACCAAGGGTCAGTCTACTGGTAAGCCTAACTTGGCTAGCTCTGATGATATAAATAGCTTGTCTTCTGCAAAGATGATAACTATAAATACCATTCAGGGCAAGCAAAGGAAGCATGCTGGAAGAATAACCTTCAGTTAGATCCTTGCTGAAAGTAACCTGAAGAAATTTTGCTGTTCCACTTCCCTCTATTCAGTCAGCAGTTAACCACACTGTAAGACCTGCTTAGAAAAGAAGATATAATATTCATGAGTGTTGGTGTTGTGGAAAGGTAGGCATTTTTCCCTAGATTGCTAGCACAATCCTTCTATGTCTAGAGTAAGAGTTAGCCTACCTGTCAGAAATTCTGCAGGTAGGCAAGTTAGATTTCAGTATAATCAGAACCTAGGACCCAATACCTATTGGGGTCCTAATGTAAGATAATACTCTTTTGCATGTTAGTCTAAGTGCCAATCCCCCATGTGGCCTTGGACAGAAGATGTTCCAGAATTATGGACTAGAACAAGACAGTAATCCTATGGTTCACACTAAAAGGATAAGAATGTTGTGTGCATTCCTAAAGAAGGATAAATTGCACAAGTATTGGACTAAGACCAGCTAGATCCATCCAACAGAAATGTCTGGTTGGATAAAGTCTTTCTGCCACACTAGAAAATCTAGAAAGGACAAGTAGACTGTACTCATCTTTAAGGAAAGCACAAGAAGCACCTCTATGAGCAGCAAGGAAGAGGCACACTGTACTCAGCTGATAAAACTCACTATATAGAAGGGACAAACAGTCAAGTAGTATCATCAGCTGAAATGATGACTGACAGTCATAAGGAGGATCTGTGCAAATGCTGATGGGGAGCATGTTCAGTGAAGGTTACTGAACAAGCCTGAATCTTACCCAAATTTTCCCAGCATAAAATAGATCAGCATTACTGCTGAGGATCAACTCGCCCCTTGTACATTGCATAAGCTGAGAGGGAAACTACCAAAGTGATGACACCTGCTGAAAGAAGACAAGCCAATCAGTTTACTAGAACAACTGGATTGCTCCAGCTATTGTTGATACAAGTCAGCTCATTCCTATTGGAATAGCAGTATAAAGAAAGACTTGGTATCAAGATGAAAGGAATGCTTGTGGAAAGATCATTCAAGGTTTAAGTGGTCTTAAAGTCCAGCAGCTGCGGGAGAACATTCAGCCTCATGAGAAAAGAAAGTTGGCAGTTGTACCCTTAGCATCAGTTGCAGTCAGCTAGGGGGAGAAAAGAATAAAAACAAACAAGCTCCTCGCTGTCTATTCAAAAACCAAGAAGGGATTGATCAAGTGGTGATCATGTGTGCAGATCAATGGAATGATCAAGATATGAAAGTCCACCTAGTGCCAACTAAATTCACCTATAGGGTGGGGGAATAGGTGTCTTGCAACGTTTTTGCGGAATTAAAATTGTACCTGCACAAATAAACCAAACAACACAGCACAGAAAGACACAGGCAAATTATAGTGGTTCCCCGATTTGGGTACGTCCACTCTCCCCCTTCGACCTATTTCCCACCCAGGGACGACTCGGTCACTTCACCAACAGGATTGAAATCCAATCCTCACACTAACGGAAGGAACCCTTCCAAATGAAGGAGTCACCACTCCTACACCACGGGTTGCACCCAACCCTTACAACTAGGAACCAACGTTCCTTTAAAACAAAATTGAAAATGGAGTGTATTAGAAATACAAACTACTTATGGAGAATAAGGTGTCCCTCTTCGTTCGATGACGTGTTCTTAAAGACGACGAAGAGTCCACGACCTTAGGTCTCACTTGGAAAGGATCTTCTCTAGATCGGCGGCGGCAAAGAATGAGGCGGCGATGCTATGTAGATCCAAACTTCGTAGCTAAGCCGGCAAGGTCTACCAACGGTCTTTCTTGGATCAATCGTCTCAATCGATTCGGATAGAGAAGGTATTCCCGATCTACAAATCAAGAGACAAAGGTTCTCAAGAAGGACTCATGAGACGCGTTGCGAGACAGAGCTTCTGTCGCCGGGAGATTAGGAAGAAACCACGATCAGCGGCGGAGACCAACTAACACGAGCGGCGACGGCGACGGAGCAAGATTCGCGATCTAGGTCACGTCGGCGGCTCGGCTTTCCTTCTTCTCAGTTCCTCTTTCTTTACTGTTCAACATACCGATGTATTTATACAATAGCATGATCCAATATGACCGTCTTGGGCCCCACCAGTAATAACCCTAAGTCCGGCTCCAAACAGCGCGTGTTAACTTGGACCGGTCCAGAGAATAGCAAAAATTTGCCTAAGTCAAATTCGGCGAGAATCGTAAGTGATTCTCGACGAATCAACGAGAATCACCTACGATTCTCGCCGAATTCCACTTAACAGAATTCTAGCTACATAGAAATAGCAAGCCAGAGAGAATCGGCGAGAATCACAATTTATTCTCGCTGAATCGTCGAGAATGCAGAGTCATTCTCGACGAATCGGCGAGAATCACTTCGTGATTCTCGACGATTCTGCCTTAGTAGAATTCAGGGTGGCGTCGAGACAGCCGGCAGCATTCGGCGAGAATCAGCGAGTGATTCTCGTCGATTCGGCGAGAATCACTAGTGATTCTTGTCGAATCGGCGAGAATCACTTAGTGATTCTCAACGATTTCTACTTAGACGATTTTCGCCTTTCTTCCCTTGAGCTGGTCTTTGGGCCATCCTTGCTCCTTGTCTGCTCTTGATCTTTCTTAACCATGTGCTTGAAAGTAAGTACACTCCAATAGAGAGAGTGCACGTAAGCCAACACACTGATCTGCTCAACGAGGGATTACGTTGCACAGACCCGTGTATATTGACCTATTGCACCCTGACATTGGTGTGTACTTACCGAGGAATAACTGCAAGCACAACTTGAAAGATTTCATCAAATACATTGTGACTTCATCTTAGCTTGACAGGAGGCTTCCTCAAATCCAAGTAATTGTGGATATAATACCCAACAATCTCCCCGTATTCTAAGAAGCCAAAATCCTACTAGCTAAGATGAATTGCACCAATCCAGATAATACATACATTAAATCAAGAGAAAGATAATAAAAGCAACCAGAGCAATATGAGAGTCAATCATCAAATCACACACATATATATATATATATATCCACAAAAATTGTTCATATGTATACATGATGATAATAATAAAAACATAAGGAGTACATTAGCTAAATTCCTAAATCTCTTTATCCTTAGCTATTTCGTCTTTTAGCTGCTGCGCCAAGTGCTTGCTGCTTTGATGTTCAAAGTATTCCTTTGGCTTAGGGTAGTATCTGGGAGGGGGAACTTTATTTGCCACAGTATTGGACCTGAAGAAGATGTTTCTTTTGGCTTCAAAGGTCTTGTGCAGCTCCCACTCGTACTGACTGTAGACATCTTTCCTTTTTTATCTCCCCCCGCTGTTGCAACGCAAATGTGTCCAAAATGATGCTTCTTGATACTGGGCTCCACCTTTCATTTCGCACTTCATCCTCCTTCAGTCTGATTCTCTTTTTAGTTGGCGTTTCCTTTGATGTTCCTTCTTGATTTTTTCTTTTGCCTTTAGCTTTTGCTAGGGCCTCTTGATCAAACCAGCCACTGCGTTCTGCTCTTACAGCAGCCCTAGCAGCCTTCTTGGCTTCAGCCTCACTCAGTACAACTTCTTCAATACTTGCCTCTTCTTCAGCAGCAGCAGCAGTATACTCCTCTTGCTCCGGAGGAGCAATGGGAACGTGTATGCCCGAGGCTTGTTGTACTAACCAATGGGCCGTTTCAAACACATACCTATTCTAATGATCGAATTTATCAATTATTATCTATTAGATTGATTGAAGGTGTCAATTATGATTTTGTTAGAGTTTAAGAGCATACCTATTAGACTGATCGAAATTTTCGATGATTATCTGTTGAAGCCCAGCCATCTTAGCTTTGTACTCTTCCTCCCCCTTTTTGGCTTCCACTGCAATTGAGTTTGCGTAAGCGTGCAGGGACTCATCGATGTGTTTCACAGTTTTTGTAAATTAAGCGTGCAGTGTCTTTTGATTGGCATTTAGGGTCACCATGTTGGCATCAAATTTTTGAATGTTATCTGCCACAACATGTGCGTTCTGATTAACGACAGCCAGATCATCCGTGTTCTTCTTAAGACCTTGCATCAGCAGAGAGACAGCTATGCCGGCTTTAGTATACTTTGCCTCGAATTTCTTTTCCATAACGTCCAACTTGTGATTGGCTTCCACAATGTTCTTTAACATTAGATCCTCAGATTCTTTAACCCTTTTGAGCACGTTGGCTTGTGTTTTCTCAAACGAGGCCTTTAGCTCATCCAGAATTCCTTGAACTATATTGACAGTATGATTTGCCAGATTGTCTTGCAGTGGATGATCTTCAGGCAAGCCTTGATCTGGCTCTTCAGCAGATGCACTTGGTGAGCTGGACACAAGTACTGTTTTGACAGGGGGAATTTGGGCAGCCTCGATAGGTTTTTCAGGAATGCTTACCGATAGTTGCTGGGAGGACTCCCCCTCCATTTGAGCACCAGACTCCTCAGGAGCTCGTTCCCCAGATGAAACTTCAGCATCATCCCGATGATCCATCTCTTCACCCCTCTCATTTTCTTCTTCCTCCTCCTCATCATCCATATTCTCATTCTCATCAGCAGCAGCGTCCATATCTAGTTCATCATCGTCCAGAACAGCACCTCCATCTCCCATATCAGTATTGTCCAGGGCCGCTCCATCTTTCTCCACATCCACACTTCCTTCTTGCAGGTTCTCAACTGCATCCCTAGCTTTTTGAGAGATATAAAATATGACATCAGCAGGAGCGGGTAGAGGCTCCCCCTCAGTTCCTGCAGTCAGTACATAAGGAACTTCACTAGGGACAGCCACGGAATCTGCTAGAGTTCTATTGTCCTCAGCCCTATGTGACACAGCCGGAGATTCATCTCGTTCTTCTCCCATGGCAGCTTGCCCTATCCGTCTCTCCCATCTATCAAATACACTGGAGTCCATCTTCTTCAGATAGTGGATGGGAACTCCTTTGCTCATATCAAACTTATCGCCATCATGTTTGTTCAGATAAAGACTAATGATCCGTCCAAAGCTGGGGGTTCTCAGAGTGTCCTTAATTTTCTCAAACAGCATGGCCCCCCTGTTGAATCGCTTTCTACAAACGATGACCATTAAGATCATAAACATCTCCCCTGAGATATGATCGTGGGAGCCTGGTTTACGTATCAGGACTTTCCCAACGATGTCAGATAGAAGCATGCCTTCCTCGTTCATCTCCTTCCTTTTGATGGATTTGATTCCTCTGGGCAAACCGCAGAACAGAAGAGTCCTGGCTCGATCCTGTTCATCCAGATAATCCTCGTGATCAGAGCTGGAGAGCTGCAAGTATTGAGTCAGCTTCCTTGCAGATATTTTGATCCTTGCACCGACAATTTTACACTTGATGACAGTATCTTCATGCCGAAGTTTAGCAGTTGCAAAGAAGTCCATCACATCCTTATCCAATATCTTGCATGGGTGCTCCAGGATGAATGTAAGTCCTGCCTCTTCAAGCATAAGAATGATGTTCCTGAACTCATCTGAGGCATGAGAAAAACCGGTTCGAACCAGCTCACATCCAGTGACCAGCCCGACAGCGGTTCTTGGAGCCATTTTAGACCAAGGGAGGGAATCCCAAGTCTACGCCTTGTCAGTAACTCTAGTAGTAAGCTATACTAAGAGTAAGTCACTGCCAGGAGGAAGAAGTTGTTACCCAAAAGCCGAAGAAGTGCGGGTCGACGGTGACGGAGTCGACGGGAACCCTGGAAAACTTGCATCCTTGGTTGATCGAAGTCGCGATCAATGGGAACTTGGACGCGCTCGGGACGGAGTCGACGGAAGCAATCGACGACCTAGTCAGTAACGCTCGGGACGAAGGTCGATGGAATCTGGAACCCTGGGCGGGACGCGACGATGGGATTCTTGCGATTGCGGGAAGTCGACGGGATGAGGGAAAGAATATGAAGGGTCGGCTGGATATCCTATATAAATCTACTTGCGAAATAGGAGGGATCGACGAGATTCCGACAGAAGTTTCTAAATAATTTCTATCAAGGGTATAGAAGGAATTTTTCACATAGCGTTAGGAGGCATAAGAACTTTGTTACAACCTAGACAAATAATCAAGGCAAGCAAATTTAATAAGTTATTTCTTGATCGGGACGTACACAATATTCTGATATCAGTTGTAATCTTTTGTAACACCCATTGACGTACCTTAATGTTAAGTGGGCTGACTTATGCCTGTTGAGGTTCATCTTCAAATGTATAAATGTGTATCTGAAGCTCATTTAACAATTCCAATTTTTCCTTAGGTGTACACGCATATATGTGTATATATACACATAACCAATTACTTTTGAGAGGAGGAATTCACAAATTTGTGTGGATATGTAAGTATATATATATATATATATATATATATATATATATATATATATATGTAATTATCAGAATAATTGCCAGCCCTTTTCTTTTATTGATTTTGTCCCAACGGCTCTTAAGCAGTGGGCACAACATGATTAATGGCCAGCAACAACTTTCCTTTAACGCCAACTGCCGTATAGTAGGTCTGCGACAACATTTATTGCGTACAGTAGCCATCCCACCACTAATTTGAAATATGTTCACTTGTTGACTTGCGGACCTCACCAGCTGTGGACTTAGCAAACAATCAAGCAACATTAACATAGGCATTGAGTAAGCATCACTCAACGCCAAAACACTTGGACAGATTTACTGCCTCTTGGCGTTGAGTGAGTAACCTTCACTCAATGCCAAACTACTTAGAATATAAATCTATTTCTTGGCGTTGAGTGATTAGTCTTCACTCTATGCCAACTTGCTTTATCAGTTATGTACTACTTGGCGTTGAGTGAGTGAGCATCACTCAACGCCAAACTTCTTAGACAAAATTCTGCCTCCAATAGGCGTTGACAGCATTGAGTGAGCAACCTCCACTAAATGCTTTTTGCCTTAACCATATTTCTTCCTCTACATCATCTTAGGCATTGAGAGCATTGAGTGAGCACTCCTCACTCAACGCTTTCTGCCTTAGGCATTTTTCTACTTAACTATATCAGCCCTTTCTTGTTCTCTACTAAGACAAACACTTGTCACAGCGGTTATGCTGAGGCGAATACATGTCTCAGCGGTTATACTGAGATTAACAATTGTCTCAGCAGTTTTTGCTTTAGACAAAATCCTGAACATAGTTTGACGAATGCTGAACTGAGTTCGATGAAAGGTGAACTGAGCTCGACGAACTCTGAACTCAATTCGATGAATTCTCAACTGAGATCGAAGAACTCAGAATCTCAAGCTCTGAATTTAGCTCGATGAATTGTGAGTTGAGCTCGACGAACTCTAAACTCAGTTCGACGAATTCTGAACTGAGCACGACAAATTATTTCTCAACTGCTCAGCGGTTAGCTGAGACATTCTTCTAAGCTATCTCAGTTGCCTCGACACTTTTGCCTTAGTCAAATTATCTGACTTCTAACTTAATCTTAATGTTCACCTGTTCAATCAAGGAAAACTTGCATTGACTGTCTCATGGCTTCCTTCTCAGTATCTCAGCGCTTATGCTGAGGCATTCTTCTCAGCTGTCTCAGCTTTCTCGACATTTTTTCCTTAGTCAAATTAGCTTACTTCCAGCTTACTCTTTTTGTTCACCTGTCCAATAAAGGACAACCTGCATGCATGAGCTTAAGCACACATAAAATACAACTATGCTCTTAGTCCTGATGATAATGCCTCTTCAAATCCACTCTAGGGAACATTGTGGGCAATGGACCCAACAATCTCCCCATATTTAAAAAAGGAAAACTCCCAGCAATACTAAGAGGCATTACCATAATATGCAGATTATAATCTGCTACACCTGCTAGATTATGTTACACTAATTCAATGTGCTCCATTAATTGTATTGACTCAATAGGTTAAGTCAATGCATCCTCATACTACTTGAGCAATTGCTCAAGTAATATGCACCCTCCTTTGTACCACTTAATATTTAAATGGCGCACCACTAGAAGCACTTACTACAAAGTATGCACTGACATAATCATGACTCAACATGTGGTTAGTCATTCCATTTCTCATACTACTAGAATCTTTTTGAGTAATATGAACCTACTCAACATGACATAGTCATGTCAAATATTGCTTATATATCTCCCTCTTTGGTATTGCCACACATATCTCCCCCTTTCTGTCTTCTTCAATAGGCATATCTATTGAGGAAGTAGAAAATATCATGGAAGATATTATCTCTTGATCCTAGTCAAAGTCCTATGTTGATAACACTAAGGAAATTATCCTACTGATCAATCTACTTGATTAGGAGTCATACCTTCTGTGTTTATACATTGATACAAAACAATACTGTAGCATTTGAGCTTGCTGCACACATAGTTCCACTTGACGATATTGTATCTACAAAATCAGCATCCACCTATGGTGATATCATTGATACACCACATCACTGCAGCCCCTTGACACTTGAGTGACCCATGGATCCACTTGAACTGGCTGGTAGCTGTCTCTCTTCTCATGATCTCCCCCTTAGTCTGTGTATTGTCCTTAAGACAAACTGAACAGCAGTTATGACAGCTGATCTACTGCAGCAGGTGCCTGCTCCCCCTCAACTGAGGCATCCTTTGTCAGATTCTTGTAGACATTCTCGTCTACGTCAGTCTGGATACCACTTGATTATATTTATAGTCTTGATGTCACATCAAGGACTTATATACCTGCAAGAAAAGTAAATCCTGCAACACAAATTAGAGTTTGGAGCTTCAAAAGTTATCCAAAGTTCCACATACCCAACTCAACCAAGAGGGTGTTGAACTTGACTTCATCTAGTGGCATGACAAGCATGACAGCCACTTGTTAGTCAGGACAAACTCAGGATTGAGTTCTTCCTTATGCTCCAAACCTTATCGATACTTAATCTACATATGCATAGTCTTGCTATGAAAGCCAGGATTTCTAGCAACTTAGATTACACTAGTAGAGTTTGACGAATTATTAAGATTTTGTCGAGCTCTGTTCGACGAATTCTTCTGATTTCGTCAAGCTCCGTTCAGCGAATGAGGGTGATTTCGTCGAGCTCCATTAATGGTGATGCTTAGCAACTCCCTTGAAACTTGCACAGTCTCTTTTTGCTGAGCCAGATCTTCACCCCTTCTTTAGTAACAGACTTACCTTTGTCTTCAGCTTTCTGGTTAGCATCACAAGAGTGTTCAGCCCACTGAGTTCTATCTTGTTGGTTATTGTATCCACAATTACCTGGATTTGAGGAAGCCTACTGTCAAGCTAAGATGAATTCACAATGTATTTGATGAAATCTTTCAAGTTGTTCTTGCAGTTATTCCTCGTTGAGTACACACCAATGTCAGGGTGCAGTAGGTAAATATACACGGGTCTGTGCAACGTAATCCCTCGTTGAGAAGATCAGTGTGTTTGCTTACGTGTACTCTCTCTATTGGAGTGTACTTATTTTCAAGCACAGGGTTAAGAAAGATCAAGAGCAGACAAGGAGCAAGGATGGGCCAAAGACCAGCTCAAGGGAAGAAAGGCGAAAATCATCTAAGTAGAAATCGTCGAGAATCACTAAGTGATTCTCGCCGATTCGACGAGAATCACTAAGTGATTCTCGCCGATTCGACGAGAATCACTAGTGATTCTTGCCGAATCGACAAGAATCACTCGCTGATTCTCGTCAAATGCTGCCGGCTGTCTCGACGCCGCCCTGAATTCTACTAAGGCAGAATCGTCGAGAATCACGAAGTGATTCTCGCCGATTCGTCGAGAATGACTCTGCATTCTCGACGATTCGGCGAGAATAAATTGTGATTCTCGCCGATTCTCTCCGGCTTGCTATTTCTATGTAGCTAGAAATCTGCTAAGTGGAATTCGGAGAGAATCGTAGGTGATTCTCGCCGATTCGTCAAGAATCACTTACGATTCTCGCCGAATTTGACTTAGGCAAATTTATGCTATTCTCTTGACCGGTCCAAGTTAACACGCGCTGTTTGGAGCCGGACTTAGGGTTATTACTGGTGGGCCATCACAACGGTCATATTGGATCATGCTATTGTATAAATACATCGGTATGTTGAACAATAAAGAAAGAGGAACTGAGAAGAAGAAAAGCCGAGCCGCCGACGTGACCTAGATCGCGAATCTCGCTCCGTCGCCGTCGCCGCTCGTGTTAGTTGGTTGCCGCCGCTGATCGTGGTTTCTTCCTGATATCCCGGCGATAGAAGCTCTGTCTCGCAATGCGTCTAACGAGTCCTTTTTGAGAACCTTTGTCTCTTGATTTGTAGATCGGGAATACCTTCCCTATTCGAATCGATTGAGATGATTGATCCAAGAAAGACCGTTCGTAGACCTTGTCGGCTTAGCTACGAAGTTTGGATCTACATAGCATCGCCGCCTCATTCTTTGCCGCCGCCGATCTAGAGAAGATCCTTTCCAAGTGAGACCTAAGGTCGTGGACTCTTTGTCGTCTTCAAGAACACATCATCGAACGAAGAGGGACACCTTATTCTCCATAAGTAGTTTGTATTTCTAATACACTCCATTTTCAATTTTGTTGTAAAGGAACGTTTGTTCCTAGTTGTAAGGGTTGGGTGCAACCCGTGGTGTAGGAGTGGTGACTCCTTCGTTTGGAAGGGTTCCTTCCGTTAGTGTGATGATTGGATTTCAATCCTGTTGGTGAAGTGACTGAGTCGTCCCTGGGTGGGAGATAGGTCGAAGGGGGAGAGTGGACGTACCAAAATTGGGGAACCACTATAATTTGCTTGTGTATTTCTGTGCTGTGTTGTTTGGTTTATATGTGCAGGTACAATTTTAATTCCGCAAAAACGTTGCAAGACACCTATTCCCCCCCCCATAGGTGAAGGTAGGTTGCACTAGGTGGACTGTCAAGTGGTATCAGAGGGAGGTTACTCATCAAAAAGGTTCACACCTTGAGTAGAATCCTGCCACCAGTGTCTACAAGAATGGAGCTGGACTATGATATCTCTCCGTTAAGACTCCCCACGTGCACAAAGGAGTATTATCCCATCTGGAAGATGAGAGTGTCTTTTCACTTGGAGGCTATCGATCCTCGGGCATCACTCATCGTGGAAGAGGGTCCATTCATTCCCATGAAGACCTCTAGCTCTGGAAAGGATATCCATATCCCCAAGTATATTACTGAGATGTCTGAGACTGAACTCTCTTTATTCAATCTGGATAAGATGATTCGTCAGATCATCATTGATGTCTGGTCTGGACCTTCTTGATCTAGACTGGAAAAATGTAGGACGGCCAAGTCAATGTGGCAAACCATCTCAAACCTCATGGAGGGATCAGAGAAAGCAGGGATCAGCTGTCAGAAGAGGATGAAGCCTATGTGGGGGTCCTCGCCTCTGATGATGAAGGCAATGACCAATCTGTCAGTATCAGAGCTCCGGTGTCCTTGTCAGAGACTGAAGAAGAAATTGAGGAAAGCAGTTTTGAAGAAGCTTACTCAACGGTCTCTGTCGATCTTAACAGTAACTCTGAAGAGCTGAATCAGGAGCAGGTAACTTCCTCATCTAGCCCCTCTTCCCTTGATGTTCCTAAAGACAGGAATAGTTCAGATGGCTATCCATCTAATGATGCACGGTATATGGAGAATTTAAATCAAAAGATTGAAAATCTTGATTCCCTGGAGAGTGCCCTTCAGAAAAGCAACCTACTTTGTTAGGAGCAAGCTCAGGAGATTGCTCGACTAAAGACCTTGATGGATCTCCAATTGGCATCCATCAAGTTAAAGGACTCTAAAATCTCAGATCTAGAGAGTCGTCTAGAGAATGAGAAGAGGATAGTATCTAACTTTTCCAAGGTAGATGCTATCAAGAGAAAAGGAGAAAATGGGTGTATCTCCCGAATTATTAATTCATGGAGAAATGAGGAGACTGTGTTCAGACCTCCCACCCCAAGTAGGAAGGTCATTCATCATGCCTTCAGGTATGACCACAAGAACAACCGTGGTCACTACAAGGATGATCAGCCCTCATGTGGAAACACCCCCAGTGCAAGGGCTATCATTGCCACCCATGTGAGAATACCTAAGCTCATCCTGAACCATTTGTATTCTCGGCCTCTGCCCCAACTCGTAATGAATCAGCAGGAACCAGCTCTCACTGCGTTTCTTTCCATCCTAGGACACAGGAAAGGGGGGTTAGAAAACATGTAGTAAGTGCCCATGGGGCCTCTGGAAGTGTGCTGACTGAAAGGAAGGCACCACCTCCCAGGTCTCATGACGCTCACCATATGCACTCTTTCCACCCTCCCACATGTCACGGTGGAAAAGGCAAATTTGTGAGCAGAACCAGCTCTTTCCCGTTTAGACCTGAGGTCATGACTACTTCAGTTAGTAGGTCAGGTCTGAAACGACGATACAACATTCACAAGTGTTGGTACTGTGGCAAGGTGGGTCACTTTACCGTAGATTGTTGGCACAATCCCTCTATTCCAAGGGCAAGGGTACATCCACGTCCTCTGAGCAGGGTTCGCATTCCTGACAGGATTCCTGTGGGAAGGCATTCGCGGTTTTATCCTAACAAGAACCTAAGAGTCCACGACCTTAGGTCTCACTTGGAAAGGATCTTCTCTAGATCGGCGGCGGCAAAGAATGAGGCGGCGATGCTATGTAGATCCAAACTTCGTAGCTAAGCCGGCAAGGTCTACGAACGGTCTTTCTTGGATCAATCGTCTCAATCGATTCGAATAGGGAAGGTATTCCCGATCTACAAATCAAGAGACAAAGGTTCTCAAGAAGGACTCATGAGACGCGTTGCGAGACAGAGCTTCTGTCGCCGGGATATCAGGAAGAAACCACGATCATCGGCGGTGACCAACTAACACGAGCGGCGACGGCGACGGAGCGAGATTCGCGATCTAGGTCACGTCGGCGGCTCGGCTTTCCTTCTTCTCAGTTCCTCTTTCTTTAATGTTCAACATACCGATGTATTTATACAATAGCATGATCCAATATGACCGTTGTGGGCCCCACCAGTAATAACCCTAAGTCCGGCTCCAAACAGCGCGTGTTAACTTGGACCGATCCAGAGAATAGCATAAATTTGCCTAAGTCAAATTCGGCGAGAATCGTAAGTGATTCTTGACGAATCGGCGAGAATCACCTACGATTCTCTCCGAATTCCACTTAGCAGATTTCTAGCTACATAGAAATAGCAAGCCGGAGAGAATCGGCGAGAATCACAATTTATTCTCGCCGAATCGTCGAGAATGCAGAGTAATTCTCGACGATTCTGCCTTAGTAGAATTCAGGGCGGCATCGAGACAGCCGGCAGCATTTAACGAGAATCAGCGAGTGATTCTCGTCGATTCGGCAAGAATCACTAGTGATTCTCGTCGAATCGGCGAGAATCACTTAGTGATTCTCGACGATTTCTACTTAGACGATTTTTGCCTTTCTTCCCTTGAGCTGGTCTTTGGACCATCCTTGCTCCTTGTCTGCTCTTGATCTTTCTTAACCCTTTGCTTGAAAATAAGTACAATCCAATAGAGAGAGTACACGTAAGCCAACACACTGATCTTCTCAACGAGGGATTACGTTGCACAGACCCGTGTATATTTACCTACTGCACCCTGACATTGGTGTGTACTTAGCGAGGAATAACTGCAAGCACAACTTGAAAGATTTCATCAAATACATTGTGAATTCATCTTAGCTTGACAGTAGGCTTCCTCAAATCCAGGTAATTGTGGATACAATAACCAACAAGATAGAACTCAGTGGGCTGAACACTCTTGTGATGCTAACCAGAAAGCTGAAGACAAAGGCAAGTCTGTTACTAAAGAAGGGGTGAAGATCTGGCTCAGCAAAAAGAGACTGTGCAAGTTTCAAGGGAGTTGTTAAGCATCACCATTAATGGAGCTCGACGAAATCACCCTCATTCGTTGAACGGAGCTTGACGAAATCAGAAGAATTCGTCGAACAGAGCTCGACAAAATCTTAATAATTCGTCGAACTCTACTAGTGTAATCTAAGTTGCTAGAAATCCTGGCTTTCATAGCAAGACTATGCATATGTAGATTAAGTATCGATAAGGTTTGGAGCATAAGGAAGAACTCAATCCTGAGTTTGTCCTAACTGACAAGTGGCTGTCATGCTTGTCATGCCACTAGATGAAGTCAAGTTCAACACCCTCTTGGTTGAGTTGGGTATGTGGAACTTTGGATAACTTTTGAAGCTCCAAACTCTAATTTGTGTTGCAGGATTTACTTTTCTTGCAGGTATATAAGTCCCTGATGTGACATCAAGACTATAAATATAATCAAGTGGTATCCAGACTAACGTAGACGAGAATGTCTACATGAATCTGACAAAGGATGCCTTAGTTGAGGGGGAGCAGGCACCTGCTGTAGTAGATCAGCTGTCATAACTGCTGTTCAGTTTGTCTTAAGGACAATACACAGACTAAGGGGGAGATCATGAGAAGAGAGACAACTACCATCCAGTTCAAGTGGATCCATGGGTCACTCAAGTGTCAAGGGGCTGCAGTGATGTGGTGTATCAATGATATCACCACAGGTGGATGCTGATTTTGTAGATACAATATCGTCAAGTGGAACTATGTGTGCAGCAAGCTCAAATGCTACAGTATTGTTTTGTATCAATGTATAAACACAGAAGGTATGACTCCTAATCAAGTAGATTGATCAGTAGGATAATTTCCTTAGTGTTATCAACATAGGACTTTGACTAGGATCAAGAGATAATATCTTCCATGATATTTTCTACTTCCTCAATAGATATGCCTATTGAAGAAGACAGAAAGGGGGAGATATGTGTGGCAATACCAAAGAGGGAGATATATAAGCAATATTTGACATGACTAGGTCATGTTGAGTAGGTTCATATTACTCAAAAAGATTCTAGTAGTATGAGAAATGCAATGACTAACCACATGTTGAGTCATGATTGTGTCAGTGCATACTTTGTAGTAAGTGCTTCTAGTGGTGCGCCATTTAAATATTAAGTGGTACAAAGGAGGGTGCATATTACTTGAGCAATTGCTCAAGTAGTATGAGGATGCATTGACTTAACCTATTGAGTCAATACAATTAATGGAGCACATTGAATTAGTGTAACATAAGCTAGCAGGTGTAGCAGATTATAATCTGCATATTATGGTAATGCCTCTTAGTATTGCTGGGAGTTTTCCTTTTTTAAATATGGGGAGATTGTTGGGTCCATTGCCCACAATGTTCCCTAGAGTGGATTTGAAGAGGCATTATCATCAGGACTAAGAGCATAGTTGTATTTTATGTGTGCTTAAGCTCATGCATGTAGGTTGTCCTTTATTGGACAGGTGAACAAAAAGAGTAAGCTGGAAGTCAGCTAATTTGACTAAGAAAAAAATGTCGAGAAAGCTGAGACAGCTGAGAAGAATGCCTCAGCATAAGCGCTGAGATAGCTGAGAAGGAAGCCATGAGACAGTCAATGCAGGTTGTCCTTGATTGGACAGGTGAACATAAAGATTAAGTTAGAAGTCAGATAATTTGACTAAGGCAAAAGTGTCGAGGCAACTGAGATAGCTTAGAAGAATGTCTCAGCATAACCGCTGAGACAGTTGAGAAATAATTTGTCGTGCTCAGTTCAGAATTCGTCGAACTGAGTTTAGAGTTCGTCGAGCTCAACTCACAATTCATCGAGCTAAATTCAGAGCTTGAGATTCTGAGTTCTTCGAGCTCAGTTGAGAATTCGTCGAATTGAGTTCAGAGTTCGTCGAGCTCAGTTCACCTTTCATCGAACTAAGTTCAGCATTCGTCAAACTATGTTCAGGATTTTTTCTAATGCAAAAACCGCTGAGACAATTGTTAATCTCAGCATAACCGCTGAGACAAGTATTAGCCTCAGTATAACCGCTGAGACAAGTGTTTGTCTTAGTAGAGAACAAGAAAGGGCTGATATAGTTAAGTAGAAAAATGCCTAAGGCAGAAAGCGTTGAGTGAGGAGTGCTCACTCAATGCTCTCAATGCCTAAGATGATGTAGAGGCAGAAATATGGTTAAGGCAAAAAACATTTAGTGGAGGTTGCTCACTCAATGCTGTCAAAGCCTATTGGAGGCAGAATTTTGTCTAAGAAGTTTGGCGTTGAGTGATGCTCACTCACTCAACGCCAAGTAGCAGATAACTGATAAAGCAAGTTGGCATCGAGTGAAGCCTAATCACTCAACGCCAAGAAATAGATTTATATTCTAAGTAGTTTGGCATTGAGTGAAGGTTACTCACTCAACGCCAAGAGGCAGTAAATCTGTCCAAGTGTTTTGGCGTTGAGTGATGCTTACTCAATGCCTATGTTAATGTTGCTTGATTGTTTGCTAAGTCCACAGATGGTGAGGTCAGCAAGTCAACAAGTGAACATATTTCAAATTAGTGGTGGGATGGCTACTGTACGCAATAAATGTTGCCACAGACCTACTATACTGCAGTTGGCGTTAAAGCAAAGTTATTGCTGGCCATTAATCATGTTGTGCCCACTGCTTAAGAGCCGTTGGGACAAAATCAATAAAAGAAAAGGGCTTTTAGAGAAAAAGATAGCTTTTGCAGAAAGAAATAAGGCAGTTCTTCGTCTCCGCCATTATTGTGGAGCAAAAGAACAGGAAGCTCAAGTCTACAAGACAGAGAGCAAGTTAGCTGTTGGGATAACATCTTCAACTGCAAGATAGCTGGTTTGATCTTAATCTGTACCAGCAAGTTAGCACAGAAGGATTCTCTGAGAAAAAGGTAGTAGCTTGGGTCGACCCTTGTTGTAGATGCTTCATAGGCTCAGCCAACAAAATTAAAGAACATTCTCTTAGGGAGCTGTGAAGAAGGAGATAGGGCTGAGCAGTTGGCTCAATTTAGAAAAGGGCAGAGAAGCTGATCTACAAGTTACTTCCAGCACAGGCCAAAGATATCTTCATCCTTGTTGCTTTGAAGAAAGGTGATAGGCTGGGATTCTCCCACCTCAGGTTACAGCAAGATCTATTGTAGTTACTTCTCTAGCTCTAGCTGGATAAAATCCCTGGTGCTGAGAAGAGGAAGTTAGGTCTAAGTATTCTCTCAGACCAGATAAGTAGCCTCATGAAATATATTTCCTGGAGTCAAGGTTGGGCTGGGTTTATCTCAGTCCAGGTAGATTGGCAAAGTGAAATTTCACCTGTGGTCAATCATCACACCAACCCACATTCATCATATAGGATCCAAGTGTAGATTCGAGTTGTAGGGCTTAATTGCCTGAGGTAGGAGAGTGTTGCTCTTTGAGGTATGATCCAAGTGTGGACTTGAGTGTAGGGCCTTTTAGACTATGGTAGGTGACACATGTGTCACTAAGGTAGGTGCCTGGAAGGGCACTGAGGTAGGTACCTATTGGGTACTGAGTTGTAGGAGTGTTGCAGCACTCTGAGAGTCAGGCATTGTGCCTAAAGTTGTAGGGCTGAGAAGCCTAAGCTGTAGTCCTTAGAGATAAGGCTGAGGTAGGTGGCTTGAGGGTCACTAAGTGTAGGAACACTGCATAGCTCTGAGGTAGTATCCTTTGTGGATCTGAGGTAGGGTTGTCCTCCCAGTTTGAGTGTAGGGCTTAACAGCCTGAGGTAGGTGCTTTTCTGACCACTGAGTTGTAGGCCCTTGTGGATGAGAAGTAAGTCTTGGAGAAGACTTAGAGATCCTGAGGGATCTGAGGTGTAAGCTCTTTGGAGTAGGTGTTGGAGAAGTGCCTAATTCAACAAGATCGGTGGATAGGTGGGAGGTAAAGATGATGTACCTAGTTGGGGAACCACTATAAATATCTATGTTCTTTGTTGTGTTGTTTTCTTTATGCAGTTTATGTACATCTTGAAAGAATAAACTACTAAATGCCAAAGCTCAAAAAGAAGAAACATAAAAGAACTCATAAAGACACAAATAACCTATTCACCCCCCGAAGGTGATTTAGCTATCCTTGAATTAAAGACTTTTAGAATAGAAGATCCACTAGTCTGAACAAAAATGCTCACAGTTATAGTGGAAGGAAGGGCATGGGTTTGAGTGCCTTTAAGGCTCCCCACGAGGAAATTCAGATGGCCCACTATGAACTATTTGTTTTTAGTGCACCAGTCCCCACTCTTAAGAATTAGGCAGTTGCCAATAGTCAAGCTCCTCCAGCAAAGACTCAGACCAAAAGTAAGTCAATTAGCAAGCTTAACTTGGCTGTCTCTGATGCAATCAATAACTTGTCTTATATAAAGAAGACTACTATTAGTGGCATTCACAGTAAGCCAAGCACATCTACTGGTAGACTCACTTTTAGTCTGTTCCTTACTAAAAGAAATAAGAAGAGGGTTGTTGCTCTCCCTTATGAACAATCACCTATTTTCAACTTGTCTATAAGAGCTATTCAGAAGGGGATATACAATATTCATGAGTATTGGTGTTGTGGCAAAGTGAGTCATTTTGTCATAGATTGTTGGCACAAGCCCAATGTGCCTAGTTCTAGGGCAAGACTACCTGTTAGAAATGTTGCTAGTAGACATGTTCATTTTCAGAGTAAGAAGAACCTAGGATCCAAACCCTTTTGGGGTCCTAAGGTAAACTGAATTATGGTTGCAAGATAGTCTAAGTACCCATGCACCAATATGGTACTTGGACAGTGGATGTTCCGGGCACATGACTAGAACAAGAAGTCATTTAAAGGAATACACTCCTGTGAAGAATTGGCCTTAGGTGATCTTTGGAGGCTCAGACAAAGGGGTCACCAGGGGCTATGGTATGATCACCAAAGACTTAGTCTCAATAAAAAAAGTGGCTTATGTGAAAGGGTTACAACACAACCTGATAAGCATTAGCAAACTCTGTGATCTTAGCTATGACATTGTCTTCCACAAGGATGAGTGTCTGATCAAAAGGTTAAGTGACCAAGATATCATTTTGACAGGCACTAGGCGTGGAAATATTTACTATTTAAACTTCTTTTGATTAAGTTCAGACACTCATGTATGTCTGGTAGAAAATTAGAAAGTCTCATATTAATGTGCAATGGCATAAGAGACTTGCTCACTTGAACTACAAGTCAATAAATAAGCTCTTTGGTGAACATCTAGTCAGAAATGCTCCCACCATAATATGCACTAAGGAGGGAATTTGCTCTGCATGTCAAAAGGGTAAGCAGACCAAAGAATCCTTTAAGAGCATTGGTGCCAAAGATTTTGTGAGGTGCTTAACATCCTGTATATGGACTTGTTTGGTCCTATTCAAGTTCACAGTCTAGGTAGGAAAGTCTACACATTTGTGATAGTTGATGACTTATCCGGGTTTACTTGGGTGTTCTTCTTGAAGAAAAAGTCAGAAACTCTTGACACTTCTATGACCTTTGTTAGGTAAGTTCAGAATGAAAAAGATAGCTCTGTGTTCAAAATCAAAAGTGACCATGGTATTGAATTTCAGTCTGAAGGCATGACAAAGTTTTGTGAAGATCAAGGGATTCACCAGAAATTTTCTTCACCTAGAACTCCCCAACAAAATGGGATAGCTGAGAGTAAAAATAAAACTCTCATAGAGGCTTGCAGGACCATTCTCAGTGACACTTCTCTCCCAGAATATTTTTGGGCTAAGGTAGTGAACATTGCATGTCATTTCCTAAATTGGGCCTCTATCAATAAATACCACAAGAAGACTCCCTATGAGATTATGAAGGGCAGAAAACCAAATTTAGCCTATCTCAGGATCTTTGGTAGTAAATGCTTTGTGCTCAATAATGGAAAGTTCCATTTTACTAAGTTTGCTGCCAAATCCTATGAAGGGATAGTTGTTGGGTAAGGAAATCATATCAAAGCTTATATGATCTACAACTTGAAAAATCAAGTTGTAGAAAAATCTGTTAATGTAGTCTTTGATGAGTCATCCATGATTAACAGTGATCTTTCCAGCTCCTCTAGATCTGTAGGTGTAGAGATTAAGATGGACAAACTAACCATCAAGGATAGTTATCCAACTACCCTAGAAGAAGATGATGGAGTATGCATTCTAAAAGGAGATCAAAGTGCACCATATATGGATCAAGATCTGCAAGATCCAGTTAATGAAGGTCATGATGTTATAGTAAGAATACCTCCAGCAGCCAGGCACTTGAGGGATCATCACAGAGATCTAATAATTGGAGATACTATCCAAGGGGTTACAATAAGGAGCAAAATCTTGAACCTTGCAATGTACTCCAGCTTCATGTCTCAGGTGGAACCTAAAAGATTTGAGGATGCCAATATTGATCCATTTTGGATTGTGGCTATGCGAGAGGAACTGAACCAATTCAAGAGATACAAGGTCTGGAAGCTGGTTCCCAGACCACAAGGACATAAATTCATTGGAACCAAGTGGATCTTCAGGAATAAGCTTGATGAAAATGGTGTTATAGTAAAGAATAAAGCTAGAATTGTGGCCAAAGGATATAGACAAGAAGAAGTTTTTATTTTGATCAAACCTTTGCTCTAGTAGCTAGATTGGAATCCATTTGATTATTCCTCGCATATACTGCACACAAGGGATTTAAGTTCTACCAAATAGATTGAAAGATTTGGTTTAAAGAGCCTAAACACCTAGAGGGGGGAGGGGGTGAATAGGTTCTAATCCTTTTTTAACAACTTAGGCAATTAAAAAAGTTATACACAACATAATTGTCACAGCACAAAGAATAACAAACACAGAAAATTCACAGCATAACACACAATGGTTTATAGTGGTTCCCAAAAAAATGGGTACGTCGACTCTCCCCCTTCACCTATCTAGTAGAGAACTGGATTCGGCTTAGCTTCCTTCCACTATCTCAGATCCTCAGATCTTATAACTCAGAACCCAACAGGTTCCTACAGCTTAGACTTCTTCAAGTCCTACAACTCAAAATCTTCCCAGGACTCCTACCTCAGGCAGCAGCCCTACCTCAGCCTTTATCACCAGGCCTAAAACTCAGACTTCTTCAAGTCCTACACCTCAGATTCTTCCCAAGAATTATACCTCAGGAAATAGCCCTACATCAGCCTTTATCACAAGGCCTACAACTCAGACTTCTTCAAGTCCTACATCAGGCTCTCAGCCCTACCTCAGCCTTTATAAATTTAGGCTTACAACTCAGATCTATAAAAGATCTTACAAGAAAATTAATTGTTTAAAACAATAAAATCTTCACCCTGATAGAAAGAGAATAGGGTGAATGCTTCTTGATCAGTTCTTGATTGAACTGAATACTTTAGATCCAACCTGTCTTAGCTTCTTCAAAGCTTCTTGATTTTTTACCAAGTAAGGTTGATCTTCAATTGGAGTTGAAGTTGATCTTCAATCCTGCTTCCTTCTTGAATTAAGAATCAAATCTGAATTTTTCTTACAGACACTTCAGGATCTACCTTCTTCTGGGTTTGTCTCTTGTTCCCCCTCACTTGTTTATTCATTCTGATTGTGATAGAATAGGTCTATATATGGAATCCATCCAAGGTTGCCGGCTAATCCGGTTTATAACGACCTTCTGACAGCTCTGACAGATGTGTCAGCTTTATTACTTATGACAGTTGTCAGGTCTTCAGTCTTGACAACTGACTCCTCCTTGAACTTCTATCATAGCAAAGAAATGTCAGCAAAAAACTTCATATGTGTCGACACAAATAGATCATGTGTCGACACAAATCTTGATGATGTCGACACATCTCCTAATATGTCGACACAGTCATTCTTTAACTTCTCGACATAGCTTCTGTTGGATGTGTCGACACAAGTCCTGTGTGTCGACACAACTGCTTCTAGTCTTGACACAACTTCTCTTGACAGATTTCTTTAAGTGTGTGTTGACACAAGTCCTGTGTGTCGACATAAGCCTTCCAGTCTCAGTATAGTTATTGTTGACAGATTTCTTTGAGTGTGTGTCAACACAAGTCCTGTGTGTCGACACAACTACTTCTGGTCTTCAACATAGCTGGTGTTGAGTGTGTTCTGACACAAGTCCTGTGTGTCGACACAACTACTTCTGGTCTTCAACATAGCTGGAGTTCAGTGTGTGTCGACACAAGTCCTATGTGTCGACACAACTGCTGCTGACAGAATTTCTGTATGTCGACACAACTACTGTGTGTCGACACTATCTTGCTTCTGGTGTCTACACATTTCCCCCACAAGTGTTGACACTTGTATTTAGAAAATTTTCCTTCATTTCTTTAACCTGCACATTGAAACTCAACATCCCATCAAATATACATTAATATATATCATTGAGTTAAGTGAGGCTTCTCCAAATATGGTATAAAGTTTCCAGTGTACCCAACAATCTCCCCCTATGTTGGGTATTGCATCCACAATAACCCAGATTTGCATGAAGTCACCCTTGAACTAAGATGAATTAAGTTGTATTTGATATCCTTGTTTTAGATGTGTGTTTGCAGATTACCATTGCTAAGTGTAAACCAATGTCAATCTACAATGGGTCATGAACACAAGACCATACAGTGTAATCCCTCACTGTTTGACCCAAAGTGTTGAGTCATGTGTAGCCTCTCTATTGGAATATACTTCATATTCAAATCTTAGATCATGGAATAAAGATTGGACTCTTGAAAATAAGAGAAAGATTTTTTCTAAGTTCAGAAAAATGTCTAAGTCCACTTCTCGAGAAGTACATCTTAGTTCTTGAGAAGTCCTTAGAGTTCTCGAGAAGTCCTGATAGCTCTCGAGAACTAAGTCTCTAGTTCTCGAGAACTAAAGGAACTTCTCGAGAACTGTAAGTTAATTTTTCAGAAAATTTATGTCAAGTCCAGATCGGCCGAGATTTTCAAACGACTTGACGTGATTGGTCCACGTGTCATCATTATTGTATTTTCTAGCCGTTAAGGGTAATCCTATATAAAGTGTTTTCATTAAGACCAAACCCTAACAATTACAAGGAGAGGAAACTCGTACATTTCTAAATTTCTTGATCGGCATTCTCTTTCCAAAAGAACACATTCTGAAGTCGCCGCCACCGCCGCTCATCAAGAAGATCGAACTTTCATCTTTCGATCCAAGAAGACTTACTGTTCAAGGGATCGTCATCTTCCTCTTGATTTAGTGGGTCAAAGTTTTCTCAGGTCAGACCGTCAAGTCTTCTTCAACAGTTTTTGAAAGAGCCGCAAATTTCAAGAAGAAGACCTAGGGCTTAATATTTCAAGATCTGAGAGAAATTCTTGTTTGTATTTTCAAATCTTGTTATTATCTCTTAGGAGATTATTCTCCGAGTGTAGGAGAGTTGTTCTCCAAGTTTGTAGGAAGTTTTATCTTCCGAGTGTAGATCCATTTTGATCGAGTTTGTAGTAACTTTGTTCCGAGGCGTAGGATTATTTTTAATCCGAGATAGTGGAGTAGCCGAGTCTAGTGATTTGCTAGATCGGTGAGGTAAAGTGGACGTACCCAAGATTGGGGAACCACTATAAATCTTCTTGTCTTTCTGTGATTGCTTGATTTCTTGTGCTAGATCGCTTAAATTTTTATTCCGCAAATAGACGCATGATTCACCTATTCACCCCCCTCTAGGTGATTTAGGTTGACAACTTTACACTTTCAATTAGTATCAGAGGGAGGTTGGTCATTAAAAGGTTAACACCTTGATCAATTTCCTCTCGAAAGTTGTCATTTGGTTATTCAAGTAATGGACAAGGTCAAATATTTTGCCAAGCTTCCCATGTGCACAAAGAATAACTTTCCCATGTGGAAAGAGAGAATTAAATTTTTCATGGAAGCTGTGGTCCCCCAGATCTACATGATTGTTGAAGAAGGTCCTTACGTCCCCATGACTATCTCCACTATAGATCCAACCAAGAAGGTTCCTAAGAAATTGATGGATCTAAATAAGGACGAGATTGCACTTGTCTCTTTGGACAAGAAAGCTAAAAGTATCATACCAAGTGCAGTCGATGACTCGATGCTGCAGAATCTGATTCACTGCCAATCGGCTAAGGAGATGTGGCAGTCTTTAATTACTCTGATGGAAGGCACTGAAGAAGGTAGGGATGATAGAAGGTCCCTACTGAACCAGAAATATGAAGCCTTCAAGCAAGGGTCAAAGGAGACCATTGTAGATACCTTTAAGAATTTCTTCAAGATAGTAAATGGCCTAAGAGTGTATGGTCGAGTCTTCACCAATGGGGAGCTGAATGATAAGTTTCTGAGGTCTCTCACAAAGGAATAGGACAATAAAGTCTTTGCCATCCGGGAGTTTGGCAGACTAGCTGAGACAGACCCACAGAATCTATTTGGCAAGCTGATGTCCTATGAACTACAAATCAATTCCAGAAAAGCTGAAGAAGAGAAAAGTCGCTTCTCCTCAAAAGAGAAGTCAGTTGCATTAAAGGCTGACAGTTAAAGGAAGGGCAAAGCTGCCTCACCAGCACCTGCTCAAGAAGTAAGTGAAGAAGAAAGCTCTGAGCCAAGCACCCCAGGCTCAGAACTATCTAAAGGAGAGTTATCGTGGCTCTCTCGGCAGTTCAAGAAATTCTTGAATAAGAAGAAGCAGTGGAGAGGCAAGGATGCCTCATACAGAAGATCACGACATGACGGTGATCAGCGAAAGAAAGGCTCGGGTAGCCATGACAGCTATAACTCTAAACAGAACAAACAGATTTCTACTGACATCGTGTACTACTATTACAACAAACCAGGTCACGTCATAGCTGACTGCCCCCATAAGAAGAAGGAGGGTGGCAGAAGAGAGGAAAAGAAGTCCTCATACCACAAGAAGAGGACAGAGAAGAGCCCGTTGGCCAAGAAGGGCAAGACTCTTAGTGACTCCGACTCATCTGAGTCGAGTGAAGAAGAGGAAGCCTACTTTGGGCTAATAACTCAATCAGATGACGAACAAGAGACCAAGTTTACTGGGGAGGAAAAATCTCACACTCCTCTCTCTGAATCTTAAAGTTCTGAGAATGATCATGAGGACAGCTCTTTTGACGATGATTCGGAACTTATGGCCTAGTATAAGGAGTTGATCATAACTTACGACAAATTTCGCCGAGTCGTGAAAACTCAGACTAAAGAGATCAAGTCTCTAAACGCTATTGAGAGCAGCTTGAGAGAAGAAGTCGCTAAGACTGACTCTCTTCAAGAGAACTTCAATTTTGCTATTGAAGAATACAATCAAGCTCTTAAGAACCTCGACCTTAAAGATGAAATCATCAAAGAGTTGGAAAAACAACTCGAGGCTGAGAAGAAACTTGTTGAAAGTTTCTCTAAGCCTAAGACAGTTCTTCCACTCGTTGTTGAATTCTCAGCTAAGGCCCAAGGAGCTGGACTAGGCCATGTTGCCGCTCCTAGTAAATCTTCTAGGAGAAACAAGGCTCAACGGAAGAATAAGGCCGCCAAGAAGGCCTTGGCCAAATAAAAGGGGAAAGCCCCTTTAGATCAGACTATATTTAAGAAAGTCATCTTTCCAACAAATAAGTTTGATCTGGACTCGTCCTATGGTCACTTGACCAGGCCTACTTATGTAGAGCCAAAGTCTACGTACCAAGGATTGACTCGCCCTCAGAACTTTGGTGAGAGTGTCTTTAAGGGACCTTATGAAGAAGTGATTCTTCAGGGCTATGGTCCTTATAATCATGGCCACAACTTCACGAAAGCACCTAAAGTAAAGCCCATTGGGGAAAGGCCTCTGAAGGAGAAGAAGTCATGTGATTTCCATCACCATGAAGCCTCCTACTCCAAGAGTGCTACCCCTGCTAGACCACCATCTCAAAAGGTCAAGTAGGAGTACATAAGGCAAAGTTACAATAGGTTTGACTGTTGGTGCTGTGGCAAAATTGGTCATTTTGCCAATGATTGTTGGTTTAAGACAAGGAAGGTCACTACTCCTCAAGTTGGCAACATGAGATTGACCACTCAGAATTCTAATCTTCATAGGGGGTGTGTTCTAACCCGAGACCAAGGACCCAAACATGTTTGGGTTCCTAAGGCAAAGTGATCATGAATGCAGGTATGTCCAAAGGCCACCAAAATGCCAATCTGGTACTTGGACAGTGGATGCTCTCGGCACATGACCGGGACAAGAAGTCTACTCCAGTATTTCACTCTAGTCTGCAACGGACCAAAGGTCATCTATGGAGGTTCAGGCCGAGGGATAACTAAAGGCTACGGTATGATCACTAACGGTAATGTATCCTTTTCGGATGTAGCTTATGTTGAGGGATTGGAAGACAATCTCATAAGCATAAGTAAACTATGTGGCAAAGGATACATAGTTGAGTTCCACGCTGACAAGTGCTTGATAATGTCTATTGACAATATGGAAAACAATTCTATCAGGCACTCGAAGCAGGAACATATTTTGTTTAAATTTCATTTTTATAGATTCTTCTACACCAGTGTGTCTTTTGGCAAAAGATAATGCGTCTCTTGGTGACCAATGGCACAATAGGCTTGCCCACATTAATTTTAAAACAATTAATAAATTATTCTCCCAGAACTTAGTACGTGATGCCCCAAATGTCAAGCACATCAAAGAGAGACCTTGTCATGCATGCGTCAAAGGCAAGCAAACAAGGGCTACCTTTAAAAGCATTATAGGAAAAAACTCTAATAGGTGTTTACACAAACTTCATATGGACTTGTTCGGTCCACTGCAAGTTTGAAGTTTAGGAGGTAAGGATTATACGTTGGTAATTGTTGATGACAACTCGTGTTTGGGTGGGTGTTCTTTCTGAAACACAAGTCAGATACCTTTGATATTTTTACAAATTTTGTTAGGCAGGTCCAGAATGAATACAACTGTTCCGTAGTTAAAATCAGAAATGACAATGGAACAAAGTTCAAATCTTGGGCCATGACAGAATTTTGTGAAAGCCTAGGTATCTTTCATGAGTTTTCCTCTCCTTGTACTCCACAGCAAAATGGAGTAGCTGAGAGAAGGAATAGAACACTCATAGAGGCCTACAGGACCATGTTTAGTGATGCTTCACTACCGGAGTACTTCTGGGCTGAAGCCGTCAACACTGCATGCCATGTGCAAAATCGAGCCCTCATAAACAAGAATCATGATAAGACACCTTATGAACTTCTAAAAGGTAGGAAACCAACAGTTTTATATTTTAGAATTTTTGGATGCAAATGCTTCGTACTTAACAATGGTAAGTATCATACTACTAAGTTTAGTGAGAAAAGTTTTGAAGGTATTTTTGTAGGATATAGTAGCCATAGTAAGGCATACAAGATTTTCAATAGAAAAACTCTGGTTGTAGAGGAATCCATACATGTTGTATTTGATGAGATGAGCTTGCTGCAAAGCAAATCATCTAGTGTGCTTGTCGAAGATGCAGGTACAAGGCTTAAAGAGATCAACTTGGATGAATCGACTGAAGGTAAAGATAAAAAGTTCATCAAGATCACCTCTCTAACCCCTATTGGAGAGATAGATGATCAAGATTAAAATATTGTCTCGGTTGATGAAGTCACTCAGTGGCTGAAGAAGTTCCAGATGCGAGGAATCTAGAGCTCAGACATCTGAAGGATCACCCAATGAACCAGATCATAAGAGATTCCCGGATGGTGTCAGAACTCGTCGAGGTACAACTAAAGAGAATCTATATTTAAGTTTTCTCTCATAGGTTGAACCAAAGAAGTTTCAGGAAGCAAACTCAGACGCATCATGGATCTTGTCCATGGAAGAAGAATTGAATCAGTTCAAGCGATGTAAAGTTTGAACGCTTGTTCCAAGACTCAAAGGTAAGAATATCATTGGAACGAAATGGGTGTATAGGAACAAGTTGGACGAGAATGGGATAATCATCAAGAACAAGGCTAGACTCGTCGCCAAAGGATATCGTCAAGAAGAAGGGATCGACTTCGACCAGACATATGCTCCAGTGGCAAGACTGGAGGCCATCAGACTGTTCCTGGCTTATGTTGTACTGAAGGGATTCACTGTCTACCAAATGGATGTGAAGTCCGCCTTCCTAAATGGTGACATAAAGGAAGAGGTGTACGTGGAACAGCCTCCAGGTTTCGTTGATCCTAATTTTCCTGAGTATGTTTATTTATTATCAAAAGCATTGCACGGTTTGAAACAAGCTCCTCAAGCTTGGTACCAAATGTTATCTACCTTTCTCCTCGAGAACAAGTTCACAAGGGAAAAGATTGATAAGACATTATTTCTTTGAGAAATTAAAGGCAAGATTTTGCTAGTGCAAATCTATGTCGATGACATTATATTTGGTTATACAGACAACAACCTCTGCAAAAAGTTTTCTAAACTTATGCAAGGGAAGTTTGAAATGAGTAGTATGGGAGAGCTGAAGTATTTCTTAAGACTTCATGTGAAACAATCTGAAGATGGAATTTTCATCTCTCAGACTAAGTTCACTAAGGAGTTGATTAAGAAATTCGGAATGGAGAGTGCAACCTCTATGAGGACTCCAATGGCCTCAGCTATGTCTCAGGACAAGGATGAGAAAGGGAAACCTTTTGATGAAACCAAGTACAGAAGCTTAGTTGGATCCTTGCTCTACCTTACTGCTAGTTGACAGACATATGTTCACTACATGTGTCTGTGCTAGATTCCAAGTGAACTGTAAGGAATCTCACTATGCTGCTGCAAAGTGGATTTTGAGATACCTTAAAGGTACACTGAATCTTGGCTTATGGTACCCAAGAAGTAATGACAGCGAACTAATCGGTTTTTCAGATGCAGACTTTGCAGGTAGCAAAGATTATAGGAAAAGCACTTCCGGGACATGTCAGTTCCTAGGAAGAAGGCTTATATCTTGGAGCAGCAAAAAGCAAAATTATGTCGCAATCTCAACAACCAAGTCAGAATACATTTCTTTCGGCATTTGTTGTGCACAGTTACTGTGGCTCAAGAATCATCTTGAAGACTACAATATGAAGGTCAAAGACATTCCATTGTTCTGCAACTCTCATCCAGCGCGATCGCAATCGCAAAATAACCCAGTCTCGCACAACCGGATTAAAGCACATCGAGCTTAGATATCACATCATCCGGGAGCATGTGGAGCTAGGGGATGTGGATCTGCAGTACGTGACAACAAATCTGTTGGGTACATTGGAAAATGTGTACTGATTTGAAGAAGCCCAACCTAGCTCAATGATAACATCATGTTGTATTTGATGTAGTTTTGAGTTGACATGTGCAGGTAAAGAAATGTAAAGTTTACAGAAAAAAATTCTAAGTCCAAGTGTCGACACAAAGGAACATGTGTCGTCACATAGAAGAAAGTTGTCGACACAACACTGGGAAAGTGTGTCGACACAGAAGGTGTAAGTCGACACTACTCTGGGAAAAAAGTGTCGACACATAACATAGTCTACACACAACACTGGGAAATTGTGTCGACACAGAAGAAGTAAGTCGACACAGCACTGGGAAATTGTGTCGACACAGAAGAAGTAAGTCGACACAGCACTGGGAAATTGTGTCGACACAGAAAGAAAAACGTCGACCTCAACATTGGGAGAATGTGTCGACACTAAAGAGTATAGTCGATCTCAAGTTTGTCGACATCATCTGAATATGTCGACACAGAAGAAAATAGTCGACCACAGGTTTGTCGTCACCAGCAGAATGTGTCGACACATAGTGAGTAAGTCGACACATTATAGCAAAGCTAAAGAATGAATGTGTCGACACCTGAAGGCTAAGTCAACATTACTAAAGTTATGATTCTACAACAACTGTGTCGACACACAGGACTTGTGTCGACACATGCAAGAGTCAAAGACCAAGTTATTTTCAGAAAAAGATGTGTCGACACAAAGGCAATTTTGTCGACATCACTGAAGGCAGTGTCGACACCAAAGTCAATTGTGTCGACACAAATAGACAGATGGTCTCGACACTTTCTGACAGACTGTTTCAACACTAAGGCAAGGACTTGTTTGAAGACTTGACAGCTGTGGGTTTATCATCAGTTAACTGAAGTTGTCAGACCTGTCAGAAAACGGTTAGAAACCGGATCAGCCGGTTACCATGAAGAATGTCTATAAATAGACAGATTCAGAAGGAGAGAAAGAAGAACAACACACACAATAAGAAGGATTATATTCTACTCATTTTCAAGAAAGTGCTAGGCACTTAAGAAGATCTTCTCCGGGAGATCTAAGAAGACTATCTAAGGATAGATCTAAGAAGAGTTCTAATCAGAATTCAGAAGAATCATTCAAAGTTCTGGACAGAGAGAGATCAAGTCAGAATTTGAAGAAGAAGAAAGAATCCATCTGTGGATTCTCAAGAAGCTGTTTGGAATCAACTCAGCTAAGTACATTTTCAAGAAGCTTTGAAGAAGGCTAAGAAACAGTTGATTGCATCGCTGATTAAGAATTGTCATTGCCTTTCTCTCTCAACTTGGCAAGACAATTTTAAAACAATCTTTTCTATATTTCTGTAGGATCTGTTTATACAGATCTGAGTTGTAAGCCTATGTTATAAAGGCTGAGTGTAGGAGTGTTGAACTCTGAGTGGTAGGCTGATTGCCTGAGTGTAGGAGAAGGATATTCTCTGAGTTGTAGGCCTTGGGGCAAGGCTGAGGTAGGGCAGTTGTGCCTGAGTTGTAGGAACCAGTTGGGTTCTGAGTTGTAAGATCTATTGATCTGAGATAAGTGGAAGTTTGGCCGAATCTAGCATACAGCTAGATAGGTGAAGGGGAAAGTGGATGTACCCAGACCTTGGGGAACCACTATAAAACATAGTGCAATCTGTGATGTGTTGTTTTCTGTGATTGCTGTGTTTTTGTATTAGTTATAAATTGAATTCTGTCTAGAAGTTTTAGAAAAAGAAGCAGGACCTATTCACCCCCCCCTCTAGGTGTTTAGGCTGCCTTGAAAGTTAAACTATCAAGTGGTATCAGAGGGAGGTTCCTCAAAAAGGACTTAACAGTCTGAGGTAGATCTGATAGGCAGAATCAAGAATCAAGAAGATGGGTTCTGGAGAGAATCATAAGGAGCTAGGGTCAATGAAATTACCCATATGCAAGAAGGAAATCTTTGGGATCTGGAAAGAAAGAGTCAGATTGTTTATGGAAGCATCTGACCCAAGGATTTACATCACAGTACAGGAAGGCCCCTTCATACCAATGAAGATATCTGTTCTTGATGCAAATATCCAAACACCAAAGACTTATTCTGAAATGACCAAGGATGAAATCATCTTGGCAACCATGGACAAAAGGGCACAGAACATAATTGTCAGTGCCATAGATGATTCAACATTTCAGAATCTGATTCACTGCAAGACCTCCAAGGAGATGTGGGACACATTGATTGTCTACATGGAGGGATCAGAAGAAGTAAGGCTGGACAGAAAATCTATGCTAAATCAGGAGTATGAAAGTTTTAGACAAGGAAAATCTGATAGCATAACTGAGTGCTATAAGAAATTCTATAGAATTGTGAATGAGCTAATTTCCTATGGAAGAGTCTTCAGTACCTATGAACTGAATGACAAAATTCTTAAGATCCTTATCAAAGGATTGGATACAAAGATCTGTGCCATAGAGAAGTGGCAAAATTGGCAGAGATATCTCCTCCAACTCTGTTTGGAAAGTTGCTATCCTATGAAATGCAACTTATGGTAAGGAAGGAGGAGGAAAGAAACTCAAGAGGAGAGCATAGAGAAAAGACTGTGGCTTTTAATGCTGAAGCCACCAGAAAGAATAGGAGGAAATCACCATCTCCTCCTAAGGAAGTTGAAGAAGGTTCTGAAAATTCAGATAAGGGTTCAGTCAGCAGTGATTCAGATGCAGACTTTGCTGCATTCACTAGGCAATTTCAAAGGTTCTTGAAAAAGAAGCAATGGAAGTCTAGCCTCCTCATCACAGCAAGTAGATGACTATTATCAAAAAGAAGGTCATCTAGGAAAGAGAAAAGCAGGTCAAAGCCCAGCAAAGCCACTACTTCAAAGATTGTCTGCTATTGTTGCAATAGGCCTGGACATGTAGTGGCTGATTGTCCTGACAAAAGGAAGGAATCTTCAGAAAAGAAGAAGACTTATCAGAAAGGCAAGAAGGAGAAATCCTTTGTAGCAAAGAAAGATAAAAGTCTGTCAGACCAGTCAACTTCAGAATCAGGATCTGAAGCTGAAGCATATATTGGATTATATGCTGCATCTGAGGAAGAAGGAGTTTATGCAGTTGCTAGACTCCATCAATGAACATCAATGCATGGGTTTGATGACTAGATCAGAAGAGGACCTATGCCAGAATCAGTCTGGTCCTAATGAGGTAAACAGTCCTTCCAGTACATTTGTTTGTAGTACAAGTGAAGAATCAGCTACATCTGCATCAAGTGATGAAGATGCATCTGGATCTGAAGGAGATGTCTATCAATTGATAGACAAGTATGGGGACTTGTTGCAGGCCCTTAAGAAAAGCAAGAACCTGGTTAAATCACAGGCTCAGGAAATTGCTGATCTAAGGGTTACAACAGCTGAGTTAGAAAAAGTCCTTGATCAAAAGTTAGCTGAAATTGCCAAGCTGAAAAATATAACTATTATTCAGATGGGCACAATTAATTATACTAATGATCAAGTAAAGAGTCTGGAGGACAGACTTAGAATTGAAAGGGATTTAGTGGCTAGTTACTCTAAGCCAAAATCTGTCTTACCCTTGATAGATGAATTTGTCACTCAGAAGGGTAAGGCTGGATTAGGATTTAAGGGTAACTCCAGGGCTAGCAGATTCAAAAAGAAAGGCAAAGCCCCTATTCAGCCACTAAACCTTTCAGTCCCCATAAGGTTTGGTAAGAAGAAAGTGCCTTCTAACATATATGATCATGAAGACATTCAGGATCATATCAAGACAAATGTTCTGAAGAACAGGGTGTTAAGGCAAGCAGGCCTACCTATGGTCATAAGCCCTATGGTTTTAAGAAACCAGCAGGAGAAGTTGCAACAGCAACCAGCAATGAACAGAAATGCTTCTGACAAGGATGTATCTAGATCTAGATACAATAAGTTTGAATGTTGGTGCTGTGGCAAGAGGGGTCATTTTGCATTGGACTGCTGGTATAACACAAGTGTTATAAAGAATAAGAGTCTACCTGTTAGAAGAGGTTATGATAACTTTATTAAGGCTAACCTGAACCAAGGACCCAAGACTTACTTGGGTTCTAAGGGTAAGTAATTCTGTATTGCAGGTTGAATCCAAGTTACCATGCCCTATATGGGTACTTGGATAGTGGTTGTTCCAGGCACCATGGACTGGACACAAAGGGGCTGCTGAAAGAGTATTCATCTGTCAAAGATGGACATAAAGTTGATCTTCTGGTGGATCTGAAAAAGGAGTCATCAAAGGATTTGATCAAATGACTCAACAGGTATAAGCAAGAAGATGGACAAGCTCTCCATTGCTGAAGCTTCAAAGGAAGAGGGAGCATTGGAAAAATGAAGGCTGCTGTCCAGGGGGAGTACAAGAGATAATGGAAGCTGATGAAAACCAAGAGGAACAGCAGAATGAAGAAGCTGGAGATGCTCAACCTGAAGGGAATCTACCTCCAGCTATAAGATATCTAAGAGATCATCCTACTGATCAGATAATTGGTGATCCAAGACAAGGAGTGCAAACTAGAAGCAGAAATCAAAGCACAGTTTTGCATTCTAGTTTCTTGTCTCAAATGGAACCTAAGAAGTTTGAAGAAGCTATCCAAGACCAGCACTGGATTGATGCTATGCAAGAGGAGCTGAATCAGTTCAGAAGGTGCAAGGTCTGGGAGCTTGTTCCTAAACCAAGAGGCCACAACATAATTGGGACTAAGTGGATCTATAGGAACAAGCTAGATGAAAGTGGAATAATAATAAAGAATAAAGCAAGATTGGTTGCAAAAGGATACAGGCAGGAAGAAGGGATTGACTTTGATCAAACCTTTGCTCCAGTAGCAAGGCTGGAAGCAATCAGAATGTTCCTTGCCTATGCAGCCTACCAAGACTTCAAAGTATACCAGATGGATGTAAAGTCAGCATTTCTGAATGGTGATCTTAAAGAAGAAGTATATGTAGAGCAGCCATCAGGTTTTGTAGATCCTCTTAAACCTGATTCTGTGTACAAGCTTAGGAAAGCTTTGTATGGGTTAAAACAAGCTCCAAGGGCTTGGTATGAAACCCTGTCTACCTTCCTCATTGAGAATAAATTCTCAAGAGGAAAGATAGACAAAACTCTATTCCTTAGGGAATCCAAAGGAAAGTTCATCTTAGTCCAGATCTATGTTGATGACATAATCTTTGGATCTACTGAAAACAACCTTTGTAAAAAGTTTGCCAAACTTATGCAAGGGAAGTTTGAGATGAGCAGTATGGGTGAACTTAAGTTCTTCTTGGACTCCAAGTAAGACAGACTGATGATGGATTGTCCATATCCCAGTCTAAATTCACCAAGGAATTAATTAAAAAATATGGTATGGAGTCATCCTCCTCCATGAGAACTCCTATGGGCACAAGTATGCCAATATGCAAAGATGAGGCAGGTAAACCTGTTGATGAATCATTGTATAGAGGAATAGTTGGGTCACTACTATATCTCACTGCTAGTAGACCTGACATTATGTATGCAACATGTGTCTGTGCTAGGTACCAAGCCTGCCCTAAAGAATCTCATTATACTGCAGTAAAAAGGATTCTGAGATATCTAAAGGGCACTCCTACTCTAGGTCTTTGGTACCCTAGGAATAGAGATTTTCAACTAACAGGCTATTCAGATGCAGATTTTGCAGGATGTAGAGAGGATAGAAAGAGTACTACAGGTACTTGTCAATTCCTGGGAGGAAGACTAATATCTTGGAGTAGTAAAAAACAGACTAGTGTGGCAATTTCCACAGCTGAGTCAGAGTATATTGCTGCAGGAAGCTGCTGTGCACAGCTATTATGGATGCAGCATCAGCTTAAAGATTATGGTATTCAGGTAAGTAGAACACCCCTTTTATGTGATTCTAAGAGTGCTATTTCTATTGCTAATAATCCAGTTTCTCATAGTAGAACTAAGCATATAGAAATAAAATATCATTTTCTTAGAGAACATGTAGAAAAAGGTGACATCTCATTGGAATTTGTAAAAACAGATTATCAAATAGCAGATGTATTTACTAAGCCTTTAGATGAAACCAAATTCAATAAATTCAAAATTGAGTTAGGTATGTTAACCATTGATTAATGTATTAAACAAAATCATTAACAATGCTATTGAAATGGTTAATAAGTAAGTAAAAGTAGTAACAACAATAATCAAGTGTTAAAAAGGACACATTGAAGTTACAGAAATTGGCTAAGTAAGAATGTGTCGACACATTCAGTAATAATGTGTCGACTCAGAGAAATTATGTCGACAAGTCAGAAATATTGTGTCGACACAGAGAATATGTGTCGACACTTAAGAGTTTTATTGTCGACTTAACCAGGAATGTAATGTCGACTCAACCAGAATTATGGTGTCGACACTTACAAAATATGTGTCGACACTTGTCCTGAGTGTCGACACAGAATTTCTGTCTTTCTACTATATATCCAAGGTGTCGACATAACCACAAATTGGTGTCGACACATTGAAGACTGAAGAAATGTCGAGTTAATAGAAGCTTGTGTCGACACATTCCGTCTGTGTCGACACATTTAGACTGTCTTTGGCGCCTTTTGAACTTCTTTCAACAGAAGCTATAAATAGGTCAAAAGCTCCTTGTGTCGACACGCTTTCAAGGTTTTCGAAACTCAAACCCTGTGTCGACAGTCTTTCTTTCTCTCTTCTCTCAAGCTTTCTCGACACAACGATGGCGCCAAGGATTGAAGACAATGTTAATGAAGGGTATGAGTTGGTGCGCCAGGCGTTTGCAGAGGCGCCGCCTGATGTTCAAGGAGTTATCACCCTTCTCTCTGCATCAGGGTTAGAATTCCTTGTCTCAGAACCATCCAAGATCTGGAAGAAGGAGGTGCACGAGTTCTTTATCTCTGCATCAGTCCATTCAACTGGCCTCAAGATTAAGTCTACAGTTCAAGGGAGTAAGATCAAGATTAACCAAAGAAGTATAAGAAAAATCTTCCACTTGAAAGTAGTTGAAAATGAAGAGGAAGTTCCTATCTCCAGGACAAGGGAAGCCCTTCAATGGTGTGGACTGGACCAAGGATTGAAGATTGGAGCTGCCTTCAATAGGAAGGGAATGAATCAGCAAGGGAAGTTCTTGTCTGAGATAGTTGGGAAGGTAATCCTCTGCAAGACAGGTGGACATGATAGGATTTCTGCCTATATGTTCAGCCTGATGACCAGGATAGTCTTTACTATTCCTACTGATTGGTCAGGAGTGCTCTTTGACAAGATCAAAGAGGGAATCAAGAAGCCTAACATGGCTAGGATCATGAGCCTGTACTTCATGGAGTAATTCCTGAAGTGATGCAGCAGCTGCAGGGGAGCAAGATTAACCATATGAGAAGAATGGATATGAGACTATTCACCAGGTGGGATAGGGTGCTGTCAAAGGATGTGCCTGAAGAGAACAGGCCAGACACCCCTGTGCAATCCCCTACACCAAATCAAGAATCTGACCAAGTACAAGAAGGGACACAGCTTGACTCAACTGTGGTCCAGGAAGTATCAACACCTGCACAGATGCAGGGGGAGCAAGTTTCCACTTCTGCTCCAAAGGTATCTACACCTGCTTAGGTATAGGAGGAGCTAATGTATTTTAACTTTAAAAGACATTGCTCTTATTCTTATTACTGCACAGGTTCAGGGGGAGCTAGTGTCCACACCTACACCTGCCACTACAAATATTGAGGTGCAAGTCCAAGAGGTAGCACAGTTAAACATATCTCCAGATTTAACTGCTGCAAAAGTGACCACTCAACTGGAATTTACTATGGAAGAGTTATTCCCAGATGTTGACATAGCTACTGTTAGAATAGAAGGGAACCAAGATGTTGAGCAGCCTCTTGACATAGAGCTAGAACAAGGAGTGGAGAAAGTTCAAGAGATTGAAAAAGTTCAAGAAATAGAGGAGGAGCAAAGAATTGAGGGGGAGCCTCTACATGTTGAAACTGAGCAACATGGCACTGAAGCAGATAGAGTTAACATAGAGAGTACTTCTGAATCTGAGACTGAAGAAGCCAGGTTGGCTAAGAAAAGAAAACTGGTTGTATTTAAAAGAAGAAGCAAGACTTATAGGCAGGCTTTACAGACAATACCTCCACCTCCACCTCCTGAAGTTGATTATAACAAGTTCTTGGTGGATTTACAGGTGAAATTGGATGACCACAGGGTGGCCATTGAGAAATATGTTGATGAAAGAAACAAAACTCTGCAGTTTGACTTAGCCCAAGATATCAAATCTATCCAATTTCAAGTCAACTTGAATAAAACTGAAATGACAGATTGCTTCCACAAGGGTGGCAATGCTGTAGTTTATCTGGCTAAACAACAGCAGGCTATCTCTACAAAGGTGGATGATATTGTTTTGAAGCAAGGTTATGTTCTGGAAAATCAAATAAGAATGAATGACAATTTAACTGAATCTCATAATGAGATCATTCAAGAGGTGAAGAAGATTGTTCCAGGGATGCCTGCAGATAAAGCCAAAGAAATGGCAGAGTTTGATAAGAATTTTCAGGCTGCAATTGCATCTGTTAAGACTGCCATCACAACCTCTCAACAGGAAATATCTGAAAAGCTTCAAAGATTAAGACCATTTTTCAAGGAGGGAGTGAATTATTTGGATGGCCAAATAAGATTTCAGAAAGAAGATCTTAGAGATCATGTATCAAGAGAAGCCATAAAGGGGGAGAGGATGCTAATTCATGCAGGCTCTGAGCATGCCAAATGGGTGACCAATAGCATAAGAGCCACATTGGGATATCCACCATTGTGTGATGATAACATGGTGGCTGAGTCAGGATTACAAACAGGACTACTTGAAGGTGACCAACCTGAGGTTGCCCAAGTCATATACCCCCCTCCAGATTTTGATATATTGGATCAGCAAGTGCAATATATGTATAGTCCTTCAAAGGAGGTTGTAAATGTTATCCTTGGAAAGGTTGATAAGCCTGAGGTAAATTTGCAAGAACAGCAAGATGCTCTACTGTCAAAGAAAAGATTTAGAGAGCAGGCTGAGCTGAAGCCAGATTTTGAGCAGTGGAGTCCTACTTCCAGAAATATAATACTCACTGCATGGAAAGCTGTCAAAGATCAATTTCATGAAAGGGGCAAGTGGTACAATGAGCAGGAATGGCAGAAGTATGAGGCAAGACAAGAAGCCATTGTACAATTCAGAAGGAAAGCTAAGATGGGAAGACTTCCAACTGATGCTATGGAGCCAAGCAAATACTTCCCAAAGCCTTTTCACTATTTTGAAAGGCAAAGGCTCAAGGAAGAAGCTAAGAAGAAAGCTGATCTTAAGGGAAAAAAGATGGCTGAAGAATCAGAAGCTCCTGTGACAGCTAAAATTAAATCTGGCCAAGGGATTGTTATTAGAGAGCCTAATCAATCCTGATAATGTTTAGTTCTTTCATAATGTTTTGTAATGATGTAATGTGATCTGTCAAAGAAAAACCATGTAATCAAACATTACCCAGTAATAAACAAAATTTTGTTAAATCTGTGATAGATTGTTTTATCCATGATGTTCTTATTATTTTGTTTATAATTAAGTATCCCTGTGTATTGTCATATATCATCATTTTATACTATTTATAAATGGTGTATATCATTGGCTATAAGGGTTATGACTTCTCCAAATAGGGGGAGATTGTTGGGTACATTGGAAAATGTGTACCTGATTTGAAGAAGCCCAACCTAGCTCAATGATATACATCATGTTGTATTTGATGTAGTTTTGAGTTGACATGTGCAGGTAAAGAAATGTTAAAGTTTACAGAAAAAAATTCTAAGTCCAAGTGTCGACACAAAGGAACATGTGTCGTCACATAGAAGAAAGTTGTCGACACAACACTGGGAAAGTGTGTCGACACAGAAGGTGTAAGTCGACACTACTCTGGGAAAAAGTGTCGACACATAACATAGTCTACAACAACACTGGGAAATTGTGTCGACACAGAAGAAGTAAGTCGACACAGCACTGGGAAATTGTGTCGACACAGAAGAAGTAAGTCGACACAGCACTGGGAAATTGTGTCGACACAGAAGAAAAACGTCGACCTCAACATTGGGAGAATGTGTCGACACTAAAGAGTATAGTCGATCTCAAGTTTGTCGACATCATCTGAATATGTCGACACAGAAGAAAATAGTCGACCACAGGTTTGTCGTCACCAGCAGAATGTGTCGACACATAGTGAGTAAGTCGACACATTATAGCAAAGCTAAAGAATGAATGTGTCGACACCTGAAGGCTAAGTCAACACTTACTAAAGTTATGATTCTACAACAACTGTGTCGACACACAGGACTTGTGTCGACACACTGCAGAGTCAAAGACCAAGTTATTTTCAGAAGAAGATGTGTCGACACAAAGGCAATTTTGTCGACATCACTGAAGGCAGTGTCGACACCAAAGTCAATTGTGTCGACACAAATAGACAGATGGTCTCGACACTTTCTGACAGACTGTTTCAACACTAAGGCACAGGACTTGTTTGAAGACTTGACAGCTGTGGGTTATCATCAGTTAACTGAAGTTGTCAGACCTGTCAGAAAACGGTTAGAAACCGGATCAGCCGGTTACCATGAAGAATGTCTATAAATAGACAGATTCAGAAGGAGAGGAAAATGAACAACACACACAATTAAGAAGGATTATATTCTACTCATTTTCAAGAAAGTGCTAGGCACTTAAGAAGATCTTCTCCGGGAGATCTAAGAAGACTATCTAAGGATAGATCTAAGAAGAGTTCTAATCAGAATTCAGAAGAATCATTCAAAGTTCTGGACAGAGAGAGATCAAGTCAGAATTTGAAGAAGAAGAAAGAATCCATCTGTGGATTCTCAAGAAGCTGTTTGGAATCAACTCAGCTAAGTACATTTTCAAGAAGCTTTGAAGAAGGCTAAGAAACAGTTGATTGCATCGGCTGATTAAGAATTGTCATTGCCTCTTCTCTCTCAACTTGGCAAGACAATTTAAAACAATCTTTTCTATATTTCTGTAGGATCTGTTTATACAGATCTGAGTTGTAAGCCTATGTTATAAAGGCTGAGTGTAGGAGTGTTGAACTCTGAGTGGTAGGGCTGATTGCCTGAGTGTAGGAGAAGGATATTCTCTGAGTTGTAGGCCTTGGGGCAAGGCTGAGGTAGGGCAGTTGTGCCTGAGTTGTAGGAACCAGTTGGGTTCTGAGTTGTAAGATCTATTGATCTGAGATAAGTGGAAGTTTGGCCGAATCTAGCATACAGCTAGATAGGTGAAGGGGGAAAGTGGATGTACCCAGACCTTGGGAACCACTATAAAACATAGTGCAATCTGTGATGTGTTGTTTTTCTGTGATTGCTGTGTTTTTGTATTAGTTAATAAATTGAATTCTGTCTAGAAGTTTTAGAAAAAGAAGCAGGACCTATTCACCCCCCCCTCTAGGTGTTTAGGCTGCCTTGAAAGTTAAACTATCAAAATCGACAAGTTGCAGATATTTTCACAAAGCCGTTGGACGAGACAAAGTTTAATTTCTTGAAAACTGAACTTGGGCTGCTGAACAAAGAAGAATAGACCAAAGTGGAATAGTTCAAGGCTCAAGAATCTAGGACTCTTCAAAAAGGTCAAAAATTTCTCAAGAGGAAGGTAGCTCTCGAAAGCAAAGTATACCACTCGAAAAGTGAAGTAACAGTTCTCGAGAATTTAGACTACCTCTCGAGAAGAGGAATCTAGTTCTCGAAAACTCAGCCTACTTCTCCAGAAGCTAAGTACTAGTTCTCGAAAACTAGGCGCTACTTCTCGAGAAGTCTATTAAGCTCTCGAGAACTATATCATACTTCTCGAAAAGTATACTGACAGCTCTCGAGAACTAAACCTACTTCTCGAGAAATTCCCGTCTTTTCGACTTAAGTTTAATTTCTTCTATTTTTGAAACCCGCTTGATATCAGTCCTAACCCTAGATTAATTAGACACTTAATTGACATTATTAGAATTCTATATATATATATATATAAAGTTTTAGAAATCAATAATCAACCGACATTTCAAATTCCATCTTCTCGAAAACTCTTCGTCTTCTGCCGACAAACAGCTTCGTCGCAGCCATCGTCTTGCACTTCGTCCGTTGCTGCCATCAGCATCCATAGCGCACAGTTCGAAGATAGGAATCGGCAGTGAACTTGTCGTCGAAGGAATTGCAGACATTTCAGATGATTTCCAGAACTTTCTTCTTCTCCTGGACACGGCCGGACTGATGTTCGTTCTCACAGAACCCTGCAAGATTGTCTTTCCATATGTCGAAGAATTCTTCCGGAATGCAAAGGTGAAGTGAAATGGTACAGTATTGAAAACTACAGTGAAAGGGATCAAAATCAAGTTGGATAAAACCAAAGTTTCAAAGCTTCTGAAGATGCCCATTGTGGATGAAAAGGATGACCTAACTCTGGAAGATTATGACAGGACTTACTCCTTCTATGGAGTTTCTGAGGAATTCAACTCTTTTAGGAGAAATCTTTTCAATGATTTAGGAAAACTTCTTACAGATATAATTGGAAAAATATTATGGTGCAGAACAGGGTCTATCAGTTTCATAACAAATGATCTATTTGGAGTAATGACAGCTGTAATCTGTAGAAAGAAATTTCAATTTTGCATGATGGTATTTGAGATGATAAGGGACAGCATTCAGGATCCCAAATTTGCAAGGATAATCTCTTTATTGCTGAGTGAGATTGATCCAGTCACTTTCAAACTTTCCAAAGGCACTCCAGTTCACCACTTGAAGAAGATTTCATTGGCCTCCATTCATAGATGGGAACTCAAGCTAAAGAACTCCAAGTAGTTAGCTAAATAACTTGCAGCTTCTGCCTCTAAGGTCAGGACCCCATCTCCCTCCTCTCATCATATTGCTGAACCTTCTGGTGCTGCAATTGAGGGGGAGCCTGCAGCCTCTGTTCCTGCTGTCAGACCTACTCCCTCATCTCAAGCTAGATTAGCTAGCAGAAGTCCTCTCAAAAGCCTAGTGAGATCTCCAATCAGGAGCCCTATGGCAGACTCTCTAGATGCCTGCCTATCAGATGTTCCAGGACAGGACACCCTCAAGGACACAAGTGCAGCCAATGAAAGCATGATTGAAGAACTAATGTCAGATGAACCACTTCCATCCCTTGACAAAGAAACCCTGCAGAATCATCAAAAAAATCTTCTCCTCCTCCCTCAACCCAAGCTACACCACCTCCTTCTCCCTCTCCAATAAAAGCATCTACTCCTCCAAAGACCATCCTTCTCACTAAAGAGGATGAGGCAGAACCTGAAGAGGTGGAAGTCCCTCTCAGGAATCTTGACTTCTCCCTCCCAAGATTTATTGATGAGGAGGTTAATACAGTGTCTCACACTGTCAGAGCCCAGAGCTCTGTGGTTATAGAAGAAATTCCTTTATGGAAAGCACCTCCTTCACCTCAGATTGCTTCACCTAGTGCCACTCCTGCTGTTGCTGCTGCTGAAACTCTAGGTTCAGATATTTTATCTAAGATTGAAGGTATGCTGGCTGCCCAAAGGCAATATTTTGATGAATCTCTCCAATCAGTCAAAGATCAGGTCACCTCTCTAGAAAAGGAAATGAGCAGAGGATTTGTAGAGATCCAACACAATACAGATTCTTTTAAAGAGCTGTTCAGAATTGGTGGCAAAGCCATTGACCACACCATTACTAGCATTGTTCAGGTCATGGACCAGTCTATCACACTGGCAAATAATCAAATTGAGTTGGAAAAGGAAGCTCAAGAGCATGTCATGAAGATCTGTGAGGAAGTTGAAACTTTCAAAGAAGACACAATAGAAAAGCTTTGTGTAGAAATCAGAAAGGGGGAGAGCTTAGTGAAAGAACAAGTGGAAAAGCATACTACAAATGCAAAATCTCCCTGGAATGAAAATTGACTGAGAAAAATAAGAATGTTTTAGAACAAATCCAATAAGTAAAATTACACACTTATGACACTGCAGTCCGGATGCACAATCAGATATTCCCTAACTTTCAAGCTGATCCTAATGTGATTCCATATCATCGGAACCACCTTGCTGAAGGTCAATCCACTCAGATGCCTCAACCTCAGATGCCTACCTTCTCTCCAAGGCCAAAAGATCAGGATCTCCCTCCTACTTCCTATGACCAGGTTTGGGATGAAATTATTCCTAAGGATTTACCAGAGATTCACACCTCTAAGAAGAGAAAGTCTGGAGAAGGTCAATCTGCAAGCAAGTCCGTTCCCCAGCCAGATGCAGAGAAAAGGAAAGCAAAGGAGTTTGCTAAAGTTTGGTGCCCCCACTTCCAAAAGCTTAATTCTTGAGACTCTTAAATTGGTGATGGACTACAAGCAGAACAGAAATCTCCACTACAGCTCATCTGAGTGGGAGTTATATGAGAAGTCCATGACAAAGAGAAGGATATATGATAGAGAATTTGGCAGGAATAATCCCAAAGTTCCTCCTAAGCCTCCTAGATACTACCCTAAACCCTTCAGCTACCAGAGGAGACAGCAAGAAAAGCATGACAGACAACATCAAAGCAAAGAATGAACTCTTGTTATTTTGTTTTTGAGAATTTGGATGAAATGATTGTTGATTAGAAATCTAAAACATTACATATATACAATCTCTAGTTTTGCTAATTATGTCTTTAATTAATCTGTTATTGCATTTAGATTCAGTTTTTCATTTCCAGTTCTTTCTTAATTATTATAATTCACCTTAGTGTAGAGGGTTCTGACTTCTACAAATAGGGGAAGATTATTGGGTATTACATCCACAATAACCAAGATTTGAATGAAGTCACCCTTGAACTAAGATGAATTAAGTTGTATTTGATATCCTTGTTATAGCTGTGTGTTTGCAGATTACCATTGCTAAGTGTAAACCAATGTCAGCCTACAGTGGGTCATGAACACAGGACCATACAGTATAATCCCTCACTATGTGAACCAAGGTGTTGACTCATGTGTAGCCTCTCTATTGGGATACACTTCATATTCAAACCTTGGATCATGGAATGAAGATTGGACTCTTGAAGAGAAGAGAAAGATTTTTTCTAAGTTCAGAAAAATCTCTAAGTCCACTTCTCGAGAAGTACATCTTAGTTCTAAAGAAGTCCTTAGAGTTCTCGAGAAGCTTAGCCTCTTAGTTCTCGAGAAATCCTCAGAGTTCTCGAGAAGTCCCAGCCTTTGGTTCTCGAGAAATCCAGACAGGTTCAAGAATTTTTCCAAGTCAGAGTTCTCGAGAAGTCTTATTAGTTCTCCAGAAGTTTTCTTAGTTCTCGAAAAGTTTTGGCCAGTTCTCGGGAAGCCTAAACTTTAGTTCTCGAGAAGTCAATCTTGTTCTCGAGAAGCTTGGCTTAAGTTCTCGAGAAATGCCAGCCCTATTTCTCGACTAGTCAAAGTTGGCTCAGAAAATCTCTCAAAGTGTTAGTTCTCGAGAAGTCTCCAAAGTTCTCGAGAAGTTAATTAGTTCTCGAGAACTCAGCCCTTTCTATTCTCGAGAAGTCCAGAATTCTTCTAAGCAGTATTGTTCTCGAGAAGTCCTGATAGCTCTAGAGAACTCAGTCTCTCGTTCTCGAGAACTAAAGGCACATCTCGAGAACTGTAAGTTAATTTTTCAGAAAATTTATGTTAAGTACAGATCGGCCGAGATTTTAAAATGACTTGACTTGATTGGTCCACGTATCGTCATTAATGTCTTTTCTAGCCGTTAAGGGTAATCCTATATAAAGTCTTTTCATTAAGACCAAACCCTAATAATTACAAGGAGCGGAAACCCATATATTTCAAAATTTCTAGATCGGCATTCTCTTTCCAAAAGAACACATTCTGAAGTCGCCGCCGCCGCCGCTCATCAAGAAGATCGAACTTTCTGCTTTCGATACAAGAAGACTTGCTATTCAAAGGATAGTCATCTTCCTCTTGATCGATTGGGTCAAAGTTTTCTCAGGTCAGACCGTCAAGTCTTCTTCAATAGTTTCTGAAAGAGCCACAAATTTCAAGAAGAAGACCTAGGGCTTAATATTTCCAGATCTGAGATAAATTCTTGTTTTATTTTCAAATCTTGTTATTATCTTGTAGGATATTATTCTCCGAGTGTAGGAGCGTTGTTCTCCGAGTTTGTAGGAAGTTTTATCTTCTGAGTGTAGATCCATTTGGATCAAGTTTGTAGGAACTTAGTTCTGAGGCGTAGGATTATATGAATCTGAGATAGTTGAGTAGCCGAGTCTAGTGATTTGCTAGATCGGTGAGGTAAATGGGACGTACCCAAGATTGGGAAACCACTATAAATCTTCTTATCTTTCTATGATTTCTTGATTTCTTGTGCAAGATCGATATTTTTTTTCTGCCCTATTTGGAGAAGTCATAACCCTTAGTCAATAATATACACCACTTATAATAAAACAAAGATTAAGATGTATAAAATCATTTCATAGGCAGGGTAACTTATAAACACAAATAACATTTAATATCATCATAAAATATGATATAATACATTAATCAGGAATAAGTGTTTGATTTACAAAATTGTTTAGAACAAAATTTACATAGTTCTAAGTCTAGCCTATCTATCCCTAAGATTGATCAGGCTCATTGATAACTATTCCTTTGCCAGGATGAATCTTAGCTTGTACTTTGGATTTTGTGTCATCATCTGGCTTCTTCCCTTTCAGATCGTTCTTTTTGAGCTCTTCTGCCTTGATCTTTTGCTTTTCAAAGTAATGATAAGGCTTTGGGATGTACTTGCTAGGATCCATAGAGTTAGCAGGTAACTTCCCATCTTTGATATCCCTTCTGAACTGATGTAAGGCATCTTATCTTTTCTGATATTTACCCCATTCTTGTTCAGAGTATCATTTGCCTCTATAATGCATATTGTCTTTTACAGCTTTCCAAGCAATAAGAATGATATTTCTGGATGTTGGACTCCACTGCTCAAAATCAGGCTTTAATTCTGCCTGTTCTCTGAATCTTCTCTTAAAAAGTTTAGCCTCTTTCTGAGCATCCTTAGCAGCTTCATACATTTCAACTTTTTCGATAATAACATTATGTGCCTCCTGTGGAGGGATATACATTTTATGTACTTCCTGCTGTACTGCTTCAAAATCTGATGGAGGATAGATGACTTGTACAACTTCCTGTTGAACCCCTTCAATGTGACCAGGTTGAATACCAGATTCAGCAGTGTTATCTTCATCACAAAGGGGTGGATATCCAAGAGTAGCTCTGATGGTATTAGATACCCATTTAGCATTATCAGAGCTAGCTTTGACTAACACTCTCTCCCCCTTAATGACTTCTCTGGCCACATGATCTCTTAAATCATCTTTCTGAAACCTTACTTGATCAGCCAGATAGTCGATGCCCTCTTTGTAGTATAGTCTGAATTTCTCCAGTTGATCAGAAATAGTCTTTTGGGATTCCTGATGTGTTATTTGAACAGCAGCTAAATCTTCTTGTATTTGCCTGGATACTTAAGTTTTCAAATCAGTAGCAATACCTCACAGTTTTGTGAGAATTTCATTATGTGAGTCCTTGAGATTTTCATTCGTTCTAAATTGATTTTCTAGAATATATCCTTGTTTTTCTGCTATGTCAGCTATTTGAGTTTTCATGTCCTATTGTATGGCCAGATATACTACAACATTACCTCCCTTATGGAAGCAATCTGTCATCTCTTTCTTATTAAAATTGACTTCAAATCTGATAGATTTAATATCTTGAGCTAGTTGGGACAGCATTTCTTTATTGGACTCATCCACATACTTCTCCAAAGCAAGTCTTTGCTCATCTAATTTCACTTGTAGTTTCACCAAAAGTGAACTGAAGTCCATTAGTGGAGCAGATGCTTGAGGCACTATTTGTAAGGCTTTCTTATAGCCTATGCTCCTTTTCCTGAGAGCCACCAGCTTCCTTTTCTTAGCCTTGGAAGCTTCTTCATCATCAGAAGAATTTGATGAACTTTGTATATCAACAGTTTCCTTAGTACTAGAGGCATGTAGTGACATCTCCCCCTTAGTCCTTTACAGCTCCCCCTCAGTCCTTGCATCTTGGGTTCAGGGAACAACTCTTCCAAAGTTACCTCCTGCTGCATTTGAACAGGAGGTATAATGTTCTATTGTCCAATAAATGGCTCTCCTTGGACATCAAGATTGTTGTCTAGGGTTTGTGTTATCTCCCCCTGTAGAGAATGCCATCAAATTCTCTGGTAGTTGAATTCTCTCCCCTTGGGCTTGAGCTTCTTTATCTAGTTGTGGAGTAGGTGATTTTCTTTGTTGTTCTTCATCTGAGCTGAAGACAACCTGCTCTTCAGAATCACTGGAAGATTCCGCTTCATGGGTGGAAGGTTTCTTTTTCTTATCTTTCTTCACTAGTTTCTATGGAGTAGAAACATCTTTGGTCAAAACTCTATCCCATTAGATAGTATTCTCAAATCATTTCTTATCATGTAATTTATCTTGGTTCTTGTAGTTTGATTCATCACTTCTGGGATGGTGGAAGCCAGATACAAGCTCAATATCCTACCCAGATAAGGCTTCTTGGCACTTTCTTTGATCTTGTCAAAAATTACAGCGGACCAGTCTATTTTCACTTTGAAGATAACTCTGGTCATGAGTTTGAACATGTATGCAGATATCCTATCATGTCCTCCTATTTTGCAGAGAATAACTTTGCCCATTATCTCGGATAGAAACTTACCCTGGGAATTCATTCCCTTTCTGGTTAGTGAAGATCCAATCTTGGTATTGGGATCCAGCCCACACCATTGGAGTGCATCCCTTGTCATGGCGGATACGATATCATCTTCTTCCATAATCTTGGGTAGCTGAAGAGACTTTCGTACACTATTTGGTGAGATTTTTACTTGAGTACCATTAATAGAGGACTTTATCTTCTTTCCTTGAGAATCCATTATTGCGGAAGAGTAAAATTCAAGAACCTCCTTCTTCCAAATCCTTGTAGGTTCTGAGACCAAGTATTCCAATCCATTTTCAGTGATTAAGGTAATCACGCCATTGATTTCTGGTGAGGCAGTCTCGAACGCCTTACGTACCAGTTCATACCCTTCATTGATCTTGTCGTCCTCTTGTGGAGCCATTGGTGAAAGAGAGAGAAGAGAGTCAAAGGGAGATTTTCTTGTCGACACAAAGTATAGAGTCAAGAGTTCTGAAAGCACAGTCGGCCAGATTTTGTCTTCTCTTATTTATAGTATACTTGTAAAAGGAATGTCAAAAGACGCGTCTTACTAGGGATTTTACTTAGTCTACAAAATTTTACATATGTCAACATAGACGACCTAGGTCTCGGTAGTACTTTGTAGGTGTCGACATGTTTATATGTCGACATACTTTTTCCTTTGTCTACATAGACTACTTTAGTCTAGACAGAGTATTGAGGTGTTGATATGTCTATGTGTCGACAATGATTGTTGTGTGTAGACAAAAAAATCTACTAGTACATGGTCTCAACAGAGTGGTGTCGACACAATTTGCTGATAGTGTCGACACAATTAGCGTGTGTCGACACAAACTTTATAACTTAGCCAAATTTCTTGAGAAATTTTGTGCTGACCTACCATTTCATTCTAGGTTCAACATACCTAATTCAATTTTAAAATAATTGAATTTACTTTCATCCAGAGGTTTTGTAAATATATATGCAATTTGATTGCTAGTGTTGACAAATTCTATACATATGTCTTCTTTTTCAACATGTTCTCTGATGAAGTGAAACTTGATTTCTATATGCTTAGTTCTGTTATGCGAAATAGGATTTCTAGCAATAAAAATAACACTAGTAGAATCACAATATAATGGAATTCTACTTACCATGATGTCATAGTCTTCAAGTTGTTTGTGTATCCACAACAACTGAGCACAGCAACTGCCTGCAGCTATATACTCTGATTCAGCAGTGGAAATAACTACACTTGTTCGCTTTTTGCTGCTCCATGACACCAACCTTCCACCTAGGAACTGACATGTTCCTGTGGTTCTTTTCCTGTCTTCATTGCAGCTTACAAAGTCTGCATCTGAGAAACTTGTTAGTAAGAAATCTCTATTCTTAGGGTACCAAAGACCTAGATTAGGTGTGCCCTTAAGATATCTCAAAATTCTCTTGACTGCAGTATAATGAGATTCCTTTGGCCAGGCTTGGTACCTAGCACAGACACATGTGGCATACATTATGCCAGGTCTACTAGCAGTCAAGTAAAGTAGGGAGCCAATTATCCCTCTATACAAAGACTCATCAACAGGTTTTCCTGCCTCATCTTTTCCTCTAGGCATACTTGTCCCCATTGGAGTTTTCATGGTGGAGGCTGACTCCATGCCATATTTCTTAATTAACTCCTTCGTGAACATAGACTGAGAAATGGACAATCCATCATCAGTCTGTCTAACTTGGAGTCCCAAGAAGAATTTCAGCTCACCCATGCTGCTCATCTCAAACTTCCCGTGTATAAGTTTGGCAAACTTACTACAAAGGTTGTTTTCAGTAGAACCAAAGATAATGTCATCAACATATATCTGGACTAGGATGATCTCACCTTTTTATTCCCTAAAGAATAGAGTCTTGTCAATTTTCACTCTTGAGAATTTATTCTCAATAAGGAAGGCAGACAAAGTATCATATCAAGCCCTAGGGGCTTGTTTCAATCCATATAGAACTTTCTTAAGCCTATATACATAGTTGGGATAAAGAGAATCTACAAAACCTGAAGTTTGATCAACATACACTTCCTCTTTTAAGTCACAATTCAGAAATGCTGACTTTACATTCATTTGAAATACTTTAAACCCCTGATAGGCTGCATAAGCTAAGAACAGTATTATAGCTTCCAGCCTTGCCACTAGGGCAAATGTCTGATCAAAGTCTATCCCTTCTTCCTGTTTATAGCCCTTTGATGCCTGTTTGGCTTTGTTCTTGATTATAGTTCCATTTTCATCTAGCTTGTTCCTGTAGATCCACTTAGTTCCTATGACATTGTGGTTCTTTGGTTTAGGAATGTAATGCCCCGAAACTCAAAAGAGGAACAGGAAACATTTGAGGCATGTTTGGACCTTGGTACAGGTCACATGGCCTGGGACACGGGCATGTCCCAGGGCTGTTTCAGGGGCGTGTTCGATGCCAGGTCGCGTGGTCGACGAAATTGCAGTCAATGGTCGTCGGGGCAGTGAACACGACCTGGGACACGGGCGTATCCCAGGGCGTGTCAGCCACTCGACGCCTCAACACTCAACACTTTTCACTCAACGAGCGTCGAGTGAGGGCACATGGCCTGTGACACGGGCGTGTCACTGGCCATGTCCTTATCGGGTGATTTGTTGGTTTATGATGAGGAAGCCACACGGCCTAGGACACGGGCATGTCCCAAGGCGCGTCTAGCACATGGGTGTAAGACACCTTTTTTTTTCTTTTTCACCACCGAGGTCTTATGCCCAAAATTGCCGCTTTGCTGTGGCACCGACACTCGGGAAGGCAGCCACTACAAAATGCCAATTTTGTCGGCCATTTTCAATCATAAAAGAAAGAGAAGTAAACAATAAACTGAATATAGAAAGTCCACAGAATAACATGTAAATGGAAATCACAAAAAGTCCATATAAATAATGAGTGTAGAAAGTACTGCAAAAGGTCAGTACAGATGAAGTAAAAATGGGCTTAAGCCCGGTACATCAGATCCTCACTACATATCACTCGCGGAAGCTATAAAATAGTACTAACACTCACAGAGCTTGTCACAGGTGCTCCGGAACTAGAATGGCCCAACTCCATGCGCACTGTACTCCGCTGGTGCTGGTCCCTGGGCTGCTGGTCCCTGTCTCTCATCCGGAGCTCCTGTAATGTTGTGGTTTGAAAACCATTAGTCATAAATACTAAGCCCTATCATCCCCTACCCCTCCCCCTACGGCTCCTAGGAATCGAGCGGAGAGGAGGAAAGGGAAGCTACAATGGTGGAAAATAAGCAAGGCGGGTGACAGCGGAACTAGTCTAGCAGTAAATATATATTGTATAAGTAGCTAAGTATGAAAGGTACATCTACCAGTTCTAAAATAGTTAGCAGTAAGATAAACATGTAGTAAATCAATATGTAAATGAAAGGACAAGTATAAATTAAATATGTAACCTTAACTTATATGAATGCCCATACAAACTTATAAGTTAAGGGGTCTTCTGCAAGGCTCCCATCGTATAAAAAGACCCATACCGATTTATACATTGGGGTGTCGGTTGTATGCAAATATGAGTCTAGTGATATGCTATGTCATGATTCATACAAGTGCAACTCACACACACGAATTTATGCGCATAGACCTTTAGTTCCCCCTATTCGGGCAGCTAGCTTCATTCTAAGGAACCTCCGTAGTGGCAAACGGAGACAGTGTGTCAGGCCCCCCATTCCTAGGTGGGTATCCACACTACCGGGCCTAGCCCTTCCCTATGCCCCTAGAAGAACACAACCTAGAGTATCCGCGTACTAGTGCTGGCTGTATCCACCAGACTTTCTTTGGCTAATTGTCCTATACCGCCGAGTCTACGTACCGACATCGGTGTGAACGACAGTCAAATATCGAAGACTCACCACCTTATTATGTATTTAAACCTTGAGCCCTCGGCTCCCCGGACTGTCCCGACCGTGCATCTACCTTCAGAAGCTACCGTCTAAATGACATTCAAACCAACCTATTCAACGTCCCTAACTACCGGGGTGTGTGAATGTGAAACCCTAGTTATACTAGTTGCTCTTTTAGTTTATTATTCCTACGGTTTACGTTAGCCCAGGACTGCCCCCGGCATACCCCGTGAAGGGCTCTCAAAGGGCACTAAGAACTATGATGGTAGCTGAAGCCCATCATTCCCTTTCGCAAGGCACTTACTTTTATTGGTTAATACTCATTACCTGATCCATTTTAAATTACTTTAGATCAAACCCTAGTGTATTAGGACTCTTCCTCTCCTATCGGGGAGGACAACATTTCGTCGGTCCCGAGCACCTCTTATGACTAAACAACCTACACCCCTATCCTCATCTTGGATACTGAGGATGCATTCATACACATTTCCAAACCATTATCCCAATATCCATATCCTCTTAGTTCATCCTGCAGCTTAATATGATTTCAGCAGTTTTTACTACACGCAGACCATCCTAAGCTATATGAGGTAAACAAAGGGAGGTACTCCAAATTGTCTTCCAAATCTCATATAAAATTTACTGGAGGTCTATCATGTCACACCTAGTCTAAAATCAGAGATTCATAATTTTCCTAATTTAACCTATATTTAATTATTTTCTTCCAAAACTATAATATAGAGATTTTGAACATGAAGTACACTTTTCAGGTATGTATAAGGCTTCACAAAATTATGATATATACTAAACAAGCAAATTAAAAGCAAATCCAGATCCCATATAATTTTCGCAAGGTTTAAATCATTAATACTTAATTTTTGGAATATTTTAGAAATCATAAACTAAAGGAGCAAGTAATGCTTTTAAGCTTCCAAAAATTATACAAAAATTCAAGTATGACAATTTATAGCACACAAATATCCTTACAAAGTTTCATAATTTTACAGCAATAAATGAGCTCTGAATAAATTATTTACCAAAATTGCCCTTTTTCATACTTGTAAAGGAAGTACTAAAAATAATGTTTCAAAATTCTCAATTAAATTTCCAGGCGTTCATACTTACTTTAAAACTACACTACACAAGTTTCACCACAGTTCAATGAGTTTTAATAACTTTTTCTATCACTACAAGATTTGTGCCCTAAATTAAGGTTAAGGTTTTGAGGGACTTATTCGCTTTAAAATCAATTTAGATTTCTGCCAGAGGATTATAGCTACCATAGAATCCTATCCACTAAGTTTCAAATCATATCAAGGTCATTTGACCACCTGCCCTTCACAAACCACCAAGAACCATCTTAGGGTTTGGACTTAGATCCTAGGGAAAATTTACCCCAATCCACCTCAAAATCTATGGGAGTGTGCTAGAAATCATGTCTAGTCAGTGGTCAAAATCTCAGCCTCTGTTGAGGTGATTTGACCACTCAAATCACAAAGTGCACTTTTGACCTAAAAACCCCTTAATAGGGCAAAGCTTAGGTTTGTTCATTTCCAATCTAAGACATCTCCAAATGAGATTAAAAATTATACAGGGCCTTATGATGAACCCAGGGACCTCTCACAAAAATTTGGGAGGGTTTGGAAATCATTAGGCCACCTAATTAATTTATATAAGGATTTTTTAATTTTTTTAAAAACTATAGAAAAAATATTCTCCAAAAATTCCCATTTTTGGACAGGCCCTAGGTATAGCTAGGGTAGACTCCCTTCTCAAATTTCAAGTCATTTGGACCAGGGATGAAGGGTGGGCATCCATTTGAATCTCAGGATAGCCCTAGGTATAGGTCCCACCAAAATGGGTTCAGTGGTCAAACCACTTTCCCAAACGAGTTGAAATAAATTTTAAAATAATTTAGACTTGAAGGGCTACAACTTCTGTGACCGGCCATTTTTCCTAAAACGGCCTATTAGGGCCTCATTTATTTAATTTAACAGGAGAAGAATACTAGTGAAAACAATACACTATATAATATATTTAAATATAATAAAACATCATGGCACTGTTCAGCTTCTCAAAAACCCGAAACCAGCAACCCTAAAAAATGCATAAAACCTGTAGCTTTTCATGAGCCACCGTCGGCCATGGCCACCTCCCTGGCCAGCCACCGCCACCACCACCTCCGTCGAGGTGGTGGATATCGATCGGTGGTGGTTTGGCCGCCGGAGGTGGTGGTTTCCGGCGAACTCGACCACCATGAATTTTGGAAAACCCATGCAAACGCTCATCCAATCCATCTCTTTTGAGCCCGATATCTCTCTTAATAATTCCTAAGATCTATCCATAGAAGAAGAGGTAGAGGAGGACCTTATTCGCGGGCTGGAGGCATACAGATCGACGGAAAGCCTTTTCTGATGGTGGCGCCGCTCGACTTCTACAATAGTATGGTGGGAGGGCTCGAAATATTCAGGTAAAGGCTAAGAAAAATTCCTATTAGGCCACTGGGGGTGTTTACATGCTTGGTTAAAGAGGGGAGAGGCAAAAACTTCAATGGACATAAATACCATTGAAAGCTTGGCTCGACCATGGAGGAGTTGGGGTGAACCTGGCTTAATCAAGCCAAGTAACGGCTGGAAACTCCTCCTCTTCCCTAAGGTAGTTTAATCCAGCCATTAAAGAGGAGGGGAAGGGGGGCCACGGCATCAAGTGCCATTACTGGCCGTGAAAGCTGGCTCGACCATGGTCGTGACTGTTCATTCTCATAACCGTCGGCCACGTGGCATTTCCTCCACTTGACCGGTCAAAATTAATTAAAATAATACTTAATTAGGTCTTAATAGAGGAATGACTAATTTAAGAAATCTTGGCCTGCTTCCTGAAACGGTCCGGTTCAGCTGAACCAGCAACCAAGCTAAAACTTTCAGAAAAAAATACTAAGTAAAATGGCGTTGAGTGAGCTTAGCTCACTCAACGCCATCCAGCCTATGGCGTTGAGTGAGCTCAGCTCACTTAACTCCATCCATACAATGGAATTGAGTGAGCTCAGCTCACTGAACGCCATCCAGACTACGTCGTTGAGTGAGCTCAGCTCACTCAACGCCATCCAGACTACGACATTGAGTGAGCTCAGCTCACTCAACGCCATCCAAACTATGGCGTTGAGTGAGCTCAGCTCACTCAATGCCATCCGCTCTACACAGGATGGCGTTGAGTGCAGTCAGTGCACTCAACGCCGTTCAGCTTTTGGCATTGAGTGCACTCGATGCACTCAACGCTAACAATCCTGAAGGATGGCGTTGAGTGCAGTCAGTGCACTCAATGCATTCATCTTATGGCGTTGAGTGCACTCGACGCACTCAACGCCAGCCAGCCTTTGGTGTTGAGTGCACTCGACGCACTCAACGCCCAAGCCCAAATCCTGTTTTAGGCAAATTTCTGACATACTATTTGCAGACCAAGGGTATTTCCACCTTGAGCCCGGGTCACTTGGCCTTCTTGGGCTTCCTAGGGTTTTGTCATGACTTGGTCATGACAAAACCTCTCCTAGGGGTCTGGTCGGAAATGAGATATTACAAATCCCAATATACAAAAATAAAAATATCGTCCCCGAAATTAAGGTTAAGCCTACGGGGGTTTCTACTGAAATAGAAGAATTATAACATCCCTGTGGTTTAAGGTATACCTGACTCGAAGTGTTCCGGATATTTTTGCTGCATCAAGTCTTGTGGCTCCCATGTATGCTCCTCCTGCCCATGATTTCTCCACAGAACCTTGACTAACAGAACCTTCTTATATCGCAAGACCCACACTGTCTGGACCTTCGCCGGATCTACTGCCAAACCTGCTCCATTGAGGACAAGGCCCAAAAAGGCCACCTCCTTTAGCAAGAGCTGGCATTTGCTGTACTTGGCATACATCTTATGCTCTCGGAGCTTCTCCAAAGTCAAGGTCAGATGCCTCGCGTGCTCCTCCTCTGACCTCGAATAGATAGAGATGTCGGTGAATACAATAACAAAGACATCCAGATACTCTTCGAACACCCCGTTAATCAAGTTCATGAATGCAGAGGGTGCATTCGTGAGCCCGAAAGGCATCACGGTAAACTCGTATAGACCATATCTACTACTGAAGGCCGTTTTTGGGATGTCCTCCTCCCGAATGCGAAGCTGGTAGTACCCCGATCTATAATCTAGCTTTGAGAACCAATGGGCACCCTCCAGCTGGTCAAATAGCTCATCTATCCTTGGCAAGGGATAAGTATTCCAGACCGTCAACCTGTTCAGGGCCCGGTAATCTATACACAGTAGAAGAGTCTCGTTCTTCTTCTTGATGAATAACACCGGAGCTCCCCATGGTGAAGAGCTAGGCCGTAAGAACCCGGCCTCCACTAACTCTTGAAGCTGGATTCGAAATTCCACTAACTGCTTCGGGGCCATTTGATAGGGAGCTTTGTATATCGGCTTAACCGCCGGTACGAGCTGAATCTGGAAGTCCTTCTCTCGTTGTGGGGGTAGCCCTGGTAGCTTCTCCGAAAATACATCGAAAAAGTCTCGCACTACTGGAATATCTGAAATGGAGTCCTTGGCCACGACCGCCTATAAAAGAACCTGATAAACATTCTCCCCCTGCAGATGGGCCTTGATGGCCTGCACAGGTGATAATAATATGTGGGGTGCTGGTATAATACCTTCAATAACAATGAAGGAGTCCCCGTTCCTCACGGTGATCCTCTTCGCCACGCAGTCAATCTGGGCATGGTTCCAGTACAGCCATGTAATGCCCAGGATCAGATCGTAATCTGGCATCCTCAGGATCGTCGCTGGTGCCTCAAACGCCTTCCCGCCGATCTCCGCCTCCATATTGCAATGAGCAGAGGTCATTAGCTCTGATCCCTCAGGTAGGTACACCCTCAATTACCTTTCCGATGAACTACTCCATGCCTGCCAGTCCTTTCACGAAATATTCTGACACAAACGAGTGTGAAGCACCAGTGTCGAAGAGCGTGTGAGCGGGCTTGCCGCCGATAAAAACTATGCCTGAGTTAATTAAGTGTCTTAGTATTCTGGTTATAGTTGTCTTCTCTTAGTTTCTAACTAGGCTATGTTTAGAAAACTAGATCCTAGGAAGGGAAAGAAAAATTTAAAAGTACTGACATACCTGCGATAACCTGCTACGGGTTCTGGGGCTGTGTCATGTCTAGAGCATATACCTACTCCCTCTCTGGCCTGTGGCCTCGGCCCTGATATCCTCGTCCTCGATCGTGTCCTCAGTCGCCAAAATCTCGGGGAGGTGGGGCTCCCTGAAGAGCTGGTGGGGGTGCTCGCCTCATAGGACAGGTCCTCTTGATATGCCCCTGCTAATTGCACTGAAAGCACACCGGTGCCTGCTCTGCTGTCCTTGACATCTCCAGCATATGCAAGGGCTGGGGAGCCAATACCCCCTGACTCCTCTGCTCCTGTCCAATCTCCTGATGAGGTTTATCCTCATTCCTTCTCTCCAGAAAAACCTGGCCTCGAGGACGGTCTCTATGACCTCCAATCACTGCATCGTCAGCCGGTCTCTTCCGGCTCTTGACTGTAAGCTGATCCGCTTCTCTCTTTTTAGCCATATCAAGAATCTTGGCAAAACTCCCCTTTGAGATGAAGAGGAGGGCCTGTCTCATGTCGTCTTGCAGCCCCTTATAAAACCTCCTAGCATAGCCAGCGTCGTCCAACTGATAAGCGTCCGCATAGAGGGCCAGGTGAGTAAACTCCTGACAATACTCCAGCACCGTCCTGTTCCCCTGCCTCAACCACAGGAACCTATCCTCCAACTCGTCCCTCACCGACTGAGGTACGAAATGTCCCAGGAGCGCTGCTTTGAACTCCTCACAAGTAACATCTGCGCAATCCATACCCGTAAAGGTGGTGTCCAGCTGTGACTTCCACCACCTCTTCCCATGTGACTCCAGGTAGGAGACTGCCAAAGACAACCGCCTCCTCAGTGGGGCATTGAATCCCTGCAAGCATCTCATAGATGGTATCAACCATTCCTCCGTACGTACTACCGACTCCGTCCCCAGGTAGGATGGAGGGGAAAGTCCCCGGAAGACACTCATCTAGTTGTCCCCGGGGTTTGTCTGTGGAGCCGGGGCTTGCTGAGCTCTGAAGGCCTCCAGAATGGCCGTCAGTGTTTGCCCCATCTCCATCTACTGGAACGGAGCTGGAGCTGGCGGAGGTGGGACCACATTCGAAGCCTGAAGTGGCCCTTACTGTGGAGTAGTGTTCATCGCAGGCTACAAGGAAAAATTCCATTCATTAGACAGTGTATGAAAGGAATATAAGAAAGGGGAAAGATTGGACTTTACATGTGATTTCCTTATGGGCACACCACTGCTTCCGCTGCTAGTTTGTCCGCAAAGTAAGCTCGCATGGGGGTGGCCCAAGGTTTTGTGGACTACTTCTCTTTCGATCGAGGTCTCCTTTAATACCACTTGTAAGACCCCATTTTTTTCTTTTTCACCACCGGGGTCTTATGCCCAGAATTGCCGCTTTGCGGTGGCACCGACACTCGGGAAGGCTGCCACTACAAAACGCATATTCTGCCGGCCTTATTCGATCATAAAAGAAAGAGAAGTAAACTATAAACTTAATATATAAAGTCAACAGAATCACATGTAAATGGAAATCACAAAAAGTCCATATAAATAAAGAGAGTAGAAAGTACTGCAAAAGATCAGTACAGATGAAGTAAAAATGGGCTTAAGCTCGGTACATCAGATCCTCACTACATATCACTAACGGAAGCTATAAGATAGTACTAAACACTCACGGAGCTGGTCAGAGGTGCTCCGAAACTAGACTGGCCCACCTCCATGCGCACCGTACTCCGCTGGTGCTGGTCCCTGGGCTGCTGGTCCCTGTCTCCCATCCAAAACTCATGTAATGTTGTGGTCCAAAAACCATTAGACATAAAGACTAAGCCTTATCATCCCCTACCCCTCCCCCCACGGCTCCTAGGCACCGAGCGGAGAGGAGGAAAGGTAAGCTACAATGGTGGCGAATAAGCAAGGCGGGTGACAGCGGAACTAGTCTAGCAGTAAATATATATTGTATAAGCAGCTAAGTATGAAAGGTACATCTAGCAGTTCTAAAATAGTGAGCAGTAAGGTAAACATGTAGTAAATTAAAAGACAAGTAGAAATTAAATATGTAACCTTAACTTATATGAATGCCCATACAAACTTATAAGTTAAGGGGTCTTCTTCAAGGCTCCCATTGTATAAAAAGTGTCATACCGATTTATACGTTGGGGTGTCGGTTGTATGCAAATATGAGTGTAGTGATATGCTATGCCATTATTCATGGAAGTGCAACTCACGCACATGACTCTATGCGAGCAGACCTTTAGTTCCCCCTGTTCGGGCAGCTAGCTTCACTCCCAGGAACCTCCATAGTGGCAAATAGAGATAGTGGGTCAGGCCCCCCACTCCTAGGAGGGTATCCACACTATCGGGCCTAGCCCTTTCGTACGACCCTAGAAGAACACAACCTAGAGTATCTGAAAAGACTTCGTTTCACGAGACGAAACACATAGAGGTGGGGGTGAATAGGTTCTAATCTTTTAAAGTCCTTTTTATGCAAACAGTTAGATAATCATCCAACACAGATTAATAAAATTGCAAAATATAAACACATCACAGCAAACACCAGATCTATAGTGGTTCCCCAAGATATGGGTACATCCACTTTCCCCCTCCGCCTATCCAGTAGAGAACTGGATTTAGCCTAACTTCCTTCCACTGGCTCAGATCACCAGATCTTAAAAACTCAAAACCAAAATGGTTCCTACAGCTCAGACTTAATAAGTCCGACCTTAGATTCTTCCCCAGAATCCTACCTCAGGCCTCAGCCCTACCACAGCCTTTATAACTAGGCTTACAACTCAGACTTTCCATAAGTCCTACACCTCAGGCTAACAGCACTACCTCATCCTTTATAATTTCAGGATTATAACTCAGATCTGATAATAGATCTTACAAGAAATAGAATGTAAAAAGAAATAAACAAATTCACCAGCTAGATTCCTTTGTTGGTGAAGCCTTCTTGATCAGTTCTTTACTGAACTGATCCTTCTGATCCAACTTGACTTAGCTTCTTAAAGCTTCTTGATAGAACAAAATAAGGTGGATCTTCTTGTTGTTGAAGTTGATCTTCAGTCAGCTTCTTCCTTAAATTTAGATTGTAATCTTAATCTTTCTTGCAGAACAAATTTGAATCTGTTTCTCTTCACATAATTCCTTTTTTTCTCGTCTTTTTTTTGTAGTTTCCAATCTGTCTTTTATATAGAGTTTGTTTCATGGTTATCGGCTGATCCAGTTTCTAACAAACTTCTGCAGATCTGAAGAGGTGTAGGACCGGTTGGATATGATAGCTGTCAAGTCACAAGACATGTCAGCAGAGTCGTCAGAGTCATTCCATCTTAGTACAAACCTTTCAGCAGGCTGCTTGATATGTGTCGACACATATTGGCCAAGTGTCGACACTAGTCTTCATAGTGTCGACACAATACTCCAAGTGTCTACACAGACATACTTACGCTTCTCGACACATCTTCTGTATAATGTGTCGACACAAGTCCTGTGTGTCGACCCAAATGCTTCCGGTGTCGAAATAGCTGTTGTTGGCAGATGGCGTTGAGTAGGTGTCGACATAAGTCCTTTGTGTCGACACAGCTGCTTCTCATCTCGACATAGCTGTTGTCGACAGACAGCGTTGAATGAATGTCGACACTGTTGAAAGTATCCAGATGACGTTGAGTGTGTGTTGACACAAGTCCTGTGTATCGACACAATTACTTCTGGTGTCGACATAACTCTTGGCTCAGGTGTCGACACAATTCTGAGTATCGACACAGCTTCTTCAGAAATGTCGACTTAGCTTGAATATCGACACCACTTCTTCATGAGAGTCGACACAACTTGAGTGTCGACACAATACCTTCATAAGTGTCGACACAACTTCAGAGTGTTGACACAAGTCTTCATAAGTGTCGACACAGCTTCTGGGTGTCGACACAACTTCTTCATAAGTTTCGACACTTGTACTTAGAAAATTTTCTTTAAATGCTTAAACCTGCACAATGTAACTCAAACATCTATTAAATACAAATTGATGCATATCATTGACTTAGATGAGGCTTTTCCAAATCTGGTACACATTTACCAATGTACCCAACCATCTCCCCCTATTTAGAGAAGTCATAACCCTTAGTAAAAGACATACATCTCTCATAATAAAATAGAAATGGAAATAGATGAACATTCAATTTACACCAGGTAAACACATAATCATTGTAAACAACAAAGAAATAAAAACTGAATTGATTTCATTCAATTTTTAGAGAAAAAGAAATATCATGTTTACAAAGATTCCTTTCTAGATTAGAACACAAAATGTTATATTATTTTAATACATTAGCCTATCTATCCTTTTATTGACTAGGCTCCTTAATGACAATTCTTTTGTCAGCCTTGATCTTTGCCTGTACAGAAGGTTCAACATCTTCAACAGGCTTCTTCCCTTTCAGGGCTTTCTTCTTTAGTTCTTTAGCCTTAATTCTCCGCCTTTCAAAATAGTGGAATGGCTTTGGGAAATACTTGTTTGGCTCCTGAGCATTAGCAGGTTGCTTCCCAGCCTTAGCTCTTCTTCTATGTTGAAGAATGGATTCTTTTCCAGCTTGGTATTTATTACATTCCTGTTTTGAATACCATTTACCCCTGTCATGGGTTTTATCCTTTACAGCTCTCCAGACAGTAAGTATAATGTTTCTAGAAGTTGGGCTCCACTGCTCAAAGTCTGGCTTCAGCTAAGCCTGCTCTCTGAATCTCTTCTTGGATTGTTGAGCTTCCTTCTGAGCTTCTAAGATAGCTACTGACATTTCTACTTTTTCCAAAATTACATTTTGTTCCTCTTGTGGAGGACTATACATTTTCTACACTTCTTCTTGAACCATTTCAAAGCCTGCTGGGGGTAGATCACCGGAGCAACTTTAGGTTGATCTCCTTCAAGATAGGCAAGTTGTATCCTAGATTCTGCTACATTATTATCATCACAAAGACGATGATATCCAAGAGTTGATCTGATGCTATTGGAAATCCATTTAGCATGGTCAGGGCTAGCTTTGAATGGTAATCTCTCTCCCTTTATGACTTCTCGTTCAATATGACTTCTCAAATCATCCTTTTGAAACCTGACCTGATTAATAACATGGTCAGTTCCTTCCTTAAAGTAATCTCTGAATTTTGTCAAAAAATCAGATATATTATTTTGAGAAGGCTTAAAGGTGGTCTGAACCGCAACTATATCTTCCTTGATTTTCTTTGACACTTCATCTTTCACAGCAGGTTATAAATCATTTATCTTTGACAGTATAGCATAGTGTGAATCTTTAAGATTGCTATTTATTCTTATCTGATTTTCAAGTACATATCTATGCTTTACTTCAAGTTCATCCACTTGATCTTTGATAGCTTGTTGTTGCTTGTCCAGGAACACCAAAACATTACCTCCTTTATGGAAGTAATCTTTCATCTCCTTCTTATTTTAATTCACTTCAAATCTGATAGATTTGATGTCCTGGGCCAATTGAAACTATAACTCTTTATGAGTTTCATCCACATATGTTTCTAAATATTGTCTTTTTTTATCCAATTTAATCTGCATCTGGACAAGTAAAGAACTGAAGTCCAAGCTTGATGCAGATGGAGCTATGCTTATTTGCAATGACTTTTTATATCCAGAACTCTTTTTCTTCAAAGCAGCTAGTTTCCTTTTCTTAGCCATTTTGGCTTCTTCATCTTTAGAAGATTAAGTTGAACTTTTAATATCAACTGTATCCTTTTCAGCTGGGGCATCCATAGACAACTCCCCCTCAGTCCTTGGAATATCTTTTTCTTGTGCAATCTGCTCCCCCTCAGTCCTTACAGGAGGAAGATCAGAGAATAGGTCATCCATGGTGAATTCGTGATGTATTGGCTCATTTTGTGCATCTGTCTCAATAGTTTCTTGAGTTGCAATGTTGATTTCAGATACTATGTTCATGATAGTATCTACAACCAAGTAACTTTTTAAGACTGCATCATCAATGCCTCCCCCTTGGGCAGGCAACTCAGTTGCTTATTCTATTTGTTCTTGGGGCACACTGCCCTGCACTTATTCTTGTGCATCCTTCTATTGCTTGTCTTCATCAGAACTGAAGACCACTTCCTCCTCAGAATCACTGGAGGATTCAGCCTGTGAAACCACTTTCTTATTTTTCTTATCTTTCTTAGTTTACTCCTGAGGAGCAGGGACTTCCTTGGTCAAAACTATATCCCACCTTGATAGAATTTTTACATCAATCCTCCTCATATGATTTATTTTTTATCCAGCCACTTGTTTCAATACATCTGGTATTACAGCAGATAAACATAAACTCAGAATTCTTCCCATGTTTGGTTTCTTAGTTCCTTCATGAACTTTATCAAACACTACTGCGCCCAGTGAGTGTTTATCTTGAATATGATCCTTACCATAAGATTGAACATGTGGACAAAGATTCTATCATGTCCACCAGTTTTGCAAAGAATCACTTTGCCAACTACTTCAGATATGAATTTTCTCTTGGAGTTCATCTCTTTTCTGGTAATAGACAATCCAATCTTAATATTGGGGCTCAGCCCGCACCAGCTTAAAGCTTCTGTAATCTGGGAAGGGGTTATTTCTTCTGTATCCTTGACTGATGGAAGCTGAAGTGATTTCCTGATAGTTTTTAGTGTGAGTTTCACTAAGGAATTTTGAACAGTCCCTTTAATTTTCTTGCCTACAGAATCCACTATAGAGGTTGAATAAAACTCCAGAACTTCCTTCTTCCATATCTTTGTTGGTTTAGAAACCAAGTACTTTAATCCATTTTCTGAAATTGGGTCAATAACACCCTGAATTTCATCTGAAGCTGTTGTGAACCCTTCACGAACCAGTTCATAACCTTCATTGACTTTGTCTTCTTGACAAGGCGCCATTGATGTAAGAGTTGGAAGAGAAGAGAAGAGAATAGAAAAGCTTTGTTGATAGAAGTAGGAAAGTCAAGAATACTGAAAGCGTAGTCGACCAAATTTTGGTTTAACCTATTTATAGTATAAGTGTAAGGGCAAGTCAAAAGATGTGACAGTGTCGACAAGTTTTCTTATGTGTTGACAGAAATGACCTAGGTCTCGACAATACGTGTTTTAAGTCGACACGACTATATGTCGACATACTAATTTCAGAGTGGACAACTTGTCTTAAGTCGACACATTTATGTGTTGACAAACTTGTGTCTGTGTTGACACACTTGTGTCTGTGTCGACACTTACTACTTAAGTCTTGACAGACTTATGTCGACACAAGAATCCTCTCGACATAAGATCTCGACATAGTTGTGTCGACATCAATTCTCCCGTCGACACAGATACTGTTTCTGTGTCGACACTTCCTTTTACCAAGTCGACACAACATATTGAGTGTGTCGACACATCTTGTTTGTGTCGACACAAACATTGTACTTAGACAAATTTCCACAGAAATTTGATGCTTACATATTCTCCTTAGGGATTCTTATGCTAACCTATTCTAGGTTCAACATTCCTTATTCAAATTTAAAATAATTGAATTTAGTTTCATCCAGAGGTTTTGTAAAAATATCAGCTATTTGATTATCAATTTTCACAAATTCTAGGCTAATAGTTTCCTTTTCTACATGTTCTCTGATGTAATGAAACTTAATTTCTCTATGCTTGGTCCTACTATATGATACATGATTCTTAGCAATAGAAATAGCACTTGTAGAATCACCAAATTAAGGAATTCTACTTACCTGGATGTCATAATCTTCTAGTTGATGCTTTATCCACATCAATTGTGCACAGCAGCTACCTGCAGCTATATACTCTGATTCAGCTTTTGATAAAGCTACACTAGTTTGCTTCTTGCTGCTCCATGACACCAGCCTCCCACCAAGGAATTGACAAGTTCCTGTGGTACTCTTTGTAACACCCCATGTTCAGTCCTGGAGTCGGTGGGAGTTAACGCCTCGCGGTAGAGTAACCGTCGGCGGAAGGGCGTAGAACTGTGCAGTTTTTCCTTAGCGCACGATCACTGACCACAGGGCGCACGACCACTGACCGTGCGCCACTGGTCGTGCATAAAGAAAATATAATGCCAAATCCCTGTTTAACGAAAACGCACGATCACTGACATAGGGCGCACGACCACTGACCGTGCGCCACTGGTCGTGCGGACGGGTGCAGAATCCGTAAAATGACTCCGTGGCCGTCCGATTTTCCATCAAATCTCATCTAACGGCCTAGGATGGTCCGCCCAAACATTTAATTTAGGGTTGAAGGGTTCTAAACCCTCATTTCAAACCCTAGACTCTCTTTCTAAAAGTTTAGAGAGAAGGGAGAGCAAGGAAGGAGAAGAGGAGATCCGGCCGCCGGCGGAGCACCGGAGCACCGAATCTCGATCCGAGACCGGATCCTCGACGGCAAGAGCGAGGCGAAGCTTTTCAACCGTCTACTTCTTCATGACGGGCGCGCGAAAATCTACGAGGGTAACGATCCTCTTCATAGGGCATGTGTAGTCGCCCTTCTTCCTTTGCATGGGGAAATCCCCCTCTCGCGAGTGAGCGTTGAGGAGCGGAATCCCTTCGGGTAGATATGTAAAGTCCCCGTTGTTAGAGCCCGGAATCGAAGTACGGGCGTAGGCATTGTGTGTGAAGCCCATTCGGGTTTAGCCCGAATCGGTGATGTTGCATTGCATGGTCGGAGAAGACTCCGCACCGATGATTTCAGTTTTCCGAAATTTCTACGCGGTAGATTGCATACAGGGATCCTTGGGGATTAACCTCGAGGCGCACCCGGAAAGCTTGGGCGGAATCGCATTGCCGCCACGATGTTGCCTTGGAGGGCAAATCGGTACATAACGGGGTTATGTGCGTGTTCTGATCGATTGTGGGAATGAGGAGAAACTTGGCCCGCACCGATGGCTAAATGGCCGTGGTGAAGTGAGCAACGGGCGGGTGGAACTCTACCCATTCCAAGTGGTCTCGGTAGAAGCGACCTAAAGTACATGGGACTTCCCGGGGGGCTGGAAACGGGCCTAGGCTTCGGCTGAAAGGGCTATTTGCTCACGAGAATTGTCGTCCACGAGACGACGGTGGAATCGCGGGAACGGACCGGGTCCGGACCGGATTCACCAATTAGTGCCCTGAGAGCACGGGGTGTACGGCCGTGCGTGCCGACACTTGTGGCGAATAGTTATATAGATTTATATATTGCTATGTTAGTTGTTATGCAGGGAAGGAGCACCGCCGTCCCGCAATTGCGGGGCGGGGTCGTTATAATTTGGTCAGCATTGCTGACCGGTTACTCGTGTAAATTGCCACCTCTTCGGTGGATTGCTTCTTACAGGTGCTGCTGCGGAGCCGAGCGGCAAATAGCAGGCTAAAGCCCAAGTTGCAGCGCTAGCCCATGAAGGCTGAAGATTTAGTTTTGTTTTTCATATTCATGTTTGGCCGGCCTGCGCGCCGATGTATGAAAGACACTATTTGGTTAAGAGAACAATGTTTGTAAGGCCTTAAGGCCGAGGACTGTTTTGTGTATTTTTAGTCGTTTCATTCCTATGGGTTTTATCATTAGTGGACATTCATGCTTATTGTTGGGTTCTTTTTAATAACCTAAAATGCTTCCGCTAGGTGTTGCGTAGGACGTTGTCTTTCAAATTGTGAGTATGATAATGCGATGCGTAACTCCACGGTCTGTCTGCGGTATATGGCGTCGGGCCCCAGCCGGACCTACTGCTATATGCCATGTGACGGATAGGGGTGTTACAAATTGGTATCAGACTAACGGTTTCGGTCTTGCTTATTAGAATTCGCGGACGAATTCTTTTAAGGGGTGGTGAGCACTATCACGTGCGTCATCGTTATAACATGAAAAAGAACCCATGAATGTCCACTTAGGAATGAAAATACACAGTTTTGAACAAGTTAAATGTTCAAATGATTGCTTTTTAGCAATGTGCTTGTCGCTTATTTGTCGGTTTTGTTTATCTAGGTGACTAGGAGTGGGGCAGGGCAGTCAGCCCGTACACGTTCAGCGGAGAGTAGGGCACCAAGCGAGGCGCCTGCAACACCTCCATCTGCTGAAACTATTCGGCTGGTTACCGAGGCGGTGCTTGCCGCGCTAAATGCCCAACCTGCAGGGCAGGTACAACGTCCAGCACCGGAGATTGAGCAAGAACCTGCGAGAGCGACAGTGCCTGTGGTGGCTGAGGAGCCTAGACCACCAAGGCGTACGACGGATTGTCAGCTGAAGCACGTGATGAGCTTCAATCCGCCAATATTCTCGGGGGGTGGAACCCCATCGCAAGCGGAGGATTGGCTATCACGCGTTAAGCGGATCCTTTCGACAACCAGAACCGAAGCGGATCAGAAAACCGCCATAGCCACTTTCTTATTGGATGGCGAGGCAAGGCTGTGGTGGGACGGTGTGGAGCAACACCATCTAGTCGAAAGACAGTTGGAAGAGGTTTCTATTGAAGAATTCTCGAGAATGTTCATGGCGCGGTACCTACCGTCGACCGAGAAGATAGAACTGGAAAATCAATTCCTCAGACTGCAACAAGGGAGTCAAAATGTGGATGATTATCTGCATGAGTTCACAAGGCTGGGTCGTTATGCAGCTCCTACTTTTGGCGATGAGGAACGGAAGACGAACCGTTTCTATGAAGGACTGCGAGATGATCTCAAGGTACTTCTATCAGGGCCGTTGACGCAAGGATTTCTAACCTTGGTCGGCTCGGCTCGATCGTTGGAGCGAGAGTTGGCAAGAATCTCTGGAAAGAAAGAGCTGGGTGTGCAGAAGCCCGAGTTCAAGGTGCCGAACGCTACGAAGTCAAAGTTTCAGAGGTGGAATAAGAGGGCCAAGACGTCAAGTCAAGCCCCCTCTTCTGGTGCCTCGGGAGCAACGACAGCGCGCACCCCAGGTGCTTGTTATAACTGTGGGAGGCCAGGGCACTTTGCCCGTGATTGTTGGAGCGGACGTCCAAAGTCCGAGAGAAAGCCAGGAGCAACTTATGAGGAGAAAGGGAAGATGGCGGAATCATCCGCATCTCACCATACTCCAGCTCAGCCCAGGGTGTACAACCTTGGCCTTCAAGAAGCCATCAAACAGGCTGACGTGGTGACAGGTATGAGTTAAATTATTGCAGTTTAACCTTATTTGAATAATTACCTGTTTGCATGTTAGCTTATATTTCCTATGCTAGGCTTCGTTTTGATATCCGATAGCCCAGCAAGGGCATTATTTGATACGGGAGCGTCGCACTCCTTTATGTCCGAAGAATTCGTATCGCGCATCGGAGTCCCTTCTTCGATGGCTAAGGACAAACTGGATGTGCTACTCCCCAATGGATGCTCTATGCGCGTAGATAGGGTATGCCTCGTGAAGATTCAGATTGGGGATCAGGAATTCGATCTGCAGGCGTCGTTACTTCCGCTAGTGGAGTTTGACGTGATCCTTGGGATGGATTGGCTCTCGGAGCAGCGAGCCTATATTGACTGCAGTCGGAAGGAAGTTAAACTGGGGGCAAATACTAGTCGCGAGACTACGTTCGAGGGCATTAAAGGGGCGAGCAAGACACTGATGTCTGCTCTTCAGGTGGTCAAGGCGGTTCGTGCTGGAGCAGAGCTGTTTTTCGTGTTAGTGGAGGCCGCAAAGCCTAAGACGAGTCTGGATAGTATCCCAGTGGTTTCGGAGTATCCTGACGTGTTTCCCGATGATCTCCCTGGGGCTCCACCCCAAAGAGAGATTGATTTCACAATAGAGCTGGTGCCAGGTGCCAAACCTGTGTCCCGCTCACCTTATCGGCTAGCGCCGAAGGAGATGGCAGAGCTGAAGGTCCAATTGCAAGAACTGTTGGAACAGGGGTACGTGCGTCCAAGTTCGTCACCTTGGAGTGCACCGGTCCTCTTCGTCAAGAAGAAGGATGGAAGTCTGAGGCTGTGTATCGACTACCGAGAGTTGAACAAGCTCACCGAGAAGAACAAATACCCGATTCCGAGGATCGACGATCTGTTTGACCAGCTAGTGGGGTCTACAGTTTATTCGAAGTTGGATCTGAAGTCTGGGTACTACCAGTTGAAGATCAAGGAGAGTGATATCCCTAAAACGGCGTTCAGCACGCGTTATGGGCATTACGAGTTCACGGTTATGCCGTTTGGACTGACGAATGCGCCGTCCGTATTTATGGATCTGATGAACAGAACATTCAGAGAGTACTTGGATCAGTTTGTGATCGTGTTTATCGACGACATCCTGGTATACTCTCAGAGCGTAGATGATCACTACAAGCATCTGCACTTGGTGTTGGAGACACTGAGGAGGAACCAGCTCTATGCTAAGTTCTCCAAATGCGAGTTCTGGTTATCCTCGGTGGCTTTCCTTGGCCACATCATTAGTGGAGCAGGGATTGCGGTAGATCCGGCGAAGATAGTGGCGATACGGGAGTGGCCTGTTCTTTCCTCGGTAGCGGAAGTCCGAAGTTTCCTAGGACTTGCCGGCTACTACAGGCGCTTCGTAGAGAACTTCTCGCGGATAGCGTTACCTCTCACATCGTTGACAAGAAAGGATCAAAGGTTTGTGTGGTCGCCGGAGTGCGCACAAGCTTTTGAGGAGTTAAAGGGTCGGTTGACCACGGCGCCAATCTTATGTTCGCCGAGTGGGACCGAGGGATTCGAAATCTACAGTGATGCTTCGGGGAGTGGCTTGGGATGTGTACTACTACAGCGTGGGAGTGTGATTGCCTACGGCTCGCGGCAGCTGAAGGTACACGAGAGGAATTATCCGGTCCATGACTTGGAGTTAGCGGCCGTGATATATGCGCTGAAGCTGTGGAGACACTACCTTTACGGTGTGAAAGTTGATATCTACACCGACCACAAGAGCTTGAAGTACTTGCTGGATCAGAAGGACTTGAATATGCGGCAAAGGAGGTGGATGGAGTTCCTGGGGACTACACCTTCAAAATTCATTATGTGCCGGGGAAGGGCAATGCGGTGGCAGATGCGTTGAGTCGCAGAACTCCCGCACGTGCTAGTTGGCTGTTGGTGCATGATGCACGATTGATTCAAGAGTTAGAGGATTTGGAGATCTTCTGTGTAGATAGACAAACGGGCGCCGAAGCGCGTTTGAGTTGGACAGAGGTGCAGTATGACCTGGCTGATAGGATTCGGCAGGCTTTAGCTGTGGATGATGTTATGAAGCAACTCATGGATGGTGTTTTGGATGGGTCAAATTCCCAATTTATGTTGGAGGACGGATTGCTCAGAAAGGACGATCGTTTGTGCGTCCCCAACGTAGGTAATCTACGGGAGGAATTGTTGTACGAGGCTCACCATACCAAGTACTCAATCCACCCGGGGAGTACAAAAATGTACAAAGACGTGAAGAAACTATTCTGGTGGCCAGGACTGAAGAAAGATGTAGCGCTTTATGTGGCGAGGTGTCAAACCTGCGCCCTAGTGAAGGCGGAATGTCAAAAGCCGGGAGGTTTCTTGAAGTCCTTACCCATTCCGGAGTGGAAATTCGACGACATATCTATGGATTTTGTGCATGGATTGCCAAAATCGCAGAAGGGAAACGACGCCATCTGGGTGATCGTGGACAGATTGACAAAAGTGTCGCGTTTCATTCCGATGAGGAAGGATGATCCGGTGGAGAAGTTAGCAAAACTCTACGTGGATAATATTGTGCGAATGCACGGAGTGCCCCGCAGCATTGTGAGTGATCGCGATGGACGCTTCACGTCCAATGACTGGAGGCTAGTACATCAGATGTTGGGCTCGAAACTGAAGTTTAGCACGGCGTTTCATCCGCAGACGGATGGCCAGACCGAGCGAGTCAACAGGACATTGGAAGACATGCTTCGCATGTGTGCGTTGGACTTCGGAAAACGGTGGGAGGATCACTTATACTTGGTCGAGTTTGCGTACAATAACAGTTACCAAGCAAGTATCCAGATGGCACCGTTCGAAGCTCTTTATGGGAGAAAGTGTCGCACGCCGTTGTCATGGTTGGAGACGGGTGAGTCGAAACTTTACAATCGTCAGGAGATCGAAGATGCGACTTCTTTGGTGCAAACGATACGAGAGCGCTTGCTTATAGCTCAGGACAGGCAGGCTAAGTATTTTAATGCCAAACATAGGAACGTGGAGTTCAATGTTGGCGAATGGGTATACCTGAAGATCAAACCGTTCAAGGGGGTGTCACGGGTTCGACGCTTGAAAAAGTTGAGTCCGAGATACCTTGGGCCATTCGAGATTCTAGAACGGATCGGAGAAGCGGCCTACCGGTTGAGATTATCTGTGGAACTGAGTTGTTTGCATGACGTATTCCACATCTCAGTATTGCGGAAGGCGGTGCAAGAGCCGTCGCAAGTGTTAGCGGTTGATCAAGTACCGGTTGAGGAAGGGTTGACGACCAAGGTCAAGCCCATTTCTATCGAAGATTTCGAGGTCAAGCGGCTTCGGAACAAAGAAATCAGGATGGTGAAAGTCCGTTGGGACAATTGCGGTCGTGAGGAGCTATCGTGGGAACGAGAGCAAACCATGCTCGAGGAGTACCCCGAACTCTTCAACTCAGGTACCGTTTAAGTTTAAGTTGTTTACTTGCTATTCGTAATTTCGGGACGAAATTCTTTTAAGGGGGGGAGAGTTGTAACACCCCATGTTCAGTCCTGGAGTCGGTGGGAGTTAACGCCTCGCGGTAGAGTAACCGTCGGCGGAAGGGCGTAGAACTGTGCAGTTTTTCCTTAGCGCACGATCACTGACCACAGGGCGCACGACCACTGACCGTGCGCCACTGGTCGTGCATAAAGAAAATATAATGCCAAATCCCTGTTTAACGAAAACGCACGATCACTGACATAGGGCGCACGACCACTGACCGTGCGCCACTGGTCGTGCGGACGGGTGCAGAATCCGTAAAATGACTCCGTGGCCGTCCGATTTTCCATCAAATCTCATCTAACGGCCTAGGATGGTCCGCCCAAACATTTAATTTAGGGTTGAAGGGTTCTAAACCCTCATTTCAAACCCTAGACTCTCTTTCTAAAAGTTTAGAGAGAAGGGAGAGCAAGGAAGGAGAAGAGGAGATCCGGCCGCCGGCGGAGCACCGGAGCACCGAATCTCGATCCGAGACCGGATCCTCGACGGCAAGAGCGAGGCGAAGCTTTTCAACCGTCTACTTCTTCATGACGGGCGCGCGAAAATCTACGAGGGTAACGATCCTCTTCATAGGGCATGTGTAGTCGCCCTTCTTCCTTTGCATGGGGAAATCCCCCTCTCGCGAGTGAGCGTTGAGGAGCGGAATCCCTTCGGGTAGATATGTAAAGTCCCCGTTGTTAGAGCCCGGAATCGAAGTACGGGCGTAGGCATTGTGTGTGAAGCCCATTCGGGTTTAGCCCGAATCGGTGATGTTGCATTGCATGGTCGGAGAAGACTCCGCACCGATGATTTCAGTTTTCCGAAATTTCTACGCGGTAGATTGCATACAGGGATCCTTGGGGATTAACCTCGAGGCGCACCCGGAAAGCTTGGGCGGAATCGCATTGCCGCCACGATGTTGCCTTGGAGGGCAAATCGGTACATAACGGGGTTATGTGCGTGTTCTGATCGATTGTGGGAATGAGGAGAAACTTGGCCCGCACCGATGGCTAAATGGCCGTGGTGAAGTGAGCAACGGGCGGGTGGAACTCTACCCATTCCAAGTGGTCTCGGTAGAAGCGACCTAAAGTACATGGGACTTCCCGGGGGGCTGGAAACGGGCCTAGGCTTCGGCTGAAAGGGCTATTTGCTCACGAGAATTGTCGTCCACGAGACGACGGTGGAATCGCGGGAACGGACCGGGTCCGGACCGGATTCACCAATTAGTGCCCTGAGAGCACGGGGTGTACGGCCGTGCGTGCCGACACTTGTGGCGAATAGTTATATAGATTTATATATTGCTATGTTAGTTGTTATGCAGGGAAGGAGCACCGCCGTCCCGCAATTGCGGGGCGGGGTCGTTATAATTTGGTCAGCATTGCTGACCGGTTACTCGTGTAAATTGCCACCTCTTCGGTGGATTGCTTCTTACAGGTGCTGCTGCGGAGCCGAGCGGCAAATAGCAGGCTAAAGCCCAAGTTGCAGCGCTAGCCCATGAAGGCTGAAGATTTAGTTTTGTTTTTCATATTCATGTTTGGCCGGCCTGCGCGCCGATGTATGAAAGACACTATTTGGTTAAGAGAACAATGTTTGTAAGGCCTTAAGGCCGAGGACTGTTTTGTGTATTTTTAGTCGTTTCATTCCTATGGGTTTTATCATTAGTGGACATTCATGCTTATTGTTGGGTTCTTTTTAATAACCTAAAATGCTTCCGCTAGGTGTTGCGTAGGACGTTGTCTTTCAAATTGTGAGTATGATAATGCGATGCGTAACTCCACGGTCTGTCTGCGGTATATGGCGTCGGGCCCCGGCCGGACCTACTGCTATATGCCATGTGACGGATAGGGGTGTTACACTCTTCCTATCTTCTTTGCATCCAGCAAAGTCTGCATCTCAGAAACTAGTTAGTAGGAAATCTTTATTCTTAAGATACCAAAGGCCAAGATTAGGTGTACCCTAAAGATATCTCAGAATTCTCTTAACTGCAGTATAATGAGAATCCTTAGGGCAAGCTTGATACCTAGTACAAACACATATTGAATACATGATGTCAGGTCTACTTGCAGTCAAATAGAGTAGAGAGCCAATTATCCCTCTATATAAAGGCTTATCAATAGGTTTCCCTGCCTCATCTTTGCCTATAGGCATACTTGTTTCCATTGGAGTTTTCATGGTAGAAGCTGAGTCCAAACCATACTTCTTAATTAACTCCTTGGTGAACTTAGACTGGGAAATGGACAATCCATTCTCAGTCTGTCTAACTTGAAGTACCAAGAAGAACTTCAGCTCACCCATACTGCTCATCTCAAACTTCCCTTGCATAAGTTTAGCAAACTTCCTACAAAGGTTTTTTCAGTAGAATCAAAGATAATGTCATCCACATATATCTGGACTAGTATTATCTTGCCTTTTGATTCCCTATAGAATAGAGTTTTGTCTATCTTTCCTCTAGAGAATTTATTCTAAATAAGGAAGGCAGACAAGGTTTCATACCAAGCCCTTGGAGCTTATTTCAAACCATATAGAGCTTTCCTAAGCCTATATACATAATCAAGAAAGTGAGAGTCTACAAAACCTTAGGGTTGTTCAACATAGACTTCTTCTTTTAAATCACCATTCAGAAATGCTGATTTTACATCCATCTGGTATACCTTGAACCCTTGATAGACAGCATAGGCCAAGAAATGCCTTATAGCCTCCATCCTTACCACTAGAGCAAAGGTTTGATCAAAATCAATACCTTCCTCTTGCTTGTAGCCTTTTGCTACCAGTCTAGCCTTGTTCTTTACTATGGTGCCATTCTCATCAAGCTTGTTCCTGTAGATCCATTTAGTTCCTATTATGTTGTGATCCTTAGGTTTTGGCACCAACTCCCAGACTTTACACCTTTTGAACTGACTGAGCTCTTCTTGCATTGCATCAATCGAATTGGTGTCTTGCATTTCTTCTTCAATCTTCATGGGTTCTATTTGAGACATGAAGCTAGAACTTAGAACTGTGTTCATGCTCCTGCTCCTTGTTAGAACACCTTGACTTGCATCACCAATGATTTAGTGAACTGGATGATCCTTCAGGTGTCTCCTTGCTGGAGGAAATCTGTCAGCATTATGGTCTTCTCCAATTTCCTCAACTTATTGCTCCACACTGCCTTCTTCATCCAGAGAGACTTGTTCTCCCCCTGGATAGCTGGACTCTTTATCTTCATCCAACCAAGCAGGAACATCTTCATTGATGGTCAGCTTGTCCAGCCTATCAAATCCTTTGATGATACCATTTTCTGATCCACAAAAGATAACTTTGGGTCAATTTTCTATGGGCACATAGTCCCTCAACATTCTCCTTGTTCCTGTCATATGTCTGGAACAGCCACTATCCAAGTACCATATAGGGGTATGGTCACTTGGATTCACCTACAACACATGAAGAATTACTTACCCTTAGAACCCAACTTGTTAGTGGGTCCTAGGTCCTTGTTAGTTTGAAATCCTACAACTGTTTTAACTAGAAAACTACTGTTGGGTCCTGTGTTCCTTCACTTGACTCGTGGCGCTTTGCTACTTATTTAAGAAATTAAGTAGCACCATCTCCAACAGTCCGGGCTTTTGGTGCAGTTGGGTATGCGCTTGATCCTTCAATTGGTATCAGAGGAGGTCACGAGTTCAAGACCGGGGGGCGCTATTAAATCCTGATTTTTCCTTTCTACCTGTGTTGGTCCGGCGGGTCAGGCAAACCATGAACATGTGGTAACCCCACCTCTGAGCCATGTGGGCCATGTGGTAACTGAAAGTATCTAGTGTCGACCTAATCCACCTATGGGGGGGGGGAATAGGTGTCGTGCAGTCTTTTGCGGAATTAAACAAACCTTCACAAATAAGGAAATAGAAAACAAGAAACACACAAAGAATTATAGTGGTTCCCCGATTTGGGTACGTCCACTTTCCCCCTTCGTCCTATCTCCCACCAAGGGACGACTCGGTCACTTCTTCAATCGGATTTAAATCCAATCCTCACACTAGGAGCAACGCTCCCCTAACAATGGAAGGAACCCTTCCACAAGTGGAGACACAACTCCACCACAACGGCTTGAACCCAACCCTTACAACTAGGAAAGAAAATTCCTTTACAATAAAATTGAATGTAAAAGAAAATACAAACAAAGCTTTTGGAGATTCTGATGTCCTTCTTCGTTTGTTGAAGCTTGCTTGAAAATTACGAAGAGTCCACAACAAAATTTCTCTCTTGGAAAGGATCTTGTCAAGATTGATGGCAGAAAGTAAGTGCGGCGGCGATGCTTTATAGATCCAAACTTCTTGACGAAGCAAGCTAGGTCTACGAACAATCTCAGTCGGATCAATCATCTCAACCAATTCGGAATGGAGAACAAGTCTCATTCCACGAATCAGAAGACAAGGGATCTCGAGAGAGACACGTGAGACGCGCTGCTTGCCTCGGTACTGTCATCGGAAGATCAGAGAAGCACTGAGATCAACGATGATGACGATCTTGCGAGCGGCGAAAAGCTTCGGCAATTTCCGCGAGCGACTAGGTCACGTTCGGCCTCTTTCGTATTTCCGTGAATGTCTGTCTATGGAGGTTCAAAATACGCGTATATTTATACCAGGAGCCAACCCTAATGACCGTGGTGGGGCCCACGAGGAGTAGCCCTAGCCCCGGCCGAAACAGCGCACAGCAAGTTGGTTCGGTCCAGCGAACGGAGGAAATTTGCCTAAGGTAAAATCGGCGGGAGTCGTTGGTGATTCCCGTCGATGTCAGCGGGAATCACTCACGACTCCCGTCGATTTTTCCTTGGCAGAATCCCTGTGTGAAATTTGTCAGCCGGAAGAAGTCAGCGGGAGATACTAACTAATTCTCGTCGAATCGGCGGGAATCACTAACGATTCCCGTCGAAGTCGGCAGGAATAACTAGTGATTCCCGTCGAAGTCGGCGGGAATCACTAGCGATTCCCGTCGATTTTGACATGGAAGAATTTTCTTTATTCCTTTTTTTGATGACTTGGTCTTTGACCCGTCTTTGCTCCTTCTTTTGCTCTTGATCTACCTTGATCATGTACTTGAAAATAAGTACACTCCAATAGAGAGAGCACACGTGAATCAACACACTGATCTACGCAACGAGGGATTACGTTGCGCTGACCCGTGTATATTGACCCACTGCACCCTGACATTGGCGTGTACTTAGCATGGAATAGCTGAAAGCACAACTTGATAGATTTGTCAAATACATTGTCAATTCAACTTAGCTTGTTCAGGGGCTTCTTCAAATCAGGTCTATTGTGGATGCAATACCCAACAATCTCCCTCTTTTTGAAGAAGCCTAAACCCTACAAGCTAAGGTGAATAGAACAGATGGGAAAGAAAATCATAAAATGAAAATGCAATTAAGAGTGAAATTCATTACCATTTTCCTGAGAGCATACTCAGCATTAGCAGCATCCTTAGCCTTACCTTAGCCGAGAGGGCAATCTCCCCCTTTTCAGCTTCTACAAATCTGGGACGTCACTTGGAGCAAAATGCTCCCCCTCAGTTCTTATAACCGTGCCCGATCTTGAGTTCCTAGCAGATGCTTCCCCTCGATCCAAGACACTTGAGCCCTTCAGTCTTCAATCTTTATAGTTAAACATGCCGAGTTCAGTTTTGAAGAGACTGAACTTGGCCTCGTCTAGGGGTTTCGTGAAGATATCTGCAATCTGCTTATCCGTGGGGACATAGCAGAGAGATATATCTTTGTTTCCCACATGCTCCCTAATGAAGCGATAGCGCACTTCAATATGCTTTGTTCTGCTGTGCGACACTGGATTGTTCGCAATTGTTATTGCGCCCGAGGATTCGCATTACATAGGAACTTCTCTGAATTGCAAGTTATAATCTTCGAGTTGATTTCTGATCCATAGAAGTTTTGAGCAACAGCTGTCTGCTGAGATGTACTCAGATTCAGCCATAGAGGTTGCGACACAGTTCTGATTTTTACTGTTCCACGATATAAGCCTTCTTCCTAGGAATTGGCACGTCCCAGAAGTTCTTTTCCTATCATCCCTACTTCCTGCAAAATCAGTATCTGAAAAGCCTATCAGTTCGACATCATTGTTTCTTGGGTACCACAAGCCAAGATTTGGTGTACCTTTAAGGTATCTAAGAATCCGCTTTGCAGCGACGTAATGAGATTCCGTAGTGTTCACCTGATATCTGGCACAAACGCATATGGAAAACATAATATTTTGTCTACTAGCAGTAAGGTATAGCATGGATCCAATTATGCTTCTGTATTTTGTTTCATCAAAAGGTTTCTCTTTTTCATCCTTGTCCAGAGACACAGTGGATCCCATTGGAGTCCTCATAGAGGTTGCGCTCTACATTCCAAATTTCTTGAGGAGTTCATTTGTGAAATTCGTCTGAGAAATGAAAATTCCATCCTCAGACTGTTTAACTTGAAGTCCCAATAAATACCTTAGCTATCCCATGCTGCTCATTTCAAACTTTCCTTCCATAAGTTTAGAAAACTTCTTGCAAAGATTGTTGTCCGTTGAGCCGAATATTATGTCATCGATATAGATTTGCACCAGAAAAATCTTGCCTTTGACTTCCCTAAGAAACAATGTCTTACCTATTTTTCCTCTCGAGAACTTGTTCTCAAGAAGAAAACTTGACAGAGTCTCATACAAAGCTCGAGAAGCTTGTTTTAAGTCATATAATGCTTTATTAAGAAAGTAAACATGATTAGGGAATGTTGGATTAACAAAACCTGGGGGTTTCGTGACATATACTTCCTCTTTTAAATTTCCATTTAGAAGAGCCGATTTCACGTCCATCTGATAGACAGTGAATCCTTTGTGAGAGGCATACGCCAGGAACAATCTGATCGCTTCGAGCCTTGCAACTGGTGCAAAGGTTTGGTCGAAGTCAATCCTCTCCTCCTTTCTGTAACCTTGGGCCACCAGTCTGGCCTTATTCTTGATGATGACACTGTGTTCATCCAATTTGTTTCTGAAGATCCACTTAGTGCTGATCACATTCTGTTTCTTTGGTATGGGAACTAGCGTCCAGACGTTGCATCGTTCGAATTGATGCAGTTCATCTTGCATTGCCAATATCCATGACGCATCTTTGTTCGCTTCGTCGAACTTCTTTGGCTCAACCTGTGACAAAAAACTTAGGTGCAGAATCTCGTTAATTGTACCTCTGCGAGTTCTGACACCGTCCCAAGGATCTCCTATGATCTGATCTATTGGGTGGTCCCTCATGTGTCTGAGCTCTAAGAGTCTGGCATCTAGATCTCCAACAGCTTCTCGGGCTCCTCCCTCTTTCGGGAGAATTTCTCCATCCTGACCGTCATCTTCTCCAGTTGGCGTTGAGGTGGAGACCTTGACGTACTTGGGAGTTTCATCTTTGGAAGTCTCATCTAGACTTAGTTGTCCAAGCCTTGTCACCTGAATCTTCAAGAATGCCATTGGAAGAATTGTTGTGAAGCAAGCTTCCTTCATCAAATACAACATTAATGGACTCCTCTAACACTAGTGTTTTCTTATTGAAGACCCTATATGCCCGACTATGACTACTATAGCCCATGAAGATGCCTTCGAAGCATTTTTCTCCGAATTTAGTACGTTGGTACTTCCCATTATAGAGTACATAGGATCTGCAGCCAAAAATCCTTAGATAGGACATGGTCAGTTTCCTACCTTTCAATAGCTCATAAGGCATCTTACGATGATTCTTGTTGATCAAGGCTCGGTTTTGCACGTGACAGGCTGTATTGATAGCCTCTGCCCAGAAGTACTCTGGAAGAGAAGCGTCATTCAACATTGTCGTACATGCATCAATGAGCGTTCTATTCCTCCTCTCCACAACTCCTTTTTGCTGAGGAGTATGCGGGGAGGAAAACTCATGAAAGATACCATATTCTTCACAGAATTTTGTCATAGCTCCAGACTCGAATTCTGTTCCATGGTCACTTCTGATTTTGACTACGGAGCAGTTAAGTTCGTTCTGAATCTGTCTGATAAAATTAGTGAAGATGTCAAACGTATCTGACTTTCGTTTCAAGAAGAACACCCACGTAAATCGAGAGTGATCATCAACAATCACTAGCATATATGATTTGCCTCCTAAGCTATGAACTTGCACTGGACCGAACAAGTCCATGTGCAGAAGATAAAGACATCTGGAAGAGTATTTGTCTGCAATGCCCTTAAACGTAGCTCAAGTCTATTTGCCCTTCTGACATGAAGGACAAGAGCTATCTTTGATGCACTTAATAGTAGTGAAATCCCTTACTAAATTCTTAGAAAACAACATGCTAATAGTTTTGAAATTAATATGTGACAATCTCTTGTTCCATTATTCACAGAGAGATGCACTGTCTTTTGCTACTAGGCAAACGGGGGTAGAAGAGTCTAAGCTAAGAAATTCTAAGCAAAAAATATTTCTGCTCCTAATGCCAGTTAATACCGTATCCGAAGAGGCACACGATATTATCAAGCACTTTTCCTTGCAGAACTTAACGTCGTATCCTTTATCACACAACTGGCTTACACTGATCAGGTTATGGTTTAACCCTTCAATATAGGCCACGTATGTGATAGAGAATACACCATTGGAAATCATACCATAACCCCTGGTGACTCCTCGATCTGATCCTCCAAAGATGACTTTGGGTCCATTTTCGACTGGGGAGTAATCATGCAACAGGCTTCTTGTCCCGGTCATATGCCGGGAACATCCACTGTCCAAGTACCAGATTGGTATTTTGGTGTCCTTTGGACATACCTGCAAAACAAAATTAGTTTCCCATAGGAACCCAATCGAACTTGGGTCCTAGATTCCTTGTTAGCACACTCCCCCTCGGTTGGTTAACCCTACGAGTGGTCGGCCTCGCATTGCTAACATAAGGAGTCTAATTGTATCTTGGATTAAACCAGCAATCCGCAGCAAAGTGACCAACTTTTCCATAGCACCAACAGTCAAACCTGTTGTACCGTTTCCTAGGCTCCTGCTTCACCCTTGGAATGGTGGGTCCAGCCGGGGCCTTGAATCTGGAGGTGGAGGCATCATGATGACAGAAGGCACACAATTTCTTCACTTCCTGTTCCTTCTGTATAACAGGCTTGGCCTTTGGTTCCTGCTTCCTATTATGGCCGCTAGAGAAGTGGCCATAATTCTCCACTTGGATTTCCTCATAAGGTGCCTTGAAGACACACTCACCGTAGTTGCGGGGGAGGTCCAACCATCATACCGGCACTTGGGATTTTCAACCGAGGGCCGGAAGAGGTGGCCATAGGTTGACTCAAAGTCAAGATCATTGCATGGAAAGCGAGGCTTTCGGAATGAAATAGGACTGAGTAGGGCCATTCTCATTTCTGCAGCAAAGGCCTTCTTAGTAGCCTTATTTTTCCTCTGATTTCTGTTTCTCCTGGATGATTTACCAGGCACAGTCACATGCCCTAAGCCAACCCCCTTAGCCTGAGCAGAGAATTCATCAACCAGAGGAAGAATGGTCTTGGGCATAGAGAAGCTTTTGACAATCTTCCTCTCTGCCGCAAGCTGTTCTTCCAGCTTGTTGATTTCTTCCTGTTTTTGTCAAGGAGCCTTAGAGAATCTGAGTGCTCAGAAGTTTGGTCCAGGTGTTCCTGTCGGAGAGAAATCAAGCTAGTGATCTCTTCTCTTAGGGACACACCCTCAGCCTTAAGGAATTTGACTTCCTTTTTCTGAGCGCTCAACCTCTTTCAGCGCTCTTCGAAAGTATTGAGCAGAAGCTCATACTTTTCGAGGAGTTCAGCTTCATGGGCAGATGGACTGTCCTCGTGATCATCTTCAGGAGACTCAGAGTCAGAGTCAGAGTGAGAGAGGGGGGTGCGATCTTTTACCTTCCCAGTAAATGGGGGACAGTCTCCATCTGAGTCGGAGCGACCCATTAGCCCGAAGTAGGGTTCCTCATCATCACTGGAATCTGAAGAGTAAGATTCACTCAGTGTCTTTGGCTTTTTAACAATGTAGCTCCTCTCCTTCTTCTTATCTCTAGAGGACTCTTGCTCCTCTCCTTTCCCATTATCTCTCTTACTTTTGTGGTAGTCAGCAATGATGTGGCCTGGCTTATTGCATCCAAAGCAGATAATGTGAGTATAATGATGTTTGTTCTGTTTAGACTCATACCTGCCAGAAGAGTAATTCTTCTTCTGATGTTTAGAGGAGGAGCCATCTTTTTTCTCTGATTCCTCAACTTGAGGAACTTCTTGAACTCTCGAGTGATGAAGGAGAATTCTTCCTCAGATAGCTCTGAGCCGGATGAGCATGGCTGAGAGTCTTCTTCCTAAACCTTTCTCCAAGAGCGGGACGAGGCTGCACCCTTGCCTTTCCTTGAGTGATTAGCTTGCATGGCCATAGTCTTTTATTTGGCTGTGGTCTTGTCGGCTTCTTCTTCAGCTTTTCTGGTGTTCAGCTGAAGCACGTAGGACATTAGCTTTCCAAACAGAATCTGGGAATCAGTTTCGGCCAGCTTGCCAAACTCCTTGATGGCGCAGATCTTGCTGTCCCATTCCTTAGTAAGGGATCTAAAAAATTTGTCATTTAGTTCACCATCGGTGAACACTCTGCCATAAACCTTCAGGGAATTGACGATCTTCAGGAAGTTCTCGAATGTCACTCTGATTTCTTCCTTGGACCTTGCTTGAAGGCCTCATACTTCTGGTTCAGAAGGGATCTTCGATCATCCCTTACTTCATCTGTGCCTTCCATCAGAATGATTAGGCAGTGCCATATGTCCTTGGCAGTCCTGCAGTTGCTGAAATTTTGCATCATTGAATCATCGACGACGCTTACTAAAATGTTTTGAGATTTCTTGTCTAGTCCGACAAGCACCATCTCATCCTTATCCATTTCAGAGAGCTTCTTGGGAACCATCTTGGTCGGATCAATGGTGGAGGCCATAGTGGGGATATAATGGCCCTCCTCCACTATCATGAAGAGTCAGGGATCGACTATGAAAGTGAAGATAGATACAACTCTAGAGGGGGGGGGGGGGGGGGGTGAATAGAGTATTCAAAAATTATGACACCCTACTCAACTCCCTTAGAGTTAATTTGCGGAATGAGTTTATAGATATTGATAACCCTAGAGCCTAACACAAAGTGAAGTGCACTAGAGAAGGGCAACTGTAATTACAGTTGAGCTTTGATCCTATCACAGCAACTAGCAATCCTAGTTATTTCTACTCACAGCCACAGTACAATAAATTAAATAAGAAACACAGACGATACAAGAAATTTAATAGTGGTTCCCTCTAAATAGGTACGTCCACTCTTCTACCACCCTGGTAGGAATCCACTACAGGTTTTTGTTCAGGTGCCCTGCCACCAACTGATCTGCTTCAGGTAGATCACGTAGACCCTTTGAGCTTTTGATCAGGAGCTCAAAATCCAACATAGGTTTTTGATCAGGTGCCCTGCCACCAAGTTTCACTTTTGAAGGGAGTAATAACCCTTTATACAGGAGGTTAAGAGAGTTAAAGTTTCTTCTCTATTATTAAAACAGATTAGAGAAGCTAGTGGATTGCACAGAGCTGGAAAGCTCTAAAGAATCAAGGCTCCCCTTGGCTTAGAGAATATCCAGGAAGGAGTCTTGCTTCAGGGTGCAGGAACTCTTCTGAACTGAGACAAAGAACTGTCTTGGAGTTCTGAAGGAGAAGCTTGAAGAAGACTCTTGATTTGGAAAAGGTTTTCTTCTTCAATCAGCTTCCTTTCTTCTTCTTCTTCTTCTAAAAGCCTCTGAGTGAATGTCTTCCTGTGAGCAGGATGAAACTCAGGATGAAGAAGAATGCTGAAGAGATTTGATCTTCTCAATTGAATGTGAATTTCTGAGAGCTGTAGATCTCTATGATGCTGAGAGTAAAACTTCTTGTGTTTTGAGTTGTATATGTGTATCTGTATCTCTTGTATATCTGTGTGTATATCTGTTTCTTCTTTCAAAAGAAGCTCTTTATATATGAGATTTTGCAACGGCTCTAATCTGAGTTTGAACTTTGTCTTCTTCTGGAATCTGCAATATGGGCTGTAAAAAGCATAAAGCAAAAATATATCCTGCAGGCAGACATGCTATAAGGGGATAAAGCTTTCTAAGAAGCTACATAACCAATCTGATAAAAGAGTGCTAGAAAAAGTCACATCAGAAAGAGCTCTTTACGGCCAGAGAAGACTTTCTGAGTCTAATGGCTATAAAGGACAGCCTGGCAGATAAAACAGAAAATATATTTCAACTAATAAGACAAACCACTTTGTAAAATAAAGATTGGCTCATGCATAAAGAATGGAGCAGAGATTGCCTGGAAATAATAGCATAATATCAATGAAATATACTTTAATAAAATATGCCAAGAAGATAAGAAATACATAATATAACTTTACTAAAGGCAGACAAAAAGACATCGGACGACCCTCGGAGATCGTCGACCGAAGCACGGAGATCGTCGACCTATATGACAGATAGTCGAACGACACAGATAGTCGAACTATCAAAAAAGATATTCAAACTACCGCAGCAGATAGTCGACCTATCAGAACAGATAGTCGAGCTATCAGATAGTCGACCTATCAAGATAGATAGTCGAGCTATCAAGAAAAACAGATAGTCGACCTATCAATCAGATAGTCGAGCTATCAAAGACAAACAGATAGTCGACCTATCAAACAGATAGTCGAACTATCAAAGAAGACAGATAGTCGACCTATCAAACAGATAGTCGAGCAATCAGATAGTTGAACTATCCAAGCAGATAATTGAACTATCAAGAAGAGCAGATAGTCGACCTATCAAACAGATAGTCGAGCTATCAGACACAACAGATAGTCGACCTATCAAACAGATAGTCGAGCTATCAGATAATTGAACTATCCAAGCAGATAGTTGAACTATCAAGAAGAACAGATAGTCGACCTATCAAACAGATAGTCGAGCTATCAAACACAGCAGATAGTCGACCAACTGATAGACGATCGTCGAACTGTCGATAGACGATGGTCGAGCGGCGTTCGACTATAGTCGAACCAAAAATGACTTAACAAAATTTTTCATCTAGATAAGCAATTCTACAGCTAAGGGAATCTAACCTATTAGCTAACCTTTGACCATAGATAAATCTTGGGTCAAGAAACGAAAAGAGCAGACTAAACTCAAATCCAAACAAGGGTACCAATAATCTCCCCCTATTTGAGTTAAGTCTCTCAAAACAAAACAAAACTAACAAACTACAGGAAATAAATATAATACAGGAAAGAAACATCTAAGCATCAAATGCATCAAACAAACAGTTAACATAAACAAATTTATAATAAAACTTAAGCAGCATCAGAATCTGGTTTAGAGATAGAAGAGTCAGGAATAAAACAGATTTTTCTGAGAGGATCTAGAACTTTCATCTTTGATGTCTTCAGATCTTGCTCTCCAATAACTTTGGTTTCTCCTGCTCTTGGAACAACTGCTTCTGGATATTTTTCCATATATTTGGTAGCATCAAAAACTTCAGGTCTTACCAGGAATCTATCAAGTTCTTTCTTTCTGAATTTGGACAAAGTAGTTAATCCTGTAACATCTTTTCCTTCAGTTCTCGCTTTTCTAATCTAAGCTGATCCCACCAATTCAAGGAATCTGGCCATCCTGAAGTCAGGATTAAGATCTAAGCTTTCATACTCATTTTCATCAGCTGGATTTAAAGGATTTACAGTTCTGAATTTAGTAAAAGGTTCTAACAAGCTTGCAGCTGGCTCTTTCTTTTCTTGAATAACTAAAGATGTTGGAGGAGCAAATTCAGCATATCTTTTACTTGATTTCTCAGAGTATATAACTCTTTTGCCTTTTGCATCTATTTTCATTTTTAGATCAGATTCTCTGGAAGATATGATCTTGCTTTGTTTATCTAGTGATGTCCTTTTCTTGGGTGATGGAGGAGGAGAAAAGGTTGGCTTTAGGTAAACTACCTCCTTCACTTGTTCTTGTAGCTCAGCTTCCTGTCTCTGATGTCCAGATTGATACTTGACATGATAGCTTTGATTTTCTTTCTTCTGATAAGATTGGGAAGAAGTGAATCTAGAAGGAGGAGCAGAGGGACTGGCAACATTTCCAGATGCTCCTCCACTGGGAGGAGGAGGAGGAGGTCCTTCAGAATTCCATTAGGAGCTGGACTGTCATATCTTTTAGATTTCTTTCTTTGTTTTTGCTGATTTTTGGAGAATCCCATCCAATGTTGATATTCTTTTGACTTGGGATCTATTCCTTTCAAGATATAGTATGGTATATCATGATCAGGGTTGGGTAAAGGAGGAGCAGCAACTTTTCTTTTTCTTTTGGCAGATTTCTTTTTCTTAGTTCCTTCTGAATCATCAGAGTCATCTTCATCATCAGATGATTGAGGATGATCATAAGGATCAACAGCTTCTCGCACAGCTTGAAAGAAAAGGGATAGATACTACTCTAGAGGGGGGGGGGTGAATAGAGTAATCAAAAATTGCACTAGCAAAGTTGACTGTCTACTCAACTCCCTTGGAGTTAATTGCGGAATGAAGGTTATAAATATTTGAGAAGTAACCCTAAAGCCTAACACAAGTGTTGTGCCCAAAAGGCAGCCAACTATAATTACAGTTAAGGCTTGGAATCCTAAACAGCAACTAGCAGACCTAGTTAAAACTAATCACAGCCAACAGCACAAGTAATAAATCAAATAACCAGACGACACAAGGGAATTTATAGTGGTTCCCCAAACAACTTGGGTACGCCCACTCTTCTACCAACAAGGTAGGAATCCACTCAGGTTTTTGATCAGGTGCCCTGCCACCAACAAAATCTGCTTCAGGTAGATCTAGAAACCCTTTAGACTTTTGATCAGGTGTCTAAAAACCAACATAGGTTTTTGATTAGGTGCCCTGCCACCAAGGTATACTTTTGAAGGGAGTAATAACCCTTTAAAGGAGGGGGAAAGGAGGTTAAAATGTCTTCTCTATTTTAAATAGAATAAGAGAAGCTCAAGAACTTGCACTGAGCTAGAAAGCTATAAAGAGTCAAGGCTCCCCCTGGCTAAAAGAATGTTCAGGTGAAGTCTTACTTCAGTGCAGAAAACACTTCAGAAAATCTGAAGAAAAAAAGCTACAAGAAGATAATAAATATGAAATGAAAATTCTTCTTCAGGCAGCTATCTTCTTCTTCTTCTTCTTCAAAAAGCTCTGAGTGAAGATCTTCCTGGAGGCAGGAGAACTCAGGTTGAAGAAGAGTGAAGAGCTAAAACTTATTCTCAGTTGAATGTGAACGAGCTGAGAGCAGTTGTAAACTGTAAGTTGTAAGCTTGAATGCTGCTGTTAGCTTTTGAACTCCTTTTTCTGAATGAACTCTCTTTTTATATATGAACTGGCTTTTTGGCTATCTGAACTAGTTGATTTCTTTCTCCAAAGAATTCTTTATATAGCAGCAACAGTAGCAGCAATGGCTTTAATTTGAGTTTAAATCTTGTCTTCTACTGAAATCTGTAAGCTGAGTTGCAAATAACAAAAAGCAAGAACAAAAACTGCAGACAGATATCCTATAAAAGGATAAAGCTTTCTGAGAAGCTGCAAGTAACTCTGATAAAATAATACTAGAGAAAGTCACATCAGAAGAGACTCTTTACGTCCAAAGAAGACTTCTTGAGTCTAACGGCTATAAAGGACAGCCTGGCAGATAAAGCAGAAAACATATTTCAACTAATAAGACAAACAACTTTGTCAGAAAAAGATTGGCTCATGCATAAGGAATGGAGCAGATATTGCATGGAAATAATATCATAAATTTATTCAAATAATCTTTTATAAAATATGCTAAAATAAATATGAAATAAATCACATCATAGAAGATGACAAAATTACTCAAGACATACAGCAAAACGTCGAACGACCCTCGGAGATCGTCGACCGAAGCACAGAGATCGTCGTCCTATCAGACAGATGGTCGAACGATACAGATAGTCGAACTATCAAAGAAGGTAGTCGAACTACCTCAGTAGATAGTCGACCTATCAGAACAGATAGTCGAGCTATCAGATAGTCGATCTATCAAGGCAGATAGTCGAGCTATCAAGCAAAACAGATAGTCGACCTATCAAACAGATAGTCGAACTATCAAAGAAAACAGATAGTCGACATATCAACAGATAGTCGAGCTATCAATAAAAACAGATAGTCGACCTATCAACAGATAGTCGAACTATCAAGCAAAACAGATAGTCGACCTATCAAACAGATAGTCGAACTATCAAAGAAAACAGATAGTCGACCTATCAACAGATAGTCGAACTATCAGATAGTTGAATTATCCAAGCAGATAGTTGAACTATCAAGAGGAGCAGATAGTCGACCTATCAACAGATAGTCAAACTATCAAAGACAACAGATAGTCGACCTATCAAGCAGATAGTCGAGCTATCAGGAAGACGATTGTCGATCGGCTGATCGACGATAGTCGAGCGACGTTCGACTATAGTCGAACCAGAAATTACTTAGCCAGATTTTCATCTGGATAGGCAATTCTACACAACTAGAGAATATTTCTTATCAACTAACCTTTGACCATAGATAAATCTTGGGCCAAGAGACTAAAAGAGAAGACTGAACTCAATTCAAAACTAGGGTACCAACAATCTCCCCCTATTTGAGTTAAGTCTCTCAACAACAAATAAACACAAAACTAATTACTGAAAACAATAAAATGCATGAAGGGAAATGGCTAAGTAGATAACATCAATCAAACAGATAAGTAAATAATTGTCAATCAATGAAGTTTTAAGATGCTTCAGAATTAGGTTTAGGTTCAGAAGAACTAGGAACAAAATTAATCTTCCTAGAAGGATCTAGAGCTTCTTTCCTTGACAACTTCAGGTCTTGTTCTCCAATGATTTTTGTTTCTGACGCCCTTGGGACAACTGCTTCAGGATGCTTTTTCATGTATTTTGAAGGATCAAATACATCAGGTGTAACCTGGAATTTATCGAGCTCCTTCATTCTGAATTTTGACAGTGGTTAATCCTGCAGTGTCTTTGCCTTCAGCTTTAGCTTTCTTGATTTGGGCTGAACCAACAAGTTCAAAAAATCGAGCCATCCTGAAATTAGGATCAAGCTCTGGGCTTTCATACACATTTTCAGAGGTTGTATCAACAGGTTTCACAGCTTTAAACTTAATAGACATGTCTAGCAGACTTTCAGCTGGCTCTTTATCCTGAATAACTAGATAAGAAGGAGGAGCAAACTCAGCAAATATCTTGCTAGAATTTTCAGAGAAAATAATTCGCTTACCTTTTGAAACAGCCTTCTCAGCATGATCTGGCTTTGGAGAGGTTGAGCTCTTGAGTTCTTTGGAAGGAGGAGGAGAAAAAGTTGGTCTTTGATACACCACCTCCTTTACTTGTTCCTTAACATCAGCATCAAGTCTTTGATAGCCAGATTGAGTTCTACCTTGATATCCTTGTGAACTTTTCCTTTGTGATGACTGGGATGGGTTAAACCTGTCAGACTGGGCAGAAGGATTTACAGATAGGTTTCCAAAGGCTCCTGCACCGGGAGGTGGAGGAGGAGGACCTCTAGGAGTCCATCTTGGGGCAGGACTGTCATACCTCTTTGACTTCTTCCTTAATTTCTGCTGATTCATAGAAAATGCCATCCAGTGCTGGAATTCTTTAGATTTAGGATCAATGCCTTTTAAGACATAGTAGGGAACATCATGGTCGGGATTTGGAGGAGGAGGAGCCACAGCTTTCCTTTTCATTTTAGCAGATCTCTTTCTCTTGGACTCATCATATTCATCAGAATCAATCTCATCCTCAAAATTTGAAGAAATAAGAAGATCATACGGATCAATTGCCTCTTGCACATCTCTTTCCTTCTCTTTTAGGGCAGCTTTTTCTAATTCTTCTTCCATGGCATCCTGTGCCAGAAGGGTATCTAAATCCAACCCAGGAGATTCATCCCAGACGGTAGACTTTTCAATTTGAACATCTGAAGCCTTTTCTTGTTCATCAAAAACTATCATGGGGACCAGTTCTACTTGCACTGCTAGCTGAGTTGGCTGAGCAGCCTTAGAAACTTGAATAACTGGTTCTGGTTCAGTTTGAACTTCTGGAGCTGGTTGGTGATCAAGCTCTTAGACATCTAATACTTCTTCCATTATATCTGTAGTATTATGAACAAAAATTAACTAAATGACATCGAATCATTCCTTCCAGGTATTCCCAAACTAGCATATCAGTTATCAAGTCTAAAAAGTGAGTAAAAGGGATACCTTCAGAATTGTCCTTTGAATGTCCTAACTCCCATAATTCATCTAGGAAGGAAGTGATAACTCCTAGGTATAGGGCGACCAGGGGAGTGGAGCATTCTTCTAGGCAAACTTTGACAATGAATTCAGACTTCATTACAACATCATAAATTTCTTTTTCAGACAATGGAGGAGGAGCTGATTCTTCTATCTCTTTCTCGATAACTGCAAGAGGATCTGCTGGAGGGGAGGCCAAGGGCGGCTCAAAGGCATCTTCATAAAGCATCTCCCCCTGCCTGATTTCAGTAGATACTGAAACCAGGCCCTTAGATGAAGAGGGCTCAGCAGATTTTTATAGGGCTTGGATGGCAGCAGTCAAAGAAGAGATGGAGGATGCAAGGGGAGCAATTGCCTCTTCAATCATGATTTTGATTGAAGGGGTAATTAACTCCAGGATGCTAGAAATGAATGCTGGAGTGATTTCAAATGATGGAGGGGGAATCACAATGGATGGATGATCAGCAGGAATGGTGTATTCTTGGTGAACTGGAGAGTAACCTGGAGATGGAGAGTGAACTGGAGAATGATGGGTGGATGCAAGATGATCAATGTGATCTGAAGAAGGAATTGGTAACTGAGGAGATATCTCAGAAACCAACAAATCAAAACTAGGATGAGATATCCTAGCAAGATGAGAAGGTAGAGGAGATGCAGGAGGTGATGCATGGAGAATTGTAGATGAATCAGGAAGATGAGAGGCAGAAGGTCGTACTTCAATTGAAGTTGATGGAACTTCAACTGAAGTAGACGGTAATGCAGATGAAGAAGATGGAAGGGAGAGATTTGCTGAGCAAGCTTCTTGCAGGAGAGGAGTGACTGAAGCAGTCCTGGTGCTCTCAGATGCAGCTGGAGCAACCCCTGCAGGAGCGGGCTTCAAAAAAGTCCTTTTCCACTTGGCGAACAAGGTTGGGTCCATCTTCTTGCTGGCATTGATGGAAGTAGCAGCTGAAACTAACAAATGGGGATATTTTTCCTTTAGAAAAATCCCAACCACGCTACCTAGGGTGACTTCCTTCTTGCTGTTCTTTTTCCTTATTAAATCAAACAATACTCCTGCCCAGTTAATCTTCTTTTTGTTCACAATTGCACACATTAGGGCAAACTGTTGCCTTGTAATATTGTCATGGGCAGAGTGCTTTCCCAGTAGCACTTTTCCGACGAGTTCAGCAAGGAACTTAATCTTCAGTGGAAAATTTACCTTTAGCAGCTTAGTAGGAATGTCGTCGGCATGTCCTAACTCTGTCAGCATTCTCCCAAACTCTGGGGTATCTTGCTCATAATCTTCTTCCCCATTTAACAATCCAAAAATTTCAGTTAAAATGGCGGGAGTCAAAGTTACCTCTTCTCCGCCAATTGTTTCGGTCATAGAATCATACTTTGAAGACGAAGTAAATGCCCATTCTTTAATCTCTTGAATGTTTATCTTTATCCTTGTTGACATGAGCTTTTCCAAACCTTGATCTTTGCATAAGTTGAGAAGTTCCACTAGTCCAGATTCACAGCAACTGAAAGAATCGAAATCCATACTGAAGCCTGCATCGAACTTCACTACTGACAAGAGGGCTGGAGCGATCGCCATCGAAGCGACTGGAGAAGGCGAGAGAGATGGCGAGGATGAAATGGCAGAAATCGCAAGACAGGGAGCAAGCAGAAGGACAGAATGCGAAAAGACGCTCTCCGCGACGATAAAAAGAAAGATCTCTTAACCTAGGTCGACCATCGGCTTTATATTAAAATAACGATCGTCGATCTATTTAAAAGATACTGGAGACGATGGTCGAACGGTCATTCGACGATCGTTCCTGAAGCAGAGTAGTCGATCCATCGTTCGACTATTTCTGTTTTCACAAACAAAAAGTTATCGTCAACCATAGATCGACGATAGGCTCGAACTGTTCGACGATCTTCGAACGCCGGTCGACGATCTTTAAGCAGTTAAGCTATCATCAACCATAGGTCGATGATAGGCTTGATCCGATCGACTATCTTTGAACGTCATTCGACGATCTTCAAACAAGTTTCAACAAGGCAGACGTCACACTTAGTCTCTTCCATTAATCATGCCTAGTTGAACCAAAAAGAACAGATGCTTCTGTTCATCTAAGGGCTTGGTGAATATATCACCTCTCTGAAGGTCAGTGGATATGAACTCAAGGCTGATCTTGTTCTTTTCCACACAATCTCTCAGGAAATGGTGTCAGATCTCAATGTGTTTCGTTCTAGAGTGGTGCACAGGATTTTGTGCAATAGAGATAACACTGGTACTATCACACATGATTTTTGTGTTCTTGTGTGTGTACCCATAATCCAAAAGCTGGTTTTGTATCCACAGAATCTGTGAACAACAACTAGCAGCTGCTATATATTCAGCCTGTGCAGTTGAAGTTGAGACAGAAGCCTGCTTCTTACAGAACCAAGAGACCAATCTCTTTCCCAGGAACTGACAAGTTCCTGAGGTACTTTTCCTGTCAACTCGACAACCAGCATAGTCAGAATCAGAGTATACAATTAACTCAAATTATGATTCTGCTGGGTACCAAAGTCCTAGATTTGGACATCCCTTCAGGTATCTCAAGATTCTCTTGAGAAGAATGAGATGAGATTCCTTTGGGTTGACCTGGAATCTAGCACAAAGGCATGTAGCAAACATTATATCTGGCCTACTTGTAGTTAAATACAATAGGGAACCAACAATGGCCCTATAATTCTTTTGATCAACAGGCTTTCCCTGATCATCAGAATCTATAACTAGATTAGTAGTCATAGGTGTATGCATTGCTGAAGCATCAGCCATCCTAAACTTCTTTACCAATTCCTTGGCATATTTGGATTGGGAGATGAAGATGCCATCAGCATCTTGCTTTACTTGGAGACCAAGAAAGTAAGACAGCTCACCCATACTACTCATCTCAAACTTAGAATGCATCAAGTTAGAGAACTTTTTGCACAGTTTTGGATCAGTGTAACTAAAAATAATGTCATCCACATACACTTGAACTAACAGGATTGTGTCCTTGTGGTGCTTGACGAAAAGGGTTCTATCAACTACTCCCTTAACAAAGTTGTGCTCTAACATGAAACTAGCTTGAGTCTCATACCAGGCTCTAGGTGTTTGTTTGAGTTCATAAAGAGATTTTTGCAACTTGAAAACATGTGAGGGCTGAGTTAAAGAAACAAACCCAGGTGATTGTTCAACAAATACCTCTTCCTTTAGCTCACCATTTAGAAAGGCACTTTTGACATCCATCTGAAAAACCTTAAACTTCATATAGGCTGCATAGGCTAAGAAGATCCGTATTGCCTCTAGCCTTGCAACAGGAGCAAATGATTGGTCATAATCTATACCTTCCTCCTGTCTGTAGCCCTGAGCTACAAGCCTAGCTTTGTTCCTTACAATGATTCCATTTGCATCCAACTTGTTTCTATACACCCACTTGGTGCCTATGATCAGTTGGCCTTTAGGTCTTGGAACCAAAGTCCATACTTTACATCTTGCAAACTGATTGAGTTCCTCTTGCATAGCAATGATCCAGTGGGGATCTAGCTCAGCATCTTTAATGGTGAGGGGCTCAATCTATGAAAGGAAACAAGCATGCATCACATCCTGTCTTAACTGATGTCTTGTTTGAACACCAGCTGATATGTCTCCAATCACTTGAGATGTAGGATGATCTCTAAGTGTGACAATATCAGCAGGTGGGATGTGATCTTCAGCAATAGTTGGGATTAATTCCTCAGGAGGAATTTGATCTACTATTGGTGGTACAGCAACAGCTTCTGCAAAGTCTTCATCACTATCTGAATCAGTGATATGAAGAGTTGATAGATGGAGAATCTCTTGAGTGACATCTTTACTAGATTCTGGTACCTGCAATGAACTTGAGGAAGGGGAAGTTTCCTTCTCCTTATAAAACATTTGAGATTCATCAAAGGACACATGCACAGATTCTTCAATTTTAGAAGATGATTTATTAAAAACCCTATAAGCTTTGCTTACTTAGGAATATCTAAGAAAAATTCTCATTGAAGCTTTTGCTTCAAATTTTTTAAGGTATTCTTTATTATTATTATGAATATAAACTACACAACCAAATACTCTAAAATAATTTATTTTAGGTTTCTTTCCTTTAAGCAACTCATAAGGAGTTTTACACTTAAGCTTGTGTATCAGACTTCTATTCAAGACATAGTTGGCTGTACTAACTGCTTCTGCCCAATAGGAAAGAGGCATATTAGCATCTGCCAATAATGTTCCTGCAGCTTCAATCAGGGTTCTGTTTTTCCTTTCCACTACCTCATTTTGTTGGGGAGTTCTAGGAGCTGAGAAGCTATGTTTGATACCTTATCTCTCACAGAATTCTTGCATGAGAAGAGAGTCAAACTCAGTACCATGATCACTTCTGATCAAGGCCACATGAGTAGAGTACTCAATCTGCACACAAAATAGAAAATCTGTAAGGGCTTTGAAGTTATCAGCCTTAGTTCTCAAAAAGAACACCCAACTGAACCTAGAGAAGTCATCTACAATGACTAGGGTGTAATACTTCCCTCCTAAACTCTGTACATTTATTGGGCCAAATAGGTCCAAATGTAATAAATACAGGATTCTAGGAGAATCACTTTTATTTACTGATTTAAATGAATTCTTGGTTTGCTTGCCTAATTGACAAGTCTTGCATAGGCTCTCCTTCTTGTAGGGGCAAGAAGGTAAACCTCTAACAAGGTTGTGTTTAGATAATCTTGATATATTCTTGAGGTTAACATGGATAAGCCTTTTATGCCATAAGGTATTGTTATTTGTTACTTCATTAAATAAGCAGATTTCAGAGTGAGTTGAGTTAAAATCTACTAAATAAATGTTACCTTGTCTAATACCTACTAACACAACATTATTATTTAAAGTAATATTACAAAGAGAGTTAGAAAATGATACCTGGTATCCAGCATCACATAACTGACTTACTGAAATGAGATTATGCTTCAGTCCAGTTACATAAGCAACTCTCTTGAATGTTACAGCTCCAATTGTCATCCTACCATAGCCTTCAGTTTGACCACAGCTTGAATCTCCAAAGATTACCTTTGGGCCAAGCTTGGCCTTGAACCTTGACAGATGTTCTTTATTTCCTGTCATATGCTTGGAGCAACCACTATCCAAATACCACTTATTCTGAGTGATAGGATAGGTCTTCACCTGCAAATAAATCAATTAAATATTGTGGACCCAGGTAACCTTGGGTCCCTTGTTTTTCACATAAGAAAAACTGGAAATAAATGAATAAGCAAGTTGAGGGTGATAACCTAATGGGTAAGATCTCCTAGGTGGGATTCTCCATGCAAATGATGGGTCAATGAACCTAGGGTTTCTATTTACATTCGGGTTTCTAAAGTTCTGGTTGAAGTTTTGAAATTCATGTTGAAAACGTCGATCGGCGTTCGACGATGGATGCACAGATCGTCGAGCTTCGTTCGACCACTGAGCATGCGATCGTCGAGCAGCGTTCGACGCTTTTTGTATTTCCTTAAATTTTTGTTTTCTCTTTTCTCTCTTAGCTTTATTTAAAGCTTTATTAACCTGATTAACTTGCTCAGTGTTTTTTATTCCACTAGCTGAAATAAAATTCACTGGAGTTGAAAGATGGTTTTTAAGAATGATTGGGGGTTCACTAGAAGAAGCTCCTAAGCCTAATTTATTATTGCCTGACCTAGTGTTAGACATGCTGGTTATTTCAAACAACTTAAGGCTTCTACCATTCAGAGATTCTTCTAACCTTTTTGACTTAGCTAATTCATTCTTAAGGAATTTTATTTCTTAACTAGAATTAGTGAGTTCTGCTGTTAACCTAATGTTTTCAATAGAGATAAATTCAGATTCAAGCAAGTTTATTTCTAAGGTCCTTAATTTCCTTTTCAGAACTAATCAAATCTAAACACAAAGATTTAAAATCTGATTTAAATTCAGCAATGTAAAATCGTAAGAAGACAATATCTCATCTTCTGTTGGCATTTCTTCATCAGAATCTGAACTCTCTGCAGCTGAGTGATTGCTGCAGGCATCAATTACCATTAGGCAAACTTCCTTTGCCTTCTTTTCTTCCTCATCCTCACTGGAGCTATAGGAGGAAGATTCCTCATCAGAATCACTCCAGGTTTCAGCAACAAAACCTCTCTCCTTCTTTTTGTTCTTATAGGAGGATGGCTTGGAATGCTTCCTGTGCTGATCCTTGTCTTTCCTTTTCTCTTTATTCTTTTCCTCTGGATAGTCTGGAAGAATATGTCCAGGCTTCCTGCAACCATAGCAAATTATTTCTTTAGTAGGAGTACGATCATACCTTGGTTTTTCTTCATATTTTGAAGATTTCTTTCTGAATTCTTTCCTTCCCATCTTGAGAAACCTTTTGGCAAATAATGCCATCAGTTCCTCATTGGATTGGCTTCCTTCAGAAGCATCAGCAGCTTTGAGAGCAAGGGTTTGCTCTTTTCTTGTGGGAGTTGGAGTCTTTGCTTCAGCCTCAGCTTCCCTGGACTTCAGCACTTGCTCAAAGGACTTGAGCTTGCCGAGAAGGGCTTCTGTTGAGATTTCTGTTGTGCTTCTGGCCTCCTTGATAGGCCAGATCCTCAGATCCCATATGCTAGGGAAGCATATAAGAATCTTATCATTGACCTCTATCAATGAAATATCCTTATCAAGAGTCCTCAGCTCATTGATGATTGAGCTGAGCCTTATGTACATTGCTTCAACTGATTCAGCATCAGTTTCTTGAAATTTTCATACTGGGAGATAAGGTTGGACCTTCTGTCCTTCCTTTCATCAGCTGAACCAACTACAATCTGGTTCAGTGTATCCCACATTGCTTTTGCTGAGGAGCAGTCAGCAACCTTCTGGAATACTTCATCAGACATTGTCTGAGCCAGAATGTTCATTGCCTTAGCATCTGCTATCTTTGCATTTTTGTATTCATCATTGTAATCTGGAGGAGGCACAGCACTCATATCAGTTGATGATGAAGCAGTAGCTGCAACAGGTGCTCTTGGTGGTCCTGTCAAAATAGAAGCAAAAATACTCTCATCAATAGAGTTCATATATAGTTTAATCCTTGCCTTCCAGATGCTGAACTTGGCTAAGTTGCATGCTGGAGGTCTGGTGCTAGAGTAATCCTTGAACTGGGCCATGATAGTGAAAGTGAATATCTATAATCCTTGGTATCTATCAGGATCTTGTGACTTAGGTGTTAGCCTATACAGTCAGATAACCTCCCTCTGATACCAATTGAAAGAAAAAAGATAGATACTACTCTAGAGGGGGGGTGAATAGAGTAATCAAAAATTGCACTAGCAAAGTTGACTGTCTACTCAACTCCCTGGGAGTTAATTGCGGAATGAATGTTATAGATATTTGAGAAGTAACCCTAAAGCCTAACACAAGTGTTGTGCACAAAAGGCAGCCAACTGTAATTACATTTAATGCTTGGAATCCTAAACAGCAACTAGCAGACCTAGTTAAAACTAATCACAGCCAACAGCACAAGTAATAAATCAAACAACCAGATGACACAAGGGAATTTATAGTGGTTCCCCAAACAACTTTGGTACGTCCACTCTTCTACCAACAAGGTAGGAATCCACTCAGGTTTTTGATCAGGTGCCCTGCCACCAACAAGATCTGCTTCAGGTAGATCTAGAAACCCTTTAGACTTTTGATTAGGTGTCTAAAAACCAACACAGGTTTTTGATCAGGTGCCCTGCCACCAAGGTATACTTTTGAAGGGAATAATAACCCTTTACAGGAGGGGGAAAGGAGGTTAAAATGTCATCTCTATTTTAAATAGAATTAGAGAAGCTCAAGAACTTGCACTGAGCTAGAAAGCTCTAAAGAGTCAAGGCTCCCCTGGCTAAAAGAATGTCCAGGTGATGTCTTACTTCAGTGCAGAAAACACTTCAGAAAATCTGAAGAAAAAAAGCTACAAGAAGATAATAAATATGAAATGAAAATTCTTCTTCAGGCAGCTATCTTCTTCTTCTTCTTCTTCAAAAAGCTCTGAGTGAAGATCTTCCTGGAGGCAGGAGAACTCAGGTTGAAGAAGAGTGAAGAGCTAAAACTTCTTCTCAATTGAATGTGAATGAGCTGAGAGCAGTTGTAAACTGTAAGTTGTAAGCTTGAATGCTGCTGTTAGCTTTTGAACTCCTTTTTCTGAATGAACTCTCTTTTTCTATATGAACTGGCTTTTTGGCTATCTGAACTAGTTGATTTCTTTCTCCAAAGAATTATTTATATAGCAGCAGCAACAACGGCTCTAATTTGAGTTTTAATCTTGTCTTCTACTGAAATCTGCAAGCTGGGCTGCAAATAGCATAAAGCAAGAACAAAAACTGCAGACAGATATCCTATAAAAGGATAAAGCTTTCTAAGAAGCTGCAAGTAACTCTGATAAAATAATACTAGAGAAAGTCACATCAGAAGAGACTCTTTACAGCCAAAGAAGACTTTTTGAGTCTAACGGCTATAAAGCACAGCCTGGCAGATAAAGCAGAAAACATATTTCAACTAATAAGACAAACAACTTTGTCAAAAAAAGATTGGCTCATGCATATGGAATGGAGCAGATATTGCTTGGAAATAATATCATAAATTGATTCAAATAATCTTTTATAAAATATGCCAAAATAAATATGAAATAAATCACATCATAGAAGATGACAAAATTACTGAAGACATACAGCAAAACGTCGAACGACCCTCGGAGATCGTCGACCGAAGCACAGAGATCTTTGACCTATCATACAGATGGTCGAACGATACAGATAGTCGAACTATCAAAGAAGATAGTCGAACTACCTCAGCAGATAGTCGACCTATCAGAACAAATAGTCGAGCTATCAGATAGTCGATCTATCAAGGCAGATAGTCGAGCTATCAAGCAAAACAGATAGTCGACCTATCAAACAGATAGTCGAACTATCAAAGAAAACCGAGAGTCGACCTATCAACAGATAGTCGAGCTATCAACCAAAACAGATAGTCGACCTATCAATAGATAGTCGAACTATCAAGCAAAATAGATAGTCGACCTATCAAACAGATAGTCGAACTATCAAAGAAAACAGATAGTCGACCAATCAACAGATAGTCGAACTATCAGATAGTTGAACTATCAAGATGAGCAGATAGTCGACCTATCAACAGATAGTCGAACTATCAAAGACAACTGATAGTCGACCTATCAAGCAGATAGTCGAGCTATCAGGAAGACGATCGTCGATCGGCTGATCGACGATAGTCGAGCGACGTTCGACTATAGTCGAACCAGAAATTACTTAGCCAGATTTTCATCTGGACAGGCAATTCTACACAATTAGAGAATCTATCCTATCAACTAACCTTTGACCATAGATAAATCTTTGGTCAAGAGACTAAAAGAGAAGACTGAACTCAAATCAAAACTAGGGTACCAACACAGCTTTTTCTCTATCCTTTAAAGCAGCTTTTTCTAACTCTTCTTCCAAGGCATCCTATGCCAGAAGAGTGTCTAGATCCAGTCCTAGGGTGTCATCCCAGACTGTAGCTTTTTCTTCCTGAATCTCTGAAACTTTCTCTATCTCAGCTGCAACTATCATGGAGACCAGTTCTTCTTGCACAACTATCTGAGCTGGTTGAGCAGACTCAGGATCTTGAACAGCAGGTTCTGGATCAGCTAGAACTTCTGGAGCAGGTTGTTGAACAAGTTCTTGGACAACTAAAACTTCTTCCACTATATCTGTAGTATCATGAACACAGATTTGCTAAATAAGATTGAAACATCCCTTCAAGTTATTCATAGACTAGCATGTCACTTAACATGTCAAGAAAATGAGTAAATGAATTACCTTCAGGATTTTCCTCAGAATGTCCTAACTCCCATAATTCATCTAGAAAGGAGGTAATGACTCCTTCTAGGAAAAGGACAACTAGGGGAGTGGAGGATTCTTCTAAGCAGACTTTGACAACAAATTCTGTTTCCATTATAGCATCAGAAATCTCTTTTTCAGAAAGTTGATGTACTGTTTCTTCTTGAGCTACTATCTCTTTATCTGTATCTGCTGGGGGATCTGCTGGACGAGAGACCAGGGGAAGTTGAGAGGCATCTTCATAGAACATCTTCCCCTGCCTTATTTCAGTGGAAACTGAAACCAGGCCCCTAGATGAAGAGGGCTCAGCAGATTTTGAGAGAGCTTGGATGGAGGTAGTCAGAGAAGAAATGGAGGATACAAGGGGAGCAATTGCTTCTTCAATCATGGTTTTGATTGAAGGAGTAATTAACTCCAGGATATTGGCTATGAGTGCTGGAGATATTTAAAAAGATGTGGATGGGGGAACAACAGAAGATGGAGGATCATCAGAAAATGCAGTTTCCTGATGAGATGTGTTGTGAACTGGTGATTGAGGAGGAAAGTCAGTGTGATCTGGAGGAGTAGTGGTGACTGAGGAGGGGTTGGAATTCTCTCAGATCCTAACAAATCAAAACTGGGAAAAGAAGTCCTAGCTAGATGTGCAGGAATGGGAGATGCTGGAGATGAAGTATGGAGAATTGTGGAGGACTCAAGAAGAAGAGAGGAAGAAGATGGTACTTCAATTGAAGTAGATGGTAAGGCAGATGTGGATGGCACTTCAGTAGAAGTAGATGGGAATGCAGCAGAAGTGGATGGAATGGAAAGAATGGAAGAGCCTGCTTCATGTAGAAGGGGAGAGACTAAAACAGTCCTAGTGTTCTCTGACACACCTGGAGCTACCCCTGCAGGAGAAGGCTTCTGAAAACTTCTTTTCCACTTAACAAACAGTGTTGGGTCCATCTTCTTACTGGCATTGATAGTTGTTGAAACTGTAACCAATAGCTGGGGGTATTTCTCTTTTAGAAATATTCCAAGTACCCTACCCAGGGTGACTTCCTTCTTGTCATTATTCTTTCTTATCAAGTCAAACATAATCCCTGGCCAATTAATCTGTTTCTTATTTACTATGGCACACATCAAGGCAAAGTGCTGCCTGGTGATGTTGTCATGAGCAGAGTGCTTGCCCAGAAGCACTTTTCTAACGAGTTCAGCCAAGAACTTTATCTTTAACGGAAAATTAACTTTTAACAACTTAGAAGGAATGCCTTCGGCATGTCCTAACTCGATTAACATCCTTCCAAACTCTTAGGTATCTTTTTCATAATCCTCTTCACCGTTCAGTAATCCAAAAACATCAGTTAAAACGGCAGGAGTCAAACTTACCTCTTCGCCTCCAATCATTCCAGTCATCGATTCGTCATTGGAAGACGAAGTGAAGACCCACTCTTTAATCTCTTGGATGTTTATCTTGATCCTTGTGGTCATAAGCCTTTCCAATCCTTGTTCTTTGAAAAGCTGGAGGATTTCCACTATCTGAGAATCACAGGCGCCAAAGGAGTCGAAGTCTACGCTGAATCCGGCGTCGAACTTCATCGCAGACAGAAGAGCTGGAGCAATCGCCATCGATTTGTCGGAGAAGACGAGAGAGACGAGGAGGAGAAAGCGCGAGGCAGAGCTCAAACAAAAAGACGGAATACGAAAAGACGAGTTCCGTCGACTATAACAAGCACGATCTCTTAACCTAGATTGACCATCGGTTTAAATAAAAACCGCAATCGTCGGTCTATTTTAAAAGATACAGGAGACGATGGTCGAACGGTCGTTCGACGATCGGTTCCTGAAGCAGAGTAGTTGACTAATCGATCGACTATTTCTGTCTTCCAAACAAAACGAGTTGTCGTCACCCATAGGTCAACGATCGGCTCAAACTAATCGACTATCGTCGAACGTCGTTCGACGATCTTCAAACAGATATCAATAAAGGCAGACGTCACACTTAGTCTTTTCCATTAATCATGCCTAGTTGAACCAAAAAGAACAGATTCTTCTGTTCATCTAAGGGCTTGGTGAAAATATCACCTCTCTGAAGGTCAGTGGATATGAACTTAAGGCTGATCTTGTTCTTATCCACACAATCTCTCAGGAAATGGTGTCTAATCTCAATGTGCTTGGTTCTAGAGTGGTGTACAGGATTTTGTGCAATGGAGATAGCACTGGTACTATCACACATGATTTTTGTGTTCTTGTGTGTGTACCCATAATCCAAAAGCTGGTTTTGAATCCACAGGATCTGTGAACAACAACTAGCAGCTGCTATATATTCAGCCTCTGCAGTTGAAGTTGAGACAGAAGCCTGCTTCTTACAGAACCAAGAGACCAATCTCTCTCCCAGGAACTGACAAGTTCCTGAGGTACTTTTCCTGTCAACTCTACAACCAGCATAGTTAGAATCAGAGTATCCAATTAACTCAAATTCTGATTCTGCTGGGTACCATAGTCCTAGATTTGGACATCCCTTCAGGTATCTCAAAATTCTCTTGAGAAGAATCAAATGAGATTCCTTGGGGTTGACCTAAAATCTAGCACATAGGCATGTAACAAACATTATATCTGGCCTACTTGCAGTTAAATACAATAGGGAACCAACAATGGCCCTATAATTCTTCTGATCAACTGGCTTACCCTAATCATCAGAATCTATAACTATATTAGTAGTCATAGGTGTATGCATTGCTGAAGCATCAGCCATCCCAAACATTTTTACCAATTCTATGACATATTTGGATTGGGAGATGAAGATGCCATCAGCATCTTGCTTTACTTGGAGACCAAGAAAGTAAGACAGCTCACCCATACTACTCATCTCAAACTTAGAATGCATCAAGTCAGAGAACTTTTTGCACAGTTTGGGATCAGTGGAACCAAAAATAATATCATCTACATACACTTGAACTAACAGGATTGTGTCCTTGTGGTGCTTAACGAAAAGGGTTCTATCAACTACTCCCCTAATAAAGTTGTGCTCAAATAGGAAACAAGCTAGAGTCTCATACCAGGCTCTGGGTGCTTGTTTAAGTCCATAAAGAGCTTTTTGCAACTTGAAAACATGTGAGGGCTGAGTTGAAGTGAAAAACCCAGGAGGTTGTTCAACAAATACCTCTTCCTTTAGCTCACCATTTAGGAATGCACTTTTGACATCCATCTGAAAAACCTTAAAATTCATATAGGCTGCATAGGCTAGAAAGATCCTTATTGCCTCTAGCCTTGTAACAGGAGCAAAGGTTTGGTCATAATCTATACCTTCCTCCTGTCTGTAGCCCTGAGCTACAAGCCTAGCTTTATTCCTTACAATAATTCCATTTGCATCCAACTTGTTTCTAAACACCCACTTGGTGCCTATGATCAGTTGGCCTTTTGGTCTTGGAACCAAAGTCCATACCTTACATCTTTCAAACTGATTGAGCTCCTCTTGCATAGCGATGATCCAGTGGGGATCTAGCTCAGCATCTTTTATGGTGAGAGGCTCAATCTTTGAAAGGAAACAAGCATGCATCACATCATGTCTTAATTGATGTCTTGTTTGTACACCAGCTGATATGTCTCCTATCACTTGAGATGTAGGATGATCTCTAAGTGTGACAACATCAGCAGGTGGGATGTGATCTTCAGCAATAGTTGGGATTAATTCCTGAGGAGGAATTGGATCAACTGTTGGTGGTACAACAACAACTTCTGCAAACTCTTCATCACTGTCTGAATCAGTGATGTGAAGAATTGATAGATGGAGAATCTCTTGAGTGACATCTTTATTAACTTCTGGTACCTGCAATGAACTTGAGGAAGGATAAGTTTCCTTCTCCTTGTAAAACATCTGAGATTCATCAAAGGACACATTCACAGATTCCTCAATTTTAGAAGTTGATTTATTAAATACCTTATAAGCTTTGCTTACTTGGGAATATCCAAGAAAGATTCCCATTGAAGCTTTTGCTTCAAACTTTCTAAGGTATTCTTTGTTATTGTTATGAATGTATACTACACAACCAAACACTCTAAAATAATTAATTTTAGGTTTCTTTCCTTTAAGCAACTCATAAGGAGTTTTACACTTAAGCTTGTGTATAAGACTTCTGTTCAGAACATAATTAGCTGTGCTAACAGCTTCTGCCCAATAGGAGAGAGGCATATTAGCATCTGCTAACAGTGTTCCTGTAGCTTCAATCAGGGTTCTATTCTTCCTTTCCACTACCCCATTTTGTTGGGGAGTTCTAGGAGCAGAGAAGCTATGTTTGATACCTTCTTTCTCACAGAATTCTTGCATGGGAAGAGACTCAAACTCAGTACCATGATCATTTCTGATCAAGGCCACATGAGTAGAATACTCAGTCTGCACAAAAAGTAGAAAGTCTGTAAGAACTTTGAAGTTATCAGCCTTAGTTCTCAAAAAGAACACCCAAGTGAACCTAGAGAAGTCATCTACAATTACTAAAGTGTAATACTTCCCTCCTAGACTCTGTACATTTATTGGGCCAAAAAGGTCCAAATGTAATAAATACAGGATTCTAGGTGAATCACTTTTATTTACAGATTTAAAGGAGTTTTTGGTTTGCTTGCCTAGTTGACAAGCCTTGCATAAGCTCTCCTTCTTGTATGGGCAAGAAGGTAAACCTCTAACAAGGTTGTATTTAGATAACCTAGATATGTTCTTGAGGTTAACATGGCTAAGCCTCCTATGCCATAAGGTGTTGTTATTATTTGTTACTTCATTAAATAAGCAGATTTCAGAATGAGTTGAATTAAAATCTACTAAATAAATATTACCTTGTCTAATACCTACTAACACAACATTACTATTTAAAGTAATATTACAGAGAGTGTTAGTGAAAGATACCTGATATCCTGCTTCACATAACTGACTTACTGAGATAAGATTATGCTTCAGCCCAGTTACATATGCAACCCTTTTGAAAGTTACTGCTCCAATGGTAATCCTACCATATCCTTCAGTTTGACCACAGCTAGAATCCCCAAAGATCACCTTTGGTCCAAGCTTGGCCTTGAACTTTGACAGATTTTCTTTATTCCCTGTCATGTGTTTGGAACAGCCACTATCCAAATACCACTTGTCTTTAGTAATTGGATAGGTCTTCACCTGCAGAATAGACAATTAGACATTGTGGACCCAGGTAACCTTAGGTCCATTATTCTTCACATAATGAAAACTAGAAATAAAAGAATAAGCAGGTTGGGGTTTATATCCTAAAGGGTAAGATCTATAGGTGGGATGCTCCATGCAGTTAATGGGTCCATAAACCTAGGGTTTCTATTTATATTTAGGTTTCTATTGGGGCTGCGGTCCGGAATCGCCCCCGCGCTGCGGTGCTATGCGGTAATGGCTTAACTAGCTGCCCCGTGGATCCGCCCGAGGACCTTTGATATAAAGATTAGTTGCGCCGTCCTCCATTAGTCCGGGCTTTTGGTGCGAATGGTTGCGCTAAGTCCTCTCAAGTGGTATCAGAGGGGGTCGCGGGTTCGAAACCCCGGGGTCATTTCCGAGGGGGGGGATTGTTAGGGCTGCGGTCCGTAATCACCCTCGCGTTGCGGTGCTATGCGGTAATGGCTTAACTGGCTGCCCCGTGGATTCGCCCGAGGACCTTTGATATAAAGATTAGTTTTGCCGTCCTCCATCAGTCCGGGCTTTTGGTGCGAGTGGTTGCGCTAAGTCCTCTCAGTTTCTAAGGTTCTGGTGGTAATTTTGAAATTCATATTGAGATCGTCGATCTACGTTCGACGATCGATGCTCAGATCGTCGAGCTTCGTTCGACCATTGAGCCTCCGATCATCGAGCAGCGTTCGACACTTTTTTTATTTCCTTAAACTTTTGTTTTCTCTTTTCTCTCTTAGTTTTATTTAAGACTTGATTAACTTGTCTTACTTGCTCAGTGTTCTTTATCCCATCAGCTGAAATAAAGTTCACTGGAGTTGAAAGATGATTTTTAAGAATAATTGGGGGTTCACATGATAAAGCTCCTAAGCCTAGCTTATTATTGCCTGACCTAGTGTTTGTCATGCTGGTGATTTCTAGCAGCTTAAGGCTTCTACCATTTAAGGATTCTTCTAATCTCTTGGACTTAGCTAGTTAATTTTTAAGAAACTTTATTTCTTCACTAGACTTAGTGAGTTCTGCTTCTAACCTAGCATTTTCAATGGAAATAGATTCTGATTCAGCTAACTTATTTCTAAGTTCCTTAATTTCCTTTTCTGAACTAATTAGATCTAAGCAAAGGGATTTAAATTCAGATTTAAACTCAGAAAAAGAAAAATCATATGAAGATAATATCTGATCTTCTGTGGGCATTTCTTCATCATCATCAGAACTCTCTACAGCTGAGTGATTAATGCAGGCATCAATAGCCATAAGGCAGATTTCCTTTGCCTTCTTCTCTCCCTCATCCTCACTGGAGCTTGAGGAGGAAAATTCCTCATCTGAATCACTCCAGGTCTCAGCAACAAACCCCTTCTCCTTTTTCTTGTTTTTGTAGGAGGAGGACTTGGAGTGTTTCTTGTGATGTTCTTTTTCCTTTCTCTTTTCTTTGCTCTTTTCCTCTGGACACTCTGGTAGAATGTGTCCAGGTTTCCTGCAACCATAACAAATAATTTCTTTAGCAGGAGATCTATCATACCTTGGTTTATCTTCATATCTTGAAGATTTCTTTCTGAAGTCTTTTCTTCCCATCTTGAGAAACCTTTTGGCAAAGAGTGCCATCAGTTCCTCATTGGATTGGCCTCCTTCTGAAGAATCAGTAGCTTTGAGAGCAAGAGTTTGCTCTTTCCTTGTTAGAGTTGGAGTCTTGGCTTCAGCCTCAGCTTCCCTGGTCTTCAGCACTTGCTCAAAACACTTGAGCTTTCCAAGGAGAGCTTCAGTTGAGATTTCATTTGTACTTCTGTCCTCCTTGATAGGCCAGATCTTAAGATCCCATGTGTTGGGGAAGCACATCAGTATCTTATCATTGACCTCTATCAATGTAATCTCCTTATCAAGGGTTCTCAGCTCATTGATGATTGAGCTGAGCCTGGTGTACATGGCTTCAACTGATTCAACTTCAGTTTTCTTGAAGTTTTCATACTGGGATATAAGGTTGGACCTTCTGTCCTTCCTTTCATCAGCTGAACCAGCTACAATCTAGTTCAGTGAGTCCCATGGCTTTTGTAGAGGTGCAGTCAGCCACTTTCTAGAAGATTTCATCAGACATAGTCTGATCCAGAATGTTCATAGCTTTTGCATCAGCTATCTTTGCCTTCTTGTAGGCATCATTGTAATCTGGAGGAGGCACTGCACTTAGATTTGTAGAAGTTGTAGCAGTGGCTGCAGCAGGAGGTGTTGGAGGTCCTGTCAAAATAGAAGAGAAAATGTCTTCATCAATAGAGTTCATATATAATCTTATTATTGCCTTCTAGATGCTAAACTTAGCTAAGTTGCAAGCTGGAGGTCTGGTGCTAGAGTAATCCTTGGACTGGGCTATGAAGTGAATATCTATAAGCTTGGTATCTATCAGGATCTTGTGACTCAGGTGTTAGCCTGTACAGTCAGTCAACCTCCCTCTGATACTAATTGAAAGTGAAGATAGATACAACTCTAGAGGGGGGGGGGGGGTGAATAGAGTATTCAAAAATTATGACACCCTACTCAACTCCCTTAGAGTTAATTTGCGGAATGAGTTTATAGATATTGATAAACCTAGAGCCTAACACAAAGTGAAGTGCACTAGAGAAGGGAAACTGTAATTACAGTTGAGCTTTGATCCTATCATAGCAACTAGCAATCCTAGTTATTTCTACTCACAGCCATAGTGCAATAAATTAAATAAGCAACACAGACGATACAAGAAATTTTATAGTGGTTCCCTTTAAATAGGTACGTCCATTCTTCTACCACCCTGGTAGGAATCCACTATAGGTTTTTGTTCAGGTGTCCTGCCACCAACTAATCTGCTTTAGGTAGATCAAGTAGACCCTTTGAGCTTTTGATCAGGAGCTCAAAATCCAACACAGGTTTTTGATCAGGTGCCCTGCCACCAAGGTTCACTTTTGAAGGGAGTAATAACCCTTTATACAGGAGGTTGAGAGAGTTAAAGTTTCTTCTCTATTGTTAAAACAGATTAGAGAAGCTAGTGGATTGCATAGAGCTGGAAAGCTCTAAAGAATCAAGGCTCCCCCTGGCTTAGAGAATATCCAGGAAGGAGTCTTGCTTCAGGGTGAAGGAACTCTTCTGAACTGAGACAAAGAACTGTCTTGGAGTTCTGAAGGAGAAGCTTGAAGAAGACTCTTGATTTGGAAAAGGTTTTCTTCTTCAATCAGCTTCCTTTCTTCTTCTTCTTCTTCTTCTAAAAGCCTTTAAGTGAATGTCTTCCTGTAAGCAGGATGAACTCAGGATGAAGAAGAATGCTGAAGAGATTTGATCTTCTCAATTGAATGTGAATTTCTGAGAGCTGTAGATCTCTATGCTGCTGAGAGTAAAACTTCTTGTGTTTTGAGTTGTATATGTGTATCTGTATCTCTTGTATATCTGTGTGTATATCTGTTTCTTCTTTCAAAAGAAGCTCTTTATATATTAGCCTTTGCAATGGCTCTATTCTGAGTTTGAACTTTGTCTTCTTCTGGAATCTGCAATTTGGGCTGCAAAAAGCATAAAGCAAAAATATATCCTGCAGGCAGACATGCTATAAGGGGATAAAGCTTTCTAAGAAGCTGCATAACCAATCTGATAAAAGAGTGCTAGAAAAAGTCACATCAGAAAGAGCTCTTTACGGCAAGAGAAGACTTTCTGAGTCTAACGACTATAAAGGACAACTTGACAGATAAAGCAGAAAATATATTTCAACTAATAAGACAAACCACTTTGTCAGATAAAGATTGGCTCATGCATAAAGAATGGAGCAGAGATTGCCTGGAAATAATAACATAATATCAATGAAATATACTTTAATAAAATATGCCAAGCAGATAAGAAATACATAATATAACTTTACTAAAGGCAGACAAAAAGACGTCGAACGACCCTCGGAGATCGTCGACCGAAGCACGGAGATCGTCGACCTATCAGACAGATATTCGAACGACACAGATAGTCGAACTATCAAAGAAGATAGTCGAAATACCACTGCAGATAGTCGACTTATCAGAACAGATAGTCGAGCTATCAGATAGTCGACCTATCAAGATAGATAGTCGAGCTATCAAGCAAAACAGATAGTCGACCTATCAATCAGATAGTCGAGCTATCAAAGACAAACAGATGGTCGACCTATCAAACAGATAGTCGAACTATCAAAGAAGACAGATAGTCGACCTATCAAATAGATAGTCGAGCTATCAGGTAGTTGAACTATCCAAGCAGATAGTTGAACTATCAAGAAGAGCAGATAGTCGACCTATCAAACAGATAGTCGAGCTATCAGACACAACAGATAGTCGACCTATCAAACTGATAGTCGAGCTATCAGATAGTTGAACTATCAAAGCAGATAGTTGAACTATCAAGAAGAACAGATAGTCGACCTATCAAACAGATAGTCGAGCTATCAAAAACAGCAGATTGTCGACCAACTGATAGACGATCGTCGAACAGTCGATAGACGATTGTCGAGCGGCGTTCGACTATAGTCGAACCAAAAACGACTTAACCAAATTTTTCATCTAGATAAGCAATTCTACAGCTAAGGGAATCTAACCTATTAGCTAACCTTTGACCATAGATAAATCTTGGGTCAAGAAACAAAAAGAGCAGACTAAACTCAAATCCAAACTAGGGTACCAATAGACTGTTTCTATGTAGAACCTAATCCTTTCCTTCCAGATGGGAAAATTAAGCTTGGTGCATACTGGAATCTTTCCTGAATACTTGAGTCTGTCCATTCCTGAGATCTTCTTTCTTCTTAATACTAGACACAGGATCTTACTCAAGGTGTTAACCTTATTGATGAGTAACCTGCCTCTTATACCACTTGAAAGTATCTAGTGTCGACCTAATCAACCTAGGGGGGGGGAATAGGTGTCGTGCAGTCTTTTGCGGAATTAAACTAACCTGCACAAATAAGCAAACAGAACACAGAAAACACACAAAGAATTATAGTGGTTCCCCGATTTTGGTACGTCCACTTTCCCCCTTCTACCTATCTCCCACCAAGGGACGACTCGGTCACTTCTTCAACCGGATTGAAATCAAATCCTTACACTAGGAGCAATGCTCCCCTAACTACGGAAGGAACCCTTTCACAAGTGGAGACACAACTCCACCACAACGGGTTGCACCCAACCCTTACAACTAAGAATGAAAATTCCTTTACAACAAAATTGAATGTAAAAAAATACAAACAAAGCTTTTGGAGATTCCGATGTCCTTCTTCGTTCGTTGAAGCTTTCTTGAAAATTACGAAGTGTCCACAACCAGATTTCTCTCTTGGAAATGATCTTGTCAAGATCGGCGGCGGCAAGTAAGTGCGGCGGCAATGCTTTGTAGATCCAAACTTCTTGACAAAGCAAGCTAGGTCTACGAACGATCTCAGTCGGATCAATCGTCTCAAACGATTTGGAATGGAGAACAAGTCTCGTTCAACGAATCAGAAGATAAGAGATCTCGACAGAGATATGTGAGACGTGCTTCTTGCCTCGGTACTGTCGTCGGAAGATCAGAGAAGCACTAAGATTAATGACGACGATGATCTTGTGAGCGGCGACAAGCTTCGGCAATTTCCGCGATCGGCTATGTCACGTTTGTCCTCTTTCGTATTTCCGTGAATGTCTGTCTATAGAGGTTCAAAATACGCGTATATTTATACCAGGAGCCAACCCTAATGACCGTTGTGGGGCCCATGAGGAGTAGCCCTAGCCCCGGCCGAAACAGCGCACGGCAAGTTGGTTCGGTCCAGCGAACGGAGGAAATTTGCCTAAGGCAAAATCGGCAGGAGTCGTTGGTGATTCCTGTCGATGTCGGAGGGAATCACTCACGACTCTCGTCGATTCTTCCTTGGCAGAATCCCTGTTTGAAATCTGTCAGCCAGAAGAAGTCAGCAGGAGATACTAACTGATTCTCGTCGAATCGGCGGGAATCACTAACGATTCCCGACGAAGTCGTCGGGAATTACTAGCGATTCTCGTCGAAGTCGGCGGGAATCACTAGCGATTCCCGTCGATTTTGACTTGGAAGAATTTTCTTTCTTCCTTCTTTTGATGACATGGTCTTTGACCCATCTTTTCTCCTTCTTCTGCTCTTGATCTACCTTGACCCTGTACTTGAAAATAAGTACACTCCAATAGAGAGAGCACACGTGAATCAACACACTGATCTACGCAACGAGGGATTACGTTGCACAAACCTGTGGATATTGACCCACTGTACCCTGACATTGGCGTGTACTTAGAATGTAATAGCTGCAAGTACAACTTGATAGATTTGTCAAATACATTGTCAATTCAACTTAGCTTGTTCATGGGCTTCTTCAAATCAGGTCTATTGTGGATGCAATACCGAACAGTAACCCCACCTCTGAGCCGACGGGTGGTGTTGGATGCCGGGGGGGATTGTTGGGTCCGGCGTTCCTTCACTTGACCCGTTGCGCTTTGCTACTTATTTAAGAAATTAAGTAGCGCCCTCTCCAACAGTCCGGGATTTTGGTGTAGTTGGGTATACGCTTGATCCTTCAACTACTCTTTATTTTAACACTAGTGTAAAACCAGCAATCCATGGCAAAGTGCCCCACCTTGCCACAACACCAACACTCAAACCTATTATTCCTTTTCTTAGGTAAAGACTTTACTGCTTTGTTGCCAGCAGTCTTGTTGAGAGTTGGTGCTGGAGCATCACTCTTCAAGAAATCCTCTTGAACCTGATGGGCATGCCTATAGTGTGGTATGTAAGCATTTGCACCCTTGCCCATGTGATTTCCATGCTCACAGTGACCATGTGTAGTGTCATGATCATACCTGTTAGTAGGATTCACCACCTTCCTAAAGAGAATAGTGGGTTCATCAACTAGAGGCTGAATTGGGCCCTTACCTTTTCAATGTGAATTGAAAGCCCTAGTTCTTCCCTTAAAGCCTTGACCAGTCTTCCCTTTTTGTGAAATAAAATTGTCTATTAGGGGTAAGATAGATTTGGGCTTGGAGAATTTAGTCAATAGCTCTCTCTCTTGCTGAAGTTTTGCCTACAGTTTCTTGATATGATTCTCTTTGAAAGAGATTGTGATTATTTGAATAGCTATAATGTTCTTAAATTTGGCAACCTCATTCAGTTTTAGATCCAACATCTTAGCTGAATCTGTTGTAGCCAGCTTAAGTGACTCAATCTCTTTGGCATGCATTTTAACAAGAAACTTGCTCTTCTTCAGAGCTTACAACAACCCACCATACTCATCAATGAGTTAGTATATATCCCCTTCAGACTCAGATCCATCCACTTCTATTGAAGCAGATGTTTTTGATTCTGATACAGTAAAGTAATCTGAAACTAAGGGAGAATAGTTTACCTTACTTGGTCCAGGCTGATCCTGGCACCTATCATCTTCAGATTGAGCCATCAGCCCTCTATAACAATGGTCTTCAACTCCATTTATGGATTCCAGCATCTGTAGAAATTCTAGTTCCCTAGACTCCTCTTCTGTTGAGAATAGCCCAACATATGCTTCTGCTTCTTCTTCTCCAGATTATGAAGATGAAGAGTCTGTCCAACTCTTCTCCTTCTGAGAAACTAGAGCTTTCTCCTTCTTACCTTTGACATGCTGCTTCTTCTTATCCTTTGACTCCTTTCTTTTGTCAGGACAGTCAGCTATGACATGTCTAGTCCTATTGCAGCAATAACACACAATCTGAGTATTAGATTGTTTACAAGGTTAAAAGGAATACCTGTCCTCCTTGGGTGTCTTCTTATTCCTATAGTACTCATCCTTGGAATAGGCTGAAGATGATGGCCTGGTTCTCCACTTCTTTTTCTTCATAAACCTTTGGAATTGCCTTGTAAAAGTAGCAAAATCCTCATAAGAAGTATGACTATATGATGTGTTATTGTCAGAAATTCCTTCTTCTGCCTCCGCACTCCTTCTGGGTGGAGAAGGAGATTTTCTCCATCCCTTTCTTGATCCTTCAGCTTTGAAGGCCACAAACTTTTCCTTAAACTCAGATCTTCTGCCCTTCTCCTCTTCTTTTCTAGCAGTAAGCTGCATTTCATATGATAGCAACTTTCCAAAAAGTGTAGGTGGAGGTGTATTAGCCAGCCTGGCCACTTCTCAGATGGCACATATCTTAGTGTCACAAACCTTTGTTAGAGACCTAAGATACCTATCATTCATTTCATAAGTGCTGAAGACCCTTCCATATGTCATCAGCTCATTTACTATTCTAAAGAACTTCTTATAGTATTCAGCTATGCTGTCAGATTTAGCTTGTCTAAAGCTCCCATACTCCTGGTTTAGCATGGACTTCCTGTCCTCTCTGACTTCTTCTGTGGCCTCTATGTAGACAATCAATGTGTCCCACATTTCTTTGGAGGTTTTACAATGCTCCAGATTTTGAAAAGTGGCATCAACTATAGCACTTACAATAATGTTCTGTGCTCTTTTATCTAGTGGTGCCAGGATGATTTCATCATTGGTCATTTCAGAAAAGCTCTTTGGAGTTTGAATGTTTGCATCAAGAACTGATATCTTCATTGGAATGAAGGGGCCTTCCTGTACTGTGATATAAATTCTTGGATCAGATGCTTCCATAAACAATCTGACCCTTTCCTTCTAAATGCCAAAAGATTCTTTCCTGCATATAGGTAATTTCATAAATCCAAATTCCTTTTGATTCTCATTTGAACCCATTTTTGATATATGTTATTTTCCTTGGAGAATAACTCTGACTGTTAAGTCAATCTTTGAGTAATTTCCCTCTGATACCACTTAAAAGACTTTGTTTCAAGAGCCGAAACACCTAGAGGGGGGAAGGGGGTGAATAGGTTCTAATCTTTTAAAGTCCTTTTTAGGCAAACAGTTCGATAATCATCCAACACAGATTAATGAAATTGCAGAATATAAACACATCACATCAAACACCAGATCTATAGTGGTTCCCCAAGATATGAGTACATCCACTTTACCCCTCCGCCTATCCAGTAGATAACAAGATTAAGCCTAACTTCCTTCCACTGGCTCAGATCCCCAGATCTTACAAACTCAGAACCAAAATGGTACCTACAACTCAGACATAACAAGTCCTACCTCAGATTCTTCCCCAGAATCCTACCTCAGGCCTCAGCCCTACCTCAGCCTTTATAACTAGGCTTACAACTCAGACTTTTCACAAGTCCTACACCTCAGGCTAACAGCCCTACCAAAGTCTTTATAATTTCAGGCTTACAACTCAGATCTGATAATAGATCTTACAAGAAATAGAATGTAATAAGAAATAAACAAATTCACTAGCTAGATTCCTCTATTTGTGAAGCCTTCTTGATAAGTTCTTGACTGAATTGATCCTTCTGATCCAACCTGACTTAGCTTCTCAAAGCTTCTAGATAGAACAAAATAAGGTGGATCTTCTTGCTATTGAAGTTGATCTTCAGTAAGCTTCTTCCTTAAATTCAGATTGGAATATGAATCTTTCTTGCAGAACAAATCTGAATCTGTTTCTCTTCACAGAATTCCTTTTTTTCTCATCTTTTTTTTGTAGTCTCCAATCTGTCTCTTGTATAGAGTTTGCTTCATGGTTACCGGATGATCCGATTTCTAACAAACTACTGATAGATATGAAGAGGTGTCAGACCGGTTGGTTATGACAGCTGTCAAGTCACCAGAAATGTCAGCAGAGTCGTCAGAGTCATTCCATCTTAGTACAAACCACTCAGTAGGCTGCTTCATATGTGTCGACACATATTGGCCAAGTGTCGACACAAGTCTTCATGGTGTCGACACAATACTCCAATTGTCGACAAAGACATACTTCTGCTTCTCGACACATCATCTGTAGAATGTGTCGACACAAGTACTGTGTGTCGACACAAATACTTCCAGTGTCGAAACAGCTGTGTTTGGTACATTGGAAAATGTGTACCTGATTTGGAGAAGCCTCACTTAGCTCAATGATATAGAACAAGGTGTATTTGATGTTATTTTGAGTTTATATGTGCAGGTTAAGAATATGCTAGAATGCAGGAAAAATATTCTAAGTCCATATGTCGACACCTTAAGAAGCTGTGTCGACACTTCAGTAAGATTATGTCGACACTTGGAAATAGCTGTGTCGACACTTCAGAGAATTTGTGTCGACACCGGGAGGCAATGTCGACACACAGAAGATTATAGTCGACATCGACTGTGTCGACACCGGGAGACAGTGTCGACACACAGAGGCAGAGTCGACAACAACTATGTCGACACCTGGAGGCAGTGTCGAGACACACTATATTCTGAGTTTACATAGACTGTGTCGACACACAAGACTTTTGTCGACACACAGTTGAGTCTAGACCAAGTTGATTGCTGATGAATGGTGAAGTGTTTGAGTCGACACAAACAATCAGTGTCGACATATTCTCAAGATGCAGTATCAAGGAGCTGTGTCGACATCAAGGCATCTTTTTCGATATCACCAAAGGCTGTGTCGACACTTAACTCACTTGTGTCGACACATATTTACAGATGGTCCCGACACTTTATGGCAGACAGACTCGACGCTTTGCTGACAGAGTCAAAGGCTCAAGAAGTGTTTGAAGACTTGACAGCTGTGGGTTATGACAGGTTTACTGAAGCTGTCAGATTTGTCAGAAGTTAGTTATAAACTGGATCAGCCGGTTACCAAGGATGAAGTCTATAAATAGATGGATTCAGAAGAACAATAAAAAACAACAACATAGAGAAGAAGTATTGTCACCACTAACACAATTAGAGATTATTCTCTGATCAAGAAAGTACAAGTAACAAAGAAGAAGATCTTCATGAGAAGATCTAAGAAGACGATCTGAAGTAGTTTACTATTCAGATTCTGTCTAAGTGGAATTCAATCAAGAATTTAGAAGTATCTTCAAGAGATTTGGATAGAGAGAGATCCAGCTATTTGAAGACAAGGAGGAGACATTCACAGGTCTCTCAAGAAGTAGATACTGAACTAATCTGTCAAGGAGATTCAGATCTATTTTTGAAGTCTACGAAAGAAGCTGCCAGTCAGTTTTATTCAAAGGAAATCAACCCAATTAAGTTCAGATTCAAGAAGCTTTGAAGAAAGCTAAGATCAAGTTGATTTCAGCAATCAGCCTCATCAAGAAGCTGATCAAGAAAGTTCTTATCCCTTCTCTCTCAACAGGGGTAAGAGATTACAAAATTCCTTATAAAATTTTGTAGGATCTATTCATAGATATGAGTTGTAAGCCTATTTTATAAAGGCTGAGTGTTGGAGATTTATTCTCTGAGGTAGGGCTGTTTATGCCTGAGTTGTAGGAGAAGGTATTCTCTGATCTGTAGGCCTTGAGGCAAGGCTGAGGTAGGACTTGTTAGCCTGAGTTGTAGGAGAAGGTATTCTCTGAGTTGTAGTCCTTGTGGCAAGGCTGAGGTAGGGCTTGTTAGCCTGAGTTGTAGGAATCCTTTTTGATTCTGAGCTGTAGGATCTGATGATCTGAGTTAAAGGAAGAAGTTAGGCCGACTCTAGTATACTGCTACATAGGTGAAGGGTGAAAGTGGATGTACCCAGACCTTGGGGAACCACAATAAATCTGTGTGCAATCTATGATGTGTGTATGTTTGTGATTGCTATGCTGTGTTAGCTTAGTTATATCTGATTTATTCAAATAACTGTAGTTATATTCTGCCTTAAGTTAAATCAAGGAAAAGTACCTATTCACCCCCCCCCCCCCTCTAGGTGTTTAGGTAGTCTTGAAAGTAAAACTATCAAGTGGTATCAGAGGAAGGTTACTCAAAGAACGACTTAACAGTCTGAGTTAGATCCCGAAGGCAGAATCAAGAATCAAGAAAATGGGTTCTAGAGAGAATCACAAGGAACTAGGGTCAATGAAATTACCCATCTACAGGAAAGAGATTTTTGGAATCTTGAAAGAAAGGGTTAGATTGTTTATGGAGGCTTCTGACCCAAGGATATATATCACAGTAAAAGAAGGTCCATATATCCCAATGAATGTGTCTTCTCTAGATGCAAATCAAAGAACTCCTAAAGATTTTTCTGAAATGACCAAGGATGAAATTATATTGGCAACTATGGATAAGAGAGCTCAGAATATCATAGTGAGTGCCATAGATGATTCTACTTTCCAAAATTTGATTCACTGAAAAACCTCTAAGGAAATGTGGGACACATTGATTGTCTACATGGAGGGTTCTGAAGAAGTTAGACAAGACAGAAAGTCTATTCTCAATCAAGAATATGAGAGTTTCAGACAAGGGAACTCTGGTAGCATATCTGAATGCTACAAGAAATTCTACAGGATAGTGAATGAACTGATGTCCTATGGAAGGGTCTTCAGTACTTTTGAGCTGAATGACAAATTCCTAAGATCCTTGACAAAGGATTGGGATACCAAGATTTGTGCCATTAGAGAAGTGGCCAAACTAACTGACATTTCTCCTCCAACCTTATTTGGAAAGTTGCTATCATATAAAATGCAACTAATGGCTAGAAAGGAGGATGAAAGAAATACAAAAGGAGAGCATAGAGAAAAGTCAGTGGCCTTCAAGGTTGAAGCCACTAGAAAGAGCAGGAGGATGTCTCCATCACCTCCTAAGGAAGTTGCTGAAGTTATCTCATAAAATTGAGAAAATCAGAACACATATAGAAGTGATTCAGATGCAGATTTTGCTGCCTTTACAAGGCAGTTTCAGAGGTTCTTGAAGAAGAAGTAGTGGAAGTCAAGGCCCTCCACATCACATCCAGTTGATGACTATTATCAAAAGAGAAAATCATCAAGAAAGTAAAGGAGCAGGTCTAAGCCCAACAAAGCTACAACATCAAAAATTGTTTTCTATTACTGCAATAGGCAAGGAAATGTGGTGGCTGAGTGTCCAGAAAAGAGAAAGGTGTCAGCAGACAGAAAGAAGACTCAACAAAAGGGCAAGAAGGAGAAATCATTTATTGCTAAGAAGGAGAAGAGTCTTACAGATCAATCCTCCTCAGAGTCAGAATCTGAAGCTGAAGCATACATTGGACTGTATGCAGCTAGTGAAGACGAGGAGTTTATGCAATTGCTGGACTCAATTAATGAACAAGAAGACCATCAGTGCATGGGACTGATGGCTGAATCAAAAGACAATAAGTTCCAGGATCAGCCTGGTCCCAGCAAGGTACAAAGTAATTCTAGAATTTCTGATTATAGTACATGTTTAGAGTCAGATTCATCTTCATCAAGTGATAAGGATGGATCAGAATTGAAGGAGATATTCATCAGTTGATAGATGAATATGGGACTTATTGCAGGCACTTAAGAAAAGCAAAAACCTGGCAAAAAATCAGGCTAAGGAAATTACAGATCTTAAGATGACTGCATCTGGTTTAGAGAAAGAATTGGATCAACAAATGAATGAGGTTGCCAAGCTGAAAACTATTACAGTTATTCAGATGGGTACAATCACATATAAAAATGATCTAATTAAAAGTCTGGAAGTCAGACTTCAAGTAGATAAAGATTTGGTGGCTAGTTACTCTAAGAAAAAATCAGTCTTACCCTTAATAGATGAGTTTGTGGCTCAAAAGGGTAAGGCAGGAATAGGCTATAAAGGTAACACCAGGGCTTCTCATTTCAAGAGAAAGGGCAAAGCACCAGTTCAGCCATTGAAATTTAAAGCCCCTGTAGCTTTTAGAAAGGAGCATGAGCCTTCTAACAAGTATGATCTTGAAAATATTCATGGTCATAATAAGACTGATATTCTGAATAACAAGGGTGTTAATGCCAATAAGTCAGCCCATGTTCATAAACCCAATGGTTATAAGAAACCAGTGGGTGTAGCTGCAACAGCACCAGCACATAAGAGAAATTCTTCTGTCAAAAATGTAGCTAGACCTAGATACAACAAGTATGAATGCTGGTGCTGTGGCAAGACAGGCCATTTTGCCTTAGACTGCTGGCATAACATAAGTGTCAGGAAGAACAATAGTCTACCAATTAGAAGAGTTGCTGGTAGTTTTGATATGAATGGTGCTAACCTGAACCAAGGACCCAAGACTTACTTGGGTTCTAAGGGAAGGTAATTCTGTATTGCAGGAAAGTCCAAGTTGCCATACCCCTATATGGTACTTGGACAGTGGATGTTCTAGGCACATGACTAGAACAAAGGGGCTATTGAAGGAGTACACATCTATCAGGGATGGGCCTAAAGTAATCTTTGGTGGATCTAAAAGAGGAATCATCAAAGGATTTGGTAACATCTCTTCCAACCAAATTACCATCACTGAAGTGGCTTATGTAAAAGGTTTGAAACACAACCTGATAAGCGTTAGTAAGCTGAGTGATCTAGGATATGACATTTCATTTGTTTAGAATGGAAGTCATATCAGAAGGTCAAGTGATCAAAAGGTCATATTGATTGGGTATAGAAAGAGAAATGTTTATTGTCTTAATTTTGGGTGTGAGAACAAAGGTTCTCCTATTTGTCTTGTAGCTGATGAGAAAGCATCTCATTGTGTCAAATGGCACAAGAGACTGGCTCATCTTAACTTCAAGACAATTGGCCAACTCTTTAGTAAAGAGTTAGTGAGGATGGTCCTCAAGTTAAGTGTATAAAGGAAGGGATATGTTCAGCTTGTCAGAAGGGCAAGCAGACAAAATCCTCCTTTCATAGCCTTGAAAACAAGGATTCAGTGAGGTGTCTATAACTCTTACATATGGATCTTTTTGGTCCTATGCCAGTTCATAGTCTAGGTAGGAAGGTCTACACTTTTGTGGTTGTAGATGACTATTGTAGATATTCCTAGGTGTTCTTTCTAAGACAGAAATCTTAAACTCCAAGTGTTTTACACAGTTTTGTCAAACAAATTTAGAATGAACTGGACAGTACAGTGGTCAAAATCAAAAGTGACCATGGCACTGAATTTCAATCTGAAAGTATGACAAGATTATGTGAAGAGTTTGGGATTTTTCAAGAATTCTCCTTACCTAGAACACCTCAGCAAAATGGTATTGCTGAAAGAAAGAATGGGACATTGATTAAAGCTGGTAGAACTCTATTGAGTGACACTTCTCTCCCAGAATATTTCTGGGCTGAGGCAGTAAACACTGCTTGTCATGTACTAAACAGAGCTTCTATCACTAAGTACCACAAAAAGACTCCCTATGAGATCATGAAAGGTAGAAAACAAAATCTATCCTTTTTTCGGATCTTTGGTTGCAAGTGTTATATCCTTAACAATGGCAAGTCTTATTTAACTAAGTTTGCTACCAAATCCCAAGATGGGATATTTGTTGGGTACAACAATAATAGTAAGGCTTATAGAGTCTACAACTTTATTACTCAGATTGTATAAGAATCTGTACATGTTGTATTTGATGAAACAAGATTAATCAACAGTGAGTTGCCTTGTAGTTCATGCAGTCCAACAGGTATGAGCAATAGAATGGACAGGCTTTCTATTGCAGAAGGCTCAACTGCAGATGAAGTATTTGAAAATGATGGCTACTGTCCAGGGGGAGTACACAACTCTCTAGAAGCTGATGACAACCAAGAGGTGCAGCACAATGAAGAAACTAGAGGTGTTCATCCAGAAGAAAGTCTTCCTCCAGCTGTAAGACATCTAAAGGATCATCCAGCAGATAAGATAATTGGTGATCTAAGACATGGAGTGCAAACCAGAAGTAGAAATCTGAATATAGTTCTGCACTCAAGTTTTTTATCTCAACTTGAGCCAAAGAAATTTGAAGAAGCTATCCAAGACCAACACTGGATTAATGCTATGCAAGAGGAGCTTAATCAGTATAGAAGATGCAAAGTTTGGGAGTTGGTTCCTAAACCAAAAGACCACAACATCATTGGTACAAAGTGGATTTTTAGGAACAAGTTGGATGAGAATGGAGTTATTGTGAAGAATAAAGCAAGATTGGTTGCAAAAGGATACAGGCAGGAAGAGGGAATATACTTTGATCAAACATTTGCCCCAGTAGCAAGACTGGAAGCAATCAGAATGTTCCTTTCCTATGCAGCATATCAAGGCTTCAAGGTATATCAAATATATGTGAAATCAGCATTCCTAAATGGTGATCTGAAAGAAGAAGTCTATGTGGAGCAGCCATTAGGTTTTGTAGATTCTCTTAAACCTGGTTATGTCTATAGACTTAGGAAAGCATTGTATGGGTTAAAGCAAGCCCAAAGGGCTTGGTATGAAACCCTATCTACTTTCCTTATTGAGAACAAATTCTAAAGAGGTAAAATAGACAAAACTCTATTCCTAAGGGAATCTAAAGGTAAGATAATCTTAGTTCAGATCTATGTAGATGGCATAATATTTGGGTCTACAGAGAACAACCTTTGCAAGAAGTTTGATAAACTTATGCAAGGGAAGTTTGAAATGAGCAGTATGGGGGAACTTAAGTTCTTCTTGGGACTCCAAGTACGACAGACTGATGATGGCTTGACCATATCCCAGTCAGAGTTCACCAAGGAGTTAATTAAGAAGTATGGTATAGAGTCATCCTCCACCATGAGAACTCCTATGGGAACAAGTATGCCTATATGCAAAGATGATGTAGGAAAACCTGTAAATGAGCATTTGTATAGAGGAATAATTGGCTATCTATTATATCTAACTGCTAGTAGACCAGACATTATGTATGCAACATGTGTATGTGCTAGGTACCATGCATGCCCTAAAGAATCACATTATACTGCAGTCAAGAGGATTTTGAGACATCTAAAGGGCACACATCTAGGCATTTGGTACCCTAGGAATGGAGATTTTCTACTAACAGGTTATTCAGATGCAGATTTTGCAGGCTGTAGAGAAGATAGAAAAAGTACTACAGGTACATGCCAGTTCTTGGGAAGAAGATTGATATCCTGGAGCAGTAAGAAGCAGACTAGTGTGGCAATATCCATAGCTGAGTCTGAATATGTTGCACTGGAAGTTGCTGTGCACAACTATTATGGATTCAGCATCAGCTAAGGGATTATGGTATTCAGTTAAGTAGAACACCTTTATTGTGTGATTCTAAAAGTGCTATTTCTATTGCAAACAATCCTGTTTTACATAGTAGAACTAAGCATATAGAGAAAAAATACCATTTTCTTAGAGAATATGTAGAAAAAGAAGACATCTCATTAGAATTTGTTAAAACTAATTTTCAAATTACAGATGTATTTATTAAGCCTCTGGATGAAACTAAATTCAATAGATTTAAAATTGAATTAGGAATGCTGACCATAGGTTAGTTTACCTAAAAATTGGCTAAGTAAAATTGTGTCGACACATTCAGTGATAAGGTGTCGACACAGAGAATTCATGTCGATAATTCAGGGAAATTGTGTCGACACAGAGAAAATGTGTCGACACCGAAGGGACAAAGAGTCGACACATCCAGAAATGTAGTGTCGACACAACCAGAGTAATGGTGTCGATACTTACAGATTTTGTGTTGACACTTATGATAAGAGTCGACACAGAATTTCTGATGAACTACTAAGTATCTCCTGTGTCGAAATATCATCAATTGGTGTCGACACATAGTAGTCAGTGCCGTTGTCGAGATAATAGAAGTTTGTGTCGACACATTGCAACAGTGTCGACACTTTTAGACAGTTTTTGCCCGCCTTTTGATCTTCTTTGATTAGAAGGGTATAAATAGGTCAAGAACTTATTCTGTCGACACGCTCACCAGGGTTTCGAGACAAAAACCTTGTGTCGACAATCTCTCTCCTCTCCAATCAAGCTTTCTCTTCATTCTAATGGCGCCCAAGATTGAAGATGCAATCAACGAGGGATATGAGTTGGTTCGACATGCGTTCGACAATGCAGATACGGAGATCAAGCACGTAATTTCTCTTCTCACAGACAACGAATTAGACTATCTTGTCTCTGAACCTACGAAAATATGGAAGAAAGAAGTCCTCGATTTTTATACTAGTGCATCCGTGGATTCAACCAGATTAAAGATAAAATCAACCGTCCATGGAGAACGAGTCAAGCTGACTCAGAAAAGATTGAGCAATATTCTATATCTTCCCAGGGTCCAAGATGAGGAAGAGGTTCCACCCTCAAAAACAAGGGAAACACTTCAATGGTTTGGATTGGATCTAACCATAAAGAGAGGATCTACCATCAACAAGAAAGGCATGAATCCTTAGGGGAAATTCCTGTCTGAAATTATAGGCAAAGTGATCTTATGTAAACTAGGTGGACATGATAGGATCTCAGCCTATATGTTTAGTCTGATGACAAGAATTGTCTTTAAAATTCCAACCAGTTGGTCAGCAGTTTTGTTTGATAAAATCAAAGAAGGAATCAAGAAGCCAAACTTGTCTAGAATTTTGAGTCTGTACCTGGCTGGAATCATCCCAGAGGTAATGCAATAGATTCCTGGATCCAAGATCAACCATATAAGGAGAATGGACATGATGTTATTCTCTAGATGGGATAGAGTTCTATCAAAGGAGTTGCCTGATGTGGACAGGCAGGAGACAACTGAGAAATCACCAGGACATGACCTTCATGTGCATGATCATGGCAATCAACCAAATCAAGCAGAACAAGTTAGAGAGCAGACTGAGGACCAGAATGGGTCTACTAAAGTCCAGGAAGAGACTATACCAGCACAGGTGTAGGGGGAGCCAGAGTCTGAACAGGTACATGAGGAAGAAAGAATCAATTTATCAGAGGACATTGTTCCTCAAACTTATCTTGATATTTCTGGTATTGCTGCTGCTGTTGAGAAAGTACAATATCCTGCTCTCACACAACAAGAATTTACTCTTGAAGAGCTGTTTCCTAATATTTGAGAGGCAGCTGATAAATTTGAAACCCTTAGGGTTGAGGGGGAGCAAGGTGCTGTTGAGGGGGAGCAAGTACACGTTAAAGGGGAGCAACATGGTGCTGAGAAAGAATTTCCTACCACTCCTCCAGAAAGAGTTCATATTGAAAGTACTTCAAAATATGAAAATGCTGAGGTCAGGGAGGCTAAGAATAGAAAACTTATGGTTCTCAAAAGGAGAAGTCACAGATATAAGAAAGCTCTCCAGACAACAACTCACCAAGCTACTACTGATTTTGATTACACTAAATTTATGATAAATTTACAGGTTAAAATGGATGAGCAAAGATTGCTTCTTGAAAAGTATGTAGATGAAAGCCAAAAGGCTCTTCAGTTTGATCTAGCACAAGAGATAAAATCTATAAGATTTGAAGTAAATCAGAATAAAAGAGAGATGACAGATTGCTTCCACAAGGGAGGCAATGCTGTGGTATTTCTTGCCAAGCAACAAGAAGAAATTAAGAAGCAAGTGGATGAGATGGCTGTTAAACAAGGATATGTCCTTGAGAATCAGATAAGAATAAATGCAAATCTGACTGAATCACATAATGTGATAGTCACTGAGTTCACAAATACTGTTGTTGCAATGACTGCTACAAGGGCTAAAGAAAAAGAAGAATATGATCAGAAGCTACAAGCAGCCCTAGATGAAGTTAAAACTGTCATCACTTCATCTAAGAAGCTGATTAGTGACAAACTTCAAAAATTAAAGCCATTCTTTAAAGATGGAATCAACTGCTTGGATGGACAAATCGGATTTCAGAAAGATGACTTGAGAGAGCATGTGGCTTGAGAAGTCAAAAAGGGGGAGAGGGTGTTAGTCTATGCTAGGTCTGACCATGCCAAATGGGTAACTAACAGCATTAGAGCCACTCTTGGATATCCACCCCTTTGTGATGATGATAACATGGCTGAGTCAGGGGTGCAACCAATTCTACTTGAAGGTAATCAACCTGAGGTTGCCCAAGTCATTTACCCTCCTGCAGATATTGGAATGATACATGAGCAGGTTTAGTCAATGTACAGCCCTCCACAACCTATTACAAATGTGATTATTGAAAAGGTTGATATGCCAGATACTGCTATCAAAGCTCAGCAAGATGCTCTATTATCAAAGAAAAGATTTAGAGAGCAAGCAGAATTAAAGCCAGACTTTAAGCAGTGGAGCCCCACTTCAAGGAATATCATTTTAACTGCATGGAAGGCTGTAAATGATCAAGTACACGAAAGGTGAAAATGGTACAATGAGCATGAATGGCAAAAGTATGACGCCAGACAAGAAGCCATAGTTAAACACAGGAGAAAGGCAAAGATGGGGAAGCTACCTCCTGATACTCAGGAGCCTAGCAAGTATTTTCCAGAGCCCTTTCATTATTTTGAAAGACAAAGGATCAAGGTTGAAGCACAGAAGAAAGATGATCTGAAAGGCAAGAAGCCCATGGAAGATACAGAATCTCTTGCTCAGGCTCAGATAATATCTGGAAAAGGGATAGTCATCATGGAGCCTGCGCAGCCTTAGTCTTAGCTTTACTAGTTTTTGTTCAAGAATAATGTAATTGTTAGTTTGTTAAAAGAAATCAATGTAAACATTTTGTAACAAACTTTTTGAGCTGATATACAAAACATTGTTCTGTGATCATTTACTTTTACATCTTTATTCTGTGATGTAACAATAATATGTATTTTGTTTATATTGTACCCTGTCATATAATGCTTATATACATCATCATGTTTATTTTATAAGTGGTGTATATCATTGAATAAAGGGTTATGACTTCTCCAAATAGGGGGAGATTGTTGGGTACATTGGAAAATGTGTACCTGATTTGGAGAAGCCTCGCTTAGCTCAATGATATATATCAAGGTGTATTTGATATTATTTTGAGTTTATATGTGCAGGTTAAGAATGCGCTAGAATGTAGGAGAAATATTGTAAGTCAATATGTCGACACCTGAAGAAGCTGTGTCGACACTTCAGAGAATTTGTGTCGACACCGGGAGGCAGTGTCGACACACAGAAGATTATAGTCGACATCGACTGTGTCGACACCGGGAGGCAGTGTCGACACACAGAGGCATAGTCGAAAACAAGTGTGTCGACACCCTGAGGCAGTGTCGAAACACACTATGTTCTTAGTCTACATCAACTGTGTCGACACACAGGACTTGTGTCGACACAAAGCTAAGTCTAGACCAAGTTGATTGCTGATGAATTGTGTAGTGTTTGTGTCGACACAAATAATCAGTGTCAACACATTCTCAAGATGCAGTATCAAGGACCTGTGTCGACATCAAGACAGCTTTGTCGACATCACCAAAGGCTGTGTCGACACTTAAGTCACTTGTGTCGACACATATTGATAGATGGTCTCGACACTTTATGGCAGACAGACTCGACGCTTTGCTGACAGAGTCAAAGGCTCAAGAAGTGTTTGAAGACTTGACAGCTGTGGGTTATGACAGGTTTACTGAAGCTGTCAGACTTGTCAGAAGTTAGTTATAAACCGGATCAACCGGTTACCAAGGATGAAGTCTATAAATAGATGGATTCAGAAGAACAATAAAAAACAACAACATAGATAAGAAGTATTGTCACCACTAACACAATTAGAGATTATTCTCTGATCAAGAAAGTACAAGTAACAAAGAAGAAGATCTTTGTGAGAAGATCTAAGAAGACGATCTGAAGTAGTTTACTATTCAGATTCTGTCTAAGTGGAATTCAATCAAGAATTCAGAAGCATCTTTAAGAGATTTGGATAGAGAGAGATCCAGCTATTTGAAGACAAGGAGGAGACATTCACAGGTCTCTCAAGAAGCAGATACTGAACTAATCTGTCAAGGAGATTCAAATCTATTTCTGAAGTCTAAGAAGGAAGCTACCATCAGTTTTATTCAAAGGAAATCAACCCAACAAAGTTCAGATTCAAGAAGCTTTTAAGAAAGCTAAGATCAAGTTGATTTCAGCCATCAGCCTCTTCAAGAAGCTGATCAAGAAAGTTCTTATCCCTTCTCTCTCAACAGGGGTTAGAGATTACAAAATTCCTTATCAAATTCTGTAGGATCTATTCATAGATCTGAGTTGTAAGCCTATTTTTTAAGGGCTGAGTGTAGGAGAGTTATTCTCTGAGGTAGGGCTATTTATGCCTGAGTTGTAGGAGAAGGTATTCTCTGAGCTATAGGCCTTGAGGCAAGGCTGAGGTAGGGCTTGTTAGCCTGAGTTGTAGGAGAAGGTATTCTCTGAGTGGTAGGCCTTATGGCAAGGCTAAGGTAGGGCTTGTTAGCCTGAGTTATAGGAATCCTTCTCGATTCTGAGCTGTAGGATCTGAGTTAAAGGAAGAAGTTAGGCCGACTCTAGCATACTGCTAGATAAGTGAAGGGGGAAAGTTGATGTACCTAGACCTTAGGGAACCACTATAAATCTGCGTGCAATCTGTGATGTGTGTATGTTTGTGATTGTTGTGCTGTGTTAGCTTAGTTATATCTGATTTATTAAAATAACTGTTGTTATATTCTGCCTTAAGTTAAATCAAGGAAAAGTACCTATTCACCCCCCCCCCCCTCTAGGTGTTTAGGTAGTCTTGAAAGTAAAACTATCAAGCTTTTGCTGGCAGATGGCATTGAGTAGGTGTCCACACAAGTCCTGTGTGTCGACACAGCTTCTTCTGGTCTCGACATAGCTGTTGTCGACAGACGGCGTTGAATGAATGTCGATAGTGTTGAAAGTATCTAGACGTCATTGAGTGTGTGTCGACACAAGTCCTGTGTGTCGACACAATTACTTCTGGTGTCGACATAACTCTTGGCTCAGGTGTCGACACAATTTTGAGTGTCGACACAGCTTCTTCAGAAATGTCAACTGAGCTTGAATGTCGACACCACATCTTCATGAGAGTCGACACAACTTGAGTGTCGACACAATACCTTCATAAGTGTCGACACTACTTCAGAGTGTCGACACAAGTCTTTATAAGTGTCGACACAGCTTCTGAGTGTCGACACAACTTCTTCACAAGTGTCGACACTCGTACTTAGAAAATTTTCTTCAAATGCTTAAACCTGTACAATGTAACTCAAACATCTATTAAATACAAATTGATGCATATCATTGACTAAGATGAGGCTTCTCAAAATCTGGTACATATTTTCCAATGTACCCAACAGTATCCGCGTACTAGTGCTGGCTGTATCCACCAGACTTTCTTTGGCTAAGTGTCCCACACCTCCGAGTCTACGTACCGACGTCGGTGAGAACGACAGTCAAATATCGAAGAGCCATCACCTTATTCTGTATTTAAACCTCGAGCCCTCGGCTCCCCAGACTGTCCCGTCCGTGCATCTACCTTCAGAAGCTACCGTCTGAATGACAGTCAAACTAACCTATTCAACCCCCCTAACTACCAGGGTATGTGAATGTGAAACCCTAGTTATACTAGTTGCTATTTTAGTTTATTATTCCTATGGTTTACGTTAGCCCAGGACTGCCCCCGACATACCCCGTAAAGGGCTCTCAAAGGGCACTAGGAACTATGGTTGTAGCTGAAGCCCATCGTTCCCTTTCGCAAGGCACTTAATTTTAGTGGTTAATACCCATTACCCGATCCCTTTTAAATTACTTTGGATCTAACCCTAGTGTATTAAGACTCTTCCTCTCCTGCCGGGGACGACGACCTTTCGTCGATCCCGGGCACCTCTTATGACTAGACAACCTACCAATCTATCCTCATCTTGGCTACTGCGGATTCATTCATACACATTTCCAAACCATTATCCCAATATCCAAATCCTCTTAGTTCATCCTGCAGCATAATATGATTTCAGCAGTTTTTACTAAACGAAAACCATCCTAAGCTATATGAGGAATACAAAGGGACGTACTCCAAATTGTCTTCCAAATCTCCTATAAAATTTACTGGAGGTCTATCATGTCACATCTAGTCTAAAATCAGAGATTCATAATTTTCCTAATTTAACCTATATTTAATTATTTTCTTCCAAAACTATAATATGGAGATTTTGTACATGAAGTACACTTTTCAGGTATGTATAAGGCACCACAAAATTATGATAAATACTAAACATCAAATTAAAAGCAAATCTAGATCTCATATAATTTTTTAAGGGTTTAAATCATTAATCCTTAATTTTTGGAAAATTTTAGAAATCATAAACAAAAGGATCAAGTAATGCTTTTAAGCTTCCAAAAATTATACAAAAATTCCAGTATGACAATTTAGATAATAAAAATATCCTGACAAAGTTTCATTATTTTACAGCAATAAATGAGCTCTGAATAAATTATTTACCAAAATTGCCTTTTTTCATACTTGTAAAGGAAGTACTAAAAATAATGTTCCAAAATTCTCAATTAAATTTCCAGGGGTTCATACTAACTTTAAAACTATACTACACAAGTTTCACCACAGTTTAGTGACTTTTTATAACTTTTTATATCACTACAAGATTTGTGCAATAAACTAGGGTTAGGGTTTTGAGGGAATTATTCACTTTAAAATCCATTTTGATTTCTGCCAGAGGATTATAGCTACCCTATGAACCTCTCCACCAAGTTTCAAATCATATCAAGGTCATTTGACCACCTACCCTTCACAAACCACCAAGAACCATCCTTAGGGTTTGGCCTTAAATCCTTAGGAATATTTACCCCAATCCACCTCAAAATCCATGGTAGGGTGCTAGAAATAATGCGTAGTCAGTGGTCAAAATCTCAGCCTCTGTTGAGGTGATTTGACCACTCAAATCACAAAGTGCACTTTTGACCTAAAAACCCCTTAATAGGGCAAAGCGTAGGTTTGTTCATTTCTAATCTAAAACATCTCCAAATGATATGAAAACTTATACAGAGCCTTATGATGAACCCAGTGACCACTCACCAAAATTTGGGAGGGTTTGGAAATTATTAGGCCACCTAATTAATTTATATAAGGATTATTAAATTTTTCTAGAAACTATAAAAAATTATTCTCCAAAATATCCCATTTTTGGACAGGACCTAGGTATCGCTAGGGTAGACTCCCTGCCCAAATTTGAGATCATTTCAATAAGGGATGAATGGTGGGCATCCATTTGAATCTCAGGATAGTCCTAGGTATAGGTCCTACAAAAATGGGTTCTGTGGTCAAACCACTTACCCAAACGAGTTGAAATAAATTTTAAATTAATCTAGACTCGAAAGGCTACAACTTCCTTGACTGGCCATTTTTCCTAAAACGTCCTATAAGGGCCTCATTTATTTAATTTAAAAGGAGAAGAATACAAGTGAAAACAATACACTATTTAATATATTTAAATATAATAAAATAGCATGGCTCTGTTCATCTTCTCAAAAACCCAAAACCAGCAACCCTAAAAAAATGCATAAAACATATAGCTTTGCATGAGCCACCATCGGCCATTTGGCCACCTCCCTGGCCAGCCAACGCCACCACCACCTCCGTCGAGGTGGTGGCTATCGGTCGACGGTGGTTTGGCCGCCGGAGGTGGTGGTTTCCGGCGAACCCGACCACCATGAATTTCGGAAAAACCATGGAAACACTCACCCGATCCAGCTCTTTTGAGCCCGATATCTCTCTTAATAATTCCTTAGATCTATCCATAGAAGAAGAGGTAGAGGAGGACCTTATTTGCGGGCTGGAGGCATGCAGATTGACGGAAATCCATTTCCAATGGTGGCACCGCTCGACTTCTGCAACAGTACGGTGGGAGGGCTCAAAATCTTCAGGTAAAGGCTGAGAAACGTTCCTCTTGGGCCACTGGTTGTGTTTAAAGGCTTGGTTATGGAGGGGAGAGGCCAAAACTTCAATGGCCATTAATACCATTGAAAGCTTGGCTCGGCCATGGAGGAGGTGGGGTGAACCTGGCTTAATCCAGCCAAGTAACAGCTGAAAACCCATCCTCTTCCCTAGAGGAGTTGAATCCAGCTATTAAAGAGGAGGGGAAGGGGGGCCACGATATCAAGTGTCATTACTGGCCGTGGAAGCTGGCTCTCGGCCATGGCCGTGACTGTTCATTCTCATAACCGTCGGCCACGTGGCATTTCCTCCACTTGACCGGTCAAAAATAATTTCAATAAGACTTAATTAGGTCTTAATAGAGGAATGACTAATTTAAGACATCCTGGCCCGCTTCCCGAAACGGTTCGGTTCAGCTGAACCAGCAACGAAGCCAAAACTTTCAAAAAAAAATACTAAGTAAAATGTCGTTGAGTGAGCTCAGCTCACTCAACGCCATCCAGCCAACGGCGTTGAGTGAGCTCAGCTCACTCAATGCCATCCAAACTACGGCGTTGAGTGAGCTTAGCTCACTCAACGCCATCCAGACTACGGCGTTGAGTGAGCTCAGCTCACTGAACGCCATCTAGACTATGGCGTTGAGTGAGCTCAGCTCACTCAACTCCATCATGACTACGGCATTGAGTGAGCTCAGCTCACTCAACGCCATGCAGACTACGGCGTTGAGTGAGCTCAGCTCAGTCATCGCCATCCGCTCTATACAGGAAGGCGTTGAGTGCAGTCAGTGCACTCAACGTCATTCAGCTTATGGTGTTGAGTGCACTCGACGCACTCAACGCCATCCAGCCTGAAGGATGGCATTGAGTCCAGTCAGTGCACTCAATGCCATTCTGCTTATGGCATTGAGTGCACTCGATGCACTCAACGCCTGTCAGCCTTTGGTGTTGAGTGCACTCGACGCACTCAATGACCAACCCCAAATCCTGTTTTAGGAAAATTTTTGACCTACTATTTGCAGGCCAAGGTGATTTCCATCTTGAGCCCGGGTCACTTGGCATTCTTGGGCTTCTTAGGGTTTTCTCATTACTTGGTCATGACTAAACCTCTCTTAGGGGTCTTGTCGGAAATGGGATGTTACACGGGCGTATCACATGGGCGTGTCGTGCTCTAGACGTTTTGGTCCTGAGTCGATGGAGGACTACGCCCAGCGTCACGGGCGTGTACTGAATTACACGGGCGTTTCAAGCATGACATGGGCGTGTCGAGTGCCCGTTTTCTTTTTGGGACATGATGGTTTTGACGGCGAATAAGTTATACGGCCTTGGACACGGGTGTGTCACAAGCCGTGTTCAGCCCAGGAAGTTTATTTTCAGGGCGAATCGTGGTCGTTCGTTTCCTTTTTTGGGATCTAAAGGCTTAAGCCTCTCTATGCTATGGTGAAGGCCGGGATTGGGGGTTTAAACTCTCATATTCCATTGGCCATTCTCTTTCTAAATCTTAGAGAGAAGGGAGGCCAAGGAGGAAGAAAAAAGAGGGAGATTCGGTCGCCGAAGGAGATTCGGAGTGCCAAATCGCAAACCGAGCCCAAATCTGTGGAGGCATGATCATCGCGGTGATTTTCATCTGCGTAGTTTTCCATGGCGCAGAGGAGAAATGCTAGGGTAACGATTCTCATCTTGAGCATGTGAAGCTCTTCTTTTTTTGCATAGGGAAAACCCTCTCCCGCGAGTGTGCAGTGAGTTGCGGTGTTCCTTGGGGTAGATATGTAAAGTCCCCCTTATTTGCATTGTAGAGTCTGATAACATGTAACGGACATAGGCATGGTGTGTGAAGCCTACCCGGACCTGTTGGTCTGGTTCAGTGATGTTTTACTATACATATTTAGCCGGAGAAAATTCCGTGGGTTTTGATTTTTTTTTCGGGTATGCTATGCGGTAGAATGCATCAGGGAATCTTGGGGATTAACCCCAAGGTGCACCCAGAAAACTGGGCGGAAACGCATTCCTGTCATTTTGGTGGCCTGGGAGCCTACCGGGTACACAGCGGGGCTATGTACCGTGTTTGATCGAAAGTTTGGACTGGGGGAAGTTGGGCCCGCGTCAAAGGCCAAAGGGCTGCGGCGAGGTGAGCAACGAGATGGTTGAACCCTACCCGCTCCATCTGTTTCGGTTAAAGAGACAAAAAGTTACGTGGCACTTACCTATGATTTGGAGAACGAGTCTAGGTTGCGGCTGAAAGGACTAAATGCTCATGAGGTTTGCCGCCCTGGGGGTGGTGGTGGAGCCAAGGAACGGACCAGGTTCAGACTGGCTTCACCGAGTAAGTGCCCTGAGAGCACGGGGTGTATGGCCTTGTGGGCATGCACCTATGATATTATGTTTATTCACTATATTGCTTGTTTTGCTAACAAGTGCAGGGAAGGAGCTTTGCCTCCCCGACACTAGGAGCGGAATCGTTATAATTTGGTCAGCTTTAACTAACCGTTATTCTTGTTTGCCACTGTTGCGGTGAATTATACTTGCAGGTGCTGCGGAGCCGAGCGGTAAATAGCGGGCCAAAGCCCTTATTGCTGAGCATGCCCTTGAATGCCTTGTTTGTTTAATCATTTTAGTCATGTGTGGCCGGTTTGTAAGCCAAAGTTTGTAAGACACTATTTAAATATTGGTGAACTATTGTAAGGCTATAAGCCCAGTACTTTTTTTGTATTTTGTAGTTCATTTCTACTTGGTTTTGTTAGTGGACATCTGTGCTTGTGGAGGGTTCTTTCTCATGCAACTTAATAAAATAGCTTTCGCTAGATGCTCTGTGTAAGACATTATGATTGAAAGGATAATTTCATTGAGTAACCCACCGGTCTGTCCATGGTATATTGCGTCGGGCCCCGTCCGGACCTACTGCTATATGCTATGTGACGGATAGGAGTGTTACAATTTGGTATCAGACTACCGATTTCGGTCAGGCTTAAATGAATTCGTGGGCGAATTCACTTTAAGGGGTGGTGAGCACATGCATGTGCGTCATCGTTATAACATGAAAAGAACCCATGAATGTCCACTTATGAATGAAAATACACATGTTTGAGGAACCTGCATGTTCCTATAATTGCTTTTTGCAATTTTGTTTGGTCACTTATTGGTGTTTTGTATAACTATAGGTGTCCGCGAGTGAAGCGTGGAAGTCTGAACGCACGTTCTCTGAGAAAAGTACTGCACCAAGCGACGTGCCTGAGACCCCTACTTCTTTTGAAACCATAAGAAGGGTAGTTGAAGCGGTGTTCGATGTGAACAATGCACAACATGGAAGAAATGTTCAATCCTCTGTCCCTGAGATGGCCCAAACACCGAGCGGTGTGATGGAGCAAATGGCATTTAGAGGCCCAGCGGATGAACATGATTTTGTTGCAGGGAGCGCACTCAGTTGACGAATATTTGCAGACATTCCTTATGATAAGGAGCTACCCAGACTTTTAGTGGGAAAGCGAGAAGTGTATAGTCGATAGATTTTATAATAGTCTGCAGAGCGAGTTACGTATCCTACTGCTAGGAACACAGCTTTTAGGATTTCGAGCCTTGGTGGAGTCGGCCAAAACTTTGGAAGTAGAGTTGGGGAAAACTCATCAAATACTAGTGAATAGGGTACCAAACGCTGCAGATCCTGTAAGGACTGCCTACCGCAGAACGCTGAGAAATGAGGCTAGATCATCAACTAGCCAGGCTACTTACAATTGCCATTCTTGGGGCAAGAAAGGGCACTTTTCCCGAGATTGTTGGGAGGGTGCTCAGAAGACAATGAAAGCTATGGCAGGAGCAGTTGAAGACTCTAGTGCAAAGGATACGGTGTCCAAAATGCCGAGCTCCTCAAAATTTGGGTACTGTAGGTGGTACAAGAAGGCTAGGATTTTGGGTCTAGTCCCTTCCTCTGTCGCATCCGGAGCAACTACAGGACAAAACCCGGGTTCATGCTATAACTGTGGAAAGCCGGGACACTATGCCCGGGATTGTCAGAGTGGATGCCCAATGTCTGAGAAGAAGCTGAGGGCAACATCTGAGGAGAAGGGCAAGGCGGTGGAGTCCACCGCATCACTGTATACTCCAGCCCAACCGAGAGTGGACATCCTTGGCAAGCAGGAGGTCTTATGGCCGATCTTCAGGATGTTAGGTATGGTTTAATTGATAGTAATTTAGCTTCTTATACCTGTTACCTTATGCATGTTAGCTTAGGACTGGAAGTTTTATGCTTTGTTTTGGATTTTTTTGGTCATCCGGCGAGGGCATAGTTTCGATAGCGGAACTTTGCACTCCTTTTGTCCGAAGGATTTATATCGTACATCAGATTATCTCCTTCGATGGTAAAAGAAAATTTGGATGTGTTATTGCCCAGTGGTTGTTTGATATGTGCGGAGAGAGAGTCTGTGTCTCAAGGTTATGGTTTGGGATTAAGGAGTTCGACTTGCAAGTGTCGTTACTGCCACCATAGGAGGCTTCGAAGCCTAAGCCTACATTGGATAGTATATAGGGTGTATCAGAATATCCTGATATGTTTCCCTGACGGTCTCCCTGGAGCCCCACCATAGCGAGAGACCAATTTCACAATTGAGTTAGTACCAGGTGCCAAACTTGTGTCACTCTCTCCTTTTAGGTTGGTGCCTAAGTAAATGGCGGAGCTAAAAGTTCAACTCGACCAGTTGTTGGAGCAGGGTTATGCTCGTCCAAGTTCGTCACCTTGGAGCACGCCAGTCCATTTCGTTAAGAAGAAGGACGGGAGTTTGCGGCTTTGTATTGATTATGGAGAACTGAACAAGTTAATGGAAAAGAGAAAGTACCCGATCTCAAGGATTGATGATCTTTTGATCAGTTGGTCGGGTCATCGGTATACTTAAAATTGGATCTTAAGTCCGGTTACTATCAGCTGAGGAAAAGGGAAAGTGATGTCCCAAAGACAGCGTTCAGCGCAAGGTATGGGCATTTCTAGTTTATGGTCATGCCATTTGGGCTGACTAATGTGCCATCAGTGTTCATGGATTTGATGAACAATACGTTCAGGTAGTACCTAAAACATTTTGTGGTCGTCTTCATTGATGATATATTGGTGTACTCGTAGTGCAAAGAAGTTCACTTCAAGCATATGCATTTGGTGTTGGAGATGCTGAGGAGGAACGAACTATACACAAAGTTCTCCAAATACGAGTTCTAGTTGTCCTCAGTGGCATTCCTTGGTCACATAGTTAGTGGTGAAGGGATTGCGGTAGATCCGACGAAGATATTTATGATACGTAAGTGGACTGTATTGCGTTCGGGAGCGGAAGACTAGAGTTTTCTGGGGCTGGCCGGCTACTACAGGCACTTCGTAGAGAACTTATCGCGGATAGAGTTACCCCTCACGACTTTGATGAGGAAAGATCAAAAGTTGTTTGGACGCCTGCGTGCGCACAAGATTTTGAGGAGCTGGAGAGACGGTTGACCACGACGCTTATTCTATGATCGTCGGTTGGGAAAGAAGGTTTCAAGATCTACGGTGATGCTTTGGGGAGTGGTTTAGGGTTTGTCTTACCGCAGCATAAGAGAGTGATAGCGTATGACTCACGTTAGCTGAAAGTGCACGAAAGGAATTATCCAGTTCACAGCTTGGAATTGGCGGCCGTGAATTTTGTGCTAAAGCTGTGGGGGCATTATTTGGACGGCGTAAAGGTCGATATCTATACCGACCACAAGAGCCTGAAGTACCTATTGGATTAGAAGGTTCTGAGCATGAGGCAGCGAAGATGGATGGAGTTCATGGGGGACCATACACTCAAAAATTCATTATATGCCCGGAAAAGACGATGTAGTTTCGGATGCGTTGAGTCGTAGAGCTCCCGCGCAAGGCAACTGGTTGTTAGTTCATGGTGAGAGGTTAATTTAGGAGTTGGAAGCGTTAGATATCTGTTGTATTCACAAGCTGACTAGCGCTGAAGCATTATTGAACTGAATGGAAGTTTAGTATGACCTGGCTGCTCGGATTCTGCAGGCTATGGATTTGGATAGCAGTATGAAGGAGATCATGGATACAACTTTGGATGAGTCAAATTCCTAGTTTTCAGTTACAGATGGGCTGCTAAGGAAGGACAATCGTTTGTGCGTCCCAAACGTGGGAAATCTACGACCGGAGTTGATATACGAGGCTCATCATACCAAGTACTCAATTCACCCAGGGAGCACGAAGATGTACCGAGATTTAAAGAAGTTGTTCTAGTGTCCAGGAATTAAGAAGGATGTGGCACTATATGTGGCTATATGTCAAACTTGCTCCTTAGTTAAGGTATGGTGCCAAAAGCCAGGGGGTTTCAAGAAATCTTTGCCTATTCCGGAGTGGAAGTTCGACGACATTTCGATGGACTTTGGGCATCGTTTGCCAAGGTCGCAGAATGGAAACGACGCCATCTGGGTGATCGTTGATCGGTTGACAAAAATGTCGCACTACATTCCACATAGGAAAGATTATTCGGTGGAGAAACTGGCGAAGCTTTACGTGGATAATATTTTTAGACTACACGGTGTGCCCCGCAGCATCAGAAACGATAGAGATGGATGTTTTACGTCCAATGACTAGAGGTTGGTGCAGCAAATGCTGGGAACTAAGTTAAAGTTCAGCACAACCTTTCATTGGCAGACGGATGGGCAGACCGAGAGGGTCAATAGGACGATGGAGGACATGCTTCGCATGTGCGTCCTGGATTTCGAAAAGCAGTGGGAAGATCATTTGTATTTGGTGGAGTTTGCGTACAACAACAACTACCAAGCGAGCATACAAATGGCGCCCATCGAGGCCCTATATGGTAGTATATGTAACACGTCGTTGTCGTGGTTGGAAACAGGTGAGGTGAGGTTGTACAAAAAGGTAGAGGTGGAAAGCACGACTTTATTAGTGCAAAATATTCGGGAGCGTTTGCTAATCGCTCAGGACCGACAAGCTAAGTACTATAACGCCAAGCATATGAACGTTGAGTTCGCTGTCGGCGATTGTGTGTACTTGAAAATTAAGTCGTTCAAGGGTGTCTCGCGGGTACAACGCTTAAAGAAGCTGAGCCCGAGATACCTTGGACCATTTGAGATTCTGGAGCGGATCTGTGAAGCGACTTATCGTCTAAGGCTATCGGTGGAGTTGAGTGATCTACACGGCGTATTCAACATATCAGTGTTGCGGAAGGCAGTGCAAGAGCCTTCGCAGGTGATCACAGTTAATCAAGTACCGATGGACGATGGTTTAACGATAAGGGTCAAACCCGTTCGTATTGAAGACTCTAAAGTCAAGTGACATTGTAAAAAGGAGATAAGGATGGTCAAGGTCCGATCGGACAATTGCTGTCGGGAGGAGCTCTCTTGGGAATGGGAGCAGACTATGCTTGAGGAGTACCCAGAGTTATTTCACTCAGGTATCGCTTTTGGTTTTCTGTTTTCTTTTCCTTTGGTAATTTCGTGGATGAAATTCTTTTAAGAGGGAGAGAGTTATAACGCCCTGAAACTCAAAAGAGGAACGAGCAACATTTGAGGCATGTTTGGACCTTGGTACAGGTCACACGGCCTGGGAAATGAGCGTGTCCCAGGGCCGTGTCATGTGCGTGTTCGATGCCAGGTTGCGTGGTCGACAAAATTACAGTCAACGGTCGTCGAGGCAGTAAACACGGCCTGGGACATGGGCGTGTCCCAGGGAGTGTTAGCCACTCGACGCCTCCGCACTCAACGGTTTTCACTCAACGAGCATCGAGTGAGGGCACACAGCCTGCGACACGGGCGTGTCACTGGCCGTTTCATGCTCGGGTGATTTGCGGGTTTGTGCTGAGGAAGATACACGTCCTAGGACATGGGTGTGTCTAGCACACGGCATGTGACATGGGCGTGTCACATGGCCGTGTTGTGCTCTTTAATTTTTGGTCCTGAGTCGATGGAGGAACACGCCAAGCTTCACGGCCGTGTACTTAATGACACGGGCATGTCAAGCCTGACACGGGCTTGTCGAGTGCCTGTGTTCTTTTCGTGACGCGACGGTTTTGACGGTGAATGAGTTACACGGGCGTTTCGCAAGCCGTGTTCGGCCCAGGAAGTTTATTTTTAGGGCGAATCGTGGCCGTTTGTTTCCTTATTTTGGTATCTAACAGCTCAGGACTCTCCATGCTAGGGTTAAGGCCGGGATAGGGGGTTTAAACTCTCATATTCCTTTGTCCATTCTCTTTCTAAATCCTAGAGAGAAGGGAGAGCATGGAGGAAGAAGGAAGAGGGAGATCCGGTCGCCGGAGGAGATTCGGAGCGCCAAATCGCAAACTGAGCCCAGATCTGCGGAGGCAAGATCATCGCGGTGATTTTCATCCGCGTAGTTTTCCATGGCACCGAGGAGAAATGCTAGGGTAACGATTCTCATCTTTAGCATGTGAAGCTCTTCATCTTTTGCATAGGGAAAACCCTCTCCCACGAGTGTGCGGTGAGTTGCGGTGTTCCTTGGGGTAGATATGTAAATTCCCCCTTGTGTGCATTGTAGAGTCTGATATCGTGTAACCGACATATGCATGGTGTGTGAAGCCTACCCGGACAAGTTAGTCTAGATCGGTGATGTTTTACTATGCATATTTAGCCGGAGAAGACTCCGTGCATTTTGATTGTTTTTCGAGTTTTCTATGCGGTAGAATGCATCAGGGAATCTTGGGGATTAACCCCAAGGTGCACTCAGAAATCTGGGAGAAAATGCATTCCTGCCATTTTGGTGACCTGGGAGCCAACCGGGTACACAACGGGGCTATGTACCGTGTTTGATCGAAAGTTGGGACTGGGGAAAGCTGGGCCCGCGTCAAAGGCCAAAGGGCCGCGGCGGGGTGAGCAACGGGCTGGTGGAACCCTACCCGCTCCATCTGTTCTGGTTAAAGAGACCAAAAGTTACGTGGAACTTACCGATGATTTGGAGAACGAGTCTAGGTTACGGCTGAAAGGACTAAATGCTCACGAGGTTTGCCTCCCTGGGGGCGGTGGTGGAGCCAAGGAACCGACCGGGTTCGGACTGGCTTCACTGAGTAAGTGACCTGAGAGCGTGGGGTGTATGGCCTTGTATGCATGCACCTGTGATGTTATGTTTATTCACTATATTGCTTGTTTTGCTAACAAGTGCATGGAAGGAGCTTTGTCGCCCCGAGACTAGGGACAGAATTGTTATAATTTGGCCAACTTTAGCTGACCGTTATTCTTGTTTGCCACCATGGCAGTGAATTGTACTTGCAGGTGCTGTGGAGCCGAGTAGTAAATAGTGGGCCAAAGCCCTTGTTGCTGAGCCGGCCCTTGAAGGCCTTGTTTGTTTAATCATTTTAGTCATATGTGGCCGGCCTGCTAGCCAAAGTTTGTAAGACATTTTTTAAATATTGGTGAACTTTTGTAAGGCCATAAGGCTAGTACTTTTTGTGTATTTTGTAGTTCATTCCTGACGGGTTTGGTTAGTGGAAATTCGTGCTTGTGCTGGGTTCTTTCTCTTGCAACTTAATAAAATTGCTTCTGCTAGATGCTCTGTGTAGGACGTTATGATTGGAAGGATAGTTTCATTGAGTAACCCACCGGTCTGTCCGTGGTATATGGCGTCGGGCCCCGGCCGGACCTACTGCTATATACTATATGATGGATAGGTGTGTTACAAGGAACCAACTCCCAAACTTTACATCTTCTGAATTGATTCAACTATTCGTGCATGGAATCAATCCAATTTGTATCTTGTATAGCCTCTTCAAACTTCGTAGGTTCCATCTGGGACAGGAAGCTTGAACATAGATCTGTGTTCATGCTCTTGCTTCTGGTTAGTACTCCATGTCTTGCATCACCAATGATTTGGTGTGCTGGATGATCCTTCAAATGTCTCCTTGCAGGAGGAAATCTGTTCATCCCTTGGTCTTCTTCATTTTCTTCATCTAGATGCACTTCTTTGTCTTTATCTTCATCCAGTGAGTCTTCTACTCCCCTTGGACAACATCCATCATTTTCTTAATCTTGTCTTGCAGGTTGGTCTTCACAAATTGTTAGCTTGTCCATCTTTTCCTTCAAACCTGTAGGACTAACAGAAGTACTAGACAACTCATAATTAATTAGCTTAGACTCATCAAAGACTACATGGACAGATTCTTCTACAACTTGTGTAGTCAAGTTGTAGATCCTGTAAGCTCTACTGTTATTATTGTACCCAACAAATATCCCTTCTAGGGATTTGGCAGCAAACATAGTTTGATAGTGCTTTCCATTATTCAGAACATACCAGTTGCTACCAAAGATTCTAAAGTAAGATATGTTTGGTTTTTTTCCTTTCATAATCTCATACAGTGTCTTCTTGTGTCTTTTATTGATGGATGCTCTATTGAGAACATGACATGCAGTATTTACTGCCTCAGCCAAGAAATATTTTAGGATAGAAGTGTCACTTAGTAGTGTTCTACTTGCCTCAATAAGAGTCCTATTCTTTCTTTCAGCAACCCCATTTTGCTGGGGAGTTCTAGGTGAGGAGAACTCCTGATGAATCCCAAGTTCTTCACAGAACTTTGTCATGCATTCAGACTGAAATTCAGTCTCATTGTCACTTCTGATTTTGACCACTGAATTGTTAAGTTCATTCTGAATTTGCCTAACAAAATTCTGGAAGACAGTTGGGGTTTCAGATTTCTACCTCAAGAAGAAAACCCATGTAAATCTAGAATAATCATCCACAATTTCAAATGTATAGACATCTTACAGAATCTTTGGTATCATGTCCATGGAAAGAGGTCCTGGTCTGTTTGCCCTTTTGGCAAGCTGAACATACACTCTCTTTAATGCACTTGACCTGAAAACCATTCCTCACTAACTTCATACTAAAGAGTTTGCATATTGACTTGTAGTTCAGGTGAGCTAGCCTCTTGTGCCATTGGATACAATGAGATACTTTCTCATCTACAACTAGAAAAATAGGAGAAATCTTATTCTCACAATCAAAGTTAAGACAGTGAACATTTCATTCCTAGTGCCTGTTAGAATGATCTCTTGATCACTTGACCTTCTTATTTGGCACACACTCTTGAGGAAAGAAGTGTCATAACCAAGATCACTTAGTTGGATTATGCTAATTAGGTTATGTTTTAGACCTTTCACATAAGACACTTGGGTGATAGTAATAGAGTTATTGGAAATATTACCAAACCCTTTGATGACTCCCTTTTCAGATCCACCCAAGATCACTTTGGGTTCATTTTCTATGTGAGAGTAATCCTTCAGCATCCTTCTTGTTCCAGTCATGTGCTTGGAACATCCACTATCCAAGTACCTTATAGGGGTATGGCCACTTGGAATCACCTTCATCAAATAAAATTTCTTATCCTTAGAACCCCAAATATTATTGGGTCCTAGGTCCAGGTCAGCTTGATATTTAACATGCTTACTTGCAGCCTTTCTAACAGGTAAGCTGGCCTTATGTTGAATACTAGTATTGAACCAACAATCAATGGCAAAGTGGCCTACCTTGCCACAACACCAACACTCAAATCTATTGTACCTTTTCCTAAGTACAGGCTTAACAATATTGTTGTCAGCAGTCCTTCTCAGTGCAGGTGCTGGAGCAGCAAACACTAAGGATTCCTTAAGAACCTGATGGGTTTGCTCATGGGGTGCCCTATTAGCCTTTGCACCCTTTCCATTCAGATCACCATACTTACAGTATAATACCCCATTTTTTTCTTTTCAAACCCTAGGGTCTTAGGCCTAGAACCGCTGCTTTGCGGTGACACCCTCACACCCGGGAAGGTCTCCACTACAAAATGCTGATCCTGCCGGTCGATTTGATCACAACAGTAGCAAAATATAGAAGAGAGCAAGTCCACAGGAATCACATATCATTGTAAATATCTCCACGAAGGGAGAGTCCACAGAATAATAAAGTACCGAAAACAGGGCTCATGCCCAATACATCAAATCCTCACTACAAGAGGCTCTAAAGCAAAAGCAAAACTAATAAGCTACTAGCGGTTGGGACTCACAATCCCAGCTATCTCAACTCCAGTACTAGACTGCCCCATCTCCAAGCATGCCAACCACCGGGGTTGCTCCTCCATGCTGGGCTCCACGATCCCCTAAATGATGTGGTTCGGAAACAATTAGTCTAAAAGACTAAGCCCTTTCCTCCCCCACCCCTTCCCCCATTGCTCCTAGGCACCGAGCGGGGAGGAAGAAAGGAGAGGACATGATAGTGGAGAATAGAAAAAGCAGATGACGGCAGAACTAGACTAGAAATTTTATATAAACAGTTAAAGAAAGGCAGGAAATATATAAAAGGTAAACTAAGAAATATGTAACTTTAACTTATATGAAAGCACATAAGTCAAGGGATCTTTTGCAAGGCTCATAGTATATAAAAAGTCTCATACAAATTTATACGTTAGGGTGTCAGTTTTCTAGCAGGCATAATATATAAATCTATTGAATAAAAACCTTAACTTATAAGCATGCTCGCGCGAACTAATAAAACAATGGGTCGTCTTGTAGAGCCTATTGTATAAAGCATCCCATACCACTTTATACAATAGATGTCATATTTATATGCAATAATTATGCAATTATATGTAATTATGCCATGATGTGAACATGCAAGTGCAACTCACCCACTCGACTCTGTGTACACAGACCTTTAGTTCCCCCTTTCTAGAGCCGAACCTCCAAGGATACCTCCGTAGTGGCAAACGAAAGTTGTGGGTTGGGCCTCGCCCACCTCTAAACCGATAATTGCACTACCAGTCAGACCTATCGTATGCCAAAATGCTGGTGCACAAAGCAGAGCGCCTGCGTACTCTTACCGCCTGGCGCACCGGACTTACATGGCGAAGTTCTAAATCACACTTGCCGAGTCGTCGTATTGGCGTCGGAGCATCAAGCCTCCAATACTGAAGACCCACCACCTTATACCTTATGCACATGCAAACTTATGTATCACCAACCGAGCCAAAAATCCCCGGACCATCCCGTCCATTACAAACAACAACCGAGCCAAAGCTTGCCGGGCCAACCTGCCCATCACCAAAACCTCCGGGCCTATAGCCCATGTGAACCAACCTAACATCCCGAGACATCAATGTGAGTGAAAGTGAATCCCTAATTATGCTAGTTACTCTTGCAAGTTTGTTTGCGTACAGTTTAGGTTAGCCTAGGACTTCCCCCGGTATACCCGGTGAAGGGTTCTCAAAGGGCTCGAGGAACTATGATGGTAGCTGAAGCTCATCGTTCCCTTTTGCAAGGCACTTATTATTATTAGTTGCCTCCCTTTATCCATTCCCTTTTTGTATTACGCTGGACTAAACCTATTGTGATTTTGACTCTTCCTCCCTTCGGGAAAGACGATCATACGCTGATCCGGAATGCCACATAACACTAGTCAACTCCACACATTACTAAACCTATCTTCCAGAAATGCCCCCAATTGTTTATCCAATTCAGCAAACTATTAGGATCCCAAACCCTATGCCAACACTCACACACCAACCAAGGTCCTGCACTTTTGCTAATTGCAGACCATCCTTAGCGATATGAAGTACATAGTAGGTAGCACTATAATTATTCAACCAAATGCCTCAAGATGAAAAATGGGGGACTATCATGACCTAACTAGGCTAAATACAGTAAATTATATTTTTTCTAATTAATCTTGCATTTATTTAATTTTCCCAAAGGACCAGGTGCCACTAGTTTGAACATGAAGTACCCAATATAGTCATGCAAGATGCCTAAAATAATTATGATAAATACTAGGCTTAATCAATACTGTAAATCCAAGATATAACAATTTTTCCAGTACCTTAAGGACCCTAAAATTATTTTGGTAATGTCCTATTTTCCTTTATTAATGAAGTACAGAAAATATTCATCCAAAAATTGAGAATTAATTTCTTTATACAACTACTGTCCTACCAACACCACTGACCAAGATTCTTAATTTTTCAGTAGAAATATGCTTTGAATAAATTATACATCAAATCCCCAAAATTATGGGTTTGTAAAGTATGTACAGCAAATAATCATCTAAAAATCATGAATTAATTTCTCCAAGTGGTGAGTGACCTAAAATTATCAGAGAACTAATTTCACAACTTTTGCAACAAGTAAATGGCTCTAAAAAATTTATTGACCATAATTGCACCTGTTTAATCTTGTGAAGAAAGTACTAAAGTTATTCAACTAAAATTTATAATAAAATTCAAGAATAATCATTTTGCCTTATAACATCTGCTGCCCAAATTTCATGAGTCTATAATGTACAGTGTGATCATAATAAATTAAATACCATTTAGGGCCATATCATGTATAACAAAGGAGGTGCTAATAATATTAATCATAAAATTCCAATAAATTCACTAGAGGTCCTATCTAACTTAGAGTCCATGCTACCTAAGTTTCACACCTTTTTTAGTAAGTTTTGGTGGCTTATTCTACACAAGGAGTGATTATGCCCTAAGCCAGGGTTAGGGTTTTGAGTTGTCTATCCATCTCCAAATCTTCTAAGATTCATACCAGAGAACTTGGGCTACCCTAGAATCATTTCTACCAAGTTGCAAGTTCATACAAGGGCATTTGATCACATGCCCTTCACAATAATCAAAAGCCCCTCCTTAGGGTTTGAGTTTGGATCCTAGGGCAAAGATACCCTAGACTACCCCATAATCCCTATGAGGGTGTTTAAGGTCATGCCAAGTAGGTGGTCAAAATCTCAGCCTCTGTTGAGGTAATTTGACCACTCAACCTCAAGGTGCACTTTTTACTTAAGAACCCCTCATTAAGGTAAAATTAGGGTTAGGTCATTCTCTTTCCAAAACACATCCAAATGAGGTGAAAATTTATACATAGACATGTCATGAGTCCAGAGACCACTCACCAAAATTTGGGAGGGTTTAGAGGTCATTAGACCACCTAATTAAATTACCCAAGTATTATTAAATAAAAATTTAAACCATAGCCAAAGTATCTCCAAAAATTCCCATTTTAAGAAAAGCACTAGGTATAGCTAAGGGTGACCCCCTGCCCAAATTTTAGGTCATTTGGATAAGGGATGAAGAGTGGGCACCAATTTGAATCTCAAGATAGCCCAAGGTATAGGTCCCACCAAAATGGGTGCCCTGGTCCAACCAAGGGTCCAAATTGGTTCAAATAAATTTTTAATTAAAGTAGACCCTTAGGGATACAAACTTCATGTTGGTGACATCTTCAGTAAAGGATCCTAAGTATTTTTAAAAATTAAAACCATCTACTGCAAATAGTGTGACAGAAATGAAACAATAATCAAATTAAAATGATTCCTATCAAATCTGGCGCATGAATCTCTGAGGAGATCCAATGGACCGGTCTCATTATCTACCTCCAGCCAACAGCTGAGATAGCCTGAGCCTGGAGCCACTTCCAGCCGCCGGTGCCGCCCATCCCGACACTTCCCCGGCCGGCCAGCGCCACCAACACCTCTATCGAGGCGGTGGCTATCGAATGGCGGCGACACAGTCGCCGGAGGGGCGGATTCTGTCAGTTCTACAAATAAGATTTCTCGGCCCGAAACCATGAAAACCAAGAATTGGTTCGGGCTCAATTGAGCTCGAACCTTGAACCTAAGCATTGCTATGATCTAACCATGAGGCAAGGAGAGGAGGACGACCTTGCCAGTGGCTTGAAGTCAAGAAGATCGCCGGGAAACCATTTTTGAAGGCGGCGCCGCTCGATTTCTGCAACTGGACATTGGGGGCTCAATTTCTTCAGGTAAGGATTAGGATTGTCTTCTTTCGGCCCACTGATGTTTTTCTAAAGCCTCAGTTGGGGAGAGGAGGGGATGGATTATCAATGTCCATTAAATCCATTAATGGTTAGGCTCGGCCATGGAGGAGGGGGGCTGAACCAGGCCTTTGGTGGCCGGGAAATCATTGGAACTTCTCCCCTTCCCCAGGGGAGTTGAATTCAGCCAATAAAGGTGGCCTTTGGCCTCCCTTTGGCCGAGCCCCTTCATTCCCTCCTCTTTCTTCTTTTCTCTCTCCTCCATTAACATGGAATAGAGCTCACCCTCTCTCCTAGTCACCAAGTTGACTTGGTCAACCTGGAGGGCTATTTGCAGCCCATCCATGCACATTATTCCCTAATGAAGCCACATGAGGAGGCTTGAGCTTGGGCTAGCCAATTTGGGCTAGGTTGACCCAAAGTAGGCTTGGGTTGACTTTGGTCTTTTTGACCTTTTGGGTTGCCCCCAATGGATATTTGGTGACCCATTGGTCTCCCCTAAGGCCTAGTTAGGGTTGGGTAGGGCTGAATTGGCACCTTGGAGCTCACTTGTCCCTTGGGAAGGGAACTTTGACCACTTTGGGGCTAGAGTTGACTTAGTTCAACTTTGCCTCTAAGGTTGACACCAATGGGTCCTTGGTGACCCATTGACCCCACTTTAGGTCTTGAGAGACCTTGGTAGTGTTGGTTTAGCTTACTAAGGGCATCCTGTCCTTATTTAGGCACCTTGCCCATTGTAGGCGTAGGATGGTCCTAAGTAAATTTGGCCATCTAGAGTTGACTCCAATGAATCCCTATGGCTCTAATGGACCCTCTAATAGGTTAGTGATGTTGTGGATGGGTCATGGAGTCATGGTGAAGCCCTATGGTAATCCTAAACAAGTGTTTAGAAATCTACTATTTGCAGACTATTGTGATCTCACTTACATTCCTTGGCTCACTTGGTATTCTTGGGCTTCCTAGGGTTTTGTCATGACCTATTCATGGAAAAACCACTCTTAGGGGTCTAGTTGGAAATGGGATGTTACAAATCCCAATAAACAAAATAAAAATTTTGTCCTTGAAATTTAGGTTAGGCCTGCGGGGTTTCTACTGAGAGTAACTTTGTGTAACATCCCATTGAAAGTTAAATGTATACCTTACCCGAAGAGATCCTGGTACTTTTGTTGCATCAGATTCGGTGGCTCCCATGTATGCTCCTCCTGCCCATGGTTCGTCTAAAGGACCTTGACCAGTGGGACCTTCTTGTGTCGTAAGGCCGACACCGCTTTATCATCTATCCTTATCGGATCACAACATACAATTTGACCAAAAGCTGTCGAGCCATCTACACCAAGAACCTGCTGTTCCGGTCATAGTAGAGCCTTCCTAAGAGAGGAGACGTGGAAGATGTCGTGCAAACCCGCTATCTCTGGCAGTATCTCCAGCCTGTAAGCCAATAGATCGATCTGCTCCAGAATCCTGTAACGCCCCATATTCCTTGAACTGAGCTTCTTTCGCCTGCATACCCGCGAGACTCCATGCACTAGACGTATCTTCAAGAATACATAGTCTACATCTTTAACTCTACTTGGTAATGTTGTGCATCATAATATTTGGTAGGTCTGCCCTAGGACTCCAGCATCCTATCTTGAAGTAGTCACACCTAGGTATCTGGGTTCTTCATAAATTCCGAGTCGAATGCCTTTGGATCCTCATCTTAGATCCAAGACAGTGGAATCATGTACCTCCGTATAAGGGTGGAGAGCTGTGTTGAATGTCGGACGACAGTTAAGATAAGCCTGGACTGACCTTCTCTCCTTGGATGTACACTATCCATCCTGATTCGACACGATCATCTTGAGCACACAATGATAACAAACTTCTACTCCCAAACTTCACAAAACACCCACAGGAGTTTTCTTCCGGTTTGGGGTGACCCCAGCTACCTCGGCCAGTTTATCCTCGATGTTCCCTTTATAGTGGTGCCCGGAATGGGGATGAGGAATCCTGTGTATGTAAATCCCTAATTATACCCTCGAACTTCCACTCTAACTCGGGAAGTGTATGGTAATTGTGCCTCTTTCTTCACTCCGGGGAGATACATGTTATGAGATACACCATACTTCCGGTGATAAATCATAGCGATTAATTTTTTACCTTCTCAGATATCCTAAATCGTGTTACCCATCATCTAATTTTTCGTGATCATAGTTAATCCTTATAATTATTACGTCTTATCACCAAGTCATTGTCTTGGTAATACTACAGGTCATCATTCCAAACATATTTTTACAAATTCTTATCTTCGCCTGAATAACGTCGAATTATATCGACTTCAATCTCACTATTTTTATTATGCCTCATTCTCTAAATTAGGTCTAAGGAAACCAAAGTCAATACTAATTCGCCCAATAAACAAAGGACAAGTCCCCAATAAATAAAAGGTAAGAGCCCAATAAACAAAAGATAAGCCCCTCCCTACCTTGTGCTAAGTATCTTTGATATTACTATGTTATATCTGTCCTAGCTTGGTGTACAATCCCTAGGGCATCAATCTTCGACTTGGGGTGTCAACCTGAAACCAGTTGATATACTCCATACTTTAAACCCTCCGAGTCACATTTACGACAACATAATCCGAGTCAACATGTTCCCAATCCCAACTGGATCTCTTTCGAACTTGAATTCCTATCCGACCCTCGGTGTTTGTCGTGATGGTTGTCTCCAGGTAATCTTGTTACTAGTACGAGGGTTGAGACTATGTGTCTTTTACCATTCTACTAATGGTTATTAATCTCAAATCTCCTTAAAGAAGTCCTACAAGTTTGAGTAATAGAACGTAGGGTCACCTGAGTTTATGTCTTAGGTTGTCATTCTCGTGTTAAACTCCACCTTGATTCTCTTTGGGTATCTCCTTACGTTAACCAAGTTCATACTGAAGGTTTATTTCTGACTAGGGCGTACTATAAGTTGTCATGGTTTGTCATGAGTCCTAGTGGGTTGAGTCTAACTCGTTGGCTAAAGAACTATAAGATGAGATCTTCGCAGCCGGAGGTGCTCCCTGCTGGGGCAGGGTTTGCCGTAGGCTACAAAGAAGAATTCCAATTAATGAAGAAGTGGACTTTTACATGTGATTTCCCTTATGGGCACACACCTGCTTTTGCTTCTTAGTTTGTCCCCAAACTAAACTCGTTCGGGGGTGACCCAGGGGATGTGGACTGCTACTTTTCCGATCGAGATTTCCTCTGATACCACTTGTAAGACCCCATTTTTTTCTTTTCAAACCCCGGGGTCTTAGGCCCAGAACCGCCACTTTGAGGTTACACCCTCACACCCGGGAAGGTCGCCACTAAAAAATGCCGATCCTGCCGGCCGATTTGATCACAATAGTAGCAAAATATAGAAGAGAACAAGTCCACAAAAATCACATATCATTGTAAATATCTCCACGAAGTGAGAGTCTACAAAATAATAAAGTACCAAAAATAGGGCTCATGCCCAATACATCAAATTCTCACTACAAGAGTCTCTCAAGCAAAGCAAAACAAATAAACTACTATCAGTTGGGACTCACAGTCCCAGCTGTCTAAACTCTAGTACTAGACTGCCCCATCTCAAAGCGTGCCGACCTCCACGGATTCTCCTCCATGATGGGCTCCACGATCCCCTAAATAATGTGTTTCGGAAATCGTTAGTCTAAAAGACTAAGCCCTATCATCCCCCGCCCCTTCCCCCATGGATCCTAGGCACCGAGCGGGGAGGAAGAAAGGAGAGGACATGATAGTGGAGAATAGCAAAAGCAGATGACGGCGGAACTAGACTAGCAATTCTATATAAAAAAATTAAAGAAAGGCAGGAAATATATAAAAGGTAAACTAAGAAATATATAACCTTAACTTATATGAAAGCACATAAGTCAAGGGATATTTTGCAAGGCTCCTAACGTATAAAAAGTCTCATACCAATTTATACGTTAGGGTGTCGATTTTCTAGCAGGCATAATATATAAATTTACTGAATAAAAACCTTAACTTATAAGCATGCTCGCGCGAACTTATAAACCAAGCGGTCGTCTTGCATAGCCTATTGTATAAAGCATCCCATACCACTTTATACAATAAATGTCATGGTTATATGCAATGATTATGCTATGACATGCAATTATGCCATGATGTGAACAAGCAAGTGCAACTCACCCACTCGACTCTGTGTACACAGACCTTTAGTTCCCCCTTTTTGCACTACCAGTCAGACCTATCATATTCCTCAATGCTGGTGCACAAAGCGGAGCGCCTACGTACTCTTGCCGGCTGGCGCAACGGACTTACATGGCGAAGTGCTAAACTACACTTGCCAAGTCGTCAAAATGGCATCAGTGCATCGAACCTCCAATACCGAAGACCCACCACCTTATACCTTATGCACATGCAACCTTATGTATCACCAACCAAGCCAAAGCTCCACCGACCATCCCGTCCGTTACAATCATCAACCGAGCCAAAGCTCACTGGGCCAACTTGCCCATCACCAAAACCCCCGTGCCTACAGCCCGTATGAACCAACCTAACATCCCGAGACATCAAGGTGAGTGAAAGTGAATCCCTAATTATGCTAGTTACTCTTGCAAGTTAGTTTGCCTATAGTTTAGGTTAGCCCAGGACTGTCCTCGGTATACCCGATGAAGGGTTCTCAAAGGGCACTAGGAACTATGATGGTAGTTGAAGCCCAAATTTCCCTTTCGCAAGGCACTTATTATTATTGGTTGCCTCCCTTTACCCATTCCCTTTTTGTATTACACTGGACTAAACCTAGTGTGATTTTTACTCTTCCTCCCTTCGGGAAAGGCGATCTTTCGCCGATCCCGAACGCCACCTAACACTAGTCAACTCAACACTTTACTCAACCTGTCTTCCAGAGATGCCCCCAATTGTTTATCCAATTCAGCAGATTATTAGGATCCCAAGCCCTATACCAACACTCAGACACCAACCTAGGTCCTGCACTTTTGCTAATTGCAGACCATCCTTAACGATATGAAGTACTTAGTAGGTAGCACTATAATTATTCATCCAAATGCCTCAAGATAAATAATGGGGTTCTATAATGACCTAACTAGGCTAAATACAGTAAATTATATTTTTCCTAATTAATCTGACCTTTTTTTTCTCAAATGATCCAGGTGCCACCAGTTTGTACATGAAGTTCCCAATATAATCATGCAAGAAGCCTAAAATAATTATGATAAATACTAAGCATAATCTATACTGTAAATCCAAGATATAAATTTTTTTCCAGTATCTTAAGGACCCTAAAATTATTTTGGTAATATGTCCTATTTTCTTATATTAATTAAGTAAGTATAGAAAATAATCATCCAAAAATTGAGAATTAATTTATTTATGCAACCACTGCCTACCAACACCACTGACCAAGATTCTTAATTTTCCAGTAGGAAATAAGCTCTGAATAAATTATACATCAAATTCCCAAAATTATGGGTTTGTAAAGTATGTACTGCAAATAATCATCTAAAAATCATGAATTAATTTCTCCAAGTGGTGAGTGACCTAAATTTATCAGAGAACTAATTTCACAACTTTTGCAACAAGTAAATGGCTCTAAATAATTTATTGACCATAATTGCACCTTTTTAAACTTGTGAAGAAAGTACTATAGTTATTCAACTAAAATTTATAATAAAATTCAAGAATAATCATTTTGCCTTATAACATCTGCTGCCCAAATTTCATGAGTCTATAATGTACAGTCTGATCATAATAAATTAAATACCATTTAGGGCCATATCATGTATAACAAAAGAGGTGCTAATAATATTAATCATAAAATTCTAATAAATTCACCAGAGGTCCTATCTAACTTAGAGTCCATGCTACCTAAGTTTCACATCTTTTTTAGTAAGTTTTGGTGGCTTATTCTACACAAAGAGTGATTATTCCCTAAGCTAGGGTTAGGGTTTTGAGGTGTCTATCCATCTCCAAATCTTTTAAGATTCATACCAGAGGACTTGGGCTACCCAAGAATCATTTCTACCAAGTTACAAGTTCATAAGAGGGCATTTGATCTCATGTCCTTCACAGCAATCAAAAGCCCCTCCTTAGGGTTTGAGTTTGGATCCAAGGGCAAAGCTACCCTAGACTACCCAATAATCCATATGAGGGTGTTAAAGGTCCTGCCAAGTCAGTGGTCAAAATATCAGCCTCTGTTGAGGTGATTTGACCACTCAACCTCAAGGTGCACTTTTTAATTAAGAACCCCTCATTAAGGTAAAATTAGGGTTAGGTCATTCTCTTTCCAAAACACATCCAAATGAAGTGAAAATTTATACATATACATGTCATGGGTCCAGGGACCACTCACCAAAATTTGGGAGGGTTTGGAGGTCATTAAACCACCTAATTAAAATACCCTAGTATTATTAAATAAAAATTAAAACCACAGCCAAAGTATTTCCAAAAATTCCCATTTTTAGACAAGCACTAGGTATAGCGAAGGGTGACCCCCTGCCCAAATTTCAGGTCATTTGGACAAGGGATGAAGAGTGGGCACCCATTTGAATCTCAGGAGAGCCCGAGGTATAGGTCCCACCAAAATGGGTGCCCTAGTCCAACTAGAGGTCCAAATTTGTTCAAATTAATTTTGAATTAAAGTAGACCTTTAGGGATACAAACTTCATGTTGGTGACTTTTTAAGTAGAGGATCCTAAGTATTTTTAAAAATTAAAACCAGCTACTGCAAATAGTGTGACAGAAATGAAACAATAATCAAATTAAAATGATTCCTATCAAATCTGGCGCACGAATCTTGGCGCAGATCCAATGGCCCTGGCCCGTCGTCTATCTCCATCCAATGGCTCCGATAGCAAGAGCCTGGAGCCACTTCCAGCCGCCAGTGCCGCCCATCACGACACTTCCCCGACCGGCCACCGCCACCAACACCTCTATCGAGGTGCTGGCTATCGACTGACGGCGACACAACCGCCAGACGGCCAGATTCTGGCAGTTCTACCAAGAAGATTTCTCGACCCAAAACCATGAAACCAGGAATTGGTTCGAGCTCAATTGAGCCGAACCTTGAACCTAAGCATTGTTATGATCTAACCATGAGGCAAGGAGAGGAGGAGGACCTTGTTGGCAGCCTGAAGTCGAGAAGATCTACGGGAAACCATTTTTGAAGGCGGTGCTGCTCGATTTCTACAACTGTGTAGTGGGGGGCTCGATTTATACAGGTAAGGATTGGGAAAGTCTTCTCTCGGCCCACTGATGGTGTTTAAAGCCTTAGTTGGGGAGAAGAGGGGTTGGATTATCAATGTCCATTAAAGCCATTAATGGCTAGGCTCAGCCATGGAGGAGGGGGCTGAACCAGGCCTTTGGTGGCCATGAAATGGTTGGAAACTTCTCCCCTTCCCCAGTGGAGTTGAATTCAGCCATTAAAGGTGGCCTTTGGCCTCCCTTTGGCCGAGCCCCTTCATTCCCTCCTCTTTCTTCTTTTCTCTCTCCTAAACTAACATGGAATGGAGCTCACCCTCTCTCCTAGTCACCAAGTTGACTTGGTCAACCTGGAGGGCTATTTGCAGCCCATCCATGCACATTATTCCCTAATAAAGCCACATGAGGAGGCTTGAGCTTGGGCTAGCCCATTTGGGCTAGGTTGACCCAAAGTAGGCTTGGGTTGACTTTGGGCTTTTTGACCTTTTAGGTTGCCCCCAATGGATCCTTGGTGACCCATTGGTCTCTCATAAGTCTTAGGAAGGGTTGGGTAGGGCTGACTTGGCACATTGGAGGTCACTTGTCCCTTGGTAAGGGCACTTTGACCACTTTTGGGCTAGAGTTGACTTTGGTAACCTTTGCCTCTAAGGTTGACACCAATGGGTCCTTGGTGACCCATTGACCGCACTTTAGGTCTTGAGAGACCTTGGTAGGGTTGGTTGAGCTTACTAAGGACACCCTATCCATATTTAGGCCCCTTGCCCAATGTAGGCCTAGGATGGTCCTAAGTCAATTTGGCCATGTGGAGTTGACTCCAATGAATCTCTATGGCTCTAATGGACCCTCTAATAGGTTAGTGATGTTGTGGTGGGGTCATGGAGTCATTGTGAAGCCCTATGGTCATCCTAAACTAGTGTTTAGAAATCTACTATTTGTAGACCATTGTGATCTCACTTACATTCCTAGGCTGACTTGGTCTTCTTGGGCTTCCTAGGGTTTTGTCATGACCTAGTCATGACAAAACCACTCTTAGGGGTCTAGTTTGAAATGGGATGTTACATACAGTGACCATGAGTGATGTCATGATCATACTTGTTAGTAGGTTGCATCACTTTTCTAGAAGAAATAGGGGGTTTCATAGCTAGTGGCTGAACTGGGCTTTGCCTTTTTTTTGAGAATTGGCTGCCCTTGTTTATCCCTTAAAGCCTAATCCTGTCTTACCCTTTTGGGAGATGAAATTATCAATTATAGGTAAGACTGACTTTTTCTTAGAGAATTTAGCCACAATATCCTTTTCTTTCTGAAGTCTTACTTCCAAATTCTTGATGTGATTATTTTTGAAAGTGATTGTACCCATCTGAATAACATTTATGTTTTTAGTTTAACAACCTCATTTAATTTCAAATCCAACATCTTTGATGAATCTGATGCAGCCAGTTTGAGAGATTCAATTTCCTCATCCTGCTTCTTGACAAGGAATTTGCTTCTCTTAAGAGCTTGCAATAGACCACCATACTCATCAATTAATTGATGAACATCCCCTTAAGACTCAGAACCATCCACATCTCTTGATGTAGATGCTTCTGATTCAAATCTAGTATAATAATCAGAAACTAAGGATGGATTGTATACCTTACTGGGACCAGGCTGATCCTGGCACTAATCTTCCTCGGATAGATCCATCAGCCCTCTACAATAATGATCTTCACTTCCATTTATGGAATCCAGCATTTACAAGAATTCTGTTTCCACAGAATCCTCTTCTATAGTGAACAATCCTATATAGTCTTTTGCTTCATCCTCTTCTCCTGATTCTGATGATGAAGAGTCAGTCCAACTCTCCTTCTTCTTGGCAACTAGGGAACCTCTCCTTCTTCTCCTTATTTTGATGGTTCTTCTTGTCCTTAGACTCCTTTCTCTTGTCAGGACAATTAGCTATGACATGTCCAGTCCTGTTGTAGCAATAGCAAAAAAATTTATAAGTAGTTTGTTTACTAGGATTAGAGCCACACCTGTCATCCATTGAAGGTTTTATCTTCTTATAATGGTCATCATTGGGAAGGATGTAGATGGCTTTGTTTCCATTTCTTTTTCTTCATGAACCTCTTAAACTATCTTGTAAAGGCAGCAAAATCTTCATCAGAGTTGTGGTTGTCTGAAGTGTTGATGTCAGGATTTTCTTATTCAGCCTCAGTAATTCTCCTGGGTGGAGAAGGAGACTTTCTCCTGCCCTTTCTTGTAGCTTCAGCCTTGAAGGCTACAGACTTTTCTTTATATTCAGACCTATTGCTTTTCTCCTCCTCCTTTCTGGCAGTGAGCTACATCTCATAAGATAACAGTTTTCCAAACAAGGTTGGTGGAGGTGTATCAGCAAGCCTGGCCACCTCTCTGATGGCACATATTTTTTTATCCCAGACCTTGGTTAGTGACCTGAGAAACTTATCATTCAATTCTTATGTGCTAAAGACTCTTCCATAGGTAATTAGCTCATTTACAATTCTAAAGAATTTCTTGTAACATTCAACTATGCTGTCAGTCTTGTCTTGTCTGAAGCTCTCATATTCTTGATGTAACATGGACTTTCTTTCCTCTCTTATTTCTTCAGTTCCCTCCATGTAGACAATCAAAGTGTCCCACATCTCCTTGGAGGTTTTGCAATGTACCAGATTCTAGAATGTAGAATTATCTATAGCACTCACAATTTTATTTTGTGCTCTCTTGTTTAAGGTTGCTAGGATGATCTCTTCCTTAGTCATTTCCGAATAGCTCTTTGGAGTTTTGAGATTTGCATAAAGAACTGATATGTTCATTGGAATGAAAGGACCTTCTAGAACTGGGATGTAAATTCTTGGATCACATGCCTCCATGAACAATCTGACCTTCTCTTTCCATATGCCAAAGTTTTCATTCCTACAGATAGGAAGTTTCATGGATCCAAGTTCCTTCTGATTCTCACTTGAACCATTTCTTGCTAACAGTTAATTGCCTTGGAGATCTACTCAGACTGTTAGGTCTATATTTGAGCAAGCTCCCTCTGATACCACTTGAAAGATTTGATTTAAAGAGCCTAAACACCTAGAGGGGGGGGTGAATAGGTTCTAATCCTTTTTAACAAGTTAGGCAATTAACAAAGTTATACACAGCATAATTGTCACAACACAAAGAATAACAAACACAGAAAATTCACAGCACAATACACAATGGTTTATTGTGGTTCCCCAATTTATGGGTACGTCCACTCTCCCCCTTCACCTATCCAGTAGAAAACTGGATTCAGCCAAACTTCCTTCCACTATCTCAGATCCTTAGATCTTACAACTCAACACCCAACTTGTTCCTACAGCTCAGACTTCTTGAAGACCTACAGCTCATAATCTTCCCAAGACTCATACCTTAGGTAACATCCCTACCTCAGCCTTTATCACCAGGCCTACAACTCAGACTTCTTCAAGTCCTACACCTCAGATTTTTCCCAAGAATGCAACCTCAGGCAACAGCCCTACCTCAGCCTTTATCACCAGGCAAACAACTCAGACTTCTTCAAGTCCTACCTCAGGATCTCAGCCCTACCTCAGCCTTTATAAATTTAAGCTTACAACTCAGATCTATAAAAGATCTTACAAGGAAATTAATTGTTTAAAATAATAAAATCTTCACCCTGATAGAAAGAGAATTGGGTGAATGCTTCTTGATTAGTTCTTGATTGAACTGATTACTTTAGATCAAACCTTTCTTAGCTTCTTCAAAGCTTCTTGAATTTATACCAAGTAAGGTTGATCTTCAATTGGAGTTGGAGGTTATATTCAATCCATCTTTCTTCTTGAATTCAGAATAAGATCTGATTTTTTCTTGCAGACTCTTCAGGATCTGCCTTCTTCTGGGTTTGTCTCTTATTCCCCCTCACTTGTTCATTCATTCTGATTGTGATAGAATAGGTCTATATATTGAATCATGCAAAGGTTATCGGCTGATCCGGTTTATAACGACCTTTTGATAGCTCTGACAGATGTGTCAGCTTTGCTACTTATGAAAGCTTTCAGGTCCTCAGTCTTGAGAACTGACTCCTCCTTGAACTTCTATCATAGCAGAGAACTATCATCAAAACACTTCAGATGTGTTGACTCAAATCTTGATGATGTCGACACAGCTCCTAATATGTCGACACAGTCATTCTTTAACTTCTCGACACAGCTTCTGTTGGATGTGTCGATACAACTACTTCTAGTTTTGACACAGCTTCTGTTGACAGATTTCTTTGAGTGTGTGTTGACACCAGTCCTGTGTGTCGACACAAGCCTTCCAATCTAAGTATAGCTATTGTTGACAGATTTCTTTGAGTGTGTGTCGACACAAGTCTTGTGTGTCGACACAAGTCTTGTGTGTCGACACAACTACTTTTGGTCTTCAACATAGCTGTTGTTGAGTGTGTGTCGACACAAGTACTGTGTGTCAACACAACTACTTCTTATCTTCAACATAGCTAGAGTTGAGTGTGTGTCAACACAAGTCCTAAGTGTCGAAATAACTGTTACTGATAGAATTTCTGTCTGACGACACAACTACTATGTGTCGACACAATCTTGCTTCTGGTGTCGACACATTTCCCCCACAAGTGTCGACACTTGTACTTAGAAAATTTTACTGCATTTCTTTAACCTGCACATTGAAACTCAACATCCAATCAAATACACATTGATGTATATCATTGAGTTAAGTATGGCTTCTCCAAATCTTTTTCACAGTTTCTAGTGTACCCAACAAGGATGTCAAGTCAGCTTTCCTTAATGGTGACCTAAGAGAAGAGGTCTATGTTGCAACCCTCAGGTTTTATCAATTCTATCTCACCTGATTATATTTATAAACATAGGAAAGCATTATATGGGTTGAAACAAGCCCCTAGGGCATGTTATGAGACCTCATCTAGCTTTCTCATTGAGAACAAATTCTCAATGGGAAAGATAGATAAGACATTATTCTTAAGGGAATTCAAGGGAAAGATCATCCTAGTCCAAATTTATGTTGATGACATAATCTTTGGGTCTACTGATGATAACCTCTGCAATAAGTTTGCTAAACTTATGTATGGGAAAATTTGAAATGATCAGTATAGGTGAGCTCAAGTAGTTCTTATGAATCCAAGTAAGGTAGTCCGAGGAAGGATTATCCATTTCTCAATATAAGTTCACTAAAGAGTTAATAAGAAAAATTGGAATGGAGAGTGCCTCCATAATGAAAATCCTATGGGGTCAAGTGTGTCAATAAACAAGGATGAAACAGGAAAACCTATAGATGAAACCCTGTATAGGAGCATAATTTGCTCCCTCCTCAATCTTACTGATAGTAGGAAGACATCATGTATGCTATATGTGTCTGTGCTAGATACTAGGCTTGCCCTAAGGAGTCTCATAATTCTGTTGCTAAAAGAATTTTGAGATATCTGAAGTGCACACCTGATCTTAGCCCATGGCACCTTAGGAATAATGATTTTGAACTAACACGGTATTCACATGTAGATTTTGTAGGCTGTAGAGAAGACAGGAAAAGCACCTCTGGATCCTATCAATTTCTAGGAAAAAGGCTTGTATCTTGAAGCAGTAAAAAGCAAACAAATGTTACAATCTCAACAATAGAGTCAGAATACATATCTACTGAAAGTTGCGGTGCATAACTGTTGTGGATCCAGTATTAGCTTCAAGACTATAATCTTAAGATAAGTAGAACTCCTATGTTATGTGATTATACTAGTGCAATATCTATTGCTATGAATCATGTGTCATACAACAGGACTAAGAACATAGAGATTAGGTATCACTTCATTAGAGAGCATGTGAAATGTCAAGACTTTAGTCTTGAATTTTTCTCTATAGACAAGCAAGTAGTTGACATCTTCACTAAGCCTCTGTATAGAGCCAAGTTCAACACCTTCAAATTTTAGATGGGTATGTTGAACTTAGTCTAGCTTTAGTAATAATTCATTTATTCCTGTTGTAGGTAGTGTTAATCCTTACAGGATAACAAAGAAGAAATGGACTAAGTGTTCAGGATTTGAGTGCACTGAGTCTAAGTACTCAAGTGTCGAGTGCGTTGAGATAACTACAAGCATTAAGAGCATTGAGTGTATCGAGTACACTCAACATATACACCCAGGATCGTCTATTTGCGGCTAACTCTCAGAATCATAACAAAAGGTATGTGCATCTCAACATTCTCTACTTAGAGGCAAGTATAAATAGACCTAAATGTGCTTAGAATAAGAAACACTATTCAGGGAACTTTGCGAACTACTATCTCCCTATGACGAAAGCTTGTCAATTCTTAAGAAACTCGACAAATAAATGGGTCAAAAAGGATTGGATTTATTATTGGACGGATCCGAGCTGGTTTGAAATGGTTTCAAGGATGCTCCTGATGAGGTAATGCAGGTTTTGCACTTACTAGAGGTCGCTTAACTAAGCTTTGTCCTGTTCGAGCCAGTCTTGATTTGGAAAAGAGAAGTTTTGGAAGTCTATTGAAATGCAAAAGTGGACTTATCTTCAACAAAAATCAAATCATCAATCGGTGGGAAGAAGATTAAGATCACCCCAAAGATGTTGTGAAAGGCTTTCCATCACCCAAGGTAAAGGAGTCTGATAAAGATACAGATATATTTCAGAATGATTTCAAGATAGCAATGAAGTGGTGTGGACTCTCAAACCATTCCACTGGTTCTATGGTTAGAAAAGTAATGAACAACAAAAGGAAGTTCCTAGCAGACATTGTAGGAAAAGCTCTGCTCTGCAAAATAGGTTCCCATGATAAGATATCAAAGAAAATGTTTGATTTTATGACAATGATTATTCTATCAAAGAAAACAGATTGGGGCAAAGTGTTGTTTGATAGATACAGTATAGTCCAAGGAATCCTTAACATGAGGCTTGGGACTAAGATTCATCATATGAGGAGAATGGACTCCAAAATGTTTGATAAATGGGAGAGAGTTCTACTTCCACACCTTCAGTCGGCTGAGAAGAAAAAGAAAAAAGTAGTTCTAGATGTCACTACAGAGAGCAATTCATCTGGGAAAAGTGAAGAAGAGCCACATGACCCAAATCTCACTGATTCTACTAAAGAAATAATAAGAGACATGAGTGCTCAGGTCTCAATATCTTCTGAACCTGCTGCAAGGGTCTAGTTAGCGAGAACACAATCTGAAGAAAACCAAGCAGGATCCATGGTCACATTGGTAGGTCAACAAGTGGAAAATATCTCTGCTGATGTTCTGAGAGAGCAATCTCAAATAAGTGCTGCAGTTGAGGGGGAGATTCACCAGATTTCTGCTCATATATAGGGGGAGACCATCTAGTCTATTCAAGAGGAATTAGACACTTTCATTAAGATTTTGGAGAAGAGAATTGTTGAAACTTCAGAGGGTCCTGAGTTTTTCTTTTTTTCCTCAAGCTGAGGGGGAGCAACTTATTGAGAAAATCATGTAAGATGCACTTGCTGAGGGGGAGAAAATCCAGGCATGCATGAGAGTAATAAGATTCCTGCTGAGAATGATCAACCTACTGAAATAATTGAGGAAGAACTTCTAATTAACGCTTATGTGGATCTAAATTCCCCTGTGGACATTATAGAGATTGAGGGGGAGATTCACACTAAACTCCCTGCTCCATCTACTATGGTTTAGATAGACTCCTCTGAGTCTAACAATGACAATGTTGCTACTGATGTACCAGATGATGCACATTTCTCAGAGTATGAAATGGTTGATTTAGTTTTCAGATAAGAAGAAAGGCCAATGCAACAAAATATCTATGATGAAGGGTCATCTCATCAGACTGATCAGATGTCGTCATTCTTTCTAGCCCAACTGAAAGGATTGTTGGATGATCAAAGAAGGCAACTAAAGAACTTTGTGGATGACTCTATCAAGAACCGAAGTAAAGATTTGTCAACTAAGATCAAGTCAATCAGATTTGAAGTAAATATGTTGAAGGACAAAACTATTTCTTTCTTCCACAGGGTTGCACCTGCTGTCACTTTCATTGAAGACAAACTACATAAGATTAGGTAAACCTAAACTGACATTCTAATGAACCAGAACATCATATCAAGCAATATGGAGATGGTTTACAATGCCTAGAAGTAACTAATGAATGACCACGGGATCATAATTGAGAGGAGAATGGATGCCTGCACACAAATTCTGGATGACCATATGCTTGAGGTCAAGAATCATGTTACAAAAGGAATAAACTTCTATGATGTACAGCTAATAAAGGCCATCACCTCCCTGACTAAAGATGTCTCTGAAGAAGTCAAAAAGGTGGAGAAGGAAGTGATAAGGACATTCAAAAAGGGGGAGAAGGAAGTGATAAGGACTAACACTAAAAATGTTGTATGGACTTCAAATGTGATCAGAGGATCTCTTTGTCTTGAACAGATAACATATGACAATATCCCTGCTGTTACTGCCCAGATTCATCAAGTACTGCAGGATGTAGTGATGGGTTAGTATGATAGTCAGTATACAGAGTAATATGATACTCAGCAATATTATAATCAAGAAGGTGCTCAGTGGACTGAACCTGCAACTGTTGCTGATAAAATTCCCTCTTTTAGCCCCACTGTTTAGCAGATTGTCCGGGATAAAGAAAAATCTATTGCTGAAGAAGAAGAGGTCAGGCTCAACAAGAAGAGGTATAGAGAAGAAATGGAGTCCAGGCCAGACTTTAAGCATTGAAGTCCTCAATCTTGGACTATAATTTTGTCTGCTTGGGACCAAGATAAGTCCATGAAAACTGAGAGGGGAAAGCTTTATAACTCCCTAGAATAGGCAAAGCTAGAGAAAAATTAAGAAGCAAGAAGGAAGTACATAAGAGATAAGATGTCAGGTGTTCTGCCACCAGATGCAATGGAGCCAAGCAAATACTTTCCCAAGCCTTACAACTACTTTGAGAGGCAGAAGGAAAATAAAGAAGATAAAATAAAGGTTGCAAAAAAGCCAAACAATGGGATAGTAATTAAGGATCAGAAACATTATTTTTTTTTTTGCAATTTACCTTAAGGGAATTTTTAGAATGTGAACAAAATTTTAAGCACACAAGATATTTATGATTAATGTCTTTAAATATATTCATATGTTTGTGTGTGCTTTAATTTCTGTTCTCAAATTTTTGTGTATGATTAAACTGCTATATGTGTTAGTGCATATCATTGCCTAAGGTTTTGACTTCTTCAAATAGGGGGAGATTGTTGGGTCCATTGATCACAATATCCCGGATTTGAAGAAAGCCAATAAGATAATGGTATACACAAGATTGTATTTGATGCATGCTCTAAGTTCTATGTATGTAGGTTGCTCTTTGTTCACTGTTTAAAAATGTTGTCTAAGAAACAATGACAGGTGGACACAAGACAGGATGCTGATAGGGGAGAAATCTACCAATGTCCTGTTGTGTTGAGTGAAGGAAATTCACTCAATGCAGGTGGCTTTAATCATTGAGTAAAGCCTAGGTAGTCAAATCCTCAGCAATGCCAAAGCAGAAATCTGGTAAAGTCCAGAAGCATTGAGTGAAGGGAGTTCACTCAATGCCTAGAGCTAGAAGCATTGAGTAAAGCTCAAACAATCAAAGTCAGAGATAAGCTGACAAGAATTCTGGCGAAGTCCAGAAGCATTGAGTGAAGGCAGTTCACTCGATGCCTAGAAGGGAAAGCATTGACAGGACACAGTTCAGTTAGAGCCGCAGGGTTGTTTGAATTAGAAATCGATCTAAGGACAGATCCATTTAGTGAAGGCAACTAACTCAATGCCCATTAAATAAAAAATCTATCTAAGTACAGAAGCATTGAGTGAAGGGAGTTCACTCAACGCCTATTCAATAAAATAGGCAAAGTCAGAAAGCGTTGAGTGAAGACAACTCACGCAACGCCTTAATATAAATAAAATCGACTAAGTCCAGATTTGTTGAGTGATGAAGGCTCACTCAACCCCTAGTCAGCTAGACTGCAATTGTTTATATTTGTTAAGTGATGAAGGATCACTCAACCCCTGGTGGTGCAGAATTCTGCCTAAGTGTTTTTGGGTTGAGTGACAAGTCTTCACTCATTACCTATGCAGAATTGTCTGAATTTTGTTAAGTCCATAAGTGATGAGTCATAATGACGTCAACAGTCATTCAAATGTTGCGGGAATGGAACAGTGGACGAAAAATGGTGCAACTTGCCTGTTATAAAACAATTAATGGAAAAGATAAGTTGCAGCTACCAACGCTAGGTTGTCCCACTGCTCAAAGATCTATTGGGCGGCGGGATAAAAAAGTGATATTCCAAGGAAGAAGAAAGTAATTTTTTTAAATTGATAGCTTCATCTTCTTCCTTTGAAAAAGGTTTCAGAGCTTGAAGAAATTACCTTTGTTGTTGTTCTGAAAGTGTTGGAGCTGATGGTTAATATATCCTAAGTTTTATAATATCAACTCCTAGGTTGTATTTGATTACATTTTGAGTTTGATAGAGTGTGCAGGTTTACAGGTCCGAGAAATGCAAGGATCCCTCCTCTAGAACCTACCTCCGAGCGATAGCAGCTAACGCCGGCCGAAAGCCTGAATTAAATGGATAAAGAGCTCGGGAACCTACCCCGTTGTGCTAGTCCTACCGCCCGCGTTAGCTCGATGAATTAATTTTCCAAGCACTTGATAACCTACCGCGCAAGCTCTAACTTTCTACCGCGTCGCGCTAGCCAGAGGCATTGAGAGCGTTGAGAGCGTAGAGATAGTGGCGTCGAGAGCATTGAGAAAGCACTACCGCCAGGCTCTAGCTTGGTACCGTGCCATAGTAACTCACTCAACACTCAAGGCGTCGAGTGGGTTGAGACAGGACTACCACCGGGCATAATCTACCTACAGCATCGTGCTAGCATTAGTAAAAGGAAAATTTTTGTTTTGAATATTTTTCCAAATTTTGAGGACAGCTGGCACATTAAGCACGCGAACCTACCGTCAAGAGCTAGTCTTACCGTCGGGGGTAGCCTATTTTCATGATGACGTATATAAAGCCACCTCATTTTCAATGTTCAAAAAAAATACGAAAAGAGATAGATATCTATGAATCCAAGGGTTCGGCCACCTCTCTTGTGGTCCATTTCGCCGTCTCCAACAAAGGAAGAGAAGACTTTCTCCCTCTCGTTTCCTCACATAGAACTCCGGTGAGCCTAGAACTACAAGGCCTACAAAGAGTTGATCGGTTGCAAGACAACGAAGATCTCTAGCACCGATCACGAATCGCTCAACGGAGGAGTCGTTTTTAGGGAGACTTCAACTTAAATCTTTTTATGTTCTTATGTTCTTTTTCCTCTTCTCTGTATTGATTTGGTGAAGGAAATTGACCGGGGAAGGTCATCGAAATCCCGGGTAGGATTCCGTGAAAAATCGTCCCGGGGAAGGGACGTCAAGATCAGGTGATCTAGCGGGGCTCTAAGAACCTTCCATGCGTTGAGGTGAAAAGCCGGCTCGAAGACCTTTCTTGGAGGTAAAGGGAGAGAGCCAACCGGTCTGTGGAGCGGGTCAGTATAGAAAACCAATAGTTATTTTTATTCACCGCCTTCGATCTCTGGCATCACGGAGATCAACCTTTATAATCTTTAAAACAATTGTTGATTTTAGTTTTTCACAATGGAATTCATTTCCTGTCTTTTTACCTTTGTGTACTGCTATGGTTGTTAGATTGTGCTATTCTGAAAAGTGCATAGATATACAAACAAGAATCTTCCTTGGAAAATGAGTCCAAAGACATACCGTCGCGCGCTAGCTATCTAGCGCTCCGCGGTAGCTTCATGTACTAGTTCTCTGGGTTGGAAATATTTCAAAATTTATAATAAATGTAGTTAAAACCTTATTCACCCCCCTATAAGGTTGGCCACTAGATCCAACAAGTGTTATCAGAGGCAGGTTATTCCAAAAAACGGTTTAATCACCGGGAATAATGGCCAACCCTGATCTCGAATCAACTAGTGGGAGTGAAATTTGGTACACAAAGAAATCACTAGCACCACCTCTTTTCTTGGGTAAAAACTATGAAGGATGGAAAGTATTGATGAGAAATTTCCTTATAAGTCTAGTGTAAAACCCTATATTCGTTGGAGGGAACCTGGGGATGCCAATAGTAAGGATTGGACTAGCTTCAGGCAAGCTTCGGGCTCAAGACCAAGACCGCTTGCACCTTGATGAGCTCCTGCCTACGAGCAGGGTGGACTGTTTGCGCCCAGCCCAAACCAAGATCCACGGATGACCAAAGGCGGGCGAGAGGGCGTTGAGTCCACTCAATGCCAAAGTCCAAGCAGCAAAGGCATCGAGTCCACTCGACGCCATGTTGAGTGAGCTCCACTCACTCGATGCCAAAGTCCAAGAAGCAAGGGCATTGAGTCCACTCAACGCCACGTTGAGTAGGCATCAAGCTCACTCAGCGCCGTGTTTAGCAGTAAAGGCATCAAGCTCACTCAACGTTGTGTTAAGTGGAGGGGGGAAGGTTCTCGGCTCAAGATTCTTGCTGTAGCTCAAGGTTCTCGCTGCAGCTCAAGGTTCTCGGCTCAGGATTCTCGCAGCGGCTCAAGATTCTCACTGCGGCTCAAGGTTCTTGGCTCAGGGTTCTCGCCGAGTGGGGCCCAAGGCCTAGGGTAAAATTACCTAATTGTCCTCAGGTAGAATTACCTACATACCCCCGGGGGCTGCATTTAGTATTTTATAAACAGCGGTATTTGGCTATTGGCAGGCCAGCTAAAGGTATTTTAGTAATTTCAGGTCAGCAAAAGGCTATAAATAGACCCATAAGGGCTCCTTAGAAAGCAGACTCTCATTTTTCTCCGAATCTCCAGTGCTTTCTGAGGAGCTCCTAGCCCAGTTTTTTGCTTTGGAGGGGAAGCTCTTAGAGATCTTTCGGGTGTGAGGTGGGACCTCCTTGCTGAGGCTTTGGGTCAGTCCTAGGTCCTTAGCAACCCACCAAGGGGCGGGGCTTGAGAGAAGTAGATGTTGGCTGCACCCCTTTTTTGAACATTCGTTTAGGTCAATTTTAGCTCCAACAGTTCTGGTGCGGTGAGCGTGGAAGGCAGCCGGTACAGGAAAGCCTTGAGTTTGGTCCCATGACTGGGGGTGATGGTGAAGTGTCTGACTCAGGGCGTATCCCCACCCCGGGGGAGGAAGCGATGAGGAAGATGTTGGAGGACTTTAGGCGAGAGGTCCTACACACCATCATCCTGGCCTTCTTGGCAAGGAGTGAGTGGGATACGCCTCAGGTTCCGGTGGAGGCGGTCCTTCTTCTGGGAAAGAACGCCCCTAGACAGTTCCCCAGGAAGGAGGTCCCGGCGGAAGTTGGCGAGAGAGACGTGGCAGCGCAGGAACTCTTCCCAGGCCAGCGGCACGGAAAGGAGGTTCCGGCAGAAGTTAGCGAGAGGGAGGAGGCAGTGCGAGATCTCTTCCCTTGGACCCGGTACCACGGAACGGGTAAGCCAGCTGAGGCCACGAGACGTGCCCTCTTGCCAGGCGGGAGGCAAGAGTCCCTTCTACGAGCTTATCATCTCGGCTCCGATGCTGGAAGGGTTCCGCGAGCCTAATATGTCTTACTACTCAGGGAAGGATGATCCGGTGCAGCATGTTCAGTTGTTTGAGGACGTAGTATCGATCTGGCAGATGATGGATGCATTCAAGTGTTGGCTGTTTGCCATCACGTTGAAGGAGAAGGCCCGGGACTGGTTCCACCAGTTGTCGGCGAGTTCCATATACAGCTTTAAAGATCTGCGCAGGGGGTTCCTGTTGAGATTCTCGACATCGAAGAAGAGGAAGAAGGAGGCAGAGTGCCTATTTGCGTTAAGGCAGAAGCAGGATGAGACGCTGGGTCATTACGTTGACCGGTTCCAGGAAGAAATTCTCCTAGTCCAGGAAGTCCCGGGGTATGCACTGATGCTCGCCTTTACCCTGGGGCTGAGACCAGGTTTCTTTAGCATGGAGCTGAAGAGAGTTCCCCCTCTCTCCTTTGAAGAGCTAATGGATAGGGAGGCAAAAGAGATCGATTTCGAAAGAGCCAACCTGGATTTTGCTAGGAAGTTGGCCCGGTTGGTGGAGGACGATGTGAAGGCACAAGCGTCAGGGAAGCAGAGGGAGCAGAGGGAGTTGAGGGAGGAAAGGAGAAGAGAAGAACCCCGGAGGCAGGGGCAGAACGAAGGTTGGGGCGCACAGGAGCCACACAACCGGTTGGGTTTGAGGCCTCAGGAGGGTCGCCCCCAGCGTCAAGGAGGAGGTCAATAGGGAAGGGATAACCTTCGGGAGCCGAGGAGGTTCGATCAGCAGGCGTGGAGGCAGGGACCGAGAGACCACGTCCCGCCGCCGCAAGAGGCGATGGAGGTTGGTAGAGGAAGAGAAGGAAGAAGAGGAGTTCGAGGGGCTGGAAGAAGGGGAGGTGGATAAGGAAGAGGAGGCAGGGTGGCATTGCCCTTCTGTGACTTCCACCACGAGGAGGGTCACGCAACGGCCACCTTCTCGGAGTTCTTGGAGATGCGGGAAGCTAGAGGAATGGGTAGACAGGATCCTCTAGTAAGGATCGTGGAAGTGCAGCAGGGAGGGGAGGAAGATAAATTTGAGGATCGGGTAGACCTGGGGACCCGAGGAGGGATCAGAGTGATCCATGAAGGGATCGGGATTGAGGATACTCGCAAGGGGAGATTTCAGGCCATGTTTCGCAGAGGGGTCGCCTCGACCTCCTTTGCTCCACCTTCAGAAGAAAAAAAATCATATTTTCATCTGCGGATATGCCGGACTACGAGGATCCGTTCTGCGATGCCCTGGTGATTCAGACAGCGGTGGAGATCTTCACAGTCTCCAAGATACTGGTGGACAATGGGAGCTCGGTGAACGTCATCTTCAAGAGAGCCTTCGATGAGATGAAGGTTGAGGGGAAGAGGGTCCTAGACTCAAATGGACCGTTGTTTGGGTTTTCTGGAGAAAGGAAAGAGGTAGAGGGAGGAGTAAGACTGCATGTAAAGGTGGGGGCGTGTCACGGAACTGTAGGTTCGTGATAGTTGATGCGCCAAGTAGTTACAATGTCATCTTTGGGCGTCCCCTCATCAGCGCCTTTCGCTGCGTCCCCTCCTTGTTTCATCAATGTCTCAAGTTCAATAACGGAGGGGTGCAGGTCAGGATTAGGGGGGATCCAAAGATGGCAAGACAATGCTATGTGATGGTAGTTAACACTGTGTCTTGGATGGCGGAGGCAGAAGAGCTAGAAATGGAACTAGCAGAGCAAGAGGAGATGAGACTTGGAGGTTGGGAAATGAGGAAGGGTTGCATATCTCGCTGGACATGATGGAAGAAGCGCGGGATGTAGCAATCATCAGGTCGGAAGAGATCAAGCGACGCATGGCAAGATACTTCGACAAGCATGTCAGGATCTGGCAGCTCGTCGAAAGGGGATCTGGTGTTGAAAAAGGTAGACATGGAGGGAAGGTCAGCCCCCGTGGGCAAGCTCAACCCGAACTGGGAAGTGCCTTACATAGTAAAAGAGGTCCTTAGAATGGGAAGTTACTACCTCCAGGATGTGGAAAGGAGGACCTTGAGCAACACTTGGAGCGGTGCTGATCTAAGGCGCTTCTACCCGTGAGGGGGAGGAGGTGATTGTAATTTTGTTTCCAAATGTTGTCATGTGTTACCATAATACATCCCATACTTTGATCCGATGTCAACTCTTTTCATTTTAAAGTTAGGATAAGAACAGGTTTTGGATATGAAATCTTCATCAACACCCCGAGCTCGGCTCGGCCCCAGGTAGACCCGCTGCACAGGCTCTCATCTAGCTGGCAGGTCTGAAGGCTCGCCTGTGGGGGAGAGGTTGGCAATGAAATCTTCATCAACACCCCGAGCTCGGCTTGGCCCCAGGAAGAATCGCTGCGCAGGCTCTCATCTAGCTGGCAGGTCCGAAGGCTCACCTGTGGGGGAGAGTTTGGATATGAAATCTTCATCAACACCCTGAGCACGGCTCGGCCCCAGGTAGACCCGCTGCGCAGGCTCTTATCTAGCTGGCAGGTCCAAAGGCTCGCATGTGGGGGAGACGTTTTGTTGTGAAATATTTATCAACACCCCGAGCTCGGCTCGGCCCCAGGTAGACCCGCTACGCAGGCTCTAATCTAGCTGGCAGGTTCTAAGGCTCGCCTGTGGGGGATAGGTTGGATATGAAATCTTCATCAACACCCCGAGCTCGGCTCGGCCCCAGGTAGACCCACTGCGCAGGCTATCATCTAGCTGATAGGACTGAATGCTCGCCTGTGGGGGAGAGGGTGGATATGAAATCTTCATACAACACCCCGTGCTCGGCTCAGCCCAAGGTAGACCCGCTGCGCAAGATCTCATCTAGATGGAAGGTCCGAAGGCTCGCCTGTTGCGGAGAGGTTGGATATGAAATCTTCATCAACACCCCGAGCTCGGCTCGGCCCAAGGTAGACCCGTTGCGCAGGCTCTCATCTAGCTTATAGGTCTGAAGGCTTGCTTGTGGGGGAGAGGTGTGATATGAAATCTTCATCAACCCCCCGAGCTCGGCACGGCCTCAGGTAGACCCAATGTGCAGGCTCTCATCTAGCTGGCAGGTCTGAAGGCTCGCCTGTGGGGGAGAGGTTGGATATGAAATCTTCATCAACACCCCGAGCTTGGCTCGGCCCCAGGTAGACCCGCTACGCAGGCTCTCATCTAGCTGGTAAGTCCGAAGGCTCTCCTGTGGGGAAGAGGTTGGATATGAAATCTTCATCAACACCCCGAGCTCGGCTCAGCCCCATGTAGACCCGCTTTGCAGGCTCTCATCTAGCTGGCAGGTCCGAAGGCTCACCTATGGGGGAGAGATTGGATATGAAATCTTCATCAAGACCCCGATCTCGGCTCGTCCCCAGGTAGACCCGCTGCACAGGCTCTCATCTAGCTGGCAGGTCCGAAGGCTCGCCTGTGGGGGAGAGGTTGTATATAAAATCTTTATCAGCACCCCGAGCTCGGCTCGGCCCCAAGTAGACCCGTTGTGCAGGCTCTCATCTAGTTGGCAGGTCCGAAGGCTCGCCTGTGGGGGAGAGGTTGGATATGAAATCTTCATCAACACCCCGAGCTCGGCTCGGCCCCAGGTAGACCCGCTGCACAGGCTCTCATCTAGCTGGCAGGTCCGAAGGCTTGCCTATGGGGGAGAGGTTGGATATGAAATCTTCATCAACACCCCGAGCTCGGCTCGACTCCAGGTAGACCCGCTGCGCAGGCTATCATCTAGTTGGCAGGTCTGAAGGCTCGCCTGTAGGGGAGAGGTTGGATATGAAATCTTCATCAACACCCCGAGCTCGGCTCAGCCCCAGTTAGACCCGCTGCGCAGGCTCTCATCTAGCTGGCAGGTCCGAAGGCTCGCATGTGGGGGAGAGGTTGGCTATTAAATCTTCATCAACACCCCGAGCTTGGATCGGACCCAGGTAGACCCACTACGCAGACTCTCATCTAGCTGGCAGGTCCGAAGGCTCACCTGTGGGGGAGAGGTTTGATATGAAATATTCATCAACATCCCGAGCTCGGCTCGGCCCCAGGTAGACCTGCTGCGCAGGCTCTCATCTAGCTGGCAGGTCCGAAGGCTCGCCTTTGGGGGATAGGTTGGATATGAAATCTTCATCAACACCCCGAGCTCGGCTCGGCCCGAGGTAGACCCGCTGCGCAGGCTCTCATCTAGCTGATAGGTTCGAAGTCTCGCCTGTGGGGGAGAGGTTGGATATGAAATCTTCATCAACACCCCAAGCTCGGCTCGACCCCAGGTAGACTCGCTGCGCAGGCTCTCATCTAGATGGCAGGTCCGAAGGCTCGCCTGTGGGGCAGAGGTTGGTTATGAAATCTTAATCAACACCCCGAGCTCGGCTCGGCCCCAGGTAGACCCGCTACGCAGGCTCTCATCTAGCTGGCAGGTCTGAAGGCTTGCCTGTGGGGGAGAGGTTGTATATGAAATCTTCATCAACACCCCGAGCACTGCTCGGCCCCAGGTAGCCCCGCTGCACAGGCTCTCATCTAGCTGGCAGGTCCGAAGGTTCTCCTGTGGGGGAGAGGTTCGGTTGTGAAATCTTCATCAACACCCCGAGCTCGGCTCGGACACAGGTAGACCTGCTGCGCAGGCTCTCATCTAGCTGGCAGGTCCGAAGGCTCGCTTGTGGGGGAGAGGTTTGATATGAAATCTTCATCAACACCCCGAGATCGGCTCGGCCCTAGGTAGATCCGCTACGCAGGCTCTCATCTAGCTGGCAAGTCCGAAGGCTCGCCTGTGGGTGAGAGGTTCGGTTGTGAAATCTTCATCAACACCCCGAGCTCGGCTCGGCCACAGGTAGACTCGCTCCGCAGGCTCTCATCTAGCTGGCAGGTCTTAAGGCTCGCCTGGTTTGGAGAGGTTTGGTTGTGAAATCTCCATCAACACCCCGAGCTCGGTTCATCTCCAGGTAGACCCGCTGCGCAGGCTCTCATCTAGCTGGCAGGTCCGAAGGCTTGCCTGTGTGCGAGAGGTTCAGTTGTGAAATCTTCATCAACACCCCGAGCTCAGCTCAGCCCCCGGTAGACCCACTGCGCAGGCTCTCATCTAGCTGGCAGGTCCGAAAGCTCGCCTGAGGAGGATAGGTTCAGTATTTTCAAATATTTTGACACGAATGTTCTAGGCTTGGACAAGAGACACACCCAAAAGGCAGAACAGGAGGATTGAGGATCTCCTTGATCAAGAGGGGTCTCGGCCTGGAGAAATCTCGGCCGAGAGGTCTTGGGTAAGGGGATCTCGACAAAAGAAGTTTCTGGCAGGGGGACATTGGTGGTGGATTCTTGGTCAGATAGGGATAAGTTCTGGGGGCGAAGTCCTAACCGACCACGCAAGGTAAGGAAGGTGGTCTTCCCATAAAAACAGGGGGCCATGGAAGTCGCTCTCGGCAAATGGCTCTCGGAAGAATGCGGAAACGACGTGTCTCGGTCTCAAGGTCCCGGTATGTTCCCACCTATGGATCGCTAAGGGAGACTGCCCTAGGGAGGCCGTGGGCCCCCGGCGGAAGCGTTCTTGAGCAGCATTCATTTTAAACAGTTAGAAAAAAAGTGAGGGGAGCAATATTCCAACATTTACATTATAAACTGTTCCCAATATTACAACAATGGGAACCTCTCGCCCATTACAAATCAAAGAAAAGAAGGAAACCCCTCAGTGAGAAATGATGTATCCGCTCTAGCTCCCGCTTGAGCTTCTGCGGGAGCTCTCGCCCGAGCTCCCCCCAGATGTCTCTCCAACAGCCGTGGGGGATCTTGAGAAATCTGGGGGCAGAGAGTCGGGTGCTCCTGGTGGCTTCGGGATAGGCTCGAAGAGCCAGGGAACAAGCCAGGGAGCGGTGATGACCTTACCACTCTCGTTCAAACACCCCACCTCCCGCAGCATATCAAGGGTCAGCATGATCATCGCTTGGGCATTGGTGTGCAGGAGCTTGTCAATATCATATTCCGAGAAGTGACGGCTCCTCATCCTCTCGTCCAGCAATGGGGGAGGCGGAACCGAAGCCGTTTCTACGCGCCGGAGCTAGTCCTTTAACAGGATGTTCTCGTATCTTAGCTCGGTCAGCTCTGCGCGAAGGGCCGTATTCTGGGAAAAATCCTACAGAAAGGAGGATAGAGTCAACACAAGGACAACCCGTGGGTTATAAAGGCGAGAGCGATGCTTGAAAGATCTCGCTTACCTCCTCTGCTGGGCGCAAGGAAAGGCGTCCCATGGCATCCGCCAGCTGTGCCTTCAGAGCTGCCGCCTGGGCCACTGCCTGGTCCCGTGCCTTAAGCATCTCGCCGAAGTTGCGGTCGATGGTGATGCTTCGGTGTGCGCACATGTGCGCAAGCTCAAACCCTCGCATTAGAGCCCTGATGGAGTCAAGGGCCAGAAGCCGTGTGGGTAGCTGATCATAGAGACCGGCAAACTCCCGGCTGTAAAGGCCATAGCCCAGCGTGAAGGCCTCTCCGATGACCTCATCACGCTCTGCCCAGCTAGGAAGAAGCGTCGAGAGGGAAAACCGGTTGGCCTCCGGGTCCCATTGTAGCAGGGGGTTCACTTCAACGTCCAAGCACTTCACGCCGAAGCAAAAATTCCTGTGCCCCTTTTGCTCGTCCTTGGATGGAGACCGAGTGGAGGTCTCGGCAGCCGCCCCCTCGCCGCCAGCCCTGCTTGCGACTGGAAGGTTCTCGACAAGAGACCCGCCGCTACTCTTGGCAGCGAGGGTCATCTCGCTGGCCACCTGCAGGACTTCTTTAAAAGATCGGCCTGGTGGGAGAGGTCGGACGAGAATAGCCGTCACAGATTTCCCTTTGTCGGCAGCGGTCGGCTTGGGTATTTTCAGCGGCTGGGACGAGAAGGCGCCGGGTTTTTACTTCCCGGCGCGTGTTGAAGGAGATGGGGGCAGGCTCGTCCCGGCAAGCCTTGGCCGCAGACTGTGCGAAAGCCAGTGGATATCTCGCAGCCTTGCCCTCGGTACCCGAAGTCTCGACAAAGGGTTGGTGTAGAGGAACTTCTCGCTCTCCTGTAAGGGTGACAGTGGAATTACTTGGAAGTTGGGAATGGGAGTATCAGGTTGAAGATGAGACCGTACCTTCACCGGGAGGCACGGGAGTGAGAGAATCGATGTCTCGTCGGAGGAATTGTACGTCAAATTGTTTCGTCCCAAAGAACTCTAGAAGGGCGCTCTCGCGAGATCCTAGGGTAGGAGGCTTGTAGGCGGCATCCTTATATTGAACAGGCGCTAGAGGGATGCTGCCGAAGTCTCCAAAGACGAAGATAAACTTCTCGCCCCAATGATGATGCTTGTTGGCGAGGCCGGTTGTCTTGAGCAGTTGCCCAGAGAAGAAAACTACCCCTCCCTTCAGGCGGAAGATGAACAGCTTTCGGAAGATCGGGAGGCTGAACTCGATCTTCTCCGATCGCATGTAGCTGATGAATGCTACAAGGATTGCGACCGAGTTTGGGTTCAGCTGGGCGGGAACAACACCATAGTAATGGAGTGCCTGGCGCTTCTCGGCCCAGAGGGGAAGGCGAAATCCCACCTCGAAGTGTTCGACGGGGATGGCGAGCTCCCCTTCTCTCACGCTATTTACCATGTCCCAGTTAGAGGGATGTCCGATGGTGAAGCCGGCGGGAACGTACTGAGAAGTCATCCGTTGGTACTCTTCAGGGGTTAGGCGACTAGTGGGGAATTGATGTTTTCGGAAGGCTTCCGCGCAATGGGAACGTCCCTTGTTCTCGCCTGGCATTCTGTGGGGAGGATTGAAGATGAAAGGAATGGGCGAGAATGAAAGATATGCAAGAATAAGAGAAGAAGGCGAAAGCAAGGGGGGAGTTCTCGGCAAGCCGCGAAAGCAACGAGGAGAGGAAAGGAGGTTCCGGATCGGAGAAATAAATGCATTTGGTGACTTCTCTATTTATTGGAAATTAGGGTAATTATGTTTTTTCTAAAAAAAGAGAAATAAAAATATCGGCGACGGTACAGGCGCCAGGTCAGCGACGCCTCGGGTTCCGGCTCGGGATGACAACGACTGAGCGAAGGTTCAGACTCGTGCAAGGCATTTCGAAATGGCCAGGTGGAATATGAAGACGAAAGCAGGGAACGCTCTCGCCGGGCGAGAGCTAAAAAGAAAAAATAATAATAATAAATAATAATATTACAAGTGAGCTGTTCGAAATATATAAAAGAAAAACAGGGTACATTGCGAGAAGGGAAGGTCGAGAGGCGAGAAGGGGTGAGATTTCTTCAAGTCAATACGGTTCCCAGCGCCATCATCCTCGCTCCCGCCGTCTGGTCCTCGGGGGTGCTTACGGGTTGTAGTAAGAAGACAGGGTGGTGCACCCTAGGTTGATCCGACGAGCCTGGTCTCGAATATGCGCAATGCATCTCCCAGGGGAAGACTCAATTGAAGGCCCACCCGGCCGCCCCATCTCGCCGAAAAAATAATCGCGCTCCAGGGCCTGTAGCCTCTACTCCACCATCTCGCAGAATTCTTTTACCGTAGTGGCGCGGGCTCGCTCCCGCCGCATAAGCTTTGATAGTAGGACAACAAGATTCTTCCCACGTTTCTTCGAGCTCCCGGTGTCGTTCACAATGGACTCCATCTCGCCAAACGAAGGAAGGAGTGAGCTCTCACCATCCTCTTCCTCTCCGTCTTCATCATCGTCTTCATACCTTCATCGGCCCCCGTTCTTGAGTCCGGTTCCTCTGAAAAATAGTTTCATGATTACGACGAGGGCTGAGCAAGAGCTATGATAATGTTTCGCTTACCTACAGCATGACGAGAGCCACTGGCCGGCGACTGGCGAGAAGGTCCGGTCCCCCCTCAGTCCCATAGAGGAGGTGGAGCGGCTTTCCGTGTCTCGGGCGAAAAGTCTCGTGCACGATGGTCCCGGCCTATTCTGAAGCATGGGGGAAGTCGTTCTCTCTCGCAGGATGGCTGACCTCCTTTTGGGATATGGAGGGGTCGATAAATACCTCTCCCGCCAGTACGATGGGATTAGCCACTTCGCCGGGCAGGTTAGAAGCCATTATCTCACCCCTGGGTGGCGAGACCCGGGTCGGCGGGAGCTGAGGATGTGAGAAGTCATCTCGGTAATAGGAAATGCTACAAGTGAAATGGTCAGAAAGGGGTGACAGAGAAAAGCATACCCGTGATTCTCGGAGAGGCAACCGGAGGAGTGACCTCTGCGACCCGTGGATTATCCTCTGGAAGGTGAGGCAACAGATCCGGGGGAACCAGTTATGACCCGGTGTCATCACCTCGAGCCACTTCCTGTGAAAGACTTGCCGCCAGTTATCAACCCTTGCACATATTCAGATCGTAATCGACTCACAATCTTGGGGATAAGCGAATCAGAAAGGCGTACCTTCTGCAGAGGGGAAGCATCATCCGCACGATCGGGAGTCGGGGTAGGCAGGTCACTGTTCTCGCGGGAAGGGTCCCGCTGGATCGCCTTTGACTTCTTTTTCTTCTCTTTCTTCTTCTAGGCGGTGGAGGATTAGAAGTCGGCGACTTTCTCGTCAGCCAAGGGGCAACCAAAGCGGTGTTCGTCAGGGCTCGCGCCTGGGCTGCGTTGATGCGATCCTTGAGGTCTTGCGTGGGCGGTTTGTCAACACGTTTGGAATGAATGATGAGATCTCGCGAGAGCTCAAGCAGAAAGCAGTGACTCAGGGGCAGACTTAAGCCATCTATTAACACAAATATATATAGAGCTATAGGATGGCCCACCAAAAAGATTCTCTTTTTTGAGATGACACGTGCCCAGCGAATATTTATGGGTTGGACGTATCTTTTTGAGCGTAGAGCTAGCTCAAAAAGAGCAGGGATTGTGTACAACCCCATATTCGCTGGAGGTAACCTGGGGACACCAACAGTAAGGATTGGACTAGCTTCGGGCTCAAGACCAGAACCGCTTGCGCCTTGATGAGCTCCCGCCTACGAGTAGGCGGGACCGTTTGCGCCCAGCCTCAACCAAGATCCACGGATGACCTAAGGCGGGCGAGAGGGCGTTGAGTCCACTCAACGCCAAAGTCCATGTAGCAAAGGCATCGAGTCCACTCGATGCCATGTTGAGTGAGCTCCACTCACTTGAAGCCAAAGTCCAAGCAGCAAGGGCGTTGAGTCCACTCAACGCCACGTTGAGTAGGCATCAAGCTCACTCAACGCCGTGTTCAGCAGTAAAGGCATCAAGCTCACTCAACGCCGTGTTAAGTTGAGGCGGGAAGGTTCTTGCCTCAAGATTCTCGCCGCGGCTCAAGGTTCTCACCGCGGCTCAAGGTTCTCGACTCATGGCTCTCGCCGCGGCTCAATATTCTCGTCGCGACTCAAGGTTCTCGGCTCAGGGTTCTCGCCGAGTGGGGCCCAAGGCCTAGGGTAAAATTACCAAATTGTCCTCAGGTAGAATTACCTACATACCCTCGGGGGCTGCATTTAGTATTTTATAAACATCGGGATTTGGCAATTGGCAGGCCAGCCAGGGGTATTTCAGTAATTTCAGGTCAGCAAAAGGCTATAAATAGACCTATAAGGGCTCCTTAGAAAGCAGACTCTCATTTTTCTCCGAATCTCCAGTTCTTTCTGAGGAGCTCCTAGCCCAGCATTTAGCTTTAGAGGGGAAGCTCTTAGAGATCTTTTGGGTGTGAGGTGGGACCTCCCTGTTGAGGCTTTGGGTCAGTCCTAGGTCGATAGCAACCAGTCAAGGGGTGGGGCTTGAGAGAAGTAGGTGTTGGCTGCACCCCTATTTTGAACATTCGTTGAGGTGAATTTTGGCTCCAACATCTAGACATAGAAGTGTGGAACATGGCATGTATTAAGTCGCCAAGTAACTTAACCAGGCACGGGCCCTATATAAATGCCAAGGCTATGAATAATTTATTCTGCGGGCTTGGTCAAGAAATCTTTTAAGCTCATTTATACTTTTCCCACTACCTATGACATAAGGAAATTTCTTGAGTCTACTTATAGTCTTCTTTTTGCAGTTGACGAGACTGAGCTGCTTCTTATGGACCCGAGAGAAGAACTAAATGGAGGACTTCTCTTGGAAAAGAACATGACAACCATAGCATAGGTCAGGGAACATGAGATCTTAACATTAGATTAGGAGACACATAAAGCAGTCAATGAAACCCTATTCTCCAATCCTGCCTCATCAAAGAATACTGTAAGGCAGACACATTCTCAATTTTCTTGTAATCTTGTCTCTACATTGCATGTCCCAAATATTGCTAAATATAGAATTAGGAGTTTGATGAGTGTTAACTCAAAATTAAGTTTAGAAAATAAACGGTCGAAAGCAAATGCCAATGTAGAATCTACTTGTGTTGTGACTAGCTCTCCTACCGGCTCGTTAAAAAACACCTCTACCCCTTGTATAGACTGTACGAATTTAAAATAAAAACATGAGGTGGTTGAGAAGCAGCTTCTCTCGTCAAAAGAACAAACTAAAAAACTAAGTCTAGTAAACGCATCTTTAAAAAGAAATTGTGCAGGATGCATTGACCTTAAAATCAAAATTGAGGAGATGAATGAGACCTTTGAAGAATACATAAATAAGTTTGAAGCTAATATTAACTATATCATTTCAACTCTTAAAAACAACACAATTGCTTATAACAAAGATAGATAAAATCTCAAAAATAAGAATAAGGACTTTGAAATGAAAATCAACTGGCTTAAGGAAATTCTTAAGAAACATGTGCAAAATTTCAATATACAATATCACGAAAAGGCAAGAAGCATATCGAACGTAGGCTCACACACACCAGTTAAGAAAGTCAAAGGAAGTAGAAAACCTCGAGCTAATGCGAGTGAAAGTTCTATATTCAAAAATTACCCTCACTTGCAAGAACAAAGCACTTTCTTCATAACTTCAATCGAAAGTAAATATCCTTCAAGGAATCACTACAGTATGAGTCCTTATATTAAGCACGATTATCGTAACTCAGAAAACAATCTCAACACAGTTAAACCACCAACACAATCTGTTTTAACTGAAGTTCGTCGCGTATTGACTCCTACAAATCTGAGTGGAAATTTAAAACATAAGCAAAACATTAAGCCAAAATATGAATGGAGGCCCACTATTCAAAATAGAGCACCCATTCCACTCAAAAGGGCCTATTCATCGTCATCTCATCAAGGTGTATCATTATATATTTGGGTACCCAAAGGAACCATCACCTATGGCTCCTTTTGGATACCTAATCTCTTATCTATTAGCTTTCACAATCTACGTGAAGTAAGTTCCAAAAGAACTGAACGATATCTTAGTTCATGATATTCCTATTAGACGATTTTTTTTGTGTAAATAGGTTATCGTAGTGAGTTGTTTTTTTCTTGTCTGTTCTATGCGTTGAACTACCACGATACAAGGTTTAATTAAACTAAGAAGAACAAGGAAGAATCACAACAAGCATGAGGTTAACACTAAACTAATCACATCAGAAATATCAACTACTAGGAAATGTGGACCACTTGTCTTATTATAACATAAGATTTAATATTAAAGAATACAAAGCTACTCCGTTGAAGAAGTGGGAGAAATATTGAACTTGCTCATGATCTTCTTGAGCATGTTCTTCATCCCCCTTCACCCACTTCGCCGTCTGTGTGATCTCCCGGCCCTGCTCCTCCACCATACTATAGATATCTTGGCTTGTTTCCCTGAGGTCCCTGTATGGAGTAACTAAGGCTGTTGTACAGGTGCTCGTGCCCATGAAGAAGTAGGAATATCACCTACCATATAGATCTGCGGGCAGTTATCTATATTGTATGCTGACCAGTTGATTATCAGGTACTTCTCCATATGGATGCCCTAGATCAACCCAAAGGAAGTGTGTTCACACGCTGGCAGTCTGGGGATTTCAAGCAAAAGGTGTAGCGCATTATGCAAAGGATGAGATTTGAGACATTAAAGGACTTCGCGGTAAGGATATAGTAGGTCACCATTGAGAGCTGGGCCATGATTTTCTGAGTGTCCCCGACCTTGAACATGTGGGAGTGACGGAGGACATCCCGGATGATGCGGGCGTCATAAGTGTGTGTATCCAATATTGTGATGAGATCCGAACGCCCCTACACACCCTGGAGAACCTCGTTTACATGTATCCAGTCCCGGCTGGTTCTGAAATCCTCCAAGATGTCGAGGAAGGGACAGTTTGGAATCCATACAATTTTCTGTCGAGATCCGAGTGGAGTATTGTCACTATCTCAGTCCCGATATAGGACTCCACACCTTCACCCTCACGCATGTGAGTAGTATCTCTGAGATTATTGTAGAACTACCGAGTGATGACAAAGGAGAATGGAGGTCCAGAGGAGATCACAGAATGAACGCCCGCATTCTCCAAGTATCCATCGATTTGAGCATACAGATCATAGATGTCAATGATCATGGCAACATTCACGGTGGCCTCATCTATTGTATGGTAAGTGGATGTAGGAACTCGGGAGCGTTTAGATCAACTGCGGCGAGGAGGCTGGGAGCTCAATGAAGTCATACCCTTAAAATGACACGTGAATTTATTCAGTCAAATATACAAAATAAAAAAAGGGGAGACAAAGGAACCAGGATCTGGATCCTACCGCCAAGCGATAATCTATTATCGTCGGGAGGTAGCTTTACAGACTTAACCTATTGGAACCCCAGTTTGGATTTGGGCTAGGTTCATTATTAGGTTTGTTGACCCAACATGTATAGCCTAGGTTCATTTGTTAGTTCTAAGGTTAAGGTTAGTCTAATTAGGTTAGAATACTTTGATCCAGCCTTCAGAATATTTTAGAGAATTAGACTTAGAAGAAATACAGTTTTAAAGAGTTCAGAAAATAAGTTCGAAGTTCTTAGAACTCAGCTTGACGATCATCGTTCTCAGATTGACAAACTCAGAGTTTCAACTCTGAGCTGAGCTCAACGAGATCCGAGCTCAGGTCGACGATCCTTCTTCTTCTACTCAGATTCTTTGGTAGACGAAAGTTTATCTCATCTCAACGAACTCGGAACTCAGTATTGACAGTTATTTTCCAGAATGATGATCTTTGAGCTCAGCTCGACGAAGAAGATTTCTCATCTCGACGAACTTGCAGTTCAGGTCGACGAAATCTGTCCTGAGCTTGACTAATTCCTTTTCAAAACCAATTTGTCATATTTCCTATCAGCATGACTTCAAATTATATTATTATAAGGTAGTAATTATCTGATAATTAATGCTCATATTCTCAAGAATATAGTTATTTCATGGTATCATTAATTATGGCTTTCATAGAGTTAATTACTTGGCTTATTTACTGGGACAGTTGAGGAAACATATTAATGACAAATTCTAGTCTTTCTACTCCCAGGATTTTAGCAGTAAATCAAGGATATTATTCAAAATTCAAAGGTTGAAATCTACTCAGAATATAAAAGACTTTTTTCTCTTCAGACAAAAAACTCACTGATGCACGACACAAAGAAGAGACTTTTGTTATTGTGCATATAGGAAATTGAAGAAGAACAGCTTACACACATCTCATGTCTTCTTCAGTTTCTACTTCAGGACTTTTCAAGAGAACAATAAATATATGTCTAAAAGATCCTGAAGATAAACTATCCAAGTTAAAGGCCTACACCCTGTGAAAAGCTTCCAGCTTCCTGAACAAATCTTCAACTTAGGGGGAGCTTTGACATCACAACAATCCACTAGTCTTCTCAGTGCTATTGAGAAAGAGAAGACAAAATAATTTTTCTTTACCTCACTATATAAAGGGTTTTTTTAACACCCTTCAAAAGTTACTTTTGGTTGTCAAGACTCCTTATCAAAAAACTTGGGTTGGTTTTTGGGCACCTGATCTAAACCTCAAAAGGGTTATGAGATCTCGCTTGAAATAGATCTTGTGGTGATAGGGCACCTGAGCAAAAACCTATGGTAGCAGGGCACCTGAACAAAAACCTGTTAGTGGATTCCTACCAGGGTGGTAGAAGAGTGGATGTACCCAGTTTTGGGGAACCACTATAATTTCTTTGTGTCGTCTGGTTGTTCTATTTCTTGTTTTGCTGTGCAATGATAATTTTGTTTTTACTTCTCTTAATATACATTAATATCACTTATTTTAATTCCGCAATAAAAACTAATCAAAGGTTTTAAAACACTCTATTCACCCCCTCTAGAGTTAAGACAGATCTATTCCTCATTTTCAATTGGTATCAGAGGGGTGTACATTTGGTTTCACAGGCTAATACCTGAATCAAAAGATCCTTTGATAGATCTTAATACCTCTAGTGTCTCTTTTATATCATGGCACAGAATAAGGAATATTCAAGCACCCGACCTATAGTATGCAACCTTAATAAGTTTGCAATTTGGAAGGCAAGGATTATATTATATATGAAATCAATTGATGAAGATATCTATAATTCCATTTTGACAGGTCCTCCACTTCCAGTGGCTACTACTTCAAGTTCAAGTACAGTTCCACCATCTGAGTGGACTGATGGAAAGAAGAAAGCAAAAATTGCTTATGCCAAGGCTATGAACATTATGGCATAAATAATATCAGATGACATCTTCCAGAAGGTTGCTGAATGCACATCAGCAAAAGCCATTTGGGATTCTCTAAACCAAATGGTAGCAGGATCAGCGTATGTGAGAAAAGATAGAAGATCAAATCTCATTTCCCAATATTAGAACTTCAAGAAAGAAGAGTAGAGTCAATGGCTGATATGTACAACAGACTCAGCTTAATCATCAATGAGCTGAAAAACACTGGACAAGGACATATACCTGACTGAGATCAATGACAAGATCCTTATGTGCTTCCCCAGCACATGGGATTCTAGGATCTGGCCAATCAAGGAGGCTAGAAGCCTAAATGAAATCTCCACTGAGTCTTTTCTAGGCAAGCTTAAGTCCTATGAGCAGCTTGTTAAGACCAGGGAAGCAGATGAATAAAAGTCTTCTACCTCGGGAAGGAAAGAGCAAAGTATTGCCTTCAAGGTATTTGAAGAATCAAAAGCTCCATCAACAAATGATGACCTCCTAAGCCTACTGGCCAAAAGATTTTACAAGATGGCCAGAAAAAATTTCAGGAGGAACTCATCCAGACAAGAAGACAAACAAGGGTTTCACAAGACTCCTACTAAGGAAATTGTTTGCTATAGTTATAGGAAGCCTGGACATATTCTACCTGAGTGTCTAGAGGCTCAAAAGAAGGATAAAAGAAAAGAGAAGGAATACATGAAGCATTACCGCAAGCCCTCCTCTAGCAAAAATAAGAGGAAGGAAAAAGGCTTTGTTGCAGAAACTTGGAGTGAGATAGAAGAGGAAACTTCATCTTCCAGCTCCAATGAAGATGAAGAAAAGGCTAAAGCTAAAGAAATTTTCTTGATGGCTATCAATGCATCAGGCAATCCTTCAGAAGCTGAAGATTAAAAAAATGAAGATTCTGAATCAGAAGAGTATCAGGTAATATCCTCATTTGATTTTAATTCAAATCATTTTAAAACTGAGTTTAAGTTATTATGTAATGACCTTATTAAATCTGAGAAGGAAATCAAACTTCTCAGAGATAAATTAACTGAATATGATAACCTGTTTTCTGAAAATATAAAGCTAAAAGATAAACTAGTTATAGCCTTAGAACAAATCATATCATTAAAAACTAAATAAAGTGAGGCTAAGTAATTTGAAGAATCCCTGAATGGGAGAAGCATCAAACTGATGAACATCACGATCACTATTAATGCCAGGCTAAATGGAAAACTGGGCTTAGGTGCTTCATCAAGCCAACCTCATCTTATTCAGAAAAATATTCTATCAACCCCCATAAAATTTATATCAGAAAAGGGAAAAGAAAAACTAGATGAGAATAATGAACAATTGAAATAATTCAGAAAACCAAAAGAAAGAGAAAGAAAAATAAGAACTATAATAAAAACTATGCTCAACACTTTCGTCGAACTTAGGTCGACGAAATGTATACAGTCCGCCGAACTCAGATCGACGAACTCTGAACGCAAAGTTTTCTTATAATTATTCTTCGAATTATGATCGACGAAACCAATATGGTTCTTCGAGCTGCGATCGACGATATTGGGGCACAGAAAATGAATACCTTCATTCTCTAAGCAGAGTTCAAAGAACTCATCCCTATTCTTCGAACGCAGATCGACGAACTTATCAAAATTCGTCGATCCCAGTTCATTTTAACAGAAACTTAAATTTTTCCAGAACTAGTAATCAACCAAGAAAATTTGTTAACCCATTTACTCAATGGATAATTCCACCTAGGAAATTTCACCCTCCAGGATATAAGAGTCAACCTAATGTTCCAATATTTCAAGCTTTAAATTTGAAAAGAATCAAGGACCCAAGGTTACCTGGGTCAAGAACACCTAATTTATTTCTTTGCGGGTGAAAGACTATCCTACCACAGAGGAACAGTGGTACCAGGATAGTTGATGCTCAAAGCACATGACAGGCTGCAGGGACAACTTAACCAACTACAAGTATAAGCATGGACCAAAGGTGATTTTTGGAGACTCCAACTATGGCCAAACAGAAGGCTATGGGAATGCCAACATTGGAGCTGTCACCTTCAGGAAGGTAGCATAGATGAGTGGTCTAAAACATAATCTAATATCCATAAGTTAGTTATGTGATGAAGGTTATCAGGTATCTTTGAACCAATCTACCTATTTTATTACTTCTATAGAAAACAAAACTATTTTAACTGGACATAGATAAGGGAACATCTATATAGTTAATTTTAAGTCAGCTAGTTCAGAAATTTGCCTGTTGAATCAAATTAATAATAATAACGAATTATGGCATAAAAGATTAGGACATGTGAATCTTAAAAATATTGCTAAACTCTTTAGGGAAAACCTTGTTAGAGGATTGCTTCTTGGCCCCGACAAGAAGGAAAGCCTCTGTAGGGCTTGTCAATTAGGCAAGCAAGCCAAAAATAGTTTTAAATCTATTAATAAGAGTGATTCACCTAGGATTCTGTACTTACTACATATGGATCTATTTGGACTCATTATTGTACAGAGCTTGGGAGGGAAATTTTATACCTTAGTTATTCTAGATGACTTCTCTAGGTTCACTTGGGTGTTCTTCTTGAGAAACAAGTCAAATAACTTTAAAGTTCTTACAGACTTTCTTAAGAGCATTAAGATTGAGTACTCTACTCTAGTTCCATTGATCAAAAGTGATCATGGTGCTATGTTTGAGTCTCTTCTTATGCATGAATTTTGTGAGATGGAAGGTATAGGGCATTGCTTCTCTACTCCCAGAACTCCTCAATAAAATGGGGTTGTAGAAAGGAAAAAACAGAACCCTCATTGAAGTTGTAGGAACATTACTTGTAGATGCTTACTTTCCCCTATCCTTTTGGGCAGGGGCTATAAGCACAACAAATTATGTCCTGAACAAGAGTTTAATACATAAACTTAAGGGTAAGACTCCCTATGAATTACTTAAAGAAAAGCAACCTAAAATAGATTACTTTAGATTTTTTAGTTGTAGATGTTATATTCATAATAATAACAAGAAACATATTAGAAAGTTTGAAGCCAAAGCTGCAGCGGGAATTTTTCTTGGATATTCCAAAGTCAGCAAGGCCTATAGAGTTTTTACTAAATCTACCTTAAAATGGAAAAATCTATACATATAATATTTGATGAAGCTAACATGTATTACAAGGAGAAGGATTCTTCTACCAAAGATTTATTGCAGGTACCCCAACTGTGTGAGAAATTGGATGATTTAAACCTTACCAATGAGGCTATATCACATCCTTCTCCACATGTTAATGTAGATAGTGAAGTCGAATTCAGTGAAATGATTGATGAACCACCACTAACAAACATAATTCAATAAGAGGAATTAAATCCCAATTCTATTGCTGAACCAACTCTTCCAACTGATCTTGTCACACTTAGTGATCACCTTGTATCTCAAGTTATTGGAGACATATTAGTTGTTGTGCAAACAAGTCATCAACTCAACAGAGATTTGATGCATGCTTGCTTCATATATAACCTTGAGCCCCAATCCATAAAAGATGCAGAGCAAGATCCCCATTTGATTATTGCAATGCAAGAGGAGCTCAATCAATTTGAGAGATGCAGAGTTTGGGATTTAGTTCCTAGAACCAAAGACTTCCAAGTCATTGGAACTAAATGGGTATTCAGAAATAAATTGGATGCACAAGGAGCTATCATAAGGAACAAAGCAAGGCTAGTAGCACAAGGATACAGACAAGAAGAAGGAATTAAATATGATCAAACCTTTGCACCTATTACAAGACTTGAAACTATCAGAATTTTTCTTGCCTATGCAGCCTACAAAAAGTTCAAAGTCTACGAAATGGATGTCAAGAGTGCTTTCTTGAATGGTGAACTCAAAGAGGAAGTATATGTTGAACAACCACTAGGTTTATTTCTCCAACTCATCCCTCCTTTGTTTTAAAATTGCATAAAGCTCTCTATGGTTTAAAGCAATCTCCAAGAGCCTTGTATGAGACCCTAGTTAGTTTTTCTTTTAGAGCATAAGATCACTAGGGGCATTGTAGATAGAACTTTGTTTACTAGGCATCATAATAATAATATATTGTTAGTACAAATATATGTAGATGACATCATTTTTGGCTCTATTGATTCCAAACTATGCAAAAGGTTTTCTGACCTGATGCATTCCAAGTTTGAAATGAGTAGCATGGGTGAGCTTTCTTACTTCCTTGGTATCCAAGTGAAGCAATCCGCTGATGAAATTTTCTGTAACACCCCTATCCGTCACATAGCATATAGCAGTAGGTCCAACTGGGGCCCGACGCCATATACCACGAGCAGACTTGTGGGTTACTAGATGAAACCATTCAACAAATACACACGTCCTATACAGAGCATCTAGCGGAAGCAATTTATTATGTTGCACAAGTAAGAACCCAACCACAGGCACGAATGTCCACTAACAAAACCCCATAGGAATTAAGTACAAATTACACCTGATCCTGAATCTGGAGGAGGAGGAGGAGGAGGCTGAAATTGAGATGAACCTTTCTCATACTTTTCAAACTTTCTCTTCTTTCTCAAGGCCTTTAGTTGATTTTAGAATATTGCATCCAATGTTCAGTAATTTGGCAATCATGCAAAATATAGTATGGAATGTCATTGGTATCAGAGCCAGGTTGGTTGTTCATACAGGCTAACACCTGAACCAAAAGATCCTTGATAAGATCAATCTTTTAAGAGGGTTATTTTCATTATATTTAATTTTATATAAAGACATGGCACAGAACAAAAATTATGCAAGCACCAGGCCTCCAGTGTGTAATCTATCCAAGTTTGCACTTTGGAAAGCAAGGATTAGACTTTACATGAACTCTATTGATGAAGACATATTTAATTCTATTTTGACAGTGTGCCCAAGTCCACCAGCAAGCTCATGTACAAATGTTGTTCCACCTCCTTCAGGAACAGATGCTGAAATAAAGAAGTGAAAGACTGCAGATGACAAGGCCATGAACATCTTAGCTCAGACAATGTCTGATGAGATATTTCAGAAGGTAGCTGAATACAACTCAGCCAAAGGAATTTGGGACAAGCTCTCTGAAATTGTCTCAGGATCTACTGATGAAAGGAAAGACAGGAGATCCCATCTTATAAGCCAATATGAGAATTTCAAAAAGGGAGAAGCTAAATTAGTGGCTGACATGTACAATAGACTAAGTCTGATTGTCAATGAGTTAAAGACTCTGGATAAAGAAATCTCATTGACTGAGCTGAATGACAAAATCTTAATGTGCTTCCCCAGCACTTGGGATTCAAGAATCTGGCCAATCAAAGATGCCAAAAGTCTAAATGAGATTACCACTGAAGCTCTCCTGGGCAAGCTCAAATCTTATGAGCTACTCATTAAAAATAGAGAAGAAGAACAAAAGGCTACTTCTCCAGTCACAAGGAAAGAGAAGACCATAGCCTTCAAAGCTACAGAAGAGGAGCCTGAAGATAAAGCTACAGGAAATGATGAGCTCCTAAGTCTACTGGCCAAGAGATTCTACAAGATGGCCAGAAAAGACTTCAGAAAGAGATCATACAAGGGACATGATAAACCAAGGTATGATAAATCAAATAATAATAAAGAACTTATATGTTTTGGTTGTAGGAAACCAGACCATATTGTGCCTGACTGTCCAGAAAACAAGAACAAGGACAAGAAAGATAGAAAAGAAAGAAGTAAGGAGAAAGACTTCAGAAAGAACAGCTCAGACAAACCCTCCTCCAGCAAGAACAAACATACAAGGAAGGGATTTGTTGCTGAGACATGGAGTGAAACTGAAGAGGACTCTGAAGCCTCATCCAGCTCCAGTGATGATGAGGATGATGCTGATGAAAAGGAATTTTGTATGATGGCTATCAATGCCTCTCAAATAGATTCAGAAGCAGAAGAGTTAGAATCAGATTCAGAAGCTCAACTAGAAGAAGATCAGGTAATCAATTCATTTGATTTCAGTTTTGAGGACTTTAAACATGAGTTTAAAGTACTATGTCTAGATCTGTTGGAGTCTGAGAAGGAAATCACTTCCCTCAGAAAATAACTATCTGAGTATAGCACTTTAAAATCAGAGAACCTCAAACTCCCTGAAGAGTTAGAATGTTATAGAGAGGAGATAGCTTCACTGAAAAGTGAACTATCCAAGGCCAAGCAATTTGAAGAATCCCTTAATGGGAGAAGTATCAAATTAATGGACATCACAAGCACAGTGAACTCAAGATTAAATAGTACACTGGGCTTGGGTGCTTCATTTAGCCAACCCATAGTATTAATCACCCCAATCAAATTTATTTCTGATAAAGGGAAGGGTGATGTAGAGGTAGCTAGGAAGAATTCAGATCTACCTAAGAAAAGCAAAGTTCAACAGAAAACGTCGAGCAGAGGTCGACGATCGTCGAACAGAGATCGACGATTTCAGGCTGAAACGTCGAACTCAGCTCAACGATTCCTGAACTCTAAACTCCCTCACAGTCGATCTTCAAACGGAGCTCGACGATCTTACCCAAGATCGTCGAACTCAGATCGACGATCGTCGAACAGAGATCAGAACTTTGAACCTTCTTTCAGAGGCAAATCTCAATTCAATCATAGAAGTGCTTCATCCCAATGCTTTAATCCTTATACTGAATGGATAATACTTCCTAGGAGATACCATCCTGAAGGTTATAAGAATCAACCTGGGATGTCTTTTATTTCTGAATTTAAGGGATATCAACCTAGGCCCAAGGTAAACTGGGTCAAAAACATATAAGTTGTTTATGTGCAGGTGAAGACCTATCCAACATCAATCCAGCTATGGTATCTGGATAGTGGGTGCTCAAAGCACATGACAGGGAATAAGGACAACTTCACATCCTTTAAAGCCAAGCTTGGACCCAAAGTGATTTTTGGTGATTCAAACTTTGGAACTACAAAAGTATATGGTGCAGTCCAAATTAGGACAGTCACCTTTAAGAAAGTAGCCTATGTTGAAGGACTCAAGCACAACCTGATAAGCATTAGTCAGCTGTGTGATGAAGGATATCAAGTGACTTTCAACAAAGAAAAATGCAAGATCAAGTCAGAAGACAACACAACTGTGTTGATAGGTAACAGGAAAGGTAATATATACTTAGTAGATTTTCATTTATCTAAGGTAGATATTTGCCTGTTTAATTCCATATCTAGACCTAATATTCTATGGCATAAGAGACTAGGACATGTTAACCTTAGAACCATTGCTAGGCTATCCAAGGACAACCTTGTCAGAGGACTGCCTTCTGGCCCATACAAGAAGGAAGGACTCTGCAAGGCTTGTCAATTAGGCAAGCAAACTAAAAATAGCTTTATATCAATTAACAAGAGTGATTCACCTAGGATTTTGTATCTGTTACATATGGATCTTTTTGGACCCATTACAGTACAAAGCTTAGGAGAGAAATCCTATACTTTAGTGGTTGTAGATGACTTCTCAAGATTCACATGGGTATTCTTTTTGAGGAAGAAGTCTGATAACTTTAAGTGTTTAACAGATTTTCTCAAATGCATTCAGATTGTGTTCAACACTCACATTTCCCTGATCAGAAGTGATCATGGGACAGAGTTTGATTCTCTTCTCATGCAAGAGTTCTGTCAAAGTGGAGGGATCAGGCATACTTTCTCAGCTCCTAGAACTCCTCAACAAAATGGGGTAGCTAAAAGGAAAAATAGAACCCTCATTGAATCTGTAACTACATTATTGGCAGATGCTCACCTACCTCTATCCTTTTGGGCTGAGGCAGTGAACACCTCCAACTATGTGTTGAATAGAAGTCTGATACATAAACTGAAGGGCAAGACTCCCTATGAATTGCTCAAAGGGAAGAAACCTAAAGTAGACTATTTTAAAGTTTTTGGTTGCACTTGTTACATTCACAATAATGACAAGAAATATTTAGCAAAATTCCAAGCTAAAGCTGATGAAGGAGTGTTTCTGGGATACTCCATGATCAGTAAAGCCTATAGGGTTTATAATAAAACTACTCTAGAAATAGAAGAATCTGTCCACATTACTTTTAATGAAGCTAACATGTCTTTCAAGGAGAAGAATACTTCTACCATAGAACATTTGCAGGTGCATTCTCTAGCTGAAGACTTGGACAAATTACAAGTTACTCAAAAGGATGACAGTAGTGAAGATGAAGAAGCTGCTCAACATCAGGAAGAAAATCTTCTTAAAGAGCCAGTTGTTGTCCCACAAGAGGAAACAACAACACAGGTTAGTGAACCATCAACACCCCCTGTTGATCTACTAACAACAAGAGATCATCCAATCTCCCAAGTAATTGGAAACATCTCAGCTGGTGTGCAAACTAGAAATCAGGTCAACCAGAACCTGATGCACACTTGCTTCCTCTCTCAAATTGAACCTCAAACCATTCAAGATGCAGAGCAAGATGCACACTGGATCATTGCAATGCAAGAGGAGTTGCATCAATTTGAAAGAAACAAAGTTTGGGAACTAGTGCCTAAGCCAAAGGATCATTCCATTGTTGGAACCAAATGGGTGTTCAGAAATAAGCTGGATGATCAAGGAATTATTGTAAGAAACAAGGCAAGGATAGTTGCTCAAGGGTATTCACAAGAAGAAGGGATAGAATATGACCAGACCTTTGCACCAATTGCAAGGTTAGAGGCCATAAGAATCTTCCTGGCTTATGCTGCTCACAAGGGATTCAAAGTCTATCAAATGGATGTGAAGAGTGCTTTTCTCAATGGGGAGATCAAAGAAGAAGTCTATGTCAGACAACCTCCAGGTTTTATCTCTCAAACTCATCCAGATTATGTTTTTAAACTACACAAAGCATTATATGGTCTCAAGCAAGCTCCTAGAGCATGGTATGAGACTCTAGCATGCTTTCTGCTGAAGAATGATTTTGTTAGGGGGAGAGTAGACCAAACTCTTTTTATTAGAACCCATAAGTCTCATACCCTACTAGTACAAATTTATGTAGATGATATTATATTTGGGTCTACTGATTCAAATTTGTGCAAAAAGTTTTCCAAGCTTATGCACTCTAAATTTGAAATGAGTAGCATGGGTGAGCTATCCTTCTTCTTAGGATTGCAAGTCAAACAACATGCTGAAGGCATATTTATTTCTCAAACCAAGTATACAAAAGAGCTGGTTAAGAAATTTAGTATGTCTGATGCATCATGTATGAAAACACCCATGCCTACCAATGCTGTATTAGATGCTGATGAACATGGGAAACCAGTTGATCAAACAACATATAGAGCAATGATTGGCTCTTTACTGTACCTTACAGCTAGCAGGCCTGATATAATGTTTGCTACATACATTTGTGCTAGATTCCAAGTTAGCCCTAGAGAGTCACACTTAACTTTAGTAAAGAGGATTCTTAGGTATGTTAAAAGCTGTCCAAATCTAGGACTCTAGTTTCCAAAAGATTCAGCATTTGACTTAACTGGATTTTCAGATGCTGATTATGCTGGATGCAGAATAGACAGGAAAAGCACTAGTGGAACTTATCAGTTTCTTGGTGATAGACTTGTCTCATGGTATTGTAAGAAACAAACATATGTGTCAATCTCAACTGCTGAAGCTGAATACATGGCTGCAGGCAGTTGTTGTTCACAAATATTGTGGATACAAAACCAACTCCTAGACTATGGTTACAACTTAGAGAAGTCTAAAATATTTTGTGATAACACTAGTGCTATTTCCATTGCACAAAATCCAGTCCTCCATAGTAGGACAAAACACATAGAAATTAGGCATCATTTTCTAAGGGATAATGTTGAGAAAAACAAAATTGAACTTGAATACATCCCAACTGATTTGCAAAGGGGAGATATTTTCACCAAGCCTTTGGATGAAAAGAAGCATAACTTATTCCTCAATCAGTTAGGAATGCTAGATGGAGGCTGTTTAAAATATACTCCAAGATTTTATAAATCTAAAAACAGACCAAGACTAGGCTAAAAACCCACTCTTTTTGTGTCTATAGGATAGTTTTCTGACTCTGAACTACGCTCGATGTTTTCCCCAGAAAGCGTCGAACGGAGCTCGACGTTTTCCCAGAAAGCGTCGAATGGAGATCGAAGTTTTCCCAAAAACGTCGACCTGAGTTCAGAGCGTGTCAGATAGTTGTACACTATCTCTTTCAGGCCTTCGATCGTCGACCTGAGCTCGACGTTCTCCCTAGATCGTCGAACTGAGATCTACGATATTAAAGCCCTTTCAGCTTCCATCAGGAGTCCTGATCGTCGAACGGAGATCGACGATCCTTCCTTTTTCGCGTCGAACCCTAAAATAAAATCAGTTTTCGGCCGCCGATCGTCGTTTACGCCTTCATACTCTCTGCAACTCTTTCCCTCCAAACCTTCTACACTTGGTCGTGTTTGTTTCATCTTTGCAGGTACAGATGGCTGTGTCAAGTGCTGCTATTTCAAAGATGAAATTTGATACAAGTTTCGACATTGATATGAATTCTTTCGATGGAAGTGATCAGAGATTCAAGGATATTCTAAACCTTTTTCGAGAACAGCAACTGTTTCAGATCATGTCCACCAGAATGAAGATTGCAGTAGAAGAGATAAAGGAATGGTGTTTTACCGCCACGAATGAGAATGATAATTCTGTAATCGGCTCAATCAAAGGGACTCAGGTACCGTTGTCCGCAGCCCTTCTAACAGAGGTTTTCCTCCTTAGTACTGGAGATGACTCCATAGATTTGTCTGGAGAAGAGTATGATTCTATGCTGGATAGAATGGGTCACACTGCTGTGAACCCTAACAAACTGCTGAAAAAAAACCTTTCCATTGAATTCCAATTTCTGGCTGATGTGGTTGGAAAAGTGCTTCTGGCAAAGCACTCAGCCCATGATACAATATCAAGATGCCAATTCTGTTTAATGGGAGCATTGGTTGATAAGAAACATTTAGATTGGGGATCCATCTTTTTCAATCTGATCAGGAAGAAGCTGAACAAAAGCTGTGTAAGCTATGGGAGGATATTAGGGGTTTACCTGCACTCCAGGTGCCCTGAACTGCTGACCTCTAGTGGGATGTACATCAATGCATCCAAGAGGCTTACCTGTGCCCTCTTCAGCAGATGGGACAAGCAGATCATCAACCCCAGCAGGGCTGCTACAGCACCACTTGCTTCAGGCACCAGGACTGTTACAGTAACTCCTCAGATCTATGCCCCAGCAGAAGGATTTCCTGCTTCTTCTTCTCCTCCTCCAGCTGTTTCTACCCCAATCACCACCTCAATCTCTTCACCAATCTCAACCTCTATCATATCATCCCCCATTACAATCTCTTCATTAATTTCACCTCCTCTAGCCTCTACCTCAGAACAGTTCCACCCTTTGTTCTCTTATCCACCTTTCACCACTCCATCATTTTCTCTTATAGATGACTCCTTCATGGATGATTCTCCTTCAACTCCTCCTGAGCTTCCCTCTACATCCTCTTACCAACAACTTCTTCAAGACATACTTTCTCAACCATCCTTCACCCCATCCTTTACCTCTTCCATCTCATCCATCACCACCTCAGTAACATCTATCTCCACTATTCCTCCTTCAGAGCCATCCATCCCTACACCTCCTATCTCCACACTCTCCATTACATCAGCTCCAGCCACCCTCATTCCAGTCTCTTCAACTCCTATCTCTGCTCAAGCCAATCTTGAGCATGTAGATCTTTCAGCCCAGGCAGACAAGCTCTATGTGTTGCTAGCCCCCAGGCTAACCTCACTGCTGGAGACCTCCTTGGCTCCACTCCTGAAACATGTTCAGGAGCTGTCTACCAAGTTTTCTTCCTTCCTCTCCTCCCAGGCAATCCCTTCATCTGGGTGCCTTTATTCAGTTTCCACTGAACCCAGGCAGGGGGAGATGCCTTATGAAGCATTGGATGTGCCTGAGGTTGCTGAAGGTTCAAGTCCTGCTCCTGTTTTTGCAGTGGACTTTCAGAGTCTGCTTTCTATATTTGATTATGTTTATTTCAGTTCTCTGCCAGTGCATCAAGCTGAAAACCTAGCTCTGATACCAATTGAAAGTGGGAACAAGATCTATCTCAACTCTAGAGGGGGGGGGGGGTGAATAGAGTTTATTTAAAGTAAATTCACAATTTTAAACTAGCAAAACTTTTAAGATTTAACTTATATATAGGTGTAAGGTGCCTGCTATAGAATTAACAAGATAGTAAAAAGAAGAGCATAGCACACAGCAAGAAAATACACAAGCAAAACAGAAAACACAAGGAGCTATAGTGGTACCCCAAAAACCTGGGTACATCCACTCTTCTACCACCCTTGGTAGGAATCCACTACAGGAAGGGTTGATCAGGTGTCCTGGTACCAATGAGCTTTTGATAAGGTGCTCAAAAACCAAACTAGATTTTTTGATCAGATGTCTTGCCACCACTGAGTTTTGACAAGGTTCTCAGAACCAGAATCAAAATTTTTGAAGGGAGTTTTGAAAACCCTTTTACAGAGGGAAAGGGAAAAGAAAAAGAGTGAAGTTGTCTTCTCTGTCTCAATCAAAGAGAGAAGCACAAGTGCATTTGTGTTGTCAAAGCTCCCCCTGAGATGTTGACTAGTTCAGGAGTGGAAGCTTTGCTTCAGGGTGATAGGTCTTCAGAAGCTTCAGATCTCCAGCAGAAGATGGTTTCAGCAGATGCTGAAAGATGAGTTGTTTGGAGTCCTTGAGATGAAGCTAAGATCACTTTTCAGTATGCCAAAATGTTCAACTGATTCTCCAGGGTTGATTACTTGAGTTTTCTTGTGTTGATCAGACTGTCCTGAGAATCACTTGTTCTTTTTCTTTCTTATCTGTGTATATTACTATCTCTATCTCTGTCTATGTATGTGTATCTAAATCTGTGTATTAGAGAAAAGAAGAGAAGGGGTTTTTGTTCTCTGAAGATTCTATGTCCAAGATAGCCATTAACAGACATTAAATGCCTTCCATAAAATTTTGTCTTCTAGAGGAAGGTCCAAGAAAACATTCTCTGAAAAATTCCTTGAAACTTGCTCCAGAATAAATGAAAATGGCTGGCAGATCTCTTGACATAAATGCTGAGAGAATTTGAAAAACCTTCCAAAGTCAGACTGAATTTGAATCCTTAAAAATGTCGATCTCATAGGAAAAACGTCGATCTGAGCTCTACGATCGTCGACCTGAGCTCAGAGATTGGAATGAAGACCGATCGTCGATCTGAGCTCGAAGATCGTCGATCGGAGTTTGACGACTTATCATAGTTGAGCTCAGAGATTGTCGAACGGAGTTCGACTTTTCGTCTAACTGAGCTCGACGAAAATTGTCTTAGACTTGGCTCTATTTCCTTGATCTTGGAATGGTCCTGGGGGCAGCTTCAAACCTAAGTTCTAAGCCCTAGACACATTCTAATGTTGACCATTTCGACTATACATCTAGGTCAAACTGGTTTTCTAAGAAAAACATAGTGATCCTTACCCAAATTAGTAATAGGGTGTTCCAACAAAATGTACTGGACTTATGGCCTTACAACAGTTCACTTAAATAAATAGTGTTTTACAAACTTCGGCTCGTAGGCTTGCCACACATGATTTAAAAAAGTAAACAAACGAGTCCTTCGAGGGCTGGCTCAGGAACTTGGGCTTTGGCCCACTATTTTCCGCTCGGCTCTGCAGCACTTGCAAGCACAAATCACCGTAACAGTGGCAAACAAGAATAACGGTCAGCTAAAGCTGACAAAATTATAACGATTCTGCCCCCAAACTCGGGGCGACAAAGCTTCTTCCATGCACATGTATTAGTATAAACAAACATGATTGAGAAAGTACAATTTAAGAACACTTCATCACAGGTGTAAGCACATACGGCTGCACACCCCGTGCTCTCAGGAACTTATACGGTGGACTCGGTCCACCACCATCCCCGGGACAGCAATCTCGTGAGCAATTAAGTCTTCATGGCTTAAGTCGAAGACCCTCCCTCCATGCCATCGGCATGCTACTAAACCGAACCACATAGAGCAAGTACGGTTTCACTTAACTCGCTGCTCACACTGCCATGACACTAAAAATCATCGGCGCGAGCTAAGTTTCCCCGTAACCCGTAAATCGATCAAACAATGTACATAACCTGGTTATGTACAATGCTGGCTCCCGGTCCACCAGCAATGGCAGAATAACGCTTCTGCCCAGATTTCTGGGTGCGCCTTGGGGTTAATCCCCAAGGATCCTTGCTATAATCTACCACGTAGAAACCCGAAAATAACAGAAGGGCATGGAGTCTTCTCTGGCTAACAATGCATAACAAATCATCACCGATCAAGACCAACATGTCCGGGTAGGCTTCACACACCATGCCTAAGTCCGTTTCGATTTCAGACTCTATATGCAAATAAGGGGGACTTTACCTATCTACCCTAAGGAACACCGCAACTCACCGTACAGTCGCGGGAGAGGGTTTTCCCTATGCAAAAGAAGAAGAGCTTCACATGCTCAAGATGAGAATCGTTACCCTAGCGTTTCTCCTCGGCGCCATGACGATTCAGTCAGATGGAAAGCACCGTATCGGCCTCACCTTCGCGGATCTGGACTCGGATCGAGAATCGGAGATCCGAGGCTCCACCCGCGACCGAATCTCCCTCTTATTTCTTCCTCCTTGCTCTCCCTTCTCTCTAGGACGTAGAATTAGAATTGACCCAAAAGAACTGAGGGTTTGAACCCTATTCTCGGATTAAAACCAGACCAAGACAGCCCTGAACAATTAGATCCAAAAATAAGGAAACGAACGGCCACGGTGCGCCCAGAAAATAAACTTCATGGGCCGAACATGGATTGCGACACGCCCGTGTCCAAGCCCGTGTCACTCATTCGCCGTCGAAACTGTCGCTTCCCGAAAAGAACAAGGGCACTCGACACGCCCTTGTCAGTCTTGACACGCCCGTGTCATCCAGTACACGCCAATATAGTTGGGCGTGTTCCTCCAACGACACAGGTTCAAAACGTCCAGAACACGACATGGTGATCTGACACGCTTGTGTCACATGCCGCGTGCTAGACACGCCCTTGTACATGCCCGTATCCAAGGTTGTATAGCTCCCTCAGCACAAACCCGCAAACTTCCCAAGAAGCACACGACCACTGACATGCCTGTATGTCAGGCCGTGTTCCCTCACTCAATAATCGTTGAGTGGAAAGCTTTGAGTGGCAGACACGCCCTGGGACACGCCCGTGTCCCAGTCCGTGTTCACTGCCCCGACGACCGCTGATAGGAATTTCGTCGACCATACGACCATCATCGAACCCAAGTACGAGACACCTTGGGACACGCCCGTGTCCCAGGCCGTGTCACCTCTACAAATCCCAGATTTGGCTCAAAACACCACCCGTCACTCTTTTGAGATTCAGGGTGTTATAACTCTCTCCCTCTTAAAATAATTTCGTCCACAAAATTACCAAAGTAAAAGATATACAAAACCAAAAGCGGTGCCTTAGTGGAATAACTCTGGGTACTCCTCAAGCATGGTCGTCTCCCATTCCCAATAGAGATCCTCACAACCTGCAATTGTCCCAACGGACCTTGACAATTCTGAACTCCTTGTTACGAAGTCTCTTGACTTCAGAGTCCTCAATACGAATGGGCTTGACCCCCGTCATCAACCCTTCATCCATCGGTACTCGATCAACTGCGATCACCTGCGAAGGCTCTTGCACCGCCTTCCGCAACACTGATACGTGGAATACATCGTGTAGACCACTCAACTCCACCGATAGCTTTAGACGATAAGCCACTTCTCCGATCCGCACCAAAATCTCAAATGGTCCAAGGTATCTCGGGCTCAACTTCTTCAAGCGTCATACCCGTGAAACACCCTTGAACGGATTTATCTTCAAATACACCCAATCGCCAACCGCGTACTACATGTTCTGGTGCTTAGCATTGTAGTATTTAGCTTGTCTATCCTGATCGATTAGCAAACACTCCCGAATGGTTCGCACCAATGAAGTAGCGTTTTCCACCTCTTTCTTTTTGTACAACCTTGCCTCACCCGTTTCTAGCCATGACAATGGCGTGCGACACTTTCTACCATATAAGGACTCAAAGGGAGCCATTTGTATGGTCGCTTGGTAGCTATTATTGTACGCAAACTCCACCAAATACAGATGGTCTTCCCACTGCTTTTCGAAGTCCAGAACGCACATACGAAGCATGTCCTCCATCGTACTGTTGACCCTCTCGGTCTGCACATCCGTCTGCGGATGAAAGGTTATACTGAACTTCAACTTAGTTCCCAGCATCTACTGCACCAACCTCCAGTCATTGGACATAAAATGCCCATCTCTATCATTCACGATGTTGCGGGGTACACCGTGTAGTCTAACAATGTTATTCATATATAGCTTCGCCAGTTTCTCCACAGAATCATCCTTCCTACGCGGAATGAAGTGTGAAACCTTTGTTAACCGATCTATGATCACCCATATGGCATCATTTCCCTTATAAGACCTTGTCAAGCCATGAATAAAGTCCATTGAAATGTCGTCAAACTTCCACTCCGGAATAGGCAAAGATTTCAAGAAACCCCTTGATTTTGGCACTCTACCTTCACTAAGGCGCAAGTCTGACATTTAGCCACAAATAGTTCCACATCCTTCTTGAGTCCTGGCCACCAGAACAACTTCTTTAGATCTCGGTACATCTTCGTGCTCCCTGGGTGAATTGAGAACTTGGTATGATGAGCCTTGTACATCAACTCCACCCGTAACTTACACACACTTGGGATGCACAAACGATTGTCCTTCCTTAGCAGACCATCTTCAATTAAAAATTGGGAATTTGACCCATCCGAAGCTGCATCTGTGATCTCCTTCATGCCTTCTATCCAATTGCATGGTCTGCCGAATCCGATCAGCCAGGTCATACTGAACTTCCGTCCAGCTCAACAACGCTTCGGGGCTAGTCTGCTTTTCAACACAATAGATATCTAACGCCTCCAACTCAAGACTCAACCGCTCATCAAGAATCGACAACCATTTGGCTTGGGTGGGAGCCCTGCGACTCAATGCATCCGCAACTGCATTGCCTTTCTCGGGCACATAATGAATTTTGAACGTATTGTCCCCCAGGAACTCCATCCATCTCCGCTGCCTCATGTTAAGATCCTTCTGATCCAACAGGTATTTCAGGCACTTGTGGTCGGTATAAATATCGACCTTTACGCCGTACAAATAATGCCTCCCCAGCTTTAGCACAAAAATCATGACCGCTAACTCCAAGTCGTGGACCGGATAAATCCTTTCGTGCACTTTTAGTTGATGCGAGCCATATGCAATAACACTACCGTGCTGCAGTAGCACGCAGTCCAAACCACTGCCTGAGGCCTTGCTGTAACTCAAAACCTTTGGTCCCACTCGGCGAACTTAGCACTGGCATCGTGGTCAACCGACTCTTCAACTCTTCGAACGCGTGCATACACTCCTGCGTCCATACAAACTTCTGACCTTTCCTCGTCAAAGTCATGAGGGGGTAACTCTATCCGCGAGAAGTTCTCTAAAAAGCGTCTGTAGTAGCCGGCCAGCCCCAAAAAACTCCGGTCTTCCGCTCCCGAACGCAACACAGGCCACTCACGTATCATAACTATCTTCGTTGGATCTACTGCAACACCCACTCTATAAACTTTATGACCGAGGGACGCTACCTAGGATACCCCAAAACTCGCATTTGGAGAACTAGGCATAGAGTTGGTACCTCTTTAGCATTTCCAACACCAAAAGCAGATGCTTGAAGTGATCCTCTTTTCTCTACGAGTATACCAATACGTCGTCGATGAAGACGACCACAAAATTCTCTAGGTACTCCCTGAATGATCTGTTCATCAAATCCATGAAGACTGACGGCGCATTAGTCAGCCCGAACGGCATGACCGTAAACTCGAAATGCCCATAGCTTGCGCTGAATGCTATCTTTGGGACATCGCTTTCCCTCATCCTTAGCTGATGGTAACCGGACTTATGATCCAATTTTAAGTATACCAATTACCCGACCAATTGATCAAAAGATCATCAATCCTTGGGATCGCGTACTTGCTCTTTTCCGTTAACTTGTTTAGTTCTCCATAATCGATACAGAGTCGCAAACTCCCGTCCTTCTTCTTAACAAAAAGGACCAGTGCGCTCCAAAGCGACGAACTTGGACGTAAAAAACCCTACTCCAACAAATGGTCGAGTTGAACCTTTAGCTCCGCCATTTCCTTAGGTACTAACCTATAAGGAGAGTGTGATACAGGTTTGGCACCTAGAACTAACTCAATCGTGAAATCGATCTCTCGCTACGGTGGCGCTCAAGGGAGACCGTCAGGGAAACACATCAGGATATTTGGATACACCCGAAATACTATCCAATGTAGGCTTAGGCTTCGAAGACTCCCATGGTGACAGTAACGTCGCTTGCAAGTCGAACTCCTGACTCCCAAACCGTAACCTTTTATGACACAAACTCTTTCTGCGCGCATAAGACAACCATTAGGCAACAACACATACAAATTATCCTTTACCATCGAAGGAGATACTCCGATGCGCGATACAAATCCTTCAGACAAAAGGAGTGCGAAGTTCCCGTATCAAAACTATGCCATCACCAGATTACCAAAAATCCAAAATAAAGCCTAGAACATCCAGTCCTAAGCTAACACGCATAAGGTAATAGGTATAAGAATTTAAATTGCTATCAATTAAATCATACCTGACATCCCGACGGTCGGCCACAAGACCTCATTCTAGCCAATGATGTCCACTCTCGATTGGGTCGGAGTATACAGTGATGTTTCCGCTCCCGGCTTCTTCTCGGACATTGGGAATCAACTCCGATAATCCCGGGCATAGTGTCCCGACTTTCCACAGTTATAGCATGCACCTGAGGTTTGGCATGTAGTCGCTCCGGATGCGCTAGAGGAAGGGACTATACCCGACATCCTAGCCTTCTTGTACCACCTACCGGTACCCAGATTTTGATGAGCTCGGCAGTTTGGACACCGTCTCCTTTGCACTAGAGTCTTCAACTGCTCCTGCCATAGCTTTCATGGTCTTCTGAACACCCCCCTGACAATCTCAGGAAAAGTTCCCTTTCTTGCCACAAGAATGGCAATTATAACTAGCCTGGCTAGTAGATGATCTAGCCTCTTTTCTCAGCGTTCTGCGGTAGGCAGTCCTTACAGGATCTGCAGGATTTTGTACCTATTCACTGGTATTTGATGAGTTTTCCCCAACTCTACTTCCAAACTTCTTGTCGACTCCACCAAGGCTCGGAATCCCAATAGCTTTGGTCTTAGCAGTAGGATACGCAACTCCCTGCACAAACCATTATAAAATCTATCGACTATAGATTGCTCGCTTTCCCACTCAAAGCTTGGGTAGCGCCTAATCATAAGGAACGTCTGCAAATATTCGTCAATTAAGTGTGCTCCCTGCAGCACAATCATGTTCATCTACTGCCCTAATGGGCCTCTAAATGCCATTTGCTCCATCACACCGCCCAGTGTTGGGGCCATCTCAGGGACAGAGGGTTGCACATTTCTTACATTTTATGCATTGGTCACAGCGAACACCGCTTCAACTACCCTTCTTATGATTTCAAAAGAAGTAGGGGTCTCAGGCACGTTGCTTGGTGCAGTACTTTTCTCAGAGAACGTGCGTTCAGACTGCCACGCTCCACTCGCGGACACCTATAGTCGTAAAAAACACCAATAAGAGACCGAACAAAATTACAAAAAACAATTATAGGAACACGCAGGTTCCTCAAACATATATATTTTCAATCCTAAGTTGACATTCATGGGTTTTTTTTCATGTTATAATGATGACGCACACACATGTGCTCACCGCCCCTTAAAGTGAATTCGCCCACGAATTCATTTAAGCCTGACCGAAATCGGTAGTATGATACTAAATTATAACACCCCTATCTGTCACATAGCATATAGCAGTAGGTCCTGCCGGGGCCCGACGCCATATACCACGGACAGACTGGTGGGTTAATAGATGAAACCATTCAACCAATACACACGTCCTACATAGAGCATCTAGCAGAAGCAATTTATTAAGTTGCACAAGTAAGAACCCAACCACAGGCATGAATGTCCACTAACTAAACCCAGTAGGAATGAAGTACAAAATACACAAAATGTACTGGCCTTATGGCCTTACAACAGTTCACTTAAATAAATAGTGTTTTACAAACTTAAGCTTGCAGTCCTACCAAACATGATTTAAATAAGTAAACAAACGAGGCCTTCGAGGGCCGGCTCAGCAACTTGGGCTTGGGCCCGCTATTTGCCGCTCGGCTCTGCTGCACCTGCAAGCACAAATCACCACAATTGTGGCAAACAAGAATAACGGTCAGCTAAAGCTGACCAAATTATAACGATTCCGCCCCCAAACTCGGGCAGCAAAGCTTTTTCCCAGCACATGTATTAGTATAAACAAATAGGATTGCGAAGGTACAATTTAAGCACACTTCATCACAGGTGTAAGTACACACGGCTGCACACCTCGTGCTCTCAAGGCACTAACACGGTGGACTCGGTCCACCACCGTCCCCGAGACGACAATCTCATGAGCAATTAAGTCTTCATGGCTTAAGCCGAAGACCCTCCCTCTATGCCATTGGCAGGCCACTAAACAGAACCACATAGAGCAGGTACGGTTTCACTTAACTCGCTGCTCACACTGCCACGACACTAAAAATCATCGACGCAAGCTAAGTTTCCCCGTAACCCGTAAATCGATCAAACAACGTACATAACCTGGTTATGTATAATGATGGCTCCCGGGCAACCAATAATGGCAGAATCACGTTTCTTCCCAGATTTCCGGGTGCGCCTTGGGGTTAATCCCCAAGGATCCCTGCTGTAATCTACCACGTAGAAACCCGAAAATAATAGAAGGGCACAGAGTCTTCTCCGGCTAACAATGCATAGCAAATCATCATCGATCCAGACCAACATATCTGGGTAGGCTTCACACACCATGCCTATGTCCGTTTTGATTTCAGACTCTATATGCAAACAAGGGGGACTTTACATATCTACCCCAAGGAACACCGCAACTCACCGCATACTCGCGGGAGAGGGTTTTCCCTATGCAAAAGAAGAAGAACTTTACATGATCAAGATGAGAATCGTTACCCTAGCATTTCTCCTCGACACCATGATGATCCAATCGGATGGAAAGCACCGTATTAGCCACGCTTTCATGGATTTGGACTCGGATCGAGAATCGGAGCTTCGAGGCTCCACCGGCTGCCGGATCTCCCTCTTCCTTCTTCCTCCTTGCTTTCCCTTTTCTCTAGGACTTAGAAAGAGAATGGCCCCAAAAGAAATGAGGGTTTGAACCCTATTCCCAGCTTAAAACCCAACCAGGACAGCCCTGAACCATTAGATCCCAAAGTATGGAAACGAACAGCCACGATGCACCCAGAAAATAAACTTCCTGGGCCGAACACGGCTTGCGACACGCCCGTGTCCAAGGCCGTGTCACTCATTCATAGTCGAAACCATCGCATCCTGAAAAGAACACGGGCACTCGACATGCCCGTGTCATCTAGTACACGCCCATATAGCTGGGCGTGTTCCTCCATCGACACAGGTCCAAAATTTCCAGAGCACGATACGGCCATATGACACGCCCGTGTCACATGTCATGTGTTAGACACGTACTGTGACACGCCCGTGTCCCAGGCCATGTATCTCCCTCAGCACAAACCCGCAAACTTCCCGAGCAGCACACGGCCACTGACACCCCTGTGTGTCAGGACGTGTGCCCTCACTCAACGATCAGTTAGTGGAAAGCTTTGAATGGCTGACACGCCCATATCCCAGGCCGTGTTCACTGCCCCGACGACTGCTGATAGGAATTTTGTCGACCACACGACCATCATCGAACCCGAGCATGACACGCCTTGGGACACTCCCGTGTCCCAGGCCGTGCCACCTCTACCAAATCCCAGATTTTGCTCAAAGCACCACCCATCACTCTTTTGAGTTTCGGGGTGTTACATTTTCATCTACCAATCCAAATATGCTAAGGAGCTAATTAAAAGATTTGGGATGACTGATGCCTCAGCCAAGAAAATACCCATGGCTTCCCATGTTGTGATTGATTCTGATGAACATGGTAAGCCATTTGATCAGAAAACATATAGGGCTATTGTTGGTTCCTTATTGTATCTCACTGCTAGTAGGCTAGATATAATGTTTGCTACATGTCTTTGTGCTAGGTTCCAGGTGAACCCTGAAGAATCTCAGCATATTTTACTTAAAAGAATTTTGAGATATATAAAGGGTTGCACAAATCTAGGACTCTTTTATCAAACTGAGTCAGAATTTGAATTAACTGGATTCTCAGATGCTTACTTTGATGGATGTAGAGTTGATAGGAAAAGCACATCAAGAATATGCCAGTTCCTTGGTGATAGGCTTGTGTCATAGATTTGTAAGAAACAAACATCTGTATCCACTTCAACTGCAGAAGCTGAATACATTGCAGCTGGCAGTTATTGTTCACAAATATTGTGGATTCAAAACCAACTCCTGGATTATTATTACAATCTAAATAATCAACTATATTTTATGATAGTACCAGTACAATTTTCATTGCATAAAATCTAGTCCATCATAGTAGGACCAAGCATATAGAAATTACACATCATTTCGTTAGAGATTGTGTGGACAAAAAGAAAATTAACCTTGTCTTTATATCTATTGATTTACAAAGAGCAGGCATCTTCACCAACCATTGGATGAGAAGAAACATCTGTTCTTATTAAATCAGTTAGGTATGATTAATGGGGAAAGCTTAATTTGATTTCTGTCCAAGGTCGAAGAATTGGTCACATTTCGTCGAACGTAGATCGACGATCTGTGAACTCTTCTTGAGAGTTTTCGTCGACCTGAGATCGACGAAATCTCTATGTATGAAGTCTTTTTCGTCGAACAGAGATCAACAATCTTGCTTTAAAAAATATTTCGTCGACCTGAGAACGACGAACTATTTTCCCCTCTTCAAATTGAGATCGACGATATCATTTCTCCATGAAATTTTTTCATCAACCTGAGTTCGAAGATCTTATCTTTTCGCAGGACGGAGTTCGCCGCTTCATATTCTGAAAACTTTATATCTAGGTTTTCATCGTACTCAATCCCGTACTTTCCAAGTTCTCTTGCACTTGATCTCTCTATCTCATTTTTGCAGGAAAACAATGGCGATTTCGGTGACTACTCTCTCAAGTATGAAATATGACATGGGATTCAACATTGACTTTGATTCTTTCATCCTTTCTGATCACGTCTTCATGGATATTCTGAAACTCTGTGAATATCAGCAACCAAGAAACTGATGACTAAAAGGATCAAACTACAAGCAACAGAGATACGAGAATGGGTGTATACCTCATCTTCCCCAATTGCAACAACCATGATTGGCACCATCATAGGTCAACAGGTTTCTCTAACACCTGTTATAATTTCTGAAATTTTTGAATTGGTTAAAGGAGAAGACAACATAGAATGAGATAGTTCTGAGTATGATGATATGTTGATTAAAATAGGTCACTCTGAAGGAAACCCTAACAAGTTGCTGAATAAAAATTTATCTGTAGAATATAAATTATTGGCTGATATTGTTGGGAAAGTTTTGCTAGGAAAGCACACTGCAAATGATTATATTACCAGGCACCAATTCTTGGTGATGTGTGCCTTGGTTAATAAAAAATCAATAAATTGGGGTGTGTTTTGATTTGAGTTGATCAAGAAGAAAAATTTCAAGAAGGATGTTTGTTTTGGGAGGATTTTGGGAATCTTCCTCCAAGCCAAGGCTCCTGAACTATTGGTCTCCGAGACCATGTTCATCAATTCCTCCAAGAGGCTAACTTATGCCTTATTTAGTAGATGGGAGAGGACCATCCCTAAGCCATCCAGTGCTTCCTCCTGTTCCAGAGCTTCAGAGAATACCAGGGCAGTAACATCCTCTCCCCCACCTAAAGTAGAAGTTCCTGCACCTCCTCCTTCTCCACCTCATTCAATATTTCCTTCATCAACTTCCCTCCAACATCTATCCACTTCCTCTCAAATCCCTCCTGCCTCACCATCACAACCTCCATCTCCACCTCCTCAATCTCCTTTACCACTTCACCTTGATGACATACCACAACATATTATTCTGTCATTCCCAAATTTTAATCTTTTACCATCACCATCTCCACCTCACTCTCCTCAACTACAATTATCTCCACCTCAGGATGAAATTATGACTGATTTCATTCCTCTTCCTCCTTTCATTCTATCTACCTCCTCCATCCATCCATCTATATCTACTCAGACACCACCTGAGTTTATGCAATTGGATTTTCCCTCCATTTCCAACATCTTGGATCTTATCACTGCAATCATCAAGCAACTCATAGCAGAGGAAATTGCGCCTCTTGCTGCCTACATATCATCTCTTGCTGCTCATCTTGCTCCTTCTTCATCTATCCCTTCTCCTTCCAAGGGCTTGGGTTCAGTACCTTCTGAATCTAGGCAGGGAGAGATGTTCCATGAAGAAGCTCGAGCAGCAGCAATAGTTTCTCTAGCAGCAACAGAAATTTCTCTAGTAGCAGAAGCAGTTACATCAGTAGTTTAATCTGAAATGGTTTGTATAGATGTAGAGGCATTACTAGTAATAAGCACTGATGGTGATTTCATCATAAATCCAACAGTTAATTTAGCTTATTTGCTACATTCTTTTGATACAGTATATAGAAATTCTTTACCAGTACTTTAGCAAGATCATTCTAAAGCTATTGTTTGTTTTACTTCTCCAATAATTCCTGAAGTTGTGGAACACCTAAAGGCAAGTTTTGTAGTTCCTATGATTATAAGGGCCCTCAGCGGGTATAGAAATTGTTGAGCTAGTTTCTGCTCTTGAATCCATTGAGCCTTCAACCCACTCTCCTATTATGGCTATTTGGGATGAAAGTCCTATACCAGACTTGGATGAGATTATGTTTGCAGACATGGATGATTCTCAAGAAAATTTAGCAGATACAGTTCCAGCAGCTGCCATTCCAATCCCTAATTTATCTTCTAAGCCTCAGGCTAAGAAGTACATTTTGATGAACAACTAAAAGAGATTAATGATTTATATGCCCATCCTGCTGAAACATCTGATGATGATGAGGATTATGATTCAGATGATCTCAGTTCTAAGAAGAGGAAATCTTAGAAGAGAAAGGCTCCTCCCAAGGCTGTTCCTAAGCCAAATCCTACTGCTGACACTCCATACTACATTCTGAATAACATTCCTCTCACTCCAGACATGCACTTGATGAGATTATCTAAGAATGAGTTAAAGGAAAGGAAGAAAAAGAAAAGATATAGTTCTCCACCAAGGAAGACCTAAAGAGGACCTCCTCCTCCTACTGCAGGTGCCTCAGGAAATGTTTCTCAATCCCAAAGGCCAGCTTCCTATCAGTCCTCCAGGCAAGCTAGGAAGTACAACCAGTGCAAACCTCCAAGGTCATATTATCAAAGCCAACATCAACAAAGATCAAGTCTAAGTAACTTTCAACAGCAGTCAATTCAGTACAGAATTCCTCCACTTAAAACTTCTCTGAGTGCTGAACAAATTTCCAATCCAGAGAGATCTCCTTCTCCCTTATATGAACCTGAGCTGGATCTAGTTTACAGGATGGCCAGACTCAAGGAGACTATTGGTCTATCTCAAATCAATAAATACAGAGAATAATGAGAAGATATATCTAAATATACAACAATGTATTCTTATAGACAGGAAGAGCTCAACAGGTTTCAACTAAATAGAAACTTATTTGATCTTAATGCATACATGCAGATCCATCAAGAAGTTGTAGTGCCCAGAGCTACATCTGTGAAAATTCTTGGGGCTCAAGACAAGAAAATGACTTAAAGGGAAGCTAAAGATCAAACCGGGATAATTGCTTTTGCTAAATCATCTTCTGCTCCTCCCTCTGATGGTTCTTAAACTATTTTTTGTTTTGTTATTTACCTGTGAATTATATGTGTAATGAACTTAGCTATATCATATCTGCTGAATAGTTTTAATTATGTCAGATATTTATATTGCTTTGTGTTTTCATGATTTCTTTATTTGGTTTAGTGACCTCACCCAAATAGGGGGATATAATTGGAACCCCAGTTTGGATTTGGGCTAGGTTCATAATTAGGTTTGTTGATCCAACATGTATAGCCTAGGGTCATCTGTTGGTTCTAAGTTTATGGTTAGTCTGACAAGGTTAGACTACTTTGATCCAGCCTTAAGAAGATTTCAGAGACTCAGACTTAGAAGAAATACAGTTTTAAAGAGTTCAGAAAATCAGTTCGAAGTTCTTCGAACTCATCTTGACGATCGTCTAGTCTTCTCAGTACTATTGAGAAAGAGAAGACAACATAATTTTTCTTTACCTCACTGTATAAAGGGTTTTTATAACTCCCTTCAAAAGTTACTTTTGGTTGTCAAGTCACCTTATCAAAAGACTTGGGTTGGTTTTTGGGCACCTGATCAAAAGCTCAAAAGGGTTTTGAGATCTCTCTTGAAATAGATCTTGTGGTGATAGGGCACCTGAGCAAAAACTTATGGTGGTAGGGCACCTGAATAAAACCTGTTAGTGGATTCCTACTAGGGTGGTAGAAGAGTGGGTTTACCTAGTTTTGGGGAACCACTATAATTTTTTAGTGTCGTCTGGTTGTTCTATTTCTTGTTTTGCTATGCTGTGATAAGTCTTCCTCCGCCGAACATTTTCAAAAATCCATTTTCGCAATTTTTTTTCTCAAAAACGGGTGGAAGACAGATCTATTCTCATGGAAAGCAGATTAGAGAGAATAACCAAGATCCGTGAAGGAAAAACACATGTCAAACATGAAAATTCATTGAAATCTACCCTGTACTAGATTCTAATTCCGGATCTCACGAAAAACTTAACTTTTAAGTAGATCAGTCACTCGAAAGTGTCAAGGATGTGTGATCCGAGCTTACAAAAGCACGATCCGCAAAAAAATCCATGATCCGTAGCAAAACTTCACAAATCGAGCGTAAAATCATCGCAAAACCGCCACAGATCTCGCCCAAAAAGACTTGATATCAAAAATCTATAACTCCAAAACTCTTAGCACTAGGAATTAGAGAAAGAGAGAGAGGAATAAGAAGAATACCTTACACTGTAGGGGAAAACTCTAGGGAAGGGATCTGTCTGCAAAGGCAAGAGAGAAATTGAGCAGGTGTGCGAAACTAGATCTGACCCATATTATATATATCGTGAAGCTATCGCGACGTGTTAACTTTAACGCCGGCGGTAGCACTCTTATTGGTATTATTTCCTGCATATCGGCCCCAGTATCTTCATTATTGTGCTAATATCAATGGCAACACAAGTCTCGCGGTGATATGTCTCACATTAGCGCGGGCGTAGGTATGTCGGCATTAGGATTACTAACCTGTAATCTATGTCGTGTCCTTAAAAGGTGAAGGGTTCTAGTGGGCCCTTGGGTGATGCAGGGGAAATAAGTGTTGGGTTGAGAGGGTTCTTGTGAGGGCATGTGGGACTAACACCCCACCTAATGGCACTTGTGCGTCTCCTCATGCCCATCCATCACTGAGTACAGGTCTAGTGTGATGACACATTACTTTGGTCAAGCGTGCTTTGAGCATTCTCATGGGTTCTTCATCATAGCATGAATGTTATCTCATGCCTAGTAGTATTAAGTCTCATACATAATACTCTATCGTGGGATCTTATCTCTTTTGCATTTGTTTTCATTTACTTGCTTGATTGTTATTTATTTCAGTTCCTTTTGTCAAATTTTTTTAAAAAAAAGTAAAACAAAAAAACAACACAAATAACTTTAAAAACCAAAACAAAAAAACTGTGTATTGATCATGTTTTAGGTCACACATAGCTAGAACTAAGAGCATAACGTCTATGTACAACGTTTGAGTTAGACTTATTAATCCCTATGAACATTGTCTACATGTGTTATGATGTGTCTAATCTTTAGTTGTTTAGCTACTGAGTGCGAGTAGATATGTTTGTGTTCGTCGAATATGCCTCTGAGTATGTGTGAAGATTTAGATAAAGGAATGGCGTCACACTATCCAGACATCCTTAGACGAAGCACTCTTGTATAAAGTATATGTGTACATGTTATAACTCGTGATATTGTATTTACCACACTAGGAGTACCTTGAATAATCAATGTCATGATAAGTATGCATGTTTGTAACATGTAGAAATTTGGGCAGACTCTATAGTAGTAATGTCCTGTGTTTACAAGTTAAAGTGTATCTATCTATGTGGGTAGATTTCGAATGATTTGGGGACCTTGAACCATTAATGTTAAATTTGATACCCAAAGCGTCAAAAGTAAAATGAGCGATATCAAGCCTTGTATCAAGGATACCCCCCAAGCACTACTCATTCCTCCTGATAAGTCTTTATGACCATTGTGAGGATGAGCACCTTGGTCAAAAAATCATTTCGATCTTGTGCACGGACAAGAACCTTAAGCTTAATGCTCCTAGTTTAAGCCTTTGTATACCATGAATAGCAGCGTGACATGATTTTTCACTCTATTCCTTTCACGATAGCATGTTTAATTACTGAAATAACATGTATTGAATGTGGATTCTACTTGATGTTTGTCTTCTAATGCTACACGCTCACACGTCATTGCTCTATCTAATGCTTCCATGCATAAGAATTGGACTGAAATGGCACTATATATCTATAGCACATACGTTCATACACACGATTTCTATTCATGACTTGTACAATGTTAATCTGCATTAATTTTATAACTCTTGTCATATTGTCCTCTACACCGTTATGTGCATAGTATACTTGTGTGTCCAATCTTTTGTCACTCTGAACAGATATTTTAAAAAAAACTATTTTTATGTTTTACACTCATCCATGTGACCTCTATGCGCAATAGTCTCTGCTTTCATGCTTGTTCATCCCTATTATTTTCTCCTCTCGCTTCACTTTCTCATGCTCATTATATAGTGCATTTCGTGTCTCCCGTGCATGTGTATGTGTGTATCTAATTTAGCCCATCCCCTTTCGATAATATCAAAGGGGGACCATGGATGGTTAATGAGTCATTGTTAAGTGTAGATTACATGTAGGGGGAGCATAGTTCAACTGTGTGCACGTAGATTGGGGGAGCATGTCGAACACATATATAGGGGGAGTGAGTTTAGGGGAGCTATATAGAACCTGAAACCTGAACTTTTAATATTTTTAAGCCTATATCTTATATATATACGTTTTATCATGCACTACATTATTTTATCTCATGAATGGGACTTGATATTATCAAAAGAGGGAGATTGTTTAATCTGACGGTTCACATATCCTTAGTTTGATAATATCAACACCCAGGTTGTATTTGATTACATCTTGTGTTTGGTAGAGTGTGTAGGTTTACAGGTCCGAGAAATGATAGGAGCCCTCCTCTTGAACCTACCGTCAAGCGGTAGCCTGAATTAAATGGACAAAGCGCTAGGGAACCTACCACATTGTGCTAGTTCTACTGCCCGCATTAGCTCGATGAATTAATTTGCCAAGCTCTCGGGAACCTACCGTGCAGGTGCTAACTTTCTATCGTGTCGCGCTAGCTAGAGGCGTTGAGAGCGTCAAGAGCATTGAGATAGTGGCATCGAGAGCGTCAAGACCGCAATACCACTTGGCGCTAGATTGGTGCCGCGCCACTGTAACTCACTCAACTCTTAAGGCATCGAGTGCGTTAAGATAGGACTACCGTCGGGCGCTATCTACCTACCGCGCTGCGCTAACATTGGAAAAAGGAAAATGTTCGTTTTGAATATTTTTCCAAATTCTGAGGATATTTGGCACATCAAGCGTGTGAACCTACCACGAGGCGCTAGTCATACCGCTGACGGTAGCCTATTTTCATGAAGACATATATAAAGCCACCTTATTTTCTATGTTAAAAAAATGAAAAGAGACAGAAATCTACGACTCCTAGGATTCGACAGACTCTCTTGTGGTCCATTCCACCATATCCGTTGATGGAAGAGAATACTTCCTCCCTCCCATTTGCAAAGGAAGTTGTAGTCTACAAAGATTTGATCAGTTGTAAGCCCAAGAAGATCTCTAACACCGATCACGAATCACTAATTGAGGAGTCATTTTGAGGGAGACTTGAACTTAAATCTTTTTATATTTTTTATGTTCATTTTCCTCTTCTTTGTATTGATTTGGTGAAGGAAATCGGCCGAGGAAGGTCGTCGGAGTTCGGGGTTGGATTCCGTGAGAAATCGTCCTAGCAAAGGGACGTCTAGATCGGGTGATCTAGCGGGGCTCTAAGACCCTTCCTTGCATGGAGGTGAAGAGCAGGCTCAAAGATCTTTATTGGAAGGAAAGGGAGAGAGCTAACTGTTCCTTGGAGCAGGTCGGCATAGAAAACCAATAGTTATATTTATTCACCGCCTACGATCTCCGGCGTCACAGAGATAAACCTTTGTAATCTTTAAAACAATTGTTAATTTTAGTTTTTGGTAATGGGATTCATTACCTGTCTTTTCACCTATGGGTACTACTATGGTTGTTAGATTATGTTGTTCTGAAAAATACATAGATCTCTAAAGGAGAATCTTCCCAGGAAAACAAGTCTAAAGACATACCGCAGCACGCTAGCTATCTAGCGTCCCGTAGTAGCTTCCTGTACTAGTTATCTGGGATGAAAATATTTCAAAATTTGTAATAAATGTCGTTAGAACCTTATTCACCCCCCCCCCCCCCCCCCGCCACCGCCCCCACCCTCTAAGATTGGCCACTAGATGTAACAGAAAGTTCAAGAAAGATAGTTGTTGTCATTCTCACCTTCAATAATAAGATCAGGGAGTTATCTCTCTAAGGTAGAAGAAGGAACAGAGCAAGCCCTAGCTGTAGTTACTTCGAGTGTAGGGCCTTGTGCCTGAGGTAGGACATGGAGGAGTCTGATAGATCCTATGGGATCTATGTTATAAGCTCATTGAGCCGAGTTTGGAAAAGTTCGCCTTGCTTAACACACAGTTAGAAATGTGGGAGGGACAGTGGATGTACCTAGATCTTGGGGAACCACTATAAATACCTCATGTGATGTTGTGTGATCTTGAAATCTAACTTAAATCTAAATCACAACTAACCTAAATTGTCATAAAAGACATAAAAAATATATTCACCCCCTTCTAGGTGTTTAGCTACTCTTGAAAACAAAGTCTTTGAGCAAGTTCTCTAAGGGCTCATTTGGTTAACCGTTTAAGAGCATTTCTTTTTATAAAAACGCAATAATTGTGTTTTATACCATTTGTTTTTCCGCCTGATTTCGAACCGCCGGGCGTTTTATCACAGCACAAAAAATTGCGGGTTGAAACCCAGCCAGGAAGCTCCGTTTATCGCGTCTGGAGGAGGAAAAACCAGGTGAAGCATGGCGGAGGCGGTGGAGCTCCAAATCCATTCTATTTTTTGGGTTGCCGCTGGCAGTGGAGCTGCCGGCTGCCTTTCCAGAGCCCACCGGCGGGGTTGTCGGACACCGGCGAACCCGTTGGGTGTAGTCCCCCGGGGCTCTAGCAGAGCCACCGCTGGTGGTGGCTCTGCCGGAGCCCCGCGGGACTACCCCGGCGGGTTCGCCGGTGTCTAGCAACCCCGCCGGTGGGCTCCGGGAAGGTCGTCGATGGCGGAGCAGCGCGGAAGCATGACGGAGGCTTGGTGAAGGCATGGTGGAGGGACGGCGGAGGCACGGCGGAGGATAATTATTTTTTATGCTAAAGTATATAGTTTGAACAGTAACCTTAATAAATATATATATATATATATATATATATATATATATATTAAATATAAGATTTGCCCGTAAAAGTAAACAAACAGTATTTTTAAAATAGATTATAAAAAAACCTATATAAAATGGATTTGCCAAAAATCGTTATCTATAAAACGTCACCTCTATATTGTCAAACGGTTCTTTGTTCCGAACATCTCTGCAAACACAGACTACCCAAACAAATCTTCATTTCCACCAATCAGTTTCCAACAACTCCATTTACAAACCTCTATTTACAACAACTACTTTTACAACCGCAATCGATAAACAAAACGAAGCCTAAGTGTGAGTTTTGGCTATCATCAATGGCTTTTCTTGGTCATATGGTTTGTGGAGAGGGTATTGTCATGGCCAAAAGATCCGACGAAGATAGTTGCGATATGAGAGTTGTCTGTGTTGACAACTGTGGTGGAAGTCAGGAGATTTTTTGGACTTGCTAGCTATTATAGGCGCTTCATAGAGAACTTTTCGTTGATAACTCTACCTCTCACTACGTTAATAAGGAAGGATCAGAATTTCGTTTGTACGCCATAGTGTGTGCGAGCTTTGGAGGAGTTGAAGAGTCTTTTGACCACGATACCTATTTTGTGTTCGTCATGTAGTGCAGAATGCTTTGAGCTCTACAACGGTGCCTCAGGTAGCGGCTTAGGTTGGGTTCTTCTATAGTTCGGGAAGGTTATAGCTTTTGGATCTCGCCAGCAAAAGGTGCATGAAAGGAATTATCGATTCCATGACTTGGAGTTGGCGGGTGTGATATTCGTCTTGAAGTTGTGGCCGCATTACTTATATGGCATGAATATCGACATCTTTACGGGCCATAAGAGTCTAAAGTACTTGTTAAACCAAAAGGATTTGAATATGCGTCAAAGAAGGTGGATGGAGTTCCTTGGAGACTATACGTTCGAGATACAATATGTTCTTGGGAAGAGAAATATTGTCGCAGATGCGTTCAGCCACACAGCTCCGGTGTAAGCCAACTGGATATAAGTGCATAATGAGCGTCTTATTCGAGACTTGGAGGCCTTGGAGATCACTTGTGTTGATCGTATATCTTGTTCAAATGCATTCTTAAACTACACGAAGGTGCAATACGACCTCGCAGACAAGATTCGTTGGGCATTCGAGCTTGGCGAGAGAATGAAATGCAATTTTGAAGAAACTTGGGATGGGTTAAATGCCTAGTTAACCTTTGATGATGGTCTCTTATGGAAGGACAGTCAGTTGTGTGTCCCAAATATCGTCAAATTACAATAGGAATTGATGTACGAGGCATATTTTACAAAGTACTCAATCCACCCAGGGAGCACAAAAATGTTCAGAAATCTGAGAAAGCTGCTTTGGTGGTCGGGGTCTAAGACGGACAAAGCTCTTTATGTGGCGAAGTGCCATACTTGCGCCCTAGTAAAAGTTGAATGTCAAAAACCCGGTGGTTTCCTAAAGTCATTACCGATAACGGAGTGGAAGTTTGCGACATATTTATGGATTTCATGAACGACTTGCCAAGATCGCAGAAAGGGAACGATACCATTTGGGTGATCTCGGGATGGCTGACAAAAGTGTCACACTTTATTCCAAATTGGAGGGACGATTCAATATAAATGTTGGCCAAAATTTATGGTGAACAGATCATACGATTGCATAGTGTACTCCGTTACATTGTTAGTGATTGAGATGGGAATTTCATGTCAAATGATTTGAGGGTTATTCATCAATTGTTGGGTACCAAGATGAAATTTAGCATGACCTTTCATCCTCAGACAGATGATCAGACCAAGAGGGTAAAAACACCGATGGAGGATATGCTTTGTATGTGCGCCTTGGATTTCGGGTAGAGTTGGGAGTACCATCTTTATATGATCGAATTTGGCTATAACAATAACTACTAAGCGAGTTTTAAGATTGCGCCCTTCGAGGCCTTATACAGTAAGAAGTGTCATACTCCGTTGGCTTTGGTCGAATAAGGTGAATCGAAGCTTTATAGGCGTAAAGACATCGAAGATGCGACTTCTATGATGCATTTGATTCGGGAGCAGCTATTGGTTGCTCAAGATAGGTAAGCAAAGTATTACAATGTCGAACACCGAAACGTGGAGTTTGCGGCGAGTGATTAGGTATATCTCAAGATAAAGTCATTCAAGGGCATATCTAGGGTTCGATGCTTGAACAAGCTGAGTCTGAGATACCTTGGGCGATTTTAAATCGTTGAGCGGATTGTTGAAGCTGCTTATCGACTTAATCTTTCAGCTGAACTTAGTATTTTGCATGATGTGTTTCACATATCGGTGTTGCAAAAGGTTGTGAAAGAGCCAACATAAGAGGTTGATGTGGATCAAGTGTCGGTCAATAGTTGGTTGATGACGAAATTGAAGCCCATTCGAATTGAAGACACGAAAAAATCAGGTAGATATGTAACAAGACAATCGGGATGGTCAAAGTCTATTGTGACAAATGTTGGAATGAGGAACTGTCATGGAAATGCGAGAAAAGAATGAGAGAGGAGTTTACCGTGCTGTTTCGTTGAGGTATACATTTTTTATATTTGTACTTCTATGTTGTTTTTAGTTATGTCTAATTTCAGGACGAAATTTCATAAAGGAGGGAAGATTTGTAACGCCCTAGGTTTTCTGTAATAAAAATATTAAAGTGTTGGTCTTTGGATCTATCGACGGGGTTTGCTCGATATCGCTAGGCGATAGCATGCCATGTGGTTGGCGTCCACGTGTCAGCAGGAGGTGAAGCAGTCATTGAGCAGCGCTGATTGGGTTAAGCAGCCACGACTGGAGCTATCGTGTCATAATAGTGGATATCGCCTGACGAGAGCATTAAATAAAGTTTTGCCGCTAAAATCGTGGCCCTTCATTCCTTTTTATGAAATGATCTTGCGGTTGTATTTAATCTCGTCTATACTTAGTCATAGGTGTGGGGGAAAGAAACTTATTTCTCTTTCTCTCACTCACTCTCTTAAAACCTTAGAAGAAAAGAAGAAAGGAAGGAGAGGGCTGGAGGAAGATCTATGGAGAGCTGTTTAAGGAGTTCCTACAGTTTGATTTGTGAGCTGAAGCTAGATCCGCGATGAGAAAGGCATAACTATCCTTTCCATCCGGACAAAAATTCTTGTTCAGGGCTCCTAAGTGATCTACAAGGGTAACGACCTTTCTTCTTGAACAAGTAAAATCCTTATTTGGCATGTGCATGGAAACCCTCACTAATTGATGAAGAACGAGAGGTTTCTAGCGGGTTGATCGATGATATCCCCGGTATTAAACATGTATATAGAATTCAGAATTAAAGTATGGAATATGCATGTTGTGTTAAGCCCATCCAAATAGGTTTGTCAGGATTGGTGATGATTGATTTGAGTATCGAAGAAGACTTTGTGGTTAAACGTGTAGGTTATGGAGTCAGAGGTGTTGTAGGTTACTGTAGAAAGTACTGGAGGTGTTCTCCAGGAAAACACCTATGATTGTAGCATAATCGAAGTTTTATTAGTATCGCCCTGGGGTAATGCTACTGCAGCGATAGCTCAATTGGCAAAGATCAATGAGAAATTTATTATGTTAAGTATGGACCCAAGATTGAGATAAACATATGGTTTTATTTGCTACCATATGGCAGTAGTGCTGCCACCCGTGATAGCTCCCAAAGAGCTACGTCTGTGAGGCCTATCTCTTAGAGACTAGGGGAGCCAATATTTTGAGTGGTGTGCTTAGAGTTCCAGCTATGTTAGCCTTGAGTGTCACCCCTGAAACATAATGTGGTTATGTATGTGAACGGGCAGGGTTAGGCTGACCCGCATCGTGTCTTGTGAGCATGATGACTTGACCAACAGACTTGATTAACTGTACCCTCCGTATGGTATATGAATTGGAGTAAGTCATTGGATTGTATCTCAAGGTAATATAGCTCCTTTTACTTTGTCATAGCATCGAGGAGAGTCTTTGGCTACGTCCTGTAAAGTCTAAAAATGCTCAAATAGGTGGGGCTTCAATTTCAACATACAGAAAGAGAGTGTTAAAATTAGGTGGTGCTTGAATCTCAGCACATCGAAAGATAATGATCAAATGCGGACCATCACTGAGTATGGTGGTGGGACATGAATCTCAGCACACCGATAATGTGCCCTGAGTGTATGGGGCATGCGGCCTTACGTGCCAACGTCTGTGGTGAATGGTGCTTAAATTGCGCGTTTTGATGTCATTATATAGACATGTTGTTTACCTGGAGGGAAGGAACACTGCCGGCCCGAGTGAGGGGTAGGGTCGTTATAATTTGGTCAGCTAAAGCTGACTGTTGCACTATTTTTCCATCTCTTGGCGGATTGTCCCTATACAGGTATTGGAGATCTGAGCAAGAAGTAGCAAGTTGAAGCTCCTTTGAGCTATGCCGGCCCTCGAAAGCCAAGCAAAGCGTGTTTTATTTTTTTCATTTATGGTCGGCTTGTATACCGATGTATGTAGTATACTTTTGTGAAGAGAACAGCTTATAAGGCCTTTAGGTCAAAACACTTTTTGTATTTTATTATCATTCCTTTGGTGTTTTAATGAACATTCTTGGTGTTTGGTTCTTATTAACTTAAAAAGTTCTGCTAGAATTAAACTCGGAGTTAGGATGCGTTAATGATTGGTTTCAATACGTAACTCAACTGACTGCTCGTGGAATATAAAGTGAGGCCCGACCAAACCTTTTGTTATATTCTACATGACGGATGGCGGTGTTACGTTTATGCTCGGGTAATTCTTTACCTTGAAAATAATGGTGTCAGTGTACATGCCAAGAACCATATATCTCATCAGCACTCTAAGCACATACTTCGGTTGTTTCATTTTATTTGAGATTATTGGTCAATAAGATGTGAGCATATGTAGAGTACTAACTGAAGAGAAAATAGCAGATGCACTGACAATGGCTCTTTCACAGAGGAAGCATGATTGTCATACTAGATACATGGGTATTATTCAACTGAATGATCAACTCTAGTGGGAGGGTTGTGGATTTTTTTATTTATCAGTTGTATATCATATGATGAATTGTACTATGTAATTCTTTTTGCATTTAAGGAATGTTCGTTTATTATGTCTATTATTTTTATACTTGATAGATTAATTAACTTAATAAAAGTCTATTGAATGTTTGCTTCCATTAGAATTCATGTGTGTGACATGAATGTGAGGAACTATGTTTATAAGAAGTGCCATCTTAAATGGTCCCTGGTCAAGGTATCAACTTAGAAATTAGGGCGAGGATGGTATATTTAGACTAATATATGGGTTGATTGATGACTGATTCTCATAGGTAATAATATTGGATATCAAGTAATCACATAAGTACTTATTAAGAATAAGTTTTACTGGACAAACCGACCCTAAGACTAGTTTGTGGATTGTTATATGAACGTGTCACCAGTAGGTCTCAAGTGATAATATTGTTTATGGTTCTTTGACCTAAATTCACAATAATCATCATGTGAAGAAGAAAATATTTTGAGGTCATCTGAAGTCTTTCTTGAAAAATGTTGATGATAAGGGAGGTTATTAAGTACATTACGAATCATTTTGGTGCTTTTGTGTGGACAAAGATAGGATTTGTCCTCCTACATGACTTGAGTTACATCTATGGGCCCCTTGATGGAATGAGACTATAAAATGCTTAACCATGCTTGGTTGATTTAATATATGATATTGAGCTCGCCAATTTAAGAAATTCTATTATATATCAAAAATAGAGAATTAATTATTAAGAGGGTGACACGCTCCATGCCTCAAATTCAATCTGTATGTTAGGGACAAGTGGACATGACAACACTGATACATTGGTCACAAAAAGGTTCATTGAGTTACAAACTCTTATATTACTTGGGTGGAAATGATGCATTGCTAGATGTTTCTCATTACTTGTGAGACTATAGTTGATACATTCTAGCTCAAGTATGAGGCTATTGGAATCGTATGTCATTTAAAAGTAATCAAGAAATGAGTCTCACTGCCAATGTAATATGAGCTTATATGATCGCACATAATAACGTATGAGAATCGTGTTAAATGATCGGTGTGGCTCAACTTGTATAGGATATGAGTGAAGAGCTAAGGTTAAATTGATCAGGAGAAAGCCTATCTCGACCAAACTACATATTGATATAGTGATATTGACTAGAGCTCAAGACGACATAGTGTATGTTAACTTGATTGTCTATGTTGACTAGACATCTAGTCGATATAATATATCGATTAGATTGTATCTGTGTCGACTAGACAATGTTAGCTAGATTGATTGTCAATATAATGTATATCAACTAGACCAATTTTGTGTCGACAAGATAGTATCGGCTAGAAAATATTTAGTAGACATGTATCTAGTCAATATAAAGTATATCGACTAGACTATCTGTCGGCTTGACCTTGAATCTCTATGAACTTTGTTGATTAGAAATCTAACGGATATAGAGTATATCGACTTGATGGGTTATCAACATAAAAGTTTTGTTGATTGGAATGTTTGTCGTCTGGTTTTCAAGTTGATATAGAAATATCAGGTTGATTGTATTTCGACTTGAACATTGTTGACATGAATAAGTGTATATCAACTATAAGATGTCTGGTCATTTAGCCAATATAATGTTTTTGAACCGATGATTCGCATACCCTTAGTTTGATAATATCAACTCCCATGTTGTATTTGATCACATCTTGTGTTTGATAGAATGTGCAGGGTTACAGGTCCAAGAAATCCAAGGATCTTTCCTTAGGAACCTACCGCCAAGCGATAGTAGATGACGTCACACGGTAGCATGAAATAAATGGACAGAGTGCTCGGGAACACACCGCGCAGCTCTAGTCCTACCGTGCAGCAGTAACACACTCAACACTAATTGTGACAAAGACGTTGAGTGCGTTGAGATAGAGGCATCGAGAGCAGCGAGACAGATCTACCACACCGCGCTAGTCTTACCGCCCGCATTAGCGCAACGAATTATCTGGACCAGGCGCTCGAGAAGTACCGCCAAGCAATAGTAGTTAACGCCGGGAGTAATTCCAGGCGATACAGCGCGTGATAAATGGAAGAATTAATGTCCAGGATTTCGGAAACCTGCCGGAAAGCCATATTCGTACCGCTTCATGCTAGATCACTCAACGCCACATTGAATGTGTCGAGTCTGAGGCTTCGAGTTAGAGATACCTTGCAGCGATAACGATTAATGCGTCACGCTAGCATGATGAAAAGGAAAAATATTCGTATTAAATATTTTTCCAATTTTGCAGGACAGCTGTCAGCAAGAAGCGCGCGAACCTACAACCGAGCGCTAGCCTTACTGCCGGCAGTAGCGTATTTTCATAAAGACATATATAATGCACCTTGTGTTTTGTATTCAACACAACGACAAAAAGAGATAGAGTTCTTGTATTCTAGGATTCAGCCGCGTATTTGCGTTCTGTTCAAATCGTCTTCGTCGAAGGAAAAGAAAACCGCCACCCTCCCTTCGAGCACGAAGAACTCTTGCGATCCAAGACTACATCGATTACGAAGAGATGACTGGTTGCAAGCACATGGAGATCTCAAGCACCGTCCGCGAATCGCTCTACAGAGAAATCATAAAGAGGGTGACTTTAATCTTTAGATTCTTTAAACCTAAGTTTTGTAATCTTCTTTCCTTTTCATTCTTGTGTGGTGTGGAAAATCGATCGGTGAAGGTCGTCGGATTCCGGGAAGGATTCTGTGGGAAATCGTACTGGGGTAGGGACATCTAAATATAGAGATCTAGCGGGGTTCTAAGACCCTTCCCTGTGTGGAGGTGAAGAGACGGTTCGAATAACTTTCTTGGAGGGAAAAAGAGAGAACCAACCGGTCCGTGGAGCGGGTCGGTGTAGAAAACAAAAAAGTTTTCTTTCTTACCGCCATCGATCTCCTGGCATTACGGGGATCATAATTTTGTAATTGTCAAAAGCAGTTATTGTTCTAATACTTTCAATGAAATTTATTTGTTGCTTTATTACTTCTGTGACATGCTGTGATTGATAAGTGGTAGTCTTCTAAGGGTTGTAAAAGATAATTTGCACAGGAAATGAGTTCATATATATACTGCCGCACGTTAGCTACCTAACGCCCCGCGGTAGCATCCAGAACTTGATTTTCTGTGGAAAAATATTTCAAATTTTTAATTGAGACATAAAACCTTATTTCCCCCCCCCCCCCCCCCCCCCGCTAAGGGTGGCCACTAAATCCAACATTTGGTATCAGAGCCATGTTACTTCAAAAGGCTTAAAATCCTAAAGTAAGATGGCCAACTTTGTTGACGCATTTTCTTAGGGACAAGGTGTGAGTAGACCTCCACTTTTCATGGGGAGTGACTATAGTCACTAGAGAACCCGAATGAAAAATTTTCTGATGACTCAAAGCATTGACATATGGGCCATGGTAGAGACAAAGTACATTGTACCAACTATCACAGTTGGGGATACCGTCTTAGAGAAACCACACGATAAGTGGGAGGATGCTGACAAGCTTAAATGTACGAACAATTCTAAGGCTATAAATTCTTTATTCTGCACAATGGACAAAACTAAATTTAATAGAATATGTAACTGTGAAACTGCATATGATATTTGGTGTTTACTTGAGCTTACTCATGAAGGTACCTTGCAGGTGAAGGAGTCAAAGTTGTTCAGACTCGAATTTGAATACAAACAATTTCGGATAGAGATCGACGAGGAAGTAGACAACATGTATACACATTTCACCAAGATTGTCAATGCCTCAAGATCCCTTAGGAAGAGTTTCTCAAATGGGGATTTGGTGATAAATATCATGCAATCTTTGTCTCCTCGCTTCAAGCCGAAGGTGAATAGTATTGCTGAATCCCATGATATTAGCACCCTGGAGATAGAGAGCATAATCGGTAATCAAAAGACACGCGAACTTGAATTAAAGATTCAAGCAGAGGAGAATCCCAGGGAAATAAAGAAGAAGGGACCAGCATTGAGGGCCACAAAGGAGAGAAAGGCTACTAAAGAATCGGAGGAAGATGACGAGGAAAGACTCTATGTTCAGGAATTCAAAAAGTTCATGAAGAATCCAAAGAAGCAGTGGAAATTTAAGAAATTCCTGAAGAGAAGAGCTGGAGAAGTTAGAAGGTGGAACAAGTCATCAAAGGAGATGAAAAACGATGATAAGAAGTCCCATTCCGAGTGCTATAACTGTCATAAGCCTTGGCACATAAAGAGGGAATGCCCAATACTCCAGAAGGAGGAAAAGGAGAAGCAAAGCCGACATAAAGGAAGAAGAAGGTGCAGAAGGCGCTAACTTGGGACTAGGATGGATCTGACAAGTCTAGCTCCTCAGACTCGAGCAGTGAAGACAAGGAAAATCTGTGCCTCATTGGAAGGAATCATGAGGAATCTGATTATGAGTCCAGTGTCCAGAGCGACACTTACGTAACTACACCCTCTTATACTGAACTTCATGAAATTTATGAACATCTATGTGAGAAGTTAGATAATGTTATATAGGAGAAGAAGTCCATTCGAAACGATATTAAGAAAATCAAAAAGGACTTAGATAATTTAAAAAATGAATTATTAAAAAGTGACAAAGAGAAGATCGAGTGTCTAAAGTGTCCTCACCCGATGACAATCATCGAACAACTAAAAGCAAGTCTCTCCAAGGAATCGTTGAGAACAAACAGTCTCGTCAATGAAAGGAATGTCTTGGAGAAAAGACTTAAAAAGTATCATTCCAAGATAGAGGAAGGCAAAAAGCAATTTGGCAATCGGTGTGTAATGCTAGTCACTGAAAAACACCCCCTTAAAGGCGAGGATCCAGGATCTCAACTGTGTTATCCAAAAGTTTGGAATAGGCCAAATATCACTGGATATGCTATTGGGAGCACAGTGACATGGATCTTGGAAATTTGGACTAGGGTGCGTAAGTCCAACATTACTACCGAGCAGAAATCATTATCATGCAAAGCCTAGGACTAACTTTAACAAGTCTCAAAATAAGTTTAAAAGTTCTGGAAGGCTATCACCATTCTCAAGTACGAGCTCTAGCAATCACGATAAAGGCAGCATCTGTAACACCCCAAATCTCAAGAATGAGTTTAGGCTGAGCAAAACGGCTTAGGACACGGGCATGTCCCAAGCCGTGTCCTGCTCTATGCACTCGAGTGTGGCGCGGAGTGGGTCTTGAGTGGGTCTCGAGTGTGTCTCAAGTGAGGCACACGGCCTGGGAAACAGGTGTGTCCAAGGTCGTGTCCTTCTCTGTGCACTCGAGTGGACACACAACCAATCGAGTGCTCGACGAAATGCACTAGACATTTATCGAGAGGGTACACAGCCTGCGACACGGGCATATCCTAGGCCATGTCCTCCTATGGGTCGATGAACTCCACTCGACGAAATGCACTCGACGATCCTCGAGTGGCAAGTTGAGTTGGGCACACGGGCATGTCATAGGCCGTGTCCTTCTCAGGATTTTTCCAAGGCAGTGAGGCCTAGTGAACATGGGATGGACACGGGCATGTCCGAAGCCGTGTCAGAGTATACGGACTATGACACGGGCATGTCACATGTTCGTGTCCTCCTGTTCGGGTTAAGTCGGTTTGTGTGCTGCTTAAGGTACATGTCCTGTGACACGGGCGTGTCACAAGCCGTGTCAGACCAAAAACAAAGGTTTCAGGGTGATTTTTGGCCGTTCATTTCCTTCACTTAGGATCCAATGGCCCAGGCCTTTCCCTGCTATCTTAAGGCCAGGATTTGAGAGATAACTCTCATTTCTTCTTGGCCATTCTCTTTATAAAAGATATAGTGAGAAGGGAGAGCAAGGAAGGAAGAGGAGAAGGAATCCGGCTGCCGGTGGAGCTTCAGAGTTCCGAATTGAGAGTCGAGTATAGATTTATAGAGGCAAGAGCGTTTTGGTGCTTTCTGTCCAGCTAGATTTTGATGGCTCCAAAGAGGTCGTCAAGGGTAACGATCTTCTTTCTTGGACATGTGAAGTCCTCGTTTTGGTATGTGCATGGATTTCCACCACCAAAAGGTTGCTTTTGAGGGATTTCCTTGGGTTGATTCTTGAGATCCCCTATCAGTCTTGCATATAGATTTGGAAATGTATAGTATGGAATAGGTATGCTGTGTAAAGCTCATCTGGACAGGTTGGTCTGGATTGGTGATGTTTCATTTTGCACACCGGAGAATACTCCGCGTATAAACGTGTAGTTGTGGAGTCCGATGGGTATGTACCTGTGCAAAGGGGCGAGTAGTAGCAGGAAGTACTGGAGTGGAATTCTAGGAAACACCCTCGTAATTGTTGTATTGTATGATATGAAAGACCAGTTTTCTGGCACTGCAGGATGCTGTAGGGTTTGGGTTGATTTCGGGTGCAGAAAGAGAGTTCTGCTGAACCCGCCACGTGATCGTGAAGGACGCTGGCATTAACTCCCCTTTTTGGATTGTAAAGCAAATCCTTGGAGGACAGTATGGCTTTTGTGAGTTGTGTGCTCTTTAAAAAGGCTTCAGGCTGAACAACAAAGTGAAACCGACCCGCACCTATAAACTGGCCATGAGTACTTTGGTATTCGATGATGGTGTGACGACTTGAGCAATAGGGGCTTGCTGATCTTGACCTGCGTTATGTTGGCTTGACAAGAGAGCGTCAAGGCATTATGCTTTCGTCGATGGCATAATAAGAGTCTTAGGCCTGCACGCCATTAAGACTAATTTCTCAATACTGTTGGGTTTCGGACCGTGAACGGTGGTGGAATCCTGGTTCGTTGATACACCATGAATATGCCTTGTGTGTACGGATCATCGGGCCGCGTGGCCTGACGGTTGTGATGTATTAATTGTGTGTGAGTGCACATCTTTTGATATATCCACTTGTGAAATGCTATGCATGCAAGGAAGGAATTCCTCTGCCCCAAGAAAGGGGTAGGGTCATAATAAATTGGTCAGTTGAATGATGATCGTTGCCTTGTTTGCCACCATCTTGCTGGGCAGTCCTTGTACAGGTACCGGAGAGCCGATCGAGAAATAGAGGGCTAAAGCCCTTGCTACTACTGCTGTTGTTGCTGGCCCCGTAAGGCTAAGGAAAGAACACTATTATTCTCATGTGTGGCCGGCTTGCGGGCCGATGTTTGTAATACATGCTGGTGAAGTTTAACTATAAGGCCTTAAGGCGAAAACTTTGTGTACTTGGTGCATATTACTTTGTGGGTTATATATAAATGTGGTTGTTTATATATAGTGGACATTCGTGACTTTTGATATCATCTTTCACTTTAAAAGCTTCCGCTAGCATGCTTTGAGTTAGGATGCGAATATGTTTTGGTATTAACTTGTAACCTTGTCGCCTGTTTATGGCATATGATGTGGGTCCCCGGCCGCACCTTCTATTATATATGATTTAATGGATGGGGTAATTATATTTTGATATCATCTTGTCTCGGTTTTCCTCTTTTGAATTAGTGGTTGAATTCTTTTGTGGGGTGGCGATCACGTGTAAGTGCGACCCGCTTTAACATTATTGAACTCCAGTGTTGGGTACATGGGAAAATATGTACCTTATTTGAAGAAGCAACACTTAGCTCAAAGATATACATCAAGGTGTATTTGATGTTATTTTGAGTTTATATGTGCAGGTTAAGATTTTGCTAAAATACAAAAAAAAGTTTCTAATTCCAGAGCGACACTTAAGAAAGAATGTGTCGACACTTGGAGAAGCAGTGTCGACACCAGAGAAACTGTGTCGACACACAGAAGTTCTAGTCGACATCAACTGTGTCGACACCTGGAGGCAGTGTCGACACACAAATTCTGAGACTATGTCAACTGTGTCGACACACAGAACTTGTGTCGACACTCAGCAGAGTTTAAACAATGTTGATTGTTGTGATGTGAATAAGTGTCTGTGTCAACACAAAGAAGCTGTGTCGACACATTCTACAGATGCAGTGCCAAGAAGCTGTGTCGACACCAAAGGAGCTATGTCGACATCACCAAAGCTTATGTCGACACTTAATCTACTTGTGTCGACACATAATGACAATAAGTCTCGACACTTTGTTGACAAATACAAAGGTTCAAGAACTGACTGAAGACTTGACAGCTGTGAATTCCAACAGGTTTACTGAAGCTATAAGTACTGTCAGAAGTTTGTTAGAAACCGGATCAGCCGGTTACATGGATGAAGTCTATATAAAGACGGATTCTGTCAAATCATAAGAACAACAACACGAACAACTATTGAAGTATTGATCATTGATCAAGAAAGAGCACGTCACACAGAAGAAGATTTTCGTGAGAAGATCAAAGAAGACAATCTGAAGTGACAATCTACTAAGAATTTGTCTAAGGAGAATTCAAGTAAGAATTCTGAAGAAACTTCAGAAGTTCCTGAGAGTGAGAGAGATCTCCAACTGTTGAAGTAAAGAAGGAGACATTTACAAGTCTCTTAAGAAGTAGATCTTGAACTAATCTACTAAGAAGAATTCAGATCTATTTTTGAAATCAAAGAAGGAAGCTGTCAGCTAGTCTACTTCAAAGGAGATCAACCCTACTGAGTTAAGATTCAAGAAGTTTTGAAGAAAGCAAAGAACAGGTTGATTTCAGCCATCAGCTTTATCAAGAGCTGATCAAGAAACCTTTTATCCCTTCTCTCTCAACAAGGGTAAGAGTCCATCTAAAACACTTATCAAATTTTGTAGGATCTTTTCAAAGATCTGAGTTGTAAGCCTATATTATAAAGGCTGAGTGTAGGAGATATAGATCACTTAGTGGTAGGGCTTTTGAGCCTTAGTGTAGGAGAAATTATTCTCTGAGTTGTAGGCCTTGTGGCAAGGCTGAGGTAGGGCTGTTAGCTTGAGCTGTAGGAGTGTGGATACATTCTGAGTTGTAGGAACATTTCAGGGTTCTGAGCTATAAGATCTGTGGATCTGAGTATAAGGAAGAAGTTAGGCCGAACCTAGCAAACTGCTAGATAGGTGAAGGGGGAAAGTGGATGTACCAAGACCTTGGGGAACCACTATAAATCTGTGTGCAATCTGTGATGTGTGTGTGATTGTGAATTCTGTGTTGTGATTGCTGTAGAATAGTTAGATTCTATTTAAAGAATTGAAATATTATTCTGCCTTAAGTAAAAAAGAAAAGAACCTATTCACCCCCCCCCCCCCTCTAGGTGTTTGGGTTATCTTGAAATCAATTCTATCATCCAGAATGTCCACGTAGGAATGAAAATACATATATATGGGGTACCTGTGCGTTCCTAGTATTGCTTTGTGCAATATTTTAGTTGCTTACTTCTGTGTTTCACGCTTGTAGGAAACTAGAGGTAATGAGGGGCCGCAAGAACCCCAGCATTCGATAGGGATTAATGAGCAAACTGCGGCGCCAATATCTCCTCTTTCGGTAGAAACGGTCTGGTTGATTGCGGATGTGGTCTTTGCAATGATCAAGGCCTACCATGAGGGAAATGTACAACTCTCTGTTATTGTGGTGTGTCCCATGCCAGTTGGTGTACGTAAGAAGATGGCAAGGGAAAGAGCATCGGCTCTGCCATTGAATATATGTCTGATCCAAGGACCATATACAGTTGAGGAGTACTTTCATGCATTTGTTGAGTTGAGACAACATGAAGAGTTTGTGTTTGAAACCGAGGAGACTAAGACCAACAAGTTTTATGATGGTATGGGCGATGAACTACGACGTTTATTGGTGGGTCCAAAGTTGCTTGGATTTTGTGCTTTGGTAATGGCAGTTAGGTCTTTGGAAATTCATTTAAAGCAGTTCAGGGTGAGGCACGGTGTCAATTTGCCAACCTTTGCAAATGTGTCAAAATAAATTTTTCATAAGTGGAAGAAGGAGTTACATATGTTGGAGTAAACCTCTTCCACCATCATGGGAACAAAGAAAAGGTGTGGTCCACATGTTTCTTTTTCTTGTGGTAACGTAGGACATCGTGCCCGAGAATGCCATGGTACTACACAAAGGGCAAAGAAAGCTAAGACTGGAGCAGTTGCAGGGAGAACTCCAACCATTTTCTACTCGCATGGCAAAGAAGGAGATAAAGCCCGAGACTGAAAAAGTGTCCCTTAGACGACACTAAATAAGAAGGGAAAGAATTTATGTACATATCTAACTATAATTATGTTCCGTATATTTCCTAGTCAGTAATAATGTGTACTATCCTTGTTTTGCATATATAAACATGTTGTGATGAATAATCGAGAAGTTATTGGTTTAAGGCTTTTATGCCCTGTGGACTTATCTTGGTATCACAAATAAGAGTGATTATGGGTAGAACGTGACATGTTAAGATGTCGTTATGATGTCATGTCAGGACGTAGGAGCGTCTGTGTTCACAATAGTTGTGGTTGTTATGGTCATAGGTATGGTCAAGCTCTTGGAGCAGCGTACCAGTGTAGGTTACACCTTCACGGACATTATACTGGGAAAGAACACCAAAAGAGAGACCATGTTTGATTGTATGCGAGGGTTGAGCAGGATGTTGATGTCTGCTCTCCAAGTCGTCAAACTTGTTCGGTCGTGCAAGAAGTAATTCTGCATGCGGATAACGACCATTAGGCCGAAGCCCGGTTAAGTGACACTTCTATTATGTCAACTTATACAAATGTGTTTCCTCATCACTTTAATGGGTGATGAAGCCCACATGAGACCAATGACACTATTGCGGTGGTGCCAGGTGTGAAACTTGTAAGCTGTCGGAGAAAAACAAGTCTCTGATTCCACGGATAGATGACTTGTTCGATCAGCAAGTTGGATCAACTATCTATTCTACACTGGACTTGAAATCTGGTTATTACCAGTTGAGGATTCGGGAAGGTGACATTCCTAAGACAGTGTTTGGAATGCGCTACGGTCATTATGAATTCACTGTAATGTCGTTAAGGCTATGTAATGTGCCATCAGTGTTCATGGATCTAATTCACCGAACATTCCGAGAGTACTTAGGTCTATTTGTGATTGTATTCATTGATGATATCTTAGTATAATCTAAATCTGAAGCTGATCATGCGAACCATTTACGGTTGGTGTTATATACTCTACGGAGAAATAAGCTCTGTCCCAAGTTCTCAAAGTGTGAGTTGTGGCTATCGTCTGTGGCTTTTCTTGGCCATATGGTAAGTGGAGAGGGCATAGCAGTGGATCCGTCAAAGATAAGAGTCATACATTTTGTAGAAACTTTCACAGGGATCTCTTTGCCTCTTACCACATTCACGAGGAAGGATCATGAGTTTGTTTGGATGCTAGAGTACGGGAGAGCTTTTGACGAGCTAAAGAATCGTTTGACCACGGCGCCTGTTTTGACATCACCATGTGGTACAAACGGCTATGATATTTATAGTGATATTTCAGGGAGCGGCTTAGGCTGTTTTCTTCTGCAGTTTGGAAAGATGATTGTTTATGTCTCATGCTAGTTGAAAATGCATGAGCGACATTATCCCGTCCACGACTTTGAGTTGGCGGCGGTGATTTTTGCACTTAAGTTGTGGCGTCATTATCTATATGGTTTAAAAGTGGAAATATTTACGGATCATAAGATCCTAAAGTACCTATTAGATCAAAAGGATCTCAATATGCGACATTGAAGGTGGATGCAGTTCTTTGGGGACAACACCCTTGATATGCACTACATACCCGGGAAGGGAAACGTTGTCGCAGACATCTTGAGTCATAGGACTCCGTCAAGGGCAAATTGGTTGCAGATGCATGATGAGCGTCTAATCAAGGGGTTGGAAGCGTTTGAGATTTCTTGTGTTGACAAGAATTCCACAGCCGATGCATGCTTGAACTGGACGGATGTACATTATGACCTTGCGGACAGTGTTCGGCGAGCAATGGAACTGGATGAAAGTCTACAACGCTATGCAATGGATGGTTTAACTGACCAATTATCCTCGGGTTACGGCATTTTACGGAAAGAGGGTTGTTTGTGCGTCCCAAGTATGGGTAAGTTAAGAGACGAATTGATGTATGAAGCCCACTTTACAAAATACTCAATTCACCCAGGGAGCACAAAGATGTAGAAAGACATGAAAAAGTTATTCTGGTGGCCAGGGTTAAGGAAAGACATAGCACATTATGTGGCTAAATGTCAAACACGTGCCTTGGTGAAAGCAGAATGCCAGAAGCCTGGAGGTTTCTTGAAGTCGTTACCTATTTCGAAATAGAAGTTTGATGATATTTCGATGGATTTCATGCACAGGTTGTCGAGATCTCAACGTGGTAATAATTCGGTTTGGGTGATCGTAGACCGGTTGACTAAAGTGGCTCACTTCCTTCTGAGAGGGACGATTCAGTGGAAGTTTTGGCGAAACATTATGTTGAGAAAATGGTACGATTGCACGATGTTCCTCGTAGCATTGTAAGTGACCGTGACAGGCAATTCACTTCGAATGATTGGAGGCTAATCCATCAATTGTTGGGAACAAAGTTAACATTTAGTACGACCTTTCATCTCCAAACTGATGGCCAGACTGAGAGGACAAACAGAACGATGGAGTACATGCTCCGAATGTGTGCCCTGGATTTTTGGAAGAGATGGGAAGATCATCTCTACATGGTAGAGTTTGCCTACAATAATATCTACCAATCGAGCATAAGTATGGCTCTATTTGAAGTTTTGTATGGTTGGAAATGACGTACACCGTTAGCTTGGGCATAAATAGGCGAATATAAATTGTATAAGCGTAAGGAAGTCAAAGAAGCTAATTCGATAATACGCTCTATCCGGGAGAGGCTACTGATAGCCCAAGACAGACAAGCAAAATACTACAATGCCAAGCATCGGAACATGGAGTTTGCAGTGGGCGATTGGGAACATTTGAAAATCAAGCCCTTCAAAGGTGTGTCCAGGATTCGACATCTGAAAAAGTTAAGTCCGAGATATCTTGGTCCATTTGAAGTGGTGGAGCGAGTTGGGGAAGCTGCCTATCGGATAGCTCTTTCAATAGAATTGAGTGGATTACATGATATGTTCCACCTATCTGTGCTTTGGAAAGCCGTAGAAGATCCAGCTCAAGTGATTACAAATGATCGTGTACCTGTCGATTTTGGGCTAACGACGAAGGTTAGGCCAATTCAGATCGAGGATAGAGCCGATATAAAGTTGCAGAATAAGATAATCAGGATGTTCAAGGTCCGATGGGACAACTGTGGTCGTGAGGAGCTAACATGGGAGCGAGAGTAGACTATACGAGTTTGATTTCTCGAGTTGTTTGTGTAAACTGTTGTACAGTGCGTGTCAAGTTGTATCAAACTTTTGTGAAGTTATAACCATCTTGATTGTTATTTTCCTTACAATGTGAAAATTTCTTGTAAGGAGGGGAGGGTTGTAACACCCCAAATCTTAAGAATGAGTGTAGGCTGAGCAACACAGCCTAGGACACGGGCGTGTCCCAAGCCGTGTCTTGCTCTGGGCACTCGAGTGTGGCGCAGAGTGGGTCTCGAGTGGGTCTCGAGTGGGTCTCAAGTGTGTCTCGAGTGGGTCTCGAGTGTGTCTCGAGTGAGGCACACGTCCTGATGCACAGCCTGTCGAGTGCTCGACGAAATGCACTCGATATTTGTCGAGAGGGTACACGGCCTACGACTCGGGCGTGTCCTAGGTCATGTCCTCCTATGGGTCGACGAACTTTACTCAACTAAATTCACTCGTCGATCCTCAAGAGACAAGTCGATTTGAGCACACGGCCTGTGATACGGGCGTGTTTGAGGTCGTGTCCTTCTCGGGATTTTGCCAAGATAGTGAGGCCTGGTGAACACGGGCATTGTAACGCCCCCGATTTTTCGGCAATTATTTAAATTCTCGTTCGGTGTTATGTTGACGCATTTTCGGCTCGTGCCGTTGTTAGAGTACCTCGTTTTGTGTTCTTAGAGGTTTAGCCTGTCCGCAGGGTTCCCCAGCTAGCCGGTGTCTGTTTTGGAGGCCCGGCTGAGCCTTTCATGAAATCCTTGTGGTTTGGCTTCTGGTGAGGTTAGCCCGAGTGTTTGATCGTCGGAGGTCATTTTCGACTTCTCCGGTGTTTTTGTAGCCCGAGTGTTGAGCTACAGTGCGGGTTTGGTAGAAATCCGAGAGCGTTGTTTTTCGCGTCTTTTGGCGGTCGCTAGTTAGCGGGTCGTCATTTTTCGTATAAGCTTACATGTATTTATATAATTACACATTCTTAGCATAGCACGTGATTTAGGCGTGCCGGTAAATATATCTGTGCGTGTGCGTGCGTGTGTATGCGTGTGCGTGCGTGCGGAGTAGAAATTTGTGTGCACGGATGTATGCTAATATGCGTGTATATGTGTGTGAATATATGTATGGGTTAGCGTATATTTGTGTTTATATTTATATGAGAATATACATATAAGTATTTTGAGTTAGAATAATTATTGGAGTTAATGTAGTTATTGAGTAGTTAATTAGGTTTATTAAACTTAGTTAATTAGGAGTAATAAGGTTAGTGATTTAGTTATTAGATTAAATAATGTTACATAAATTACATTTTATATTAGGTATTATAATATATATACTTAACTAATTAGGTTTCCTCCCCCCATTAACCGACCAACCTACAAAAGAGAAAAAAAAACGAGCCCTGTAGCAAGCCGAGCAGAAGAAGGAATAGGGCGGACGCCCGACTCCTGCTCCGACCACCCGTTCACCGCCCAGAACCGCTAGAAAACTCGGTTTGAGGCCGGATCCGAACTCCCCTAGGCATGATCTTCGTTCTGAGGTAAACCTTGTGCGTTTTAATCCATGATTTTGTCTGATCGGTAGGTTAGGTTTTCCTTTTTTGGGTTTTGATGGTGTTGTTCTTCCTGATTTGTTGTCCAGGAATCTTTTTATGTGTTCTTTATGATTTCCGGCCGTTCGGAGGGAGGTGCTGCCGAAATTTTTGGTGGCCGGCAGTTTGAGAAGAGGGGGGTTAACCGAATTCTTCTACAGCAAGGCAAGTACTCACTTGCCATAGCAATTCCTTTATTTTTTTCCATGTATCCTTAGTTGTATGGTTCGTTCAATTAGTTGTTGTTTGGACTTGATTGCGTGCTGTATTCGTTTCTTGGGAGTGTGGTGTTAAGAGTTTAAATTTGTTTACTAGGAGATCTTGCCTCGATAGGGTGCAAACCCGAGCACCTTGTTCCTAGTTTTGATCGTCCTCGGGATAGTTTGTTGTTTTCATTTTTTCCTGGGGTTCAAACTATTATTAGCATTTTTGTTTTATTTAATTTCAATATTTAGTGTAGTGGTTTAATGGTTGCTCTACGATAGAATTGGTATCGAAGCCACCAGACCCTTGCCCTTTATTTTCTTTTGGTGCCCATCCTCTTATTTGCAATTAGTGTCAAACCCCTCGCTAAAGTTGGGTATCAAACCACTCAAGTTAAACGTTTATGTGTTATCATGTTAAGTGTCTATGGGTCGTATTAAGCTAAGTGTCTATGGGTTGTATTAAGCGAAATGTGTAGAGGTTGTACAAATTTAATTGTGTAGGGGTTGTATTAATTTATATATTTACGGTAGTATCATGTTAACCGTATAAGTTTGTACCAAGTTAGTTGAACACAGTTAGTGGTGATCAAGTTGTTAATTATGTTTAGTTTAGCGTAGTGGGTAAGAGTTGTGTATCAAACTATTTTCCTATTTAGTATCGCTCTATTTTCAATTTGATGTGTAGTATTGCGTAATTTTAGCAACTCGACGTTTAGTCCGTCGGTTGAACTTAGGGTTCCTAGGTGGGTTGCCCTAGATGGTTTAGGGTTTAGTGTGATTTCTTGGTGGTTCTTGGAACCACCAGTAAGGGTTTTCCCGAGTCACATAGTACTGGAGTAGGATGTGATTTTGAGGTAGATCGGATCCGATGCCGCCACATTTATTTGGCTTCTTGTCTTACTAAGGTAGTATGGGATGTTTGGTTGAGTTGGACCGATGCCTCCACCAAAGCACGTAGAAGATATTTAGGCCTGATACACTTGGTTTGACATGTGGTCACCAGTCTAGGCCCTTGTTACTGATTTTTGTCCACCTCTAGTACTAGGTAATTCTTTCCGCTCTAGCTCTATGATAGGATATTACTATTGTGCTAATCCTTTTTGTAGAGATTCTTGAAGCTCGACTTCATTCGTGCTCTTGGGGCACTCCCTTTCTGCTCACCTTTGTTGAGTATAAGTTTTACCTGTTTTGCTTACCTTCTTCTTCTTCCTGTACCTGTTTTACCTCACTTTCACTTATTTCTGACCTGATTTTAATTCCTGTATAAATCCATTGTATCCTTGTTTTTCCTTTTGATAGTTGCTTTACTAAGGTGTTCTGTTTTTCTGAATACCTCAGGTATAGGTATTTAGCCAACTGTACGACTAGTTTGCTCCTGGAGATTTTTCTAGCATTTCAGCTACTACTATTGTTCACTGTTCCTCTTGTTTGGGAGGTAGTATTCTTTAGACATGTAGTATAGACAAACCTACTCACCAATGGGTTCGTGTCAGTTGTTGATGCCCACTGGTGGTTTCTCTTTTAGATACTTTGCACTTGCTTACACTATTAGTTTTACTGCTTTTCGTTATATTAAACTTGCTCTTGGGATGATTTATGTTAGAATGATAGTTACTTTTTAAAAAAACCCTAAAAAAAGCACTATTAAGTATATATATAACTCAAGATCTGCATGTTTTACAAACTCATACACTACTTTTAAGGCGACGTAAAAAGATCGTTTTCTTTATATATATATATATATAAATTAAATCAAGGGTCCTGCATAGTATAAGATGTCCCCTAGGGACACTTATGCGTTCTCTCTTAGGATGCATAAATGTAAATAAAGTATTTTCCGCTACGTATAAGTATAATTTTGAAGTGTGTACTAGATGATCCATAGAGCCGAGGGATACGGCCTAAAAATATGTAACTGAATTTTTAGTAATTTAACTTATGGTTTTTCATCAAGTAAAGTAGATAGTGTTTTGCCCGAGCGTTAGCAGTTATCCCCTGCTCAACGTGCCATCACGGCGCGTGTTTTCTCAGACTCTGATAATTCTTAATTCGAAGAAAATGCGGGTTATGACAGTTGGTATCAGAGGGAGGTTGCTTGACAAATTGTCGTGCAACCTTTCCCTATAAGTATTAGGTGTTTAGAGTCATATCATACACACACTGACATTTCATCAGCATGTCTTGGTTGAAGCACGAACACTACACACATAGCATAACATGAAGTATACGGGGCATATTATGTAGAATGGTATGCATAATATGTGTTCGTATATGGATCCACCATAGGAGGCAACATGTGAGGGTTATGTATTTATGGGGTGCATAACCTCACCACATGGATGCGACTAGCGTGTTTTCTTTTTCGTTGCATGAGAATGTTATGTATTATGGGATGCATAACATTCTCATGCGTACGCCACTCATAACATGCATTAGGGCCTTTTTAGAATGCATAGCACAAGAATGCAAAGCATAACATTGCATAAGCACAACGTGCCAAGCTAAAGACTTGCATGATGACATGCGTACACACATAATTTTTGAGTCAAAAAGAATATAAATTCATGCATTCCCGATCTAGGCACAAGAGTTAGTGTGATGATGGTAAACCATCTTAGGTTAAGCATGACATTATTTTCTTTTTATAAAAAAAAAATAAAACCCCAGAACAAGTTGGCAGTGAAAGCAACTACTTATGTAGGTTTGTCTGTACCTGTTTGTTTTTTCCTAGTAGTTGAACTAGGTTCTGATGATTGCATGTTTATTCTTTTTAGCATGGCGCCTAAGCGTAGAGTGACGAGGTCGACTCCCCAATCTGAGGGCGAGTCTTCTGGTGCTCAAAGCGATGTAGTTGTGGAGAGTCTGAGGCAGAGAAATGAGGCTCTATCGAGGAAGATGGTGGACGTTCAGTCTCAGATCCAGTCCTTGATATCTGTGGTGGCAGGACTAGCCCCGAGAGCACGGGATCTTGCTGCGGGTATAGCTATTCCACCACCTCCTGCACCCCCAGCCCCTTTGGGGCCTCCTGTGGTGGGGCCCCCAGAGATGGCTTTCATCACTCAATTCCAGCGACTACGACCCCCTACCTACGATGATAAGGCAGACTTCATGGTATTGGATGACTGGTACATTTCCATAGAGGAAATGTTTCATTATTCTGGAGTGTCTTTGGATTAGAAAGTGATGTTGGCCGCCTATCAGCTGAAGGGGTTAGCGAAGAGCTGGTGGATGAGGGAGAAGGAGGGAATGGTAGGAGGAAGCACTTGGGCTTCCTTCAAGGAGATCTTGATACGAGAGTTTCTATCTTCAGTGGAGCGAGACAAGCTGATGAACGACTTCCTATATCTGAAGCAGAGGCAGCTCACTGTCAGCGAGTATGAGATTGAGTTTAGCAAACTCAGTCGCTTTGCCCTTGTTTGGTGACTCAAAGGAGGATAGAGCGAAGCGTTTCCTCGGTGGCCTGAGGAGCGATGTTCAGCAGTTAGCGGTAGCTCATGGGGCGGCGAGTTATGCTGGTGCGGTTGAGGCTACTTTGAAGGTAGATGCCATCGAAAACGCGAAGCAAAGATGACATCAGGCGAGGAATGAGAAGAGGAAAGCTGCTGAATCAAAGAGCCCCCAAGTGTCCGGTGCTCCTTCGAGGAAGAGGAGCAAAGAGATCTGTAGTTTTTATTGCCGGCCGGGCCATCCTGCTGAGAGATGTTTCAAGAGGGCGGCGTCACAGAAGGAGCATGTGCATGCTATTCAAGGTGCTCCTAGGAAGAATGTGGTGTGTACTCTATGCAAGAAAGAGGGGCATGATGTTGACCGTTGCTAGTTGAAGGACAAGGTCTGCTATAAGTGCGGACAGAAGGGTCACACCAAGGCCCGATTCCCGCAGCTCCAGTCTGTGCTCCGACCAGTTCCCCTTCAGTCCTTGCCACCACCTCAGTCCGTGGATAAGGGAAAAGGGAAGCTGAATGTGATATCATCAGCGGAGGCTCAAACTTCGACGCAATTCATTTTAGGTAACCTTCTCGCTAGTTTTTTTACTTGTATTGCAGTTTAGTTTGGCTATTGTTTTTTTTAAAATGATTGTACAACTTTCTCTTTTTATATTTGTATAGGGAGTTTTAATGTAAAGAACTGCTGGGCACGCGTTCTCTTTGACTCGGGTGCTACCCACTCCTTTGTGGTTAGGGCCTTGGTAGAGCGGTGTTAGTGGGTTCTTGATCAGGTAGGTGATGCCTTTTGCGTCAAATTCCCCTCGGGTGATTCCGTGATATCAGATCAGGGCATTCTGGATTGTCCTATTATGTTTGGGGATTTCCCATCCAAGGCAGATCTGAAGGTTATAGACTTGGAAGATTTCGACATCATCCTAGGTATGGATTGGTTGTCCAGATACGATGCGGTGATCCAGTGCAGGGGTAAGCGCATGGATTTCAGGAAGGACAACGGTCATCCTGGGAGTATTTTCAGTGATTCGTTCCAGGGCTCTCCGGCGATTTCTGCAATATGTGTTAAGAGGTTATTTCATTCTGATTGTTTTGTTTGCTTAGTCTCGGTACTGGGGACTGTTAGTAGTGTGCCGCTATTGGATGAGATTCCTGTTGCACAGGAGTTTCCCGATATGTTTCCTAGCGATCTTCCCGGTCTTCCTCTAGACAGAGATGTTGAGTTCGTGATTAATTAGGAGCCCGTTACGAGTACCATTGCCAAGGCGCCATATCGGATGGCCCCGCGAGAGCTGGAGGATCTGCGTACCCAGCTGGATGAGTTATTGGAAAAGGGTTTCATAAGGAAGAGCTCGTCGCCCTGGGGTGCTCCTGTTCTCTTTGTGAAGAATAAAGATGGTTCGATGCGCCTTTGCATCGACTATCGAGTGTTGAACAAAGTCACCATCAAGAACAGGTATCCCTTGCCCAGAATTGACGACGTATTCGATCAGTTGCATGGTAGCTCGGTGTTCTCCAAGATCGACCTTCGATCAGGTTATCATCAGCTCAGGATCCGGGAGTCAGACATTCCGCAGATGGCTTTCCGATCGAGGCATAGACATTTCGAATTCCTGGTTATGTCTTTTGGGTTGACCAACGCGCCATCATCATTCATGGACATGATGAACCAGGTGTTAAAAGATTTTCTGGACAAGTTTGTGGTTGTATTCATAGACGATGTTCTGATTTATTCTCGGAATGCTGCGGAGCATGATCAGTACTTGCGGTTGGTGTTATCTGCCTTGAGAAATCATCAGTTGTACGCCAAGCTGAGTAAATGTGAATTCTGGTGGCCTCAGGTTTCCTTCCTGTGTCATGTGGTGAACAAAGATGGCATTTCAGTTGACCCGGAGAAGATTTATGTAGTGATGTATTGGCATAGGCCGAGCACACCCAAGGAGATTAGGAGTTTCTTGGGGTTGGTCGACTATTATAGAAGGTTTGTTGAGGGCTTTTCTACCTTGGCAGCGCCCTTAACTAAGCTGACGCAGAAGAAGGCGACGTTCATTTGGAGCGAGAAATGCGAGGAGGCTTTTTTGGAGCTGAAGAGCAGGTTGTGTTCTACCCCTGTGTTGATGTTGCCTACGGAGGGTCAGGACTATGATGTGTATGTGGATGCCTCACATGTTGGGCTCATAGGCGTGTTGATGAAAGAGGGGAAGGTGATTGCGTATGGTTCGCGGCAGTTTAAGACTCATGAGCGAAATTACCCTACGCATGACCTCGAGTTTGGGGCGGTGATTTTTGCCTTGAAGCTGTGGAGGAATCTACTTTATGGGGCTCAGTGCAAGATTTTCACAGATCATAAAAGCCTGAAGTACGTGTTTACATAGAAGGAGATGAATCTGCGCCAGCGGCGGTGGCTATAGTTTGTGGCCGATTATGACGTGGAGATCCAGTACCATCCAGGCAAGGCCAATGTGGTGGCCGACGCCCTGAGCCGTAAGACAGGGAAGATCTTCATTCTCACAGCAGACCGTTTAGTGGAAGAGTTCTTGTTGATGGACATCTCCGTGGGATGCTATCATTTGCAAAGCAGTTTGGCAGTGGCAGAGCCATCTTGGATTTCACTCACCAGGTTGCACCAGAAGGATGATCCGGATTTATTACACCTGTACCTCAGGGCTGAGAGAGGGGAGTTGTCAGATTTCTCTATCGATGATTCAGGACTTTGATGTACCACGGCAGGTTTTGCATCCCCACGGTTGGAGACATCAGGAGTATTGTATGCAAAGAGGCTCATTGATCCAGTGTTGCCTACCACCTATGATCCACCAAGATGTATCATGATTTGAAGCAGATCGCTTGGTGGTTTGGTATGAAGGGGGATATAGCTTGGTATGTTTTTGAATGTTACACATGCAAGCGTGTGAAGGACGACCATGGAAGTCCTGGTGGCAAGTTGACTCCTTTGGAGATCCCGACTTTGAAGTGGGAAAGTATCTCGATGGACTTTATTACGAGCTTACCGAGATCTCCGCGAAGTATTGACTCTATTTGGGTGATAGCGGACAGACTGACGAAGTGTGCCTACTTTGTGTCGTATAAGATTGATTATCCGATGAGTAAGCTAGCGGAGCTATATTTGAGAGAAGTCATCCGATTGCATGGGGTTCCAGTTAGCATCATATCCGACCGAGATTCCAGGTTTACTTCCCATTTCTGGAAGAGCTTGTAGGAGGGTTTGAGCACAGACTTGAGATATTCTATCGCATACCACCTGCAGACAAACAGGCAGACGGAACGCGTCAACCAGATTGTGGAAGATATGATCCGCTGTTTTATTCTAGACCACGGTGGAGCGTGGGATGAGAGCTTGAGGCTGATGGAGTTCGCATACAATAATAGTTACCAAGAGAGCTTGCAAATGGCTCCCTTCGAGGCATTGTATGGGAGGCGCTGCCGAACTCCGTTGTTTTGTACTAAGGCTGGTGAGAGGCCTTTGTTGGGTCCTGATGCACTCGAGGAAATGGAGGTTGCTGTGAAGCTCATTAGGGAAAAGCTTCGGTTAGCTCAGGAAAGATATGAGAAGAACGCCAACCGGTGTAGGTCCGATTTGGAATTTTCTGTAGAGGATTTGGTCTTCTTGAAGGTGTCTCTGATGGTTGGAGTGAAGAGTTTTGGCAAGAACCATAAGCTAGATCCGAGGTATGTGGGACCATTCAGGATTTTGGAGCGTATTGGTGTGGCAGCGTATAGGTTGGATCTGCTAGCCAGTTTCCCAGGTGTACATAACGTATTTCATATAAGCCAGCTACGGAAGTGTGTGCGGAGCAGTGGGCAAGTCTTGGATGTTGTGACCTAGTTGGAGCCTAACCTCTCATATGTTGAGGTGCCGGTCCGCATCATGGATACTCAAGATCGTGTGCTGCGGACAAAGTCTATCCCGATGGTGAAGGTTCTTTGGAAAAATCAGGATTTGGAAAGCGCGACTTGGGAGCTAGAGTCGGCAATGAGGGAGGCTCACCATCGCCTGTTCCCCTGATTTGTTGGGTATGTTTTCTCTCTAGTAACTTTTGTTTTGTTACTTACCTTCTTTAGTAGAAGTTGTGTACGTAAAGTTTCTGGACGAAACATTCTTTTAGGGGGAGTGACTGTAACGCCCCCAATTTTTCGGCAATTATTTAAATTCTCGTTCGGCGTTACATTGACGCGTTTCCGGCTCGTGTCGTTGTTAAAGTACCTCGTTAGGTGTTCTTAGAGGTTTAGCATGTCTGCAGGGTTCCCCAGCTAGTCGGTGTCTGTTTTGGAGGCATGGCTGAGCCTTTCAGGAAATCCTTGTGCTTTGGCTTCGGGTGAGGTTAGCCCGAGTGTTTGATCGTCGGAGGTCATTTTCGACTTCGCCGGTGTTTTCGTAGCCCGAGTGTTTAGCTACGGTACGGGTTTGGTCGAAATCCGAGAGCGTTATTTTTCGCTTCTTTTGGTGATCGCTAGTTAGCGGGTCGTCATTTTTTGTATAAGCGTACACGTATTTATATAATTACACATTCTTAGCAGAGCACGTGATTTAGGCGTGCCGGTAAATATGTACGTGTGTGTGCGTGCGTGTGCGTGCGTGTGCGTGCGTGCGGAGTAGAAATTTGTGTGCACGGATGTATGCTAATATGTGTGTATATGTGTGTGAATACATGTATGGGTTAGCATATATTTGTGTTTATATTTATGTGAGAATATACATATAAGTATTTTGAGTTAGTATAATTATTGGAGTTAATGTAATTATTGAGTAGTTAATTAGGTTTGTTAAACTTAGTTAATTAAGAGTAATAAGGTTAGTGATTTAGTTATTAGATTAAATAATGTTACATAAATTACATTTTATATTAGGTATTATAATATATATACTTAACTAATTAGGTTTCCTCCCCCATTAACCGACCAACCAGCAAAATAGAAAAAAAACGAGCCCTGTAGCAAGCCGAGCGGAAGAAGGAATAGGGTGGACACCCGACTGCTGCTCTGACCACCCGTTCACCGCTCAGAACCGCTCTAAAACTTTTTTTGAGGCTGGATCCGAACTCCCCTAGGCGAGATCTTCGTTCCGAGGTAAACCTTGTGCGTTTTCATCCATGATTTTGTCCGATCGGGAGGTTAGGTTTTCCTTTGTTTTTTTAGGTTTTGATGGTGTTGTTCTTCCCGATCTGTTGTCCAGGAATCTTTTTATGTGTTCTTTGTGATTTCCGGCCGTTCGGAGGGAGGTGCTTCTGAAATTTTTTGTTGCCGGCGGTTTTAGAAGAGGGGGGTTAACCGAATTCTTCTAGAGCAAGGCAAGTACTCACTTGCCATAGCAATTCCTTTCTTTTTTTCCATGTATCCTTAGTTGTATGGTTCGTTCAATTAGTTGTTGTTTGGACTTGATTGCGTGCTGAATTCGTTCCTTGGGAGTGTGGTGTTAAGAGTTTAAATTTGTTTACTAGGAGATCTTTCCTCGATAGGGTGCAAACCCGAGCACCTTGTTCCTAGTTTTGATCGTTCTCGGGATAGTTTGTTGTTTGCATTTTTTCCTGGGGTTCAAACTATTATTAGCAATTTTGTTTTATTTAATTTCAATATTTAGTGTAGTGGTTTAATGGTTGCTCTACGATAGAATTGGTATCGAAGCCACCAGACCCTTGCCCTTTATTTTCTTTTGGTGCCCATCCTCTTGTTTGCAATTAGTGTCAAACCCCTCGCTAAAGTTAGGTATCAAACCACTCAAGTTAAACGTTTATGCGTTATCATGTTAAGTGTCTATGGGTCGTATTAAGCTAAGTGTCTATGGGTTGTATTAAGCGAAATGTGTAGAGGTTGTACAAATTTAATTGTGTAGGGGTTGTATTAATTTATATATTTACAGTAGTATCATGTTAACCGTATAAGTTTGTACCAAGTTAGTTGAACACAGTTAGTGGTGATCAAGTTATTAATTATGTTTAGTTTAGCGTAGTGGGTAAGAGTTGTGTATCAAACTATTTTCCTATTTAGTATCGCTCTATTTTCAATTTGATGTGTAGTATTGCGTAATTTTAGCAACTCGACGTTTAGTCCGTCGGTTGAACTTATGGTTCCTAGGTGGGTTGCCCTAGATGGTTTAGGGTTCAGTGTGATTTCTAGGTGGTTCTTGGAACCACCAGTAAGGGTTTTCCCGAGTCACATAGTACTGGAGTAGGATGTGATTTTGAGGTAGATCGGATCCGATGCCGCCACGTTTATTTGGCTTCTTGTCTTACTAAGGTAGTATGGGATGTTTGGTTGAGTTGGACCGATGCCTCCACCAAAGCACGTAGAAGATATTTAGGCCTGATACACTTGGTTTGACATGTGGTCACCAGTCTAGGCCCTTGTTACTGATTTTTGTCCACCTCTGGTACTATGTGATTCTTTCCGCTCTAGCTCTATGATAGGATATTACTATTATGCTAATCCTTTTTGCATATATTCTTGAAGCTCGGCTTCATTCGTGCTCTTGGTGCACTCCCTTTCTGCTCACCTTTGTTGAGTATATGTTTTACCTGTTTTGCTTACCTTCTTCTTCTTCCTGTACCTGTTTTACTTCACTTTCACTTACTTTTGACCTGATTTTAATTCCTGTATAAATCCATTGTATCCTTGTTTTTCCTTTTGATAGTTGCTTTACTGAGGTGTTCTGTTTTTTTAATACCTCAGATACAGGTATTTAGGCAACTGTGCGACTAGTTTGCTCCTGGAGATTTTTCTAGCATTTCAGCTACTACTGTGGTTCTCTGTTCCTCTTGTTTGGGAGGTAGTATTCTTTAGACATGTAGTATAGACATACCTACTCACCAATGGGTTCGTGTCAGTTGTTGACGCACACTGGTGGTTTCTCTTTTAGATACTTTGCACTTGCTTACACTATTAGTTTTACTGCTTTTCGTTATATTAAACTTGCTCTTGGGATGATTTATGTTAGGATGCTAGTTACTTTTAAAAAAAACCTTAAAAAGCACTATTAAGTATATATATAACTCAAGATCTGCATGTTTTACAAACTCATACACTACTTTCAAGGCGACGTAAAAAGATCATTTTCTTTATATATATATATATAAATTAAATCTTGGGTCCTGCATAGTATAAGATGTCCCCGGGGACACTTATGCGTTCACTCTTAGGATGCATAAATGTAAATAAAGTATTTTCCGGTGCGTATAAGTATAATTTTTAAGTGTGGACTAAATGATCCACAGAGCCGAGGGATACGGCCTAAAAAAATATAACTGAATTTCTAGTAATTTAACTTATGGTTTTTCATAAAGTAAAGTAGATAGTGTTTTTCCTGAGCGTCAGCAGTTATCCCCTGCTCGACGTGGCATCACGACGCATGTTTTCTCAGACTCTGATAATTCTTAATTTGGAGAAAATGCGGGTTGTGACAGGCGTACCCTATGCCGTGTTAGAGTACATGGCCTGTGACACGGGCATGTTACATGGCCGTGTCCTGGTCAGCTTAAGTCGATTTGTGTGCCGCTTAAGGTACACGGCCTGTGACACGGGCGTGTCACAAGCCGTATCAGCCTAAAAACAGAGGTTTTAGGGCGATTTGTGATTGTTCATTTCCTTCACTTAGGATTTAGTGGCCCAGGGATTTTGCTGTTGTCTTAAGGCCAGCAGTTGAGAGATAACTCTCATTTAATCTTAGCCATTCTCTTTCTAAAAGATATAGTGAGAAGGGAGAGCAAGGAAGGAAGAGGAGAAGGAATCCGGCTGCCGGTGGAGCTTCAGAGTTCCGAATTAAGAGTCGATTCCATATTTGTGGAGGCAAGAGCGTTGCGGTGCTTTCTGTCTGGCTAGATTTCCATGGCTCTAAAGAGGTCGTCAAGGGTAACAATCTTCATTCTTGTACATGTGAAGTCCTCATTTTGGCATGTGCATGGATTTCCCCCACCAAAAGGTGGCTTTTGAGGGATTTCCTTGGGTTGATTCTTGAGATCCCCAATCAGTCTTGCATATAGATCAGAAAATGTGTAGTACGGAATAGGCATGTTGTGTGAAGCCCATCTGGACAGGTTGGTCTTGATTGATGATGTTTCATTTTGCACACCGGAGAAGACTCCGCGTATAAACCTGTAGTTTATGGAGTCGATGGGTTGTACCTGTGAAGGGCAGTAGCAGGAAGTACTGGAGTGGAATTCCAGGAAAACACCCTCGTAATTATTGTGTTGTATGCTATGAAAGACCAGTTTTCTTGCACTGCAGGATGCTGCGGGGTTTGGGTTGAGTTTGTGCGCAGAAAGAGAGTTATGTTGAACCCGCTACGCGATCGTGAAGGATGGTTGCATTAACTCCCCTTTTTGGATTATGGAGCCAGTCCTTGGAGGACATTATGGCTTTTGTGAGCTTTGTGCCCTTTAAAAAGGCTTCGTGTCGAACAGGGAAAGTGAAACCGACCCACGCCTATAAACTAGCCATGAGTACTTCGGTATTCGATGATGGCATGGCGACTTGAGCAACGAGGAGTGGCTGATCTGGACCTGTGTTTTGTCAGCTTGACAAGAGAGCGTCAAGGCATTGGGCTTTCATCGGTGGTATAATGAGAGTCTTAGGCTTGCGTGCCATTAAGACTAATTGCTAAATATTGTTAGGTTCAGACCATGAACGGTGGTGGAATCCTTGTTCACCGATACACCAAGAATGTGCTTTGAGTGCACAGATCACTGGGCCGCGTTACCGACGGTTGTGATGTATTGATTGTGCGTGAGTGCACATCTTGTGATATATCCGCTTGTGAAATGTTATGCCTGCAGGGAAGGAATACCACTGCCCCGGGAAAGGGGTAAGGTCATTATAAATTGGTCAGATGAATGCTGACCGTTGCCTTGTTTGCCACCATCTTGGTGAGCTGTCCTTGTATAGGTGCTGGAGAGCCAAGCGAGAAATAGAGGGCTAAATCCCCTGCTACTGCTACTGCTGCTGGCCCTCAAAGGTTAAGCAAAAAACACTATTATTCTCATGTGTGGCTGGCCTACGCGTCGATGTTTGTAATCCATGGTGGTGAAGCTTAACTGTAAGGTCTTAAGGCCAAACCGTTGTGTACTTGTGTATATTCCATTGGGGTTATATATAAATGTGGTTGTTTATATATATAGTGGACATTCGTGGTTGTTGAATTCATCATTAACTTTTAAAGCTTTTGCTAGCATGCTTTGAGTTAGGATGCAAATATATTTTGGTATTAACTTGTAACCTTGCCGCCTGTTTATGGCATATGATGTGGGTCCCCAACCGGACCTTCTATTATATGTGACTTAATGGATGGGGTCGATACAACATCCACTACTTATAATTTGTTTGCAAACTGTCATAAGTATGGTCACACATTTGGCTCATGCCTGAGGAAAGGTGCCAAGAAAAATATGTAAGTCTGGCTACCAAAGTCTTCTACCTGTCGTATGGGTGGGACAACTTGGGTAACCAAATCTTTACCCTCATCTTCTTTTTAGGTGTGTTGGCAGGCTGAGGACAAGGAGAATGTGTGGTACTTGGACTCTAGATGCTCCAAGCACATGACAGGAGATAAAGACAAGTTCCTTAGCCTAGAGAAGAAGAAGGGAGGCATGGTGACATTTAGGGACAATAGCGAAGGGTGCATTCTTGGAATCGGCACCATAGGTAACAAGACATTGTCAATTTCCAATGTACAATTTGTAAATGGACTTAAGCATAACCAAATTTTTATTAGCCAACTTTGTGATAAGAGTCTAAATGTTATATTTTAATCCTCTACAAATACATGCAAAATTATTGATGTCGAAACTACTAGCATTTTACTTGTTACTTATAGAACCCATACAATTTATTATGTTAGTTTTGAGGATATATCTGCTTCTGATTTGAAATGCCTAGTTACCAAGAATGAAGAATTGGATCTTTGGCATAGGAGACTAGGACATTTTAGAAGCAAACTAATTGTTAAATTATTACAAAACAAACTTGCTCGTGGACTTTCCAAACTAAGCGGTAGTTTAAATTCCTTGTGTCCTCCTTGTCAAAAAGGTAAATTTATTAAAACCTCTTTCAAAAGCAAACATGTCGTTTCCATGACTAAACCACTTGAACTCATTCACATGGATTTGTTTGGTCCCCTTAGTACATGCAGTTTAGGTGGAAAACGATACACTTTTGTTCTTGTAGATGATTACTCACGTTATTGCTTGATAATCTTTCTCGCGAATAAATCTGACACCTTTAGCAAATTCTCAAATCTATTCACGAGACTTCAAAATGAGAAGGAGCTAAACATAAAATGCATTAGGTCTGTTCATGGGGAGAGTTTGAGAACGAGGACATAACAAACCTGTGTGACACCCCAGGAATAAAGCACGAATTCTCTGCCCCTCGCACTCGACAACAAAACGGGGTAGTAGAAAGAAAGAACCACACTCTTCAAGAGTTAGCACGCACAATGCTCGGCGAGTTCGGTTTACCACGATTTTTCTAGGCTGAAGCGGTTAACACTGCAAGCTATGTGATGAACCGAGTCATGATTCGCCCCATTATTAAGCGAACTATGTATGAACTATATTTTGATAAAAAACCGTCCGTGTCGTACTTTAGGATCTTTCGTCGCCCATGTTTTTTTCTAAAAACTAAGGATCACTTAGGAAAATTTGATTAAAAATCTGATCTTGGCATCTTCTTAGGATACTGGAGTACAAGTCGTTCCTATAGGGTCTACAATAAGAAAACCTTAGTTGTTGAAGAATCGGCTTTTGTACATTTTGACGAAAATACCTGTAACGGTCCAGGCCCGCCAACCCCGCGGGACCCAGCTGGCACCTCCGGCCTACCAGAGTCCAGACCCGGGCCCACTACTGGTAGTCAGCCTATCACATCAAGCCTGCAGGCCATGCACCCCAACCCCTCTCCCTCCACAGGCGGGTTGTTGGTGGCCGTAGCCCCCCTTAGATGAGTCAAACTCGATAGTCAAGCCCGCACTACGGGGACTTCCCAGGAGGTCACCCATCCCAGTACTACTCCAGCCCGAGCACGCTTAACTATGGAGTTCTTTCAACTCTCATCACCAAGTGAGCTGCTCACTTGGTGATGAGAGTTGAAAGAACTCCATAGTTAAGCGTGCTCGGGCTGGAGTAGTACTGGGATGGGTGACCTCCTGGGAAGTCCCCGTAGTGCGGGCTTGACTATCGAGTTTGACTCATCTAAGGGGGGCTACGGCCACCAACAACCCGCCTGTGGAGGGAGAGGGGTTGGGGTGCATGGCTTGCAGGCTTGAATGTGATAGGCTGACTGCCAGTAGTGGGCCCAGGTCTGGACTACTGGTGGGCCGGCGGTGCCTGCTGGGTCCCGCGGGTTGGCGGGCCTGGACCGTTACAAAAAGTGCACTTTTTTGTAACGGTCCAGGCCCGCCAACCCCGCGGGACCCAGCTGGCACCGCCGGCCTACCAGAGTCCAGACCCGGGCCCACTACTGGTAGTCAGCCTATCACATCAAGCCTGCAGGCCATGCACCCCAACCCCTCTCCCTCTACAGGCGGGTTGTTGGTGGCCGTAGCCCCCCTTAGATGAGTCAAACTCGATAGTCAAGCCCGCACTACGGGGACTTCCCAGGAGGTCACCCATCCCAGTACTACTCCAGCGGTTTGTAACATCCCAAATTTCAAATGACTTAGATTTGGGTTAGACATGTGGTGGATGCTAGGGTTTAGCTAGGTTTGACCCTAGGAGGAGGATTTGAAATTATACCCTACTGGTCTACTAATCAGGGGGTGTGCATTCTAAATGCACCCCTTTAGGCAAATATCATAAACAGGTTTTATATTTGCTATTTGCACCCCGAGCCTAAGTAATTCAATTCTTGCATGTGGGCCTTTCCCAACATGACTTGTTCCAATTTCAGAGAAATTTCTACCACTGGTCTATATGGTCCCTAAGGGCCAGCCACCAAAATTTGGGGCCATTTGGAGTTAGCAATCTCCAAGAATCACCTAGTTAAGCCCTAGGGGTATTTTGGTAATTTTCCCATATTTTATTTTTCCAATCAAGCCCATTTTTGGGCAGGGCCTAAATATGCCCTAATTATACCTCTGACCAAAATCTCAGGTCAAGGGGGCTTCTGGTTTGGCTTGGGCAGCCATTTGAAATTCTGCAAAATTGCTATTTGCAGCCCAAGCCAAATATTATTTCTCAAACATGCAAGTGAGATTCCTCAACATGCAGTGCATCAATTTAGCCCAAATTTTAACCATTGGTCTAATATACCCATGAGAGGGTGCCACCAAAATTTGGGGCCATTTGGAGTTAGGAAATTCCAAAAATCACATTTATTTACTTTTGGGTATTTTTGTAAAAACTATAGCAAAATGTTCCCCAAATATTCTGATTTTTGGGGAGGGCCTAGATAAACCTAAATTAGTAACCTAGCCCAAATTTCAGCCCATTTGGACCAAGGGTTTGGGCTGAGGAATTAATTTAATTTCTGTCCTACCCTAGGAGTAGTCCTAGTAAAATGGACCTACAGGGCAGAATACTTAACCAAATTTGATGAGTAACATGTCAAATCAAAGCTAACACAGAGATTTACAATATTCATGTTGGACAAAAATTCATCAGGTGGCTGTAAGGGCCTTAATATCATCATGCAATGTAACTGCTAAAATGTTACAAAATTTACCACTATTCATTTAATAACAGAATTTATAATATTAAATTAAATGAATAAATCAAGCCTGCACGATTCTTAAAGCTAATCGGACGGTGGCTGCTTTTCTTCTCCATGCACATGCATGGCCAAAACCCGACGCAGGCTGGTTTTGCGGGGCGATTCCCGGCCATCGCCGGCGGCGGGACCTCCGGCCAAGGCCTTCCCCGGCCTCACGGTGGTCGGGGCTTGAGCTGGCCGGCGGCTGGGCGGCGGAGAGCGGCGGACGGCGGCGGCGCAACCGAGCCGAGAGGTCCAAAAAAACGCCATTTTTACAGATTTTTTTAAAGGTTTTCGATTCTTAACGTCGAGCTCGTTTGAGCTCGACCTCTAGCCTAGTGGATCTAGGAAACTAGTACGCTTGGAGGAGAAGGGATACGGACCATTGGCGGCGGTTGTGGTTGAGGGTGGCGGCGGTTTCCCATAGCATGCAAACTCCGGCGAACTCCTCTTTGGTTGGCCATGGCAGCAGTGGTTTCTTGCTCTCTCTGGGGTGGAATGAGTGGGAATGAGGGTGTGAGCTCGGTTTTGGGCTGTGATAAGAGAGGGGGGGCGATTTCACCAATGATGGGGCGATTTCACCAAGGAGGCGATTTCACCAATGTGGGGGGGGCTCGGGTTGGCTGGGTTGAGCCGGCTGGTGCTTGGGAGTGGGCCCTACTGCACCAAGTGGGTTAAATAACCCCTAATGGGTCGGGTTCCATGAGTAGAGTTGGATTGGGTGAGTGGAGAGGTGGGGTTTGGCTCACAAAAATAAAATAGGCTAGATAGGCTCGGGTTTGGGCTTGGGCTTGACCCAAGGCTGCATGGTGGGTCCCCTCTCCTACTAATACCCCTACATGGTCAGCCAACCCTTTGTGGGTTGGTGGGGTGAGCCCAAGTGGCCCAAAATGACTCCTTAGCATTTTCTCTCTCCTATTCCTCCTCTTTTCTCTCTCCTAGGTAATTTCCAAAATTACCATTGCATGCCCTATTTTTCTCTTCCATAGGGGGTATAGGGTCACTTTAGACCCACCTAGTGATTCTGGGTTGGTTTGGGTGGACCCAACCTAGTGAAATGGGCTAGGGCACCATTTTCACTATTTAGGTCAACATGTTGACTTGACCCAACATGGGTTAACTAGTTGACCCCATGGCCTACCCTAGGGTCCACTTAGATTGTATTTAGGGTTAGGGCAATGTGGTGGGGTCATGGTGTGGCTAGGGTTTGTATTTAGCCTAGTTTGACCTAGGTTGACTTGGGCCCCATAGTGGGCCCCACATGGTCTAAATCCTCCTCCTAGGGTCAAACCTAGCTAAACCCTAGCATCCACCACATGTCTAACCCAAATCTAAGTCATTTGAAATTTGGGATGTTACAATACCCCAACCGAAGAACCTAGGATTAATGAAGAGGAAGTTGATGACGATGTATCGAAAGGAGATCAGGTTGAGGAGAGAGTAGTGGTAAGTGAAACTCCGACTCTCGTACAAGGATATAGGCCTCCAAGTACCTTGAATTTCTCAAAGAAACATTCTTGAGAACTAGTAATAGGATAGCCCTCTCATGGAGTTAGAACTCGATCTACACTACATGAATCTTTTTCAAACTTATGCTTCCTATCTGAAATTGAACCCAAGAATGTTTCGGAAGCCTTAAAGGATGAATCATGGTTCTTGGCTATGAATGAGGAGTTAAATCAATTCGAGAGGAGTAAAGTTTGGGTCTTAGTGGAGCATCCTGATAGACATCCCGTTATAGGTTTGAAATGGGTTTACAAAAATAAACTTTATGGTGAATCTAGGATAACTAGAAATAAAGCTAAGTTGGTGACACAAGGGTACTCTCAGATAAAAGGCGTGGATTTTGAGGAATCATTCGCACCAGTTGCACCTCTTGAATCCATCCGTATGTTTTTGGCATTTGTAAGTTATAAACAAATAAAATTATATCAAATGGATGTTAAGAGTGCATTCATGAACGGATATATTAAGGAATAAGTGTATGTCGAGCAACCACCCAGATTCACGAATGCCGCCAACCCAAACCACGTATACAAGTTGGTGAAAGTCTTATACAGACTGAAGCAGGCACAACGTGCTTGGTATGACAGGCTCACGACTTTTCACCTAGGTCATGGCTTTAGGATGGGTAGTGCAGATACCACCCTGTTTGTAAAGAACCGAGAATTTAGATCAAATTATTCTACAAATCCATATGGATGATATCATCTTTGGGGCCACAAATGAAAAGTTGTGTTCGGAGATTGTCACCTTAATGCAATCTTAATTTAAAATGAGCCTAGTCGAAGAACTCACATATTTCTTAGGATTTCAGATTTCTCAACGCAATGAAAGAATTTGTATAAGTCAGTCAAAATACAATAAAGATATGCTTGTGCGATTTGGATTTGAAAATCTGAACAAGTCAAAACTCATGTGAGTGCATCTCTCAAGTTAGGAAAAGATGAAAGTGACATTTCGGTTGATCAAACTGTGCTTAGAGGTATGATAAGATCATTGCGATATTTGAGTGCGTCTAGGCTCGACATCACATTTGCGGTGTGTATTTGTGCTAGGTATCAAGCCGACCCTAAAGAGTCGCATTTGAAAGAGGTAAAGCATATCTTTAGGTATCATATAGGCACCCAAAATTTGGACTTTGGTACCCACACACCACTGATTTCACACTTCACGGGTACTCTGAATCTGATTATGCTCGATGTTCACTTGATCGCAAGAGCGCAAGTGGTACATGTCACTTCCTAGGCCCTGCACTAGTCTCCTAGTCAAGTAGAAAACAAAACTTGGTTGCCCTCTCTACCGCTGAAGCCGAGTATATCGCCTTAGGAAGTTGTTGTGCATAAGCACTTTGGATATCATAAACGTTTGAGGACTTTGGCACAGTTTTTAGGAATGTTAATCTTCGGTGAGACAACAAGAGTGCTATAGACTTGACGAAAAATCCAATTCATCATTCAAGGTCAAAACATATTGACATACGTCACCATTTCATTCGGGATCACATTAAGAAAGAAAACGTGATGGTAAGCTTCATTGGCAACAACGACTAACTAGCTGACATTTTCACAAATTCACTCTCTGATGCGCGTTTCTCGTTACTTCGACTCGAGTTGGGTGTTTTAGATCTTATTGCGTAATCATTACTGTCTGTTTTTCTTTGTTGTTTGATGTGTGTTTTTACTTCCGCTCTTTAAAATAAAAATAACAAACATAAAAATCCAAAAAAAACCTTAAAATTCAAAAACATGTGTGTGGCTATTTTCCTTCTACTTCTCTTTTTTTGTGCTATTTACATTTGTGTATTTGTGGTAAATCTGAAAAATCAAAAAATATAAAACCCATAAAAAAATTAAAAAACATAATATAAAACGTAAACAAAAGTAAAAACGAAATTTTGATCATGTTTTTGGACACACATAACGTTAACTTAGACCATAACGTGTAAAAAACAAAGTTTGAGTTAGGATTGGTACTCTGTGTGAACATTGTCCTCTTGTCATGGTGTGTCGAATCTACTTGTGCTAAGTTATTAAGTGCGACAAGGCTTGTTAGTGTCTGTTGACTAAGCCTCTAGGTATATGTGAAGATTTAGATAGGGGAAAAACTTCACATTATTCACACATCCCTAGACGGAGCACTCATGTACAAATGTTAGGCTTACATGTTATAGCTCATGACATTGTATCTTAACACGTTAGATATACTTTGAATAATCAATGTCACGATATATATGTGCATATATAAATATTGAAACATCGGGCCAAATCTCTAGTGCTAAAGTCTGATGTATACAAGTTAAAGTATATCAATCTATGTGGATAGATTTCGATTTACTCGGGGCTCCCTGAACTAAAAAAAATATAAAGTGATTGCTCAAAGCAAACTAAAAAAGGAAACTATGCAAGCTATCAAATATCTTATCAAGGACCCCCCAAGCACTACTCACTCCTCCTGATAAGTCTTTATGAGCATTTTGAGGATGAGCACCTTTGTTCAAAGAGTCATTTCAATCTTGTGCATATACTCTAACTTAAGCATAGTTACCCAGTTCAAGTCTTTATATGACATAGATAGACATGTGACGTGATCGTTCACACTATTTCTCTTGTGTTAGCATTTTAATGGATCGAGATAAAACATGTAAAATATGATATTTCTACTTGGTGTTTTCTCTCTTTTGATGTTACATGTACACATATCATTGCCTTATTTAACGCTTCCATGCATAAGTAGTGGACTGAAACTACACTATGTTTTTAGCACATAGGTACTAGCACACGATTTATACTTTTGACTCTTACAATGTTTTAATGTGATTAACTCTATAACTCTCGTAGCATTATAGTCTTCCTCATTGTGTGCTTAGCCCACTCTGTGCTGTCCAATCGGTATAAACTCTGAAAAATGATTTATTCTATGTTCATGCACTCCGCTCTTTTGTGTAACCCATGTGCTTCATATTCTCTGGTTTCTATTTTTGGTTTGGGTCACCCCTATGTTTCTCACTTCTTACTTTACTGATTGTTTGTACTATCTGCTGTCTATATCACGCTCTTCATATATATTATTTCTCATCCTGCATGTCTATTTGGTTTGGCCCGCCCTTTTTGATATTATCAAAGGGGGAGAAGAGATTGTTCATGAGTATGAGTCAAGGGTTTGGAAAGATCACATGTAGGGGGAGCTTGTTACAATTCGTGCACATATATAGGGTGAGTTTGTAGAACACAAAGATAGGAGGAGCGCGCGTGTAGGGGAGCTATAAAGAACCTTAAACTTGAACTTTAGAGATTAACTCGTATATATATGTTGTATCATGCACTTCATTTGTATTTCTCATGATTAAGATTTGATATTATCAAAAGGGGGAGTTTGTTGGAACTTACGGTTCACATATCTTTAGTTTAACTCACATGTTATATTTGATCACATCTTACGTTTGATAGAGTGTGCAGGTTTATAGGTCTAAGAAATCCAAGGAGCTCTCCTCAGGAACCTACTGCCAAGTGGTAGTAGCTAACGTCGCGCGGTAGCAGCTAACGTCGCGCGGTAGCATGAAAAAAATGGACAAAGTGCTCGGGAATGTTGTGCGCCATGCTAGGCCTACCACGTCGCAGTAACACACTCAATGCTCATTGAGACAGAGGCATAGAGTGCGTCGAGATAGATCTACAACACCGCGCTAGTCCTACCGCCCGCGTTAGCGTGACGAATTATCTGTACCAAGCGCTCGGGAAGCTACTATGCGTGATACTGTGCGCGATAGCTGGAGTAATTAATTTTTAGGCTCTCGGGAAACTACCGGAATGCCATAGTCGTACCAATTCACTCTAGCTCACTCAACGTCGCGTCGAGTGCGTCGAGTCTGAGATACCGCGCAACGATAACTATTAACGCATCGCGCTAGCACGATGAAAAGGAAAAATATTTGTTTTAAATATTTTTCCAATTTTGCAGGACATCTGTCAGCACAAAGCGCGCGAACCTACCGCTGGGAGCTAGCCTCACCGCCGGCGGTAGTGTATTTTCATAAAGACGTATATAAGGTGACTCGTGTTCTTCATTGAACACCACGAAGAAAAGAGATCAAGTTCATGTATTTTAGGGTTCGGCCGCCTCTCTGCGTTCCATTCCAATCGTCTTCATCGAAGGAAAAGAAAATAGCCTCCCTCCCGTCCGAGCACAAAGAACTCCGACGATCCAAGGACTACATGATTACGAAGAGACGACCGGTTGCAAGCACACGAAGATCTCAAGTAGCGGACGCGGATCGCTCTACGGAGAAATCGTCAGGAGGGAGACTTTAAACTAAACCTTAGTTTTGTAATCTTCTTTCCTTTTCATTCTTGTGTGGTGAGAAAAATCGACCTGTGAAGGTCGTCGAAATCTGGGAAGGATTCCGTGGGAAATCATCCCGGGATAGGGACATCTAGATCGAGAGATCTAGCGGGGCTATACGACCCTTCCTTGTCTGGAGGCGAAGAGCCGGCTCGAAAACCTTTTTGGATGGAAAGGGAGAGAGCCAACATGTTTGTGGAGCGGGTCGGTATAGAGAACAAAAGAGTTTTCTTTCTCACCGCCTTCGATTTCCGGCATCACGGGGATCACAATTTTGTAATTGTCAAAAACAGTTGTTGTTCTAATTCTTGCAATGAAATTCATTTGCTGCTTTATTACTTCTGTGACCTGCTATGATTGATAAGTTGTAGTCTTCTAAGGGGTGTACAAGAGAATTTGCACATGAAACGAGCTCATAGATATACCGCCGCGATTTAGCTACCTAAACCCCCACGGTAGCTTCGAGAACTTAATTTTCTCGGACAAAATATTTCGAATTTTTAATTGAGACGTAAAACCTTATTCACCCCCCCCCCCACCCCCTCTAAAGTTGGCCACTAGATCTAACATAATGTATATCGACTAGAAATTGTCAGGTCATCTAGCCGATATAATGTATATCCACTAGAAAATGTTTGATCATCTTGTCAATATAGTGTATATAAATTAGAAGCTATCTGAACATCTAGTTGATATAGTATATATCGACTAGACTTCTATTCTATATAGTGTATGTCGACTGGATTACAGGTTAGCACAGTGTATGTCGGCTAGATATCTAGTTGATATAGTGTATATCGACTAGAAATCAAGTCGGCACAACCAGAGTTAGCCTTTTCTCTTATTTTTAAACCATGAACCCAGTTCAATTGTTATTTGGTTAATTCCTATCGAACTCGAACTCGATTCACTGATAATAATATATGGATATCATTTTAGTTCGAGGCTTAAGAGGTTTGAACCGTTCCCTCGCCCCTTTCTGAAACGTTCTTAAGAGAGGCAATGAGTGTGGCAGCGGGTTTGACCTAAGCGCCAACGATTCTTTGCTGTAATCGAACCTAACAGTTCGTGGAGACGAAGAAGCCTATCATTCTCCATCCTCTATTTTCGACAATATGAGGTATTTCCTGGCGTTAGTGTAGATACATGTGAAGTCGTAAATCTAGTTATGTGTGAACACAAACCACCGCCCTACTGATTTCGAATTAGGCGCAGATCGAAGAAGACAATATGATTTTTAATCCGAAGCAGGCACAAATATTTATGGAGCAATTTGATCGAGTTGTGACTCGATTCCGAACATATACATATGTTGTTTTAATTTTTTTTGAATCATGGTTTTCACAAAATTCATCTTCTAGTTAGAGTTTTCTTGAAGAATTTTTTGTTGCCAACATCGGATGTGTCACCCTACAAAAAACCCAACAATTTTAAGCTTTGCCCATTTGGGCAGGTCTCGAGCCTATAAATAGTGGTGAACAGTACCTCTCTGGCATGCGAATTTGAATTCTCAAGCTAGCCGCCTATTTCTGCGGTCTACAATCATGTGCCCTAGTGGCCTCTTGTTCTCCTGTGCTATCTTTTCTTGTCATTGTAACCGTTTTCTCCCAATAAATAAATAGGCCACCGCAAGTGGTATTTGTAGCGGCGGATCAGTCTGGTCTTGTCGCTCTGGTGGCCCTCTCGCTTTTTGCACTCGCTCAACCCACAGTAACCGACATCTCTCAGCCTTCTCCGTCACGCAAGCTCCCTCCTAACTTGCAATTGTGAAGATGCATTTCCTGCGCCAACAATATGTTTGAGGATAATCTGAAGCTTTGTTCTTGGTGAATAACCACTTTACCAATATTTAACACCAACATTTCAAGATTATGCTACTTACATAAAAACAAAGTTATAACTCAACAAATAAGTTTTTGTATTGAATAATGGAATATTAACTCAGAAATTTTTGTTAGTTTAAGGAAACTAATTTGTGAATCATGAGAATTTATTTGATGTGCAAATAAATAAAGGCTTTGTCAAAATTATAACTTAAGATACATTATCATGCTACCTTGTCTAGTTTATTTGAGTATGTGATTTTAATTAAATTAAGACGGACAAGCTCTTCCCTAAATTAATACTCAAATTAATTTGTTTGTTTAGTTCAATATTTCATGAAGTTTGTCCCGAAGTAGAATGTGATTTATCAAATTGGTTAGAACATGGTTAAATTGTAATTCTCTGTAATTATTATTTTAACACTCTAAAATTGCCCAAAGCTGCAAATAATTATGATATCTCGATTAATAATTAAATGCTAATACGACCATCTCAAATATTAAAATACTCCCTAAATAAATATTTGACGCACGTATTTCTATACCTGTTGCGGGTCGCCCGGTTTTCCCAGTCCGGAGAAATCAGCTCGCCTTTCCTCGGAATTGAACCGGGTATGCAAACAGTCAAAGTAAACCGCAACAAATGACAAGAGAATTTTTTGACGTGGAAAACTCATAAAGGGTGAAAAACCAAATGATTGGATCTATGACGAGCCAAAATCCACTAGTTGGAGATTACAGAGTTTGAGATTTTATCTCGGAGGGCGGCAAGCCGCTGCTCTTTTACAAATGCAAAGTAAAAATAATTGATGAAAAATAGCTAAGTCATCGGAGCCTCAATGGAAGCGCTCCGGCCTTGGAATGTTGCTGAGTTCACGGAACCATGGTGGGAGAGTTCCGGCTGGAAAATTCTCTAAGTCCACGAAGCTTCAATGGAAGCGCTCCGGCCTTGGAATTTTGTTGAGTTCACGGAACCTTGGTGGGAGAGTTCCGGCTGGAAAATTCTCGAAGTCCACGAAGCTTTTGAAGGCAGTGCTCTCATTGAAGCAAAGGCTTGATTGGGAGCGCTCTCATAGAGGCGATTAACATGGCTTGGAGCATGCTGAAACCCTAGCGCAAGGAGAGAAGTAGAGTAAATTTCTAAGCGGAGAATCAGACTAAGTCCACGTTCTCGCAAGAATACCTCAGAGCTCTCTCTTGCCTCTGGAGTTGCTTGTCTTCAAATGAAGGTATATGAGACTATTTATAGTTTTCTGGATGATCATTGTGGTAATAGTTCATGGGGAGTAATTTGTGTTGGGAAAGGACCTCGCTCCATTTCAGTCACCTGCATCACCAAATTTAGAGAAATGATCGGAGTGACATTGATAGTTCGGGCGGCCCAGGAAAGGTGCCCAGAGGAAGCGGCAGCCAGAGGCAGCGGCAGCCAGAGGCAGCGACAGCCAGAGGCAGCCGGAAACGGCGAGGGTTGTCGCAGGAGGCGGTGGATTCCGCCTTCGGCACGCGCGGGTGTGGCACGCGTGCGCAAGGGGCAACAGTACGGGGGCGCGGTCGCGCGGGGTGCAGTTGTACCGGAGCGAGGCCCTACAGCCATGAGGGTTTGTGGCTACCGGCTGTGGTTGGTGCGGTCACGTGGGGGCGCGGCCTTGCAGCCATTCGCAGTCGCGCAAGCTTGCCATGTGCGTGCACTAGTCGCGCGCGCTTACCGTGTAACACCTCTCCTATAATGATCATATAATATGGGCCCTGCCGGGGCCCACAATATATAGATGTCATAACTTTATCATTATAAAGTGATATAAAAGAACAACGCATCTCAAAACTCAGAACACAAAACAGCGGAAACCCACAAACACTAGAAGTTATCCACTATCACAGGAGTTCGAAACGGCCTTAAGGCCTTACAACATTCAAGTGTCCAAAAACTGAAACAACAACAAACAGAGCAATGTGTTTTAACACTCCTAGGCTACCTCGACATGCAAGACGGATTACAGTTCATGAAGCAAAGCATTCAACAAAACATAAGTAAATAAAAGAGGGTTCACTTCATGAGGCTTAGGCCTTTTTGGCTGACAAGTCTGCTCCCGCTTGCGATCCTTGCCCTGTAAAAATTTGTTGTAACATGGGTCAGCAAAGGCTGACCTCAACTGTGTAACCAACACATCTCCTCCTGGTCGTCCCTAGTTGACCCCGGGGAACTCCATCACCATGTAGGTCAGCACTTCGTATGCAAATGTATATACATATAGAGAGAAAAGAAACATGTTGGGATGTCACAAATATCAAACACATTTCTAGATTGAGCATTTAATAAAAAGGGGGCCTATAATGCAGCATGTATGGAAACCTGAGTTTCACCCAAGGCACACTATAACACATGAAACTAACATATCATCACGCATCATCACATCACATCACACGGGTACTTCTATTTTCCCCTAACGACATTCAAGTCGCCACACGGAACTCTTGTCTGGGCCCCACCCGCTCGTGGGTCTCAAAACCCGGGATTGTTTGCAAGCTCTGACTTCTCACGTCAGGATTCTGTCACACAAACAAACCAATGATAAGAACCCTTGCTTGACCCCACCTGCTCATGGGCTTCATCGCCCAGGCTTGTTAGAAGCATAACATTCTCGTTAGTTTCTAAGAAGGGGACTTGTCTTTCCAGAAAACTCTCCACACATGACTTGTACGTCACGGGCTAGCTAGCTGACCATAGAGATAAAGATGGGCCATCGCACATCAATCCACAAATATAGCCTTTCCCACCCTAACCAATCATTCGATCTCACACGAAATAAGGGGGACAAACATCACAAATGACATCTTATCGCAAACGGATTTCTAGCAAAATCTTTAAGGCTCGTTATGCAACATCACTAAGTCGGACTAACGGCTGTGACTATGGCTTCACCTACAATGCCTAATCCACTAGCGGAGCGGATTTCTAATGCAACATCATGTCGGGGATGAACATAATCGACCCGATTGCTCCACTTGAACCATGGCAACCCGAACCCCTCTCATTTGAGAGATCTGGTGCCTACATGCTTGAAAGAAAACAAGATGAAAGGGATGTTCTGCACGCATCCTAAAAACCGAGAGGAGAAGTACTGTTACCTTATGACTCCTCTTCATCGCCATGGATATCTCGATTTTCACGAATGAAATTGTGCGCCTTCAAGTCCTCTCCACGGATCTGGCTCCAGATAGACGAACGGAGCCTCAGAGCTTCGCTAATGGTGGAGAAAGCACTTCTTCTTCCTCCCCCAAACCCTAACCCCCACTCAAAAAAGAAGAATGAGGGAAAACAACCTTTCATCCCTACTTAAGCCTCTTAGACGGAGTTTCCTGGGCCATAGGATTACATCCCAAGAAGGATTGAATGGACTAAACTCAGCCATTACGAAACTTCTCCCACATGCTACCGCCGGGCAGTAGCTACCTACCGCACCGTGAAAACTTCCCGAGCCATCAGCCTAAAAAAACAACATTACCGCCAGCGGTAGCGATACCGCTGCGCGGTAGCTTACTCGATGCTTTCATCTCGACGCCTTCGTCTCGATGCCCACGACTCGATGAAAAGGGTTACCGTCGAGCGGTAACTAGCTAACGTTGCGCGCTACCACTCGACGCCTTCCACTCGATGAAACAAGGCTACATCTAGGCGATAGAAACCTACCGCCACGAGGTAGCGCCTAGAGCCTCAAGTCTAGAAAATATGGGGCGTTATAGACCGCGCGCGCTGACCATGCGCGCTGATCGTGCGCCCTGAGAGCGCGCGCTGACCACGCGTCCTTACCGCGCGCCTTGACCGTGCGCCCGCGCGCAGTCTAGACATACCTGCACGGGCTTGCCACACGTTTGCACGGGTTCGGCTTCCTCCTTGGGGGTTTTCTGAGCTTGCGGCTTCGATGCGTGTGAAAGTATCTAGTGTCGACTAAATCCACCTATGTGGGGGGGGGGGGAATTGGTGACGTGCAGTCTTTTGCAGAATTAAATTAACCTGCACAAAGTAACAAACACAACACAGAAAAACACACAAAAATTTATAGTGGTTCCCCGATTTGGGTACGTCCACTTTCCCCCTTCGACCTATCTCCCACCAAGGGACGACTCGGTCACTTCTCCAAATGGATTGAAATCCAATCCTCACACTACGGAAGGAACCCTTCCAACACAGGAGTCACCACTCCACCACCACGGGTTGCACCCAACCCTTACAACTAGGAATAGAAATTCCTTTATAACAAAACAAAAATTGAATGTATAAGAAAATACAAACAAGGCTTTTGGAGATTCCGATGTCCTTCTTCGTTCGTAGAAGCTTTCTTGAAAGATATGAAGAGTACACAACCAGAGTTCTCTCTTGGAGAGTATCTTGTCAAGATCGGCGGCAGAAAGTGATTGCGGAGGCAATACTTTGTAGATCCAAACTTCTTGACGAAGCAAGCAAGGTCTACGAACGATCTCAGTCGGATCAGTCGTCTCAATCGATTCAGAAAGAAGAACTAACCTCGTTCAATGAATCGAGAGACAAGAGATCTCAAGAGAGATGCGTGAGATGCACTGCTAGCCTCTGTACTGTCGTCGGAAGATCAAAGAAGCTCTGAGATCAGCGGCAGCGACGAGCTTGCGAGCGGCCATTTTCCGCGATCTGCTAGGGCACGGCGTCGGCTTTTTGATTTCACGTGAATCAGTTACTGTAGAGGTTCGAAATACGCATGTATATATACCCGAGCCAACCCTAATGACCATTGTGGGGCCCACAAGGAGAATCCCTAGCCCTGGCCGAAACAGCGCACGGTCTCTTGGTTCGGTCCAGCGAACAAACGAAAATTGCCTAAGGAAAAATCGGCGAGAATCGTTGGTGATTCCCGTCGAAGTCGGCGGGAATCACTCACGATTCCCGTCGATTCTGCCTTGGCCGAATTCCAGTTGGAAACCATGTCAGCAGGTGGGAATCAACGGGAATGCAAACTGATTCTTGTCGAATCGGCGGGAATCACAGCGATTCTTGTTCGAAGTCGGCGAGAATCACTTAGTGATTCCCGTCGATTCTGCCTTAGCAGAATTCCTGTATAAAAACAGTCATCCGTAAGAGGTCGGCGGGAATGCAGACTAATTCTCGTCGAATCGGCGGGAATCACAAATGATTCTCGCCGAAGTCGGCGAGTATCACTTAGTGATTCCCGTCAATTTTGACTTAGACGAATTTTCTCTTCCTTCCTTTGAAGACTTGGTCTTTGACCCTTCTTTGCTCCTTCTTCTGCTCTTGATCTGCCTTAATCCTGTACTTGAAAATAAGTACACTCCAATAGAGAGAGCACACATCAGTCAACACACTGATCTGCTCAACGAGGGATTACGTTGCGCAGACCCGTGTATATTGACCCACTAAACCCTGACATTGGTGTATACTTAGCATGGAATAGCTGCAAGCACAACTTGATAGAAGATTGTCAAATACATAGTCTATTCAACTTAGCCTGTACAGGGGCTTCTTCAAATCAGTTACATTGTGGATACAATACCCAACAATCTCCCCCTATTTGAAGAAGCCAAAACCCTACAAGCTAAGGTGAATAGAACAGATGGGAATGAAAATCATAAAATGAAAATTCAGTTGATAGTGACATTCATTACCATTTTCCTGAGAGCATACTTAACCATTGGCAGCCACCTTAGCCTTAGCCGAGAGGATAGTCTCCCCCTTTTCGGCTTCGGCAAATCTAGGACTTCACTTAGAGCATAAAGCTTCCCCTCAATTCTTGCATCCGTGCTCAATCTTGAATTCATAGCAGATGCTCCCCCTCGAACCAAGAGACTTGAGCCCTTCAGTCGTCAATCTTCATAGTTCAGCATGCCGAGTTCAGTTTTTAAGAGACTGAACTTTGCCTCGTCTAGGGGCTTTGTGAAGATATCTGCAACCTGCTTATCTGTGGGAGCATAGCAGAGAGATATATCTTTGTTTTCCACATGCTCCTGAATGAAGTGGTAGCGCACTTCAATTTGCTTTGTTCTGCTGTGCGAAACTGGATTGTTCGCAATTGTTATTGCGCTCGAGGAGTCGCAAGACATAGGAACTTCTCTGAACATAACCCCTGGTGACTCCTCGATCAGATCCTCCAAAAATGACTTTGGGTCCATTTTCGACAGGGGAGTAATCACGCAACAGGCTTCTTGTCCCGGTCATATGCCGGGAACATCCACTGTCCAAGTACCAGATTGGCATTTTGGTGGCCTTTGAACATGCCTACAAAACAGAATTACTTTCCCTTAGGAACCCAATCGAACTTGGGTCCTAGGTTCCTTGTCAGCACACTCCCCCTCGGTTGGTTAACCCTACGAGTGGTCGGCCTCACATTGCTAATAACAGGAGTCTCATTATATTTTGGATTAAACCAGCAATCCACGACAAAGTGACCAACTTTGCCACAACACCAACATTCAAACCTATTGTACTGTTTTCTAGGCTCCTGCATCACCCTTGGAATGGTGGGTTCAGCCGGGGCCATGGATCTGGAGGTGGAGGCATCATGATGACAGCAGTCACACGACTTCTTCACTTCCTTTTCCTTCAGTATAACAGGCTTGGCCTTTGGTGCATGCTTCTTATTATGGCCGCTAGAGAAGTGACCATAATTCTCCACTTGGATTTCCTCATAAGGTTCCTTGAAGACACTCTCACCGTAGTTACGGGGGAAGGTCCAACCATCATACTGGCTCTTGGGCTTTTCAACTGAGGGCCGGAAGAAGTGGCCATAGGTTGACTCAAAGTCATGCTCATTGCAAGAAAAGCCAAGCTTTCTGAATGAAACAGGATCAAGTGAGGCCTTTCCCTTTTCTGCAGCAGAGGCCTTCTTATCAGCCTTATTTTCCCTCTATTTTCTGTTTCTCCTGGATGATTTACCAGGCACACCCATATGCCCTTATCCAACCCCCTTAGCCTGAGCAGAGAATTCATCAACCAGAGGAAGAACGGTCTTGGACATAGAGAAGCTTTTAACAATCTTCCTTTCTGCCGCAAGCTGTTCTTCAAACCTGTTGATTTCTTCATGTTTTTGGTCAAAGAGCCTTAGAGACTCTGAGTGCTCAGAAGTCAGCTCCAGGTGTTCCTGTCGGAGAGAAATCAAGCTAGTGATCTCTTCTCTTAGGGACACACCCTCAGCCTTAAGGAATTTGACTTCCTTTTTCTGAGACCTCAACCTCTTGTGGCATTCCTCAAAGGTATTAAGCAGAAGCTCATACTTTTCGAGTAGCTCAGCTTCACAGGCAGATGGGCTATCCTCGAGATCATCATCAGGAGACTCAAAGTCAGAGTCAGAGAGGGGGGTACGATATTTTACCTTCCCAGTAAATGGGGGGCAGTCTCCTTCTGAGTCGGAGCGACCCATTAGCCCGAAGTAGGATTCCTCATCATCACTGGAGTCTGAGGAATCAGATTCACTCAGTGTCTTTGGATTTTTAGCAATGTAGCTCCTCTCCTTCTTCTTATCTCTAGAGGACCTGTGCTCCTTTCCCTTCCCCTTGTCTCTCTTGCTTTGGTTGCAGTCAACAACGACGTGGCCTGGCTTATTGCATCCAAAGCAAATGATGTCAGCAGAGCGATATTTGTTCTGTTTGGATTCATACCTGTCAGAAGAGTAGTTCTTCTTCTGATGTCTGGAGGAGGAGCCGTGTCTCTTTCTTTGATTCCTTAACTTGCGGAACTTCATGAACTCTCGAGTGATGAAGGAGAATTCTTCTTCAAATAGCTCTGAGCCGGAAGAGCATGGCTTAGAGTCTTATTCCTCATCCTTTTTACAGGAGCGGGACTAGGCTGCACCCTTGCCTTTCCTTTAGTGATTGGCTTTCAGGGCTATAGAATTTTCTTTGGCAGCGGCTTTATCTGCTTCTTCTTCAGCTTTTCTGGTGTTCAGCTGAATCTCATAGGACATAAGCTTTCCAAACAGAATCTGGGGATCAGTTTCTGCCAGCTTGCCAAACTCTCTGATGGCATAGATCTTGATGTCCTATTCCTTAGTAAGGGATCTAAGGAATTTGTCATTTAGTTCACCATCGGTGAACACTCTGCCATAACCCTTCAGTGCATTGACGATCTTAGGGAAGTTCTCGAATTTCACTCCGATTTCTTCCTTGGGACCTTGCCTGAAGGCCTCATACTTCTGGTTCAGAAGGGATCTTCGATCATCACTTACTTCATCTGTGCCTTCTATCAGAATGATCAGGCAGTGCCATATGTCCTTGACAGTCTTGCAGTTACAGAAAATCTGCATCATGGAATCATCGACGGTGCTTACGAAGTTGTTTTGAGCTTTCATGTCGAGTCCGACAAGCACCATCTCATCCTTATCCCTTTCAGAGAGCCTCTTGGGAACCATCTTGGTCGGATCAATGGTGGAGGCCTTAGTGGGGATATAAGGGCCCTCCTCCACTACCATGAAGAGTCGGGGGTCGACTGCTTCTATGTAGAACCTGATCCTTTCCTTCCAGATGGGAAAGTTCAGCTTGTTGCAAACTGGGATCTTTCCTGAATACTTGAGTCCGTCCATTTCTGAGATATTCTTTCCTCTTGACACTAGACACGGGATCTTACTCAAGGTGTTAACCTTATTGACAAGGAACCTCCCTCTGATACTACTTGAAAGTATCTAGTGTCGATTAAATCATCCTATGGGGGGGGGGGAATAGGTGACGTGCAGTCTTTTGCGGAATTAAATTAACCTACACAAAGTAATAAACACAGCACAGAAAAACACACAAAAAGTTATAGTGATTCCCCGATTTGGGTACGTCCACTTTCCCCCTTCGACCTATCTCCCACCAAGGGACGACTCGGTCACTTCTCCAAACGGATTGAAATCTAATCCTCATACTACGGAAGGAACCCTTCCAACACAGGAGTCACCACTCCACCACCACGGGTTGCACCCAAGCCTTACAACTAGGAATAGAAATTCCTTTACAACAAAACAAAAATTGAATGTATAAGAAAATACAAACAAGGCTTTTGGAGATTCCGATGTCCTTCTTCGTTCGTTGAAGCTTTATTGAAAGATACGAAGAGTCCACAACCGGTGTTCTCTCTTGGAGAGGATCTTCTCAAGATCGGCGGCGGCAAGTGATTGCGGCGGAGATACTTTGTAAATCCAAACTTCTTGACGAAGCAAGCAAGGTCTACGAACGATCTCAGTCGGATCAGTCGTCTCAATCGATTCGGAAAGAAGAACTAACCTCGTACAACGAATCGAGAGACAAGAGATCTCAAGAGAGATGCGTGAGATGCACTGCTAGCCTCGGTACTGTCGTCGAAAGATCAAAGAAGCTCTGGGATCAGCGGCGGCGACGAGTTTGCAAGCGGCGTCAGCGATCGGCGATTTTCCGCGATCTGCTAAGGCACGACGTCGGCTTTTTGATTTCGCGTGAATCAGTTACTTTAGAGGTTCGAAATACGCATGTATATATACCCGAGCCAACCCTAATGACCGTTGTGGGGCCCACAAGGAGAAACCCTAGCCCCAGCCGAAACAGCGCACGGTCTCTTGGTTCGGTCCAGTGAAGAGACGAAAATTTCCTAAGGCAAAATCGGCAAGAATCGTTGGTGATTCCCGTCGAAGTCGGTGGGAATCACTCACGATTCCCATTGATTCTTCCTTGGCCGAATTCCAGTTGGAAACCATATCAGCCGGTTGGAATCGGCGGGAATGCAAACTGATTCTCGTCGAATCGGTGGGAATCACAACGATTCCCGTCGAAGTCGGCGAGAATCACTTGGTGATTCCTGTCGATTCTGCCTTAGCAGAATTCCTGTAGAAAAACAGTCATCCGAAGAGGTCGGCGGGAATGCAGACTGATTCTCGTCGAATCGGCGGGAATCACAAACGATTCTCGCCGAAGTCAGCGCGAATCACTTAGTGATTCTCGTCGATTTTGACTTAGATGAATTTCTCTTCCTTCCTTTAAAGACTTGGTCTTTGACCCCTCTTTGCTCCTTCTTCTGCTCTTGATCTGCCTTAACCCTGTACTTGAAAATAAGTACACTCCAATAGAGAGAGCACATGTGAGTCAACACACTGATCTGCTCAACGAGTGATTACGTTACGCAGACCCGTGTATATTGACCCAGTGCACCCTGACATTGGTGTGTACTTAGCATGGAATAGCTACAAGCACAACATGATAGAAGATCGTCAAATACATAGTCAATTCAACTTAGCTTGTACAGGGGCTTCTTCAAATCAGGTACATTGTGGATACAATACCCAACAACGTGTAATCGGTTTGGTCTGACTTATGTGTACTCGGTCTGTGTCTTGCCGATTTGACTTAGAAATTATAGGCCCCCCATCAAATGTCCCCCCAAATTTTCGCGAGTCATGGCCCGCGAAACTTTGAGCGTGGAAATTTTCTGCCTTCCATGCTGTGCTCTAGTCATTAGAAAATTATCTGTCATTCTTGCAAGATATTTTGACAAAGATGGACATTAATTTGCTGCTTGTTTTGAGACGGGAAAATTTGACAAAAAATATGTTACTATCTTGGTCGTCATTCATTATGAGCCCTCCATTATGACTAATAAATTGGAGGGGGTCATTCAGTTCTTCTTTCATACTGTTGTTTAGATCTTGGAGTTTGCAGAGCCTCTTCTTGGAGTTCCTGTGTTTCTGTGGTCGTCACGTCTCCCTCAAAAAATATATGTACTTCCATGCCCTGTGAGCGAGTAGAGAGGAGAGGATGTTGGCAGTGAATCCTGCACAAAGTGACGTTGACGCGGGGCGTGCAAAAGAGGTGTCAAGCGCAGAGTCGGTAAACACGAAAGTGACAAATGTGGAGGTGGCACACATGGAGAGGGAAGCATCCGGGGCCATCCGCTGGCGCGGGCGAGCGCTCGCAACTGCGCTCGGGCGCACACTAGGCCGTCTGCGTTGTCGTGCTGATGATTCCCTTCCTGCGCGAGCAAGCCGGGGCCGCGCACGCGAGCTTCATGGGGCCGCGAGCGCGAGCCCTCCAGGGCCGCGCATGCGAGCCCGCATGTCAGTGGTTGCATGTGGGGTATCCCGAATGATCGCGCGGCCAGGGTCGTCCCTCGCGCGCGACTTTTATGCATGCGCGACATCGTTATTTGTGTGGCCATGCACAAATGAGTTCGCTTACACGCGCGCGGTATTTTTCCCTCATTTTTTATGTTAATGTCTGTCTTCCTTGCAGGTGTCGAAAGGTGGTTCTCCACGGAAATCGATGTGCCTTCTGTCGACTTTGAACCTCGCTTGTGTGGTTAGTTGGAGGAAGTGTTTTTGGCATCTTGGTGGAGGTGGAGATTGTGATCCCATTCCCACTAGAGCGTGTCCAGCACCCTCCCTCGGGCCATTTTGTGATTACGTTGGGGTTCTTGAAAGCGGGCTTTCAGATTCACCCTTTAGAGGAGGCGGTTGTAGTATTTCGGTTTTGCGACATCCCGGTGACGCAGTTTTCCCTTGTGGGGCTGATGAGGATCATGGGGCTGCTCTGCTTCTTTAGGGAGCATGGCTATCGAATGTCGATTCAACTCTTTGAGTGGTGCAACGTCTGCCCTACCTCTAGAAACCGGGTCGATGTGCGAAGCAATAAGTGATGGTTGACATTTGCAGTTGTTGAAACATGTAGAGAGAGTACAATTAGCCTTTTTAGTAGCAACAATTTATTTGTTCAGCTGTCTGGCAATTTGGACTAGCGGCCTTTCTGATAGCTATCCTATGGGTTTGGTAAGAGTCCACTATAGCAGCTTGTTGGCTACCCGCACTGCGGTCTGGTGTCTTTCCACAGTAAATGGCCTGGTTGCTATCCGCTATAGCGGCCTGGAGGTTAGCCGCATCAGCGGTCTAATGGTTAGCCATAGCAGCGGTCTGTTTGTCTGCCACAGCAGCATTCTGGAGGTTAGCCGCAGCAGCGGTCTAGTCGTTAGCCACAACAACGGTCTGGTCATTAGCCGCAGCAATGGTCAGATGGTTAGCCACATCATCAGTCTGGTGGTTAGCCGCAGCAGTGGTCTGGAGGTTAGCCGCAACAGCGAACTGATGGTTAGTAGCTACAACAATCAGGAGATTAGCCGCAGTAGGTGTTCAGAGGCTTCCCAGGAGATTGTATTTGTTTTATAGTCTGGCGGTTGTGGTTTGATAGAGTCAAACTGCTCAGCCCACTTGGCTTGTATTTAGTCTCACATCGCTTGTTGTATTATCTCATCACCCCCATTTTCTATAAATTAGGGGGCATTCCTATGTATATCTTATCTTTTTGGAGCAATAAAATTTGCCTTTATTTAACTTTTTTTGTAGTATCAGAGCCAACCTGTCCATTTCTCTAGTTTTCTCGCGATATCTTTTTCTAACCGCGTGCGATCTCTTTTTCCTCCCTCCCTCCCTTGCCTTGTCGCGTCTTTTGTGACTTCTTCTTTGACAGCTTGTTCTCTTGGGGGATGTTTTGTTCATACGGGTTATTCTCTTTACTCGTGCGGTCTATTCCTCTTCTTGGTCGCTTCTTCATTGCCCTCTTGTTCGTGCGGTTTATTCGGTTAAACCGTGCGGTTTGCTGTTGTTTTCTATGGACACTCCATCTCCTTCTTATTCTTCTTCCACTTTGTCAGATCCTCTCTCTCTCTCTCTTTCCACTTCTTCTGGTTATACTTCCGATAATTTGGTACTGCTTATAAGATTACAGGTCCAAATTACCCTTATTGGAGTGTGTCCTTTATTTTTTAGTTGCGCTCTCAGCATAAGTGTCATCATTTGATAGATGACCCACCCCTCTTTCTGGCTCTGCTTATTTTGATGATTGGGATGCTACTAATGTCTTGGTGCGTACTTGGTTGGCCAATAGTTTGTCTGATGAATGCCTTCCTGTCATTTCACATGATGAGACGGTCAAGGCTGTCTGGAATCATCTTGCTGCTTTGTACTCCAAGGGAGCACCAACTTCGCGCATTTATACTTTATATGTGTATCTTTTTTGCTCGACCCCTCATGACTCCTGCTATTGCTTATCAGGACGTTCAAACTCTTGGTGTTGAACTTCTTCAGCATCGACCATTTTTTGATGATCTCGCTGAACAACACAAACACTTTCAGGAGCTTCTTATTGTTTGCTACTTACTTCGCCTACCTGACTCTTATGATATGATTCAACAACAAATTCTTGGAGAGGCGGATACTCCGACTCTGGATGCTACTGCTGCTCACATTTTCACTATTACTACTATTCTTCAGCTTCCTTTTCTTCCCTCTCCTTCTCCTGATGGTGTTTCTCATCCAGCTCGTCAAGACACCTCGGGTGGCCAGGGTGGCCGCGCTGGTGGTCGTGGTTACTCTAAGTATCTTAATTCTTATTATGGAAAGTTTGTCACTTGATTGATCGTTGCTGGGCCAAACATCCTCCCTTTCGTCCTACTTCGACTGATTTCTCCAAGAAGTCTATTTATTCTCTTGCTGCTTCTAGTGTAGCTCAGTTCGCTATTATGGGTAAGTGGCTCATTGATGCTGGTGTTACTAATCATATGATGTGAAATTCTCGTCGTTTCTCTTGTCTTGCCAAGAGTAACGTGTTACCTCCAGTTCTTATTGCAGATGGTTCACCGTCTCTGGTTTGTGCGTCTAGCACGGTGCATGTTACTCATTCTCTTCAGCTGCATGGCACTCTTTATGTCTGGAATTTTCCATGCAACCTTCTTTCTTTCATTGCTCTTTACAAATAGTTGAATTGTGAAGCTATTTTTACTGCATCTACTTATGCTTTTCAGATTCCTCACTCCAAGGAGACGATAGCTACTAGGACTTAAAGCGACGTCTTGTTCTACCTTGATACTTCTTTTCCTTTTTTTGCCTCCTCATCTTTACTTCAGTGGAATCTTCGGGTTGGGAATCCTCCTCTCCGAATTCATTATCAGCTTCTGCTTGATTTTCCTCGATGAGATTCTTCTCTTAATTGTGAGGCTTGTAAATTTGGCAAACATCACCGATGTACTTTTCCGCTAAGCATGGGCGTAGTTCTTCTCGTCCTTATACCTTGTTCATTCAAATGTTTGGGGTCCTACTCCCCTTCAGGTTGTTGGTAGGGGTAGCTTGTATTTTGCTACCTTTATATGTGATTTCTCTCGGTAAACGTGGTTGTATTTGTTACACGAACGCACTGCATTTTTTTTTCAATTTTTAGTGCGTTTTATAATGAAATTCGTACACAATTTGATACCCCTATAAAAATTCTTTGCACTGATAATGCTAAGGAGTATCTTAGTCATCAATTCACATCATTTTGTCTACATCATGGAATTGTCCATCAAACTATTTGTCCTTACACATCTTAATAGAATGGTGTTGCTGAATGTAAGAATCGTCATTTTCTGAATGTAGCTCGTAGTCTTCTAACTCATATGCATGTTCCCAAGTCTTATTGGGGTCATGTTTTTCTTCTTTTTTGTTTTCTAATTAATCGAGTTCTGTCTTCGGTTCTCAATGGCAAGACCCCATTATTTGTCATGTATCCTAATGTGACTTCGTTTCCTTTACCTCATCGTGTCTTTGGATGCACATCATTTGTCCACTCTCCTTCTGGTAATGACAAACTCTCTCCTTATTTTGTTAAGGGCATCTTTCTGGGTTATTGTCCGACGCAGAAAGGATATAGGTGTTATGATCCTATTTTTCGTAGATAGTATGTTTCTGCAGATATCACTTTCTTTGAGGATGCTCCGTTCTTTTCTCCTCCCTCTATTCTCCCTTCTTATAATGATTCTGCTTCTTTTTCTCTTGTGTTAGCACCTCTCCCAGAGCCTACACTTCCTTCTTCTCCTTCTATTTTTGATCCTCCTACTATCTCTGATTCTTCTACTAAGCCGCTGCCAACAGCTCCTAGGCAAGTAGTCTCTCCTTCGGATGGAACTGATACTGTAGACAGGACAAACCTTTATCTTCTGATTGTTCTTCGGAAAGGTGTTTGTTCATGCACACAATATCCTATTCGGGATGTGGTCTCTAATGCGTTGTTGTATCCTCTATCTAAGAGCTTTGCTCTTGCTCTATCGGTAAATGTTCTACCGACCTCCAATCACAATGCTCTGGTTATTCCTCCTTGGAAAGCTGTAATGGATGAAGAGAAGAAAACTCTCACTGAACGAGATACTTGGACCATTGTTCCTAACCCCTCCAAGAGCTGATGTGGTTGGCTGTCGCTGGGTCATCATCATCAAATTTATCCCTGATGGTACTATTGATCGATACAAAGCTCGGCTTATTGCCAAAGGGCTTACACAAACCTATAGTGTGGATTTCTTTGATATATTCTCTTCTATTGCTCGGATTATTACAATCTGTATTCTTTTATCTGTGGTAGTAAACAAGGGTTGGTAGCTATCTCAGTTGGATGTAAAGAATGTTTTTGTTTATGGTGATTTGCATGAGATAGTCTATATGGAGCAACCTCCCGGGTATGTTGCTCAGGGGGAGTCTCAGGAGTGTAAATTGAGGAAGGCTATCTATGGTCTTAAGCAAAGCCCAAGGGACTGGTATGACAAATTCAATGAAGTTATTTATGTTATTGGATTTATTCGGAGCACTGTAGATCACTGATTGTTCATTAGCAAAACCTCGGTTGGCCTTGTTATTCTTTGTTGGTAATATTGCCCTTAATGTTCCCAATATATAATTTGAAGAGGCATCACCATCAACACTAAGTGCATACTTATATTTGATGTTGGTTAATCTCATTATGTGCAGGATGTTCCTTAGAACAAGGTTAGATAGGTTGTGTAAGTGATTGTGACAGGTGGTCACAAGGTAGAGAGGTGGAGAGATAGAGAATGTTGTAAGTCCACAGGCGTTGAGTGAAGCCAGTTCACCCAACGCCAAATGCCAAGTAAGGATGCTGGAAAGGCTGAAAATCTCATAAGTCCACAGGAGTTAAGTGAAGCCAGTTCACTCAATGTTAGATTCCAAAAAGCGCTGAGTAAGGTGTGGACAGTCAAAGCCCAATAGTTTGTAAGACATAAATGCGGCTAAGTCCACAGGCGTTGAGTGAAGGAAGTTCACTCAACTCCATATATCAATAGGCGTTGAGAATATCTGAGTCTGTCAAAGTTTCAAAAGTGGCAAGCAGAAAATATACTAAGTCGAAAAGCTTCGTGTGAAGACAACTCACTCGATGCTTCAAGAAGTAAGCGTTGAGTCAATCTCACACAGTCAAATCTTTTGAAGATTCTGTCAAAGAAATTTTGATAAGTCCAGAATCATCGAGTGAATACAGCTCAGTCAATGCCAGAGAAGAAAGCATCGTGTGATGCCAAAGCTCAAGTAAAGATGGATAGAAAAATCTGTCTATGTTCAGACGTGTTGAGTGAGGATAGCCAACTCAATGCCTCAACAAGCTGGCAGACTCCAGAGAAGAGGCTAAGGAAAAAAGCATTGCGTGATGAAGGCTCACTAAACACATTAAACTCCTTGCAGATAACAAAAGTACAGCTAAGTCCAGAGGCATTGAGTGAAGCTAGTTCACTTAACGCACTCAATGCCTATGCAAGGCTGAAGAATTGTCCAAGTCCAGAGGCATTGAGTGAAGCTAGTTAACTCAATGCCTAAGCAAGGCAGAAGAATTGGCTAAGTCCAGAGGAATTGATTGAAGCCAGTTCACTCAACGTACTCAACGCCTAAGCAAGGTAGAAGAATTAGCTAAGTCCATAGGCATTGAGTGAAGGTCATTCACTCAACGCACTCAACTCCTTAGATGAAATTGAGAAATTGGCTAAGTCCATAGATGCTGACGTTAGCAAAAGTCAACAGAGTTCAAATTAGTTGCGGGAAAGCTACAATAGACTACAAACGATACCGTAGGTCTACAGTATGACTTTTGCAGATAAAGATGGTTGCAGCCAACAACTTCAGTGGGACCCACTACTATAATAGTCGTTGTACATCGGGAATAAAATAAATCAGATCGATAAGAGGAAGATAACTTTCCTGGATTATTTTTAAAAGGCATTGGACTTCATCTTCTTCTTCTGGTCATTGTTGCAGAGCTTGAAGAACAATTTCAATCAACTGTTCTGAAAGTTCAAAGAGGTAGCTGTTGAAAGTTTCACCTGCAATAACAAGATCAGAGATATCTCTGAGGTAGAAGAAGCGGCCGAGGCAAAACCCTAGCAGCAGCTGATCTGAAAGTTGATATAAGTTAACTGTAACTATCTTCACCTACTACATCAAGTTAAAAAGAAATTTCTGAGGTAAAATAAGTAACTGCAGGATTTTACCCTTGCTGCAACCACTGTAAGCAAATAAAAGTTAGTTGTTGTCATCTTCACTATCAATAGCAAGTTCAGAGTAAATCTATGAAAAAGAAAGGGGAGCAAGGGCTAACCCTAGCTGCAGCCACTTCATAGTTCCATCTGAACATTTCTGAAGAACATTTTCTGGAAGCTGTGAAGAAGACGAAGACTGGGCTGAATCTACTCAGTTAAGGAAGGGAAGAAGAAGCAGAGCAAGTTCAAAGCTACTACTCTGCAAGATTAATCTCGGCACAAGCAGAACAATCTTGAAGATCTATTCTTGGTGTTGTGAAGAAGATAAGGCTAAGTTTATCTCAGCTCAGGAATCCAGACTCAGGGAATATTTCTCTAGAGTCAAATCTACAACAAACTCTTTCTCATCCGGTAGGATCCTTTTGGATCTGAGTTATAGGCCTGAATATATAAATTCTAAGTGAAGGATCTAGTTGCATATCTGAGTGTAGGGCCTGTATGCCTGAGGTAGGGATTTGTCCTGAGAGTATGATCTAGTTTGGATCTGAGGTAGGGATTTTAAGACTGAGGTAGGAGATTCATTCTATCTGAGTTGTAGGACACTTGTGCTTGAGTTGTAGGATCCTTTGGATTTGAGGTAGGTTCTTTATTCCTGAGCTGTAGGAGAGTCATTCTCTATGAGATAGGGTTGTCCTCCCAGATTGAGTTGTAGGGAATTTGGGCCTGAGATAGGTGATCTTTGGATCACTGAGTTGTAGGGCTTTGTGCCCGAGCTGTAGGTCATGGAGGAGACTGAGTGGTAATGCGGGATAGTGTTGTAAGCTCTTAGGAGCCTGGATTGGAGAAGTATCATGTCTAACAACTATAAATATTGTGTGTGCTTTTGTGGATTGTCTTGAAAGCAAGCTAACCTAGCTAACTAAGAACACACTAAGTTAAAAAAAAATCTTAAAAGACTATAAAACCTATTCACCCCCCTCTAGGTGTTTAACTACCTTGGAATTAAAGACTTTCATTCTTGCAGTCTATGTCGATTACATTCTTCTTACAGGGGATGATAAAAAAGGTATTGATAAGACAAAGAAGCATTTGTTTCAGCATTTTTTTACCAAGGATATGAGATCTCCTAAATACTTTGTAGGGATTGAGATATCTCGAAAACCTAGTTCTATTGTTCTTTCACAGTAGAAGTATGCCTTGGATCTCTTGAAACAGACATGTCTTCTTGGGACCAAACCTGCTCGGTCTACTATGGCTGATGGAGATGACAAATGCTGGAGTGAGAATTCTCCTCTTCTTGAATATGTCACTGGATATAGACGACTTGTGGGTAAACTCATTTATCTAACTGTCACAAGACAAGATATTTGTTATGCAATAGGGAGAGTGAGCCAATTTATGCAAGTCCACCGAGAATGTAATCTGCAATCAGCTCTAAAGATCCAAGAGTATGTAAAAGGTGCGGCAGAAAAAGGGCTCTTATTTTAGAGAAGGGGAAATTTGAAGGTTGAGGCTTATTTAGATGTTAGCTACGCAGATGATAAGGAATATAAAAAGTATACATCTTGTTTATGTACCTTTGTTCAAGGTAATCTGGTCAGCTGGAAGAGCAAGAAACATGATGTAATTGCCAGGTCAAGTGTAGAAGCTGAATATAGAAGCATGACTCTTACTATTTGCGAGCTGAAGTGGCTACAGATACTCTTGCTGGATATGGGAGAGGTTTATGATCATCCCCTACCAATGTTCATTGATAAGAAGGTGGCTATATATATTTTGAGAAATCCAGTCTTTCATGAGAGAATGAAGCATATTGAAGTCGATTACCATTTTATCAGAGGTGAGATATTGAAGAATCAAATTTGTACTCTATTTTTTACCTCTAATAAAGAGCTAGCTGATTTCTTCACAAAGCCAGTTACCTCATTCTCGGAAGTTTGTATCAAGCTGGGCATGGTTGACATATATGCTCCAACTTGAGGGGAGTGCTGAAACCTTTGGAGACCGGGCGATTAGCCTTTCTAGTAGCAGCAGCCTATTTGTTCAACGGTCTGGCGGTTTGGACCAACGACCTATCTATTAGCTATCTTAGCGGTTTGGTAAGAGTCCACAACAGAAGCCTGATGGCTACTCGCACTGTGGTCCGGTGGCTATTTGTAGTAGTGGCTTGGTAGCTATCCGTTGCATCGTCCTAGAGGTTAGCCGGAGCAGCGGTCTGGTGGTTAGCCACAACAGCGGTCTGGTGGTTAGTCATAACAGCAGTCTGGAGGTTAACCACAGTAGCGGTCTGGTCGTTAGCCGTAGCAGTGTTCTGGTGGTTAGTCGTGGCAGCGGTCTGATGGTTAGCCATAGCGGCGCTTTGGTGGTTAGTTACAGCAGCGATCTGAAGGTTAGCCACAATAGCGATATGATGGTTAGCTGTAGCAGCGATAAGGAGGTTAGCCGCAGCAGTAGTCAGGAGGTTAACCGCAACAAGTGTTCATAGGCTTCCCAAGAGATTGTATTTGTTGTATAGTCTGGCAGTTTGACAGAGTCAAACCACTTAGCCCGCGTGGCTTGTATTTAGTCCCACATCGCTTGTTGTATTCGCTCATCTCTCCCGTTTTCTATAAATTAGGGGGCATACGTATGCATATCTTATCTTTTTGGAGCAATAAAATTTTCCTTTATTTAGCTTTTTGCTGCATACAAGATTGATCATCGTCATGGTGGGATGATATTTTGATTTGTTAAAAACCTATGGGAGTTCACTGAGACTTTGTGGGATTCTTCTGACCATAATCATCTCCTTACAAGAAAGGAGTATAACTTCACTCCATTATTTGGATTTACGGATCCGCGTGAGTTAGACGTTGTTCTCCACAAGATCAATGCCTTTGTAGTTAAAAAGCGGCTAGTTCTTGCAGGCCTTTCAACGGATGTACATAGAAGTTTTCCCGCGCCACTAGAGCGTGGAAAAAAGAGGAAACTGGACTTTTCGCAGCGGTAGGGACGGGCGGGCCGTCCTTCGCAGTCCCCGAGGTCATTATTTATGTTTTTGATGGCTGTCTAAATGACATGGTTGCTTATCTTCCACCCATAGAGACTGAGGATGTCCCAAAGCTTCATGTGATTATGTAGGATTCTCGGTCGGTCCCTGAGCCACCGTAGGTGATGGGGAAGGGGAAGGAATGTAAATGCTCTGCTTAACAAGCGCTTCTTCAGAAGGTATGTTGGTTTCCCCCAGTATTTTCCCTCTTTTCTTGTGTTGTGTGTGGGAAAAATTTGTTTTTTGTGCTTGCAGCTAGATGAGGCTCGTGATATTGCGCTCTCGTGGAACGGTACCTACGTAACCATGAAGGATGATTTTCTCTCTTTGCATATGAAGCTAACTGCATCCGAGGACTCACTGGAGGGGGCCTGGAGGAAGAAGAAAGAGGTCTTTTATTAGCTGGCTAATACAAAATCTCAGATGTCACTTCCTAGTCCGAGGTGGAGACTCTTCGGGCCAAGCTGAGTGTTATTGAATCTGAGGTCGAGGCTCTTCATAGGAGACTGGTTTCTACTAAGGCAACTTTGGCTGATGCGGTCCACTGTACAAAGGAAACTGATATTGCGATGTACCAGCATGAGGGGGAAGTCGAGCAGCTGAAGAAAGAGAATGCTTGGCTAATTTTTTAGCAGAAGAGGTCGACACCGTGCAGGCGGCTGCATTGTCCGAGTACATGGCCTCTCATTATTTTGAGGTTTAGCAGTCCCGTATTGCGGGGGAGGTGCGCTCTGTGATGATGGCGATTGAGGTCAATCCACTCATAGAGGATGAGCGTGATGCCGCATACTGCTTAGGTTTTTGCACGGGATTTTGAGCTGCTCGGAGGTTTCGGAGCACGATGATCTGGGTATGGCGGATGCTTTGGACGATGATGTTGATGCTACCGTGGAGGGATGATCCTATGGACATCTTTTGCCCCGTTTGTTTTGATCTGCATGTCTTTTTGTTGTAGGAATATTTTTACGTTGCTGCATGCTTTTGCTTCTTATGATGATGTAGTCTGCGGGGCATCTTTTATTTGTGTGGAGACCCTTTTTGTCTTTGGATCTGGGGGGTTCTAGTTGTTTTTATGCTCATATTATTTTGGCAGGGAAGCGTTCGGCTTGAACGTTGTTTATTTATCCGCTCTATTGGGAGGTTTGAGGGCTAATTAGTGCTTAGAGGCGATACACCCCCATTATCTCGTGCCCTGGGTAGTGATTAGTGGAAAACCCTCGTCCATTTTTTAAGAGAACCAGGGTTTGTCTGGGCAGAGGCGACAAGGAGCCTTTGTTATTTTGCTCCTTAGGAGGATCGAGATCCGTTCAGGCAAAGATGGCAAAGAACCTTTATTTGATTCGCTTCAAGAGTATTAGAGTCCATCCAGATGGACGAGGCGAAGAACCTTTGTTTATTTGTGTTGTAGGTGGACCGAGGTCTGCCCAGGTGGAGGTGGAAAAGAACCTTTGTTTATGTGCACCTTAGTAGGACCTGGGTCCGTCAAGGTAGAGGTACCGAAGAACATTTATTCATACGCACCCAAGGAGAACTTGGGTTCGTCCAGGTGGAGGTTGCAAAGATTTTGGGATTTCTAGAAGTGGAATATCACAACACATGTGCGTAGCGGAATAACCATACAAGAATAACCCAAAAGAGTAAAGGATCTTGTGATCTCCATGAATCGACAAATAAAAGCATACAACAAGAAATTATATCTGAGAGGGAATAAGTCTTTACTCAACCAAGATTCTCAATAATCCAGTCCTAAAATAAGCAACTGAGTCTACATAGAAATAGATATGTTACTCTACAGGTACACACACGAGCGCTGGAGAACCCAAATATCTTGTCCCACAAGAACTGGGTTGGTAAAGTGATGCTCTCTACGTCTCCATAGATTGCTAGATTCGTTTTCAAGAGAGGCGAAAACAAGAAGTCACGACGGGATATAGGGCAAGTAATGGCTTCAAAATCACACACTTTAGTTACACACATACATGAAAACCCTTTTCTAAGTCTATTTATATCCTAGGATAACATACAGACATAATCCCTCTAAGAAGTCTTTCAAAACTCAACTTGCGTTGACTTGTAGTGGACGTGTGTCGATAAGAACTCGACGCAACGTCAATAAGCAGTCAACGTCACTCGACGCAACTTACGTCGACAGGCAGTCGACGCACTTGCGTCAGATAGAAGTAGACGCAATGTCAATATCTACTCAACGTAGTGTCGACTAGAGGCCCCCTAACACATCCACCTTGGCTGTGTCAATAGGAAGTCGACGTGTGTTGATATACACTCGACGTGCGTCGATACGCACTCGAAGCAACCCGTCAGTTACAATAATCTCATAAGAGTTATTCTATACTGATATCCCATATGAGTGATGCCAACACAATCCTTAATCTAACTTCTCCAAACATTCTTATGTGTGGCCCTATAGGATCAAATTGCATTGGTAGTGAGACTAACTGCTTGACTACTTCCAGATCACCATAAAAACACCAACAGTCTCTAACTTGATCCTGAACGTATCAACAAAAGTCCCACAATCAATGAACGGCATCTAGCAATACATCATTGATGCCCAAGCAATAAGAGTTCATAACTAAACAAGCCTTTTGAGACCAATGTATCAGTGTTGTCTTGTCCCTTTGTTCCTTACATCTTGATAGGACTAGAGGCATGGACTGTGTCACCCTCATAATTATCCAACTCTAATTTCTTGATCTAGAATGTACTTATAGAAATTGTTGTGTCCAATATCATATATTGACTCAACCAAGCATGGTCATGCATTTCTCAATCTCATTTCATCAAGAGGGCATTGGATGTAACGCATGCCATATAAGAGGAAAAATCTCATTTTATCCACACACAAACACCCAACTGACTTGTAACATACCCAATAACCACTATAATAATTAACCTTTTTCAAGAAAGACTTTTTATGACATCAAATTACACTCTTCCTCACTTGATGAACATTGTGACTTCAGGTCAAAGAACCAAAAACATCATTGCCACTTAAAACCTACTTGTGACACATTTGTATAACAATCCACAAAGTAGCCTCATGCTGGGACTATTCAGTACAACTTGTTAACTAATAAGTAACCATATGATGATATCACAATATCATGACCTATGAGAACCGGTCATCAATCAACGTGCATACTAGTCTTAATATATCATCATTACCCTTAGCTTTTAAGATGATACAACGACCAGGGATCATTTAATAATGAAGCTTCTAATAAACATAGGACCACACATTCAAGTCACACACTTGTATCCTTTGGAATCAAATATTCTAATGGAATTTATCACGTTATCTATCATAAAGAATCAAATTAACATAATAAAAGAACTTGTCATAAACATAAAATGAAATACATAGTACTTTATTTATCATATGAATTACAACCGACAAATATACAATCCATAAGACTCCCACTAGAGTTGATCATTCATGTATCTAATACTCATTGATCTAGTATGACAATCATGCTTTCTCCGTGCAAGAGGCTTTGTCAGCGGATCTGCTATATTTTCTTTAGTTGGTACTCTGTATATGTTCAAATCTCCTCGATCGACAATCTCTTAAATAAGATGGAACCGCCAAAGAATGTGCTTAGAGTACTGATGATATTTAGGTTGCTTAACTTGTGCAATTGCACCGTTGTTTTCACAGTATAGAACTATGGGATCAACAATGCTAGGAACTACATCAAGCTCACTGATGAATTTCTGAATCCACATAGCCTCCTTTGCCACATTTATAGTAGTGATTTACTTTGCATCAGTTGTAGAATCAATAACTATCTCCTGCTTGGAACTCTTCCAGCTCGCAACACCTCCATTCAAGCAAAAGAAAAAACATGATTGAGACTTTAAGTCATCTCTATTAGTTTGGAAGCTAGTATCAGTGTAACGCTTTACGACGAGGTCTTCCTCTCCACAAAATACTAGAATGCATCCTTAGTTCTTCTCGAGTACTTTAGGATATTCTTGACGGGTGTCTAGTAACCATCACCAGGATCAGACTGATATATGTTATTCATGCTCAACGCATATGAGACATCGGGTCGAGTACACAACATCTCATACATGATTGATCCAATTTCAAAAACATATGGAATCAACTTCATGCGGTCCTTAACTTCCGAAGATTTAGGACATTAGTCCTTAGAGAGACTCATATCATAAGATATGGGCAAGAAACCCTTCTTGGACTCAAGCATGCTAAATCATTTTAAAATCTTATCAATGTATGTACTTTGGGTAAAACCCAACAACTTCTTTTATCTATCTTTATAGATTTTAATACCAAGTATATAAGTCACTTTGACCAAGTCTTTCATAGAAATGCAGTCAATTAGGTTGTTCTTAACAACTCACAGGGTCGGAAAATCATTCCAGATCAGTTGAATGTTATTTACTAATACCCTTATAAACACAAGCCTCATCTTCATTCTTGATAAAACCAAACTCTTTTATTTTCTCATCAAAATGTAAATTCCAACTTTGAGAAGCCTGTTTCAATCTAGAAATAGATCTCTGCAACTTGCATATTTTAGTGGCTTCATTTAGAGAAACAAAACCCTTAGGTTGTGTCATATACACTTTCTCAAGGAGGTTTCCATTAAGGAAAGCCGCTTGACATCCATTTGGCTGACCTCGTAGTCATAATAAGTAGTAATAGCAAGTAGAATTCTGAAGGACTTTACCAGTAGCAATAAGGGAAAGGTCTCATCATACTCAACATTATGAATTTTCTTGAAACCTTTAGCCACTAATCGTCCTTTGAATGTCTGTATATTCCATCCATGTCTATCTTCTTCTTGAATACCAAATTACACCCTACGGGTCGTACTCCTTCAAGTGGTTCTACCAAGGTCCAAACTAGGTTTGCATACATGGAATCCATTTCAGATTTTATGGCCTCAAGAAACTTCTCGGAGTCTGGTTAACACATATCCTCTTGGTAGGTTGAAGACACATCATCATGATCCATAAGAAACACATTACATATTTGCTATATAAGATATTTATATCTCTCAGGCTCAAATCTTTGTCTACCAGATCTATGTAGGACTTGTGTTTCTTGTGTAGCTCTCTAGCTAAAATAACTTGTATTCTTTGCTCAGGCTCCAATTTAGGTTCATTCATAACTTATGGTTCTTGAACTTCTTCAATCTCTACCTTGGTTGTCTTTTTTTATAAGAACTCTTTCTCCAAGAAGACACTAATTCTTGCGACAAACACTTTGACCTCAGACTGTAGATAAAAGTAGTACCCTTTGGTTTCCTTAGGATACCACATATGATAATATTTATTTTACTTGGGTTCTAGCTTGTTATGCATTTGATGTCGCACGTATGCCTCATAACCCCAAATCTTCATGAAAGACATACTAGGATGCTTCCCAGTCCATATCTCATATGGTGTCTTTAAAATTGATTTTGTTAGAGCCGATTTAAAGTGAAAGAAGTAGTCTCTAAAGAAAACCCTCAAAAAGAAATAGACAAATTTACATGACTCATCATCGATCGTACCATGTATAACAAAGTACGATTCCTCCTCTCATACACACCATTATGCTTTGGTGTTCCAGGTGGAGTGAGCTGTGATACATTACTACACTCTTTCAGATGGTCATAAAATGCATGACTTAGATATTCTCCATCTCGATCGGATCAGAGTGCTTTTATCCACTTTTCTAGTTGGTTCTCTACTTCGTTCTTAAACTCTTTGAACTTTTGAAATGTTTCGTATTTGTTCTTCATAATAAACACATATTCATATCTACTGAAATCATCAATAAATGTAACAAAGTAGTAGAACCCACCTCTAGACATAGAACTCATAGGTCTGCATAAATCACTATGTACAATACCCAAAAGATCATCATCCCTCTCATTATGACCGGTAAAAGGGGCTTTAGGCATCTTGCCCAATAAATAAGACTCTCTTCGCTCAAATTATTCATAATCAAATGAGTCCAATAATCCATCTTCATGGAGCTTGGATATGTGCTCGATTATGTGGCCCAGATGACAATTCAAGAGGAACGTAGGATTAGAGTCATTCGATCTTAGTATTTTAGTATTGTTGGGTACATTGGAAAATGTGTACTTGATTTGGAGAAGCCTCACTTAGCTCAATGATATACATCAAGGTGTATTTGATGTTATTTTGAGTTTATATGTGCTGGTTAAGAATGTGCTAGAATGCAGGAAAAATATTCTAAGTCCATATGTCGACACCTGAGGAAGCTGTGTCGACACTTCAGTAAGATTGTGTCGACACTTGGAAATGGCTTTGTCGACACCTAAGTGAATTTGTGTCGACACTGGGAGGCAGTGTCGACACACAGGAATAGTCAGTCGACATCAACTGTGTCGACACCGGGAGGCTGTGTCGACACACAGAGGCAGAGTTGACAACAACTGTGTCGACACCTGGAGGCAGTGCTGACACACGCTATGTTCTGAGTCTACATAACCTGTGTCGACACACAGGACTTGTGTCGACACACAGCTGAGTCTAGACCAAGTTGATTGCTGATGAATGGTGAAGTGTTTGTGTCGACACAAATAATCAGTGTCGACACATTATCAAGATGCAGTTTCAAGAAGCTGTGTCGACATCAAGGCAGCTTTATCGACATCACTAAAGGCTGTGTCGACACTTAAGTCACTTGTGTCGACACATATTGACAGATGGTCTCGACACTTTATGACAGACAGACTCGATGCTTTGCTGACAGAGTCAAAGGCTCATGAACTGTTTGAAGACTTGACAACTGTGAGTTACAACAGGTTTACTTAAGCTGTCAGACTTGTCAGAAGTTAGTTATAAACCGGATCAGCCCGTTACCATGGATGAAGTCTATAAATAGATGGATTCAGAAGAAGAAAGATACATACATAGAAAGGTATAAGTATTGTCACAACTAACACAATTAGAGATTGATCTTTGATCAAGAAAGTACAAGTAAAAAAGAAGAAGATCTTCGTGAGAAGATTTAAGAAGACGTTCTGAAGTAGTTTACTATTAAGATTCTGTCTAAGTTGAATTCAATCAGAATTCAGAAGTATCTTCAAGAGATTTGGATAGAGAGAGATCCAGCTATTTGAAGACAAGGAGAAGACATTCACAGATCTCTCAAGAAGCAGATACTGAACTAATCTGTCAAGAAGATTCAGATCTATTTCTGAAGTTTAAGAAGGAATCTGTCAGTCAGTTATATTCAAAGGAAATCAACCCAACTAAGTTCAGATTCAAGAAGCTTTGAAGAAAGCTAAGATCAAGTTGATTTCAGCCATCAGACTCTTCAAGAAGCTGATCAAGAAAGTTCTTATCCCTTCTCTCTCGACAGGGGTAAGAGATTACAAAATTCCTTATCAATTTCTGTAGGATCTATTCATAGATCTGAGTTGTAAGCCTATTTTATAAAGGCTGGGTGTAAGAGATTTATTCTCTGAGTGGTAGGGCTTTTTATGCCTGAGTTGTAGGAGAAGGTATTCTCTGAGTTGTAGGCCTTGTGGCAGGCTGAGGTAGGGCTTGTTATCCTGAGTTGTAGGAACCTTATAGGGTTCTGAGTTGTAGGAATCCTTCTAGATTCTGAGCTAAAGGAAGAAGTTAGGGCGACTCTAGCATACTGCTAGATAGGTGAAGGGGGAAAGTGGATGTACCCAGACCTTAGGGAACCACTATAAATCTGTGTGCAATTTGTGATGTGTGTATGATTGTGATTGTTGTGCTGTGTTAGCGATAGAAATATCTGATTTTTCAAAGAAGAGTAGTTATATTCTGCCTTAAGTTAAATCAAGGAAAAGTACCTATTCACCCCTCCCCCCCTCCCGCCTCTAGGTGTTTAGGTAGTCTTGAAAGAAAAACTATCAAGTGGTATCAGAGGGAGGTTGCTCAAAGAAAGACTTAACAGTCTGAGTTAGATCCCTAAGGCAGAATCAAGAATCAAGAAAATGGGTTCTGGAGAGAATCGCAAGGAATTAGGGTCAATGAAATTACCCACTTGCAGGAAAGAGATTTTTGAAAACTGGAAAGAAAGGGTTAGGTTGTTTATGGAGGCCTCTGACCCAAGGATATATATCACAGTAAAAGAAGGTCCATATATCCCAATGAATGTGTCTGTTCTAGATGCAAATCAAAGAACTCCTAAAGATTTTTCTGAAATGATCAAGGATGAGATTATATTGGCAACTATGGATAAAAGAGCTCAGAATATCATAGTGAGTGCCATAGATGATTCTACTTTCCAAAATTTGATTCACTTCAAAACCTCCAAAGAAATGTGGGACACCTTGATTGTCTACATGGAGGGTTCTGAAGAAGTTAGACAAGACAGAAAGTCTATGCTCAATCAAGAATACGAGATTTTCAGACAAGGGAAGTCTGATAGAATATCTGAATGCTATAAGAAATTCTACAGGATAGTTAATGAACTGATGTCCTATGGAAGGGTCTTCATTACTTATGAGCTGAATGAAAAATTCCTAAGATCCTTGACAAAGGATTGGGATACCAAGATTTGTGTCATTAGAGAAGTGGCCAAACTAGCAGACATTTCTCCTCCAACCTTATTTGGAAAGTTGCTATCATATGAAATGCAACTAATGGCTAGGAAGGAGGAAGAAAGAAATACAAAAGGAGAGCATAGAGAAGAGTCAGTGGCCTTCAAGGTTGAAGCCACTAGAAAGAGAAGGAGGATATCTCCATCACCTTGTAAGGAAGTTGCTGAAGTTATCTCAGAGAATTCAGACAATTAGAACTCAGATAGCAGTGATTCAGATGCAGATTTTGCTGCCTTTACATGGCAGTTTTAGAGGTTCTTGAAGAAGAAGCAGTGGAAGTCAAGGCCCTCCACATCACAGCCAGTTGATGACTACTATCAAAAAAGAAAATCATCAAGAAAGGAAAGGAGCAGGTCTAAGCTCAGCAAAGCTACAACATCAAAAATTTTTTGCTATTGCTGCTAGGCTAGGACATGTGGTGGCTGAGTGTCCATAAAAGAGGAAGGAGTCAGCAGACAAGAAGAAGACTCAACAAAAGGGCAAGAAGGAGAAATCCTTTGTTGCCATATTAAAAGGTCAAGTGATCAAAAGGTCATATTGACTGGGTATAGAAAGGGAAATGTTTATTGTCTTGATTTTGGGTGTGAGAACAAAGGTTCTCCTATTTGTCTTGTAGCTTATGAGAAAGCATCTCATTGTGTCAAATGGCACAAGAGGCTGGCTCATCTTAACTACAAGACAATTGGCCAACTCTTTAGTAAAGAGTTAGTGAGGAATGGTCCTCAAGTTAAGTGTATAAAGGAAGGGATATGTTCAGCTTGTCAAAAGGGCAAGCAGACAAAATCCTCCTTTTATAGCCTTGAAAACAAGGATTCAGTGAGGTGTCTATACCTTTTACATATGGATATTTTTGGTCCTATGCCAGTTCATAGTCTAGATAGGAAGGTCTACACTTTTGTGGTTGTAGATGACTATTCTAGATATTCCTGGGTGTTCTTTCTAAGATAAAAATCTGAAACCCCAAGTGTTTTACACAGTTTTGTCAGACAAATTCAGAATGAACTGGATAGTACAGTGGTCAAAATCAGAAGTGACCATGGCACTGAATTTCAATCTGAAAGTATGACAAGATTGTGTGAAGAGTTTGGGATTTTTCAAGAATTCTCCTCACCTAGAACACCTCAACAAAATGGTATTGCTGAAAGAAAGAATAGGATATTGATTGGAGCTAGTAGAACTCTATTGAGTGACACTTCTCTCCCAGAATATTTCTGGGCTGAGGCAGTAAACACTGCATGCCATGTACTCAACAGGGCTTCTATCACTAAGTATCACAAAAAGACTCCCTATGAGATTATGAAAGGTAGAAAACCAAATTTATCCTATTTTAGGATCTTTGGTTGCAAGTGTTATATCCTTAACAATGGCAAGTCTTATCTAATAAGTTTGCTGCCAAATCCCAAGATGGGATATTTGTTGGGTACAATAACAATAGTAAGGCTTATAGAGTCTACAGCTTGATTACTCAGGTTGTAGAATAATCTGTACATGTTGTATTTAATGAAACAAGATTAATCAATAGTGAGTTGCCTTGTAGTTCATGTAGTCCGACAAGTATAAGCAATAAAATGGACAAGCTTTCCATTGCAGAAGGCTCAACTGCAGATGAAGTATTGGAAAATGATGGCTACTGTCTAGGGGGAGTACAAGACTCTCTAGAAGCTGATGACAACCAAGAGGTGAAGCGTAATGATTAAACTAGAGGTGTTCAGCCAGAAGGAATTTTACCTCCAGCTATAAGACACTAAAGGATCATCCAGCAAATCAGATAATTGGTGATCCAAGACATGGAGTGCAAACCAAAAGTAGAAATCTGAATACAATCCTGCACTCAAGTTTTCTATCTCAACTGGAGCCAAAGAAATTTGAAGAAGCTATCCAAGACCAACACTGGATTAATGCTATGCAAGAGGAGCTTAATCAGTTTAGAAGATGCAAAGTCTGGGAGTTGGTTCCTAAACCAAAAGACCACAACATCATTGGTACAAAGTAGATTTTTAGGAACAAGTTGGATGAGAATGGAGTTATTGTGAAGAATAAAGCAAGATTGGTTGTAGAAGGATATAGACAGGAAGAGGGAATAGACTTTGATCAAACATTTTCCCCAGTAGCAAGACTGGAAGCAATCAGAATGTTCCTTGCCTATGTAGCATATCAAGGCTTCAAGGTATATCAAATGGATGTGAAATCAGCATTTCTGAATAGTGATCTAAAAGAAGAAGTCTATGTAGAGCAGCCATCAGGTTTTGTAGATTCTCTTAAACCTGGTTATGTCTATCGACTTAGGAAATCATTGTATGGGTTAAAGCAAGCCCTAAGGGCTTGGTATGAAACCCTGTCTACTTTCCTTATTGAGAACAAATTCTCAAGAGGTAAAATAGACAAAACTCTATTCCTAAGGGATTCTAAAGGGAAGATAATCTTGGTTCAGATCTATGTAGATGACATAATTTTTTGGTCTACAGAGAACAACCTTTGCAAGAAGTTTGCCAAACTTATGCAAGGGAAGTTTGAAATGAGCAGTATGGGGGAACTTAAGTTCTTCTTGGGACTCCAAGTAAGACAGACTGATGATGGATTGTCCATATCCCAGTCTAAGTTCACCAAGGAGTTAATTAAGAAGTATGGTATGGAATAATCCTCCACCATGAGAACTCCTATGGGAACAAGTATGCCTATATGCAAAGATGATGCAGGTAAACCTGTAGATGAGTCTTTGTATAGAGGAAAAATTGGCTCTCTATTATATCTCACTGCTATTAGACCAGACATTATGTATGCAATATGTGTCTGTGCTAGGTACCAAGCATGCCCTAAAGAATCACATTATACTGCAGTCAAGAGGATTTTGAGATATCTAAAGGGCACACCTAATTAAGGCCTTTGGTACCCTAGGAATGGAGATTTTCTACTAACAGGTTATTCAGATGCAGATTTTGCAGGCTGTAGAGAAGATAGAAAAAGTACTACAGGTACATGCCAATTCCTGGGAGGAAGATTGATATCTTGGAGCAGTAAGAAGCAGACTAGTGTGGCAATATCCACCGCTGAGTCTGAATATGTGGCAGCAGGAAGTTGCTGTGCACAACTGTTGTGGATTCAACATCAGCTAAGGGACTATGGTATTCAAGTAAGTAGAACACCTTTATTGTGTGATTCTAAAAGTGCCCTTTCTATTGCAAACAATCCTGTTTCACATAGTAGGACTAAGCATATAGAGATAAAATACCATTTTCTTAGAGAACATGTAGAAAAAGAATACATCTCATTAGAATTTGTTAAAACTGATTATCAAATTGCAGATGTATTTACTAAGCCTCTTGATGAAATTAAATTCAATAGATTTAAAATTGAATTAGGAATGCTGACCATAGGTTAGTTTACCAAAAATTGGCTAAGTAAAATTGTGTCGACACAGAAAAGTTATGTCGACAATTCAGGGAAATTGTGTCGACACAGATAAAATGTGTCGACACCTAAGGGAAAAAGAGTCGACACATCCAGAAATGTAGTGTCGACACAACCAGAGTAATGGTGTCGACACTTACAGATTTTGTGTCGACACTTATAATAAGAGTCGACACAGAATTTCTGATGAACTACTAAGTATCTCCTGTGTCGACATATAATCAATTGGTGTCGACACATAGTAGTCAGCGCTGTGGTCGAGACAATAGAAGTTTGTGTCGACACATTCCAACAGTGTCGACACTTTTAGGCAGTTTTTGCCCGCCTTTTGATCTTCTTTGATTAGAAGGGTATAAATAGGTCAAGAACTTATTCTGTCGACACGCTCACCAGGGTTTCGAGACAAAAACCTTGTGTCGACAATCTCTCTCCTCTCAAATCAAGCTTTCTCTTCATTCCAATGGCGCCCAAGGTTAAAGACAACATCAATGAAAGATATGAGTTGGTTAGGCATGCTTTCAACGATGCCGAATCGGAGATCAAACAGGTCATTTCTCTTCTTGCAGACAATGGATTAGAATATCTTGTCTCTAAACATACAAAGATATGGAAGAAAGAAGTCTTCGAGTTCAACACGGCTGCATCAATGGACTCAACAGGATTGAAGATCAAATCCTCTATACATGGAGAAAAAGTCAAGCTGTCTCAAAAGAGGTGAGCAAGATTCTCCATCTTCCTAGAATACAAGATGAGGAAGAGGTGTCTAGCTCAAGGACCAGGAGGCGCTTCAATGGTGTGGATTGGATCCAACCATAAAAATAGGATCTACCATCAACAGGAAGGGCATGAATCATCAGGGGAAGTTCCTATCTGAAATAGTAGGAAATATAATCTTATGTAAACAAGGTGGCCATGATAGGATATTAGCCTATATGTTCAGCCTGATGATTAGGGTGATCTTTAAGATTCAAACAAATTGGTCTGTAGTACTGTTTGATAAGATTAAAGAAGGAATCAAGGAGAAAAACTTGGCTAGGATTATGAGTCTGTACCTGGCTAGAATAATTCCAGAGGTGATGCAACAGATTCCTGGATCAAAGATAAATCATATGAAGAGAATGGACATGAGATTATTCTCAAGATGGGATAGAGTTCTTTCTAAAGAAATGCCTGATGTGGACAGGCAAGAGCATGGTCCTTAAGATGCACAAGTCCAGGAAGATACTATATCTGCACAGGTGCAGGGGGAGCCAGTTATTACACAAGTGCAGGGGGAGCTGGAAAGTATACAAGTCCAGGACAATGCTGAGAGTGAACATTTGAAGGGGGAGCCAGAGTCTGAACATGTACAAGAGGAAGAAAGAATCAATTTATCAGAGGGCATTGTTCCTCAAACGGATCTTGATATTTCTGGTATTACTGTTGCTGCTGCTGAGAAAGTACAATCTCCTGCTCTCACATAACAAGAAATTACTCTTGAAGAGCTGTTTCCTGATATTGGAGGAGAAACAGATAAAATGGAGACCCTAAGATTTGAGGGGGAGCAAGTAAGGGTTGAGGGGGAGCAGGTTGATATAGAGGAAGAGCAACAAGTAGCTGAGAAAGAAATTTCTCCAACTCCTCAAGAGAGTGTTAATATTGAAAGTTCTTCAGAGTCTAAGCATGAAGAAGTAAGGGAGGCAAAGAAGAGAAAATTAATGGTCTTTAAGAGAAGAAGTCAAAGCTATAAGCAGGCTTTACAAGCTACTTCTTCCCAACCAGCACCTGCAATTGATTACAACAAACTTTTGGTGGATTTACAAGTCAAAATGGATGAGCAGAGATTGGCTCCTTAAAAATATGTGGATGAAAGCCAAAAGGCTCTTCAATTTGATCTTGCACAAGATATAAAATCTATAAGATTTGAAGTTAATCAGAATAAAAGAGAGATGACAGATTTCTTTCACAAGGGAGGCAATGTTGTGGTATTTCTTGCCAAGCAACAAGAAGAAATAAAGAAGCAAGTGGATGAGATGGCTGTCAAACAAGGCTATGTCCTTAAAAATCAAATAAGAATGAATGACAATCTGATAGAATCTCACAATGTCATAGTAACTGAGTTTATAAATACTGTTATTGCCATGACTGCTGCAAGGGCTAAAGAAATAGAAGAATATGATAAGAAGCTACAGGCTGCCCTAGAATCAGTTAAAACTTCCATCACTTCATCTGAGAAGTTAATCAGTGACAAGCTTCAAAAGTTAAAGCCATTCTTTAAAGATGGAATCAATTACCTGGATGGGCAAATAAGATTTCAGAAAGAGGACTTAAGAGATCATATGACCAGAGAAGTCATAAAGGGGGAGAGGGTGTTAGTCTATGTTGGATCTGATCATGCCAAATGGGTAACCAACAGCATAAGAGCCACTCTGGGATATCCTACCCTTACGTGATGATGAGCATATGGCTAAGTCAGGGGTGCAACCAATTCTACTTCGAAGGTGATTAACCTGAGGTTGCCCAAGTCATTTCCCCTCCTACAGATATTGAAATGGTACATCAACAAGTTGAGTCTATGTACAGCCCTCCTCTACCAGTTACAAATGTTATTATTGAAAAGGTTGATATGCTAGAAGATGGTCTGAAAGCTCAACAAGATGCTCTATTATCAAAGAAAAGATTAAGAGAGCAAGCAGAACTAAAGCAAGACTTTGAGCAGTGGAGCCCCACATCAAGGAATATCATATTAACTGCATGGAAAGCTGTCAAAGACCAAGTACATGAAAGGGGTAAATGGTACAATGAGCAAGAATGGCAAAAGTATGAGGCTAGGAAAGAAGCCATACTTCACCATAGGAGAAAGGCTAAGATGGGGAAGCTACCTCCTGATACTCAGGAACCTAGCAAGTATTTCCCCAAGCCCTTTGATTATTTCGAAAGACAAAGGATCAAGGCTAATGAACAAAAGAAAGTTGATTTGAAAGGCAAGAAGCCCATGGAAGATACAGAACCTCCTGCCCAGGCTCAGATAATATCTGGAAAAGGGATAGTCATCAAGGAGCTTGCCCAGCCTTAGTCTTAGCTTTACTAGTTTTTGTTCAAGAACTATGTAATTTTTAGTTTGTTAAAGAAATCAATGTAAACAACTTGTAACAAACATTTTTGAGTTAATATACAAAACATTGTTCTGTGATCATTCTCTTTTACATCTTTATTCTGTGATGTAACAATGATATGTGTTTTGTTTATATAGTACCCTGTCATATAATGCTTATGTACATCATCTTGTTTATTTTCTAAGTGGTGTATATCATTGGCTAAAGGGTTATGACTTCTCCAAATATGGAGAGATTTTTGGGTACATTGGAAAATATGTACCTGATTTGGAGAAGCCTCACTTAGCTCAATGATATACATCAAGGTGTATTTGATGTTATTTTGAGTTTATATGTGAAGGTTAAGAATGTGCTAGAATGCAGTAAAAATATTCTAAGTCCATATGTCGACACCTGAGTAAGTTGTGTCGACACTTCAGTAAGATTGTGTCGACACTTGGAAATGGATGTGTCAACACCTCAGTGAATTTGTGTCGACATCGGGAGGCAGTGTCGACACACAGGAATAGTCAGTCGACATCAACTGTGTCGACACCGGGAGGTTGTGTCGACACACAGAGGCAGATTCGACAACAACTGTGTCGACACCTGGAGGCAGTGTCGACACACGCTATGTTCTGAGTCTACATCAACTGTGTCGACACACAGGACTTGTGTCGACACACTGCTGAGTCTAGACCAAGTTGATTGCTGATGAATGGTGAAGTGTTTGTGTCGACACAAATAATCAGTGTCGATACATTCTCAAGATGCAGTGTCAAGAAGCTGTGTCGACATCAAGGCAGCTTTGTCGACATCACCAAAGGCTGTGTCGACACTTAAGTCACTTGTGTCGACACATATTGACAGATGGTCTCGACACTTAATGACAGACAGACTCGACGCTTTGCTGACAGAGTCAAAGGCTCAAGAACTGTTTGAAGACTTTACAGCTGTGAGTTACAACAGGTTTTATGAAGCTGTCAGACTTATCAGAAGTTAGTTATAAACCGGATCAGCCGGTTACCATGGATGAAGTCTATAAATAGATGGAGTCAGAAGAAGAAAGATACATACATAGAAAGGCATAAGTATTGTCACAACTAATACAATTTGAGATTGATCTCTGATCAAGAAAGTATAAGTAAAAAATAAGAAGATCTTTGTGAGAAGATCTAAGAAGACATTCTAAAGTAGTTGACTATTCAGATTTTTTCTAAGTTGAATTCAATAAAAATTCAGAAGTATCTTCAAGAGGTTTGGATAGAGAGAGATCCAGCTATTTGAAGACAAGGAGAAGACATTCACAGATCTCTCAAGAAGCAGATACTGAACAAATCTGTCAAGAAGATTCAGATCTATTTCTGAAGTCTAAGAAGAAAGCTGTCAGTCAGTTATATTCAAAGGAAATCAACCAAACTAAGTTCAGATTCAAGAAGCTTTGAAGAAAGCTAAGATCATGTTGATTTCAGCCATCAGCCTCTTCAAGAAGCTGATCAAGAAAGTTCTTATCCCTTCTCTCTTAACAAGGGTAAGAGATTACAAAATTCCTTATCAATTTCTGTAGGATCTATTCATAGATCTGAGTTGTAAGCCTATTTTATAAAGGCTGAGTGTAGGAGATTTATTCTCTGAGTGGTAGGGCTATTTATGCCTGAGTTGTAGGAGAAGGTATTCTCTGAGTTATAGGCCTTGTGTCAAGGCTGAGGTAGGGCTTGTTAGCCTGAGTTGTAGGAACCTTATAGGGTTCTGAGTTGTAGGAATCCTTTTGGATTCTGAGCTAAAGGAAGAAGTTAGGGCGACTCTAGCATACTGCTATATAGGTGAAGGGGGAAAGTGGATGTACCCAGACCTTGGGGAACTACTATAAATCTGTGTGCAATCTGTGATGTGTGTATGATTGTGATTGCTGTGCTGTGTTAGATATAGAAATATCTGATTTATTCAAAGAACAGTAGTTATATTCTGCCTTAAGTTAAATCAAGGAAAAATACCTATTCACCCCCCCCCCCTCTAGGTGTTTAGGTAGTTTTAAAAGTAAAACTATCAAGTATTCTCTATATTATAGATCGGATGATATATGTTCAAAACATTTAAGTCATTAAATAGTTTAGGTACACCATAACAAACATCATTTATAAATATATAAAATAGTTGTTCTTAAAAATGAAAGCAAATCCTTTCATGTCCAAACATGAAATATAAATATTCTTTTGAGTTATAGCAGGAACATAATAACAATTATAAAGTTTCAATACAAGCACAATTGGCAAAGAAAGATGTTAAACTCCTATCGCAATGTTAACAACTCTTGCTCCATTTCCAACATGCAAGTTCATCTCTCCTTTACCCAATAGTCTTCTCCTTCCCAGTTCCTCCACATTTGTACAAATGTCAAACCCACATCTGATATGTAATACCCAAGATGAAGGAGAATAAAGTTTTATTTCTATAATGAAGATAACAGAAGCAGATGTAACACTTCCCTTCTTCTTATGCAAATCTTTATTGTAAAGAGGACAATTCCTCCTCAAGTGCCCAACCTTATCATAGTGGTGGCATTTTCCTTCCTTAGCCATGCCTTGCTTCTTCAGTGATGAAGAATTGGGATCAAGATATGACTTAGGTACCACCTTAGTCTTCTTCAATCCCTTGGCCTTGCACTATCCTTATGCACCATCAGTATGGGGCTAGCGGTTTTTGCCTTCTTCATGTTGATTTCGGTAGTTCTCAACATGACTAGGATCGTGGGCAATGTCTTGTCTATCTCATTCATATTGTAGTTCAATACAAACTGCTCATAACTGTCCTACAACAATAATAGGATCAGATCAATAGCCAACTCTTGGACCAAAGGAAACCCTAGTCTATCAAGGTTCTCTATATACTCAATCTTACACTGAAACATGAGTCCAAACTGGGTCCCAAGCTTCAGTCTTGCACTGAAACAACACCCTGGATATGTCAAACCACTCTTGTTGAGCTTTCCCTTGAAACATTTTCTTAAGGTGCTTGATTATCTCATTAGCACACATGTTCTAATGTTTCTTCCAAAGCTCAGAGTTTATGGTGGAAAGAATGAGGCATTCGACATCCAGGGAGTCATCGTCATACTTCTTATGAGCATCTTTATCTGCAAGAGGTATAATGACAACTATCTCCATAAGGGGGTCTTCTTCTAAGAAATAGAGCTTACTCTCTTGCCTGAGAATAATTCTCAGGTTCTGGTACCAGTATAGGAAATTTGTCCCGCTTAACTTGTCCTTCTAGAGGCTGTATTCTGGTCGGGAATTCCTGGTGGCGGCAATTGAGTGACACGACCATGCACACGACCATGTTGCAACCCGTGTTCGGCCCAGTTTTTAATATTTCAGGCCCCGATCATGGTCGTTCGTTTCTTTACTATGGGATCCGATGGCTGGGGGTTGGGTATGAGGGTTTTAACACGAAAATAGGGTTTAGAAACACTCATTTCTCTTCAGTGGTTCTCTTTCTAAAGCTAGAGAGGAGAGAGCAAGGAGGAGGAAGAAGGGCTAGATCTGGTCACTGAAGGAGCTTCGAAGCACCAAATCACGAGCCGACTTTGGATCCGTGGAGGCAAGGACATTGCGATGCTTTCCATCTGCATAGTGTTCCATGGAACCGAGGAAGAATGCTAGGGTAACGATTCTCATCCTAGGACATGTGAAGTCCTCTTTTCCTTTGAATAGGAAGCCCTCTCACACGAGTGTGCGATGAGTTGAGGTGTTCCTTGGGGTCGATATGTGAATTCCCCCTTGTGTAGAGTCCGTATGCGAAAACGGACATAGGCATGATGTGTGAAGCCTATCCGGATAAGTTGGTCTAGATCGGTGATGTTGCATTGCATAATAACCGGAGAAGACTCTATGTAAATGTTTGTTTTTCGGGTTTTCAACGAGGTAGATTGCAACAGGGAGCCTTGGGGACTAACTCCAAGGTGCACTTGGAAAACTGGGCAAATGCGGGATGTTGCAAACATGGTGGCCGGGTAGCCAACTTGAACATAACCGAGTTATGTGTATTGTGTGATGGAAACGGGACTCGGGGAATCTTGACCTGCGCATATGGCTTAAATTGTCATTGCGGTATGAGCACGGGTAAGGCGGAACTGTACCCGATCTATGTCATTCGGTGGAACCGTTGGCACAGATTAGGGTCTTCGGCGGACTATGGCTAAAATTGACGTGACAAATGCCAGGAAGAAAAAATGCTCATATGGTTGGTCGTCCAAGAGACGGTGGTGAGATGGGAACGTCTATGGCTTAAATTGACGTGAAGTTGGTCGGTTCGCCGTGAATGTGCCCTGAGTGCATGGGGTGTGTGGCCGCGCATGCCTGCACCTGTGATGAAGTGTGTGTTTACACTATACCGCTTGATTATGCGAACAAAATGCAGGGAAGAACATCGCTCCCCCGAGTTGGGGGCGGGGTCGTTATAATTTGGTCAGCATAGCTGACCGTTGCTTTTGTTTATAACCGTGTGGTGGATTGTTGCTTGCAGGTTCTGCGGAGCCGAGCAGTAAATAGCGGGCTAAAGCCCAAGTTGCTGTGTCGGCCCTCGAAGGCCTATTTTTGAGTGTTTTTCTTATGTACTCATGTGTGACCGGCCTACGTGCCGAAGTTTGGAAGACACTTTTATTGAGCAAACTTTTGTAAGGCCATAAGGCCAATATTTGTGTACTATACATTCCTATGGGTTTATTGTAGTGGACATTCATGCTTGGCTGGGTTCTTTTATAAGTGCAACTTAATAATTTGCTTCCGCTAAGTGCTATATGTAGGACGTTGTGATTGGTTGATTGGTTTCAATAAGTAACCAACCGGTCTGTCCGTAGTATATGGCGTCGAGCCCCGGCCTGACCTACTGCTTTATGCTATACGACAGAAAGGGGTGTTATAATTTGCTATCAGACTACCAGTTTGGTCAAGCTTAAATAAATTCGTGGGCGAATTCACTTTAAGGGTTGGTGAGCACATGTGTGTGCGTCATCATTATAACATGAAAAGAACCCATGAATGTCCACTTAGGAATGAAAATATACATGTTTGAGGAATGTGCGTGTTCCTATAATTGCTGTTTGTAATATTGTTTGGTCGCTTATCGGTGTTTTGCACGATTATAGGTGACCAGGAGTGGTGCTGGACCGTCGGAACGGCCAGGTTCTAAGGCAAGCCGCGCACCAAATGATGCGCCTACAAAACCTCCTTCAGCCGAGACCATTAGGTTGGTGGCGGAAGCTGCACTTAAATGATTAATGCGCAGCCTGGGAGGCAGGTGAAGCTGCCTGCTCCTACTATAGAGCAAGTACCACTCCAAGCGGCAGAGCCTAGGAGGGTGGAACAGGTGATGGTGGAGCCGGAGTTGCCTCGGAGAGCAACTGAGAAACAACTTAAGCATGTGATGGGTTTCCATCTGCCAGTGTTCTTCGGGAACGGGAACCCCGACTCAGGCAGAGGATTGTCTATCGAGAGTCAAGAGAGTGCTGACAGCAACGGAAACTGAAGAGTGGCAGAAGACCACGATTGCGACGTTCTTGTTGGACGGGGATGCGAGGTTATGGTGGAAAGGGTGGAGATACACCACCTGAGGGGAAGGCAGTTTGTTGTTGTCTCTATAGAGGAATTTTCGAGGTTGTTTATGGCTCGATACCTCCCCTCAGCTCAGAGGATCGCGTTGGAAAATGAATTTCAAAAGTTGGTATAAGGAGATAGCACCGTGGACGAGTATCTCCACGAGTTCACTCATTTTGGATGATACGCAAGCGCTACCTTTGCCGATTAGGAACGCAAGACGAACCGTTTCTATGAAGGGTTAAGAGATGATTTGAGGTTGTTACTTTCGGAGCCTATGACGCATGGTTTCATGACCTTGGTAAACTCAGCCCGATCCATGGAAAAGGACATGAAGAATGTTCAAGCGAAGAAGTAGTCCGGTGGCAAGAAACCAGAGTTTAAAGTGCCGACTACATCGATGTCTGGATATCGCAGGTTCTACAAGAAGTCTAAGACGTCGGGTCCAGCCCCTTCTTTAGGTGCCTCGGGGGAATCTACCAAACGAACCCCGGGCGCTTGTTATACTTGTGGAAAGACGGGGCATTTTGCCCGTGATTGTTGGAGCGGACGTCCAAAGTCCGAGAGAAAGCAAGGAGCCACTTATGAAGAGAAGGGCAAGGCAGTGGAGTCAACCGCATCCCACTATTATCCGACTCAACCGAGAGTCTATAACTTGGGTCAGCAGGAGGCCAACAAACAGGCCGACGTGGTGACAGGTACGGTTAAATTTATAGCAAGTTAGCTTTAAATATTATTACCCAGTGCTTGTTAGCTTAATACTGTTTGTATAGGCTTTGTTCTGATTGGCGATAGTCCGGCACGAGCACTTTTCGATACAGGAGCTTCACACTCCTTTTTGTCCGAAAGTTTCATAATGCGCATTAGAGTCCCTTCTTCGATGGCGAAGTACAAGTTAGATGTGTTGCTACCGAAAGGGTGTTCGATGTGTGCGGACAAAGTATGTGCCATAAAGGTTCATATTGGAAGCGAAGTGTTCGACTTGCTAGCGTCGTTGCTGCCGCTACTAGAGTTCGACGTCTTCTTCGGTATGGATTGGCTTTCGGAGCAGAAGGATTGTATCGATTGCAACTGTAAGGAGTTCAAGCTGGGTGTTGGGTAGGACACGACGTTTGCGGGACTGAAGGGATCGAGCAAGACGTTGATGTCTGCTCTTCAGGTGGTGAAGGCGGTTCGTGCTGGAGCAGAGCTGTTCTTCATGTTAGTGGAGGCTGTAAAGCCTAAGGCCACTTTGGATAGTATCCCAGTGGTATGTGAGTACCCCGACGTGTTCCCGGGCGATCTTCCCAGAGCCCTGATGACTAGTTTTAGTCATCATTTTTGGGGGTAATTTAGTAGCTTATTTTCCTAAGTATTATTATAAATTTATGTTTTGTATGCTTATTTTGATGTCCTTTTATGTTTTTGATATTAAAATCTATTTAGTCCTATTATATGTATTATGTCACTAAAATTATGGTATTATGTTTATTATTATTAGCTAATGCTTGGTTGTTAGGTTTTAATGTTTTAACGTTTTTAAATGTTTTGTTATTTTTATTTCTATGTTTGAATAGTTTGATGTTTTGTTTTTATAATTACATGTACTTGACTAATGTTTTATTTCTTCTTTATTTTGTAGGTAGGCCGGCCACCTTTTGAAGCTTACCCGAGCTTACCAAGCAGCCCATGAAGCCCTACCCGAGCCTACATGCAATTGGTGCAGCCCCCTTCCACTTGGAGCAGCCAACACAAGCAAACCGAGCCCACCAAAGCCCATCAAGAGCAGCCTTTCCTCTCTACCCGAGCCCAAGAAAGCATCCATCATGTGGCCGGCCACCTTTCACATGCATGCACCTTGTCACCACCTTCCTCCCTTTCACTCACGCATGCATTGAATCTCCCTTTTTCTTTCCTCCCATTTATTATCATTCATGCATTTTCAATCCATGCATGTGGCTGGCCACCCATACATTTCCCCTCTTCATTTACATTGAATTTCTTCCCTCCATCATTTAATATATTACATGCATTCATTCCTCCATGCATTGGCCGTCCACTCTCTTTCTCCCTCTATTTTATTTCTTTCTACTTCACATTCATCCCCCCTCTCTTTATTTTATATTTTCCACTTCATTTTCATTTATTTCATACAATGCATGTACCCTCCTCTCTCCCCTCTTTTAATGAAATGCATGAACATCCACCACATCTAAATGGCCGGCCACCCCTATGTCTTCCCTCCATCTAGAATGTTCTCCCTCTCCTATAAAAGGAACCCCTCCCCCTCTTGTTGATGTTAAGTAATTTTTAGAGTGAAGTAGTTTTTGGTAGAGAGTGTTATGGTAGAGAGTGTTAGTAGTTCTCTTCTCTTCTTTCCTTGTTGCTAAGTAGATTTCTTTCTTCATTGTTGTAATAGTCCTCTTACTAGTGCAATATTATCTTGTCTTTATTTTGTGTACTTCTCTTTATTTAAGCAATGAAAACACTTTCTTCTTCTTTTATTTTGGTTTTCTTTCTTATCATGTGTAGCTAAATAATTTTTGTGCCCGATCGCGATGATCTTTGCGATATAATAACGTATCTTTATTTTTATGTTTTCCTTTGTAGTTTTCTATTTTTGATCCTTCCTTGAATTATCTCGTATCGACTCCGTATTTCTAGTATACGGTAGTAGATTCCGATCTCATATTCGAGTGGCCGAGAGGCTCGTGAATATGAAAGATCACTCAAGGAAGGAACGAGTTGCACGCACCCCTAGAGATAGGATGACGTAAATCCTCCGGATTGGAGTCAAATCCAATAGTGCGGGTCACTTCGATAATGCGACTTTAGGCCATTTTGACTTGAAAGAGATTTCGGTCGAAACGTCTATAAGTTAGGGGATTTAATGCTCTAGCGAGATTATTTCCTAATATCGGATCCGTCACGATCTTAATAGAATTACAAATGTTAAACTAATTTATTCCGTTATTTTATTTCAAGGTGAATCGTCGATCGAGCACTTTTCTCGTAATAGTTTATTTTCTCTTTTTAACTTAGTTTATTTTCAATCTCAAAACTCATTAATCGTTCGGTAGGATAATCGATTCGTTGTGAGTAATAGTACTTGCCTGCCCCGAGTTTTTATACGACCTTGATATTTTTCATATCCTATGCTATATTTCGATAGGTACACTTGCCTTAATCGAGTATAGATTGGAGAATACGAATTTCTCTATCAAGTTTTTGGCGCCGTTGCCGGGGATTATTTTTGGGCAATATTACGAAAGCATCGAATTTATTACTTCTACTAAAAAACAAAAAAATTATTATTATTATTATTATTATTATTATCCACCCACCTCATCTTATTTCTATCCAACCTAAAATCTCTCGAAAAGGGTAAGGGGCTTTAAGCGCCACCATTTTACCTAGTACCGGGCGAACCCTTCACCGGGTAGTCCTCGGGAAGTTCGAGAGCCAATCCATTAAAAACCCTATTTTAAAAATATATATATATATATCTAAAAAAAACAAATCAAAAAAAAAATTTTGTTTTTTTTTCTTTTTGGAAACAGTTAATTTTTTTATGGAATCATCATATTTTTGCACTTTTTCCGGGTCGCCCGACCATTTTTATTCTGAATGTCTTTCGGGAACCCCTCCCTCTCTTGATTTTAATTTTTCTGGGGAAGGTCAAACTGGTCAATTTGACCCTTACTCCAATTTTGTCCAACTTGGGAGATGGGCAACCCGTATTTTTCTTATGATTTTGCCCCGCAAAGCGCCGCGTCTCTAAACTTTTATTTTAATTCTATCGATCATGGGTATCTTGAATTGCAAACTTCTATTGATAATATTAGTTCGCATTTCAAAACCATGATGGATTATCTTTCTCGCGAGGCCGCTTCTTTTTCTTCGTCTTCTTCTCCGTCTCCTCCAATTTCTTCATGTATTGAGTCACCGATATCCCGGCTTGTCTTGTTCCTCTCGAGGAGGATAACTATTCGGATATCCCGGATTGTTTCCTTCCTCCTTTGGAAGACACCTCTTGGATATTCCGGTGTGCTTCTTACCCGTTGAGGATGACGAGACATCTCCTATCTCTCCATCTGAAGACGTTGGTGATTCCATTTCACTTCAATTTTTAACTGTTCCAAATTTTTCTAGTTTTAGCGAGTCTTTTTCTTCTTCTTCTTTTATTTTAGAAAATTCTTCTTTAGTCCTCTCTACTCCTTCTTCTCCCAAAATTTCACAAGACTCTCCTTCTCCTTATGAAATTTCCTTTGATGAAAATTCTTTTTCTACTTCTTTTATTCCTCTTTCTATTTTTTCTTCTTTTTATTCTCCTTCTTTTGACGACCCCTTCTTTCCCGTTTTAAATACGGCGGAGTTCTTCCATAACTCCGTCCGTTCTTTTTTGGGCGTCAATCCTTTGAAGATTTCACCGCATGTCGGTGAAATTCTTCTTTTCTTCCTTTTTTTAGTTTACTCTCCTAAGCGCATACTTAGGGAGTTACCTCTTCATTTCAGTTTTTATTTTCCCTTTAGCTAACGAATAACGTCGGGCTCAACCGACGTTAAACAGAGAGCGCTCTTGGGAGGCACCCCTTGCTTATCCTTTTTGTTTTTTGTTTTTGTTTTATTTTGTTTTGCAGGAATAAAACCCCCGGCAGTTCGTTTGGCTCCATCAATTCATCTCTTCCTTAGGCCCGAGCCGGTGTCCAGCTCAAGCATGGGGGAGCGACATCTATATTCGGCCTTACGACTCCGGGGAAGTCGTTTTCGTTTTTTTACTTTATTGTATCCCCCCTCCCCTTTCTTCTTCCTTTTTCTTTTTATTTTTATTTTTCATTGAGGGCAATGAAAGGTTTAAGCATGGGGGAGGGTTTAGTTGTTTTATTTCTTTTTCTTACTTTTCAAAAAATGTTTTAAAAAAAATGTTTAGTATAGTTTTATTAAGTTCTTTTTAGTAATGCTTTTATTTAAGCGTTATCAAAACCCAAAAAAAATTAGAAAAATCAAAAATTCCAAAAAAAGATAATATCTCAAAACCCAAAAAAATGAAAAAATGTCAAAAAATCAAAATATAATAAACCTCATGCTTAGATTTTTGTTATTTTCAGAAATTTGGTTTGAGTTAGTTTATAAGCATTTCTTTTATTTTGCTAATATTTTATTTCTTCATTTTTAGTTAAATTTAACTTTTAGTGATTTTGTTTTGAGAATCATCTTATGGTTTAATTTGCTTAGAGTAATTTATTTAGCACTTTTTCTCTTTTATTTTAAATAGTTTCAACTTTGTAGTAATTTGGTGAAACAATTTTGGATTTTAATTATTCTTACTTCATGCTTTTAGATTCTTAGGAAATCTCAATCTACTAGTAGTTGCTCTCTAGTGCTTTAGTTTATTTTCTAAAATTTTGTTTAAACACATCATTTTTTCTTTTATTGTTAGATCATATGTCATGGGAATAAGAGGATAAAATTCATTATTCCTTGGTAAACATATGCAACTCAAAATAAAATGAAGAGAGGAATTAAAAGTTCATATATGTCGGGGAAGTGATAGGATGTTAGTCTATCATTTTCTGGTATTACATATATATAATTCAAAAAAAACAAAATTTTGTGGGGTGTGAAAAAAAATGATGATCACCTCCAATCAAAGACCTCTTCATGTTTAATTTCCTCCCCAAACCCCTTAGCCAATATCATTGTCTTAGTTTTTAAATTAAAATATGTGGAGAGCATAAGTAGTAGGTTGTCTTCTTCCTTAGTTTCTTTTAAGTCATAGTTTTTATAATCCCAATCTAACTTTGTTTGCACTTTACTCAATTTTGAATGCTAGTTAATTTATTAGAGAATTTTTGGCTAAATATTTCTCTCTTTTCACTTTAATTTCATAATTTAGGACTTGATTCTTAAATCCCTAAATTTTACTTTTGGCTAGATTTGATGTAAATAAATTTTTAGTTTGTTTGAAAATTATATTATGCCTTATAAATATTTCTCTTACTTTTGCTCTGGAATAGCAAAAGCCTAAGCATGGGGGAGTTTGATGACTAGTTTTAGTCTTCGTTTTTGGGGGTAATTTAGTAGCTTATTTTCCTAAGTATTATTATAAATTTGTGTTTTGTATGCTTATTTTGATGTCCATTTATGTTTTTGATATTAAAATCTATTTAGTCCTATTATATGTATTATGTCACTAAAATATGGTATTATGTTTATTATTATTAGCTAATGCTTGGTTGTTAGGTTTTAATGTTTTAACGTTTTAAATGTTTTGTTATTTTTATTTCTATGTTTGAATAGTTTGATGTTTTGTTTTTATAATTACATGTACTTGACTAATGTTTTATTTCTTCTTTATTTTGTAGGTAGGCCGGCCACCTTTTGAAGCTTACCCGAGCTTACCAAGCAGCCCATGAAGCCCTACCCGAGCCTACATGCAATTGGTGCAGCCCCTTCCACTTGGAGCAGCCAACACAAGCAAACCGAGCCCACCAAATCCCATCAAGAGCAGCCTTTCCTCTCTACCCGAGCCCAAGAAAGCATCCATCATGTGGTCGGCCACCTTCCACATGCATGCACCTTGCCACCACCTTCCTCCCCTTTCACTCACGCATGCATTGAATCTCCCTTTCTCTTTCCTCCCATTTATTATCATTCATGCATTTTCACTCCATGCATGTGACCGGCCACCCATACATTTCCCCTCTTCATTTACATTGAATTTCTTCCCTCCATCATTTAATATATTACATGCATTCATTCCTCCATGCATTGGCCGGCCACTCTCTTTCTCCCTCTATTTTATTTCTTTCTACTTCACATTCATCCCCCTCTCTTTATTTTATATTTTCCACTTCATTTTCATTTATTTCATACAATGCATGTACCCTCCTCTCTCCCCTCATTTAATGAAATTCATGAACATCCACCACATCTAAATGGCCGGCCACCCCTATGTCTTCCCTCCATCTAGAATGTTCTCCCTCTCCTATAAAAGGAACCCCTCCCCCTCTTGTTGATGTTAAGTAATTTTTAGAGTGAAGTAGTTTTTGGTAGAGAGTGTTATGGTAGAGAGTGTTAGTAGTTCTCTTCTCTTCTTTCCTTGTTGCTAAGTAGATTTCTTTCTTCATTGTTGTAATAGTCCTCTTACTAGTGCAATATTATCTTGTCTTTATTTTGTGTACTTCTCTTTATTTAAGCAATGAAAACACTTTCTTCTTCTTTTATTTTGGTTTTCTTTCTTATCATGCGTAGCTAAATAATTTTTGTGCCCGATCGCGATGATCTTTGCGATATAATAACGTATCTTTATTTTTATGTTTTCCTTTGTAGTTTTCTATTTTTGATCCTTCCTTGAATTATCTCGTATCGAATCCGTATTTCTAGTATACGGTAGTAGATTCCGATCTCATATTCGAGTGGCCGAGAGGCTCGTGAATATGAAAGATCACTCATGGAAGGAAGGAGTTGCACGCACCCCTAGAGATAGGATGACGTAAATCCTCCGGATTGGAGTCAAATCCAATATTGCGGGTCACTTCGATAATGCGACTTTAGGCTATTTTGACTTGAAAGAGATTTCGGTCGAAACGTCTATAAGTTAGGGGATTTAATGCTCTAGCGAGATTATTTCCTAATATCGGATCTGTCACGGTCTTAATAGAATTACAAATGTTAAACTAATTTATTCCGTTATTTTATTTCAGGGTGAATCGTCGATCGAGCACTTTTCCCGTAATAGTTTATTTTCTCTTTTTAACTTAGTTTATTTTCAATCTCAAAACTCATTAATCGTTCGGTAGGATAATCGATTCGTTGTGAGTAATAGTACTTGCCTGCCCCGAGTTTTTATACGACCTTGATATTTTTCATATCCTATGCTATATTTCGATAGGTACTCTTGCCTTAATCGAGTATAGATTGGAGAATACGAATTTCTCTATCAAGTTTTTGGCGCCGTTGCCGGGGATTATTTTTGGGCAATATTACGAAAACATCGAATTTATTACTTCTACTAAAAAACAAAAAAATTATTATTATTATTATTATTATCCACCCACCTCATCTTATTTCTATCCAACCTAAAATCTCTCGAAAAGGGTAAGGGGCTTTAAGCGCCACCATTTTACCTAGTACCCGGCGAACCCTTCACCGGGTAGTCCTCGGGAAGTTCGAGAGTCAATCCATTAAAAAACCCTATTTTAAAAAAAATATATATATATATCTAAAAAAAACAAATCAAAAAAAAAATTTGTTTTTTTTTCTTTTTGGAAACAATTATTTTTTTATGGAATCATCATATTTTTGCGCTTTTTGCGGGTCGCCCGACCATTTTTATTCTGAATGTCTTTCGGGAACCCCTCCCTCTCTTGATTTTAATTTTTCTGGGGAAGGTCAAACTGGTCAATTTGACCCTTACTCCAATTTTTGTCCAACTTGGGAGATGGGCAACCCATATTTTTCTTATGATTTTGCCCCGCAAAGCGCCGCATCTCTAAACTTTTATTTTAATTCTATCGATCATGGGTATCTTGAATTGCAAACTTCTATTGATAATATTAGTTCGCATTTCAAGACCATGATGGATTATCTTTCTCGCGAGGCCGCTTCTTTTTCTTCGTCTTCTTCTCCGTCTCCTCCAATTTCTTCATGTATTGAGTCACCGGATATCCCGGCTTGTATTGTTCCTCTCAAGGAGGATAACTATTCGGATATCCCGGATTGTTTCCTTCCTCCTTTGGAAGACACCTCTATGGATATTCCGGTGTGCTTCTTACCCGTTGAGGATGACGAGACATCTCCTATCTCTCCATCTAAAGACGTTGGTGATTCCATTACACTTCAATTTTTAACTGTTCCAAATTTTTCTAGTTTTAGCGAGTCTTTTTCTTCTTCTTCTTTTATTTTAGAAAATTCTTCTTTAGTCCTCTCTACTCCTTCTTCTCCCAAAATTTCACAAGACTCTCCTTCTCCTTGTGAAATTTCCTTTGATGAAAATTCTTTTTCTACTTCTTTTATTCCTCTTTCTATTTTTTCTTCTTTTTATTCTCCTTCTTTTGACGACCCCTTCTTTCCCGTTTTAAATACGGCGGAGTTCTTCCAGAACTCCGTCCGTTCTTTTTTGGGCGTCAATCCTTTGAAGATTTCACCGCATGTCGGTGAAATTCTTCTTTTCTTCCGTTTTTTAGTTTACTCTCCTAAGCACATACTTAGGGAGTTACCTCTTCATTTCAGTTTTTATTTTCCCTTTAGCTAACGAATAACGTCGGGCTCAGCTGACGTTAAACAGAGAGCGCTCTTGGGAGGCACCCCTTGCTTATCCTTTTTGTTTTTTCTTTTTGTTTTATTTTGTTTTGCAGGAATAAAACCCCCGGCGGTTCGTTTGGCTCCATCAATTCATCTCTTCCTTAGGCCCGAGCCGGTGTCCAGCTCAAGCATGGGGGAGCGACATCTGTATTCGGCCTTACGACTCTGGGGAAGTCGTTTTCTTTTTTTTACTTTATTCTATCCCCCCTCCCCTTTCTTCTTCCTTTTTCTTTCTTTTTTTTATTTTTCATTGAGGGCAATGAAAGGTTTAAGCATGGGGGAGGGTTTAGTTGTTTTATTTCTTTTTCTTACTTTTCAAAAAATGTTTTAAAAAAAAATGTTTAGTATAGTTTTATTAAGTTCTTTTTAGTAATGCTTTTATTTAAGCCTTATCAAAACCCAAAAAAAATTAGAAAAATCAAAAATTCTAAAAAAAGATAATATCTCAAAACCCAAAAAAATGAAAAAATGTCAAAAAATCAAAATATAATAAACCTCATGCTTAGATTTTTTTTATTTTCAGAAATTTGGTTTGAGTTAGTTTATAAGCATTTCTTTTATTTTGCTAATCATTTATTTCTTCATTTTTAGTTAAATTTAACTTTTAGTGATTTTGTTTTGAGAATCATCTTATGGTTTAATTTGCTTAGAGTAATTTATTTAGCACTTTTTCTCTTTTATTTTAAATAGTTTCAATTTTGTAGTAATTTGGCGAAACAATTTTGGATTTTAATTATTCTTACTTCATGCTTTTAGATTCTTAGGAAATCTCAATCTACTAGTAGTTTCTCTCTAGTGTTTTAGTTTATTTTCTAAAATTTTGTTTAAACCCATCATTTTTTCTTTTATTGTTAGATCATATGTCATGGGAATAAGAGGATAAAATTCATTATTCCTTGGTAAACATATGCAACTCAAAATAAAATGAAGAGAGGAATTAAAAGTTCATATTTGTCGGGGGAAGTGATAGGATGTTAGTCTATCATTTTTGGTATTACATATATATTATTCAAAAAAAACAAAATTGTGTGGGGTGTGAAAAAAAAATGATGATCACCTCCAATCAAAGACCACTTCATGTTTAATTTCCTCCCCAAACCCCTTAGCCAATATCATTGTCTTAGTTTTTAAATTAAAATATGTGGAGAGCATAAGTAGTAGGTTGTCTTCTTCCTTAGTTTCTTTTAAGTCATAGTTTTTATAATCCCAATCTAACTTTGTTTGCACTTTACTCAATTTTGAATGCTAGTTAATTTATTAGAGAATTTTTGGCTAAATATTTCTCTCTTTTCACTTTAATTTCATAATTTAGGACTTGATTCTTAAATCCCTAAATTTTACTTTTGGCTAGATTTTGATGTAAATAAATTTTTAGTTTGTTTGAAAATTATATTATGCCTTATAAATATTTCTCTTACTTTTGCTCTGGAATAGCAAAAGCCTAAGCATGGGGGAGTTTGATGACTAGTTTTAGTCATCGTTTTTGGGGGTAATTTAGTAGCTTATTTTCCTAAGTATTATTATAAATTTGTGTTTTGTATGCTTATTTTGATGTCCATTTATGTTTTTGATATTAAAATCTATTTAGTCCTATTATATGTATTATGTCACTAAAATATGGTATTATGTTTATTATTATTAGCTAATGCTTGGTTGTTAGGTTTTAATGTTTTAACGTTTTTAAATGTTTTGTTATTTTTATTTCTATGTTTGAATAGTTTGATGTTTTGTTTTTATAATTACATGTACTTGACTAATGTTTTATTTCTTCTTTATTTTGTAGGTAGGCCGGCCACCTTTTGAAGCTTACCCGAGCTTACCAAGCAGCCCATGAAGCCCTACCCGAGACTACATGCAATTGGTGCAGCCCCCTTCCACTTGGAGCAGCCAACACAAGCAAACCGAGCCCACCAAAGCCCATCAAGAGCAGCCTTTCCTCTCTACCCGAGCCCAAGAAAGCATCCATCATGTGGCCGGCCACCTTTCACATGCATGCACCTTGCCACCACCTTCCTCCCCTTTCACTCACGCATGCATTGAATCTCCCTTTCTCTTTCCTCCCATTTATTATCATTCATGCATTTTCAATCCATGCATGTGGCCGGCCACCCATACATTTCCCCTCTTCATTTACATTGAATTTCTTCCCTCCATCATTTAATATATTACATGCATTCATTCCTCCATGCATTGGCCGGCCACTCTCTTTCTCCCTCTATTTTATTTCTTTCTACTTCACATTCATCCCCCCTCTCTTTATTTTATATTTTCCACTTCATTTTCATTTATTTCATACAATGCATGTACCCTCCTCTCACCCCTCATTTAATGAAATGCATGAACATCCACCACATCTAAATGGCCGGCCACCCCTATGTCTTCCCTCCATCTAGAATGTTCTCCCTCTCCTATAAAAGGAACCCCTCCCCCTCTTGTTGATGTTAAGTAATTTTTAGAGTGAAGTAGTTTTTGGTAGAGAGTGTTATGGTAGAGAGTGTTAGTAGTTCTCTTCTCTTATGTCCTTGTTGCTAAGTAGATTTCTTTCTTCATTGTTGTAATAGTCCTCTTACTAGTGCAATATTATCTTGTCTTTATTTTGTGTACTTCTCTTTATTTAAGCAATGAAAACACTTTCTTCTTCTTTTATTTTGGTTTTCTTTCTTATCACGGGTAGCTAAATAATTTTTGTGCCCGATCGCGATGATCTTTGCGATATAATAACGTATCTTTATTTTTATGTTTTCCTTTGTAGTTTTCTATTTTTGATCCTTCCTTGAATTATCTCGTATCGACTCCGTATTTCTAGTATACGGTAGTAGATTCCGATCTCATATTCCAGTGGCCGAGAGGCTCGTGAATATGAAAGATCACTCAAGGAAGGAAGGAGTTGCACGCACCCCTAGAGATAGGATGACGTAAATCCTCCGGATTGGAGTCAAATCCAATAGTGCGGGTCACTTCGATAATGCGACTTTAGGCCATTTTGACTTGAAAGAGATTTCGGTCGAAACGTCTATAAGTTAGGGGATTTAATGCTCTAGCGAGATTATTTCCTAATATCGGATCCGTCACGGTCTTAATAGAATTACAAATGTTAAACTAATTTATTCCGTTATTTTATTTCAAGGTGAATCGTCGATCGAGCACTTTTCTCGTAATAGTTTATTTTCTCTTTTTAACTTAGTTTATTTTCAATCTCAAAACTCATTAATCGTTCGGTAGGATAATCGATTCGTTGTGAGTAATAGTACTTGCCTGCCCCGAGTTTTTATACGACCTTGATATTTTTCATATCCTATGCTATATTTCGATAGGTACACTTGCCTTAATCGAGTATAGATTGGAGAATACGAATTTCTCTATCAAGCCCCACCGCAGCGAGAAATTTATTTCACCATCGAGCTAGTGCCAGGTGCCAAACCTGTGTCATGTTCTCCTTATAGGTTGGCGCCTAAGTAGATGGCAGAGTTGAAGGTTCAACTAGAGGAGTTGATGGAGCAAGTGTATGTGCTTCCAATCTCGTCGTCTTGTCGTGCACCGGTCCTCTTTGTTAAGAAGAAGGACGAGAGTTTGTGGCTATTTATCGACTACAAGGAGTTGAACAAGCTAACGGAGAAGAACAAATACCCGATCCCAAAGATTGATGATCTCTTCGATCAGTTAATCAGATCGTCGGTATATTCGAAGTAGGATCTGAATTCTGGGTATTATCAACTGAGGATAAGGGAGTATGATATCCCGAAGACGGCATTCAGCACAAGGTATGGGCACTTTGAGTTCACGGTCATGTTGTTTGGACTGACGAATGCGCCATCAGTGTTTATGGATTTGTTGAATAGGACGTTCCGAGAGTACCTAGACCGTTTTGTGATTGTCTTCATTGACGATATTGGTGTGCTCGCAGTGCAAGGAAGATCACTTCAAGCATCTGCATCTAGTCTTGGAGGCGCTGAGAAGAAATGAACTCTATGCAAAATTCTCCAAATGCGAGTTCTAGCTAGCCTCAGTAACATTCCTTGGTCATATTGTCAGTGGGTAAGGTATAGAGGTGGATCTGGTAAAGATTGTTGTGATACGGGAGTGGCCTGTGTTGTCTTCGATAGCGGAAGTCCGTCGTTTTTTTGGGCTTGCCAGCTATTACAGGCGCTTCGTAGAGAACTTCTCGCTGATAGAGTTACCTCTCACGAAGTTGACAAGGAAGGATCAGAAGTTATTGTGGACGAAGGAGTGCATGCAAGCATTTGAGGAGCTGAAGGGAGGGTTGACCACGGCGCCAGTGCTAAGTTCTCCAAGTGGGGCCGAGGGCTTTGAGATTTATAGTGATGCCCCAGGTAGTGGTTTGGACTGCATGCTGCTACAGCATGGAAATTTTATAGCGTATGGATCACGTCAGCTAAAAGTGCACGAAAGGAATTATCTAGTCCACGACATGGAGTTGGCGGCCATGATATTTGAGCTTAAGCTGTAGAGACACTACTTGTACGGTGTAAGGGTCGATATTTATACCGACTACAAGAGCCTGAAGTACCTGTTGAATCAGAAGGATCTGAACATGAGGCAGCAGAGATGGATGGAGTTCCTGGTGGACTATATGTTCAAGATTCATTATGTACATGGGAAGGGCAATGCAGTTGCGGATGTATTGAGTCGCAGGGCTCCCACCCAAGCCAACTGGTTGTCAGTGCATGATGAGAGGCTAGTTCAGGAGTTGGAGGCGTTGGAGATCTGTTGTATGGACAAGCAGACTAGCGCTAAAGCATTGTTGAACTGGATGGAAGTTCAGTATGACCTTGTTGATCGCGTTCGGCAGGCATTGGAGTTGTATGGTAGCATGAAGAAGCTTATGGATGCAGCATTGGATGGGTCACATTCAAAGTTTTCAGTTGAAGATGGGCTATTAAGGAAGGACCATTGTTTATGTGTCCCAAGCAGGGGAAATCTACGGGTGGAGTTGATGTACAAGGCTCATAATACCATGTACTCAATCCACCCAGGGAGCACAAAGATGTACCGGGACCTAAAGAAGTTGTTTTGGTGGGCAGGGCTCAAGAAGGATGCGACACTGTTTGTGGCTAAGTGTCAAACTTGTGCCTTGGTAAAGGCGGAGTGACAAAGGCCTGGAGGATTCTTGAAATCATTTCCTATTCCGGAATGGAAGTTCGACGACATATCGATGGACTTTGTGCATGGCTTGCCAAGGTCGTAGAAGGGGAACGATGCCATCTGGGTGATCGTAGACCGATTAACAAAGGTGTCACACTTTATTCCGCATAGGAAGGATGATTTAGTGGAGAGACTAGCGAAACTATATGTGGATAATATAGTGAGATTGCACGGTGTGCCTCGCAGCATCATGATTGATCTTGATGGGCGTTTTACGTCCAATGATTGGAGGTTGGTGCAACAGATGCTGGGGACTAAATTGAAGTTCAGCACAGCCTTCCATCCGCAGACGGATGGGAAGACCGAGAGGGTCAACAAAACTATGGAGGACATGCTCCGTATGTGTGTTCTAGACTTCAGGAAGCATTGGGAAGACAACCTGTATTTAGTGAAGTTTGCATACAACAACAGCTACCAGGCGAGTATTCAAATGGCGCCCTTCGAGGCCCTGTATGGTAGGAAGTGTCACATGCCGTTATCGTGGCTAGAAACGGGTGAGGCAAGGTTATACAAGAAGCAGGAGGTGGACAATGCTAGATCTTTGGTGCGGATCATTCGAGAGCGTTTGCTGATCGCTCAGGATAGGCAAGCTAAGTACTACAATGCCAAGCACCGGAACGTGGAGTTCGCGGTCGGCGATTGGGTGTACTTGAAGATAAAGCCGTTCAAGGGTGATTTGCGGGTGAGACGCTTGAAGAAGCTGAGCCCGAGATACCTTGGACCCTTTGAGATTCTGGAGTGGGTCGGCGAAGCGACTTATCGTTTGAGGCTATCGGTGGAGTTGAGTGGACTACACGATGTATTCCACATCTCAGTGTTGTGGAAGGCGGTGCAAGAGCCTTCGCAGGTGATCGCAGTGGATCAAGTGCCGGTGGACGAAGGGTTAACGACTAAGGTCAAGCCCGTTCGTATTGAGGACTTTGAAGTTAAGTGACTCCGTAATAAGGAGATCCGGATGGTCAAGGTCCTGTAGGACAATTGCGGTCGGGAGGAGCTCTCTTGGGAACGTGAGCAAACCATGCTGGAGGAGTACCCAGAGTTATTTCGCTCAGGTACCGCTAAAAGTTTTCCGTTTTCTTTCCTTTAGTAATTTCATGGGCGAAATTCTTTAAAGAGGGAGAGAGTTATAACGCCCCAAAACTCAAAAGAGGGACGGGTGACATTTTAAGCCAAGTCTGGGACTTGGAGCTGGTCACAAGGCCTGGGATACGGACGTGTCCGAGGGCGTGTCACGGGCGTGTTCGGCCACGAGTTGCGTGGTCGACGTTTTGGCGATCAACGATCGTCGACTGTAGGCACACGACCTGGGACACGGGCGTGTCCCAGGGCGTGTCCTACTCGGGAAGGTTATGGTTTTGTGCTAAGGATAGCACACGGTCTAGGACACGGGCGTGTCCCAAGGCGTGTCTAGCACACGGCATGTAACACAGGCGTGTCACATGGCCGTGTCCTTCTCGGGGGAGTCTTGGATTTTTCACATGGGCCTTGACACGGGCCCTGACACGGGCGTGTCACATGTGATACGGGCGTGTCGATGGCTGTGTCAAAGACCGTGTTCTGGTCGAAAATTTCTGGTGACGACGAATGAGTGACACTGTCATGCACACGGTCATGTTGCAACCCGTGTTCATCCCAGTTTTTTCTATTTCAGACCCCGATCGTGGCCGTTCGCTTCTTTACTATGGGATCCGACGGTTGGGGGTTGGGTCTGAGGGTTTAAACCCGGAAATAGGGTTTAGAAACCCTCATTTCTCTTGAGTCGTTCTCTTTCTAAAGCTAGAGAGAGGAGAGAGCAAGGAGGAGGAAGAAGGGCTAGATCTGGTCACCGACGAAGCTTCAGAGCTCCAAATCGTGAGCCGACTTCGGATCCACAGAGGCAAGGAGATTGCGATGCTTTCCATCCACATAGTTTTTCATGGCGCCGAGGAAGAATGCTAGGGTAACGATTCTCATCCAAGGACATATGAAGTCTTCTTTTCCTTTGCATAGGAAGCCGTCTCACGCGAGAGTGCGATGAGTTGAGGCGTTCCTTGGGGTAGATATGTGATGTCCCCCTTGTGTAAGGTCCGTATTCGAAAACGGACATAGGCATGATGTGTGAAGCCTATCCGGACAAGTTAGTCTAGATCTTTGATGTTGCATTGCATAATAACCGGAGAAGACTCCGTGTAAATGTTTATTTTTTGGGTTTTTTATGAGGTAGATTGCAACAGAGAGCATTGGGGACTAACTCCAAGGTGCACCCGGAAAATTGGGCAAATGCGGGATGTTTCCAACATGGTGGCTGGGGAGCCACCTTGAACATAGTCGAGTTATGTGAATTGTGTGATGGAAACGAGACTCGGGGAGTCTTGACCTGCGCATATGGCTTAAATTGTCGTTGCGGTATGAGTACGGGTCAGGCGGAACCGTACCCGATCTATGTCATTCGGTGGAACCGTTAGCACAGATGAGGTTCTTCGGCGGTCTATGGCTTAAATTGGCGTGACCAATGCTAGGAAGACAAAATGCTCATATGGTTGGCCGTCCAAGGGACGGTGGTGAGACGGTAACATCTTTGGCTTAAATTGACGTGACGTTTGCCGGTTTGCCGTGAATGTGCCCTGAGTGCACGGGGTGTGTTGTAGCGCGTGCCTGCACCAGTGATGAAGTGTGTGTTTATACTATACCGCTTGATTATGCTAACAAAATGCAGGGAAGAGCATCGCCGCCCCGAGTTAGGGGCGGGGTCGTTATAATTTGGTCAGCATAGTTGACCGTTGCTTTTGTTTACCACCGTGCAGTGGATTGTTGCTTGCAGGTGCTGCAGAGCCGAGCGGTAAATAGTAGGCTAAAGCCCATGTTGCTGTGCCGGCCCTCGAAGGCCTATTTTTGAGTGTTTTTCTTATGTACTCATGTGTGACCGGCCTGCGTGCCGAAGTTTGGAAGACACTTTTATTGAGAAAACTTTTGTAAGGCCATAAAGCCAATATTTGCGTATTATACATTCTTATGGGTTTATTGTAATGGACATTCATGCTTGGCTGGGTTTTTTTATCAGTGCAACTTAATAATTATGCTTCCGCTAGGTGCTCTGTGTAGGATGTTGTGATTGGTTGAATTGTTTCAATAAGTAACCAACCGGTCTGTCCGTAGTATATGGCCTCGGGCCCCGGCCGGACCTACTGTTATATGTTATACGACGGATAGGGGTATTACATAGGGTGGAGTGCGATCCACTTGCCATAGAAATATTACAAGGAATATATGCAAAGTAAAATTTAGTACTATATTTCATAATACATTTTATATTTTTATATATAATCTAATTAAAAGAACTCTCACTATTTTAATCAAATTGATAACCCACAATATAAATTTCGAGAGTTTATACAAGCTACTCTCTAGTGGACAACATCCGTATTTCACCAACACCATAAGTAAGCTTTGACTAATCACCCATAGAGTAGTTATTTAAGTAGGCAAACTTTATCAATTTTATCATCACACAACTCTTTTATGGTTGATGAATAACTCTTTATCGGCATCCAACATATGGTGCATGCCAACCCTTAGCCTCTAGGCGCACAACCTTTGAGGTCACCTAGTTAAGTTAGACACAATGTCGACAGTGGGATGTCACAATTATTCGATCGCACTCTTACTAAGATATATTAATGCACCTTGCTTTGGCAAGCCCGTACTTCATCGATCGAGGTAGGAAGAGTGTTATCCATCAGAAGGCAAGCAAATACTTAATATTGGGTTAAGGGATTTTATGATAACTGATTAACACTTGATCATGAATAACATTTAATCAATGTGCACATAAACAAAACAAAATTACATCATCCACTTTCAAGATACATCTCAGATGTGCACCAAAGAAAACCATCAATGCTTGATGTAAAATATTTCTAAATCTTCGGATTTACATGTATTGGACATTGTCGACGCAATCTTCCTTATGATAGTAGACAAGCTCGTCCCTCATCATTGAATTCAAAATTTATGGTAGAATTTGGTTTCATAAACCATATGGAGAGATAGTTACTAGAGGGAAAATAAATTCTAAAACATGGAAATCACAGCAAATCTTTGGCAATCCTGACGAGATTCTAAGGGGCTGCACCTTCGGCAGGTTCTTAGGGGTAGAGCCCCTAACGAGGTCCAAGGGGCAGCACCCTTGGCAGTGGTCTCACTGACTGATCAGCGAGCGGGATGTGGGGGAAGATCCCCGACCAAATTATGAAAAATCACCACTAGTACAATGGAGAAAATCTTTAATATTTGATGTTCTAGCAATAAATCGAGACATTTAGAACAATTCTAAATCTCTTGATTTACACACACTAGATCTGCAACAAGACTTTGATACCATAATTGGATTTTTAATACTAGAGTGGAACAACACAACACATGTGCGCAGTGGAATAAACAAACAAGAACAACCCAAAATAGTAAAGGATCTTGCGATCTCCATAAATCGAGAAAAAAAGTATACAACAAGACATTGTAGATGAGAGGGATTGAGACTTCACTCAACCAAGATGCTCAATATTCTAGTCCTGAAACAGTCGGCTGAGTCCACACAGAAATAGACCTATGACTCTACAGGTATCCACACGAGCAGTGGAGAACACCAATATCTTGTCCCACAAGAACTAGGTTCGTGAAGGGATGCTCTCTGCATCTTCACGAATTGTTAGATTTGCTTCTAGGAGAGGCCGCAATAAGAAGAAGTCATGACGGGAACTTGGGCAAGTGACGGCTTAAAAAGGATACACTTCAGTTACATACATACAGGAAAACTCTTTTCCAAGTCTATTTATATCCCAGTATAACAAATAAATAGAAGAACTCTAAGAACTCTGTCAAAACTCAACTTGCATAGATATGTGTCAACTTGTAGTGGACGCGCTTCGATAAGAACTCGACACAACGTTGATAATAAGTAGATTGTAATCTACTCAAATTGCATTGACATGTACTTGGCGCACTTGCATCGAATAGAAGTCGATGTAATGTAGATATCTACTTGACAACATTGACTAGATGCCAACAGATACATCGAGCTTGGTTGCGTTGACAAGAAGTCAATGTGATTTGATATGCACTCGATGCAACCCATCATTAACAATAATCTTATAGGAATTGTTCCTTACTTATATCCCATATGAGTGAGGCCAACATAATCCTTTCTCCAACATTTCTAAAAACTTTAACGTGCAACCCCATAGAATCAAATCGCATTGGCAGTGAGACTAACCGCTTGACTATTTACAGATCACCATAGGAACACCAATAAAAGAACCTTTGTTCGCTCACACCTCAAGAGGATCGGGGTCCGTCTGGGTGGAGGTGGCAAAGAACCTTTGTTCATTCGTGCCTCAGGAGAACCATGGTTCGTCCAAGTGGAGGTGGCGAAAAAATTTTGTTTGTTCATGCCTCAGAAGGACCGGGGTCCATCTAGGTGGAGGTGGTGATGAACCTTTGTTCATTCGCACCTCAGAATAATAAAGGTTCATCCAAGTGAAGGTGCAAATGAACCTTTGTCCATCTCACACCGGAGGTGTAGACAGACCTTTGTCCGTCTAACCTGAGGTGTAGAAGGGCTTTTGTCGATCTCTCCTTAGGTACAAAAAGGTTTTTGCCAGTCTTGTCTTGTGGTGACCCGTCTCTCTTGGAAGGTAAAACAGGTGCTTTATTGTGAAATAGAAGATACACATGCTCATGAATCCACCTTCGCGTCTTATTCTCCATAAAATAGGGAAAGCATTAAACAATAGGGGCATGCAGGATTAGGCCTTACCCAAACATCCTTTCCCCTAGCCCTAGCTGGAGTGTGCCTATTAAAGGTTGTAGAGTCATGTCGTATGCTAGTTGCCTTGTGTTACACCTATTCCGCCTTGGGAAATGAACTTCAGTATAAGGTGAGGGGATCTCCTGGAAGAGAGCTTGGAGCGACCAGCCAAAATTATATTGTATGCTAAGCTTAAGTCGACTACTATGAACTGAACGTTCAGGGTTGCTTGCCTTGGGAACTCCCCTAGAGTGATGAAGAGATTGATTGTTCCTCACACGGGCACAAGCGCATTGTCTAAGCTGTATAGCAGTTCGATTGCTGGCTCGAGGTGCTCTCGATAAATCTTCATGTTGAGAAGTGTAGATTCGAATAGGATGTCCAACGAGCTCCCACTATTAATCAGTATTTGCTTGACCCTGAATCATGGATCGTTGATTCACGCATTGATGATGTTGGGGTCTTAGTACGGCATGCGCACTTGCCTCAAATATTATTTGCCAAAGCTAAATCCGTCTATAGCTTCCAGTCTTCTAGGAATTTCTTGTACGGAGTGATGGAGAGGATTTGGAAGGGCAAGCCAGTAATGGATCCAACCTCCCTGACCACTTGTCTTCCGCCCTGCACATCCTTGCACGGCAGGGGTTGATCATGTCCATATTAGTGATGTGGGGGATGGTTGGGTACTTGACTTTGTCAATATCTTCCCAGATTCCCCTGTCGGATAAGGCACTCTATATCCTCCTTCAATCGGGTACAGTCCTCCGTGTTGTGCTCGTTCCCATGGTGGAATTTGCAGTACTATGTCTTGTTTCCCCGGTTTGGTGGTAACACCTTTGAGTGTCAGAGACAATCTGAGTCTTGGATGGCGACGATTAGCTACGTCCGGGCGGTATTTAGCGAGGTGAGTTTCCTGTGCCTACGGGAACCTTGGTCCTGGTGAGGAATGCGACAGAGGTTGTTGTTCTGATGGTGTATGAGGGGTGCAGGCACTGACTCCCTCTTCTACTTGAAAGATCCTTCAAATTGCTGGCGGTGGGCTTCAATGTCCACGTCGGATGTGATTTGTACTTCGATCTGGAGAATGAGTTCGGCTTAATAGGGGATTGTCTCCCTCATCAGAGAAGAATAGAATCCACTTGGGACGAATCCTTTGAGAAAGACACTACAAAAAGCTCTCGGATGACCCCTGGGATATGTCGTTCCTTAGAGTTGAAGCGATGGAAGAAAATATTGATCAACTCTCCCTTATTTTGGCGGATGTCGGAGTGGTGCGAATGATCTCTAATAATCCATCGGTTGGCTATGAATTGATCGATGAAGAGGCGAGGGAGCTCCCTAAAATTTTCAATCATCCCCTCTCGCAAGGAGTGGAACCATGAGCGTGCTTGCCCCTTAGGATTCATGGGGAAAACTTATAATAGTAGTTGATCGGGCGTGCTGAAGAGGTGTAAGATCGGCTCGAAGTTATTTACGTATTCTAGGGTGTCTTCAACCCCATCAAAGGCCTCAAAGTGTGGTATCTTGAATATGTTTTAGACGGGGTGCGCTATGACTTGAGGGGCGAGCAAGGATCCATGTTGCAAGGAGCATTGTGCATTCACAGGGTGATACCATTCCTGGACATATTCTTTCTTGATCATATCCCTAATATCTTCGCGGTTGAGTCTATGGTCGCCTTGTTGGGCATCTACTTCTATTGGTTTAGGGTCAGGTTGAGCATCAGCCTTGGGCTCTGGCCTTCAGATGGCATGCATAGAGGTTGCCTCGTCGGAGAGTTCTTTGGTGGGGGGATCCTATGGGAGAGACGTGCCATATAGTACGGTTTCAGGCACAACTACCAGTCCTTCCTCATGCGTGTTGCCAAGGGTTGGACACTCTCTTACCTTATAGAAGGGTGAGCATTTTAGCTTGGTGCTCCTCTATTATCCAGATGCGCTCCTCAACTACGTTGATGGGAGTGGCCGCGATGATAGTTTCAGTGAGCAGAGTAGTGTTGTTTGCAGGCGAGTTGGTCGTGGCCACTTCGGGGCGCTCTCCCGGGGTCATGCCGTTAGCATCATGCACACTTCTCCTTGCCAATGCTACTAGTTTTGGAATGCTGGGATATTTTTATAGCTTCTGAGATCACTTTCCATAGACGGCGGCAAACTATTGTGGGTCGCCCGATTTTTCCCCAATCCAGAGAAATTGGATCGCCTTAGCTCGGAATAAGACCGGGCGCACAAACAATCAAAGTAAACTACAGTAAATGACAAGATGCTTTTTTGACGTGGAAAACCCGAAAATGGAGAAAAACAATGTGGTTGGATCTGTGCTGAGCCAAAATCCACTAGTTACTTAGAGATTACAGAGATGGAGATTTGATCACGGAAGGTGACAGGCCGCTACTCCGTTACAAGTGCAAAGTATAGAAAATGAGGAAAAAGTGGCTAAGTCCTCGGAGCCTCGATTGAAGCACCCCAGCCTTAGAATGTTGCTGAGCTCACGGAACCTTAGTGGGAGCATACTGACTGGAAAATTCTCTAAGTCCACAAAGATTTTGGAGGCAGCGCACTCGTTGAAATGGATCCTTGATGGGAGCGCTCTCACGAAGGCGGTTAGCATGGCTTGGAGCTTGCTAAAACCATTGTGCAAGGTGAGAAGCAAAGCAAATTCCTAAGCGAAGAATCGTCCTAAGTCAAGGATCTTATCGGAAAACCTCAGAGCTCTCACTTGCCTCTGAAGTTGCTTGTCTTCAAATAAAGGCATGGGGGCCTATTTATAGTTTTTCTGGAGGTTCATTGTGAAATTACATCAGGGAGTAATTTGTGCATACGAATGGCGTCGCTTCGTTTTAGTCACTTGGATCATCAAATTTAGCAAAATGACGGGAGTCCTCCTGGGTGCTTTGGGCGGCCCGGGAAAGGTGCCAAGAGGTGGCGGCGAATAGATGCAGCAGTGACCGAAGACGGTCGGAGGCAGTGGAGGTGGACGGAGATGGCAGAGGTTACCAGCGGCGACGGATGCAATCGCTGGTGCGTGCGAACAGATGCGGGCGTGCGTGCGGGGCGCGGTCATGCGGGGAGCGGCCACGCGGTGATTGGCCATGCAGAGAGCAGCTGCATTGCGGTATGGAGTTACGGGTTGGCAAAGAGCGGTTGTGCATGGTGCAGTTGTACAAGGGAGAGGCCCTGGGCAGCACGGGATGGCCGCACCAGGTTGCATGGGGTGTGGCCACGCGACATACAGCCACATGGGTTGGTCGCTTATGGCTTGCGCGCGTACAGGCCACGCACGGGCCACACACACGCAGGTCGCGCGCACGCGTATGCCGGACATTGCCTCCATGGCCCTGACATACTCGTGCGCAGGTTCTGCTTCCTCCTTAGGGGCATTCGGGGCTTGTGGATTTGATGTATGCAATCGGTCTGGTCGGGCTCATATTTAATCAATCTGAGTCTTTTCAGTTTGACTTAGAAATTTCAATGGGGGTACCCCATCAATACCATTGTCATGTTATGTTACGACAACAAATTATTAAATTATTAATCATTTATCCACAAGGCTATATGTATTATACTTAAATAAAGATTGTTACGGTCAACTCAACGCCCAAGGTAAACCATACTAAACTAGGTTGTCTTAGCCTGTAGAGCAGTCGAGTGCGCAAACACTCACAAAATAAGTAAAGAAGTGCACAAGTCAATTTTTACATGGAAAACCCCTTAACTGGGTAAAAAGTAACGTGAATGATTTGGTTTCTGTCAAACTTCACTATTAGTGATAGTTTACAAGGTGTTAGTGAAATCGAGGGTAGCAGGCCGCTCCACGTTACAGCTTGGAGATGAGAGAGAATACAGATGCACTAGGTAGGCGACTGACTCCCCCCACACAAAGCTCAGTTTCTATTGCCTTTAGGAGGCGGCGGATGCTCTCGGACGTTGCCCGAATGTTGAACACTACTACGAGGTGCGTTAAAGATGCGTTGGCGGTGACATGCAGAATTTTGCGCACGTACGAGACTTATCAGAGTGGCTGGAGAAATGTATTCTTCTCTAAAGCGTTGTAAACTTAGACGAATTCTCAGGTCACTTAATATGATGAGTTGGATCATATGAGGAATTCAGCAGAACTCCAACCTAGGGATGAAGAAAGTTGGTAGGAGAAAAGGTTAGCAATGAGAGAGGTATCGAGGAATTTTTATAGGTTACGATTTTTTGTGTGGCAATCCACACACTGTAACCACCCAAATTACTCGGTGCATACCATCTTAAGCATAGTTTTATACATGTATTATTTATATAATATTTCTTATGTGCAGACCGTAATTAAATAAATATAATATCCCACTAACGATAGTGGTTATGCGAGTGGTTATGTGGGTTGTTACCCACAAAACAAACTGTGACAATCGTTATATAATGATCGGACGGTGGAGATGGACCACCAATGATGACATATGGAAGACGAGCCCTGGCAGTGGGAAACCACTGTGAGAGGAGGAGGATCCACGACCGATGGAGCAGCCGGCCGTTGGCGAGCAATATGGGCGGGCGAACTCAGCACCGGGCGCTCCTTGTGGCCGCAGTGCGAGTGGTCAGCCATGGCATCGGCCGCGACGTAGGTCGCCACTAGCGGGTGCTGCTGACCAAATGTTCCCGGCCTGGGAGGCCGGGAGCAGCCGACTGCATCCCTCTATGTCGGCCCGCCTATGTTGCTACCAGCCCGCAGTCTTGAGGACGGTCATGTGGAGCGTCCTTGGGAAAAGGCATAGGGAGAAGTCGCGACGCGCGGTCGTTCCTTGCAGTTATGGCATTGCATCCACAAGGCCGGTCACTCCCGCCCTCTGGGTTGGCCGGTATCATCATAAGCCACATCATGCGACCGCGGGCTCACAGCCACGAGGCACAGTCTTAGTTGGCCGTAAAACGGGTCGGGGTTCCCCGACCCAAGAGTGGTTTGCCACTAGTGTACGACGACGGTCAACTGTCGTGGCCGTCTGCTAGTGGTTTGCACGCCTTGCAAGATTCCATGTGCGGATCGTCCGGAAGATCGGGCATGTTGATCGCGCGCGGGGCCTTTTCCCCATGATCCCCCACTAAGTTAGTGGGCTGGTTGAGATCCGGTTATTCGCATGCCAGTCTTCCTTATAAATTTAGCTTGGCCCAATCATTTTCCCACCAAAATCCTCGATGTTTAGAGCCAGAGCATGAGAAAAGCAAAGTTTTTTTACGAGAGACTAGTCTGTGGTGATCATAGTGGAGATGAACGGAGAAATGCTAAAAAAACAGACGACAGCGGTACACAAGTCGATGTTCATCGTGAAGAGGCAAAGCGGTTAGGTAAAAAAGGCGCCCCTACGTAGAGATGACCTGTGTGCACCCGTATATGGGCCCGCACAAATACCTATGTGCGTGCCTGAACAGGCATCCGGTGCGCTCGCGAGCGGGTCCTTGCGCTCGCATGCGCGCATCTGCGTGCACATCTACACACACAAGCGCGTGGGGATGCACACATACCTTCGCGCGCTCTCGCGCATAAGGCTGCATATATGTCCCGCGTGCGGGACCACGCGTGCGCCCATGCGCACCTGGGAGAAGGGATGCGTGTGCACCTTTATGCACCATCATGTGGGCCTGCGTGTGCGCTCGCGTGCACCAGCGTGTGGGTCCACGCATACTTGGGTGTGGGCTTGAGCGCACCTACGTGTAATTTCGTGGTCTTGTACATTGTGGTCTTATATAGGGGCTTTGAGTTGAATGCCTTGGGCACGATTATTGCTCCAAAAAGGCGGCCTGCTTTTAGCATGCATGAACGCTTTTGGGTTCTCTTTTTCATAATTTTGACTTTCTTATTTTTTCAAATCCCAAGGCAAAATGCTTAATGTTGGCCTATGCGATTTCATTCTTCGCTTACTGCTGAGTAAATTACAGTTTTGAGAAAAAGATACGGGATACATGCCGACCTTGAAGTGAGGAAACCTCATGTTGGAAGAGAGAGTTTAGAACCTCCCAAAGAGTTGGATGATGATGTGCAAAACGATATTGAGATCCAAAATTTTCTTTTGTCGTGCAAGGAGGTGGTCAATATTTTGAAGTTTTGTTGCATTCATATATCCCAGTTTACTCCACTTTTGATGGCTCGTATCATGGGGCTGGTCGTAATCTTAAGGGAATGTGGCTTAAAACTTACCTTGGACAAGTTCAGAGAATGGTGTGTGAATAGAGTTGATAGTGGTGGATGCGTTGATTTTTTTATTGAAAAGAGTTTGCATGATTTTGAATGCCAGGCGGATCGTCATCACGGAACTCTTTATTTGACTATGTTCGTTATTCCTGAGGCTTTTTAGAGCTTTGAAATTCTCTGTCTGATCGTTGTCATCACCTAAAGAGGCAAGAGTGAGACTTTACTCTAATATTAGTGTTCATAGAGCCTCGAGAGCTAGCAAACCATCTATTCAGCATTTCTTTGTTTGCGAAGGAGAAACGTCTGATGCAATGCAGGCTCACTACTAATTCTAAGCATATAGTTGCGACATCACTGGTTCATGATCGGAAGAGAAAGCTTTTGTTGAAAGGTTGGAGTCATATGGATGCGGAAACCAGATCATCTTGATGTCATAAGGATTATCAGGTCGAGGAGGTCCCTTGTAGTTCCTGAGATGAGATTGTAATACCCCTCCTATCACGAAGAATATATCAGTAGGTCTGGTCGGGCCCTACATCATGTTAAACAAACAAAATACGGAGTTATGAAATGAAACCAAATATTCATGTAACCTATCACAGATCCTAACACTAGCGGAAGCATTTGAATAAGCATAACCCATAAATAGGAATGCCCACTATATATAAAACATCAGGAATGAAATAATGCACAAATGTTTCGACCTTAAATCCTTACAAACTATTCAAAAGTGTTTATGCATCTACATGATTTATGTATATTGGCACGCAGGTCGGCACTACATGAAAGCTATAAACATAGCACTTGGGCCATCAAGGGCCAGCTCCACAAAAGGGATACAACCCGCTATTTCTCACTCATCTCGCTAGCACCTGCACAAGTACATTCTACCAAGACTTGGTAAAACAAAACACTGGTCAACTTTAGCTTACCAAAATTATAACCACCACACCCCATTCCTGGGGCGGTAGTACTCCTTCACTGCAAGCATGTAGTATAGCAGCATATAATTGCACAATAACAGCAAACGACAACACACAGGACCATACGTTTTGTGCTCTTATGACACACTTTAGGTGTACTCCCCGAGTCCCACCTCCATCCTAAGTTTGCAAACTTAGATAGTAATTGAGCATCTGCCGGTCATAAGCCCTCTAGCGGTAATTAAGCATCTGTTAGTCATAGGCTATATTTCATCCTCCGGCTCGTTATCCAAGATTGTTTGGTGAACTAAGGAGCTACCTCTTCACCAACAAGCAAGAACAGATTCAGATCAAATTTTCTCAGGCTCAAGTGGGTACGGCTTCACCTCAGTCTGTTACTTTGATAACTAATAATATCTCGCACAAACAAGGCACTCACGACCTTAAGTATTTAACCACTAACACGCTACGCACCAAATCCACTCAAAAGTATAGAGGCTTCGCGATCACAACCATCGTAGGAGGGCAAATATTCTCTATTGCAACTTACAGAGAAGTTTTCTTTCTACCACCACAACACAATGTGATCTTGCCTAGGTGATCTACAAGATCTCTAAAGCCAACCTCTTGTAACGCATTCAAGCATTTCTTAGAATCATTTTCTGGCACGCAAAAGTAAACATCACCAATCTAAACAAACTTTTCGTAGATGAGCTTCACACAGCATGAATATGCTCGTACAATAATCTGGACTCTCTATGCATTTTCAATTGGGGATAATCCATATTGACCCATTAGAAGACTCATCTTCCACTAATTAGTGGAAACTTCCATGCAATCGTGTCATAATAAAGTGACTAGCATGTCCTATTATTAATAAGGAGAATCCTTACCCTTGACAATCGCTTTGGTGCCATGAATGCACATTTGATCATGATAGAAACACTCGTAGTGCTTTCCACTCCACAGATCTATCTTCGGCCTATGAATCTGAGCTTGAAATCTCCTCTAAGAGCTGGACGAATCCTTCTTCTTCCTTAGCATTCTTCTTTCCTTAAATTGAAGAGAGAGAATGCAAAAGGAAATATGAGAAGAGATTCCTCACTTCCGCGAGCTTACTAGTTTGGTATAAATCCCAACTCGCAGATCCCGATTTTATCTAATAAAAGCTGACGTCCATAATTTGAATTAATTAAAAAATTTTATTTCAGCAAACCGCCATATTGCTTCTTTAGTTTGATTTAATTAAAAGCTATGTGGTGGTCGCTTGAAAGACCACTTTGCCGCTTAACAATCAGGTATCACCCGGTACGCCTTGCTGGTTCTTAGCTCTCTGTGCCGACTGCATTGACTGATTTTATTAATTGCGGTGGATGCATCATTTTTTCGACTGCATCAACTACATCATTTTTGCTGACTACATCGGCTTGACCGCTATCATCAGTGATATCTCACTATCGCCGAGCAATAGTGTCAACAGTCATAAACTGGTTGCTTTTTAATGGTGTAAAATTATAGTGTTATACATCTCCTCCCCTTAAAGAAAGTTCGTCAAGAATCAAAATTAAGAAAGAAATATATAAGTACAAAATTTAAACTGTACCTTAGCGGAAGAGCTCGGGAAACTCCTCCAACATAGTTTGTTCGTGCTCCCATGAAAGTTCTTCGCGACCGTAATTATCCCATCAGACCTTAACTATTCAGATCATTTTATTTCGCAATTGCTTAACTTTAGTGTCCTCGATGTGAATAGGTCTGATCTTTACCTTTAGCCCACCATCGACTTGCACTTTATTAGTCACAATAATTTTCCTAGGCTCTTCCATAGCCTTCCTCAACACCGATATATGAAATACATCGTGCAAATCGCATAACTCCGTCAAAAGAGCAAGCCGATAGGAAGCTTCAGCAACGCATTATGTGATCTCAACGGTCCAAGGTATCTCAGTCTCAGTTTTTTCAAGCATCAAATCATTGACACACCCTTGAATGGCTTAAACTTTTAGATAAACCCAATCGCTAATTGCGAACTCGAAAATTTTTATCTTGGTGTTCTAGTATTTCTCTTGCCTATCCCGAGCAATCAGTAATCGCTCCCATATTGTTTGTATTGTCGAATTTGCATCTTCGGATTTTTATTGCTTATCCAACCTCATTTTGCCAGTTTCTGCCTAAGCTAAGGGAGTACAATACTTCCTATCATAAAGGTCTTAAAAGGGATTCATTTTAATACGAGCTTGGTAGCAGTCGTTATAGGTGAACTCAATCATATAAATATAGTCCTCCCACCTCCTGCCAAAATCCAAGGCTCATATACGGAGCATATCCTATATTGTCCTATTGGTCCTTCTGGTCTGACCATCTGTTTGAGCATGAAATGATTTACTAAACTTAAATATGGTACATAATAGTTGGTGGATTAGCCTTCAATGATTCGAAGTGAAACATCCATTTCGGTCACTTACGATGCTACGGGGTACATCGTGGAATTGTATTATGTTATCAACATAGATTTTTTCAAATTTCTCCACGGAATTGCTCCTACAGTTCGGGATGAAGTGTGACACTTTCATCAAATAGTCTATGATCACCCAACTGGAATCGTTCCCTTGTTTCAATCTTGGCAACCATGCATGAAATCCAACAAAATATCATCAAACTTCCACTCTAGAATCGGTAACGACTTCAGGACTTCTCTAGGCTTCTGACATTCTGCCATCACTAATGTGCAAGTATGATGGTTTGCCACATAGAGAGCTATGTCTTTCTTCAAACCTGGCCACAAAAATAGCTTTTTCATATTCTTGAACATTTTGTGCTCCCTAGGCGGATCAAGTACATGGAAAAAATGTGCCTTGTACAGCAACTACTCTCGTAGTTTGTCGACATTTAGGATTCACAATTTACTATCTTTTCACAAAAGATCGTCTTCGAAAGAAAACTCGGCATTAGACTCATCCACAGTCCCTATCATATAACACTTCATGCTTTCCTGTTGAACTCTTTCTGCAAGGTCATATTGCACCTCCGTACAATTCAAGCATGCATTCGTTCTTGCTCTCTTATAAACACAAGAGATCTCTAAAGCCTCCAAGTCACAAATTAGATGCTCACCAGGCATCTGAATCCAGTTTGCCTATGATGGATCCCTGCAACTTAACGCATTAATGACTACATTTCCCTTCCCAGGAGTGTACTTAATTTTCAAGGTGTAGTCTCTAAGGAACTCCATCCACCTCCTTTGTCGTATGTTCAAATCCTTTTGATTCAATAAATACATAAGGCTTTTATGGTCCGTAAAGATGGCAACCTTCGCACCACACAAACTATGTTGCCAAAGCTTTAGAGCGAAGATCACAGCCACTAACCCCAGCCCATGGACTGTATAATTCCTCTCATGCACCTTCAGCTGGCTAGATCCATAAGCAATAACTTTTCCAAATTGAAGGAGAACCTAAGCCGCACCTTGAGGCATCAATGAAAACCTCATGACCTTTTATACCACATGCAGAACACAAAATTTGCATCATGGTTAGACTAATCTTCAACTCTTCAAAAGCTTGTGTATACACTTGCGACCAAACAAACTTCTGATCCTTCCTCGTCAAGGTTGTGAGAGGCAGAGCTATCCTTGAAAAGTTCTCTATGAAGCGTCTATAGCAAGTGGCAAGTCCTAGGTGTAATGCCCCAAATTACATGAAAATAACAAGAAGTTGGTCACTGGAGGTTACAGCTAGGCGGTAAAGCTAGCGCTAGCTATAACTAGCTGATTAAAAAGAGCAGCGTCACTTGGAAGGTACCACTTGGCGGTCGTGTGATACCGCATGACGGTATCTAGTGAATTCATTCGACAATTATCTCTGGACGGTACCGCTCAGTAGTAGAGGTAACGCTGGTGGTGGTGATCCACGTGTCAGATAAGGTTGAGGCGGTCTTTTAGTGACATAACAGTCACTGATTTGGCCAAACGGCCACCGCCTAAGCTACCGCGCGGCGGTAGCAAGTTACCGTGCGGCGGTAGCAAGTTACCGTGCGGCGGTAGCAAGTTACCGTGCGGTGGTAGCTTTATGTTAAAAGCTTGAGATGTGAATTCTCTCATTTTCTCTCTTTCTCTCTGTTGGGTATTGTATCCACAATGTACCTGATTTGAAGAAGCCCCTGAACAAGCTAAGGTGAATTGACAATGTATTTGATTACTTGTTTTCAAGTTGTGCTTGCAGTTAGTCATCGCTAAGTACAAGGTCGAGAATGCTTGTGTATACACTTGCGACCAAACAATTGATTTCATGGCTTCTATGCAATCGACAAGGGTAAAGATCTTCTTTCTTTGACATGTGAACTCCTTATTTTGGCAAATGCATGGAAACCATCACTAATTGATGGAGAACGCGGAGTTTCCAATGGGTTGATAGGTTGTATCCCGGTAAAAATTGCATATAGAATCCGGAATCGAAGTTCAGGATAGGCATATTTTTAAAATCCCATCTAGACAGGTTGGTTTGGATTGGTGATGGTTATCTTTTGTTTGTGTGTCAAAGAAGATTTCCGTTGTTAAACGTGTAGTTTACAGAGTTATGGGGTGTGCAGGTTGCTATAGTGAGAGTATTATAGAAGTCTCTAGGAAAACACCTAGATTTGGGGATGAAATAGTATTTTGTGCCCTACCATGCGGCAGTAGTGCTACCGTTGGTGGTAGCTCCCAGAGAGCTATTTTGAGAGGCCTGTCTCTTGGAGACTAGGGACCGATATGTTGAACTGTGAGCTTAAAGTGCCCAGTTATGGTGGTCGTGAGTGCCAACCTTGAACTATTGAGTTATGAACTTAAAGTGCCCAACTATGGTGGTCATACGTGCCAGCCTTGGAACAAAATGCGGTCATGTATTTTATGAATGGGCAAGGGGAGGCTGACTCGCATCGTTGTTTGTTGCGCCCGACGATTTGATCAACGAGCGGCGATTGAACTGTACTCATCCCTATGTCGATCGGCTTGGAGTGAATCACTGAAGTGAATCTTGGAGAACGTCTTTGACTTCATCATGGCCATAAGTGAGAGACTTTGGCTTCGGGCCAGAAAGACTAGTAATGCTCAAACAAATGTAGAACTGTCACTGAGTACGGTGGTTGGCCTGGGAAAGTCAAGAACACCAAAAATGTGCCCTTAGTGCACGGAACGTGTGGATGTGTGTGCCAATTTCTATGGTGAATAATGCTTAAATTACACGTTTTGATGTCATTATATATATATGATGTGTACCTGCAGGGAAGGAGCACTGTCGCCCCGAGTGAGGATGGGATCGTTATAATTTTGTCAGCTAATGTTGGTCGTTGCCTTATTTTACCACCTCTTGGTGGATTGTCCCTATGTAGGTGCTGGAGAGTCATGTAGGAATTAGCGGGCTGAAGCCCCTTTGAGCTATGCCGTCCCTCAAAGGCCAAGCAAAGCGTGTTTTACTATTTTCATGTATGACCCTCCTATGTGCCGATATATGTAATATACTAATGTGAAGAGAATAGTTGTAAGGACTTAAGTCCAAATCACTTTGTGTATTTATATATATCATTCCTATGGTGTTGTTAGTAGACATTCCTGGTGTTGGGTTCTAAGATAATTTAATTACTTCCGCTAGAATGCAACTTTGAGTAAGGAAACAATTATATCATGGGATCAATGCATAACTCCATTGACTGTCCGTAGAATATAAAGTTGAGCCCTGGCCAGACATTCTGTTATATTCTTCGTGACGGATGGAGGTGTTACAATTTGGTATTAGAGGTTGAATTCATTCTTTGAATTCATGGTTGAATTCTTTTCAGGGGTGGTGAGCACGTGTATGGGAGCTACTGTTATAATATGAAAGAACTCATGAATATCAACTTAGGAATGAAAATACACATGTCTGTGTAACTTGCATGTTCCTATAATTGCTTTTTGTCATATTATTGGTTACTTAATTGTGTGTTTCACGATTATAGGAAACTAGAATCTGTGCAGGGTAGTCTAAACCCCAGCGTTCTGCGGAGAGTAGTGCACCCGTTGAGGTGCCTACATCTCCTCCTTCTGCTGAAACTATAAGATTGGTTGTTGAAGCCATGTTCGCGCTGATCAATTAATAACTAGGTGGGCAAGTATATCCTCCTACCCTTGGGGTGACCTAGGAGCCGGTTGGCATAGTTGAGCTTGTGGAAGTGAGATAAGTGATTGTGGAGCTAATGGTCGTAAGGCTAGCAACCGAAAATTAGTTGAAGAATGCGATGAGTTTCAACCCTCCTGAGTTGCCCCAGTTTGCTAGTCGGTCGTTGACGGATGTCTCGATGGAGGAGTTTTCGAGGCTATTTTTGGCAAGATATCTCCCATCTGCGCAGAGGATCGAGATGTCGAATCAGTTCTAAAGGTTAACTCAGGGCGAGAGTTCTGTGGATTACTACTTGCATGAGTTTACAAGGTTGGGGTTGTAATGCCCCGATTCATGCTAGACCCCTCGCACGCGTTTTGAGTCAGTGACTCAGGCTCAAGGTTCACTGGTAACAGGAGTCAAGTGATACTCAACGAATTAGGTGAAGTTGACTTAGAATACTACTGGATTCAGTAGGCCTCGAGTGAACTCGACGCCATTCGATGAGGCGTCGAGTGGTACTCGACACATAAGAAGAATAAACTTAGAATGATGCTGGTTTCAGTAGGCGTCGAGTGAACTCGACGCCATTCGGTTAGGCATTGAGTGACACTCGACGTATAAAAAGAATGGACTTACAATGATACTGGATTCAATAGGCGTCGAGTGAACTCGACGTCATTTGATAAAGCGTTCAGTGATACTCGATGCATAAGAAGAATGGACTTAGAATAATACATGATTCATAAGGCGTTGAGTGATCTCGATGCCATTCGACAAAACGTCGAGTGATCTTGACGCATACAACACTAAAAGGATTCGTTGAAAAGCATTGAGTAATATTGACACCATTCGACGAAGCATCGAGTGATCTTGATGCTTACAACGCTTGGACTTAGTATATTTTGGCCAGAAGGATTCGTCGAAAAGAATTGAGTGATCTCGACTCCATTCGATGAAGCGTTGAGTGACACTCGATGCATGAGATGAATTTGACTTAGCATATTTTGAGGTGTCCGTGTTGTTGATTTATACATGTAGGCTGAACCGGGTTTTCGGGATAATCGTTGATGGCTCATTTAGACCTGGTCTTCTCAAACAAGACCTATTTAAAGTAATGATGGGCGTGACAATATTAGGGTGACACATGGCAACATGACTTTACCCTAATACGCTACTACAAAAAGTAAGAAATGAGAAAAAATAGCCGTCACTTCCATTTATTGCCGAGCCAATCTCTGTGCTGAATCCTACGGAAGCAGAGAGGTCACTTGTTGAAGCTAGAAACCCAACTTCACCTAGAGTTCGGATCTAAAATTGCAGCTCACACCTACTCTTCCAGAATCACTTCCTTGACGGGAGTCTCTGGAACTAGAAACAGACTGTGGGATTCAACTTGGAGGTCCCACCTCTTACCCGGAAGAATTAGAAATCCTTCCCCTCACTAGCCAGTATTGAGCTAGGCGCCTTGGAGTAGGAAGAAGAATTTAACCAGCACTCTCTTCTTCTCTCTCTCTCTTGTTTGTCCTCTCTTTCTCAAGGAACCTTATCGGTTTATTTATAGACCACTGTGTTTGTCCTGTCATTAACCAAACTAAACCGACCTAAAATTACCAAAATACCCTGGACTAGCTTTGCCAACAGCCAAACTCCGCTGTTCTGAAGGGATATACGCAGACACCAAAGGGCCAAAAGTTAAAATTACTTGGGGTAAAAGAGTAAAAATCCCCCTTTGGGGGTAGGAAAGTAAAACCTCCTTTTCTCACATGGCGAGTGAGAAAATGCCTGGAGGGTGAGAGGAGCCTATTAATTCGCCTCACGAGTGCCCCGCCTCGTGAGTACTCCATCTCGCAACGAGAGGTAAGCATGCGCCAAGAGAGGCCATCTCGATACTCCGCGAGAGCCTTATCACCTAATCCACTGTTCCCCTCTCCTCTATTATGTTTTGCATATTTGGAGTGTTGGCGAGTAAACCATGTGGTACTGCTCACCTCTATAATCTGATGCGTTGAACGAGAAGTGTACCGGTCGCACAAGTAATATAAAATGGGTGAATTTCCCCAAGTATCAATCTCGAGGGAACACAGTAAGGGGGAGTTAATTTCGAGGAGGACTTGAGATTGAAGTCCTTAGGTCGGAGCTAACGAAGGGGGGTTTTGATTGCTACGGAAAAATAAAGTAAAGCACTAATAAAATACTCCTATGCAACGCCGCTATGCGATACTTTGCCAGGCAGGATAGAAGACTTTACGGGCCGATATGCATTTAATCGCTAGGCGGATGGGAGAGTAGGCTTGTGGATGAGGTGGTGAGAATGGCAGAATGATGTTCGTGAGCACCTCTTCGCTACGAACGCCACTAGAAATTGCTAGTGCGGCACGGTGTGGTGGAGGATAGGAAAATAAAGGCGAACCTCAAGCAAATAGCATAAATATGAAATCACATAGACATGATTGGATACAAATGTTTATCAAAATAAGTATAACTTCATCATATATAAGAGATCAACTATACTATCGACACAAGAGAAGAAAAGTGTGCGAAATCGAACGGATCCGAAGTTTTGCAGAGGATTCACGGTAGGATTCGTCGGGTTGTCAATCCGCTTCCTAGCTCGATCCTCAACTGCGTCCGGGGTAGAGGAGGCTGTCAATCACTCCAAATGGACCCGTCTTATTCGTGTCACGAGCCAGTGGAGGATGGCACAAACTTCTCCTAGCTTGATGGAGAAAGCTAGGTCAAAATTCTTCTTGAAGCTCAAGGATGATGGAAGAGGCCGAGAGGAAGCTCAGGCTTGGATTTGGTGGTGAAAGCTTGCCCGGAGCACCTCCCTACGGTGGAAGATGAAGGGGAACGGCGGAACCCATCCCCGAAGACGAAAACGGCGGAGAAATTATGCGGGGGCCCTTAATGGAAGAAAATCTACGCTTTAAATAGAAGCAGATCAGAAAAATAGGCACGCACGGTTTGGCGCACGACCTAACCGTGTGTTACTAACTATCAGCCCAAGCTTGCGGATGAAGATGCGTTGACCCATGCATTTTACTCGCGCACGGGCGCTTCCGCCCATGCGTGAAGGAAATCGCATGGGTAAACACAGAGCGCAGGAATGCAGTGATGGTACATGAGAACCTTGCGTTTTACTCGCGCACGGGCGCTTCCGCCCGTGCGTGAAGGAAAATGCATGATTAACCACATAAAGCAGAACTCTAGAGAAAAATATGCAGGTCGTGCGATTCCTTCTCACACGGTTTGGGCGAAACCGTGCAGGAACAAAACGCACGGCTAGCCACAAAAGTCCCCAAAATTACCGTGTAAAACACATGATTGCCATGAGACCGTGCGTGAAGACAAACACACGACCGTGTGTTTTACACTGAAACTAGAAAATGAATCCGGGATGTCTGGACCACCTGAATAACAATAAATCCATCCTAATAATCATATAAATCAAAACATGTAAGAGCGAGGAGCTCCAAGAACTTACCCTCAACACAAGAACGCGCAATCGCATACTGCATTGGGCCAAAACAATGCACAATGTGGTCAATGACCGAACGATGCAAATATAACCGATAACCGGTTGAAATACAGTGCATGAGTGAGAAAACCAACCCAGATGAGTCTTAAAAACCATATATAAATAGGACTAATCACACCACCAGACTTACCTGTTTGCGCATCTCGAGCAAACAAAATCTATGCAGATAGGTAAAATAAACTAGCTATATAACCTCGGGTTTGTCGAAGTAAATCTGAATGGTCAAGCGTGCCTACCCAGGCGAGTCGGCTCCGACCCGCTCTCCTCAGGGCATGAGGGATCACCTGGGCAAGCAAGCCTTAGCCCGCGCTTACTTGGGCGAGCCAGCCCCGACTCGCGCTTACCTGGGCGAGTCCGCCCGGCCTGCGCCTCCGAGGCAAGTCTGCCTCGGCCCGCGGCAACAAGGCGAGCTAGCCCCGGCCCGTGCCTCCTAGGCGAGTCCGCCCCTGCTCGCTCCCGCCCTGTGGGATTGTGAGCTGTACCGGAGGCTAAGAAATTCCTTCCCGCGGGGACCGAAGGCCGAATTACCAGGGTGACCCTGTAAGAGGTGAACATGGCAAGTTTGAACAGTAAAGTTATGCTATTTGTAGACCCAGTTGGGCTGCACATAGCTGTTTAGAACAGCGGAGGTCGGATTTTAGCAGAACACTCTCAAAAATCTATAAATAGGACCCAAGGGGTACCTAGGAAGGCACGTTTACCTGTCTCCCAATCTTCTAGCGCTTTCTGAGGTACCTTAGCCCGACATTTGGCTAAGGAGGGGAAGGGCTCCGTGATCTTCCAGGTGTGTGGTGGGACCTCAACGTCGGGCCCTTGGTCCAGTCCCTTGCTCTTTTTCTTTGTTATTTTTCTTGCAGGAGCGAGGTAGGTGCCCGACCACCCCTTACCCAAGGGTGAACTCCATCGAGACCAAGTTTTCGGTTTCAGCATTTTGGTGCGGTAAGTGTGGAGCGTGGTAAGCACAGAAGATCTTCAACGAGCTTAATGAATGGAGAAATGCAAGGATTGGACAGGTCCGACTCGCCACCCCCTCCCCCTCTCGTAACGATGGGGATGTTCGAGGACTTTAGGAAAGAAGTGCCCGACTTGGTCAGATTCGCACTCGGCGCTCGTGCATAGTGCTCTACTCCAGCGATCCCCATTCTCGCGGCTCCAGCCCTTGGCGAGGACGCTCCCGGCAGGCAAGCTGGGAAGGAGGCAGCCGGGGAAGAGAGAGGTGGCAAGCTCCCCGGTAGAGTGCTCTTCCCCGGATCGGCAAGCGGCGGCAGGTTCGGCGAGATGGGGATGCGAGACCCCCCAGCTCGCCCGGTAGGGGGAGGCAACCCCTTCAGCGAGCTGGTCTCTTCTTCCCCGGTTCTAGAGGGGTTTACGGAGCCCGATATGTCCCACTATACAGGGAAGGGAGACCCGGTTCAGCACGTCCAGTGGTTTGACGATGTGGTCTCGATCCGACAGATGTCTGACGGATTTAAGTGCCGACTCTTCGCAATTTCCCTCAAGGAGAAGGCGAGAGAGTGGTTCCATCAGCTACCGGCCAATTCCATCTACTGCTTCGAGGACCTGTACCAGGGGTTCATGCTGAGGTTCACCACTTCCAAGAGGAGGAAGAAGGAGTCGGATTCCCTATTCCACATCAAGTAGGGAGTGAAAGAGACCTTGGGGAGCTATGTCGATCGCTTCCAGGAGGAGGTCACCCAAGTCCAAGAGATGTCGAGACATACTATGATGATGGCCTTCACCCTAGGGCTGCAGTAGGGTTTCTTTTGAATAGAGTAGAAGAGGGTGCCTCCCCTCTCCTACAAGGAGCTGATGGAGAGGGCGGCGAGAGAAGTCGATGTGGAGGCGTCAAACCCGGAGTTTGCCCAGAAGCTAGCCAGGTTGCTACGAAGGAAGAGAGGCCCAGAGGGGATAGAGGTCAGGAGGAGAGGAGAGCTGAACCCCGGCAAAGGGAGCAGCAGATGCAGCAGCAGTAGCCCAGGTGGGGGCGTCAAGAGCCGAACCATCGGCTGAGTTGGAGGCTAGAGTGGCAAGATCAATAGCCAAGGAGAGGTCATCATGGAAGGGATAACCGCCAGGGAGGCAAGGCCAGTTATATCCTCCAGGTGGTCGGCAGAGCCAAAGACCACCTCTCCCCGATCAGGAGCAGGCTATGGCCATAGCCATGGGGGAGAGGAGGAGAGCAGCACAGAGGAGAAAAAGGGAGGTTAGGGTGGAGTTGCCCTACTGTGACTTCAATCGGGAGGAAGGGCACGCCACGGCCACGTTCCCGGAGTTCCTCGAGATGAGAGGAAAAAGGGAGCAGCAGCAACAGCAAGACCGCCAGGGAGTGCGGATCGAGGAGGTCCTGCCTCAGGTGGAGGAGGACAGGTGCGAAGACCGCGCAGATTTCGGAACTCGGGGAGGGATCAGAGTGATCCACGGGGGGGGGGGGGGGGGGGGGGTCGAGGCTTCCCTTAAGGTAATCCTCCACACCATGTACCGCAGGAGAGTTGGCTCCACATCCCAGACCCCGCCCCTAGAAGAGAGAATCACCTTCTCGGTCAAGTATATGTCGGGTCATAAGGATCCCTTTTGCGATGCGCTAGTCATCCAGACGGCCATCGAAGATTTCACAATCTCCCGGATACTCATCGACAATAAGAGCTCGGTCAACGTCATCTTCACGAAGGCATTTGACACGATGAAGGTGGAGGCCAGGAGTGTGCTGGCCTCGGGCGGGCCCCTGTTTGGCTTCTTGGGGGAGAGAAAGGAGGCCAAAGGTGGAGTGGGACTCCCATCTCTCTGAGGGGGTAGTCCATACCTACAGGTTTGTCATCGTGGATGCCCCAAGTAGCTACAGCGCCATCTTCGGTGAGGCCCCTCATCAGCGCCTTCCACTGCATCCCCTCGTCCTTCCACCAGTGCCTGAAGTTCAATGTTGAGGGGGTCCAGGTCCGAGTCCGCGGAGACCCCAAGGTGGCGAGGGAATGCTACATCACGACGGTGAACTCCATCTCTTGGCTGAAGATGGGGCGGAGGATGGAGGAGGCGGAGCAGGAGGCCGACAGGGAGGAGATGGAGGTGGAGGAGAGCCGCGCCCAGGTGGAGGTGGTAGAAGATGTTCAGGAGCCGGACGAAGTAATGGTCGTAAAGGAGGCTGGAGAGGATGTCCTTGCCCCAGGAGGGAAGGACGATGAAGAATGGGAGGAGCAGTCCCGCTTGGAGGCAGCAGAGGAGGTGGTGGAGATGGAGTTCCTCAAAAGAACATGGACATCTTTGCTAGGAGCTCCGCGGAGATGGAAGGGATCGACGCCGACGTATACTGCCATCGCCTAAACCTGAACCAGGGAGCTTGCCCCCTCTAGCAAAAGAAGAGGTCCACCACAGACAGGTTGGCCGAGCCGATCAGGGAGGAAGTAGCAAAGCTTCTCAAGGCTTGCTTTGTATCTCAAATATAGTTCCCCGGCTGGGTCTCCAATGTAGTAATGGTTAAAAAAGGAGACGGTCGGTGGCGTATGTGTGTTGATTTTTTCTCTTCTTAATAAATCATGTCCCAAGGATTGTTACCCCTTGCCTCGGATCAACGCACAGGTTGATTTAGCCATCGGTTTCCCTTTAATGAGTTTTCTAGATGCATTTTCAGGTTATCACTAGATTTGGATGCACCCCCCTGACGTCAAAGATGTCTCATTCATCACGGGGGATTGGTGCTACTACTACAAAATGAAGCCCTTTGAGCTGAAGAATGCAGGTGTAACCTATAAGAAGATGATTGATAGGGTCTTCCGAGAGCAAAGGTGGAGGAACTTGGAAGTGTATGTTGATGACCTCATGATTAAGAGTCGAGTTGTTGAACTCTAGGATTTAGAGGAAACCTTCGCCACCCTACGCAAGTATAAGATGAGGCTGAACCCCCTAAAGTATGTCTTCGGGGTGGGCAGGGGCAAGCTCTTAGGAAACCTCCTCACCCCAGCAAGTGTAGAGCCCAATCCTGATAAGGTCCGAGCAAAAATTGAGTTGGGATCACCTTGGAATGCTAAAGAGGTGCAGCGATTGATAGGGAAGCTGGCAGGGTTCAGTAGGTTCCTCTCCCAGGCTGGGGAAGAGTGCTCTCCCTACTTCAAGACTTTGAGGGGAGTCTAAAAGTTCGAGTGGACCTCGGAGTGCGAGGAGGCATTCCAGGCCATGAAGAGGCAGTTGACTCAGGCTCAGCTGCTCCAATGGCCGAAGGAGGGGGAAGATCTATACTTGTATCTCGGGGTCGGAGCAGAGGCCCTGAGCTCCGTCCTTATTCAAGAAGAGGGGAAGAAGCAGCTCCCCATATATTATGTAAGTCGAGTGTTGAGGAAGGCCGAGCTCCGCTATCCTATCTTGGAAAAGCTGGCCTTCGCTCTAGTCATCTCGGCTCGGAGGCTCAGGCCTTACTTCGAGGCGCACTCAATCCGAGTGGTGTCTGACCACCCCCTCCGCAACATCTTCGAGGGTGTAGAGCATTCGGGTAGATGTGCTAAGTGGTCGGTGGAGTTGAGCGAGTTCAATGTCTCTTTCGTCCTACGTCTCTCGATCAAGGCCCAAGATATGACCGACTTCCTGGCTGACTATATGGTCGAGGTGGCGGAGGCAGAACTCACTCATCCAGTTTCTTAGAAGGTGACAGTGGATGGCCCCTCAGGGAGGCATTCCCTGGGGTTGGGGGTGATCTTGGAAAGCCCTCAGGGAACGAGGATTGAGAAAACTTGGTGGTGCTCTTTCCCATCACCAATAACCAGGCCAAGTACGAGGCGATAATCGCAGGGCTTTGCCTAGCTAGGGAGCTAGGGGTGCATGATGTGGAGGTCTTCACTGACTTCATGGTGGTGGCTTCCCAGATCAACGGGGAGTATGAGGCAAGGGAGCCCACCCTGCAACTATACTTGTCAAAGGTAAGGGGAGTCATCGGACATTCCAGACTTTCTCCATCTGGCACATGCCCAAGGAGGAGAACGAGCAGGTAGATCAACTGTCGAAGCATGGTCCCTGGGTGGGAGGTACCATCACTGACCTGTTCCACCCTTCCATCGAGGAGGGAGAGCTGATTGAGGTGGACCAGCAACCCTCGTGGATGGATCCGTTCACGACCTTCCTTTCCATGAGAGAGTACCCGGAGGGATGGACAAGAAGAAATTCAAGTACAAGTCAGCAAATTATCTCATGCGAGATGGGCAGCTATACCGGAAGACCCTCTCAGGGATGCTGGCACGTTGCGTGGCCGAGAGGGAGGTCCCGAGGATCTTCGAGGAAATCCACTCCGGGAAGTGTGGGAGCCACTTCGGGAGTCGGACCTTGGAAGGCAGGATCATCAGACAGGGGTACTTCTGGTCGACCTTGATCAATGACACCACAGAATTCGCAAGGAAGTGTAGCAAGTGCCAGTTGTTCACCCCCTCCAACTACAGCAAGCTCAGTGCCTTAGGAGCATCACAGCGCCATGGCCCTTTGCAATCTGGGGAATGGATCTTGTAGGGCCTTCCCCCAGGCCAGCGGGCAGAGGAGATTCTTGTTGGTCATGATCGACAATATTTTAAGTGGTTAGAAGTCAAGGCGTTGGCCAAGGTGACCTTCTAGGTCATCAGGAACTTTGTATGTGGAGAAATCATCTACCGGCACAGGTTGTCGCAGGCCATCGTCACAGACAACGGGCCTGAGTTCACTAGCGCTGTCACAACCCGCATTTTCTCCGAATTAAGAATTATCAGAGTAAGAGAAAAACACGCATCATGATGCACGTCAACAGGGGATAACTGCTGACGCTCAGGTAATCCAATACAATCTTTATGCAAGAAAATCATGTGCTTAATGAATAGAAAATCAGTTATGTTTAGAGTCCGTATTCCTCGGCTCAGTGGATCATCTAGTCCACAAAAAAAACTATATTAAACGCTGCGGAAAAATATTTTAATTAGGTTTTACACCCTAAAGAGCGCATAAGGGTCCCCAAGAGAACCACTCATGCTATGCAAGACACTACACTTAGTTTATATAATATATATAGAAAACGATTTTTCATACGTGATTTGGAAAGTAGTGTTTAAGTTTACAAACATGCTGATCATGAGATTTATTTATAATAATGTTTATAGTTTAAAAAATAACTAGCAACCTAGCATAAAACCTTCTCAAAGCAAGTAGACTATCTCCAAAAAATGGTAGCAGCAATAGTATATATCTAGTACAAGGTAAAAACTACTAGGTGGGCGCAACAACCTGACACGAACCCACCAGCACACATATATGTCTGTAAGAAAGTACTGAAAACAACCTCACAAACAAGTAAACAAAACTCCAAAGTCCGGAGTCCACCAACAACAACACCTCCAACTAGCCACCAGACTGGCTACAGCTCAGAACCTGGGGTATTCCAAAAGAAAACAGAATTACCTCAGCAAGCAAAAATCAAGGTAAAACTGCATGAAAGAGTCAACCAAAGGACAAAATAACAGAAAACATGCAGTAGGACAAGAGTCACAACTGTCCAAAATAGGACAACAAGAAATGCACAACGTGCAAAGAAACAGCAACGATCCAGCCCAGGAACTACTTCCTGCAGGGCCTACTAGGCTACCAAGAGCCAGAATGCTGCAAACTACCAAAGAAGAAACTTCTAACACCCTAATCTGCGGGAAGTCATAGTAGCAAAAACAACAACGAGGAACCGGATCGAAGGCAAACGCAGTCCCCCAATCCACCATGTCCAAGTCAAAAGCTTGAGGGTCAACACGTGAAAACACAAGGGACCTTCACCCGACATGCCCAGCCCGTACCTGGAGCAAGAAATCCATGGGTGGCCTTGGCTATATCACACAACTCCACCCCCAATAAAGAGCTACAACAACCCACTACTATTCACGACCCACGATTCGGCCTTAGGAAAAATAAAGAAAACGGCCGACAATGAAACCCAGAAATACAACTGGAAAAACATCCACTCGGAAACGAAATACAAGGTAAAGGAAGAGTGTTGAAATAAACCAACACGACTAGGCGTTGAGTGAAACGCACTCAGTGCCTACCTAACCTTGGCGTTGAGTGAGCTAGCCTCACTTGCCGCCAAAGTAATACCACTACCCACAAGCCCACTAAAGAAAATGGAGCTCGACGACAGTCGAACGACCAAGGCAGAAGATCCAGAACTCGAGTAGTTGCCTGCCACTTGAGTATCTAAACTCCCGCACTCGAAATCATCTAAATTCGCCTATCAAAAGAAAATATACAAAGCGCACGATCAGTGACGCACGATCAGTGGTCGTGCGCACTAATCGGCTGATGATCGTGCGAAACGAACCTGGAAACCTGACAGTAAAACCTAGCAACTGCGCACGATCAGTGTCGCACGATCAGTGGTCGTGCGCACTGTTGCCAGCGCTCGTGCGATTGCCCGAGACAGAACATTAGAAACTGAAGTTTATACGCGCACGAACAGAGGCACACGACCAGTGGTCGTGCGCCCTAAAGGTTGATGACCGTGCGCGGTCAACCTGCACCATTTGGAATTTCCCGAACGACACCGGAACGCGCACACGACTCACGCCACTGCAGTAGCAGTAGACAACTCTCAGCCGCACGCTACTACCATTCAAACTATGCCTAACCATTCGAATAATATCTTAACGAAGGAAATTGGCAACCACACCCCCCCCCTCCTAACCTTCCCTCTCGGCTATAACCCGAACCAGAGCAACATTCAAAAATAAAGGAAAACAACGGCTCCACGCCGACAATTTGGATTCCAAACATCACAACATAGGGGGGTTTCAGTAGGAAGAACTAAGCCCTATAGTTAGCAAGAAAAATGAAAAACAACAAGGCCTCTAACCTGGGCTAACCGGGATTTCAATTTCAGCAAATAAATTCAAAGAAAACACTTGGCAAGGGCAAGAATACCATTGCCCAATCTCAGCGAAGCTTTGGACTGCTCTCCTCCTCTTCGCACGGATCAAGACGGCCGCAACACCTAGAACAAAGACTCGGCCATTAATGGCGAAAAACTTCCAAAACTGAAAATTCCAATCCTTCCAAAACTCCACGAAAATCGAATTTCTTACCGCAGGAATGAAGGTCTCGACGAGAGCAATCCGAATCCACTCTCGGAATCGAATTCCGTCCACAACGCTCCGGGAATCGGCGTCCGAAGGGAAGGCTCGGCGGTTACTCGTTTCTCTCGTACAGGACCGGCGGTTTCTTACGTGAAGAAGATGAATGATCGGCCCTATTCATTCTATATATATATATATTAATTATATAATTATATAATTAATTACAAAATTACATAAAGCACTAAATCGACGCGAAAACCGAACTACCTCGGAATTCGACGAAATTCGCACCGTAGCTAAATACCCACGCTACGAACACAACGGCGAAGTCGAAATTAACTTTTGACGAACAGAACTCGGGTTACACCCAAACGAAGCCAAACACAACATCCCCCCGAGAGGCCACACCGGTCACCAAAACGACTCGGTTTGCTAGGAGATCTTGCCAACAGGCTACCAAACAGGGCACTCAGTTCTAAGGAGCTAAACCATACTCCACACATGGCACAAGCCACGGAAACGCGTCATCGTAATGCCAAACGAGAATAAAAATAATCGCTGAAAAGACGGGGCGTTACAGTCACTCCCCCTAAAAGAAAGTTTCGTCCGAAACTTTACGCACAACCCTCCTACCAAAGGAGGAAAAGGTAACAAACAGAAGTTACAAAGGAAACATACCGATCAAATCAGCGAAACAGGTGAGGGTAGCCCTCCTCATGGCCGACTCTAGCTCCCAAGTCGCGCTCTCCAAATCCTGATTCTTCATAGAATTTTCACCATCGGTATGGACTTCTTTCGCAGCACACGCTCCTGAGTATCCAAAATACGAACTGGCCACCTCAACGAAAGAGAGGTTGGGCTCTAACTGGGGCACAACATCCAAGAGTTGCCCACTGCTGCGCACACACTTCCGCAATTGGCTAACATGAAAAACATTATGAACACTAGGGAAGTTCGCTGGCAAATCCAATCTATAAGCAGACACACCAACCGCTCCAAAACCTCAAACGGGCCCACATACCTTGGGTCCAATTTCCGATTTTTACCAAATCTTTTACACCAACCATTGGAGAAACCTTGAGGTATACATGATCCTCTACTAAAAACTCCAAAGCATACCTACGCCGATTGGCGTTCTTTTCATACCTCTCCTGGGCTAAACGAATTCTCCCGAATAAGCTTCACGGCGACTTCCATCTCTTCCAGAGCATCAGGACCCAACAAAGGCTTCTCACCAGCCTCAGCCCAAAACAACGGAGTCCTACAGCGCCTCCCATACAAAGCTTCAAACGGAGCCATCTGCAAGCTTTCTTGATAACTGTTATTATAAGCAAATTCCATGAGTCGCAGACGCTCATCCCGCTCCACCGTGGTCTAAAATATAGCACCGGATCATATCCTCAACAATTGATTGACCCGCTCCGTCTGCCCATTGGTGAGGGTGGTACGCATAGAATACCTCAGATCCGTACCCAAACCCTCCTGCAGACTCTGCCAAAAACGAGAAGTAAACGGGAGTCTCGATCAGAAATGATGCTAACCGGCACACCGTGGAGTCGGATGACTTCATTCAAGTACAACTCCGCTATCTTCTTCATCGGGTAATCAATCTTATAAGGCACGAAGTGAGCACACTTCGTCAATCTATCCACTATAACCCAAACAGAATCAAATCCTCTCGGGGATTTTGGCAAACCCGTAATGAAGTCCATTGATATACTCTCCCACTTCAATTCGGGATATCTAGCGGAGAGTCAACTTACCACCGGCCTTCCATGATCGGCCTTCACACGCTTGCAAGTGTGACACTTAGCAACATATCGGGCTATATCTCCTTTCATACCATTCCACCAAGCAATTTGCTTTAAGTCACGGTACATCTTCGTAGATCCTGGATGGTAGGCAACGCTGGAACCATGAGCCTCACTGCAAATCATACTCTTAATGTCCCCAACAGCGGGAACGCAAAACCTGCCCCGGTACTTCAAAGTACCCGCATCATCAATAGAAAAATCTGGCAACTCTCCCTTCTCTGTCCTGGTAAAAAGGTGCAACAGATCCGGATCGTCCTTCTGATGCAGTCTAGTCAAAGAAATCCAGGACGGCTCTTCCACTGATAAGCTACTCTGTAAACTACAGCATCCCACTGAAATATCCATAAGGAGGAACTCCTCAACTAATCGATCGGCGGAGAGGTTAAAGATCTTTCCCGTCTTTCGGCTCAGGGCGGCGGCCACCACATTGGCCTTGCCCGGATGATACTGGATTTCCACATCATAATCCGCCACATACTCAAGCCACCGCCGCTGACGCAGATTCAACTCCTTCTGCGTGAACACGTACTTCAGGCTCTTATGGTCAGTAAAAATCTTGCACTGAGCCCCATAAAGTAAGTGCCTCCACAACTTCAACGCATAGATAACCGCTGCAAACTCAAGGTCATGCGTAGGATAATTCCGCTCATGAGTTTTCAACTGCCTTGACCCATAAGCAATTACTTTTCCATCCTGAATTAATATGCATCCCAGACCTATATGCGAAGCATCCACATACACATCATAATCCATGCCCTCAGTAGGAAGGGTCAGAACGGGAGCAGTACACAATCTCCTCTTTAACTCCTGAAAAGCTTCTTCGCACTTCTCGCTCCAAACAAAAGCCACATTCTTCTGAGTCAGCTTGGTCAACGGTGCGGCTAGAGAAGAGAAACCCTCCACGAATCTCCTGTAATAGCCAGCCAACCCTAAGAAACTTCTGATCTCCTTAGGAGTATTCGGCCTACTCCAATCCGTCACTGCTGCAATCTTTTCTGGGTCAACCGAGATCCCATCCTTGTTCACCACGTGGCCTAGAAAGAAACCTGAGGCAACCAAATTCGCACTTGCTCAACTTGACGAATAACTTGTGGTTCCTCAACTCTGATAGGACAAACGCAAATGCTGCTCGTGCTCCTTCAGCACTGCGAGAATAAACCAACACGTCATCAATGAAGACCCCCACGAACTTGTTAGGAAATCCTTGAACACCCTGTTCATCATATCCATGAAGGCTGATGGTGCGTTGGTCAGACCAATGACATCACCAAAAACTCAAAGTGCCCATGCCTCGACCTAAACGCAGTCCGTGGAATATCTGCCTCACGGATCCTGAGCTGATGATAGCCCGAACGAAGATCGATCTTGGAGAACACCGTGCTACCACGCAACTGGTCAAATAAATCATCGATCCTCGGCAGAGGGTACCTGTTCTTGATAGTGACCTTGTTCAACTCTCTATAGTCAATGCAAAGCCGCATCGACCCATCTTTCTTCTTTACGAACAAAACAGGAGCACCCCAAGGTGAAACTCTGCCTGATAAAACCTTTAGCCAACAACTCATCTAACTGAATTCGCAACTCCTCTAACTCACGAGGGGCCATCCGGTACGGCGCCTTGGCAATAGGACGCGTACCCGGCTCCAAATCAATAACAAACTCCACATCCCGCTCAGGAGGGATACCAGGAAGATCATCAGGAAAAACATCGGCGAAACCACGAACAATAGGAATCTCCTCCAAGCGTGGCACGCTATCAACGGTTCCAACCGCCGAGACTAAAACACAACAATCAGAAAGAAACAATCTCTGAACACATACCGCAGAGAGAACAGGAGAATCCTGACAGGGATCAGCATTACGCTGCCGGGCTGACCGTCGTCCCTGATGAAGTCCAAGCGCTTTCCTTTGCACTGAATGACCGCATCATACCGAGAGAGCCAGTCCCTGCCCAAAATAACATCGAAGTCCTCTAGATCAATCATCTTCAGATCCGCCTTCGCAAGAAAATCCCCCAACAAAACCGGGCAATCCAAAATACCCCAAATCTGACAACACAGATTCACCAGAGGGAAACTTGACACGGAAGGAATCCCGAACACGATCTAGAGACAACCGATGACGCTCCACAAAGTCTCTAGCCACGAACGAGTGGGTAGCGCCGGATCAAACAGAACACGCGCCCAGCGGTTCTTCACCTTAATTTCCCTATAGGAACGCACAAAACTAAGGAACTAGCACAACAGTACCGCAAACAATCTAGCAACTAAACTACCAGGCTAGAAAGAAAAACAACCAACTACTAACCTGAGATCACCTGGGCCGAAGTCTGAGCCTCCTCGGAAGAAAATCACGTTCAGCTTCCCTTTTCCCTTGTCCACAGGCTGAGGTGGAGGTAATGCCTGCAATGGAACTGCAGGAAGAGCTGACTGGACCTGAGGACACCTCGATTAACGTGACCCTTCTGCCCACACTGATAGCAGACTCTATCCCTGGACCAACACTGGGCTGCATCATGCCCGGATCGCTTTACAAACTGAACAGGAGACATCTCTCCCAGGAGCACCTGAATAGCAGAACCTGCTCCTTCTTCTGAGCTGCCGCCTTCTTGAAACACCTCTCAACAGGATGGCCTGACCGGCCACAAAAACTGCACACCACCCGCTCCTCTTCCCGGAACAGCATCGGGTACCAGGGGTTTCTTCTCCTCTACCAACTTCCTCTTATCCTTCCTCAACTGCTGGCCTCTGCTCTTCGCCGTCTCAATGGCCTCAACCTTAAGAGAGCCTCTACAACTCCAGCATAAGTCACTGATCCATAAGCACTGGCCAACTGCTGCACCTCACTCCTCCAAACCACCGAGGAATCGCTTAACTCGATCAGCCTCAACGCTGACCAATCCAGGGGCAAAACGGCTCAACTTACTAAACTCTATTCATACTCACCCACCGTGAGCTGCCTTTGCTTCAGATAGAGGAAATCATTCATGAGGCGGTCACGCTCGACCGAGGGTAAGAACTTCCTCAACAGCATCTCCTTGACACTACCCAAGAGCATTCCGGCTACCAGGCTCTCCTTCTCTCTCAGCCACCAACTCTTAGCCAAACCTTTAAGCTGATAGGCGGCTATCATCCCCTCTGATCATCTGAAATCCCAGAGTACGAGAACATCTCCTCCATGGAGATCAGCCAGTCGTCTATCACCATGAAATCTGCCTTCCCATCATAAGTGGGAGGGCTCAGCCTCTGAAACTGCGAGATGAAGGCCATCTCTGCTGGCACCACCACTGGAGGCCTCAGGGTGCAGGAGGAGGAGGAACAGCTAACCCCCCTGCAGGAACTTTGCGCACCCTGAGCCTGCCCTGCCACAAAACTGCCACCAAAGACTGAATCTGGGCTTGCACCTCCTCCAACTGCCTACCCATAGCTTCGCTACTCTGACGCAGACCTCGATCACCGCATCGTTCTGAGCTCCAGAAGATTCACCCTCAGACAGGGGAGTCGATCGAGTCGCAGGACGCCTAGCCATCCTAAAAATCATTACAACGCAAATCAGACGCAAATCCCACGACGAGAACCGACTACCAGTACAGACAATACATATGTAGATATAGACTTAAAGCTGCCAAACTTGCTCTGAGAGTTTATCTTCTTCACAATAATTAGATGATATGCCCTAACCTAGGATGGTTACCACCACCTATAACTCTTGTGCCTAGATCGGATGCATGAATTTATATTAATTTGAAAACTCATGTGTGTACATATGTCATCCTGCAAATCTTTAGCTCGGCGCGTTGTGCTTATGCAATGATATGATATGCATGATTGTGCTATGCATTCTAAAAAGGCCCTAATGCATGATATGAGCGGCGTTCGTACACATGAAAATGTTATGCATCCCATACTACATAAGCATTTCCATGCAACGAAAAAGAAACGTGCTAGTCGCAGTCATGTGGTGAGGTTATGCATCCCATACTACATAACCCTCACATGTAGCCCCTATGGTGGATCCATATACGAACAACATATTATGCATCCTCATACTACATAATATGCCCCGTATACTTCATGTTATGCTATGAGTGTAGTGTTCGTGCTTTTTGCCAAACGTGCTGATGACATATCGGTGTGTGAATGACATGATGCTGAACTACTAACAGCATCCAAGGAAGGTTGCCCAACTAACTTGTCAAGCAACCTCCCTCTGATACAACTGTCACAACCCGCATTTTCTCCGAATTAAGAATTCAGAGTAAGAGTAAAACCACGCTCATGATGCCACGTCAAGCAGGGGATAAACTGCTGACGCTCAGGCAAATCCAACTACAATCTTTATGCAAGAAAATCATGTGCTTAATGAATAGAAAATCAGTTATGTTTAGAGTCCGTATCCCCGGCTCAGTGGATCATCTAGTCCACAAAAGAAAACTTATATTTAAACGCTGCGGAAAAAAATACTTTAATTAGGTTTTACACCCTAAAGAGGCATAAAGGGTCCCAAAGAGAACCACTCATGCTATGCAAGTACACTTACACTTATATTATATATATAATATACATATAAGAGAAAACGGATTTTTCGTACGTGATTTGGAAAGTAGTGATTAAGTTTACAAAACATGCTTGATCATGAGCTTCATTTATAATATGTTTATAGTTTAAAATAACTAGCAACCTAGATAAAACTTCTCAAAGCAAGTAGACTATCTCCAGAAAAGGTAGCAGCAATTAGTATATATCTAGTACAAGGTAAAAACTACTGTGGGCGCCACAACCTGACACGAACCCCACCAGCCACATATATGTCTGTAAGAAAGTACTGAAAACAACCTCACAACAAGGTAAACAAAACTCCAAAGTCCGGGAGTCCACCAACAACAACACCTCCAACTAGCCACCAACTGGCTACAGCTCAGAACCTGGGGTATTCCAAAAGAAAACAGAATACCTCAGCAAGCAAAAATCAAGGTAAAACTGCATGAAAGAGTCAACCAAAAGGACAAAATAACAGAAAAATGCAGTAGAAAGGAGTAACACAACTGTCCAAAATAGGACAACAAGAAATGCACAACGTGCAAAGAAACAGCAACGATCCAGCCCAGGAACACTTCCTGCAGGGCCTACTAGGCACCAAGAGCCAGAATGCTGCAAACTACCAAAGAAGAAACTTCTAACACCTAAACTGCGGGAAGTGAAGTAGCAAAAACAACAACGAGGACCGGATCGAAGGCAACGCAGTCCCCCAATCCACCATGTCCAAGTCAAAAGCTCGAGGGTCAACACGTGAAAACAACAAGGGACCTTCCACCCCGACATGCCCAGCCCGTACCTGGAGCAAGAAATCCATGGGTGCCTTGGCTATATCACACAACTCCACCCCATAAAGAGCTACAACCACCACTACTATTCACGACCCACGATTCGGCTTTAGGAAAAATAAAGAAAACGGCCGACAATGAAACCAGAAATACAATGGAAAATCCACTCGGAAACGAAATACAAGGTAAAGGAAGAGTGTTGAAATAAACCAACACGACTAGGCGTTGAGTGAAACGCACTCAATGCCAACCTAAACCTTGGCGTTGAGTGAGCTAGCCTCACTTGTCGCCAAAGTAATACCACTACCCACAAGCCACTAAAGAAAACGGAGCTCGACGACAGTCGAACGAGCAAGGCAGAAGATCTAGAACTCGAGTAGTTGCCTGCCATTGAGTATCTAAAACTCCGCACTCGAAATCATCTAAATTGCTATCAAAAGAAAATATACAAGCGCACGATCAGTGACGCATGATCAGTGGTCGGCGCACTCATCGGCTGATGATCGTGCGAAACGAACCTGGAAACCTTGACAGTAAACCTAGCAACTACGCACGATCAGTGTCGCACGATCAGTGGTCGTGCGCACTGTTGCCAGCGCTCGTGCGATTGCCCGTGACAGAAATTTAGAAACTGAAAGTTTATACGCGCACGAACAGAGGCACACGACAGTGGTCGTGCGCCCTAAAGGTTGATGACCGTGCGCGGTCAACCTGCACGTTGGAATTTCCGAACGACACTCGGAACGCGCACACGACTCACGCCACTTCAGTAGCAGTAGACAACTCTCAAACGCCACACGCTACTACCATTCAAACTATGCTAACCATTCGAATAATATCTTATCGAAGGAAATTGGCAACCACACCCCCCCTCCTAACCTCCTCTCGGCTATACCCGAACCAGAGCAACATTCAAAAATAAAGGAAAACAACGGATCCACGCCGACAATTTGGATTCCAAACATCACAACATAGGGGGGGTTTCAGTAGGAAGAACTAAGCCTATAGTTAGCAGAAAATGAAAACAACAAGGCCTCTAACCGGGGCTAACGGGATTTCAATTTCAGCAAATAAATTCAAAGAAAACACTTGGCAAGGGCAAGAATACACTTGCTCAAATCTCAGCGAAGCTTTGGACTGCTCCTCCTCTTTGCGCGGATCAAGACGGCCGCAACACCTAGAACAAAGACTCGGCCATTAATGGCGGAAAACTTCCAAAACTGAAAATTCCAATCCTTCCAAAACTCCACGAAAATCGAATTCTTACCGCAGGAATGAAGGTCTCGACGAGAGCAATCTGAATCACTCTCGGAATCGAATTCCGTCCACCAAACGCTCCGGGAATCGGCGTCCGAAGGGAAGGCTCGGCGGTTACTCGTTTCTCTCGTACAGGACCGGCGGTTTCTACGTGAAGAAGATGAATGATCGGCCCTATCATTCTATATAGATATATAAATATATATATATAATTATATAATATATAATTAATTACAAAATTACCTAAAGCACTAAATCGACGCGAAAACCGAACTACCTCGGAATTCGACGAAATTCGCACCGTAGCTAAATACCACGATTACGAACACAACGGCGAAGTCGAATTAACTTTCGACGAACAGAACTCGGGTTTACACCAAACAAAAGCCAAACACAACATCCCCACGAGAGGCCTCACCGGTCACCAAAACGACTCGGTTTGCTAGGGAGATCTTGCCACAGGTACCAAACAGGGCACTCAGTTCTAAGGAGCTAAACCATACTCCACACAGGCACAAGCCACGGAAACGGTCATCGTAACGCCAAACGAGAATAAAAATAATCGCTGAAAAGACGGGCCTGAGTTCACTAGCGCCGAAGTCATCAGCTTCTGTTGGCAGCTCGGGATAGATCTCAGGTTTGCTTCGGATCATCACCCTAGGAGTAACGGGCAGGTAGAGGCGGCAAACAAGATCAGTGTCAACCTCCTCAAGCAGAAGGTGGAGAACTTGAGGGGCAGCTGGGTGGATCAACTTGCATCGGTCTTCTAGGCTCTTAGGACCACACCCAACACAGCCACTGGAGAGACTCCCTTAAAACTCTCCCTTAGGTGTGAGGCGGTACTTCCGATAGAGTTCGAGGTCCGGACGCCTCAGCTGGTTGAGGTAGAGGAAGAAAGGGAAGAATTGAGGGCCGAGAATAAGGAGGAGCTGTGGCTCTCCCTCGATATGGTAGAGGAACTACGCGACCTCTCCGCCATCCGACAGGGAGAGATGAAGAGAAGGATGGCTAAGTACTTCGACAAGCACGTCAGGGTCAAACAGTTCGCAGAAGGGAACAAAGTCCTGAAGAAGGTGGATGTTGCTGGGAGGTCAGCCGTTGTGGGGAAGCTCAACCCCTACTGGGAAGGCCCATACATAGTACAAAAAGTGTTTAGATTAGGAGGGTACCGACTCCAGAATGATGAGGGTGAGACCCTAAGTCTCACCTAGAGTGGTGATGACTTGCCACATTTTTTCCCCTGAGTCATGTAAGTGGTATTCCATTTTCTAATAAAGCCTCTTTTGATGTACTTGTGCCCCTTCGATAAATAGTGCAAGTGTTAGTCTACCCAAACTCCGAGCAGATACCGCTGCAAGGCTCTCACTTAGCTGGCTAGGCTGGATGTCACTTGGAGGAGTCTACCCAGACCCCGAGCAAATCCTGCTTCTAGTCTCCCATCATGCTGGCAGGGATGGATGTCACTCGGAGGAGTCTACCCATACCCCGAGCAGATCCCGCTGCCAGGCTGCCATCAAGCTGGCAGGGCTGGATGTCACTTGGAGGAGTCCACCCAGGCCCCGAGCAGATCCCGCTGCCAGGCCCCCATCAAGATTGCATGGATGGATGTCACTCAGAGGAGTCTACCCAGACCATGAGCAGATTCCGCTGCCTGGGTTCCATCAAGATGGAAGGGCTGGATGTCACTAGAAGGAGTCTACCCAGACCCCGAGCAGATCCCACTACCAGGATCTTATCAAGCTGGCAGGGCTGGATGTCACTCGGAGGAGTCTACCAAGACCCCGAGCAGATCCCGCTGCCAGGCTCCCATCAAGCTGGCAGGGTTGGATGTCACTCAGAAGATTCTACCCAGACCCCGAGCAGATCCCGCAGCCAGGCTCTCATCAAGCTGGCAGGGCTGGATGTCACTCGGAGGAGTCTACCCAGACCCCGAGCAGATCCCGCTGCCAGGCTCCCTTCAAGCTGGAAGGGCTAGATGTCACTCGGAGGAGTCTACCTAGACCCCGAGTAGATCCCGCTGCCAGGCTCCCATCAAGCTGGCAGGGCAGGATATCACTCGGAGGAGTCTACCCAGACCCCGAGAAGATCCCGCTGCAAGGCTCTAATCAAGTTGGCATGGCTGGATGTCACTCAGAGGAGTCTACCCAGAACCCGAGCAAGTCCCGCTACCAGGCTCCAATCAAGCTGGCAGGGCTGGATGTCACTCAGAGGAGTCTACCCAAACCCTGAGAAGATCCCGCTGTCAGACTCCCATCAAGCTGGCAGGGCTAGATATCACTTGGAGGAGTATACTTAGACCCCAAGCAGATCCCGCTTCTAGGCTGCCATCAAGCTGTCAGGGCTGGATGTCACTCAAGGGATTCTACCCAAACCCCGAGCAGATCTTGCTTCCAGGCTCTCATCAAGCTGGCAGGGCTGGATGTCACTCGGAGGAGTCTACCCAGACCCCCAGCAGATCCCACTGCCAGGCTCCCATCAAGCTGACAGGGATGGATGTTACACAAAGGAGTCTACCAGGACCCCGAGCAGATCCCGCTGCCAGTCTCCCATCAAACTGGTAGGGCTAGATATCACTCGGAGGAGTCTACCCATACCCCGAGCAGATCCTGCTGCTAGGCTCCAATCAAGCTGGCATGGCTGGATTTAACTCGGAGGAGTATACCCAGACCCCAAAAAGATCCCGCTGTCAGGCTCCCATCAAGATTGTAGGGCTTGATGTCACTCGGAGGAGTCTACCCAGACCTCGAGCAGATCCCTCTGCCAGGCTCCCATCAAGCTGGCAGGGCTGGATGTCACTCAGAGGAGTCTACCCAGACCCCGATCAGATCCCGCTGTCAGGCTCCCATCAATCTTGCATGGCTGGATGCCACTCAGAGGAGTCTACCAAGACCCCAAGTAGATCCCGCTGCTAGGCTCCCATCAAGCTAGCAGGGCTGGATGTCACTCGGAGGAGTCTACCCAGACCCTGAGCAGATCTCGTTGGCAGGCTCCCATAAAGCTGACAGGGCTAGATGATGTTGGGTTTCTCTATGAGGATGGAACAACTCTTGTGCACGCAGCGGAAGGAATAAAATATCAAGAACAACCCAAAAGAGATGGGATCGGGCCATGAATGTTGAATCAAGAAGTTAACAAACAACTAGGCAAAAATTACCTTAGCGGCGTTGAGTCACAACTCAACGGAGATGCTCCAAGCTTTGAGTTCTTGTCGGTGGCGAGTTCTACGTGGAATAATGTCCACGTCTCTGCAGAAATCCACACGAGCAGGAGAACACCGAGCTACGTCGCACGAAGGGTCGGGAAGGAGATCAACCGCACCTTGGACTTCCACGGACTGCTAGGTCCGTTCCAGGAGGAGCAACAATGACGACAGTCGCCGGAGAGGAGGAGGTCGACGGAGCGAAGAGGCGGCGGAAGACTTCCGTCCTTCGGGGTTCGGGAATCGGCAGAGCGAACGAGCGGCGGAACATTTCCGTCGGATTCGATTCGGCTACAGGAGAAATCCCGATCTATCTTCTTATTCCCAAAACCCTAAGTCCCCTATTTGTACCAAAGGCATAAACAGTCTAAAGGTATCACTATCCGTAGACCACACAGGATAGGGCTTCTGAACCATTAGGCGAGAATCACCTCCAGGTTTGGCGAGAATCAATCGCAGAATCGGCGAGAATCAGTCGCAGAATCGGCGAGAATCAATCGCAGAATCGGCGAGAATCAGTCCCAGAATCGACGAGAATCGAACAATTCAATTCTCGACGATTATGCCATAGTAGGCAAGTCATACTCGACGACTCTCGACGATTTTGCCTTAGTTGACGAGTCATACTCGACGACTCTCGACGATTTTGCCTTAGTCGCCGAGTCATACTCGACGACTCTCGTCGACTCTCGACGAATTGGCCTTAGTCGCCAAGTCATACTCGACGACTCTCATCGAACCATTCTCGACGAATCTCTCTGGCAACATTTGCCTGACCCCATTCTGTATGGTGATTGGTAACCTTTACCAACACAAACAATATTCCAATATCTCCACATGCTCTTATGTGCGACCCTGCAGGCTCATATCGCGTTGGAAGTGAGATTACATGTTTGACCACTTCTAGATCACCATGGTAACTCTAACAGTCTCCCACTTGATCTTGAAAGTATCAAACCAAAAACCTCACAAACAATGAGCGGCATCTAGCAATGCATCATTGCTCCCCAAGCAATAAGAGTTCATAACTCATAAGCCTTTATGAACAATGTCCCAACGTTGTCTTTGTCCCTTTGTCCCTTACATCCGGAAAGAACTAGAGGCATGGACCGTATCACCCTCATAATAGCTCAATCCATGTTTCTTGATCTAGAACAGACTTCCAGAGAATGGTGAGTCTAATATAACATATTGACTTAACCAAGCATGGCTATGCATTTCTCAGTCCAGTTCCATCAAGGGTCCCATGGATGCAACTCATGTCATATAGGAGGACAAATCCCATATCTGCTCACATACAAACACCTAAATGATTCGTAACGTGCCCAACAACCACCCTTATCATCAACCTTTCTCAAGGAAGACTTTAGAGGGCATCAAAGCACACTCTTCCTCACTTGATGAATGATGTGACTTCAGGTCAAAGGACCACAACACCATTGTCAATTGAGACCTACTCATGTCACGATTAGATAACAATCCACAAAGTAGTCTCAGGTTGGGTCTATCCAGTACAACTTATTCATTAACAAGTACCCACGTGATGACTTGATATCACAATATCATGACCTATGAGAACTGGTCATCAGTCAACACACGTGCTAGTCTTAATGTATCATCGTCACCCTTAGTTTCTATGATGATACAATGACTAGGGACCTTTTAAGAATGAAGATTCAAATAAATCATAGGCTCTCACATTCAAGTCTCGTACTTGATGTCCTATGGAAGCAAACATTCTAAGGGTATTTATTATGTTAACATTTCACTATCGCATAGAGAAACCATAATAAAAGAACTTGCCATTAATTGTAAAAGAAAAACATTGGTACACAATTCATCATATGAATAAACAATAAACAGCCAACAGAATATATGTTTACATGCAACCCACAAGGCTCTCACTAGAGTTGATCATTTAGGTATCGTATACACATTTATCTAGTATGACCATCATGCTTGTCTACTGCTTTAAGTCGAGTTGCCTTTGCCTTTGTCCAATGCATGTAAATCTGAAGATTTAGAAGAGTCCGGATGTTCAGATTTAGCCCTTCCTTCTATCATGTGTTGATAGTGCCAGGTTATGCACATAAGGGATGCATGTGGCTTTTAGAAAAAAAATTTCTGTGGATGTGCATAATGATCAAATGTTGATCATGGTTAATTGTTAACCTATAATTAAAAATCCCTTAATATAATATTAAGTGTTTGGATGCCTTCCGATGGATGACACCCTTCCTGCCTCGATCGATGAAGTGTGGGATTGACAAAGCAAGGTGCATTAATCTATCTTGGTAAGGGTGCGAGCGGATAATTGTGATATCCCACTGTCGACATCGGGTATAACTTAACTAGGTGACCTCAAAGGTTGAGTGCCTAGAGGCATAGGGTTGGCAAGCACCATATGATTGATGCGAATAAGGAGTTATTCACCAACCATACAAGAATTGCATGAGGATGCAATTGGCAAGCGTTGCCTACCTAAATAACCGCATCGTGAGAGAAAAGCCAAAGCCGACTCATTGTGTTGGTGAAATACGGATCTTGTCCACTAAGAGAGTAGCTCGCATGAACTCTCCGAATTGATAGTGATGGCTATTATTTCGAATAAAATAGTGGGAGTTTTAATTGAAGCCCATATTAAAAAAAATAAATTGTATTTTGAAATTTTGGTACTGATATTATTCTGCATGAATTCTTGTAGAATTCCATGGCAAGTGGTTCGAACTCCACTCTGTCTCTGAGAGCCATCCTTGAGAAGGATAAGCTCAGTGGGACTAACTACATGGACTGGTACAGGAACCTGAGAATTGTTCTCAGGCAAGAGCAAAAGCTCTTTGTTTTGGAAGAAGAAGCCCCCGAGGTGCCAACCGGGAATTCTTCCTGTGCTGATAAAGATACTTATAAGAAGTATACTGATGACGCCTTAGACGTCGAATGCCTTATGCTTGCCACCATGAACTCTTAGCTTCATAAGGAACATGAGAACATGGGGTGCAAGGAGATTGACGAGTATCTCAAGAAAATGTTTCAAGGGCAAGCTCGTCAAGAGAGGTTTGACGTCACAAAAGAGTTGTTTTAGTGAAAGATGGGAGTTCGAGATTAAGTAGGGACTCACGTACTCAAGATTATTGGGTATATAGAGAACCTTGAGTACGTGAGTCCCTACTAAGTATTGAACTCCAACATGGCTCTGATACCACTGTTGGGTTTCTCTATGAGGATGACACAATGCTTGTGCATGCAACTGAAGGAATAAAACATCAAGAACAACCCAAAAGAGATGGGATCGAGCCATGAAAGTTGAATCAAAAAGTTAACAAACAACTAGGCAAAAATTACCTTAGCGGCATTGAGTCACAACTCAACGGAGATGCTCCAAGCTTTGAGTCCTTATCGATGGCGAGTTCTACGTGGAATAATGTCCACGTCTCTGCAGAAATCCACACGAGCAGGAGAACACAGAGCTTCATCGCACGAAGGGTCGGGAAGGAGATCAACCACACATTTCACTTCCACGGACTGCTAGGTCCGTTCCAGGAGGAGAAACACCGGCGACAGTCGCCGGAGAGGAGGAGGTCGGCGGAGCGAAGAGGCGGCGGAACACTTCCGTCCGTCAGGGTTCGGGAATCGGTGGAGCGAACGAGCGGCAGAACGTTTCCGTCAGATTCGATTCGGCTATAGGAGAAATCCCGATCTATCTTCTTATTCCCAAAACCCTAAGTCCCATATTTATACCAAAGGCATAAACAGTCCAAAAGTATCACTATCCGCAGACCACACATGATAGGGCTTCTGGACCGTTCGGCGAGAATCACCTCCAGGTTCGGCGAGAATCAATCGCAGAATCGGCGAGAATCAGTCGGAGAATCGGCGAGAATGAATCGCAGAATCGGCGAGAATCAAACAGTTCGATTCTCGACGATGATGCCTTAGTCGGCGAGTCATACTCGACGAATCTCGGCGATTTTGCCTTTGTCGGCGAGTCATACTCGACGACTCTCGACAATTTTGCCTTAGTCGCCGAGTCATACTCGACGACTCTCGTCGACTCTCGATGAATTGGCCTTAGTCGCCGAGTCATACTCGACGACTCTCGTCGAACCATTCTCGACGAATCTCTCTGGCAACATTTGCCTGGCACCATTCTGTATGGTGATTGGTAACCTTTACCAACACATTCAATATTTCAATTTCTCCACATGCTTTTATGTGCGACCCTGCAGGCTAATATCGCGTTGGCAGTGAGATTACATGTTTGACCACTTCTAGATCACCATGGTAACTCCAACAGATGACACTCGGAGGAGTCTACCACGACCCCGAGCAGATCCTGCTGCTAGGCTACCATCAAGCTGGCAGGGCTGGATGTCACTCGGAGGAGTCTACCAGGAGCTCGAGCAGATCCCGCTACCAGGCTCCAATCCAGCTGGCAGGGCTGGATGTAACTCTGAGTAGTCTACCTAGACCCCGAGAAGATCCCACTGTTAGGCTCTCACTTAGCTGGCAGGGCCGGATGTCACTCCGAGAAGTCAACCAGAACCCCCCCCCCCCCCCCCCCCCCCGCTGTCCGGCAAGAGTGGGAAAACCGCTATACACCTGAATCACGAAGGTGAAAGTCGTAGGGCAACCAAGACTATCTTGGCGATCCAGCGGGCCAGAAACACTAACCCTGGCTTGCGGTTCAGCAAGCCCCGGGGAAGGGGTCTAGGCGGTGAGAGTTCGTCCACGCCGAGACCACTGGCAGCCAGCCCGCGCGAAATCAATAGGCAAGGGCATTAGCAGGGCCTTCTCGCCCGCTCCGCGCCACGAATGGCGTGGCGAGCTTAGGCGGAGGGCACGAGTCGCCGACTCACGGCGCGGCTAGCTATCGTACCTCTCGCTTCTAAGCCTAATTCTAAGTACGGAATGAACGTGCAGACTAGCTCGCGAGCCATAGCATATCAGAAGAAGCGAACTAAACAGCGAGTACAAGCAGGAAACATTTTCATTATAAAAATAATACAAAGTAGTTTTTGTACTGTGGATTGGTCAAAATTATCATTACAAAACACAAGGCCTTGGCCTATCCCCCCCCCCCCCCCCCCCCGCTACAACAAAAATAATGATGATTGCACGAAGCGCCTGTTTCCGGTGAGGCGACCCCTCCTAAATGCGGTGATAGTACCCGTCGCCCGGATTTGGTACCAGAAGGTATAACTACGGTACCACGTCACTCGCCGAAAGCTTGGCGCCCTCGCTCTTGATCAAGTCGGCCTGCCACAGCATCTGGAGGGTATACTTCGCAGCACTAGCAGCATTCTTCTGCATCATGACTTCAAGCTCATATTTGCAATAGTGCGCGAGCTGGCAACCGCTGCTATACGGAGGCCGGGCGGCCGCTGCAGTCTCCAACTCACCCACCCGCTCTTGCAGCTCTTGTGTCTCCTACTGAAGGGAGGCGATCTCGGTGCCCAGCCAGCTTGCCATCGCCATGTCCTACGGGAAGGAAGGTTACTAGGGAAAGCTCAAAGGGAAAAATAACTGAAGACTAATGCGAGTCGAGAAACTTACCATTCCCCCTATGTACTGAGCGAGAGCGGCCTCGGCCGCGTCAGCCCGCTTCCTCTGGTCGTCCGCCTCCTCTTGGGCAAGCTTGTGAGCCGCCTCCTTCTCGTCGATCAATTTCTTGAGCGAGGGAGCATTCTTTTCTATCCGGAGGCAACGCTGGCTGACCATGTGGGCCAGCTCGAAGCTGCGGAGCTGGGCCCGCACGCTCTCATGTATCAGCACCCGCGTAGAATCCTCATTAAAGACGACGATGTCCTCCCCCACGTAGAGGCCGAATGAGAGGTTGTAAGCCTCTACGCCGATTGTGTCCTGCTCCAGCCAACTCGGCAGTAGCGAGGAGATGAAGACCCGGTTCGTCTCCTTGTCCCATTGAAGGAGCGGGACTCCGAGCTTATCCGTAGGCCCCTCACCATAGCCAAAGTTATGGTGCCCTCTCAGCACCGGCTTTGTGGCGGGCTGAGCCTCTTCTCGCGGCTCTAATGTGCTGGACTCCTCGGCGAGAGTGCTATCGGCTTGAGGGACCACGGGGGTGAGATCCCCAGAGGTTTCACCCGCTCGGGCCTTGCCTTTCTCGTGAGCCGAGGGAGGCACGCCGTCCGCCTTCTTCGGTGTCTTGGGTGGTGGCGGAGCCTGGGGTTGCTCGCGACTGGGTCGCTTCGGGGGAGCGGGGGCCGTGATCTCACGGTGAGCAGAAGCCGCCGCCTCGGTCCAGGCAAGCTCACTGGAAGCGAGCCGCACACTCTTGTAAGGAGGGTGTAGGGGTATGTCGCATTCACCTACGAGAAGAAAAAGTTTAGAATGTACAAGTATAGAGAAAGTAGGAGGCACAAACCGCTTACCTTCCCCGGGCGGGACAGGGACGAGGTCGTCGAGATTCTTTCGGAGGAAGGCAACTTCAAAGCTCTTCCCGGCAAATAACCTGAATAGCCCCGCTTAATGGCGCCCTAGGCTAGGGGGCGGTAACTCGTCTCGCTGAGTTGGACTGGCGAGAAGGGGATGTTGTCGAAGTCCCCTTTTACGAAAAAAAACTTTTTGAACCAGTGGTGGCTCTTGTAAACGCTCTCCCGCACCTTGACCTGGGTGCTAGTGAAGTAGACGGTCCCATCCTTGTTCGCCCGTAAGGAGAATAGCTTACAAAATACCGCAAGACTGAACTCAATCTGCTCCTCTCGTAGGATGCAGGCAATCCCGACAACCACCGCGATGGAGTTAGGGGTCATCTGCCCAAGGACAACCCCAAAGTACTTGAAAATTTGGCGGACTTCCGGCCATAGGGGTAGCCGGAGACCTGCCTCGAAGTGGGCCTTGGGGAACGCGATTTCGTCGGCAGAAAACTCGTTTATCCGCTCCCCCTTCCTAGATCGTCTCGCCACGAAGCCCGGCAGAACAAAGTTGCCGACGACGTCGAAGAACTCAAGCTCAGTAATGACGGCAGGAGGGAAGTCGTGCTCCAAAAAAGTCCAAGCGCATTTGCTCCTCCAATCCGCCTCGCCGCTACTGCCACCCATCTCGCAGAAATTTCACCTAGCGGGACAGAGAGGTTCTCAGATGGGGGGTTAAGAAGGATAGGAAGTCTTAAATGCGGTAGGTAAGGAGAAAGTCGGCAGGGACTATTTATAGAATCGAAAAGGGCGGGAAAATATTCCGTCGGCGGGAAATGTGCGGATAGCAAATTTAGCCTCGGCATTTCGTCTTCCAAGCCCGGCTCGGATCCGCGTCAACCCGCCAATAAGCTGCGGGAAGTCCCAGGCCTCAAAATGCCCTCACCCACATCCACATAAGAGGCGAGCGGCTGCGATGCGGGCCCGCCCGGATCAGCGTGCGAGTCGCCAGATATGCGACCCGCGGGCAACCGGCTCGCCCCCACTAAAGCTATATTATTTTGGCTAGGTGAGTCAGCTCGGCAATACCGAGCCCGCTCGAAGAAGAGCTGGTCGAGCCACAGCGTCTCGCCCACACCCCTTGAAGAAATCGAAGCATCAACACGAAAAAGAAATGTGCAATAAATACTCGCCCATGAGCGGACGAGGGTGGTCCTGAATTATTACAGACATTTAATTGTTCCAAATAAAGAGTTCGCCCTGCTGACCGTCTCGGTATTCGCATGCGAAGATGACCTAGACCAGGTAGTCAGCAGCGAAGGGAGGGGGGAAGGTGGCTCAATACTGGATCCATTTCCACCTGCCTCGCCTCCCTGCGCCAGATCACGGCGGTATGCGATGATAGTGATACTCGCGGACCGCCGATAACTCCTGCTGGGTCAGGTTGACCTGCTCCGAGGCGTGCCTAAGTCGCTCCTCAGCCCGCGTAAGGTGTACGTTCAGGGAGGTCACCACGTCCTCGTCAGCTGGGCGTCTCGCTCCTTCCATAGCCTCCAATCGCTCCTTCGCCTGGACCTTTTCCTTCTCCACTCTATTGAAGACCTCCTGCAACAACGTGTGCTTCTGAAAAAATCGTGCCACCTGCTTCTTCTTCTTCTCAGCATCATGCGGGTACCCCAGGTACTCGGATATGTGGTCCGTGTCAGGGGGAGGCGAGTACCCCTCGCGCATCTCAACATCAGAAAAAGAGATCGCATTATAACCTGCAGGGATAGGGTCAGAAGAAGCCGACAATAGTAAGCGGGCTAGAGCGAAAGGTCCACCTAGGGTTGGCACGTCGCCCGCACCATTGGTTGGCTGAGAAGTGCCCATCCGATCCTGAAAGGGTTCTACTCTAAGCATGATAAAAGGTTTCCCCAGACCAGGGGGCCTCAGAGACGGAGGCGTTACAAGAGGGATTTGCCCCTGAGACAAGGGGCTAGCGACCCCATCCGCCACCACCAGGGTAGAATTCCCGGGCTCTCCCCTATGTGTGAATTCCTCGAGAGGCATCTCCTATAGAAAAAGGAATCAGAAAGCCGAGTGGCGGATCAGACAGAATAACAACATACCTCAAGGGTGACCTCGGAACCATCGGACGAGCCGGACGCAGGTTTTTCACCCGCTGGAGACCGCCGGATCATTTTCCCTTTCTTCGGCCTAAATAGCGGGCCAGGCGACCCGCGCGCCAACCATGGGGTGGCTTCGAGAGCCATCGACCGGGTACCCTCCCTCGCAGCTGCCAAGCGAGCTCGCATCTCTTTAGATATATGCATCGTTCCGTTATGAATCGCAGAGGAGAATAGGGAAAGGAGGAATTTTCCCAAAGGTCCGACGACATATTTATAGCATAAGGGTGGGCCCCCACCAAAAGATTCCCTCCAGCTCAGCAGGGCTTTCTCCGAACACATGGTGTTGGATTTTTTCTTCTGAGCTTTTGCAAAGCTCACCAAGAAATGGGATTGTGTACAACCCCGTGTTCTTTGAAGTTAATCCGAATGGGCAAGCACGCCTACCCAGACGAGTCGTCCCTGACCCGCTCTCCTCAGGGCCTGAGGGATAACCTGAGCAAGCCAGCCCCAGCCAACGCTTACCTAGGCGAGCCAGCCCCAGCCCATGCTTACCTGGGCGAGTCCGCCCGACCCATACCTCTGAGGCAAGTCTGCCCCGGCCCGTGGCCCCATGGTAAGCCAGCCCCGGCCCCCGCCTCCTAGACGAGTCCGCCCCCAGCTCACTCCCACCTAGTGGGATTGTGAGCTATCCCGGAGGCTAAGAAATCCCTTCCCGCGGGGACCGGAGGCCGAATTACCAGGGTGACCCTGTAAGAGATGCACACAGCAAGTTAGAATAGTGGATTTACGCTATTTGCAGACCCAGTTGGGCTGTATATAGCTATTCAGAATAGCAGAGGTCAACTTTTAGAAGAGCACTCTCAGAAATCTATAAATAGGACCCAAGGGGTATCTCAAAAGGCACGCATACCTGCCTCCCAGTCTTCTAGCGCTTTCTGAGGTACCTTAGCCCGGCATTTGGCTTAGGAGGGAAAGTGCTCAGTGATCTTTCGGATGTGTGGTGGGACCTCTACGCTGGGCCCTTGGTCCAGTACCTTTCTCTTTTTCTTTTTTGTTTTTCTTGCAGGAGCTAAGTAGGTGTGCGACCACACCTTCCCCAAGGGTGAACACCATCGAGACCGAGTTTTCGGTTTCAACACTAGCTAATCAAGAAATTGAGATACATAGTACCATGCGAAGTCGTATGCTCGCGCGCATAAAAATATAATAGAGGAAATTTCTAAGTATACAAAATAGTTTATAGTTTTCACAATGCGTATCAAAATTTTATTACTACTCAAAAATGGAATCACGGTGAATCATCCAGTCACGCACAGGGAGAAAGTAGGTAGGCCACTAAGGTGAGCTTTGCCAAAGACCGAGGCTCAGGATCACCTCCAAAGGAATCCACCAATGTCGGGGACCATACGCTTGTCCGTTCACACTCTCTCAACGGTAATTGTTCGACACAAGCGTGAATCTGTAGGACTTTAGGATAAGAGATGGGGTTTGGGTTATGGTGAGGTAAACAAAGAAAAAAAAAAGGATATGCACCTAACCCAAAAGAGCTAGCATAAAATGAAATCATCTGCTAACCAAAATACATACGGGTACACCACACCCCTAGACTTAACTTTTAAAATATGGGTGTGTGCACTGCCTACTCCAAATACAATCTCATCTCAAATTCAATTTTCAATTATACTTTTTCTTTTCACGTTTTTTTACAATTCATTTTTTATCTATATTTTTTAAATCATCTTTTATTTTAATAATTTCAGCAAATATAAACTTGGGAGCACATCCGCATATTCACAAAGAATATCACCACATCAACACCCCAAAATGAAAATGTAAAATACTAAGCTCGACTTGGTTGTGCGACTAGGATCGATTATGAGGCTTTGGTGAAATAATGGTGGAGCTGAATCAAAAGAAGGGTAGGCACAACGGGGCTTAGCGAGGATAAGATGTTAGGAACGGTACAAAGCTCAACCGGGTCAAAATGATGGCCTATATCACACTCACGCTTGACTAACCATGCACCAATGCTTCAAGAGTATCTTGGGGCAAGTTTTTAGCCACCGAGAAAGATGATCCTTCCTCCTGACTCGAGCAAAATGAGTGTAGTGACGACTACACACATCCCTACACTACCATTCGATTCACACCAGATTCACCCATTTTTGAGTAGAATAAAAAGTCTTAATGCAAATAGAAAAATATAAAACTATAAGCATACAGAAAAATTAAATCTACTCCAATTTCTACACGAGACGAGAGTACTCGACTAGGAGTACTACATGTAAGACCCCCCCCCCCCTTTTTCTTTTTAAAACCCGGGGTCTTAGGCCCAGAATCGCCGCTTTGCGGTGATACCTTCACGTCGTAAAGGGTCATCACCACAATGCGCCGATTCTGTCGGCCAATTCGATCACAGAAAGGTAACACAATAATTGAAGTAAGAGCAAGTCCACTGAGAGTAAATCACATATATAGAATAAAATCTCCACGACGGGAGTGTCCACAAAATAATAATAATCAGAGTACTATAAATGCGGGCTTATGCCCGGTACATCATATCCTCACTACAAATCTCTCATGCGGAAGCAAAAACAGAAACTACTCAGGGTCGAGACTCACGGTCCCGGCTGTATGAACTCCGGAGCTAGACTGCCCCATCTCCAGGCGCACCGGTCTCTGGGGCTGCTCTTCCATGCTGGGCTCCACGATCCCCTAAATGATGCGGTTCGAAAACCGTTAGTCATAAAGACTAAGCCCTATCTTCCCCTACCCCTTCCCCCATGGCTCCTAAGTACCGAGCGGAGAGGAAGAAAGGGAAGGACATGAAGGTGGAGATTTAATCAAGAAACAGATGGCAGCGTAACTAATCTAGCAATTCTATAATAAATATGACAGAAACAGAAAGTACGAAATGTAACCTTAACTTATGTGCGAAAGCGCATAAGCCAAGGGATCTTCTGCAAGGCTCCCATCATATAGAGTGTCCCATACAACTTATACGTTGGGGTGTCGGTTATCAAACAGCAGCATATATATTGAATTTAACCTTAATTTATAAACTTGCCCACACAAGCTTATAGACCAAGGGGTCGTTTTGCAAGTCCTAATGTATAAGCGTCCCATAACACTTATACTTTAGGTGTCAGGGTTAAATGAATCGTTTATGCTATGACATGCAAGTGGGTATGATGAAACATGCAAGTGCAACTCACACACCCGACTCTGTGCACACAGACCTTTAGTTCCCCCTTTCGGAGCCGTTACCTCCCAGGATACCTCCGTAGTGGCAGACGGAAGCGGTGGATTGGGCCTCGCCCACCTCTAAACCAGTAAAGCACTACTGATGACTAGTTTTAGTCATCAGTTTTGGGGTATTTTAGTAGCTTATTTCCCTAAGTTTTTGTTACAATTATGTGTTTTTGTATGCTTGTTATGATATCCTTTATAATATAAAGTTTTGTGTTATGTTTTGTATTTATTTTATATTTTATGTTTAGTTTTATTTATATTAGTATCTTTGTTATAGTTCATATGTTATGTTTAATTTAATGTTCTAAGTTTAATTTTATGTTATATGTTTAACTTGTGTTTATTTTAATAATATTATTATTATATTATGTTTGTTAAGTTTAAATAATTAATGTTATGTTAATGTTATGTTATGTTTCTATGTTATGTTTTGTTATTTAACTAATGTTATTATATTTGTTTTATTGTAGGTGCAGCCCAAACTCAAGACCACTTGGAGCAGCCCATGCAAGCCTACCCGAGCCTATGTAGAAGCCACCAAAGCAAGCCTCAACCCAAGCATGCAGCCCGAGCTCCACTCCAAGCAGCCCTCAAGCCCAAGCAGCCCCTACTCGAGCCCACAAAGCAGTCCAAGAGCAGCCCAAATGCTACCCGAGCCCATACATCAATTCCGCCTCCATGTGGCCGGCCACTTCAATTAATTCCATTCATGCATGAATCTCTCCATCATTCAATCAATTCCATTCATGCATCCTTCCTTACATGGCCGAACCCCCTCTACTTCTCCTCCACATTCATCTCTCTTCCCTTTATTATTTTCTTCTACACACTTCCATTCATCCCCCCTTCTCTTTATTTTATATTTTCCATTTTATTTCATTTAATATAATACAATGCATGTAGCCCCTCCTCTCTCCCCTCATTTAAACTCATGCATGAACCTTCTCCCCTATGTGGCCGGCCACCCTTAGGCTTCCCCTATATTTCCTTGCCTTCTAGATCCTTCTCCTTCATCTATAAAAGGAACCCCTCCCCCTCTTTTTGAAGTCAAGTAGTTTTTAAGTAGTTTGAGTTTTAAAGTAGTTTTAGTTTTGGTAGAGAGTGCTAGTTCAAGTGTTCTTCCTTCATTGTTGTAATAGTCTTTTTAGTGCAATTTTATCTTGTCTTTTTAGTATTATTATGTTGTACCTCTTTTATTTAGCAATGCAATTGTCATTTCTTTTCTCTTATTCTCAATCCCTTTCTATTATGCGTAGCTAACTACTTTTTGTGCTCGATCGCGATGATCTTTGCAATGGAATAACGCATCTTTAATTTTTATGTTTTCTCTTGTAGTTTTCTATTTTTGATCCTTCCTTGAATTATCTCGTATCGACTCCGTATTTCTAGTATACGGTAGTAGATTCCGATCTCATATTCGAGTGGCCGAGAGGCTCGTGAATATGAAAGATCACTCAAGGAAGGAAGGAGTTGAACGCACCCCTAGAGATAGGATGACGTAAATCCTCTGGATTGGAGTCAAATCCAATAGTGCGGGTCACTTCGATAATGCGACTTTAGGCCATTTTGACTTGTAAAGAGATTTCGGTCAAAACGTCTACAAGTTAGGGGATTTAATGCTCTAGCGAGTTTACTTCCTAATATCGGATCCGTCACGGTCTTAATAGATTTACAATTGTTAAACTAAATTATTTCGTTATTTTATTTCAAAGTGAATCGTCGATCGCGCACTCTTTTCTCGTAATAGTTTATTTCTCTTTAAGTTTAGTTTATTTTAATTTTCAAACATCATTAATCGTTCGGTAGGATAATAGAGTCGTTGTGAGTAATAGTACTTGCCTGCCCCGAGTTTTTATACGACCTTGATATTTTTCAATTCCTATGCTATATTTCGATAATTACACTTGCCTTAATCGAGTATAGATTGGAGAATACGATTTTCTCTATCAAGTTTTTGGCGCCGTTGCCGGGGAATATTTTGGGCAATATTACTAAAGCACCGAGTTTATTACTTCTACAAAAAAAAATTTATTATTATCATTATTAGTATTATTATTATTATTTATCCACCCACCTCATCTTATTTCTACCCAACCTAAATTCTCTCGAAAAGGGTAAGGGGCTTTAAGCGCCACCATTTTACCTAGTACCGGGCGAACCCTTCACCGGGTAGTCCTCGGGAAGTTCGAGAGCCAATCCATTAAAAAAAAACCTATTTTAAAAAAAATATATATATATCTAAAAAAAACAAATAAAAAAAAGTAATTTTTCTTTTTCCTTTTGGTAGCAGTTTATTTTTTTTATGGAATCCTTGTATTTTTGCGCTTCTTGCGGGTCGCCCGACCACTTTTATTCTGAATGTCTTTCGGGAACCTCTCCCTCTTTTGATTTTAATTTTTCTGGGGAAGGTCAAAATGGCCAATTTGACCCTTACTCCAATTTTTATCCAACTTGGGAGGCGGGGAACCCGTATTTTTTTCGCATGATTTTGCCCCGCAAAGCGCCGCGCCTCTAAATTTTGATTTTAATTCTATCGATAATGGGTATCTTGAATTGCAAACTTCTATTGATAATATTAGTTTGCATTTCAATACCATGATGGATTATCTTTCTCGCGAGGCCGCCTCTTTTTCTTCATCTTCTTCTCTGTCTCCTCCAATTTCTTCATGTAATGGGTCACCGGATATCCCGGCTTGTCTTGTTCCTCTCGAGGAGGATAACTATTCGGATATCCCGGATTGTTTCCTTCCTCCTTTGGAAGACACCTCTATGGATATTCCGGTGTGCTTCTTACCCGTTGAGGATGACGAGACGTCTCTTATTTCTCCATCTGAAGACGTTGGTGATTCCATTGCGCTTTCAAATTCAATTATTCCTAATTTTTCTCTTTTTAGCGAATCTTCTTTTTCTTCTTCTTTTATTTTAGATGACTCTCCTTTAGTTCTTTCTTCCCTTTCTTCTCCCGAAATTTCACAAGACTCTCCTTCTCCTTGTGAAATTTCCTTTGATGAAAATTCTTTTTCTACTTCTTTTATTCCTCTTTCTATTTCTTCTTCTTTTTATTCTCCTTCTTTTGACGACCCATTCTTTCCCATTTTACATACGGCGGAGTTCTTCTATAACTCCGTCCGTTCTTTTTTGGGCGTCACTCCCTTGAAGATTCCACCGCATTTTGGTGTGATTCTTCAATTTTTCTTTTTTTTAGTTTACTCTCCTAAGCGCATACTTAGGGAGTTACCACTTCATTTCAGTTTTTATTTTCCATTTAGCTAACAAATAACGTCGGGCTCAGCCGACGTTAAACAGAGAGCGCTCTTGGGAGGCACCCCTTGCTTATCCTTTTCTTTCTTTCTTCTTCTCTTGTTTGCTTGTTTTGCTTTGCAGGAATAAAACCCCCCGGTGGTTCGTTTGACTCCATCATTTCTTCTCTTCCTTAGGCCTGAGCCGGTGTCCAGCTTAAGCATGGGGGAGCGACATCTGTATTCGGCCTTACGACTCCGGGGAAGTCGTTTTCTTTTTTTTCCTTTACTTTATTGTATCCCCCTCCCCTTTCTTCTTCCTTTTTCTTTCTTATTTTTATTTTTCATTGAGGGCAATGAAAGGTTTAAGCATGGGGGAGGGTTTTGTTGTTTACTTTTTTGTTTTCTTTTCAAAAAAAAAATTTGTTTTAAATATCAAAAAAATTAGTATAGTTTTATTAAGTTTTTTTTTATTAACTTTCTTTAGTACTACTTCTATTTCGCCTTATCAAAAACCAAAAAAATTAGAAAAATCTAAAATTCCAAAAAAGATAATATTTCAAAACCCAAAGAAATGAAAAAATGTCAAAAAATCAAAATATAATAAATCTCATGCTTAGCTTTTTGTTATTTTTAGAACTTTAGTTTGAGTTAGTTTATAGGCATTTTTATTTGCTAATCGTTTATTTCATCATATTTAGGTAAATCTAATATTTAGTGATTTAGTTTTGAGGATCATCTTATGATTTTACTTTGTATAGAGTAATTTATTTAGCACATTTTCTCTTTTATTTTAAATAGTTTCAATTTTGTAGTAATTTTGCTAAAACAATTTTGGATTCCAATTATTATTACATCATGCTTTTAGATTCTTAGGAAATCTCAATCTACTAATAGTTGCTCTCTAGTATTTTAGTTTATTTTCTAAAAATTTTGTTTAACCCCATCTTTTTTCTTTTTATTTGTTAGATCATATGTCATGGGAATAAGAGAATAAAATTCATTATTCCTTGGTAAACATATGCAACCCAAAAAATAAAATGAAGAGAGGAATTAAAAGTTCATATATGTCGGGGAAAGTGATAGGATGTTAGTCTATCATTTTCTGGTATTACATATATATTATTCAAAAAAAAAAAATTGTGTGGGGTGTGAAAAAAAAAATGATGATCACCTCCAATCAAAGTCCTCTTCATGTTATTTTCCTCCCCAAACCCCTTAGCCAATATCATTGTCTTAGTTTTTAAATTAAAATATGTGGAGAGCATAAGTAGTAGGTTGCCTTTTTCCTTAAGTTTCTTTTAAGTCATGGTTTTTATAATTCCAATCTAACCTTGTTTGCACTTTACTCCATTTTGAATGCTAGTTAATTTATTAGAGAATTTTTGGCTAAATATTTCTCTCTTTTCACTTTAATTTCATAATTTAGGACTTGATTCTTAAATCCCTAAATTTTAGTTTTGGCTAGATTTTGATGAAAATAAATTTTTAGTTTAATTGAAAATCCTATCAATGTCTTATAAATATTTCTCTTCCTTTTGCTCTGGAATAGCAAAAGCCTAAGCATGGGGGAGTTTGATGACTAGTTTTAGTCATTAGTTTTGGTGTATTTTAGTAGCTTATTTCCCTAAGTTTTTGTTACAATTATGTGTTTTTGTATGCTTGTTATGATATCCTTTATAATATAAAGTTTTATGTTATGTTTTGTATTTATTTTATATTTTATGTTTAGTTTTATTTATATTAGTATGTTTGTTATAGTTCATATGTTATGTTTAATTTAATGTTCTAAGTTTAATTTTATGTTATATGTTTAACTTGTGTTTATTTTAATAATATTATTATTATATTATGTTTGTTAAGTTTAAATAATTAATGTTATGTTAATGTTATGTTATGTTTCTATGTTATGTTTTGTTATTTAACTAATGTTATTATATTTGTTTTATTGTAGGTGCAACCCAAACTCAAGACCACTTGGAGCAGCCCATGCAAGCCTACCCGAGCCTATATAGAAGCCACCAAAGCAAGCCTCAACCCAAGCATGCAGCCCGAGCTCCACTCCAAGCAGCCCTCAAGCCCAAGCAGCCCTTACCCGAGCCCACAAAGCAGTCCAAGAGCAGCCCACATGCTACCCGAGCCCATACATCAATTCCCCCTCCATGTGGCCGGTCACTTCAATTAATTCCATTCATGCATGAATCTCTCCATCATTCAATCAATTCCATTCATGCATCCTTCCTTACATGGCCAAACCCCCTCTACTTCTCCTCCACATTCATCTCTCTTCCCTTTATTATTTTCTTCTACACACTTCCATTCATCCCCCCTTCTCTTTATTTTATATTTTCCATTTTATTTCATTTAATATAATACAATGCATGTAGCCCCTCCTCTCTCCCCTCATTTAAACTCATGCATGAACCTTCTCCCCTATGTGGCCGGCCACCCTTTGGCTTCCCCTATATTTCCTTGCCTTCTAGATCCTTCTCCTTCATCTATAAAAGGAACCCCTCCCCCTCTTTTTGAAGTCAAGTAGTTTTTAAGTAGTTTGAGTTTTAAAGTAGTTTTAGTTTTTGTAGAGAGTGCTAGTTCAAGTGTTCTTCCTTCATTGTTGTAATAGTCTTTTTAGTGCAATTTTATCTTGTCTTTTTAGTATTATTATTTTGTACCTCTTTTATTTAGCAATGCAATTGTCATTTCTTTTCTCTTATTCTCAATCCCTTTCTATTATGCGTAGCTAACTTCTTTTTGTGCTCGATCGCGACGATCTTTGCAATGGAATAACGCATCTTTAATTTTTATGTTTTCTCTTGTAGTTTTCTATTTTTGATCCTTCCTTGAATTATCTTGTATCGACTCCGTATTTCTAGTATACGGTAGTAGATTCCAATCTCATATTCGAGTGGCCGAGAGGCTCGTGAATATAAAAGATCACTCAAGGAAGGATGGAGTTGAACGCACCCCTAGAGATAGGATGACGTAAATCCTCCGGATTGGAGTCAAATCCAATAGTGCGGGTCACTTCGATAATGCGACTTTAGGCCATTTTGAATTGTAAAGAGATTTCGGTCAAAACGTCTACAAGTTAGGGGATTTAATGCTCTACCGAGATTACTTCCTAATATCGGATCCGTCACGGTCTTAATAGATTTACAATTGTTAAACTAAATTATTTCGTTATTTTATTTCAAAGTGAATCGTCGATCGCGCAGTCTTTTCTCGTAATAGTTTATTTCTCTTTAAGTTTAGTTTATTTTAATTTTCAAACATCATTAATCGTTCGGAAGGATAATAGAGTCGTTGTGAGTAATAGTACTTGCCTGCCCCGAGTTTTTATACGATCTTGATATTTTTCATATCCTATGCTATATTTCGATAGGTACACTTGCCTTAATCGAGTATAGATTGGAGAATATGATTTTCTCTATAAACTACCGGTCAGACCTATCGTACGGCTCAATGCTTGGTGCACTAAGCGGACGCCTGCGTACTCTTGCCGGCTGGCACACCGGACTTCTGTTGGCGAAGTGCTAACCATACTTGCCGAGTCAGCGTATTGGCGTCGGTGCATCGATCCTCCAATATCGAAGACCCACCACCTTAATTTTCATTCCTTTTTATGCACATGCAAGTTTAATCGTAAACACACAAAAACCGAGCTGAAGCTCCCCGGACCAATACGTCCGTCTCTTAACCAAGCGAGCCGAAGCTCCCCGGACCAACCCGTCCGTCTCTTAACCAACCGAGACGAAGCTCTCATCACTCTTCCTGTGCCACACAGTGTTTGTGAAAGGTGCAGCCCTAGTTACTAAGTTACTCTTGACAGTTTGTTATTACAGTTTATGTTAACCCAGGACTGCCCCCGGTATTCCCCGTGAAGGGCTATCAAAGGGCACTAGGAACTATGATGGTAGCTGAAGCCCATTGTTCCCTTTCGTAAGGCACTTATTGTTATTGGTTGATCCCCTTTACCCATTCCCTTCTCATATTACGATAGACTATCCTAGGGTGATTTTTAACCTTCCTCACTTCGGGAAAGACGATCTTTCGTCGAACCCGAGCACCTCTTATCTCTAGCTATCACTACTTCTCTACTCTTCATATCATCCTATTGTGATTTCATCCACAATTGTCCACCCAGACAAAATGACTAACTCCAATGACTTTCTCAGATCATGTCCTATTGCAATTCACAAATTTGCTATATGCAGACCAACTTAGACTATATGTCGAACCGGTTATGCAATGATCCCAAAACTCATCCAAATGCCCTAAAATATTTACTGGAGACTTATCATGATATAAATGGCCTAAATCCAGAGTGTGGGAATTTTCCTAATTTATTTGGCATTTAATTAATTTCCTCGAAAATCCCAAGGGCTACCGGTTTGAACATGAACTACCCTAAGTTCTCATGCAAGATATCCAGAAAATTTATGATAAATAGTAGGCTATCTCAATAGGCTAAATCCAAAGTATCATAATTTTTCTATCATCAAATGGGCAATAAAACTATTTTAGACATATTTACTATCTTCCATTATTTATGAACTATGTACAGAGAATATTCTTCCAAAAATTGTAAATAAATTATAATATGCAGATAAAGGCTTAAAAAAAGCAGTGGCCCAGTTTCATAATTTTTCAGCAATAAAATCATCCCCAAATAATATTCAAAGCATAGAACCCCTTTTTAACTTTTGTGAAGAAAGTACTAGATTTACTTAACTAAAAATTTTACAAAAATTCAAGGGTAACCATTCTGTCCTAAAACATTTATTTCCAAGATTTCATGAGACTTCCATGACCAGAAAGGTACAAATAATTAAAACATTAATTGGGGTTATAATCAACTTTACAAACGAAGTGCTAGAAATAAACATCATAAAATTCCAGTTAAATTTCTATAAATTCTACCCACTTCAAAACTAACTCTAACCGAGTTTCACAGCCTTTAGATAATTATTAGTGATGGATTGTGCTTAATTAGTATTTTAACTTAAAGCTAAGATTAAGGTTTTGAGGCATCTATTTGTCTCCAAATTTTCCAAGATTCCATCCAGACAATTATTATCATGCTAATATCAACTCTACAGAGTTTCACGGCAATACAAGGGAAATTGCCCCCATATCCTTCACAACCCTCAAAACCCTCCATCTAGGGTTTGAGTTTGGATTCTAGGATAAACCAACCCTAAACCACATCATTTTCTCCAAGTGGGTTATAATAACCCTTCCAAGCCAGTGGTCATGATATCAGCCTCAGTTGAGGTGATATGACCATTTTAACTTCTAGTGCACTTTTTACTCAAAAATGGCTCACTCTTGCCTAGTTAAGACTAGGTGACTCCCTATCCAAAACTCATCCAAATGAGTTGAAAATTTGTACAGAGTTAAGTTTTATAGCCAGGGACCACTCACCAAAATTTGGGAGGGTTTGGAGGTTATTTGACTACATAAATAAATTCATCTATCTTTATTAAATTAAAACAAAAACTTTAGGCGAAGTGTCTCCAAAAAATCCCATTTTTGGACAACCTTTAGATATAGCTAAGTTTAACCCCCTGCCCAAATTTCAGGTCATTTGGACAAGGGACAAAGAGTAGGAATCCATTTTAATTTCTGCCCAACTCTAGGTACAGCCCCCACTAAAACAGGTGCTGCGGTCAAACCGCTTACCCAAACGAGTTGAAACTAATTTTAGATTAATCTAGACTTGACGGGCTACGACTTTCGTGACAGGTTATTTTTCCTAAATCGGCCTCTAAGTGCCTCATTTTGCAGCCTCTAAATATACTCAAATAATATATATTTTCACTATTTATTATATACATTATTTATATATTATAAACTGGTTTTACTGTTCATCTTCTACATGAATCCGAAAACAGAACATAGAAACCCATATTTCCTGTAACCTTTCCTTGATCCATCGCCGGCCGTCCGGTCACTTCCCTGGCCTGCCACCACCACCACCACCTCCGTCGAGGCGATGGCTACCGGTCGGCAGTGGTTTAGCCGTCGGAGGTGGCGATTTCCGGCGAACTCAAAACAATATTTTTTTCCATGGTTTTCCATGAAAACACGAGGTAGGTCCGGCTCCTTTGTGCATGAACTTCATTTCTAAGATCCTAAGATCTACCCATAAGAGAAGAAGTAGAGGAGGACCTTGTTCGCGGTTTGGAGGCGAGATGAACGACGGGATGACATGGCGCAGTGGTGGTGTTGCCGAACTTCTCCTACAGCAAGAACAATTATCTGAATCCGTTTGATCGAGCGTGTAACCTTCTGCTCTTGCTCTAAGGGGTCTTTTATAGATCAGTAAGTGGGGAGGGGAAAAGATGAAACATTCATTGCCATGAATGTTTCTCTCTCTCTCTCTTAATATTACTTCGGTTATGGTGCAGGGAAGGAAACGGTGGAAGATGAGAAGACTGATCCAGGTGGCGATTTCCTATTGGGTCAACTCTTCCTCATTTTATTAAGTATTTAGAGAAAGAAACGGCTCATAAATACTCTTGTTGTAAATTCCCATAACTAGAATTGATTATGACGTCGGTTACCGAAATTTCCAGTCTGGCTGACGTTTCGGCCCTTGTCACGGGCGTGACACATAGGTCACGGGCGTGACAGGCCCGAGTGGCAAATTCTGAGGTCGATGATCGTCGAACTAAGATCGACGGTCGTCGAAGGGTGGTCACGCCCTAGGTCACGGGCGTGACAGGGTCAAGATGCAAATTACGCGCTCGGCGATCGTCTCGCTGAGATCGCCGATCGCCGAAGGGGGTCACGCCCTAGGTCACGGGCATGAGACCTTGGTCACGGGCGTGACATGCCCGGCTGCAAGTTCGACGATCATCTCACGGAGATCCACGATCGTCGAAGGAGTCACGCCCTAGGTCACGGGCGTGACAGGCCCAGGTTGCAAGTTCGACGATCGTCTCACGGAGATCGACGATCTTCGAAGGAGTCACGCCCTCGATCACGGGCGTGACACATAGGTCACGGGCGTGACATGCCTGTGTTTCAAATTCGACGATCGTCTCACGGAGATCGATGATCGTCAAAGGAGTCACGCCCCATGTCACGGGCATGACACATAGGTCACGGGCGTGACCAACCCGTGACCTGAAGTCTCAGTCATTGTACTTCAATTCTCGGGCTTCTGGGGTTCTCTCACGACAGACCGACTCTTAGGGGTCTAGCTGGAAATGGGATGTTACAAATCCCAATAAACAAAACAAAAATTTCGTCCTCGAAATTGAGGTTGAGCCTACGGGGATTTCTACCGAAATAAACTAAACTTGTAACATCCCATACGATTTTTCTATTGGGTTCAAGCGACTACTTATTTGATAAACGAAGACAATCTCCCCAATAAACAAAAGATTAGCCCCTACTTTCCTGTGCATGCCTAGGTTCTAAATTTTTCCTTATCTAGTCCTACCGGTTTAGTACAACAAGGTAATTTGTAGTATACCAAGAGGTGGTGAGGTATACCTGACTGAACAACTCCGGGTATTTTTGTCTCATCAGGTCCTACGGTTCCCAGGTGTGCTCCTCCTGACCGTGGTTTCTCCACAGAACCTTGACTAAGGGGATCTTCTTGCGACGCAAGATCCGTACTCCTTTGTCGTCGATCCGAACCGGCTCCAAGTGAACAGATCGGTCTAAAGCTACCGGCCCTTCGGTGGTCAAAATCTGCTGCTTCGGGCATAGTAGAGCCCTTCTCAGCGAAGAAATATGGAAGACGTGGTGTAGAGCTGCCAGCACTGGTGGCAACTCTAGCCTGTAGGCTAGGGGTCCGATCCGCTCCAGGATCCGGTAAGGGCCCATATACCTAGGGCTGAGCTTCTTCCTCCGACCGCGCACTCGTGAGACTCCGTACATGGGCCGGATCTTCAAGAACACTCGGTCCCCTACCTAAAACTCCACCTGACGATGTTGGGCGTCATAGTACTTAGCCTGTCTGCTCTGCGCCTCCAACATCCTAACTCTAATCAGTCTCACCTGGGCCTCGGTGTCTTCAACAAAATCCGATTCCAGTACCTTCGGATCCTCGTCTTGAACCCAAGAAAGCGGGGTCCTACATTTTCTTCCATACAAGGCTTCATAAGGCGTCATCCTGATGCTGGACTGGTAGATATTGTTATAGGAGAACTCGACCAACAGCAACATCTTCTCCCACGGCTCCCCTCAGTCCAGTATACACAGTCGTAGTAGATCCTCCAATGTCCTGTTGGTGCGCTCTGTCTGCCCGTCCGTCTGATGGTTGAAGGCCGTGCTAAAAGTCAATCAGGTGCCCAGGTATGCCTGCACTGACCGCCACTCCCTTGATGTAAATTGTCCATCGCGGTCCGACACTATCGTCTGGGGCACGCCATGATATCGGATATACTGCTCCATGAACTTCTGTACCATCACTCCCACCGAGTCATCTTTCCTGATTGGTATAAAGCGGGCCACCTTCGTCAACCGATCAACAATCACCCAGATCGAGTCATTTCCCGTCCGAGACCGGGGAAGACCATGTATAAAATCCATAGCTATATCATCAAACTTGCACTCCGGCACCGGGAGTGGCTGCAACAATCCTGCAGGGTTCCTGCACTCCGCCTTCACCAACTAACACGCCTCGCAATGGGTCACGAAGTACGTAATGTCCTTCTTCATGGCTGGCCAAAACATCGTCTTCTTCAGATCAGCGGTCATCTTTGTGATCCCCGGGTGCACAGAGTACCGGCTGCAATGCGCCTCCGTCATAATATCCTCTCGGATCTGGCCTCCTGCGGGTATATATACTCTGTCTCTGAAATGTAGCAATCCATCTCTCAGGGAATAATCTCCTATCGAACCCTCCTCCAAGGCTCGGAACATCGGCTCTGCCCACGCATCTGTCCTCTGTCCGTTCCGAATGCGATCCCGAATATCGTCTATGGCCACCATCGATGTCAGTTACTCCCTATACAACTCTGGATCATCCTCGGACACTAGGGATATCTGCATATCTCTGAATGACCGAACTAGCTCCATGGACATAACCTGGGGCCCAGCTTCGGATGTGGCAGCTCTCCGGTTCAACGCGTCGGCCACCACGTTTGCCTTCCCTGGATGGTAGTGCATCTCATACTGATAGTCTGCTAAGAACTCCACCCAGCACCTCTGCCTGATATTCAGCTCCTTCTGCGTGTCCACGTATTTCAAGTTCTTGTGGTCGGAGTAGATGTCGCAGTGGACTCCATAAAGATAATGGCGTCAGACCTTCAGAGCAAAATCGACCGCTCCCATCTCAAGGTCGTGCACCGGGTAGTTCTTCTCATGGGTCTTCAGCTGGCGGGAGGTATATGCTATGACGTGTCCGTTATGCATCAGCACTGCTCCCATCCCTTGGTATGATGCGTCGGTATACACCTGGAATCCTTCCTTTCCAGATGGAAGGGCCAGAATAGGGGCTGAGATGAGTCGGTCCTTCAGCTCCTGGAAAGCCGCCAAGCACTGCGGGGTCCAAACGAAAGGTGCCTCCTTCTTCGTCAAAGACGTGAGTGGGAGGGCAATTTGAGAGAACCCTTCCACAAACTTCCGGTAATAACCGGCAAGTCCCAAGAAACTTCGTACATCGGTGGCTGTCTTTATCTGCGGCCAATCACGGACTGCCTGAATCTTTGCTGGATCCACCGCCAACCCGGCTCCGCTGATAATGTAGCCTAGGAAAGCCACCTCTTTCAACCAAAACTGACACTTGCTGAATTTCGTATAAAGGCGATGCTCCCGCAACCTTTCCAAAGTCAGTGTCAGATGTCGAGTGTGCTCCTCCTCTGTCCTAGAGTAGATCAGGATGTCGTCTATGAATACTATGACGAACACATCCAAGTAGGCCTCAAAACCCGGTTCATGAGACTCATGAATGCCGACTGAGCATTCGTGAGCCCGAAGGGCATCACGGTGAACTCATACAGGCCATATCTGCTACTGAAGGCCATCTTCGGGATATCCTCCTCCTGGATCCGCAGCTGGTAGTATCCTGACCTCAAGTCCAGCTTCGAGAAATAATGGGCTCCCTCCAGCTGGTGGAATAATTCGTCTATCCGTGGGAGCGGATAGGTATTCCGGACGGTCAGCCTGTTTAGTGTTCGATAATCGATACACAGGCGAAGTGTCCCATCCTTCTTCTTCACGAATAGGACCGGGGCTCCCCATGGCAAGGAACTCGGTCTAACAAAACCTGCCTCAACCAATTCCTGCAACTGAGTCTGAACTCTGCCAACTCCTTCGGGGCCATCCGATAAGGGGCCCTAGATGCCGGCTTGGCCCCCGGCACAAGCTGTATCTGAAAGTCCTGCTCTCGGTGTGGAGGTAGTCCTGGCAGTTTCTCTGGAAAGATGTCAGCGAAATCTCGCACCACCGGGATGTATGTCACCGACTCCTTAACTTCCGCCATCTCAAATAGAATCTGATAGACCTCCTCTCCCTACAGATGGGCCTTAACGGCCTATACCAAAGATAAGACTATACGAGAGGAAGGTCTTATACCTTCGATGACAATGAAAGAGTCCCCGTGTCTCACGGTGATCCTCTTCGCCTAGCAGTCAATCTGGGCATGGTTCCAGTGCAGCCACACCATACCCAGGATCAAGTCGTAGTCGGTCAGCCTCAAAATCGTCGTTGGAGCCTCGAATGCCTTTCTACCAATTTCTGCCTCCATATTGCAGTGATCCGTGGTAAGGAGCTCAGATCCATCCGGTAGTCGCACCCTCATCCTCGAGCCTGTGAATCGCTCCATGCCTTCAAGTCCTTCTACGAACGTCTCCGACACAAAGGAGTGAGTAGATCCAGTATCGAATAGCCTGCGGGCAGGCTTGCCACTGATGAAGACTATACCTGGGGTGATTAGATGTCTTAGGGTTCCATAATGAGTTTTACCTCCCTTGCTAATCTATCTAGTGCGGTTCAAAGTTTTAACAATTGAAAGGGAAATTCTATGAAAATAAAGAGGAATTGCAGCGTACCTACTATGACCTGCTCCGGATTACGAGGCTGCGCAAGGTCCAAGGCATATACCTGCTCTCTTTCATGTCTACGATCTCCCCCCTGGTATCCACGACCGCGGTCGCGTCCTCGGCCTCCGTGATGCTGAGCTGGCGGGCCACCCTGTGGTGCTGGAGGTGGTGCCCCCCTCATGGTGCAGTTCCTTCGAATGTGCCCAATCTGATGATAAAGGAAGCACTCTGGGGGATACGCCATTCCCCCGGGTCTCGGCATCTCCTACATCCGAAGAGGTTGAGGGGCCAATATCACATGTTCCCTCGGCTCCTGCCTCACATCCTGACGAGGCTGGTCCTCTGTCCTTCTTCCCTCTGGTATAGCACTTCGCCGCTGGTCATTTCTACCTCTCCGTCCCGGATCCTCTGCTGGTCGCTTCCGGCCCCGGGTGGTGTGCCAATCAGCCTCAATCCTTTTTGCCATCTCCAAAATCCGGGAGATAGGCCCGTCAGATACAAACAACAAAGCCTCCCTCAAGTCCTCCTGCATGCCCTTATAGAACCTCCTGATGTACCCTGCTTCGTCCAGCTAGTAGGAATCTGCGTATCGAGCCAGATGGTCTAACTCCCGATGGTACTCCACCACCGCCCGGGTGCCCTGCTTCAGCTATAAGAACCGCTCCTCCAACTCATCCCTGGCCGACTGCGGAACGAAATGCTCCAGCAGCGCGGCCCTGAACTCTTCCCAGGTAACCTCCGAAACCTCCCTATCGGCAAATGTCATGTCCAACAACGTCTTCCACCACCTCTTGGCATGGGACTCCAGGCAAGAGACAACCAGAGCCACCCTCTCCTCCCAGGGACACCGTATCCCGATCAGCATCTCGTACATGATATCCAGCCACTCTTCCGTCCGAACCACCGACTCTATCCCCAAGTAGTACGGGGGAGACAGTCCTCGGAAGATGCTTAGCCAGTTGGCCCCCGGATTTGGCTGTGGGACCGGAACCTGCTGGGCCCTGAAGGCCTCCAGGATGGCAGTCAGAGTCTGTCCCATGTTTGACTGAAGGAAAGGAGTGGGGACCGGTGGAGGTGGTGCAACACCCTGAGCCTGCTGAACTCCGCCTTGTGGCGTAGGTTGTGCTGGAGGCTGCGTAACAAAAACCCATACTGAGAAAACGTTCAATCTTAAATAATAGTGGACAATTTATATGTGATACCCATATGGGCACACCACTGCTTCCGCTACTTAGTTTGTCCCCAAACTAAACTCGAGCGGGGGTGACCCAGGGATAGTGGACTGCTACCTTTTTCAGATCGATGTTTCCCTCTGATACCACTTGTAAGACCCCCCCCCCCCCTTTTTCTTTTTAAAACTTGGGGTCTTAGGCCCAGAATCGCCGCTTTGCGGTGATACCTTCACGTCCTGAAGGGTCATCACCACAAGGCACCGATTCTGCCGGCCAATTCGATCACAGAAAGGTAGAACAATAATTGAAGTAAGAGCAAGTCCACTGAAAGTAAATCACATTTATAGAATAAAATCTCCACGAAGGGAGTGTCCACAAAATAACAATAATCAGAGTACTATAAATGCGGGCTTATGCCCGGTACATCATATCCTCACTACAAATCTCTCATACGGAAGCAAAAACAGAAACTACTCAGGGTCGAGTCTCACGGTCCTGACTATATGAACTCCGAAGCTAGACTGCCCCATCTCCAGGCGCACCGGTCTCTAGGGATGCTCCTCCATGCTAGGCTCCACGATCCCCTAAATGATGCGGTTCGAAAACCGTTAGTCATAAAGACTAAGCCCTATCATCCCCTACCCCTCCCCCCATGGCTCCTAAGTACCGAGCGGAGAGGAAGACAGGGAAGGACATGAAGGTGGAGATTTAATCAAGAAACAGATGGCAGCGGAACTAATCTAGCAATTCTATAATAAATATGACAGAAACAGAAAGTACGAAAGGTAACCTTAACTTATGTGCGAAAGCGCATAAGCCAAGGGATCTTCTGCAAGGCTCCCATCATATATAGTGTCCTATACCACTTATACGTTGGGGTGTCGGTTATCAAACAGCAACATATATATATTGAATTTAACCTTAATTTATAAACTTGCCCACACAAGCTTATAGACCAAGGGGTCGTTTTGCAAGTCCTAATGTATAAACGTCCCATACCACTTATACTTTAGGTGTCAGGGTTAAATGAATCGTTTATGCTATGACATGCAAGTGGGTATGATGAAACATGCAAGTGCAACTCACACACCCGACTCTGTGCACACAGACCTTTAGTTCCCCCTTTCGGAGCCGTTACCTCCCAGGATACCTCCGTAGTGGCAGACGGAAGCTGTGGGTTGGGCCTCGCCCACCTATAAACCAGTAAAGCACTACCGGTCAGACCTATCGTACGCCTCAATGCTTGGTGCACTAAGCGGACGCCTGTGTACTCTTGCCGGCTGGCGCACCGGACTTCTGTTGGCGAAGTGCTAACCACACTTGTCGAGTCAGCGTATTGGTGTCGGTGCATCGACCCTCCAATACTGAAGACCCACCACCTTAATTTTCATTCCTTTTTATGCACATGCAAGTTTAATCGCAAACACACAAAAACCGAGCCGAAGCTCCTCGGATCAATACGTCCGTCTCTTAACCAACCGAGCCGAAGCTCCCCGGACCAACCCGTCCGTCTCTTAACCAACCGAGACAAAGCTTTCATCACTCTTCCTATGCCACACAGTGTTTGTGAAAGGTGCAGCCCTAGTTACTAAGTTACTCTTGATAGTTTGTTATTACAGTTTACATTAACCCAGGACTGCCCCCGGTATTCCCCGTGAAGGGCTCTCAAAGGGCACTAGGAACTATGATGGTAGCTGAAGCCCATCGTTCCCTTTCGCAAGGCACTTATTGTTATTGGTTGATCCCCTTTACCCATTCCCTTCTCATATTACGATAGACTATCCTAGGGTGATTTTTAACCTTCCTCACTTCGGGAAAGACGATCTTTCGTCGAACCCAAGCACCTCTTATATCTAGCTATGACTACTTCTCTCTACTCTTCATATCATCCTATTGTGATTTTATCCACAATTGTCCACCCAGACAAAATGACAAACTCCAATGACTTTCTCAGATCAATTCCTATTGCAATTCACAAATTTGCTATATGCAGACCAACCTAGACTATATGTCGAACCGGTTATGCAATGATCCCAAAACTCATCCAAATGCCCTAAAATATTTACTGGGGACTTATCATGATATAAATGGCCTAAATCCATAGTGTGGGAATTTTCCTAATTTATTTGGCATTTAATTAATTTTCTCGAAAATCCCAAGGGCTACTAGTTTGAACATGAACTACCCTAAGTTCTCATGCAAGATGTCCAGCAAATTTATGATAAATAGTAGGTTATCTCAATAGGGTAAATCCAAAGTATCATAATTTTTCTATCATTAAAAAGGCAACAAAACTATTTTAGCAATATTTACTATCTTCCATTATTTATGAACCAAGTACAGAGAATATTCTTCCAAAAATTGTAAATAAATTATAATATGCAGATAAAGGCTTAAAAAAAGCAGTGGCCCAGTTTCATAATTTTTCAGCAATAAAATCATCCCTAAATAATTTTCAAAGCATAGAACCCCTTTTTAACTTTTGTGAAGAAAGTACTGGATTTACTTAACTAAAAATTTTACAAAAATTACGGTAACCATTCTGTCCTAAAACATTTATTTCCAAGATTTCATGAGACTTCCATGACCAGAAAGGTACAAATAATTAAAACATTAATTGGGGTTATAATCAACTTTACAAACGAAGTGCTAGAAATAAACATCATAAAATTCCAGTAAAATTTCTATAAATTCTACCCACTTCAAAACTAACTCTACCCGAGTTTCACAGCCTTTAGATAATTATTAGTGATGGATTATGCTTAATTAGTATTTTAACCTAAAGCTAAGATTAAGGTTTTGAGGCATCTATTTGTCTCCAAATTTTCCAAGATTCCATCCAGACGATTATTATCATGCTAATATCAACTCTACAGAGTTTCAAGGCAATACGAGGGCAATTGCTCCAATATCCTTCACAACCCTCAAAACCCTCCATCTAGGGTTTGAGTTTGGATCCTAGGATAAACCAACCCTAAACCACATCATTTTCTCCAAGTGGGTTATAATAACCCTTCCAAGCCAGTGGTCAAGATATCAGCCTCAGTTGAGGTGATATGACCGTTTTAACTTCTAGTGCACTTTTTACTCAAAAATGGCTCACTCTTGCCTAGTTAAGAATAGGCGACTCCCTATCCAAAACTCATCCAAATGAGTTGAAAATTTGTACAGAGTTAAGTTTTATAGCAAGGGACCACTCACCAAAATTTGGGAGGGTTTGGAGGTTATTTGACTACATAAATAAATTCCTCTATCTTTATTAAATTAAAACAAAAACTTTAGGCGAAGTGTCTCCAAAAATTCCCATTTTTGGACTACCTTTAGATATAGCTAAGTTTAACCCCCTGCCCAAATTTTAGGTCATTTGGACAAGGGACAAAGAGTGGGCATCCATTTTAATTTCTGCCTAACTCTAGGTACAACCGCCACTAAAATAGGTGTTGCGGTCAAACCGCTTACCTAAACGAGTTGAAACTAATTTTAAATTAATTTAGACTCAACGGGCTACGACTTTCGTGACATGTCATTTTTCCTAAATCGGCCTCTAAGTGCCTAATTTTGCAGCCTCTAAATATACTCAAATAATATATATTTTCACTATTTATTATATACATTATTTATATATTATAAACTGGTTTTACTGTTCATCTTCTACATGAACCCGAAAACAGAACATAGAAAACCATATTTCCTGTAACCCTTCTGTGATCCATCGCCGGCCGTCTGGTCACTTCCCTGTCCAGCCACTACCACCACCACCTCCGTCGAGGCGATGGCTAGCGGTCGGCGGTGGTTTGGCCGCCGGAGGTGGCGGTTTCCGGCGAACTCAAAACAATATTTTTTTCCATGGTTTTCCATGAAATCACGAGGTAGGTCTGGCTCCTTTGAGCACGAACTTCATTTCTAAGATCCTAAGATCTACCCATAAGAGAAGAAGTAGAGGAGGACCTTGCTCGCGGTTTGGAGGCGAGATGAATGACGGGGTGCCATGGCATAGTGGTGGCGTTGCCGAACTTCTCCTACAGCAAGAACAATTATCTGAATCCGTTTGATCGAGCGTGTAACCTTCTGCTCTTGCTCTAAGGAGTCTTTTATAGATCAACAAGTGGGGAGGGGAAAGGATGAAACATTCATTGCCATGAATGTTTCTCTCTCTCTCTTAATATTACTTCGGTTATGGTGCAGGGAAGGAAACGGTGGAAGATGAGAAGACTGATCCAGGTGGTGATTTCCTATTGGGTCAACTCTTCCTCATTTTATTAAGTATTTAGAGAAAGAAACGGCTCATAAATACTCCTGTTGTAAATTCCCATAACCAGAATTGATTATGACGTCAGTTACCGAAATTTCCAGTCTGGCTGACGTTTCGGCCCTTGTCACGGGCGTGACACATAGGTCACGGGCGTGACAGGCCCGAGTGGCAAATTCTGAGGTCGACGATCGTCGAACTGAGATCAACAGTCGTCGAAGGGTGGTCACGCCCTAGGTCACGGGCATGACACATGGGTCACGGGCGTGACAGGGTCAAGATGCAAATTACGCGCTCGGCGATCATCTCGCTTAGATTGACGATCACCAAAGGGGGTCACGCCCTAGGTCACGGGTGTGAGACCTTGGTCATGGGCGTGACATGCCCCACTGCAAGTTTGACGATCGCCTCACGGAGATCCACGATCGTCGAAGGAATCACGCTCTAGGTCACGGGCATGACAGGCCCGGGTTGCAAGTTCGACGATCGTCTTACGGAGATCGACGATCGTCGAAGGAGTCACGCCCTCGGTCACGGGCGTGACACATAGGTCACGGGCGTGACATGCCCGTGTTTCAAATTCGACGATCGTCTCACGGAGATCGACGATCGTCGAAGGAGTCACGCCCCATGTCACGGGCGTGACACATAGGTCACGGGCGTGTCCAACCCGTGACCTGAAGTCTCAGTCATTGTACTTCAATTCTTGGGCTTCTGGGATTCTCTCACGACAGACCGACTCCTAGGGGTCTAGCCGGAAATGGGATTTTACACTACAGGAGTCAACATTTTATTCCATCTCACAATCCTATGCTAACATAATAATTTTCCCAAATCATACAAAAGAAACAAGTTTAACTCACAGCACGCTAACAGCTAAGCACGGGCTCATGTGGGTTCAGTGGTGTGTGATGCAATGAACTAATCAAAATAAAACAATAAAAGCTTCTAGTATGCACAAGAAATGTGTGCGTGCAAAAGGTAACAAATACGGGCTCTCCCCCAGACTTAAACTAAACTACACAGTATATGATATAGAAATTTAAATCAGATAAAAACAAGAGAAGAGGTTACCCAATGCTCAACCAATTAGCATACCAAAAGACGCGTGAAAAACCTGAAGCAGATCTGGCAAACGAAGAATCACAACCCCGCCAATATGATTTTGTCATGAATACCTGCAGGGGTGAGCTCCGCAAAAACAAAAGAAAAATATACAAAATACAAAGAAATACTATAACTAAGATAGACATGAAAAATAAAAATGCAGGAAATGAAAGATAACTACTGGGGTTATTGTCATCCCAGTACGACTTATTGAATTCTATACATTTCTAGCTATTGGGCCTCTGAAAAGAAAAGTGCACAGATAACTGTTCCATTATCCGGTGCGGTAACGAGTACCGATACGACGATAAAACAGTTACCCCTTTACCAAAATAATAATACCTGCCCAACTCAGGTAGAGGAAATAGGAAGTAAGAAGAGGTGGAGCCATGGTCCTCACTCATCTTACCACAAAATAAATCCTTGCCCAGCAAGGTATCGTCTACAGGGAGACGTCAGAAGGAGAAAGCAATTAATGAAGCTTCCTCGACTGAGGAGGAATCAACCGCCTCGCGAAAGAGGATTCTATCATCGATCACTCGAGCAAAAAGTTCCAATTCCTCCTGAAGCACCTGCGAAGACTCAACCCGCGCAGGCTTAGATATAGAAAGGCGATCAAGAAATAAAGAAGATGAAGAACTAAAATATTCAATAATAGGGGTAGTGGTCCCGGTATCACTCCCAGCAGGATCCAAGCATAGATTGTTGTCGGTATCATCAACCGAATCACTAAAACAAGGAGTAGATAATTCTTGCAAAGAAGGCGGAGGAACAACAACATCAGAGAAAATACGAGTGGGTTCCTCCGGGGATGAATCCAAAAGAGGGGAAGAATGCATGGGGAAAGACGACACCATAATGTCATCACACCGATTAGTAGAAATTTTGATATGTATATTCGCAGTAGTCCCCCATAGATAAAGTGGTACTGCGAATATATCATCAGAATCAGAAGGGGCAACTGATTGAGAGGTGGATGGAACGAATCAGATAGCAGGTTCATCCTCCTCCTCCAAATGGCGCTTAAATTCTGCGCAATCTTTCAACACATGCTCGGTGCTACGACAACACAAACACAGTTTTCCATTACTCCTCAGTCCAGGGATGACTGGAGGGGAATAAGAAATAGGTGAAGGTGTAGAAGAGAAGTGAACATAAGACTTGGGTATGGTGTATGAAGTACCATAAGAGGAGGGTGCTCCATACACTAAACCATGAGATTTATGTTCACTATCTTCATTGGGGCACTCATCACTACCATGCCTATAATCCCCACACCATCAACAACGGATATTCATATAAGAAAACATGGTGCAACAAGAAAGAATTCACCACATGAAATATTCTAAGAAAAAATTAACTACACACTAGCAGATAAAAGAAAATGAATCCTGCAGTTGAAAAATTAAAATTAGAAAAGGAACAAAGAAAAATAAGCAACAAAATTTAAAAACTAAATCAAAGAATAAACATGATATGAACAAGTGGAAAAAGGGCTTCTATCTCCTATCTCCCTCCCCAAAAATTCACACAATTGTATTCCCCGGCAACGGCACCAAAATCTTGATGCGTTGAACGGCAAGTATACCGGTCGCACAAGTAATATAAAATGGGTGAATTTCCCAAGTATCGATCTCGAGGGAACACATTAAGGTGGAGTTAATTTTGAGGAGGACTTGAGATTGAAGTCCTTAGGTCGAAGCTAATGAAGGGGGGTTTTTATTGCTGTAAAAAAAATAAAGTAAAGCACTAAGAAACTACTCCTATGCAACGCCGCTATGCGATGCTTCACCAGGCAGGATGGAAGACTACACGGGCCTCCATGCACAGAATTGTTGGGTGGAAGGACGACTAGTCTTGCAAATGAGGCGGTGAGAATGGCGGAATGAGGGTTGTGAGCACCTCTTCGCTATGCCCACCACTAGCAATTGCAAATGCGGCACGGTGTTGTGGAGGATGGAAAATAAAGGCGCACCTCAAGCAAATAACATAAATATGAAATCACATACACATGATTTGATACATATGTTTATCAAAATAATTACAACTTCATCGTATACAAGAGATCAACTATACTATCAACATAAGAGAAGAAAAGTTTGTGAAATCGACCGAATCCGAAGTATTGCTGAGGATTCACGGTAGGATTCGTCAGGTTATCAATCCGCTTCCTAGCTCGATCCTCAACTACATCCGGGGTAGAGGAGGCTGCCACTCACTCCCAATGGACCCGTCTTATCCGTGTCACGAGCTGGTGGAGGATGGCATAAACTTCTCCCAGCTTGATGGAGAAAGCTAGGTCAAAACTTATCTTTAAGCTCAAGGATGAAGGAGGAGGCCGAGAGAAAGATCCGACTTGGATTTGGTGGTGAAAGCATGCCCGGAGCACCTCTCTTCGGTGGAAGATAAAGGGGAACGGCGAAACCCTTTCCAAGGAGATGAAAACGGCGGAGAAACTTTGCTGGGGCCCTTAATGGAAGAAAATCTAAGCTTTAAATAGAAGCATGTCAGAAAAATAGGCACGCTTGGTTTGGCGCACGACCGTGCGCTAACCGTATGTTACTAACTTTCAACCCAAGCTTGCGGATGAAGATGCGTTGACATATGCATTTTACTCGCGCACGGGCGCTTCCACCCGTGCATGAAGGAAATCACACAGGTAAACACAGAGCGCAGGAATGCAGTGATGGTACAGGAGAACCGTGCGTTTTACTCGCGCACGGGCGCTTTAACCCGTGCGTGAAGAAAAATGCACGATTAACCACAGAAAGCAGAAATCTTTAGAAAAATATGCAGGCCGTGAGATTCCTTCTCGCACAATTTGGCCGAAACCGTGCGGGAACAAAACTCACGGGTAGCCACAGAAGTCCCCAGAATTGCCGTGTAAAACGCACGATTTTCATAAGACCGGGCGAGAAGACAAACGCACGACCATGCATTTTACACAGAAACTAGAAAATGAATCTGGGACGTCCCGACCACCTGCATAACAATAAATCCATCCTAACAATCATATAATTCAAAACAAAAAAGTGTTAGGAGCTACAAGAACTTATCCTCAACACAAGAACGCGCAATCACACACCACATTGGGCCAAAACAATGCACAATGTGGTCGATGACCGAACGAAGCAAATATATCTGATAACCGGTTGAAATGTTGTGCACGAGTGAGGAAACCAGCCTAGATGAGTCCGAAAAACCCTATATAAATAGGACTCATCACAATCCTCTCGCCCTTAACTCAACGCTCTTCTCTAAATTGTCTCCTGCGAGCTGAAGGTTGTACATAATCACCGCTCTTTTCGAGGTTTCCTCAAGCTCAGAAAGAAAGTCCAACTGAGGCTCGCGATGTCGAAATTCATTTATGAGAGAATCTTGTGTTGGGCTCCCATCTGGGGCCTATAAATATATGACACCTATCCTAGCGTGGAGATGGTCTCATCTCTCATCTCTTCCTTCACATCTTCCACTATCGTCATGTCTCATAGTCAGAGATTTCGTGAATGTCTCGCGATGTTAAGTAAATAAAACAAAGCTAATCTAGCTTCTCTGGCCAAAGTTTCGGCTCGCACCCCTACTCTATTACCTTCAGCATCTTACATGAAGAAGAGGAAAACCACCGGCCCCCTTCTCGGTTGATGGGACCACTCCGACATCCTTATAAGTCCTGGCACCTTCTCTCGCATCCTTCGAGGAGAGACAAGTGATTTCTTGACTCCTGCCCTTCCCTTATCTATCCTCCTCTTTCTTTTTGTCTTCTCGCCTATTCATTTATTACTTGTTCAGGAAATCCCGCCTATTCCCCCAAGCCTGCGAATCCACCTAATATTGTCGACATCAGTCGTCAAGATTCTGACTCGCCTCAGCAATCAACCCCTCCTACTGTGAAGAATGACGATCCCTCACAACTCGCCGGGGCCTCTTGCAACCCAGGTAAATGAACTAAACTTGCCCTTTTGCTGTATACAAACTTTCATTCCCCTGCCTGGTGTATTCGAGGCCAATGGACTAAACCTTCCCTCAGCGCAACTCGTGGCCTCCAAGCCTTCTTGTGAGAACACCACTCATCCCGATCCTTGGCTTTTTCCTGCGCAGGTACCCAGATCGACTCGGTAGCAGAGGACTACTCTGGGTAGCCTGCCTACTCGCCTACTCCTCAACCAGATTAGATAGAATACTATCTGAGAGATCCCATGGATCCGTAGGGGATGAAGAATAAGATCCCCAAGATGTTTCGAAAGCACATACATATTATCCGCAAGATGGAACTGAACAAGCAGGCTGCCGACAGGCGCATTGACTGGTTAGAAATTGAATGCGTTCGTCTCTCCTCTGAGATTGATGCTGGCATCGAGATAGATGAGACCGAACCCCAGACCATCATAAATGAGGTCGACCAGCACCTCCGTCTCGTGCATCGCGGTCTTGAAGCCACTCGCACCTTTCATGTTCCTGGTCTGCCCCCAAGTGTGTGGTCTCGCGATGGAGGGCATTGGAAATGTCACAAGAACTGAAAAACTTATACCTTGTCTCGCCTGTTTAGTTATGTCTTATAATTCTGTTGTTTTTAGTAGTGTGCTGTCTTTTTTAATTCGATATCTAAACTATGGACATGATTCTTGTCTCGTCCGTTCTGACTATAAATATTGTTTTCCTGCTCACTTCCTTCATGTTGTGTTAGCATATTATAGCTACATTAATTTTTGTCTCTCTTTTTTTTTTCTTTTTCTGGCTTGTTGGAAAATTCCTTGCAGTGTATTGTGCTTTGAGGTTAAGAGAGAGAATGAACTGTCGGCCCGTATCTTCAACTTCCCCCTCCATACATTTTCCCACCCATCTTTCCTCTTTCACTATCAGCTATAAATACTCCCCCCCCCCAAATCGAAATGACCAATGCCTGTGCTTCACTCTCCTTTCTCTCGCTGTTTACTCTCACCACTCCTTCTCCACCCTTTCCCGCTCTTGTCATCTCATCTATTATGGGAAAGAAAAAGACTGAGGAGGGTGAAGGGCGTAGCCAGTGTGGCAGGAGATTTGCTGATCACGACTTCCCCCCTGGCAGGATCTCTGAGGAGGACTACAACCACTTCATCCGTAATTTCATGGTGGAGGGGTTCGAGACACGGCCTCCCAAGGTCGGTGAGTCGATCAACACCATTTATCCCAGCGAACTTGCCTTCCCTGTCTCGCACTTCGAGTCAGGGCTGAGACTTCCCCTCTGGCTAGAGGTTAAATTGGTATTGAAGTATTTTGGTGTCGTTCCCGCGCAACTAAACCTGAACGCCATCTCAGTTTTGGTTGCGTTCGCCAGTTACATGCATCGGGAGCGTATTGAGTTTAGTCTGAACGTCTTCTGTAAGCTATTTATCTACCATGCCAACCACGACGGCGTCTCGTCCTTCACGGGACAGGGCCTGAAGGTGTGCGAGACCCCCAATAGAATCATCACTGGCTCACCCGCTTCTTCTTCATCCACGAAAATCTAGGAGGCGTTCCACTCGCACCAGTATCGCTCGTTGAAGTGTACTACGCGACTCCCAAGGTCAGAGCTGCGAATAAAGACCTCTGTGGGTTCTTCGCAGGAAAGAATTTTGAGGTCAACTTCCTAAGGATGGACCTCGACTCGCTCCTTCCTGTGTTTCCCGACGAAGGTACACTCGCGCTTCCTTAGCCTTATGTTTATCATCCCTTCGTTTTGTTCTCTAACCATCGAGTTGCTTGCTTAGGAGAGCGAAATATCCCAACCCAACCTCCTTACCTTAGTAGTGTTGGGCCATCAAAAGCTCTTGCACTTGCCAGCATGGCGGCCGAGGCGGCGAAAGAGTTGCTGGCCCCCTCCCTCAAGAAAAGGCCTGGAGATGACACTACTGCCCCTCGGCATAGCCCCAAAAATAAAATCAAGAAGGTTGTGACGTTCTCGAAAGGGAAAAAGGTAATCTCGGGAACCCTGAGCCCCATATCTGTAAAAAGCTCACAATCACCATGCCAACAAGTGGTCTCACCATCTCGCGAGATGGTCTTATTTGACCATCCTCCCAGCACTTTTGCTCAACCCACTGAATCACTGTATCGCGAGGCTTCCTCTTCTAGCCATCTAGCACCCTCCTGGCATAAAAATTTAAAAATAGGCCCCGTGGTAAAAGATGTTGTCAGCGACCCAGTCCTGATATGGGAAAAGGACGCGAATCGGGTGTTGATATCTACCCTCCTTCTCTCATGGAAACAGCAGGATCATCCCGCTAGCCACGCATTCTCCCTCATCTATGGCCTCTATGGTGGTCCTTGGACAGATCTTTTCGACAAGGACTCCTCGTAAGACCTTGTCCTGAAGGCAGCTCAAGCTCAGTTTTGCGCCTTGGTGCTCTCGCATTGAATCTCGTGCCGCCTTATTTTTAACAACAAAAAATGTAAGGAGGTAGAGTCGAGCCTGGTAGAGGAGCGAGAGAAGTTGGGTGACCTGGAGAAGAGGTTGGCGCTTGCTTATAACCTTCTCGAAAAGAGCCAGGTTGGCGTGGTAAGCCTTTTAACTTTATCTTTGTCCAGCCACTTTCTCGCACATGCTTTTTGTTAATTGATGGGCCTCTTGCAGGCTGCCGAGACGGCGGATCGGATGCGCTTGCGCATAACTACCTTGGAAGAGGATAATAAGGACTTGAATTCTTAGAATGCCTATCTTATGGATAGCATTCGACCTCCCTCTTGTATGGAACCACCCCAAGCTCTCCCGCCTTCTCATTACTCAGTTGATGAGGTCGACGATCTTAGCCAGGACGTCAATATTAAGACAGCCGAGCGTGTTCTAAAGATGATGAAGGAGCTGGGTGTTGTCAAAGAAGACGCTGAGTCTGTCACTGCCCACGACCTCGTGCCACACCTTTATGGCGAGGTGGACTAGGATTCAACTTCTAGTGAAGATGACTGAAGAGGGGCCAGCGAGACCTGGGACTCCTCCAACCCTCTCTTTTTTTTGCTATCTACCTTTACTTGTGCTTTTTATTTTTCTACTTGGGATTTTGAAGTATTTTTTCATGGGGGTACTCCCCTTTTTTTGTAATGACCAATGACTAAATGCAAAGGAAATTTTTGTCGTATCCTCTCGCTTTATGTTTCCTTTCTTTCACTTTTTTTTCTCTATTTATTGCGAACGACCCTCTACTCTATTTTTACTCGCTAGATAAAGCTACTTGCCATCTCGGTTGAGAATTGTATAAGGACACGATTCATTAGACCCCTCTTTGCCCCTTCTGTGCACGAGACCATTTGGCTTCCTTCCCGCATCTCGTCTCGATACAAATCCCGCGCGAGTAGATCAAAGAATTTTAACTCACTCTATTATTGGAAGCCACCCATTTTCAATTGTTTAGGCGAGACCTCTCTTTGCCAACGAGCACCCACTCACTATGGGTGCGACCCTCCTCACCGAGCACTGGTTGGAGGTGCCCATCTTCATTTGTATGGCACCAACCTCTTCTTACCATAGAAACTTTTTATTTTTTAAAAACTTTCTTTTTCTGATAAGAATAGATATTTTTCTTTGAGGGATCTCGCCATTTACCGTGCCACCAAGTGAGCTTACAGTCCTGCCAGCTTGATGAGAGCCTGGTTATCAGGTCTTATCGGGTCCTTGCCAATCATACTGCCACCGAGTGAGCCTACAGTCCTGTCAGCTTGATGAGAGCCTGGTCAGCGGGTCTTCTCGGGGCCTTGCCAATCATCCTGCCATCGAGTGAGCCTACAGTCCTACCAGCTTGATGAGATCCTAGTCAGCGGGTCTTCTCGAGGCCTTACCAATCATCCTGCCACCGAGTGTCCCTACATTCCTTCCATCTTGATGAGAGCCTGGTCAGCGGGTCTTCTCAGGGCCTTACCAATCATCCTGCCACCGAGTGAGCCTACAGTCCTGCCAACTTGATGAGATCCTGGTCTGCAGGTCTTCTTATGGCCTTGCCAATCATCCTTCCACTGAGTGAGCCTACAGTCCTGCCAGCTTGATGAGAGTCTGGTCAGCAGGTCTTCTCAGGGCCTTGACAATCATCCTGCCACCGAGTAAGCCTGCAATCCTGACAGCTTGATGAGAGCCTGGTTAGCGGGTCTTCTCAGGGCCTTTCCAATCATCTGTTTCATCCTCATGCCATGAAATAAGATAGCTGGGAATCCATTATATCAGAAGGTCACAATAGATTTACAAGCATTGAAAAATGAAAAACATTCTAAGGATAGAATCTTTTTAATTCGTCGCTGTTTCGGGCATGATCGAGGGGTACCCCATCCACATCCTAAAGGTAGTACCCTCCAGACTTCAGGACCTCCTTTACTACAAAGGGTCCTTCCCAGTTGGTATTGAGCTTTCCCACCGAGGCTCCTTCGCCTGCTGCATCTACTTTTTTGAGTACGAAGTCGCCCTTCTGGAACTGCCTCACCCTATTATGCTTATCAAAATATCTCGTCATTCGGCACTTGACTTCTTCCTGCAAGATCGATGCTAATTCTCTGAGCTCTTGCAATAGATCAAGATAGAGGTCTTGCTCCTCATTCTCTACCCGCCATCCTTCGTCTCCTTTCTTCGCAACAGCTACTCTCGGAGATTCGACCTCGAACTCTATAGGTATAACGACCCCTGATCCATGGGAGAGTCTAAATGGAGTCTCTCCCGTGGCAGTGTTTGGTGTGGTCCTCAAAGCCCAGAGAATTGAAGGGAGCTGCTCTACCTAACTTCCCCTTAAGTTCTCCACCTTCTTCTTTAAAAGATTCACGATAATCTTATTAGCCGCTTTCACCTGTCCATTACTTCGAGGATGATGAACCGTGGCGAAGCGAAGGTCTATGCCCAGCTAGACACAGAAGTCTACGAATTCCCTGCTAGAGAATTGCGATCCATTATCAGTGACGATGGCCAACGGAAGCCCGTGCCGGCAGATGATCTTTCCCCATATGAAATTTTTGAAAACTTGTCACGTCACCTTAGCCAATGCCTTCACCTCTAGTAACTTTTAAAAGTAATCTTCCATGACCAGCAGAAACTTCCTTTGGCCACTAGCTTGGGGAAAAGGACCCACCAAATCTAGTCCCCATATTGTGAAGGGCTAGAGAGTCGTGATTGTATGTAATCTTTGGGCGGGAAGGAGTTGGAGAGGAGCGAACTCCTGGCACTTTTTACTTCTCTTTGTGAATTTTTCCGCATCCTTTCTGAGATAGGCTAGAAGTAGGCCTTCCTCAACACTCTCCCATCTAAGGTTTGACTTCCCGAGTGACTCCCACATTCTCCCGAAAGAATTTCTTCCAGAACTCTTGGAATATCTTCCACATACACACATCAAGCAAACAAACCCGTTAGTGTATTTAGGTATAATGTCCCATCCTTCAGCAGGTAGTATGCCGATTTATACCTGATCCACTTCTTATCGAGGTCCCTCTCGGGAAGATATCCCTAGATCAAAAAGATGATGAAGGGATCCATCCAATACCCTTATTGGTCCACTTCCATAAGTTCTCCTTCTTCTATGGATGGACTGAAGAGTTCCGTCACCATTCCTCCAACCTGAAGGACATACTTGGCAAGTAGGTCAGCCTGAGCACTTTCCCCTCTCAGGATGTGTTGAATTGAAAAGCTACAAACTGCTCAATAATGCCTTTGACCTTCATCAGATACAACTGGAGGGTGGGTTCCCTTGCTTCAAATTCTCCTTTGATTTGTCCTGCTATCACCATAGAGTCTGTGGATACTTTGATGTCCTGTATTCCTAGCTCCCGAGCTAGTTTGAGCCCTACGATAATCGCCTCATTTTCTGCTTGATTGTTAGTGATGGTGAAGTGAATCTTCAGAGCCTGCTCAATTCTGGTCCCTTCGGGACTTACCAAGATCATCCCTCCCCCAAAGGAACTTTTTCCAGATGCTCCATCTACTAACATCTCCCAGGAAGCTCGAAGACGTTCATCGGCTTCTCCGACCTCAACCACATAATCTGCTAGGAAATCTGCAACTGCTTGCGCTTTGATGGCCAGCCGAGGAGTAAAGCGAGGTCGAACTCACTGAGCTCTATTGACCATTTGGCCAACCTACCAGAATGCTCCACCCCTTCCCGGATGCGGCGGAGAGGATGATCTGTCACCACCTAGATTGAGTGGGCCTGCAAGTATGGCCTAAGCTTCCTAGCTGATATGATGAGAGCGAATGACAACTTTTCAAGGATAGGGTATCTGAGTTCTGTCTCATTCAGGTCCATGCTCATGTAATAGATCGGGAACTGTCTTTTCCTTCTTCCCGTACAAGAACTGAGCTCACTGCTCTGACCCCCACTCCTAGGTACAAAAACAAACCCTCTCCTTCTCTTGGCCCTTAGAGTAGCGGTGTCTGGGTGAGTTGTTTTATTAGAGCTTGAAAAGCCTCCTCACATTCGGTGGCCCATTCAAATTTCTTACCCCCTCTTAATGCTCAGAAGAAAGGTGAGCACTTCTCCCTAACCCGGGAGAGGAACCTGCTTAACCCGGCCAGCTTGCTGGTGATATGTTGAACTTCGTTGGCGTTCTTTGGAGATCCTAATTCTATGATTACCCTCACCTTATTTGGATTGGGATCCACTCCTGATTGAGTAAGGAGATGACCTAAGAATTTTTCTCTGTTGGCCCCGAAGACACACTTGAAGGGGTTTAGTCTCATCTTGTATTTCCTTATGGTTTCAAAAGTTTCCTCTAAATCTAGGATGTGGGACCCAAGGTCTTGGCTCTTGATCATAAGGTCATCCACATAAACTTTGAGGTTCTGCCCCTTCTGCTCCCAAAGATCAAGTCCATCAGTCTTTGGTAAGTTGCCCCCGCATTCTTTAATCCGAAGGGAATCATGTTGAAGCAGTAGCTCCCATCCTCCGTGACAAAGATGACATCCTTGATGTCCAGCGGGTGCATGCGTATTTGATGGTACCCTGAAAATGCATATAGAAAACTCATTAGTGAAAAACTGACGGCTGAGTCAACCAATGCGTCGATTCAAGGAAGAGGATAATAATCCTTAGGGCATGCTTTATTTAAAAGGGAAAAGTCTACACAAATCCTCCATTTCCCCTCTCCCTTCATTACCATTACAACATTGCTCACCCACCCCGGATACTTGCTTGCAAATATGAATCCCGCGTTAAGCAGCTTCTCCACCTCTTTTCTGATGGGCCCGGCCATCTTGGTGGCGATGGCTCTCTTCTTTTATTGTATTGGGCGAGCATGGTGGTCGAGGTTGAGACGGTGGCTTGCCACGTCTGCTTCAACCCCCAAAAGATAAGCAGCACTCCAGGCAAAGAAGTCAGCATTCCTCTACACACCCTGATCTATTCCTGATCCTCGAGACTGAGCTCTCCACTGACTTTTATCTTCTCTTTTCTTCTTTCCTTGGTGAGGATTTCCATCTCCAGCACTTCCACTGTCGCCTTCAGTCTTGATGATTCTTCCTCTTTCTCCTACTCCCTCAACATCTCCTCCCGCTCCATGGATTCACGATCTATAGCCTCGTACTATATAACGACCATAGCTACCTCCCTCAGAAACTCCTACACCTTTTCATCGGTTGGGATTCTCTCTTCTAACAATGAACTCCCCCTCTTCTCTAGCCGAGCTTCTATCCAAGACGACTTCCCACTTCCTTTACCTTTCTTTTTTTCTTTCCTCTCTCCTTCATATTTTTTCGCCCTTTCCACCTCCATATCCTCTTTCTCCTCCTCTGCCTCCATCTCTTCTTTCTCCTCCTCTTCCTCCATCTCTTCTTCCTCCTCCTCTACCTCCATCTCTTCTTCCCATCCCCGCTCTCCCCCTCCTTCCTTCTCTTTTGATGTTTTTGGCTCCACTGCAATGACTCTATCTATCCCCACTTCTCCTTCTACCCCAACTTTTACTCTGACCTCCTAGTCCCATCATTCCATCCTCTTCTCCATTTCATCGGCCCCTCCTTACAAAGATATGGTATTTAGTGCCGGCACTAAGCACTCCCTGGCTGCTTTCGGATCTCTCGTACCCTGATCTTTGTACCCCCGACATTGAGCTTCAGGCATTGGTGAAAATATGATGGGACAGATCTAAAGGCAATGATCAAAGGGCGCCCGAAAATGGAGTTGTAACTGCTAGGGGCATCCACTATGATGAAACGATAATTCTTGGACAGCCCCCCTAGAGTTACCTGAAGTCCCACTCCCCTCTCGACTTACTTCCTTTCTCCTAAGAATCCAAACAACGGTCCATCTGCTGCCAACACCCTTCGAGCCTCCACCACCATTTTATTGAATGCCTTATTGAAGATCAAATTCACCAAACTCCCATTATCAACAAGTATCCATGACACCGTGAAGTTTTCGATGGCAGTCTGGATTACCAGCGCATCACAAAAAGGATCTTCATGATCCAGCATGTCCTTCCGATAAGAGGTGATTTTCTCGTCTGGGGGAGGGGCCTGTGACATCGAGGCTATACACTGACAGTAGATGGTATGAAGGCTTTCCTTATGAGTAGCCTCAATCCCCACTCCCTCATGGATCACTCTGATCCCACCTTGATCTCCCACGTTAGTTCGATCCACACATCGGTCCTCCTCCCCAGTCCCAGTCACCTTCACTACTCGTACTGGAAGTTGTTGTTCCCCTAATCCCCTAGTTCTCTTCATCTCCAGAAACTCGGGGCAGGTAGCTGTTGCGTGACCCTCCTCCTCATGGAAGTCATAATATGGCAATACTACCTCCTCCTACCGTCTCCCCTCTTGGTGATTCCTCCTTCTTCCATCTCTAGCTCCTGCTCTTCCTCTTTCTTTTCCCCTTCCTCTCCCTCGATCGATGGTAACAGAATGGGGACCCTCTGACCACTGGTCTCGATTCCTCCACCCGTACAATGATGTCTCCCGGTGAGACGGCACTTGCAGGGCTAGGGAACAACTCCCCACCCGCCAGGTCTCGCCCCCTTCCTTCCACCACTTTTACCTTTCCAGGTCATCCCATCGGGCATCTTCTCCAATTCTTGCTGAGATGGGCTAATCCTTATGTGCAAGAGCGGATACCTGAGGTAAAGGAGTCGAGCAGTCGCCTCACTACAAGATCCCCTGCAACATGTCCATGATGCCTCTAAAGGACGCCATGAATTCTTTTCTTCCTACAAATCCTCCCAGGTTCTGGGACCCATCCCCGTCTCCCTTGCCGAAATCTCCTACCATGAAAGTAGCTCAAGGTTCTTCTGTGTAGGCAACGATCTACGCTCACCGCACCAAAAATGTTGAAGCCAGAAACCCAACTTCACTTAGAGTTCGGATCTAAAATTGCAGCTCACACCTACTCTTCTTGAATCCCTTCCTTGGCGTGAGTCTCGGGAACTAGAAATAGATTGTGGGCTTCAGCTTGGAGGTCCCACCTCTTACCCGGAAGAATTAGAAATCCTTCCCCTCCCTAGCCAGTGCTGAGCTAGGTGCCTTGGAAATGGAAGGAGTTAAACGGCGCTCTCTTCTTCTCTCTCTTGTTTGTCCTGTCTTTCTCAAGGCACCTTATCAGTCTATTTATAGGCCGCTGAGTTTGTCCTTTCAATAACCAAACTGAACCGACCTGAAATTACCAAAATACCCTGGACTGGTGATGGCGTGCCCCCTCCTCCACCATTTGAAGACGATGCTGACGATGTAGATGATGACCCGGTTGATAAGGCAATACAACTCAAGGACGTGAGGCGGCACGATGACGCTAATGGAAGGCTACGCTACAACTTCTGCCCGCGGCGTGCTACATCCACTACAAAGAATTAGCCTTATTTATTTCATTTTTTTGAACTCTATTTTATATTTGGAATATAAAATTATCCTATGTTTAAGTGATAATTTTATATTCATTGCATGTTTTGTTATTTTTAATTTTGAACAATTTTAATGTTGGTGTGCATTTAGCCATTCGGATGGATGAGATTACATCTCCATCATGAATGGTTAAGGCTTGTTTGTAACTCCTATATAAGGAGGCTTCCTTATGAGATAATTAGACAAAGAGTTAAACCTAAATCTCTCCTTGAGAAATTTCAGCCAAGAGGAGATCTCTCCAAGCCGCCGCCCCCCCCCCCCCCCCTTGCTTGTGGTGTGAAGCCGCCGCCCCCCCTTGCTCCCACCATCCGTTCGGTGTGACTCCGGCGCGGCTTCCTTCGGTGCGACTCCTTGGAAGAAGGTTGAAAACCCTTTGGTGTGATGCTGGTGGATCCGTGGAGAGAGTGATTCTCCCACAGTTATCTTGTGTGAAAAGCTTTTCGGTTGGGTAATCTCTTCCCTCTCCGTAGTGTGATTCTCTTCTTTAGTTATAGTGGTTTCACACTCGTTTTTTCTGTAAAATTAATTTAATTGCTGCAAGTTTTGAATCAAAATCGCTGTTGCTATGCTTTTTAATTCCGGATCGGGTGGATCTTATTTTCCTGAGCGGATCTTGGCCTATAGCCTTGGTCTTGCTCTCAAAAGGAGTGACAACCTTTGTTTTTTCTTGGGGAATATTCCGACTCAAATTTCCGATCGTTGTTTTCGAGTCGACCATTCTCCATTTGTTATTTGTGATGCGGTCTTGCGACGAGATGCTATTGTGGGCGATAGGTGTTGTGTAGGTGCGGTAGATCTACGACGTGTAGTGCGTACATTGAGCGTTAGCTTTGTGGAGATCTCCGATTCCGGACGCCCCTACATCAATTTGGTATCAAAGGCGGTCGTCTCAATTTCCTAATTGAAATGTCCTCGCTTGATGCTCCATCAAAACGGAGAAAATAATCAAAAAAAAATTTCGTTGGTCTACCAATAGCGGGCTAAAATCAGCATTTTCCAGTGAAATTTCAAAAAAAAATTTTTTTAACAATCTACGTGTTACTCACATCAAGCTTTTATAAAAATATTTTATTCTCAGTCTAGCTACAGCCCTAGGGAAAATCGTCTTTCATAATTTTCTGGGTCTTGCATGCGCACTAGGCTAGGCACGGAGTATACGACGTCGTCTACGTCTAGGATGGCTGAGAACGGGCATGAGCTTCATAACGCTGAAGCGATAGCAGGTCTACGTAATGATATGGCGGAGCTTAGGGCTACATTAGCACAGATTTTACAAAATCAAGCTAGGCCACCCCCACCTCCCGCCCCTGTTGAGTTGCCCCACCGGCGCAAACACATCTCCGATTCGGATTCTGATGGGGATTCCGCACGAGTGCCCCCTCGACGCCGTCGCTACGAGCGAGAGTTTGACATTACTAGGGCCGTCAAGATCTAGGCCCCCACTTACGACGGCATGGGAGATCCACAAAACTTCCTTAAATGGACGGTGGATATGGAATGTTACTTTGACTGGCACCACCTCACGGACCCCCAAAAGGTCCAAGGTTCTAGGATGAAGTTAACTGGTCGTGCAAAAACTTATTGGTTGAATGAAGAGCGTAGGCTAGGAACTGGGAACGGAGACCCAATTATTGGATGGACCGTAATGAAGAATTTGTTGACCGATCAGTACGTCCCTACGTACCATCGGACACAGATGTTCGATGAGCTTGCCACCCTGCGGCAAGGCTCAAGTTCAGTAGCAGAGTATATGGGAGAACTTAAGGACCGAATGGTACGTTGTGATCTGAAGGAAATCCTCGAGGTCACCCTTTCTAGATTCCGTAAGGGGCTTCAACACGATATTCAACGGAAGCTCTAACGATATGGCCACACTGATCTAAACACGACATTCAATGCCGCCATCGACATAGAGAAACACTTAGCATCTCAGGCTCACTCTCGTTATTCCCATACGAAGGGAAAGTCCACTACCGAGCATCTTCCTCCACATATCAGGACAAAGGGATGTTCCGGTCCGCCAAGTCAAAGTCTGTCGTGATCAATGCTAGGAACACTAAGAACCCTGCAAGAAAACGTATTCCCATCGGAAAGGTTAGCAAGACTAACGCTACATGTTACTCTTGCGGCATTCAAGGTCACTACACCTTCGAATGCCCAACGAAAACTAAAGCCATAGCCTTATTAGAGTCGACGACCGATGTTGCGCGCTAGGGTTCGAAGAAAATAAACGCAACCGAACTAGCAACCCGATGAGGCAAGTATACCTATCGAATTGTAGCAAGGGGACACAAGTGTCGTATTGAAATCCGGGAACTGTTGGCTAAGCTTACTCACACGAACGCTATTATCTTATCGACGAAAAAACTAGGGTTTTAGAAAATCTAAGTGCAGGGGAGAAAGTAAAGCTATACTAGAAAGAGAAACACTGCAATTAAGTAAGCTGTTAAGCAAACAACTAAGCTAGAAAGGAAATTACTGCAGTTAATTAAAGAGCACAAGACAGGAGATTACTACGAAAGGTAGGAAATATGAAATGGAAATGCACCCGATCAAGATTCTCCTCGGCTAAAGACGATTAAGAAAATGCGATAAAAATCTAAACTTAATAGGATAAGGGTCCTTGACCGTGGAGGTTCCTAAAGCTTGAACACGCTTCTCTCGAAGTCATGCCCAACTGAGTTTAGGAAGGTCCGACCGACTCTCGTCTAAATCGGAGGCCTAAAACTCGCTTTACGCGGTGAACCCCACTATTGGATTTTACTCCAATCCGGGAGATTTGGACGTCTGCCTCTCTCGAGGGGTGCGTACAACTCCCTTTACTCTTGAATGCTCACTTCATTCTTTCGGCCTCTCGGCTAGCCCAGAATGAAAGCAAAGGCGGAGAGTATATATCGAAAATATACCCCCAGCCCGTGATTAATCAAGAGTAATTCAAGGCCCTAACCTAAAAAGAAAAGATTGATTAAAACATCATAACATAATCGCTCTAACCTCGAGTCATCAAGATCGAGTACAAGGAGGATTAGTTAATCATAATGGAGTGGAGGGGGAGATGAGTAGAAAAACATAAGAAGAACACAAGCTAAGGGAAGAACAATTTTATTAATGAAAAAGGGCAAGTTACACTAATGAAAATAAAATTACAAGTGCATGAAAATTAAACCCTATTCTAGCCCTACATTAAGCACTAAGCAAGAAGAAAATTACAAAGAAAAGCTAAGACAAACTACAATTAAGCTAGGGTTAAACAAAAATTACAAAGAGAGGGGGAGAGAGAGAGAGAGAAAGCATGAAAAAGGATCAAGAAACAAAGGGGCAGCACCTCCCCCACTCAACCAAAGCTTGCTGAAATGGGGAGGAGGGGGGCTCAATTTATAGAAAATTTCTCGGGTTGGTCACGCCCTCCGACACGCCCTAGGGGGGGCGTGTCAGGGGGCGTGACAGGTACGGATTTGACCTCGGGCTCTGGATTCTGGTGGGAGGGATGATTGCTTCGGTACGTCGGTGGTCACGCCCTAGGTCACGCCCGTGACAGGGGGAGTGACAGGCATGTCATGTCCAAATCATTGGTCGGAAATCCGTCAGTCGCCGAAAAAGGAAGGTGTCATGCCCATGTCACGGGCGTGACACGGGGCGTGACAGTACTATTTGCGTGCTGAGGCGGAAGGGCATTTAATGCGGCGGCAGCTTTGCGGCAGAGGGCGACACGCCCCTGGTCACGCCTAGTGACACGCCCAGGGAGGGCGTGACAGGGGGGCATGACAGCTGTTTTGACCTTTTTCTGTCCCTTCCAGCAGGTGTCCTCGGGATCGGGTGACACGCCCTAGGTCACGCCCAGGGAGGGCGTGACAGGGGGGCGTGACAGGCCATTTTGGCAATTTTTCTGAAAACCTGCAAAAAGACAGGAAAAAGTTAGTGGCAATATAATTTACATAAAAAGGATAAAAATAAACTAATAATAGACATAATTTGTACAATATAAAATATAAAATACAATAATAGTTTAGGCTACAAAACGTATTATCAAATTCCCCCAAGCTTAAGCTTTGCTTGTCCCCAAGCAAAAATATAAAAACTAGATATTTATAAAAAGGACTAATCAAAAAGTTCTAATTATGCCTACACAAGTACTATGCGAAATTCTTAGTAGGGAAAAGGTGAAATGTAAGTCTAAAACAATTATTTAGGTATGGTAAAACTTTTATAAACTTTACTTAATAAAAACAAATCATCCAAAATTTTAACGAGATTTTTTTAAATGGACTTAAGTAAAGCAACGAAAATGAAAAACACGCATTGAGTTGTTACTAGATCCAAGCAACGTATTATAATTATATCAATTTAATTATCAAAAATCTAGGTTTAAATCTAAAACTAAAACTGATTTACTGTTTTTCTTTTCTTAGTTGTTAAATAAAAAATCAAAAAGCGTGAATCAAAAGGACTTAAATAGGACAGAAACGTTTGGTTTAGGAAAATGATTAGGAGTGGAATTCTAAGATAAACGTGAAGGTTTTAAAATCACACTAAACCAAAGTAAAGAGTTTCAAAAATTTTCATAAAAATATATACATATTTTTTTTCTTTCTTTTTCATTTTTTTCTTTTCCATTTTTTTTTCTTTTTTCAAAACAAAGGCCATAAATATTTTTATTTTCCTTTTTGAGTTGGCCAAACAAAAATAAACATCACTTTTGAACATACTTCCTTTTTTTAAACCTTTCTCCACAAAAATCACAAAATACCCTATCAAAATCGTCAAAATAATTTATGAAACTCAAAAAGGCTAGTGTGATTCGATAGGTTGGAAATTTTGGCTTTGGTGAAACTGAAATGAAGGGAGGAGCTATCAAATGAAATCGGAAAAAGGCTCAAAAACGGCTACTAGTGGTAAAAGTTTTTAGGTTGGCAAGAAAGCTCAAACGAAAACAAAAACGGCCTAAATCATTTTCACACTTTTGAATTTATTTAAAACAAAGGTTTGAAAATTTTTCAAAAAGCGAGTCCTAGATAATAAAGGAAGATTGATGAAATTAACTTGAAAATAGAAATAATAGGTGACTTGGATCGTTCACATCTACTACGTTATTCAAAAGTTGACTTTACAAAAATTATTCAAAAACGAAAAAGAAAATAGTGGATGATGAATTTTTAAGAAAGTAAAGGAAATAAACAACAAAAAACCATAATAGAAATGCGAGTTTTAGAAAAATATTTCACCTTAACATGCTACCGTGAATTAGAAACACAGCATTACCAACATTTTACTTGTGAAACATAATTAAAAGGACGATTAGAAATATTATAATTAACTAAGTTGTTTATAGGAGATTTTGAGTAAAACAAAACTAAAAACTAGGGGTACTATTGAAATACCAAAATGTCTAAACTATTCAAAAACACATATATATTTTTTTAATTTTGAGAAATATTCTCTCTTTTTTTTTTGGATTTTGGAAAATTTTTCTCTTTTTTTGGAATTTTAAGATATTCATTTTTTTTATTATTATTTTTTTTTATTTTTTTTATTTTTGGAACTATTTACAATATATACAAAAAGGAAATTATTTACACTAAGCAAAAATGAAGGAGGAAATCCTCCCCCAAGCTTAAAACAGACATTGTCCTCAATGGCTAAAGAAGGGGATTGGAGAAGGAGAGAAAAATAAAGTACAGAATTGAAAGACAGAATTGAAATACAGGTACTTCCCCGGATTTATTTGCTGCGAAAACTGAGTGATGTCGCTCCCCGAATGTCTTCTTTGGACTTTGTGATGGATTCAGCAATGTTGGAGCAGGCGATCGCATAAGCTTCAGCTTGTCGGAGCCGTCCGAGGCAAAAATTGTAAAATAAAGAAAACAGAAAAAGATAACTTGGGTTGCCTCCCAAGAGCGCCCTTTGGTTAAAGCGTCGTTGAGCTCGACGCATCAAAAATAATATTTGTCCAAAAATATTGTTGTTCCGAAATAAAATTGTTTTTAGCAAAAAATTAAAAGTTTCAGATTAGAGTTCGTGAAGCAGAAACTTAATAATGTTTGGACTGACATCATCATCACCAGAAAAATAGAGTTTAAGACGCTGACCATTCACTTTGAAATTACCCTTATCAGGGTGAGAAATTAAAACAGTTCCATAAGGAAATACTTCTAAAACAGAAAACGGGCCAGACCAGCGAGATTTTAATTTGCCCGGAAATAAACGTAAACGAGAATTATATAAAAGGACTTGGTCGCCCGGCTTAAAGTTTTTAGGGTGCCTTAAGTGTTTATCGTGTAAACGCTTCGTCCGCTCTTTATAAAGTTTATTATTTTCATAAGCATAAGAGCGCCACTCATCGAGTTCATTTAGTTGAAATTTTCGAAGGTCACCGACTGAGTGGGGATCGAAGTTTAAAAATTTTAAGGCCCAAAAGGCGCGGTGTTCTAACTCTACGGGCAGATGACACGATTTTCCATAGACCAGCCGATACGGCGTACATCCGAGGGAGGTTTTGTACGCTGTTCGGTAGGCCCATAGAGCATCGTCAAGTTTGGCTGACCAGTCTTTTCTAGAAGTTGAAACAGTCTTTTCTAATATTCTTTTTATTTCTCTATTAACTACTTCGACTTGACCGTTAGTTTGGGGGTGGTAGGCAGTGGACAGTTTATGCGTAACGCCGTATTTAGTGAGGATTTTTGAAAATTGCGCGTTACAGAAATGGGAACCCCTATCGCTAACGATTGCGCGAGGCGTACCGAATCTAGAAAATAATTTTTTTAAAAACGTGACTACAACTCGGGAGTCGTTCGTAGGAAGAGCTTGGGCCTCAGCCCATCGTGAAACATAATCAACAGCAACTAAAATATATTTGTTTCCGAAGCTAGAAGGAAGGGGGCCAACAAAATCAATTCCCCAGAGGTCGAAAATTTCGCACTCTAAGAAATAATTTTGCGGCATTTCATTTTTATTAGAAATATTGCCCGACCGTTGGCAACTATCACACCTGCTCACAAAGGCTTGCGCGTCTTTAAACAGGCTAGGCCAGTAAAAACCCGCGCAAAGCACCTTATGAGCGGTGCGAGCAGCTTGATAGTGCCCACCTGTCGGAGCTTCATGCAAATGTTTTAGAATATCAATTCCTTCATCACAAGAAACACATCTCCTTATCACTTGATCCGCACAAATTTTGAAAAGATGTGGGTCTTCCCAAAAGTAGTTCTTCAGCTCAGAAAAGAATTTCTTCTTTTGCTGAGAGGAGAACTCTTTTGGGAGCACCCGGGCCACTAGATAGTTGGCGATGTGCGCGAACCAAGGAGAAGTAGATGTATTAACTAAAAGCAGCTTCTCATCAGGGAAATAGTCATTAAAAGATTTTTCATTTAATTTTTCTATAAAGGGGTTATCTAATCTTGATAAATGGTCGGCGGCCAAGTTCTCGGCTCCTCGCTTATCACGGATCTCTAAGTCAAACTCCTGGAGGAGTAAGACCCAGCGAATCAAGCGAGGCTTGGCATCCGTTTTGGCAAGAAGGTACTTGAGGGCCGAGTGGTCCGTAAAAACAATGATTTTTGAAAGTGTAATGTAAGGGCGAAATTTATCAAACGCAAATACTACAGCTAAGAGCTCCTTCTCGGTTGTGGTGTAATTTTCTTGTGCAGATGTGAGGGTTTTACTAGCGTAATAGATGGGGTGGAAGTTCTTAGATATGCGTTGACCTAATACGGCCCCCACCGCAAAACTACTCGCATCGCACATAATCTCGAAAGGAAGGTCCCACACCGGAGCTATCATAATTGGCGCGTTAATTAACTTTTCTTTAATTAATTCAAAGGCAGAAATACAAGAGTCATCAAAAATGAATGGAGCGTCTTTTTCTAAGAGATGGGTGAGGGGCTTAGTGATCTTGGAGAAGTCCTTTATAAAACGACGATAAAAACCAGCGTGGCCTAGGAAACTTCTTATAGCTTTTATGTTTGTAGGTGGCGGCAACTTCTCAATAACTTCTATCTTGGCAACGTCTACCTCAATACCTTTAGCAGAAATTTTATGACCCAAAACTAACCCTTCCCTCACCATAAAATGGCATTTTTCCCAATTTAGGGCAAGGTTAGTTTCTTCGCATCGTTCTAAGACTTTTTCGAGGTTTTCTAAACATCTATCGAAGGAGTCGCCGAACACGGAGAAATCGTCCATGAATACCTCCATAATGCTTTCTACGTACTTGTCAAATATTGCGAGCATACATCGTTGGAATGTAGCCGGCGCATTGCATAATCCAAATGGCATTCTTCGGTACGCGAAGGTGCCGAAGGGACAAGTAAACGTAGTTTTCTCTTGGTCCTCGGGAGAGATGGGTATTTGAAAGTACCCCGAGAGGCCATCGAGAAAACAATAAAAGCTATGGCCGGAGAGACGTTCTAAAATCTGGTCGATAAACGGTAGAGGAAAGTGGTCCTTACGGGTGGCGTCATTTAACTTACGGTAATCTATGCACATACGCCAACCAGTCACCGTCCGTGTCGGGATTGATTCATTATTCTCATTACTAACTACGGTTATCCCTCCCTTTTTTGGAACTACCTGAACGGGGCTAACCCACTTACTGTCCGATATAGGGTAGAAAATTCCTGCGTCTAATAGTTTCATAACCTTGCCCTTAACTACTTCTTTCATATTCGGGTTTATACGGCGCTGAGGTTGAATAGAGTTACGCAAATTATCTTCCATTAGAATTTTATGTGTACAGAAAGATGGGCTTATGCCCTTGATATCAGAAATTTGCCAAGCAATAGCCCGGCGATGCTTACGTAGAACTAGAAGAAGTTTATCGTTCTGCGTATCCGTGAGGTAGGCCGAAACGATAACTGGTAACTTGGAGTCTTTTTCTAAGAAAGCATACTTAAGGTGTTCGGGAAGTTCTTTAAGTTCTAGGGTAGGGGGTTCTTCATAAGAGGATTTTGAGATTCTTTCTTTTTCGAAAATAATATCTTCATAAACTTTTTTATAAGGAACGTAATAAGGGGTGGGGCTAGCAGCCAAGACGGCTTCTTGTACAGATTCAGTGGTAAGAAAAGAGGAAGAACAAAAATCAGAAAACTCTTTTTCAAACTCAGAAAGACAATAAGAAGATTCATCACTTCCTTGCAGTGATTCTGTTGTAAGAGAAGAGGAGCAAAAAGTAGAAAATTCTTTTTCAAAGTCGGAGAGGCAGTAGGAAGAATCATCACTCACGGCGTCTACGAAAAAACATGAGTCATCGTTCGCTAAGGTGTTCTTCATCGAAGGGGTGATAGGAAATATGACTTCGTCGTCGCCTACTCGAAGAAAGAGCTTACCATTGCTTACGTCAATGATGGCTCGGGAGGTGGCGAGGAAGGGTCGGCCAAGGATCAGGGGAACCTCGACGTCTTCTTCGATGTCCAAAATGACAAAGTCCACCGGGAAGATGAACTTGTCGACTTTCACTAGAACGTCCTCCACTATTCCTAACGGGTACTTGACGGATCTATCGGCTAGCTGGATACTCATACGCGTGGGGTTAAGGCTACCAATCCCTAACTTTTTGAACAACGAAAAGGGCATCAGGTTTATACTTGCGCCTAAGTCGGCTAACGCGTGTTTAACAAAGAGATCACCGAAGACACACGGGATAGAGAAACTACCCGGGTCACTGATTTTCTTCGGCAAACCGTTTGTTAAAACGGCGGAGCACTCGGCGTTTAGCGTGACGTGCGAAAGATTCTCTAACTTCTTCTTGTTTGTGAGGAGGTCTTTAAGATATTTGGCGTATTTCGGCATTTGCGAAATAGCCTCATGGAAGGGAAGATTAATGCGGATTTGTTTGAAGATTTCTAAGAAGCGGGAGTACTGATCATCTTGACGTTGTCTATTAAGTTCAGAGGGGTATGGAGGAGTTGAATTATTTTTGAAGATGGGTGGTGGAGTGAGATTATTTTCTAAAGTGGGGGTGATTACTTCTTCAGCAGAGGGTGGAAGCGGAGCAGAGCTTTGATTTTTAAAAGCGGGAGCGGAGCTTTGATTTTTAAAAGCGGAAGCGGAGCTTTGATTTTTAAAAGCAGGAGCGGAGCTTGCCTCGGGCTCTTCACTTACCATACCGGATACTTGCTTCCCACTTCGAAGAGTTATAGCTTTCGCTTGCTCTCTCGGGTTGGGTTCGGTATTGGAAGGAAGAGACCCTGCGGGTCGCTCAGAAATTATTTTCGCGAGCTGTCCTACCTGATTTTCTAAACTTTTTACGCTTCCGGTTAAAGTTCTTATGGTAGCGTCATTTGTGGTGATATATTTAGAAAGTAATTCCTCCAAGCTCGGAGGTTTTGGGTAATTTTGAAGAAGTGGTGGTGGTGGTGGTGGTTGTGCAGAAAAATCATTTTGCGGAGGTGGGCGCATCGCATTCGATGGATTACTCCATGAAAAGTTCGGGTGATTTCTTAAAGCGGGGTTATAACTATTCGGAAAATTAAAACCAGGCGGATGAAAATTCGCAGCAGAAAAATTATTAAAAGAAGTTCTAGGCAAATTATTAACATAATCTAAATGTTCTGGAGTAGGGGTTGCAGATTCCCATACCTGAGGGGCGGAGGCAGCAGTCATCTCTGTTATCTTTTTGCTTAGGATTTCTACTTGCAGAGCGAGCTGGGAGACGTTGTCCACTTCATAGATACCTGCAGGCTTGTTCGGGCGGGACCTAGGCACATTCCACTGATAAGTGTTCATAGCCATGTCCTCAAAAAGCTCAAGAGCGGCTTCCGGGGTCTTATGATTTAAAGTACCGCCAGAAGCTGCGTCTATCATTTGCTTCGTGCTTTGATTTAGCCCGTTATAAAACGTCTGCACTTGTAACCATACAGGCAGCGCGTGATGTGGGCATCGTCTTAATAATTCTTTAAATCTCTCCCAGGTTTCGTAAAGGGTTTCAGAGTCTATTTGTCCGAAGGCAGAGATGTCGTTCCTAAGTTTTGCAGTTTTAGCTGGCGGAAAATACTTCGCCAAAAATTTTTCAGTTAATTCATTCCAAGTGGTTATGCTATTTTTCGGAAGTGTGTTAAGCCACTGCTTAGCTTTAGTTCTTAGAGAGAAGGGGAAGAGTCTTAGCCTGATCGCATCATTTGTGACACCATTTATCTTGAAGGTGTCGCAAATTTCAAGAAAGCTAGCTATATGTGCGTTCGGATCTTCATCTTGAAGTCCGTCAAATTGCACATATTGCTGCACCATTTGAATTATGCTAGGCTTTAGTTCGAAGTTATTATTTGCTATAGCAGGGCGGACTATACTTGATTCTGTTCCCTCGAGGTTCGGTCGTGCATAATAGGACATAGTCCTTTGCATGGCCTCATCTACGTTGGGTTCTTCCATTCTTAAAGTATTAAATGACTCGGAGTCCTCAACCGGCACTTGGATAGTAGGACCTTGAAATCGCGATCTTCTCCGAAGAGTACGCTCAATTTCGTGGTCCAAGTCCCAAATAACCGACGGACTCCCGCGGGTCATGCACTAAAAGAACGGAAAAGAAGAAGAGGAAGAGAAAAAGGATAAACTAGAAAGAAAAATTAGATTTAGAAAATTAAATTAAATTTTTTTTTTCTTTTTGAAATAGATTTTTTTTTATATAGATTAACTCCCGAACTTCCCAAGGACTACCCCGTGAAGGGTTCGCAAGGTACTAGACAAGACAGTGGCGCTTAAAGCCCTTTGCCCTTTTCGAGAGAATTAGGTGGCGTAGAAAAATTGTGAGGTTGGTTACTATTAAGAGCGGTGATAAATTTTTTTTGATTTTTAAAATTTAAAAGAAAGGGGATGAGAAAGAGAAGAGATAAAATTAATAGGTTCGTGTTTTCAAAATATCAACGGAAGTTGAGTCCCCGGCAACGGCGCCAAAAACTTGTTGCGCGCTAGGGTTCGAAGAAAATAAACGCAACCGAACTAGCAACCCGATGAGGCAAGTATAACTATCGAATTGTAGCAAGGGGACACAAGTGTCGTATTGAAATCCGGGAACTGTTGGCTAAGCTTACTCACACGAACGCTATTATCTTATCGACGGAAAAACTAGGGTTTTAGAAAATCTAAGTGCAGGGGAGAAAGTAAAGCTATACTAGAAAGAGAAACACTGCAATTAAGTAAGCTGTTAAGCAAACAACTAAGCTAGAAAGGAAATTACTGCAGTTAATTAAAGAGCACAAGACAGGAGATTACTACGAAAGGTAGGAAATATGAAATGGAAATGCACCCGATCAAGATTCACCTCGGCTAAAGACGATTAAGAAAATGCGATAAAAATCTAAACTTAATAGGATAAGGGTCCTTGACCGTGGAGGTTCCTAAAGCTTGAACACGCTTCTCTCGAAGTCATGCCCAACTGAGTTTAGGAAGGTCCGACCGACTCTCGTCTAAATCGGAGGCCTAAAACTCGCTTTACGCGGTGAACCCCACTATTGGATTTTACTCCAATCCGGGAGATTTGGACGTCTGCCTCTCTCGAGGGGTGCGTACAACTCCCTTTACTCTTGAATGCTCACTTCATTCTTTCGGCCTCTCGGCTAGCCCAGAATGAAAGCAAAGGCGGAGAGTATATATCGAAAATATACCCCCAACCCGTGATTAATCAAGAGTAATTCAAGGCCCTAACCTAAAAAGAAAAGATTGATTAAAACATCATAACATAATCGCTCTAACATCGGATCATCAAGATCGAGTACAAGGAGGATTAGTTAATCATAATGGAGTGGAGGGGGGAGATGAGTAGAAAAACATAAGAAGAACACAAGCTAAGGGAAAAACAATTTTATTAATGAAAAAGGGCAAGTTACACTAATGAAAATAAAATTACAAGTGCATGAAAATTAAACCCTATTCTAGCCCTACATTAAGCACTAAGCAAGAAGAAAATTACAAAGAAAAGCTAAGACAAACTACAATTAAGCTAGGGTTAAACAAAAATTACAAAGAGATGGGGAGAGAGAGAGAGAGAAAGCATGAAAAAGGATCAAGAAACAAAGGGGCAGCACCTCCCCCACTCAACCAAAGCTTGCTGAAATGGGGAGGAGGGGGGGCTCAATTTATAGAAAATTTCTCGGGTTGGTCACGCCCTCCGACACGCCCTAGGGGGGGCGTGTCAGGGGCGTGATAGGTACGGATTTGACCTCGGGCTCTGGATTCTGGCGGGAGGGATGATTGCTTCGGTACGTCGGTGGTCACGCCCTAGGTCACGCCCGTGACAGGGGGGCGTGACAGGCATGTCATGTCCAAATCATTGGTCGGAAATCCGTTAGTCGCCGAAAAAGGAAGGTGTCACGCCCATGTCACGGGCGTGACATGGGGCGTGACAGTACTATTTGCGTGCTGAGGCGGAAGGGCATTTAATGCGGCGGCAGCTTTGCGGCAGAGGGCGACACGCCCCTGGTCACGCCTAGTGACACGCCCAGGGAGGGCGTGACAGGGGGGCGTGACAGCGGTTTTGACCGTTTTCTGTCCCTTCCAGCAGGTGTCCTCGGGATCGGGTGACACGCCCTAGGTCACGCCCAGGGAGGGCGTGACAGGGGGGCGTGACAGGCCATTTTGGCAATTTTTCTGAAAACCTGCAAAAAGACAGGAAAAAGTTAGTGGCAATAAAATTTACATAAAAAGGATAAAAATAAACTAATAATAGACATAATTTGTACAATATAAAATATAAAATACGATAATAGTTTAGGCTACAAAACGTATTATCAACCGATCTTATGGATTACGTTTATGAGGCTGCTGAGGAGAGCGACCCAGAAGGGGTCCCAAGTGACTTAGAGGACGATCACCCCCTTATGGTGATGCGTTGTATCTTGACCACTCCTCGTCCATTAGATGATAGGAAGAGGACGAGCATATTTTCTCTGATTTTTAAGAGTGGCGAGAAGCTTTGCATGCTGATTGTTTATAGTGGTAGCTGTGTTAATGTCGTATCTGAGAATGCCGTTGCACGTATGTCCTTGACCACGGAACCACACCCGACCCCATATAAGGTCGCTTGGATCAACAAGATCTCCATACCCGTTACCAAGCGATGCCTGGTCCCACTCTCATTCAAATCCTACATTGATGAGGCGTGGTGTGATGTCCTTCTGATGGACGCTTGTCATGTGTTATTAGGCCGCCCTTGGCTATACGCCCGTGATGTTACACATTTTGGTAGAGCCAACACTTATGAATTCAAATTCAATGGCAAAACCATCACTTTGAGGCTGACCATCCCAAAGGAGCCTGTATTCTTGACTAAGGACACCACTATTCCGGTAGAATGGAAAACGTTGAATCTAGTTGGTAGGAAAGAGTTTGAGAAAGATCCGTTCTTTGATGGAATTATGTATGCGCTAGTCCTCCTAAGTGCGAAGCCCGATTCTAGCATTTTGGATGAGTTACCTAGTGAGTTACGGGTACTGTTGGAGGACTATAGGGACGTGTACCCGGATGAGTTACCTCCCACGTTACCCCCGCTTAGGAATATCCAGCATGCGATAGATCTCATCCCGGGGTCTTCCTTGCCAAATCTGCCCCTTTATTGACTCCACCCCGCAGCTCACCTGGAGTTGTAGTCCCAGATAGAGGGTTTGCTAGAGAAAGGTTTTATTAGTACTAGTATGAGACCATGTGTTGTAACAACCCTACTTGCCCCCAAGAAGGATGGTACATGGAGGATATGCGTTGATAGCCGGGCTATCAACAAAATCACCATCAAGTATAGGTTCCCCATTCCCCGCCTAGATGATTTTTTGGATGTCTTGTCTGGAGCCACATTATTCTCCAAATTAGATCTTCAGAGTGGCTATCACCAGATTAGGATACGAGAGGGAGACGAGTGGAAGACAGTGTTTCAGTCGAAGGATGGTCTGTATGAATGGCTTGTGGGTCCCTTTGGGTTATCCAATGCCCCTAGTACCTTCTCTCGGATGATGACACATGTCTTTCAGCCATTCATGGGGAAGTTCATTGTCGTCTACTTTGACGATATTATGATTTATAGCACCTCTACATCAGAGCACATCTCCCACATGAGAGTGATCCTTTCCACCCTGCGGAAGGAGACTTTATTTCTCAATCTTAAGAAATGCACGTTCTATGCCTCGAAGGTAGAGTTCTTAGGCTATATAGTCGGCTCTAAGGGTATTCGAGTTGATCCGGGCAAGGTTTAGGTCATTAAGGACTAGCCCATGCCAACCACCCTACGTGAGGTGCGTAGTTTCCATGGGTTAGCAACGTTTTTTCGTCGTTTCATACGAGACTTCAGTAGTAATATAACACCTATCACAGACTGTATGAAGAAGGGAGAGTTTACATGGACGAAGTCTTCCACCTATGCTTTGAACGAATAAAGGAGCTTATGACTGAGGCACATATCTTACGTCTACCTGACTTTTCAAAAGTCTTTGAGCTCACATGTGATGCGTCTGGGGTAGGGATTGGAGGTGTCTTGAGCCAGGAGGGCCATCCCGTTAATTATTTTAGCGAGAAGTTGTCCGGCCCTAAGCTGAACTATTCAAATTACGATAGGGAATTTTATGCTGTAGTCCGATGTCTACACCATTGGAGGCACTATATCCTCTCCAAGGAGTTTGTGATCCTCTCCGATCATGAGGCTTTACGTTTCATCAACGACCAGCATAAGATCAGCCCACGACATGCTAAGTGGGTAGCTTTCTTACAAGGTTACACGTTTAATCTCAAGCACCTTAAGGGAACTGATAACCGAGTCGCGGATGCCCTTAGTCGTCTTACTATTTTACTCACCTCTATGGAAGTACATGTTATAGTATTTGAGCGGGTTAAGGATGAGTACGTCACGTGTCCTGACTTCCAGGACTTCTATTTATCTGCCCAAGATAGCTCCCCTACGACGATATCTGCATACGTCATCAAGGATGGTTACCTGTTTAGGAACAGGAAGCTATGTATTCCGCAGTCATCGTTACGACTACATATCATATGGGAGTTGCATAGCGGAGGGTTGAGTGGCCACTTCAGTAGAGATAATACCATTACGTTAGTCGAGGACAAATTTTATTGGCCAAAACTTAAGGTTATTGTGGGACAGGTAGTGAGTAGCTGCCGCACGTGTCAGGTGTCTAAGGGTAGTAAAACCAACGTAGGATTATATACACCCTTGCCTATTACCTCCATGCCTTGGGTAGACGTTAGTATGGATTTTGTATTAGGCCTCCACATTACCCTATGCCGTCACGACTCAATTTTTGTAGTTGTGGATAGGTTTTCAAAGATGGATTATTTCATCCCATACAGTAGGACAAACGATACGTCTCACGTCGCTAAACTACATTTTAAAGAAGTCGTTAGTCATCGTGGAGTGCCAAAGACCATAGTATCGGATAGGGACGTAAAATTCACTAGTTATTTTTGGAAAACTCTTTGGATATTAATGGGAACAAAATTATTGTTTTCCTCCGCCTATCATCCCCAAACTGATGGGCAGACGGAAGTGGTTAATCGGAGCTTAGTAAATTTGTTACGATGCCTTGTGAGTGATCACAAGAGCACTTGGGATCTTCTCCTTCCCCATGACCAATTAGCCTACAATAATTCCAAGAATAGGTCTACGGGTCTATCTCCGAATGAGATTGTCCACGGGTATAAGGCTCATGTGCCTCTTGACTTGGTGTCGTTGCCCCTAATGTACAAGGCAAGTCAGTTTGCACAATCCTTCACCCAGCACATCAATGATTTACACGCACGTATATGGGCCACCTTGACTACGCAATACGACTCTTATCAAGCGCACGCTAATTTACATAGGAGAGTATCAAACTTTAAAATTAGCGATCTAGTTTTAGTCCGTTTGGTTCCCGAACGCTTGACAACTGGCACCGTTAAAAAGTTATCACCAAAGCGCGCCGACCCTTTTCGAATTGTTAAGAAGTTAGGTGACAACGCTTTCGTTTTGTACTTACCTGCTGATTGGGGTATCTCCCCCATTTTTAACATTTCAGATTTAACGATGTTTGTGTCACCACCACAAGAGTTGATTTCTTTGTCGTCTTCTTCTCCCACTCTAAATTCTCATGGGTTGGGGAGTGGTAGTACAGATGATCTCTCTCTTTCGGTCCCCACAGGTATATCATCGGATGGTAAGTTGCCTTCCTTCCTGCCTACTGCTAATATGACCCCAGGTTTCCACGGACGTTTTCCACTCCAGAGATGATACTTGCTGCTAAGCCTGTTACCACTGCTGATGGCGACACCCACCGCTTTCTCATCCGTTGGCGTGATTGCCCCCCTTCGGATGACTCTTGGGTACTCGAGATGGAGCTGCAAAGTTTGGATGCCGCTCTCCTTAACCGCTATCGCTTGGACCACGCAACGGAGATGCGTGCATTTGAGCGGGGGAGGATTGATGGCGTGCCCCCTCCTCCACCATTTGAAGACGATGTTCATGATGCTGATGATGACCTGGTTGATAAGGCAATACAACTCAAGGACGTGAGGCGGCATAATGACGCTAACGGAAGGCTACGCTAAACCTTCCGCCCGCGGCGTGCTACATCCACTGCAAAGAATTAGCCTTATTTATTTCATTTTCTTGAACTCTATTTTATATTTGGAATATAAAATTATCCTATGTTTAAGTGATAGTTTTATATTCATTGCATGTTTTGTTATTTTTAATTTTGAACAATTTTAATGTTGGTGTGCATTTAGCCATTCGGATGGATGAGATTACATCTCCATAATGAATGGTTAAGGCTTGTTTGTAACTCCTATATAAGGAGGCTTCCTTATGAGATAATTAGACAAAGAGTTAAACCTAAATATCTCCTTGAGAAATTTCGGCCAAGAGGAGATCTCTCCAAGCCCCCCCCCCCCTTGCTCCCTCCATCCGTTCGGTGCGACTCCGGCGCGGCTTCCTTCGGTACGACTCCTTGGAAGAAGGTTGCAAACCCTTCGGTATGACGCCGGTGGATCCGTGTAGAGAGTGATTCTCCCACAGTTATCTTGTGTGAAAAGCTTTTCGGTTGGGTAATCTCTTCCCTCTCCCTAGTGTGATTCTCTTCTTTAGTTGTGGTGGTTTCGCACACGTTTTCTCCGTAAAATTAATTTAATCACTGCAAGTTTTGAATCGAAATCGCCATTGCTAGGATTTTTAATTCCGGATCAGGTGGATCCTATTTGCCTGAGGGGAGCTTGGCCTATATCCTTGGTCTTGCTCTCAAAAGGAGTGGCAACCTTTGTCTTTTCTTGGGGAATATTCCGACTCAAATTTCCAATCATTGTTTTCGAGTCGACCATTCTCCCTTTGTTATTTGTGTTGCGGTCTTGCGACGAGAAGCTATTGTGGGCGATAGGTGTTGTGTAGGTGCGATAGATCTACGACGTGTAGTGCGTAGATAGAGCGTTTGCTTTGTGGAAATCTCCGATTCCGGACGCCCCTACATCAACTGGGCTGCCAACAGCCAAACTTCATTGTTCTGAAGGGATATACGCAGACCCCAAAGGGCCAAAAGTTCAAATTAATTGGGGTAAAAGAGAAAAATTCCCCCCTTGGGGGTAGGAAAGTAAAAATTCCTTTTTCTCACAAGGTGAGTGAGAAAATGCCTGGCAGGCTAGATGATCCAAATAATTCTCCTTGTGAGTGCCATGCCTCGCGAGTACTCCGTCTCGCCACTAGAGGTAAGCATGCACCGCGAGAGCCGTCTCACCACGAGAGCTCATCATACTCTGCGAGAGCTTTCTCACCTGCTCGGTTGTTCCCCTCTCGCCTATTATGTTTTGCCTTTTTGGAGTGCTGGCGAGTCAACTCGGTGGTCCTGCTCGCCTCTGCAATCCTCTCGCCCTTAACTCAGCGTTTTTCTTTAAATTGTCTCCTGCGAGCCCAAGGTTGTACATCACTAGAGGTCGTCGGAGTCAGATTTTACTGGAGGAAGAGCTCTCCCTCTCCGGGAAGAATGATGTCTCCATGGAGGATAATAAGGTCCATGACCAAAAATGAGGTGAGCTTCTTACTCCCTCCCTTGGTGCTAGATATTTAGTTATTATATATGAGAGATGTATACTCAAAAGAGTTTGATTCATGCGTGATGAAGATTGAAATACTTTGTTTTCAAGGTCAGCTAACACTTAGAGGTAGGTGAATAGGTTTTGGCCTTTTTAAAGATTATCTAGACCTAACCCCGATTAAACTATGCTTAGTGTTTGGTTATTTTAGGTTTCAAGACATAAACACAGAAGACATAGATATTTATAGTGGTTCCCCAGATTATGGGTACGTCCTTTTTCCCTCTCCACCTTTCTAATAGTGTGTTAGACAAGGCTCTTCCCAAAACTCAGCTCCTTAAGTTCTTACAACTCGATCCCGCAGGACCACTAATTCTCCTCTAAGACCTACTACTAAGGAATAAGGCCCTACACCTCAGTAATTAGACAACCACCTACCTCAGGCCAACGTCCTTACAATTCAATCTTGGAGGGCAGCCCTACACTCAAATCCAAAATGGATCCTACACTCAGATCAATAAATGATCCTACCTTAGCCTTTATAACACAGACTTACAACTAAGATTCTACACAAAATCCTACTCTCAAATCCAAGACTAGATCCTACAGAAAATAGAAATGTTGTGAAATAGTTAGACACCAGTGTTGAAACCGAAAACTCGGTCTCTATTGAGTTCACCCTTGGGTAAGGGGTGATCATACACTTACTTCTTTCTCGCGAGCCAAATGATTAAGGGAAAAGAATAAGGGACAGAACCAAGGGCTCGGTGTGGAGGTCTCACCACACACTTGGAAGATCTTAGAGCGTTTCCCCTCCTAGCCAAATGCCAAGCGAAGGATACCTCAGAAAGCGCAAGAAGATCGAGGCACGAGTGAGTATGCTTTCTGAGGTACCCCCTTGGGTCTAATTATAGATTTCTGAAACGGCCTGCAAATAGCCAACCTCTACTGTTCTGAACAGCTATGTACATCCCAACTAAGTCTGCCAACAACATAAGTCCACTGTTCTAACAGGCTATAGATAGGCCAGCGAGGGTATAATAGTAAAAACTCATCACAAGGGATTGGGTGAGTGGCCCTATGGAACCTCCACTCGCTGGGGGTGGCGAGTGTTTGATAGAGCCAGCACTTGCCACCTCTTCCCAGCCCTAGGTGTGTGTTGGCCCGACCCGCCCCACCCGACTGCTGCTTGTCGAGCCTCCTGTGGCGAGTGCGAGCCAGCCTGCTCCACCCGCCTGCTGCTCGTCGAGCCCCTGGGGCGAGTGTGAGCCAGCCTGCTCTACTCACCCGCTGCTCGCTGAGCCCCTAGGGTGAGTGCGAGCCTGACCTGCTCCACTCTCCCCTCGAATGATCTCCCCCACTTGGATGAGACAGATTGCTAGACTTTGGCCAATCTGATTCCTGTCGCCCACTACTCGCCAGATATTGGGTTGTACACAATCCCCTCTCTTTGCAAGGTTGGCCAAAGCTCGGAAAGAAACATCCAACCTATTGGAAACCCTAGGTGATTTTGGATAGGTTCTCTTCTTAGGTTGTGACCCATATTGTATAGAAGGGTAAAATTTTATGTGTTTCTAGAGTCTAGGCCATGTTCTTAGAGTCAACAAATCAAAGGACCAACCTACAACACTGCCAAAGACTGAAGACTTAGAGAAATCAAGAATTAGAAAAAGAAATATACATTTGTCTATCTCAGGTCGACGATAGTCGTGCTCCGCTCGACTAACTGAGAGCTAAAATCTCTGAGCTGAGCTCGACAAACTCCGTTCTCAGATCGACTAACTCTTCAACACTCAGCGCCATAATTCACTCAAAGCCAAGGCTGACTCAGAGACAAAGAACACTCGACACCAGATGTGATATTCACTCAACGCCGACAGATTGACCAAGTTCTTAGGTCGACTAACTTCACAGTCTCAGGTCGACGAACATAGAGCGCAAGAATTAGTCAGTTTATGCACTGCAGTTGATTCACAGAGCTCAGGTCGACGAAAGCTGATCTCAGTTCAACGAAGGCTGATCAGAGGTCGACGAAATTTCAGGTCAACGAAAGCTGATTAGAGGTTGACGAAAGCTGATCTAAGGTCGACGAAAACTGTAAGACATTTTGTTTTTTATTCTTTCTCTTTCTGTCTCATCATCTTATATCTATTATAGGCTATTAATTCCCTTGTAAATCAATGCACTTATATTCTCTGAATAGAGCCGTTACATGCAGCATTTATTACTAACATCCTCTATAGAATTATTTGTTTATATCTCGGGACAGACATAGAACAGAATAATTGACAGCATTCTTGCCATTTTTCGTTCCCAAGATTTCGGCTGAACATTTATTGCAGAGTTTTTTTTAATTCGACGAAGTTGCAGTTATCTTATACATATCTCCCTGCCAAGAAAACCACAAGACAGAAGAGCAGAGATTGATCATCAACTAGAGTCACAGCAAAGAAAACATCCCAAAGTGCAGTGAAAAACATCTCTCAGAAAATTGACTGCTCTCAAGAAAAGAAGAAAAAACAACCATCACCATCAAGAGTCTTTCTTTCTCTCCCTCTTTGTTTTTACGGATCTCCAGTGACAGCAACATTCAAATCAGTCAAGGATCTCTGAAAAGCTGAAGGCCTACTCACCCTTTTACAAAGCTTCCTCTCCTTAACCATTTAAGATCTTAGGGGGAGCTTTGTCATCAACAACTCAGAATCCACATATTCTTCTGACAGTGTTTTGAGAAAAGAAGACTTTCATCAAACTCTCATCCCACCTCTGTACATGGTTTTAATTCCCTTCAAAATTATTCTGGTTGCATGTCTCCTTCCAAAAGACTTGAGGTTTGGTTTTTGAGCACCTAATCAAAAGCTCATTGGTGGCAGTCACTTGATCAAAACCTATAGTTGATTCCTACCTAGTGTGGTAGAAGAGTTGATGTACCCAAGTTTGGGGAACCACTATAAAATTCTTGTGTTGTCTGTGTGTTTGTGATCTTCTCTTGTGCTTGTGCTGTGATATAATGTTTGATGTGTAGCTTAGTTACTTTTCTCTAGTTCACTTGCTGCACTTTTACACTTGCCTTTTATTTCAGCAAAAGGGAAAAGTTTTCAAAAACTCTATTCACCCCCCCCCCCCCTCTAGAGTTATTCAGAGCTTACCCTATCTTTCAATTGGTATTAGAGGAAGGTTAATCACATCATATAGGCTTACACCTAGATTAATCAAGATCCTCAGGATAAACTCTGAATAAGCCTTATTAGTTTCTCTGATTAATTTTATTTTCTGATATCATGGCACAAAACAAGGATTATGTCAGCACCAGACCTCCAGTTTGCAACCTGCAAAAGTTTGGAATCTAGAAGGCAAGAATCAAACTATACATGAACTCTATTGATGAGGATATTTTTAATTCTATCTTGACAGGACCACCAACTCCAGTAGTCTCTACCTCAACTCCATTAAATCTCAGTGCAGTGCCTCCTCCAGACCAAGCTGATGCACAAAAGAAGGCAAAGATTGATGATGCCAGAGCCATGAACATACTAGCCAAAACTATGTCAGATGACATATTTCAGAAGGTTGCTGAATGTACATCTGCCAAAGCTATTTGGGATTCCCTCAACCAAATGGTAGCAGGCTCTGCTGATGAGAGGAAGGATAGAAAATCAAACCTCATATCCCAATATGAGAACTTCAAAAAAGATGAAGCAGAATCTGTAGAAGTAATGTACAACAGGATAAGCTTCATCATCATTGAGCTCAGAACATTGGATAAAGAAATCACATTAACTGAAGTCAATGACAAGATCCTCATGTGCTTCCCTAGCACATGGGATTCTAGAATCTAGCCCATCAAAGAAGCCAGAAGCATGACTGAAATCTCAACAGAATCTCTACTTGGAAAGCTCAAATCCTATGAGCAACTGGTCAAGTCAAGAGAAGCTGCAGTTGAACCAAAAGCTTCAACACCTACCAGGAAGGAACAAAACATAGCACTCAAAGGTGCAGAAGAATCTCCCAGCCTATCTGTCAATGAAGAAATTATGAGTCTCTTTGCTAAGAGATTCTATAAAATGGCAAGAAAGGACTTCAGGAGGAAGCCTTCAAGGAATTAAGGTAAACCCAGGTATGATAAGACCGTTTCAAAAGAAGTCGTCTATTTTGGGTGCAGGAAACCTGGACATTTCACCTCAGAATGTCCAGAAGCTCAAAAGAAAGATAGAAGGCATGAGAAGGAGTCAAGAAGACATCAGCACAACAAGGCCTCCTCCAGCAAATACAAAAAGAAGGAGAAGGGCTTTGTGGCTGAAACCTGGAGTGATACTGAAGTTGAAACATCCTCATCTAGTTCCAGTGAAGATGATATAGAATAAAAGAAGGCAAGAGAAGTTTGCCTTATGGCAATAGATGCTGGAAGCAGTAGATCAAACTCATATGAATCAGAAGATTAAGAATTCCTCTCTGAAGAGGATCAGGTAATTGCTTCATATGATTTTCAGTCTAAAGAATTCAAATCTGAATTTAAGATATTGTGGTTAGACCTAATAGGATCTGAGAAGGAAATCAAACTTCTCAGGGAAAACTATTAGAACAAGAAAAAATCATTGCTGATAATGAAAATTAACTGAAGAATTAAACCTAGCAAATCAACAAATAATGTTCCTAAAATTTGAATTAAATAAGGCTAAGGATCTAGAAGAAACCTTAAATGGTAGAAGTTTACAACTGATAGACATAACTAGCACAGTTAATACAAGATCTAGTAATAATAAACTAGGATTAGGAGCCTCATCTAGTGAACCAATCCTTATTCAGAAAAATCAACTATCAAAACCCATAAGTTTTATTTCTGAAAATGGTAAGAAGAATACTGAACAAGTAAAGAAAGTCAATGAAGTGCTTAAAAACCTAGACCTTAAGAGAACAAGTCAAAAAAAGAAAAACACACAATATAACTATGTTCAGCAAATTTCGTCGAACTCAGAACGACGAAATGGGTATAGTTTGTCGAACTCAGAACGACGAACTCTGAACGCAAATAATAATGTAATCTATTATTCGAATTGGGATCGACGAAACCAGTATGGTTCGTCGACCAAAGATCGACGTTTTTGGGGCTCTATGAATGGATACTTCCATTCTTCGAGCAGAGATCGAAGAACTCAACCCCGATTGTCGAGCTCAGGTCGACGAACATACCCAAATTTGTCAGATCTAGTTCATAACCAGAGTAATCTAAAAACTAATAAATCCTTTAACCCCTTTCGTCAGTGGGTCATACCTCCGAGAAGGTATCATCCTTTAGGTTATAAGGATCAACCTGAATGCTCTTTTATTTCTAGTTTTGGCTATGTTAAACAACAAGGACCAAAGGTAACTTGGGTCAAAAACTGCTAATCCTCTTTGCAGGTAGAAGAGAACCCTGTCACTCAAAACAAGTGGTACCTGGACAGTGGTTACTCTAAACGTATGACAGGTTGCAAAGAATGCCTAATCAACTATAAAACCAAGACAGGACCTAAAGTAATCTTTGGGGACTCAGGCTTTGGACTGATAGAAGGCTATGGTTACTTCAACTGTGGAGCTGTCACATTCAAAAAGATGACTTATGTAAATAGTCTAAAGCATAACCTAATATCAGTAAGCCAACTATGTGATAAGGGTTATCAAGTAAGCTTTACTAACTCTTTATGTGTTATTTCTTTAAACAACACAATTATTTTAACAGGAACTAGACAAGGCAACATCTACTTAGTACACTTTGAATCAGCTAAATCTGAAATCTGTTTATTCAATTTTGTTAGCATTAAAACTACTTTATGGCACAAAAGACTAGGACATGTAAATAATAAAAATATAGCTAGGTTATCTAAGGACAATCTTGTTAGAGGTTTACCTTCTGGTCCCTACAAGAAGGAAGGCCTCTATAGGGCTTGTAAACTAGGCAAACAAACTAAATCTAGTTTCAAATCCATTAATAAGAGTGATTCACCTAGATTTTTGTATTTGCTCCATATGGACCTTTTTGGTCCTATTGTTGTACAAAGTCTAGGAGGAAAGTCTTATACATTAGTTATTGTAGATGACTTCTCCAGATTCATATGGGTTTTCTTTTTGAGAGCTAAGTCAGATACTTTTCAAGTTCTTACAGATTTTCTCAAGAACATACAGATTGAGTATTCTACTCAAGTTGTATTGATCAGAAGTGATCATGGCACTGAGTTTGAATCTCTTCTTATGCTAGAGTTCTGTAGGAAATAAGGTATAAGACACTACTTCTCAGCTCCCAGAACTCCTCAACAAAATGGAGTAGTTGAAAGGAAGAATAGAACACTTATTGAAGCTGCAGGTACATTGCTTGCAGATTCTTACATGCCTCTATCATATTGGGTAGAAGCAGTAAGCACATCAAATTATGTCCTGAATAGAAGCCTAATACATAAACTAAAGCTTAAGACTCCCTATGAACTACTCAAAGGGAAGAAACCTATAATCATCTATTTTAAAATATTTGGATGTATGTGCTATATTCACAATAATGACAAGAAACATCTCAGAAAGTTTGAAGCTAAGGATGCAATGGGAATTTTTCTAGGATATTCCCAAGTCAGTAAGGCATATAGGGTGTTTAATAAATCAACACTAAAAATTAAAGAATCTATGCATGTGATATTTGATGAATCTAACATGTTTTAAATGGAGAGAGATATCTCTACCAACAGTCATTTGCAGGTACAGAATTTGTGTTAGAGCTTGGATGATCTAAACCTTACCTCAAAGGTTGAATCACATCCCTCTCCACAAGTTATATCAGAAGCTGAAAGTGAAGAAGAGATTGTGGAAGCAACTCAGTCTTCTACAACAGTTGACACAATTCCACAAGAGGAATTTAATCAAATAACTATTGCTGAACCAACTTCTTTTAATGATTTTGTCACACTTAGGGATCACCCTAGATCTCAAGTAATTGGAGACATATCAGCAGGAGTGCAGACATGGCATCACCTCAACCCTGATGTGATGCTTGCCTACTTTCTCTCTCAAATTGAGCCTCAATATATATCTGATGCAGAGCAAGATCCAAACTTGATTATTGAATGCAAGAGGAACTCAATCAATTTGAGAGGTGTAAAGTTTGGGACATAATTCAAAGGCCTAAGGGCTATCCAGTAATTGGGACTAAGTGGGTATTCAGAAACAAACTTTATGCCCAAGGTGTGATTGTGAGGAACAAGGCAAGGCTTGTTGCTCAGGGATACAGGCAATAGGAAGGAATTGATTATGATAAAACATTTGCACCTGTTGCAAGACTTGAAGCCATCAGAATTTTCTTGGCCTATGCTGCATCACACAAGAAATTCAAGGTATATCAAATGGATGTCAAAAGTGCTTTTCTCAATGGGGAACTAAAAGAAGAAGTATATGTGGAACAGCCACCTGGTTTTATCTCTTCAACTCACCACTCCTATGTTTTTAAATTGCATAAGGCTCTCTGTGGTTTAAAGCAAGCTCCAAGAGCTTGGTATGATACCTTAGCCAGCTTTTTTTAGAGCATGGTTTTCAAGAGGTATGGTTGATAGAACCCTCTTTACAAAACTGCATCATGATAAAATTCTATTAGTACAAATATATGTAGATGACATAATCTTTGGCTCTACTGATCCAAATCTGTGCAAAAGATTTTCCTATCTAATGCACTCAAGGTTTGAGATTAGTAGCATGGGTGAGTTATCATATTTCCTTGGTATCCAAGTGAAACAAACCCCTGAAGGAATCTTCATCTCTCAGTCTAAATATTCTAAAGAGCTTATTAAGAAGTTTGGGATGAATGATGCCTCTTTCATGAAGACTCCCATGGCTGCCAATGTTGTTATAGATGCTGATGAATCTGGAAAACCAGTTGATCAGACCAAGTATAGGGCCATTGTTCGATCCCTACTGTATTTAACAGCAAGTAGGTCAGACATTATGTTTGCTACATGTCTTTGTGCTAGGTTCCAGGTGAACCCTAAAAAATCTCACCTTATTTTCTTAAAAAGGATTTTAAGATATATAAAAGGTTGTCCAGATCAAGGCCTCTGGTATTCAAGAGAATCAGCATTTGTGTTAACTGGATTTTCTGATGTTGATTATGCTGGATGTAGAGTAGACAGGAAAAGCACCTTAAGAACTTGTCAATTCCTTGGTGACAGACTTGTATCTTGGTTCTGTAGAAAGAAAACATCTGTTTCAACTTCCACTGCTGAAGCAGAGTATATGGCTGCAGGTAGTTGCTGTTCACAGATTTTGTGGATACAAAACCAACTACTGGATTTTGGTGTCAACTTTAATAATTCAACTATACTCTGTGATAATACAAGTGCCATTTCAATTGCACAAAAACTAGTATTGCCTTCTAGAACCAAGCATATAGACATTAGAAATCATTTTATTAGAGATTGTGTTGACAAACATAAGATTAAACTTGAATTTATCTCTACTGATTTGCAAAGAGCAGACATATTCACTAAGCCATTGGACTCATCCAAGCATCTATTCTTTGTCAATCAGCTTGGTATGATAAATGATCAGGATTTAATTTAATGCTCTGTCTGTAGTCAAAGAATTGTCTCTGTTCGTTGACCTTAGATCGAATAACTGATAACAATTCTTTAGAATTTTCGTCGACCTAAGATCGACGAAATCTCTTAGTATAGCTCATTCGTCGATCAGAGGACGACGAATTATATCTCTACAAGTTTTCTGCGAACGACGAAAACTTTCCCTCTCTTCGTTCTTAGATCGATGAACTTTGTCCTTTACGTAATTTTCATCGACCTGAGATCGAAGAATCTTGAGTTTTCGTCGGATTGAGATTGTCGTTTTATATTCCAGAAAATACTATATCTTGCTTTTCTTCGACCTCAATCCCGCGCTTTCAGAATTCCCCTCCTGCACTTGATCTTGTGTTTTCTCTTGTAGGTGTGCTCTTTCTCTCTCTCATTCGATCTTAACGTCACAAATGGCCGCTACTGGATCAACCGGCATAAAGTTCGATCGTGGTTTCAATATTGATTTTGACTCTTTCCAACATTCAGATCAAATTTTCATAGATATTCTACAGCTATTTGAGGAACAAAATCTGAAGCAGTTCATGTCTGATAGAATCAGGATTCCTATGACAGAAATCAAGGAGTTGGTTGGCTCTTCCTCTTCAAAAGAGACTGAAATGACTGGGACTATCAGTGGTACTCAGGTGATTGTTTCTCCCTCCGTTCTCTCTGAACATTCCAATTTAAAAACTGGAGAAGATGATCTAGAACTAGATGATAAGGAATATGAAGATATGCTGGCTGTTATGGGTCACTTCGGCAAAAACCCTAACAAACTGTATATGAAAAATTTCTCCCCGACATATAAATTTCTTGCGGATGTCGTTGGGAAGGTGCTATTTGCTAAGCATATAGTACATGACTACATATCCAGGCAACAGTTCTTGGTTATGGCTGCCCTGGTCAGTAAGAGAAGTGTGAACTGACCACAAATTCGGTTTGACCTAATCAGGAGAAAGAACAGCAAAAAGGAGGTTTGCTATGGCAGAATCTTTGGCTTTTTCCTGAAATCCAAGGCCAATGCAGTACTGCTATCTCAGACAACATACATCAATGCATCTAAGAAGCTCTCATCTGCCCTCTTTAGCAGATGGGAGAGGACTATCATAAAGCCATCTAAGGGCAAGTCCTCTACCTCTAAATCTTCTGAAAGTATAAGGGCTACATCATCCACTCCTCACCCCTCTGTAGAGATTCCATCCACCCCTCCACCTCCTCCTGATTCACAAGCTCCATATCAGCCTCAAGTTCAACAAACCCCAGCCTCCATTTCTATTCTAATACATACCCCTACACCTCCAGCATCTCCAATTCTTTCTTCCCCTACACATATTCCATCCAATTCTCCCTCTCCTAGAGCTGATACTTAAATCCCATCTTTCAATTTACTTTCATTTTCTCAGAACACTCCTTCTCCTCACCAATCTCCTCAACAGGACCCACTTCCAGACACTTCCAACCAACCATCTCCTCCAGCAACTATCTTCACTACCTTTATCCCTTCTCAACCACCTCCTGCCCAAACATCTAACTCCACATCTTTTAATCCCTCTATCATCCAACCACTTCTTGAGCTCCTCAAGCCTATCCTCAAAACCATCATTACAGAGGCTATTTCCCCTCTGTCTATCTCCATATCATCTCTTTCTGCTCAAATCTATACCCTCACCTCTACCCTCTCTTCATCTGGGGGCCTGGCTTCAGTACATACTGAAACCAGGAAGGGGGAGATACTTAATGATGAAGTAGCAACATCATCACCAGCAGCAGCAGCAGGAACAAATGTTGATATGAAACCAGATTTTCTACATTTTCTTGATACTGATATGGAATCAGATGATATAGAGATAACTGACTCAGTAGCAGATGTACATAATCAATGTACAGATATTATAGTATCCAATGCTCAAGAGACCAGCTTGCCATAAGTTCTGCCTGGAAGGGTCTACTTCATTAAATCTAAAGTAAATCTACATACTCTGCTGAAATTTTTTGGATCTTATATTCAGTTCTGCCTCTCCTCTCCCACTCAATCATCTAGAGCAATAGTATGCTACACTTCCCCTGCAAGTTCAGAAGTGTTAGCCATTATAAAGAAAAGTCTGATAGCTCCTCCAGTAGCATTATATGAACAAAGATCTAGCCCTCCTTGGCCAACATATATCATGGATAATAGCACTATTCCTAGTTTAGATGATCTAATAAATCAGGACATTGATATGGAAGCGGAAGCTAAAGTTGTTCCCACTCAAGCTAGCAAAGAAATTCCCAAGGATTTGATCAGTCAGATTGGTGAAATGTATGACAATCCTTTGTCTTCTATGATGATGATAATGATGATGATGATGATTCTGATGATGCTACAAAGAGGAAGCTAATCTCCAAGAAAAGGAAAGCACCTCCTCCACCTGCTCAAAAACCTATGTCTACAAATGATATTCCATACTACATTCTGCAAAACATAACTCCTTATAAGGGTATGCCAGCTTGGATGTGGCTATCCAAGAATGAACAAAAGAGAAGAAAGAAAATCAGAAGACGCCGACATTGACGGCCGATCCAAATATGCTCAACACTTCGCCGACTAATACTTCTTTGATGAAAATACGACCGAGGAGGAGTTCGCGGAGTTCATTGCCGTCTTCGTGCCCCCCTGCTTTGAGGCATGTCGACTCAGGGAGGGCGAGGCCTTCAACACGTTCTACACAGATGAGCTCGCCTTCCCCATCTCGCATTTCGAGGTGGGGTTGCGCCTACCGCTCTGGCCAGAAATCCGCTAGATCCTGAAGTACTTCGGCATGGTGCCCGCGCAGCTAAACTCGAACTCCATCGCCATGATGGTGGTGTTTGCATGCTTCCTTCACAGGGAGCGAATAGAGTTCAACCTAACTGGCTTCAGGAAACTCTTCACCTATAAGGCGACTCCCGATGGCATCGCCTACTTTGGGGGCTCCTTCATTAAAGTTCGCGAGATCGCGAACAAGCATCAAAACTGGATGGAGAAGATCATCTTCATCAAGGGTGACCTCGGCAACGTCCACTACTTTCCTTAGCAGAATGGCGAAGAGGTGTAACGACCCCCCACCGTGTCTGACAATGATGTCGAGCTCCACAAGTTCTTCCTTCTTAAAGACTTTGAGGTCTCCTTCCTTCGAAGGGGCCTCGACTCGCTCCTCCCCGTCCATCCCGACGAAGGTATACCTCACACCTTTTCCTCTTCCTGAGCTCACTGAATCACTAGAATTTTTCTGGCCAAGTTTTTCGTGCAGGGGAGCGATTGTTTCCCAAGAACCCTCCCTTCGTGGACTTGGGACTATTCCTTGATCCCCTCGCACGCGAGAGGGCGGCTACAGCTGCTTGGCAAGATGAGGCAGCATCATCCAAGCTCTCATCCAGCAAGAAGCGTCCAGATCCCGCGGGGTCCAGATCGCCCCGCCATCAGAAGTCGCGAAAGATGAAGAGGGTCGTGGTGGCTCCCCGGGTGAGGTAACAAAAAAAAAAGCCAAAGTACATGAGCTTGCTCGAGACCTCCCCGGATGGATCGCCGAAAACCCGCTAAATGAGATGGCAGATAAAGGGCAGGAGGTAGGCAAGCCCTTCGTTCCTCCTACTATTAAGAAGAATGCGGCCCGCGAGCCAGGTCCATCGAAGAGCTATCCCCTCTTCGGCCTCGGGGGAAGGTGGAAGGATTAAGCCGACGAGCCCGTGGTCCAATGGGATGAGGAGGCCCACCGGATCTCCGTCTCCATCATCCAGCCTTCCTAGACATACTGCCAGCTCTCCTCTGGTCACGCCTACGCACTCGGCTTCGGCCTCTATGGGTGCGAGGATGCCGCGGCCTACAAACGCATGACTATGCGACAGCTCGGCCATGAGGGCTTGCAAGCTCATATGCGGGCACTAGAGCTGCACCACATGATGGTCCGTCATGACTTCAACCTGAGCCACCTCCTACAGAAGGCTGAGCAGAAGCGCGATGTTGACCAGTAAAAAGCTGTCGACCTGGAGAGGAGACTAGTCATTGTGGAGGATTCACTCGCCAAAGCCACCGGCGGGCTGGTAAGTACCGGGCACCTCCTTCTCTTTTACTTAAGATTTTTTTGCCTTTCACGCAATAGACTTGCTTACCCTTTTGTTTTACAGGATGTCGAGGCTGTTAGAGATTTTCGGGCTCGCGCCATAAGGCTAGAGGAAGAAAATGCCTAGCTTCGTGCCCGTGCCGTCGAGTTGGAAGCTCACGCCACCGGGCTGGAGGCAGACAATGATAAGTTGAAGGACCAGATCAAGGGGCTCAATAGTGAGATCATCCGCCAGGAGGAAGCCTTCTTCCCCCTGGGTAGTAGCGAGCCCTCCTTATCGTACAAGAGGCTGAGGATATTTGGCGAGGATGAGGTCATAGAACGGCAACAGATCAACTCGATTGAATCCGCCGAATGCACCTTGCAGATAATAAAGGATATGTTGGTGCTGGTTGAATGCTGGGAGGAGATCATAGCCCGGGACCTTATGCCGAGCCTTTTCCTATCCATGCCCCCAGCGAGAAGGAGGTCAACTTCGACCTGCTCTTCAAAAAAGGCTTCAAGGATTATCCATCTAGAGGAGCGGGCGAAGACAACCAAACTGGGTGAGGCAAGAGCTGACTCGTATCTTTCTTTCTTTTTTGTGTGATTCTCCCCCCCCCCCCTTCTGTAACCTCGCTTAGGCGAGCTCACTTTTTTGTAACAAGATTATACAAATGAAAAATGTATTTCTATATCTTCTCTTTCTTAAACTCTTCTTTTTGTGGTGTACTCGCCCGCGGGCTCTCCTCCTTGATAAACTTCATTAGGATGGAACTTACCGTTAGAATACTTGTTAGGAATCGTACCCGTGAGTAGAACCTGAGATCTCGCCACCTCTAAGAAATCTAGGGGACCACTCTCCGTGCTTGGGATCACCGCCATCCAGCTCGCTCGCGAGCTGCCTCCTTTCTCGCTAGTGTCAAGCCAAAATTGTAAAAAATTTAATAAGTAAAACTTGAGGGGGTTGGAGTGAATTATTGGAGCTCACCTTCTTCAAAGGATGCCTAAGGCTTGGCTCGTCACCTTTCTGTCGAGCTGGGACCGCGAGCCCCGACTCGCTTGTGAGGTCTTTATCCTCCCTATCCTTTGGAAAAAGACATATCTTTTCAAATAACTACCGGAGAGGTGGGACTCCCTCGAGTGACATCCAGCCCTGCCAGCAAGGTCAGAGCTTGGCCGCGGGATCTTCTCGGGGTCAGGGTATACTCTCTAAAGTGACATCCAGCCATGCCAGCTAGGTGAGAGCCTAATAGTGTAATCTGTTCAGGGTCTGGGTACACTCTTTCGAGTTACATCCAACCCTACCAGCTAGGTGAGAGCCTGGCAGCGTGATCTGCCTGGGGTCTGGTTAGACTCTCTCGAATGACATCCAACCCTGCCATCTAGGTGAGAGTTTGACACTGGGATCTGCTCGGGGTCTGGGTAGACTCTCTCGATTGATATCCAGCCCTGCCAGCTAGGTGAGAGCCTAAAAGAGGGATCTGCTCGGGGTCAGGGTAGACTCTCTCGAGTGACATCCATCCCTGCCGGCTAGGTGAGATCCTGACAACGGGATCTACTCAGGGTCAGGGTAGACTCTCTCGAGTGACATCTAGCACTACCAGCTAGGTGAGAGCCTGACAGCGGGATCTGCTCGGGGTCTTGGTAGACTCTCCCGAGTGACATCAAGCCCTGCCAGCTAGGTGAGAGCCTGACAGCGGGATCTGCTCAGGGTCTGGGTAGACTCTCTCGTGTGACATCCAGCCCTGCCATCTAGGTGACAGTCTGACATCGGGATCAACTCGTGTTCTGGGTAGACTCTATCGAGTGACATCCTACCCTACCAAGTAGGTGAGAGCTTGATAGCGGGATCTACTCGAGGTATGTCAAATGAACACTTCAACTATTCGCATGAATCACGGAAGGTGCATTGGCATATCAAGAAGCTTTATTAGAAAAAGAACATTAATTACATGGCTCAAGGGTAAAAACATTTCAAGTAATCACCGCTCCAAGTGATATTCAGGGTCTCACCTTCCACATTTCGGAGGCGGTACCCTCCTGGATTCAATGTTTCTTATATAATGTATGGACCCACCCAGTTGGGGTTGAGTTTCCCCACGGTGGCTGATCATCCTGCCGCATCCACCTTTTTAAGGACCAAGTCCCCTTTTGCGAACTGTTTGACCCTGATGTTCTTGTCGAAGTTCTTAGCCATTTTTTTCTTCACCTCTTCCTGCCAGATGGCGGAGAAGTCACGTAGCTCGTCCACCATGTCAAGGGAGAGCCTCAACTCTTCCTCATTTCAGCTTGCCATTCTTCCCTGCCTGCCTCTTCTTTGACCACCTGAGGCGTTCGGACCTCGAACTCGATTGGAAGCACTGCCTTTCATCCATGGGAGAGCTTGAAGGGGGTCTCCCCCATGGAGGTGTTAGGGGTGGTTCTAAGGGCCAAAAGAATTGAGGGAAGCTGTTCCACCCAGCTACACTTCAAGTTTTAAAATTTTTTCTTCAAGAGGTTCACTATGATTTTATTTGCCGCTTTCACCTGCCCGTTGCTCCTAGGGTGATGGACCCAGGAAAATTCTAGATCAATCCCGAGCTGCCCGCTTAAGCTGATGAACTCGGTGCTGACAAACTGAGGTCCGTTGTCTGTGACAATGGATTGCGACAACACGTGCTAGCAAATGATCTACCCCCAAACCAAATTCCTGATAACTTGGGAGGTTATCTTGGCTAGTGCCTTCACCTCCAACCACTTGGAAAAATAATCTATCATGACAAGTAGGACCTCCTCTGCCCGCTGGTCGAGGGGAAAGGCCCTACAAGATCCATTCCCCAGATGGCGAAGGGCTAGGGGGCCGTAATACTCCTGAGGTGCTAGAACGGTTGCAGTGGGAGGGGGAAAAAAACTGGCACTTGTTGTACTTCTTTGTAAACTCCGCCGCGTCGTGGCCCAAGGAAGGCTAGAAATACCACTGCCTGACAACCCTTCCTTCTAGGGCCCAACTCCTAGAGTGACTCCCACACTCCCCGAAGTGGACCTCATCAAAGATCCTCTAGACCTCCCTCTCAGCCATGCAATATGCCAACATCCCTGAGAGTGTCTTTCGGTACAGCTGCCCATCGTGGATGAGGTAGTACGCTGACTTGTACTTGAATTTCTTGTTATCCATCCCTTCCGGATACTCCACTTTGGAAAGGAAGGTTGTGAATGGGTCAATCCACGATGGGTGTTGACCCACCTCTATCATCTCTCCTTCGTCAATGGAAGGGCGGAACAGGTCGGCGATGGTACCCCCCACCCGGGGACCATGTTTTGCCAGTTGGTCCACCTGCTCATTCTCCTCCCTAGGCATGTGTCGGATGGAGAAGGTCTGGAACATGCCGATGACCTCCTTCACCTTTGCCAAGTATAACTGAAGGGTGGGCTCTCTTGCCTCAACTCCCCATTGATCTTGGAGGCCACCACCATGGAGTCAGTGAGGACCTCCACATCATTATCTCTTAACTCTTTAGCCAGGCAGAGCCCTACAATCACTGCCTCATACTCAGCCTTATTATTAGTAATGGGAAAGTGCACCACTACCATTTGTTCGATTCTTGTCCCCTGGGGGAAAAAAGGATCACCCCTACCCCCAGGGAATGCCTCCCTGAAGCTCCATCTACCATCAATTTCCAGGGAACTAGGTGAGTGAGTTTCGCCGCCGCCAACTCGACCACATAGTTAGCCAGAAAGTCGGTCATTGCTTGGGCCTTGATCGACAGGTGGGGGATAAACGAGATGTCAAACTCACTAAGGTCCACCGACCACTTGTCCAATCAGCCCGAATGCTCCACCCCCTCAAAGATGTTATGGAGGGATTGGTCAGTCACCACTCGGATTGAGTGTGCCTGAAAGTATGGACGGAATCTCTAAGCCGAGATGACCAGAGCAAAGGCCAACTTCTCTAAGATGGGATACCGAAGCTCCACCTTCCTTAGGACCCGACTCACATAATATATGGGGAGTTGCTTCTTCCCCTCTTCCAAAATCAGGACAGAGCTCAAGGCCTCTACTCAGACCCTAAGATACAAATACAGGTCCTCCCCCTTCTTCGGCGCTTGGAGCAGGTGGGCCTGAGTAAACTGCATCTTCAAGGCCTAAAATGCCTCATCACATTCCTTGGTCCATTCGAACCTCTTGCCTCCTCTTAATGCCTTGAAGAAGGGAGAACACTTCTCCCCAGCCCGGGAAAGGAACTTGATCAACCCTACAAGCTTCCCTTTCAACCGCTGCACCTCTTTAACATTCTGAGGAGATTCAAGCTCCATGATCGCTCGAACCTTGTCAGGATTTGGCTCCACCCCACGGGGGTGAGAAGGTGACCAAGGAACTTTCCCTTGCTATACTAGAAGACACACTTCAAGGGGTTCAACCTAATCTTGTACTTACTCAGGGTGGTGAAGGTTTCCTCTAGGTCCCGGAGGTGAGTCTACGTCTTGACTCTTGATCATGAGGTCATCCCCATACACCTCTTGGTTCCTCCCCTTCTGTTCTTGGAAGACCCTATCCATCATCTTATAATACGTCGACCCTGCATTTTTTTTCCTAAAGGAAACCATTTTGTAGCAGTAGTACCCATCCCCCATGACGAAGGAGACATCTTTGATGTAGGTGGGTGCATCCTGATATGGTGGTAACCTGAAAATGCATCTAGAAAACTCATTACTGGAAAACAGACGGCTGAGTCAACCAGCGCGTCAATCCAAGGCAAAGGATAACAGTCCTTATGGCATGATTTATTATATAAAGAAAAATCGACACACATACGCCACCGGCCATCTCATTTTTTAACCATTACTATATTGGAGACCCTGTCGGGGCATTATATTTCGGATACAAAGCAATCCTTGAGTAGCTTGGCAACCTCCTCCCTGATAGGCTTGGCTAGCTTGTCTGCGATGGACCTCTTCTTCTGCTGGATGGGGCGAGCATCCGGGTCAAGACTGAGGGAGTGGCAGGTGACATCCGCATTGATCCATGGCATCTCTATAGAGCTCCACGCGAAGGTGTCCACATTCTTCTGAATGCACTCCAACATCATTTCCTGGTCCTCCGGGGTCAGCCCCTCGCTGATACGCACCATCTCCACTCTGCCTCCCAGGATGAGAACATCCATCTCCACCACCTCTTCCACATCCTACAGCCTGGATTGCTCCCCCTATCACTAACATACCCCTCCCCTAGGGAAGAACTTCCTTCTCAACTTCCTCATCGGCCATTGCCTTAACTGGCTCCTGGACTTCCTCCTACACCTCCACCCGGGTGCGGTTCTCCTCCACCTCCATCTTCACTTTTGCCTCCTGCTCTGCCTCCTCCATCCTCCGCTCCATCTCCTCATCTCCCTCCTGCCAAGAGATTGAGTTCTCGGCGGTGACGTAGCATTCCCTTGCCACCTTGGGGTCGCATCGGACATGGATTCCTTCATCGTTGAACTTCAGGCACTGGTGGAAGGATGAGGGGCCGTAGTGGAAAGTGCTGACGAGCGGTCGCCCGTAGATGGCGTTATAGCTACTAGGGGCAACTACAGTGACGAACCTGCAAGTATGGGACTGCCCCCCCCCCCCCCCCACAGAGTGACATGGAGCCCCACTCCTCCTTCTACCTCCTTCCTCTCCCCTGAGAATCCGAATAAAGGTCCTTCTGAGGCCAGCACCCTCTTGGACTCCACCTTCATTGCGTCAAACGCCTTATTGAAGATGACGTTGACTGAACTCCCATTATCGATGAGGATCCGGGAGATGGTTAAGTTCTCGATCGCTGTCTGGATGACCAGCGCATCGCATAAGGGGTCCTCATGGTCTGGCATGTCCTTCCTCGAGAAGGTGATCTGCTCCTCTTGGGGTAGGGTCTTGGATGTGGAGAAAACAATCCTGCCGAACATGGTCTAGAGACTTTCCTTATGGGAAGCCTCTAACCCCACCCACCCATGGATCACTCTTTTCCCTCCCAGGGCCCCAACATCGGCCCGGTCCTCACACTTGTCCTCCTCTGCCCGAGACAGGACTTCCTCGATCCGCACACCCTAGAGGTCTTGTTGTTGATGCTCCCTGTTTCCTCCCATCTCGTGGAACTCCCGGCACGTAGTCGTAGCATGCCCCTACTCTTGGTGGAAATAATAGTAGGGCTGCTCCACCCTAACCTCCCATCTCCTTCTTCGTGTTGCTCCCCTCCTCTCCCCCATAACTATAGCCAAAGCTTATTTCTAGTCGGGGAGAGGTGTTCTTTGCCCTTGCCTCCCACCTGGAGGGTAAAACTGACCCTGCCCCCTGGCGGTTATCTCCTCAATGGAAACCTCTCTGGGCCCCTGGACTTGCCACTCCAGCCTCCAACCTAGCTAATGGTTTTGCACTTGGCGCCCCCACCTAGGTTGTTGTTGTTCCCTCTGCCAGGGTTCATCTTTCCTCTCCTCCTGACCTCTACCACCTTTGGGCTTCTCTTCCTCCATGGCCCACCTTGCCAGCTTCCGGGAAAAATCCGGGTTCGACGCCTCCCCGTCGACTTCCCTTGACGCCCTCTCCATTAGTTCCTCACAGGAGAGGGGCGGCACCCTCTTCAGATCCATTATGAAGAAACCCTGCTGATGTCCCAGGGTGAAGGCACAAATCAGAGTGTGCCCTGACATCTTGTAACACCCCTATCCGTCGCATAGCATATAGCAGTAGGTCCGGCCGGGGCCCGATGCCATATACTACGGACAGACCGGAAGGTTACGAATATGGACAACCATTCCAACCAATTTAACAACAACGTCCTACACAACGCATTCTAACGGAAGCATTTTAAAGTTAAACAAAGAACCCCTAAAGGCATGAATGTCCACTAGTAATAAAATACCACAAAGGAATGACGAACATGAAAATACACAAAAGAGTTCACGGCCTTAAGGCCTTACAAAAGTGTTCGCTTAACAAGATAGCGTCTTTCATACATCGGCGCGCAGGCCGGCCATACATGAATATGAAAAAGCTAATAGCTAAGCCTTCGAGGGCTGGCGCTGCAACTTGGGCTTTAGCCCGCTATTTGTCGCTTGGCTCCGCAGCAGCACCTGTAGAAAGCAATCCACCCAAGAGGTGGCGATACAAAAGGGCAACGGTCAGCAAAGCTGACCAAATTATAACGACCCCGTCCCATTTCTCGGGACGGCGGTGCTCCTTCCCTGCATATAAAACTACCATAGCAATTCTATAAAGTATTCTATTCGCCACAAGTGTCGGCACGCACGGCCGCACACTCCGTGCTCTCAGGGCACTAACCGGTGAACCCGGTCCGGACCCAGTCCGACACCGCGATTCCACCACCATCCCTCGGATGGCAACTCTCGTGAGCATTTAGCCCTTTCAGCCGAAGCCTAGGCCCGTTTCCAGCCTCCCGGGAAGTCCCATGTACTTTAGGTCGCTTCTACCGAGACCACTTGGAATGGGTAGAGTTCCACCCGCCCGTTGCTCACTTCACCACGGCCATTTAGCCATCGGTGCGGGCCAAGTTTCTCTTCATTCCCACAATCGATCAAAACACGCACATAACCCCGTTATGTACCGATTTGCCCTCCAAGGCAACATCGTGGCGGCAATGCGATTCCGCCCAAGCTTTCCGGGTGCGCCTCGAGGTTAACCCCCAAGGATCCCTGTATGCAATCTACCGCGTAGAAATTTCGGAAAACTAAAATCATCGGCGCGGAGTCTTCTCCGGCCATGCAATGCAAACATCACTGATCCGGGTTAAACCTGAATAGGCTTCACACACAATGCCTACGCCTGTACTCCGATTCCGGGCTCTAACAATGGGGACTTTACATATCTACCCGAAGGGATTCCGCGCCTCAACGCTCACTCGCGAGAGGGGGATTTACCCATGCATAGAAAGAAGGGCGACTACACATGCCCTATGAAGAGGATCGTTACCCTCGTAGATTTCCGCGTGCCCGCCATGAAGATGTAGACGGATGGAAAGCTTCGCCTCGCCCTTGCCTTCGAGGATCCGGACTCAGATCGCGAGTCGGTGCTCCGGTGCTCCGCCGGCGGCCGGAACTTTGCTCCTCCTCCTCTTGGCTCTCACCTCTCTCTAAGAGTTTAGAAAGAGAAAGGTAGGGTTGAAATGAGGGAATTCAGCCCCAAACTCAACCCTAATACCCCCTAGGTTAACCCACAGCCGTTAGATCCAACATAAAAGATCCGGACGGCCCGGATTCAACCCAAAATATCAGTTACGCCGATCGACACGGGTCTTGACATGGCCGTGTGCCACGGGCCGTGTTACCTGGAGCTTCAGGAACGATCGTCGGGCTTCATGAACACGGCTTCGAACACGGCCGTGTTCGAGGCTGTGTGCCCCACACACGGCTTGAGACACGGCCGTGTGTCTCAGGCCGTGTCCTTCTCTGACTCGAGACTGCACAAAACCATAATAGACCACTGAACACGGGTAGGCACACGGCCGTGTGCCTGGCCGTGTGCCACTGTTCAGACCTCCAAAAGTGTTGTTTGATCGCCCCGCGATCATCTCCGAGGTTGGGGTCTTACAACTCCCTCCCCCTTAAGAGAATTTCATCCCGAAATTAAGAACAGAGACTACACAAAAAAAAATAAACATAACGAGTACCTGAGGGGAACAACTCGGGGTACTCCTCGCGCATTGTCTGCTCTCGCTCCCAAGAGAGCTCCTCGCGTCCGCAGTTATCCCAACGGACCTTCACCATTCTGATTTCCTTGTTCCGAAGCCGCTTGACTTAGAAATCCTCAATAGATATGGGCTTGACTTTCGTTGTCAATCCTTCCTCAACCGGTACTTGGTCGGCCGCTAACACCTGCGAAGGCTCTTGCACTGCCTTCCGCAAAACCGAGATGTGGAATACATCGTGCAAAGCACTTAACTCTGCTGATAACCTCAACCTATAAGCTGCTTCTCCGATCCGCTCCAGAATCTCAAATGGCCCAAGGTATCTCGGACTCAACTTTTTCAAGCGTCGAATCCGTGAGACACCCTTGAACGGCTTGATCTTCAAGTACACCCAATCGCCAACACTGAATTCCACGCTCCTATGCTTGGCATTATAATACTTGGCTTGCCTATCCTGGGCAATCCGCAACCGCTCCTGTATAGTATGCACTAAAGAAGTGGCATCTTCAATGTCTTGACGCTGATAAAGCTTGGACTCACCCGTTTCTAACCATGACAACGGCGTGCGACATTTAATTTCTTCCGTAAAGAGCTTCGAATGGCGCCATCTGAATGCTTGCTTGATAACTATTGTTATAAGCAAATTCGACCAAGTATAGGTGGTCCTCCCACCTCTTTCCGAAGTCCAACGTACACATGCGGAGCATGTCTTCCAAGGTTCTGTTGACTCTCTCGGTCTGGCCATCCGTCTGCGGATGAAACGCCATGCTAAACTTCAGTTTGGAGCCCAACATTTGATGCACTAGCCTCCAGTCATTGGACGTGAAACGCCCATCGCGATCACTCACAATACTGCGGGGCACCCCGTGCAAGCGCACAATGCTATCCACATAGAGCTTTGCCAACTTCTCTACTAGATCATCCTTCCTCATTGGTAAGAAATGCGATACTTTCGTCAATCTATCAACGATCACCCAAATGGCGTCGTTTCCCTTCTGCGATCTTGGCAATCCATGCACAAAATCCATGGATATGTCGTCGAATTTCCACTCCGGTATAGGCAAGGACTTCAGAAATCCGCCCGGCTTTTGGCACTCCGCCTTCACCAAGGCGCACGCTTGACATTTGGCCACATACAACGCCACATCTTTCTTAAGTCCCGGCCACCAAAACAACTTTTTAAGATCACGATACATCTTTGTTCTCCCTGGGTGCATTGAGTACTTGGTATGATGAGCCTCGTACATCACTCCGCCCGGAGGTTGCCCCCACTTGGGACGCACAAACGATGATCCTTCCTTAATAACCCATCTTCTACCGAGAACTGGGAATTTGACCCATCCAGAGCGGCCTCCAAAAGCTCCTTCATGGAGTCATCCAACTCCAATGCCGGCCGAACCCGGTCAGCCAGGTCATACTGCACCTCTGTCCAGTTTAACATTGCCTTGGCGCTCGACTGCTTGTCAACGCAACAGATCTCAAGCTTCTCCAACTCCCGTACTAGCCGCTCATCATGCACCGACAACCAGTTGGCTTGGGCGGGAGCCCTGTGGCTCAGCGGATCTGCAACTGCGTTGCCCTTCCCGGGTACATAATGTATCTTGAAAGTGTAGTCCCCCAGGAACTCCATCCACCTCCTCTGCCTCATATTGAGATCCTTTTGATCCAACAAGTATTTTAGGCTCTTGTGATCGGTGTATATGTCGACCCTTACTCCGTATAGGTAGTGCCTCCACAACTTGATTGCAAATATCACGGCCGCCAACTCCAAGTCGTGCACCGGATAATTTATTTCATGCACCTTTAGCTGACGCGATCCATACGCTATCACGCTACCATGCTGCAATAACACGCAGCCCAAACCACTACCCGAAGCGTCGCTATACACCTCAAAGCCCTCGGTTCCACTCGGCGAACTGAGCACTGGCGTCGTGGTCAACCGTCTCTTCAGCTCCTCGAAAGCCTGCATGCACTCCTGCGTCCACAAAAATCTCTGATCCTTCCTGGTCAACTTTGTGAGAGGTAACGCTATCCGCGAGAAGTTCTCTACGAAGCGCCTGTAATAGCCGGCAAGCCCAAGGAAACTACGGACTTCCGCTACCGAAGACAACACAGGCCACTCCCGTATCGCAACTATCTTTGTCGGATCCACCGCTATACCTTCTCCACTAACAATATGACCAAGGAATGCTACTGAGGGTAGCCAGAACTCGCACTTGGAAAACTTTGCATAAAGCTCATTCCTCCTCAGGGTCTCCAACACCAGGTGCAAGTGCTTAAAGTGATCTTCCTCACACTGCGAGTACACTAGAATGTCATCGATGAAGACAATCACAAAGCGATCCAGGTAATCTCTGAACGTCCGGTTCATCAGATCCATAAATACCGATGGCGCATTCGTCAGTCCAAACGGCATGACCGTGAACTCGAAATGCCCGTACCTCGTACTGAACGCCGTCTTTGGGATATCACATTCCCTGATCCTCAGCTGATAGTACCCCGACTTCAAGTCCAACTTGGAGTATACAGACGATCCGACTAACTGATCAAAGAGATCATCAATCCTCGGGATCGGGTACTTGTTCTTCTCCGTCAACTTGTTCAATTCTCTGTAGTCGATGCACAGCCGCATACTACCGTCCTTCTTTTTAACGAAGAGGACCGGTGCGCTCCAAGGCGACGAACTTGGACGCACATAACCTTGCTCCATCAGCTCCTCCAGCTGAACCTTCAACTCCGCCATCTCCTTTGGCGCCAACCTATAAGGAGCACGTGACACGGGTTTGGCACCCGGCACGAGCTCGATCGTAAAATCAATCTCTCGCTGCGGTGGGGCTCCAGGAAGGCTATCTGGGAACACATCTGGGTACTCGCATATCACGGGGATCTCATCCAAAGTGGACTTCAGCTTTGCGGCCTCCACTAATGCGAAGAACAGCTCTGCACCAGCACGAACCGCCTTCACCACCTGAAGAGCAGACATCAGTGTCTTGCTCGACCCCTTAAGCCCCTCGAAAGTAGTCTCCCGCCCTACACCCAGCTTGACCTCCTTACGGTCGCAATCGATCCAAGCCTTCTGCTCTAACAGCCAATCCATTCCAAAGATAACATCGAACTCTACTAACGGCAATAATGACGCTAGCAAGTCGAACTCTTGGCTCCCTATGTGAACCTTCACGGTGCACACTCTGTCCGCACGCATCGAGCACCCATTCGGTAGCAACACATCTAACTTGTCCTTCGCCATCGAAGAAGGGACTCCGATACGCGATATAAACTGTTCGGACAAGAAAGAATGCGAAGCACCAGTGTCGAACAGTGCCCGTGCCGGACTAACGCTAATCACCACAAAGCCTGTCACCACATCCGCTTGCTTGATGGCCTCCTGCTGGCCCAAGTTGTAGACTCTAGGCTGAGTCGGAGCATAGTGGGACGCGGTCAACTCCACCGCTTTGCCCTTTTCCTCGTAGGTAGCTCCTTGTTTCCTTTCGGACTTTGAGCGTCCACTCCAGCAGTCACGGGCAAAGTGCCCCGGCTTTCCACACGTGAAACAAGCGCCCGGGGTTCGATTGGTAGTTGCCCCCGAGGCACCTGCAGAAGGAGCTGGACCCGACGTCCTAGACTTCTTGGAGAATCTGCGGTAGCCCGACTTCGACGTAGTCGGCGCCTTGAACTCTGATCTCTTGCCACCAGATTCCCTCTCCTTCTTCGCTTGCACGTTTCTCATATCCTTCTCCAAGGACCGGGCCGAACTGACCAGGGTCATGAAACCCTGCGCCTTGGGCCCCGACAGTAGCAACCTCAAATCATCCCTTAGCCCTTCATAAAAGCGGCTCGTCTTGCGCTCCTCGTCTGCGAAGGTAGCGCCGGCATATCTCCCCAACCGAGTAAACTCGTGGAGGTATTCATCAACGGTGCTATCACCCTGCACCAACTTCTGGAATTCGCTCTCTAGCGCGGTCCTCTGCGCCGAGGGGAGGTATCGAGCCATAAATAGTCTCGCAAACTCCTCCATCGGGACTTCGGCCAATGGCCTTCCCCTCAACTGATGCAGCTCTAGGCCCTCCCACCACAGTATTGCGTCCCCATCCAAAAGGAACGTCGCTATAGTGGTCTTCTGCCACTCTTCAGTTTCCGTCGCAGTCATCACCCTGTTGACCCTTGAGAGCCAATCCTCTGCTTGGGTCGGGGTTTCTGCCCCCATGAACACCGGTGGATGAAAGCCCATGACATTCTTCAGTTGTCTTTCAGTTGCTCTCCGCGGCAACTCTGGCTCTAACACAACTTGCTCAACCCTCCTTTGCTCTGCCTTCTGAAGCGGTACTTGCTCCACAGCAGGAGCAGGCTGCTGCACCTGCCTTGCAGGCTGCGCATTAATCATTGCCATGACCGCTTCCGCCACCAACCTAATGGTCTCGACAGACAAAGGTGTTGCAGGCGTATCGCTTGGCGCACTGCTCGCCTCAGAACCTGGCCGTTCAGACGGCCCAGCGCCACTTCTGGTCACCTATATTCGTGCAAAAACACCGATAAGCGACCAAACACTACTGCAAACAGCAATTAAAGGAACACGCAGGTTCCTCAACAAGTGTATTTTCATTCCTAAGTGGACATTCATGGGTTCTTTTTCATGTTATAACGATGACGCACGTGACCGTGCTCACCACCCCTTAAAAGAATTCGTCCGCGAATTCCAATAAGCCAGACCGAAACCGGTAGTCTGATACCAATTTGTAACACCCCTATCCGTCGCATAGTATATAGTAGTAGGTCTGGTCGGGGCCCGACGCCATATACTACGGACAGACCGGAAGGTTATGAATATGGACAACCATTCCAACCAATTTAACAACAACGTCCTACACAACGCATTCTAATGGAAGCATTTTAAAGTTAAACAAAGAACCCCTAAAGGCATGAATGTCCACTAGTAATAAAATACCACAAAGGAATGACGAACATGAAAATACACAAAAGAGTTCACGGCCTTAAGGCCTTACAAAAGTGTTCGCTTAACAAGATAGCGTCTTTCATACATCGGCGCGCAGGCCGGCCATACATGAATATGAAAAAGCTAATAACTAAGCCTTTGAGGGCTGGCGCTGCAACTTGGGCTTTAGCCCACTATTTGCTGCTTGGCTCCGCAGCAGCACCTGTAGAAAGCAATCCACCCAAGAGGTGGCAATACAAAAGGGCAACGGTCAGCAAAGCTGACCAAATTATAATGACCCCGTCCCGTTTCTCGGGACGGCGGTGCTCCTTCCCTGCATATAAAACTACCATAGCAATTCTATAAAGTATTCTATTCGCCACAAGTGTCGGCACGCACGGCCGCACACTCCGTGCTCTCAGGGCACTAACCGGTGAACCCTGTCCGGACCCAGTCCGACACCGTGATTCCACCACCATCCCTCGGATGGCAACTCTCGTGAGCATTTAGCCCTTTCAGCCGAAGCCTAGGCCCGTTTCCAGCCTCCCGGGAAGTCCCATGTACTTTAGGTCGCTTCTACCGAGACCACTTGGAATGGGTAGAGTTCCACCCGCCCGTTGCTCACTTCACCACGGCCATTTAGCCATCGGTGCGGGCCAAGTTTCTCCTCATTCCCACAATCGATCAAAACACGCACATAACCCCGTTATGTACCGATTTGCCCTCCAAGGCAACATCGTGGCGGCAATGCGATTCCTCCCAAGCTTTCCGGGTGCGCCTCGAGGTTAACCCCCAAGGATCCCTGTATGCAATCTACCGCGTAGAAATTTCGGAAAACTAAAATCATCGGCGCGGAGTTTTCTCCGGCCATGCAATGCAAACATCACCGATCCGGGTTAAACCCGAATAGGCTTCACACACAATGCCTACGCCCGTACTCCGATTCCGGGCTCTAACAACGGGGACTTTACATATCTACCCGAAGGGATTCCGCGCCTCAACGCTCACTCGCGAGAGGGGGATTTCCCCATGCATAGAAAGAAGGGCGACTACACATGCCCTATGAAGAGGATCGTTACCCTCGTAGATTTCCGCGTGCCCGCCATGAAGATGTAGACGGATGGAAAGCTTCGCCTCGCCCTTGCCTTCGAGGATCCGGACTCGGATCGCGAGTCGGTGCTCCGGTGCTCCGCCGGCGGCCGGAACTTTGCTCCTCCTCCTCTTGGCTCTCACCTCTCTCTAAGAGTTTAGAAAGAGAAAGATAGGGTTGAAATGAGGGAATTTAGCCCCAAACTCAACCCTAATACCCCCTAGGTTAACCCACAGCCGTTAGATCCAACATAAAAGATCCGGACGGCCTGGATTCAACCCAAAATATCAGTTACGCCGATCGACACGGGTCCTGACACGGCCGTGTGCCACGGGCCGTATTACCTGGAGCTTCAGGAACGATCGTCGGGCTTCATGAACACGGCTTCGAACACGGCCGTGTTCGAGGCCGTGTGCCCCACACACGGCTTGAGACACGGCCGTGTGTCTCAGGCCGTGTCCTTCTCTGACTCGAGACTGCACAAAACCACAATAGACCACTGAACACGGGTAGGCACACGGCCGTGTGCCTGGCCGTGTGCCCCTGTTCAGACCTCCAAAAGTGCTGTTTGATCGCCCCGCGATCATCTCCGAGGTTGGGGTCTTACACATCTCTTGGACCAATGTCACCTCCTCTTGGAACCGGTCCATGTAGCTCCCCAGGGTCTCGTTATCACCCTGCTTGTTGTGGAACAGGGACACCGACTCCTTCTTCCTCATCTTGGATGCAGTGAACCTAAGAATGAACCCCCGGCGCAGGTCCTCGAAGCAGTAAATGGAGTTGGCCGGCAGCTGGTGAAACCACTCTCTCGACTTCTCCTTGGGAGTGATGGCGAAGAGCATGAACTTGAACCCATCCGACATCTGTTAGATCGACACCACGTCCTCAAACCACTGGACGTACTGGACCGGGTCTCCCTTCCCAGCATATTAAGACATCTCCGGCTCCTTGAACCCTTCTGGAACCGGGGCAGAAGAAACCAATTCGCTGAAGGGGCTGCCTCCCCTTGCTGGGTGAGTTGGAGGGTCTAGCCCTCCCATCTCGCCGAACCTGCCACCGCTTACCAAGCCCGGGAAGAGCACTCGCATGGGGAGCTCGCATCCCCTCCCTTCCTCTGCAATTTCCTTCCCAGCTCGCTGGCCGGGATCATCCTTGTCATGGGCCAGGATCGCGAGTACAGGTGCTGCTGGAGTCTAGCACACAGCACGCGCATCGAGTGCGAACCTGACGAGGTTTAGCACCTCCTGCTTTAATTTTTCGAACATCCCCACCGTGGCGAGAGTGGGGGGGGCGTGTCGGACATGTCCGAGCCTTGTCTTGATCCTCCCATCATCGAGACTGCTGAAGATTTTCTATGCTGACCACGCTCTACGCTCACCGAACCAAAATGTTAAAACCAAAAATTCGGTCCCTAGTGGAGTTCTCCCAGGGGGAAGAGGTGATCACACGCCTACTTCTCTCCTACAAGCAAAATGACAGAAAAAGTAAAGGGGACTAACCCAAGGGCTCGGCGTGGAGGTCCCACCACGCACCAAGAAGATCTTAGAGTGCTTCCCCTCCCTTAGCCAAATGTTGAGCTTAAGGCTTCCTCAAAAAGAGCAAGAAGGTCTGGGAATAAGTAAGCATACCTTCTGAGATGCCCCTTGGGTCCTATTTATAGATTTTTGAAAATGGCCTGCAAATATCCAACCTCCGTTGTTCCAAACAGCAATGTGTAGCCTAACTGTGTCTGCCAACAGCGAAACTTCGATGTTCTAACTATCCATGCGCAGGCTAGCTGAGGCAAAATGGTAAAAACACATAACAGAAGACTAGGCGAGTAGTCCCTGAGAACTCAACTTGCCTGGGGCAGCGAGTGCTCGATGGAGCTGGAACTCGTCGCCTCCGCCTGAGCCTTGATGAGAACGGGCCCGGCTGGCCCTACTCGCCTGCTGCTTGCCGAGCTCCCCTAGGGTGAGTGCGAGTTGGCCCGCTCCACTTGCCCGGATCTCGCCACCTTCTCCCTACCTTTGGCGAGTACGGGCCCGGCTAGCCCTACTCGCCTATCTCATGTCCCTCTCCCTGGGACTTGGACATTTGTTCATGCCGGTCCCACTCGCCGGATACAGGGTTGTACAATATGTGTCATCAAAGAGGTGTCAAAGCTTGCTGATACTCCACCTCACACTCTATTTGGAAAGCTGCTCTCTTATGAGATGCCAGGAAAGAGGAGGAGACCATCAGCAAATCCCAGGCTAAGTAAAAGTGTTTGACCATCAGAGCTGACATCACTAAGAGGAGCAAGGAGAGGATTGCCACTCCTCAAAGAAGGCCAGCTGATTCAAACAGCGCAGGGCCTAGCTCATCAGACTGTACCAGCTCTGATGAAGAATTTGCTGCCTTCTCCAGGAGGTTTCAAAAGCTGATGAAGAGGAAGCATTGGAGGAGCAGACCATCCTCCTCCACTCATCACAGGAAGAACCACTCCAAGGGAGAAAGCTATGACACTAATCCTATTAAACATGTTTCCTCTAAAGTTATCTATTATTATTGCAGTAAGCTTGGAAATGTGATAGTTGATTGCCCAGTCAAGAGAAGAGAGGCTGGTGGGAAAAGGTCCACGAGAATAAGGGCAAGAAGGAAAAGTCCTTCATTGTAAAGAAGGAGAAGAGCTAGAGTTCGTCTGACTCAGCATCTTCTGAGTCTGAAGAAGAAGCCTATATAGGGCTCTTTATTGCTGAAGAAGAAGTTAGACAAGAAGCTGAAGTCTATCTTGTTGCCAGGATAGGGATCAGGGCCTCTCTATCACATTCAGATAGTGATATAAAGAAGGATAAAGATGAAGAAGATGCCAACAGCTGCTATGGACTGATGGCAATATCTGATAAATAATCCAGCCCGGGTCAGCCTGGTACAGAAAAGGTATTCTATCTATCCAGCTCATATTCTGACTCATATTATGAGACTATTCAAAATTCTTAGGCATCATCATCTAGTGATAAAGATGGGTCAGAATTTGAAGATGATGTCAATCAATTGATTGAAAAGTATGGTGCACTTCTGGATGCTTTCAAGATAAGCAAGAAGTTAGACAAGAAGCAAGCTAAGGAGATCACCTCCTTTCAGCCAGCTGCTTCCTAGTAGGCTGAGACAGCATCCTTGATGGATCAGAAGGGATATGGAAGTCAGCCAATTGAAAACCATTTAACTCATTCAGATTGGCACCATCAAGTTCAAGAATAGTCTCATTAGGGATCTTGAAGAGAAACTCCAGAGGGAGAAAAGGATACTGGCTAGCTACTCTATGCCAAGCACTGTATTTGTTTTGATAGACTCCTCTTTCAACGAGGTAAGAAGGGGTTGGGATTCAAGGGAAGCACAATAGTTGCCTATTCTAAAGGGAAAGGCAAAGCTCCTATTCAGCCTCTAGCATCCAAGCCTCCCATTCCTTTTAGGAAAGTTCAGTTACCTTTAAACAGGTATGACCAAGAAAGCATCTATGGTCACTAGATGAATGGTAGATCCACTGGTGCAAACAAAGATGTTCATAGCCATGGTGGAAGATATAGTAGGGGAATAAGTGCCTTTAAGGCTCCCCATGAGAAAATTCAAATGGCCCATCATGGACCATTTGTATTATGTGCACTGGCCCCCTCACTCAAGAAAGCAGCAGTGGTTAACTCTCAAGACCTTCCAGCAATTACACAGACCAAATGTAAGTCTATTAATAGGCCAAATCTTGCTGTCTTTAATGCTATAAATAGCCTGTCCCCTACAAAGAAGACAATTGTAAATGGCATTCAGAGCAAGCCAAGAAAGTCTGCTGAAAGACTCATCTTCAGTCAGATCCTTGCTGAATGGAACTTGAAGAAGGTTGCTTCTCTTCTTCCTTCTGTACAGTCAGCAATTAACAAAACTACAGGACCTGCTCAGAAAAGAAGATATAACATTCATGAGTGCTGGTGGTGTGGTAAGGTGGGGCATTTTGCCCTAGATTGCTGACACAATCTAAGTATGCCCAGAGCAAAAATTAGTCTTCCTGTTAGATAATCTGCAAGAAGATAGTTTCTGTTTCAAACTAATCAGGACCTAGGACCCAATAAATATTTGGGTGCTAAGGTAAGATAATTTATATGTTGTAGGTTAGTCCAAGTGCCCATACCCCCATATGGTACTTGGATAGTGGTTATTCAAGGCACATGACTGGAACAAGGAGCAATCTAAAGGAGTACACTCCAGTAAAGGATGGACCCAAAGTAATCTTTGGTGGTTCAGATAGAGGAGTGACAAGAGGCTATGGTAAGATTACCAATGTCATAGTCACCATCTCAAAAGTAGATTATATTAAAGGGTTACAACACAACCTCATAAACATAAGCCAACTCTGTGATCTTTGTTATGTCATTGCATTCCACAAGGATGAGTACCAAATTAAGAGGTAAAGTGACCAAGAGGTCATCTTGACAGGCATTAGGAGTGGAAATGTTTATTCTTTAACTTTATATGTCCTAATAAAGACTCTCCAATATGTCTAGTTGCAAATGAGGAAGTCTCATACTGTGTACAATGGCACAAAAGACTAACTCATTTGAATTATAAGACTATTGCCAAGCTCTTTATTGAAAAGCTAGTTAGGAATGGTCTTAATATGAAATGTACGAAGAAAGGCATTTGCTCAGCATGCCAAAAGGGCAAGCAGACCAAAGCTTCCTTCAAGGGCATTAGGACAAAATATTCTGTGAGGTATTTATAGCTTCTGCATATGGACTTGTTTGGCCCTATGCCAGTTCATAGTATATGTAGAAAAGTCTACACCCTTGTGGTGGTTGATGTCTATTCTAGGTTTACTTGGGTTTTTTTTCTTAAGAAAATGTTTGAAACCCCTAATGTCTTCAAGACTTTTGTCAAGAAGATTCAGAAAGAGCTAAATATCACTACACCATATCATGCATATCGTAGCGCTTAATTTGTAGTAGTTAAGTAAACGCAACCAAAAGATATATATGGTAGCATTTAGAAAAGTAACTGTAGATAAATAATTGCTACTATAACTTATCATACCTACAGTATAAGTTATTTTGTCGCGTTTACAAAAATGCTACCAATAGCAATTTATGGTTGCGTTTACAACCGCTACTATATATTATAAATGCTACTACATCCTAATTTTTCCTCAAAATTTTCTCCCACACTTCCCCATTTAGATTTCCTAATCTATATTTTAAAAAGAAGTACATAATCGTAGAAAATTTTTAGTGATGTCATTGCGTTACTTTTTAGTGATGGCAAGACGTAGTTGAAAAATGGCGTTTCTCATGATACATTGCGTTACTTTTTTGATGATGCGATTAAATTTTGAACAATCCAAGATGATTGTAAAAATTCGGTAAGACCCCGTTCATGTGAAGTAAATTTTGATTTTACTCCCATGTATTAAAAATTAATAATTTCATTGTTTATCTACGAGGTAAAATTCAACGGATGGCCTTAAAATCTCAAATACAAGGTAAAATTCAATTTTTTAATAGGTTCCCCCTTGAAAACCACCCCGAATAGTTTTATTTTTAGGTTTTTACTTCGATCAAATCGAGTGGCGTCCATGTCGTGCTTCCCAATCAAATTGCCGATCGTCGGTGCTTCGCTGCTCTCAGTCCTAGTAGCTCGTCGTCCCATTCTCTGGTCACCAAGTTTTGCTTCATCGCTTCGCCGCTCGCCTTGTCGTGCTTCGTAATCTCGATCACCGCTCGTCGTCATAGTCACTGCTCGGCTTACTTCGAAAAAACAGTGGCAGTCCCACACCTTGATTCTCTACCTATTCTTTTTGGCAGGTATAACACCATCTATAGGTTTTTTGTTTGTAGTTTAGGGTTTTTCCTTGTTCTTGCATAAGCCTTTTTTTGTTTTGCTTCATCACTTTGTCGCTCGACTTTTTTGTTTATAGTTTAGGGTTTTTCCTTTTTCTTATATAAAAAGTTCTTAGCTCCACAACAAACCTCAAGCCATACTCGCATCAACATCCACCCCATTTCAGCCTTATAGAGATACATTTCAAGCCTTTGATTGTGCTGTACTGCAGACTTTAACTCCATCTTCGTGCTTCGCAATCATGCTGGGAAGATGCCTAGCATTTTTATTGTGTTTTGTTAAATTAATATGTTTCGGCACTTCCATTTCAATTATCCAATGCTCTATTTGTGCTTCTATATGTTCCTAAACATTTTCACTATAAGTAGGATTTCAGAGTACATATGTATTTGGCTAACCTAAATCAGGGCATCTATCAACCTTATTCCTTTTTATATATATGATCTTTATATATGATGATCAGTGCAGACATATTTATTTTCTTCAAGTGTACCATAATACACTCTATAATATGGTTATACCATCTATTTCTTCTTAAATACTTATTTTTGTTTGATGCAATTGATAACAGGATTCATAGAACAATAGGATTGTCTATCCCAATGAAAGCCACATTTTTTATAACTTACATAATGGTTAATGGGTGGGCTGGTGTGTCTATCATCTGAAAAACATGTTTATTGTCAAAACAGATAGGGATAGGGAGAAGGAGATAGATCCTGGCAGTTTGGTCTTCCATAAAATCTTCCTAACTTGCAACTTTATTTTCTTTTTGGACTCGTCTATGTTGTTATTACACCAATACTTCTCCCCTTTATTATTGTATTCTTCATCTTTGTATTCTTCATTTTTTCGGCGGTAAGGCGCTATGTTTGTAATTGATAATCCTGATTATGGTGCAGGGAGTGCGCTGAGATAATGGTGGGATTTCATTCTTCTGTACAAGATGACAAGCTGATATGGTGTAGTGCCGGAAGTATTCAAAAGAAGAACTTGGAAGTGTCACATTGAGGTCTCCGACAACAAACTTTGTGGAAAAATTGACGAAGGAATTGAAAATTTCTTATTATGTTTATTTTGTTACCAATTTGAGTGTTCGAGATGTTTGGGTTTAGGAGGAAAGTTAAAAATTTTATTGGTCATCTAGTTGATGATAATATATAATTAATTGGATTATTTTTCATTTGACATTTTAACTCTTGGCTTGGGAATGATATTTGAGTGTTCGAGATGTAATTGAATTTTAGCTTGGGAATGATATTGATAATGACATTTGTAATCACATTCAAAATTTTAACTCTTGGCTGTGAAATTGCATTTGTAATTGAAATTTGGGTCCACTCTTGCCTCCAAATTGAATATTATTGAATTTGGGGTATACTCTCGGACAGCTTGTATTGATCATCATAATCATTGTCATTGAGAATAAAAACCGTTGATATATATGAGGATAACCACTACCATAGAAAATCATAAATGTTGCCAAATACAAACATAAACGCTACCATAAAGTATCGTAACTGTTGCAATAAAATGGAACAATCGCTACCATTGAAAACCATAACCACTACAACAGAAGTACCTATAGTAGCGGTTGCAATGACTCTACAATATATTGGGTAACCGCTACCATACCCTGCGGCCACGGCAGTAGATGCAACACACACACAGCCGCTACCGTAGCCCTACAGTAGAAGTTTTTTCAAATATAGTAGCGGTTTTTGAGCGCTACCATATGCATGATATGGTGTAGTGATAATACTGTGGTCAAAATAAAAAGTTACCATGAGACTGAATTTTAATCTAAAAGCATGATAAGGTTATGTGAAGAGCAAGGGATTCATCAAGAAATTTCTTCTCCAAGAACACTCCAACAAAATGGGATTGTTGAGAGGAAGAAAATAAATCTCATAGAGGCTGGTAGGACCTTGCTAAGTGAAACATCTCTCCCAGAATATTTCTCGGCTGAGGCAGTAAATACTGCATATCATGTCCTCAATAGCTCTATCACCAAAAGACACAAGAAGACTCCCTATGAGATTATGAATGGAAGAAAACCAAATCTGGCCTATCTCAGAATCTTTGGTAGCAAATGTTATATGCTGAATATTGGAAATTCCTATGTGACTAAGTTTCTTGCCAAGTCCTATGATCGGATTTTTGTTGGGTACATCAATCATAGTAAGTCATATAGGATCTACAACTTAGAAAGTCGAGTTGAAGAAGAGTCATTTAATTTATTATTTGATGAGTCAACTATTATTAACTGTGAGCTGCCAAGCTCCTCTTCTAGACCTGTAGTTACATAGCTGATGATGGAAAAGCTAACTATCAAGGAAGTTGCTCCAGCAGCCTAAGATGGAGTGGACATTCCAGGAGAAGTACAAGCCATACTTGAAGTGGATGAAGATCAGCAAGATGCAGCCGCTGAAGCTCAGAATGCTGGAGAAAGATTCCCTCCAGCTGTCAGTAATCTAAGGGATCATCTAAGACACCAGATTATTAGTGATGTCAACCAAGGAGTGGTGATATAGAGGAGAAGTCTTAATACAGCTTTGAATTTAAGTTTCCTATCACAGGTTGAGCCTAAGTGATTTGAAGAGGCCAGCATAGATCAGTTCTAGATTGTAGTAATGCAAGAGGAACTAAACCAGTTTAAGAGGTGTAAGGTATGGAAGCTGGTTCCCAGACCACAAGGACATAATAACATTGGATTTAAGTGGATTTACAGGAATAAACTTGATGAAAATGGCATTATAATCAAGAATAAGGTTAGGCTGGTGGCTAAGGGGTACAAAAAATAAGAAGGTATTGACTTTGATCAAACATTTGCCCTTGTAGCAAGATTGGAAGCCATCAGACTTTTCCTTTCATATACTGCATACAAAGGATTTAATGTCTACCAGATTCATATGAAGTCAGCCTTACTGAATGGTGACTTAAAGGAAGAAGTCTATGCAGAACAGCCTTTAGGTTTTGTTGATTCTAACTCTCCTGACATTGTTTATAGACTTAGAAAAGCTCTATATGGGTAGAATCAAGCCCCTAGAGCATGATATAAAATATTTTCTAGCTTCCTCATTGAGAAAAAATTCTCAGGGGGGAAGATAGACAAGACCCTATTCCTAAGGGGGTCTAAGGGCAAGATCATCCTTGTCCAAATTTATGTAGAAGACATAATTTTTGGGTCTACTGATGACAACCATTACAGGAAGTTTGCCAAACTTATGCAAGAGAAGTTTGAAATGAGTAGTATGGGTGAGCTTAAGTTCTTCTTGGGCCTCCAAGTAAGGCACAATGAAGATGGATTATCCATTTCATAGTCTTTGTTCACCAGGGAGTTGATTAAAAAGTTTGGAATGTAGAATGTGAAGCGCTGACGGCAAGTGTACCGATAACTGTCAAGTAATAATAATGGAGAGTAGCTTCCCCGAGTATCGATCTCTCATGGAGTGCAAGTAGGGAGCAAGGGTTTTAGTACTTTGGAGAAATGAGTGCAAGTGCAAGGTGAGCAAGGGGGGTTTTGATTGGGGTTTCCTAAATTAAACAACCTAAAGGTCTTGCGGGTCGCCTTCACCGCTTCGCTCGGGTGAATCACTCCGGAGAGTGATAGCGGAAGTATGAGAACTAGTGAGGGTCAAAAACTCCTCTTCACAACGCACACTTCTAGCAAATGCTAGAATGGCTAAAACACCTTTACTCTAGCAAGAATAATGAGCTTAACAATGCATAGCAAGTTCAGAAAACACCTAAGCAAAATCATAAAGTATTCTAGAACCACATACGCTTATCACACTATAATAGTCAACAAGAGTTCAGCAAGTAGTAATATAAGAGGAGGGAGGAGAGATTACAACCAAGATAAAGAAGCTTTCCAAAGTTCTCGGCCAGAAATTAGGGGTGTCAACCCTTGTCCGTGCTCGGTCTTTGAAAGGAATCCAGGATCCAAGAGCAGCTGTAACTTCCTCCATCGAACCTGTCTTCGTATTACTGAGGTTGCGGAGGCAGAACGAAACTTTGTGGGCTACAACGAGTAACTTTAACCGGAGCTCAGAATGTGGCAATGTCAATGATGGTGGAGGATGAAGCTTTTGCAAGCTCTATGGAGTGGAATGAGTGGACGGATCTCCCCTCCAAAGAAGAGAGAGAAAAAGGGGGCTGGAGACTGGTTTTCCCTCTCAAGAGAGCCAAAAAGTCAGGATGGCTGATCCTCCCTTTGAAATGGCAAAGGCTGCAACATAAATAGAAATTCAACAGAAAATTTGTCTCGCACGGTTCGACGCACGACTGTGCGCAAACCTTGCGATATTATATTAGAACATGCACCTGCGAAGAAGAAGCGTTGACCCGTGCGTTTCCTTTGCGCATGGGCGATCCGCCCGTGCATGAAGCACATCGCACGGGTAACCACAAAATGAAGAATGGCAAGCAAATACAGAATGCTACGGGACAACCATGTATTTCCGTCGCGCACGGTTTTGGTGAAACCGTGCGTGAAGGATTCGCACGAGCTGGTCATTTAACAAGATTGACCGGAAGAAAACGCACGACCAAAACTAACCGTACACTAAGGAAGTGCACGACTGTGCGTTATCCTCATATCAGAATTCAAAAATGGGAAAACTGACCACCTGTAAGCAAGGAAAATAAGGCAACGGAGGACCCTCCAGTAATACAAAAATGAAGTAAAAACTACTGGAATGAGCCCTGGGGAGAACCACGTGCTTACCCCCAACCAACAAATGCGCAATTGCGCATGCAATGGCAGGAAAAGCACACAAAGCATGAACGGCCTAAAGGATGAGATAAATAGAGAAAACATCCAATAAATGATGTTGAAAGGCATGAAAACCAGCCCAGATGAGCCCGCAAAACACTATATAAACGGGACTCATCACACCACCAGACTTAACCATTTGCGCATCCCGAGAAAAGAAGATCCTTGCAGATTAGAAAAAACACTAGCTAATATAGCAATTATTATCCGGAGTACCATGCGAAGTCGCATGCTCATGGGCGTAAAAATTGAGTAGAGAAAATTTCTAAGCATACAAACTAATTTATAATTTTCAGCCTACGTAAAAAAAAATTCTATAACTACTCAAAAAGAAAAACAAGGTGAATCGTTCAGTCGCTCGTAGGGAGAAAATAAACTAGCCGCTAAGACGAGTATTGCCAAAGATTGGGATTCAGGACAACCTCCAAAGGAATCCACTAATGTCGGTGGACATAAACTTGCCCTTCCGCACTCTCTCCATGATACTAGTTTGACTTAAGCACAAGTCAGTAGGAATTTAGGTAAAAGTTGTGGCTTGGGTTTCGGTGAGGTAAGCAATGATAGAAAGGGAGGCTATACACAAAAACCCAAATGAGCTAGCACAATAAGGATCAAATCCGCTATCCGCCATAAATACAAGTACACCACACTCCCAGACTTTATTTTTAAAGCATGCGTGCTTGTACCTCCTACACCAAAAACTGTTTTATCATAAAAAAGATGTTCAATAAACTTGTCCTCTCTCATTTGTTTTAAATCAATTCTTTTTTTTCTTTTTTTCAATTTTTCTTTTCATAACTAAGCCTTTTTATACAATATCTTTTCCTACATCACAATTCCAGCAATTTAAGCATTGGAAATCATCAACTTATTTCACAAATACAACATCCCATAACACCCGAAACTAGAAATCAGAAAAACGACAAAGCTCAAATCGGGCTTGAAACTAGGATTGCTTTTAATCTTTGGTGAAAAACATGTGGAGCTGAAACAAAAGGAACGGTAGGAACAATGGGGCTAGCAAAATTAAAACGTTAGGAATGGGCACAAAGCTCATTCTGGCGAAAAAGATGGCCTACATCATGCTCGCTCTTCGCTAACCGTATACCATGCTTCGAGAGTAGCATGGGGCAAGTTCTTAGCCAACGAGAAAGACTGCCCCTTCTCTCGAATCAAGCAATACAAATCTAACGACCGTCTAAACACATCCCTAACCTACCGTCGGATTCACACCGGATTCACCAAAAATTTTCTGAGTAGAATAAAAAGAATTACGCAGCTAGAAAAAATATAAACTAGCAATATGCAGAAAAATTAATCTTACTATAATTTCTACAAGAGATGGGAGCACTTGACTAGGAACACAACACGACCAACATTTTAATCCGTCAAATAATCCTATGTTAGCACGATAATCTTCCCAGATCTAACGAAAGAAGCTAGTTTGACTTGCAGCATGCAAAAAGTTAAGAACGCGCTCAAGTGGGTGCACGGGTGTGCAAAGCAATGACTACGTAATTAAAAAAACAACTACTGGCAAGTAAATGAAGTGCGAGTGCAACGGGTAACAACTACAATCTCTCCCCCAGAATTAATCTAACAAAACAACAATGATAATGAAAATGTAATCTAAGAGGTGAGGGAAGAGGTTACCCAATGCTCAGAGATGAGCATACCAGAAGTTAGGCGTTCAAACTCGATCAAACAGGCTACGACCCAAGAAATCATTACCTGCAAGAACAAACAATCTCCAACCACACAAGAAAATATGCAACACAAGAAAACAAAGAAAATAGCAAAGAAACGCAAGCAATAGCCTTGAAATAAGGCTAAAGGAGCCAAACTCGGGTTGTCTCCCAAAAGCCTTTTTCTTTACCGTCCTTAAGGTGGACCAAATACTTGTATTAACAATTATATATCATTGTTCAGGTACAAAAGCAACACATGCAATCAGGAAAAATTAATTCAAAACCAAAACAACATTTAACAAATACATAAATAAAAGCAGCAAGGCAAAGGAGACGGCCCCGAAGATCTGCCACATTTTTGTTGAACGCTGATTTGTGGTAAACCTCACCCGACACGCGAGAGGAGGAGGAGAGGAAGGCTGTAGGGCCCAAAGAAGACAAGTCTCCTTTACCTTTACTCTCCTCCTTCTCGCACCAGAGGGCAAAATGCTGCGCCTTGCGCAAGAGTAACTCCCCTCTTCGCAATTCCACCGTAAGAGAGCGCCAGGGCGGCAATTTCATGCCCGGAGTTTTAGTGTTAAGATCATCAACCACAGCCGGGGGCATCCTTTCTTCACCCTCAGAGAGTGCAGATCAGCAAACGATACCTTCTTAACAGTTTTCCAAGATTTATTTAGTTAAATAACTGTTCTTAAAGCAATCTCCTACACGCTCTCACTAGCCGTGCATAATCCAACGTCTTTCTTATCGTCATCACCTTCTACGCCTGGTATCTCCGAACTTGATTCATCCACAGCAAGCTTCAGCAGTTCCTTCCCTAGCATTGTCACATAGTGCTCGCTAAACAACACATCCACCTTATCATCACTAGATAAATCATTAGATAACAAAGCATTAACTGTGCGTAGATTTTCAGATTTACAAGGGGCTAGAACAGGAAGCGATTGCGGAGATCGTAATTCATCCGTAGAGGTTAAGGTAATCCCGGAATCATTAAATCCAAGCGTCGCATCACTGGCTTTAAGAAATTGAACCCCGAAAATGGGTTTGGAGTTGTTTTCCTCCGAGCCCAATACCTGAAAGTCGGTGACCACAACAACCCCGTTAAGTTTTACCTTAACATCTTTAATTTCTCCTTCAGTTTTAACAACTGATCCATCGGCCAGCATAAGCGACTTCGAAAGAAGAGCCCAAGTCGGCTCATCTACGTTTATGTTATTATTCTCGACATTCAAATTCAGCTTCATAATATGTCACAGGGAAATAATGTTGCATGTCGATCCTGAATCGCATACGGCCCCCCTCTCTATTTCATTTATCACACAATCGACGGCCAATTTCTCGCTACTGCACTCACCCACCTCAACAGCGCTCTTCCCTTGATCACGAAGATTTTTCTACGTGTCACTCGGGAGGGCACCACGAGTGCGTTCAGAGAGCACATTGGCAAGTTGCCCAAGCTGTTTCTCTAAATTCCTCATGGAGGCAGTTTGAGTGGCCATGTTTGACTGGGCCATTTCAACGAATTTCTCCATCATTTCTTCTAACGTGCTTTTACGCGCCCCTTCCATGTTTTGATTATAACCCGCCTGCGGTGGTCGCGGTTGGCTGCCAAAGGCTTGAGCATCAAACTGATGTTGGCCTCCTTGCCATCTTTGTCAAGGAGCATTAGGATTCCACGAGAAATTCGGGTGACTTCTCGCGTTCGGGTTATAGGCAAACTCTATTTAGATTTTTAATAAAATTAACACTTTCTTCAAAAGCCATACCTGCCGTATCATTAGTAAACTCCCCCACGGTGCACTAATAAGCGTGGTTCCCAGGGTTTCCATAACCTTGGCACGTAATGTTCAACACAGGAGCTGGAGGCGGGGTAGACCTTGTCATCAACGATTTTCCTTCCAAAGAAGGATGGCATGGTTCAGCTTGCTACACCACCGTGTTCACATCGAACAAGTTCCTTGCCCCGCTCGGGGCATTCCTTCGGCGGTCCAATAGGTACTATGGGAGACTGTATCACGTAGAAGCCTCAGCACTCCCTCGGGATCCAAATTCATGATTGTCCCTCCTGCAGTAGCATCGATCATCGCCCGAAAATTTGGTTCGATGGCGAAATAAAATATCTAGACCAAACTCTAGGGCTCACAGTCATTTTGCGGACAGCGGCGCTGCAAATCAGTAAACCTCTCCCAAGCCTCGGAGATGGTCTTTTTGTCTTACTAGCGAAACATGGCAATATCCCTGCGCGCATTAACAGTTTTATCAACATGGTGAAATTTTGTCAAAAATAAGGAAGACAAGGCTTCCCAAGTTGTATCAGATCCTGGAGCAATAGTATGCAACCACGTCTTGGCTCTATCCCGCAATGAGAAAGGGAAAAAAATTTAATATTACCACTTAATCAGCAATTCCCACATAACAAAAGGTTCCGCAAATTTAAGAAAACTCTGCAAGATGTAGCTGAGGATCCTCGCTCGACAACTCCGAATATTGTGTGTTGTTTCTAATCATGTTGAGGATTGCTGACTTAATTTCGAAATGGTGGTTGGTGATGGCTGGTCCAAACCCGGGGTAAACACTCCCCGCCGTAGGGGTAGTGAAATCCCTCATTGTCCTAATTCGAGGTTGGACCACCTCGTTTGCATCAGCCACTCTATCTTCCTGGCCAATTCCTCCAAGAACCAGATTGTCCATTCTCACTTCCGTAGCAGCAGCGCGCAACCGAGCTCTCTTAGCTCTTGCAGTCTCAGCTTCAACTTTTAAATCTTCAACTCTTTAAGCTGGGTTCCGATCTGTCATAAACTCACAAAATAAAAGGATAAAAAACACACTAAAGCACCTACAAACTTTTCACAAAAAACAAAACCACAAGCAACGATTGCACTCCCAGACAACGGCGCCAAAAACTTGATGCGCTGACGGCAAGTGTACCGATCGGTGTCAAGTAATAATAATGGAGAGTAGCTTCCCCGAGTATCAATCTCTCGCGGAGCGCAAGTAGGGAGCAAGGGTTTTAGTACTTTGGAGAAATGAGTGCAAGTGCAAGGTGAGCAAGGGGGGTTTTGATTGGGGTTTCCTCAATTAAACAACCTAAAATTCTTGCAGGTCGCCTTCACCGCTTTGCTCGGGTGAGTCACTTCGAAGAGTGATATAGGAAGTGTGAGAACTGGTGAGGGTCAAAAACACCTCTTCACAACGCACACTTCTAGCAAATGCTAGAATGACCAAAACACCTTTACTCTAGCAAGAATAATGAGCTTAACAATGCATAGCAAGTTCAGAAAACACCTAAGCAAAAGCATAAAGTATTCTAGAACCACATACGCTTATCACACTACAATATTCAACAAAAGTTCAGCAAGGAGTAAATATAAGAGGAGGGAGGAGAGATTACAACCAAGACAAAGAAGCTTTCCAAGGTTCTCGACCGGAAATTAGGGGTGTCAACCCTTGTCCGTGCTCGGTCTTAGAAAGGATTCAAGGATCCAAGAGGAGCTGTCACTTACTCCGTCGAACCCGTCTTCGTATTGCTGAGGTTGCGGAGGCGGACCGAAACTTGGTGGGCTGGAACGAGTAGCTTAAACTAGAGCTTAGAAGGTGGCAATGTCAATGGCGGTGGAGGATGAAGATTTTACAAGCTCTATGGAGTGGAATGAGTGGTCGGATCTCCCCTCCAAAGAAGAGAGAGAAAAAGGGGGATGGAGGCCGGTTTTCCCGCTCAAGAGAGCCAAAAAGGCGGGCTGACCGATCCTCCCTTGGAAATGGCAAAGGCTGCAACTTAAATAGAAATTCATCAGAAAATTAGTCTTGCACGGTTCGACGAACGACCATGCGCAAACCGTGAGATATTATATTAACACATGCGCCTGCGAAGAAGAAGCGTTGACCCGTGTGTTTCCTTCGCGCACGGGCGATCCGCCCGTGCGTGAAGTAATTCGCATGGGTAACCACAAAACGAGAATGGCAGGCAAAATCCAGAATGCTACAGGACAACCGTGTGTTTCCTTCGCGCACAGTTTTGGTGAAACCATGCGTGAAGGATTCGCACGAGCTGGTCATTTCACCAGATTGACCGGAGGAAAACGCATGACCAAAACTAACCGTGCGCTAAGGAATCGCACGACCGTGCATTTTCCTCAAATCAGAATTCAGAAAAGGGATAACTGACCACCTGTAAGCAAGGAAAATAAGGCAACGGAGGACCCTCCAGTAATACAGAAATGAAGTAAAAACTACTGGAACGAGCCCTGGGGAGCACCACTTGCTTACCCCCAACCAACAAATACGCAATTGCGCACGCAAGGGCAGGAATAGAACACAAAGCATGAATGGCATAAAGGATGAGATAAACAGCGAAAAAATCCAATAATTGAAGTGCAAAGGCATGAAAACCATCCAAGATGAGCCCGCAAATCCCTATATAAACGGGACTAATCAAAATGCTTCCACCATGAAAACTCCCAAGGGGTCAAGTATGCCTTTAGATAAATATGAGGCAGGGAAACCTGTTGATGAAACTTTGTATAGAGGGATAATTGGCTTCCTTCTATATCTTACTACAAGTAGTCCAGACATTATGTATGCTACATGTGTTTATGCTAGGTATCATGTAAGCCCTAAAGAATCTTACTACCCTGCTGCTAAGAGGATTTTGAGGTATCTTAAGGGCACACCAGATCATGGCCTATGGTACCCTAGAAATAGGGATTTTAAACAAATAGGCTATTCAGATGCAGATTTTTCAGGCTGCAAAGAGGACAAGAAGAGCACATCAGGCACCTGTCAGTTCTTGGGAGGAAGGCTTGTGTCTTGGAGCAGCAAGAAGCAGGCTAGTGTTACAATTTTAACAGCAAAGTTAGAGTAAATCTCAGCAGGTAGCCGCTGTACACAGTTGTTGTGGATTCAGCATCAGCTCCAGGACTATAACCTTAAGATAAGAACACTTCCATATTCTGTGATTCTATACGTGCAATCTATATTTCTAGGAATTTTGTCTCACACAGCAGGACTAAGCACATAGAGATTAGCTATCATTTTATTAGGGAGCATGTGGAAAAGAAATACATATGTCTTGAGTTTGTCCCTACAGACAAGTAAGTGGCAGATATCTTTACTAAGCCACTAGATGAAGTCAAGTTCAACACCTTCAAGTTTGTGTTGGGTATGTTGAACTTGGTATAGCTTGAGTAGCTGCTAATTGTGTTTTGTTGTAGGATTTACTTTTCTTATAGTTTGATAAGTCTTTTAAGTGATATCAAGATTATAAGGTCTTTCAATTGGTATCAAGACTTATATGGACTCAAGTGTCCATTAAAGAGAATGATAGAAGATGCTCCAGTTGAGGGGGAGCAAGTAAAGATGCTCCTGTTGAGGGGGAGCAAGTCCAGCAGTTTCATGAACAAGTTTAGCTTCCTGGGCAATGCACAGACTGAGGGGGAAGATCAACCCTAGTGGATGACTGCTACTATGAAGTCACTGCTGTTGTTGTAAAGACAATGCTGTTATAGGAGGAGAGGAGAATGCTAGCACCTCCCTCACTACAAACGCATTCTGCAGAAGATTTAAGTGGTATAAGGAGTGGAATTAGCTCAAGTGGATAACTGATAGCAAATAGCTCAAGTGGACAAATGGATCACTCAAGTGTCAAGTGGCTGCAATGATGTGTTGTATAAGTGGTATCAATATAAGAGGTATGATATCTAGTCAAGTAGTTTGATCACTAAGATAATTTCTCAAGTGTTATCAACATAAGATTAAGGCTAGGATCAAGAGATAAATTCTATGGTGCATAATCCTTTCACCTCCCTCATTAGATAATTTTCTTTCGAAGAAGCCAGAATGGGGGAGATGTTGGCAATACCCTAATCCATAAAGGGGGAGGTGTGGGCAATAGTGTGGTCAATACATGACATGACCAGGTTATGTTTAGTGCATATTACTTGAAAAAATTCAAGTAGTGTGAGGAGTGCAATGAATGCATATTGGGCCATTGCATTTTACAGTCTCACCTCCAAGTGGTATAAATAAAGTGCATATTACTTGAGCAAATGCTAAAGTTGTATGAGAAAGCAATGACTTGGCATGTTGAGTCAATGCATTTAAATGGAGAACATTGTATTGTTATACTGGTAATTCATGTGGCATAAGAATGCTACATCTGCCAACTTACAGCTGCTTTGAATTTTCAAGTGGTATGAGAAACCTTACAGTTTCCTTGAATTTATATGCTTTATGTGAAAATCCTTCTTAGTATTGTTGTGTGTTATGTCTTCTTCAAATAGGGTGAGATGGTTGGGAATTCTTCCCTCAATATTCCCTAGATTTGAAGAGGTATCACAATAAATACTAAGAGCATAATTGTATTTGATGTTGTTCAAGTTAATTATGTGCAGGATGTTCCTTGGAACAAGTTTAGATAGGTTGTCTAAGTGATTGTTACAGGTGGTCACAGGGAAGGAAGGTGGAGAGTCAAAAATTTGTTTAAGTCCAAAAGCATCGAGTGAAGCCAGTTCACTCAACGCCAGATATCAAGGAAGGATGCTAGAAAGACTCAAATTTATCTAAGTCCACAGGCATTGTGTGAAGGAAGTTCAATGTATGCCATATAACATAGGGCATCGAGTAAAGCTCAGTCTGTCAAAGCTTCAACATTGGCAAGGGAGAAATTCGACTAAGTCTAGAATCGTTGAGTGAGGACATCTGTAATACCTCTACCCGTCACGTGTAATATAATAGAGGGTCCGGCCGGGGTCCCACACCATATTCCACAAATAGGAGGAGAAGTTACTAAATAATATAAAAGACCATCGAACCCTAACACAGAGAATTCTAGCGGAAGCTTCATGATTGAAAACTTGAACTCAAGAATCACAAAGAATGTCCACTAATATGAAAACAGGAATGTATACAAAATACACAAAGTATTTAGCCTTATGGCCTTACAAGTTTCTCTTAACAAAAGTGGGGTTTACAAACATCGGCGCGCAGGTCGGCCACAAATGAACAAGAGCAAACAAAACATAGCCTTCAAGGGCCAGCAGCGCCACCAGGGCTTCAGCCCGTTATTTCCTCCTTTGTCCTCCATTATCTACAAAAGGACAATCCACCAAGCGGTGGCAAATAGGGCAATGGTCAGCATTCAGCTGACCAATTATTACGACCCTGCTCCTAGCATGGGGCAGCGAAATTACTTCCCTGCAAAGCATTTTATTAACATAGTATATATGTATAACAATCCACCAAGGACGTGCACAACCGCACAGGTCAATACATATCACAAACGCTGGTACGACGGCCCGCTGTTCCGTGCACTCGGGGAACATTATTGGTGTATCAAAAAATCAAGGTACCACCACCGTTCAGAGGTCCCAGACCTGACGGTCCGTTATGAGCATTCTTAGTCTTTACGGCGCGCAGACCAAAGACTCTCGCTATATGATCCTAACAGGGCCTTAAGCACCCACGGTTAGACAACCATAATGCGGGTACAGATCCACCTTTCCCATTGCTCAAATTCGTCAGACTCAAGCCTGGACTGATGCGGGTATGGCTTCACCTTGCCCGTTCTCCACACATGCATTCCACAGTTGCAGCCCAACGGCTCAACTTCACATAAATTGGCACTCACAGTCACAAGAGTTGAACAGAAAGTACCAACTCATTTTACTTGGTGTTTTCTCCGATTTGCAAACAAATCATCACCAACACAGACCAACTTGTCCGGATGGGCTTCACACAGCATGACAAACTGTACTACTCACTTCCGGTTCTAATGAAACAAAACATGGGATAAAACAAAACATCCCAAGGGAATCACCTCGATGCCCACCTTTTGGTTGAGGATTCCATGCATATGCAGGAAAGAAGGACTTCACTTGTCCATGAAGGAAATCATTACCCTTGGAAGATGTTTTGGTTCCATGGAGAAAAACGGGACAGATGAAAGTCACCGCAACTGCCTCACCTTCGCAGATCTGGACACAGCTCGCGATTTGGACCACAGTTGCACCACTGGTGGCCGGATTTCTCTTCTACTTCCTTCCCTTGCTCTCCTTTCTCTATTCTTCTTAGAAAGAGAATGACAAGGCTTGAATGAGAATTAACTCATCATTCCCCGCACTTATCCCTTCAGGAAATACCTAGGGCCGTTAGATCTTCATCAAAGGAAATGAACGCCTTAGATTTGCTTTGAATAAGACTTTCCTTGGTCGAACACGGCTTGTGATACGCCTGTATCACAAGCCATGTATCAGGATCTGCACTCAGTTTATTGACCACAGAAAAGGACACGTGATCGGACACACCTGTTTAAAATCCCTACATGCCCATGTCGACCAGTACACGCCCGTGCTCCAAGCTGTGAACTTCACTCGGCATCGCCCGACGCAATTAGAGCAGGACACGGGTACTTAACACGCCCGTGTCAAACTCCTAACATGCCTGTGTCACACAGTACATGTCACGACCCGCATTTCCTCATCAATAAAATTATATCAGAGTAGGGAAAATACGCACTGTGATGCCACGTCATGCAGGGGATAACTGCAGATGGTCAGGCAAAACTCCAAACTCTAAGGTTTAACAGAAAAATCATAATTTATTATGAAAGAAATCCAATTAAGTTTGATGGCCGTATCTCTCGACAAAGTGGATCAACTAGTCTACAAGTAAAATATATTTATACGCTACGGAAAATTCCTTGGTTAAGTTGATTGGACATCCTACATGAGTGTAACGTCTCTGAAGGACAACTCATGAAATGCAGGGCTCTAAATTTAGTATAATATGAAAATAGTCTTTACGTTACTTTGGAAAGTAGTACTTTAGGTTTAGAAATATGGCATGTATGAAGTACATATAGTAATGCTTTTATGAGTTAAAATACCTAACATGCATCCTAGCATAAAGCATTCCCAGAGAGCAAGTAAACAACCTTCAAAAATAGGCAAAAACTAGCAGTTTAAGTCACATACTTAGCATCACAAGGAAAACCACCAGTGGGTGTCAACAACCTGACACGAACCCACTAGTGAGTATGTATGTCTATACAGAAAGGAAACAAAAAAAGAACAACCTCACAAAGATGAGGGAAAGAACCCTCGGCAAAACATCAGATCACTAGCAAGCTCAAAAAGAAAACTAGCCGCTTAATCGCCTACAACCCTTAACCTGAGACATTCAAAGAAAGAACACCTCAGCAAGAATATAATCAAATAGAAATGGAGCATTAGATCAATAGAAATAAAAAGGAAGGGGTTTACCAAACCCTATAATAGAATGATATCAAACTCAGCAAAAGGAAATAAATGAGATAGCAAAAGTAAGACACTATCCAAGGAATAATCAAAGCGCACCAAGTGTGAGAAATTAGCAACATGCCCTGCTAAAAACCTGCAGCAGCAACAAGGCAAATATATGTAAAAATAGAAATTTTAAAAGGGAAAGGAACTAACAGTCCTAACTTGTGAATTATTAGCAGTGGTAAAACCATAGATCTGGGTTGGTGACCAAAAACATCCCTCATCAAAAAGACCAGATCCAAATAACTCAGGGGCCACCGATGCAGCCTTGGGATCCAACACACCGGCCCAAACTGGGGCTATATCAGTGGTGGCCACGGCTCTTCACCCAAACATCCCTGTCAAGAAAACAAGAGTAACCACCTGCCATGATTCACGATTCAGCCTTCAAAACTAGCCGAAAACATCATTGAAACCCTATAAAAACCCACACTAAGAGACTCGGGAGAAAACTACAAGTCTAAGGGATAAGTGTCGAGTACACTCGATGCCGCGTCTGATACACTCGACGCCGCGTTGAGTGAGCACCACTCACTCCACGCTAAAACACCAAGCGGGAAAAATGTCAAGTTTACTCGACGCAGTATTGAGTGAGCACCACTCAATCAATGCCAAAACACTTAGCCGTAAAATGCTTACTCAACTCGGCCAACGCTAAACAGCCAAAGGCATTGAGTTAGCTCCCCACACTCAACGCTTTTTTCTAATACTAACAAGCTAAGTAGACGGCGTTGAGTGTGTTCACTACACTCAACGTGGTCAATACCAAACAGCCAAATCCATTGAGTAAGTTCACCAAACTCAACGCTTTGACTTAGAAAGTCTGTCTGACTAGACGGCGTTGAGTGAGCTAAACTCACTAAATGCCAAAAGACTTAGAAGAATCTGACTTGCTAGACGACGTTGAGTGAGCTCAACTCACTCAACGCCAAAAGGCTTAGAAAAATCTGACTGGCTAGACGGCGTTGAGTGAGCTCAACTCACTCAACGCCAAAAGACTTAGAAAAGTCTGACTAGCAAGTCGACGTTGTGTGTGCTCAACTCACTCAACGTCAAAATACTTAGAAAAGTCTGACAGGCAAGACGACGTTGAGTGAGCTCAACTCACTCAATGCCAAAAGACTTAGAAAAGTCTGACTGGCAAGACGGCATTGAGTGAGCTCAACTCACTTAATGCCAAAAGACTTAGAAAAACTACAAAGGCAGACGACGTTGAGTGAGCTCACCACACTCAACGCTGTCAATGCTTTTTACTTAGACTCCAGACCAAAACAGCTTGGCATTGAGTGTGTCCACCACACTCAACGCTTTTACACTTGGCCTAAAAACTGGACTTCTATACTAAGATATACTCAACGCTTACAGACAGAGACTTGGCAAAAGAAAAAAATTTTATTTTATTAAAACTGAGCTGGGAGAGGTATGGAAACATCAATAACTAGAAAGATTCAACTATAAAACTTAGCCAACTGGAAGGAAACCTGCTACCACTGACTCTACAACTACTAACTAAACATATCTAGCCCAAAACCACGCCTAAACTAACCAACTGGAAGGAAACCTGCTGCTGGATGGCCACTTGGCACCATGGGCGGAGCAACCAAAGCTTGGTCGAACCCCACCTTAGAGAAACTCCCTATACATCCACTCCCAACCAAAACTAGCTTCACCATTTTCTTCAGAAGGAAGAAACGAGTGGAGTTTGAGTGCTGGAGCAAGGAAATCGCTGGAGAAACCAGGAAATGGTAAGGACTCGCCGGAGCAAGCTCGAACATGGCTCACTGCCATCATGCTCTCCGCCAAGCCTCAATTCCTGTTCGTTTTGCTTCACCTCTCACCATACTAGGTTTCTAGATCGACTAGGAGAGATATCGGGCTCAATTGAGCCTGATACCATTTGAGCCGAGAGCAATTTTTCGAGCTTTTCCTTTTTGCTCGGCATCGCCGGAGGAGCCGCCTCCGGAAGCCTCACCGCAGGGAAACGCCAGCCACCCACCTCAACGGAGGTGATGGCAATAATCACCGGCGGTGGCACCAACCCAGGTGGCCAGAAATAGCCAAACAAAATGGCCCAGCCAGGCTCCATCTCAGCTGTTGGCCATCGGGGACGATAAACCGATGTCGTCCAAATTCTAATTACTTGATTTATTAAAATGATATATTATGAATAGTGAATTATTTGTCACACTATTTCAGTGACATTCAAGTGAAAATATAGACCACTTAGAGGCATTTTCAGAGATAGTAACCAAAATAAAATTTGTAGCCCTGGGTCTTACCTTTCATTTTCCACCATAACGTCCAGATTTGAGACAGTAGATCTCCCTGTAGGACCAATCTACTAGGACTGGTCCTAGGCTAGGGTAGAAATTTGATTGAATGCCCATGCCAAACCAGAAGCCCACATGACCAAAATTTTTGGGTATGTGCTTGGTTTTGTCAAACTTAGACCCTGTACAAAAATGAGAATTTTTGGAAAAAGTTTTCCCATTGTTTTTTAAAAAATACATTTATTTAAATTAATGGAACTTTTGGAGTATTATACCTCCAAAAGGCCCCAAATTTTGGTGGCATGGCCTTGGGGACAATATAAGCCCATACCAAAAATTTTAGACTCTTTTGACCTCTTCATGTAGGGTAAACCCACTTGCATGAGTTTGTTGAATAAAGGCATGGGGTGCCTTTAGAAAAAATCTATATAATGAGAACTTAGCCCATTTGGGACCTTAAAAGTCTATGAAATTTTTATCAGAGGTTTATTAGGGTGAAATATACCTCCAACAGAAATAATGGGATTTTGGGGACCAAAAATCCCATTATTTGGAATTTTTGAATATTTAGGCCTTTAAAGATAAAAATTTGAAAATAGGGTCATTGATGAGTTAAAATTCTCAAATTAAGTTTAGAATTCAAGAGAGTCAAATTTAATCTCTGGAAAATTTTATGGGTCTGTTTAATGATTATATTTTGGATTATGTAGAATTTACAATTTTGCTCTTTATGGAAATTATTTAAAAATGATGGAAATTACAGTAGGATATTACGGGAAAATTTCTAGTGATTTAATTATGTGTTTGTAATCTTGTGTAGTTTTATTAGAATTTTTGGATGCATCCATAAGTTTTAAACCCATTAAATGACATTTTTGTAATATTTGTCATATGTGTGTTGGATGACCAAATTACTATTTAAGACTATGAATTCTTGTAATTGGTATTATTTCAGCAATTTACATATGCAGTAATTTTCCTAGAATTTCTAGTAGCATATTTAATGTACTTCATTTGGAAAGTGGCCAATTCATAGATTTAACTAAAATGAAAAATTAAATAGATATATAAATGGGAAAATTACAATTCTTAGTAACTGGTTATATTTAGCCTAGATAATCATCGAGAAAATTTATTAGACCAGGGGGATCATTTAATGCAGTACTTCATGTGTAAAGTGACACAGGCCACTTAATTAAAGGATTTAATTTAGGGTCCTTATGACTTAGAAAAAAATAGTGAAATTCCACATAGTCAACATCATATACCATTTCATCCCATGATAAATGGTTAGGGTCATTTTGGCCAAGAAGTTGGAAGTCTTACCTTACGGGTGGTATTAGGTCATGGGTTACGTCTAGCTTAAATAGTATATACTACAAGGACCACAGGGGGATACGATCGAAGGCTGCGTTGATAACTATTTTGGAAGATAAACCCTGGTTGGTGTCTAGTAGGTCACTTCATAGTATCGAGTGGTGGAGTGCAAAACCCTAAGGACAATAGATAAAATGGAGACCGACGGAAGACCGCCGATTTCCTGATATTATCTTAAGTCATTAGGATCGTTCCAGAGTAACAACGAGAGATGGGTGTGAATCATGGTTAGACATTAATATGAGTAAATATCCTTGATAAAGGGAACTTTGGGCTTTAATCCCATCTTGGTTCCTAGTGCCCCCGAGACCCCTTCATTGGGCATACCCTGGGCAGTCCTGGGATTAACCATAAATTGCTAAGCATAATAACCCTTAGACAAGAGTAGTCTAATAGGCTAACAATCGTGATATCATTTTCAACCGTGTAGGGTTAGAGGGATTTGTGGTAACATTCTCACCCGTGTAGGGTTGGAGGGATTCAGGACTAGCTGGTCCTGCGAGCTATAGGCTCGAGTTGAAATACCTTGCATATGCATAAAACAAACTAGTGGCGGGTCAAGCGGTACTGGGCCAATCGTCACACCGATGGTAGTACGGTTACTCAGGCCGGTGTGAGGGTTTGAGGGGCCAGTAGGTTGTTTATACTGAGGTCTAGAGGACAATCACCGAAAAGGCACGCCTGACCCAACAAGACTTACGGGTAGTCAGCAATTAGTACGCAAGAATCAAGAGTGTACCTAGGACGTGTACAAAGGCGTATGGAGGTCTAGGTTTGGTAGTGTGCATACCTGCCTAGGAGTTGAGACGCCCTCTCTTCTGCTGTCATAGCCACAACGGTGGTACCAGAGAGTGATGCTAGCTCCAAAAAGCGGGAACTAAAGGTATGTGATCACGGAGTTGTTGTGTGTGAGTTGCACTTGCATGATTCATAAACCACATGCATTCATTCATATTAGGTCATACGCTTCATAAATCCTTATCATATAAAATAGTATGGGCTCTTTTATATGATAAGATAATTTTAGAAACTCTAACTTATAAGTTTGTAAGGGCATTCATATAAGTTAGGGTACTTTTACAAATGCTAGATTAGCAATAAATAGTTATTCTTTATTTATTGTACCGCACTCTACTTACTTCCTGCATTTACATACTTTCAGTACTATACATACTTACTTCACTTGTGCTATATACATTGAACTGTTAGAGTAGAATTACTTCTTACTTCTCATACTCGGTTGTATAGCTTCATTGTCACCTGCTTCCCTTTTGATACCCCTTGTTGTCCTCCGCTTCGTCCTCCCGCATGGTGCCTAGGAGTTGCAGGGCGAGGTGCGTAGGAAATGACTTAGTCTTTTGACTAATGGTCAGTGACCAAATCATTTTAGGAGCTCGAGGAGATGGGGCACAAGCGCGACCGGCAGGACGAGGAGGCAGGACGTGAGGAGCTGTTACCACCATCACCTACTACTACTACTATCAGAGCGCTTCCTCAGGTGGGACGAGTTAGAAGATGATAGATTAGCTTCCACTTTTATTTTGTGAGGAGAGATTTGATTATTATGTATAGGGCATAATCCCTTTTTCCTTTCTTTTCTTTTTGACTCATTGTGTACTTGTTGTACTTTCATTTAACATTTATGTATGTACTCTGACTTTGGACTAGCTTATAGTTTTTCCTATATTGCTTTTATACTTCTATTTCTCATATTGGCCATACAAGTTTTTATGATCGTGCTACCCGACAGGATCGGCGACTTGCGGTGTCGACTAACTCATGAGTTAGTGTCATCGTAAGGCGGCGATTCTTGGCATAAGACCCCGGAATTTCCAGGGGGGGGGCTTACAGAGCCTCCCTGAAAGCTGACTCCAACTCCCAAGTCGCGCTTTCCATGCCTCGGTTTCTCCACAAAACTTTAACAATCGGAATGGTCCTCTTCTGCAACACACGATCTTGAGTATCCAAAAAAATGCGGACAGACATCTCAACATAAGAAAGATTAGGCTCCAACTAGGGCATATAATTCAAAACTTGTCTATCGCTTAGTAAACACTTCCGCAATTTGCTCACATGAAAACATCGTGCACACCAGAAAAAATTGCGGGCAAATCCAGCATGCAAGCTGACACACTAATCCAAACAACAATTGATAAACGACCCTATATATCTTGGTTCTAACTTCCGGATCTTACCGAACCTCTTAACTCCAACCATCGGGGAAACCTTAAGAAAATACCAAGTCCCCTACTGAAAACTCTAAACCAGATCTACGCTGATTGGCGATCTTCTCATAATGTGCCTGAGCTATCTGAAGCTTCTCTAAAATAGCTTCACAGAAACTTCCATTTCTTTGAGCGCATTTGGACCCAACAAAGATCTCTCGCCAACCTCAGTCAAAAATAGTGGAGTTCTGCAGCGTCTCCCAAACAGAGCTTCAAAAGAGGCCATTGGCAAGCTTTCCTGATAACTGTTATTATAAGCAAACTCCATCCGCCACAAACACTTGTCCCGCGCTCCTCCGTTGTCTAAAATATAACATCTGATCGTATTTTCCACGATCTGGTTAACTCGCTCTGTCTGACACTTTGTCTGCGGATGATATGCGGTAGAATATCTCAAATTAGTACCCAAACCCTCTTGCAAACTCTTCCATAAGCGAGACGTAGACCTGGAGTCTCGGTCTGATATAATATTGACTGGAATTCCATGTAACTGGATGACTTCATTCAGATATAGCTCAGCTATCTTCTTCATGGGGTAATCAATCTTATAAGGTACGAAGTGAGCACACTTTGTCAATCTGTCCACGATAACCCAGACTGGATCATGCCCTCGAGGAGATCTTGGTAAGCCTGTGATGAAATCCATCGTAATGCTCTCCCACTTCCAACTCAGAATCTCCAAGGGAGTCAACTTGCCTCCAGGCCTTCTATGATTGGCCTTAACTTGCTTACAATCAGAGCACTCAGATACAAACTTGGCTCTATCACCTTTCATCCCAAAGCACCAGGCAATCTGTTTCGAGTCTTGATATATCTTAGTAGAAGTTGTGTGGTAGGCCACACTAGAACCGTGTACCTCACTGCACAATTTAACTCGTAGACTTTCAACATTGGGGATTCAAAATTTATCGCGGTACTTTAAGGTACCCGCGTCATTGATCGAAAAATCCAGCAACTTCCCCTTCTCAGTTCTATTATGCAGGTGTAGTACTTCGGGTTCATCCTTTTGATGAAGCCTCGCAAGAGAAATCCATGAAAGCTCGAACACCGCCAAACTTCTTGGCGTGTCACTACTTCTCACCTAAATGTCCATTAAAAGGAATCCTTCTGTCAACAACTCAGTGGAGAGATTGGAAACATTCCATGTCTTCCTCAAATCTCAACCTCAAAATTAGCAACACACCCTAACCATTTCCGCTGGCGCAAATTCAATTCTTTCTGAGAGAAGACATACTTTAACCCTTATGATCAGTGTAAATCTTGCATTGTGCGTCTTACAACAGGTGTCTCCAAAACTTTAGCTCATAATTAACGGCTGCGAACTTTAGATCATGCGTATACACCATCACTTTTTTTCTTCTTGCATCATCATGCATCCAAGCCCAACATAAGATGCATCCATAAACACATCATAATCCATGCCCTCCGTAGGCAATGCCAAAAACTGGAGGAGTGCATAATCTATTCTTTAGTTCTTGAAAAGCTTCCTCCCACTTCTCGCTACTAATGAAGGCTGCATTCTCCTGTGTCGACTGAAATCCCTAGTCCATTCCATAACAACAGCTACTTTCACTGGGTCGACTGAAATCCCATTCTTGTTAATCACTTGACCCAGAAACAAGCCCTGAGACAACCAAAACTCGCACTTTCTCAACTTGACGAACAACTTGTGGTCCCTCTAAGTCGATAAGGCTAAACGCAGATGCTGGTCATGCTCCTCAGCATTGCGGGAATATACCAAAATGTTATCTATAACCACAACTACCAGTCAGTCCAAAAAATCTTTGAATACTCCGATCACCATATTCATAAAGACAGAAGGTGTGTCGGTCAAACCAAACGATATGACCAAAAACTCAAAATGTCCGTGCCTGGAATGGAAAGAAGTCCGTGGGATACCTGATTAACGAATCCTGAACTGGTGGTAGCCTAAACGAAGATCAATCTTTGAAAACTCAGTGTTACCACGCTACTTGATCAAACACATCATTGATTCTTGTCCTTATAAAATCATTCTCTTACAACTCATCCAGCTTATGCGGGCCATACGGTATGGGGCATTAATAATAGGACGAGTACCCTGCTCCAGATCTACGACGAACTCCACGTCTCTCTCAGGCGGAAGACCGGGAAGATTGGCTGGAAAGACAACCTCAAAATCGCGCACCATAGGGATCTCCTCTAAACGCGACAAAGTTACCTTGGTCTCCAACACCGAAACAGAAAAGCAAAACATCCGAAATCTAAAAGCTTCCGAGCACATACCGTAAAAATAGCCGGGGAGACCTGGCGCGGATAATTCTACTCTATAGAATCGGCAAAAAAAAACTAGGAAGTCATATATAGACTCGCACAATCTTAATTACTTTGGCACCATAATACCAAACCACCAGAGGGAAACTCAACATGAAGCGCGTGTTATAAGATCGAGGGCCAAATGAGGGACCTAGCCACAAATGAGTGGGTAGTACCGAAAATCTTCCTAAACAATCGTTCATGCAATTAAGGAAGCGAATACTAAACCTATAAATACCGCTAACAATTAAGACTAGATGAGGACCTAACCTGATATTACTTGGGTAGAAGTCTGAGTTTCTACTGATGATAACACATTCAGCTTTCCTTTTCCTTTGTCCAATTGCTGCGGCGGTGGCAAAGCCCGAGGTGGGACTTGCTGAAGAATGGGCTGGGGCTGCGGGCACTTTGTCTTAACATGCCCCTTCTGTCCACACTGAAAGCAAACCTTATCCTTTAAACAGCAACAGGCAACATCATGCCCCTTCTTCTTGCACAAAGTACACACCAAATCCCTCTTAGAAGCACCTTGAATCGCATGAACCTGCAACTTCTTCTGAGCTCCAATTCTCTGGTAACATATTTCGAAAAGGTGGCCCGGTCGGCCACAAAAACTACACACCTCCTTACTCCTCTTCCTTGGAGCAACACCGGATACCTGGGTGTTCTTACCCTCATCGAACTTCCTCTTGTCCTTCCTTAGTATCATGCCCCGATCCTTAGCATATCCCATGGACTCAACTTTAAGGGCAACTTCCACTATCCTCTCATTCGTCTCGAAATAGTAAGTATGTGCGTACTGCATAATGTCACTTGGGAGGCCACCCAAGAAACCTTTGACTCTGCACTCTTCAGCAGCTAAGAATCCAGAAGAAATCTAATTCAATTTGTTGATCTCGCTCTCATTCTCCCCCACTGCGGAGGTTTGCTCACAAGGCTATCAACCTAAGGTGGCAGCCAATAATGCCTGTAACTGCGCTTGCATCACCACAATTAAGCCTGACAAGGTCTCCATGCTCTGGCGCAATTCTACAATAACCGCCTCATCCTGCACACCTGATGACTCACCCTCAAGCTGGGGAGTCGACCTTGTTGCATAACACTCAAGCGACATTCTAATAAAACAATAAATTGCTAATCAAAACCTAGCTTAACGGCTAGAACTCAAACGACACAGTACAGACAAAACATACTTAAGTATTAGCTTCAACTGCTAACTTGCTCTAGGATTTTTCAATAATGATGTTATGCTTAACCTAGGATTATTCACCATCATCACACAAACTCATGTGCTTAGACCATGAATGCATGAATATATATTCCTTTTGACTCAAAACCTTGTGTGTACATATATCATCATGTAAATCTTTAGCTTGGCACGTGGTGCTTATGCTATGTTATGCTACGCATGTTGTGCTATGCATTCTAAAAATTCCTTAATGCATGTTATGAGCGGCGTACACATGGAAATGTTATGCATCCCATACTACATAACATTGCATGCAACGAAAAGAGAAAACGTGCTAATGGGCATTCATGTGGTGTGGTTATGCATCCCATACTACATAACACCCACATGTTGCCACCTATGGTGGATCCATATACAAACACATATTATGCATCCCATACTATATAATATGCCCCGTATACTTCGAATCATGCTCATGAGTGTAGTGTTCATGCTTCAGCTAAGACGTACTGATGGCACATCAGTGTGTGTATGATATGACACTAAACTACTAACACTAACAAGGGAAGGTTGCCCGACCAATTGTCAAGAAAACTCCCTCTGATACCAACTGTCACGACCCGCATTTCCTCATCAATAAAATTATATTAGAGTAGGGGAAAATATGCGCCGTGATGCCATGCCGTACAGGGGATAATTGCAGATGCTCAGGCAATACTCCAGACTCTAAGGTTTAACAGAAAAATTATAATTTATTATGAACCAATTAAGTTCGATGGTCGTATCCCTTGGCACAGTGGATCAACTAGTCCACAAGTAAAATATATTTATACGCTACGAAAAATACCTTGGTTAAGGTGATTTGACATCCTACATGAGCATAAATGTCCCCGAAGGACAACTCATAAAATGCAAGACTCTAAAATTAATATAATATGAAAATAGTCTTTACGTTACTTTGGAAAGTACTACTAAAGGTTTAGAAATATGGCATGTATAAAGTACATATAGTAATGCTTTTATGAGTTAAAATACCTAACATGCATCCTAGCATAAAGCATTCCAAAGAGCAAGTAAACAACCTTCAAAAATAGGCAAAAACTAGCAGTTTAAGTCACATACTTAGCATTACAAGGAAAACCACCAGTGGGTGTCAACAACCTGACACGAACCCACTAGTGAGTATGTATGTATATACAGAAAGGAAATAAGAAAATAACAACCTCACAAAGATGAGGGAAAGAACCCTCAGCAAAATAGCAGATCACTAGCAAGCTCCAAAAGAAAAATAGCCGCTTAATCGACTACAACCCTGAACCTGAAGCATTCAAAGAAAGAACACCTCAGCAAGAATATAATTAAATAGAAACAGAGCATTACATTAATAGCAATAAAAAGGAAGGGGTTTACCAAACCCTATAATAGAATGCTATCAAACTTAGCAAAAGTAAATAAACGAGACAGAAAAAGTAAGACTCTGTCCAAGAAATAATCAAAGCGCACCAAGTGCGAGAAATTAGCAACATGCCTTGCTAAAAACCTGTAGTAGCAACAAGGAAAACATATGCCAAAATAGAAATTTTAAAAGGGAAAGGAACTAACAGTCCTAACTTGTGAATTATTATCAGTTGTAAAACCATGTATCTCGGTTGGTTACCAAAAACAGCCCTCATCCAAACAACCAGATCCAAATAATTCAGGGGCCACCAGTGCAGCCTTGGGGTCCAACACACCGGCCCAAACCGGGGCTATATCAGTGGTGGCCACGGTTCTTCACCCAAACATCCCTGTCAAGAAAACCAGAGTAACCACCTGCTATGATTCACGATTTGGCCTTCAAAACTAGCCAAAAACATCACCGAAACCCTATAAAAACCCACACTAAGAGACTCGGGAGAAAACTACAAGTCTAAGGGAAAAGCGTCGAGTACACACGACACCGCATCGGGTACACTCGAAGCCGCGTTGAGTGAGCATCACTCACTCAACGCCAAAACATTTATCCGCAAAACGCCTACTAAACTCGACCAATGATAAACTGCTAAAGGCGTTGAGTGAGCTCCCCACACTCAATGCTTTTGCCTTAAACTAACAAGCTAAGCAGATGACGTTGAGTGAGTTAACCACCCTCAATGCTGTCAATGCAAAACAACCAAATCCATTGAGTGAGTTCACCACACTCAACGCTTTTGACTTAGAAAGTCTTCCTTACTAGACGACGTTGAGTGAGCTCAACTCACTCAACGCCAAAAGACTTAGAAGAATCTGACTAGCTAGAAGGCGTTGAGTGAACTCAACTCACTCAACGCCAAAAGACTTAGAAAAATCTGACTTGCTAGACGGCGTTGAGTGAGCTCAACTCACTCAACGCCAAAAGACTTAGAAAAGTCTTACTTACAAGACGGCATTGAGTGAGCTCAGCTCACTCAACGCCAAAAGACTTAGAAAAGTCTAACTGGCAAGACGGCGTTGAGTGAGCTCAACTAACTCAACGCCAAAAGACTTATAAAAGTCTGACTGGCAAGACGGCGTTGACTGAGCTCAACTCACTCAATGCCAAAAGACTTACAAAAGCTACCAAAGCAGACGACATTGAGTGAGCTCACCTCACTCAACGCTGTCAATGCTTTTTACTTAGACTCCAAACCAAAATAGCTAGGCGTTGAGTGTGTCCATCACACTCAACGCTTTTATACTTAGCCTAAAAACTGGACTTCTTTACTAAGATACACTCAATGCTTACCGACAGAGAGTTGGCAAAAGAAAAAAAAACTTATTTTATTAAAACTGAGCTGGGAGAGGTATGACAACATCAATAACTAGATAAATTCAACTTTAAAACTTAGCCAACTGGAAGGAAACATGCTACCACTGACTCTACAACTACTAACTGAACATATCACGCCCAAAACCAGGCCTAAACCAACCAACTGAAACATTATTCTACCTACAGCAAATTGAACTGGGTAATTTTCCAGCAAACCCTAGGTTCTAAGAAAGGAAATAAATGGCTCTAACACAAGGAAAAAAAGTCAAACTTAGCAAGGGCAAAAGAGCACTACTTGACTCAATTCTAGGAAGCTTGGCCAGCACCACTCCTCCAATCAGATCTGGCAGCAAGAACAGCTAGCCAAGGAAATCTGAAGCTTTTAGAAAGAAAACCAAGTCAACCCGAAAAACCCTAACCTCCAAAAATCCAAGAAACTAGAAATGCTTACCTTATGGAGGTAGATCTAGGCGAGAGCAATCCGAATCTGCCCTCGAACGAGAATTTCGAGCTCTAAATCTCCTGAAATCGGAGGTCAAAAGCTCCCGGTTTTCCATCGCCCGTCTCCTTCAGCTGGAAGCTAGTCGTCGGGTTTGGGGAAGATGAATAGGGTTTTCTAAAAAGAATGCTATATATAATATCTATTATAATATATTATATTAATATAATAACCACTACCGCCACTATGATAATATTATAATATCTATTATAATAGTCACTTCATTAACACTCAACCACTACAGCCACTATTATAATAATAAAAAAACAGCCACTTTAATTATAACATGATATAATATTATATCGTCCAATATAATATTATATCTGTTATTATAAAATCAGCCATACAACACAAACAATTAACATGATATAATATTATATCAGTTAATTAATTAAAATAAAACGCCAAAACGACATGAAAACCAAACAACCTCGGAATCTGACGAAATTCACACCGTAGCTAAATACCCATGTTACAAAAACAACGGAGAAGTCAAAATCAACATCCGATGAACAGAAATCAGGCTAACACAATCTGAAGATAAAACACAAGCATTTCCGGAGGGGCTCCACCGAGTCACCAAAACAGACTCCGGCTCGCTAGGGAATCTTGCCAACAGGATACAAACAAGACACAAAGAAATCCTAAAGAGCTACGACCGCGCTCTAACAACGACACAAGCCGGAAACGCGTCAACGTAACGCCAAATAAAGATTAAATAATCTAAGAAAAACCGGGGGCGTTACAGTACACGCCCGTGTTGATTGGTATGTCCCTCAATCGACAAAGAACCAATAAATCCCGAAAGGGACACGGGTCCCCGACACGCCCGTGCCAACTTTGACACGCCCGTGTCAGCACAGTTCATACTCATGTTTCCAACCGTGTACAACACTCGACACAGCAAGGCGAACACAGAGCAGGACACGGCCCATGACACGCCCATGTCCCAGGCCGTGTGACCTTATTAGGGTTTTTGGGAATTACAACTCTTCTCCCCTTAAGAGAATTTCGTCACGAAATTGCTAACGCACAGAGTTCGCAGCAAACAAAATATAATATTCTCTTTGTTCAACTCATATGGTTACAACAGCCTCACGTAAACAGCTCGGGAAATTCAGTACACATGGTTTGTTCCTGTTACCATGACAACTCCTCACAGCCATAGTTGTCCCACCGGACCTTCACCATCCAGATAGTTTTGTTTCATAGCTGATTAACTGCCATATCCTCGATCCGAATAGGCCTAACCTTCGTCGTTAGCCCACTATCTATTGATACTTGAACTGCAAAAACCACCTGTGATGGTTCTTTCACCGCTTTCCGCAACACTGAGACATGAAACACATCATGTAAATCACTAAGCTCTATCGAAAGGGCTAACCGATAGGCAGCTTCACCAACACGCTCTACCACTTCAAACGGTCCCAGATACCTCGGGCTCAGATTTTTCAAATGTCGTATCCTGAACACACCTTTAAAGGGTTTAATATTAAAGTATACCCAATCACCCACCGCAAACTCCACGTTTCGGTGCTTGGCATTGTAATACTTAGCATGCCTGTATTGAGCCACCAACAACCTTTCTCTTATCAACCGTATAATTGAGTTGGAATCATCCATCTCCTTTCGCATGTACAACTTTATTTCGTCAGTCTCCGCCCAAACCAAAGGTGTACGACATTTCCTACCGTATAAAGCCTCAAAGTGCGCCATCTAAATACTAGCTTGGTAGCTATTTTTGTAGGAGAAATCAATCATAAAGAGATGATCCTCCCAACTCTTCCCGAAATCTAGCGCACACATTCGGAGAATATCCTCCAATGTCTTGTTGGTCCTTTCGGTCTAACCATCCGTCTTAGGATGAAAGGCCGTGCTGAAATGTAATTTCGTACTCAACAGTTGGTGGACTAATTTCCAATCACCCGAAATGAAATGCCCATCTTGATCACTAACGATGATATGGGGCACATCGTGCAATCGTACAATAGTACCCACATACATATTTGCCAACTTTTCAACTGAATCGCCCTACCGGTTCGTGGTAAAGTGTGACACCTTAGTTAACCGGACCACAATCACCCAAACCGCATCATTTCGACATTGTGATCTCGGTAACCCATGCACGAAATCCATGGAAATATCATCAAATTCCACACAGGGATAGGCAACGACTTCAAAAAACCTCCCGGTCTTTGGCATTCAGCCTTTACTAAGGCCCAGGTTTGACATTTAGCAACATAGTGCACTACATCCTTCGTCATCCCAGGCCACCAGAAAATTTTCTTCAGATCCTTATACATCTTCGTGCTCCCGGGGTGAATCGAGTACTTTGTGAAGTGGGCTTCAAACATCAATTCTTCACGAAGTTTACCCCTATATGGGACACACAAACGACCGTCCTTCCGAAAAAGGCCGTTATTAAATGAAAACTGAGAATCCGCACTTTCCGCTGCATAGCGTTGTAGACTTTCATCAAGTGATGTTGCTTGCCGAAATCTATCCACCAGGTCACACTGTACCTCCGTCACGTTTAAGAACGCATTTGCAGTAGAATTCTTTTCAACACAAGAAATATTATGCTTCAAGTTCTCAAATTAGGCTTTCATCATGCCTTAACAACCAATTTGCCATTGCAGGAGTCCTACGACTTAGGGCATCTGCGACTACATTCCCTTTACCGGGAGTATAATGAATCTGGAAGGTGTATTCACCAAGAAACTCCATCCACCTTCTCTATCACATATTGAGATCGTTCTGGTCCAACAGATATTTCAAGCTCTTATGGTTAGTGAATATATCCACATTCACGCCATATATGTAATGACGCCATAGTTTAAGTACTAATATCACTGCCGCCAACTCCAAATCATGGACGGGATAATTCTATTCATGCACCTTCAACTAGTGTGAGCCATAATCTATCACCTTTCCGAATTGTAGAATAACGTAGCCTAAGCCGCTCCCTGACGCATCACTATAAACCACAAAGCCGTACAAACCACATGGCGATGTCAAGATTGGCTCTGTGGCCAAATGACTCTTTAGCTCTTAGAAAGCTCGTGTGCACTCGTGCGTCCAAACAAACTTCTGATCCTTCCTCGTTACTGTGGTGAGAGGTAAGGCTATCCTCGAGAAGTTTTCTACGAAGCGCCTGTAGTAGCCCGCAAGCCCAAAGAAAACTCCTGACTTCTGCTACTATAGTGAGAACAGGCCACTCCCGTATAGCAACTATCTTGGAAGGATCCACCGCAATTCCCTCTCCACTAACCACATGGCCAAGGAAAGCCACTGACAAAAGCCAAAACTCACACTTAGAGAACTTGGCATAGAGCTTGTTCTTCCTCATGGTGTGCAACGCCATCCGCAAAAGATTTGCATGATTTTCTTCGGATTGGAAGTATACAAGGATATCGTCAATAAAGACGATCACAAAGAGGTCCAAGTATTCCCTAAACATCTGATGCATTAAGTCCATAAATACTGATGCCGCATTTGACAGCAAAAACGACATTATCGTGAACTCATAGTGACCATAGCGTGTTCCAAACGCTGTTTTGGGTATGTAACTTTCATGAACTCTCAATTGATAATAACCTGAGTTCAAATCCAACTTGGAGTATACAGTCGAGCGAACTAACTGATCAAACAAGTCGTCAATCCATGGAATCAAATACTTGTTCTTTTCCGTCAACTTTTTCAGTTCTCTATAGTCAATGCATCGACGCAAGATACCGTCCTTCTTTTTCACAAAGAGAACTTGCGCGCACCAAGGTGACTGACTTGGGCGTATATAGCCTTGCTCTATCAAATCTTGTAATTTAACTTTCAGTTCCGCCATTTCTTTTGGCGTGACCCGGTAAGGCGAGCGGGCCACAGGTTTTGCACCTAGCACCAGCTCCATAGCGAAGTCGATTTCCCTTTGGGGAGGTAACCCCGGAAGGTCTTTTGGAAACACATCAGCATATTTCGATACAATAGGAACATCAGTCACACTGTCCTTCGGCTCAACTGCCTCTATGAGTTTGAAGAATAACTCTGCACCCTTCAGAACTCCCTTAATGACTTGGAGAACAGATATCAATATCCTACTCGTCCCTCGCATGCCAAGGAACTTAGTCTCTTGTTCGTTATTCTTCCCCAATGTAACTTCTTTTTAAGTGTAATCTATACAGGCATGCTGCTCTGAAAGCCAGTCCATACTAAAGATTATATCGAACTCTGATATCGGCAATACTGATGTTTCCACCTTGAAATCCCGACTTCCTATCTTTACCTCAACACAACAGGATTTATCCACGCACATCAAATATCCATTAGGTAGTAACACCTTCATATTGTCTGTCATGGTCCGTATAGGCACCCCGATTTGCAAGACGAAATCTTCAGACAGAAACGAATGTGAAGCACCTGTATCGAATAGTGCTTTTGTCGGATAGTATCGTATAAGTACAAAACCTATATCACCAAGATTAAAACAAGCACAACACAAAGCATAAAGTAAAACTATAAACCACTCGCAACTGTGATGACACTGCCCAGCTTGATTGCCTCCAGTTGTCCAAGATTATAAATTTAGGGTTGTGCCTGCAATGCAGAAGACCCTGCCACAGCCTTCCCTTTTTCCGCATAAGATGCACCCGGATTCTTCTCGACTTTTGGAGGGCCAACTCGACACTCCCGAGCATAGTGTCCCGTCTTGCCACATGTATAGCAAGTGCGAGGAACATAACAAGAAGATGCCCCCGAAACAACCACTGAAGGAGTTTGTCCAATAGATTTGGACTTCTTACCCCATCTCTTTCGGTACCAAAACTTCTCCGGACGCGGTGGCTTGAACTCCGGCTTTGTAAAAGCCAAGTTCCCCTTGTTGTGCCCACTTTTCATGTCCGTCTCCAAAGACCGAGCCGTACAGACCAAGACTTGAAACCCCTAGTTCACAGAACTCGAGAGAAGATACCGAAGCTCATCCTGTAGTCCCCCATAGAACCGAATGGTATTACGCTCCTCTTCGGTGAAGATAGTACATGTATACCGTCCCAAACGCGTAAACTCATGAAGGTAGTCATCAACACTATGTTCTCCTTGAGTCAACCATTGGAACTCCAACTCCATAGCAATTCTCTGCTGCATCAGTAGATGCTTTGATAAGAATAATCGAGATAACTCGTCAATCGAGACCCCCGTAAACTGTCTTCCTGCCAAGTGATGCAATTCCACCTCATCCCACCACAGCTGAGCCTCTCCCTCAAGTAAGAAAGTTGTTAACGTTACTTTTTGTTTCTCCTCAACTATGATAGTTGTCAAGATTCTCTTAATCCTTGCGAGCCAATCCTCTGATTGGGCTGGGGAACTCGCCCCAGTAAATATAGGAGGATTGAAGCTCATGAACAGCTTCAATTGTTGATCTGCTGTCCGCGGATCAACCACAACTTCCACTGGTTCTTGCCTTAACCCAGCATGCATTGGCATCATTGCAGGTTATGCCTGCCCAGCCTGCTGAGCATTCATAACGACAAGTACTGTCTCCGTAATCAAACATACAGTTTCGGCAGTTGGAGGATGTGTGGGCACGTCAGCTGGTGCCACACTTTCAAGAGAACGTTGAGGTTTCTCCTGACCCGCAACACTTCTAGTCACATATATGTGTAGAAACACAATTTAGCGACCAATCAAATGGCAAACATACACAAAATGGAACACATAGGTTCAACAAAAAAGTGTTTTTTCATTCCTAAGTGGACATTCTTGAGTTCATTTTATGTGTTATAACGGCAACACTTACACATGCTCGCCACTCCTCAAAAGAATTCGACCACGAATTCGGAAGAGAGCGACCAACATGCTGATACCAAATTGTAACACCTCTACCCGTCACATGTAATATAATAGAGGGTCCGGCTGGGGCCCCACACCATATTCCACAAATAGACGGAGAAGAAACTAAATAATATCAAAGACCATCGAACCCTAACACACAGCATCTAGCAGAAGCTTCATGGTTGAAAACTTGAACTCAAGAATCACAAAGATTGTCCACTAATCAGAAAACAAGAATGTACACAAATACACAAAGTATTTAGCCTTATGGCCTTACAAGTTTCTCTTAATAAAAGTGTGGTTTACAAACATCGGCGCCCAGGCCGAGCACACATGAAGAAGAGTAAACAAAACATAGCCTTCGAGGGCCAGCAACTCTATCAGGGCTTCAGCCCGCTATTTCCCGCTGGGTCTTCCATTACCTGCAAAAGGACAATACACCAAGCGGTGGCAAACAAGGCAACGGTCAGCATTCAATTGACCAATTATAACGACCCTGCCCATGGCACGGGGCAGCGAAATTCCTTCCCTGCAAAGCATTTTATTCACACAGCATATATGTATAACAATCCACCAAGGACGTGCACAATCACACAGGTCAATACATATCACAAACACCAGCATGACGACCCGGCATTCCGTGCACTCAGGGCACATTATTGGTGTACCGAAAATTCAAGGTCCCACCACCGTTCAGAGGTCCCAGACCTGACGGTCCGTTATAAGAATTCCTAGTCTTTACGGCGGGCAGGCCAAAGACTCTCGCTATGTGATCCTAAAAGGGCCTTAAGCACCCACGGTTAGACAACCATAACGCGGGTACAGATCCACCGTTGCCTTTGCTCAAATTTGTCAGACTCAATCCTGGACTGACATGGATATGGCTTCATCTTGCCCGTTCGCCACACAGGCATTCCACAGCTGCAGCCCAATAGATGAACTTCATACAGAATGGCACTCACAGACACAAGAGTTGAACATCAAGTACCAACTCATTTTACTCAGAGTTTTCTCAGATTTGCATACAAAGCATCACTAAGCCAGACCAACTTGTCCGTATGGGATTCACACAACATGCCTAACTGTACTACTGACTTTCGGTTCTAATGCAACAAAACAAGGGATAAAACACAAAATACCAAGGGAATCACTTCGATGTCCACCTTTTGGTGGATGATTCCATGCATATGTAGGAAAGAAGGTATTCACTTGTCCAATAAGGAAATCGTTACCCTTGGAAGATGTTTTGGTGCCATGGAGAAAAACCAGATGGATGAAAGTCACCGCAATGTCCTCGCCTTCGCAGATCTTGACTCGTCTCGCAATTTAGACCACTGTAGCACCACCGGCGGCCAGATTTCTCTTCTACTTCCTTCCCTTGCTCTCCTCTCTCACTTCTTATAAGAAAGATAATGATAAGGCTTAAAGGAGAATAAAATCATCATTCCCCGCACTTATACCTTCAGGAAATACCCAGGTCCGTTAGATCTTCATCAAAGGAAACGAACAGCTCAGATTTGCTCTGAATAAGACTTTCCTGGGTCGAACACGGCCTATGACACGCCCGTGTCATAGGCTGTGTCTCAGGATCTGCACTCAGTTCATAGACCACAGAAAAAGACACGTGATTGGACACGCCCGTGTCAAATTCCGACACGCCTGTGTCGACCAGTACACGCAAAAGCTCCAGGCCGTGTACTTTAGTCGGCACCGACCGGCGCAACCAGAGCAGGACACGGGTACTTGACACGCCCGTGTAAAATTCCTGACATGCCTGTGTCACACAGTACACGCCCGTGTTGAGGGGCGTGTCCCTCAATCGACATAGGACCAACAAATCCCGAAAGGGACACGGGTCCCCGACACGCCTGTATCAACTTTGACATGCCCATATCAGTACTATTCATACCCGTATTTCCAGCCTTGTACCACACTTTATATAGCCAGGCGAACACAGAGCAGGACACGGCCCTAGACACGCTAGTGTCCCAGGCCGTGTGACCTTATTAGGGTTTTGGGGCATTACAACTCTTCCCCCTTTAAGAGAATTTCATCCCAAAATTGCTAACGCACGTAGTTCGTAGCAAACAAAATATAATATTCTCTTTGTTCAAATCATACGATTACAACAGCCTCACGTAAACCGCTCGGGAAATTCAGTACGCATGGTTTGTTCCTGTTCCCATGACAACTCCTCACGGCCATAGTTGTCCCACCGGACCTTGACCATCCCGATAGTTTTATTTCGTAGTTGTTTAATCGCCATATATTTGATCCGAATAGGCTTAACCTTTGTCGTTAACCCACTGTCGACTGATACTTGATCTGCAACAACCACTTGTGATGGCTCTTTCACCGCTTTCTGCAACACCGAGACATGAAAACCATCATGTAAACCACTTAGCTCTAGCGAAACGGCTAACTGAAATGAATCTTCACCAACACGCTCTACAACTTAAAACGGTCCCAGATACCTCGGGCTCAGCTTTTTCAGACGCCGTATCCTAGACACACCTTTAAAGGGTTTAATCTTCAAGTATTCCCAATCGCCCACCGTAAACTCCAGGTTTCGGTGTTTGACATTATAATACTTTGCCTGCCTGTCTTGAGCCACAATCAGCCTTTTTCGTATCAACTGTATAATTGAGTTGGCATCATCCTCTCCTTTCTCATGTACTACTTTGTTTCGCCAGTCTCCGTCCAAACAAAAGGTGTACGACATTTCCTACCATATAAAGCCTCAAAGGGCACCATCTGAATACTAGCTTGGTAGCTATTGTTGTAGGTGAACTCAATCATAAAGAGATGATCCTCCCAACTCTTCCCGAAATCCAGCGCACTCATTCAGAGCATATCCTCTAACGTCCTGTTGGACCTTTCGGTCTGACCATCCGTCTGAGGATGAAAGGCTATGCTGAAATGTAATTTCGTACCCAATAGTTGGTGGACAAATTTCCAATCTCCTGAAGTGAAACGCCCATCTCGATCACTAACGATGCTACGGGGCACACCGTGCAATCGTATAATAGTATCCATATACATCTTTTCCAACTTTTAGAATGAATCGTCCTTCCGGTTTGGGATGAAGTGTGACACCTTAGTTAACCGGTCCACAATCACCCAAACCAAATCATTTCCACGTTGTGATCTCGACAACCCATGCACGAAATCCAATAAAATATCATCAAATTTCAACACAGGGATATGCAATGACATCAGAAAACCTCCCGGTCTTTGGCATTCAGCCTTTACTAAGGCACAGGTTTTACATTTAGCAACATAGTGCGCTACGTCCTTCTTCATCCCAGGCCACAAGAAAATTTTCTTCAGATCATTATACATCTTCGTGCTCCAAGGGTGAATCAAATAATTTGTGAAGTTGGCTTCATACATCAATTCTTCATGAAGTTTACCCCTATCTGGGACACATAAACGACCGTCGTTCCGAAAAAGGCCATCATTAAATAAAAACTGAGAATCCGCACTTTCCGCTGCATAGCGTTGTAGACTTTCATCAAGTGTTGTTGCTTGCCGAACTCTATCCGCCAGGTCACACTGTACCTCCGTCCAGTTTAAGCACGTATTTGTAGTGGAATTCTTTTCAACACAAGAAATATTATGCTTCCAGTTCTCGAATTAGGCTTTCATCATGCCTTAGCAACCAATTTGCCCTTGCCAGAGTCCTGCGACTTAGGGCATCCGCGACTACATTCCCTTTACCAGGAGTATAATGAATCTGGAAGGTGTAGTCACAAAGAAACTCCATCAACCTTCTCTATCGCATATTGAGATCCTTCTGGTCCAACAGATATTTCAGGTTCTTATTGTCCGGGAATAGATCCAGTTTCACGCTATATAGGTAATGATGCCCCAGTTTATGTGCGAATATCACCGCCGCCAACTCCAAATCATGGACGGGGTAATTCCATTCAAGCACCTTCAACTAGCGTGAGCCATATGCTATCACCTTTCCGAACTTTAGAAGAACGCAGCCTAAGCGGCTCCCTAACGCATCACTATAAACCTCAAAGCCGTCCAAACCACATGGTGGTGTCAAGATTGGTGTCGTGGTCAAATGACTCTTTAACTCTTCGAAATCTCGTGTTCACTCAGGCATCCAAATAAACTTCTGATTCTTCCTCGTCAGTGTGGTGAGAGGCAAGGCTATCCTCGAGAAGTTTTCTACAAAGCGCCTGTAGTAGCCTGCAAGCCCAAGGAAACTCCTGACTTCTTCTACTGTAGTGAGAACAGGCCACTCCCGTATTGAAACTATCTTGGAAGGATCCACCGCAATGCCCTCTCCACTAACCACATGGCCAAGAAAAGCAACTAATGACAACCAAAACTCACACTTAAAGAACTTGGCGTAGAGCTTGTTCTTCCTCAGGGTGTGCAACACCATCCGCAAATGATTTTCATGATCTTCTTCGGATTGTGAGTATACAAGGATATCGTCAATAAAGACGATCACAAAGAGGTCCAAGTATTCCCTAAACGTCTGATGCTTTAAGTCCATAAATACCGATTATGCATTTGACAGCCCAAACGATATTACCATTAACTCATAGTGAACATAGCGTGTTCCAAACGTTGTTTTGGGTATGTCACATTCACGAACTCTTAACTGATAACAACCCGACTTCAAATCCAACTTTGAGTATACAGTCGAGCTAACTAACTGATCAAACAAGTCGTCAATCCGTGGAATCAGATACTTGTTCTTTTTCGTCAGCTTATTCAGTTCTCTATAGTCAATGCATAGACGAAAGCTACCGTCCTTCTTTTTCACAAAGAGAACCGGTGCACACCATGGTGACTGACTTGGGCGTATATAGCCTTTCTCTAGCAATTCTTGTAACTGAACTTTCAGTTCCGCCATTTCCTTTGGCGCGACCCGGTAAGGCGAGCAGGACACAGGTTTCGCACCTAGCACCAGCTCGATAGCGAAGTCGATTTCCCTTTGGGGAGGTAACCCCGGAAGGACTTTTGGAAACACATCAGCATATTCCGATACAATAGGCACCTCACTCACACTGGCCTTCGACTCCACTGCCTCTACGAGTGTGAAGATTAACTATGCACCCTTCCGATTTGCCTTAATGACTTGGAGAGCAGATATAAATATCCTACTCGTCCCTCGCATGCCATTGAACATAGTCTCTTGTTCGGTATTATTCCCCTGTGTAACTTCTTTTGAAGTGCAATCTATACAGGCATGTTGCTCTGAAAGCCATTCCATACCAAAGATTATATCGAACTCTGATATCGGCAATACTGATGTTTCCACCTTGAAATCCCGACTTCCTATCTTTACCTCAACACAACAAGATTTATCCGCGCATATCAAACATCTGTTATGTAGTAACACCTTCATACTGTCTATCGTGGTCCATTTAGGCACCCTGATTCGTAAGATGAAATCTTCAGAAATAAACAAATGTGAAGCACCTGTATCGAATGGTGCTCTTGCCAGATAGTCCCGTATAAGGACAAAACCTATATCACCAAGATTAAAACAAGCACAACACAAATCATAAAGTAAAACTATAAACCACTCGCACCTGTGATGACATCGGCCGTCTTGATGGCCTCCTGTTGTCCAAGATTGTAAATTCGGGGCTGCGCCTGCGATGCAGAAGACTCCGCCACAGCCTTCGCTTTTTCGGCATAGCATGCACCCGGCTTCTTCTCGACTTTTGGAGGGCCAAATCGATACTCCCGAGCATAGTGTCCTTGCTTGCCACACGTATAGCAAGTGCGAGGAACATTACCAGAAGATGCCTCTGAAACAACCACTTAAGGAGTTTGTACAGCAAATTTGGACTTCTTACCCCATCTCTTTCGGTACCCAAACTTCTCCGGACACGGTGGCTTGAACTCCGGCTTTGTAATAGCCAAGTTCCACTTGCCCTGCCCTCTTTTCATATCCGTCTCCAAAGACCGAGCCGTACAGACCAAGGCTTGAAACCCCCTATTCACCGAACTCGAGAGCAGATACCGAAGCTCATCCCGTAGTCCCCCATAGAACCGACTGGTCTTACGCTCCTCTTCGGCGAAGATAGTACCCGCATACCATCCCAAACGCGTAAACTCATGAAGGTAGTCATCCACACTATGTTCTCCTTTAGTCAACTATTGAACTCCAACTCCATAGCAATTCTCTGCTGCATTGGCAGATGCTTTGCTAAGAATAACCGAGAGAGCTCGTCAATCGAGACCCCCATCAACTATCTGCGTTCTAATTGATGCAGTTCCACCTCATCTAACCACAGCCGAGCCTCTCCCTCAAGTATTAAAGTGGTCAACGTTACTTTTTGTTCCTCCTCAACTCCAGCTGTCAAGATTCTCATAATCCTTGCAAGCCAATCCTCCGCTTGGGATGGGGAACCTGCCCCAATAAATGTAGGAGGATTGAAGCTCATGAACCGCTTTAATTATTGATAAGCTGCCCGCGGATCAACCACAACTTCCACAAGTTCTTGCCTTAACCCAGCATGCATTGGCACCATTGCAGGTTGTGCCTTCACAGCCTGCTGAGCATTCATAATTGCAAGTACTGTCTCCATAATCAAACGCATAGTTTCGGCAGAAGGAGGAGGTTTGGGCACCTTAGCTGGTGCCACACTTTCAACAGAGTGTCTAGGTTCCGACTGACCCACAACACTTCTAGTCACCTATATGTGTAGAAACACAATTTAGCAACCAATAGAACGACAAACATACACAAAAAGGAACACACAGATTTAGCAAACAAGTGTATTTTCATTCCTAAGTGGACATTCTCGAGTTCATTTTACGTGTTATAACGGCAACACTTACACATGCTCGCCACCCCTCAAAAGAATTCGACCAAGAATTCGGAAGAGAGCGACCAACATACTGATACCAAATTGTAACACCTCTACCAGTCACGTGTAATATAATAGAGGGTCCGGCTGGGGCCCCACACCATATTCCACAAACAGATGGAGAAGAAACTAAATAATATCAAAGACCATCGAACCCTAATACACAACATCTAGCGGAAGCTTCATGGTTGAAAACTTGAACTCAAGAATCACAAAGATTGTGCACTAATCAGAAAACAAGAATGTATACAAAATACACAAAGTATTTATCCTTATGGCCTTACAAGTTTCTTTTTACAAAAGTGTGGTTTACAAACATCGGCGTGCAGGCCGGCCACACATGAACAAGAGTTAACAAAATATAGCCTTCGAGGGCCAGCGACGTCACCAGGGCTTCAGCCCGCTATTTCCCGCTTGGTCCTCCATTACCTGCAAAAGGACAATCCACCTAACGATGGCAAACAGGGCAACGGTCAACATTCAACTGACCAATTATAATGACCCTGCCCCTGGCACAGGGCAGCGAAATTCCTTCCCTGCAAAGCATTTTATTCACACAGCATATATGTATAACAATCCACCAAGGAAGTGCACAACCGCACAGGTTAATACATATCAAAAACGCCGGCACGACGGCCCGACGTTCCGTGCACTCAGGGCACATTATTGGTTTATCGATAAATTCAAGCTCCCACCACTGTTCAGAGGTCACAGACCTGACGGTCCGTTATAAGCATTGCTAGTCTTTATGGTGCGCAGGCCAAAGAGTCTCGCTATGTGATCCTAATAGGGTTTTAAGCACCCATGGATAGACAACCATAACGCGGGTACAGATCCATCTTTCCTGTAGCTAAAATTCGTAAGACTCAAGCCTACACTGACGCTTGTAGGGCTTCACCTTGCCCGTTCGCCACACAAGCATTCCATAGTTGTATCCCAACGGCTCAACTTCACACACAATGGCACTCACGATCACAAGATTTGAACACCAAGTACCAACTCATTTTACCCGGAGTTTTCTCTGTTTTGCAAACAAAGCATCACCTGTAACATCCCATTTCCAACTAGACCCATGGGAGTGGTTTTGTAATAACAGAACACTAGGAAACCCAGGAATTGAAGTTTATCGACAAAGATTTCGAGTCAAGGGGTGGTCACGCCCGTGACCGACCCGTCACGCCCATGACCTAGGGCGTGACCCCTTCGATGATCGTCGACCTCAGAAAGACGATCGGCGAGTTCAGAAATTTCAACATGGGCCTGACACGCCCGTGACCGATCCTTCACGCTCGTGACCTTGGAATGGCGTTGAGTGAGCTAAGCTCACTCAACGCCGTAGTCTGGATGGCGATGAGTGTGCTTAGCTCACTCAAAGACATAAGCTAGACGGCGTTTGTCACAACCCATATTTTCTCCGAATTAAAGAATTATCAGAGTATGAGAAAACGCGCGTCATGATGCCACGTCAAGCAGGGGATAACTGCTGACTCTTAGTCAAAACCATCTACTACAGTTTATGAAAAAAATTTATAAGTTTAATGATTAGAAAATATTTTATACTTTAGAGGCTGTATCCCTCGGCTCGGTGGATCACCTAGTCCACAGTTAAAAACTATACTTAAGCGCTGCGGAAAAATATTTTATTCAGGTTTGACATCTTAAGAAGTGCATAAGAGCCCTAAGAGGACCACTTATGCCATGCAAGACTCTACATTTAATTTATATTATATATAAGGAAACGATCTTTATACGTTGTTTGGAAAATAGTAATTTACCTTTATAAAACATGCTGATCATGCGATATACTTATAATAATAATAATTGTAGTTTTAAAATAACTAGCAACCTAGCATAAATCCTCCCCAGAGCAAGTAGACTATCTCCAGAAAATGGTAGTAGCAAAAGTAATATATCTAGTACAAAGGTAAAAACTACCAGTGGGCGCCAACAACCTAACACGAACCCACAGGCAAATACGTATGTCTATAATAAAAGTACAGTAAAACTACCTCACTAGCAAAGCAACAGGATCTCCAAAGTCTAAGAGACCACCAGCAACACCACCGCAACCTAGCCACAAAAATGGCTACTGCTCATAACCTTAGGCATTCAAAAGAAGAAAGAATACCTCAGCAAGCAAAACAAGGAAAAACTGCACGGAAGTGTCAACCAGGGAATAAATAAAAGAGGAAAACACACAGCAGAAAAAGTCACAACTGCCCAAGGCAAGACAACAAGGAATGCACTACGTGCGAGGAAACAGCACCAACCCTGCCTAGAAACTACATCCTGCAGGGTCTACTAGGCTACTAAGAGCCCAAAGTGTTGCAATCTACCAAGGGAGAAACTTCTAACACCCTAAGCTGTGGGAGATGGTAGTAGCAAAAAAAACAACATGGATCCGGGTTGGAGGCAAACTCAGTCCCCCAACCACCATTTCCAACCCAACAAGCTCAAGGGTCTACATGTGAAAGCACAAGGGACCTTCCACCCGCTTGCCAAGTCCGTACCTGGAGCAAGATAGAAGAATAAGGATGGCCTTGGCTAAATTACACAACACCTCCCCCATGAAGAGCTTCAAACCACCACTACTAACCACGACCCACGATTCGGCCTTTTGGAAAGAAAAACATGGCCGACAAGGAAACTCAAAATAAAATCAAGGAATTCACTCGGGAACAAAAATCTAGGAAAGAGAAACAGTTTTGAAGTTACTCAGCACGGCTTGGCGTTGAGTGGAACCCACTCAGCGCCTAACCAGACCTTGGCGTTGAGTGAGTTAGCCTCACTCAGCGCCAGAACAGCCATGGCGTTGAGTGAGAATCACTCACTTAACGCCATTTGTAAGAACAGCTCTGGCGTTGAGTGAGCTATCCTCACTCAACGCCAAAACAGCCATGGCTTTGAGTGAGGTACACTCCCTAACCGCCTTCAGCAAAAAAGGCAGCGGCGTTGAGTGAGCTAACCTCACTCAATGCCAAAACAGTTATGGCATTGAGTGAGGTCCACTCCCTCAATGCCTTTAGCAAAACCACAAAACCCAACGGTCGCATTGAGTGAGTCCACCTCCCTCGACGCCAAAGCAGCTTTGGCGTTGAGTGAGGTCAACTCACTTTACCCCAAAGTTCACTCCCATAGGAAAACCCTAAACCATCTCCAACAAGAGGAGGTCGGCGGGAATGCCGACTGATTCTCGCCGAATCGGCGGGAATGCAGGATGATTCTCGCCGAATCGACAGGAATCCAGAATGATTCTTGCCGAATCGGCGGGAATCAAGGATGATTCTCGCTGATCGGTGGGAATCATTGACGATACATGTCGAAATCGGCGGGAATCACTTGGTGATTCCCGTTGATTTTGACTTAGAAGAAAATTATCACTCAATCACCCCACCACTCAGCCTCAAGGAACAGACCAAACTATGGCTTTGAGTGTGTCCACCACACTCAACGCCAAGTCCGGGTGGCTTTTGGCTTTGAGTGTGTGCACCACACTCAACACCAAAACCCGAGAGTCTACCAAGACTGGTTATAACCATGGCCCTACCACAACTTCCTCTCTCACTCTCTCTCTCGGCCCCACCCGCAAAAGCACCCAACTAGAACTACAAATCTGGAGTCTAAATGGTGAACACAACTAGCAGGTTGAGCAAACAGCACAAGGAGGGGTCTCATAGGAGAATCTAAGCCCTAAAATTTAGCAAGATAAAAGAAAATATGCTTGGTTTCTACCCTAGGGCTAACCGGGAAACATTCCAAAATTCAAAATTACAACAATGGCAAGGGCAAGAATACCACTTGCCTCAATTTCCGGCAAAGCTTGGTCGACTTTCCCTTCTCTTCACTCTGCACTAGAAGGAGCAGCACCTAACAAGCAAACCCGCACTTTAATGGCGGAAACCACAAGAAACCGAAAATCCAAGCCTCCTAAGACTTCACGAAAAACAAACCTCTTACCGTCGAAACGAAGATCTGAGCGAGAGCAAGACAACGCCGCTTTCGGAATCGAAATCCGTCAACGAACACTCCCGGAATCGCCGTCCGAAGGAGAAGCAGGTCCGGTGGTTTCCTCTGTTTTCCGCGAACAGGAGCAGCGGTTTCGGTCTTGGGGAGAAGAAGAGAGGAGAAGTTGTCCCGCCACTTCTTAATAAGGCTTTTATACAAGCTTTAAATCATCGGTTCAGCAAAACTGAACCAACCCGCCTGCTCCTTAAATAAAAAAAAGAGAATTTCTTCTAATCTTTACTAATGGCCCACCCAAAGCGACGCGAAAACCAAACTATCTCGGAATTCGATGAAATTCGGACCGTAGCTCAATATCCACGCTACGAACACAACGACGAAGTCGAAACTAACTTTCGATGAACAGAACTCGAGTTATACCCTCCCTAAGCCAAAACACAAGCATCCCCCGTGAGGCCACACCGGGTCACCCAAAATGACTCGGCTTGCTAGGGAGATCTTGCCAACAGGCTACAAAATAGGGCACCCAGTTCTAAGGAGTTAAGACCACACTCCACTGATGGAGCAAGCCAAGGAAATGCATCGACGTAACACCAAACGAGAATTTTAATAATCGCAGAAAAAATCGAGGGCATTACAGTCACTCCCCCTAAAAGAAAGTTTCGTCCCGAAACCTTACGCACAACACTTCTACTATAGAAGGAAAGTAATAATCGAAACATTACAAGAAGAAAAAACAAACCAAACTAATCAGGGAAATAGCTGAGGGTAAGCCTCCCTCATAGCCGACCTTAACTCCCAAGACACGCTCTCCAAATCCTGATTCCTCCAAAGAACTTTCACCATCGGAATAAACTTCTTTCGTAGCACCCGTTCCTGAGTATCCAAAATACGGACTGACACTTCAACAAAAGAGAGGTTGGGCTAAAACTGGGGCACAACGTCCAAGACTTGCCCACTGCTGCGCACGCACTTCCGTAATTGGCTAACATGGAAAACATTATGAACACCTGGGAAGTTTGCTGGCAAATCCAACCTGTAAGCTGACACGCCAATCCTCTCCAAAATCTTAAATGGGCCCACATACCTCGGTCCAATTTCTAATTCTTACTAAACCTCTTTACACCAACCATCACGGAAACTTTAAGAAATACAAGGTCCCCTACAGAAAACTCCAAGGCAGACCTACGCCGATTGGCGTTCTTCTCGTACCTCTCCTGAGCTATACGAAGCTTCTCTCGAACAAGCTTCACTGCGACTTCCATTTCCTCGAGCGCATCAGGACCCAACAATGGCCTCTCACCAGCCTCATCCCAAAATAACAGAGTTCTGCAGCGCCTCCCATACAAGGCTTCGAACGGAGCCATCTGCAAGCTCTCCTGATAACTATTGTTGTATGCAAATTCCATAAGTCGCAGCCGCTCGTCCCACGCTCCACCGTGGTCTAAAATATAGCATCGGATCATATCCTCAATTATCTGATTCACCCGCTCCGCCTGCCCATTAGTCTGTGGGTGGTACGCAGTAGAATACCTCAGATCCGTACCCAAACCCTCCAGCAGACTCTGCCAAAAACGAGAAGTAAACCGGGAGTCTCGATAAGAAATGATGCTAACCGGCGCACCATGCAGTCAGATTACTTCATTCAAGTACAACTCTGCTATCTTATTCATCGGGTAATCAATATTATATGGCACAAAGTGAGCACACTTCGTCGGTCTATCCACTATGACCCAAACGGAATCAAATCCCCTCGGGGATCGCGGTAAACCCGTGATGAAATCCATAGATATACTTTCCCACTTCCAAGTCGGGATCTCTAACGGAGTCAACTTGCCACCAGGCCATCCATGATCGACCTTCACCCGCTTGCAAGTGTGGCACTCCGCAACAAATCGGGCTATATCTCCTTTCATGCCATACCACCAGGCAATTTGCTTTAAGTCACGATACATCTTTGTAGATCCTGGATGGTAGGCAACGCTGGATCCATGAGCCTCTCTGCAAACCATACCCCGAATGTCCCCAACCGCAAGGATGCAAAATCTGCCGAGGTACTTCAAAGTTCCCGCATCATCGATGGAATAATCATGCAACTCTCCTCTCTCAGTCCTGGAGTATAAGTGTAGAAGATCCGGGTCATCCTTCTGGTGAAGTCTGGTCAAAGAAATCCAAGACGGCTCTGCCACTGATAAACTACTCTGCAGGCCACAACATCCCACTGATATATCCATAAGGAGGAACTCCTTCACTAAACGATCGGCGGTGAGATTAAAGATCTTTCCCGTCTTACGGCTCAGGGCATCGGCCACCACATTGGCCTTTCCTGGATGATATTGGATCTCTACATCATAATCAGCCACATACTCTAGCCACCGACGCTGGCGCAGATTTAACTCCTTCTGCGTGAACACGTACTTCAGGCTCTTATGTTCGGTGAAGATCTTGCACTGAGTCCCATAAAGTAGGTGTCTCCACAGTTTCAACGCATAAATAACCGCTGCGAACTCGAGGTCATGCGTAGGATAATTCTTCTCATGAGTCTTCAGTTGCCTTGACCCACAGACAATCACCTTACCGACCAACATTAATACGCATCCCAGACCTACATGTAAAGCATCCACATATACATCATAATCCACACCCTCAGCAGGCAGGGTCAGAATGGGAGCAGTGCACAATCTCCTCTTTAACTCTAGAAAGGCTTCTTCGCACTTCTCGCTCGAAACAAAATCCATGTTCTTCTGAGTCAGCTTAGTCAAAGGTGCAGCTAGGGTAGAGAAACCCTTATCAAACCTCCTATAGTAGCCGGCCAATCCTAGAAAGCTCCTGATCTCCTTGGGCGTGCCCGGCCTACTCCAATCCATCACTGCTGCGATCCTTTTCGGGTCAACCAAGATCCCATTCTTATTCACCATGTGGCCCAGAATTGAGACCTGAGGCAACAAAAATTCGCACTTGCTTAACTTTGCGAATAACTTATGGTTCCTTAACTCCGATAGAACCAAGCGCAGATGCTACTCATGCTCCTCAGCACTGCGAGAATAAACCAACACGTCATCGATGAAGACCACCACGAACTTATCTAGGAAATCCTTGAACACCCGGTTCATCATATCCATGAATGCTGATGGAGCGTTGGTCAATCCAAACGACATCACTAAGAACTCAAAATGTCAATGCCTCAATCTAAACGCAGTGCGTGGAATATGTGCCTCACAGATCCTAAGCTGATGATAGCCTGAACGAAGGTCAATCTTGGAGAAACCGTTCTACTGCGCAACTTATAAAATAAATCATCGATCCTCGACAGAGGGTACCTGTTCTTAATTGTGACTTTGTTAAACTCCCTATAGTCAATGCAAAGCTGCATTGACCCATCTTTCTTCTTCACAAATAGAACAGGAGCACCCCAAGGCGACGAACTCTGCCTGATAAACCCTTTCGCCAACAACTCATCTAACTGGACTCGGCAACTCCTCTAGCTCTCGAGGGGCCATCCAGTACTGCGCCTTAGCAATAGGACGCGTACCCGGCACCAAATCGATCACAAACTCAACAACCTGCTCGGGAGGAAGACCAGGAAGCTCATCAGGAAAAACATCATCGAAATCACGAACAACTGGAATCTCCTCTAAGCGCGGTACACTAACAGCGGTCCCAACCACCGAGACCAAACAACCAAAACAATCCGAAAGAAAAAACTTCTGAGCACATACCGCAGAGATGACAGGAGAATCCTAGCTCAGATCTGCATACACGCTTTCGGGCAGACCGTCGTCCCTGATGAAGTCCAAGTACTTCCCTTTACACTAAATGACTGCATCATACCTAGACAGCCAGTCCATGCCCAAAATAACATCAAAGTCCTCCAGATCAATCATCTTCAGGTCTGCCTTTGTAAGGAAGTACCCCAACAAAACAGGGAAATCTAACACGCCCAAATCTCACAACACAGATTCACCAGAGGGGAACTTGACACAAAAGGTATCCCGAACTCGATCTAAAGTCAACCGATGTCCCTCAACAAAGGCTCTAGCCACGAACGAGTGGGTAGCACCAGAGTATAACAGAACACGCGCCCAACGGTTCTTCACCTTAAACTTCCCTATAGGAACAAATATAACTAAGGAACTACCACAACAATACTACAAACATTCTAGCAAGACAAGAACAAAACATTCAGGCTGGAAAGACAACTAACCTGAGATGACCTGAGTCAAAGCTTCAGCCTCCTCGGAAGAGATCACGTTCAGCTTTCCCTTTCCCTTGTCCACACGCTGAGGTGGAGGTAATGCCTAAAGAGGAACTGCATGAAGAGCAGGCTGGACCTGAGGACACCTAGACTTGATGTGTCTCTTCCGCCCACACTGAAAACAGACCTTATCCTTGGACCAGCACTGGGCAGCATCATGCCTGGGTCTCTTGCAAACAGAACATGAGACATCTCTCCTAGGAGCACCCTGAATCGCATGAACCTCCTCCTTCCTCTGAGCTGCTGCCCTCTTGAAACATCTCTCGACAGGGTGGCTTGACCGGCCACAGAAACTGCACACCACTTTGCTCTTCTTTCCAGGAACTGCACCGGGTACCTGGGGTTTCTTTTCCTCCACAGACTTTCTCTTATCCTTCCTAATTTGCTGTCCTCTGCTCTTCGCAGTCTCAATAGCCTCAACCTTCAGAGCAGCCTCCACTATTCCTACATAAGTCTCTGACCCATAAGCACTGGTCATCTGCTGCACCTCACTCCTCAAACCACTGAGAAATCGCTTAACTCGATCAGCCTCAATGCTGACCAATCCAGGGGCAAAATGGCTCAGCTTGCTGAACTCTATCTCATACTCACCCACCGTGAGTTGCCTTTGCTTCAGATGGAGGAAGTCGTTCATGAGGCGGTCACGCTCGACCGAGGGTAAGAACTTCCTCAATAGCATCTCCTTGAACACCTCCCAAGAGCATCCAGCTACCAAGCTCTCCTTCTCTCTCAGCCACCAACTCTTAGCCAAACCTTTAAGCTGATCTGCGGCTATCATCACACTATGATCGTCTGCAATCCCTAAGTGCGAGAACATCTCCTCCATGGTGATCAGCAAGTCGTCTATCACCATGAAATCTGCCTTCCCGTCATAAGTAGGATGGCTTAACCTCTTAAACTGTGAGATGAAGGCCATCTCCACTAGCACCACCACTGGAGGTCTTAAGGGTGCAGGAGGGGGAGGAACAGCAATCCCTTCTGCAGGGCCTTGCACTCCCTGAGTCTGTCCTACCACAACTGCTACCAAAGACTGGATCTGGGCTCGCACCTCCACCAACTGCCTGCTCAAGGAATCGCTACTCTGCTGCAAGCTTTCGATTACCACATCATTATGAGCTCTAGATGACTCACCCACAGACAGGGGAGTCGATCTAGTTGAAGGACGTCTCGTCATCCGAAAGTCTGAGCTACACTAGTTAGATCTTAGTATAACGGCTAGACCCAACTACAAGTACAGACAATACATATATAGATATGATCTTAAAGATGCTAAACTTGCTCTGGGAGTTTTTTTTTTACAAAAATTGATGTTATGCCCTAACCTAGGATGGTTAACCACCACCATACTAATTCTTGTGCCTAGATCGGGAATGCATGACTTTATATTATTTTTGACTCGAAAACTTATGTGTGTACATATGTCATCCTGCCAGTCTTTAGCTTGGCACATTGTGCTTATGCAATGTTATGCTATGCATGTTTGTGCTATGCATTCTAAAAAGGCCCTAATGCATGTTATGAGCGGCGTACGCATGAAAATGTTATGCATCCCATACTACATAACATTCGCATGCAACGAAGAAAAGAAAACATGCTAGTCGCAGCCATGTGGTGAGGTTATGCATCTCATACTACATAACCCTCACATGTTTCCCCTATGGTGGATCCATATACGAACACATATTATGCATCCCATATTACATAATATGCCCCGTATACTTTATGTTATGCTATGAGTATAGTGTTCATGCTTTTGCCAAGACGTGCTGATGACATATTGGTGTGTGAATGACAAGATGATGAACTACTAAAGCAGTCAAAGGAAGGTTGCCCGACTAACTTGTCAAGCAACCTCCCTCTGATACCAACTGTCATAACCCGCATTTTCTCTGAATTAAAAATTATCAGAGTATGAGAAAACGCGCGTCATGATGCCACGTCAAGCAGGGGATAACTGCTGACGCTCAGGCAAAACCATATACTACACTTTATGAAAGAAATTTATGTGTTTAATGATTAGAAAATCAGTTATACTTTAGAGGCCGTATCCCTCAGCTCGGTGGATCACCTTGTCCACAGTTAAAAACTATACTTAAGCGCTGCGGAAAAATATTTTATTCAGGTTTGACATCCTAAGAAGTGCATAAGAGCTCTAAGAGGACCACTTATACCATGCAAGACTCTACATTTAATTTATATTATATATAAGGAAACGATCTTTATACGTTGTTTGGAAAATAGTGATTTACCTTTATAAAACATGCTGATCATGCGATATACTTATAATAATAATAAATGTAGTTTTAAAATAACTAGAAACCTAGCATAAATCCTCCCCAGAGCAGGTAGACTATCTCCAGAAAATGGTAGCAGCAAAAGTAATATATCTATTACAAAGGTAAAAACTACCAATGGGCGCCAACAACCTGACACGAACCCACAGACAAATACGCATGTCTGTAAGAAAAGTACAGAAAAACTACCTCACTAACAAAGCAACAGGATCTTCAAAGTCCAAGCGACCACCAGCAACACCACCGCAACCTAGCCACCAAACTTTCTACAGCTCAGAACTTGAGGCATTCAAAAGAAGAAAGAATACCTCAGCAAGCAAAACAAGGAAAAACTGCATGGAAGTGTTAACCAGGGAATAAATAAAAGAGGAAAACATACAGTAGAAAAAGTCACAACTACCCAGGGCAAGACAACAAGGAATGCACTACGTGCGAGGAAACAGCACCAACCCTGCCCAGAAACTATATCCTGCAGGGTCTACTAGGCTACTAAGAGCTAAAAGTGTTGCAATCTAGCAAGGGAGAAACTTCTAACACCCTAAGCTGTGGGATATGGTAGTAGCAAAAACAAACAACATAGATCCGGGTTGGAGGCAAACTCAGTCCCCCAACCACCATTTTCAAGCCAACAAGATCAAGGGTCTACATGTGAAAGCACAAGGGACCTTCCACCCCCTTGCCCAGCCCGTACCTGGAGCAAGATAGAAGTATAAGTGTGGCCTTGGCTAAATTACACAATACCTCCCCCATGAAGAGCTTCAAACCACCACTACAAACCACGACCCACGATTCGGCCTTTAGGAAAGAAAAACTTTGCCGACAAGAAAACTCAAAATAAAATCAAGGAATTCACTCGGGAACGAAAATCGAGAAAAGATAAACAGTGTTGAAGTTACTCAACACGGCTTGGCGTTGAGTGGAACCCACTCAGCGCCTAACTAGACCTTGGCGTTGAGTGAGTTTGCCTCACTCAGTGCCAGAACAGCCATGGCGTTGAGTGAGAATACTCACCCAACGCCCTCCACAAGAACAGCTCTTGCATTTAGTGAGCTATCCTCACTCAACGCCAAAACATACATGGCGTTGAGTGAGGTCCACTCTCTAAACGACTTCAGCAAAAGAGGCAGCGGCGTTGAATGAGCTAACCTCACTCAACGCCAAAACAGCTATGGCGTTGAGTGAGGTCCACTCCCTCAACACCTTTAGCAAAACCACAAAACCCAACGGTGGCGTTGAGTTAGTCCACCTCCCTCGACGCCAAAGAAGCTTTGGCGTTGAGTGAGGTCAACTCACTCTATGCCAAAGTTCACTCCCGCAGGAAAACCCTAAACCATCGCCAATAAGAGGAGGTCGGCGGGAAAGACGACTATTCTCGCCGAATCGGCGGGAATGCAGGATGATTCTCGCCGAATCGGCGGGAATCCAGAATGATTCTTGCCAACTCGGCGGGAATCAAGGATGATTCTCGCTGATCGGTGGGAATCACTGACGATACACGTCGAAATCGGCGGGAATCACTTTGTGATTCCCGTCGATTTTGACTTAGACAAAAATTCTCACTCAATCACCCCACCACTCAGCCACAAGAAACAGACCAAACTATGGCTTTGAGTGTGTCCACCACACTCAACATGAAGTCCGGGCTGCTTTTGGCTTTGAGTGTGTGCACCACACTCAACACCAAAACCCGAGAGTCTACCAAGACTGGTTCTAACCAGAGCCCTACCACAATTTCCTCCCTCACTCTCTCTCGGCCCCACCCGCAAAAGCACCCAACTAGAACTACAAATCTGGAGTCTAAATGGTGAACACAACTAGCAGGTTGAGCAAACAGCACAAGGAGGGGTCTCATACGAGAATCTAAGCCCTAAAATTTAGCAAGAAAAAAGAGAATATGCTTGGTTTCTACCCTAGGGCTAACCGGGAAACATTCCAAAATTCAAAAGAACAACAATGGAAAGCGCAAGAATACCACTTGCCTCGATTTCCGGCGAAGCTTGGTCGGCTTTCCCTCCTTTTCACTCTGCACTAGAAGGAGCAGCACCTAACAAGCAAACCAGCACTTTAATGGCGGAAACCACAAGAAACTGAAAATCCAAGCCTCCTAAAACTCCACGAAAAACAAACCTCTTACCGTCGAAACGAAGATCTGAGCGAGAGCAAGACAATGCCGCTTTCGAAATCGAAATCCGTCCACGAACACTCCCGGAATCGCCGTCCGAAGGAGAAGCAGGTCCGACGGTTTCCTCTGTTTTCAGCGAACATGAGCAGCGGTTTCGGTCTTGGGGAGAAGAAGAGAGGAGACGTGGGCCCGCCACTTCTTAATAAGGCTTTTATACAAGCTTTAAAGCATCGGTTCAGCAAAACTGAACCCAACCGCCTGCTCCATAAATAAAAAAAAAGTGAATTTCTTCTAGTCTTTACTAATGGCACACCCAAAGCGACACGAAAACCAAACTATCTCGGAATTCGATGAAATTCGCACCGTAGCTAAATATCCACGCTACGAACACAACGGCGAAGTCGAAACTAACTTTCGATGAACATAACTCGAGTTATACCCTCCCGAAGCCAAAATACAAGCATCCCCGAGAGGCCACATCGGGTCACCCAAAACGACTCGGCTTGCTAGGGAGATCTTGCCAACAGGCTACAAAATAGGGCACCCAGTTTTAAGGAGTTAATACCACACTCCACAGATGGCGCAAGCCAAGGAAATACGTCGACGTAACGCCAAACGAGAATTTAAATAATCGCAGAAAAAATCGGGGGCGTTACAGCGTTGAGTGCACAGACTGCACTCAACGCCATCTGGTGTCGTCTGGTTGGCGTTGAGTGAGCTGAGCTCACTCAACGCCATAGACTGGATGGCGTTGTGTGAGCTTAGCTCACTCAACGCCATAATCTGTCAGGAGGGATGGTGAAAGTGAAGGGATAGATACTACTCTAGAGGGGGGGTGAATAGAGTAATCAAATTTTGCACAATACAAAACTTAACTGTCTACCCAACTCCCTTGGAGTGAAGTGCGGAATGAAGAGATTATAGATATTGATTAACCTTAAAGCCTAACACAAGTGTTGTGTGCAAACACAAGCTAACTGTAATTACAGTTAAAGCCTGGAAAAACCTAAACAGCAACTAGCAGCCTAGTTATATCTATTCACAGCCACAGTACAAGAAAAATAATAAACAAGCCAGACGACACAAGGAATTTTATAGTGGTTCCCCAAACAACTTGGGTACGTCCACTCTTCTACCCAAACGGTAGGAATCCACTACAGGTTTTTGATCAGGTGCCCTGCCACCAACAGGATCTTCTTCAGGTAGATCCAGAGACCCTTTAGACTTTTGATCAGGTGTCTAAAAACCAAGCACAGGTTTTTGATCAGGTGCCCTGCCACCAAGGGATACTTTTGAAGGGAGTAATAACCCTGTACAGGAGGGGAAGAAGGTTAAGATGTCTTCTCTATTTTACAATAGATTAGAGAAGCACAAAAAGCTTGCACTGAGCTAGAATGCTCTAAAGAATCAAGGCTCCCCCTGGCTCAAAGATGTCCAGGTGAAGTCTTGCTTCAGTGCAGAAACTCTTCAGAAAATTCTGAAGGAAAGAGCTACAGGAAGAAAATAAATAACAAAAAGAAATCTCTTCAAGCAGCTATTCTTCTTCTTCTTCTTCTTCAAAGAAACTCTGAGTTGAACTTCCTGAAAGCAGGAGAACTCAGGTGAAGAAGAAGAGATGAAGATCTTAACACTTCTCAGTTAGATGGAGTTTGCTGAGAGCAGGAAGCTTGAGCTTGATGAAGGCTTGAGTGCTTTTGAATATGTGTGTAACACTAGCTTCAATCCTTCTGCAAAGGGTTCTTTTTATATCATCATCAAGCAACGGCTCTCTTCCATTTTGAATTGTTTGTCTTCTTCTAAGCCTTGAGACCTGGGCTGTAAATATCAAGAAGACAGAAATATTTCTGCAGCAAAACATTCCATAAAAAGGAATAAACCTCTTTCTAAGAAGCTGCAGGCTTAAATCAAATAAACAGATAGACTAAATAAAGTCACATCAGAAACTATCTCTTTATAGCAAAAGAAGACTTTTCAGTCTAACGGCTATAAAGGGGCTGACAGCAGATAAAGTAATTAAAATGACAGCTAATAAGACAAACAACTTTATCTTAAAAGATTTGAACTCAGGCAGAAAGAATAGAACAAATAATGCCTGGAAACTTTATCATACAGCTTAAAATATCGTGCCAGAAAATGTATTAAATAATTAAATATAATAAATAAATACAAAATCCAAAGGCAGACAGAAAACGTCGAACGACCTTCGAAGATCGTCGAACGACGCCAGGAGATCGTCGAACTATCGGGCAGATAGTCGAACGATCCAGATAGTCGAGCTATCAAATAGATAGTCGAGCTATCAAAACAAACTAGATAGTCGAACTATCAACATATAGTCGAACTACCAGCGCAGAACAGATAGTCGAACTATCAACAGATAGTCGAACTATCAGCGCAGAACAGATAGTCGAACTATCAACAGATAGTCGAACTATCAGCGCAGAACAGATAGTCGAACTATCAACAGATAGTCGAACTATCAGCGCAGAACAGATAGTCGAACTATCAACAGATAGTCGAACTATCAGCGCAGAACAGATAGTCGAACTATCAACAGATAGTCGAACTATCAGCGCAGAACAGATAGTCGAACTATCAACAGATAGTCGAACTATCAGCGCAGAACAGATAGTCGAACTATCAACAGATAGTCGAACTATCAGCGCAGAACAGATAGTCGAACTATCAACAGATAGTCGAACTATCAGCGCAGACCAAGGCGTCGACCAACTGATAGACGATCGTCGATCAGTCGATAGACGATAGTCGAACGGCGTTCGACTATAGTCGAACGAAAAAACTACTTAACCAAATTCTCAATTTGGAAAAGCGAGGACTCTACAGCTAGACTCCTAACCATTGACCATAGATATTTCTTGGGTCAAAGGGGCACAAAGGAGAGGACTGAACTCAAATCAAACTAGGGTACCAACAATCTCCCCCTATTTGAGTTAAGTCTCTCAAAAACTAAAACAGCTAGCAATAGAATATTAAAAATAAATTCAGCAGATAGTTAATTAATAAACTGGCAGATTATCAATCAGATAAACAAATATACAAATATCACAGCAGTTAATCAAACTATTTAGAATCTTTAGGGTCAGGTAAAGGATCAGAAGAACTAGAGACAAAAGAAATTTTTCTAAGCGGGTCATCTGATTCCTTCTTTGACATCTTCAGATCCTGAGCCCCAAGAATCTTTAGCTCTGTAGCTCTGGGGACAACAGCTTCAGGATGTTTTTCCATGTATTTTGCTGGATCAAATATCTCAGGATTGACTTGGAATTTTTCAAATTCTTTCTTTCTATATGCTGACATCGTAGTAAAGCCAGTTGTATCTTTGCCTTCGGCTCTTGCTTTTCTTATTTGGGCTGCTCCTACAAGCTCTTGAAAGCGAGCCATCCTAAAATTAGGATCGAGCTCAGGATTTTCATATATGGGCTCTGGAGAAGCAGCATCAGCTATTTTATCTAGATACAAACATAGAATAAACTTAGCACAAGGGACTTGCTAGAAGGTTTTAAAATACTGTAAGCTATTTACCTTTCGAAACACTTTTCTCAGATTGAACTGGAGAAGGAGGTGGGGAAAAGGTTGGTCTTTGGGCCACAACCTCCTTCATTGGTCTTTGAGATCCATAAGATGATCTGCTTTGAGAACTTTGATGACCTTGTCTTGATTGGTGTTGAGCAGACGCAGATTTTCCATAAGCTGCAGATTGATTAGCAGGTAGATTCCCAGAGGCTCCTGCACCAGGAGGTGGAGGAGGACCTTTGGGAGTCCATCTGGAGACTGGACTGTCATACCTCTTTGTTCTCTTCCTTTCTTTTTGCTGGTTTTTCGAAAACCTCATCCAATGCTGAAAATCTTTTGATTTAGGGTCAATGCCCTTCAGAATATAGTATGGAATGTCATTATCCTTGTTTGGAGGAGGAGGAGGAGCAGCTTTTCTTTTCTTAGCAGCAGATTTCTTTTTCTTTGATTTTTCAGACACATCTGAATCATCATCATCATCAGAATGGGATGATGGAGGGTTCTCATAGGGATCATAGGCTTCTGAGACAGCCTTTTCTTTAAGCTTTGAGACAGATTTCTCCCTTTCTTCTTCCAGGGCATCCATAGCCAGAAGGGAGTCTAAATCTAAACCAGGAGAATCATCCCAGATGGATGACTTCTCAAATTGCAACTCTTTCTCTTTTTCTTGTAAAGATTTTACTCTTAAGTCCCAAGCAGCCTTGCTTGAATTTCTTCCAAATTTAAAACAGGAGAATCAACTTTGATTTCCTCTTGATTTTCATCCTCTTTATCATTTAAAAACACATCCAATTCTGGATCTATTTTAGTATCAGAATCACTTGGAGCAGCCTTAGAAACAACTGCTATTTTCTTGATAGTTAAATCTTCTTTAATAATATCTGTAGAATCAAGAACACAGATCTGCTAAATAAGCTTGAATCATCCCTTCAAGGTATTCACCAGCAAGCAAATAAATTGACTCATCAATAAACCGGATTAGGGAATTACCTTCATATTTAACCATCTCCCAGCAGTCATTCAGATATTTAGTTATGATTCCTTCCAGGAATCTGGCAATCGTAGGAGAGGTTATATCTTCTAAGCATACTTTCACTGCAATTTCCGATAGCAGGATTCCATCTGATATTTCCTTCTCAGTCAAGACTGGAGCTAAAATTTTCTTAGCAGGATCAATCTCTTCCTCAGCTGGAACAATTTCTTCCTCAGCTGGAGCAACTTCTTCCTCAGCTGGAGTTGCCACTTTCTCAGCTGGAACAATCTCTTCCTGAGCTGGAGCTGTCTCTTCCTGATTAGTCATAACAACATCTTGAACTTCTTCTGGCTCAACTTGAGCAGATTCTGGCTGGACAGATACGACAACATCTGGAGCTATCTCTATTTCAGCTGGAGGGGAAGCAGGAAGGTCTGAGACATCTTCATTGGACATCTCCCCCTGCCTGATTTCAGTAACAACTGAAACCAGGCCCCTAGAGGTAGATGGCTCAGCAGATTTAGAAATAGATTGGATGGAGGCAGTTAGACGATCAATGGAGGCAGCAAGGGGAGCGATTGCCTCGTCAATCATGGTTTTGATTGACGGGGTAATCAGCTCCACGATGCGGATGATAATCTCTGGAGAGATATCAAAAGAAGATGGATGAGAGGTGGATGGATCAGCAGCAGAGATGGTAGATGTGCTGGGATGGAGGATGGTGTGAGCAGGGGATCGAACTGGAGATACAGCAGGAGAGGGAGCAGGGGATGGGGAATGAACTGGGGAATTAATGGGAGATGCATGAGGAGTAAGAATTCTCTCTGAACCTAACAAATCGAAGCTAGGAGCAGATATCCTAGCCAGATATGCAGGTAGAGGAGAGGCTGGAGGAGACAGAGAAACAACCACGGTTGTTTCAGGTGCAGCAGAAGAGGAGGGTCGTACCTCAGCAGAAGTTGATGGTACTTCAACTGAGGTAGACGGCAAAACAGAGGAGGAGGAAGGGATAGCTGAGCCAGCTTCACTAGGTTGAGGAGCGACTGAAGCAGTCCTTGTGTCCTCAGATTGCGCTGGAGCAGATTTCACGAACGTCCTCTTCCACTTTGAAACAGATGGGGATCCATCTTCTTGCTGGCATTGATGGTAGTTGCGGCAGAACTCAGCAACTGGGGGAATTTCTCCTTCAGGAAAATACCTATAACCCTTCCCAGGGTAACTTCCTTCTTTCCTGTCTTCTTCCTGATCAAATCAAACAGAACAGCAGCCCAATCGATCCTTTTCTTATTAACAATTGCACACATCAGTGCGAATTGCTGCCTTGTTATGTTATCATGGGCAGAGTGCTTGCCCAGAAGCACTTTTCCGACGACCTCAGCGAGGAACTTTATCTTGAAAGGGAAATTTACCTTAAGCAACTTGGAGGGAATGCCTTCAGCATGTCCCAGCTCGACGAGCATCCTTCCAAACTCCTGAGCGTCTTGCTCATAATCTTCGTCACCGATAACTAACCAAAAACATCAGAAAGAACGGCCGGAGTTAGGATAGCTTCTACTCCGCCGATGGTACCGATCATCGACTCGTCTGTGGAAGACGACGTGAACGCCCATTCTTTTATCTCTGGAATATTAATCTTGATCCTTTCAGACATCAGCTTCTCTAGGCCTTGATCTCTGCAGAGCTGGAGAACTTCCACTATGCCGGCATCGCAACTGCTGAAAGCTTCAAAATCTACACTGAATCCTGCATCGAACTTGACGACGGCTAGAACAGCTGGAGAAATCGCCATTGAATCGCTTGGAGAAACGCGAGAAGGAGGAGGAAGACGAAGGGGACGGAGCGGCAGAAAATCGCAAGCGGGAAAGCAGAATGCGAAAGGGCACGTTCCGTCGACGATAAAGCAACAGATCTTTTAACCTAGGTCGACTATCGGCTTTATATTGAACCGGATATAGTCGGTCTATTTAAAAAGATCTTGAACCGATAGTCGAACGGCCGTTCGACGATCGGCTCAGAAGCAGAATAGTTGAACAAACGTTCGACTATTTCTGGCTTCTCAAACAAAAGGCTGTCGTCGTCCGGAGATCGACGATAAGCTCAGCCTGTTCGACGATGGTCGAACGTCGATCGACGATCTTCAAACAGAAGCTATCATTAACCAGAGGTCGACGATAGGCTCAATCCGTTCGACGATCTTCGATCATCGTTCGACGATCTTCAAGCAGACCTCAACATAGGCAGATATTGTCATACTTAGTCTCGTCCATTTATCATGCCTAGTTGGACTAAAAAGAACAGATGCTTCTGTTCATCTAAAGGCTTGGTGAATATATCACCTCTCTGAAACTCAGTGGATATGAACTCAAGACAGATCTTGTTCTTTTCCACACAATCTCTCAGGAAATGGTGCCTAATCTCAATGTGCTTCGTTCTAGAGTGGTGCACTGGATTTTGTGCAATAGAAATAGCACTGGTACTATCACACATGATCTTGGTGTTCTTGTGTGAGTAACCATAATCCACAAGCTGGTTTTGAATCCACAGGATCTGTGAACAACAACTAGCAGCAGCTATATATTCAGCCTCTGCAGTTGAAGTTGAGACAGAAGCCTGCTTCTTACAGAACCAAGAGACCAATCTCTCTCCCAGGAACTGGCAAGTTCCTGAGGTGCTCTTCCTGTCAACTCTGCAACCAGCATAGTCAGAATCAGAATATCCAATTAAGTTCAAACTCTGACTCAGCTGGGTACCAAAGTCCTAGATTTGGACATCCTTTCAGGTATCTCAGGATTCTCTTTAGAAGAATCAGATGAGATTCCTTGGGGTTGACCTCGAATCTAGCACAAAGGCATGTAGCAAACATTATATCTGGCCTACTTGCAGTTAGATATAATAGGGAACCAACAATGGCCCTATAATTCTTTTGATCAACTGGCTTGCCGTGATCATCAGAATCAATAACTACATTAGTAGCCATGGGTGTAGGCATTACTGAAGCATCAGCCATCCCAAATTTCTTTACCAATTCCTTGGCATATTTGGATTGGGAGATGAAGATACCATCAGCATCTTGCTTAACTTGGAGACCAAGAAAGTAAGACAGCACACCCATGCTACTCATCTCAAACTTAGAGTGCATCAAGTTGGAAAACTTTTTGCAAAGTTTGGGATCAGTGGAGCCAAAGATAATATCATCTACATACACCTGAACTAACAGGATTGTGTCCTTGTGATGCTTGACGAAGAGGGTTCTATCAACTACTCCCCTAGTGAAGTTGTGCTCTAACAGGAAACTAGCTAGAGTCTCATACCAGGCCCTAGGAGCTTGCTTTAGTCCATAAAGAGCTTTCTGCAACTTAAAAACATGAGAAGGCTGAGTTGAAGAGACAAACCCTGGTGGTTGTTCAACAAACACCTCTTCCTTAAGCTCACCGTTCAGGAATGCACTTTTGACATCCATTTGGAACACCTTAAACTTCATGTAGGCTGCATAGGCCAAGAAGATCCTTATTGCTTCTAGCCTTGCAACAGGAGCAAAGGTTTTGTCATAGTCTATACCTTCCTCCTGTCTGTAGCCCTGAGCTACTAGCCTAGCTTTATTCCTTACTATTATTCCATTTGCATCTAACTTGTTTCTATACACCCACTTGGTGCCTATGATCAGTTGGCCTTTAGGTCTTGGAACCAAAGTCCAAACTTTACATCACTCAAACTGATTGAGTTCCTCTTGCATTGCAATGATCCAGTGGGGATCTAGCTCTGCATCTTTAAAGGTGAGGGGCTCAACCTGTGAGAGGAAACAAGCATGCATCACATCCTGTCTTAATTGATGTCTTGTTTGCACACCAGCTGATATGTCTCCAATCACTTGAGATGTGGGATGATCTCTAAGTGTGACAATATCAGCAGGTGGGATGTGATCTTCAGCAACAGTTGGGATTAATTCCTCAGGAGGAATTTGATCTACTGTTGGTGGAACAACAACAGCTTCAACAGCTTCAGCAATGTCTTCATCACTGTCTGATTCAGTGATCTGAAGAGTTGAAAGTTGAAGGATTTCTTGAGGGGCATCATGTACCTGCAAAGAACTGGAGGAAGGGGAATTTTCTTTCTCCTTGTAAAACATCTGAGACTCATCAAAAGTCACATGCACAGATTCCTCTATCTTACAGGTTGATTTGTTATAAACCCTATAAGCTTTGCTTACTTGGGAATATCCAAGCATAATTCCCATTGAAGCTTTTGCTTCAAATTTTCTAATATATTCTTTATTATTGTTATGAATATAAACAGTACAGCCAAAAATTCTAAAGTAATTAATTTTTGGTTTCTTTCCTTTAAGCAACTCATAAGGAGTTTTACACTTAAGTTTGTGTATCAAACTTCTATTCAAGACATAGTTAGCTGTACTAACAGCTTCTGCCCAATAGGATAGAGGCATGTTAGCATCTGCCAACAATGTACTAGCAGCTTCAATTAGTGTTCTATTCTTCCTTTCAACTACCCCATTTTGTTGGGGAGTTCTAGGAGCTGAGAAGCTATGTTTGATACCTTCTCTCTCACAGAATTCTTGCATGAGAAGAGAGTCAAACTCAGTACCATGATCACTTCTGATCAAGGCCACATGAGTAGAGTACTCAGTCTGCACACAAAGTAGAAAGTCTGTAAGGGCTTTGAAGTTATCAGACTTAGTTCTCAAAAAGAAAACCCAACTGAACCTAGAGAAGTCATCTACAATTACTAATGTGTAATACTTCCCTCCTAGACTTTGTACATTTATTGGGCCAAAAAGGTCCAAATGTAATAAATACAGGATTCTAGGAGAATCACTTTTATTAACAGATTTAAATGAATTCTTGGTTTGCTTGCCTAACTGACAAGCCTTGCATAGGCTCTCCTTCTTGTAGGGGCAAGAAGGTAAACCTCTAACAAGGTTGTGCTTAGATAACCTAGATATGTTCTTGAGGTTTACATGACTAAGCCTTTTATGCCATAAAGAATTATTATTAAGGGTTAATTCATTAAACAGGCAGATTTCAGAGTGAGATGAATTAAAATCTACTAAATATATATTGCCTATTCTATTACCTATCAAGACAACATTATTATTTAAAGTAATATTGCAAGAGGAGTTAGAAAAAGAAACCTGGTAGCCAGCATCACATAGCTGGCTAACTGAAATCAGGTTGTGCTTCAGTCCACTGACATAAGCAACTCTCTTGAATGTAACAGCTCCAATTGTGATCTTGCCATATCCTTCTGTCTGACCACAGCTGGAGTCTCCAAAGATAACCTTTGGGCCGAGCTTTGCTTTGTACTTTGACAGTAGCTCTTTGTTTCCTGTCATATGCTTAGAGCATCCACTATCCAAATACCACTTATTTTGAGTGATTGGATAGGCCTTCACCTGCAAAACAACTATTTAGACAGAGTGGACCCAGGTAACCTTGGGTCCCTTGTTTTTCACATAAGAAAAACTGGAGATATAAGAAAATGCAGGCTGAGGGTGATAACCTAGTGGGTGAGATCTCCTAGGTGGGATTCTCCATGCAGATGATGGGTCAACAAACCTAGGGTTTCTATTTTCATTTAGGTTTCTATGGAATGGATTATGATTTTGAAAATCATGTTGAAATCGTCGATCGATGTTCGACGATAGGCGCTCAGATCGTCGAGCTTCGTTCGACCATGGAGCATCCGATCGTCGAGCTGCGTTCGACGCTTTTTGCATTTCTTTGAAAAACTTCTTTCTCTTTTCTCTCTTAGCCTTATTTAATGTTTTATTTACAAGGTTTACTTGCTCAGTGTTCTTCTTTCCACTAGCTGAAATGAAGTTCACTGGAGTTGAAAGGTTATTTTTAAGCAAGACTGGGGGTTCACTGGGAGAAGCTCCTAAGCCTAATTTATCATTTCCTGTCCTAGTGTTAGCCATGCTAGTAATTTCTAACAGCTTAAGGCTTCTACCATTAAGTGACTCTTCTAGTCTCTTAGACTTAGCTAATTCCATTTTAAGAAATTTGATTTCTTCACTACAAGTAGTGAGTTCTTCCTTTAACCTAACACTTTCAGAGGCTATTGATTCAGAGTCAGCTAGCCTATTTCTAAGTTCTTTTATCTCTTTTTCTGAACTAATTAAATCTAAACATAGAGATTTAAAATCTAACTTAAACTCTTCTGAAGTAAAATCGTAAGATGAAAGTACCTCATCTTCAGTAGGCATTTCTTCATCTGAGTCAGAACTCTCTGCAGCAGAGTGGTTGCTGCAGGCATCTATTGCCATGAGGCAAACTTCTTTTGCCTTCTTTTCTTCTTCATCCTCACTAGAGCTTGAGGATGAGGATTCTTCATCAGAATCACTCCAGGTTTCAGCAATGAAACCTCTCTCCTTCTTCTTGTTTTTGTAGGAGGATGGCTTGGAGTGCTTCCTGTGTTGCTCTTTATCTTTTCTCTTTTCCTTGTTCTTCTCCTCTGGACACTCTGGCAAAATGTGTCCAGGCTTCCTGCACCCATAACAAATAATTTCTTTAGTTGGAGTGCGATCATACCTTGGCTTTTCTTCATACTTTGAAGATTTTCTTCTGAACTCTTTTCTCCCCATTTTGAGAAATCTCTTGGCAAACAATGCCATGAGCTCCTCATTTGATTGGCTGCCTTCTGAGGCTTCAGCAGCTTTAAGAGCTAGAGATTGCTCTTTTCTTGTTGGAGTGGGGGTCTTGGCTTCTGCTTCAGCTTCCCTTGTCTTCAGCACTTGCTCAAAAGATTTGAGCTTGCCGAGAAGGGCTTCAGTTGATATCTCATTGGTGCTTCTGGCTTCCTTGATTGGCCAGATCCTCAAATCCCATGTGCTAGGAAAGCACATAAGGATCTTATCATTGACCTCTGTCAATGAGATATCCTTGTCAAGGGTCCTCAGCTCATTGATGATTGAGCTGAGCCTGGTGTACATCGCTTCAACTGATTCAGCATCAGTCTTTTTGAAGTTCTCATACTGTGAGATAAGGTTGGACCTCCTGTCCTTCCTTTCATCAGCTGAACCAGCTACAATCTGGTTCAGTGTGTCCCACATGGCCTTAGCTGAGGAGCAGTCGGCCACCTTCTGGAACACCTCATCAGACATAGTCTGAGCCAGTATATTCATTGCTTTGGCATCAGCAATTTTGGCCTTCTTGTACTCATCATTATAGTCTGGAGGAGGCACTGCACTCAAATCAGATGATGAGGCAGTGGCAGCAGCAGGTGCTCTTGGGGGACCTGACAAAATAGAAGCAAAAATACTCTCATCAATAGAGTTCATATAAAGTTTGATCCTTGCCTTCCAGATGCCAAACTTTGCTAAGTTGCATGCTGGAGGTCTGGTGCTAGAATAATCCTTAGACTGGGCCATGATAGTGAATTTCTATAAACTCTTGGTATCTATCAGGATCTTGTGACTTAGGTGTTAGCCTATACAGTCAGTCAACCTCCCTCTGATACCAATTGAAAGTGAAGGGATAGATACTACTCTAGAGGGGGGGTGAATAGAGTAATCAAATTTTGCACAATACAAAACTTAACTGTCTACCCAACTCCCTTGGAGTGAAGTGCGGAATGAAGAGATTATAGATATTGATTAACCTTAAAGCCTAACACAAGTGTTGTGTGCAAACACAAGCTAACTGTAATTACAGTTAAAGCCTGGAAAAACCTAAACAGCAACTAGCAGCCTAGTTATATCTATTCACAGCCACAGTACAAGAAAAATAATAAACAAGCCAGACGACACAAGGAATTTTATAGTGGTTCCCCAAACAACTTGGGTACGTCCACTCTTCTACCCAAACGGTAGGAATCCACTACAGGTTTTTGATCAGGTGCCCTGCCACCAACAGGATCTTCTTCAGGTAGATCCAGAGACCCTTTAGACTTTTGATCAGGTGTCTAAAAACCAAGCACAGGTTTTTGATCAGGTGCCCTGCCACCAAGGGATACTTTTGAAGGGAGTAATAACCCTGTACAGGAGGGGGAAGAAGGTTAAGATGTCTTCTCTATTTTACAATAGATTAGAGAAGCACAAAAAGCTTGCACTGAGCTAGAATGCTCTAAAGAATCAAGGCTCCCCCTGGCTCAAAGATGTCCAGGTGAAGTCTTGCTTCAGTGCAGAAACTCTTCAGAAAATTCTGAAGGAAAGAGCTACAGGAAGAAAATAAATAACAAAAAGAAATCTCTTCAAGCAGCTATTCTTCTTCTTCTTCTTCTTCAAAGAAACTCTGAGTTGAACTTCCTGAAAGCAGGAGAACTCAGGTGAAGAAGAGAGATGAAGATCTTAACACTTCTCAGTTAGATGGAGTTTGCTGAGAGCAGGAAGCTTGAGCTTGATGAAGGCTTGAGTGCTTTTGAATATGTGTGTAACACTAGCTTCAATCCTTCTGCAAAGGGTTCTTTTTATATCATCATCAAGCAACGGCTCTCTTCCATTTGAATTGTTTGTCTTCTTCTAAGCCTTGAGACCTGGGCTGTAAATATCAAGAAGACAGAAATATTTCTGCAGCAAAACATTCCATAAAAAGGAATAAACCTCTTTCTAAGAAGCTGCAGGCTTAAATCAAATAAACAGATAGACTAAATAAAGTCACATCAGAAACTATCTCTTTATAGCAAAAGAAGACTTTTCAGTCTAACGGCTATAAAGGGGCTGACAGCAGATAAAGTAATTAAAATGACAGCTAATAAGACAAACAACTTTATCTTAAAAGATTTGAACTCAGGCAGAAAGAATAGAACAAATAATGCCTGGAAACTTTATCATACAGCTTAAAATATCGTGCCAGAAAATGTATTAAATAATTAAATATAATAAATAAATACAAAATCCAAAGGCAGACAGAAAATGTCGAACGACCTTCGAAGATCGTCGAACGACGCCAGGAGATCGTCGAACTATCGGGCAGATAGTCGAACGATCCAGATAGTCGAGCTATCAAATAGATAGTCGAGCTATCAAAACAAACTAGATAGTCGAAGTATCAACATATAGTCGAACTACCAGCGCAGAACAGATAGTCGAACTATCAACAGATAGTCGAACTATCAGCGCAGAACAGATAGTCGAACTATCAACAGATAGTCGAACTATCAGCGCAGAACAGATAGTCGAACTATCAACAGATAGTCGAACTATCAGCGCAGAACAGATAGTCGAACTATCAACAGATAGTCGAACTATCAGCGCAGAACAGATAGTCGAACTATCAACAGATAGTCGAACTATCAGCGCAGAACAGATAGTCGAACTATCAACAGATAGTCGAACTATCAGCGCAGAACAGATAGTCGAACTATCAACAGATAGTCGAACTATCAGCGCAGAACAGATAGTCAAACTATCAACAGATAGTCGAACTATCAGCGCAGACCAAGGCGTCGACCAACTGATAGACGATCGTCGATCAGTCGATAGACGATAGTCGAACGGCGTTCGACTATAGTCGAACGAAAAAACTACTTAACCAAATTCTCAATTTGGAAAAGCGAGGACTCTACAGCTAGACTCCTAACCATTGACCATAGATATTTCTTGGGTCAAAGGGGCACAAAGGAGAGGACTGAACTCAAATCAAACTAGGGTACCAACAGATGGCGTTGAGTGAGTTGAGTGCACTCAACGTCATAAGTTGAACGGCGTTGAGTGCACTAACCGCACTAAACGCCATTTGGTGTTGTCTGGATGGCATTGAGTGAGGAGAGCTCACTCAATGCCATAATCTGGACGGCATTGAGTGAGATAAGCTCACTCAATGCCATCGTTTAAAAAGGACATATTATGGATGGCGTTGAGTGAGCAGAGCTCACTCAACGCCATAATAAGGATGGTGTTGAGTGAGCTAAGCTCACTCAACGCCATAGTCTGGGAGGCCATTCTGGATGGCGTTGAGTGAGCATAGCTCACTCAACGCCATATCTGGGATGGCATTGAGTGAGCTGAGCTCACTCAATGCCATTGTACTTAGAATTTTTCTGGCATTTTATTTCTGGTTGTGTGCTGGTTCAGCTGAACTGGGCCAGTCTACTGAGTGGGACGTTTTCTCCTATTAAGACCTAATAAGTCTTACTTAAATTAATTTGACCGGTCAAGCTTGACACGAGGACTGACAGTTTTGCAAAAAAGGCAGTTACGGCCATGGCCGAGAGCTTGCTGTCATGGCCATCAATAGCATTTGATGATGTGGCCCTTTCCCTCACCCTTTCCCGCTGGATTCAACTCCTCTAGGGAAGAGGAGGAGTTTCAAGCCGTTAGCTAGCTGGATTGAGCCATTTCAGCCCCCTCCACCATGGCCGAGCCAAGCTATAATGGACCATTAATGGCCATCAGCGGTTAGACGTTTCCCCACCTTAACCGAGCTTTTAAACACCCTAAGAGGCCCAAGAGGAGGTTTTCCCAGCCTTTACCTGAAGTTTTCGAGCCTCCCACTGTGTTATTGAGAATTCCGGCGACGCAACCACCGCACCAATGGCATCCCGACGGTCTGCACGCCTCCAGCCCGCAAACAAGGTCCTCCTCTACTCCTTCTTCTATGGGTAGATCTTAGAAATTATTTAGGAGAGATATCGAGATCAAAGGAGCAAGGTTGAGTGAGCTTTTCCATGGTTTTTCAAAAATAAATGGTGGTCGGGTTCACCGGAAACCGCCACTCCGGCGGCCGTACCGCCGCCCGACGGTAGCCCTCACCTCAACAAAGGCGGTGGTGGTGGTGGCCGGCCAGGGAGGTGGCTGGGTGGCCGGCGGTGGGTCACACAAGAGCTACAGGAAATGGCATTTTAGAGTTGCTGGTTTCGGTTTGTTTAAAGAAGATGAACAGTGCGATTTTATATTATAAAAATTATATATATTATATAGTGAATAGTTAGCCTAAAAGAATACACATTTTGATGTTGCCAAATGAAGCCCTTAGAGGCCGATTTAGGAAATATGACTAGTCACAAAAGTTGTAGGCCTTTGAGTCTACATTATTTTAAAATTAATTTCAACCCATTTGGGTAAGTGTTTTAACCACATCACCCGTTTTGGTGGGGGCTGTACCTAGGGTTGGACATACACTAAATTGAGTGACCACTCTTCATCTCTTGTCCAAATGTCTTGAGATTTGGACAGGGAGCAACCATTAGCTATACCTAGTGCCAGTTCAAAATAGAAATTTTTTGAGATACTTTTGCTATAGTTTTGGAAAACATTTAATAATCCATGCATGATTTTTTAAAGTGGTCAAATGACCTTCAAACCCTCCCAAATTTTGGTGAGTGGTCCCGGGCATCATGGCATGACTCTGTACAAAATTTCACCTCATTTGAAGGTGTTTTGGTTAGGGATTGATAAATCCCTAGTTCTACCTTAAGGAAGGATTTTTAAGTAAATGTGTACTTGGGGTTTGAGTGGTCAACTCACCTCAGCAGAGGCTAATATTTTGACCACTGGCTTGGTATGATCATTATCACCCCCTTAGAAAAAATGGGGTGGTTTAGGGTTTATTTACCATAGAGTCCAAACTCAAACCCTAAGGAAGGGCTTTTGAGGGTTGTGAAGGACATAGGGGCAAATGCCCTTGTATGGCCTTGTAAATTAGTAGAGAGGTAGTTAACTTATATTTAATCCTCTGGTTAGAATATTAGAGAAGTTAGAGGTAGGAAGATACCTCAAAATCCAAACCCTAGTTTTACGGTAGAAACACTATTAGGTCAAAACAGTCACTAATCACTATCTGAAAGTTGGGAAATTTGGGTAAAGTGAATTTTAGAGTAGATAAAACCCTTGTATATTTTTATTAGAATTTTATGGAATACATTTTTAGTACTTCTTTTGGTAGATAGTAATTTGCCCAAAATAGTATTTGAATTAATTTGATCATTCTGTTCATTGGAATCTAATAAAACTTGGTTATTATAGGTTTTAGACCTAAATGAATGTCTTTGAAATTTATTATTAATTTTGTGGACTTTATTTAATACTGCCTTCACAAATTTCATAAAGGTAAATTTTGGTGAATAAATCAGTTAGAGATAAATATACCTTCTAAAAATTTGAAACTTGGCCACTGATATTATTAGGGTGATGTTTACTTATAGGAATTTATTCAGGATTTTTAGAAGTATATTTACAGTACTTGATTCACGAGCATGTCAATTTAAGATTTTAGTATTTGATTTACCTAGAATTTAATGTCCAGTGAACAATTATGAAACCTGTCCAGCGATATTTGTAAGAGGGTATTAGTGTAATGTAATTAATTCATAATTTTTTGATGACAATTTTCTGTAGTTGATTCAAAAATCATAGAAGATAAGAAAAATTGCTAAAATAGTTTTAAGGCCCCCAGATATTAGCGAAAATTATCAAACTTTGGATTTGTAGTTTTCAGATACCCTAATATTTATCATGAATTTATGAAGCTGTAAACATGTTTGAAAAGTATACCTCATGTTCATGTGATAGTCTTTGGATCCTTTTAAGAAATTATTTAATTATCAGATTAATTAAGAAAATTTTAATTCTCTGCATTTAGGTTGTTTATGTCATGATAGGTCCCCGGTAAATAGTTTAGGACATTTGGATGAAAACTCGAAGGACCTCTTATCATGAACACCATAAGGTATCTATTGGTCTGCATTTAGTAAGTTGTTGAAATATCATTAGGAAATGATTTAGCATAGTTGGAGTTAGTCATCTTGCTGGATTTTGTAGATGTGGATGAGTCATCCTTGAAGTTTAGGTTGAGTAGTGAGATATGAGTTGGTTAGTGTTAGGTGGTGCTTGGGTTCGACGAAAGATCGTCTTCCCCGTAGAGTGAAAGGTCAAAATCACCTTAGGTTTAGTCTACCGTAATATAAGAAGGGAATGGGTAAGGGAAATTAACCAATAATAATAAGTGCCTTGTGAAAGGGAATGGTGGGCTTCAGCTACCATCATAGTTCCTAGTGCCCTTTGAGAGCCCTTCACGGGGAATACCGGGGACAGTCCTGGGCTAACGGAAATCGTAGGAATAATAAATTAAAACAGCAACTAAAATATCTAGGGTTGCACATTCTCACACCCCGATAGCTAGGGAGGTAGAATAAGTTGGTTTGGTTGCCATTTAGACGGTAGCTCTGAAGGTAAATGCACGGACGGGACAGTTCGGGGAGCCGAGGGCTCGAGGGTTTGAATACAGAATAAGGTGGTGGGTCTTCGGTATTTGATTGTCATTCACACCGACATCGGTACGTTGACTCGGCGGTGTGGGACACTTAACCAAAGAAAGTCTGGTGGATATAGCAAGCACTAGTACGCCGATACTCTAGGTTGTGTTCTTCTAGGGGCGTACAGAATGGCTAGGCCCGGTAGTGTGGATACCCGCCTAGGAGTGGGGGGACCGACCCACTGTCTCCGTTTACAACTACGGAGGTTCCTAGGAGTGAAGCTAGCTGCCCGAACAGGGGGAACTAAAGGTCTTTGCGCATAGAGTCGTGTGCGTGAGTTGCACTTGCATGAGTCATGGCATAGCATATCACTACACTCATATTTGCATACAACCGACACCCCAACGTATAAATTGGTATGGGACTTTTTATACGATGGGAGTCTTGTAGAAGACCCCTTAACTTATAAGTTTGTATGGGCATTCATATAATTTAAGGTTACTTACTTACTTATTTACTTACTTAAGGTTACTTACTTACTTATTTACTTACTTAAGGTTACTTACTTACTTACTTAAGGTTACTTACTTACTTATTTACTTACTTATGGTTGCTTACTTACTTACTTGTTCTGCTTGTCTTCTTTTGTTATACTACTTACCACATGTCTACCTTATTGCTCATTACCGTAGAATTGCTAGATGTACTTTATTCTAGATAGTAGTTCATACACCATGATAGTTTTTAGACTAGCTCAATTGTCACCTGCTTGATTATTCTCCACCTTTGTAGCTTCCCTTTCCTCCTCACCGCTCGGTGCTTAGGAGCCGTGGGGGGAGGGGTAGGGGATGATAGGGCTTAGTCTTTATGACTAATGGTTTTCGAACCACAACATTACAGGAGCTCCGGATGGGAGACATGGACCAGCAGTCCATAGACCAGCACCAGCGGAGTACGGTGCGCATGGAGGTGGGTCAGTATAGCTCCGGTGCACCTGCGACCAGCTCCGTGAGTGATTAGTATTTTTATAGCATCCTCGATGAGTGATTTGTAGTGAGGACTCTAATGTACCGGGATCGAGCCCGTTTCTTTATATTTCTTCTGAACTGATCTTTGCAGTACCTCTATTTTTTATTAATATCTATTGATGGACTGGTTATGTTTTCTATTCATACATGTTTCTGTGGTCTTGTTTACATTTTATGTATACATACTTCTCTCTCCTTGTGATCGAAAAGGGTTGGCAGAATTGGAGTTTTGTAGTGGCGGCCTTCACGTGAGTCGGTGCCATCGCAAAGCGGAAATTCTGGGTTAAGACCCCGGTGTTCGAAAAAGAAAAAAAGGGGGTCTTATAAGTGGTATAAGAGGAGACCTCGATCGGAAGAGAAGTAGTCAACAAAACCATGGGCCACCCCCGTGTGAGCTTAGTTTGCGGACAAACTAGCAGCGGAAGCAGTGGTGTGCCCATAAGGGAAATCACATGTGAATGTCCATCCTACCGTTTCTTATATTCCATTCATAAATCCTCTAACAAGTGGAATTTTTCCTTGTAGCCTGCGACGAACCCTACATCACAGCAGGGGACACCTTAGGCTCCGAATGTGGTCCCGCCTCTGCCGGCTCCAGCTCCGTTCCAGCAGACGGAGATGGGGCAAACACTGACGGCAATTCTGGAGGCCTTCAGGGCTTTGTAAGCCCCGGCTCCACAGCCAAACCCCGGGGCCAACTGGATGAGCGTCTTCCGCGGACTTTTGCCTCCATCCTACCTGGGGAAGGAATCTGCAGTACGCATTAAGGAATGGTTGGATACCATTTACGAGACGCTTGCGGGGATTCGATGCCCCACTTAGGAGGCAGTTGCTTTGGCAGTCTCTTGCCTGGAGTCACACGGAAAGAGGTGGTGGAAATCTCAGCTGGACACCACCTTTACAGGGATGGATTGCGCTGATATTACTTGGGAGGAGTTCAGAGCATCACTCCTTGGACATTTTGTACCTCAGTTGGTGAGGGACGACCTGGAGGATAGGTTCCTGCAGTTGAGGTAGGAGAACAGGACTGTGGTGGAGTATTATCAGGAGTTCACTCACCTGGCCCACTATGCGGACGCTTATCAGTCGGATGACGCTGGCTATGCCCGGAGATTTTATAAGGGGCTGCAAGACGACATGAGACAGACCCTCCTCTTCGTCTCAGAGGGGAGTTTGGCCAGGATTCTTGAGATGGCTAAGAAGAGAGAAGCGGATCAACTTACAGTGAAGAGCCAGAAGAGACCGGCTGATGATACAGTGATTGGAGGTCTTAAAGACCGTCCTCGAGGCCAGGTTATTGGGGAGAGAAGGAATGGGGATAGACCACGTCAGGAGTTTGGGCAGGAGTAGAGGAGTCAGGGGGTATTGGCTCCCCAGCCTTTACAGATGCTGGAGATGCCAAGGGCATCAGAGCAGGCACCGGTATGCTTTCAGTGCAATCAGTCGAGGCATATCAAAAGGAACTGCCCTATGAGGCAAGCATCCCCACCAGCACATCAGGGCGCTACACCTCCCCGATAGTTTGGCGGACGAGGACATGATCGAGGAAGAGGATTTCAGGACCGAGGCCACAGGCCAGAGAGGGAGCAAGTGTATGCTCTAGACCTGACACAGCCCCGGAACCTGGAGCAGGTTATCGCAGGTATGGCAGTACTTTTAAGTTTTTCTTCATATGAACTGGTTTTCTAGACATAACCTTGTTATAAATTAAGAGAAGACAACTATAACAAGAATACTAAGACATTTAATTACCTCAGGCATAGTCTTCATTAGCGGCAAGCCCTCTCATACGCTCTTCGACACTGGTGCTTCGCACTCATTTGTGTCGGAAGATTTCGTGAAAGGATTGGAGGGCGTGGAGCCGTTAACCAGAAAGATGATGAGGGTGTGCCTACCCGATGGATCGGAGCAAATGACCTCTGCTCATTGCAATATGGAAGCAAAGATCGGTGGGAAGGCGATTGAGGCACCAACGACGATTCTGAAGATGCCAAATTACGATCTGATCCTAGGCATGACTTGGCTGTGCTGGAACCATGCCCATTAACTGCGTGGCAAAGAGGATCACCGTGAGGCACGATGACTCATTCATTGTCATCAAAGGTATTATACTAGCACCACACACCTTATTTTCGTCTGTGTAGGCCGTTAAGGCCCATCTGCAGGGGGAAGAAGTTTATCAGGTCCTTTTTGAGGCGGTCGTGGCCAAGGACTCCATTTCAGATATTCCAGTAGTGTGGGACTTCACCGATGTATTTCCGGAGAAGCTACCAGTGCTACCACCGCACCGAGATAAGGATTTTTAGATTAACCTCGTACCGGGGGCTAAGCCGGTATCCAGAGCTCCCTATCGAATGACCCCAAAGAAGTTGGTGGAATTTCTAAGCCAGCTTCAGGAGTTAGTGGAGGCCGGGTTCATTCGGCCTAGCTCTTCACCATGGGGAGCTCCGGTGTTATTCGTTAAGAAGAAGGACGGGACCCTTCGACTGTGTATAGATTACCGGGATCTGAACAGGTTGACGGTCCGGAATACTTACCCCTTGCCAAGGATATATGAGCTATTTGACAAGCTGGAGGGAGCCCATTGGTTCTCAAAGCTGGATCTAAGGTCGGGGTACTACTAGCTTCACATTCGGGAGGAGGACATCCCGAAGACGGCCTTCAGCAGCAGATATAGTTTGTACGATTTTACCGTGATGCCGTTTGGGCTCACGAATGCACCCTCCGCATTCATGACCTTGATGAACCGGGTTTTCAAAGAGTATCTGGATGTCTTCGTTATCTTATTCATCGACGATATCCTTATCTATTCAAGGACGGAGGAGGAGCACGCGAGACATCTCGCCTTGACCTTGGAGAAGCTGCGGGAGCATAAGCTGTATGCAAAATACAGCAAGTGCCAGTTCTGGCTAAAGGAGGTGGCCTTTTTGGGCCATGTCATCAGTGGAGCAGGTATGGCAGTGGATCCAGCGAAGGTCTAGGCAGTACGGGATTGACCACCACTAAAGTTGGCCTCGGATGTTCGAAGTTTCTTAGGACTTGCTGGTTATTACCAGAAGTTCGTAAAGGGGTTCTCTCAGATTTCCCTCACTCTTACGTCTCTGACGAAGAAGGAGTCCCCTTTTATTTGGACACCACGATGCGAATCTGCTTTCCAGGTGCTGAAGCTCCGACTTACCTCGGCTCCTATACGTGCTCTTCCGTCAGGGAAGGAAGGATTCCAGGTGTACACAGATGCTTCTGATCAGGGGATGGGTGCCGTTCTGATGAAGAACGGGCACGTAATAGCCTATGCCTCCCGAAAGTTTAAGCAGCATGAGCAGAACTACCCCGTGCACGATTTGGATATAGGGGCAGTCGTTTTTGCTCTTAAGATTTGGCGACTCTATCCCTACGGAGTACATTGCGATATCTTCTCAAACCACAAGAATCTGAAGTATGTCGACACCCAGAAGGAGTTAAATATCAGGCAGAAATGCTAGGTGGAGTTTCTGTCGTACTACCAGTATACCATGCACTACCATCCGGGGAAGGCAAACGTGGTCATAGATGCTCTGAGCCGGAGAGCGAGTACGTCAGGAGTAGGCCCACAGCTGATGGCCTTGGAGTTGGTTAAAGCATTCGAGGAGATGCAGATATCACTAGAGTCTGAGGATGATAAGGAGTTATACATGGAGTACCTGCGGTCGATGGTTACTACTGATGATATTCGAGACCGCATCAGAGATGGGCAGAAGCTGGATAAGAGAGCTGAGCCGATATTCTGATCCTTGGAGGAAGGCACGACAGGAGATTACTCTTTGAGGTATGGTCTCCTGTGTTTCCGAGGCAGAGTCTATATACCGGCAGGAGGCCAGATCTGGGAGGACATTATGACGGAAGCTCACTATAGCCGATATTCGGTACACCCAGGGATCACCAAGATGGTAAAAGATTGTAAGAGGACGATGTACTGGCTAGGTATGAAGAAAGATATTACGTACTTTGTTACGCATTACGAGGCCTGCCAACTCGTAAAGGCAGAGTGTAGGAACCCGGCAGTCTTGCTGCAGCCACTTCCGGTACCGGAGTGGAAATTTGAGGATATAGCCATGGACTTCACACATGGGCTACCTCGATACCGTGCGGGAAATGACTCGATCTGGGTGATAGTGGACAGGCTAACGAAGGTGGCCAGATTCATTACAGTGGCGAAGGACGCTCCGGTTAGTGTATTAGTACAGAGGTTCATTGAGCAGTTTGTGCGTTATCATGGGGTGCCCAAGACTATCATTTCGGATTGGGATGGGCGGTTTACATCCAGGGAGTGGAGGTCAGTCCAGGCCCATCTTGGTTCTTAGTTGACATTCAGCACAACTTTTCACCCTCAGACCGACGGGCAGACAGAGTGCACCAACCGTACACTAAAAGATCTTTTGCGCCTGTGTATTTTGGACCGCGGCGAGCCTTGGGAGAGATTGTTGCCACCAGTCGAGTTTTCGTACAACAACGCCCATCAGTCCAGCATAGGCATGGCTCTATACGAGGCGTTGTATGGAAAGAGGTACTGGACCCCACTATCATGGGTTTAGGATGAGGATCCGCAGACACTAGGCTCAGAGTTTGTAGGGGATACAGATGCTCAGATTAGGTTGATCCGGGACAAGATGTTAGAATCCCAGAGAAGGCAAGCCAAATATTACGATGCGAGGCATCGTAAAGTGGAGTTCCAGGTTGGAGACCAAGTTTTCTTGAAGATACGGCTGATGCACGAAGTCTCGCGGGTTCGTGGGCGGAAGAAGCTCATTCCGAGATATATGGGGCCTTATAGAATCCTGGAGCGGATCAGTCCCTTGGATTATAGACTAGAGCTACCGCCGGAGTTAGCGGGATTGCATGATGTCTTCCACGTATCCTCACTTCGGAGGGCTCTGCTACGCCCTGAGCGGCTGATTTCCTCAGCAAATGGCCCAGTGGCCTCGGATCGGTCAGTCAACTTGGAGTCTATCAGGATCGATGACACAGCAGTGCGGGTCTTGTGACAGAAGAAGGTTCTGTTTGTCAAGGTCCCGTGGAAAAATCATGGGCAGGAGGAGCATACATGGGAGCCACAGGACTTCATGAGATAGAAGTATCCGGAACTTTTTCAGTCAGGTATACCTCACAACCCCTCCGGACAATCAATTTGCTTTCCTGTTTTAAACAAATAGGACTGAAATTTAAAGAATAGGGGCTAATATTTTGTTTATTGGTGTATATTCCTTATCAATTGGATGAATTCGTCTTAGATTTGACTATCACCTTCAAACCTCACATAGCAAACGTGGCGTAGAGATGTAAATCTTTAAACTCTCATGGGATGTTACAAGCTTCTTTCTCCCGATTGGAGCCACCATAGGCTTAACCTTGATTTCGGGGACGAAATATTTGTTTTGTTTATTGGGATTTGTAACATCCCATTTCCAACTAGACCCTTGGGAGTGGTTTTGTCATAACAGAACCCTAGGAAACCCAGGAATTGAAGTTTATCGACCAAGATTTTGAGTCAAGGGGTGGTCACGCCCGTGACCTAGGGCGTGACCCCTTCGACGATCGTCGACCTCAGAAAGACGATCGGCGAGTTCATAAATTTCAACATAGGCCTGACACGCCCGTGACCGATCCGTCATGCCCGTTACCATGGAATGGAGTTGAGTGAGCTAAGCTCACTCAATGCCGTAGTCTGGATGGCATTGAGTGAGCTTAGCTCACTCAAATCCATAAGCTAGACGGCATTGAGTGCACAGACTGCACTCAACGCCATCTGGTGTCGTCTGGTTGGCATTGAGTGAGCTGAGCTCACTCAACGCCGTAGACTAGATAGCGTTGAGTGAGCTTTGCTCACTCAACATCGTAATCTATCAGGCGGATGGCGTTGAGTGCGTTGAGTGCACTCAACGCAATAAGTTGAATGGTGTTGAGTGCACTGACCACACTCAATGCTATTTGGTGTTGTCTGGATGGCGTTGAGTGAGGAGAGCTCACTCAACGCCATAATCTGGACGGAGTTGAGTGAGCCAAGCTCACTCAACGTCATCGTTTAAAAAGGACATATTCCGGATTGCGTTGAGTGAGCAGAGCTCACTCAATGCCATAATACTTTATTCTAGATAGTTTTTCATACACCATGATATTTGTTAGACTAGCTCCATTGTCACTTGCCTGATTATTCTCAACCTTTGTAGCTTCCCTTTCGTCCTCTCCGCTCGGTGCTTAGGAGCCGTGGGGGGAGGGGTAGGGGATGATAGGGCTTAGTCTTTATGACTAATGGTTTTTGAACCACAACATTACAAGAGCTCTGGATGGGAGACAGGGACCAGCAGTCCAGGGACCAGCACCAGCGGAGTACGGTGCGCATGGAGGTGGGTCAGTCTAGCACCGGTGCACCTGCGATAAGCTCCGTGAGTGATTAGTATTTTTATATCTTCCGTGATGAGTGATTTGTAGTGAGCATTTGTTGTAATTTCTATTCATACATGTTTCTGTGGACTTGTTTACATTTTATGTATACATACTTCTCTTTCCTTGTGATCGAAAAAAGCCGGCAGAATTGGCATTTTGTAGTGGCGGCCTTCCCGTGAGTCGGTGCAACCGCAAAGCGGAAATTCAGGGCTAAGACCCCAGTGTTCGAAAAAGAAAAAAAAGGGGTTCTTACATCACCAGCCAAGATCAACTTGTCCGGATGGGCCTCACACAGCATGCCTAACCGTAATACTCACTTCCGGTTCTAATGCAACAAAATAAGGGATAAAACACAACATCCCAAAGGGAATCACTTCGATGTCCACCTTTTGGCGGAGGATTCCATGCATATGTAGGAAATAAGGACTTCACTTGTCCAAGAAGGAAATTGTTACCCTTGAAAGACGTTTTGGTGTCATGTAGAAAAATGAGATGGATGAAAGTCACCGCAACAGCCTCGCCTTCGCAGATCTGGACTCGGCTCGCGATTTGGACAACCGTAGCACCACCAGCGGCCATATTTCTCTTCTACTTTCTTCCTTTGCTCTCCTCTCTCTCTTCTTCTTAGAAAGAGAATGATAAGGCTTGAATGAGAATTAACTCATCATTCCCTGCACTTATCCCTTCAGGAAATACCCAGGGCTGTTAGATTTTCATCAAACCAAACGGGAGGCTCAAATTTGCTCTGAATAAGACTTTCCTGGGTCGAACATGGCTTGTGACATGCCCGTGTCACAGGCCGTGTTTCAGTATCTTCACTCAGTTCGTCGACCACAAAAAAGGACACGTGATCGTACATGTCTGTGTCAAATCCCAACACGCCCGTGTCAACCAGTACACGCCCGTGCTCCAGGCCGTGTACTTCAGTCGGCACCTCCCGGCGCAACCAGAGTAGGACACAGGTACTTAACACGCCCGTGTCAAACTCCTTACACGCCCGTGTCACACAATACATGCCTGTGTTGAGGGGCGAGTCCCTCAATCGACACAGGACCAACAAATCCCGAAAGGGACACGGGTCCCCTACACACCCATATCAACTTTGACATGCCCGTGTCAGCACTGTTCATACCCGTGTTTCCAGCCGTGTACCACACTCGACACAGCCAGGCAAACACAGAGCAGAACACAGCCCTGGACACACCTGTGTCCCAGGCCGTGTGACCTTATTAGGGTTTTGGGGCATTACAACATCTCACTCAATGCCTGAAGAAAGAAGCATTGAGTCAAGCTCAAGCGGTCAAAGCATTTGAAGAATCTATCAAGAATTTTGGCTAAGTCCAGAAGCGTTGAGTGAGGACAACTCACTCAATGACCTAAGAAGCAAGCATCGATGGAGCAATGATTAGTCAAAGTTTAAGAAGAGATAGAAAATCTATCTAAGTCCAGATGCGTTGAGTGAGGACAGCTCACTCAACGCAAGCCCGTCAAGGAAATCGTCTAAGTATAGAATCTTTGAGTGAATCGAGTTCACTCAATGCCTCAACATGAAGGCAGGCAGGCAGTGAAGTGGCTAAGTCCAGAAGAGTTGAGTGATGAAGGTTCACTCGGCGCACTCAACTCCTGGCATTATACAAAAAATTAGCTAAGTCCAAATTTGTTGAGTTAAGCCAGTTTACTCAACGCACTAAACACCTAATCAACAAAAAGATTGTCCAAGGACAAAAGTGATGATTGAAGTCCATTCACTAAATGCACTCAACACCTAACAGTGCAGAAGTAATTGGCTAAGTACAAATGTGTTGAGTGATGAAGATTAACTTAATGCACTCAATGCCTAATGGTACAAAGATATTGGCTAATTCCAAATTCGTTGAGTGATGAAGATTCACTCAACGCCTGGAAGGGAAGATTATTTGGATAAGTGTTTTTGTGCTGAGTGAAGGTTATTCACTCAACACACTCAACGCCTGGGATGAAACTGTGAAAATGACTAAGTCAACAGATGCTGATGTCAACAAAGTTTCAAATTGTTGCGAGAAAGCTACAGTACACGACAAATGGCGTCGCTGACCTATTATATGTCTTTTTCTGTAAAAGCAAAGTTGCATGAAACAACTTTAGGTGAGCCCACGGGTGAAATAGTTGTTGGATGGCGAAAGATAAAAGGCTTGAGATAAGAGGAGACAAAAAGAAATTTTAGGGTTTAACATTTCGCAAAGAGGCAGAACTTCATCGTCTTCTTTCTCGTCATTGTTATAGAGCTTGAAGCTGAATTTTAAACCCGCTGATCTAAAAGTTCACTCAGTTAGCTATAACAATCTTAACCTGCTACAGCAAGTTCAGAAGAGATATCTTAGAAAGAAGAAGATGTGGATCATTCTAACTTCTGTAGTGAAGGTTAGCTGATTGAAGAACAACAAGAACTGTCAACTCATCTGTTTTCATCAACAATGATAAAAAAATTGAGTTTCTGAGTTTCTTCCAACACAAGCAGCAGCTTTCTAAAGATCATTATTCTAATTGCTGTGAAAAAGTTAGGATTGAGATTTTCTCAGCTCGAGAAGTAGTGGACTCAGAGAAATTTCTCTTTAGTCAAATCAACACAAACCCTTTCTTTCTGTAGAATCCATTAGATTTGAGTTGTAGGCCTATTTTATAAAGACTGAGGTAGGATCCAGTCTTGGATCTGAGCTGTTGGATCATTTTTTTGATCTGAGTGTAGGGCCTGTGTCCCTGAGGTAGGGTTGTTTTCCTGAGGTAGGAGAGTCATTCTCTCTGAGTGTATGGTCTATGTGCCTGAGTTGTAGGATCCAGCTTTGGATCTGAGGTAGGGCTTTGTGCCTGAGATGTAGGAGAGTCATCCTGGCTGAGTTATAGAGCTAACCTCCTACCCTGAGCTATATGACTATTAATTTAGTCTTAGGTAGGTGATCTTTGGATCACTTAGTTGTAGGATCAAGCTTGCACTGAGGTAGGGCTTTGAGCCTGAGGTAAGTCTTGGAGGAGACGGAGAGATCCCGAGGGATCAGAGTTGTAATATCTTAGGAGCTGAGTTTTGGAGAAGTGCCTTATCTAGCATGCTATTAAAAATGTGGGGGAGAGTGGATGCACCTATAATCTGGGGAGCCACTGATGCGTGTTTTGAGATTTATTGAAAGCTAACATATAACTAACACACAACACACCTAAAGAGGATAAAGATTTATAAAGAGACCAAAAAACTATTCACCCCCCCCCCCCCCCCCGCCCTCTAGGTGTTTACCTACAATTGAAACTAAAGACTTTCAATATTCAATAACCTTTCCAAATTATAGAAGAACGCAGCCTAAGCCACTCCTTGAGGAATCGATGTAGATCTTATAGCCTTCTGTACCATATGGCGAGCACAAAATAGGTGTTATGGTCATACGATTCTTCTACTCCATAAAAGCTCGCGAACGCGCTGCTGTCCAAACAAATTTTAGATCCTTCCTTGCCAAAATAGTGAGAGGTAGAGATATCCTCAAAAAGTTCTCTACGAAGCGCCTCTAGTAGCCAGTAAGTCCAAGAAAGCTCTTGAGTTCCTCCACAGTAGATATAACAAGTCAATCTCGTATCGCAACTATCTTCATCGGATCCACTGCAATACCCTCTCCACTAACCAAATGACCTAGAAAAACCACTCAAAATAGCCAAAATTCACACTTGGAGAACTTGACATAGAGTCAATTCCTCCTCAGGGTATGCAAAAACAACCTCAAATGATTCGCACGATCCTCCTCTGACTGAGAGTACACCAATATATCATTAATAAAGACGATCACAAATTAGTCCAAATACTCCTGAAAGGTCCTATGCATCAGATCCATGATACGGATGACGTATTTGTTAACCCAAACGACATCACAGTGAACTCAGTGTCCATAGCGTGTACCAAACGCTCTCTGAGGAATATCACTTTCCCTGATCCTCAACAGATAATAGCTGGACTTCAAATCCAACTTTGACGTAATAGTTGATCCAACCAGTTGGTCAAACATATCATCGATTCTCAGATTCGGATACTTATTCTTCTCTATCAGCTTGATCAGTTCACGGTAGTCAATACGTAGACGCAAGTTTCCATCTTTCTTCTTATTCACAAAGAGGACCGATGCACTCCAAGATGTCATACTTGGAAGTATATAGCCTTGCTTTAGCAACTCTTGTAATTGAACCTTCAGTTTTTCCATCTCCTTTGGCGTTATTCGGTATAGTGAGCGTGGCATGGGTTTCGCACCTAGCACCAACTCAATAGTGAATTCAATCTCTCGCTGAGGTGGAATTCCAGGGACATCTTTAGGAAAGACATCCACAAACTCCGACACAATAGGAATATCACTCAAATTTGACTTCGACTCTATAGCCTCCAATAGCGTGAAGAATAACTTTGCGCCCTTCCAAACCACCATGACTACTTGGAGAGCATACATTAGTATCTTGCTCGATCCTCGCGTACTAGTGAATATAGTCTTGCGTTCGATGTCCTACACTAGTATGACTTCCTTTTAGTTGCAATCAATGCAGGCACATTGCTTCGAGGTCAAAGATCACAACAAATTCAGATATCGACAGTACATATTATTCAAATTTAAAGTCATGACTTCCTATCTGCACCTGAACACAACAAGCCCTATCCGCACACATCAAGCATCTGTTAGGAAGTAATACATCCAATCTATCTGTCAATATAAAATAAGGCACTCTGATACAAAATAAGAAGTCCTCAGATGGAAAGGATGAGAAGCCCATGTATCGAACAGTACTCTCGCCGAATAGTCCAAGATTAGGACAAAACCAAATACAAACAAGGTAGAAAGTATATAAATCAATAAAAGCTATATACTAAATCGAACATTTCACCATGTTATTTTGTTAATGGCTTCCTATTGGCCACGATTGTAGACTTTAGGCCTAGATGGAGCTTAATGGGATGCAATTCATTCCACTACTTTCTCCTTTTCAACATAATATGCTCCTTCCTTGTCTCCATCCTCAGAAGACCAATAGGATAGTCTCGGTCTATATCTCCCGGCTTGCCACAAGTATAAAAATAATTGGGCCTCTCCCAGAAGTTACACCAGACACAACAAAAAAATGAGATGGTCCTGAAGATTTGGAATTCTTATTCTACCATCGATACCTAGACTTTGAAGTGCTCGGTAGTTTTATCTCTGGATTTTTCACACCCAAGTCCTTCTAACTTTGCACTCTTTTAAGATCCTGCACAACAGATTGGGCAGTACTAACCAATGTCAAAAAGCTCTGCGTTATCTGACCTAAGTGAAGTAATCTCAAATTGTCATATAGACTATAACGACTCCACCTGTTAAATAATATATAATAGAAGTTCAGGCCGGGCCCCCATACTATATGCAACAAATAGAAGGCGAGGTCACAGGTTAATACCAAAACATCATCACACCCTAACTCAGAGCATGCCAACAGAAGATTTAACAATAAAGATGATCTCATACCAGGAATGTCCACTACATATATAAACCACATTTATATATCAAATCTTGAAAGAGTGTACAGCAAATACAACACATGTTGACCTTAAGGCCTTAAAGTTCCTCTTTTCATAGTGTGGATTACATACATCGGTGCGCAGGCCGGCGACACATGAACTAAACACAATAGAAAGCTTAGCCCTTACTTCCTACTCGGATCTCCATCACCTGCATAGGGACAGCCAACCCAGAGGGTGGAAAACAAGGCAACGGTCAGCATTCAGCTGACCAAGCTTATAACAATCCTACCCCTTTCGCGGGGCAGTGGCATTCCTTCCCTGCAAGCATAGCAATGCATAGACAGATATAGCATATCCTGTGCTCTCACGCACAATCAATCCATCAGAACTGTAAGCCACACGGCCCAATTATCCGTGCACTCAGGGCACATTCTTGGTGCACTGACGAACCAGGGTCAACACCATCGTTTACACAGTATTGATTATTTAGTCTTAATGGTGCGCAGGCCTAAGACTCTTATTATGCCACTAATGAAAGCTCAATGCCTTGACGCTCTCCTGTACAGTCGACATAACGTAGGTACGGATCAACCACCCCTCGTTGCTTAAGTCGCCTTGCCATCACCGAGTACAGCGTACTCGAGGCTATTCTAAAGGCGCGGGTCGTATTCATCTTTCCTGTTCAGCAAGAAGCCTTTTTCAGAGCTCGCAACTCACACTAGCAATAATGTCCACCAAGGACTGGCTTCACATTAGCCACACTATCCACCAAGGACTGGCTACACTGTCCACAAAGGACTGGCTACACTGTAGCCACAACATAAGCAGTACAAGGGTATTTTCCTAGAATTCCTCATTCCAGTACATCCTGCTACTCCCCTTAATAGGTACAAGCCATTGACTCCACAACCTACACATTTATACGCAGAGTCTTCTCTGATGTGCAATATACAACATCACCAATCTAGACCAACCTGTCCAGATGGGCTTCACACAGCATGCATATCCCGTACTATACATTTCCGGGTCTAGATGCAGACTCAACTGGGGATAGCAACTATTAACCCACAGGGATCACTTACTCTTCCACCTTTTGGTGTAGGATTAATGCTCATGCATAAAGGAGGACTTCACTTATTCAATGAAGGAAGATTATTACCCTTGACGATCTCTTGGGACCTATAAAAAGTCTAGCCAGTTGAAAAGAACCGCAGCGGCCTTGCCTCCACAGATCTGGCCTCGGATCTCAAATCGGAACTCTAAAGCTCCAGCAGTGGCCGGATCTTCTCCTCTTCCTCCTCCTTGCTCTTCTCCCTTCTCTCTACACTTTTAGAAAGATATTGGTCCAAGCTTTGAATGAAAACATCCTTCCAATCCATGACTTAACACAGCAGGGAAAAACCTGGGCCACAGGATCCAGGATGAAGGAAACGAACGACCACAAATCGCCCTCATAAGTCTATTTGTTGGGCTGATACGGCCTATGAAACGTCCGTGTCAGAGGTCGTGTACTGCAAGTGGTACACGAACCGACTTATCCAGAACAGGACACGGGCTTCGACATGCCCGTGTCACCTCCCTACACGCCCGTGTCATGGGGTACACGCCCGTGTCACGGAGTACACGCCCGTATTAAGCGGTGTGTCCCTCAATCGGCAAAGGATCAATACTCCCGAAAAGGACACAGCTAAGGCATACGCTCGTGTCATCATCCATGTGCCAAACACGCCCCTGTGACATGCCCGTATCACAGGCCGTGTGCCACACTCAACACAGCCCAGTTACCAACCAGAGCAGGACATGGCTTCGGACACGCCCGTGTCCCTGGCCGTGTCACCTTCTCGACAAACATCGATCTCTCGAGATGACTCGGGGAAGAACACGGCTTGGGACACGCCCGTGTCCTCAGACCGTATGCCTGGACACGCCATGGGTCACGCTCGTGTCCTAGGTCGTGTTACCCATCCTGAAATCACCTTTGGGATTTTGGGGTGTTACATAGACCTTCATAGAACCTATTTCTCATGCGCTCATCGTCAGCAAATGTAGAGCCCGCATATTACCCCAATCTAGTGAACTCATGCAAGTAATCATCAATAAGACTCTCACCCTGAGTTAACCTATGGAACTGATTCTCCATTACAATCATCTACGTAGATGGGAGATATCTTGCAATAAAAAGTCTCGAAAACTCCTCCATCGTGACCTCAGTCAGTTACCTCCAAGCAAATTGATGTAGTTCCAACTCATCCCACCAGAGTCTTGCCTCTCCTTTAAAAAGTAAGGTAGCTACAGTCACCTTCTGCCTCTCCTCTATCAAAGATATTTTTGTTCAGGTATTAGCATATGAAACCCAACAACCTCCCTATGATACTAATTGAAAGTGAAAGGATAGATCACACAAACTCTAGAGGGGAGTAAATAAAGTTTTAAAAATATCTTGATTAATTTTTATAGCAGATTAAAATAAGTGATAACTATATGTAAATAGGCAGAAATAAAACAAAGAAAATCACAGCACAGAAAATAACAAATAGAGAAACCAGACGATACAACGATTTTATAATGGTTCCCCTAAAACTTGGGTACATCTACCTTTCTACCAGCATGGTGGCAATCCACTATAGATTTTTGATCAGGTGCCTTGCCACCACAAGATCAATTTTCTAACGGAAATCTAGCAACCCTTTGAGCTTTTGACCAGGTGCTCAAAAACCAAATAAAGTCTTTTGATCAGGAGACTTAACAACCAAAGGGATAACTTTTGAAGGGAGTTAAAAACCCTTTTAAAGTGGTGAATGAAAATAAAGATGATGTTGTTCTTCTCTGTCAATAATCTGAGAAAAGACTAGTGGATTTGTTTATATTGTCAAAGCTCCCCCTGAGATGTAGAATAGTTCAGGAGAAAGGAAGCTTTGCTCAAGGTGTAGGCCTTCAAATTGCTTGTTGATCTTTAGGAAGCTTTTAGATAGATGTTGATGGATTGTCTCTTGAAAGCCCTGAAACAAAAACTGATGAAGAGCTTGAGTTGAATAAGAGCTATTCTTCTTTCAATTTTCTGCAAAATAATTTTCTGTCACAACTATTTCTCTGTGTATATTTCTATCTAGCTACTATCTACCTTGAAAAGAAATTCTTATATATATTTCTTGTAGATTTTAGCATTTGAAATTTGAATTCCTTTCCTTGACTGATTGCAGAATTTCTGGGAGTTGAACGGCTAGAAATTGTCTTAAATAAATTTCCTCAACAATCCAAATAAATAAGCCAAGTAATAACTCTGTGAAAACCATAATCAATACTGCCAAGGAATAGCTATATTCATTAGAATATTGTGCATTAATTATCAGAGCATTACAGACATATTTTAATATAATTTGAAATTCTTCTGCCTTAGTCGAACTGAAATCATCAAAGAATAGTCGAACTGAACCTCGGAGAAAATAGTCAAACTCAGGAAACTTTCATCGACCTGAAATCCAAATTTGTCGAACTAAAAACTGCTTGATCATCGACCTGAGATGGCAAATTAAGAGGTAGAAGATCATCGAATGGAGCTCCAATTTCTTCGAGCAGAAAGTACACTAGCCAATCTGAGCTCCAAGTTCATCGAACTAAGAAGGCACTTCGTCGAGCTGAGAATATGATATAAGCTCACAGATCATTGATCTCAGCTGGACTTTCGTTGAGCTCAACTCAGATAAGGAACTCTGGGTTCATCGATGTGAGATCGATGATCATCGAGCTGAGTTCAGCTATCGTAGAACGCCTTTTTTATCTCTTAGAAAACTGATTTTCTCTAGAGGTCTTCTATCTCTAAGTCTTCTGAAGGGAGAATTAATCAATCTTGGTATGTTTACTTGACCTTGAAATAAATAAAAACCTATGACCCTAGACTATACATGTTAGGTCATCTAATAATCCTAATAGTGAACCTATCCCAAATCAACCCTAACATAGGTGGGATTCCAACACTCGGCTACTCCACTATTCTCTCGGATTGAAAACAATCCTATAACTCGGAGAAAAAAAACACTCCTACAATAACTCGGAGAATATCTCCTACAACTCGGAGTAAAACTCCTACAAAACTCAGAGAATAACTCCTTCAACAATATAATGAATTCACAATATGAAAAACTATCTTATCTTCACAGATCTGATTGAACTTGGCTTCTTCCTTCTTGAAAAGTTGAACAACACTTATCAGAAAAGATGAGGAAGAAATCTGAGAAACCTTGGATCAGAGAACTTTAGAATCAACAGGATCAAGGAATATATCTGGAGATGTTTAAAATTTTGATCTGTTGAAACTTCTTGTTCTGAATCTCTGGATCGAGAGAGAAGATCGGCGAAGAAGAAAGAGCGGCGGCAGCGGCGCTTCTCGATTTGAAAATTTAAGAAAGATTCCGAAACTTGGAAATTCTTCTTGTTAGGGTTAGTCAATTTTGAAAAGACCTTTTATAGGACTTTCCTAACGGTCATAATCACATTAAATGCATGCCACGTGGACCAATCAAGTGCTTATCATTTTTGAAATTACTTCTGTTGGGTCTTAAGAAAAATTCAGAAATCGGTACTGCATTTCTCGAGAGAGTCAATTGTACTCGAGAAGATGTTTTATGTTTCTCGAGAAGAATTATGAAGTTCTCGAGAAAAGTACTTAGGAAAAATGTAGAGGTGGAATCCAGCTATCTCGAGAATGAGAATAAGTACTCGAGAAGAATAAATTTTTGTTCTCGAGAACAAGTATTCTGGCACTCGAGAACAAGGAAGTATCTCGCAAAAATATTTTTGACTCTCGAGAAAAGAATTCAAGGTCTTGAGAAAAGGTTTCTGGTTCTTGAGAACTATACATGGCCTTCTCGAGAAAAAGTCTTTGGCTTCTCGAGAAAAAGACTTAGAAAAAGTTTTGACTTGAATTAAAGGAACTCGAGAAGAAGAGTTATGATATACTCAAGTACACATGGCTTTCTCGATAACAACACTAGGCTTTATCATGAACTGTTTCTGCTACTCAAATACCTGACAGATCTCACTCGAGTACAAACTATAGTTCTACTCAAATACAAAAGGTCCTACTCGAGAAAAATATTTGGAAATTTTTTGTAAGTCTGAAAACTTATTTTATTCAAGAAATTCAGCAACCAAATTTTCTCCCATGGCTTTAGTGCTTGAAAAAGAAGTGTGTCCCAATAGAGAGGCTACACATGAGTCAACACCATAGATCACACAATGAGGGATTACATTGTATTGTCAAGTGTTTGGTGACTCATTGTAGATTTATATTGGTCTACACTTGACAATTATATCCTGCAAACACTCAACTAGAAAAGACATCAAATACAAACTTAACTCATCTTAGTTCAAGGGTGACTTCATACAAATCTGGGTTATTGTTGATGCAATATCCAACAATCTCCCCTATTTGTAGAAGTCAGAACCCTCTACACTAACGTGAATTATATCAAGATAAACAAATAAAGTAACTAGCAAGCAATATAATAATGTGAAATACTAAACAATAAAAGATATAAATCATCAAAATTTAAAGATGTATATATATAGATATTCTCCAAGAAAAAGTCCATTCCACAGATTTTCCCATAGATAAAACTTTTAGTCATCTTCTATCCCATCTTGGTCTGTTGTTGTTGTTGCTTCTGAAGTTTGTCCTCTTGTCTTTGAAAATACATTTATGGCTTTGTAAAGTATTTGGTTGGTTTTGGAGGAGCAGTTGGATCGATCGACTATACTTTCTATAAAGCAGTCTTTTGAGAGTCATTGACTTTTCATATTTCATCAATTCAGTCTATGAGTATTAGTCATCCTTGTGTCCACTGAATTCCACAACAAGTATCAAAGTATCAAGAATGATGGATTTTGATGTTGGGATCCATACTTCAGCAAACTCTCTTCCAACATGCTCTGGCATGGGAGTGGACCTACTAGAAGAAGCACCATCACCATACTTTCTTCTTTTAGATTTTGTATTTCAGGAAGTTCTTGAGAAGGCACATTAGCCTGTTCAGGATCCCATGCTTATTCATAAGTCACAGGAGGAGGTGGAGCTTCAAAATATTCAGGCCCTGGAGAGAATGTAGGCCTATTTACATCCAGGCATGCAGGAGGGGGTGCAGAAGGGTAAATAAATAGGTCAGGGAAAAACTAATTGTGCATTCATATTGTAGTATCATATGTGCAAAGCTATGTGCTCTTAACTTCCTTTAGCATTGATGCTTGAATTTATTACATTTGATCATCCCATTGTTCTTTCATTATTTGTACTTTCTTCTCTAGCTATTCTTTCACTAAATCCTCCCCCCTTTCTAATTTCTACAGAGAGTGTGTTGATAACTGTTTCTTTGAACTGCCCAACTTCTTCACAAGTCTTGAAGTTGCATTCTTGAGCTTTCTTTTCTAATTGTATCTGATTATTAGAAAAAGTGACAGATTGCTCAATTACCATACCAATGCTGGTAATGGTGTGATCTATAGCTTTCCCTCTAATTTGTAAAAGACTTTTGAATTCATCAGTGTTATTTTGGATTTCAGCAAATCCTCGGCTCATCTCTTTCTCTAAGGCAGTTACCTTATCAGTTACAACTTTAATAGAAGTATAAAAATATTTCCTCTGCTCAGCCATAATGGCTTCAATCTTACTCAAGATATTGTTTTCAAAGAGGACTTCAGTTTGAAGAGGTGCAGTCGGTAGAATTAGAGCAGTCCAGGTGGCAATTTCTTCAATAAGGACTATGGAGGTAGAAGTTTGTTTTCTTCTAACTAGACTATCTTCATCATCAGCATCTTTGGCTAATATGGTGGGAATGTAAAAATGGAGACTGGGAAGAGGAGGTTCAGCAGCTTCTATATGTATTTCTTCTTTACTATCAGAAAGAATAACTGTATTTTCATCTTTCTCCCCCTGAAAAAGAGACTGGGGCTTTGGAGATGGTTCAGGAGAATGTTCTGGATGGCATGTGTTGGTACCCTAGTTTGGATTTGAGTTTAGTCTACACCTTTAGTTTCTTGACCCAAGATTTATCTATGGTCAAAGGTTAGCTAATAGGTTAGATTCCCTTAGTTGTAGAATTGCTTATCCAGATGAAAATTTAGTTAAGTCGTTTTTGGTTCGACTATAGTCGAACGCCGCTCGACCATCGTCTATCGACTGTTCGACGATCGTCTATCAGTTGGTCGACTATCGTCGATCAGCAGATCATCTATCTCTGAGTTAGTTCAACTCTTGTTAGCTCGACGTTCTGTGGTATCTGCCTCGTCGATCGTCGAACCCCGATCGACTTCTTTTGACCAGACAGATCTCTTGATAGTTCAACTATCTGCTTGGATAGTTCAACTATCTGATAGCTCGACTATCTGTTTGATAGGTCGACTATCTGTTGTGTTTGATAGCTTGACTATCTGTTTGATAGGTCGACTATCTGCTCTTCTTGATAGTTCAACTATCTGTTTGGATAGTTCAACTATCTGATAGCTCGACTATCTGTTTGATAGGTCGACTATCTGTCTTCTTTGATAGCTCGACTATCTATTTGATAGCTTGACTATCTATTTGTCTTTGATAGTTCGACTATCTATTTGATAGGTCGACTATCTGTTTTGCTTGATAGCTCGACTATCTATCTTGATAGGTCGACTATCTGATAGCTCGACTATCTGTTTGGTAGGTTGACTATCTGCTGTGGTAGTTCGACTATCTTCTTTGATAGGTCGACTATCTGTGTCGTTCAACTATCTGTCTGATAGGTCGACGATCTCTGTGCTTCGGTCGACGATCTCCGAGGGTCGTTCGACGTATTTTTGTCTGCCTTTAGTAAAGTTATATTTTGTATTTCTTATCTGCTTGGCATATTCTATTAAAGTATATTTCATTGATATTATGCTATTATTTCCAAGCAATCTTTTCTTTATTCTTTATGCATGAGTCAATCTTTATCTGACAAAGTGGTTTGTCTTATTAGTTGAAATATATTTTCTACTTTATCTGCCAGGCTGTCCTTTATAGCCGTTAGACTCAGAAAGTCTTCTCCGGCCGTAAAGAGTTCTTTCTGATGTGACTTTTTCTTGCACCCTTTTATCAGATTGGATATGCAGCTTCTTAGAAAGCTTTATCCCCTTATAGCATGTCTGCCTGCAGGATATACTTTTTCTTTATGCTTTTTGCAGCCCAGATTGCAGATTCCAGATGAAGACAAAGTTCAAATTCAGATTAGAGCCGTTGAAAAGGCTCATATATAAAGAGCTTCTTTTGAAAGATATACATATACACATAGATAGAGAGATACAGAGATACAAATACAAGAAGTTTACTCTCAGCAGTATAGAGAACTACAGCTCTCAGAAATTCATATTCAACTGAGAAGATCAAATCTCTTCAGCATTCTTCTTCATCCTGAGTTCATCCTGCTCATAGGAAGACTTTCACTCAGAGGCTTTTAGAAGAAGAAGAAGAAGAAAGGAAGCTGATTGAAGAAGAACACCTTTTCCAAATCAAGAGTCTTCTTCAAGCTTCTCCTTCAGAACTCCAAGAAAGTTCTTTGTCTTTGTTCAAAAGAGATCCTGCACCCTGAAGCAAGACTCCTTCCTAGATATTCTCTAAGCCAGGGGGAGCCTTGATTCTTTAGAGCTTTCTAGCTTTATGCAATCCACTAGCTTCTCTAATCTTTTTTAACAATAGAGAAGAAACTTTAACTCTCTCAACCTCCTGTACAAAGGGTTATTACTCCCTTCAAAAGTGAACCTTGGTGGCAGGGCACCTGATCAAAAACCTGTGTTGGATTATGAGCTCCTGATAAAAAGCTCAAAGGGTCTACTTGATCTACCTGAAGCAGATCAGTTGGTTGCAGGGCACCTGAACAAAAACCTGTAGTGGATTCCTACCAGGGTGGTAGAAGAGTGGACATACCTATTTAGAGGGAACCACTATAAAATTTCTTGTGTCTTCTGTGCTGCTTATATAATTTATTGCACTGTGGCTCTGAGTAGAAATAACTAGGATTGCTAGTTGCTGTGTTAGGATCAAAGCTCAACTGTAATTACAGTTGTCCTTCTCTAATACACTTCACTTTGTGTTAGGCTCTAGGGTTGTCAATATCTATAAACTCATTCCGCAAATTAACTCTAAGGGAGTTGAGTTGGGTGTCATAAATTTGAATACTCTATTCACCCCCCCCCCTCTAGAGTTGTATCTATCATCACTTTCAGGATGTTTCTTGTTGATGTTTTGGATGGGATGTTTCTGGTTGATGTTCTAGATGGGATGGATGAGGAGACTTTGCTGGTGGAGAAGGATGTTCTTTAGGTACAGTGAATAGATTCTCTTTAGAAGAGAGTTTATCTATCATCTTGTTGATATCATCATCTGTAGACAAAATCTGTTCAGTTACCTGAGCATCAGTCAAGGTTTCTGAATCAGGTAGATCTATAGCGAAGAAATTTGAATTTTCTTCTTGGAGAGAGGTGGCCTGGGCAGCAACTGATGGAGTTGAACTATCTTCTAAAATAGTATTTGTAGTAGCATGAGAAGAGGTAGAAGTAATTTAATGTACACCAGCAACTGGTGAAGTGACTTGGGCTGGAATATCTATTAGAAGCTGGGGCAGGAGTTGGAGTTTGAGAGGGCTGAACTTGAATAGATGGAGCAAGCTCCCTCTCAATAACTGGATCAGCTATTTGATGAGAAGGAGGAGATGGAGTCCTGACTGCATCTTCTTCTGTTCTTGGTGCTTGGTTAGATTTCTGACGCTTAATCTCCCATCTTTGGATGGAGGAGATGGAGACATTATTCATGTGATGAAGGGCCATACCCTTATTCATAAGGAAGACATCTGGCATCATCTGGTTTAGGTAAAGAGTTAGGATTCTTCCATAATTAGGGCTCTTAATATTTTCCTTAATCTTATTAAAACACATCATGTCCCATTGATATTTCTTTCTACAGATAACAATAGTCATCATATCCAAGAGGTCTTGGGTGATGTAGTTGATAGAACTTGTCCTGTAGAGGAGGACTTTGCCAAGAATGTCTGCAATCAATTTGCTTTCTACATTCATATGTTGTCTGCGAACTGTGTGAGTTGACTGGGGAAGGCAACAAAACTGTAAGCACTTTCATAATTAGTCTCTTCTAGGTCGTCTTCTTCATCGATCAATAGTAGCAGTAAGAATTGTGAAACAGAGTTAGAAGTCATCTTGATTTTGATGTCACGAACCTTAGATTTTAGCCTTTTCCCATTTCGCTTGATCTTGGCATGTTGGTAGAATTCCTCTACATAAGAAATTAAAACTTGGCAAGGGTGTTCCAAAATGAAGGATAATCCGGCGGTATTGAGCAAGATGAGAACATTTCTGAAATCATCAGAAATGTCGTCGATTCCAGTTGAGATGAGTTTGCTGCCAATGCCTAGCTTCGATGAGGAGGCCATTGATTTGAAGAACGAAGCGTATACTGGCTGGCGAGAAGAGAAATAGGCATGTTTAGGGCAGTTCGGCGGATACGGAGAAGTTGAAGAGTTTTACTCGAGAAAGGGATTTTGAAATTTTGGGAATAGGAAATTTCTGGACAATCTATATATATTTACCCTAAATCTTAATGATTAATTAGATAAATAATGCTAAATTACCTGGAGTATGGCGGTGAAGAGCCCGGGTGCCAATATTAAAAATTGAACTTGAGATCTTGAATTTCCAATCTGATTTCTCGAGTGGTATAATGGTTCTCGAGAAGAGGAAAATTAGTACTCGAGTAGAAGCTATATTGTTCTCGAGTAGAACTTTCCAAGATCTCAAGTAGAGCTTTTATTCTCGAGAAGTAAGTCCATTGTTCTCGACTACAAATGATGTACTCGAGAAATGAAGTCCATACTTTGATTTTTCTTGATTTTTGAGAAGTAACCCGATCTTGAACTTTGCTTGAGGTATTTTTCTTCATTCTTCCTTGTTGAGCATGCCATGTTCTGTTTTGAAGAACGAGAACTTGGCCTCGTCCAATGGCTTCATGAAAATATCTGCAACCTGCCTGTCAGTTGGAACATACTAGAGATTGATGTCTCCATGTTCCACGTGCTCCATGATGAAGTGATACCTCAGCTCTATGTGTTTTGTCCTGCTGTAAGAGATTGGGTTGTTGGCGATTGCAATTGCACTGGAGGAGTCACAAAAATGTTCTTGAACTTCATGTTGTAGTCTTCAAACTGGTTCTTTATCCATAGCTGTTGTGCACAATAACAACCTGCAGAGATATACTCTTACTCGGCTGTTGAAATTGCGACACAATTCTGCTTTTTGCTGCTCTAGGAGATGAGCCTTCTTCCTAGGAATTTACAAGTCTCGGATGTGCCTTCCTATCATCTGTGCTTCCTGCAAAATCTGCATATAAAAACCCAATTAGTTCGCAATCATTTCTTCTTGGGTACCATAAGCCAAGATTTGGTGTACCTTTAAGGTATCTCAAGATTCGCTTTGCAACAGCGTAGTGAGATTCCTTAGAGTTCACTTGAAATCTAGAACATACACATGTTGAAAACATTTTGTCTTGTCTACTAGCAGTAAGATAGAGCAAGGATCCAATTATGCTTATGCACTTGGTTACATCAAAAGGTTTCCCTTTCTCATCCTTGTCTACAGACATAGCTGAACCCATTGGAGTCCTCATAGAGGTTGCGTTCTCCATTCTAAATTTCTGAATTAACACCTTAGTGAATTTCGTTTGAGAGATGAAAATTTCATCTTCAGATTGTTTTACCTGAAGTCCTAAGAAATACTTCAGCTCTCCCATACTGCTCATTTCAAACTTCCCTTGAGTAAGTTTGGAAAACTTTTTGCAAAGGTTTTCTTCAGTAGAGAAAAATATGATGTCATCGACATAGATTTGCACTAGAAAAATCTTTCATTTTATTTCCCTAAAAAATAATGTCTTATCAATCTTTCCTCTTGTGAACTTATTCTCAAGAAGAAAGCTAGACAGTGTCTCATACCAAGCTCGAGGATCTTGTTTCAAACCATATAATGCTTTAACCAAAAGATAAACATGCTCAAGGTGGTTAGAATCAACGAAACCTGGGGGTTGTTCCACAAACACTTTGAAAGAAAAGGGGATAGATACTACTCTAAGGGGGGGGGGGGTGAATAGAGTAATCAAAAATTGCACTAGCAAAGTTGACTGTCTACTCAACTCCCTTGGAGTTAATTGCGGAATGAAGGTTATAGATATTTGAGATTAAACCTTAAAGCCTAACACAAGTGATGTGCACAAAAGGTAGCCAACTGTAGTTATAGTTAAGGCTAGGAATCCTAAACAGCAACTAACAAACCTAGTTAAAATCTAATCACAGCCATAATGCAAGTAATTAATTAAAGCAATCCAGACGACACAAGGAATTTATAGTGGTTCACCAAACAACTTGGGTACGTCCACTATTCTACCAACAAGGTAGGAATCCACTCAAGTTTTTGATCAGGTGCCCTGCCACCAAGAAGATCTGCTTTAGGTAGATCCAGAAACCCTTTAGACTTTTGATCAGGTGTCTAAAAACCAACACAGGTTTTTGATCAGGTGCCCTGCCACCAAGGGATACTTTTGAAGGGAGTAATAACCCTTTACAGGAGGGTGAAAGAAGGTTAAGGTGTCTTCTCTATTTTACAATAGATTAGAGAAGCACAATAACTTGCACTGAGCTAGAAAGCTCTAAAAGAATCAAGGCTCCCCCTGGCTAAAAGAATGTCCAGGTGAAGTCTTGCTTCAGTGCAGAAACACTTCAGAAAATACTGAAGGAAAAAGCTACAAGAAGATAAATAATATGAAATAAAATTTCTTCTTCAGGCAGCTATCTTCTTCTTCTTCTTCTTCAAAAAGCTCTGAGTGTAAATCTTCCTGGAGGCAGGAGAACTCAGGTTGAAGAAGAGTGAAGAACTAAAACTTCTTCTCAGTTAGATGTGAATGAGCTGAGAGCAGTTGAAAACTGTAAGTTCTTAAGCTTGAATGCTGCTGATAGCTTTTTGGTATATGAGAGCTAGCTTGTTTCTTTCTTCAAAGAAGACTTTATATAGCAGCAGCAGCAACGACTCTTACTTGAGTTTGAATCTTGTCTTCTACTGAACTCTGCAAGCTGGGCTGCAAAAAAGCATAAAGCAAAACAAAAGATACTACAGACAGATATCCTATAAGAGGATAAAGCTTTCTAAGAAGCTGCAAATAATTCTGATGAAATAATATAAGAGAAAGTCATATCAGAAAAGACTCTTTACAGCCAAGGAAGACTTTTTGAGTCTAACGGCTATAAAGGACAGCCTGGAAGAAAAGGCAGAAATCATATCTCAGCTAATAAGACAAACAACTTTGTCAGAAAAAGATTAGCTCATGCATAAGGAATGGAAAAGATATTGCATGGAAATGTTATCACAATTTATTCAAATAATCTTTTATAAAATGTGTCAAAATAAATATGAAATTAATCACATCATAGAAGACGACAAAACTATTTAAAACATACAGCAAAACGTCGAACGACCCTCGGAGATCGTCGACCGAAGCACGGAGATCGTCGACCTATCGGACAGATAGTCGAACGATCCAGATAGTCGAGCTATCAAAGAAGATAGTCAAACTACCTCAGCAGATAGTCGACCTATCAGAACAGATTGTCGAGCTATCAGATAGTCGATCTATCAGGACAGATAGTCGAACTACCAAAGCAAAATAGATAGTCGACCTATCAAACAGATAGTCGACCTATCACAGAAAACAGATAGTCGATCTATCAACAGATAGTCGAGCTATCAAAGCAAAACAGATAGTCGACCTATCAACAGATAGTCGAACTATCAGATAGTTGAACTATCCAAGCAGATAGTCGAACTATCAAAGAAGAGCAGATAGTCGACCTATCAACAGATAGTCGAGCTATCACAGAAAGCAGATAGTCGACCTATCAACAGATAGTCGAACTATCAGATAGTTGAACTATCCAAGCAGATAGTCGAACTATCAAAGAAGAGCAGATAGTCGACCTATCAAAAGATAGTCGAGCTATCAAGGGAAAATAGATAGTCGACCTATCAACAAATAGTCGAACTATCAAACAAAACGGATAGTCGACCTATCAACAAATAGTCGAACTATCAATGCAGACAGAACGTCGACCAACTGATAGACGATCGTCGATCAGCCGATAGACAATAGTCGAGCGGCGTTCGACCATAGTCGAACGAAAAATTACTTAGCCAGATTTTCATCTGGACAGGCAATTCTACACAACTAAAGAATCTATCCTATCAACTAACCTTTGACCATAGATAAATCTTGGGTCAAGAGACAGAAAGAGAAGACTAAACTCAAATCAAAACCTAGGGTACCAACAATCTCCCCCTATTTGAGTTAAGTATCTCAACAACTAAAACATACAAAACTAATTACTGAAAGTAAATAAAATGCATGAAAAGAAATAACTAAGCAGATAACATCAATCAAACAGATAAACAATTAACTGTCAATCAATGAAATATTAAGATGCTTCAGAGTTAGGCTTAGGATCAGAAGAGCTAGAAACAAAAGTAATCTTTCTTGAGGGATCTAGAGCTTCTTTTCTCGATAAGTTCAAGTCTTGTTCTCCAATGATTTTCAATTCTGTTGTTCTTGGGACAACTGCCTCGGGATGCTTTTCCATGTACTTTGAAGGATCAAATATCTCAGGTCTAACCTGGAACTTATCGAGCTCCTTCATTCTGAATTTTGACATTGTGATCAATCCTGCAGTGTCTTTTCCTTCTGCTTTTGCTTTCTTAATTTGAGCTGCTCCAACCAGTTCAAGAAAACGAGCCATCCTAAAATTAGGATCAAGCTCTGGGCTTTCATAAACATTCTCAGAAGTTGTGTCAACTGGTTCTTTATCCTGAATAACTAGATAACAAGGAGGAGCAGACTTAGCAAATGTCTTGCTAGAATTTTCAGATAAAAATAAATTGCTTACCTTTTGGAACATCCTTCACAGAATGAACTGGCTTAGGAGAGGTTGAGCTTTTGATTTCTTTAGAATGAGGAGGGGAAAATGTTGGTCTTTGATACACTACCTCCTTTACTTGTTCTTTAACAGCATCAGGTCTTTGATAGCCAGTTTGACTTTTACCTTGGTATCCTTGTGAACTTCTCCTTTGAGCTGACTGAGATGGATTTAATCTTTCAGACTGAGCAGCAGGTTTTGAAGATAAGTTTCCTGAGGCTCCTGTACTTGGAGGTGGAGGAGGAGGACCTCTAGGATTCCATCTTGGGACAGGAGAGTCATACCTCTTTGACTTTTTCCTTTGCTTTTGCTGGTTCTTAGAAAATAGCATCCAATGCTGGAAGTCATTTGACTTAGGATCAATTCCTTTCAGTATATAATACGGGGTATCATTATCTGGATTAGCAGGAGGAGGAGCTACAGCTTTCCTTTTCTTTTTAGCAATCCTTTTTCTTTTTGACTCAGCAGACTCATCAGAATCAATTTCATCTTCAGAATTTGAAGAGATGGGTAGATCATATGGGTCAATAGCATCTTTCAAAGCTCTTTCCTTTTCCTTTCGAGCAGCTCTTTCTAATTCTTCTTCCATGGCATCCTGTGCTAGGAGAGCATCTAAATCCAAACCTGGGGAATCATCCCATACAGTAGATTTTTCAATTTGGGCATCTGCAGCTTTTTCTTTAAGATCAGAAACTGTCATGGTGACCAGTTCTGCTTGCACTTCTGGCTGAGCAACTTATTCTGGTTCAAACTGAGCTTCTGTAGCTGGTAGGAGATCAGGCTCTTGAAAAACTTCTTCCATTTTATCTGTAGTATTATGAATAAAATTTTTCTAAATGACATCTAATCATCACTTCCAGATATTCCCATACAAGCATATCAGTTAACAAGTCTAAAAAGTAAGTAAAGGGAATACCTTCAGAATCGACCACTGCGTGTCCTAACTCCCACAATTCATCTAGAAAGGAGGTGATAATTCCTTCTAGGTACCGGGCGACCAAGGGAGTAGAACATTCTTCTAAACAAGCTTTGACTATAAATTCAGATTTCAACAAAGCATCAGAAATTTCCTTTTCAGATAGAGGAGGAGGAGCTGAATCTTCTATTGCTTTCTCTGCCACTGCATGATGATCTGCTGGAGGGGAGGCCAAACGCTGCTCAGAGACATCTTCAACAAGCATCCCCCCTGCCTGATTTCAGTAGATACTGAAACCAGGCCCCTAAAGGAAGAGGGCTCAGCAGACTTTGAGAGTGCTTGAATAGCAGCAGTCAAAGAGGAGATAGAGGAAGCAAGAGGAGCAATTGCCGCTTCAATCATAATTTTGATTGAGGGGGTAATTAACTCCACAATGCTAGAAATAAATGCTGGAGTTATTTCAAAGGATGATGATGAAGATGATGGTGAAATTTCAGAGGATGGATGATCAGCAGGAATGGTATGATGGACTGGAGAATGAACTGGAGATGGAACTGGAGATGGATGAGTGGATGCAGGGTGATCAATGTGATCAGAAGAAGGGATTGGAGACTGAGGAGGAGTAGAAATCTCAGAAACCAATAAATCAAAACTGGGATGAGAGATCCCAGCAAGATGAGAGGGGAGAGGAGAAGCAGGAGGAGATGCAAGAGGAGAAGCAGAAGGTCGTACTTCAATTGAAGTTGATGGAACTTCAAATGAAGTAGACGGCAAAACAGATGAAGAAGATGGAAGGGATGGATTTGCTGAGCCAGCTACTTGTAGGGGGGAGTGACTAAGGCAGTCCTGGTGCTCTCAGATGTAACTGGAGCAACCCCTGCGGGAGCGGGCTTCAGGAAGGTCCTTTTCCATTTGGCGAACAGGGATGGATCCATATTCTTGCTGGCGTTTATGGAGGTAGCAGCTGAAATTAGCAGATGGGGATATTTCTCCTTCAGAAAAATCCCAACTACCCTACCCAAGGTAACTTCTTTCTTGTCATTCTTTTTCCTGATTAAATCAAATAATACTCCTGCCCAATTGATCTGTTTCTTATTTACAATTGCACACATTAGTGCAAATTGCTGCCTTGTAATATTATCGTGGGCAGAGTGCTTTCCCAGTAGCACTTTTCCAACTATTTCAGCAAGAAACTTAATCTTAAATGGAAAATTTACTTTCAGTAGCTTAGAGGGAATGCCTTCGGCATGTCCCAGCTCTATCAGCATCCTCCCAAACTCAGGGGCATCTTGCTCGTACTCTTCTTCTCCATTAATCAATCCAAATATTTCTGTTAAAATAGCGGGAGTCAATGTTACCTCTTCTTCGCCAATGGTTCCGGTCATCGAATCATCAGTTGAAGACGAAGTGAATGCCCATTCTTTGATCTCTTGAGTGTTTATCTTTATTCTGGAGGACATGAGCTTCTCTAACCCTTGATCTTTGCAAAGATTTAGAATTTCCACTATTCCGGGTTCGCAACAGCTGAAGGAGTCAAAATCTATACTGAATCCTGCATCAAACTTTACTACTGCCAGGAGCGCTGTAGAAATCGCCATCGAGAGAGCTGGAGAAGACGAGGGAGAGACGGCGAGGACGGAGCAGTAGAAATCGCAAGACAAAGAGCAAGCGGGAAGAAGGAATGCGAAAAGACGCTCTCCGTCGACGATAACAACAATTATCTCTTAACCTAGGTCGACCATCGGCTTTATATTAAAACAACGATTGTCGATCTATTTAAAAGATACTGGAGACGATGGTCGAACGGTCGTTCGACGATCGGTCCTGAAGCAGAGTAGTCGATCAATCGTTCGACTATTTCTGTCTTCACAAACAGCAAGTTATCGTCAACCATAGATCGACGATAAGCTCGACCTGTTCGACTATCTTCGAACGCCGGTCGACGATCTTCAAGCAGATAAGCTATCATCAACCATAGGTCGACGATAGGCTTGATCCGCTCGACTAGCGTCGAACGTCGTTCGACTATCTTCGAACAAGTTTCAACAAGGCAGACGTCACACTTAGTCTCTTCCATTAATCATGCCTAGTTGAACTAAAAAGAACAGATGCTTCTGTTCATCTAAGGGCTTGGTGAATATATCACCTCTCTGAAGGTCTGTGGATATGAACTAAGGCTGATCTTGTTCTTTTCCACACAATCTCTCAGGAAATGGTGTCGGATCTCAATGTGTTTCGTTCTAGAGTGGTGCACTGGATTTTGTGCAATAGAGATAGCACTGGTACTATCACACATGATTTTAGTGTTCTTGTGTGAGTACCCATAATCTAAAAGTTGATTTTGTATCCACAGGATCTGTGAACAACAACTAGCAGCTGCTATATATTCAGCTTCTGTAGTTGAGGTTGAGACAGAGGCCTGCTTCTTACAGAACCAAGAGACCAATCTCTCTCCAAGGAACTGACAAGTTCCTGAGGTACTTTTCCTGTCAACTCGACAACCAGCATAATCAGAATCAGAATATCCAATTAATTCAAATTTTGACTCAGCTGGGTACCAAAGTCCTAGATTTGGACATCCCTTCAGGTATCTCAAGATTCTCTTGAGAAGAATCAGATGAGATTCCTTGGGGTTGACCAGGAAACTAGCACAAAGGCATGTAACAAACATTATGTCTGGCCTACTTGCAGTTAAATACAATAGGGAACCAACAATGGCCCTATAATTCGTTTGATCAATAGGCTTTCCCTGATCATCAGAATCAATAACTATATTAGTAGCCATAGGTGTATGCATTGCTGAAGCATCAGCCATCCCAAACTTCTTTACCAATTCCTTGGCATATTTGGATTGGGAGATGAAGATGCCATCAGCATCTTGCTTTACTTAGAGACCAAGAAAGTTAGACAGCTCACCCATACTACTCATCTCAAACTTGGAATGCATCAAGTTGGAGAACTTGTTTGCATAGTTTGGGATCAGTGGAACCAAAAATAATGTCATCCACGTACACTTGAACTAACAGGATTGTGTCCTTGTGGTGCTTGACGAAAAGGGTTCTATCAACTACTCCCCTAACAAAGTTGTGCTCTAACAGGAAACTAGCTAGAGTCTCATACCAGGCTCTTGGTGCTTGTTTTAGTCCATAAAGAGCTTTTTGCAACTTGAATACATGTGAGGGCTGAGTTGAAGAAACAAACCCAGGTGGCTGTTCAATAAAAACCTCTTCCTTTAGCTCACCATTTAGAAAGGCACTCTTGACATCCATCTGAAAAACTTTAAACTTCATATAGGCTGCATAGGCTAAGAAAATCCTTATTGCCTCTAGCCTTGCAATAGGAGCAAAGGTTTGGTCATAATCTATACCTTCCTCCTATCTGTAGCTCTGAGCTACAAGCCTAGCTTTGTTCCTTACAATGATTCCATTTGCATCCAACTTGTTTCTATACACCCACTTGGTGCCTATGATCAGTTGGCCTTTAGGTCTTGGAACCAAAGTCCATACTTTACATCTCTCAAACTGATTGAGTTCCTCTTGCATAGCAATGATCCAGTGGGGATCTAGCTCAGCATCTTTAATGGTGAGGGGCTCAATCTGTGAGAGGAAACAAGCATGCATCACATCCTATCTTAACTGATGTCTTGTTTGAACACCAGCTGATATGTCTCCTATCACTTGAGATGTAGGATGATCTCTAAGTGTGACAACATCAGCAGGTGGGATGTGATCTTCAGCAATAATTGGGATTAATTCCTCAGGAGGAATTTGATCTACTTTTGGTGGTACAACAACAACCTCTGCAAGGTCTTCATCACTGTCTGATTCAGTGATATGAAGAGTTGAAAGATGGAGAATCTCTTGAGTGACATCTTTGGTAGATTCTTGTACCTGCAATGAACTTGAGGAAGGGGAAGTTTCCTTCTCCTTGTAAAACATTTGGGATTCATCAAATGACACATGAACATACTCATCAATTTTAGAAGATGATTTATTAAATACCCTATAAGCTTTGCTTACTTGGGAATATCCAAGAAAAATTCCCATTGAAGCTTTTGCTTCAAATTTTCTAAGGTATTTATTATTATTATTATTATGAATATAAACTACACAGCCAAAAACTCTAAAATAATTTATTTTAGGTTTCTTTTCTTTAAGTAACTCATAAGGAGTTTTACACTTAAGCTTGTGTATCAGACTTCTATTCAAGACATAGTTGGCTATGCTAACAGCTTCTGCCCAATAGGAAAGAGCCATATTAGCATCTGCCAACAATGTGCCAGCAGCTTCAATTAGTGTTCTGTTTTTCCTTTCAACTACCCCATTTTGTTGGGGAGTTTTAGGAGCTGAGAAGCTATGTTTGATACCTTCTCTCTCACAGAATTCTTGCATGAGAAGAGAGTCAAACTCAGTACCATGATCACTTCTGATCAAGGCCACCTGATTAGAGTACTCAGTCTGCACACATAATAGAAAATCTGTAAGGGCTTTGAAGTTATCAGCCTTAGTTCTCAAAAAGAACACCCAAGTGAACCTAGAGAAGTCATCTACAATGACTAGGGTGTAATACTTCCCTCCTAAACTCTGTACATTTATTGGGCCAAGTAGGTCCAAATGTAATAAATACAGGATTATAGGAGAATCACTTTTATTTACTGATTTAAATGAATTCTTGGTTTGCTTGCCTAATTGACAAGCCTTGCATAGACTCTCCTTCTTGTAGGGGCAAGAAGGTAAACCTCTAACAAGGTTGTGTTTAGATAACCTAGATATATTCTTGAGGTTAACATGGCTAAGCCTTTTATGCCATAAAGTATTGTTATTGGTTACTTCATTAAATAAGCAGATTTCAGAGTGAGTTGAGTTAAAATCTACTAAATAAATGTTACCTTGTCTAATACCTACTAACACAACATTATTATTTAAAGTAATATTACAAAGGGAGTTAGAAAATGATGCCTGATATCCAGCATCACATAACTGACTTAATGAAATTAGATTATGCTTCAGTCCGGTTACATAAGCAACTCTCTTGAATGTTACAGCTCCAATTGTCATCCTACCATAGCCTTCAGTTTGATCACAGCTTGAATCTCCAAAGATTAACTTTGGGCCAAGCTTTGCCATAAACCTTGACAGATGTTCTTTATTTCCTGTCATATGCTTGGAGCAACCACTATCCAAATACCACTTATTTTGAGTGATAGGATAGGTCTTCACCTCATCTTCAGTTGGCATTTCTTCATCAGAATCTGAAATCTTTGCAGCTGAGTGATTGCTGCAGGCATCAATTGCCATCAGGCAAACTTCCTTTGCCTTCTTTTCTTCTTCATCCTTACTGGAGCTTAAGGAGGAAAATTCCTCATCAGAATCGCTCCAGGTTTCAGCAACAAATCCTCTCTCCTTCTTTTTGTTCTTGTAGGAGGATGGCTTGGAATGCTTCCTGTGCTGATCCTTGTCTTTTCTTTTATCTTTGTTCTTTTCCTCTAGATAATCTGGAAGAATATGTCCAGGCTTCCTGCAACCATAACAGATTATTTCTTTAGTAGGAGTGCGATCATACCTTGGTTATTCTTCATACTTTGAAGACTTCTTTCTGAAGTCTTTCCTTCCCATCTTGAGAAACCTTTTGGCAAATAATGCCATCAGTTCCTCATTGGAATGGCTGCCTTCAGAAGTGTCAGCAGCTTTGAGAGCAAGGGTTTGCTCTTTTCTTGTAGGAGTTGGGGTCTTTGCTTCAGCTTCAGCTTCCCTGGACTTCAGCACTTGCTCAAAAGACTTGAGCTTGTCGAGAAGGGCTTCTGTTGAGATTTCTGTTGTGCTTCTGGCCTCCTTGATAGGCCAGATCCTCAGATCCCATGTGCTAGGGAAGCATATAAGAATCTTATCAGTGACCTCTGTCAATGAAATATCTTTGTCAAGAGTCCTCAGCTCATTGATGATTGAACTGAGCCTTGTGTACATAGCTTCAACCGATTCAGCATCAGTTTTCTTGAAATTCTCATACTGTGAGATAAGGTTGGACCTTCTGTCCTTCCTCTCATCAGCTGAACCAGCTACAATCTGGTTCAGTGTATCCCACATAGCTTTTGCTGAGGAGCAGTCAGCAACCTTCTGCAATACTTCATCAGACATTATCTAAGCCAGAATGTTCATTGTCTTGGCATCTGCTATCTTTGCCTTTTTGTATTCATCATTGTAGTCTGGAGGAGGCACTACACTCATATCAGTTGATGATGAGGCAGTAGCTGCAGCAAGTGCTCTTGTGGTCCTGTCAAAATAGAAGCAAAAATACTCTCATCAATAGAGTTCATATATAATTTAATCCTTGCCTTCCAGATGCTGAACTTGGCTAAGTTGCATGCTGGAGGTCCGGTGCTAGAGTAATCCTTGAACTGGGCCATGATAGTGAAAGTGAATATCTATAAACTTTGGTATCTATCAGGATCTTGTGACTTAGGTGTTAGCCTATTCAGTCAATCAACCTCCCTCTGATACCAATTGAAAGAAAAGGGGATAGATACTACTCTAGAGGGGGGGTGAATAAAGTAATCAAAAATTGCACTAGCAATGTTGACTGTCTACTCAACTCCCTTGGAGTTAATTACGGAATGAAGGTTATAGATATTTGAGATTAAACCTTAAAGCCTAACACAAGTGATGTGCACAAAAGACAGCCAACTGTAGTTACAGTTAAGGCTAGGAATCCTAAACAGCAACTAGCAAACCTAGTTAAAATCAAATCACAGCCACAATGTAAGTAATTAATTAAAGCAATCCAGACGACACAAGGAATTTATAGTGGTTCCCCAAACAACTTGGGTACGTCCACTCTTCTACCAATAAGGTAGGAATCCACTCAGGTTTTTGATCAGGTGCCCTGCGACCAACAAGATCTGCTTCAAGTAGATCCAGAAACCCTTTAGACTTTTGATCAGGTGTCTAAAAACCAACACAGGTTTTTGATCAGGTGCCCTACCACCAAGGGATACTTTTGAAGGGAGTAATAACCCTTTACAGGAGGGGGAAAGAAGGTTAAGGTGTCTTCTCTATTTTAAAATAGATTAGAGAAGCACAATAACTTGCACTGAGCTAGAAAGCTCTAAAAGAATCAAGGCTCCCCCTGGCTAAAAGAACGTCCAGGTGAAGTCTTGCTTCAGTGCAGAAACACTTCAGAAAATACTGAAGGAAAAAGCTACAAGAAGATAAATAATATGAAATAAAATTTCTTCTTCAGGCAGCTATCTTCTTCTTCTTCTTCTTCAAAAAGCTCTGAGTGTAAATCTTCCTGGAGGCAGGAGAACTCAGGTTGAAGAAGAGTGAAGAACTAAAACTTCTTCTCAGTTAGATGTGAATGAGCTGAGAGCAGTTGAAAACTGTAAGTTCTTAAGCTTGAATGCTGCTGATAGCTTTTTGGTATATGAGAGCTAGCTTGTTTCTTTCTTCAAAGAAGACTTTATATAGCAGCAGCAGCAACGGCTCTTACTTGAGTTTGAATCTTATCTTTTACTGAACTCTGCAAGCTGGGCTGCAAAAAAGCATAAAGCAAAACAAAAAATACTGCAGACAGATATCCTATAAGAGGATAAAGCTTTCTAAGAAGTTGCAAATAATTCTGATGAAATAATATGAGAGAAAGTCATAACAGAAAAGACTCTTTACAGCCAAGGAAGACTTTTTGAGTCTAACGGCTATAAAGGACAGTCTGGCAGAAAAGGCAGAAATCATATCTCAGCTAATAAGACAAACGACTTTGTCAGAAAAAGATTAGCTCATGCATAAGGAATGGAAAAGATATTGCATGGAAATGTTATCACAATTTATTCAAATAATCTTTTATAAAATGTGTCAAAATAAATATGAAATTAATCACATCATAGAAGATGACAAAACTATTTAAAACATACAGCAAAACGTCGAACGACCCTCGGAGATCGTCGACCGAAGCACGATGATCGTCGACCTATCAGACAGATGGTCGAACGATCCAGATAGTCGAGCTATCAAAGAAGATAGTCGAATAACTCAGCAGATAGTCGACCTATCAGAACAGATAGTCGAGCTATCAGATAGTCGATCTATCAGGACAGATAGTCGAACTACCAAAGCAAAACAGATAGTCGACCTATCAAACAGATAGTCGACCTATCACAGAAAACAGATAGTCGATCTATCAACAGATAGTCGAGCTATCAAAGCAAAACAGATAGTCGACCTATCAACAGATAGTCGAACTATCAGATAGTTGAACTATCCAAGCAGATAGTCGAACTATCAAAGAAGAGCAGATAGTCGACCTATCAACAGATAGTCGAGCTATCACAGAAAGCAGATAGTCGACCTATCAACAGATAGTCGAACTATCAGATAGTTGAACTATCCAAGCAGATAGTCGAACTATCAAAGAAGAGCAGATAGTCGACCTATCAACAGATAGCCGAGCTATCAAGGGAAAATAGATAGTCGACCTATCAACAGATAGTCAAACTATCAAACAAAACAGATAGTCGACCTATCAACAGATAGTCGAACTATCAACGCAGACAGAACATCGACCAACTGATAAACGATCGTCGATCAGCCGATAGAGGATAGTCGAGCGGCGTTCGACCATAGTCGAACGAAAAATTACTTAGCCAGATTTTCATCTAGACAGGCAATTCTACACAACTAGAGAATCTATCCTATCAACTAACCTTTGACCATAGATAAATCTTGGGTCAAGAGACATAAAGAGAAGACTAAACTCAAATCAAAACCTAGGGTACCAACACACTTCTTCCTTTATGTCACCATTAAGGAAGGCCAACTTCACGTCCATTTGATAGACAGTGAAGCCCTTTAGTGTTGCATATGTTAGAAATAACCTTATTGCCTTTAGCCTTGCCACTGGAGCATACGTCTGATCTAAGTCGATTCCTTCTTCTTGTCTGTATCCCTTGGCGACGAGTCTGGCCTTGTTCTTTATAATTGTTCCATCCTCGTACTTCTTGTTCCTGTAGATCCACTTTGTTCTGATAACGTTCTTATCTTTGGGTCTTGGAACAAGCTTCCATACTTGGCAATGCTTGAATTGATTCAATTCTTCTTCCATCGCCATTATCCAAGATGCGACTGAGTTTTCTTACTTTAATTTATTCGGTTCAACCTGTGAGAGAAAACTCAAATATAAATTTTCATTAGCTGTACCTCTACGAGTTCTGACACCATCACGGGGATCTCTTATGATTTGATCCATTGGGTGATCCTTCATGTTTCTGAGCTCTAGAGTCCTTGCATCTGGAGCTTCTTCAACCAATAGAGTGACTTCACCAACTTGGATGACATCTTCATCATGGTGATCATCCTCTCCAATTGGGGTTGGAGTGGTGATCGTGATGAACTCTTGACCTTTTTCTTTAACTGTCTCATCCAAGATCAATTCCTTTAGTCGTGACCCTGCATCTTCAATAAACACACTAGAAGAACTGCCTTATAGCAGGCTCGTCCCATCTACAACATTGATAGATTCTTTTACAACCAGGGTTTTCTTATTAAAAATCCTTTATGCCTTACTATGACTAATATAACCAACGAAAATACCTTCAAAATACTTTTCACTAAATTTAGTCGTGTGATACTTCCTGTTGTTAAGTACGAAGCATTTATTACCAAAGATTTTAAAATATGAAATAGTCAGTTTCCTGCCCTTTAGTAGTTCGTAAGGTATCTTATTATGGTTTTTGTTTATGAGTGCTCGATTTTGCACGTGGCATGCAGTGTTGACGGCTTCAGCCCAGAAAAATTCCGGTAGTGAGGCATCACTCAACATGGTTCGGCAAGCCTCTAAGAGTATTATATTCCTTCTCTCAGCATCTCTGTTTTCTTGAGGAGTATGAGGAGAGGAAAACTCATGAAAGATACAAAGACTTTCACAGAATTCTGTCATGGCCCCAGACTTGAACACTGTTCCATTGTCACTTCTGATTTTGACAACGGAGAAGCTGTATTCATTCTAAACCTGCCTAACAAAATTAGTGAAGATATCAAAAGAGTCTGACTTGTGTTTTAGAAAGAACACCCACGCAAAACAAGAGTAATTATCAACAATAAGTAATGCATAATCTTTACCTCCCAAACTTCTAATTTGTAGTTGACCAAACAAGTCCATATGAAGTAGGTGTGAACACCTATTAGAATCTTTGCCAATAATGCTCTTAAAGTAGCCCTTGTTTGCTTGCCTTTTATACATGCGTGACAATATCTATCTTTAACGCACTTAATGTTGGATGCATCACGTACTAAATAAAGAGAAAAAAAATTATTAATAGTTTTATAATTTTTATGTGTTAATCTCTTGTGTCATTGGTTACCAAGAGACGCACTATCTTTTGCTAAAAAGCACACTGGCGTAGAAGAGTCTATACAAATAAAATTTAAACAAAATATATTTTTACTACGAGTGCCTGATAGAATCGTCTATAAGTTATCGTCTGATTTTATCAAACACTTATCTGCATGAAATTCTACGATGTATCCTTTATCGCAGAGCTGGCTTATGCTTATAAGATTGTATTCCATTCCTTCAACATAAGCCACATCGGAAAAGGATACACTACTATTAGTGATCATACTGTAGACTATTGTAAACCCTACATCATAACCTCCAAAGATGACCTTTGGCCCGTTCATGACTGGAGAATAATCCTGGAATAGGCTTCTAGTCTCGGTCAAATGCCGAGAGCATCCATTGTCCAAATACCAGATGAGATTTTTGGTGGCTGAAAGTGAGTGAAAGATCTACCTTAACTCTAGAGGGGGGGTGAATAGAGTATTTTAAAATAATTTACAATTCAAAAACTATAAAGCAGTGGATGTATTGATTTATGTATATGTGTAAGGTGCTTGCAAAAGGAAAAACTAAGTAAGCAATAAATAGGAAATCACACAGCACACAGCAAAGCAAAAAAGCACAACAATCTAGATGACACAAGGAGCTATAGTGGTTCCCCAACAACCTGGGTGCATCCACTCTTCTACCACCCTAGGTAGGAATCCACTGCAGGAATAGTTGATCAGGTGTCCTAGGCACCAATGAGCTTTTGATAAGGTGCTCAAAAACTAAAACTAGATTTTTTGATAAGGTGTCTTGCCACCACTGAGTTTGACAAGGTCTTAGAAACCAGACACAAAACTTTTGAAGGGAGTTTTGAGAAACCCTTTTACAGGAGAGAAAGGAAAAAGAAAATGAGTTGAGTTGTTCTTCTTTGTCAACAATCTGAGAGAAGACAAGTGGAAGATGTTGTCAAAGCTCCCCCTGAGATCTGTAAGGGTTCAGGAAGATGAGATTTGCTTAGGGTGATTGTAAGACCCCATTTTTTTTTCTTCTTCAACCACCGGGGTCTTAGGTCCCAGAACCGCCGCTTTGCGGTGACTCCTTCACGTCCTGAAGGATCATCACCACAAGGCGCCGATTCTGCCGGCCAATTCAATCACAGAAAAGTAGCACAATTATTGAAGTAAGAACAATACAGTCCACAATAATAAATCACATGTAAATAAGATAAAATCTCCACGAAGGGAGTGTCCACAGAAATCATCAGAGTACTATAAATACGGGCTTATGCCCGGTACAATATGTCCTCACTACAAGTCTCTCATGTGGAAGCGAAAACAGAAACTACTCAAGGTCGAGACTCACGGTCCCGGCTGTATGAACTCCGGAGCTAGACTGCCCCATCTCTAGGCGCACCGATCTCTGGGGCTGCTCCTCCATGCTGGGCTCCACGATCCCCTAAATGATGCGGTTCAAAAACCGTTAGTCATAAAGACTAAGCCCTATCATCCCCTACCCCTTCCCCCATGGCTCCTAGGTACCGAGCGGGGAGGAAGAAAGGGAAGGACATGATGGTAGAGATAAATCAAGAAACAGGTGACTATGGACTTAATCTAGCAAGATGTATTCGGTGAGCAGTTAATATGATTGTTATAATAGGTCTAGCAGTAAGATAAGCAATTATATGAATTTAAACCTTCACTTATGCGAGAACACATAAGCAAAAGGGATCTTTTGCAAGGCTCCCATCGTATAGAGTGTCCCATACCACTTATACGTTGGGTGTCGGTTATCAAACAGCAATGGTTGTTATATATTGAAATTAACCTTTGATTTATAAACTTGCCCACACAAGCTTATAGACCAAGGGGTCGTTTTGCAGGTCCTAATGTATAAGCGTCCCATACCACTTATACTTTAAGTGTCAGGGTTAAATGAATCGATTATGCTATGACATGCTAGTGGGTATGATGAAACATGCAAGTGCAACTCACACACCCGACTCTGTGCACACAGACCTTTAGTTCCCCCTTTCGGAGCCGTTACCTCCCAGGATACCTCCGTAGTGGCAGACGGAAGCGGTGGGTTGGGCCTCGCCCACCTCCAAAACCAGTAAAAGCACCACTGGTCTGACCTATCGTACGCCTCAACGCTTGGTGCACTAAGCGGACGCCTGCGTACTCTTGCCGGCTGGCGCACCGGACTTCTGTTGGCGAAGTGCTAACCACCTCGCCGAGTCAACGATATCGGTGTCGGTGCAATCGAACTCCCCGATATCATAAAACCCACCACCTTAACTTTTCCTATCTTATGCACATGCAAGTTTATTCGTAAACACACAAAACCGAGCCGAAGCTCCCCGGACCAAACGTCCGTCTCCAACCAACCGAGCCGAAGCTCCTCGGACCATCCCGTCCGTCTCTTAACCAACCGAGCCGAGGCTCCCCGGACCCAAACGTCCATTTCCAAATCACCCGAGCCGAAGCTCTCATCAATCTTCCGGTGCCAACAGTGTTTGTGAAAAGTGCAATCCTAGTTACTAAGTTACTCTTGCCAGTTTATTATTACAGTTTACGTTAGCCCAGGACTGCCCCCGGTATACCCCGTGAAGGGATCTCAAGGGGCACTAGGAACCAAGACGGCGGCATTACGCCCCGAAGTTCCCTTTCGCAAGGCACTTATTGTTATTGGTTAATTTCCCTTAGCCCGATTCCCTTCTCATTTTACGATAGACTGTCCTAGGGTGATTTTTAAACCTTCCACTCTTCGGGAAAAACGATCTTTCGCCAAACCCGAGCACCTCTTAACTCTAACTATCACCACTACTCACTACTCTTTATATCTTCCTCAGATCATGTCCTATTGCATTTCACAATTTACTATATTCAGACCGACCTAGGCTACATGTCGAACCGGTTATGAAATGATCCATTACTCATCCAAATGCCCTAAATTATTTACTGGAGACTTACCATGACATAAATGACCTAAATCCAGAAAATGGAAATTTTCCTAATTTATTTGGCATTTAATTAAATTCCTCGAAGATCCCAAGGACTACCGGTTTGAACATGAACTACCCTAAGTTCTCATGCAAGATGTCCAGAAATTTTATGATAAATACTAGGTTATCTCAATAGGTTAAATTCTAAGTATCATAATTTTTCTATCATTAGAAGAGCATGAAAACTATTTTAGAAATAATCTCTAACTTCTGTTGTTTATGAATCAAGTACAGAAAATATTCTTCCAAAAATTATAAATAATTTATGCCATGCAGATAAAGGTCTAAAATTAGCACAGGCCAAGTTTCACAATTTTCCAGCAAGTATTTTATCCATAATTAATTTTTAAACATAAGAGCCCTTTCTATCATCTGCGAATAAAGTACTAGATTTACTCAACATAAAATTTCCATAAAAATTCAGGGATCAATGTTCTACTGGTCAAGATCTAAATCCAGAATTTTAAATGATTATAATTAATTTAAAGCCTCCAAATAATTGAAACAACAAATCGGGCAAATAATCCGTTAACACATGAAGTATAATATTTATCAATCATAAAATTCCAGGAAAATTATCATAAGTCTAAAACATCCTAAAACTCCCTCCTCCCGAGTTTCATAATTTTTGGATTAGATTTAGTGCTTAAAATAACTAAATTACATTTCTAACCTAATTCAAACTCTCAACTTCCGAGGTACCCAATTACCTCCAATTCTCTCACTATTTCCGCCAGATGGTTTTCAGCATATCATGCCACTCTCCTCCAAATTTCAAGGGCATACAAGAGCTTTTGCTCCTATGTCCTTCACAAACCTCAAACTCCCACCCGTTGGGTTTGAGCCAATCTCTTAGGGTAAAATCCACCCTAATCCACACCATGTTACCCAAGAGGGTAGACATAGGCTCAACAAATCAGTGGCCAACAACTTCAGCCTCTTTTGAGGAGATTTGTCCGCTCCATCTCCAATCGTACTTTTCCCCAAAGTACCCCTCACCAAGACCTATCTAGGACTTGATACTTCCCTATTCAAAACTCGACCAATCGAGTTGAAATTTTGTACAGATCTTAATATTGATGCCAGGGACCACCACCCAAAATTTGGGGGAGTTTGGACTTAATTTCATCTCCTAATTAATTTTATATTGTTTATTAAATTTTTACAAAACTTTAGGCAAAAGTTCTCCAAAAATTCTCATTTTTGGACAGCCTCTCGATATACATATTATAGACCTCCAGTCCAAATTTCAAGTCATTTGGACATGTTATGAACCGTGGGAAACCATTTTAATTTCTGGTTAGCCTAGGTCTTGATCCCACCAAAATGAGTGCTGTGTTCAAACCACTCACCCAAATTGAATAAAATCAATTTTAAATTAAAGTAGACCCCGAGGGCTACAACTTTTGTGTCTGGTCATTTTTCCTAAAACGGCCTCTACGTGCCTCGTTTCGCAGCCTCAACATATATCCAAATAATCTATTTTTTCCATATGTAATATATAATAATCTATATATTATAAAATTATTTCTACTGTTCATCTTCTACATGAACCCGAAAACCAGACACAGAAAAATCATTTTCCTGTAAGCATTCCGTGATCCGTCGCCGGCCGTTCGGTCACTTCCCTGGCCAGCCACCACCACCACCACCTCCGTTGAGGCGATGACTATCGGTCGGCGGTGGTTTGGCCGCCGGAGGTGGCGGTTTTCGGCGAACTCAAAATACCTTTTTCATGGTTTTTCCATGAAAACGAGAGACGGGTCCGGCTCCGTTGAGCGCGAACCTCCTTTCTAAGAATCCTAAGATCTACCCATGAAAGAGAAGGAGCAGAGGAGGACCTTGTTCGCGGTTTGAAGGCGAGAAGAACGTCGGGGTGCCATGGCGCGGTGGTGGCGTTTGCTGAACTTCTCCTACAGCAAGAACAAATGTCTGATCCGATTACTTGAGCGTGTAACCTTCTCCTCTTGCCCAGGTGGGCTTTTATAAATCAGGAAGTGGGAAGGTGAATGGGTAAAACCATTATGGCCATGAAGTTTCCCCCCCCCCCCTTAACGTTTCGGTTACAGTGAAGGGATAAGAAACGGTGGAAACTGAACAGGTGTGTCCAGCTGGCGGTTTTCTATTGGACCACCTTTTCCTCATTTATTATATAATTATAGAAGGAAAACGGTCGGAAGTTACTCCTGGGGTAACTTCCCACACCAGCATTTATTACCACGCGTGTTGGAATAATTTCGGGCCTGAATCGTCGTTTCGGCCAATGTCACGGGCGTGACACATAGGTCACGGGCGTGACAGGCCCGGATAGCCAATTTTGGGTTCGACGATCGTCGAACTGAGATCGACGATCGTCGATGGATGGTAACGGGCGTGACACCTCGGGTCACGGGCGTGACAGGCCCAAACGGCAGATTGTGGGTCGACGATCGTCGAATTGAGATCGACGATCGTCGAAGGCTGGTCACGCCCTAGGTCACGGGCGTGACACTCATGTCACGGGCGTGACATGCCCGGGCCGCAAGGTCGATGATCGTCTCACGGCGATCGACGATCGTCGATGGGGTCACGCCCATAGTCACGGGCGTGACATCTTGGTCACGGGCGTGACATGCCCAGACAACACGTTCGACGATCGTCTCGTGGAGATCGACGATCGTCGAAGTAGTCACGCCCAAGTCACGGGCATGACGGGTCGGTCACGGGCGTGACCAACCCGTGACCCGAAATATTGATCGCTTGTTTCAATTTTATGTGCTCCCTGGGGTTTTGTCACAACTAACCGACTCCTAGGGGTCTAGCCGGAAATGGGATGTTACAGTGATAGGCCTTCAGTTGCTTCAGATCTCCAGCAATAGATGATTTCAGCAGATGCTGAAATGTGTGTTGTCTGGAGTCCTTGATAATGAAGCTTTTGAATAATTGAAGCTTGAAGGAGTAGAACAGCAGATTATCTCCTTCACAATGATGTTCCTTGTGTTCTTGAAGAATTCTGACTTAGTAATTCTGTAAGCTTTTGTCTACTGAATCTATTCTCAGAAGATGAATTCTTGATGAGTGAATTTTTTGTTCTCTCTTCTGTATATCTTTTTCAAATCTTGTCTGTTCTGTTCTGAAAATTATTCTCTAACGAGTATATCAGATTCTAACTTTAGATGGCCGTTACTCAGTCATAAATGACTTCCAAAATTGACAACAGTCTCTGGGGAAGTCCTAAGTAACATTCCAATTATTCTTCCTTGAAACTTGCTCCAGATTGCTTGAAACGGCTACAGAATCCTTTGTCATAAATGCTGAAAATAAATCTGAATGAATTCCATAACTGTCCTGAATTTGAATTCTGAAATCGTCGATCTCTTATAAAAATCGTCGATCTGAGCTCCACGATCGTCGAACTGAGCTCAGAGATTGGATTTAAACTGAAGACAGAAATCGTCGAACTGAGCTCTACGATCGTCGAACTGAGCTCAGTGACTTGGAAAATAGCTGGAAAAGAACGTCGATCTGAGCTCAACGATCGTCGAACTGAGTTCGACGACTCGTTGAACTGAGCTTAGAGAACGTAGAACTGAGTTCGACATTTCATCGACCTGAGCTCGACGAAAATTGTCTTTGTCTCAGCACTTGAATTCTGATCTATAGAAGGTCTTGAGGGCAGCTTTCAAACCTAAGTACTAACCCTAAGACTCATTCTATTTGACCTATCAGACTATATAACAAGGTCAAAAAAAAACCTAATCATATAGTGATCCTTACCCAAATTAGTAATAGGGTGTTCCAACAATCTCCCCCTATTTGGGTTAGGATTACTATTTACATGACAGAATGTGAAATAACAAACATACATCAGATTTAAACAGAAAAAAATAGATACAACAATGCAGATAACATATGTTGAGCATTGCAGAAACACAGCAAGAGTTACAGATTCAGTCAGAAAATAAATATGAGTATCAGCTTACACAAGTTACTCATTGCCCTTTTTGAAAAGAATTTCTCTGTTGGGATTTAGGGCTTCCTTCTTGGATCTTCTATCATCTTCCACACATAAGGAGGTTTGAGATCTTGGCCTTGGAACTACAGCCTCAGGATGAGCTTCATATAGTCTTCTGGATCAAAGAATTTCCTTGAAGCATATCTCTCTAATTCTTTCTTTCTATGTTCTGACAAGGTTGTGATGTTGGAAGTATCTCTGCCTTGCTCTTTAGCCTTCTTAATCTGATCTAATACAGCATGTTCTTTCATTCTAGCTGTCCATGATAAAGGATTGTTCTTAGGGTCCTCAAATGGAACTTAGGGTTCATATCTGTTGATTGACTCTTAATCAGTAGGAGGATCCCTAGTGACAACTGTATTTATGAGCTTGTAAGGGAAAGGACCTGATGTAGATTCAGTAGGGCCTTGTCCTTCCCTTTGGTAAGGATGTTGTCTGGATTAAGTTCTTTAATTCCTCTGACTTCCTCTATGTTGGCCTCTTCTAGACTGATAACCTCTTTGATAATGTCCTCTTGGTTGATATCTTTGTGAGGATTGAGAGGAGCTATGCTTTGTAGTTGATTCAGTTTGAGAAGAAGATCCTCCACCAGTACCAGCATCTGGAGGAGGAGGATGGAATTGGGATGATCCCTTTTCATACTTGTCAAGCTTTCTCCTTTTCTTCATGGCCTTAAGCTGGTTCTTAGAGTACTGCATCCAAGGTTCAGTGATTTGGCAGTCATGAAGAATGTAATAGGGTATATAATTGTTTTCTTTGGCTTTTGCAGGAGGTACTCTCATCATAGCCTTACTTCTTGCTTTCCTTTTCTTTGCAATAGTTCCAGAAGAGTCATCAGAGTCAGTATGGAGTTGGTCACTGTCTGAGCTCTAAGATCTATTATATAAATCATCAATACTTTTGATATACTCTTCTTGTTGTTTCAATTTCTCAACAGAAAAATAGGAGCAGCAGCACAAATAGAAACAATTACTTCCTCAGCCTTAAGAGAACTTATATAAGAAGAAATTAGGCTGGGATCACAGAAAGCAACAGGCACAATGGCCTTAGTAAAGTCTTCAACTCCCTGAGCTGGTAAGCAGCTGAAGTGAAGAAAGTCAAAATCAGATAACAGTGACCTGAGGTCAACTGCTAGTACTGGTACTGGGGCTGGAACTGAAGCATCAGCAGCAATTTCATGCAGTAATTCCTCTTAAATAGCAGGCACTACCACAACTTCATAGGGCATCTCCCCCTGCCTTGATTCAGTGATAACTGGATCAAGGCACCCCATCGAAGGGATTTCCTGTGGAGTAGAGAGAGAGGAGAGCATGTCAGATAACTCCTTTATGGACTGCAGGAGCGGAGCCATTAACGTCTCCAGCAGGGCTACTAGCTTTGGAGCCAGCATCCCGTGGAGCTTATCTGCCAGTGCTGAGAGATCCACTTGCTCAAGTGGAACTTGAGTAGAGGTGGAGGAAGAAATGACTGTGGCTGGTGATGGATGGGCTGCAGGAGGTGTGGATGGGGATTATAGGATGGTTGGTTGAGATATAGGGATGGTGGAGATAGAGGTTATGGGTGTGGAGATGGATGGGGTGAAGGATGGTTGGGTGAGAATATCATGGAGGAGTTGTTGGTATAAGGAAGTGGAGGGAAGCTCAGTAGGTGAGGAGGGGGAATCATCCATGAAGGAATCTTCCATAAGGTTGAAGGAGGGAAGATCAAGGGGTGGATAATATTGTAGAGGGTTGAATTGTTCTACTGTAGTGGCTGGAGAAGGTGAGGGAGTGGACAAAGTGGATGAAATGGTGATGGGGGAGGAGATTGATGTGGAGATTATTGAGGTGGAGATGTAGGTAGAGATGGTTATAGTGGATGAGGGAATGGTTGAGGGAAGAACTGGAAAAGGTTGAGAAGAGGAGGAGGCAGGCAATTCTTCAATGAGGGCAGGGGCCTGAGGGGAAGAGACTGCAACAGTCCTTGTGCCTGAGGCAGTAGTAGTCCTGGTTTGATTGACTATCTGCCTGTCCATTTCCCAAACATGGCACAGGTCAGCCTCTTTAATGCATTGATGTGCATCCCACTTGATACCAGCAGTTCAGGGCACCTAGAGTGCAGTAATAACCCTATTATCCTCCCAAAGTTAACCAGACTTTTGTTCACCTTCTTATTAATCAAGTCAAAGAAGATCTCTCCCCAGTTCAAATGTTTCTTATCCACAATGGCTCCCATCAAGCAGAACTGATACCTAGAGATGGTATCATGTGCTGAGTGCTTTGCCAATAGCACTTTCCCCACAACATCAGCAAGGAATCTGTACTCAATTGATAAGTTCTTTTTCAACAACTTGTTAGGGTTTGCTGCAGAATGTCCCATTCTATCTAACATTGATGCAAACTCCTCTCCAGAAAGCTCAATAGAATCATATCCAGTACTCAATTGAAACACTTCAGTCAGGAGAGTAGGTGTTAGGGATACCTGCGTCCAAGATATCGTACCAACAATCGTATTCTGATCCATAATGTGTGCCGTGTAGACCCATTTTTTGATCTCATCGGCTACAATCTTCATTCTCGTTGTCATAATTTGTGCTAACTTCTGTTCCTTGAATAAGTCCAGAATATCTTTGAAAACCTTGTCACTGCCTTAAAAGGAGTCCATGTCGATATCAAAGCCTATATCGAATTTCATTTTGGCAAGGGCAGCAACGGACACTGCCATTGTATACCTGCAAAGATGAACAAACACGACCAAGTGTAGAGAAGTTTGGAGGGAAAGAAAAAGTTTGCAGAGTATGAAAGCACAAAAGAAGAACGATGACCGAAAGAATGATTTTATATTAGGGTTCAACGCTGGAAAGGAAAGATTGTTGAACTCCGTTTGACGATCTAGGCTTCTAAAGGAATCTTAAGAGTCTTCAATAACGTCGATCTCCGTTCGACGATATTGGAGAGCGTCGATCTCCGATCGAAGATCGCTGACCAGAAAGAAAATAGCCTAGTGCTATCTAACGGCGCTGAACTCCGGCCGATGATTTTGGGAATCGTCGATCTCTGTTTGACGCTTTTTGGGAAAAACGTCGAGCGCAGTTCAGAGACTAGAAGCATCCTGCAGACACTATAAAAAACAAGTTTTTAGCCTAGTCTTGGTCTGTTTTTAGAGTTTTGAAATCTTGGGATTTATTTTAGACTTCCTCCATCTAACATTCCTAACTGATTTAGGAAGAAGGTATGTTTCTTTTCATTCAAAGGTTTGGTAAAAATATCTCCCCTTTGCAAATCAGTTGGGATATACTAAAGTTCAATTTTATTTTTCTCAACATTATCCCTTAGAAAGTGATGCCTAATCTCTATATGTTTTGTCCTACTATGGAGGACTGGATTTTGTCCTATAGAAATAGCACTGGTGTTATCACAAAATATTTTTGACCCTTCTAAGTTGTAGCCATAGTCTTAGAGCTTGTTTTGAATCCACAAAATCTGTGAGCAACAACTGCCTGCTGTCATATATTTAGCTTCAGCAGTTGAAGTGGACACAGATGTTTGTTTCTTACAGAACCAGGAGACAAGTCTGTCACCAAGGAACTGGTAAGTTCCACTGGTGCTTTTCCTGTCTACTCTACATCCAGCATAATCAGCATCTGAAAATCCAGTTAATTCAAATCCTGAGTCTTTTGGATACCAGAGGCCTAGATTTGGACAAATTTTTACATACCTAAGAATCCTCTTAACTAATGTTAAGTGTGACTCTCTAGGGCTTACTTGGAACCTAGCACATATACATGTAGCAAACATTATATCAGGTCTACTGGAATTAAGGTACAATAGAGAGCCAATCATTGCTCTATATGTTGTTTGATCAACATGTTTTCCATGTTCATCAGCATCTAATACAGTATTGGTAGGCATAAGTGTTTTCATGCAAGATTCTTCAGACATACCAAATTTCTTAACCAGTTCTTTTGCATACGTGGTATGAGAAATAAATATGCCTTCAGCATGTTGTTTGACTTGCAATCCTAGAAAGAAGGAAAGCTCACCCATGCTACTCATTTCAAATTTAGAATGCATCAGATTGGAAAATCTTTTGCACAAATTTGAATCAGTAGACCCAAATATGATATCATCAACATATATCTATACTAGTAGGTATGAGACTTATGGGTTCTAATAAAAAGAGTTTGGTCTACTCTACCCCTTATAAAATCATTTTTCAGAAGAAAGCATGCTAAGGTCTCATACCATGCTCTAGGAGCTTGCTTGAGACCATATAATGCTTTATGCAATTTGAAAACATGGTCAGGATAAGTTGAAGAGATAAAACCTGGGGGTTGTCTAACATAGACTTCTTCTTTGATGTCTCCATTGAGAAATGCCCTCTTCACATCCATTTGGTAGACCTTGAATCCTTTGTGAGCTGCATAAGCTAGGAATATTCTTATGGCCTCTAACCTTGCACTTGGTGCAAAGGTCTGGTCATAGTCTATTCCATCTTCTTGAGAATAACATTGAGCAACTAGCCTTGCCTTGTTCCTTACAATAACTCCTTGATCATCCAACTTGTTTCTGAACACCCACTTTGTTCTAACAATTGAGTGATCCTTAGGACTTGGTACTAGCTCCCAAACTTTGTTTCTCTCAAATTGATGTAGTTCCTCTTGCAAAGCAATGATCCAGTGTGGATCTTGTTCTGCATCTTGAATGGATTGAGACTCAACTTAAGATAGAAAGCAGGTGTGCATAGGGTTCTGGTTGACCTGATTTCTGGTTTGCACACTAGCTGAGATGTATCCAATCACTTGGGAGATTGGATGCTCTCTTGTTGTTACTAAATCAACAGGGGGTGTTGATTGTTCACCAACCTGTGTTGTTGTTTCCTCTTGTGGAACAACAACTGTCTCTTCAAGATGGTTTTCTCCAAGATGTTGAACACCAAGATGTTGAGTATCCTCTTCATCTTCACTGATTTCTTCTCTCTGCTGGGTAGGTGAATGTGTTGAATCCTTCTCTGCAATATGAAACATATCCAAATTTTCTGAAAGAGAGTTTACCTGCAAGAGTTCTATGGTAGAAGTATTCTTCTCCTTGTAAAACATGTTAGTCTCATCAAAAGATACATTAACAGATTCTTCAATTTTAAGAGAAGTTTTATTATAAACCCTATAAGCTTTACTGATTATGGAGTATCCCAGAAACACTCCTTCATCAGCTTTAGCTTGGAATTTTGCTAAGTACTTCTTGCCATTATTGTGAATATAACAAATGAAACCAAAAATTTTGAAATAGTCTACTTTAGGTTTCTTCCCTTTGAGAAATTAATAGGGAGTCTTGCCCTTCAGTTTAAGTATCAAACTTATGTTCAACACATAGTTGGAGGTGTTCACTGCCTCTGCCCAAAAAGATAGAGGGAGGTGAGCATCTGTCAACAATGTAGTAGCAGATTCAATTAGGGTTCTATTTTTCCTTTCAGCTACCCCATTTTGTTGAGGAGTTCTAGGAGCTGAGAAAGTATGTCTAATCCCTTTACTCTGACAGAACTCTTGAATAAGAAGATATATCAAACTCTGTCCCATGATCACTTCTGATCAGGGCAATGTGAGTATTGAACTCAATTTGTATGCATTTGAGAAAATCTTTCAAGCACTTAAAGTTATCAGACTTCCTCCTCAGGAAGAATACCCATGTGAATCTAGAGAAGTAATCTACAATCACTAAAGTGTAAGATTTCCCTCCTAAGCTTTGTACTGTAATGGGTCCAAAAAGATCCATGTGTAACAGATACAAGATCTTAGGTGAATCACTCTTATTAAATGACTTAAAACTATTTTTAGTTTTCTTACCTAATTGACAAGCCCTACAAAGTCCTTCCTTCTTGTAGGGGCCAGAAGGTAGTCCTATAACAAGGTTGTCCTTGGATAGCCTAGCAATGCTTCTAAGGTTTATATGCCCTAGTCTCTTATGACAAAGATCATTTGGTTTGCAAACTGAATTAAATAAATAGATATCTATATTGGTTGAAAGGAAATCTACAAGATAAATGTTACCTTTCCTTTTACCTGTTAACACTATTGTGTTATCCTCTGACTTGATCTTGCATAAGTATTTATTGAATATCACTTGATAGCCTTCATCACAGAGTTGACTGATGCTGATTAGGTTGTGCTTTAGTCCTTCCACATAAGCCACCTTCTTGAATGTGACTGAGCCAATCTGAACAGCACCATATCCTTTTATTTGACCAAAGTTTGAATCTCCAAATATTACTTTGGGTCCAAGTTTGGTTCTGAAGGATGTTAGATTCTCCTTGCTCCCTATCATGTGCTTTGAGCACCCACTATCCAGATACCATTGTTGGTTCATTACTGGATAGGTCTTCACCTGCACATAAACAATTTATATGTTTTTGACCCAGTTTACCTTGGGTCTATGTTTATAACCTTTAAACTCAGAAATAAAAGACATCCCTGGCTGACTCTTATATCCATCAGGATGGTATCTCCTAGGAGGCACTATCCATTCAGTATAAGGGTTGAAGCTTTGGGATGAGGGACTTCTAGGATTGATTTTAGATTTACCTCTGAAAGAATGTTCAAAGATCTGAGCTCCGTTCGACGATCGTCGAGCTGAGTTTTACGATCTTGGGTCAGATCGTTGAGCTCCGTTCGAAGATCGACTATACCAGAGTTTAGAGTTCAGAAGTCGTCGACCTGAGTTCGACGATTCAGCCTTAGATCGCCGAGCTCTGTTCGACGATCGTCGAGCTCTATTCGACGTTTTCTGTTGAACTTTGTTTTCCTTAGGTAAATCAAGATTCTTCCTAACTACCTCTACAATACCCTTTCCTTTATCAGAAATAAATTTAATTGGGGTTATTAATACTATAGGTTGGCTGGATGAAGCTCCCAAGCCCAGTGTACTGTTAAATCTTGAGTTCACTGTGCTTGTGATGTCCATCAGTCTGATGCTTCTCCCATTAAGGGATTCTTCAAACTTCTTTGCCTCGGATAGCTCACTTTTCAGTGAGGCTATCTCCTCCCTACAACATTCTAACTCCTCAGAGAGTTTGAGGTTGTCTTATTTTAAGGTGTTATATTCAGACAATTGATTTCTAAGAGAGATAATCTCTTTCTCAGACTTTAACAGGTCTAAACAAAGTGCCTTAAATTCAGATCTAAAGTCCTCTGAATCAAAGTCAAAGGAGTCTATTCCATGGTCTTCTTCAGTTTGAGTTTCAGATTCAGACTCTGACTCTTGTTCTGCATCAGAATTTTATTGGGAGGCATTGATAGCCATCATGCAGAATTTCTTTTCTTCAGTATCATCTTCATCATCACTTGAGCTTGATGAAACCTCTGATTCTTCTTCAGTTTCACTCCAGGTTTTTGCTACAAATCCCTTCCTTGTATGTTTATTTTTGCTGTAGGAGGATTTGTTGTAATTGTTTCCCCTGGAGTCCTTATCTTTTCTCCTATCTTTCCTGTCTTTCTTATCCTTATTCCTATTTTCTGGACAGTCAGGCAAAATATGGCCTGGTTTCCTGCATCCAAAATAGATTATTTCTTTATTATTTGACTTGTCATACCTTGGCTTCTCATGTCCTCTGGATGACCTCTTTCTGAAATCTTTCCTAGACATCTTATAGAATCTTTTGGCTAGCAAGCTCATCAATTCTTCATTGCCTGTGACCTTGTCTTAAGGCAGATCTTCTGTAGCTTTGAATGCTATTGTCTTCTCCTTCTTGATAGCTGGAGAAGCAACCTTTTGTTCTTCCTCTCTGTTCTTGATGAGCAGCTCATAAGACTTGAGCTTGCCCAATAAAGCTTCAGTAGTAATCTAAGTTAGGCTTCTGGCATCCTTGATTGGCCAAATCCTTGAGTCCCAAGTGCTAGGGAAGCACATTAGGATCCTGTCATTTAGTTCAGTTAGAGAGATCTCCTTGTCCAGTGTTTTTAATTCACTGACTATTAGGCTGAGCCTGTTGTACATGTCAGCCACTAATTCAATTTCTCCCTTTTTGAAGTTCTCATATTGCCTTATGAAATGGGATCTCCTGTCCTTCCTTTCATCAGCAGATCCTGAGACAATTTTAGATAACTTGTTCCATATAGCTTTTGCTGAACTGCATTCAGCCAACTTTTGGAATATCTCATCAGACATAGTCTGAACAATGATATTCATAGCCTTTGCATATGCAACTTTCCATTTCTTTATTTCTGCATCTGTTCCTGAGGGAGGTGGAACAACACTTGTACTTGTAATTACTGGGGGTCTTGGACAAACTGTCAAAACATAATTTTAGATGTCCTCATCAATAAAATTCATGTAAAGCCTAATTCTTGCCTTCCAAAGTGCAAACTTTGAAAGGTTGCACACTGGAGGTCTGGTGCTAGCATAATCTTTATTCTGTGCCATGGTTTTGTTTAAAAATAAATATATAGTACACAAAAGAAATAATTATCCTCTATAAAGGGTTGATCTTTTCAGAGATCTTTTGGTTCAGGTGCTAGCCTGTTCAACCAATCTATTTAAAATTCAGATGTTGAGTAACCAACCTGCCTCTGATATCAATTGAAAGTGAGTGAAAGATCTACCTTAACTCTAGAGGGGGGGTGAATAGAGTATTTTAAAATAATTTACAATTCATAAACTGTAAAGCAGGGGAAGTCTTGATTAATGTATATGTGTAAGGTGCTTGCAAAAAGAAAAACTAAGTAAGCAAGAAATAGGAAATCACACAGCACACAACAAAGTAAAAAGCACAGCAAACCAGATAACACAAGGAGCTATAGTGGTTCCCCAACAACCTGAGTACATCCACTCTTCTACCACTCTAGGTAGGAATCCACTACAGGAATAGTTGATCGGGTGTCCTGGGCACCAATGGATTTTGATAAGGTGCTCAAAAACCAAAACTAGATTTTTTGATAAGGTGTCTTGCCACCACTGAGTTTTGACAAGGTCTCAGAAACCAGCCACAAAACTTTTGAAGGGAGTTTTGAGAAACCCTTTTATAGGAGAGAAAGGAAAAAAGAAAATGAGTTGAGTTGTTCTTCTCTGTCAACCATCTGAGAGAAGACAAGTGGAAGACGTTGTCAAATCTCCCCCTGAGATCTGTTAGGGTTCAGGAAGATGAGCTTTGCTTAGGGTGATAGGCCTTCAATTGCTTCAGATCTCCAGCAATAGATGATTTCAGCAGATGCTGAAATGTGTGTTGTCTGGAGTCCTTGATAATGAAGCTTTTGAACACTTGAAGCTTGAAGGAGTAGAACAGCAGATGATCTCCTTCACAATGATGTTCCTTGTGTTCTTGAAGAATTCTGACTCAGTAATTCTGTAAGCTTTTGTCTACTGAATCTATTCTCAGAAGATAAATTCTTGATGAGGGAATTTTTTGTTCTCTCTTCTGTATATCTTTTTCAAATCTTCTCTGTTCTATTCTGAAAATTATTCTCTAAGGAGTATATAAGATTCTGACTTTAGATGACCGTTACTCAGTCATAAATGACTTCCAAAATTGACAACTGTCTCTGGGGAAAGTCCTAAGTAACATTCCAATTATTCTTCCTTGAAACTTGCTCCAGATTGCTTGAAACGGCTACAGAATCCTTTGCCATAAATGCTGAAAATAAATCTGAATGAATTCCATAACTGTCCTGAATTTTAATTCTGAAATCGTCGATCTCTTAGAAAAATCGTCGATCTGAGCTCCACGATCGTCGAACTGAGCTCAGAGATTGGATTTAAACTGAAGACAAAAATCGTCGAACTGAGCTCTACGATCGTCGAACTGAGCTCAGCGACTTGGAAAACAGCTGGAAACAGAACGTCGAACTGAGTTCGACGACTCGTTGAACTGAGCTCAGAGAACGTCGAACTGAGTTCGACGTTTCGTCGACCTGAGCTCGACGAAAATTGTCTTTGTCTCAGCACTTGAATTCTTATCTATAGAAGGTCTTGAGGGAAGCTTTCAAACCTAAAAACTTACCCTAAGACTCATTCTATTTGACCTATCAGACTATAAAACAAGGTCAAAAAAAAAACCTAATCACATAGTGATCCTTACCAAAATTAGTAATATGGTGTTCCAACAATGGCCTTTGGACATTTCTACATACACAAATCAGTTTGCCTTAGGAACCAAAACTTGTTTGGTTCCTTGGTCTCTAGTTAGCACACTCACCCTACGTGTGTTAACATTGTGAGTGGTCTTTCTCACATTGTTAACTTTTGGAGTTACATAGTATTTTGGGTTAAACCAGCAATCTATAGCAAAGTGCCCAACTTTATCGCAGCACCAATAGTCAAACATGTTGTATCTTTGCCATGAGTTCTCCAATTTGACATTTCTAGAGTGTGGTATGGCAGGAGCAGCAGAATCGGAGGTAGAAGCTTTGTGGTGATGGCACTCACATGACTTCTTCTCCTTAATAGGCTTTTCCACAATGGATTTAGCTTTTGGAGATTTCATGATGTTATGAACATGACTATAAGGTCTGTAGCTTTGAAGAGTGATCTCCTCATAAGGTGCCTTGAAGACACTCATGCCAAAGTTCTGGGGATGAGTCCATCCTTGGTACCGATACTTGGGCTCTACATAAGTAGGCCTGGGAAAGTCACCATAGGATGAGTCAAGATCAAACTTGTTTGTTGGAAATATAACCTTCTTAAACGAAGTTTTGTCTTGAGGAGCTTTTCCCTTCTCCTTGGCTAAAGCCTTCTTGGCAGCCTGATTTTTTCTCTGGGATTTATTTCTCCAGGAAGATTTACTAGGAGCAACCGTATGGCCTAAGCCAGCTCCTATACCCTGAGCAGAGAATTCAGCCACAAGTGGAAGAATTGTCTTGGGCTTGGAGAAACTTTCAACAAGTTTCTTCTCAGTAACCAATTGTTCTTCCAACTCTTGGATGATTTTCTCCTTAAGGTTCAGGTGATCGCGAGCTTTATTATATTCTTCCATCGCATTATGGAAGTCCTTCATGAGTGAGTCCATCATTATGACTTCCTCCCTCAAACTTCTCTCCTCAGCCTTAAGAGATTTAATCTCCTTAGCTTGAGTTCTTGCGACTCTACGACATTTGTCGTAAGCCTTAATCAACTCTTTGTACTGAATCTTAAGTTAAGATTCATCATCAGACAAATAGTCCTCATCACTAGACACAAATGAGTCTGTGTAACTGAGGGTCTTGGCCTTCTAAGCTACCATGCTTATTTCAGTCTTCTTCTTATTATAAGAAGACTTCTTCTCCTCTCTTCTTCCACCCTCCTTCTTCGTATGAGGGCAATCAACGATGACGTGTCCTATCTTGTTGAAATAATAACAAACAATGTCAAAAGAAATATGTTTGTTTTGTTTAGAATGATACTTGTCTTGGCTACTTGAGCCCTTCTTGTGATGATCACCATCGCGACGTTATCTTCTCGACGAGGCATCTTTGCCTCTCCACTATTTCTTCTTGTTCAAGAACTTCTTGAACTACATTGAAAGAAGAGAACACTCTCCTTCAGATACCTCTGAGCCCGAGGTACTTGACTCTGAAGCTTCTTCTTCACTTTATTCCTGTGCGGGAGCAGGAGATGCAACTTTTGACTTCCTTGAGCTGTCTGCCTTTAGAGCGACAGACTACTCCTTGGATGAAGATAATTCTTCTCTTCTTCAGCTTTTCTTGAATTTATTTGGAGTTCATAGGACATAAGCTTTCCAAAGAGATTCTGAGGGCCAGTCTCTACTAGCTTAACAAACTCCCAGATTGCACAGACTTTGTTGTCCCATTCTTAGTCAGGGATCTCAATAAATTTTTCATTCAGTTCTCAATTAGTGAACACCCGGCCATAGACTCTTTGGAAGTTGACAATCTTGAAGAAACTTTCAAATGTATCAGCAAAAGAGTCTTTAGGACCTTGTCTGAATGCTTCATACTTTTGATTCAGAAGGGATCTTCTGTCATCCCTTACCTCTTCATTACCTTCCATCAAGATGATAAGAGACTACCACATTTCCTTTGCAGATTGGCAGTGAATTAGATTCTGCAACATAGAGTCATCGAATGCACTTGTGATGATATTCTTGGCTTTCTCGTGTAATGAGACAAGTGCAATCTCATCTTTGTCAAGATCCATGATATTCTTTGGAACTTGCTTAGTTGGGTCAATGGTGGAGGCTATCATTGGAACATGGGAACCTTCTTCCACTATCATAAAGATCCTTGGATCTACAGCTTCCATGAAGAACTTTATTCTCTCTTTCCACATAGCAAAATTATTCTTTGTGCATAATAGAAGCTTAACAAAATCCTTTGCTCTGTCCATGCTTGTATCCTCTAAAGACAATTACGAGAAGATCTGTTCAAGGTGTTAACCTTTTTGACAAACAACCTCCCTCTGATACTAATTGATATTTTGAGTTTTCTACATAAATCACCTGGAGGGGGTGAATAGGTGAGGTCTGCGTCTTTTGCGGAATAAAAACTTGTAAGAGCGATGCATAGAAAGTAAACAAGCATTCACAGACGACAAAAAAAATTATTGTGGTTCCACAACCTTGGGTACATCCACTTTCCACCTCACCGATCTAGCAACGCACTAGACTCGGCCACTCCACCATTCTCTCGGAATGAAAACAATCCTACAACTCGGAGCAAATAAACACTCCTACAATAACTTGGAGAATATCTCCTACAACTCGGAGTAAAACTCCTACAAAACTCGGAGAATAACTCCTACAACAATATAATGAATTCACAATCAGAAAAACTATCTTATCTTCACAGATCTGGTTGAACTCGGCTTCTTCCTTCTTGAAAAGTTGAACAGCCCTTATAAGAAAAGATTAGGAAGAAATCTTAAAAACCTTGGATCTGAGAACTTTAGAATCAGCACGATCAAGGAATAAATCTGGAGATGTTGAAAACCTTGATCTGTTGAAACTTCTTGTTCTTAATCTCTTGATCGAGAGAGAAGATCGGTGAAGAAGATAGATCGATTGCAGCGGCGCTTCTCGATTTGGAAATTTAAGAAAGATTAAGAAACTTTTAAATTCTTCTTATTAGGGTTAGTTGATTTTGATAAGACCTTTTATAGGACTTGCGTAACGGTCATAATCACATTAAATGCATGCCACATGGCCCAATCAAGTGTTAATCATATTTGAAATTACTTATGTCTGGACTTAAGAAAAATTCAGAAATCGGTACTGCATTTCTCGAGATCGTCAATTGTACTCGAGAAGTTGTTTTCTGTTTCTCGAGTAGAATTATGAAGTTCTCGAGAAATGTACTTAGGAAAATGTAGAGGTGGAATCCAGCTATCTCGAGAATGAGAATAAGTACTCGAGAATAATAATTTTTTGTTCTCGAGAACGAGTATTCTTGTACTCAAGAACAAGGAAGTATCTCGAGAAAAGATTTCTGACTCTGAAGAATAGAATTCATGGTCTTGAGAAAAGGTTTCTGGTTCTCGAGAAATATACATGGCCTTCTCGAGAAAAAGTCTTTGGCTTCTCGATAAAAAGACTTAGAAAAAGTTTTGACTTTAATTAAAGGAACTCGAGAAGAAGAGTTATGATATACTCGAGTACACATGACTTTCTCGAGAACTGCACTAGGCTTTCTCGAGAACTGCTTCTACTACTCGAATACTTGACTGATCTCACTCGAGTATAAACTATAGTTCTACTCAAGTACAAAAGGTCCCATTCAAGAAAAATAATTGGAAATTTTTTGTAGGTCTGAAAATTTATTTTATTCAAGAAATTCAGTAACCAACTTTTTCCCATGGATTTAGTGCTTGAAAAAGAAGTGTGTCTCAATAGAGAGGCTACACATGAGTCAACACCATAGATCACATAATGAGGGATTACATTGTATGGTCCTGTGTTTGGTGACTCATTGTAGACTGACATTGTTCTATACTTGGCAATTATATCTTGCAAATACTCAACTAGAAAAGACATCAAATACAAACTAAATTCATCTTAGTTCAAGGGTGAATTAATAAAAATCTGGGTTATTGTGGATGCAATACCTAACAATTATAGTCCTTCCAGCTTGAGGTCTAAGACTCTCATTATGTCAACGACGACAGCCTGGTACTTTTGTCAATCTTGTATTAGACCAACAAAACCCAGGTACAGTTCAGGTTTTTCTCGTTTCGCAAATCGGCATGTGATTAGTCTGATTTATATAGGGTTTTTCGGACTCATCTGGGCTAGTTTTAACACACTTGCACTTCACTTTTAGTATGTTATCGTTGATATTTCATTTATTCTGCTTACCACGCTAAGTGCACTATTTTGGCCCAAGGGTGTGCAATTGCGCATTTTTTGTTGGGGGTAAGCACAAGGTGCTCCCCATGATTCTTTATGTTTATTTTATGATTTGCTTTGTTGTTGGGAGCTTGTGTTTCTGTTGGATTTATTGTTGTGCGGGTAGTCAGGATGTCCTGGTTTCGATTGCAGTTTCTGTGTAAAACGCACGGTCGTGCGAATTTCTTCTCGCACGGTTTCAGTGTAATCGTGCATTTTATACAGCATTTCTGGGGACTTTTGTTTCTACCCGTGCATTTTTTCCCCGCACGGTTTAGGCTAAACCGTGCGAGAAGGAATCACACGGTCTGCCCATTTTCTCTTTATTCCTGAATTCTGGGGTAAATCATGCGTTTCCTTCCCGCACGGGCAAACGCGCCGGTGCGCGAGTAAAACACACGGTTCCCCTGTTTTACCCTGTTTTATGCGCTCTGTGTTTACCCGTGCGATTTCCTTCACGCACGGGCGGAAGCGCCCATGCGCAAGTAAAACACACGGGTCAATGATTCTTCTTCCACGATTAGATCTGCAAGTTAATAATGCACGGTTAGCGTACGGTCGTGCGCGGGACCGTGCGTGACCATTTTTATGATCTTTTTCTATTTAAGCACAGATTTCTAACCATTAAAGGACAGATTCATTCCAGCCAATCCAACCCCATTTTAGGGCAAAGTTCCGCCCTTCCACCTCCGCCCTTCATCTTCCACTATGGGGAGAAGCTCCGGCCATGCTCGCGAAGCCTATACCTTACCGGTGCTTGCTCTCGGCCTTCTCCTTCATCTTCTAAGCTCTATTTCAAGCTAAGACGCCATAGCTAACAAGCGAAGGGAATCTTGCAACTTTCTTCCTGATCGTGACACGAAGAAGACGGGTCCATTGGAAGGTAGTGACAGCACTTCTCTACCCCGGACGTAGTTGAGGACCGAGCTTTGATGCGGATTGACAACCCGGCGATTCCTTCTGCAAACCCTCGACGATCCTTCAGATTCGGTCGATCTCTTGACTTGATCTTCCTTTATTGTTGTTTATGTGATGTTTGACTTTTGTGTTAATGATGTGCTCTTAGTTATAAACGTTATTAGTTTCATGTCTATGTTAACTTGTATTGTTTATGCTTAAGTTACTTGAGTTGCGCGATTATTTCCATCCACCACCGCATCTGTTCTTGCCGCACTAGCGATTGTTAGTGGAGTGCGCAGCGAAGAGGTGCTTACGACATTCATATTTCTTGGTTTTTACGCTTGCCTACTCATCCATCCGCCTAGCGATTCGATGCATAGTGGCCCATGTAGTCTTCCATGCTGCCTGGCGAAGCATTGCATAGCGGAATTGCATAGGAGTTGTTGATAGTATTTTATTTTCATTTTATCGCAACAATCAAAACCCCCATTTGTTAGCTCCGACCTAAGGAATTCAATCTCAAGTCCTCCTCATAATTAACTCCACCTTTTTGTGTTCCTTGAGAGATCGATACTTGGGGAAATTCGCCCATTTTTTATTACTTGTGCGACCGGTATACTTGCCGTCACATTCACATCAAGTTTTTGGCGCCGTTGCCAGGGAACACAGTCGTGTGTGTTTTTGGAGAGGGACATAGGAGATAGAAGCCATTTTCCATTTGTATATTTCATGTTTCTTCTTTGATTCAATTGTTAGAATTTGTATTTTGCTTCTTTCTTTTTGCCCTTTTCCGATTTTTTATTTCGATAACAAATTCGTGTTATTTCTAATCTTGTTGTATAGCGCTCTTTTGGTAATTATTTTTGTTCGCGAGGTCTTCTGTTGCTGAGTACCGTCTTATTGACACTTTGCTCCGATGCATCGATGCCATGGCTGCTCAGAATGCCGAGCATTGTCTTAGATGTGTGTTATGTCCAGGTATATGCCACATGGTGAAGGATTTCCCTCGCTTGTGCGAGCCTTCTCTCTCCATGGGCGTGCCTACAACAACCTCCCGTTCGCGAAAGACTGTTGTAGACATGCATACCAGGGTGTTGCCTGACCCATACACTGACATAGTGCACCCTTCTCATTCTTTTCCCGTAGGGATTATTCCTGTCGACGGGGTGGCGTCTGCGAATGATGTTGCGTTGGGGACTGCTCATTCAGTGCTTGATTTAGAGAGCAGCATTGCCCCTGTGTAGTTTTTGCCGAATTGTGCTACTCCTCTTTGTTGTGAGTCGGTTGATGTTGTTATGCCCGATGGTGATTTGGATTCTGAGGTTGTGTCAAGGTGTGACGAGGATGTTATTCTCATCAATGGAGAGTATTACTTCTTGGAACAAGATGACGCATGGAGGTGTGTTGATGAGGAGATCCTTTCTGATGAGAAAGTTTCCACTTCCTTGTTTTATGAGGAGGTCCAAACCACCACTGAGGACCTCGAGCTCTCAGATTCCCTGTTGGAACACCCTATTACTAATTTGGGCAAGGATCACTATATTTTTAGGAAATTGGTTTGAACTAGTTGTATAGTTGAAAAGGTCAAATTAGAATCAGTCTAAGGGTAAGAATTTAGGTTTGTAGCTGCCCCCAAGACCATTCAAAGATCAGGATTAAATGCTGAGACTAAGGCAATTTTTGTCGAGCTCAGGTCGACGAAACGTTGAACTCAGTTCGACGTTCTCTGAGCTCAATTCTGCAAGTCGTCGAACTCCGGTCGACGATCTTCGAGCTCAGATCGACGTTTTGTCTTCAGCTATTTTCCAAGTCGCTGAGCTCAGTTCGACGATCGTAGAGCTCAGGTTGATGTTTTTTGTCTCTAGTATAAATCGAATCTCTGAGCTCAGGTCGACGATAGCTGAGCTCAGGTCGACGATTTTTGTGAGAGATTGACGCTTTCAGAATTCAAATTCAAGAACAGTTTATGAATTCTTTCAGAGTTATCTCCTACATTTATTGCAAAGGATTAGGTAGCCATTTCAAGCATTCTGGAGCAAGTTTCAAGGAAGGCTAAAAGGAATGTTACTTAGGACTTTCCCCAGAGACAGTTGTCATTTATGGAAGTCATTTATGACTGAGTAACGGCCATCTAAGTAAGAATCTGATATACTCCTACAGAATATGTTTTTGACAAAATAACAGATCGATACAATAAGATAGGCAAGAGATATACAGGATCATTGGATTGAGAAAAAGAGTTATAGAAGAGAGATCAAAATATACTCTGATCAAGAACTCATCTTCTGGAACATACAGATTCACTGAGAAAAAATCTTCAAGAACACAAGAAAGTTTTCTGTGGAGGAAATCATCTGCTCCTCCAAATCCTCAAGTGTTCAAAAGCTTCAACATCAAGGACTCCAAACATCTCACCTTTCAGCATCTGCTGAAATCATCTTTTGTTGGAGATCTGAAGCACCTGAAGACCTATCACCCTAGCAAAGCTCACCTTCCTGAACCTTATAGATCTCAGGGGGAGCTTTAGCTTCATCTTCCACTTGTCTTCTCTCAGACTGTTGACAGAGAAGAACAACTCAACTCTTTCTTTCTTTTTTCCTTTCCCTCCTATAAAAGGGTTTTTCAAAACTCCCTTCAAAAGTTCTGAGACTGGTTTCTGAGACCTTGTCAAAACTCATTGGTGGCAAGACACCTTATTAAAAAATCAAGTTTTGGTTTTTGAGCACCTTATCAAAAGCTCATTGGTTCTCAGGACACCTGATCAACTATTCCTGCAGTGGATTCCTACCTAGGGTGGTAGAAGAGTGGATGTACCCAGGTTGTTGGGGAACCACTATAGATCCTTGTGTCATCTGATTGCTGTGTGTTTGACTTTGTTGTGTGTTGTGTGATTTCTAAGTTCTTACTTTAGTTTTTATTTCATCACAAGCACCTTACACATATACATAAATTAAGTATTCCACTGCTTTATAGTTTTAATTGTAAATTATTTTAAAAATACTCTATTCACCCCCCCCCCCCTCTAGAGTTAAGGTAGATCTTTTCCTCACTTTCAATTGGTATCAGAGGGAGGTTGGTTATTCAACATCTGAATTTTCAACAGATTGGTTGAACAGGCTAACACCTGAACCAAAAGATCCTTGATAAGATAAACCTTCTATAGAGGATAGTTATTACTTTTTATATTATATTTATTTTCATACAAAACCATGGCACAGAACAAAGATTATGCTAGCACCAGACCACCAGTGTGCAACCTCTCTAAGTTTGCATTTTGGAAGGCAAGGATTAAGCTTTACATGAATTCTATTGATTATGACATTTTTAATTCTGTTTTGACAGTTTGTCCAAGACCCCCAGTGATCACAAGTACAAGTGCTGTTCCACCTCCTTCAGGAACAGATGCAGAAATAAAGTAATGGAGAGTTACAGATGAAAAGGCTATGAATATCCTTGCTCAGACCATGTCATATGAGATATTCCAAAAGATGGTTTAATGCAGTTCAGCAAAAGAGATATGGGACAAGTTATCTAAAATTGTCTCAGGATCTGCTGATGAAAGGAAGGACAGGAGATCCCATCTCATAAGCCATATGAGAACTTCAAGAAAGGGGAAACTGAATCAGTGGCTGACATGTACAACAGACTCAGCCTAATAGTCAGTGAACTAAAAACACTAGACAAGGAGATCTTGCTAACTGAACTAAATGACAAGATCCTAATGTGGTCCCCTAGCACTTGGGACTCAAGGATCTGGCCAATCAAGGATGCCAAAAGCCTAACTGATATTACTACTGAAGCTTTGTTGGGCAAGCTTGTAAGACCCCCCCCCCCTTTTTTTTTTCTTTTTCAACCACCGGGGTCTTAGGCCCAGAATCGCCGCTTTGCGGTGACACCTTCACGTCCTGAAGGGTCATCACCACAAGGCGCCGATTCTGCCGGCCAATTCGATCACAGAAAGGTAGCACATTATAACAGTATGAGCAATGCAGTCCACAATAATAAAATCACATATATATAATAAAAATCTCCACGAAGGGAGTGTCCACAGAAAACATCAGAGTACTATAAATGCGGGCATATGCCCGATACATCATGACCTCACTACAATATCACTCATGCGGAAGCAAACACTAGGAACTACTCAGAGTCGAGACTCACGGTCCCGGCGGTATGAACTCCGGAGCTAGACTGCCCCATCTCCAAGCGCACCGGTCTCTGGGGCTGCTCCTCCATGCTGGGCTCCACGATCCCCTAAATGATGCGGTTCGAAAACCGTTAGTCATAAAGACTAAGCCCTATTATCCCCTACCCCTTCCCCCCATGGCTCCTAGGTACTGAGCGGAGAGGAAGAAAGGGAAGGACATGAAGGTAGAGATAATCATGATACAGATGGCAGCGGAAACTAATCTAGCAAGTTATATTCGGTGAGCAGTTAATATGAAGGTTGTAATAGGTGTAGCAGTAAGAAAAGCAATTATATGAATTTAAACCTTCACTTATGCGAGAACACATAAGCAAAGGGATCTTTTGCAAGGCTCCCATCGTATAAGTGTCACATACCACTTATACCTTGGGGTGTCGGCTATCAAACAGCAATGGTTGTTATATATTGAAATTAACCTTTGATTTATAAACTTGCCCACACAAGCTTATAGACCAAGGGGTCGTTTTGCAGGTCCTAATGTATAAGCGTCCCATACCACTTATACTTTAGGTGTCAGGGTTAAATGAATTGATTATGCTATGACATGCTAGTGGGTATGATGAAACATGCAAGTGCAACTCACACACCCGACTCTGTGCACACAGACCTTTAGTTCCCCCTTTCGGAGCCGTTACCTCCCAGGATACCTCCGTAGTGGTAGACGGAAGCGGTGGGTTGGGCCTCGCCCACCTCAAAACCAGTAAAAGCACCACTGGTCTGACCTATCATACGCCTCAACGCTTGGTGCACTAAGCGGATGCCTGCGTACTCTTGCCGGCTGGCGCACCGGACTTCTGTTGGCGAAGTGCTAGTCACCTCGCCGAGTCAACGATAACAGTGTCGGTGCAATCGAACTCCCCGATATCGTAAAACCCACCACCTTAACTTTTCCTATCTTATGCACATGCAAGTTTAATCGTAAACACACAAAAACCGAGCCGAAGCTCCCCGGACCAAAACGTCCGTCTCCAAAACAACCGAGCCGAAGCTCCCCGGACCATCCTGTCCGTCTCCAAACCGACCAAGCCGAAGCTCCCCGGACCATCCCGTCCGTCTCCAAACCAACCGAGCCGAAGCTCTCATCAATCTTCCTGTGCCAACAGTGTTTGTGAAAGGTGCAGCCCTAGTTACTAAGTTACTCTTGTCGGTTTGTTATTACAATTTACGTTAGCCCAGGACTGCCCCCGGTATACCCCGTGAAGGGCTCTCAAGGGGCACTAGGAACCAAGACGGCGATATTACGGCCCGAAGTTCCCTTTCGCAAGGCACTTATTGTTATTGGTTGAACTCCCTTAACCCATTCCCTTCTCGCATTACGATAGACTATCCTAGGGTGATTTTTAAACCTTCCACTCTTCGGGGAAGACGATCTTTCGTCGAACCCGAGCACCTCTTAACTCTAGCTATCACCACTACTCACTACTCCTTATATCTTCCTATTGTAATTTCCTCCACAATTGTCCACCCAGACAAAATGTTTAACTCCAATGACTTCCTCAGATCATGTCCTATTGCCTTTCACATATTGCTATATGCAAACCGACCTAGACTACATGTCGAACCGGTTATGCAATGATCCATTACTCATCCAAATGCCCTAAATTATTTACTGGAGACTTACCATGATATAAATGACCTAAATCCAGAAAATGGAAATTTTCCTAATCTATTTGGCATTTAATTAAATTCCTCGAAAATCCCAAGGGCTACTGGTTTGAACATGAACTACCCTAAGTAATCATGTAAGATGTCCAGCAAATTTATGATAAATAGTAGGTTATCTCAATAGGTTAAATCCTAAGTATCATAATTTTTCTATCATCAAAAGGGCATGAAAACTATTTTAGAAATAATCTCTAATTTCTGTTGTTTATGAATCAAGTATAGAAAATATTCTTCCAAATACTATAAATAATTTATGCCATGCAAATAAAGGACTAAAATTAGCACTAGCCATGTTTCATAATTTTCCAGCAATTATTTTATCCATAATTAATTTTTAAACATAAAAGCCCTTTCTATCATCTATGAATAAAGTACTAGATTTCCTCAACATAAAATTCAATAAAAATTCAGGGATCAATGTTCTACTAGTCAAGATCTAAATCCAGAATTTTAACTGTTTATAATTAATTTAAAACCTTCAAATAATTGAAACAATAAATCGGGCTAATAATCCTTTAACACATGAAGTATAATATTTAATAATCATAAAATTCCAGGAAAATTACCATAAGTCTAAAACATCCTAAAAGTCCCTCCTCCCGAGTTTCATAATTTTTGGATTAGACTTAGTGCTTAAAATAACTAAATTACATGTTTATCCTAATCCAAAATCTCAACTTCCGAGGTACCTAATTACCTCCAATTCCTTCACTATTCCAACCAGAGAGTTTTCAGCACATCATGCCACTCTCCTCCAAATTTCAAGGGCATACAAGAGCTTTTGCTCCTATGTCCTTCACAAACCTCAAAACCCTTCATTTAGGGTTTGAGCTTGGATCCTAGGGTAAGTCAACCCTAAACCACTCCATTTTTCTCCAAACAGGTTATAACACCCTTCTAAGCCAGAGGTCGGAATATCAGCCTCTGTTGAGGTGATTTGACCTCTCCGAACTCTTAGTGCACTTTCTACAAAAAGTTGTCTCACTAATGCCTAGTTAAGGGTAGAAGATTTCTCACCCAAAACTCCTCCAAATCAATTGGAATTTTGTACAGACCTAGGTTTTATAGCCAGGGATCACTCACCAAAATTTGGGAGGGTTTGGAGGTCATTTGACCACCTAAATAATTTCCTCTAAGTTTATTAAATTAAAACAAAAACTTTAGGCAAAGTATCTCCAAAAATTCCCATTTTTGGTCTGCTTTTAGGTATAACCAAGGTTAACCCCCTGCCCAAATTTCAGGTCATTTGGACAAGGGACGAAGAGTGGGCATCCATTTTAATTTCTGCCCAACTCTAGGTACAGCCCCCACTAAAACGGGTGCTGCGGCCGAACCGCTTACCCAAACGAGTTCAAACCAATTTTAAATTAATTTAGACTCAAAGGGCTACAACTTTCGTGACTGATCACTTTTCCTAAAACGGCCTCTAAGTGCCTCATTTTGTAGCCTCAAAATATATTCAAATAATATATTTTTCCATTATGTAATATATAATAATCTGTGTATTATAATATTGTTTCTACTGTTCATCTTCTTCATGAAACCGAAAACAGACACAGGAAACCATTTTTCCTGTAAGCGTTCCGTGATCCGTCGCCGGCCGTTCGGTCACTTCCCTGGCCAGCCACCACCACCACCACCTCCGTTGAGGCGATGGCTATCGGTCGGCGGTGGTTTGGCCGCCGGAGGCGACGGTTTCCGGCGAACTCAAAAATACCTTTTTTCATGGTTTTCCATGAAAACGAGAGATGGGTCCGGCTCCGTTGAGCGCGAACCTCCTTTTTAAGAATCCTAAGATCTACCCATGAAAGAGAAGGAGCAGAGGAGGACCTTGTTCGCGGTTTGAAGGCGAGAAGAACGACGGGGTGCCATGGCGCGGTGGTGGCGTTGCTGAACTTCTCCTACAGCAAGAACAAGGATCTGATCCGATTACTTGAGCGTGTAACCTTCTCCTCTTGCTCTAGGTGGGCTTTTATAAGTCAGAAAGTGGGAAGGTGAATGGGTAAAGCCTTAATGGCCATGAAGGCTCCTCCCCTTAACGCTTCGGTTATGATGCAGGGCCGTTGAAACGCTGGAAAACGAAGAGGTGTTCGCCAGGTGGTGATTTCCTATTAGACCATCATTTTCCTTATTTATTTAAATAATTAAGGAAGGAAACGACCCATAAATACTCCTGGTGTAACTTCACACACCCGCATTTATTACCACGCGTGTTAGAATAATTTCGGGCCTGAACCGTCGTTTCGGCCAATGTCACGGGCGTGACACATAGGTCACGGGAGTGACAGGCCCGGATAGCCAATTCTGGGTTCGACGATCGTCGAACTGCAATCGACGATCGTCGATGGATGGTCACGGGCGTGACACCTTGGGTCACGGGCGTGACAGGCTCGGGTGGTTAGTTATGGGTTGACGATCGTCGATTTGAGATCGATGGTCGTCGAATGGTGGTCACGCCCTGGATCACGGGCGTGACACCCTTTGTCACGGGCGTGACAGGCCCGAACGACAATTTTGAGGTCGACGATCGTCGAACTGGGATCGACGGTCGTCGAAGGCTGGTCACGCCCTAGGTCACGGGCGTGACACTTAGGTCACGGGAGTGACAGGCCCGAGTTCAATTTCGACGATCGTTTACGGGGATCGACGCTCGTCGAAGGAGTCACGCCCAGGTCACGGGCGTGACGGGTCGGTCACGGGCGTGACCAACCCATGACCCGAAAACTCGGTCGATTTATTTCAATTTTATGTGCTTCCTGGGGTTCTGACATGACCAACCGACTCCTAGGGGTCTAGCCGGAAATGGGATGTTACAAAGCTCAAGTCTTATGATATGCTCATCAAGAACAGAAAGGAAGAACAAAAGACTGCTTCTCCAGCCATCAGAAAGGAGAAGACCATAGCATTCAAAGCTACAGAAGATCTTCTTGAAGACAAGGTCACAGGCAATGAAGAATTGATGAGTTTGCTTGCCAAAAGATTCTATAAGATGGCCAGGAAAGATTTCAGAAAGAGGTCATCAAGAGGGCATGAGAAGCAAAGGTATGACAAGTCAAATAACAAAGAAATAATCTTTTTTGGATGTAGGAAACCATGCCATATTGTGCCTGACTGTCCAGAAAATCAGAATAAGGACAAGAAGGACAGGAAAGATAGGAGAAAAGACAAGGACTCCAGAGGAAACAACAGCAACAAATCCTCCTCCAACAAAAATAAACATACAAGGAAGGGGTTTGTAGCTGAAAGCTGGAGTGATACTGAAGAGGAATCAGAAGCCTCATCAAGCTCAAGTGATGATGAGGATGATGCTTAAGAAAAGGAATTCTGCATGATGGCTATCAATGCCTCTCAGCAAAATTCTGATGCAGAACAAGGATCAGATTCAGAATCTGAAACTCAAACTGAAGAAGACCAGGTAATAGACTCCTTTTACTTTGACTCAGAGGACTTTAGGTCTTAATTTAAGGCACTATGTTTAGACCTGTTAAAATTTGAGAAAGAGATTATCTCTCTCAGAAATCAATTGTCTGAACATAGCACCTTTAAATCAGACAACCTCTAACTCTCCGAGGAGTTAGAATGCTGTAGGGAGGAGATAGCTTCACTGAAAAGTGAGTTATCCCAGGCAAAGAAGTTTGAAGAATCCCTTAATGGGAGAAGCATCAGAATGATTGACATCACAAGCACAGTGAACTCAAGATTCAACAGTACACTGGGCTTGGGTGCTTCATCCAGCCAACCTATAGTATTAACAACCCAAATTAAATTTATTTCTGATAAAGGAAAGGGTGTTGTAGAGGTAGCTAGGAATAATCCAAATTTACCTAAGGAAAATCAAGTTCAACAGAAAACGTTGAACAGAGCTCGACAATCGTCGAACAGAGCTCGGCGATCCAAGGCTGGATCGTCGAACTCATATAAATGACTTCTGAACTCTGAACTCTGGTATAGTCGATCTTCGAACAGAGCTCGACAATCTGACCCAAGATCGTCGAACTAAGGTCGACGATCGTCGAACGGAGCTCAGAGCTTTGAACCCTCTTTCAGAGGTAAATCTCAAGTCAATCCTTGAAGTCCCTCATCCCAAAGCTTCAACCCTTATACTGAATGGATAGTACCTCCTAGGAGATACCATCCTGAAGGATATAAGAGTCAGCCAGGGATGTCTTTCATTTCTGAATTTAATGGTTCTCAACCTAGACCCAAGGTAAACTGGGTTAAAAACATATAAATTATTTATGTGCAGGTGAAGACCTATCCAGCAATGAACCAACAATGGTATCTGGATAGTGGGTGCTCAAAGCACATGATAGGGAGTAAGGACAATCTCGCATCCTTAAAAGCCAAACTTGGACCCAAAGTGATCTTTGGAGATTCAAACTTTGGTCAAACAAAAGGATATGGTGCTGTTCAGATTGGCTCAGTCACATTCAAGAAGATGGCTTATGTGGAAGGAATGAAGCACAACCTAATCAGCATCAGTCAACTCTATGATGAAGGATATCAAGTGACATTTAACAAATCCTTATGCAAGATCAAGTCAGAGGATAACACAACAGTGTTAACAGGTAAAAGGAAAGGTAACATTTATCTTGTAGATTTCCTTTCAACCAACATAGATATCTGCTTATTTAATTCAGTCTGCAAACCAAATGATTTATGACATAAGAGACTAGGACACTTAAACCTTAGAACCATTGCTAGGCTGTCTAAGGACAACCTTGTTAGAGGACTACCTTCATGCCCCTACAAGAAGGAAGGACTCTGCAGGGCTTGTCAATTAGGCAAGCAAACTAAAAATAGTTTTAAGTCACTTAATAAGAGTGATTCATCTAGGATTTTGTATCTGTTACACATGGATCTTTTTGGGCCCATTACAGTACAAAGCTTAGGAGGAAAATCTTTCACTTTAGTGATTGTAGATGACTTCTCTAAATTCACTTGGGTATTCTTTCTGAGGAAGAAGTTTAATAACTTTAAATGTTTGACAGATTTTCTCAAATGCATACAGATTGTGTTCAATACTCACATTGCCCTGATCAGAAGTGATCATGGGACAGAGTTTGATTCTCTTCTTATGCAAGAGTTCTGTCAGAGTGAAGGGATCAGGCATACTTTCTCAGCTCCTAGAACTCCTCAACAAAATGGGGTAGCTGAAAGGAAAAATAGAACCCTAATTAAATCTGCAACTACATTGTTGACAGATGCTCACCTTCCTCTATCTTTTTGGGCAGAGGCAGTGAACACCTCCAACACGGTGTTGAACAGAAGTTTGATATATAAACAGAAGGGCAAAGCTCCCTATAAATTGCTCAAAGGGAAGAAACCTAAAGTAGACTACTTCAAAATTTTGACTGCATTTGTTATATTCAAAATAATGACAAGAAGTATTTAGCAAAATTCCAAGCTAAAGCTGATGAAGGAGTGTTTCTGGGATACTCCATGATCAGTAAAGCTTATAGGGTTTATAATAAAACTTCTCTTAAAATTGAAGAATCTGTTCATGTATCTTTTGATGAGACTAACATGTATTACAAGGAGAAGTCTACTTCTACCATAGAACCAGTGCAGGTACACTCTTTTTCAGAAAATTTGGACAGGTTACACATTGTAGAAAAGGATTCAGTACATTCACCTATCTAACAAAGAACTGAAATCAGTGAAGATGAAGAGGATACTCAACATCTTGATGTTCAACATCTTGGAGAAAACCATTTTGAAGAGCCAGTTGCTGTTCGTAAAGAGGAAACAACAACACAGGTTGGTGAACAATCAACACCCCCTGTTGATTTAGTAACAACAAGAGATCACCCAATCTCCCAAGTGATTGGAAATATCTCAGCTGGTGTGCAAACTAGAAATCAGGTCAACCAGAACCTGATGCACACCTGCTTTTTTATCTCAAGTTGAGCCTCAATCCATTTAAGATGCAGAATAAGATCCACACTGGATCATTGTTATATAAGAGGAATTACATTAATTTGAGAGGAACAAAGTTTGGGAGCTAGTACCAAGGCCTAAGGATCACTCAATTGTTGGAACAAAGTGGGTGTTCAGAAACAAGTTGGATGATCAAGGAGTTATTGTAAGGAACAAGGCAAGGCTAGTTGCTCAAGGTTATTCTCAAGAAGAAGGGATAGACTATGACCAGACCTTTGCACCAGTGGCAAGGCTCGAGGCCATAAGAATATTCCTTGCTTATGCAGCTCACAAAGGATTCAAGGTTTACAAAATTGATGTGAAGAGTGCATTTATCAATGGAGACATCAAAGAGGAAGTCTATGTTAGACAACCTCCAGGTTTTATCTCTCCAACTTATCCTGACCATGTTTTTAAACTGCATAAAGCATTGTATGGTCTCAAGCAAGCTCCTAGAGCATAGTATGAGACCTTAGCATGCTTTCTTCTAAAAAATGATTTTATAAGGGGTAGAGTAGACCAAACTCTCTTTATTAGAACCAATAAGTCCCATACCCTACTAGTACAAATATATGTAGATGATATCATATTTGGTTCTACTAATTCAAATTTGTGCAGAAGGTTCTCTAACTTAATGCATTCTAAATTTTAAATGAGTATCATGGGTGAGCTTTCCTTCTTTCTAGGATTGCAAGTCAAACAATATGCTAAAGGCATATTTATTTCTCAAACCAAGTATGCAAAAGAATTGGTTAAGAAATTTTGTATGTCTGAAGCATCTTGTATGAAGAAACCTGTGCCTACCAATGCTGTATTAGATACTGATGAACATGTTAAACATGTTGATCAGACAACATATAGAGCAATGATTGGCTCTCTATTGTACCTTACAGCTAGTAGACCTGATATAATATTTGCTACATGTATATGTGCTAGGTTCCAAGTAAGCCGTAGAGAGTCACACCTAACATTAGTTAAGAGGATTCTTAGCTATGTGAAAAGTTGTCCAAATCTAGGACTCGGGTATCCAAAAGACTCAGGATTTGAATTAACAAGATTTTCAGATGCTGACTATGCTGGAAGTAGAGTAGACAGGAAAAGCACTAGTGGAAATTGCCAGTTCCTTAGTGACAGACTTGTCTCCTGGTTCTGTAAGAAACAGACATCTGTGCCACTTCAACTGTTGAAGCTGAATATATGGCAACAAGCAGTTGTTGCTCACAGATTCTGTGGATTCAAAACCAGCTCCTAGACTATGGCTACAACTTAGAAGGATCAAAAATATTTTGTGATAACACTAGTGCAATCTCTATAACACAAAATCCAGTCCTCTATAGTAGGACAAAACATATAGAGATTAGGCATCACTTCCTAAGAGACAATGTGGAGAAAAATAAAATTGAAATTCAATATATCCTAACTAATTTGCAAAGGGGAGATATTTTCACCAAACCTTTGGATGAGAAGAAACACACCTTCTTCCTAAATCAGTTAGGAATGTTAGATGGAGGAAGTTTAAAATAAATCCCAAGATTTTGAAAATCTAAAAACAGACCAAGACTAGGCTAAAAACTTATATTTTCTAGTGTCTGTAGGTTCTATTTTGTCTCTGAACTATGCTCGACATTTTTCCCAAAAAGCTTCGAACGTAGATCGACGCTTTCCAATAAGCGTCGACCGGAGTTTAGCATTTTCCAGGCAGCGCTAGGCAATCTTCTTCTGGTCAACGATCTTAGAACGGAGATCGACGCTCTCTAATGTCAGCGAACGGAGATCGATGATATTGAAGACTCTTCAGATTCCACTAGAAGCCCAGATCGTCGAATGGAGTTCAACGATCCTTACTTTTCGGCGTCGAACCCTAATATAAAATCATTCTTTCGGCCATCGTTTTTGTTTTGTGCTTTCATATTCTCTGCAAACTTTTTCGTTCCCTCCAAACTCTACTACACTTGGTTGTGTTTGTTACTTTTTGCAGGTATACAATGGCCGTGAATGTTGCCGCTCTTGCTAAGATGAAATTTGATACAGGATTTGATATAGATATGGACTCGTTTGATGGCAGCGATCAGATTTTTCAAAGACATTCTGGAACTCTTCCGAGAACAACAGTTAGTGCACATAATATCCACCAAGATGAAGATTGCTGCAGATGAGATTAAGAAATGGGTGTTTACAGCACATAATCTGGATGAGAATACCCTCGTTGGTACTATCGGCGGGACTCAGGTATCATTATCACCTACTCTTCTAAGTGAAGTATTTCATCTGAGCACTTGAGATGACTCTGTTGAAATGTTGGGAGAAGAATATGCGAATATGTTAGATAGAATGGGACACTCTGCCGCTAACCCTAGCAAGTTACTGAAAAAGAACTTATCTATTGAGTTTAGATTTCTGGCTGATGTTGTGGGGAAAGTGCTTCTGGCAAAGCACTCAGCTCATAATACCATATCCAGGTATCAGTTATGTTTGATGGGAGCCCTGGTATATAAGAAACACCTGAATTGGGGAGAAATTTTCTTTGATTTGATAAAAAAGAAAATAAACAAAAGTTTTGTGAACTTTGGGAGGATCTTAGGGGTATTCCTACACTCCAGGTGCCCTGAACTTCTAGTCTCTAATGGGATGCACATCAATGCATCAAAAAGGCTATCTTGTGCTTTGTTTGTGAAATGGGACAGGCAGATAATGAAGCCTACCAGGACTACCAATGCTTCAGGCATAGAGACTATTGAAGTCTCTTCCCCTCAGGCTCCTGCCCTCATTGAGGAATTGCTTGCCTCCACTTCCTCTCCTCCTTCTCCACCTCCTACTGTTTCTACCTCCACCTCCACATCAACCATCTCCACATCCATCTCTTCCCCCATTACCATTTCATCACTAATCTCACCTCCAGCCACCTCAGAACAATTTCATCCACTCCACTACAATCCACCTCTTGACATTCCATCCTTCAACATCTTGGAAGACTCCTTCATGGATGCTTCCACTTCCTCACCTGCTGAGATTCCCTCTACCTCTTCATATCAACAACTCCTTCATGATATTCTTACTCAACCATCCTTCACACCATCCATTTCCACACCTATATCATCTATCTCCACCATCCCAATCTCTCAACCAACCATCCTACCATCCACAATACCATCTACCATAGTCCATCCATCACCAGCCCAAAACATTCCCTCCTCCACCTTGCTCAAGTTACACTTGAGCAAGTGGATCTATCAGCTTTGGCAAATAAGCTATATGGGATACTGGCCCCCAAGCTAGTAAGCCTGTTGGAGACCTCCATGGCTCCACTCCTGAACTCAATAAAGGAGCTATCTGACAGGCTCTCTCCTCTCCTCAGGCAGTCCCTTCTACGGGGTGCCTTTATCAAGTTATCACTGAATCAAGGCAGGGGGAGATGCCCTATGAAGCTGAGGTAGTGCCTACTGCTCCTGAGGAATTGCTGTTGCAAGAGATTTCTACTCCAGCCCCAGTACAAGTACTCACAGTGGACTTCAGGTAACTGTTGTCTGAATTTGATTCTCTTCCCAGAAGCTGCTTATCAACTCAGGGAGTTGAAGACCTTACTAAGGCCATTGTGCCTATTACTGTCTATGATCCCAGGCTGATTATCTCTTATATAAATTCTCTTAAGGCAGTAGAAGTTTCTGATTATGTTGCTGCTGCTGCTCTTGAAGTTGCTGAATCTACTGATATTGATATATTGCTTGCTGATCATGTTGATGCTGCTGCTGCTGTTGAACTTGCTATTTTTCTAGAAGAACTTGTTGTTTTTGAGGTTCCTGCTGCTCCTGCTGCTCCAAAAGTTCCTTCTGCTCCTGCTGCTGCTACAATTGTTTCTACTCCTGTTCTGTCTGCTGAGAAGTCTAAACAAAGAGAAGAGTATATCAAAAGCACTAATGATCTATATGACAAACCCCAGAGTTCAGAAAGTGATCAATTCAACACTGACTGTGATGATTTTGCTGGCACCATTGCCAAGAAAAGGAAAGCCAGAAGCAAAGCAATGATGAGAGTCCCTCCTGCTCAAGCCAAAGATGTAAATGATATACCATATTACATTTTGCATGATTGTCAGATAACAGAGCCTTGGATGCAATACTCTAAGAATTAGCTAAAGGCTATGAAGAAAAGAAGAAAGCTTGACAAATATGAGAAAGGATCTTCCCAGTTTCCTCCTCCTCCTCCTCCAGACTCAGGATCTGGTGGAGGCTCAGCTTTTCAATCATCTGCTTCAAAGCACAGTTCTTCTCAATCTTCTCAAAGATATTAACCCAGAGGTCAACATCAAAGAGGCTATCATTCTAGAAGAGGTCAGTACAGAGGAAATCAGAGAGAGTACAGAACTTATTCCAGACAACAAAGGGAAGGACAAGGTCCTATTGATTCTACTCACGGTCCTTTCCCTTACAAGCTTAGAGATTCAGTTGTCACCAGGACTCCTATTGATTAAGAATCTATCAATAGATATGAACCTCCAGTCCCTTTTGAAGATCCTGAAAACAACCTAGTGTCATGGACTGCCAGAATGAAAGAGCTTACTACACTAGATCAAATGAAAAAGGCCAAAGATCAAGGCGAAGACATTTCCAACATTACAACTCCATCAGATCAAAGAAAGACAGAGTTAGAGAGATATTCTTCAAGAAAATTCTTTGATCCAGAAAGTTACATGAAGTTGCACCCTGAGGCTGTAATTCCAAGGCCTATATCCAAAACCTCCTTAGGTGCAGATGATGACAGAAGATCAAAGAAAGAAGCCCTCAATCCTAACAGGGAAATTCTGTTTAAAAAGGGAAATGAGAAGAAGTGATTTCTGTAAGCTGAACAAACACCTATCTCTGACTATTTGCTGATATTCTATCTGTGTTCTGCAATGCTTCTATGCCTTGTTAGTTTAGCTTTTTCTTTGTCTGCATGCTTATTTATTTCCAATTTTATCTTGTAAATAGTAATCCTAACCCAAATAGGGGGAGATTGTTGGAACACCCTATTACTAATTTGGGCAAGGATCACTATGTTTTTAGGAAATTGGTTTGACCTAGTTGTATAGTTGAAAATGTCAAATTAAAATGAGTCTAAGGGTTAGAATTTAGGTTTGTAGCTGCCCCCAAGACCATTCAAAGATCAGGATTCAGTGATGAGACTAAGGCAATTTTCGTCGAGCTCACGTTGACGAAACGTCAAACTCAGTTCGATGTTCTCTGAGCTCAATTCGGCAAGTCGTCGAACTCCGGTCGACAATCTTCGAGCTAAGATCGACGTTTTGTCATCAGCTATTTTCCAAGTCGCTGAGCTCGTTTCGACGATCGTAGAGCTCAGGTCGACGTTTTTTGTCTCTAGTATAAATCCAATCTCTGAGCTCATGTCGACGATAGCTGAGCTCAGGTCGACGATTTTTGTTAAAGATCGATGCTTTCAGAATTCAAATTCAAGAATAGTTTTGGAATTCTTTCAGAGTTATCTCCTGTATTTATTGCAAAGGATTAGGTATCCGTTTCAAGCAATCTGGAGCAAGTTTCAAGGAAGGATAAAAGGAATGTTACTTAGGACTTTCCCCAGATACAGTTGTCATTTATGGAAGTCATTTATGTTTGAGTAACGACCATCTAAGTCTGAATCTGATATATTCCTACAGAATATGTTTTTAACAAAATAACAGATCAATACAATAACATAGGCAAGAGATATACAGGATCATTGGATTGAGAAAAAGAGTTACAGAAGAGAGATCAAAATATACTCTGATCAAGAACTCATCTTCTGGAACATACAGATTCACTGAGAAAAAATCTTCAAGAACACAAGAAAGTTTTCTGTGGAGGAAATCATCTGCTCCTCCAAATCCTCAAGTGTTCAAAAGCTTCAACATCAAGGACTCCAAACATCTCACATTTCAGCATCTGCTGAAATCATCTTTTGCTTGAGATCTGAAGCACCTGAAGACCTATCACCCTAACAAAACTCACCTTCCTGAACCTTACAGATCTCAGGGGTAGCTTTAGCTTGATCTTCCAATTGTCTTCTCTCAGACTATTGACAGAGAATAACAACTCAACTCTTTCTTTCTTTTTTCCTTTCCCTCCTATAAAAGGGTTTTTCAAAACTCCCTTCAAAAGTTCTGAGACTGGTTTCTGAGACCTTGTCAAAACTCAGTGGTGGCAAGACACCTTATCAAAAAAATCTATTTTTGGTTTTTGAGCACCTTATCAAAAGCTCATTAGTGCCCAGGACACCTAATCAACTATTCCTGCAGTGGATTCCTACCTAGGGTGGTAGAAGAGTGGATGTACCCAGGTTGTTGGGGAACCATTATAGATCCTTGTGTCATCTGGTTGCTGTGTGTTTGACTTTGCTGTGTGCTGTGTGATTTCTTAGTTCTTGCTTTAGTTTTTATTTCATCACAAGCACCTTACATATATACATAAATTAAGTATTCCACTGCTTTATAGTTTTAATTATAAATTATTTTAAAAATACTCTATTCACCCCCCCCCCCCCTCTAGAGTTAAGGTAGATCTTTTCCTCACTTTCATACCCCTAGCTATGACTCATATGATACCGACGATGATCTATGCTAGGATCTCGCTGAGAGTGAAGCCAGAGTCACTCTCCCATTTTCAAATTATTTTAGTTCTTCATCTCTTTTATTACTTGATCCCCCTTCTTTATCTGAGCCTGTACAGAATGTGTCTCCACTAGTACGGTGGCATGACGATATGCATGGTGCCTATGTCATCGCCATCGCTTCCTGCATACCTGTGGTGGACGATACCTTGCTTGGCAAGGATTTATTTTGTGGTGAGATGAGCGTGGAGAAGTACTCCTCCTCTTCCTATTTCCTTCTTCCTCTACCTTAGATTTTCAGGTATTATTATGTATGTAGAGGGGTAACTGCTCTATCGCCGTATCGGTATTCGTTACTTACACGGATAATGGAACAGTTACCGGTGCATTTTTCTTTTCATATGCCCATTAGCTAGAACTGTATAGAATTGAATAAGTCGTGCTGGGATGACAGTAACCCTAGTAGTTATCTTTTATTTTTTGTATTTTGTTTTTCATGTCTATTTAGCTTTAATATTTCTTTGTAGTTTGTATATTTTTCTTTTGTTTTTACGGAGCTCACCCCTACAGGTATTCATGGCAACTTCTTATGGGCGGGGTTGTGATTCTACGTATGGCGGGCCTGCCTTTGTTTTTCATGCGTCTTCTGGTATGCTCACTGGCTGAGCATTGGGTAACCTCTTCCCTTTGCCTTATTTGATTTAAATTTCATTATCATATGTTGTGTAGTCTAGTGTAAATCTGGGGGAGAGAAGTATTGTTACCTTTTGCACGCGCACATTTCATGTGCATACTAGAAGCTTCTATATTTTTATTTTAATTAGTTCATTGCATCACACACCACTGCACCCACATGAGTGTGTGCTTAGCTGTTAGCATGCCGCGAGTTAAACTCATGTCTTTGTTTGATTTGGGAAAATTATTATGCTGCTTAGGATTGTGAGACGGAGTAAAATGTTGACCTTGCTTTGCTTCTAGTCGAGTGCTCTTGTCTCGTGTAGAAATTCGAGTAGATTTAATTTTTCTGTATGCTTATAGTTTTAGATTTTTCTATTTGCGTAAAGATAGTTTTTATTCTACTCAGATGTTGGTGAATCCGGTGTGAATCGAACGGTAGTGTAGGGATGTGTGTAGCCGTCACTAGACTCATTTTTATCGAGTCGGGAAGAAGGATCATCTTTCTCGGTGGCTAAGAACTTGCCCCAAGCTACTCTTGAAGCATTGGTGCATGGTTAGTCTAGCGTGAGTGTGATGTAGGCCATCATTTTGACCCGGTTGAGCTTTGTACCATTCCTAAAGTCTTATCATTGCTAGCCCCGTTATGCCCACCCTTCTTTTTATTCAGCTCCACCTTCATTCACCAAAGCCTCATAGCCGATCCTAGTCGCACACCCAAGTCAAGCTCTAGTGTTTTATATTATCATTTTGGGGTGTTGATGTGGTGATATTCATTATGAATTTGTGGATGTGCTCCAAAGTTTGGATTTGCTTATATTGTTAAAATAAAGATGAATTAAAGAAAAATGTTTGTAAAAAAGGAAAAAAGTGAAAAGTAGAAAAAGTTTGATTGAAAATCCTTTTGGAGATATGATTATATTTGGAGTAGGTGGCACACCCATATGTTAAAAATTTAAGTCTTGGGGTGTGGTGTACCTGCATATATTGTGGTTAGTGGTTGGATTCATTCTATTAATGATAGCTCATTTGGATTAGGTGCAAAGCCTTTCTATTTATCCTTGTTTACCTCACCATAACCCAAGCCTCATGATTATCCATAAGACCTGCGGATTCGCCCTTGAGTCAACCCAGTGTCATGGAGAGAGTGTAAACGGGCAAGCGTATGGTCCCCGACATTAGTGGATTCCTTTGGAGGTGATCCCGAGCCCCAGTCTTTGGCAAAGCTCACCTTTGTGGCCTTCCTGCTTTTTTCCTACGCGTGACCGAAAGATTCACCGTGATTCCAATTTTGATTAGTAATAAAATTTTGATACGCATTGTGAAAAGTATAAACTATTTTTCATATTTAGAAATTTCATCTATTTATATTTTTACGCTTACGAGCATGCGACTTCGCTTGGTACTCCATATCACAATTTCTATGTTAGCTAAGTAATTTTTTCTATTTGCATAGATTTTGTTTGCTCGGGATGCGCAAATAGGTAAGTCTGGGGGTGTGATGAGTCCGATTTATATAGGGTTTTTCGGACTCATCTGCGCTCGTTTTAACACACTTGAACTTCACTTTTAGTATGTTATCGTTGATATTTCATTTATTCTGCTTACCACGCTAAGTGCACTATTTTGGACCAAGGTTGTGCAATTGCGCATTCTTTTGTTGGGGGTAAGCACATGGTGCTCCCCATAATTCTTTTTGTTTATTTTATGCTTTGCTTTGTTTTTGGGAGCTTGTGTTTCTGTTTGATTTATTGTTGTACAGGTAGTCAGGACGTCCTAGTTTAAATTGTAGTTTCTGTGTAAAACGCACGGTCGTGTTAATTTCTTCTCGCACAGTTTCAGTGTAATCGTGCCTTTTATACAGCATTTCTGGGGACTTCTGTTTCTACCCGTGCATTTTGTTCCCACACAGTTTAGGCCAAACCGTGCGAGAAGGAATCACACGGTCTGAACATTTTCTCTTTATTCCTACATTCTGGGGTAAATCGTGCGTTTCCTTCACGGCAAACGCTCCCGTGCGCGAGTAAAACACATGGTTCCCCTATTTTACCCTGTTTTATGCGCTCTGTGTTTACCCGCGCGATTTCCTTCACGCACAGGCGGAAGCGCCCGTGTGCGAGTAATACACACCGGTCAACGCATCTTTTTCCGCAATCAAATCTGCAAGTTAATAACGCGCGGTTAGCGCACGGACGTGCGCGGGACCGTACGTGACCATTTTTTTGATCTTTTTCTATTTAAGCGCAGATTTCTCACCATTACAGGACAGCTTCATTCCAGCCGATCCAGGCGCATTTTAGGGCAAAGTTCTGCCCTTCCACCACCGCCCTTCATCTTCCGCCAGGGGAGAAGCTCTGGCCATGCTCGCGAAGCCTATACCTTGCCGGTGCTTACTCTCGGCCTTCTCCTTCATCTTCTAAGCTCTATTTCAAGCTTCGACGCCATAGCTAACAAGCGAAGGGAAGCTTGCAACTTTCTTCTGAATCGTGACACGAAGAAGACGGGTCCATTGGAAGGTAGTGACGTCCCTTCTCTACCCCGGATGTAGTTTAGGACCGAGCTTGGATGCGGATTGACAACCCGGCGATCCCTTCCACAAACCCTCGACGAGCCTTCGGATTCGATCGATCTCTTGACTTGATCTTCCTTAATTATTGTTTATGTGTAGTTGAACTTTTGTGTTGATGATGTGTCCTTAGTTGTAAACGCTATTTGTTTCATGTCTATGTGAACTTGTATTGTTTATGCTTAAGTTGCTTGAGTTGCGCCTTTATTTCCATCTGCCACCGCATCTGTTCTTGCTGCACTAGCGATTGTTTGTGGCGTGTGCAGCGAAGAGGTGCTTACGACCCTCATATTCCTTGGTTCTTACGCTTGCCTACTCATCCATCCGCCTAGCGATTCGGTGCATAGCGGCCCGTGTAATCTTCCATCCCGCCTAGCGAAGCATTGCATAGCGGCATTGCATAGGAGTTGTTGATATATTTTATTTTCTTTTTATCGCAACAATCAAAACCCACCTTCGTTATCTCCGACCTAAGGACTTCAATCTCAAGTCCTCCTCGAAATTAACTCCAACTTACTGTGTTCCTTGAGAGATCTATACTTGGGGAAATTCGCCCATTTTATATTACTTATGCGACCGGTACACTTGCCGTCACATTCGCATCACCATGCCATCGCCTAAGCATTCAAGATCAATCGACAGGAAGCGGGTCAGCCTCCCCTTTCCTCTTCAGCTCTCTGGCCATTTTATCTGTGCACTTTAGGCTCAACAGCTTCAATTGCCACTCACATTGTGCCCAGGACCTGAACTCACAATCAACACAAACAATGGCTCTCATGGACACAATAGCTGTGCTATTTAGGCTCAACAGCTTCAAACAATGGCCACCAGGTATCCAAGAGACATGCCTCACAATCATAGCTCACTGGGATCTATTGCCGGCGGTAGTACTACCGCCCTGCGGTAGCGGACAGAATCTCGTTTCTTCCCATTTTTGGGTGTTTTCCTAGAGATCATCTCTAGTTCTATCACTACAGCATACTACACACCCCATGACCCTGTATTCTACACGTTTATCCACATTAACATAGTCTTCTCGAGCATGTATAACAAATCATCAGCAATCAAGACCAACCTATCCAGAGAGGCTTCACACAGCATTCCTATTCTAGTGTATGAATATTGTTCAATTTTGCCACCATGAATCTTAAATTTCGTCGCTTCTCTTGGACTCTATTTGGCTACACCTTGCCAAACCGAGCCTTAATCATGTATCACTATTCAAGCAATTCATTAAGCTTCTTTATTCACAAATGTGTGTGCTTTTGCTTAACTTGTTTTATTAAATTTATAAAAAAACATTAAATTAAATTATTAAAAAAATTATAATATTAATATCCACCTTACCACAACGTAAATGTTTCATTCGGTTAACTCAGATTTTGTGGCTGGATGCCCGGTTTTCCTCCAGTTCGGAAATCGAACCACCTTAATTTTGAATTGGATCGAGCGCACAAAGAACTAATACAAATTAAACACCAATGACGAGGTTTTTTTTACTGTGAAAAACCCATAAATGGTTTAAAATCACATGGTCATATCTGTGTTTGGCCAAAATTTACTATTTAGCATTTTTTTACAAGTGTTTGGTATTTCTTGGAGGGTGACATATCACCTCTTCATTACAAGCTTTGAGTACAAAAAAGTGAAAAAGAATGCAAATTCACAAAGCTTGGAGGGGAGCGTCCACGGAACCTCTAGTCCTTCTAGGCTCACTGATGCGTTCAAGTGAGCGTTGAGCGTTGCGCGTACCAACGAGGGAGCAGAGTGAATTTCGAGCAGAGGAATGATCTAAGTCTCACGTTCTCGCCAGAGAACCTCTGAGCTCTCTCTGGTTCTGAAGTTGCTTATCCTCAAGGTCTGGTGTCCCTTTTATAGCTTTCTTGAGGGACGTGCTGGTAATTTCACCAAGATGAATCTTGAGTTGGTGAAAGACATCGCTCCATTCTGGTCACCTGAATCCCTTTCCTTATCACCAGCGATATCGCTATCATAGGCTATAGCGGCAAAAACTTGTTCTCTATTGCAAACTCAAGTGTTTCCTAGGGAACAACTCTAGTACTCGCTACAACAAGTTGAACACCCAAAAACTCCATAAATCTACACTTTTAACCACAGAGACTTCTCCGGCATGCAAATCAATCATCACCAATCCAGACCAACTTGTCTAGATGTGCTTCAAACAGCATGCATATTCCATACTTCAATTCCGGATTCTATATGTAATTAAATTGGGGATACTCCACATTAACCCTTTGGAAACTGCCTATTCTTCACCAATTAGTGAGGTTTTCGATGCAAGCATGTCAAATAAGGACTTCACTTTTCCAAGATGATAATCGTTACCCTTGTAGATCACTTAAGAGACATGAGATTGCAAATGTTCCGGATGGAAGCATTCGCAGCACCTTCCTCTCCACAGTTATAGCCTTGGCTTGCAAATCCGATCACAAGAAATCCTTCAAAGCTATTTTAGAGGACTTGTTTCAGCCTTCTTCTAACTCTCCTTTCCTTCTTCTACTTAGCTTAAAGAGGGAGAGAGAGATAGAGTAATATTAAAGAGATAATGAGAAGAAAATAACCCCATCAGCCTCTTAGCAATCCCAGGCCTAAACTCATCCATGGGATCTCGACTTCCTAAGGAATGGATGGCCACAATTAAACCGAGCATTCATTTTAAATGCACCATAATACAGAGTTGCAAACTAGCAGAAACATTAACGAGATAAAAACAACCACCCAATTAGGAATGTCCATTAACAGTTAAAATCGGGAATGAAAAAATACACCCAAAAAAGTTTTGGCCTTAAGGTCTTACATCAATAATATTTCACCAAATTAAAAGCGGTTTTCAAACATCAGCACGCATGCAAGCAAAATAGGAAGAACATTAGAAGAATTTTGGCCTTCGATGGCCGGCACAGCTTTGGGCTCCAGCCCGCTACTTCTCGCTTAGCTCCGCAGCACTTGCATGCAAAACATTCCACCAAGTGGTGGCAAACAAGGCAACGGTCAGCTGGAGCTGACCGAATTATAACGACCCCACCCCTTTCTCGGGGTGGTGGTGCTTAATCCCTGCAAGTAATTACCATGTTCACATATTTAATATAAATGTGCAACTTAAGCACCATACACCACATGTACAACCTTGTATTCGTCGAGTTTGTCCATCAGGCTAGACAAGCGAGCCAGGGCGACCGACTTACATCTGTACAGTAAGAGGGCAAACCCAGATGGACGGCTCACTCTCGCCAAGGCTAGGCGAGTGAACCGAGCGAGCCAGCCCATCAAGTTCATGCCTGACTAGGTAAAATTATCATCTTCCTGCCTCCGTATAGGGCGGGCGAGCTATGACAGCCCGGCTCACGCTCGCCTAGAGATAGAAGGCGAACTGCGCAAGCCAGGCTGCATCCGCCCTATAAAATTATGAGTTGACCTCATATTCCTCGAAACTTCCTAGTGGGGTCAAGAGGCAAAATTACCTTGATGCCATTGCAGGGGGTGCAAATTCTGGAACAGCGGAGTTACGTTGTCGCCAGACCACTTTTGGATGCATATAGCCATTCAAAACTGCGAGGTTGCGATATTTATAGACAGTTTTTAGAAAAATATGAAAAGACCCAATAAAGTACCTCAGAAGGCATGCTTATGCGTGCCCTGGTCTTCTTGCTCTCTCGATGTATCCTTAGCTCAGCATTTGGTTAGGGAGGGGAAGCACTCTATGATCTTTCGAATGTATGGTGGGACCTCCACATCGAGCCCTTGGGTCTGCCCCCTGTTCTTTTTCGTTAGTTGATTGTCTCGCGCGAGAGAAATAAGTTTGCGATCTCCCCTTTCCCAAGGGTGAACTCAATAGAGACCGAGTTTTCGGTTTCAACATTTTTTGTCTAGTGAGCATGGAGAGTGGTCAACACAGAAAATCTTCAGCAGGCTCGATGACTGGAGGAGAAGGGTAAGGTTAAGATAGGGCCAACTCGCCATCCCCTCCCCCTCTCTCCACGGTGGGGATGTTCGATGAGTTCCGGCAGGAGGTTCTTGGTCTCTTCAAGTTCGTACTCAGTGCGTGTGTCGAGTGCTTGACACCAGCTGTTCCACTTGTCTTCTCCCCATCTCTAGGCGAAGATGCCCCAGCTCGACGAGTGGGGAAGGAGGTTGCAGAGGAGTGGAGTGGGCATGATATCCCCTAGTGAGTGCTCTTCTTCAGGTAGGTAAGTGGAGGACGGTTCAGCGAGATGGGGGTGCGAGAACCTTCGACTCACCCAATAGAGGGGCATCCCCTTTAGCGAGTTGGTTTCTTCTGCTCTAGTTCTGAAGGGGTTCAGGGAGCCAGAGATGTCCTACTATACCGGGAAGGATGAACCGGTCTAGCACAACCAATAGTTTGAGGATGTGGTTTTGATAAGGTATATGTCAGATGCCTTCAAGTGCAGACTCTTCGCCATCATCCTCAAGGAAAAGGCAAGGGAGTGGTTCCACCAGCTACCATAAAACTCAATCTACTACTTAGAGGATCTGCGTTAGGGGTTCATGTTGAGATTCATCACTTCAAAGAAGAGGAAGGAGTCATAGTCCTTGTTCCATATCAAGCAGGGGGTGAACGAGACCTTGGGAGTTACGTGGACCGATTTTAGAAGGAGGTCACCCAAGTCCAGGAGATGCCAGGGCACACCCTGATAATGGACTTCACCTTGGGGCTACAACAAGGTTTCTTCAGGATGGAATTGAAGAGGGTGCCATGAAAGTGAGGGTTAGATCTAATATACTCTAGGGGGGTGAATAGAGTATTTCTGAGTAATTAAAATCTTTTGCTGAATAATATAACTTGTTCCTAAACTCAGATGCTATATCACAGCACAGCAGATTAAACTAATAAAAATCACAGAATCCTAACTATCACAGGGACATCAAGAACAAAAGAAAAAGGCAACCAGACAACATAAGAATTTTATAGTGGTTCCCCAACCTGGGTACATCCACTCTTCTACCACCCTTATATGAATCTACTAAGGTTTTTGTTCAGGTGACTACAAACAATGAGCTTTTGGTAATGTAAGATCCGTTCCCCAATCTCCAGGGCTAACCCGGATCTTATGCCCAAAACCGCCGTCTTACGGTGACACTAACGCACGGGTTAGTCGACACCACAAGACGCCGATTTTGCCGGCTAGTACAATCATAAACCTGTTCGGCCAATATGAGAAATAACAGTATAATCAGAGTATCACAGGTAAAGTCCACAGCCACAGTACTAATCATATATTTATAGTAAATGAAAAGTACACAAAATGCAGTCCAAAATGAGTAAACAACACGAGAGTAATAAGGGCTTATGCCTAGTACATCATAATCAAATCACTCTCTCACACTCTCTCTAACTGTAGCGGAATCTATCATCTCGACTAAACACACCTGAGGACGTGCTCCAGTAGTAGTAGCAGGTGGTGCCGGTATCTGCTCCTCAAGTCCTGCCTCCTCGACGTGCAGGTCCATCTCCTCGAGCTCCTAAAAATAGTATGGTCACCGACCTTTAGTCAAAAAGACTAAGTCGTTTCTTCCGCACCTCGCCCCGCAACTCCTAGGCACCGAGCGGGATGATGAAGCGGAGGACAACAAGGGGTAACAAAGTGGAAGCAGGTGACAAGAAGCTAACTACCAAATGTATATAGAAGTAAGTAAGAAAAGAAAGTAACCTTCACTTATGCGAGAACGCATAAGCCAAGGGATCTTCTACAAGGCTCCCATCGTATAAGATGTCCCATACCATTTTATACGATGGGGTGTCGGTTGTCACAAGCAATATATATATATATAAAAGAAAATAACCTTAATTTATAAAATTGCCCACACAAGCTTATAGACTAAGGGGTCGTTTAGCAGGTCCTAATGTATAAGCGTCCCATACCACTTATACATTAGGTGTCTTAGGTTGTTATGAATATTTATGATATGCTTCTAAATGGTGGGTATGATATGATCATGCAGTGCAACTCACACACACGACTCCGTGATCACAGACCTTTAGTTCCCACTTTTCGAGAGCTAGCATCACTCTCAGGTACCACCGTTGTGGCTACGGCAGCAGCGGAACGGGCGCTTCCGCCTTCTAGGTGGGTATACACACTACCAGGCCTAGACCTCTCTTGTACGCCTTTTTACATGAAACAAGTGTACTCTAGAGTCTCTGCGTACCACTTTGCTAACTACCTGTCAGTCTTGTTGGGCCGGGTGCGCGTTATCGGGAAAAGTCCTCCAGACTTCAGTATAAATAACCTACTGGTCCCTCTAACCCTCGCACCCGCCTGGTCCACCGTACTGCCATCGGTGTGACGACTGGCTAGTACCGCATGGTCCGCCACTAATTTATGCACATGCAAGTATTTTATCTCGAGCCTCCAGCTCGCAGGACCATCCTGTCCCAATTTCCTTCAACCCGTCACAGGTGAGTATGTGCTACAAAACCTCTAACCCTATCCGGGTGAGTATATATATATCAACCACTTTCCTCCAACTCTGCACGGGTGAGCAAGAAGTCAATAGACTGCAATTCCCTCTAACCCGGCATGAGTGAGATCATTTCCAATTCACTTAACCTATAAGACTGCTCTTGCCTATCGGTTATTATACTTAGTGACTTAAGGTTAATTCCAGGACTGCCCAGGGCATGCCCGGTGAAGGGCTCTCGGGGGAACTAGGAACTACGATGGGCTAAAGCCCAAAGCTCCCTTTCTCAAGGATATTTACTTTAGTTGATGTCTACCCATGATTCCCTTTGCTCTCAGTGTTACTTTAGAGCGGCTTAGTGACTTAAAATGTTATTCGAGGGGCGACGGTCTTCCGCCGGTCTCCGCCAAGTTAGGACTAAGGTTTGCTCTTTCACACTCGTCACTAGGATACAACTGTCACCCAGGGTTATACTTCCAATCATATACTCTAGCTCAATTGTCGATCAATTCCCCGGAGGCCCTAAGGTATAACCTACCTTACTATGCGCAGCCCATGACTTAATACCACCCCGAAATCGAACTTTTAAATCCTTGGTCCAACTGATCCCAAATATTTATCCTAGGGTGGTATGGACTAATGAAATGAATGTGTTGATTTTCATAATTTTCCTAGGTCATCAAGGCCTCTAATTAAATCGTTTAAATTATTCTCTAGGTCATTTCACACATGAAGTGGTATCATTTAGAATCTACTGACCTAAGGGAATTTTCCTGAGATGAATATGAGTAAAAGATTGCTGTCTACAAAATTTCATAATTTTCCTATTTTATTTCTATTTATCTTATAATAAATACAAATTCTACATATTTATCATTTTCCAAATGAAGTACAAGAAATATATATACCAAAATTCCAGGAAAATTACTGAGTATTTATATCACTACTTTATGACTAATGTCAGAGTTTCATTAACTTCTACAGTGTAATGCCTATCAAAATCCATTCTTAATTATTTACCAAAATGCCATTATGCTAAATTAATAATTAACAGTGTATCCAAAAATTCTGATATAATTCCACAAGACAAATATAACAATTATGCAACTCTAGAATTATTTCCACAATTTTCCAACATGTAATTATACCAATTCATGAACAATTACAAAAAGGGTAAAATAGTCAGTTCAATGAGTTTTGCTCTAACAGTTGTCAAACTGAGATATAGAATTTTCTCAAGTCAAATAAAAACCTCATTTTTGACTTGACAGATTTTGTGGATCCTTCCTTGATCAAAACCTATTTTTACAATTTATTTTCCAAAAAGGCCTTTATTTTGAAAATACCAGATAATGGGATTTTTGATCCCAAAAATCCCATAATTAATTATAGGGGTGAACTTTACCCTAATTAATCACTGGAATAAATTCCATGATGTGTGGATGCCTCAACTAGGCTAAATACACAATATATCATTTCTTGCTAAATGCACCCTAAGGCTATAAGTAGCCAACACATGCAAGTGGGTTAACCCAACATGCAGTGGTCCAATTGTGCTGAAATTTCTACCAAGCACCAATGATGTCCCTAAGGACCTACCACCAAAATTTGGGGCTAATTGGGTGCATATAATTACATTTATACCCTTAATTTACTTTTTGATATAATGACCAAAACTATAGGAATTTTGTCTCCAAAAATTCCTAAACTTTGGCAGGGGCTAAATATCCCAAAATAAACCACATACCCAAAATCTCAGGTCATGAGGACATCTTGTTTTGCTTGGGCTCAAGTTTCCATTTCTGCCCTAACCTAGAACCAGTCCTAGGAGAAATGCCCTACAGGCCAGACCACTAGACCAAAACCTAAGTTTAGGGTGGCATTTTAAAGATAACACATCAATCTATATTTTCCATTCAGGGCTCAACCACTTGTGAAGAATCTAAGCACCCTAAAATTAACATGCAAGTTGACTGTAATTTTGTGACAGAGTAATCACTATTCCTTCAATTAAATAATTATATTCTTATGAATAATCAACTAGCACGAATCCTAAAGCAGCAATGAACGGGATCCATTCATCTTCCCCAACAAACCGACGGCCCTGATGCATTTCGCCTGGGCCACCTTGCGGGGCAGATTCCGGCCAACGGAGGCGGCGCCGTGGCCGGCCAACTGTGCCACCACCTTCACGGTGGTGGTGGCCTGCTTTTGCCGGCGACTAGGCGATGGGAGGCGGCGGCGCCGGCAATCCCGAGAGGTGAGAAAAGCTTGGAAAATTCGAGATTTTCTCTCATGGCATCGGGCTCAATTGAGCCCGATTGCTCTCCTAATTGATCTAGGAAGCTAGCACGGGGAGAGGTGAGGCGAAACGGACCTGAATTGGGGCTTGGCGGCGGTTCAGGCGGCGGTTTGCCACGGAGGTGGTGCACCGGCGAGCTCCTTCTCAAAATCTCATTTCTCAACCGATTTCTCTGTTCCATCTATCGTTCTCCAGTCGATTCCTCCTTCTGAAGCTGTTGGTGGGGGTGAATTGGGCTAAGGCGGCTTATACATGGAGTTAACTCCAAGGTGAGCTCGGTTCAAGCTTTGGTTGTATCACCATTGCTGCCATGTGGCCATCCCAGCATCCTAAACTCTCTGTAATTTCTCTAGGGAGGCAGCCAGCAGTTTTTGGGCAGAAGGAGCCAAGGCCATGTGGCCTCACTTCTCCTCTCTTCTCCTTCTCTCTCTTCTTTTGGGGTAAAATCTCCAAAGTGCCCCCTTGCATGCATTCTCTCTCCTCAACCAGAGGGGTGTGGATGGTCTTTGGCTCTTTGGGCTGCCAATGGGCCATCTTTGGTGGGCTTAGCCCAAAGGAATTGACTTGGGCTCACCTTTCTCCTCTTTAGGCCATTTTGTTGACTTGTTGACTTTTAGGTTGACTTGGTCAACTTGATGAGTGGGCTGACCCCACATGATGGTCATGGACCTCATGTCATCACCCAACATGGGTTGGGGCCATGGTGAAGGTCTTAGCCCATTAGGAATGGGCTTGGTCTTCAATTATCCTTATTTAGGCTTAAGGTTGACCAAGTTTGACCTTAGGGTTGACTTGGTCAAATGGGTGAGTGGGTTGGCCCCACTTAGTGATCATGAGGCCTAAATCATCACCCAACTTGGTTTGGGCCATGGTGATGTCCCACTTGATCTAATTGGGCTAAGAGTGTGGGGTTTGACCACTTTAGGCTCAAGGTTGACTTGGGTCAACTAAGGTCAAATTGTTGACCTAGGGACATGCCTTAGGGTCCACTTAGATTGTTTTTAGGGTTAGGGCAATGTGGTGGGGTCATGGTGTGGCTAGGGTCCCTAGTTGGGCTAGTTTGACCTAGTTTGACTTGGTCCCATAGTGGGCCCCACATGGCTACAACCCACTACCTAGGGTCAAACCTAGCTAATTTCCCCTAACACCCACCCCATGCCTAACCCAATCTAAGTTAAGGGGCCTAGTAGTAACATGGGATGTTACAAATCCTAAAAACAAAACAAATAATTTCGTCCCCGAAATTCAAGTTCGGGTCTACGGGGTTCTAGTTGCAAGAATTAGGAATCTTAAATCATAAATTAAATATGTACCTGTTGTAAACAACTCTGGGTGTTTCTCCATCATCAGGTCCCTTGGTTCCCAGGTGTGCTCCTCTTGCCCGTGGTTGGACCACAACACCTTTATGAGCGGAACTTTCTTCTTTCGCAACACCCGAACGGCAGTATCGTCAATCTGAATCGACTCTAGTCTAACTGATCTGTCAGGCACCACCGGGCCAGCTGTAGCGGTAACATGCTGCTCAGGCCGAAGGAGAGCTCTTCGCAAGGAAGAGACATGGAACACATCATGTAAAGAGCTCAACTCCGGAGGCAGCTGCAGTCGGTAAGCCAAGGGGCCAATACGCTCCAAAACCAAGTAAGGCCCCATGTATCGTGGACTAAGTTTCTTGTGTCTCCGTATCCGAGAGACGCCGTGTACTGGACGAATCTTCAAGAAAACCCTATCTCCAACCTGGAACTCTACCTTCCGATGCCGAGCATCATAATACTTTGCTTGCCTGCTCTGTGCCTCTAATAGCCAATCCTTGATCAAACGAATCTGCGTCTCCGTGTCTTCCACAAAGTCTGAACCCAGAGTTCGAGTGTCTACGTATTGGACCCAAGATAACGGTGTCCGGCACTTCCTCCCATAAAGTGCCTCATAAGGAGCCATCCCGATACTAGCTTGGTGGCTATTGTTGTATGAAAATTCAATTAAAGGCAGCAGCTTTTCCCAAGGCTTTCCCGTATCTAATATACATAATCTGAGTAGATCTTCAAAAGTCCGGATGGTCCGCTCGGTCTGTCCATCGGTCTGTGGGTGGAAGGCAGTACTAAAGGTGAGCCGAGAACCCAAATAAGCATGTACTGCCCTCCACTCTCTCGAGGTGAACCGACCATCGCGGTCTGAGACGGTCGTCTTAGGAATGTCGTGATATCTGACAAAGTGTTCCACGAATAGTCTCACCAATACTGCAACCGGAGCTTCCTTTCTGACCGGAATAAATCATGCAACCTTGGTCAACCTGTCCACAATGACCCAGATAGAGTCATGTCCCGAGTGGGAGCGAGGCAGTCCGTGAACAAAATCCATAGCAATATCCTCGAATTTCCATTCTGGAACTGGCAGTGGTTGTAAAAAACCCCCTGGGCTCTTACATTCTGCCTTTACACACTGACAGGTCTCACAGTGAGTCACAAAATAGGTGATTTCCTTCTTCATCCCGGGCCAGTACATTGTCTTCCGTAAGTCTGCCCACATCTTGGAAATGCCGGGATGCACTGAATATCGAGAGCAATGTGCCTCTCTGAGTATATCTTCCCGGATACCATCTCCAGCTGGTATGTATACTCGCCCACGGAATCGAAGTAAATCGTCTTGTAAAGAATAATCTCCAACCTTGCCCCCGTCCAGGGCTCCGAAAATTGGCTCTAGTGCAGTATCCAGTCTCTGATGCGTAACGATGTGCTCCCGAATAGTGTCATCGCTGGTCACTGAATTTAAATACTCTCGGTACACTGCTGGTTCTGACTCAGACACCATGGTAATGTGCATCTTCTCCAACATTCGTACCAGCTCTAAGGACATCAAGCGAGGCTCGGATCCGGAAGTGCCAGCTCTTCTACTCAGTGCATCAGCTACCGTATTTGCCTTCCCTGGATGATAATGAATCTGATAATCATAATCGCAGATAAACTCTAACCATCTCCTCTGTCGTAGATTTAGATCCTTCTGGGTATCAATATATTTAAGATTCTTGTGATCCGAGTAGATATCACAATGAATCCCATATAAGTAATGCCTTCAGGTCTTTAGGGTGAATACCACGGCCCCGAGTTCTAGGTCATGTACCGGATAATTATGTTCGTGTTTCTTCAATTGTCTCGAAACATAAGCAATGACGTGTCCATGCTGCATCAAGACTGCGCCCATCCCCTGATAAGAGGCATCCGTGTAGATCTGGAATCCTTCACTCCCGATGGGAGCGCAAGGATAGGGGATGAGGTCAGTCGGTCTTTCAACTCCTGAAAAGCTGCCTCACATTGTTCTGACCAAACAAAATTTGCATCCTTCTTCGTCAATGACGTAAGGGGGAGGGCTATCCTTGAGAATCCCTCCACAAACTTACGATAATATCCTGCCAATCCCAGAAAGCAGCGGATGTCTGCTGTTGTCTTTGGCCGTGGCCAATCCTGTAACGCCTCTATCTTAGCTGGATCCACCGCCACTCCAACTCCACTAATAACGTGACCCAGAAAAGCCACCTCCTGTAGCCAAAATTGGCACTTAGAGAACTTTGCATACATCTGAAACTCTCTCAACCTCTGTAAAACATGGGCCAGATGTTCTGCGTGTTCTTCCTGCGTCCGGGAATAGACCAGAATATTGTCGATGAACACAATGACGAAGCGATCCAAATATGGTTCGAATACACGGTTCATTAGGGTCATGAATGCGGAGGGGGCATTCGTGAGCCCAAATGGCATGACCGTGAATTCGTACAATCAATAACGTGAGCTGAATGCTGTCTTCGGTATGTCTTCCTTCCGAATGCGTAACTGATAATAGCCGGATCGTAAATCTAGCTTAGAGAACCAGAAGGCTCCCTAAAGTTGATCAAATAACTCATCTATCCGGGGCAATGGGTAGGTGTTCCGAACCGTCAACCTATTCAATTCCTTGTAATCTATACACAGTCGGAGGGATCCATCCTTCTTCTTCATAAATAAAACCGGTGCTCCCCACGATGACGAACTCGGCCGCACAAATCCTGACTCCACAAGTTCCTGCAGCTGAGTCCTGAACTCTGCCAATTCTCTAGGTGCCATTCTGTATGGAGCCCGGGACACTGGCCTCACCCCTGGCACTAATTGGATCCTGAAGTCCAAATCCCGAACTGGTGGTAGTCCGGGCAATTTCTCCGAAAACACATCGGAGAAATCCCGTACCACTGGGATATTAGCTATAGAACTCTCTACTGCTACCATCTCAAAGAAAATAAGATACACTTCCTCCCCCTGCTCATAGGCCTTGACAGCCTGTATGGAAGACAATAAAAGAAGGGGGTAGGTCGGATACCTTCGATAGTAACGTAAGAATCTCCATGTCGGAGTGTAATCCTTATGGAGGGGCAGTCGATCTGAGCGTGGTTCCAATGGAGCCAGTTCATGCCTAGAATCAGATCAAAATCTGGTAGCCTCAAGACCGTTGCCGGAGCTTCGAACGCCATGCCCCCTATCTCGACTTCCATATTGCAGCAAACTGTGGTTCGTAGTTCCGAGCCATCAGGAGTCGCACCCTCTTTTCCATGCCGGGAAATTTCTCTACACCTTTTAATCCTTCAATAAACGAGTCCGACATGAAGGAGTGTGAAGCACCCGTGTCGAAGAGGGTATGAGCGGGCTTGCCGCTGATCATAACGATGCCTAGTGTTTAATTAAATTAAATGAAGGATTACATCTATGTTTTTGATTTCTGAGGTATTGTTGAAATTTGTAATTTATAAATGATTTTAAAAATGCTTAATTACCTGTGATCACTTCTTCAGGGTTCCTTTGCTCTGTGAGGTCCAGTGCATACACTTGTTCCTGGCCACGTCTTCGGTCATGACGTCCACGACCTCTGCCTCGACCTCGTCCTCATCCTTGGCCCTGGTGTGCTGGAGGGGCCACTGGAGGTGGGCGAGGAGGAAGAGGGTGGACCTGAAGCGGGAATTGCGTCCTGATATGCCCAGGTTGGCCGCAACCATAGCATGTGATCTGCCTCTGACCTCGATCATTCTGTCTCATCGGCCCGGGAGTCTGTATAGGTGGGGGAGCCAATGGTGGAGGAGGACCCTAATCCTGCCTGTAGTTGGGACGACGACGTCCCCCACCCCTCCTATATCTGATAACCTTTCCCCTTTGGGATGTCCTGCTACCATCGGAAGACGATCCTTCGAGCGGCCATTAACTTCTGCCCTGTACCATTAGCTGGTCAGCCTCCAGCTTTTTCGCCATTTCTATGATCTGAGCAGTGGTACCATGCGATATAAACAACAGGGGCTGCCTCAACAAATCCCGGAGGCCATGATAAAATCTTTTAGCATACTTTCGATCATCCCATTCATGAAAGCCTGCAAACCTAGCCAGGTGGGAGAACTCTCTCTAATATTCGATCACTGATCGGCTCCCCTGCTGGAGGTTCAGAAACCTCGCCTCCAATGTGTCCCGGTCTGTGACAGAAACATAATGGTCCAGGAACGAGTCGCTGAATTCTTCCCAGGATATGCCTGTTAGTTCCCTATCCCCATAAACTGAGTCCCGAATAGACTTCCATCATCTCTTTGCATGGGCTTCTAGTGCGGAAGTGGCAAGTGGTACCGCCTGGCTGACTGGGCAGCTAATTCAAGCCAGTAACTCCTGAATGGTCTCCAACCACTCCTCTGTCTTCACAGCATCTTCTGTCCCGCAATACAGCGGCGGAGACAGACTTTTAAATGCACTCAACCAATTCGACCCTGGTTTGGACAGCTGTACCGGGGCTTGTTGGGCTCTGAATGCGTCCAGGATCGCCGTCAGCGTTTGCCCCATCTCTGTTTGAATGAACGGAATGACAGCTGGAGGGGGAGGAACCGCATCCTGTGGAGGCTGCATAAAGGTAAGGTAATGTCAAAAATTGGCCTAACTCATTGTTTAATGGACTGTTTTATGTGGCTTTTACACATGGGCACACCATTGCTTCCGCTGCATAGTTTGTCCGCAAACTAATGCTCGAGCGGGGCGTACCAGTTTGTGGACTTCGTTCTCATATGATCGTTTGTTCAAGTGATACAAGTTTGTAAGATCCGTTCCCCAATATCCGGGGCCAACCCGAATCTTATGCCCAAAACCATCGTCTTACGGTGACACTAACGCACGGGTTAGTCGACACCGCAAGACGCCGATTTTGCCGGCTAGTACGATCATAAACCTGTTCGGCCAATATGAGAAATAACAGTATAATCAGAGTATCACAGGTAAAGTCCACAGCCACAGTACTAATCATATATTTATAGTAAATGAAAAGTACATAAAATGCAGTCCAAAATGAGTAAACAACACGAGAGTAATAAGGGCTTATGCCCAGTACATCATAATCAAATCACTCTCTCACACTCTCTCTAACTGCAGCGGAATCTATCATCTCGACTCAACACACCTGAGGACGTGCTCCATTAGTAGTAGTAGGTGGTGCCGGTATCTGCTCCTCAAGTCCCGCCTCCTCGACGTGCTGGTCCATCTCCTCGAGCTCCAAAAAATAGTATGGTCACCGATCATTAGTCAAAAAGACTAAGTCGTTGCTTCCGCACCTCGCCCCACAACTCCTAGGCACCGATCGGAAGGACGAAGCGGAGGACAACAAGGGGTAACAAAGTGGAAGCAGGTGACAAGAAGCTAACTACCAAATGTATATAGAAGTAAGTAAGAAAAGAAAGTAACCTTCACTTATGCGAGAACGCATAAGCCAAGGGATCTTCTATACGATGGGGTGTCGGTTGTCACAAGCAGTAATATATATATAAAAAGAAAATAACCTTAATTTATAAACTTGCCCACACAAGCTTATAGACTAAGGGGGTCGTTTAGCAGGTCCTAATGTATAAGCATGCCCATACCACTTATACATTAGGTGTCTTAGGTTGTTATGAATATTTATGATATGCTTTTAAATGGTGGGTATGATATGATCATGCAGTACAACTCACACACACGACTCCGTGATCATAGACCTTTAGTTCCCACTTTTCGAGAGCTAGCATCACTCTCAGGTACCCACCGTTGTGGCTACGGCAGCAGCGGAACGGGCGCTTCCACCTTCTAGGCGGGTATACACACTACCAGGCCTAGACCTCTCTTGTACGCCTCTGTACATGAAACAAGTGTACTCTAGAGTCTCTCCGTACCACTTTGCTGACTACCTGTCAGTCTTGTTGGGCCGGGTGCGCGTTATCGGGAAAAGTCCTCCAGATATCAATATTAAATAACCTACTGCTCCCTCTAACCCTCGCACCCGCCTGGTCCACTGTACTGTCGTCGATGTGACGGCTGGCCAATACCGCATGGTCCGCCACTAGTTTATGCACATGCAAGTATTTTATCTCGAGCCTCCAGCTCGCAGGACCATCCTGTCCCAATTTCCTTCAACCTGTCACGGGTGAGTATGTGCTACAAAAACCTCCAACCCTACCCGGGTGAGTATATATATATATCAACCACTTTCCTCCAACACTACACGGGTGAGCAAGAAGTCAACAGACTGCAAGTCCCTCCAACCCGGCACGAGTGAGATCATTTCCAGTTCACTTAAACCTATTAGACTACTCTTGCCTATCGGTTATTATACTTAGTGACTTAAGGTTAATTCCAGGACTGCCCAGGGCATGCCCGGTGAATGGCTCTCGGGGGCACTAGGAACTACGATGGGCTGAATCCCAAAGCTCCCTTTGTCAAGGATATTTACTTTAGTTGATGTCTACCCATGATTCCCTTTGCTCTCAGTGTTACCTTTAGAGCGGCTTAGTGACTTAAAATGTTTTTGAGGGGCGACGGTATTCCGCCGGCCTCCGCCAAGTTAGGACTAAGGTTTGCTCTTTCACACTCGTCACTAGGACACAACTGCCACCCAGGGTTATACTTCCAATCATTATACTCTAGCTCAATTGTCGATCAATTCCCCGGAGGCCCTAAGGTATAACCTACCTTACTATGCACAGCCAATGACTTAATACCACCCCGAAATCGAACATCTAAATCCTTGGTCCAACTGATCCCAAATATTTATCCTAGGGTGGTATGGACTAATGAAATGAATGTGCTGATTTTCATAATTTTCCTAGGTCATCAAGGCCTCTAATTAAATCATTTTAAATTATTCCCTAGGTCATTTTACACATGAAGTGGTATCATTTAGAATCTACTGACCTAAGGGAATTTCCTGAGATGAATATGAGTAAAAGATTGATGTCTACAAAATTTCATAATTTTCCTATTTCTATTTCTATTTATCCCATAATTAATACAAATTCTACATATTTATCATTTTCCAAATGAAGTACAAGAAAATATATTTACCAAAATTCCAGGAAATTATTGAGCATTTATACCACTACTTTATGACTAATGGAAGAGTTTCATTAACTTCTACAGTGTAATGCCTATCAAAATCCATTCTTAATTATTTACCAAAATGCCATTATGCTGAATTAATAATTAATAGTGGTATCGAAAAATTCTGATATAATTCCACAAGACAAAGATAACAATTATGCAACTCTAGAATTATTTCTACAATTTTCCAACATGTAATTATACCAATTCATGAACAATTACAAAAGTAAAGGTAAAATAGTCATTTCAATGACTTTTGCTCTAACAGTTGTCAAACAGAGATATAGAATTTTCTCAAGTCAAATAAAAACCTCATTTTTGACTTGACAGATTTTGTGGATCCTTCCTTGATCAAAACCTATTTTTACAATTTATTTTCCAAAAAGGCCTTTATTTTGAAAATACCAGATAATGGGATTTTTGATCCCAAAAATCCCATAATTAATTATAGGGGTGAACTTTATCCTAATTAATCACTGGAATAAATTCCATGATGTGTGGATGCCTCAACTAGGCTAAATACACAATATATCATTTCTTGCTAAATGCACCCTAAGGCTATAAGTAGCCAACACATGCAAGTGGGTTAACCCAACATGCAGTGGTCCAATTGTGCTGAAATTTCTACCAAGCACCAATGATGTCCCTAAGGACCTACCACCAAAATTTGGGGCTAATTGGGTGCTTATAATTACATTTATACCCTTAATTTACTTTTTGATATAATGACCAAAACTATAGGAATTTTGTCTCCAAAAATTCCTAAACTTTGGCAGGGGCTAAATATCCAAAAATAAACCACATACCCAAAATCTCAGTCATGTGGACATCTGGTTTGGCTTGGGCTCAAGTTTCCATTTCTGCCCTAACCTTGGACCAGTCCTAGGAGAAATGCCCTACAGGCCAGACCACTGGACCAAAACCTAAGTTTAGGGTGGCATTTTAAAGTTAACACATCAAATTACATTTTCCATTCAGGGCGCAACCTCTTGTGAAGCCTCTAAGCACCCTAATATTAACATGCAAGTTGACTGTAATTTTGTGACAGAGTAATCACTATTCCTTCATTAAATATTATATTCTTATGAATAATCAGCTTGCACGAATCCTAAAGCAGCAATGAACGGGATCCGTTCATCTTCCCCAACAAACTGACTTCCCCGATGCATTTCGCCTGGGCCACCTTGCGGGGCAGATTCTGGCCAACGGAGGCGGCGCCGTGACCGGCCAACTATGCCACCACCTTCACGGTGGTGGTGGCCTGCTTTTGCCGGAGACTAGGCGGCGGGGCGGCGGCGCAGGCGATCCCGAGAGGTGAGAAAAGCTTGGAAAAATCGAAATTTTCTCTCATGGCATCGGGCTCAATTGAGCCCGATTGCTCTCCTAATTGATCTAGGAAGCTAGCACGGGGAGAGGTGAGGCGAAACGGACCTGAATTGGGGCTTGGCGGCGGTTCAGGCGGCGGTTTACCATGGAGGTGGTGCGTCGGCGAGCTCCTTCTCAAATCTCATTTCTCCATCGATTTCTCTGTTCCAGCTATCGTTCTTCAGTCGATTCCTCCTTCTAAAGCTGTTGGTGGGGGTGAATTGGGCTGAGGCGGCTTATACATGGAGTTAACTCCAAGGTGAGCTCGGTTCAAGCTTTGGTTGTATCACCATTGCTGCCATGTGGCCATCCCAGCATCCTAAACTCTCTGTAATTTCTCTGGGGAGGCAGCCAGCAGTTTTTGGGCAGAAGGAGCCAAGGCCATGTGGCCTCACTTCTCCTCTCTTCTCCTTCTCTCTCTTCTTTTGGGGTAAAATCTCCAAAGTGCCCCCTTGCATGCATTCTCTCTCCTCAACCAGAGGGGTGTGGATGGTCTTTGGCTCTTTGGGCTGCCAATGGGCCAACTTTGGTGGGCTTAGCCCAAAGGAATTGACTTGGGCTCACCTTTCTCCTCTTTAGGCCATTTTGTTGACTTGTTGACTTTTAGTTTGACTTGGTCAACTTGATGAGTGGATGACCCCACATGATGGTCATGGACCTCATGTCATCACCCAACATGGGTTGGGGCCATGGTGAAGGTCTTAGCCCATTAGGAATGGGCTTGGTCTTCAATTATCCTTATTTAGGCTTAAGGTTGACCAAGTTTTGACCATAGGGTTGACTTGGTCAAATGGGTGAGTGGGTTGGCCCCACTTAGTGATCATGAGGCCTAAATCATCACCCAACTTGGTTTGGGCCATGGTGATGTCCCACTTGATCTAATTGGGCTAATGGGTGTGGGGTTTGACCACTTTAGGCTCAAGGTTGACTTGGGTCAACTAAGGTCAAACTGTTGACTTAGGGACATGCCTTAGGGTCCACATAGATTGTTTTTAGGGTTAGGGCAATGTGGTGGGGTCATGGTGTGGCTAGGGTCCCTAGTTGGCTAGTTTGACCTAGTTTGACTTGGTCCCATAGTGGGCCCCACATGGCTACAACCCACTACCTAGGGTCAAACCTAGCTAATTTCCCCTAACACCCACCCCATGCCTAACCCAATCTAAGTTAACGGGCCTAGTAGTAACATGGGATGTTATAGGTAAGGTACTCAAAATCCAAACCTCAAGTCTTTTGGTTAGGAGACTTGCAACCAGGAATCACTTTTGAATGGAGTAGAGAACCCTTTTTATAGAGGGGGTGAGAGAGTGATGATGTCTTCTCTTTCTCAAGTATTCAACTGAGAAGACTCTGTGGATTTGATGGTGGAAAAAGCTCCCCCTGAAATACTTAATTTATTCAGGGTGAAAGGAACTTTGCTTCAGGGTTATAGGCCTTCAAGCTTTTAGCTTCAACCAGAAGATCTTCAGGAACTTCTTTGACTGATGCAGTAGTTGTTGTCCTTTGAAAGTTCCTGAGGGGATTACAGAAGAGGAAGACTCTTGATTTGAATAGTTGTTCTTTTTCTTCGGAAAGCTATTCTTCTTCTGGTCTAGCATTTTTTCTTTCTAGCACTTTGTTGTCAAGAGAGAGCGAGAGCAGAGAGAATCCTTGTTACGAGATGATGGTGTTCTACTCTTCCTGACTTGTTTTCTGTGTATCTGTATCAGTTGTATATTCTGGAAGAGGAAAAATCCATCTTTTATATTTTCTATGTAAACGTCCTTTTGAATTTCGAAATCCTTTCTGCATTCAATGTTGACGGCCTTGGAAAATTTGCATTGATTTGTTTCCCCAACTATCTCTTTGGAAAACGGCAGGAAATAATCCCTATGAAGAACATAATTAATGCTCTTGTATAACGGTAATATTCAGAGAATATTGGAGCATTAATTACTAAGGAATCATTGCGATATAATAGGAACAGAAGACGAAAACAGCCAAGTCTGGATTCAGTGACCTGAGTCCATAGTTCGTCGAGCTGAGAATAGCTATTCGTCAAGCTGAGGTCCAAGTTTATCGACCTCTGAATGGCTGACTGCTGCTTGACGACTTTCCTATTTTGTGCACCAAGTTCATCGAGCTGATGTCCAAGATCGTCGACATGAGACCTGAGAACTGAGTTCGTCAGATGAGGTCCAAGATTGTCGACCTGAGTTTTGATTCTGGACTTAGACTGTTTTTTGGTGCTGAGTGTTGAAACATCATTTTGGCGTTGAGTGTGATGTTCTCTGTCGTTTAGTGTTGAATCATCATTCTAGTGTTGAGTGTGATGTCCTCTGGCGTTAAGTAATCATCATTCTGGCGTTGAGTGTGATGTTCTCTTGCGTTGAGTGTTGAAACATCTGATCCAAAAGTAGTCGATCTTGGACCAGAGAACAAAGTTCATCTAGCTGATGTTCTAAGTTTGTCGACTGAAGTTTTACTTTGAAGTGTTGTCACTTTGTCCAAAGTTCATCGAGCTGAGAACCAATTTCGTCGAGCTCAGCTCAGAGAATTGTCTCTTAGTTCGTCGAGGTTGAGCACGACTTTCATCAACCTGTGAACGACGAATATAGAGCTCTTTTTCTAAGTCTTGAATTTTCTCTAAGTCTTGAGTATCTGGTGGTGTTACGACCAATACTCTAAGGTAAGACTAGACGGGACACAACCAACCCTGGCTTACTCAAGGCGATATGGATTAGCGGCCCGCCATGCCAACATACTCTCGGTTGATGAGTGGACGGTAAGAGAAGCGATGAGAGGATTCATACGCCGAGTTCGCAATTTGGCAGGCACCGAATGAGTGGAGTGGAGTGAGATGGAGCGAGGCGCATGAAAAGAAATAAACCTGGCAAGCATGAAGAACAGCAAAGATCGCCAGGAGCACAGAAATTTATGGCTCAGTAGCATGCAT